>OX940892.1:7221002-10000053 GCA_954871355.1 Cabera pusaria
AAAAAACTTAAAAAGTATAGACAATGAATAAAGCTAAATGATCACAACGCATTTGGACAGCTTTGTCCATTCTAGTCTGTAAACATTTCTATGCACGGCAGACTTTCTTAAGTAAATGACCAAATCACTTTATGTCTTGACCGTTCCGAGACACTGTAATGATGGTAATTTAAAGAGATGAGATGCAGTTTCGTAAATGAGAGAGCTGCATCTACACAAAAAGCACGATTCGATTGCATTTGTTATTCAAAACCCCTAAGGCCATAAAAAACATGACATTCATGGACTGACGTCATAGTTCGCCGCCTATGGTTCGGCTTAACGGCTATTTAGCATGCAAGTAAGGATTTAATGCAGTAATCCTTGAAAAACACCTAATACCAGATGCAAACTTATAGAACTCTCTTGTGGATACATTGGTGGTTGTGCCATTGCATAATTTGGATAAACTATTCAATGACGATATATTGAAAAACATACAGACAAGTCCGAAAAGATAATATTAACTTAGGTTAAGTTTAATTAGACGCTTCTAATTTTTTTTAGTAACTAGACTGCAAAATGGTGTTATTTTTCATATTGCTGACTAATATAAGTTTACACCGAAGTAGCATTGAATCATTTAATGATCAATCGATAGATGGGTTCACTGATTCTAGAGTGGAGGGGCAGTGACTGAAAAGGAAGAACAGAAGGTCGGGCTCAGTGGCATGTCTGGGGATGTATGTCCAGCAGTGGACTGATACCAGCTGATAATGATGATGATCATGATTATGCGATAATACTTGGGTAGTATGTATGGTATTGTATATAACGGTATGAGAAATGGTGGGACGCAAACTTTTTACCGTGAATTCGATGTATTGTCGCGCGCTTCAACGCACTATCGCACCAGTAAAAGCACGATTCTGTACTAGACTACCCATCGCATAGTCTCCGTCTGATGACGTATTCTAATGCTTGTCGTCTCCAATAATAGCAAACCTCATCAAAAAACCCAAATCATTACCAATATTAGCGAACACTGCGCAGTCGTGTACCGATAACGATCCCAAATAACATAAAATAAAACACGACACAGTACTATCTCCGTTTCAAAAGAAAACAAGGAATACAAGTCTCTCAGACTAATGACGAAACAAGTGTGTTACAAATACTTATACGATAAATTGTTTGAGATATATTGTAGAGCCCATTTATTGCAGATAAACGAGCTAGAAATACCTACACGCCACGCGCTCCCATAATGAAATGAAAGTTATTTTACTATTTATAACGATCTCTAATACTATTTTGTCTGACTATGTCTCGTCACCCCGTGGCATTGTATGGTATAGAAGCTACTTTCCGTGTAAAATTCAGGGGAGGCGTTAAACCGTAAAGGAAACAAAAAAATTTACAGTCACGTCTGTAATATTGGTGAGGATGATAGACGATGCTATCTCATTAAACATCTGATCAAGAACATCTCAGGAAGTGGAAGGCGATGGTGTGACGGTAGGCGGAATGAGGCTCTGGATTGATTATTTATAGATAGATAGATAGAAACACTTTATTATTTAACACCTTAAATTACAGAATCAAACATAATAAGTAATACAATTTACAATAATAGTGCAACAATAGGCGGTCTTATCGCTTAAAGCGATCTCTTCCAGACAACCTATGGATGGAGAGAAATGTAACAAGATATGGTTGTAAGTGTTGTCATAAGTGAGAGGGAAAAAAACTATTTAATAAATTACAATAAATTACAAAGTAAAGTTAAGAAAGAAGAATAAATATACATTATGGATTAGAATAGTTCACGTGAGCATGAGTACATTTAAGCGAGATAGAAAGATTTGACTCGTTCTTTAAAAGTTTAAAAAAAAAATTTATTTATTTACTTAATAGACGTACAATCCACATAGATCGCAACAGTATAATAGGCCTACAACGATCAATCTTGTGACATGTGTAAGTTTATTCGGTAGGTACCGCGATACACACAATCGAAAGAAACGACTCAAGAGTCACTTGAATCCAACGAATATTTTTCTAAATTATTTGTTCCCAATCCCACAAATATATTATGTACTTTAAGTCACTGTGTATTTTTACAAGGGACTCAAAACTTAAAGGGTACTTCCCGTTCACTTAGAAATTTGGCAAAAAGTAGTGTCCACACAGCACTCGTAAAGGAATAAATCTGATAACCGTAGATATGTAGTTTAATTAAAAAAAACTATAATTACTATTACAAACTTATTATTTCCGGTTGTTTCAATAACCATGTCTAGAGAATGCAAAGTTAAATTTTGTCCTTTAATATAGATTAACAAGTTTGTACGGAACCCTCGTAGTGCTAGCAAACTCGCACTAGATATATAATAGTTAAAAAAATGTAAAGCCTTTTCAGGTGAACGCTCAAACAGCGTATAAGTAATTATATTGGTGAATCAGCGTACAAATCAACGCTAACGAAGTCACATACAAAAGCCCGTCATATAAAGCTACAAAAATTAACACAAGTCAATCGCATATGTATTGTATGTATATTTTATTCATTGTATGGTAAGACGCCGTGGTTTTGGGACATTTTATAATTTTAGAATGGACGTTGCGAAGTCGATTTCGCACTCGGGCGTTTCATGAAAAACTTAACACATAGTGTCAAGGTCGAACCCACTTTGCCTTACTCGACGTATCCAGTCGTTTGATTGTTCATTTTGTATATTGGCTAGCTGTAACCGGCGAATTTGTTAGCTATTTATAAGACAAAAAAATAATTTACATGAAAAAGTGGGGGCTGAATTCACAGACCGCGGGAATTATTTTCAGTTGCAAGTTTGAGGTGTTTATAGACATGACATCTTTGGAGATTGACATAGGGTCTTGGTTAAATGTATATGCAACCACCCTTTAAGCTATTGAACAAAAAATAAATATCTATATCGTTCCACGTGTGGCGGGCCGGCAATTTGATGTCACATGCGTACAAAAGCAACATTCGCAATAATGTATATAGAGCTGCACTTTTTGTGAAGGTGGTCAAAAGGAAGCTTATATCTGTCAAAGATAACACAGGGAGACCGGCAGTTACTTTGGGCATTTATTATATTACTAGTGGAAACAAAGAGCCAAAGATCGGGCTCAGTGGCATGACTTGGGAGAGGTCATGTCCAGCGGTGGACTGATACCGGCTGATTATGATGATGATAATGATGATATTATATTATTATTATTTATTATTTTGAGCCGTTTTTGTCCCACTGCTGGGCAAATGCCTCCCTACCCTCTTTCCAGTAATCTCGCTCGGCAGCTATGGATTGCCAGTCTTTATGATAGGAGTCTAGCTCATCCCGCCATCTCATCCTGGGCCTGCCGCAGCGTCGTTTAACGTTGCGTGGGCTCCACACCTTTATATTATATAGTTATATTATATTACTGTGCCTATACCTGCAATTTTGCCCGCAATACAAAGTTCTATTGTATTGTATGTGTAATCGTATGACTTTATTCCCGTTATAAACTCTCTTTGTGCCAAATGACGTCCTAGTCCTTACAGCCGTTTTCATACAAATATACTTCACATTTTAATCATTTACTTAGGATAAAATGGTATGATGGAACTAAATTGGGTGGATTGGGGGTAAATAAGACCGAAATGGGGCAATATGGACTGTTAATCTACTGTAGTTGGTGTAGAGAGCCAAAATTGTGGGACTTAGGTTCGCATTCCTCTTAACTTCAGCAACTTTTTTTTGTACATTTTATAATGATTTGAAACAGTAGGTACTTATTATGAACATAATATTTTTATAAAACTCACTAGCTGTGCCCGCGACTTCGTCTGCGTGGAATAGTGCTTTAGGTAGCATTTAGGCTAATTAATTTACAAATAAGACATACGTATAAATACTTTATCATCGTCTGCCCGTTCGGGTAAGCACACTTAGGCATATTTTCCCACCTACACCGCGCCGCACTACGCCGCGCTCCTAATATTTTGTCTGTTGTCGCAAACTTATAAAACATTCACATAAACCTTACATATTTCCATACAAACTTTATTCACCCCCTTTCAACCCCGTAAAAACTTTTTTTCGTCTTAAAAAGGAGCCTATGTCCTTTCTCAGGCTCTTGACTATCTGTGTACCAAATTTCATTTAAATCGGTTCAATAGCATTGGCGTGAAAGCGCGATAGACAGACGGAGTTACTTTCGCATTTATTCTATTAGTAAGGATTCTACATCCCTTGTCAGTTGCAGTTAGTTTTTAAGTTATATAATTGTATATTCATCGAGTTCAAGCAAGTAGTATCACAATTACCTAAATTGAAAATAACACTCCAAATTAATATGCATCAAAATAATTTACCCCATATCAAAATTGTAGTTCCTATTAGATTTAACTTGTAACCGTATTGATTATAAAGAATTAATATTATTATATAATTCAGATTTTAATATATTAAGCACAATATTGCTACACCCTAATAGTACCCACAATAGTAATAAGTAGATTAGTTTTAGTCTAAGATACAACTATTGTACATTGTCTTGCAATAAACAATACTGAATACTGAAAAACTGGTTTTTACCACTTGCATAAAGTATGGTTTTATTTTGAGTCTGCTAGCCTGCCATGCATGAAGTAAAGTATGAAAAAATTGACTCCATCCTCAAAAAGTATTTAAATTAAAGTATTTATAATCATAGCCATAACACTTAATTAGCATATTGTTGAGAAGTGACTGACCATGATATCTTAATCTACAAATGTTAATAAAAATCCATGGTCAGCACATATTTGTATTATTAATGTAATGATAATATCTGTATTAATTACGATCCCATCATCACTTAACATCAGGTGAGATAGTGATCAAGTGATACTCGGTTTGGTGTAAAAAAATAATAATTATATACCACTTAAAAAAAATAGAATGTAGGTACTAATAAGAGCTGGGTTTTGTTTCTGTTTGTGTTTCTAGATGCACATTTATATTTCTAACATCATTATATAGTTTGATTTTATAAAACTTGAGAACTGATTTTCTCCGATTATTATCACATACTTTTTTTGTAAGTATTAAATAGGTAAGCTTTAGAATATAAAAAAAAAGTAACATTAAAATGATTAGGCGGTAAAGTTGGTAACAAACCTGTCGCCAACAGAAACACTCCAAAAATTTTTCAAATCCATATTCTGTCCTCCCCTTATCTTTGAATTGCAAGTCAAAATATAATTACTCATAACATTAAGATTTAAAATAAACTTATGAATATTAATTAATTTTATGCTCAGATCACTGAAATGATCCCACTAAACAATTAATATTAAGAACATCTAATCTTTTGTTTTTAGTTAAAATTAGTAAATTAGGTGTCTACAATTAATTTTTACCCAGCTACGACGAAGCAAAAGAGATGGTTATGTTTTATAGGAATGTAGAATTATCAATAGCTATATTTCAAAATTGAATAGCAACTTGTTTGTTTATACATTTTTAGAACCATTTACTGACCTAGTTTTGTTGCTAATGATATAGGTAACAATTATTAGGCAAGGTTAACTATATATATATATATATATATATATATATATATATATATATATATATATTCAAACGTACCATTATAACTTCAGAACCTCGGAAAAAATATACAGTCTTTTGTTCTATGCCAGTGATCAAAAGCCTTCCATAACTTTACAATTGTACTGGGATGACTCAAGTACCAAGACTTGGTTGAAAAGTTAAGCTGTGATGGCAACAAACAAATAAACAGACTTCAGCTTTTTATATAATATTCTATGCTTGCATGTAAAATATCAAGGAAGTCCATGGAAGTGATGGCGGGAGGACATAGATTATTTCAAATCTTTATGATAGTATAAGAGTAGAAGAAATTGGGGAAGACCTTTACCTAGCAATGGGACACAACAGGTTAAAAAGAAGTATGCAAGTTATGGAAGTGTTCTGTGATAACATAAAAATAAGGTAAGGTTCTTAAAATAATCAAGTTTATATAGCTGCATCAGCGCACATTAATTGTCTAATGGGGCACACAGGTTAACATAGAAAATAAAATTCAGACAACTCAATGGCAATGATTATTTTATTTACATTAATTTTATAATAGGTATAGTTTTAGGTGATGATTTGGCACAATGTTTGGCATTTTGTGAGTTTATCAGATAAATATTCAATGTTTATTTGGACAATTTTAATTTAATTTTTTAATTTTAATGTAGGTATCATAAAGAATTTGTTTTATTTAGTAGTCATCACACCAAACTAGTGATTGGGTATTATGACATCTAGAGATATAGACCATTTTTACTCCACAACAGAAGGGTTATGATTTTGACCGGTATATACATGTTTGTTTGTTCATCTGTTCATGTATCCTCATAACTTAACGCTAATTATAGGCCACTTTAAGGTTTTTCATTAGCTAATTTTGTCATGTTGGGTATCAAATGAAACGGCTTAATTAGCATATTTAAAAAAATACATATATATAGTCAGCTGTTGTTTGTGGCTTTGCTTACATGCACCCGATAAATGGAAAGAAATTCTTAAACTAGAGTGTGACTTTTCAGTATTCGGGTTTTAGTTTTTAACTTCCTATTTATACTTGTTATTAGATATTATTATTGTCTTCTTTTATTTGCAATATTTTGAATTATTGTAACATTTATAATGTGAGTAGTTATGGTTGTTGACTGTCCGTCCAGAATTTTGCATGCCGATGTATCTGTAATAGGTAGATGTGAGTGCTTACCATCAGGTGAGCATTGTGCCTGTTAACTTATATAATTATATGTATATTAAGCATTTTATAAGTACAATCTCAGTATCTCAGTAAAAATTAAGCATGAAACGTTGCAGTCAATATAGAATTAATAATATTGCTTACTTCCTGTGTAATATATATTATTATTATAATTCTGTACAGGCAATTATCCACAATATAATTGATAATAAATAGGCATCAGGCCCTGCTCTATAAATTTCAATATTTCAGACAGGAACCTGTCTAGGAAGTCAATAACAATAATGGAATATCATATTCATAGATAGTCTGTAAATTGAAACATAGCTGCAACTACGAAAACAAATAACATATACATACTTAAATGGTTATTAATGTGATAAATTATCTCAGCAATTAGACTAATCACCTCACAGTGAAGGCATTTAATGGTTGACTATTTCAATGGGACAGCTTGTTGTCTTTGCTGTCTTTGGAATTATCTTAGTAAAAATATCTTTATTAGTATTTACTATATGTAGATTTGTTCACCAGCATTATGCATAAAACTATACACAGCGTCCATCATATTACTTATGTTCTACTCACATAATCACTCATTCATCATTAAAAAAATGCATCTGTTGAAAGGAATTGTAATTTATTGTAATTCAGGGTAAATGTATTTCCAATTAAATATTCATAAAAGCAGACACATAAAACACTTATGTCAGATACACCAGACTATGTTTTGAAATGACTCCAGACAGCTTTGTGCCATCATTATGAAACCATTTTTAAATAAATTAAGAAACCATGCAGATGCAACCATTAGCATGTATTGTAATAGTTACATTATAATGTGGAAGGAATCCATTATATGGTCCCACACACAATGTAATATATAGCCCCAATGGTAATGAGTTAATTAGAAATTGTGAAACAGAATTTTAAAGTAGGTACAAATAAATGAAATCACGAGTACTTAACCGGAACGCGAGACATGGCATTTGTAAGTAGATCAAGTGTTTTATACATAACAACTTTCACTATACTCATTGTAATGGTGACACATCAAAGTGTGGGGAGTGAAAGATGGACTTACTTTGAATAGCTCCTTGAAATAGGGACTACAAGCCGAGAGCACCACTTTGTGGGCCTCCAGCCTGTGCCCCTCGCATGCCAGAGTGACGTCCACGAAGTCCTCATCATCGCGCAGCGCCTCGAATTGAGAAGTGATATTCGCTTGAAAATTGTTCCATCTCAAACAAAATTGCTGCTCGCCACCCAGTTCTGTACCTTCCATTACTTATAGACATAACTCGATATCCCTGCTCATTTAATTGGTTGATAAGAATAGTTAATTAACGAAAATAAATATATCACAGTAACTTGCAATTTCAGTCGCCGTCTGGCCGAAAATCTTACGAAAGAAAACAATCAATAAAATCTCGTACCAATATGAGAAAAATAAAAACTTTTTAATTTGTCATTTCGGTACATTCACTTTGACGTTCCATTTCACGTGACGTAAATTACCGATTTTTGTACGTATAACTGACTTGAATTGAACTAGCTGGTAGCAGAGCTGTAATTATGGGACTGACGTCATTCGCGATGTAGTATTTCGCTTTAATTATAAACACTGCACAAAAACACGCCTCACATTGGCGCTTAAGTGAGAAACTGCGCTACTATAGCATGTAAATTGTTACAGGTTCTGATAACCTTGGAAATTTGTTGCATTTTGGAGGGGAGAGGTGCAACTCATGCAACTTAAGGCCATTAACCTCTTCGCTCGTTCCATTTTACGCAATTTACCTTGCATCGGCCTTTATTGAGGTGAACTGCTAAAATGCATATTTTCATTGAAATCAAATAAATTAAGTAAATTAGTGTATTTAATTCAGATTTTTCGAATTTCAACTTGGCATTTTGTTTAATAGTTTCGTCAGGGCTTTGATACCCCAAACTGCTCAAAGAACTAAATTTCTTTAATACAAACACATACATTCTGAGTAACAATCTTTATTACTAAATTACAAAATTGTTATTTTTTTAGGATAAATAACTGTATTTACAATGCCTGCTCTCCTTCAACCATTTCTTTTAGGTTAAGTAGTTCAAATTGACCTGTGCCTTTAGTTTCTGTTCGGACAAGTTCATCCAATGTTCTGAAGTTTCCGGGGTCTATGAGGCATACAATATTAGCTGTGCCAGATTCCCAATTCTCTTCCTCTACACTTGTAGTAAGCTTGACAACTTTGTCTTTTGTCTTTCTTGCATCTTTGCCAGTCAATAATATTCTGACCCTCATCTGAGCTCGCTCCAAAGGAATCTCTTTCTTCAAAAGCTGAATGACATCAAGAGCTTGTTGTTTAGCACTTTTATTTACATTTACTGAAAAATGTATATCTTTCATTGCCTTTTCTATAATGGAGACAGAGTATGGTCTCTTAGTTTCGGGATTAACACATTTATCTGCAACAGTTGTGGCAATATCTTTGACAAGTGAATCTATCTGTGAATGTCTTTCTTTATCTGAAACCTGAAGCTCGCCTTTCTGTAGAATCTCCTTGCAAATTTCCGTTTGGTCTTCTTTGCCAAATATTTTGACGAGTTCTTCTTTCTTAGCAACTTGTCCTTTGGAAACATTCAGAAAAACTGTATGAGTTTGTAATACTTCATCAATGTCCGTTTCCCTGGAACAAATTACATTTCTAGTACAGGTCGAAATTCTTGCTCTCAAATGTATACCCTAAACTCACTAATAAATAAAAGACAATGGGAATACTCATTGTTAAATGACTGTCTTGTCTTCCAGTCAACTTTGGGATAGAGAAAAGGGAGAAAGAGTATATATATATATATATATATATATAGATATATATGCATAATACTACGCTACAAGAATGGAAATTGTGCAATTTACATACAATAACATACTCACACTTTACTTCTCCATGACAAGACTTTATTTTTGTAACATGCTATTTCAAACCTCTTCCCACCCTTTTTCAACCTGACTATAGCGACATTTGTTAGCCGAATCTGATTTGTTGGAGTGAATATTTTGGACATGACTATGATATATTGCAAATAACAGTTTAATTCAAGTTCTTTCACTTTTTTTTTCAATTCAATCGATGGATATGCATCGACCTAAACAAAACAACATTACGTAGTATTTTTTTTTTTTTTTTTGTGTACTTGGCCATAACACGGTCTGTGTATTGTGCCACTTTCTTGATGTTGCTTAGTTTATTACATATTTATTTATTAAAAACGGGGAAACTTATTTACAAAAGAAATAATAGCGAATATTATTCGGAATTTAAAAATGATCAGAAAAGCATGTTTCAATATATAAGATATGTACAAAATATATACAGTAAGTTAATACAAAATTTATTATTTACAGTTTAATATCATTCAATAAAATAAAGTCGGATATGGCTTTAAAAATAAGGCGATTATTTGAAGATAACAGGCATGGAGCATTAATCGGAAATTGAATCTTCAGTAACAAGAGAGTGTCTAAGAAAGAGGAACGGTCATACATAGGGCAAGATAATAGTATATGATTTACATCTACGTAGTATTTATATTCTCTTTGACTAGCGTAGTATTATATTCTCTTTGTCTTTGACAACAGATTTGGTTGGGTAGGGAATTAGGGATAGACGACATACATCGATGTATCTTAAACACTATGTATAATGACTATGCATCGTATTGAACCGATGTATTGTTAATACTTCGGCATCGAATATATATCGATGTTTCTCATTCGATGCATCGAATACGCAAATTATTCAATTAAATTTCAATTTATTTCAGAAAAACTGAACGTAACATAACAGATATATAAAAGATCCAAATCGTTACATTCCGATGGTATCGGCATTTCACATATTATACTTATATTACTTCAAAACAATTAGAATCTATTCTAACATATTTAAAACATGTAACAAAAAATTATATCTACAAATAAAAATAACACAAAAATCATCAATACATATCACAATAAATAAGTAAATATTAACAATAAAAATAAACTTCCTACATATATAATTGTTCACAATACATTAGTGAGCATTCCCAAATACATCAAATTGTGGTACAAAGGTGATTATTGCATTGAGGTGACGTTGCGCACGACAGATAGGGGAGTGCTGGCGAACGGAGGTACTGATGTGGGTGTGAATTATGAGATCAATCGAGGTTTATGTACTAAGAGTATGACCAACACTGACTTATGACTGCAGCAGGGACATAGAAAAAGTATACCTATATAGCGAGAACATTAGCGTATGCGAATGAAATAGCTATAGAGATATAACCCGACTAAAATGATGAACACGTGATACATATGCCAGCTATAAGATAAAATGAACATCGTAATTTGGTTGGATCATACATGACAGCGGGTGAAAGCCAGTGCACTAGAACTTGGAGCCAGTGTTGGAGCCAGTTTGTAAAATCGCATACGCAGAGAAGGATAAAAATTGTTGTTCATCTCGCTCTCTCATACTAGTGATTGTATAGTATTATCCTCCTCATATTATTATTATTATTTTAAAGACTAGTCTATTTTAATATACTCTGTCTACGAGTAGGGATGTGCGATTCAAGATCAATTCTTATTGAAATCGAACTTTTCGAGTCATCGGTTCGATTTTGGAATCGATAAATTTTAGCAAGACAACATTTTTTATCAACACCAATATTATAAATGCGAAAGTCAGTTTGTTTATTTGTTTGTTTGTTTGTTTGTTTGTTTGTTTGGGACTTCTTCACGGTCAAACGGCTTGATAGATTTGGCTGAAATGTTGTACAAAGATAGTACATAGGGCAGAATAGGATATAGGATACTTTTTTTTTGGCTATCGAGTCAGGGGGTCCAGATATTTTTAATTGAATTTTGTAAATATAAGACATCTTCTCGAATAAACGGCTTGACCGATTTGTCTGAAATTTTGTTTGAATACATGTCATAGGGCAGAATAGAATATAGAATACTTTCTTTCTGGCTGTCGAGTCAGGGGGTCCAGATATTTTTAATTGACTTTTGTAAATATAAGACATCGTCTCGAATAAACCGCTTGACCGATTTGTCTGACATGTTGTGTAAAGACAGTTCATAGGGCAGAATAGGATACAGAAAACTTATTTTCTGGCTACCAAGTCAGGGGGTCCAAAATTTTAAATTGAATTTTGTAAATATAAGACATCTTCTCGAATAAACGGCTTGACCGATTTGCCTGAAATTTTGTGTGAATTCATGTCATAGGTCAGAATAGGATATAGGATACTTTTTTTCTGGCTGTCAAGTCTGGGGGTCCAGATATTTTTAATTGAATTTTGTAAATATAAGACCTCTTCTCGAATAAACGGCTTGACCGATTTGCCTGTCATGTTGTATAAAGATAGTTCATAGGGCAGAAAAGGATATAGAAAACATTTTTTCCTGTCAAGTCAGGGAGTTCAAATATTTTTAATTAAATTTTGTAAATATAAGACCACTTCTCGAATAAAAGGCTTGACCAAATAGCCTGACATGTAGTATAAAGACAGTTCATAGGGCAGAATAGGATACAGAAAACTTTTTTTCTGGCTATCAAGTCAGGGGATCCAAATATTTTTAACGGAATTTCGTAAATAAAAGGCATCTTCTCGAATAAACGGCTTGACCAATTTGTCTGTCATGTTGTATAAAGACAGTTCATAGGGCAGAATAGGATAAGGAAAACTTTTTTCTAGCTATCGAGTCAGGGAGTTAAAATATTTTTAATTAAATTTTATAAATATAAGACCACTTCTCGAATAAAAGGCTTGACCAAATAGCCTGACATGTAGTATAAAGACAGTTCATAAGGCAGAATAGGATACAGAAAACTTTTTTCTGGTTATCAAGTCAGGGGGTCCAAATATTTTTAACGGAATTTCGTAAATAAAAGGCATCTTCTCGAATAAACGGCTTGACCAATTTGCCTGACATGTTGTGTAAAGACAGTTCATAGGGCATAATAGGATATAGAATACTTTTTTTCTGGCTATCGAGTCAGGGGGTCCAAATATTTTTAATTGAATTTTGTAAATATAAGTCATCTTCTCGAATAAACGGCTTGACCGATTTGCCTGAAATTTTGTGTGAATACATGTAATAGGGCAGAATAGGATATAGGATACTTTTTTTCTGGCTGTCGAGTCTGGGGGTCCAGATATTTTTAATTGAATTTTGTAAATATAAGACCTCTTCTCGAATAAACGGCTTGACAGATTTGCCTGTCATGTTGTATAAAGACAGTTCATAGGGCAGAATAGGATACAGAAAACTTTTTTTCTGGTTATCATGTCAGGGGGTCCAAATATTTTTAACGGAATATCGTCAATAAAAGGCATCTTCTCGAATAAACGGCTTGACCAATTTGCCTGACGTGTTGTGTAAAGACAATTCATAGGGCAGAATAGGATATAGAATACTTTTTTTCTGGCTATCGAGTCAGGGGGTCCAGATATTTTTAATTGAATTTTGTAAATATAAGACCTCTTCTCGAATAAACGGCTTGACCGATTTTCCTGTCATGTTGCATAAAGACAGTTCATAGGGCAGAATAGGATACAGAATACTTTTTTTCTGGCTGTCGAGTCTGGGGGTCCAGATATTTTTAATTGAATTTTGTAAATATAAGACATCGTCTCGAATAAACCGCTTGACCGATTTGTCTGACATGTTGTGTAAAGACAGTTCATAGGGCAGAATAGGATACAGAAAACTTATTTTCTGGCTACCAAGTCAGGGGGTCCAAAATTTTAAATTGAATTTTGTAAATATAAGACATCTTCTCGAATAAACGGCTTGACCGATTTGCCTGAAATTTTGTGTGAATTCATGTCATAGGTCAGAATAGGATATAGGATACTTTTTTTCTGGCTGTCGAGTCTGGGGGTCCAGATATTTTTAATTGAATTTTGTAAATATAAGACCTCTTCTCGAATAAACGGCTTGACCGATTTGCCTGTCATGTTGTATAAAGATAGTTCATAGGGCAGAAAAGGATATAGAATACTTTTTTCTGGCTATCGAGTCAGGGAGTTCAAATATTTTTAATTAAATTTTGTAAATATAAGACCACTTCTCGAATAAAAGGCTTGACCAAATAGCCTGATATGTAGTATAAAGACAGTTCATAGGGCAAAATAGGATACAGAAAACTTTTTTGTGGCTATCAAGTCAGGGGTCCAAATATTTTTAACGGAATTTCGTAAATAAAAGGCATCTTCTCGAATAAACGGCTTGACCAATTTGCCTGACATGTTGTGTAAAGACAGTTCATAGGGCAGCATAGGATATAGAAAACTTATTTTCTGGCTATCAAGTCAGGGGGTCCAAATATTTTTAATTGAATGTTGTAAATATAAGACATCTTCTCGAATAAACGGCTTGACCGGTTTGCCTGAAATTTTGTGTAAAGACAGTTCATAGGGCAGAATAGGATATAGAATACTTTTTTTCTGGCTATCGAGTCAGGGGGTCCAAATATTTTTAATTGAATTTTGTAAATATAAGACTTTTTCTCGAATTAACGTCTTGACCAATTTGCCTGGCATGTTGTATAAAGACAGTTCATAGGGCAGAGTAGGATATAGGATACTTTTTTTTGGCTATCAAGTCTGGGTGTCCAGATATTTTTTTATTGAATTTTGGGTATGTGTGGCCACTTCTCACACACCATCAGCTAAACGGCTTGACCTATACGGCTGAAATTTTCTACATATACAGCTCATGGCATAGAAGCACATAGGATACTTTTTTTCTGGCAGTCGAGTCCAGGTGTCCAGATTTTTTTTATTGAACTTTGTAAATGTGTGGCCTCCTCTCCGTCAAACGGGTAAACCATTTCAGCTGAAATTTTGTGCACAGACGGTCAATAAGACATAGGATACTTTTTTTTGGCTGGCAATTTCGAGTGTCCATACTTTTATTATGGAATAATGTGTTGCCTCTTAGCGGCAATCGTTTTCACCGATTCAGCTCAAATTTAGTATTTTGAATTTTTTAAACGTGTGACCTCTTCTCGGATAATCGGGTTGACCGATTGAGCTAAAATTGTACAGAGACAGTCAATAAGACATAGACCAAGAGTAGAGTCTATTATCCGAGCACATTGGTTACTTTTTTTACAATCGAGTCCGGTTGTCAGTTTTTTATCGTTGAATTTTGTACATGTTTGGCCTCTTTTCGGCCAAAAGGCTTGACCGATTCACATGACATTTTGTACAAAGACATTTAATAGGGCATAAAAGGGCAAAGAATACTTTTTTTTCGGCAGTTAAGTGAGGGTGCATATATTTTTGTTAACTTAACATAGAGTTAACATAATCATAAAAGTTTGACCTTAGGTTCGTCTATAATGACTTAATTAGTGTCTTGATTAGGCCATAAAACTGTCAGGATCATTAGAAGTCATCAAAATTTACGCGCTGGCTTTGCTTGCCCAACGTGTTTATCTGCTTTGTGGGAAGTATTTTAAAAACTTTCGTGTTTTAACAGCCTTAGGGTAATTGGTGTTGACTTAGTAGGTCATAAAATCTGTCAGGGTCATTAAAATACTTGAAATTTTTTCGCGCTCGCTTCGCTCGCGTAGTTATAGCACTCTCTGCGCTCGCGCAAGCATTTATATTATCTACTTTGAATGTAATATTTCAGAAACTTTTGTATTTTAATAACCACGCCACATACATCAAAACGAGTCACAAATTAAAACAGTACAACCTTCAATAATCATAATGATTATTAACTTTAAAATAAGTGGATATCACGTTTAACCCTAATGTCATCAGTGTTGACTTAGTAGGTCATAAAAACTGTCAGGGTCATAAAAAGTCGTAAAATATTTCCGCGCTCGCTTCGCTCGCGCAGTGATAGCGCTCGCTACGCTCGCGCAAGCATTTATTTAATCAACTTTGTAGGAAATATTTCGTCAACTTTTGAATTTTAATAGCCACATGCATCAAAACGAATCATACATTAAAACAGAACAACCTTCAATAATCATAATGATTATTAACCTTAAATTAAGTGGATATCAAATTTAACCCTAATGCCATCGGTGTTGACTTAGTAGGTCATAAAAACTGTCAGGGTCATAAAAAGTCGTAAAAAATTTTCGCGCTCGCTTCGCTCGCGCCGTAATAGCGCTCGCTACGCTCGCGCAAGCATTTATTTTATCAACTTTAAAGGTAATATTTCAGCAACTTTTGTATATTAATAACCACATGCATCAAAACGAGTCATAAATTAAAACTGTACAATCTTCAATAATCATAATGATTATTACCTTAAAATAAGTGGTCATAAAATGTCAGGGTCATAAAAAGTCGTAAACATTTTCGCGCTAGCTTCGCTCGCGCTGTAATAGCGCTCGCTACGCTCGCGCAAGCATTTATTTTATCAACTTTGAAGGAAATATTTCGTCAACTTTTGAATTTTAATAGCCACATGCATCAAAACGAATCATACATTGAAACAGAACAACCTTTAATAATCATTATGATTATTAACCTTAAATTAAGTGGATATCAAATTTAACCCTAATGCCATCGGTGTTGACTTAGTAGGTCATAAAAACTGTCAGGGTCATAAAAAGTCGTAAAAAATTTCCGCGCTCGCTTCGCTCGCGCAGTGATAGCGCTCGCTACGCTCGCGCAAGCATTTATTTTATCAACTTTAAAGGTAATATTTCAGCAACTTTTGTATATTAATAACCACATGGATCAAAACGAATCATAAATTAAAACTGTACAATCTTCAATAATCATAATGATTATTACCTTAAAATAAGTGGTCATAAAATGTCAGGGTCATAAAAAGTCGTAAAATTTTTTTTTCTCTACTTTAAAGGTATTTTAATAGACACATGCATCAAAATGAGTCTTAAATTGAAACAGTACAACCTTCAATAACCATAATGATTATTAACCTTAAAATAAGTGACTATCGACTTTAACCTGAGCGTCATCAGTGTTGACTTAGTAGGCCATTAAAACTGTCAGGGTCATAAAAAGTCGTAAACATTTTTCGCAGTAATAACGCTATATAGCGTATAATAGCGTGTTTCAACAGCCTCATACATTAGACTGACTCAAATACTTAAACAGCAAAACTTGGTAAACCTTGGTTAGGTTTACCAAGTAATTATTAATGACCTTAACAATAGACGATATCGAGTTCAACCTAAGAGTCATCTATAGTGAGTTTATTATTAGGTCGTAAAACTGTCAGGGTCATAAAAAATGTTCGCTCGCGCAATGATAGCACTCGCTGCACTCGCGCAGCTATTCATCTTATTTTTCTTTGTAAGAAATGTTTCAGGAACTTTTGTGTTGAGTCAAACATTTAAACAGCACAACTTCGTATACCTAACCAAAATGATTAATGACTTTAACAATAGAGGATATTGAGTTCGACTTTTGGGTCACCTATGGTGACTTGGCCTAAGAAATCATCGATCTTGACCTCAAAGATCATAAAGACTCAAATAACGCGGGCGAAGCCGCGGGTAACAGCTAGTTTATAATATAGTTTTCCTTGTACTTACTTAGTTTTCTTTAAGGCCTAAACATTTCTTTGCGAAAACAAGCGATATTTTAGAAACATCGATGTATATCTCAATATTATTAACATCGATGCAACCGATCGACGCATTACATCGGAAAAAACATCGATGTATATTTTAAATGTCCATCTCTAAAACAGACATTAGTGCATTTCGTGGATGGAAGATATACTTTCTCTATGGCAATTTACATACAACTATGATGCATTTACAAAAAATCTGTATTTTTGTAATATGGCTCCACACGATTAGTGTATTTAGCCAGTGTCGAGTATTCAAATTCTTAAAGTTTTTGTAAATTTCAGTTACAAAAAAGAAAGAAATATCTATAAAATAAACATATTTTTTTGTAAAAAGATAGGTCAAAGTCATGTTCCAGGTCAAGTTGAATTCATAGTTTAGTTAGTCCAAGTCATATCCTCAGAAAAGATGTGGAATTTATTGAAGATTATTCAATAGAATTTTGTTGTCGCTTTTATCGTATACGATTTTTTCTTGTAAAGAATGAGACATAACCATATTTAACATTATGTATCGCGATGTATCGTATTTCAATCATGTTTGTCAAAGAGAATATAATAATGTTCGTATACAAAATGTATCGTAGCCATAGACGTAATAAAAAGGATGGCGAACTGCAAATGTTTTGACAAATTCAATTTAATCCGTATGCTCTATATTGGGCTCTCTCTCTCAATTGGGCCCAATTGAGAGACACCAGGGTGGGAGTGTGTCCTTGTCTAACAACCTGCTAGTGCTATATACGTTTGATACTATATGTATGGTATATGTATATATATATATATAGGTTGTCCATACAAAAGAAAGGGACAAAATCCGTTCCAGGTCGGTCTCATGGGAGCCGGTGTACGCGATCGAGTTTAATATTTAGCACGTCTGTGCCGCAGACCGCAGCTGTTTGTACGAAGCCGTGGCTTCAAACTTCAAAGTGAAGTGATAGTTACACGAAATTACACGAAACTTGCACACAGCATACTAGCCACATATTACTATACGTGTAGACGTTAGCGCCTCTAGCAAAAATGTACTCGTGATAGCCCCCATCGAGCTAGAAAACATGGCTGGAAAAAGGAGGCGCCGCGATACATTTGTCTGTATGGATATACCTACAATAAAAGGCATACCTACCTTACTACCTAAACTCTTAGTGCTACATAAAATGGCTTCCATTGCTAGGGTTGGTGGTGTCAATCAAGGGACTGGTGTTACTCTAACGAGTATCCATACTAGATACTAATCTTAGTTTACTAAATATCTGTATAATAGTTTTACGAGCACGTTGTTCTGAAGCCGATTGCCGTAGATGGAATCCCACTCGAAGTTGTCACGCACTATGTTTTCCTAGGGCAGACGCTCAAACTAGGCAAATACAACTTCGAGAAGGAAATCCAGAGAAGAATTCAGCTGGGCTGGGCAGCATTTGGGAAACTCCGAGTCACCTCCAAGTCTTCTCGTCGCCTATACCACAGTGCCTACAGACGAAAAAAGTCTAAAAAGTCTAAAAGTCTTAATCAGTGCGTCCTACCTGTACGACCTTGATTTTTAACCAAAATTGACAATTCTAAGTTAACCGGAAGTAGCTATAGGTTTTGGGTCGAAAACCTGTAGGGTACTTCCCGTTGACCTAGACTCCTAGAATTTAGAGGACCAGCTTAATTGGTACCGGTACCAACCAACGTTGGTACAGAAGTCTCGGTAGGCGAGTCCAACTCGACTCGGCCGGTAAAACTAGCTTTATTATATTGAATCATATCTTATCAACAAGGAGGTGTTACGATCACAGACCTGCTACATATTAAACTTGATCGCGTACACCGGCCCCCATGAGACTGACCTTGAACGGAGTTTGTCCCTTTCTTTTGTATGGACAACTTATATATATACCATACGTATACCATACATAAGGTATAGAACATATATAGGACTATCAGGTTGTTAGACAAGAACACACTCCCACCCTGGTGTCTCTCAATTGGGCCGTTTTGTTCAACAAAGCAATTAGAACCTTATAGTTAAAACATACGGATTACTTATAAATTTACGAATTTGATTACGAATTTGTCAAAACATCTGCAGTGCACCATCCTTTTTAGGGTTCCGTAGTCCTGACAGGGAACCCTTATAGTTTCGTCATGTCCGTCTGTCTGTCTGTCTGTCCGAAGTTTTGCTAAGAGACCGTTAATACTAGAAAGCTGTAATTTTGTTAGGGTACGTATATAAATTACGCCGACAAAGTGGTGAAATAAAATGTAAAAAAATATTTTTTTTTACCGTAGCTCCCCTACATGAGAAGTGGGGATACATTTTTTTCGTCGTCTTCCCCATCGTGTGAGGTATCGTTGAATAGGTCTTTTGAAACTACTTCAGGGTTGCTAATACCATTTTTGTATTGATTGTTCCATTTACGAAATATTAAACTTCAAAATGCAATTTTTTGTTCCAGTAGGGCGTCCCCCCCCCCTCTAAAAGCTAAACTGCTGGCTTGAAAAATCTAGAAAAATTCGTGATAATAGTGCATTTCATGAACTTTAAAGGAAAACTATAGCAGTTAAGATAACTTTATTCATTTAGCAGTAATAGTCGTTGAACTTGGGTGTTGGACAATTTTGTACCAAATACAAAATCCTTAGAATAAATCCTTTAAAGTGACAAAGACGAAGTACCTAGTTGCTTGTTTTTAACGGGTAAAGACTTGCATTGAATAACGAGCTACTACGGAACCCTACACTGCGCGTGGCCCGACACACACTTGGCCGGTTATTATTACGTAGAATACGCTACGATACATTTGCCTATACAAACATGATTGAAATACGATACATAATGTTAAATATGGTTTTGTCTCATTCAGCAGGGTTAGCATGGCATGGGAACTATTTGGTCTTTCCACCTATCCGTGTTTTGTTTGGTGCAGAAGGCAAATTATAAGTAAAGTTTTGCGACAATTATAAAACGCTGACTTTTAATCAATTTTATTTTTAAACTTTTGAATACGACACAAATTCAAAACTCGGGGTTAAAATTCACCAAGTGTTTAAATTGTTGAGTTGATCTCCTGTCAGTGGCGAAAAACAGGGAAATAATTTTGTCTTTCCCCCGGGGATCCCCCATGCAGGTAAGTATCATATCAGCCATTTTCAGCAACACAATCTTATTTTATGTAATAGTTTCAGTTTAAGGTTTGCACTTTTTCAGGCTATTATCATATTATCTACACGTGGATTTATTATGTATGTCAATGTTATATTCACTGCACAAAACGGCCCTGATGAGACCGACCTAGAACGGAGTTTTTCCCTTTCTTTTGTATGAACGACGATATATATATATATATATATATATATATATATACATAAGGTATAGAACATATATAGCACTAGCAGGTTGCTAGACAAGGACACAGTCCCACCCGGGTGCCTCTCAATTGGGCCGTTTTGTTCTACAAAGCAATTACAACTTTATTGTTAGAGCATACGGATTAAATTGAATTCGTGAAAACATCTGCAGTGCATCTAAGCGTAATATAAATTGACTGCTCAAAACGGCCCTGGTGAGACCGACCTAGAACGGAGTTGGTCTCTTTCTTTTGTATCAACGACTTATATATATACTATTCATATAGTATAGATAATATATAGCACCAGTTACCAGTAGGTTGTTAGACAAGGTCACACTCCCACCCGGGTGCCTTTCGAATGGGCCGTTTGGTTCTAAAAAGCAATTACAACTTTATTGTTAGAGTATACATAATGAATTGAATTTGTCAAAACATCTGCAGTGTGGCATCCCTTTATATAACGTCTATGTGATAATGTCAAAAAAAATATTTAATTGACAATTTTGGAGTTTTGGCGGGAACGTGGAAAAGTGTGTGCTCTCATTGTATTTTTTTTAAACTTGTGTTCTTTCGCGAGTTAATGTGTGATAAATGTGGATTATTAACCATTGAGTGCCGGTGAATGTGTGTGAGTGTGGGGAAACAGCAAAAAATAAAATATAAACTGGCCAAGTGCAAGTCGGACTCGCACTCGTAGGGTTCCGTAACACAGTTAAGTATTCCATAACTATGATTTTTCGCAACTACAAAATTAACTTTGTTTTTCAGTGTTTGTATAAAAGGCAAAGTTATCTTTGCGGTCGCCATATCTCTAGAACTGCTGACTGTATCTCGTTCAAACCAATTTTCGTTGTTAGTTTTTATTGAGATCTGTAGATCACAATAAAAACTAACAAAAAATATATGCTGTAGCATATTTTTTTTTTTTATTTTTCACTCCCATACTTTAAAAGTTAGAGGGGGGGGGGACACACATTTACCACTTTAGACGCGCCTATCTTTCAAATGATTGACTTTGAGAAAAAATGATTTTAGGAACCTCAATGTCATTTTTGACCTATCCATAGGCACACGTATAGGTTTGAAGAAAAAATTTTTTTTTGTTTCAGTTCCATGTACGGGATGCCCCCTTTAAACTTTTATTTTTTGTATTTTTGTATAAAAATCGGAAAGCGGTTTACAGAATACTTCTACTTACCAAGTTTCAATTCTGTAGTCCTAAAAGTTTCGGAATAAAATGGCTGTGACATACAGACGAATTTATAAGGGTTCCGTTTTTTGCCATTCGGCTACGGAACCCTAAAAACATGATATTTGCGTTCTCAGCAAAATTCCACTGAAAGTCTTCAGTTAAGTCCACGGCTTTACTGAGGGTATGACTTGGACTAGACTTTGACTTTAACTCGACCTGAAATGTGACTTTAACCCATCTTTACGACTTGAACTCACAATAAGTTATTTAAAAAAAAAAAAAAAACGACTTCATAACCACAAAAAGGCACTCAAAAGTGAAAAATAATTTACTTAAAATTATTATATGCGTTACCCACTTCTCTATTTGAAGTCGGTGCCAGCCAAGTCTAATAGGTAGTAGATAGATAATACCTACATGTATCTACCTACTTACTAACCTACATGTACCTACTTACTACTTCTACATACATAGTATCTATCTAATATCCAATAGACTTGGCTGGCACCGACTTCAAATAGAGAAGTGGGTAACGCATATAATAATTTTAAGTAAATTATTTTTCACTTTTGAGTGCCTTTTTGTGGTTATGAAGTCGGTTTTATTTTTTTTGAAAAATAACTTATTTTACCCTTTTTAGTGCAAAAAAAGTTTTAATGAAATTACATGCATCTATTAAATTTCGTGTCTGGGCCGTTATACACTGACGGATATATACTTTTTCAAAATTTCAAGTATGTACCTATAACGGTTAAGAAGATACAGATCTGTAAAGTGCGCACATATAGACACACGGACGGACGGACGGACGAACAGACAACAAAGTCTCAGAAAGTGTTCATTTGGTAGCCTTTGGGTTCGGAACCCTAAAAAAAATGACTTTAAATGCCGCTTTAAAGTGAAAATATTCACTAGTAATAATGATGTCATCAAGGTATCAAAGGACAATGTCCAAAATAGCCCTGTACAATTAAAGCATCTGACACACACGATAATTAATTGTCTATTTTATAACAATAATTCCAAATACTTTTATAACACGGACTAGTTGTATTCCAAAATGAATATTAAAAAGTATTATTTGCGATTATTAACATTAATTGCCGCCATATGGCCAACAGAGTACTGAATCACTCTACTACGTTACAAGAGGCACTTCCCTATATTGTGGATACCCGAATTATGAAAGCACTGTGTAGCCAACCTAACAACGGAAAGTATTATTTACGCAGTAACTATTATATAATATGTGGTTTTATGCTTATAATTTATTTTTTGCTGTGTTGATTGGTACAAAGTACGTTCATAATTGTGAGGTATTTAATTATGTATGCAGTGTCGCGGGACTGAAATGGCCGCCATCTTCGCCAAATGTCATGTCATGTCAAAAAATATTAGGTATGTTTAAAAAAGTTTGCACCCTAACAAGACTTTGCCCGGTATAACATTCCTGTGAAGACAAAATATTTATATTTATATATAGTTATGTATTATAATTATTAATATATAATTTTTTATTGAGGGCCCGGTGGCGTTATTGGGAGAACGGTCGGCTTTGATGCCGTGGTACCGAGTTCAAACCACCGTGCACCAATGAATTTTTCCATCGAAAAATATATGTGCGCTTCTCACAGTTGCCCTCCGGTGAAGGAAAACATCGTTAGGAAACCAACAACCCCCGCATGGTGGTAGGACATATCTAGTGTCCGCCTGGCCAGCTACCACCCTCAAGTTAGAAAATCTGTCGCCAAACATCTAATGTGTTCCGGCAGCTATCCTTGAGACCCAGTTCCCATTCTAGTCCACTTCTCTATCTCCGACCGCATCATCACTTATCAACAGGTGAGATAGTGGTCAAACGCTTGCCTATAAGATATAAAAAAAAATTATCCCCCCTTTATTTCTATCTCGCTCACAGTTACCGTAAGAATATCTTATATGCAATAGCAACCTCCATTGTGTATAATCTTCTTGGGACTCTTCTACTAAAACTAGTATATTCTCCTATGTTTGAGGTATTTATCTCCATATCTCTGGTGATACTTATCAGATCTCGATAAAATTAAAGGTAAAAGTTTAGTATATGGACCGTTGAATTGGAGGGTGTGGAGGGGTGGGGGCGGGGTGAGGGGAGGGGTAGGTAATCTCCCCCCAAAGGGGGGGGGTGAGGACCCCCCCTTTTTTGAGAAAAATGAAAAAATATGTTTGGAGGTTAGGCTAACTTAAAATATAAAAAAATATAAACAAACAATGTCAATAGGCCAAAAAAAATCATTTTTCATGCTAAAACTATAGTATGTAAATTTTTGATAAAATTAAATGATGCTTAAATGAATTAAAGTCGATTCAGAAAGGGGTCAGAGTATCACACAGATTGATTCTAGCACTCGCCGACCGCTGCCGCGGCACGCTCGCTTCGCTCACTCGGCTCGTGCTGTGTTATGGTCGCAGTTCTAACCTAACCTACTAATTTGAAAAATGATTTTTTGATAAGCACTGGGACTTCGAAGATGCCATGGTAGTCATACGTTGATCAAGCTACAGGAGTACGTAAAACGATCTCGACTGCAAAGCGAACAAACAATGACTGAAGTTGACATTTGACAATACTCATGTAGTGACAAAACAAAATGGCGTCGCGATTTGCGCGTTTCGTTACTTCACAATTTCACTTTTTATTTATTTAAAACACATTAATATACTTTTTATTTTTATAAACTCGCATTATTTCATATTAACACCACTTTGTGTATTTATTAAACAGGAATATACAATAAAAATAAACATTATTTATATAAATTTATTGTTCTTAGTATGAAAACTATGAAACTAAACGTAGGAAAGTCAAACGTCACCGCGAATGACATTTTAGTAGTGAAAATTTTCGGATATTTGATTATTTGTTAAAAAAAAACTAAGAATCTCCGCAGCCTGAAACTTTGCAGAAAGACTCCATAGGCCTAGGCCTTTCTGCAAAAATATTTGGTTGCCCAACTCGACGGTCCATATACTAAACTTTAGCCAAATTAAAATGGGACCACCCCGGAAACGTACCGTACCTATTAAAAAAAGAATCATTTGAATCCGTTCACAATTGATGAAGAAATCGCGTAACATAAAAAAAAAAAAAAAAACATACAGACGAATTGAGAACCTCCTCCTTTTTTGCGAAGTCGGTTAAAAACTTGAAGAATTTCAATTGGCTAAATACACTAATCGCTTGGTGCCATAATAAAAGCAAAAAAAAAAATTGACAATTTGTTTTATTGTCTGTGTCAGATTTTTTATTGTCTGTGGTTGTTGCTGTGTCAGTCGCAACGCACGACGTGTATTTCTCGAGAAATTGGTCGTCATTTTGCTATTATTTGTGTTTATTGTCGACAAGTTTATGTGATTAATCATCAAAATGGCGAAATTGGTTGATATTTATAACAGCGAAAAGGAACCTGTGATAAAAAGACGACAATTACCGTTAACTATCTACGAAAATCTTACTGTAAGTAGTCCTCTACTTTGCTTCTTGACATTACCACAAGCGTAGATTAAGGTGGAAATTAAATTAAATAGATCTAATTGGTTTTTAACAAAACCTTCTAAACATAGGTTCAATGTGTGGCACGCCTATTTTATCGCTACATATTTTGGTTTATCAGTCGAAGAGTCCATTGATTTCTTTGGAAGTAATGTCATCTTTCGATTGACCTTATTTTGTACATATTTCTTTGTTGTTAGTTGCGTATTTTATTTTTGTTTTCAGATGATAATGGATTTAAACACAATGGGCCTGATTTGTGACAATCCGCAAGTGAAAGGGCGCGAATATGAGGAGTTCATGCGCAAATACAGAATCTTAACGACTGACGAACTTAAATCTGCGCTCAGAGTCGAGACGTCCGATATATTTAATGTACTAAATCAAAGCATTCCGTGTGTTGGCTGTAGAAGAAGGTATGTATCAGTCAAGGATACTATACAACATTTTGTAATCTTATCTAGTGAATGAAGTGCCTTGGGCATTCTAATCTATACAGTAGCTGGAGAATGAAATTCCTTGCTACTTTTATTTTCTACAATTATAGATAATTTATTTAATTTTATTTACTACACAAGTCATTCATTACATCATAATAGTGACAACCTAGTCGATGTTTCTAAAATAAAATATTAGCAAAATAGTATTACAACAAAGACATAAGTAAATAAGTTTAGAATGAAAAAAAAATTAAACAAAATTTTGTAACACAATCATATTTAAAAAAAAATTGTGTCACCGCTTCTTTAAATTTCAGCAGGCTACACAAAAATATGTCTATAAAAGCCAATTTGCTAGAAATTTTCTATAGCTTGATGTGTATATAACACTATTTTCATTACAAAATACAAATAAAGCTAACTTATATCAAATATGTAGGAGATTGTCTAATTTCTTACTGAACACCATTATATTACCAATATACTCACTGGAAAAGATTGCATTACACATGTAGACGGTGCACTACAAGTCATAAAGAGATATACCTTGAACAGAGTTTGTCCCTTTCTTTTGTATGGACCACATCATGCATACTGCTAGTGCTATATACACTGTAGTGCATATAGCACTAGCACGATGTTAGACAAGGGCTGTTTTGATGTACAATTACAAACTTATGTTAAGAGCTTACAGATTTAATTAACCTGTAAAAACATGGCTCAGGTGTTGATCTAAACACTCACACTTACCTAAAAATTTATGTCAATGGGCGATATAAGTACTACAAAAAAAAAACAATATATTTCACAAATTGGTTGAAATCATTGGTTTTTTGGTGCTACTATGAATTCTTTCTGTGTCTCCTACCACAAAATACCAATAACTGGTTTGATAATACTAAGTACTGTAATACTAAGCAGTTGACATCCAAGTGCATATCTGACTAAGTTCAATGACTGCATTGCCGGCATTACCTAACAGTCTAAAGCTAAGTGTGATATTTTTGCCTGGTTGTTAAGTATAAATGCAGTAGCGCACTAGTGGCCAGGCCGCAGAGGTCACCAAATACACACATTAGTATGAAATCGCCACCAAGCATACGCATAGTGGCAACAGTTGGAGGAGGCCTTTGTCAATTAGTGACATACGGACAGGGAGTCAATGTGAAAATTAATAATTTATGAGTGCACAAATGTAAAAAGTGATACTTAAAAATTTTATTACATATTATCATATAATGAAACTAGTTAGTTATATATACTGTCTGAATAAAGGCTATTATTATTATATACTAAATGGTAGGAGAGGCAAGATGTATTTAACTGTTGAATCTATCAAAACGTAGATATATTGATGATACCAAATAGGTACTTACTGTGGACCACATGGCTTATCAATTGTTTCTTTTATATTATATAGGCTAGCATTTGACCACTATCTCACCTGTTGGTAAGTGATGATGCCGTCGAAGATAGTAAGCACTAGTAAATTAATCCTGTAAATATAATATAACTAAAAGAATTCTATTTCATGATAGTATGTGTGGCCTTGTGGTGTGATGATGATGAATGTTAAATTAAAATATTTTAATGCAGCATAGATGGAACATCCACGTTGAAATTACGATTAAAACAATCATTTAGATAGTTTAAAAACTAAAATAAAAACAACTTCCATGCCTCATGAGTCAATTTCAGTAGCAAGTTTGAGACGTTTATTGTCATATCTCTGGAGATACTTATCAGATCTCGATGAAATTACTATGAGACCACCTCGGAAATGTGACCTACCAATAAAAAAAATAATCATTGAAATTTGTTCACAAATGACGGAGTCATAGCGTAACATACATTAAAAAAAAAATAATAAAACAAAACATATAGACAAATTGAGAACCTCCTTCTTTTTGGAAGTCGGTTGAAAACTTGAGTAGATTTAATTGTTAAAATTAATCTGTCTTGATCCATGGTCACCTCACCATTGTCTATGGTGAGTTGGTGACTGTTGAGAAAAACCAAAACAAGCTGTAACATTGGCTTATTTATAGTGTTTGTCAATCAAAAATTTTGCTGCACCTTAAAACAAGACTTTCCTTTCCTTCCATTACTAATGCGTACAAAAATAGTTAGAACCAGTTGTTACAAATTCCCAGCCAACCTCACCTGCCCATGGTGCATCCTGCTGACCAACAAACGAGGCTCTGGCGACCGACAAATGCCGATATAACCATTTCAAATTATGGTGTAGCTAAATACTGCAGGCCGGTGACAAGCAGCAGCGTCTTTGGTGCGAGGAGCTACGTCCCGCTTTTGTCGACCCACCTGCCCAGCGTGGTGATTAGGGCATATCCCTCCCAATGTGCCGAAGATCGGGCTCAGTGGCGTGTCTTGGGAGAGGCCTACGTCCAGCAGTGGATAGACACAGTCTGATTATGATGATGATGATGTTACAAATTCTGTTACAATATATTTTTCTTATTTTCAGTGTGGAACGTCTATTTTATCAACTATGTAAATCAGGGCACCCGACATTGGATCCACTAGTCCTCACTCCAGATGAAATAATGTCCATCAGAGAAGACAAAATAACACACCCTCAGTCGCTCGCCACTTTGCTCAATGGACACAGGTGATATATTTAAAATAAAGTTTTTAAAATATTTATACTTTGCTCATATTATAAATGCGAAAGTTTTTTAACTATAAAAAGGAAATAGTAAAGCAGCTGTATCAGAAATGGAAACAAATAATGTTTTAATGTATATGCATCAAACAAAATCAAACCAGAAAGTGACAGGAAAATTTTGCAATTTATGAGTAACTCGTACTAACAGATGTAGATATTAAATCCATATACAAAACTGCACATTACAGGCATTCTAAGGGTGAGGACCTAAAGAGGCGGGTTCCTGTTGCAGACAAACCCGTATGGGTAGGTACCGCTCCGTAGAGGTAAAATATTTCAATGTTTCTTCATTTTCTTCAACCTGTTTCTTTATGTGTGAGCGCATAGGATAACATGGGAATATTTTACCTGTATGAATCGGTACCTACCCGTACTGGTTTGTCTGCACCGTAAACCCACCTCTTTATGTCTTCATACTTTCTTACATAGGCTTGCTTGCTTGCATTTTTCATATATTTTCCATATAAAGAAATATTATGCTAGAATAAAGTTATTTCCTAACTTCTAAATGATAAAATTATTAAAATGGCGCGTATAAAAAGTAAAAAGCGAAATTATTACAATGTTATTTGATGTCTAGTTCAAAGTATGTGTAGAAAGATCAGGAAAGGAAAGAGAGTTTATATGGGATACGGATCACCACAGTTATCATATATACAATAAATAACGCCTAGTATCATGATTTGTATCGAAACCGAGCGTGCCAACTTTTTAACACCTACTGTGACGTCACAGCCGAAATTTAGTGACGGGAAATCCAAACCGATTCAAGACACCGATATGCCGCCGATGCCCCTCCGTCTCGCTACTAATCAAACGATTCAACTGGAACCGCCGCCGTGATCGTCTCGCTCATACTCATACATTTTTATATCTGTGATCCCGCTCGTTGACTCCGCGCTTGCCCCCGCCGTCCACGCCAGCAATCACCAGTACAGTATAATAGTCTATAATGTAATACTATAAGAATCTTTGTCCTGACATACTGACTGACTGACTGACTGACTCACTGACAGACAACGCACAGCCTATACCGCTGGTCGTAGAGACTTGAAATTTGGAGGGTATATTTGTCTTGGAGGGGATGTAAGGGAGCACAATTTCACCTTAGTGCTCCCAGCCAACCTCACCTGCCCGCGGTGCATCCTGCCGATCAGCTGACGAGGCTCTGGCGACCGACCAATGGCGGTATAACCATTCCAAGCGGCGTAACTAAATACCACAGACCGGTGACGGGCAGCAGCGTCACCGGTGCGAGAAGCTACGTCCTGCGATCACCCAACCCGACTGCCCAGCGCGTGGTGATTATTTGGGCAAAACCTTCATGGCAGACACAACTACACAACGGCCCCCAGTTCCCGGTCGCCCTGCTATTCCTGGCCAAGGCGGCGGTCATGGTAACGGCGGGGCAGGGGGTGCTAAGAATCCCCGGGCTACGGTAGGCCGCCAACACCGACTGACACTGGCAACGTACAACGGACGCACGCTACGGCTTGATGAACATCTGGCACAACTCGAAGAGGAGCTGAAGAACATAAGATGGCACATTCTAGGGTTATGTGAAATCCGAAGAGAGGGGGAGGATACCGTGACCCTGGAATCCGGTCATCTTATGTACTTCAGAGAGGGAGACCAACCATCCCAAGGCGGTGTCGGGTTTTTGGTCCACAAGGTCCTCTCTGACAACGTTCTAGAAATCTCCAGTGTGTCGACAAGGGTAGCGTATCTTGTGATCAAACTCACCGAGAGGTATAACCTTAAAGTTATCCAAGTATACGCACCGACTTCGGCACACTCGGATGATGAAGTGGAGGAAATGTACGAGGACATTTCCAAGGCCTTGCACACCACCCAAAAGGCTCACTTCAACGTTGTCATGGGGGATCTCAACGCTAAAGTGGGAGTACAATCAAGCAGCGAATCGGTAGTAGGTCCATACGGAATTGGAAGCAGGAATCATAGGGGGCAAATGCTCGTCAACTTCCTGGAAAAAGAGGGGCTTTTTCTGATGAATTCTTTTTTTCAGAAAGATCCCCGGCGGAAGTGGACGTGGCAAAGCCCCGACTCTATGACCAATAACGAGATCGACTTCATTATGACGGACAAGAAGCGTATATTTAGAGATGTCTCAGTGATCACTAGGTTTAAAACCGGCAGTGATCACCGACTAGTCCGAGGCACTCTAGATATCGACTGCAAGCTTGAACGCGTCCGTCTAATGAAGTCCACGCTCCGACCTAACATGCTCCAGTCCGTAGTTGGGTCTGAAACATTCCAGCTGAAACTGGAGAACCGATTCGCTGCCCTGGAAACCACAGTCGACGTTGATATTGACCAAGATCTCGACCAAGTGGTGGAAATCCTCAGGGAAGAGGGAACGAAATTCTGTGAGACGCGAGGTGCCTTTAGGAAGTCTAAGCTTTCAGGAGAATCTCTGCAGCTAATGCAGAAGCGGCGTGAAACTCCTGCAGTCACTTCGTCAGAACAGCGGTCTTTGAACAAAAAGATCACGAAGCTCGTAAGACGTGACCTCCGGAATTCCAACACAAGCTCTATTAAAGATGCGATCGAGCGAAACCGGGGGTCAAAAGTCTTTGTTCAAGAGCTGGGCCGAAGCCATCTGACGAAGTTGACCACATCTAACGGGAGTGTCGTCGCTTCTAAGCCGGAGATTCTCAGGGAAGTTAAAGACTTCTACGGCCACTTATACACCTCACAAGCGTCCCGTCCCCAACCCCATATTGAAGATCCTAGAGCCACTCTAACCCGCCACCATACCGAAGATTTGCCAGATATCAGCCTAGACGAAATTGTGTTGGCTCTCAGACAGCTTAAAAACGGAAAAGCCCCCGGAGAGGATGGAATCACAACGGAGCTCTTAAAAGCTAGTGGAACTCCTACGCTACAACAGCTTCAGCGTATTTTCAATTCTGTCCTCTTTTCGGGGAGAACTCCGAAGACGTGGAGCAAGAGTGTAGTCATTATGTTCTTCAAAAAAGGAGACAAAACCCTATTAAAGAACTATCGACCTATTTCACTCTTGAGTCACGTCTATAAGCTGTTTTCGAGAGTCATCACAAATCGTCTCGCGCGTAAACTCGACGAGTTCCAGCCCCCTGAACAGGCTGGGTTCCGAGGAGGATACGGCACCATAGACCACATACACACTGTGCGGCAGGTTATACAGAAGACAGAAGAGTATAACCAGCCCCTGTGTCTAGCATTTGTGGACTATGAGAAAGCCTTTGACTCTATTGAAACCTGGTCTGTTCTGGATTCCCTGCAACGGTGCCAAATTGATTGGCGATACGTGCAAGTGCTGAGAGGTTTGTATGAAGCCGCGACTATGTCCGTCCAAGTACAAAATCAGCAGACTGAACATATCCCTTTACATCGAGGTGTGAGACAAGGGGACGTTATTTCCCCCAAATTGTTCACAAACGCTCTAGAGGATATGTTCAAGACGCTGAACTGGAAAGGACGAGGCATAAACATCAACGGCGAAAACCTCTCACACCTGAGATTTGCGGACGATATCGTTATCATGGCTGAAACCGTACAGGACTTGGAATACATGCTGACCACCCTTGCTGATTCTTCTGCACGCATCGGTCTCCGGATGAACTTGGATAAGACCAAGATCATGTTCAACGAACATGTCATTCCGGAACCGATTGCCTTAAATGGAGTCCCTCTCGAGACTGTTCAAGAATATGTCTACCTTGGCCAAACCTTGCAATTGGGTAGAAACAATTTCGAAAAGGAAGTCCGCAGAAGAATACAGCTGGGATGGGCAGCATATAGAAAACTACGTCGAGTCTTTTCATCGCCGATACCACAGAGCCTAAAGACAAAAGTCTTTAATGAGTGCGTCCTACCTGTAATGACATACGGAGCCGAGACGTGGACACTGACGGTGCGACTGATCCACCAATTAAAAGTCGCTCAGCGAGCTATGGAAAGGGCTATGCTCGGAGTATCTCTGAAAGATCGAATTCGAAATGAAGTCATCCGACAGAGAACCAAGGTTATCGACATAGCTCAAAGGATTAGCAAGCTGAAGTGGCAGTGGACTGGTCACATCTGTCGTAGAACCGATAACCGTTGGGGTAGACGTGTTCTAGAGTGGAGACCACGACTCGGGAAACGAAGCGTAGGACGCCCTCCAGCTAGATGGAGCGATGATATACGCAAGCTGGCTGGCAGCGGTTAGAAACAAATAGCTGAAGATCGAGCTCAGTGGCGTGCCATAGGAGAGGCCTATGTCCAGCAGTGGACGAGTACAGGCTGTTAATGATGATGATGATTTGTCTTAGTACGTAGGGGTGTACTAAGAAAGGATTTTTCAAAATTCACCCCTTGGGATGAAATGGGGGTTCAAAGTTTGTATGGAGAAACAAGATAAGATAGTATTTTCTATCCGAAACTTCACACAAGTGCTTCAGTACAAAAATAAGTAAATACGTGTTTCAGGTTTTTTTTAAATTCCACCCCTAAGAGGGTGAAATGGGGTAACAAAGTGTGGAAATCAATATTGTTTTGGATTCCGCTGAAATTTGGCATGCAGATAGTTATTACGACGTTAGTTCCCCTGAGAAAGGATTTTCCAAAATTCACCCCTGAAGGGGATGAAACGGGTGTTCAAAGTTTGTATGGAAAAACAATATTAGATAGTATTTTCTATTCGAAACTTCATACAAGTGCTCCAGTAAAAAAATAAGTAAATACGTGTTTCATGTTTTTTTGAAATTCCACCCCAAAGAGGGTGAAATGGGGTAACAAAGTGTGGAAATCAATATTGTTTTGGATTCCGCTGAAATTTGGCATGCAGATAGTTATTACGACGTTAGTTCCCCTGAGAAAGGATTTTCCAAAATTCACCCCTGAAGGGGATGAAACGGGTGTTCAAAGTTTGTATGGAAAAACAATATTAGATAGTATTTTCTATTCGAAACTTCATACAAGTGCTCCAGTAAAAAAATAAGTAAATACGTGTTTCATGTTTTTTTTGAAATTCCCCCCCCTGAGGGTGCAATGGGCAAACAAAGTGTGAAGATCAATATTATTTCGGAATGCGCTGAAATTTGGCATGCAGGTAGTTATTTTGACTTAGGTATCCGCTAAGAAAGAATTTTTCAAAATACACTCTTTAAGGGGATTTAGCGGGGGTTCAAAGTTTGGATAGTCGTTTTATTCAACATGTAACACAAGTACTTGTGTAAATAAATAAGGAAATACAAGTTTCAGACTTTTTCAAAATGCCACCCTAAGAGGATAAACTGGGGTAACAAAGTCTAAAAATCAATATTGTTTCGGATTGCGCTGAAATTCAGAATGCAGATATAGTCCAGTCAACGAGGATATTCGTTGTATGGAGACTTCCGAAAAATTCTCCCGTCAATGAAAGTTGGCATGTGATGACATTAGGTAATACAGATTACAGATGTACAATAATCCAACATTTTTTTTTAACGAGTAGTTAGGTATTTTTACCTAAACATGGAAATCGCTTATTCATTTTATTCATTATTCATTTTTTTCTCATTTATCGCTTATTTTCAGTCTGAGGAAATATGAAATATATACGTTCGTATGTACTAGTTAGAATATGTATATAAATGAATCCAACACTTTTTCGATATCAGAGTACCCCAAATTTAACTTTTAACATTTTGCGCTATAACTTCTACTGAAAAATTGCTCTGCCAATGATTATTTTTGTATATGTTTTTATATCGTTAAATACATACTTTGGTTCAATAATCCAACATTTTTTCGACTTCAGAGTACCCCAAATATAACTTTTAACATTTTGCGCTATAATTTCTACTGAAAAATTGCTCTGCTCATTTTTCTTTTTTGATACATTTTTATATCGTTAAATACATACCTTGGTTTAATAATCCAACATGTTTTCGACTTCAGAGTACCCCAAATTTAAATTTTAACATTTTGCGCTATAACTTCTACTGAAAAATTGCTCTGCTCATTTTTATTTTTTGATATGTTTTTGTATCGTTAAACACATATCTTTATTCAATAATCCAACATATTTTCCTTTTTAAACATATATTTTTTATTTTTGCTTAATTATATTCGCGCCAAAATCGCTAGCGGTCGGACGTGTTACGGTGATTCATACATATCGTATGTGCAATGGCGTCAAACGTCATTAAATGTGTGACGTGCAATATAGTAATAAATGAACTGTTATCGTTTGTTCAAAATAAAATTGATGTGATGGATGAGGAGGGTCTAGTTCGACTGTGTACTACGGCTTTCTCGGAGAAGGAAATTGAAAACAGCAAGAATTTACTGTTTGATTCTGTTACAACACAATGTCGTAAAATAGTACGAAAAACTAGTGGTAAAAAGGAGCGGAATCTTTACGATGTGATTTCACTATTCAAGCAAACAGATCCTGAGAAAGTTCCAATATTTGTGGCAAGGGAATTACACAAGCTTCCCCCCGTCACTTTCGATCATGTTGACGCATCAAGGACGCTTAAAGACATATTGACTATACAAAATGAGATCAGAATAGTCAAAGACACGTATGCGACTAAGGAGCAGATAATGGAGCTTAGAAATGAGCTAAACAATTTAAAATCGACTTCTATTATTAACAACTTTGATATGAACGTTAATCAACAAAGAGGAGGTGGTCTTATGGATAGCTTTTGTCTTGATAGCGGGCCGATGGGACTACCGCACTTAGAAGATAAACTTCAAACCGAACTTAATGGTCAACACGATATATCGTCACACTGCAACAATAAAACACCTGATAGCAAGAACGGTGATGGAAGATATTGTGAAAATCCATCCTACCTACAAAAAAATGGTCAAATACAGGTATCGTCTACACTGGAGCAAAGTTCGAGTACGTCGAGTGACTATCAGCACGACGAAAGGCGTAATATACCGACTAAAGCCGATAATAACCGAAGCTCACACGTAATAGCACACAAAAAGTTACAAGCTGACTTGCAAACTGATATTTTGGAGCGAAGTTCGTGCAAAAATGTTCCAACGACGATAGCAGCGCCGGCGAAGATATCCGAACAAGACCGAAGCGTTCGTACGCTACATACAATGAGGCCGGCGGACGCTGAGAATCAAAACAATAGACAGGTGACGGGCGTTTGGTACAAGAAAAAGACGACTGCGGAAATATTAAATGAAGGAGACAAATGGAAATTAGAGAGACCGACTGAAGAATGGAAGACTGTACAAAGAAATCGATACCGGAATCGCATGGTAGGGTCTAAGGGAAAAGCTGTTACAGAGCCTGAAGTTAAGTTTAAAGCTGCTGACTTCAGAGTGCCTATCTTTATAAACAACGTCAACAAAGCAACAAAAACCTCCGATATTATCGAGTATATACAACGGAAAACGAGTGTATCCGTTACTCTAAAAAAAATAAACATGTCGACACAAAAACGCTATGACGCTTACAAGATCTTTGTACCACACACCAAGATAGCCATGTTTCTTGACGATGGTTTATGGCCGGAGGGCGTACAGTTTCGCAAGTTTATCTATTTTAATAGAACTTCATATGACAGAAATAGTGAGAATAGAATTGAATCAATTGACAAGAAACGTAATACAGATATTAATGGATAAATACAACAATAATGACATTAAACTTGTTAGTTTTAATTGTAGATCAGTAGTTCGATCAGTTGAGTGCGTAAAAAAATTGTGTCGTTCAGCTGATATAGTCGCCTTGCAGGAGACATGGCTACAGCCGCGGGATATCCCTTTCTTAGGTAGTATAGATACAGAATTCGAATTTACGGGAAAATCTGCAATTGATACAGGAGCGGGTCTGTTGCGCGGTAGACCATACGGCGGTGTCGCTTTACTTTGGCGGAAAAGTGTATTTAGCTCGGTCTCAGTAATTACATGTACAAATGTGCGTATAGCGGCAATAAAAGTTATGTTGTCAGGTAGCTCGCTGTTGGTATTTTCTATATACATGCCAACAGACTCAACTGATAATCTGATTGAGTTTACTGAGTGCCTGGCTGAAATAGCGGCCATAGTCGAAGAATGCAGCGTTGACTCAGTTTATATGCTAGGCGACTATAATGCGCACCCGGGCGAGCGCTTCGGTAATGAACTTATAGACTTCTGTGCTGAGCAGAGTTGGCGGTGTGCTGACATAGAACTGTTAGGTCGCTCTTCGGACGCATATACATATGTTAGTGATGTGTATGGGTCTCAGAGTTGGCTAGACCATTGTGTTGTATCTGAGGCGGCATGGAACACGGTGACTAGTGTGAAAATATTACATAATGTATATTGGTCCGATCACTTTCCTCTAGAAATTACATGTAATTTAAATGTACTCAGAATTAAATTGAATGAAAATATTAATAAATGTAACGAAACTGTGTGGGGTCAGAGAGACTTCCATCAAATAGAAATATTTAAAAGTAGCTGCAATCTAAAATTAAGAGATGTTGACTTTCCTGACAAATTGAGAGAATGTAGTGATAAGTATTGTAAGAATATAGAACATAGATTAATAATTAATAAAATGTATTGTAATATTGTTGACATATTAAGTGATGCGGCAAGTCTTAGTTATAATTGTAAGTCAATTAATAAAAAAAAACAGGTGACAGGTTGGAATAAGCATGTTAGGCAATTCCATTCGGAGGCTCGAGCTGCATTTCAAGTTTGGGTACTACACGGAAAACCTAAAAATGGGCCTGTGTTCACGAGTATGCAGGAAACTAGAAAATCTTTTAAACGGAAACTAAAATGGTGTCAGGACAATGCTGAACAAATAAAAATGGACATTTTAGCAACTCACCATGATAATAAAGACTTTTCTAAGTTCTGGAAGCATACGAACAGGCTGAATTGCAAACCGAGTCTTCCAGTGAGCGTAGAGGGCGTTAGCGAGCCTGCAGCCATCGCTAATCTATTTAAAGATAACTTTATTGTGCGTTCTCCTCTGGGGAAGACAAGTGATTCACAGTCAGCACGGGAACCAAAGTCCGAGTCTCTCGTCAGAGTGACGGCAGGGGAGATAGCGGCGGTGTTGAGGAACATGAAACGCGGTAAATCGCCTGGGCACGACTCGCTCAGCATTGAGCATCTGCAGCATGCAGGTGTTCATATGCCCAGAGTGCTAGCCATGCTTTTCAACTTCTGCCTCTGTCATACCTATTTGCCTGAAGACCTGATGAAGACTTTGGTGGTGCCGATTGTGAAAAACCGAACTGGTGACGCTTCTGACATGAGTAATTATAGGCCCATATCGTTGGCTACGATTATCGCCAAGGTGTTGGATAGTGTGCTTGACAAACAGCTGAATAAACATCTTTCACTTCACGATGCTCAGTTTGGCTTTAGGGCTGGTCTTTCTACGGAAACGGCAGTTCTGTGTCTCAAGCATACTGTCCGATACTACACCGATAGAAAAACACCCGTTTACGCGTGTTTTCTAGACCTTTCCAAAGCCTTCGATTTGGTGTCCTATGATGTCTTATGGAGGAAAATGTACGAGGATACAACACTGCCTGGTGAGCTGATAGAATTGTTTAGATTCTGGTACGGTCATCAGAGCAATGTGGTACGGTGGGCAGGCTCGTTGTCCGACTCGTATGGACTGGACTGTGGGGTCAGACAGGGAGGTCTGACTTCGCCCCGCCTCTTCAGTCTTTACGTAGATCGGCTTATCCGTGAGCTCAGTAGCACCATGATAGGCTGTTCAATTGACGGGACCGTGGTCAATAATATCAGTTATGCCGATGACATGGTGCTGCTGGCCCCGTCAATCAGCGCCCTTAGAAAGCTTCTGTCTATATGTGAGCGATACGCGGAGGCTCATGGTCTTACGTACAACGCAAAAAAGAGCGAGTGTGTTTTATTCAAGGCGGGCTCTAATACCTATACGGAGGTACCGTCTATCACACTTGGAGGGACCGCGCTTCAATTTGTGTCACAATTTAAGTACCTGGGGCACTGGGTCACAGCGACGCAGACTGACGTTGTGGATTTGGAACGGGAACGCAGGGCGCTGGCAGTCAGGAGTAATATGTTGATCCGAAGGTTTGCAAGGTGCTCTAAAAGTGCAAAATTAACATTATTTCGGGCATTTTGCCAATCGTTTTATACCTGCAGCCTTTGGATTGACTACACTCAGAGGGCTTACGGCGTCCTGCGCGTCCAGTACAATAATGCGTTCAGAGCACTGTTGGGATTGCCCCGTCACTGTAGCGCGTCAGGTATGTTCGCGGAGGCACGAGTGGACGACTTCTACGCTATCATACGGAAGCGTGTCGCCTCCCTGATGCGGCGGGTGCGGGACAGCGCCAACAGTCTCCTTCGTACTGTGGCTGAGAGGGTGGATGGCCCCATACTCAGACACTGGACCAGAACGCAAGTCATGGCGTCAAACCGTACTTGTTGTAAATAATACTTTTAATATGAAATAGGTGTATTAGATTTTATTTTATTTTTTGACATGGTCGGTACGGTATTAATATATTAAATTTATTGTAATTGATATGACATGGATACTAACATTAGGTATAAGACGGTTTTTTACTAATACAATGGAACTGATTCTGAAAATAAACGATTGATTGATTGATTGATTGATTAATTACGTAATGTGAAAAATTTCTCCGTCCATTTTCATTCCTTTATTAGTCATACGATTTTATATTAAAACAGATTTATCAATAATCCAACAAATTTTCGAACGTATATTATATTTTTACAAAACTTTGCTTATTTACGCTAGAGCGCAAGGGTTGACCTTGATTTGACCGTAGGCGAGGTTGGTGGCCGCCATTATATATTATTACAAATATTTTTTTTTTTACCTTATATGCACAAAAGTATGTAGTTAGAGTCACTGAATTATTAATTCTTTTAAAATTATTAATTAGTGTACAGTCAGCACATCGAGTTACTACAACTGCAAAATTTTCTCATTCTAGTGAACTTAACATTTTATGGTTTCTAATCATTTGGGTATCGCAGATTTTTGTATGGCATGGCACCCTTCATATCCTTTCGTCAGCCACCACTTTGATTTTTTTTTCAGAATCACGGTGTACAACGAAGGTACCCCGTGCATATATGTTTAGATAGAGGACACTCATACATACAAACAAAAAATGTCTCATGACATAATATCCTAAGGCGTCAGGTTTCGGAGTTATTTACAGTAAAAGCTCCTTATTCGCGCTTCCTTCATTCGCGTTTTCACTATTCGCGGATTAAAAAATTGTGACCCAATTCCTATATTCGCGGCAAAAAATTTCTTTATTCGCGGATCTAATTGGTACAAAGTACATACATGCATATTAATAAAAATAATTCCAATATGTATCCAACCAAATATCCTTTGTAAACGCGCCGATAAATGGACTAATAAAAAAGTAAAATAGACCTTATGTGTAAAATGAACACGGCTATCCTCTGAGCACCACTAAGAATATTTATGAAATACAATAAAATATTTATTACAAGTTAGTTGCTTGTATAATACACGATACATATTGATTAGTTTGAACTTAGCGATCTCAGATGAGAATATTTTCTTGTTTCATACTTTTTAGAGAGTGATTTTTCAGTAGTCGGGTTTTAGTTTTAGAACTTACTTTTTATTTAAAGCATTTTGGGGTTTTTGGATAGATGTATACATGTATACATGTTAACATACTTACATACATACATAGTGAGAAACAAACACATAACCCTCCCAACTGCTTCTTTGCGACGCCGTGGGGTAAAAATTAGTTTTCTTGACTTCGGCGGGATATATCTCGCCAACGCTACGCCCTACAAAAATATGATGTAATAAACCTTATCTTCATTTAAAATCCCTATTCAACGATACCACACACGATGGGGTGGGTGAGATGTATTTTTGTTCTGGACTTCGTCCCCTCTAGGGGAACCCACATTCAACTTGTTGTGACCTCATATAGCCTATAACCAGCGGACAAATAAGACGCGTCCAACAACACCTCATTTGTTAAATTATGATAAGTAATTTAGAAGTTATGAGGGAACAGATGAACATACATACAAACATACATACATATCCACATACCGGTCAAAAACATAACCCTCCTTATTGATTTGCCGTAGTCGGGTAAATAGTGAGTAACGGGTATCACAGTTTTTCAAAAATCATCCCTCACGCGTTTTTCTTACTGACTGAATGATTGCCTGATATATCAACGCACTGCCTAAACCACTGGTCCTAGAGACAAAATATTTGGTGGGTGTATTTTTTGTGAAGAGCAAGTATGCACCAAGATTTTTTTTTCGAAATTCCACCCCTAAGTGGATGTCATGGAGGGTTGAAAGTCCAAAAAAACTTTTTATTCTCTCGGTCAATTCTCTCAAAAATTGATACACATTCTCTTTAATGAAAATAGTGATTTACGGGTATCACAGTTTGTCAAAAATCATCCCCCACGCTTTTTTCTGACCGACTGAATGACTGATGACCTCTTAGAGACATGATATTTGGAAGGTGTGTTCTTTGTGAAGTGCAAGTGTCCACTAAAAAATATGTTTATTTATATTACACCCCTAAGTGGGTGAAATTGGGGGTTACATTTTCTGTAATTTTTTAATTTAATTTTCTGTAAAACTTTATATTCTCTGGGACGATGGGCTTAAAAATATGTACACAAACTCTTCAAGTAAAATTTTGAGACAAGGGTTTTACAGTTTTCCAAAAAAAAAAAAAAAAATTATTCCTCACGCCTTTGTCTAATTATATGACTGATATATCAACGTGCAGCCTAATTCGCTAGTCTTAGAGATCCACACCAATATTATAAAATGCGAAAGTAAGTTTGTTTATTGGCTTGACCGATTTGGCTGAAATTGGCTAAAGACAGTTCATAGGGCAAAATAGCATATAGGATACTTTTTTCTGGCTGTGGAGTCTGGGTAACCAGGTATTTTTTGAATTGAATTTTGTAAATATTAGACCTCTTCTCGGATAAACGGCTGAACCGATTGACCAATTTAGCTGAAATTTGTATAAAAAAAATATTCAATAGGGCACAGAAAGACATGAGATTTTTTTTTGCCGTCGAGTTTGGGTGTCGAGATTTTTTTATTGCATTTTATAAGTGTGTGGAACTTATCGGCCAAACGGCTTCACCAATTTAGCTGAAATTTAGTATAAAGATAGCCAATAAGGCACAAAAGAACATGGTAACATTTTTTTAACATTCGAGTGTGGATATCTAGATTTTTTATTGAACTTTGAAAATGAGTGACGTCTTATCAGCTAAACAGCTAAACCTATTCAGCTGCAACTTTGCGCAAAGATAGTCAATTTTACATAGTACACGTTTTGGAGCCTGGATGTCCAGATTTTTTAAATGAATTTTGTCAATGTGTGACGTCTTATCAGATCAACGACTTGGCCGATTCAGCTGAAATTTTATACAAAGATAGTCCGTAGAGCATAGTAGGACATAGGACACTTTAATTTTGGCAAACACTTAAACCGCACAACTTGGTATACCCCAACCATAATGATTAATGACTTTTACAATAGAGGATATCGAGTTCGATATTGGAGTCCTCTCTAATGACTTATCTAAAGGTTATGAAGTTATAAAACTGTTAGGGTCACAAAAAGAAATATTTCGCGCTCGCTTCGCTCGCGCACCAATACCGCTCGCTGCGGTCGCGCAACCGTTCGCCTTATCTACTTGCGTTGGAAATATTACATACATTTTTGTGTTTTAATAGCTTCATCCATCAGAATGAGTCAAACATTTAAAGAACACAACTTGGTATACCTAACCATTCTGATAAATAAGTTTAACAACAGAGGATATTAAATTTGACATTAGAGTCATCGATAGTGACTTGATTGTTAGATAATAAAACTGTAAGGGGCATAAAAAGTTAAAAATGTCTACTTCTCAACATGATATACCTCACCATAATGATTAATGACTTTAATAATAGAAAATATCGAGTTCGGCCATCTACTTTAAAAGAAATATTTAATTATTTTTTGTGTTTTAAAAGCCTCATGCATCAAAATGAGCCAAACGTTTAAATAGTACATTTTGGTCTACCTTACCATACTGATAACTAATAACTTTAACAACAGAGGATGTTGAGTTCAACCTTTGGGTCTAATTAACGAGGGAGAGCTTTACGGTAGAAAATATAAAATATGTACTGTCATTATTTTCACAACGAATTTCATTTTATTAAATAAAATATTATATAATATAGTACTTTAATTAAAAGCCTCTTCTTCTGAAAAAAAAAAATTACAATGACAAAATAACTAGAAAGATCGTCAAGTAGGTAGATGCAATTTAAATACTGTAGGCGGGCAGCCCTATCGCGCGTGTACGTACCGCGCGGTGCCGCCAGGTGCCGGGTGCCGCGGCTTTTGATCTCAACGACACGCCGAGTCACAATACTGTATTATAATATTACCGTGGTATTTGTTACACAAAATCCCTCTTGACGTTTTGAGATGAATAAAGACGTAAACAATTACGCAGAAAAAAAAGCACGGTCTTAAGCGAATAAACTTGTAATATAGTTTTTCTTTATTAATCTAGAGTCTGGGAGTTTTTTCCGATAGTGAGATGTTTTATTTGGAAACTTATTTTTTTTTTTCAAATATAACGATATTACATTTGTTAAAATTGGTTGTTTGTGCGAGTGGTGAAACAAATTTTTCTGTTTTTTGGCTCTCCTGTAAAATTACGATTTTCATAAAACCGCTTTATTCGGTGGGGGCGTCGATGTATTGTGTGTTGTATACTTACTTGTAATACATATTTTATTTTATTTCGTACATATTCTTAGTGGTGCTCAGTGGATACCTGTGGTCGCATGCTACTTTGCAGAATGTATTGTTTCGTTACGGTAGGTGACATACGACCACGGCTATCCTCTGAGCACCACTAAGAATATGTATGAAATACAATAACATATGTATTACAAGTGAACAGGGTTAGAGCGTTTGGGTGCACTCCGAGCGTAGGTCGTGAACGGAGCCTTGTTGTATAAAAATAATAAATTCCACTTATTTGGTCGCGCTAGTGTGCGCTGATCCTTAGTAATAGCAAATCTTTTGAATTAAATATAATTTCACACGGCTGTGAGATTTTACCAGGATGTATTTTATGTTTATATTAGTGTTTTAGTCAAAATAACTAAATTTTATTGGTAGACGCAATTACTGAAAAAAAAGTATAAGCTAATTGTTACACCTTTGAACGATACTTTTTTTTTCGATATATCCTAAACAAGTGTTTTATTAAACATCATATTACTTATTAATTTTTTTCCTCGCATTTTACAGTATAAAATGATTATTTTAAATCCATTTCTAAACGCCGTTTCACAGCCAACAGCACATCTAGTTACAAAAAACTATTTTAAACCTTATAATATTGACAGTTAAGTTTAAAATCGAAGGAGAAAAAATGACAGTTTGTGGTTACTTGATGTGCTAATAACTCTAAATACGTTTTGCATTTAGTTAAAAAAATATCTGTGATAATAATGGCGGCCACCAAACTCGCCTACGGTCAAATCAAGGTCAACCCTTGCGCTCTAGCGTAAATAAGCAAATTTTCGTAAAAATATAATAAACGTTCGAAAATTTGTTGGATTATTGATAAATCTGTTTTAATATAAAATCGTATGACTAATAAAGGAATGAAAATGGACGGAGAAATTTTTCACATTACGTAATTAAGCAAAAATAAAAAATATATGTTTAAAAAGGAAAATATGTTGGATTATTGAATAAAGATATGTGTTTAACGATACAAAAACATATCAAAAAATAAAAATGAGCAGAGCAATTTTTCAGTAGAAGTTATAGCGCAAATTGTTAAAATTTAAATTTGGGGTACTCTGAAGTCGAAAACATGTTGGATTATTAAACCAAGGTATGTATTTAACGATATAAAAATGTATCAAAAACGAAAAATGAGCAGAGCAATTTTTCAGTAGAAATTATAGCGCAAAATGTTAAAAGTTATATTTGGGGTACTCTGAAGTCGAAAAAATGTTGGATTATTGAACCAAAGTATGTATTTAACGATATAAAAACATATACAAAAATAATCATTGGCAGAGCAATTTTTCAGTAGAAGTTATAGCGCAAAATGTTAAAAGTTAAATTTGGGGTACTCTGATATCGAAAAAGTGTTGGATTCTTTTATATACATATTCTAACTAGTACATACGAACGCATATATTTCATATTTCAGTCTGAGGAAATATTCACAGAGAGTTATAAGCGATTTTCATGTTTAGGTAAAAATACCTAACTTCTCGTTAAAAAAAATGTTGGATTATTGTACATCTGTAATCTGTATTACCTAATGTTATCACATGCCAACTTTCATTGACGGGAGAATTTCTCGGGTTACAAAAGCCTCGTTGACTGGACTAATAGTTATTATGACGTAGGTATAGGTATCCGCTCAGAAATGATTTTCTGAAAATTCCTCCCGGATACGGAACGGGGATTCAAAGTTTGTATGACGAAACAAGATGGGATAAAGTACGTGTTGTTGGATTTTTCGAAATTGGGTAGGTAACAAAGTCTGTAAATTTAGGTTTTTAGGGTTTCATAAATATGAATCCCGATTTGCCTTAGTCACGCGATAACATGAAAACGGGTGAACCGATTTGGCTAATTCTTATTTGATGTGTTTAATGATAGAATCGTTTTTACAAAATAAAAGTCTTAAGTAAATAAAAGAAGGTTTTACGCGGGCGAAGCCGCGGGACACTTCTAGTCTAATACCATAAGAATCTTTGTCCTGACATACTGACTGACTGACTGACTGAGTGACTGACAGACAACGCACAGCCTAAACCGTTGGTCGTAGAGACTTGAAATTTGAAGGGTATATTTGTCTTAGTACGTAGGGGTGTACTAAGAAAGGATTTTTCAAAATTCACCCCTTAAGGGGATGAAATGGGGGTTCAAAGTTTGTATGGAAAAACAAGATTAGATAGTCTTTTCTATCCGAAACTTCACATAAGTGCTTCAGTATAAAAATAAGTAAATACATGTTTCATGTTTTTTTGAAATTGCCCTCCTAAGAGGGTGAAATGGGGTAACAAAGTGTGAAAATCAATATTGTTTCGGATTGCGCTGAATGTTGGCATGCAGATAGTTATTACGACGTTAGTTCCCTCTGAGAAAGGATTTTCCAAAATTCACCCCTGAAGGGGATGAAACGGGGATTCAAAGTTTGTATGGAAAAACAAGATTAGATAGTATTTTCTATTCGAAACATCATACAAGTGCTCCAGTAAAAAAAAAATCTTTTATATTCGAAATTTAACACAAGTACTTAGCAAGTAAATACGTGTTTCAGGCTTTTTCAAAATTCCACCCCTAAAAGGGTAAAGTGGGGTAACAAAGTCTGAAATCAATATTGTTTCGGATTGCGCTGAAATTTGGCATGCATATAGTTATTTTGACTTAGGTATCCGCTAAGAAAGAATTTTTCAAAATACACTCTTTAAGGGGATGAAGCGTGGGTTCAAAGTTTGGATAGCCGTTTTATTCGACATTTCACACAAGTACTTCTGTAAATAAATAAGTAAATACGAGTTTCAGACTTTTTCAAAATGCCACCCTAAGACGATAAACTGGGGTAACAAAGTCTAAAAATCAATATTGTTTCGGATTGCGCTGAAATTCAGAATGCAGATAGTTATTATGACGTAGGTATCCGCTCAGAAATGATTTTCTGAAAATTCCTCCCGGATATGGAACGGGGATCCAAATTTTGTATGGTGAAACAAGATGGGATAAAGTACGTGTTGTAGGATTTTTCGAAATGGGTTAGGTAACAAAGTCTGTAAATTTAGGTATTTAGGGTTTTATAAATATGAATCCAGAATTGCCTTAGTCACGCGATAACATGAAAACGAGTGAACCGATTTGGCTAATTCTTATTTGATGTGTTTAATGATAGAATCGTTTTTACAAAAGAAAAGTTTTAAGTAAATAAAAGAAGGTTTTAACGCGGGCGAAGCCGCGGGGCACTTCTAGTCTTATACTATAAGAATCTTTGTCCTGGCATACTGACTGACTGACTGACTCACTGACAGACAACGCACAGCCTAAACCGCTGGTCGTAGAGACTTGAAATTTGGAGGGTATATTTATCTTAGTGCGTAAAGGTGTACTAAGAAAGGTTTTCCAAAATTCACCCCTTTAGGGGATGAAATAGGGGTTCAAAGTTTGTATGGTGAAACAAGATTAGATAGTCTTTTCTATTCGAAACTTCACACAAGTGCTTCAATAAATAAATAAATAAATACGTATTTCAGGCATTTTTGAAATTCCACCCCTAAGAGGGTGAAATGGGGTAACAATATCTGATAATCAATATTGTTTCGGATAGCGCTGAAATTTGTCATGCAGATAGTTATTATGACGTTAGTATCTGTCAAGAAAGGATTTTCCAAAATTCACCCCTAAAGGTGATGAAACGGGGGGTTCAAAGTTTGTATGGATAAACAAGATTAGATAGTCTTTTCTATTCGAATCTTCACACAGGTGCTTCAATAAATAAATAAATACGTATTTCAGGCTTTTTTTGAATTCAAACCTTGAAAGGGTGAAATGGGGTAACAAAGTGTGAAAATCAATATTGTTTTGGATTGCGTAATTTTGTATGGTCATCTCTATCTGAGATTTATGACTTTATCCGCCCGTTAAAACCGTTCGGAAGCGCCAATCACAAACAGTTCCCCGCGACCGCATACCTCGGCCAGTTGCGGAATTGATTGTACCGCGCGCCAATAATGATTAGGGGTCTAATTGCTATGACGTCGATGGTGTCAACGTCTTGGCTCCCTAAGTAATAACAGGTAGGACGTACTCGTTAAAGTCTTTCGTCTTTAGGCTGGGTGGTATGGGCGATGAAAAGACTCGACGAAGTTTTCCAAATTCTGCTCATCCCAGCTGTATCCTTCTGCGAGCTTCCTTCTCGAAGTTGTTTTTGTAAGATTAGTAATTGCAAGATTTGCGTATTCGTGAACAACTTCGAGAGGAACTCTGTTTAGGGCAATCGATTCCGGGACAACATGTTCGTTGAACATGATCTTGGTCTTATCCAATACTCAATCATTTATTGCGTTCATAATATTTAATATTATCCAAGTTCATCCTGGAGGTCGATGCGTGCAGAAGAATCAGCAAGAGAGGTCAGCATGTTTTGCAAGTCCTGCACGATTTCAGCCATGATGACGATATCGTCCGCAAATGTCAATTGTGAAAGGTGCTCGCCGTTTGTATTTATGCCCTTTCCTTTCCAACTCAGCGTCTTGAACATATCCCCCAGAGTGTCCCCTTGTCTCACTCCTCTATGTAAGAGGATATGTTCAGGCTTGCTGATTTTGTACTTGGACGGTCATAGTCGCGGCGTCATACAGGCCTCTCAGTACTTGGACGTATCGCCAATCAACTTGGCACCGTTGCAGAGACTCCAGAACAGAACAGGTTTCTACAGAGTCAAAAGCTTTCTCTAGTCCACAAACGCAAGGCACAGGGGCTCGGATCTTCTGTATAACCTGTTGCACTGTATGTATGTGGTCTATGGTGCGATATCTTCCTCAAAACCCAGCCTGTTCAGGGGGCTGAAACTCGTTGAGTCTACACGCGAGACGATTTGTGATGACTTTCGAAAACAACATATAGACGTGGCTCAAGAGTGAAATGGGTCGATAGTTCTTGAAGAGGGTCTTGTCTCCTTTCTTAAAGAACATAATGACCACACTCTTGCTCCACGCCTTTGGAGTTTTCCCCGAAAAGAGGACGGAATTAAATATACGCTGCAGCTGTACAAGTTGGAGTTCCACCTGTTTTCAAGAGCTCCGTTGTAATTCTATCTTCTCCGGGGGCTTTTCCATTTTTGAGTTGTTTGAGAGCCATCACAATTTCGTCCAGGCTGACCTCTGGCAGATCCTCGGTATAATGGCGGTTAAGAGTGGCTCTAGGATCTTCAGACTGACTCCCTAAAAATCTTCGTCCTTAGAAGCGACAACTCTCCCGTTAGATGTGGTCAACTTTGTCAGATGGTTTCGACCCAGCTGTTGAACAAAAACTTTTGATCCCCGGTTTCGCTCGATCGCTTCTTTGATAGAGAGTGTGTTGGAGCTCCGGAAGTCACGTCTTACCAGCTTAGAGATGTTTTAGTTCAAAGCCCGTTGATCTGACGAAGTGACTGTAGGGTTTTCTCGTCGCTTCTGCATTAGTTGCACAGATTCTTCTGAAAGCTTATACTTCTTTCCGGCACGTCGCGTCTCGCAGAATTTCGTCCCCTTCCCCGTAATGTATACATAGTTCATAATATTTTTTTTGTTGTAAATTGATACTTTAAGCGTAATAATTATTTATTATATAAATTAACGTTAAAATTAATATGCAAATATTAATTATTAGGTATATGATTTATGATCATACAAAACGAAAAAACCGACTTCACATGCCGCAATAGTAATTTTTAGTACTAAGTTTGATATGTTTATCTCCGGAGATCATTTCATTTTATTGGGACCAAACGGGAAGCATATTCTCTCAAACAAAAAAATAATTTTTCAAATCGGATTTGACGGAGTTTTGAGGTCACATTAAAAAAAAACATACCCGTCGAATTGAGAACCTCCTTTTTGTGAAGTCGGTTGAAAATTGAAATCTTTGCTCTAAATATTTTTTTTCCCTTGTCCCTCTCATTTTTTAGTAAATTGTTATTATAATTTTTTATAATAAAGAGCGGCAATTTTTTTTTAACTTTTTTATTTGAGCTTTTAGCCATGCAGTCCAACAGTTTTTATGAAGATTCATTGACTGGCCCTAGATTCCGAGGTTTTACCAATTTTACGTTTTACGGCACTCCAATAATTAGCAACCCCTAAGTAATTTTAAAAGAGCTATTAATTTTATAATTTAAAAAAAATGTGGACCTCTAGACTCGACAGCTAGATAAAAGTATTCTATGTTCATCTCTGCTTTATTGACTGTCATTATACGAAATTTCAGCCAAATCGGTCGAGCTGTTTGACCGTGAAGAAGTCCCAATAAAACAAATATACAAACTGATTTTCGCATTTATAATATTGGTGTGGATTGGTGTTGATTGTGTATATAGATAGCATAAAACATAAATAACAATTTAATTTTAATACATATTAAAAACAAGAACAACAATTCAATTTTCCAGTACCGGCATAGACTGTTTAATACTGAGTCAGCCTCGATGGAAAAAGTCACAGCGCTGTGCGCTTCACTCGCTTGAGGCGGGGACGGCTCGAGGGTGGGGCGCCGCGGGCGGGACGGGCACCGCGGCGGCGGCGCCGCCGGTCTCCGTGTGCTGGGGCGCCTGGGCTTGGGGCTGGGGGGGGCGCGCCGCCTGGCGCACCGCCTGGGACGCCATGCGAGCCTCGGCCCGCGAACACGTCACCCTCGTCCACTTCAACACGTTACACGACACCCTGCACAACTACTTGAGGAAACACCGCTTCTGTGCCGATTGTAAGACTAAGGTAAGTGGATTGTCTTCTTACTGAAAGTTATTTTTAAAGTTGTCTTATGTTCTGTACTCAATGGCGTATGAATAATTCCCCGCTAGATGTGAGGTACGCGAAATTTCAAACTTTATTGCTATTGTCAACCTTAAAATGTCTTAAAGATAAACGTGAATGTTCTGAAGGAAAATAATTGCCACTGCAGAAGCGCTGAATAGATTTTACAGCTGAGCTGTGCAGGATAGAAATAAAGATAGTTTAAAAACTAAAAAACCGACTTCATATGCCGTGCGAGTTGGTTTTAGTAGCAAATTTGAGTTTGTTATCGCCATATCTTTGGAGATACACATATATTTACTAAAAGACCTCACCTACTCAGGAATAATTAAAGTCTGTTCAGTTTCAGTGACAAGTTTGATGTTTTATCTCCATTTCTCTGGAGATTTGCATCAGATCTCTATAAATTGTATAATGGGACCATCCTGGAAATAAACCCTACCCCTTAAAAAATTATCATTTGAATCGGTTCATAATAGTGGAGTAATCGCATAATAAACATTTAAAAATACATACAGATTAATTGAGAACCATCTCCTTTTTAGAAGTCGGTTGAAAACGTTGATTATGATGTAGTGATGTACATAGTCATAAAATACTTAGTATTCAAACATAAATGTTATTAATCTATTTTGCGTATAAAATGCCAATGTTCCTACACGGTTCAATTATTATTTAATATAGATACAATATCTCGCTGAAATCTATAAATCACATAAAAGCGATACATCAAATCGATAAGAATTTCATAACATCTTATCTAGGTTTTTTTTTTATAAAGTTGCGAATAAGCTGTCGGCCCACCTGATGGTAAGTGGTCACTTTAAATCTGCAATACCAGAGGTTTTGGCGGTGTGTCTCTTACTCTCATCACTCTTTGTTTGAAGGAATTCAGGTTGTACTTTGGTGGAAAATGGTTGTTAGCAGCTCATTCCATAACATACAAGTACAATGAAAAAACTATTGTTTAAAACAAATTGCATAATATAATAAGACCAAGTATGATAGTGAATTTCTTGTATGCTAAACATTTGAGTGTTTTAAATAGAGATGCGCCGAGTACTAATTTTACCGAGTAACAGAGTACCAGGTATTACTCAGTTTTAAGTTTGTCAAACCGAGTACTCGGTCGAGTTACTCGGTTCAGTAGTGTATTATTATTATTATAAAGCTTACTAGCAAAGTGAGTTGCACATTACTAGTATTCTTGTTAACCCCTCCAACTAAGCTAGTATACGTAATTACTATGTACTTACGCAGATCTCCAGCTTAGAGGCGCGAAAATAAGTTTGTACATGCCTCGCCGTGCTGCCCGTGAGCGAGCAGTACCACGCCGCCCTCACCCCTACAGTCCCGTCTTCGCCTATCAATCTCTTGTTATTCGGCTATAAATCGTACACGGCGCGCGTTCAAAATAAAAAGATATTTAAAATTATTTTTCCAAAAAGAAATTTGATATGTATAACGATTGTTTGTGTTCAGTAAACTTCAGTACTGTTGAGTTACTTTTGTGAAAATGAAGTGGACATAAAAGATCACGAATTTGGAGATTTTATTTTTACCGAGTACTGAGTAGTCGATACTTGAACCGAGTTATTCAGCCGAGTACGAGTACTAAATAAACTGGCCAAGTGCAAGTCCGACTCGCACTCGTAGGGTTCCGTACCACACCACAATATTTTATAAGATCGAGCTAAAATTACCACTATCATTTTTCGCTAGCAAAAAATAATAATTAATAAACATTTTATTTCTTATAACGCCATCTATGGGACGTTTACCTAACTAAGCGTTCATAGATGGCGTGAAATGCCGAAAAAACACGTTTCTTGTATGGGGACCCTCTATTATTTTTAACTTTATTCTGTTTTTAGTATTTGTTGTTATAGCGGCACCAGAAATACATCATTTATGAAAATTTCAACTGTCTAACTACCACGGTTCATGAGATACAGCCTGGTGACAGACAGCCAGACAGAGAGACAGACAGACGGACAGCGGAGTCTTAGTAATAGGGTCCCGTTTTACCCTTTGGGTACGGAACCCTAAAAAACACCGAGTTTGCCGAGTACCGAGTGGTAAACGAGTACTCGGCGCATCTCTAGTTTTAACTATGTAATTTCGGGCTCGGCCTGTTTACAATTTGTGCTTAGAAATATAGGTATCGGGTAGGTTAGGTTAGTTTAGGTTAGGTTATTAAAGAAGTCAAGAACACAAAAGATAAATATTGACAGTCCGCCATTAACGGTAGAGGGCTGGCTGCTCCCCATAGTGGATCTAAACCCTAAATTGAAATGTTATATAATTTTTTAGGTTTTATTACTGATCTTATATATTTTGATACATTTAATCGTCAGCACAAATTGCATTGCATTGTAAGCACGGACGAAAAGAAAAATATTTAAAACACCAAATAACAGGTCACCAAAAAGTATGGATATCTATCTATATGTACACCGACAGTACGACTGGATCACTTTAGTAATTAAAATTACTGGAGCTATGGAGAGGGTTATGCTCGGAACAACGATGTATATGTACTTTTACCTCCATGGCTCGGAAGAACTGAAGTCATCCGACAGAGAATGAAATTATCGACATAGCTCAAAAAATTTGCAAGCTGAAGTGGCAGTGGGCTGGTCTGCACTGCTGGGCACATCTGTCGTAGAACTGATAGACATCACAAAGTTATTATAATTAAAAATACCAAGTCTACCGAACTGGCTATAACCACAGAATACTTAATCTCATACTATTGCCCGTTTGCACTAAACTTAAGAATCGCCTAAGTTTTCAAAATATCTCAATTAAAGCAACATCGGGAATCAAAATCCCAAAATATATCTTGCAGATAGGCTAATGATCCTATATTTATCTATATTTTGAGATTTTAGTAGCCGGCTTATTTTATTTTGTGATATTTTGACAAGCAAAGGCGATTCTTAAGTTAGTTTAATAAGGTAGTTTAGTGCAAACGGGCATAAGAATCTTTGTCCTGACATACTGACTCACTGACAGACAACGCACAGCTTAAACCGCTGGTCGTAGAAACTTGAAATTTGGAGGGTATATTTGTCTTAGTACGTAAGGGTGTACTAAGAAAGGATTTTTCAAAATTCACCCCTTAAGGGGATGAAATGGGGGTTCAAAGTTTGTATGGAGAAGCAACATTAGATAGTCTTTTCTATCCGAAACTTCACACAAGTGCTTCAGTACAAAAATAAGTAAACACGTGTTTCAGGTTTTTTTGAAATTCCACCCCTAAGAGGGTGAAATGGGGGTAACAAAGTGTGAAAATCAATATTGTTTTGGATTGCGCTGAAATTTGGCATGCAGATAGTTATTACGAAGTTAGTTCCCTCCGAGAAAGTATTTTCCAAAATTCATCCCTGAAGGGGATGAAACGAGGGTTCAAAGTTTGTATGGAGAAACAAGATTAGATAGTATTTTCTTTTCAAAACTTCATACAAGTGCTCCAGTAAAAAAAAAAGTAAATACGTGTTTCAGGTTTTTTTTAATTACACCCCTAAGAGGGTGAAATGGGGTAACAAAGTGTGAAAATCAATATTGTTTCGGATTGCGCTGAAATTTAGAATGCAGATAGTTATTAAGACGTAGGTATCCGCTCAGAAAATATTTTCTAAAAATTCCTCCCGGATACGGAACGGGGAATCATAGTTTGTATGGCAAAACAAGATGAGATAAAGTACGTGTTGTAGGATTTTTCGAAATGGGGTAGGCCAGAAAGTCTGAACCTTTGGGTTTTCGGGTTTTATAAATATGAATCCCGAATTGCCTTAGTCACGCGATAACATGAAAACGGGTGAACCGATTTGGCTAATTCTTTTTGAAGTCTTTATTGATAGAATCGTTTTTACAAAAGAAAAGTTTTAAGTAAATAAAAGAAGTTTTTAACGCGGGCGAAGCCGCGGGACACTTCTAGTAGTACTATATAACTGCTAGTAATCTAGCACCTCTCGATCCCTGTCTCTTTGTCGTCATCATGATTCACCGATGAGTAACAATATAAAGGTACATGTAGGTCTACTAGAGACATCGCACCGAAGTATCGATGAAAAAAATGAGCGCATTGCAGTGACGCGCATGACTTGATAATATAAAAAGTTTCTGGGTGTCGTCTCTATTTTTTACAGGCGAGTATAATTTTAAACGCGAGGTGAATGATCTGCTAATCTTGTAACAAAATTGTAAGTGAAATTTCAGGGCGTAGTGCGTACGAATGAGAATCAATATCGAATTAATCGAATTATCACGGCTTTGTTGGGCTCAGTGCATTTGGGGCGCTAATCTGATAAGCCGGTGTTTAGTGCGCCATTATATTACAAGTTTTTTTTTAGTTTTACATATCCCGGTATCTGTAGTTATTCATATCTTACATTTTAAACGGTATCACACACTTAACGTAAGAGCGTTTGTCCACAGCAACGGCACCGGGACGTCACCGGCACCGAGATTTTTTCGGGCCGATTTAAAAATGATGTGTCGGTGATCGTTTGTCCACCGCCACCGATTCCGGTGGTTCTGTTTCTTCTAACTGTCATGCGTTTCCATAGAAATAAAACAAACATCCTCAGACAAAAAAACAATAACCGATCGAACGGTGCCGGGCGCCGGCAGTGTGTGAACAAGATCAAACGTGTTTTGTACTGCGAGCCAATGCCGGCTCATCGGCCCGTCAAAATCTCTTGCCGATTTCTAGCGGTCGCGCCGATCTACTCGAAATATCAGCGGCCGGAATGACGTCGCCCGGTGCCGATCACGCTGTGTACAAGCTGCCATACTATACATATGTACCGCTACTTCGGCGCCGGCATTTTGTTCCCGTTGACGTCCCGGTGCCGTTGTTGTGGACAAACGCTGTAAGGCCTAGCGAGCACTGCGTTGCGTTTTTATAACGCACTAGCTGATACCCGCAACTTCATTCACGGACACCAAGAATTTAGTAGCCTATGTTGCGTCCTTTTGCTATAAAGTAACTCCTTGTTAGATTTCAGTAAGATCGGATTGTCCGTTTAGGCGTGATTAGGTAATAAACAGACAGAGTGACAAGAGTTACAAACGTTTTTAGGGTTCCGTAGTCCACAGACAGACGTGACGAAACTATAAGGGTTCCGTTTTTTGCCATTCGGTTACGGAACCCTAAAAAAGTGTGTAACTCTGTCTGTTTGTTACCTCATGATGCCTAAACGGACGATCCGATCTTATTGAAATTTAAAAAGGAGATACTTTATAGCATCAGGATGAACATAGGCTACTAAATTCTTGTTGTACGAAAACAAAGTCGCGGGTATCAGCTAGTATAAACTATACCTATTATACTCTTATTACAACATGCGTCAATTATATGGGAGCTCTAAAATATGTACTTAAAAAACTGTATTTGTTCCACCCAACGCGTTTAAAACTGTGCTATGTTTAATACTATTTCATGCTACTCATTTGTAAAACTTCATCCAAATCAGCCGAGTCATTTGACCGTGAAGCTATAACAAATAAATTGACTTTCACATTTGTAATATCGACGGAGATATCTGCCAAAAATGTGATGAAAACCACTTTATTGTTCACCATATACAAAAGAATAAAATGTATCTTATTGCATGACGCGCCATCTTATTTGTAATCTTCTCATGATTACATAATAAGATGGCGCGTCACAAATACACTGAATACAACAACAATAAACTGGCCGAGTACGAGTCGGACTTGCACACGTAGGGTTCCAATTAAACAAAATTTGTCTGAAAAACATTTTTTTTTAAATGGGGACTCTTTTTTAATTTAATTTTGTTTTATTATTTGATGTTATAGCAACCATTGAATTTGTAATGCACACTATGAGCAAATTTCAAGTATCTATGTATACCGGTTTGTAAGAACGAGCATAAATCGCCTGAAAAACACGTTTCTTGTATGGTCCTCATACTTACCTCTTTAATTTTAAATTTATTGTGTTTTTAGTATTTGTAGTTATAACGGCCATAGTAATAGACACTTCGTAATTAAACGTTTTTGGTTAATTGTGTGCAAGTGTTTTTTAAGAAATTATTCTACACAACCTACAGTGGCACCGAGTGTGGTAATGCGCCAACTAATACCTAACTGATTCCCGTAGAAAAGTTTAACATTATTTTTTACCGACTTCACAAAAAGGAGGTTCTCAATTCGTCGGCAACTTTTATTTTTATTTTATGTATGTTCACCGATTACTCGAAGATGCCTGAACCGATTTGTAAAATTTTTTTTGTTTCAAACGGTACCCTTCCCAGGTGGTCCTATTTAAATTTTAACGAAATCGTCCGAGCCGTTTTTAATATTCAACATTTGTTTTACGATGCATTGACTTATCTCGACGACATACTACTAACTACTGGTACAGTAATCTAATAATGCAGTTTCCTTAAATCTAAAATTTAACACATGAGTCCTTTGTAAAAACTTAAAAAGTAAAGCCAAGCCTACTTCTTATTTTTATAAACTTCCCACTGACACATTTCGATTGGTCATACTGTATACAGTATGACCAATCGAAATGTGTCAGTGGATATGTACTCTAGTTTACAATTTACATATATGTAAATTGTAAACTAGAGTACATACTATTTTTAACCTAGCAGGATGACAGACAAACATCTCAAACTTGCTACTGAAAATAAATCGCGCAGCATGTGAATTCGGGTCTTTTAAAGTACAATATGCAATATTAGATATATATTTTTTTAAACAACACCAATCACAAACCAATCTTTCCCCACAGGTTTTAAGGGCATACCAGCTTCTAGTAGAAGAGAAAGAGCCACAAAAGGAGAAGGGTTACGTAGGAGCACTTTATAGCGGGATCAAACGATGCTTGCTGGACAAACACTTGCACCTCCAGGCCAAAACTGACTACATAGCACACCTCATCGCCAGGGCTGAACCGGAACTGCTTGGAAATCATAGAGAACGACATGCCAAAACGTTGGAAATTGCTCAGGAAGAAGTGAGTAATTTAATTATTGTATCCACATACCTGCTACATATTAAACTTGATCGCGTACACCGGCCCCCATGAGACCGACCTTAAATGGAGTTTGTCCCTTTCTTCATTCGTTCCATACAAAATGGACAACATATATATATATACCATACATATCGTATAGAACATATATAGGACTAGCAGGTTGTTAGACAAGGACACACTCCCACCCTGGTGTCTCTCAATTGGGCCGTTTTGTTCTACAAAACAATTACAACCTTATAGTTAAATCATACGGATTAAAATGAATTTGTCAAAACATCTGCAGTGCACCATCCTTTTTATTACGTCTATGATTGTATCACTAGCTGATAGTCCCGCTACTTCATTAACGTACACCAAGAATTTAGTAGTCTATTTTCTCCCTTATACCATAAAGTATCTCTTTTTTTTAACACCGAACTGGGTAGCATTTGACCACTGTCTCACCTGATGTTAAGTGATGATGCGATCGATGATAGAGCGCGCTTACGCAGAAGATACCTATTCACTATCTGCTTGTTAAATTTCAGTAAGATCGTCCGTTTAGGCATGATTAGGTAACAAACGGACAGAGTTACAAACGTTTTTATAATATTAGTCTGGATTTAGAGATCATCATCTCAAAAGTACTATTTTTGGTGTTAATTTAATTAGCGTAGCTTACCACCATTAAGGAGACAATCTGCCGCAATAACCTTGCGGTGATCCGGCAGCACACAAACAGCCCTTAAATATTCGGACCATTCTAGGCCTAGCGTGTTCACCAGCTTCGACCAAATCATCGCTTACCACCAGGCGAGATAGTGTATCAGTGTACCTAGCCTATCAGATATAAAAAAACCTAAATTTGACAGAACTTTAAAATAGTGCTGTCCTTGTCGCCTAGGAAGTAAAATAGAGAGGACAAGAATTTTAGTGTTGCCATAATGGTTTGATAAGCAACAATAGCTTTGAATAAGGTAAATAAATAAGTAATCAGAATGGGCAACAATGTATACAAAGCTCTTATAAAACTATTTTTGAAGGGGATATTTTAATAGCATCTTTCAATTAGGGGGCGTCCATAAATTACGTGAGGTGTTGTTTTTTTTAATTTTCTCTCGCTTCCTCCTCCCTGGTGAGATGTCATGAGATTTTATTCAACCCCCTCCCCCCTCCCCCAATCTCACGAGAGATTTTTCAAAATGTAGGTTTCTTACGTTACGTTACACGTTGAATTGTAACTGTAAAAAGAAAAAAAAAATGCGTCGCGCTTTTATTTACGACTAGTTAAGACTAGTTATCAATATTGCTGAGAGTTTAATTATAAGTAAAATATTTTTTTTTTTGTTTCATTCAGAAGTAAAAATTGCGTGATATTTGCCGACAACCCCCCCCCCCCCCCCTCCTCTCTCCAACGTAAGATTAGATGAAATTTAACTCGACCTCCTCCCCCCCCTTAAACACCTCACGTAATTTATGGACGCCCCCTTATTGGTACACAATATTAAGGAGTCGTAAATCTTGCACTAGGAGTGATCCTGATCAACATGACCAATTCTGCACAAAGATGCTGGTTGATATGAATACTAAAAAAATGATTTAAAATTTCATAGGTACTGATATGTCTCGGCATATGCATCTACGAGCGACTCCAGCGTATATCCCTACGTCTCCGCGAAGAGGAAGGCACGTGTCAGACCCTCGCAGCCGTCGCAGTAGAGGCCTTGTACCGCAAGTTCGAAACAGCAGTCGAGCAGAAGAGTGGAGTGTCCAAACTACAACTTTTGTACGATGAAATCACGCAGGAAGAACAAACCCGGCAGCAGAGGAAGGAACAGAAGAAATTGAAAAGGCGTAAGAAGAAGGAGCGACAGGCTGTTGAGAGCAAATGCAAGGTAACATTACTTGTTTATATACAAATTATTTTATAAAAGTAACAATACCACATCATTTATTGTAGGGTAAAAGCCGGATAGTTGCCACACTTTTTGCTCCTTGCAAAAAGCTCCTTTAAAAAATGTATACCAATACATTTTTTATTCAAAGTGTATTCTCAAACATAGTTCATTAATCTTCTAACATACCCTATCTATAAAAAAATTATAAATATTATAAATTTTAATTAAATCCAGTTTAATATGACCTCTAAAAAAGAGGATAGTTGCCAACTATAGCGGATACTCACGTTAAAAATGGTTGGGGGGATACTTACCTGAAACACGTTTCTTGTATGGGGACCCTCTATTATTTTTAGTATTTGTTGTTATAGCGGCAACAGAAATACATCATCTGTGAAAATTTCAACTGTCTAACTATCACGGTTCATAAGTTACAGCCTGGTGACAGACGGTTTTACCCTTTGGGTACGGAACCCTAAAAATAACTAAGAAAAAAATCTGTCTTTGCTTGTTACAAATGTATAGTTACTATCCGCAAAAGACAGTAGGGCAACTATCCGATTTAATACGGATATTTGCCCTTTTTATTTACGAAATAAATAAAACATATTTAACAATAAAACCTATCAAACAGTGCAATTTAAACTTTAAAGCACTCAAAGAAATATATTTTTGACTGAAATCGCAATCAGTTATAAAAATATTTAACAGAGATTACTTATCAATATAATTCTGGGGCTCGTCAAAGTATCGCCGCGGAAGATGTTTTCTCACACGGACAAAACACGTGCGCCTACTTCAATGGCTTATGCGGCACTGAGGCCTGCGCGGGGGACGCTTTTAATTATGATCAAAAAGAAACACTGTCAATACGTCTAACATAGAGAATTTAAAACTGAGGCATGTATCCATCCGAGGCAACTATCCGGATTTTACCCTATCTAATATGAAATGTTAACGTGTCGCGGTTTCCCGTTGATTCCCAAATCATGATGGCAGTTTTAATAAGACCAAACTTGCGAAATGCAACAACAAAATCAACTATCTTGGTTTTATTGAGCTGACTCTACATCGTCCTCGATCGTGTGGTAAGCGTTATTCGGTTCAAATAACGTGGTGTACGCAAAACACTATAAAGTTGCTGACATTAGGGCACGCTGCATTGCATACACAAGAATCCTTATGCACGAACTAATACTTTAGTACGAACCGTCAAAGACTTGCGGACTTTTATCCGATTTTTTTTTGGAGCAAAATTGTAATTTCTATCGACTGTACTGTACGCTAGCATTTTGTCTTTCTCTAATTAACCTAAACAAACATTCAACAGGAGGCGGACTCAGAAGAACCCGACGACAAGTGCCAATGCGAAGAATGTCAGTTAGAAGAAAGGGATACTCCTACCGACCTGCTCTCCCCACGAGACTACAACCAGTGTTACGAGCCAATCGGGGACGGCTGTAATTCCTGCGACATAGACAAAAGTCACTCACCGAAAAAATCTAAAAAAAGGGGGAAAAGTGGGAAACTTTCCCCTAACGATCACTCCCAAGACTGCGGCTACTCTTCGGGCACTAACGGTGGTTGTTGTGAAACTATGTCCGGTTCATCATCCTTCATGAGTTCCCCTGAAGGCTCGGAGGTGGCATGTTCTGAAGGTTTCTGCAATCACGAACGAGGTGACTGCTTAGACAACAAGAATGATAAGACTCTGTGCACTGATTTTACGCTTTCTTTAGAGGAAATGTTAATGGTGAGTGTTTTTATTTTATTTTAAAAGCCTGTTCAAGATATAAAAATTATCTCTTGCCCTGTTCCAAGATACCAAATTATCATCAAAATCCATTCAAGTTTTGGTGTGATTACATTACTAATATGTAAAACTGCTTGGAATAAATACTCCAATTTGTGTTGTGAGCTTCTCCAACACTTTTTTTTATTATCCCCTGTTTACTTGTTCTGAACAAAATTTATGAATGGATCTTAGTGAGATTTTAAATATTCGTAAACAACTCCTACTAGAAAGCTCGTTATGAAGTTAAAAATAATTTTTATTGATCCTTCTCATTGCCAAAAGAGGAGTTTAGTATTTACTAGTAGTACCAGCTTTGTCTTTCGTACCCCCAATCCAAAAATTAAAAGAATACGAAACAACAACAAAAAAATGTTATTTGCAGGAAACTTGTTCGTCAGACGAAGAACAGGATTATATTCCAATGGAAGAAGTGCTCGAGTTCAAATCGCGTCGGAACATAACGGAGAAAAGACAAGAGCTACGTCAAAACTTGCGACAGAAATTTGCACAACTCTGCGTCAACACGCCGCGGTCGCATCTGGTTGACGACAAACCTCAAGCCTAGTCGCTCCGGAGATTCATTCAACTGCACTGCTACTCTAAACTGTTGTATATGGACTGCCGTGCTTGCACTTATATGCGAGTGTGGATATTATACTGTTTAATCCCAAAGGGCCATGCATCCTCATCACTCAATTCAATTTTGACAGCACATAAATGTGAGCTTTATGTTGTGCTGTGTACATTTAATCCTAATTAACAAGAAGCTGGATTTATACTGCTCTTTTCACTTACACATAGTAGTATATGACAAAATATATGTATGTAGTCAAGTTAGTGTTGAGTAATGCGTGTGCTATGGCCATGATTCACACTGAGGAGTTCTGTTACCTATTATATTCTTTAGTTTAGATATAGCTCCAATTGTCGTCCTAAATAATCTATGCTTATTCAACATTTCTCCCTCCTATCTCTCAGATCTGAAGCGCTCCTTCAGGCTTATCCCCCGCTATTTTCGACAATAATGTGGAAGCGATTGGTCAAATGACACTCTGCAACTAAGCATGTCACGGCAGTTCGACTTCTGAGGAAAGGCACAAACAGCTTCAATAAATAAATAATCAGTAGACAGTGTTATAAGCAGTAATCTTGTAGAATTCCAATGTTATATCGTTGGTTCATATTAAAACCAAGCACGGATAGAGCTCGTTTTCTGTAAGTGTTATCGTAGAACCAGGATAAGTTGTACAATACTCAAATAGAGATATTTATCTCGTGTACTCTCAATCATAAAATATCGATCCGTTATATTTCTGCATGTTTATCAGGGTTGTAATTGATATCTAGCGAGTGAATTTCGTATATTTAATTCACTCTATTTGATACACTTTTTTCAGGTCCATATTTATAAAATCCGGTGTGTGTTGCTTAGACCAACACCGAGGAATCATGTGCAAGTTTGAATGACTCCTATTGTTCCAACAATTTTAATAATAATTATGTATGTGAACATTTCATTGACTGGATAAATCCCAGCATTTAAAAATATTTACTATTTAAAATGTTAGAAAGCTTAGTATGAGATATTTAATTAATGTAGCATTTTTTGATCAAATTATTTTATTTGAAAGCTTTATGTGACTCAATATTATGTGGTACCATGAATTATTGCTCGTTATCAAAAGCTTCGAAATGCATCCGGTCAGGTTACCTTGGCTATATTGCCGTTGTTAAATTCGAAAAACATTTGTAACTCAGTTTAAATATACTATGTAATGCAGTGACAATGTTTTTATTTCAGTGTTTCTTCCTACCTCTAAATTACTCTAAGTTTTTTATTAGCGTGTTTTCTTGTATTACTTAGCAAGGTACAGTGATCATGATCAATAAAATTGACCAAATGCAAGTAAGACTTGTCCCACACATGGAGGGTCCCGAACGCCATCTAACAAATATCTAACGAACTTCTAACACCAACTACACAAAGGTGTTAGTAATTAATATTATTAATAAGGTAAACAATCGTTCATAGATGGCGCTATAATAAAAAACACTTTTTTTTTATGGTTGTTGGAGTTGCACCATCTTTCTTTAACCGTAACTATAACTATTAACCAGTGTTTTTATACGGATTTTGACAAATTTTTGACGTTTGTTATTTGTTGTTATAGCGGCAACAGAAATACATTACCTGTGAAAATTTCAACCGTCTATCACGGTTCATGAGAAAAGCCTGCAGAGATACAGACAGACAAATAGCGGAGTCTCAGTAATAGGGTTCCGTTGGTACCTTTTGGGTTTGAAACCCTAAAAATGAGCATTGTCTTTCCGCAACATAAGACCTTTGCCCTATTCTGCACAGTTGCATAGTAAGGGTGTTTGCTCACTTATCCATATTCGATTTGTGTTTGTTTCTGATCCATTTTGGCCATTCTAGTAATTGTATGGATGTTTGTGCACTCATGCATACACTGTCAGTAGTTTTTATAATAAATAAATAAAAATAATAATGTTGCAATACAGATAAGTGCAAAAAACGCTAGAACAGCCTCTCTTTTCAACAACTTCCAAAAAGGAGGTTTTAAATTTGTCTGTATGTTGTTTTTATTTTTATATGTATGTTACGCAATTACTCTTTCAATTGGTAACCGATTCAAATGATTCTTTTTTTAATTAGGTAAGTAAGTAAGGTAGTGTATATCTCTGAGGTGGTCCCATTGTTATTTCATCGAGATCTGATAAGTATCACTGATATGATGATTAACCTCTCAAATTTGCTACTGAAAATTACTCATGCAGCTTTAGGATTAAGGATTATGGAGTCAGTTGTTTCAGTTTTTAACTATCTTAATTATTTATTATTGAATATGTACCAAAGTTAAACCTGAACAATTTACATCAACCTCAGTGAATCAAAAATGAGCATTGCACTCAATGCAACATACTACATAAAGTATATTGCATGTGTGGAAACAAAAGAAACTAGTATGATTATGGATAATTATTTATTTAGTTACTTGAGCTATACAGAGTGTGGCATTTGTCCCACCAAAGCCGAAGGAGTTTTTCAATGCCACTCTTTTATCAGCCTCCCATGTTCTAGGCTGATTTGCAACATAGTTCAAATTATCTACTGGATCTTCAAGGTTGAGTGTGGGAGGCAGGATACCATGGTAGCAAGAAAGGATGGCAAATACAGATTCTAAGTTGCCTGCTGCACCTAATAAGTGGCCGTGAGCACCCTTAGTTGACGATATAGATATATTTGATGCATGCTCGCCGAAGAGGTTTTTTATAGCCGTAGATTCAATGCCATCACCTATGGGTGTTGATGTTGCATGAGCATTGATGTGTGTGATTTGATCTATGTCTATCCCGCTGTCTCTTAGAGCCCTGCTCATTGACAGCATGGCCCCACTGCCGTCCTCTCTCGGTGAAGTAATGTGAGATGCATCTCCAGACAAACCATAACCTAATATCTCAGCATATATTTTAGAATTTCGTTTTAATGCATGTTCATATTCTTCTATTACTAGTACAGCGGCCCCTTCTCCCATCACAAAGCCATCTCTTTTTTTATCAAAAGGTCTCGAAGCTTTCATAGGTTCATCATTGAAAGCTGTGCTAAGGGCTCTCAAACGACAGAAACCTGCAATAGCGAGAGGACTGATGCAGGACTCGGCACCACCACATAACATTACATCTGCATCACCATTTCTGATAAACCTGAAAGCATCTCCAATTGCATGAGCTCCTGTTGCACAAGCCGTAGAGACTGCATGATTTGGTCCCCTGAATCCATACTTAATGCTTATTTGGCCTGCAGCCATATTTGGAAGAATTCTGGGCACGAAGAAGGGGCTAACTTTGTTGTAACCTAGTTTTAGTGCATCATTTGTATCACAGACATCTTTCAAATCTATCATCCCCATGCCAATGGCTACACCTGTGACTTCTTTATCAGTATTCGATTCTGGCAACCAGTTAGCGTCGGATAACGCTTCTTCAGTGGCCAATAGAGCCAAACAAGTCGCCGGTGCCATAGATCTTAGGTTAGCTTTTGATAGAGCTTTCACTACTCTCTCGTCTTGGTCTTGTGGGACGACGCCAGCCACTCTACACGGTAGCTTAGCATATTCCTCTCCCTTTAAGGGCACAATACCACATCTACCTTTGAGTAGGTTTTTCCAAACTACTTCAGATCCTGTTCCCAGAGGAGAAACTACCCCTACTCCTGTAACAACTACTCTTCGTCGTCCAGGATACTGTGAATAGTTTCTCAGATGCCTGATAACTCTAACCGTCATTTTGTTTGAAAGATATTTAGTCTTAATTCAATTACAATTATAGAATCGTAATCGAATTATTTTCTCAAAACAAAATAAAATAATAATAAAATAACTAATTTCATTATTTGTCAATGTCAAGTTAAATGTCAATTTTCCAAAGTCATCTTTTTTAAAATTTATTTGTGGTTCTACACGATTAGTATATTTAGCCAGTGTCAAATATAGAAATTTAAGTCATAAATTAAAGTCACATTTAATTTTTCAAGATATGGGCTTTACTGAAGATTTTCAGTGGAATTTTGGTGTGACCGCAAATAGCATTATTTTCTACGTTGTGCTGTTTCCCTACACACGCACTTATTCACCGCTGGCTACATAATGGTTAATAATTCACATTTATTACACATTAACTCGCAAAAACACAAGTTTAAAGAAAAAATACAATGATACACACTTTTTCACGTTCTCACCAAAACTCCCAAAGTAGTCTTATTTATTTATTAGGCCGTGTTCAGACCACATATGTCATCAAGTTCAGATACTTGAGATTGAGGAAGCCTGCTGGCAGTTATTTATAGACGTAATAAAAAGGATGGTGAACTGCAGATGTTTTGACAAATTCAATTAATCCGTATGTATGCTTGAACTATAAGGTTGTAATTGCTTTGTAGAACAAAACGGCCCAATTGAGAGACACCAGCGTGGGAGTGTGTCCTTGTCTGACAACCTGCTAGTCCCATATATGTTCTATACTATATGTATGGTATATATATAAGTTGTCCATGCAAAAGAAAGGGACAAACTCCGTTCAAGGTCGATCTCATGGGGGCCGGTATACGCGATCAAGTTTAATATGTAGCAGGTCTGTGAGTTTATGTGGACTATTTTCAGTTATGACGGCGGCCTTTTAGCGGAAGTGGAGGTGGAGGTCTAATTCGAAGTGAAAAAGAGGCATTAAAAAGTATTCCAAAATGTTTATTCTAAAGTGGAAAACAATTGGAGCAAAACCTGTATATTAAGTGTTATATTCCCTATATTTTCACCACAACAAAGGATCTTCATCAATTTAAAGTCGGGTTTCTTTAATCCTTCATTTTCATCATCATCATCAGCCTGTGTCGGTTCACAGCTGGACGTAGGCCTCTCCCAAGATGCGCCACTGAGCCAGATCTTCGGCTCCTCGTTTCCAGTCACTGCCCACCGCTTTGCGTATGTCTTCACCTGGTCACAGGACGTCCTACGCTACGTTTGCTGATACGTGGTCTCCACTCTAGGACAAGTCTACCCCAACGGTTATCAGTCCTGCGGCAGATATGGTCAGATCACTGCCACTCAGTTTGCTAATCCGTTGAGCTATGTCGATAACTTTAGTTCTATGGTGAATTACTTCGTTCCAGATTCGATCCTGCAGAGAAATACCGAGCATAGCTCTCTCCATAGCTCGCTGAGCGACTTTAAATTGGGGCAAGTAGAACGGTGAGTGTCCAGGTCTCGGCTCCGTACAAGAAGACTTGACGGAGTTTTCCGAATGCTGCACAGCCTAGCTGAATTCTTTTCTAGATTTCCTGTGCAGCCTGTAACGTAAACGATTTAATGAAAAAAAAACCGGCCAAGTCGAGTTGGACTCGCCCACCGAGGCTTCCATACCAACTTTTCAGACTAGGAATATATAGGAGCCATAGAAAATGTATTGCACCAACTACAAATAATAAGTTCGTTATAGTAAATATACCTTTTTTTGTTATTAAAATACATATTTACGGTTTTCAGATTTATTGTGCTTTTTCGAAGTGCTTCAAGACCTTGCTTCTTGCCAAATTTCATGATTCTGGGTCAACGGTAAGTACCCTATAGGTTTTTGACCTAAAACCACCAACCAAAATCAAAATACGCTACACGCCTCGTAAGCGACCTTGAATTTGAGTGACTGAATAAGCAATAGTACGTGTTGCGGCGCTCGTACTAAGCCAAAATGCACCGTAAGTCCGCACAGAAAGTCTGAATCACTCAGCCGGTCACGCGCCTTTTAGTTATGAAATATTTATTTGGTAGTAGAATAATACCGATATCACAGTAATGTTATTTATCATGTATATAAATAAAATGTAATTCTTACAAAAAAAAGAACTCTTTGCAAAAAGTACTCGATGTTTCTTAATGCAATGCATCGGGCATTGGAAAATATCGATACATAGCGTCGATGTATAAAAGAATTGAAAATAAAAACATCGATGTATTTTCTAAGTGACACCCCTGTCCGTTGTGTCGTGGATGACACACGAAGCGGTAGGTATTGATTGCGTGACCTTGACCGAGTGAATGACGCCTGTCACTGCTTCCGCCGCTCCTTTAGGCTCCTTGCACATTATAAGACATTTTCTTGTCTATGCCAGACAAGAAATTTCTTACACATACATGCAAGACGTCTTACTCACTGTAGCCACAATTCACGTAGGATACACGTGCACAAAATGGTCAGACGACAGCGTATATTATTGATTGCATTCTTGTATCATAGAAGAAAACGCCGTATTTGTAGGCGTCATTGGATACATCCATTAAATATGACAAGAATCAATGATGGGACATATACGAAGTTGGTACCAGAACTACTTGAAGATGAACGAAAGCTTTTTAATTACTTTCTAGTAGTGCTAGTACATTTGAATTCGTCATTATTTCGTCAAAATACGCCATTTAGAGAAAGTATTTCCCCACGTGCAAATATATGGTCACACTATGTCGTGTCTAGGCAAGACGTCTTGCGTAGGCACGACACCGAGCCGACAAATCGACGTGTCTTATCAGACATAAGAAAAAATATCTTGAATGGAAACAGGAAATTGGATTTTGTCTAGGGGCCCTGGTCTTATATAACAATGAAGGTGACTGAATTTCTTATGTCTCATCAGACACAAGAAAATATCTTATTATGTGCAAAAGGCCTTAGGCTAGCTTATTCAGGTCTAAATGGGGCTTAAATTCCTTAGGCCATAAACACGAGACTGTTTTAATATTCGATTGGTGATGAAGTTGAATGATATAACAGGACATGAATTTGATGCGAATTGTTTTTTTTTGACGGGCAACTTACTTAGTCTGTGTGTTTAAGTTCATTGACCACAGTGACAGTGACCACTCACACACGGTGTTGTGATTGCAAGGAATTTCGGGATAATCTAAAAGGAAACGGAAGTCCAAAATACGGAAAAGGATGTAAAAAATCGTGGGAAATCAAAGGGTGCCGCACACGCAATTTGCTAATTAAAAATAATATTAATATTATCCCATGATAATCTAACATAATCAATTATACAAAATGAGCTTAAATTGCAAATTTATAATCCCTGTTTTAGTTGTATTTACGGGAGTATTCTTTCAAGAACAATTTCAGTATATTTACCGTAGTTTCATCAAGGATCAAGAATCAAATAATGATGATATCACAGGTGATTCTACCTCAATCACCGCAGAAACTCTTGCAAAGTTTGATGGCATTAAAGAAAAAAAGTTGTACATGGCGGTCCTTGGAACAGTTTATGATGTTTCTTCCGGTTCCAAACATTATGCTAAAGGATCTCCCTATCACTATTTCGTGGGTAAGTAACAGAAAATGTTACACTCTGTTATTTTATCAACCGACTTCCAAAAGGAAGGAGGTTCTCATCTGTATGTTTTTCGTCTGTATGTTTTTTTTTGTATGTATGTTACGCGATTACTCCGTCAATCGTGAACCGATTCGAATGATACTTTTTTTAATCGGTAGGGTACGTTTCCGCAGTAGTTCCATTGTAATTTCATCGAGATCTGATAAGTATCTCCAGAGACTTGACGATAAACGTCTCAAACTTGCTACTGAAATTGACTCGCGGGGCATGGAAATCAGTTGTTTTAGTTTCTAAACTATCCTAATTATAAACGATATTGTTTTACGGAAACCCTTTAACATATTTTTCAGGCAAAGATGGTAGCAGGGCTTTAGTTACAGGAGACTTCGCAGATGTGAGTGAGAACAAAGATCATGTATTAGATCTGCCTTGTTCTGACTTCCTAACACTCAGGAATTGGCGAGAAGTTCTCAAAAAGAAGTATAAAGTTGTTGGTCAGTATATTACTAATCATAAGTAGTAATATTATTTTCAAAGGTATATTTGGATGCTTGTTGTCTCAAGCAAACACACCAGAGCACACAAAGTATATGAACTGGTATACTGGTCCAGCAGTGGACTGACACCGGCTGATTATGATGATATGAACTGCCCCCGGATCACGAAAATCATTGAATGAACTAAACGACGGGGTTGGAGCTATACAGCCTACATAGCTGCGTCCCGTCATTTCGTTCATTCAATGATTTTCGTGATCAGCCCTCTGGATTAAAACATAAGATATTTTTCAACGCAGTGATGCTCCGAGGTTCGGGGGCATAGCGCATAGCTTATAAATAGGCAAGACTATAATGCACCGTGCGCGCCACATAAGTCACGGGCGCGGCCAACATTAATAAATGATTGTATTAAAATTAACATAATTACAATAGTTTAAAAACTAAAACAACCGACTTCCATGCCCCGCGAGTCAGTTTCAGTAGCAAGTTTGAGATGTTTATCGTCATATCTCTGGAGATACGTATCAGATCTCAATGAAATTACAATGGGACCACCTCAGAAATGTACCCTACCGATAAAAAAGAATCAGTCAAATCGGTTCACAATTGACGGAGTAATCGCGTAACATACATACAAAAAACATACAGACGAATTGAGATCCTCCTTCTTTCTGGAAGTCGGTTGAAATAATATGATTATGATATTATTATACATTATTGACCGAGCGATACGACGGTCTCCGTTTCAACTTGGGCAAAAATGTATTTGTACGTCCAGCGGATGTTCGGTCCGGCGCCCTGATCCCTCGGCGACGGAATTTCCGTCTAGTGTGGCTAAAGCCTTAATCATCCGACAAACATTCGGATTCGGAAGCGTCATTTTGAATTTCGAATATTTATTATTATTTAAACCTTTTTGATTAAAATCACAAAATTTTTCGAGTTGAAATATAAAAAATTATGGATTAGCACATTGTGAATTGCAAAGATCTGAGTCGAAGCAGAGGCAGTTTCCGAGTCCGAATTTGCTTTCGAATGATTGAGAATCATGGTACAGATGTCTGTTCTTCTCTGTCTGAGCCATACATTGGAGATTAAATAAACTGGCCAAGTGCAAGTCGGACTCGCACTAGTAGGGTTCCGTAACACACTACAGTATTTTATAAGATCGAGCAAAAAATACCACTATCATTTTTCGCCAGCAAAAAATAATAACTAATAAACATTTTATTTCTTATAACGCCATCTAACGTCTAACAAATGTGTTAGGGATCGACATTTCAATATAACGCCATCTATGGGACGTTTACCTAACTAAGCGTTCATAGATGGCGTGAAATGCCGAACAAAACACGTTTCTTGTATGGGGATCCTCTATTATTTTTAACTTCATTCTGTTTTTAGTATTTGTTGTTATAGCGGCAACAGAAATACATCATCTGTGAAAATTTCACCTGTCTAACTATCACATGGTTCATGAGATACAGCCTGGTGACAGACGGACAGACAGACAGACAGACAGCGGAATCTTAGTAATAGGGTCCCGCTTTACCCTTTGGGTACGGAACCCTGAAAATTGCCATTTACAATATAAAATTTACACTAGCGACCCGCCCTGTTCCGCTTCATATAAATGCCGGCATTTTTGCATCAGTTGGTAGCGTCAAGTATTTAACGCCTTCAACAATCATCATCATAATTGCTTAAAACCAACTTGCATAAAATCTTGACAAATTATATACCTTAACCTTCCTCATGAATCACTCTTATCTATTGGTAACAACCGCATGAAAATCCGTTCACTAGTTTTTGATTTTAAGATAAGATTTAGATACATGAAAGTTTTTTTTAATGCTTAATAGTCGAGTAATTGACCACTACCTCACCTGGATGTTAAGTGACGATGTGTTCCAAGATGTAGCACGCTTGCCTAAAAGATACCTATTCACTCGCGACTTGAAGACCCCCAGGTGGTAGTTAACGGGAAACAGAAAATAATTTTAAACGCGGGCGAAGCTGCGGTGCATTGCTAATTTTTAATCTATTTATTAAATAGAGGCGTCCAACGACACCTCATTTGTCAAATTATGATAAGCAGTTTAGAAGTTATGAGGGAACAGATGAACATACATACAAACATACATACATACTTACATACATACATACCCACATACCGGTCAAAAGCATAACCCTCCTTTTTGCTTCGCTGTAGTCGGGTAAAAATGTATCTCTATCCCTATTTCCCTTGGTCACGGCTCTTTTCTATGTCACGGCAACGGCATCACGCGTGAACAGCTGGACCGATATCGCTAATTAATTTTTGTTGTGTTTGTTAGTTTTTTATGAAAAAAAAAAAAAAAACATACAGACGAATTGAGAACCTCCTCCTTTTTTGTGAAGTCGGTTAAAAAGTTTTAAAAGAACGAAAGTATTTTTAACGCTGGCGAAATCGCGGGGCACATCTAGTTCTGTATAAATATAATTTGATCTAATATAATTTTTTCTTATTAAAATCTGATAAGCGAATGGTCTGAATCTCAGGAGCTGTGTCCCCGTGAGTAATAGTGTTCTGTGAGCTGTGCTGCCGGAACAACGTAATGTTATGGCGGTAGATTTCGTCCATAATGGTGGTAAGCTACTTTTTGGTAGCAAGTCTGTACAACAAACATATTAATAATGCTGCAACCAAATGTGGACAAACGCCCGGTAAATAATAATAATAATAAAAAAAACAAAAAAACCTGAAGAATCCATTGGTGCATAGCTAGGATTTTAACCAGCGACCTTCGGGTTAGAAGTCAAGGTATATTATCTTTTAGGACTTTACACCAAAGACCGACGATACAAATTTCACCCCTGCGAAGCCGGGGCGTGTTGCTAGTAATATTATAATTGGAATTGTAGGATAACATTATTAAGTAATAATATTTGTAACTAATTAACTACCTTTGTCATTAAATTTGATATTTTTTCAGGTATTCTTGCGGGTAGATACTATGACAATTATGGTCAAAGCACTGCATATTCCATGGAATTCACAAAAAAAGTAACTGAATGTCTAGAAGAAAAGGAGGCCGCAAAAAATGAAGACTTAAAATATCCTCCTTGTAATCTGGCTTGGAGCGAAGAGGAGGGAACCAAAGTGTGGTGTACTAAAACTAGGTAAAATTCTATTACATATTATCCATAGTCTTCTTTAATCTTTTACTGGAGGCACTGAAATACGTCGTATAAATCTACCACTGTTCATTGCTATAAACCAAAGTAAGTAGCAATGAAAAGAAGAGTGTAACAAGTAGCAACTCGCAACTCAACGGTGCTCGTCCCGGCCTTATCTCGAAAAGGTTTTTTTTTTAATGCGAAAATGGGTATCGCTTGACCACTATCTCACCTAATGTTAAGTGACGATGCGGTCGATGATGTAGCGCGCTTACCCAAAAGATTCCTATTCACTCGCGACTTGAAGACCCCTATGTTATATCTAATCGGAAACACAGACACACAGGTTGAGTCGAGTAGCTTTCCTCATCACTGCAACTAAGCTGAGGTAAACGCGTCGACAGCACAGACTTCCTTGTTTACCTGCCATAATGCCTATGCATATTCTTTGCCAAAACGAACATTGTGACATACCACAATGTTACAATAATATAACATTAGTAACATTATTGTGGGATACATTTTGGTAAATAAAAATCTGAATCACCACCAATATTATAAACGCAAATTGTATATTTGTTTGGCCTTCTTCACGGTCAAACGGCTGGACGGACATAGCTGAAAATTTGCATAATGCATCAATTAGTATTATGGACTAGGCTGTACTATTTAACGGGGCGAAGCCTGAAGACGTAGTAGAAGTCTATTATGATTTAGTATTTCTTCCAACAGTGGTGGGATCCATCGAGACTGGGTCGGAGTTCCACGACAACTTTTCACACCGGGAGTTAAGAATCATAAATGTGTCTGCATCAACATGGAGAATGGAATGCAACGTTTTGATAACATAAAGGAATATGATAATTGTGCAAATACATCCACAATATGCTATACATAGGCTTAATAAACTAAGTATTTATTGTGATCTCTTAAGCAGTATTTGAATCTCAATACCTATTCCATTTAATCTGTAGAAATCCAATACAATAAAATAAAATCACAAAATATTCTGTTTCAACTGTTAATAAATAGTTTTATTTATTAGTGACTGTTTAGTTACTTTTCCAAATCCTTGAATCTTTCCATCAATAGTCACTATTATCATAGATTAAATATACCTGTCTATGTAATATATTGTCTTTATTTTATGTTATTATTGATTAGTTAGGGAATTGAAAGGGCCTCTTTGTCAGTTAAATATATTGAGTAATTGTTACTATTTCTCAGTTCATGAGTAACATAACTACATCGTTACTTTCGAGTTTTACTTCTCAATAATATTAATTGATAAAATAGTCACCTTCTAACCTTTTAACCGACGCGTCACCTGATTCAGGCCTATGCACTTACCCGCGCATCTGGCGCGTCACCTAAATTAGGTGAATTCGTTTTGGCGTCTTTGGGCGGGAATAATTACGACCATAGCATAAAATCAAATGTTGAAAAGAGGTCCCAAATTAATTAGCCAAAGTCACAACATGGCACACATATAATTAATTCTCATGACAGTCTAGGTAAAAAACTAAAGGCCGAGCGTATATTGCTAGCTAAAGTATATTGCACAAAGTTTTGCAATATACAAAAAATTACGTGTTTCAGTGACTGGAAAAGTCTTCTTTTCCAGAAAAGAGAGCCGATGAGCCCGGTCTTCGGCTCTTGCCGAAGACCGGGCTCAGTGCCGCATTTTGGGAGAGGCCTACGTCCAGCAATGGACTGACATCGGCTGATGATGATGATGATGATGCACAAAGTTTTAACTTTTATTGCATTGTCATTAAAACTACCAGCTGGGTCTATCATTTTAGTTTTAATTTATCCTAATTATATTTCAGATGGCTCATCTCATGTTAACCCAGTAGCTATGCCTATATACATATACTAGTAGTAGTAGCAATGCTGGTGACCAAGTATCTCAGAAAAGTAGAACAATAACGTATGCAACAGACATTAAACTTTATAAAGCATTTTAGTAATAAATAATAATACATTCTTAATCCTTTATTGTACAATAGAAATGATAGCATGTACTTTAATTACAATATTTAAATCATGTTATTTGTCACTGGGTTTCACATCACTGGTCGGTGGGACAATTTCTGGTTGGAGGGGTTCATCAAGCTCAAGACATTCTATTGTCTTAAGAAATACTTGCATTGGTATCTTCTTTCTATTAAGAAATGACTTTGTCCCCAAAAGCTTCTTAATTTTAGCCCTGCGTTTCTTTATCTTTTCCTTAGTATAATGATTACCTAACTGGAATGAGAGCAGTCTTTTTATTTTTCTTCCTCCAATGAAAGTTTCAGTAGTATTACTAGCTTTAGGCTCTTCAAATATAGTTTCTAGAGTCTGTGATGTAGTATTCACTTTCTTATTCAGATACAATGCCTCAATTTGCTTTGGATTGGCATTTTCAGTGAGAATATGTTTACGAGGCTTCATACAAACTCTGCGGTTTGAAGATTTGTTTACCTCGGGCATGAGACTCCTCCTTTTTCTTAATATGCGAGTATTTAGCTCAGGAACTTCATTCTGGGCTTCCAGAGCTTCTTCTGCTGTGTCTTCTAATTCCATAATTGACATTAAATCGAGACGAGCCATTTTATTAGGCAGTTCTGAATCAGCTCTGTAATTATGAATTAAAGTATTGTTATTTTTAAGGTTCAGTACCAGAAGGACGAAAGAAGATCCTTTTTTTTGAGCATACAAAGTAACTTAGGACTGCATTTTTGATTGCAATAGTTACATCTTATAAAATGTTCGAATATGTGATATAAAACATTATGGTTTGTTACACAGCAGGCAATTATATTCACAGCTTGGTGAATCACAAAAAATAATAAATAACACCTGCCGAGTGTGTTAAACACACTCGGCAGGTGTTATTTATTATTTTCTCTCACGACGCAAAAAGGCTTCTAGTAAATTAAAAGTAACTTTCGTTGAAATATTTTGTTATTCCATAGTAAATACAGTAATATATTGTGTAGGATTAGGGGAGCCTCGTATATTAATTATTAAACGTTTACAAGTAGCTAAAAGTAAGATTGATGCAGCTTACCTGGCAGATTCCATAGCATTTGAAAAAGCTATAATAACATTACATTGATATGATAATCTAAATCCTATAATGATCCATTAGATCTATACTATTTCAGATCCATTTAATTTACTAGTTTAGCTATCTTACAAATATTAAAAATAATCACATGGGGACATGAAGCGAAAGTTAGATTTCAAACAATCGCATAATCGCATCGCATTATCGCACAGACAGACACATCACAGATTACTATATGTGTCAGAGAAGACACATTCAATTTCAAAGAGAATATAAATACTACGTAACAGATTATTAATTATTAAATTAACTATGTGTATAGCTGTGGTATATAGATAGGGTGCAATCCACAGTGATGTTGCGATAGCGTAGCGATAGTCCATCGATAGTGTGTTTATCGATAATCGACTATCGTGGCCTTGAAAATCAGTCATAGTATCGATAGCCCTATCAAAACTATCGACCCTTGACGATACTATCGATTGATGATAGTCAAAGTCAAAGTCAAAGCATTTATTCAGTATATGGGCAAATTAAAAATTAGCACTTACACACGTCAAATAACATTAAATAGATCATATTCAACAAAAAATATAGATATAACAGAAACATAACGCTTTGAATTTACAAAAAAAAAACAAAGGTATTGAGCCATTCATCTTTCATCTAGACGTCGAACGTCACACTTAAAACACATGTTTAATTCCCCTTATTAATCTAGGGTTGCCAACCGTACCATTACGTGCACCCGCAACCCAGTGCATGTTTCAGTACTTCAGACAATTTTTATCCAAAAAATTGTGAAATAATGAAACATAATAGATAAATAAAACGCAGACTAATCGCAGTACAAATCATGTTCCGAATGGAACTGATTGTCCGACTATCAGCCGCATAATACCGTCGTAACAGGCAACCCTAGATCTGCAAACAAAAGATGAAAACTGATTGACTGTTGAATCTACTGGTGTTTCGGAAGTACTCCCATCAGAGAAGAAACACCAAGAAACTCTATGGGGCTTGTCACTTATTTTAATTCATTTTTTTTAATTCATATTAAATAAATGTTTAATGTACAATAAGTAATTCTATTATCATACAATTTATATTATATCTTGGAGCTTGGGGCATTCAGGCCAAGCATTTTTGTCATTCATATAGTCATTTATTGTATAGTACGATTTCTTCATTAAATTGGATTTTACAAAGGTTTTAAATCTGCTTATAGACAGTTGATCAATATCTTTAGGAAGTTTATTATAAAATCGTATACAGTTCCCCAGAAAAGAACCACTAACTTTCCACAACCTGAATTGAGGTAGAATTAATCTATTTTTGTGTCTTGTATTGAAATTATGTACATCGGACCTCTTATCATACTCATTCAAATTTTTGCGTACATACATAATATTTTCATATATATATTGACATGCCACTGTGAGAATTTTAATCTCCTTAAATTTTTCACGAAGTGAGTCTCGCGACTTCATGGTATATATAGATCGAATAGCTCTTTTTTGTAAAACAAATATAGATTGGATTTCGGCGGCTTTCCCCCACAATAAAATGCCATAGGACATTATACTATGGAAGTAGCTAAAGTAAACCAATCTAGCAGTGGATTCGTCAGTCAAGTTTCTGATTTTACGTACTGCGTATGCAGCGGAGCTCAATCTACCTGCCAGAGCCGATAATTGAGAACCCCATTGTAGTTTTGAATCCAGGGTGATGCCCAATAATGTAGCGGATTCAACAAATTCTATCGGTACATCGTTTATTAATATCCTGCTATTAATGACACCCTTTCTTACATTTGGCAGCGAGAATTTAATACATTTAGTTTTTTTGGCGTTCAGTAATAAGTTATTGGTTGTAAACCAATTCAAAACCTGTGCGATTGATTTGTTAACATCGTCAAATCCAGGCGCAATCCTATCTATTTTGAATATTAAGGATGTATCATCCGCGAACAAAACAATGTCACATAAGTTTTGCACGAAAGACGGCAAGTCATTAATATAAACTAGAAATAAAAATGGTCCTAAGATCGATCCCTGCGGAACTCCCATTTTTATGAGGGATCCAGATGACCTGACGCCATTGACCTCAACCATCTGTATTCTATTACTGAGGTAGGATGAGACCAGATCAAGTGCTTTTCCGTTAACGCCGTAGTGTTTTAATTTGCAAATTAGCGTTTTGTGACAGACGCAATCAAACGCTTTAGATAAGTCACAGAAAACGCCGATAGCATCTTGTGCTTTCTCCCAGGCATCAAATATATGTTTAAGAAGATCTACTCCAGCATCAGTAGTAGAACGCCCCTTAGTGAAACCATATTGTTTGTGATTTAAAAGATGATTAATATTAAAATGTGCCAAAAGCTGGTCTAATATAACTTTTTCAAAAACTTTACTGAGCGCCGGTAATATAGAGATTGGTCTATAGTTTGAAGGGTCATTTTTGTTCACTGATTTGTATAGGGGAATTAATTTACTTTTTTTCATTACATCAGGAAAGACACCTTCATCGACGCATCTGTTAAAAATAAACGCTAAGTGAGGGCTAATTGCATTAATAATATAACTAAGTACTTTGGTTGACATACCCCACAGATCCTCGGTTTTCTTTTGATTGAGCATTTTAAAAGTTTTGATAATTGATATTGAAGTTATGTGTCTGAACTCAAACATAGAGTCACATACATTCACACACTTCGATAGTAAAACAAAAGCATCCTTAGGGGAAGAGTTTAAAGGCTGAGTAGTAATAATAGGTACTTGTGAGAAGTACTCAACAAATGTGTTAGCGACATCATTATTATCTATGATTAATTTATTATTAACTTTTAACATAATTTTACCGTCCCTCTGCTTAATTTTTCCAGTTTCTGTATTAATGACTTTCCATGTTGATTTTATTTTGTCATCGGCATGCTTAATTTTTCTACTTAGATGCAGTGATTTTGCTGTCTGACAAACAACTTTAAAAGTTTTTGAATACAATTTTAAGTGATTTATGAATTTAGTATTATGTAAATTAATGGTTTTTTGTGAGTACAAGTTATACAAATTGTTTCTACTTTTATAAATACCAGGAGTTGCCCAGTCATCGAAACGAACCTTCGCACCCTTTCTAACCATTTTAATTTTAAAAATATCATTGAACTCTGCATCTAACATTTGAAATAAAGCACTGCATAGGTCATCAGGATCCTCAGAAAATCTTAGGTTCATTAATTGCTTGTCAATGATATCCACAAACTGTTCAACCCGTTTGGTGGTAATGGGCCTGTAAAAATGTTCTTGGCCTTTGATGGATAATTTACATGAAAAAGTGACACTTTGTCCCAGATGGTCCGAGCCAAGTTTATCAAAAATTGCAATTTTTTCGGGTTCACAGTTGCAGAACACATTGTCCAAGCAGGTAGCTGACGAGCTAGTGATTCTTGTTGGCTGATTAAAAAGATGCTTCAGATTGAAGCTTAGAAATAAATTTTTTAATTTGTCGCTGAGCGGAGACTGCTCAATTAAATTAACATTGAAATCGCCACAAACTATTAAAGATTTAGAGGTGTTGAAGACTTTGCTCATTACTTCTTCCATAATTGTTTCAAACATTTTATAATCAGCCGATGGAGGTCTGTATACACAGATGACTATATGTTGCCCCAGCTCTATACAAGATAATTCAACACATCGTTCCACAGACAAAGCTACTATGTCTTTACGCTCTTTAAAGTTACAATTTTCAGTTACATATATTAGTGAGCCACCACGAATTGCCTTTTGTCTAATGAATGTGCTGGCAATTGTATAATTTTTTAATATTGGTAACAAAGTACCTTTCACAAACCAGTGTTCAGTAATACACATTATGTCAACTTTATAATAATTGAGAAATAATTCTAACTCTAAGGCTTTGCTGGAGAGACCTTGTATATTCTGATGAAAAATGTTGATTGAGTCAGGCCTCCCCATTGTCTTAGACATTAGTTTAAACTAACTAAGTCTACTACGCTACAATTACCCTGCATAGTAACACCACTACGTTGGGGCTCGTCTTTGTGATCTGTTACAATATGTAAAACTGGGTCATAAATATTGTATGCTAATAACTTAGCAATGGTCGACTTATGAGTCTTATTGAGATACAAAGTATCCTTTGTCAATATTACTTTACTAATAAATTTGTTGGTTTCAAAATACAAAAAGTCGCTGAAGCGACACGTCAAATTGTACAGTGCCAAGTTCAATTTATGAGCATGCTCATTATAAGAGCAACTACTTGTTTTAAGATACGGGAATGAACAAACTATTATTTTACTAATGCCTCTGCTGGCAATGTCTGACAAAAGTTATATAGATAATAGGTAATACTATTGCGCAAGATCAATAGTATCGATACTATAGATAGTATCACTACAAAAACTATCTATCTATAGTATCGATACTTTCGATAGTCGTGTCCTATCGATAGTCGAACATTTTACGATAGTATTGTCTGCTCATAAGGTAACTAGCCACGTGTCGTTTTATTCTCAGCCAATAGTATCGAAAAAACGTCGAGTTACTAGAGATCAATACTATCAAAAGGCGTCGATAGATCATAAAAAGTATCGACTATTTTGACGCGATACTATCGAAAGCATCGTATTTCGATAGAATCGATAGCATTGACATAGTAAAATAGTATCGCCTAATTTTTTTCTATCGATAATATCGATAGTATTGCAGCATTTCGATAGCACTATCGACTAGTGTTGCATATCGATAGTCCACTATCGATAGACTATCGATAGTCTATCGATATTGAAGACAAAGCCGATAGTAACTGAAATCTATCGATAGTATTACCATGTGTCAGTATTGACATATCGATAGTATTATCGATACTATCGATAGTATCGATAGCGCTCTTTAAGCAATACTATTGAATATACTAATACTATCGATATTATCGATAGTTTTTTTGCAATAGTATCGATAGTATCGATATTATTGCCTTTATTTTATTAAACGTAACGATACTATAGATAGTATGCGTATGCGTAATTTATAATAATAATAATTAATAATAATTAAATATCGATAGTATTATCGATATTTACATACTATTGATAGTCAGCAATAATGCAATAGTATTATAGTCTAATTTGATGTAATGTAACCTATGCAGGGAAACTACCAGGTTATGTCGAATAAGTAAGTTAATAAGTCGTTAATAATATTGTCTAGTGATTTGTATTTCTTTCGATACTGTGATTATCCATCTAGCGTACCACATATAAAAATATTTTCGTAACAGTGGCTTTCGGTACAACGGCTTTTTGAAAGGGTACCTCTTGAATTTTTATCGCCACAGCGTGCTTTGTAACGGTATTAGAATTTACATGACTACGTAAATAAGTATAGGTACTTACGTTTCCAAGCTCGTCGGATACCCTCTCTCATTTGCTGTTCTATTTCTTTGTCCATCGTGACAGCTATTGCTTGAAACAGTTTTTTTACCTCACTCACTCATGAATATGAAACCTCTGAGATAGAGACGCGGAAACAAGCTATTATAAATATTTAAACAAAAGACAATTGAGAATAACCGAGCTAACTTAAGAATACCTTAATATTATATTAACTGATCTCTATACATAGCTTCGAGATCACTTATGATACTATCGGAAAAATACCGACAATCGATGGTATGTAATAATCGATACTATCGATAGTATCGATTATTTAGGGTTAAAAATTGTCACATTATGCGATACTATCGATACTACCGATACTATTGTAAAAACACTATCGATACTATTAGCATATTTAATAGTATTTCTCAAAATTCACTATCGATACTATCGATAGTATCGATGATATCGACACGTGGAAATACTATCGATTGTACTATCGATATTCTGAGTAGTTTTCGAGGTCAACTATCGATAGGCTAACTATCGATGGTTCTGCAACACTACTATCGACTATTTTTCAACTTACAGATCCACCCACAAAGTAGGCTACGTGTTGTTATCGTAAAATTTAAAAAAAATGCCGTATTTTAAGGAAAAAAATACTAAATTGCCGTATATATTCATTTGTTTTAAAATTGTCTATTCCTTGCTAAATAATATTCGATTCATAGATGAAACAATTCACAATAGTTTAGTACGTTGTCTCATTTGCAACCATTCATTTTTAACATAGGCGAAAGAGATAATACGTTATAACTGTATGTTTATAGTCGGGAGTCGGAATTTCTCCGGCTGTGTTCATATAACTGGTACGTTTTGTTTCATTCATTTCGCTGCGCTAGTGAAAAAACGTTTCGTTTCACCTACAGCCAATTGCCGTATTTTGTGATACGGTAATGAGAGGCCTGCCGTATTTTCTGGAATAAAAAAGTGGATTGCCGTACAATACGGCAACTGCCGATTCAATAACAATGCTTTTGACAACTATGGTTAATACGCATCATCCAGCAGATGGCAGCATAGGCCAGTATTGTCGCTCTAGACGAGACAGCACAGGGCTCCTAGACATAATCCAATTTCCATTCACGCTATAGCAAGTTAAAAATGTATGGGAATGTCATTTTTGTTGCGGAAACATAAATATCGTTCCATACATTTTGAACTTGCGTTAGCGTGTATGTAAAAAGGAAATTGGATTTTGTCTAGGGGCTCAGATCTTAGATCAGATCAGATAAACATGCTAGGCGAAAGCGCGGGAAACTCTCCAACTTGGCGGGCGTGTTTTAAATTTGTGAAATTGGAAATATTATTTTACCTTGTAAAGATTGGTCAGGAGAGTTGAAACTGTGAATCGTTTTAATTTTTATTGTATATAGTTTAATTAGTTGCTTGAATTATCTGTCGGTAAGCACTTTTTCTTTGTTTTTTTTTTCTGAGATGGAGGAGCCCCCCGACCCCGGGGGCTCTGTTCCTCCTGTGGGTAATGATATCACTATTGAGACTACTATCGCATCTACTTCTTCATTAGTAATGCCAAATTCAACAGCACCTATGTCTGCATCAAATGAGTCTGATATGGAGACCGATGGCTCCGTAGTATGGAATAGAGCCTTAAAACGATCTCGACCTCGCAAAATGTGCCGGCACTGTAATAAGCGTAGACGTAAACGTAATTCAGTGTCAGAACCAAAGGAAAATGACTGCGTTTGTAATACAACGGGAATAATTGCCGAGACACCTATGATAAAGAAACAATTGGACAAAAAACCAGCTTCAACTCCTGTTTCCACAAATGATAATACACATCCTCGTCCTTCACCAATCGGCAGGGAATTTTACGAATCCACAGATGTAGCAACATACCTAGTTCACATTCAAAGGGAATCTAATCCTGACGACAACACTGTTTTACATCCCATCGCGTTCGGTAAATTATTACAGAAGCAACAATTTACAAATATTGTAAATGGTAGTTTAAAACGCATAGGCAGAAACAAAATAGCTCTTGCTTTCACGCACTTTGATGCTGCAAACACATTCCTACGCCACGAAAGTTTGCCTAAAAATAAATTAAAAGCATTCATACCAACATTCAATTTGACGCGCATGGGCCTTATACGAGGTGTACCAGCTGAGTGGTCCCCGGAAGAGGTTACCGAAAATATCAATGTTCCCGTAGGATGTGGTAAAATCATTAAGATTAGACGTCTGAATTATAAGACAACTGTCAACGGGTCCCCAGTCTGGAAGCCATCTCAAACAGTAGTAATCACGTTTGATGGGCAGGTTCTGCCTAAGCGAATTTTCATGTGTTTCAATGCACTGCCGGTAGAACTTTACATTTATCCGACAATTCAATGCTACAACTGCTGCCGTTTTGGCCATACTAAAATGCAGTGCAGGTCTAAACCTCGCTGCTTTAAGTGCGGTCAAGAACATACTGCGGGTAGTTGTAGCACTGAAGAGGATTGTTCTTCATGTTGCCTCTGTTCAGGCTCGCACTTTGCTACTAGCAAGTCTTGTCCTGAGCTCGATCGACAAAAGCGTATCAAGCAATCCATGGCCGAATGTTGCATTTCATACTCTGAGGCTTGCAAACTGCATCCTCAAGTATCTAAGTCTTACGTTGATGTCATTGCCACTAGTCGCACAACACCGGTGATCGGAAAAATGCCTCCACCGTCCTCTTCTAATATGACTTATAGAAAAACTGTTTTATTAAAACCGCGTTCAGCCCGTCAGCCCCCTAAAGGGTATGACCAAGCGGCTCACCAACAACTCATAAAAGACTATGATATGCCACCTCCTGCCAATGGTTGTGCGTTGAAAGCACAAAGTAGTACTGACACTGAACAGCAATCTTTGACAAACATTATTGTCGCTTTAATTAGCACATTATCTCAGACCAACCTATTGAAATCGGACAACGCTGCCCCCATAATTGAATTACTAAAAAATATCATACAGATCCATAATGGATCTAAGCCCTCAAATGAACACGAACTGTAGTCGCATTTCGGCGGTTCCACTGCATTGCACCAATTGTGTGATGATGCAGTGGAACTGCCGAAGTGCGATTAGTAAAAAACACGAAATCATTTACCTTGTAAATAAATTTAACCCTTCTATTATTGCCTTAGCAGAGACCTGGCTTAAACCAGGCTCTGTTTTCAAATTAAATGGTTACTCTTGCTATCGACAAGATAGGAGTGACGGATATGGCAGTGTAGCCATACTCTTTAAAAGTAATCTTTTCCATAAACCAATCTCTCTGCCACATCATGATGATTATAGTGCTTCTGCCGTATTAGTAAATGGCATTTGCCACGTTTCTTTATATATTCCGCGACCTTCATCAAATATATTAAATCATTTTGATTCTCTGCTATCATTGCTTCCTAAACCGTTTGTTATTTTAGGGGATTTCAATATTCAGCATCAGTCCTGGGGGAGTTCTGTTTCTAGTGGTTACGGTGAAGATTTGATAGATATTATAGACAAACATAACTTATGTTTACTAAACACCGGTGCCGCTACACGGCGTACTAACCCTGATGAAAATGTTAGTGCCATTGATTTAACAATTTGTACTCCAGATTTAGCAACGAAATTTACTTGGAGCACACTTTTGTCAACTTTTGGTAGTGACCATTTCCCAATCATTATTTCCGGTTTTAAGAAAACTCCACCGATGATCGTACAACAACCTCGTCTCAAATACAAAATAAACGATAAGCATTGGGATATATTTAAATCATGTGTAGAAAACAAATGCTTGAATCTGCCGTCCATTACCTCAAATAACAGTAGTCATTGCTCTGAAGCTTTATCAAAAGCAATCTTGTCAGCGGCAGATGACATTTTTTCACTGAAAAATGCAGCCATTGGTAAATACCTTCTCCTCCATGGTGGGACAGTGAGTGTACTGGTGCCGCGAATAAACGGAAATTAGCTGAAATTGTATATAATGATGACATGACTAAAGACAATTTTAAAACCCTTATAGAAACAATAGAAGAATCTAAAAAGCTCTTTAAGAAAAAAAAGTTTTTAAGTTGGAGAAATTTCTGTGTGTCTATTTCTCCAAACACACACCCGTCTATTGTTTGGTGTTCCAACAATAGACCAGACTTGAAGCGCCTAATGTTGTTACATTAGGCGCTTCAAGTCTGGAATGTCTAATACTAACCGCTGCATTCTCCCTCGATCATTGTGTGATTTGTATCTAAGTAAGCTTGCGCCCCCATACGTTGCTCCTTCCTTACAATCATTAATAATGCCTACCCCATCTCATACCGAAAATCTTAATTTGGCCTTTTCTTTAGTGGAACTTAAAGGGGTTCTTTCGAACTTACGCGATTCAGCCCCAGGGGAAGATGGTATACCATATTCGTTCTTGCGCAATTTAGGAGATCAGACACTTATGTATTACCTTAATTTAATAAATTCTGCAATGATGTCTAACAATGTTCCAAATGCCTGGAAATCACAAATTATTTTGCCAATTTTAAAACCAGACAAATCACCGGCACTCATAGCATCATACCGACCTATAGCACTCTCTTCAGTCATAGCAAAAATTGCAGAGCACCTCATTAAAAATCGTTTAGAATGGTTTATAGAAAGTCATGCTATTCTGTCTGAATCACAATATGGTTTCCGTAAAGGAAGAAGCACTTTAGACAGCTTAAGCATTTTCGTAACAGATATTCGCATGGCATTCTCCCGTAAAGAATCTGTTGTTGCAGCTTTCGTCGATGTCAATTCTGCGTATGATAGCGTACTATTACCAATTTTGGCCGCTAAATTACAATCTGTAAATGTTCCATCAACACTTTCAAATTTTATTATAAACATGCTTTACGGTAGATCAGTTAAGCTAGACAACTACAATGAAATAAGATATGTTTGGAAAGGCCTTCCGCAAGGATCCATCATCAGCCCTTTGCTTTATAATATATACACATACGATCTTGATAGAACGATAGATAGCCCTGTAAAAGTCCTTCAATATGCCGATGACCTGCTCATTTATTGTTCTGATAGCTCCGTTGATAAAGCCAGTTTGCTCATTTCATCTGCTTTGAATAATTTGAAATTGTGGATGGATAATAACGGTCTTGAGCTTTCTGCTCTGAAAAGTAATGTAGTAGTATTTTCTAGACAGCGTAATCCCTTACATCCTGCTATCTCTTACAACGGGGATAATATTCCCGTTCGTAATGAAACAAAATTTTTAGGTATAGTACTTGACTCAAAATTGACATTCCTACCTCACTGTGAGTACCTTAGTGTCAGATGTGAAAGGCTTCTCAATCTCTTGCGATGCCTCTCGGGAGTTTGGTGGGGTGCGCATCCCTCTTCATTTAGGCTTGTCTACAATGCTTTGATAAGAAGTGTTATAGATTATGGCTCATTCTTGTTAGAGCCTTGTAGCTCTGCTGGACTGAAGAAGCTAGATGCCATCCAGGCCAAGGCTTTGAGGGTAATTTCGGGAGCTATGAAGTCGAGTCCTATAAATGCCTTACAGGTTGAATGTGGTGAACACCACTTCAATTACGGCGACAATATCTTTCAGATAAATTTATTTATCGTTCGCTAAGATTATCTGATCATCCTTTGTTTTTGAAATTGCAACTGTTATCTGATGTCATTGGCTCAGGTGCTGACTACTGGACTCACAAATCTCGCCCTTGCTTGGTTTACAGTTGGACAAATTTCAATAATTTGACGGCTCCTACCCATCGCATCAACAAACTGTCTATATATCTTGTTGATTAGGAATGTTTAATTATGTCGCCTAACATAGTTTATAATATCGACATTGATAGAAGTGATCCTAATGCAAACTCACATTTTAATTCCGTTGTTAATAACTATTGGGATGGATGGCATCAAATTTACACAGATGCATCGAAGCATAAACCTTCTGATTGTGTCGGTGTTGGAGTATACCATCCACAATTCAAGATTGTACAAAAAATTAAATTCCCACCCGAAACATCTGTGTTTACCGCTGAATGTTTTGGAATATTAAAAGCTACTAGAATATATAATTTTGATGAAACTCCCTAAAACAATTATTTTTTGTGATTCTCTTAGTGCCCTACAGTCGCTTTCAAAATTTCCATTTAAATCACAAGTACATATTCCTATTATTATACAATCTAGGTATAAATTGTATCAGTGTACAATATTGGGTTTTACCGTGTCTTTTGCGTGGATACCAAGCCATTGTGGTATTAAAGGCCATGAGATTGCTGACCGCTTGGCAAATGAAGCAGTCGTGTGTGGAAATATTTTTCCATATAAAAACTATTATCATGATCTTATATCCTTAGCTAAAATTTCTCTCCAGGAATCTTGGAGTAGAGCCTGGTCTGAAAGCACTCGCCAAAAAGGCAAACATTATTTCAATATTTAAAAATCCATTTCACACAAACCATGGTTTACTATTCTTAAACTTAGTAAAAGAGCAACTTCTACTCTCATAAGAATGCGCTTGGGTCACGTCTGCAGTCCGGCACATCTTGCTAGACTTAAAATTGTAAGTTCGCCATCTTGTGAATGCGGAGAAATTATTTCAGACCTTAATCACTTAATTCTATCATGCCCTCTATTTAATTCTGATATGTTGTATGAGACTCTAAGAAATCTTAAGATTCAATTTCCCACTAATATCAATTGCTTACTCACAGATTTTCAGCCAAATGTGTATAAAGCATTAGCTGAATACATAGATATAAATAATATAAAATTATAGTAAATTGTATGCTGCATGTAACTTGTAAATATTTTATAATGTATATAGTTTATTTTTACTTGTTCATAAATTATTTATCATTCTTCTCTCCTGATAGTTAACTAATTATTTGTTTATCGTAATTGTTAAATTATTTTTTACATTGTTATTGTTTCCCTCGTTTTAAAGTCATTGAAATTCAACAAATCCATCTTGTAAAATGAAAACAACTCATGAACAATGAACATGCAAGATAGAAGCTAAAACTAAAACATGACTCTGGCAAATGCACAGAATGTGCGGCGCCAAAATCCCAGGATTGGGTTAAAAAAAAAAAAAAAAACATGCTAGGCCTAGAATACTCTGACTCTTAGCCGGCTTTTCACTATGGAATATAATGTAAATTACATCTTAAGCTATATACTACATCCCGCGATTGCTATTCACACTGTAAGATATATAGTTCAGCTTTCGTTGTCTATGGTTTCATTCAAACACTGGCTAAAAACTAATTGTGTGGAGTCATAATAAAAATTAAAAAAAAACTATGGGCGACGCAGGGGGAGGCGCGGTGTCCGGGGACGTGAGGTAAAATATAAACCTTCAAATATCGCTCAGTTGCTCGGAAAACTATTTATAGCTTGAGATGTAATATATATTATAGCTAGAGCATAGTGTAAACGGTCGCTTACAAAATGTATGACGAGCGATACAATTTTATATCTCAAGATATAATATACATTATATTATACCTTTTAGTGAAAAGCCGGTTAAGCGCGTATCTGAAATTCTGAATATCGTAAGATTATGGCAGTAGATTTTCTCCTTGATGGTGGTAAGCTACTTTTTGGTAGCAAGTCAGTGGAACATCAATAATATGCTCCTACCACCTGTGGACGAAATCCCGTGCTAGGATTTGAACCGGCGACCTCTCGGATTCGCTTAGATTAGATAGAAGTCAAGCCATCCTCTATGCCAGCGGGCTCTCGGCTCTTAACTTTGCACTTGAGCATTTTGTGACACAGTCTCATCTGATGTGGTTTCAGATGGAATCGTGCTTGTCTGATGATGAAGCCATAATGCGTAAGGGTCAGCTCAGGCCGCGACGCGACGCGGCGCGCACTGATTATGGGAGTGATACAAAAAAAAACTATATTTACTGCACAAAAAGATATACGTTTCATTGAGTTAGTTCGGCGGCTTCAGGCTCGCTGCTTCTGGCTGCACCACGCGGCGCGGCGGGAAGTCGCGTGATAAACAATTGAACTTTATTAACTACAAAATAAGATATTGAGATAATTAAGTGGCGTCGCGCGTTTTGCTGCGCCGCGCGGCGTCGGGCTGCACCGCGCAAAGCCAAAAGCCTCGTCACGTCGCGTCGCCTTCCGGTGTTAACGGACCCTAAGACATTGTCCTTTGTGGAGATGGCGATGCGTATTATAGTAGTAGTAGACTTGCGTAGTTTCTTATGGCTATGCGGCCCTGCCTAGTCCGGCTGTATTCTATTGGCTTCCTTTTTGAAGTTTTTTGAACCGATTTAAGCTCCGGACAGACCGCAGCCGTCTGTCCGGGACTGTATACTTGCCGTAGATAAACTAAGGCGATACACACAGGGGTGCGTGGCGGTGGAGCCACGCGTGCGCGCGTGCAGATCTGCATCTTCATGCAAATTGTTTGTATTGACTTTTTGGACCCACGCGCGGTGGTGCGTGTTTATCAGCATGTAGGCGCGATCTACAACACTGCGCGTGAATGCGTTTTCAATGTGTTGCACTACGCGTGTTTTCTATACAAACACAGACAATTGCAAACAACGCAAGACCACGCACTCCCGCGCTACGCTGCGGTGCAGTGTGAGAATCGCCATACGGTATCTACGTCTCGGGCAATCTCTGCAGTTTTTATTTTTATTATTGAGAAACAAGCACTTGACCACTTTTCTCATGTTAAGTGACGATATGATCTGAGAACTAAAGTGATCGACATAGCTCAACGGATTAGCAAACTGAAGTGGCAGTGGGCTGGTCATATCTGCAGTAGGACCCATAACCGTTGGGGAAGATTGGTTCTAGAGTGGAGACCGTTAATCGGCAAACTTAGCGTAGGGCGCCCTGTGACCAGGTGGAGCGACAGCATTCGCAATGCTGTGGGCAGTGACTGAAGACTGAAACAGGCTGGACAAACTGGGAGAGGCCTATGTCCAGCAGTGGACCGATACCGGCTGATTATGATGAGGATCTGAGATGGAACCGCGGCAACCACGCTTGTCTATGAAAGAATCCAGTTAGACGATGCTCAAGGCAACTGACTTTAGGTTTAATCTATTTAGTGCGACTATCCTGGCTGGCACCGTACAACAGCTGTCGGGACTCGGTGAAATGTCTTTGTGGGGTGGGGGGTTCAAACCAAAGCCGAAACCTACCACCGGTCAGTGCCGGTCACCCATATAACGCCACCCCGGAATTTGACGAGTAGGGTAGACAAAGGTAAAAACCCACGGACATAGGAAGGCAACGTCACTATATTATTACCGTGACAACGTTGAGCTTCACGTTGGTGACAATCTTATCCCCAAATTAGTTGGGTAAAAACAACTTCGAGATTGACATGATTATAAAAATTATCTTGGTCTTGTACAAGTTAGTGATTACAACCGATGTACCGACTATCTGGACTATAACCTCACGGAATTATTAATTTATAAATCAAAGTTTCCGATGATCGCCAATTGATTTACATCGCTGCGATGATGCTAGGGCAGACCATTTTAGGGTTCTGTAGCCGAATGGCGGCCTAAAAATTAAACCCTTATAGATTAGTCATGTCTGTCTGTCTGTCTGTATGCCGACCTTGCACTTGGCCAGTTTTTTTTATCGCATCTATTCGAAAAACAGTGTTTGGTTTCTCTATATGTATTTTCTCTTCAAGCCTTATAAGCTGGCAGGTGTTTTTTTTCAATCTTTGGCTGAGGAATGTTCTTGTATATTGCTATGTCTAAGGATGTCCAGTAATAACAATGTATGGGAAATCTTATACGCGCCCCGCTGATAAAGTAAAAAAATCCCGCGAAGCCCAATATACGGGTATAACAAAAAAAATCACGCGACGTGGCACAATACACAGATCGTGTGGTGGCTAAAAAGAAAAGATATGGTAATATAAAAATATAAATGGGACAGTGTAATACTAGCATTGAAGTAAAATTAAACGCGTGTCGTTTTATAACGATTTATTGTACAAAACAATAATACATTAAAATGTACAGGTATGTTTAATTTTATGGACTCAGGTCCCAAACACTGGACAATCGTGTAAATCGTCCTTCCCTTACAGACACCATATTGCTCGTCGAGGCGTCAGCACTAATAGAAACAGACTCGGCTCTAGATAAGCAAACTAGATTATAAGAGAATAAAAATATAACAATAAATTAATAAAGTGCTCTCAACTTAAGTACACATCGTCTATCGCACTGTATGTCGACGGGCACCATGTAGTCTTTATTAGAACAACGTAATATTATAACAAATCGATTAAACCTCCTAAGCATACCGTAGTATATACACATTATGAACAACATTAGTCCTCTCCGGTGGTCGCGCAGTGACGTCGGCGCCCCGTCCCCTACAGCGGCGCATCTAAAGCGAGGCTACAACGTCGGAGACGAGAGCGGTGGAACGTAGCAGAGAAGCGAAGTGAGGGACTACGTATCGGTGGCGTTTACCACTTGTCAATGACCACCTCGTTCGCTGCAAAACAACGGGAGAGTTAGTGCGACGTCGTCGGGCGGAGGTGCCGTCCGAACTTACGTTACTGGGTCTTATGCAGATATCACAACCGTGTCGTAGTTATTGTGTGTGCGGTGTCACTGCGGGATCACAACAAACAATGAGTGTTCATGGAATATGTGCGTGCGGGCGCGGAGCGGCGGCCGGCGCTTAGATCTTCCACGAGGGCTGGGCTGGGGGCAGAACGTTCCGCGTTAGTGCATGCTGTCGCCTCGCGACCGACACGTCTTGCAATATTCGATCGTGACATCTTCATTATCATAAATAGCGGCTGAACTATTTCATTGCCATCAATTATTCACTGAATAAGTAGCAAATTTCTTTTTCTTCTTTGATCGATCATTTGATTCCACGTTTCAGTTTTCCGGCAATAAGATGTCGTTCCTTCGAAGCTTGCAAAACTTTCGAGTAGGGTACCATTAGTATGGGAACACAAAACGTCTAGTGCATACTCTTACAACATTGCATTGTGTATTGGCACAGGTACATTATAGGTATATTATGAAGAATTACTCGGGGGAACGGAGAAACCAAGTCAAAAAATAGGGCACAAAAGGGTGGTCGGGTGCAAAGTTTGAGGATGCAAGTTCAAATGAAAAGAAAATTTAGAGGGAAATAAACGCAAACATTATTTGTTGACTATTTTAATTATATGTAAAATAGTAGATATAAACTGTACAGTTTAAATAAAGTTAATGTGATATTCATCAATGTAGGAGGTCGGAACAATCACAAAAAACTGTTTGAGCATGCTCTGTTGTGCAGTGTATCTGTTCATGTGGGGACGGGCTGACGGCCTCTTACTTCCTGTTTACCATGATAACTCGACAATATAAAGTTTACACATCATAATATAACATAGGACACCTCGCTCGATGACTTCGCCGCGCGTAGCACCACATATCACCAACATTGTAAGTCAAACCAGTGCTTCGCGAAGTTATCGAGCGACATGTTAAATAAAATCAGATATAATATTATAAAATCACATCAAACTGCACTCTCTCTTATACAAACATTAGAATCATGCGTGCAAACATGCAGTTCATCATTACACTACAAAAATCAAAACTTATGTACGTACGGACCTGCTTTACAAATCATATTTTCATATTAAAAAATGGACAAATTTCGATTCAAATATTCTGTAAACTTAAAGTAAATATTTTGTCTCATCAATAAAAATGTTGTCTTATCCTCGTTTCACACAATAGAGACGAAAAACTTAAATAAATTACATCCAATTAAAATATACATTAGAAAATAAATAAAGTACTAACACCGAATACCGATTTAACGTAACGTTACCGTCGATCAGTGACGCGTTCGTACATACATACACATTACACACGTTATCGCTTTGCTGTAATATTGACCGACGTCGTTCATACAAGACGGGTCATAATATCTACAACAAGGCAGTAAGCTCGAAACTTGAACAAGATGTGGTGTCGTTAGCTCGGCGAGTTAGTTGCGGAAGGATACATTCATGAGTAGTTAAGTAGAAACAACGGTAGCGGGCGAGTGCTCATCACAAACATAATATTATTGAGAAAACGGAAACGCATTATGGAATGTTAGGAAGCGCTCACAGGTGACAGGACACAGAGATAAATATATGTTAGACTGAGACAGTCCCAGAGAAGATAACCACGTCCCTAACGTACACTTACGGTAGATAACTACGCTAACCACATACTATGACAATATAGTAAACGCGGCCCGTCGGCGACGGGAGCTACGAGCGAGCGCGGCTCACGACGCGACAGCCCTATATTATATATTTATACACAAAGTATAATGCGATTAATCTAACTTACAAATTACCTTTTAAATAAACCAATTTTTGGCGTTTCGTGTTTATGAAGGTCCTCACAGCCACTTCACATGAATCGTTCGAAAGATGCAAGAGAGGAAACTCGAGATTATTGTCTCGCACAGGTAATATAAATATGTAAGGGGGGAGAAGGGGGGGCGACCGTAGTCCTTCACCGGCGGCACTCGTTAGATCAAACGGTTAGTAACTGTGGTGAGCGCGGGGAGCGCTCAGGGTCCTCGGTTCCACAGGTTCGGTTAGGGTCACACGGGGCTCTATAGGGGGCCGTAGATGATGATGCCGAAGAAGACGGCCCACATGAGCACAATCCATTGCATGCCGTCGAGCCAGTCGAGCACGGTGCGCGTATTACCGTCGGAGATCTTGCGCGCCGCGAACTTGAGCACCTCGTCGAGCAGCACCACGGGCACGGAGAACTTCATCACCGTCACCCACTCGTCGATCGACAGCGGCGTCACTTGGAACACGGCCTGCAACGTACCACAATCACACCGCCTTACTACATACATCTACTTACAAGCACGACTGTTCGCCACCGGTATTCTTTACTTACACTTAGGAGCAAAGAAATTGCACACCCTTACATTTTCACTTTAACCTTATGTATTTTTTAACGCGATAACGTCTATATAAGCCGGCTGCACGCACGAAAAAGTGTCCCGTTCCGCGTGCAAGCGAGAGCGCGGAACAAGCGATAGAGAGGCACGATCGTATGACGTTATCACGTAAAATTATCGTCCGTAAGCCGACTTTATAGACAATTAATTTTTTAATTAAAATATTGGTTAAGGTAAAAGTGAAAAGTGCAAAGGGGTTCGATTTCTATGCTGCCAAGATTAGTTGTAAACGCCTTAAATCTATGGATATCGATGTAAAGACTATCGGGACAGTAAAATAACGTCACAAATGAGATAAAATCTCTTCAAATGGAATGTTAAGAGTGGCAGTGATTAAATGTGTCAAACATGCAATGTGCGTAAAAAGTGTACAAAAATGGGAGTGGATGCCTTTTAGTGATGAATTGCATCACCAAAAGGCATCCACTATAATTAAATTTAATGTGCATTTATTGAGTATAAAAATACCTTGCAGTCATACCTTGTCCGAATCAAGTGTGCACTTCGAATATGGCGATTTTAGAAATTGTCTACTGTCGCTGGGTGAAGACATCTGAGCTGTGATTGGTTACATTTAAACTATAACATTTTTTCTCGAAGTTGGGTGATAATTTTACCATAATATCGTAGGTTTTTTTTATGTGATTTACAAGTGTCAAGTGACGATGTGATCCAAGATGTAGCTTGCTTAGACTAATAGTAAGAAAGCCATAGAGAACGATACCAGAGCACAGATCCACTTTCAATCACATAACTCAATAATTTGGCGCGATTTAGCCAATCAAACTGCTTCAATGAAGATCGATGCTTGAGCAATATTATATAATACTGGCTTAACCCTACAAGTCCCAAATTTTTTTAAAGCGCGAAATTGTTAAAAAAGTTTGTAATTAGTGAACAGTAGATAGGAAAAAAAATATATTTTAATTTAAATAATTTTCTACATATGGAACATTATTTTAACTGGGTGCCTTGTAGGGTTAAGACTAAGTAATGGTGGTTGTCAGTCAACAAACTTGGCCAAGGCATACCATTCCTCGGCCGTGCATATGAACAGTTTAGAAGCAAATATCTTCGAGAACTTACCGAGAGGACCTCGACGTGAAGGATGACGAAGTGGAGGGTGAAAGAGAGGGCCATGGAGCCAACCAGCCACAGATTAGACCAGGGCGGCATGGAGACCAGAGACTGGTTCTCTGATAAGCTGTTCATGGCGTTCAACATCTCGATGGTCACCAGTACGGACAGAGCCATGGTCATAGGGTGGGGGTCAGTGAAGATCTTGCAGTCAACGCCCTGGAAATATACGGATATAATGTTATGATACGGATATAATTTAATGTTATTTAAAAATATTTCAATACTCATCCTCATTGCTAGCCTTTCTCAATCTACTGTTGGAGATACTAGATAGGATAGCCCTCTTCTTTAACGTGCCATATTACAAGGTTCTGAGCATTTATTTATTTATTTTATATATTTTACACTAGCGTTTGACCCCTATCTCGCTTGGTGGTAAGCAATGATGTGGTCGAAGATGGTAAACATTCTAGGCTTAGAATCATTTCTTTGCCATGAATCACTACAAACTAGAGATACAAAGTGTAACAGATGTTTTGCTAGCCATTGTAGTTGAAGAGAAGGTTATTTGATGTTGATAAGGGATTTAAGTAATCTTTCTTTTTTATTTAATTTTCTCATATCTTTATATAAATGCTTCGTAGGACTAAGAGTCAATATAGGAAAAATGAAATATTTTTATGTTTGCTTCCATTTAAAAGAACCACATGTAGAAATATATATATATATATATATATACATATATATCAAATGAAAAAAGTATAACACATTAATTTAATGCAAAAATATGGTTTTAGTGCAGTGAGTAAATCACATATTGAAAACAGCGGTCGGTCATAAATATTATACATATATATATATATATATGGCAAGCAAACTTCGAAAAGTGCGAGAGCATGTTTTTTATCGCCCGTGCCAAATGCAAGTAAGTACGCGTGAGCCTCTCGCGGAATAAACCGGTTTATAGAGGTTTCCGAACGAAATAATTAAAAAACAGGTTTATGCCGTATTTAAACTGGTTATCCATAAACCGGTTTCTAACCCTGTTTCGAGCGAAATAATTGGTTGAAACCGGTTTAAACTTTTAAGAAACGGTTAAGCATAAACCGGTTTCAAGCCTTGTATAATATAGCTTATATTTTTACCTGTCTAGGTACAGATATAAGTTATACTCAATATGTGATATTTTTATATAATTTGATATGCATAAATATATATATTTTTTCCTTATTTAAATCAGTTTGTCCTAATACATCATTGCGTTATAGATTTTTATATTATAGCGTTATACAAAAACATATAGATTTTTTGTAGTTATAGTGATAAGGGGAGGGGGTGAATAAAGTAAGTAAGCTAGTATTACCTTCCAGTCGTCACCGCCTCCGAGGCACTGCAAGTGGTGGGTGAGTTGCCAGTAAGACATCTGAGGTCCGTAGGGAGAGTACATGAACCACCAGGAGGCGGCTCCGACGGTCGCGGCACCGACGTATCCACCGATAGCCATGTATCTGGAAATACGGGGAATACACGGTTAAATCACGGCTTATTTATTTTTCAAAACGGCTCCAACATACTGGAAAAAACTGGACTGGACTGGTTTCGCAAAATTAAAATAATAAAGCGAAATCGTCATGCGTATGTTAGAAGAAGCTGTGAAAGAAAGGCTAATCGCGCACTACGAAATTTATCCGTTGCGATTTTTAAAATGCGTATGCCCGATGTGTACCCTACATTAGACAAAAATAAATAAATATTAGGGTAAATACGTCATATAAATTATCCACGATTAAGAATGTCATGATTTTATTTTTATGATTTCATACATCAATAATTTTGGCAAAAGACTACACGAATGTAGGTTAGAATTTCTAAACAACCTTCAAAATACTCCAAAATGTATATTAATTAGAACATACTGAAACTATTAAATCCAAGCACAATACATACTCTTTGTTAAGAATTCAGTCCTAAATACAATGTTAACGTCGATGACCGATAAAGAGAAAGTCAAATACCGAGGTCAACGGCCCTAACGGTAAAATGAGTCTAGAATGGGCTATAGAAAAACCTTCCTATCAAAATAAAGAATATTGAGTACTTGAGCGACCGAGCTTTGTCCGGTTTTTTATTTTTTGTTTAAAATCGTGTATTTACAAAAATTACAACTATGTAGGTTAATTTAAAAAACAAAACCTACATATATGTGTGCAAAATTTTATCCAAATCGTTAGAGCCGTTTCATTTATACGCGAAATATGTACGGATATATTACAGTTGCTTGTTTTTAATATATAAGATTAATGATGGATTTGACGTCATTTTGTTGTTTTCCTTTAATTATAGGCGCACTATTAGAGCATGTCTATGATATAATTTATATTATATACTAGGAGAATTTCATATCACCTTCATCTATGCTCTCAATTTTTCCATATTTTCTCATGATTTAAACTTTCCCTGGAATTCGACATATATTTCAAAACCAAAATAAGCCAAATCGGTCCAGCCGTCCTAGAGTTTTAGCAAGACTAACGAACAGCAATTGATTTTTATTTATATATAGACATACGATATATTGACTACAATATTACTAAATGCCATCATATTTTGTGACGATGCATTGAACATAACTAAAAACATTTTTATCAATATCTACTAAACTCTCAGACCAAATAAGAAGTCTTCTTATTTGGTCTGAGACTTAACTGTGGGTGGAATAATTACTATTCAACAGTAAAATAGACAACTGCCTATTTTACTGTTTCTAAATTTCACAAGATATTTGAAATACTTTAATTGTTTCTTATTTAAAGCTTAGGTTAATCTCTCTTTTTCTCACTCTCTCTCTCGTAATGGTAAGCGTTACTAAGCGGTAGTTAACTTGCTAAAGCCCGTATTTTTGTATGACTTGTCCCGCTTGCAGGAAAAGAAATGTAGTTTTGAAAATTGTTGTAGAATTATTTTGTTGACACCGACATTGTGTATCTATATTGATCACCCAAATTGAATTCCTGCTTCAATAACACATTGTAACACAATTCCATGCGCTTTCATTGACGTCAATCCAGTCTCCTCATTACAAATCGGTTGTGTTCCTGATGCATGTAATTTTCCTGCTACTATAACCAAATTAGGGTACGGCATCTAGTCTATGTATTATCATTACTTTGTTGTATTGAAACATTGTTTTGTAATTTTTCACATATACTATGTATTATATATAAATAGGTGTTCAGGGTTAAGTACTGTTGCTGGTTTTGTTGCAAAATAAAACATTTTTCATTTTATTGCGTCTGTCAGTGTTTGTTTGCGCGGTTTCACGGTTTGACCTAAGAAAATACTTAAGAATTTGATACATATTTTTATTCCGAACGAAATATGTACTACATACAAAGGTTTAGGCTTTTTAGGTAGCGAGCTAATCGGCTAGTTAAATGTGATTTCGGAATGTGGATAGAGGATAGAATAGAGGACTAGAATCGAAGATATTATTTTACATTTCTAGCTTTTTGTTTCTTTTCATAAAATCCTTTTCGGTCAGCTCAACTGGTTTTGTTGAAGAGTGTAGACTCTTCTGTGTGATGTCATAACTAGAATATTTCTATTTTGAATGAAACCACACAGTTTATTTTGTTTATAACTCAGAAAGATCTTAACTAAACATAAATCTGATGCATGTTTAATTACACTGTGAAATAAGATAAAGAAGTTATTTCTTAATCATAAAAAGTAACGCGGATCATAAAGAAAAGAAAGACTCGTGCTGTTAACTGGTCATAAAATCTAAAAAAAAATAGAGAGCAGTTAATAATGTAAACATTAAATGTGACATTCTGTTCTATTTTTTACATGGGTCAATGAACGACCGCGACGGTTCTATCCGTTTTATGTCTTGGGTCATCCTCTGCTTTGATATTTTGTAGAATTTATTGAAAGACTATGGAAGTCGATTGTTTATTTTAGAGATGTTCTATGTGGATGTATTTCTCTTCCACGTCAGCATTCTATCAACACCGCAATGTCCATTTTTATTGCAATATTCGACATCGAAATTATGCCATCAATTTTGTTTAATATTTTTATTTTTATTTTTTTCGAACATTGATACTACATAGTGATAGGACCGTTTGAGGTTTGTGTGCTTATCCCGAGACGAAGCGATTACGTTTGTATGTGCGTTATCCCTTATTCTACCCCATATTGGCAGAATGTCTGTGTTTCAGCCAGATCGTTCGATCCGTTGAGTTCTGAAGAAGTCGCAAACAATCCATACTAGACGCGCCCCGAGGCTTCACTTGTATTAAAAAGTATTCTATGTCCCATTGCTTCATACTGGCTTTCCCGCAAAATAACGCCCCGCTTGCAAATATTTAGGTTAAATAAACGACTTAACTGTCGTTTTCCCGTGAAGAGGTAAGAAACAAGTTAACAGACATTTATTTTTTACATTTAGCATTTATAATTTTATTACAATAGTATTGATTGGTCTCGATACTACAATCTAATCTGTTGAAAACCACACAAGTTATAATATATTACCTGAAGAACAACCATCCAGAGATGAGACCTTCATCAGCTTTACGCGGGGGCTTGTCCATGATGTCAAGATCCGGGGGGTTGAAGCCGAGGGCGGTGGCGGGCAGACCGTCAGTGACCAGGTTCACCCATAGCAGCTGCACGGGGATGAGAGCTTCCGGCAGACCCAGGGCGGCAGTCAGGAAGATGGACACGACTTCACCGATGTTGGAGGAGATCAGGTAACGGATGAACTGCTTCATGTTGTTGTAGATGGCACGACCTGGAATGGTGATGTTTTGTTTTAGTTCACTATGTCCAAAGAGTTTGGACTGTGCTAACGCAGTGTAGGGCCCAGCACACACCGCTGAAAGCGCGGCGGAGCGCATTAGGAAGACAACAATAGGCATGACGTCATTATTAAAAAATTGAAGATTTGATGATTTTAGGGGAAAATACATAATTAAAACAATTTAAAACACTAGTTTAGTTTTATATAAAAAATTGAGATTATTAAAATTTTCAATAAAATAAAACATAAAAATACTGCAATCGGCCATTTTGATTGAAACACCAATCACAGCGCATGAACTCACGCCTAGGTCCTCTTATATGAGGTTTTCTTGAAAATGTTATTAAATTTTGGAAAACCCATGTGTATTCATTATCACAGATTATATAGTAGTTACTTTGTTAAGTATGTCATTAACGTATGCGTGACGTCACAGCCGACGCCATGACACATGTGAGCTGTTTTCGCGCACTATTGAAAAAATATTAGAAAAATTGCTTTAAACTTCGTTAAACTTAAATTAATTACCGAAATAAAGGTTATTTCGTGAATAGTAAATGTGGCACATTACGGAAGAGGATTTCAAAGTCTTTCATCACGCCTATTGTTTTACACAGTAACAGAATTGTACTCTCCATTGACGTAAACAATTAATGTATGTAATATACAAACCTTCCTCAACGGCGGATACAATGGAAGAGAAGTTGTCGTCAGCCAGCACCATCTCGGCGGCAGACTTAGCGACGGCGGTTCCGGATCCCATGGCGATACCGATCTCAGCCTTCTTGAGCGCGGGGGCGTCGTTCACACCATCACCAGTCTGTCGATTTATAGCAAAGACGTTGTAGTACTATTTTAAACTTCACTGCGAACTGAACCGCAAAACCGGCCCACATGAGACCGACTGTGAACGGAGTCCTTTTCTGTTGTATGGGCCACATATATATACTATACATATAGTTATAGTACTGTATGTATTGTTCTGGCACGTTGTTAGACAAGGACACACTACCACTAAGGTGCCTTTCGTTTAGGCCGTTTTGATGTACATAGCAATTACAACCTTATGTATAGAGCATAAGGATTAAATGAAATCAGTCAAAACATCTGCTGTGCACCATCTTTTTAAATTAAGTCTATGATTTATAACTCTATATCAGTTTTATAAGTCTTTAGTACTAGATAATGACTATTATCTAGTAATTAAACATGATTATTACAAGTGTCAATAGAAAAAATCTGTCGCCATAAACTTACGGTGTTCCGGCAGCATACAGCCCTTAAGAGTTAGACCATTCTAGGCCTAGCGTGTTCACAATCTTTACCTTTTTTACCTTTATCTTTAATCTTTACCACATCATCGCTTACCACCAGGCGAGATAGTGATAGATTAAACGCTAGCCTTTCAGATAATATAAAATAATGCAGATATGTCGTTTACACAGTCAAAGGTCTTAAGATTTAAATATCTTTATAGGCTTACTTGGTTTTAGAGAAAAGATAAAAACATGTTTTTTTTTGTCTACGACAGATAGGGAGCCGTTTCACTAAGGAGTTTTATACTGGGAAATACAATATTGTACATTATAATTTAAAAAAGCTAGCCGCGAATTAGTCGGAATTTTTTTTTTTTTTGTGATCAACGGTGTGAATTAGAGAGGCATAGTCGAAGATAAAATGAGAGTCCAGATAAACCTATCGATCGAGTACGCAGTTATTATTAATTAACAGCCACCAGCAAAGGCCGCAGCTGAATATATTCCTTTTATATTTGTTTGTATGTCTCATCAATGGATGAGATCTATAATAACAATATGAATTATATCAACACAGTTGTAATGATCAAATTAGAATATGTTGCCAAGTTAATACAAAACAACACATTTTATTTATACCCCATTGAAAACAGACAAAACAATCTTCATTTGTAATAATAATAATACCAGTATTTATAGACCGGGCAACATTCCATATGCATAGACAAGTCTGCCTTCATACAAAGTAAAACATACCTAATAATGTTTTGATTTACTATCTTATTTCAGTAACATTTAATTATAGCTAGTATTATTATAGAATTAAGGTATAATATTAGCAACAATGATAACTTTAATAAATGTATATAGTAGTTTATAAACACCAGTTGCCCTAACGTAAACACCCAGCACCTCCAATAATGTAGTGTTCAATGTAAACACTAAATAATGCGAGTAACTCGCCCCAAAATTATTAAGACATAGTTTGCTGCCCCATAAACATTTCCTATGTGAAGTTATGCGCCGATTCATTGCCGGACTGAAATACTACATTGTTATAAGCGTGTATTATTCTTGAAGCCGGGACGTAGTCTACGATGCAAATAGAACCAATTCTATTATAACATTTTAAAAACTAGTTTTGTTAGAGTTCATCATTCAAAATGTTATATCTCAATCCACATTTTCACTTAACATCAGATGGGATAGTGTCAAGTGATTATCTGTCTGACAAAAATTTATAACAATTATTTAATAACCGAATGAGAGCCCTGAATTGAAAGAATTTGAAAGAACAGAGAAGAAGAATGTCCTCAGTCTACAGAATATTTATCTATTGGTAAAGTATGTATCGTAGAAGTCTCACCATAGCGGAGATTTCGTTCATGCCCTGCAGGAACTCAACGATCTTGGACTTGTGCTGGGGCTCGACGCGGGAGAAGAGGCGGGCGCGGGCGCAGGCGGCGCGCTGTTCTGACAGGGGCAGGTCGTCGAACTCGCGGCCAGAGTATGACTTGCCAGTGGTATCCTCATCTTCGGTGAACACGCCAATACGTCTGCAAATGTATGTCAGAGGAGATTCACTCGTCTCGAGTTATTATTATTCAGTGGAGATAAAAGAAGCGAAGTGTTTTACCTGCAGATGGCTTCGGCGGTGGCCTTGTTGTCGCCGGTGATGACGATGACGCGGATACCGGCGGCGCGGCAGCGCACGATGGAGTCGAACACCTCCTTGCGGGGCGGGTCCAACATGCCGACGACGCCGACGAACGTGAGGTTGACTTCGTACGTGTAGAACTTGGTGGAGTCGCCGAGGTCCATCTCTTCGGGCTTGAGCGGGTTGTCGGCGGTGGCCAGCGCCAGACAGCGCAGCGTGTCGCGGCCGGTACCGTACTGCCGGGTCAGGTCCAGGATGCGGTTCTTGAGGGTGGTGTTCAGAGGAACCTTGGCGGTGCCTACGCGCGCGTGGCTGCAACGGTCCAGCACGCCCTCGGGCGCGCCCTTCACGAACAGCTTGGGGCCGGTGCCGAGGCGGGACGGCTTCAGGGGGACGCAGTAGCTGGACATAGATTTCCTGTCACGGGAGAACTCGAGGGTGAACTCCTTCTTCCATTTGGTCTCGATCTCCTGGCGGACGACGATGGCGGAGGAGCGGCGGTCGAGGCCGGTCTTGGGCACGTTGAAGGGGTTCATCTTCTCGGCGAGGACGATGAGCGCGGTCTCGGTGGCCTCTCCGACCTTCTCGAACGCCTGCTTGAACTCGTTGAAGTCGATGGCGGAGTCGTTGCACATCACGCAGATGGTGCCCAGCTCGTGCAGGGTGTCGAACTCGGAGGCCTTCACCTTCTGGCCCTTCAGGTAGACGTCGCCGATGGGCTCGTAGGTGGAACCGGTGATCTCGAACTCGACGAAGCTGCTGTCGCTGCCCTCGATCTTCTCGAAGACGAACATGCGCGAGACGGACATCTGGTTGGTGGTCAGCGTGCCGGTCTTGTCGGAGCAGATGACGGACGTGCAGCCGAGGGTCTCCACGGAGGGCAGCGACCTCACGATGGCGTTCTTCTTGGCCATACGTCTGGTTCCCAAAGCGAGACAGGTGGTGATGACGGCGGGCAGACCCTCGGGAATGGCAGCGACGGCGAGAGCGACGGCGATCTTGAAGTAGTAGACGGCGCCCTTGATCCAGCTGCCTCCGTGGGCGGGGTCGTTAAAGTGTCCGATGTTGATAGCCCAGACGGCGACGCAGATCACGGAGATGACCTTGGAGAGCTGTTCGCCGAACTCGTCGAGTTTCTGCTGCAGGGGAGTCTTGATCTCCTCGGTCTCAGACATCTCAGTACGGATCTTGCCGATGGCAGTGTTGAGGCCAGTGCCCATGACGATACCGCGGGCCTTGCCGGCGGCGACGTTGGTACCGGAGAACAGTATGTTCTTCTTGTCCTGGTTGACGGCGCGGGGGTCGGGGATGGCATCGGTGTGCTTGATCACAGACACAGACTCTCCGGTGAGGATGGACTGGTCGATACGGATGGTGGTGGAGAAGATTTTGATCAGACGGATGTCAGCGGGGATCTTATCTCCGACGGACACCTCGACGATGTCTCCAGGGACGATCTCTTTCGCTCTGACTTTCTGTACGCCGGATTTGTCTCCTCTGATTACTTTACCCATTTCGGGCTCGTATTCTTTTAAAGCTTCGATGGCAGATTCGGCGTTTCTTTCTTGCCATACTCCTACTATTGCGTTAGCGATAAGAATTAGTAAAATTACGAAGGGTTCGACGAAGGCTGAAAAGGCATCTTCGTGTTCTTCAAATAAAGCTAAAACCTGGAAGGAAAGCGGTCTTCTTTTAGTAAAGCGAGACATTTACGACGTCTAAATAGATTAAACCTCTATTCGATAGCGATACTTACGAATGATATAATAGCGGCTAATAGCAAAATCTTGACTAAGAGGTCATCAAATTGTTCCAGGACTAACTGCCATATACTTTTGCCTAAAAGGGAAAGAAAATTGTCAATATTTGAAGAGACATTTGTAAGGCAAACTACTCGCCGGTTTTCAATATTTCAACACAACAAAGGAGCCGTTCGAGTGGGCTTCCATGAAAATGAGCGAGCAAGCTGGTAAACCCTGTCGACACTTTGTGAGCAAAACCCCAGATTTAAGCTTTTCTATCAGTAGGAATTTAACTAGAATCCATTAAAGTAATGACAGTATTAGTTATAAAGATAAAACATTACTATATTATGTATATTGAATAAGCTCGTCGCATTTTTTAATGCTATTTAACTTAAATAACAGATAGGGCAGCAAAAAGTAAATTTCTTAGCTATCGACGAGTTTTTGCTTAGATATTTAGTGTTCTATGCTTCTTTCAAACCAACTATATACATAGAACACCACCTCAGGGTATAGGATTCAAGGCTGCCCAGCGAATGCGAGTAGTACGGAGTAAATAAAAAAGTGTCTCGCGAGACCTTGGCGCAGTTTATATTTAAACACTGCTTTGTGAGCTTGTTTAACTAAGCTAAGCCTACACAGTGACGGGGTGGCGGATTATCTATTCGAAGTCGAATTCAGATGATGCATCGTTCGTTCTTACCTTCCTCAGTAGGCAGTTCTGAAAAGAGAAAAGACCCACGATTACAATTTTGAATATAACATCAAAGGAGTTAATTCAGCGAGCGATAAACTAGTCAGAACAGACGTGCGATCTATCTCTACGGTTACGATCGTACATAAATACACGGCGCGGTAGGCGCTCGGCCGAAGCCGAGGACCGGAGACGTAGCCGCGAGCGCTTCGCAATTCTTCGTAGATCACGCATGACGTCATACGCGAATGCCAGCACCCAGTACCGACGCGGACGACTTCAGACAGAAGCGGCTCTGCACCGACGTTATTTTATCAATAAACACTTAAACCGGTTTCTATTCAGCAACTACGCACAAGTCAACAATCCAAAAACATTATTACGTGCGCTATGTATTTACATCTGTCTAATCAAAACGAGAGATAATAGTGAGTTGATTTCTGCGATAATGAACGGCGATCCCTCGATAATGGTTCGCGTGATTTATCGATTCTCGATATCATTACGCGAGCATTAATATTGTGATTTAAAAATATCTGAAAGCCGATGAGAGTCGTTCGACAGCGCGATTTCGATAGCCACAACAAGGAGGCGCAGTTTTACCAGATATTTTTGTGGGTGTTACTTTATCTTATTTATTCAGAGATTCAACACTCGATTGCTTACGTTATTTTCTACTTTCTACAATCGGCTGTTTTTCAAGAAGGCAAATCGGTCGGGTACCTATATTTTTCATCTTACACTTTATCAGATAGACATGCCATGAATAGCAGAATAGGTGTTGATAATTATGGAGTTTGTTTTGATGATAAAATAAATTGTGATAGGACAAGGCAAGTTTTATTATTTGCCCCTGAGATTTGCACATAAATGGTGTGTTTAGTGAGATAGGCGTGGAGCAGCCACATTGGGCCACGTCCGAGACGTGAGGCGACCCCCGTCAGTGACCTCAGCGAACATGAAGTGTTTCGACGCAGTTAATAACCTTGCTGACGATGACGTCTTCGATATAATTACATCACTATACGAACAATGACTGGTCAATCAATACTATTTATGATTGCATCGCTCTGCAACGCTGTTTCTCATAATGGACGAGGATAACAAGGGCGGTCCGTAGAAACGCTGCGATAAGTCGGAGCGGTTCCTGTGTCTTAATAATGTAGCAATCGGGCAACGTGTGCTAAGTCAATCGTTGTAGCTACTCTATTTACGTACTCGATCCGACTGCCAGGCGCGCTCAGATTAATGTAAGCAATTAGTCAACTCGATAGAGCGGTGTCAGCGTTTGCATTCTTGCCATCTCTGCGAATCGATAAAATTACGGATAAAAACTCGTGCACACACGTATCCAGCCTCTATAGTTATCCAGCCTCGTGCTACCTTCTAGAGCCCACGTCATCGCGACGTCAGCGCGTGCTGAGAATGTCAATCGGATAATACAATAGACGATAATCGATTATATTTTGGTCCGTCAAGGCATCCATTTTAGGAGTATGATGGTTGAGTAAAATTTAAATTTGTTGCAGCGAGTAATCATAATATTTCTTCAAGTGTGAAGTCGTAAATCGTGGCATACTTGTGATCCTCAATATAGTTCAGGTAAGTACAGAAGACATTGCTCGGAATAGAATTAATCATTTTATAAGTAAATCAGCAGACATATGATAACGATAAGTAGCTAAGTGTTCATAATCTGTTTGTCAATACGAAACAAACAAACACATTTTTACGGCGACTTTCTGGTTGATATTGACGCCGAGGTGAAAGTACGATAAGGACTGAATGTGTCTTCGGCAGCAAGGCTTGCAAGTTGCAAAACGTTGATTCGTCTTTTTAATGCTACAAAGAGAAAGTCGAGAGAAACTAGGTAGAAAGTAAAGCATCGAAGAATCTACGTCTCCATAAGAAATAAGAGAACTTTTATTGTCCATTTGGAGTGAAATACATTGGCTGCAGAGTTAATGACGTGAATGTCTATAAACACGATTCTAAAAAGATAAGAGTACGAAAATGTGACACGAATGGATTTTACAGTCTGATTAAACGATCGCGAGAGTTGATGTAGGTAACTAGGACATTGATAATATTTTCTCTGGCAATGGGGTATTAAATATTAGCTATAGCTATTCCCTAGGTATGTATGTGTAATAATGATCATGTAATATTCATTCGGCGCGTCAGAATCGTCGGTAGACGTAACCCGCCAACGTAGTAGATCCAAAATAAACCCGGTTACTTATGTTATTTCACTAGTGGCTCGGCCGGTGCCCGCCGCAGCGCTCCTCTAATCTAACCCAGCGTTCCCTTTTCCTATTGAATTAAATTCGATTCCAACGCTAATCTAAGTCGGCTCGGCGAGCAAACTCTTCAAACATTTCATTCGCGTTGGGACACATCCGGTACAATTACCCTCATGTTTTAGCTCAAAACAGGGTTAGCCCAAACGAGTTACGTATTATTAGAATCGAATGTTTGACTTCAATTTTATCGTGCAAATATAGTAGGTATCCATTATCAAAGAAACTCGTAATGCGTCGCATGAGTATACCTATAAACTGTGTTTATATGTTTCGAGGACAAATTGATACTGAATTAATCTCAGCATATACTCTAACGTCTAGCCTACTATTTAAAAGCCATTTATGTTGTATTATTGTTAAGGTAACGGTGATACGGAAACTGAGTGTTTACTCAAAATAAATGTAAGTTTACGGCAGGTATTTTTCAAGGATATTCATTATGCTAATTCGCTCGACTGATGAATAACACAGACGTTTACGTTTACGTGGGTATCATATCAGTATCAATTTTAGCAAAGCAATACCTACCTAACCTATAGCTAATTGAGTAATACCGAAGTCACGTTAATAATAAACAAATCAGTCGTCAGCCAGGTTCATAATAGACTCAGTAATGAGACGAGTAAATATGTTCACAATAGCCGTAAAATCGCGCGTGTAGATGCATATTCCAAGAGTCTATTTCAGTTTCGAGATTTGCCGTTTTGTGATCGAGCTACCGTCATTTTCGAATGACAGGGAGTTTATGCGAAGTTTGCTAATGCCAAAGCAAAATAATGGTCGGTGGTAGGTACGACCCGCGAAATAACAAACAGAAAACCTAAGATCTCGTAACGCGTCCGTATGTTTTTAATCGATTGTGTTCTCTGTTTACCCCGAAGACGGGCGATTGAGAAAATGTCAGCAAGGTTCAATGTGGACATTATATGAACATTTCTTTTGTAGATCGTCTTGTGCGGTTTTGAGTTACGATAGTAATTATTGGAAGCCAGTTATTAGAGTTCAGAGAAGTATGCTTGATGCAGCATCTGTTTTCTGGATTGAGTCTACCAGCTGTACTTTTAATACAAAACGTTATGACAGCTATATTATTGCATGGGATGACTCGTTCGTATTAGGTTCGATTTGGTTAAAATAACAAAAGTAGTAAATTATTAAATAAGTGTTTCGGGTCACCAATATCACGAACGGCTAACTAAATAAAAATTATGGCATATGTTTATCTAAAAGTCACAGAATAAATATTAGTACAAGTACTATATCTACTACAGTGTATTTTGGTCAAGCGATTTTAATTTGCAACAAACATTTCCTTTATAGCATTGCCTATAAAATATTATACAATGGCAACAGCGTGGTCTTTAATAAAATCAGTAGTTCTTAGGTCAATCTATTGAAATTACCAAGACTCAGGAAATTACCCTCACAGGCCTGACTTTGAACTACATGCATGCAATTATCGGCATTAATAGGTAGGTATATATTCTATATTTTACGATCCATATTTATGGTCAGATGAGTGTTTATCGCCAAGGGTACGAGGGTCGGAGTACGCCTGACGCTTTGCCACGCCTGACGGAGCCAATCCACAGGGCTGTGTTTAAACACGCGCACCAATGCTTTATACCACCTTTGCCTATAAAAATAGCATTACACGCATCCATATCGTTACTTATAGGCTAGCGTTTGACCATCTATCTCACTTGTTATGATAATGTTAGCCAATAAATATAGAATATCTAATACAGGCAGTGGAGCTCTAATTTCGATTGAATATGTAGGTCAATCTACGAAGAAAATATAAGTCATTCTCTTCGTAGAGGTCAATATATTTGCTAGATGCAACTTTTAGTAAAATCTACGGTTTTTTAATTTAATTTGCTGATAAAGTAACTAGGATGTAAACGTTCTATATAATTAACAAATGCTTGAATATATCAAGTCAATATAAAAAGTCATAAATTTCAACATGCATGACACACGTTTTCTCTTAAATAAATCATCTCACGACGTCCCTGCGAATTTTGATTCACTCAGCATAATTGTAAAACCCGCTATCGTAGCATTTTGCAAAATTCATTCGCGTAGCCTCGAATCTCTAATCCGTCCATCATCCGAGGATATCGTACTGAGCCGGCTCGATCAATCCGCGTACATTTACTTCAAACATATCTCAATAGTATTTATGTGCCTATACAACCGATTACAACTTGAAAGGAATGCGTAATTTTATTGATACGTGCACGTGGTCTGCAATGTTACGGATTTAATCCATGATCCACACATTGGTTCTTGAATCTGCAATTTCTTCTAGGACGGAGTTTTGTTCAGTTCAATATTTAATTCTATCATTATAGTATATTACGATACGTGTGACTTATGTAGTGGATTATTGCACGGCGTGAAGTTACTACTACGCCGTGCATAATAGAAAACTTAAGTCACGAGTACCGTATATTATTTTATAGATAGCAGTGTGACATAAACTAGCACTTTACGCTTACGCTACGCTTTTCCGTCAAATAGTCGATTATTGCACGGCGTTTCTTCACGCCGTGCTATAATCGACTATTTAAGTCACGGAAAAGCGTGCGTAATGTGGGGGTTTAGGTCACACTGTACTATAAAAACTATTGCTTCTTTCAGTGTTGGGGTTAAATATTTAGTTCTCTTATTACTTACTTTTTTTAGGGTTCCGTAGTCCTGACAAGGAACCCTTATAGTTTCGTCATGTCCGTCTGTCTGTCTGTCTGTCCGAGGTTTTGCTAAGAGACCGTTAATACTAGAAAGCTGTAATTTTGTGGGAGTATGTATATATATTAAATCAATTTTATCAATTTTATTTTAGCACATTGTCGGCGTAATATATATTATTACGCCGACAATGTGCTAAAATAAAATTGAGAAAAATATTTTTTTTAGCGCATCACTTATATGAGAAGTGGGGATGAATTTTTTTTCATCGTCTACCCCATCGTGTGGGGTATCGTTGAATAGGTCTTTTAAAATGATTTAAGGGTTGCAAATACCATTTTCGATTGAATACTCCATTTACGAAATATTAAACTTTAAAGTGCAAAATTTTGTTCCAGTAGGCGTCCCATCCCCTCTATAAGCTAAACTACTGGTTTGAAAAATACGAAAAAATTCGTGATAATAGCGCATTTCATGAACTTTAAAGGAAAATTATAGCGGTTGAGATAACTTTATTAGTTTAGCAGTAACAGTCGTTGAACTGTTGGATATATTTGTACCAAATACAAAATCCTTAAAATAAATCCTTTAAAGTGACAAAGACGGAGTACCTAGTTGCTTGTTTATAACGGGTAAAGACTTGCATTGAATAACAGGCTACTACGGAACCCTACACTGCGCGTGACCCGACACGCACTTGGCCGGTTATTTTTAAATTCCAGATAGACAAGCATTTGACTGCTATCTCACCTGATGTCAAGTGAAGATGCAATTTAATCGTCAGATTTGTAATTATAGAACTTACTTATTATTCTAATCATCGTATTTTTTGTATCCGTGTTACCTATAACTATTTTTATTATTATTATTTATTACATTAACATCACGGGTCGTAAAACGCCCGGTCCTTTGGAAGGCATTGACGGAGCCAAAACCAACGTGAAGAGGCCACAATGATATTTATTAACTTATTATTATTATTTTTATGTATGTATAAATGGCAATCAAAACTATTTCTACTATCCTACTTATATTAATTAGCAAAAGTCTGTGTGTATGGATGGATGATTTGGCACACAGATAGTTACCAGGTACCAACGTGAAGAGGCCACAATGATATTTATTAACTTATTATTATTATTTTTATGTATGTATAAATGGCAATCAAAACTATTTCTACTATCCTACTTATATTAATTAGCAAAAGTCTGTGTGTATGGATGGATGATTTGGCACACAGATAGTTACCAGGTATGTACCTGCATTAGCACATCGGACAGTTCTTTTTAAAGTACTTTTTAAACGCGGGCGAAGTTACGAGACACAGCTAGTGTGAAATATACATTTTTTTATTTAATGCATTTTAATAAAACATGTACTCACTACTTGTACTCGTAGTAACTATGTAAATGAATTCAGTATCCTTTTAAACTAAAAAGGTCACAACAAAGACATTTGTGAGAATGTTAAATCCTACGACTCTACTAATATTTGGATACTTATATATGATGATAATATTGTATGGGTAGGTAGTAGGTAGGTACATGAAAATCTTTATCAATATACAAAGGTACAGTTGCGAAGGAGAAACGCAGAGGAGTTTGTTGGTTTCATAATATTACATAGTAAAGTGATTTACATCTAGTTACTTAGAGATTTATAGCTTAGTCACAGTTAAACTATAAAGGTATTTATCATCATGCTTTTATTTTATGAGATAATGTTGGTCTAGACAAATTTTACTTCTCAGCTGACATAATTATCTTAAAAGCGACAATAGCCATAAGGATAAGGTGTCGGACTAGGGATCGAGAGGTGGTGAGTTCGATCCCAACCCATTGCACTATTGACGTGACCCAGACACAAGAGTTTTTAGCTTAGTTGGAGGGGTTAACAAGAATACTAGTAATGTGCAACCCACATTAATAGAAAGCTTTAAAAAAAATTTATCCGATATGGAAAACTAGTCATATTTTTCAGACAATAGTTGGTGAACAAGCTGACGGCCTGTCTTATGATATTGTTGTAGAAGTGTATTGAATACATGGATACACCTTTTAAAAGCCTTCTTTATGTAGCCCAAGGGGGGGATCGTGGCAGGTAGGTCATTCCACTTTTACAGGTGGAAGAGGTAAGAAGCTATAGTTAAAACGTGAGGTACAAGACATCCACATCCATAAGATATGGGGATGAGCATTTTGACAATGTGGAACAGTTCCATAAAAGAAAGCTCTTCAGAGGATTTCCCATTATAAAGATGGAAAAATCTAACAGTACAGCAGAAACATTGTGTGATAGACCTCCAAGATATAGAATTTTAAAAATTATAGAGAAAATATGGATCGCACCGGTTAATGTCCATAAAAATGGTCTGCAAGGACAGACTGTTTCTTGAGTCATTCACAAACCACAAAGGTCCAATACTTTCTGTGTATACATAGGTAGCAAATTAGTGATGCGCTAATTGCTAGGTCTTATACACTTTGGAAAATTTTTGTTTATTCTATTCAGTAATTTTTATTCAAGTATTGCGAAGAAGTAGCTGGGTACTGGGATATGTTAAAATGTGTGAATGTGGTTTATGCCTGCTGATATATATGATAAGTGATAATATGATATAACGTAAGTCTTATGCGGGGTGCACACAGGGCACAAACACTGAATAGAGGGAGATCAAGCTATGCTTTTGTTTTGCTCTGTGTGTACTGTGTGTGTAGTGAACTTATATTTTGGGACACTTTTGCTTAAAACTAAAAACAATGTATTATATGTTTGATGACTTTTCCAACTTTATGGGCCACATTTTATTTATAACTAAAAACAATGTATTCGTTCAGTGACTTTTCTATAGACAAACATATATGGTATGAATCAAATAATAGCTGTAAAGGATCTTAAAATAAAAAGACATCAAAACAAGTCGGTCAACAACTTGATTGACATCAAATAAAAAATATTATTCAGGTTCTTTGATTTCAGGTTTGTTTAATTAAATTTCCTTTATGTAATTCAAGATTAACAGCAATATGTGGCAAGGTATCGTATTTTTAATTCTCCTTGTCAACAATGAATGATTCATGGTCAAGACTAATCATCTGGCAACATTTCAAATAACCCTGGCTGATGAGATATCAGGTTCTGTAACGAGGTATTTCGACTCGTTACATATTTTTCGTTTGGAAGCACATTTCAGCTTCTAAGACTGACAAAATTACCTTTTGGTTTTAAATAATTTAGAACATTTTCGTATTTAGCCATTTTTAGTCGATTTTAAATAATCGAGTTATTACTTGGTCTGTGGATCATTCCATATCCTATAGACAATCTTTCAAAAAAAAATGACTTTGACATCTGTCAATTCTCGATCGGAGACGTCACTTTTTCTTGTCCCTGGGGCCTACAAAGAGCTAAACTTTTTGTATTTTTTCTTAATCAGATTTTACAAGATTAATCCATCTTGTTAATTAAATTTGCGATGATACTCGGCGTGCTTATGGCGTAGTGCCATATGATAACGTCGTGATTTTGCGGTGAGTCAATTTTTGATAACCTAAAATGTTTCGCGTCATCCTTCATAGCGACAAATATATTTACAATCGGATTTTTGGTTACAGCCTTTGGCGCTGTTTGTTTGGACGACTGTCGTCTACTGTTTGGACGACTATGGGTGTCGCCAACTGTTGGTTCGACGCTGGAAGACGTCGTTAGTTTGAGGTGTTCGTGCGACGCACACCGTTTCGATGTCGTCGTAGTTTTGAGCTGTTGGTGCGACGATGAATGACGTCTGTTTAGAGTGGTGTGCTCAGACGCCCCCTGACGCTGCAGCTAAGCCAATTTCATTATAACTCTTTTTATTACCCTTAAAACTTTAATTTCATATTTGCAAGATGCAAGAAAGACAATAACCAAATTTCAGTAGTAAAATGTAAAATAAATTAACCTAAAAAGTAACGAAAACCGAATGGTATTTATAGTCAAATGTTTAGACATAGTATTCCGGCTTTAACTAAGTATATGTATCTCATTCTGGAGGTAAGGGACGTTTTGAAGTATTAAAATTTGTCATACATTCCCAAAACCGTGTTATCATTTGCCTGTCCCCCGGTCCGAGATTAAAAGTCTCAATGACACCGCTGATTTATCCTGGTACGTTTTAGATCTTGGTAGAACAAGGGCGCTCGATATTCATAAATACTGTCTACCTAACATTAGTTTTTAGCTTTTTATACTCTATAACCTTCATGTTACAACTAGTAACGATTATATTTTTATAACACAAATTTTTTTATTACAATTAGCGCGAGAACAGGGACCGGAGTTACCTCCACATATATAATCTTTCTTGCATCTTATTTTTGTTTTTCTTGTCACAATTTAGTGCAATTTTTGTTATTTTTTAGCATTTTTACAGTTTTTGTACTTTGAAAACAGAATTGTTACAACTTTTTTTGTATTTTAACAAAACTAATTAACATACAATGTTCTTTATATGTCTTATATACTGGATAGACTAATCTAAGTGTGTACTTACTATATAATAACATTTGAGATATGCGTTGTTTACATTTTGTAAGGAACTGACCTTGACCACATTGAAAGTGCTAAGTTTTTGTTTGAATTGATATAACCACGGATTAGACAAAGGAGGTTGGATTGGCAATAATCACACTTTTGTTTGAAAACCAGCGTCGCCGCGTTACTCCCACCAAACGATTCCACAACATAAACAATACAAATAGATACACGAATTACGCAAACTAATAAACAAATTACACATAGAACACGGGGCTGCAATTGCTTCGCACACTACTGCAATTGTTACGCACATTACTTCGAGACTCTATAAGTTACACACAATCACACGCGGCCGACCGGCCGGCGACCGACGCGAACGTGAATATAACGAGTCGGAGAGGCGTGGTGATTTCGCTCGCTTTGCAATCCATTGCGCGTAAACTGCGTCTCGAGGTAGAAATATTCGTACTTTACCAGCAATGTATAGTTATCTGTTCTCTGGGTATGTTGTCGTTTGAACAAAGAATTTCATAATTAAAAATAGTTTTTGGACAAAAATATCTATAATACGAAGATTTTATGCTTACCGATGAAAAGAAATTCCTCCTTGTTTAATACTTGATGTCTGACTCTTTAATTTACACGTAATAATCGCACAACACGGCATTTTGAGACGATTTTAGCGCACCTCCGCGCTGCGACGCAAACCACGAGCCACTAAAAAGTATGATCGCGTGGTTCTATGAATCTATGATTGTCTAATCATACTAGTGGCGCGCCTGCCCCGCCCACATTGCCAATCCAACCTCCTTTGTCTAATCCGTGGATATAACTTTGTCTTATATAAAGTTATAACGTTTGTTTACTGTTGAGAAGCATTAAGCTACATTCATATTAGAAAATACTAGCTTATTAACATAATTATTAACTAGTTTATTGATTTTACTTTTCACAAATAGATATAACCTTAGCCGTTGTTAATAATATTGAAAATTGAGATAAATTGTGAATCTTTTTTGCATCTTACATACTTTACAATTTGAATGTTTCTTTGTACATTCAAATTTCTTTAAATACTTTTGAACATTATTAAATATTAACATAAACTTTAAAACATAATAACTTAAACCGTTTTTAACAAAAAATCTTATAAACTTTGATGAGTTTTAACTATTCTTTGAATTTTTAGTTGGTTGTTTGTCTTTGTTTCTTTAATATTTTTGATTATTCATCATGACTGACAAACAGGTTCAATTTCCACCCTTGTTGGAAGAGAATTTACCTGGTACTTCTAGGGATGTTATTTCTAATCCGGCGTTGGATAATTTAGTTATGCAGAATACAACAGAGGCTGTTGACCCTTTCTTACCTAACCTTGGTCATAGTAGCTTGCATAATTTTACACCTTTACCTTCGTTTAACTCGATGAATGTTCAACTCAATGAACAATTGAAAAAGCATTTGCCTTCAACAAATAAACTTCCTGATTTGAAGCGTAGTAAGATATCTTTTGATGGGAAAACTTGTGTTAGAGACTTTATCACTTCGGTTGAGGAATATTTTTTGTATAAAAACTTTGATGAAAACTTTTTAGTCGGTTCTTTTTCTGATCTGCTCACTGGAACAGCAACGAAATGGTTCCGTAGTATTCGAATTAGGGTTTCTTCGTGGACAACACTTAAAACTGAATTGTTGAACAGATTCGACAAACCTGAATTTGATTATCATTTGGAGTATGAAATGAGAACTCGCAAACAACGGAGTAATGAGTCACTTCCTGATTTCATTACTGAGATTTTAGATATGTCTAGCAGATTAGCTAATCCAATTTTTGAGAATGTTTTGATAACTATAATTAAACACAACATGTTACCTATTTACACACCGTTTTTATTTGGAAAATCAATAGACACTATTGAACAGTTTATCCGAATTAGTAAGGAATTAGAGATTTTAGTTAACCGAAAACCTGTAAAGGAAATTAAACAAAACTTTCATGCGGTTGAAACCAAACTTTCTTGTTTGAAGTGTAAGTCGACTGACCACACTTATAAAGAGTGTACAGAGATTCTTGGACCTGTGTGCTTTAAATGTCATAAACGAGGCGTTTTGACAAAGAACTGTGATACTTGTCATTCTGACAATATTAAAAATAATAATAATTCAAAAAACTTGTAAGGCATCGGGCCCAAGTTTTTAAAAAAAACTTCAGGTGCTCCGATATCTAATTATAAACCTGATGATGATACGTGTAAGAGAGAATTTTCAGAATGGCTTGACTATTTAAAAACATTTTTTTCTGTTCATAAAGCAGCTCCTATACTTTTTACTAAACAAAATGATACTAGACCATTTTTAAAATTTACCATTTATAATGAAACTTTTTCTGGATTGCTAGATAGTGGTTCAAATAGCTGTGTTTTAGGTAATAACCAACACTTGCATTTTTCTAAACTAGGATTTAAAATTAAACCTATTGATGCCTCCGCTTGTACTGCTGACGGTTCATCAAGAAAAGTTATCGGTTCTATGCGATTACCGGTTACCGTTGACAATGTTTGTAAACTTGTAGAATTTTTAATAATACCCTCTTTTGATCCACCTATTATATTGGGATTTGATTTTTGGTTGAAATTTAACTTAGCTAAAGACTTGTGGAAAAATATTGAATATGTTCACAATAATAAAATTCAAGTGAACGCTGTTACTTCTACAGTTCATTTAACTCCTTCTGAGAAACAACAATTAGATGAAACCATTGCTTTGTTTGAAGATATTTCTTATGAGAAAAAAGGTTTAGGCCTTACCACCCTTGTGGAACATAAAATTAACGTTACTGGCGACCCTTTTAAAAGTAGATATTGGCCGTTGAGTCCTGCTAAACAAAAAGAACTTTATGATGAAGTGGAAGTTTTATTAAAGGAAGGAATTATAGAACCTTCAAAATCTCCTTGGTGTTCCCCTGTATTAGCCGTCGATAAAAAAGATGGTGGAACCAGATTATGTTTAGATTCGAGACGATTAAATTCAATAACTGTTAAAGATTCTTATCCTTTGCCGTACCCTTCTAGGATATTAGACAGCCTTCGTGGGGCTAAATTCATATCTACCATAGATCTTTCTAAAGCATTTCTGCAAATTAAACTTGAAGAGTCCTCTCGTGAAAAGACTGCTTTTGTAGTTCCTGGAAAAAACTTGTACCATTTTGTTCGGATGCCTTTTGGAATCACCAACGCACCGGCAGAGTTACAACGCTTGGTTGATAAACTCTTTGGACCTGAATTTGACAATGTCCTGTTTAAATATTTAGATGATTTGATTTTAGTAAATGATAATTTTCAAAATCATATAGAGTACCTTAAAAAAGTCCATGAAATACTTAAAAACTCAGGCTTAACAGTAAATCTTAAAAAATGTGAATTTTGCAAAGAAAGACTCCGTTATCTTGGTTATATTGTAGACAGTCAAGGCCTACATACTGATCCGTCTAAATTAGAAATTATAGAAAACTTTCCACGACCAGAGTCCGTAAAACAACTTAGAAGCTTTTTAGGATTATGTTCATATTATCGACGTTTCATTTGTAAATTCGCTGATATTGCCTCCCCTTTAACTAAATTAACTTCCGGAAGTAAAAAGATAAAACATACTTTTGTTTGGAATGAAGAAGCTGAAGAAGCCTTCATTAATTTAAAAAATGCCTTAATAACTACCCCTGTTTTACAGTGTCCTGATTTTGAAAAACCTTTCATTTTACATTGCGATGCTAGTTCTGTAGGAATTGGTAGTGTTCTGAGTCAAGAAGACGAAAATAATGAACAACATCCAATTGCTTATTATTCAAGATCTTTAAATAAATGTGAAAGAAATTATAGTACCACTGAACGTGAACTTTTGGCAGTTTTAGATTCAATTGAACATTTTAGACCTTATGTCGAAGGAATGAAATTCACAGTCGTGACAGATCATGCTAGTCTTAAGTGACTTTTAAAACTTAATAACCCTAGTGGACGCTTAGCTCGATGGGCTGCACGTATTTCTCAATTTACTTTTGATATTGTTCATAAAAAAGGATCTTTACATCAAGTTCCTGACGCTTTATCTAGAATCAATATAACTTCAATATTAGTTTCCGCTATAAATATTGTCTCACCAGATGAAGATATAGAAGACCTTTGGTATAGAAAAGTCTTTATAAATTGTCAAAAATACCCTTCTAGAATGAAAAACCTTCGAGTAGAAGATAATACTTTATATCGTTACTGTAAAAATAAATTTGACCCTAATAGTCGTTTAAATTGGAAAATTGTTATACCTAAAGAACATGTTTTAGATACTATTCGTTCTAATCATGATGATATTAATTCTGGACACTTTGGAATACATAAAACTCTTAATAAAATAAAACAACATTATTATTGGAAAGGAATGTTCGGAGACGTTCAAAGATATATTTCTTCTTGCGACATTTGTAAAGCTTATAAACATTCAATTTCTGCTCCTGCTGGTAAGATGGTTAACCCTAAGAAAGTTGATCAACCTATGGTAATGTTATCCGTTGATATTATTGGGATTTTACCTAAATCTTATTCTGGACATAGATTCATTCTTTCAATTGTAGATGTTTTTACTAAATATTGTTGGATATTTCCAATGATAAATGCTACTTCTAAAGTAATTTGTAAAATCTTTGAAAAAGAAATATTTCTTAAATTTGGTGTACCTAAAATGTTAGTGGCCGACAACGGACCCCAATTTATATCTAAACATTTTGTAGATTTCTTAAAAAATTTCAACATAACTAAAATATTTTATAATGCACTATACACTCCACAGAATAATCCAGTAGAAAGATATAATAAGACAATAGAAACATGTATTTCTTGTTTTGTTAAAAATGATCATCGAACTTGGTCAAGGTTTTTGCCTCATGTCCAATTAGCTTTAAATAGTAGTGTAAATCTTGCTACAGAGTACACTCCTAACTTTTTGATGTTCGGTAGAGAACTTATTTTTGATGCATCTTTACACCGTTTTAGTAACTCTTTTGATAACTTAGATCAACTTGAGCTTGGTACTAGAGATACTTATGCTCACTCTTTAAATTCACTTAGTGAAGTTTTTGTTAAAGTTCAAGCTTATCTTTTGAAAGCTTATAAGCGTAATGCTCTTTATTATAATAGGGGAAGAAAAGTCATTTCTTTTGATGTCGGTGATGTAGTTTGGCGTAGAAGTTTTGTACAGTCAAATGCACCTGCATATTTTTCGGCTAAATTAGCACCTAAGTTTATTAAATGTGAAATTGTAGAGAGAATTTCTCCTAACGTTTATGTACTAAAGGAATTTAATAAAACAAGTACTGGACGTTATCATGTTAAAGATATAATTAAATATTAAAATTTTCATTTTTGGATTTAACTTTTATTTAAATTTGTTTTGATATTTTTTGGGAAGCGCGTTGAATGTGGAAGAATGAGGTTTGATGTATGGAAGAGGACGCGCAGGATGAAAGATGATCTGAAAGGAAACCAACACTTTATTGAAATACAACTTTAAATATACTAAACCTAACTTAGGTCTATTTTTGATACCTTCATCTTATTTTTGGAACTTTTATCCTACTTTTGAACTTTTACCCAACTTTAAAAACTACATCTAACGATTATATTTTCTTTTAGAAATTTTCTTGGCATCAAAAGATCTTATGTATATTTTTGTATATTTTATTATTTTGGTTACTTTGAAAAGCTTTTCACTTTTCAAGTACTCAACTTTCTTTTAGATACTTTGAGAAGTTTTCCACTTTTCTAGTATAAATATTGTTTTAGATTGCTATGAAAAGCTTTCCACTTTTCAAATAGCCTGCACATTGTGTAAATACATTTTTAATATAAATGTGTTTCAGTCTTTGTGAAGCATGTTATATATTATTTAGATTATTTAGTTTGTGTTTGTTGTAGACCTAAGACCTGGATTTGACACTTAGCGCTCTATATAATTTTTACCCGGATTTGCCTCTCGGATTTGACTCTTTTGAGCTTTTGTCTCAGTTAACCTTTTTGGGTAAGTTTTTTACTCTTCATTTTTTTCCTCGCTTTGACATTTTTGGTTCAAGCGTTGGAAACTTTAGATATTGTGAACGGAAAGTCGGTGGTGTTGAGCCGGTCACAATACAACTTTGTTGTTTTCCCAACAAACTTTTGTTAACTTGTTATTGTGCACGGAATGTCGGTGGTGTTGAGCCGGTCACAATATACAATTTTTGGTCTTTTTGACAAACCCTTTTATTAATTTGTTAGTGTTCGGAAAGTCGGTAGAGTTGAGCCGGTCACTACTTATTATTTTTGGTTCTCTATTTTTATGAGAATAATTTGAACTTTTGTTGTTCAACTTTTTCATTGAAAACTTGTTCACTGAATCGTTTGCAGTGAATAATTATCTAAAGTCGGCAGCTAATGCTTAACCGTACTACAATATGGATAACCTTTGTTATTACCTTTTAATTTAGTTAGAATCGTTCTGAGATTATAAAAGATAGAGGCGATGGTGCTTATCTACACTTTTGTTAAATATTTCAGAAATATTTATTTGGTTTGTAATACAGATAGGTAGATGGAGGCTATGGTGCTTATCCACTCTTGAGTATAATTAATTTGTGATGGATTTCAGGATTGAGTCATATTGATGGATTAGTTTTGGTAAACCTTTACATTGTTTTTCACTTGGTTAGAAAGTTTTTATAACTTGTTTTTCTAGAGCAACTTAGTCAGTGGCTAGAAGCTTAACTGATTTAACGTTATGCTTTATTAGTGTCTTCTTTTAGTTTGAATAAATTTCATATTTTGGTGGCGGAATATTTTCTGTTTATTAATTTTTTTTGAATAAGTTTTTATTAGGAATTTTTTGGGAGTTCTTCTCAAAAATAAAAGAAGTTTCATTCTTTTATTTTTTTTTGGGAAGGTATGTACTGTAACGAGGTATTTCGACTCGTTACATATTTTTCGTTTGGAAGCACATTTCAGCTTCTAAGACTGACAAAATTACCTTTTGGTTTTAAATAATTTAGAACATTTTCGTATTTAGCCATTTTTAGTCGATTTTAAATAATCGAGTTATTACTTGGTCTGTGGATCATTCCATATCCTATAGACAATCTTTCAAAAAAAAATGACTTTGACATCTGTCAATTCTCGATCGGAGACGTCACTTTTTCTTGTCCCTGGGGCCTACAAAGAGCTAAACTTTTTGTATTTTTTCTTAATCAGATTTTACAAGATTAATCCATCTTGTTAATTAAATTTGCGATGATACTCGGCGTGCTTATGGCGTAGTGCCATATGATAACGTCGTGATTTTGCGGTGAGTCAATTTTTGATAACCTAAAATGTTTCGCGTCATCCTTCATAGCGACAAATATATTTACAATCGGATTTTTGGTTACAGCCTTTGGCGCTGTTTGTTTGGACGACTGTCGTCTACTGTTTGGACGACTATGGGTGTCGCCAACTGTTGGTTCGACGCTGGAAGACGTCGTTAGTTTGAGGTGTTCGTGCGACGCACACCGTTTCGATGTCGTCGTAGTTTTGAGCTGTTGGTGCGACGATGAATGACGTCTGTTTAGAGTGGTGTGCTCAGACGCCCCCTGACGCTGCAGCTAAGCCAATTTCATTATAACTCTTTTTATTACCCTTAAAACTTTAATTTCATATTTGCAAGATGCAAGAAAGACAATAACCAAATTTCAGTAGTAAAATGTAAAATAAATTAACCTAAAAAGTAACGAAAACCGAATGGTATTTATAGTCAAATGTTTAGACATAGTATTCCGGCTTTAACTAAGTATATGTATCTCATTCTGGAGGTAAGGGACGTTTTGAAGTATTAAAATTTGTCATACATTCCCAAAACCGTGTTATCATTTGCCTGTCCCCCGGTCCGAGATTAAAAGTCTCAATGACACCGCTGATTTATCCTGGTACGTTTTAGATCTTGGTAGAACAAGGGCGCTCGATATTCATAAATACTGTCTACCTAACATTAGTTTTTAGCTTTTTATACTCTATAACCTTCATGTTACAACTAGTAACGATTATATTTTTATAACACAAATTTTTTTATTACAGTTCAACTCAGAAATGATGGGTTTTATTATCTATTAACATTTGTTTAATTCTTTCTTTTTAGCAATACCACAGTCTATGAATTTACAGTCGGCCAACGGACACATCTAGACAGAGCAATTGTGCAGAGTTTGCATCATGGTGAGAGAGGGGCGGCAGCGAGCTCAAACCTTGGGATACGTCAGCCCGGGTTGACGCTTTTATTTTACGTTGGAGCATGTTATGAAATGGTAATCTACAATAATAAATATGTTAGGTATTAGTAAATTAGTACTAACCTAGCTAATTTGTATTTTTTAAAAATAAAACTCGACCGGCCCGGGTTGACGCTTTTATTTAACGTTGGAGCATGTTATGAAATGGTAATGTACAATAATAAATATGTTAGGTATTAATAATTAGTACTAACCTAGCTAATTGGTATTTTTTAAAAATAAAACTCGACCTACATCTAACTACTATATTTTTTTCATTTTATTCCTGGTACTCTACATACACATCATACTACAAACAAATACACAAATTTAGAACAAATGATATTAAAAAAACATATATATTGTGACAACCCTGCAGCAATGACGAATGCCTACACAAAAGCAGCATTTGCGTGACTTCAAACACGATGAACCACTGTATTTTTTTACTCTGTGGCAATACTATCTTTACGGCATATAAATCCTGACATGCATCACTTTGTTTGTTATGGTAACAGGACAGAATGTTCAATTTAAGTAAAAGTGTAATATTATTCATAAATGTTATAAGCATTAAGTTGTCTGTTCTTACTCTTCTTTGTGTCATAAAGTATTTAAAAACAAACAAAAGTAGTGGTATCTTAACATAAAGTAAATAAATTTTTTTATGAATTTTTCATAGTGGAATACTTTCTGAAATTAAATAATTTTTGTGCGATAGAAATCAATTTGTATTCAAACCGGCAGGGATTATGAAAAAAGTTTTGTCAAAGAATGTAATAATCCTTTTTCAGAGATAAGACCTAATAAACAGGTCAGGCAGAAAGAACACGGTTGTATGATCTTCATGACTAACATTTAGGGATTAACTTTAGTAATGAGTGTCATACCTAGCTTTAAGGTTTGTGGATTAGTTGTAACTAAGATTTATTAATAGTATTGGGGCCGAACCTTCTAATAAGAGCAAGAGTTACAATTTTAGATAAGATTTATAGATTCCTATTGGAGAATATAGACTCATATCACCAAAATATGATAAAAATGTGTATTTTGAAACTTTTTCAATGTTGGTATAATTACACAAGATGTCTAAAGGCATAAGCTATTGCTCATCTTCAGTAAGTATCCATTGGTTAAAGTCATTATGCTAGGTGGCTAGTAGTGATAGCTAGCTCAAGCTATCAAGCTCTATCATGGAGACATGTTGCAAGTGAGGCCTATGTCCACCAGTGAACAGAGATAGGATGATAGGGATGGCTGGTAGTGGTTGGACACAAAGAGCTAGCTAGCTCAAGCTATCAAGCTCTATCATGGAGACATGTTGCAAGTGAGGCCTATGTCCACCAGTGGACAGAAATAGGATGATAGGGATGAACCTACAAAGCTCTCCTCAAAAATCTACTTCTTTGGACATATTTATCATTTACAATCATTTGAATTCAGAGATTGCTAGAAACTCATAAGAAAATTTCAGAAAATGATTTGTAATTTTGTTAAACAGCATATTTTGCATGAGAAATTCAATCTGTAAAAGCCTTTGATAACTTCGTGATTTATGAACATTACTAAAAGCAAGTTATTGTATCTTTTTACTTAAACATAGTCTAATTTAAATAGTAATATTATTGTTGTGTATGTTTTGTGCAGATTGACCTTGCAATAGACGCACAACTGTTCTGACCAGTTTATGTCAAACATTTATAATAATTATTGTAGCTGTTGATATTATCTTATTAGTTTAATATATTATTCAACTATAACTTACCATTTGGCCCATATTTGTCTTGGTTTCTTTTTACTTGGTCTGGACTGAGGCCTTTGTCTGGGTCTGTGCCAAAATATCCTATCACTTCATCCACGGTTTTTGCGTGAGCGTCGTCCATGGTGGAATTTCTACGTTGCCGTCAGTTCTATAAAACAGAAACAGAATATAGGTTAGAAATGACGAGTCATCATTACGAACTTGAGAACTTTGAGGTTATGTTCCTTCTAGCACGAATTCAAAGTATAAGCGGTGTAAAATATACTATTGAAGACAAATTCAGAGGTAAATCGTATAAGCAAATTCGATTTTTTTATCTCTCTATCACTGATACATAGCACGATTCCTAATGGCCTAATTTTCACGTCAAAATGTTTTGAATGTAAACTAAAATGTAATTGCCTGTATACTTGATAATTAAGGTTCTCTTCTCTAGGATATCGTCAAATAAATAGGCTGAGCCTCGTTTATATACAAGTAATGAGGAATATCCTTTATTGCGAGCACCGTTTCTCACTGCACACTCACCGATAGTTAATTTATTTAATTCATGAGATACAACCGTTTCACACAATCATTCACTTATTAAGAGAACTCTCCTTATTAAATTATTTATTTTTTATTACTACAACTATTTCTTTAAAATAATTTAATACGTTTTCTCGTAAATATCATAAACGACAGGAACACGTATCTAATCCAGCCGTCATTTTTTCCGAAACTGACGTTAAATGGAGGTCGATCGTAGCGCCACCTTTTATTCCGGTTTGGAACAATTTTAATCAAAACAATATCTTTCAAAATTTGTAGCTCGAAAGTTTAGCTAAAAAATATCAACTATTCAACAAAAGAGTGTAAAGATTAATGTAAGAGTAAATAATACTTTATTTTAGTCATAAAAATCATAATTGAATTTATAGTTTCAGATAAATGTGGAGCCATGCGATAGGTGGAACTTGTACCACGTGACGCAAGGCTATTTCGGTGCCAAAGGCGCCAACAAAATGCGGTATTTTTAAAATTCTGAATTTTACTTCGCGTTATATAACACTTTATCACTTAATGTGTAAGCACAAAACTCCTTCTAATACAGTGTGGCACTTAATTCGCACTCGCTTTGACTGCACGCACAATTATTTCGGTTTATGGCAATTTGGAACTTACTGAATTTTTTTTTTCGACAGCGTCGGGAAGGAAAGAAGAAATAAAAGTGGCGCGGGAGATGTTTTCCCGCCGCGCCCCGAGTATCGACTCCCGGGCGAAGAGCGACGATTTTAGAGCGGCGCGGGCGCGGTGGAGGGACACCGTCGGAGATTTCTTTAATTATTTTGGCAACAGTACTCGATGGCACAGCCGAGTCGCTTTCCAGGGTTGCATGTCGCGTAGCGGCGCACAGCGGCAGTCGCCGGCCGTCCTGTGATGATCTTTTTATAGCGGGCACTGCCGGGCTCGAGCTCCCGGCGCTGATTTGCATACCCACTTATCTACTGTTTACGACTATTAAAAAGCTTCATTTTACTTAAATATTTTGCTATTATGGCCACTTTGCAGAAGTGAAGTAATCAAATCAGTATTTTCCCGCTTTGTTAGGTATACACTTTAGGTACCTACCAATGAAAAAGGCATCTTCACGAGCTTTTGAAATTGTAACAAAATTTTATATTGGTATTTACGAGTCGGTACTACAATATCTATCTAGATAGTTCTATCTCACTTATGTATGTTTTTTCGTTCTTAAGTAATTGATTTGAATAAATATACGAATTAAAACCTAAATAAAGTACGAAATCAAATTAACGCTGTCTTAGAAATATTTTACCTAGGTACTCATATCTATTATATTATATACCTATTATAAATGCGAAGGTATTTCGAATGTCTTTCTTTCTCTCTGTAATTTCCTTCTCATGGCCAAACACCTCTATTGATGAAACTGGGTAAATATTTTTATTCACATGTATCCTAATATTATTACCCTCACATGGACATGGAGATATGGCTGCGCATATTAGCTATAGCTATATAATTGACTTTTATTCCATATTTTAAATATATATTTTATAAATACAAACGTAAGAATAAAATACATGCCTACATAGTTACCCTTACATTTTTAAATAGGTACTTTGTCAGTTTTATTTTGCCGCGATTAGAGGTAGGTAAGTGCATGCCTTGCCTAGAATAAATATTCTAGTCGACAGCTGACTTAGCGACGAGAAGGCATTGAAATCAGATTAGTTTATCTAGGAACATGTCGTGGCGTCGTTGTCGTCAGTATGGTGGTAAGCCAAGTTGTAGATCCAGTTCCTGGCAATCCCTCATAAAATGAGGCGATGTGATATGATTTGTTTTGTAACATAACAACTGACGGCGGGTTCCTATTTACAATCTTACGGCGTTTATTTTTACTCCTACTTAAGATTGCATTGGACTCTAATTCCATAAAGTTTCATTTCAAAGTTTCTTCACTTTTTACGATATGTTCCATAATTTTTAACTGAGAAATTTTGAAAATTCATCTTGATCAAAAAATAAATGACGTGTGCTATATTGTGTTGAAAATGATGTTAGAGTTTGAACTTATATTAAAAAGGTCGCGCAGTCCTAATATGTACTCTACTACCTACCCCTATACGATTGTCTCTACGAGTAAGATTGTTACAGTTGCAATGCTAATAACTAATTTTGCGCAAAGCAACGGTATCCACCCATTTAAGAGTTTTTCATCGTCTTCAAAATATAGGTGCATAATAATTTTTATTTTTTATGTAAGTTCCCCGATTACTGGACCGAATTTGAAAAATTCTTTTGTGTCCCAGGTGGTTCTGCGAGTAGCAAATCGTCCGCTACTACATTACTTCTATCTACCTACATGCATATTATATTCTTGTTAGAAGAAACCAATAATTATTATTAGATATGCCTAAATAACAAATAAATAAATATTGAAATTTCTCATTTAATAATATTTGTAATTATTTTTGAGAAATAAATGTCTTAAACCACAGGTGGTCTCATTTAAATTTAATCGAGATGTGTTCAGTATCTCCAGAGATATGGAGATAAAGACCTCAAACTTGGTACTGAAAATGTCTAGATATTTGAAGTCGGTTCTTTTAGTTTTTTAGGCGATTTTAAATTATCTTAATACACAATTGTGTAAAAGCACGTTCAAATCGTGTATTGGTCATGGTCAAGACTAAGGTATGCAGGTAGCTGTTGATGCTTTACTGAATACTTTACTTTATTTCAGTCGATTCTACGAGAGAACCTTATCAATCTTGTGTGGTTAGTTACCTACATTTATATAGTTACCTATATTTATTTTATTATATCGTGAAATCACGGACACATATTAGGGAAAACACATGGATATAACAGGAGCTTTTTTACTTACACGCAAGACAAAGTCACGTTTAGGTCGTGTTTGAGCTATTTTATGCAATTGTGTTATTTCCCTATTTTTGCACACATTCCCGAAGAATTTAAATGGTTAATAATCCAAATTTATTTATATAAAGTATTACATTAAATTAAATAAGTTTTACACATAAACTCCCGGAAAAACACAATTTTTTGATAATTATACTACGAGACCACCCACATCTTTACCTTCCCGCCAAAACTCTACAAATACACTTGTGATGAAAACAAAATCTAATTCTAGTAGTTCGGTGAGTACCATGGAATAACCGACACTTTCCCCTTTCCCATGGTTTAGCAAAGCCATGTAAGAGTTGGGGCTTTTACCAAAAAAGTAGGGATATATGTTTTAGCTATTACTCGCGTTCCCATGGTCCTAGGAGTTTGAATTTGGTGTCTACGAGTTTATCTTGTGCAATCTAAGAAGACTGCGTAGTCAGATTGGTGTAGGGTTGGTTAACATTTACCGATAAAAATTCAAAAATTGAACTCCGGCCATATATAGCGCTACAGCAAACTCAGCTCCCTTTTTGATTTTTCAACCGACTTCCAAAAAGAAGGAGGTACTCAATTCGTCTGTATGTTTTTTTTTCTTTTTATTGTGTGTATGTTACGCGATTACTCCGTCAATTCTGAACCGATTCGAATGATTCTTTTTGTAATCGGTAGGGTACGTTTTCAAGGTGGTCCCATTGTAATTTCGTGGAGATCTGATAAGTATCGTCAGAGATATGACGATAAACGTCTCAAACTTGCTACTGAAATTTACTCGAGGGGCATTGGACAAGTCGGTTGTTTTAATTTTTAAACTATCTTAATTATTTCGCAAGATCTTATGTAGAATGAAGTTCTTAGTGTGCCACTCAGCCTCTCAAATTATTTGCAAATTTGAGAGGCACACTAAGTACTTCAACTTGTTTGAAATCTGTCGATAAATAACGCTACAGAGTGACTTCCCCCCTTTTACCCCCAACACTCCCTTTTTTTTGAATTTTTTTGCAACATTTTGTGTAGAATTGAATCCTTACCTAGTGTGCCTTTTCAATTTGACTGAAATCCGTCAATAAATAACGCTACAAACTCCGCTCCCCCCCTCCCCCCTAATTTCCCCAAAATCAAAACAACGTGACCGACAAAAATGCTTAAATAAAAATCTGTTGCAAACTGCAACCTGTAGGCGAGAACAGACAAACATCCGGACAAAAGCATTTTTGGCCATTGTCGAAACTGAGACGCTTCGCTCGCTACGCTCGCTCGGTCAATCAGAATCCTTGTCCTGACATGTCTTACTCACTGTCTGACTGACTTAGAGACAATGCACAGCTTAAACCGCTGTCGTAGAGACTTGAAATTTAGAGGGACTAAGTACGTAGGGGTGTACTGTAAACGGTTTTTTGGAAATTCCACCTCGAAATGGGTTAAATGGGGTGAAAACGTTTGTAAAAAAGTTCTTTATTTTTAAACTTAACGCGATGAAAATTGGTATTTGAGTAGTTTATTTGGTATTAAAATTAATTTATCAATTTTTTTTTTTGCCAGCGGTGCATTAATGTATAATTAGGGATGAAAGTTTATGTCAAAAGTTCCTTATTTATGAAGTTATACTGATGAAAATTGGTATTTAAGTAGTTCATCTATATCTTCTGTAAGTATATATAAAAGGCAAACTTTACTGACTGACTGACTGCCTGAATGCAGGCATATATGCTCTACCCGTGCGAAGCCGGGGCGGATCGCCAATAGACCTTTAAGAGAGGAATATCCCACCATGCGTTGTTTTGTTATATCTCAAATGGAATTAGGCAGCGTTTTCGATGACAATTACCATCATATTTGTACTAATTTGCACAAAACCTTAACAAATTATATGTGTAAACCTTCCTCATGAATCACTCTATCTATTAGTGGATACCCCATGAAAGTATTTTGTTGGAATAACCAAGGAAATGGAAGTAAATATATTATGTAATGTGTAGAATGTTTATTTTCTAAGCTCTTCATAAAGACTGACAGACACTATATATTCCAAATATAATTGTATCACTGACACTATAGATAAACTAAACTATAGAGAGTTTTAATAGCTCATATAAGAAGTACTACTACAACACATTTCAGACACACTTTTTTATTAATGTAATATATTTAAAAATATATTATGTATTATATATTTTTTAACCGGAAATATGCTTCCTTTCAGTTTATACCTACCACGTCATGAAATAATGTAGCAATAATTTAGAGTTACTCAATACATATTAGCGTAGGTTTTTTAAATATTTTTTTATTTTATTTATTTTATAACTTGTGTTCCCTTGGTTCTAATGTCTGTGAATCATTAACATGTGGTCGAAGATCATGAACACGATAGGCCTAGAATACTCTGACTCTCAAGGGCTGTGTGCTGCCGGAACACCGTAAGGTTATGGTGGCAGATTTTCTCCTTGATAGTGGTAAGCTACTTTTTGGTAGCAAGTCAGACGGAACATCGGATATTATATGCTCCTGCCACGTGCGGAGTAAAGTATATAAACTTGATATAGATAAGCACATAGTGGTAGACTTCGCTTAAGTATTTTCAATAAAGTAAGTTTTGAATGACCCTATGCGTTCGCGAATTTGCAGAGAGATGGCCAGTTTGGTGGAATAGGAAGAGGATACTTTTTAACGCAGGCAAAGACGCAGGCGCAACTAGTTCAGTATATAGGTTTCTAGTTTTGTCTGTAGTAAAATACGTGATGTGATCTGGCCTTTTTTATGTATGGAAAAAAATAAGCATTGTAGTCTAAATAATCCAGACTAATATTATAAAAACGTTTGTGTCTCTGTCATTCTGCCTGTTTGTTACCTAACCACGCCAAAACGGACGATCCGATCTTAGAGACATTTAACAAGAAGATATCTTATAGCATGACAGGGTACTTTTTGTGAAAATAAAATCATTATTTTTACACATGAAATGTTGATTGACAGAGCTTTACAGTGATAAAATACTTGGTATACGTGAACGAAATCACGGATATCAGCAATGTGGTTATAAAATATTGTTATAAGCAAATTATTTTGTCTTATTACAAGATTGACATATAATATTTTGTTTTATTAATCTCAACTATTTTTTTATTATTATTGCAAGCTTTATCTTTACTATTTTCTTTACTTATGTGTCTCTACTTCAGGGCGAATTTGTCCGTCGCAAATCTTGCGATTGATTTTAGAGCGACTTTCAGGGGTTCGTTTGAGCTGAAATTTTGCATACATGTGTAAATCGCGTGACAATGCAATATTATGATGACATAGTGCTGATCTGATGATGGAGCTGGAAGGTGGCCAAAGGAGAACTTCTAAGCTAAACTAAACTAAACTAAACATGTTATACCTGTCGTGTTTGGGCCCGTTGGATTTGTCTTGTTCTTATTTAGACAGCTTAATTTTTCAAATGAGTAATGATAAGCCTCACCTAGGAGAGGCCTATGTCCAGCAGTGCACTGAAATTGGCTGACAATGATGAATGATGAGCTAATACAACATGACTACATAATAATCAGATTACTTACTCAGCTACCTTTATCAAAAGCACTTTCGCTTATCTTTATTACACAATAAATAAGAAGATACATAAAACATGCATAAAACCGTTATAATCGACCGTCCCAATTAAATAGTAACAATTAACTCTCAGATTTATCGCCAACCCAACACCGGTGTTAAAAAAGTTTATAATAGTAATAGTTTGTTTTATTTAGAACCAAAATACACCTATTCTTATGATAACAGCTTCCAGGCTTGTGCTTATCAATGCAGTATCGCGATATTGTATATATTGTGATGTCTTACAGTAAATAATATAAAGCTATTAGAATCGCAGATTTAACGATTAATTATAACCTCAATAATTGTTTTATTGATCACTAAAGAAAATGCTAATATCGCAGTTGTAATGTGATCCTAACACCCACATACTGATTTAATATAATACTATTTAGATTACATCAACAATATCACTAATCTATAACTTTACAATCATGAAATTCCCTGCCCGAGTCTGTGTTTCCGATTAGATACAACATAGGGGTCTTCAAGTCGCGAGTGAATAGGAATCTTTTGGGTAAGCGCGCTACATCATCGACCGCATCGTCACTTAACATCAGGTGAGATAGTGGTCAAGAGATACCCATTTTCGCATTAAAAAAAATGAATTAACACATGTATTTAAACATATATTATAGTACCAATTAATATTGTAGGCAAACCTACCTTAAAACCTAAAAGTGTTTTTGATCTGAGGATGCTTCTGGTACAAAAATTATACATCAATAGTGATATGACAATAGTCAAAACCCTTAGACCTTTTAATTCGTAGCAAAAATCGTTATAATAAGAGACTTTTAAACGATTTTGCGATGACTTCCTAGCGACTAGCAAAAATGTCAAGTCCGCCTTGTTAAATTTAGCGATTAAAAATAGAAAATCTAGAGGAAAACATCTGAATGCCAATGTTAACTATTTTGGCTACTGGATTGTATTAAATGTCTCGATTTTTTCCGCGTAGATTTATGTTTTCATATGCTTGTTATATAATGATTATACAGTCTTATCTATAAAAACTCGGTATTTAATAATGATTTAATATTTGACGGACTACATCATAAGCCTAAACTTTAGTCTTTTGCTGACACAGGCTAGACATAGCCTCTCCAATTAAGCACGATCAAAGTCTACTTGCATCCAGCCGTTTCCAGCACCTTGGAAAGATGATTGCTCTAACTGCTCTAAGAGACTATGAATCTTAAGTATGCAGAGTAAAGTTGAGGGTATCTACGCTTCGCTTTCTGATCCACGATATCCACTAAAGAAAGATTGTTTACCTCTATTGATATTCAATTTTTCGGCGAATGTAGCAGGCCTGCTGCTGCTTCAGTTTACTATTCTAATCAGCAATAATTTAAGTTCTCCGTCGAATCACCTCGTTCCGTATTTGGTCGTTCAGAAAAACGCTGAGCAGACGTACCTATAACACTATCGATAGTTCGCTGAGCGACTTTAAGTTTAGTGGACCAACTCAACCGTGAGAGTTCACGTCTCGGCAACATGCATAATGATAAGCGTAGGTGAACTCAAGACAGGATAAAAAAAATCCCGTTAAGGGTGATAAACAGGGATCAAAATAACTATACTGCTATATATATAGCACATTGCTTGTACTTAATATACGTTTATAAGCTGCAGGTATATATACCAGAAAATGTCATGCTTGTTTTCCCATGATTGAAGTTGTAGATATCTAATGGTTATACTAATAATAATGAAAAATTGATCTCATCCAAGGATGTTGATCAATTTTTCATGGAGGTTGTTTGGATGAAATCGCTTTAAGCGATAAGACCGCCATTTGCATTACTTAGAATAAGTATTTTCCTTAAGTATTTTCTGTAATTATTGGTGTGCAAAAAAAAGTGTTTATCTATCTATCAACATGAATAGATATAATAAATCAACTCGCTTTCACTTTATATGTCTTAGTCCGATTAATAGATGCATGATGCAACAAATAAGTTAAATTTATTGTGGTACATAAGGAAAATCTTAGTAATTCCAATATAAGCCAACGTATAAATAATTGTATATATATACTTAATTTGCCGTTTCGTTTAAGTATGAGTAGTATACTTATTTTTATTACACGTCATAGTTGAAGGCAACCTTACGATACGCTTAATATCTGCTCAAGAACTAGTTTAGTCCAACGGTTTTCCATTCTATGATCATAAAGTTTCTAGAACATTTTAATATCTCTTCGTGGCAGCCAACAAAACTCTTTGAATCTGTATAAACTTTCCTTTAATCTGGTTGGCTCGTAATAGGATCGTTAGTGAGATAGAGATAAATAGCCTGTTATCCGAGTTTCCAGATTATTTAGTAGAATACGAACGTAAAAAAATCACATTGAAAGTAAAACGGAAAATTTGTAAAACGTTGAAAGGTAATTGGGAAATTCCTTTGTTAAGATTTAGTTTCATACGTTAAGTTTAATTTCAATAAAATATATATTTTACCACAAAACCTTCATTAAAATGATTCTTTATTTGCTTATACAAGTTTACTTATAAAAATAAATTTGTACATCGAGTAACCCGTCCTTTTGGTGAAAATTTATCCATAACGCTGTCAGTGTTGCCGCGCTGAATAGCGATAGCCATTCTTCACAAATTATACACTTAAACCTGTCTTATGAGGTGTAACATACTAGCTTGATGGTAAGCGACATCGACCGCTAATTACAAACTGTATCAGAAATATTTTAGATGTTTTGGGCACTTAAAGAAACTAAAAATAATAGGTACCTAAAATGTACCTATTTTTTTATCAAAGATTTTGAAGTCACAGTTATTATAATTTTATTACAGTACGTGCTTTCAGAATATCAGCGTCCAGTATTTCCAGGGTCCAGAGTCCAGGTCCTATGATACAGGAAGTCGTGACATTTGTGCTGAGACTGGCTGGCCTGTTTAAGCACTTCATAATATTTAACTTTTACTTTAATTTTAAGCTTTTTTTTACTATGAATTTGAATATGCTGAATAAATGATTTTTCTTTCTTTCTTTTGAAAGCGTTATTAGTGAAATGCAATTGAGATGTAAATTATAATTTGTAATGTAAAAACACTACAGACGCAACGTAGAGCTTTGTGACCCTTATCGAATGCTTAAGTTTTTCGAAATTATTCTACAAGTTCGTTCAATTCAAGTTCGTTCGTTCAGAGTATATGAACGTAAAACGATTAATAATTTTGTTCAACAATTTTACAGCGTAGTAACAGCGTGGAAGCTCGTTAAAGCCGAAAATTTGCCGTAACCTACGTCTCGTTAAAGTTAGTCATCGATAAAAATGCCATGCATTTGCAGAAGTCATAACTCCATTTTATATCTACCTTAACGACCAATTTGTCTAAAAAATAACAAACGTTCAGCATACATTGTTTACTATGACTGAATCAAGAAACTGGCTCCAAATTACTTCGATTTCCGGTATTAGAAGGTTTACACTAACCGATTCAATTGGCAGCTCCGGCATAACCTATAAACCCACGTGCATGTTTAACGACCGATTAAAAATCACTCTAAGTCGAGCCAGCGTACTATTTACGATATTTTATGGTTCATCAATTAATATGCGAACTAATATATCAGGAGTTGGACGTCATATGTTTATGTAATAATTATTGAGCGGTAATCAATGAGGGGTAATAACAATAATATACTAAACATTTAAAAGTACCGTTTATATTTTGACGCTCGCTTGCCGGAAGGTTAATGATTTCTTTTTTGTTCTATTGGTGTTTATCTCTCGGTGATTGATGGGTGTCTATCCAAATGTTTTGATCGGTGTGATTTTTAGTTTTCAATAGCATTTTTTCGTTAATTATATTTCAGGGGAATTCAAGTACAGGTATTAAACCAAACGATCATCTCCAGCCTCAATACAAACGATGAGTGATACTTTCAAATAGAGGTTTAAGTTTATACAGTATTTATTCACAAGAATAGAATACATATAATATTTAAAAAAATAACATTTTTTTACAACTATCCCAGTTAATATTTATATTTCTTTCCACAGGTGGTAGGAGCATTGATTGTATCGATATTCAGCCTGACTTGCTACCTAATAGTAGCTTACTACCATCAAGGAGAAAATCTGCCTCCATAACCTTACGGTGTTCCGTAAAAAAAGTCAGACTATTGAAGACGTGTTCACCATCTTCGACCAAGTCATTGCTATCTACCAGGCGAGATAATAGTCAAACCCTAACAAAAAAAAGTGCTTCTATCAGACTCTAGAGGTGGATTTGACGTATTCTTGTATTATATACTTGAATAGCTTGTTTAGGATGAAATTATAAGTAAAAGGCAAAGAAGTACAGACATTCATGTCGTTAAAAGCTTAGTTTACTGACCAACATTTATAAGAAGTAAACCCTGCGTTAATCACGGTACACAGTGTAAAGCACCTTTGCTTATGGGTCAAAATACTGTGTACTGTGTAAAAGAATATGGACTACCTATTGTGTCTAACACCTACCTGGTAGTCATTTTGCGCAGTTGAACATGTTGGTATATTATCTCATTTTATTAAGCATTTCAGAACTATGAATTACTAGCTGTGCCCCGCGGCTTTGCCCGCGTTAAAATGTATCCTATAGCCTAATCCATAATACTGGCTATCCCTGTAAAAAAATCACCTAAATCAATCTAGCCGTTTAACCGTAAAGAAGTTCCAAACAAACAAACAAACTGACTTTCGCATTTATAATATTGGTGTTGACTGTGTATTGTTTTTCAATTTACAATTTCATTGTTTTCACTGGTTCTCGATGAAGTTTCAGATGATTAACGTTTTTTTATAACTGATTGAACGATCGTTTGGCTGCAATCTCACCTGATGGTAAGTGACGACGCAGCACGCATGCAGCATGCAGGTGTTGCACGATTGCTCAGTAGATACCTATTAACTCTTGACTTGAACATTCCATTTGACATATGTCAAAAAACTGTCCGATAAGTTCCCTATGGGGCTTAGTATTATCAGGAACCGGTGAAACTAGCTCTTTTCATATATGCCTACTATGTAAACTACTACTCTTCGTTTCAACAATACCGGAAAATATGGTAGATAACGCTTTACTCAAGAAAAGTCTGTTTAAAGTTTCTGTTTTCAGTCGTGTATTCAATTGCAGAATTTATTATGACTATTATAATGTGTTTTGGTCATAAAAATCTTGTCAATAACATGACATTTCATACACCAACTTTTAATTAAAAACTTTAAGTTTTAAAGTTCCTTCATTGACTTTATACTAGCAGTTACCTACTTGTTGCATGATAAAAAAATTATTGGAAAGAAAATATAATAACTACATACTGCATTCTAAAAAGCTAAATAGGCTGCTCAATAATCACACGTGAGATTAATTACGACTTCTAAGAAAATGTTTTGTGGGATGTTTTGTATTGAGATAAAATACTTCCGAGAAGCTACCGTAATTGAGTTGGATCAAAGATGTGGTGAAGAAGTACACGGCCGATTGAACTACATAGAATACTGTAAGGTGGAGAGTACCGAAATAAGCTTTTAAAATTCCTAGATAATGGAACGACCACTGGCATTCGAAAGCCGAATGTATTTCGGGTTGCCTTTACATATTATTTGCTGGAAAACGAGGACGAACCTTATAAATTGGATACCCGGAAATGATATAAAAATACAGCTTTATGTTTCGGTTTATTTATGACATAGCGCCTGCCAAACAGATCAAACATTAAAATGTAAGGAGAGTTCTACATGGAAACAATTATTGTCTATAATGTACATATATTGGTAAAGCAAACAAGTTTTTAACTAACGTTAAATATTTCAAGTACTATATAATTTAAGGAGATATATAATAGTGCTCTGTAATCCTCTTGCACTTTTACAAAAACTAAGCTTTTAGCTCTGAAAAAATAAGTGACTCGATTCAACGACTTCAAAATTTACTGCGCTCATTTCAAATCAACAGCTCAAAAGAAGTCTGTTTGACAGCCCTAAACATGTTTTGATATAGCGTGTACGCTGCGTGTACGTTGTGTACCGCGATGTTTGTAAGGCTATTCGTCATCTGCAAATAAACAGGCGAAGGTAATAATCGAAATAGAATATCGTGTTGCCAGTGGCGTAACCAGCGCCGGTGCCAGCATGAACGTTGCCTGGGATTTGCTCAAAACGGCTACAAATCCCAGCTATGAGAAGACCAAGGCCGCAATTTCTGTCTAATAATTCATTTTATATTTACTTATCGTAGATTTGATGATCTTGTTAACGTGGTTGGTTTACGTTAACGTGTCAATTCAGTTATGACACATTTAGCTAAGCCGCTACGACCTGAATCTGAAATTGACAATCACTATTATAAGTACCTCTGTTAGGTTCATTAAGTCTCTCTTATTTAACTACTAGTCGCATTTCAGTTATATCATTTCTTGACGTCAATCGATTTATTTCACAATTTGAAATAGACAAATGTAAATAAAATATATTCTATAATGTTGTTTGTAACGATTTCGATTGACGTCAACGATTATTAGGTTCTTTGTTCGCATATTCGCGGTTTATAATTTCACAATATGAGGAATATTTTTACAGCTGGCAATAACGGCATAAAGTAAACACGGTAGATCTTTTCACCGCACCGCGAAGCTCACCTGAGCGGAGTTGGATAGTTTTATTTGAATGAATATAAAGAATTATATTTCATCGTTTCTGTTTAAATTTTGATAAATATTGTTTTAACTTAACCATAAAATAGATAAAAAGTCTGACCTCGAGTCTAGTGATGACTAATGACGCTAATATATATTTCGCTGACGTAGATTACCGGTGCTCGATATTTAAAACGGCCGTGACAGTTAAAGAGTTGGCGACTGAAGTTCTAAATTTAAATTAGGCACATACCTAACGGCGGACTGAAATGCTCAAAGTCAAATGGTGATGCTCTCTGCCAATTTCACCCACGGTGTGTATGGATGTTTGGCGGTAAAAACATAATATTTTTTATTTTCAAGGCCAAAACGATTTTCAAATGGATTTACAGACATTAATGTGATTTTTATTTGAATTTACTTGAACACGTTTTGGCAGTATTTTACAAGCGGAATCTTTATTTTTATGCGTTTTGATGTTACGTCTCTGCTTATTAATATATCCAGGTCATTGTCACGAAGTTTGGAAAACTTTCGCTGTCGTAATTGATTGTTATGGTAATTTGATACACATAAAGGTGGCGCTGCAGTACGTTAATTTAATGTTTGTAAAGATAGCAGTATTACGGAATAATTAAAATAAGATAAAGCTTTGAAGTAACAATTAACGTTATGCTTCTAACGAAAGCAATATCAACATGGCACAATTTATATGTGATTTTTTAAATTTCTGTTCTAGCAACACTGTTTTCTATCTGAGGTATAGTAGCTTTCTAATTTTTGTATACACACGATTAAACACTCGAATAGTCCTCAATACTTTGAATCCGTGTCCAGAAGTCCAAAGGTGGCTGAAAAACACTGAACAGTCACTGCACTACACACAGTCCGGTGGCACGAACACTAGAGACTTACCGTATCACTTAATCACTTGGTCCCAAAATTTGGTTTATTAGTTGATATACATAGGTAATTTTTTTTAGATAAGAACTATCGTGAGAGGTTAGCGCGCCCCATGAGGAGTGCGTCGGGAATGCGGCGCCGGGCACGGCACCAGCTCGGTACGCTCTTTTATAAGCTTCGTTCAGAGTAGCCTGCTAGGGCTGCTACACACACTATATTTTTTGTGGATATCATTGAATTTTTTTTTTATTATTACGTAGGTTAGCGTTTGACCACTATCTCACCTGTTAGTACAACAACAACAACTGTCTCATAAGGATAGCTGCCGGAACACATTTCTATACTTTTTGAAAATAAGCTGTAGTTAAAAGATGTTTGAGTAAGTATTACCTACGATCATCATCATCTGCAGCTTTTGGATCCCACTGTTGGGTATAGGACCCTCTCAAATTATGCGATATCTCAAGATCAAGCCTTTTTCATCCAAATTCGTCGTATTAATTACTACGATGCTTACAGTGTCTTACGTGCCCACAGGTTATGAGTATTATATCGCTGTTCCGCCTGGTATGCTTTCAAAAAGTAGTGTACCACCAGCAAAGAAAAATTCTGCCGCCATAACCTTACGGTGTTCCGACAGCACACAACCCAAGGGCTGATTCTCGAGAGAGTCAGACCATTCTAGGCCTAACTTGTTTACCGTCTTCGATCACATCATCGCATACTACCATGCGAGATAATTGTCAAACGCTAGTCTATCAGATATAAAAAAGTTCAGATTATATTGGACAAATTATTAATTCTTAAAAAACCTAAATTTAAAGCACAATAAAAAGTCGATATTCAGTGTACAGTAGTGTTTACGGAGTTAAAGGTATATATATATTTTCCTTTAGTCTTTAGGAATGGAAACTGTTTTCGTGGTATCTAGTTTTGTCGATGCGCAGCTTCATCACTTTTCTTTTGTTCTTTGAATGGAATATATCCAATTTTTTTTTCTAAATAGTACTAGTTTATAGAAAATCACTTGTTTTAGACGTTAGTATGAATACGTGCATAAGCCAGTATATCCAGAATATAGCTTGTCTGGTGGAGTGTTTCACTTGTTAATGTATTAAAGAAAGTAATTGTTATAAAAATTGACTCTAGATATTAATATTTGGATCTCCAAATCGGCTTATTTGATGGAAATTCATGTCATACCTAAGTCGATAAATAATAAGTATTTAACCGTGACTACATCATTTTCTATTCCGGTTATTACATAACAAATTAATCACGTCAAATTTCTTGAAGAAAGATTTTGCTTATTTGATGTTTCATTTATTAACCAATGGATAGATGTAAAACATTTTGGTTAGTGAATTAAGTATTTTATGTTTAATTACACTTAAATGCAGAATAAAATATAAATTATAACAACGACCTTATAAAAAATGTCATTCTTGATAAAAATACTTATTACGTGGTAGCCCTAGGCGGGCCAGTTGCCAGATACTCTACGGTTACCGACATAAGCTCTCTGTGAACGTTCTACTATTTTAAAAATAAACTCTACCTCTAAGATAAAACGGTTAAATCTTCAGTGAAAATATTTTGAGTCTAAAGGGTTGCCAGTCCCCGCACTAATGATAATATTCAAAGTAAACCCAAGAAGCAAAATAAATACAGTTTGTGTCAGCAATTAACCTGAGAAGGACACCTTTTTAAATCATTGGAAAGGTAACCTAAACGGTGCAGTAACGAGGTTTTTATCACGTTTTTATTAGCTTAAACTATATGTTTGCTTGTATGCATGTAACCGACTTCTATGGACTTGATTTTGACCCACTTTAAACAGACAGATTTAAATCAAACTTTGTACACTTATCAATAATCGGTGACAGTACAATAATACAAAGTAAAAACTGAATAAAACCTATGAACAAAAAATAAAATTTAATTATAATGTGAAAAAAAAAAGTCTGAAAAACAAGCTTTTATAGCACATCAAACTAAAAGTAAAAAGTGGAAAATAATTCTTTATTTATATAAAGAATTATTTTATTATGTTCAGCTTATGCTGAACATAATAATATACAAAATACTAGTATTATTGTGAAATAAAAAGCAAGGGATGCTCGACGAAAAATATGGCACAAAGCGCCATATTTTCCACTTTTTAGTTTGATGTACTATAAAACCGTGTTTTTTAGTTTTTTAAACTATATTTACTATAATTATTATACTTATATTTATTATACTTATTATATTATACTATTGCAATTATTGATAGAAAATATCACGTATTATTTATATAAAATATCTGACCATGATTCTAAAAACATAGATTGTTACGGTTTCGTACAAGGAGTTAGGCCTCATGAGTTTAACATACGTGTTATATAAGCAACTTATGCTCATAAATCATACTTTTAGACCGAGTTGTTTAGGTAAACTTGCATTTAAGAAGTTTTTGTCATAAGCATAGTACGCTTAGACTAGTTACTCAAGTTTTGTTTTATGATAGGCTAGCACTTGACTACTCCGCCTTGTGGTAAGCGATGATGACGTCGAAGATCATGAATACGCTGGGCCTAGAAGGATCTGACCGATGGTCTTGTATGGTCTATTATATTACTGGATGTTTGAAACTTTGGGCTCCCCAATAAATAGATACACAATATAGCAATAACATTTTCTAAATATTTTTAGTTTTTGACCGAATTTACATATGAGCAGATTATTAGGCAAACATGTATTAACATTTATTTCTTATGTATGACCACGTATACTTTTGATATGATAATAAAATTTTGCAGAGTTTTTGCTCGATAGGATGTATAGTTATAGCTAGTTGCAGTGTGAATCCATATACATTTTATTGAATTTCATATCAATTCAATCTCAAGAGATATAAATAGAACGTAAAACCTCAGAACGCCAAATGAAAATTACTTATTCTACCTCTAAAGTCACGCTGCGTAAAGTCACGCAGCGTCCTGCTTGCGCGATCTAGGCGGTGCTCAGATAGCGCAGTAGTATTTGTATCGACTGGTTCACACCAATAGCGATCAGAAAACAATTGAAAAGTACCGGTCATGGTGTCGCCGTACCTTTAGAATTTTAAACTATAATACATTTATAGACTGCACAAAAACGACCAATTGTATTTATATTAGTGCAAAAATAATAATATCTTAGCATTGTCGCAAGCATAGCAAGTAATGTGCTAATGCTAGCATGGTATTTTCGACACCCAAAGTGAAACAACATAATGAGTTTTGGCAAAACGCAGAAAAGTCACGTTTCTCAAGTTTGTTTTACATAAGTAAACCTAAGTACGGTTATTAAATGAGTAATTCTAATGATACAACCAAGGAACGATTTAACGATTCACCATGTTACATTTTTGGAGCACTATTGATAATAACGCTGTGTTCTGTAAGTAGGCATTGAAGTAAACAGAAATGGGACAAAAGCACTAAACTCGCGTGATAGTCACGCTCAAATAGAAGTTTAGTTTTCACTTGTGACGTACACTCCTACGACTGACAGTGTTTTTACTGAATTCACAAAGAAGGAGGAGGTTTTCAATTCGACTGATTTTTGTTACCTCAGAACTCCGTCAAATCGTAACCGATTTGAAAAAATCTTTTTTCTTATGAAGTATGCTTTCCGTTTGATTCCATTTAAATTTTATCGAGATCTGATAATTATCTCCGGAGATATGGAGATAAATATCACCATAACTTAGTACTAAAAATGACTATCGCGGCATGTGAAGTCGGTTTTTTTGATTTGTACGATTTTGAATTGTACGAAATTGTTTATTTTGCACGACCGTTCTTTATTTTTACTCCTGTCAATTTTAACTCTATCTGGACAACATCACTTTGGCCATAAGTTTGCTGATTGTATTAACTTAATATTCATCAGTGAACTTCACTTCCGAGGAAGCGCGACGGATTCGCTCGAAACCTAGGTCGAGAAAATTCTACTAAAGGTACGTGAATTACAGCCGGTATTATATAACATTATTGAAATTAATATTGTTGTAATACTTTAAGTTTTGTTTATATTGAAAATTAGTTGTGCCACGCGGCTTCATAGTCCTTATTAAGTATTCTATACGTTAATTCAGAATATAAACTATCTGTGTGTCAGATTTCACCCAAATACTTTCAGCCGTTTTATAGTGATCGAATAACAAACAATTTTTTTTTTACATTTATAACATTAAAATGAATTGATTAAAGAGTTCTTTTTGTATTTCGTTAACTCACAAATGACCACTGTAAAAAAAGTTGGAGCTCTGCTACACGCTAAGCTGCTCCGTAGCATCTACATCGTAGCAGGACTGTAGCCCTCGCTACGAGCGTAGTAGTTCTACAAATTGTGAATCCGCTACGTATAATTTTTTGTTTACTACGAAGCAATTGAGTTTTATATTTTGTATTTTTACAAGTTTTTATTTAACTTGCCATGATAAAGAGAAAAAAGAAGCTAAATTAGAACCACTTTCTGACGTTTGGACTCAAATTTGGAATATCTTCGGTAACATATGCATGCAATAATATGGTAACACAGAGTTGACTCAGCCGGGCTGTAGGGACTAAAAGTCCGTAATGGCAAATGGCAGGACAGTTAAATTTGTGCTTGTTATATATTGTTATAATAAGTACTTTTCATTAAACATGATAACGTCTTTAAACTAACTAAACGTCGTCTGAAACTCTTGAACTTCAAATGCCTCTTCACTCTTCCCAATACTATGATAAATCGTTCACTGTACAAGCTATACGTTTATGGAATTCTCTGCCTTTAGATATTAGACGTGCAAAATCTTTGCTTATATTTCAAAATATGGTAAAGAATTATTTTCTATCCACTGTCAAATAAAAGCTTTCGATCTGTCTTATTCTCCGTTTAGTAATACTATACTATTATTATGCCTATATATGTATTAGAATCCGAATTAGATTGTAAGCAGACATTTGGTAAAATATGTAGCAGGTGTCTTTTTTATTGTGCACCGCCGTCCATTCTTTATTTTTACTCCAGTCCATCCAAAGGTTGCCTGGAAGAGATCGTTCTTAGCGATAAGACCGCCGATTGTATTACCATAGTATTGTTGTATTACTTTAAGTTGTGTTATTGTCATCTACGTTCGCGATATACGCGCGTAGGTTCGCGAATTCTCGACGTAATCTAAACGTAGTGCTTAATTTTTTAAATAAAATTACAATCGTAAACTATATTAAGATAGGGGGCGACCGAGTGTTCTGGTAGAAGTAATGCCTTAGCCGTTAGTAGGAGGTACTCACCCTTAGTTATCTGCTCACATACATAGGGTAGGCTGAGAAGGTCTACGATATATGGACTAATCAAACACGTGATCCTTGGATGCTGCTAAGTGAACACTGTAGATTTTGGGGATGTAGCTTAAACTACCTACCTTACAAAGACAAGTCAGCAATAGATTCACCGAGTTCCATGATGTTTGGTGCCAGCCAGTAACACAAGTTGGGGCCCTGTTGGGGCGCTATTATGATTGGTAGTCAGCTGCCTTGCACCTCGTCTCACTAATGTCTTCCACTATTTTCAATTCATTTTTAGACCACATTTTCGCGTACAATCAGATATGAGTGTGATCAAGTGCTTCCTATTCTATATAAAAAACATGAACGTTCATTTTTCTTATACTGTAAAAAAGACAAAATAATAAAAAGCTATTGAAATTGAAATAAAGGAAATGTAAAAATGTTCAATGCCGTGTGCGCTATAATTTAGTTTGAAAATATTTATGGATCCGTCTCCGTCTGTTCATATATCTTTACAGTGATTATACTTACTTCATTTATTTTAATGTAATCTTAAAAATTTAAAGTTAATATTCATAAAGAATAACCTCAGTGAAATTACAGGGCTTGTGACATAAATATATGAATAATAAAGGTATTATTCATATTTCTGTTTGTCTCACGATAACAGGCGCAGTAATATGACATGCAAAATTCTGGCTATGCAGAATTTTGCATGCCGCTGTATATGTAATAGGTAGACGCCATCGCTTACCATTAGGCGTCGTCCTTGTCCTGTTACCTTACAGTTACACCATAAAAATAAATAAAAAAACTCAAATAATTTGAAGGAAACGACTTCTCTGCTAAAAAATAATGTTGCGATTTTTTAACAGTGCTGGTGACATCTACTGGTGATCCCTGCGGGTATTCCCACTCACTGGTAAAGCACGGCGTTTGATATGCGCTAACTTCACGCCGTGCTATAATAGACTATACTTGGATCACACCTATCATAATGTAGTATTATTTATATTTTTCTCTCATAAATTTTATGTATTATATTTGATGTGAAATGTATTATCTTTCTACATTTAACTGCATTTCACGTTATAATTATTTATTACGGTAAATGTAATTTGAGCTGCAACATACCATACGTACACAAGTTTTTATATATTCTATATAATTTTATTCCACCCCATCATGTTCTGCTGCGTAGCGGCAGCTTGACTTTGATATCAATCGATACCTGTAACAACAGTATGAATACGTCCCTAGTCCTTTCCTATTGTTAACGACACGTGTTTTATGCTTATTTATGTTCAGTGCATCCCATTTGCTTTTCTAATTGTTTCCGTGTTTCCGTGTCGTTCAAAATCGAAGCCAACTCCTGGTTCAGTAGGTATTCTTGGCACCGTTATCAGACCATAGATCTGCGCTTTCGCTTGGCACTACCAGCTCAGTCTGCATTGCTGGCATCACTGTTTCACTAGACATTTGCGCACATGTCTGTCATGAGCACTATTAATCTTACTAGCTGGTTTTTTATGTGTAGGAAATACACTTCAGATAGATAGATATCAGACTATGTCCATCAAGGCCTGCCACTAGCATTCTTTGAAAGATTAGTCAGTACGTGCTGAAATATGATTTGAACGTGGAGTAATGAGTGCGTAGCGACAGACTCTTTTGAGATTACAATAGATTACAATCTAGACAGGCATTACCTACAAGCTATAAATAAAGGTCATTCGCAGCGACGATCTATACTATAATGATCTTCCAAATATTCTACAGGCAATTTTCTTTTATTAACCGCATAATTTATGATCATCATAGTAATATATTGTCTATTTTACTGTCAACAAATCACTACAAATATCTGGTCAAAATCTATTGAATATATTCAGATATCTGCGATGTGTTATGTATCTCCAGTTTCAATATACATATTAACACATTGTGTATGATTTTGAGAGTGTTTATTTATATTCCAGCGAAGCTCGTTCCGCAGTAGATAGTTCTGTAATAATGGCATCTTCTACAACAATAAGTGCGTTAGATATCGCTGTAAATAATGTTTGGTTTTATCGGTATACAAGGGTCGGCAGGTGATTTCTGGCCTGTAGCCAAAACCCACGCACAGCGTTCGCCTACTTTGCTACTCCAGCGCATTCGAATATAAACTCTAGCTCGCTGATATTCGATTGTAATTACTAATCGTTCGTAACAAATCTTGAAATTGATGTCCAAATCTCTAGTGGCATCTGCCTTGAGCTATGTATTTTTATTTTATCGCGTTTATCGCAGGGCCATCGCGTCAGCTATGTCCGCCGATAAATCACGGGGCTGAAGTGTTGACATTGTTTTAAAGGGAGCGGTATGATAGATAGGTTCCATAGCGTACAGAGGTGATAGATATGGGATCATATTGGTGATTTACTGTTTTAGTTCTAGAGCTGTCAGTTTCATCCTTTCGCACGAGGTATCCTCTGTTAGGATGATATAGAGTTGTGTTGAAGAGTAAAATGTTTGGAGTTGTGTGTCAGGCCGTCGCGTCGATGGGCTCAGATTGCAGGCGGACGCGTTAGTTCGAGCATGTGACAGGTGTACAATTGACACTTTTATTTGTATAAATCGGAGCCGTCAAAAGTCGTATCGTCGCTCTGAGATTTGTGGAGCAATAAAAATGCCTACAAGTTATAATTAGCCCGGAGACGTGACAGGGCGGCTCATAAAATAGGTAATTGAGGTCACCCAGCCGGATATCAACCTAGCTGGTACTTATTTAAAGATGCCGAACGACAGCAACTCTCAATTTGTTATAATCAATCGAGGGAATCTAGTATTAAGTGCTGAATGCTTCTAGAATTCGTTTGAAACTGAATAAATCGTGTCGCGTCGCTGTGTTAATAAATCTAGAATTTGAAAAAAAAAAGTATAACGATTTATAACTGTAAGTCAAGGGACTCTAATTTGTTCATTAGCCATGTATTTTCTTTAAATTGAAGTGTTTTTTATGCTGAAATAATTATTCGTTAATAATTAGTTAGACAAATAATTATCATATGAATAGACGTCTAATAACTATCATAAAATGCGTCAGTAATGTCTTATGAAGGCGCAGCAAAACATTGTTGGACGTTGTGAATCACAAAGTCATGGAAAACTCACAACATCTAAACTTTCCGTCAAAGCTTTACAAAAAAGTTGAGCGATGTGTTTGTTAACTATACATCTGAGTCTGAAGAATTGCATTTTATCACAATTTTTGTGTGAGAAACGCCCGGTATGCTACGGGTCTGGAGCGGACAAGCGGAGTAACTTGCTGAACCACCTCGCAATATATCCCTCGCGCACCTTGCAAATATTTCTTGCTTGTTTAGAAAGAACAAAAACCTCGCTTCACTGTCTTTTGCCACTAGAGTTGTGCTGAGAAAATTAGTATAAACATTGGTATGTATATCAATTTTTCACACTTCAGATACCTCACATTGTTTCTATTGCTGTTTCTATAATGTATGATTATGTAGAAATCTGCGGCATCACATTTATTATTTATGGGGTTTAAATCAATCAGCACCTTGACTGACGCTTAATAAAATGCCAATGTTTATTTATACGGCACTGATAAAATACATAATTATAAAAACTGCGGAAGATGGTTCGCGTTGTTTATGAGCTTTCATTGACGATTGACAGCTCTAAAAATGTTTCTTAGGTAATCGTTAAATAAGGAAGGCCGCCGTGGACTGAAATAGCGCAGCGATGACAACGACCTGCTGAAGTGCGTTGTTTAGTCTATCCAGTGGTTTTGATAGCGTTGGTGAGAGTGTTTAAAGGTCGACACATTGACATAGAATTTTGGATGGTCTTGTCCAATATTAAGAGAAAAATCAAACGATCGCAAATTACTGCGGCAACCCTCTCGCGTCTGAGTGTTGTTATATTAGAATGCTTTAGAGCCGGGTATAACAATAATTAATTTAAAAAGAGGAGAGCTGGCAAGTGGCCATTTTAAAAATTCCTCGTTGGTGTCACCTCGCTTCTCCGTCGACTAGTTTGTGCCGCACTGCGATATTTGATTACTAGAGAATATTTCAACTTGAGTATATAGTGGAAGTGTAAGTATTTTTAAATTAGTAAGGTAATTTTTTTTCATTCAGCTTATTTTTGAGTATACAATAAGTTGTATAGGAAGCTAGATAGCGGAACATGTGGCATCGCTGCGGTGCCATATCCTTTGCGTTGGGTAAATAATTTTTATACAAATAATTTAAGATCGTTTAAAAATCTAAAAGAACCGACTTCAAATGCCGCGCTAGTCATTTTCAGTGCCAAGTTTGAGGTGTTTATCTTCATACATCTGGAGATACTGAACATATCCAATATTTCCGTACCTCAAAAGGTAAAAATAGGAGCCCTTATAAAGCCCAAATAAAGGAAAATTCCAAAAAATAAAAACTGTTAAAAATTAAAGGGTGTCCGCATATTTACATAGTTAATGCCAATTAAGATAGGCCTCTGAATTATAGAAGCGGTCATACAATGTAGAAGTCTAGCTTAATTGGTAATACCAACGTTGGCACGGAAGCCACAGTGGGCGAGTCCAACTCGACTTGACCGTTTTTTTTAATGAGACTTCTTGGATTTACCCTTCTAAAAAAAAAAATAATAATTTTCTAAACCAGTCCATCTTTGAGTTATCGGGGAACATACATAAAACCTTTATTAGTCGATTAATGACCTTTTTGTCATCATAAAGTCTAATAAAGGAGTTTAACAGTTGTATAGATGCATTTACTACACTTATAACTCAAGAACGGCTGAAACAATTTTATGATTTTTGTATTTTTGGAATTGTCTTTGCCAGGAATAGTTAGTCAGGATAATAAGTATTAAAAACAATGAATAATTGACCTAAAAAAAATATATAAGACAAATTATTTTGCCAAAATGTTCCTGGGTTAAAAAAACTGCCAATCATTTGATGTTCAATTGTTTTTCCCGTCGACACGGTAAACCTCAAATTAATAATGGTCATCGCTCCACACGATTAGTGTATTTAGCCACTATTAAGTACAAAAATTCTTCAAATTTTTGTGATTAGTCATGTACATTTTAAAAATTTTAATTAATTTTAAATATTGTCAGTAATGAGAATTGTATGACATACCTATTTATTGATTGTCAAATATGCGTGCGTTCAGAAATGTATGCTTACCAGTTTTTGGCGGGAACGTGGAAAAGTGTGTGTGATATCATTGTATTTTTTCCTAAAAACTGGTGTTCTTCCGCGTGTTAATGTGTAATAAATGTGGATTATTAACAATTAAGTGCCGGTGAATGTGTGCGAGGGTAGGGAAACAGCACAATGTTGAAAAACATGCTATTTGCGTTCTCACCAAAACTCCACTGAAAATCTTCAGTAAACACCACATTTTTACTGAAGGTATGACTTAGACTAGACTTTTACTTGAAAACTGAGCTGAAATGTAACTTTAACCTATTACTCTACGACTAAAATTGATAAAAACTTGAAGAATTTTAATACTTGACACTGGCTAAATACACTAATCGTGTGGAGCCATAATGAAATTTAAAAAAAATGTATGCGCAAGCATACATTTTTTTAAAATTTCATTCAAGACAATAATAATCAAAAGCAATCAAGACAATAATAATCAATGCCTAATCAATTTTATATTTTGTAAGAATGTAGCTAAATACAGAGATATGCAGGAATGTGATAGCCAATTTATGAGTGCCGTATGTATATATACCAGTTTTATCCATAAGGCAAAAAATATTATACAGTTATTCATGAAGTAAGTATACTTTTTCAGAATTAAAATTAAATGCTGGTGATTATATTATTACAACTAAAATTAAACTCAATCGAACTAATTCCAAGTTAATAACTTATCTATAACAATAAAAACATTGTTTCATTGCATCATGTCTTGCTGACACGCGGTTGAAGTAATTGATTGTTGTATTTTTTCTATTTCTGTATTGCCATAACTTTGATTATTTACTTGATAATCAAAGTGTCATAATACATTACTTAACTTAATATCCCTTTTTTATTAATTGTATTACGTTCATAAAAGCCTAAATTAAGTTCATCTAAAAGGTAACACGACATTCATTGTCTGTTAGGTGGTACGAAGTTCGCCGGGCCAGCTAGTAGTGGATAAAAGGACCAAATTTTGCCACTGGTTCAGTTAATTAGCATACGAGTTTTAAATCAGACTTGTAAGTTAATGTACACGATCTTTGCGTTTCCAAGTACAATATACGTAAAATGTATTCCTTCGTATATTGTAGTACTTTTATTAATTACCTTACAATGCAAAAAACAAGCACAATAACTTACAGTTTTTATTTGAAACTCAGGTGCTAATAACTGAACCAGGGCCAAGATTTGGGCCTTTTGCCCTATAACGAATGTTGGTCGCAGAGCCTCATTTCTATCAACATGGGACGAGAAAGAAGTTTCGATATCCTTGTAAATACTACCGGGTAGGATGAAGAATTTGGCATTGCAGCGTTACTTCAGGCAGCCAAGTTAGTGTCACTAAGCACATTTTTTAGACCTTTGGAAATCTATCTATGGTTTTAACCTCAGAACAGAAGAAAGAGGTGTTTTAACTAATGTTATATAATACATGTGACTATTTACAATATCTACTTTCATGGGTGTTTCTAATTATTTTAATTTAAAAGTTAATGTCGCTTTTAAATATTCCTCTTATATTGAACATACCTTATAAGACGATCCCTCTCAATATATATTAATAACGACTTAGGCTGTGTTCTTATCTAATAAATATAAAAAGTTTCATTCTTTCTACGAATTAATTCGATATCCAATGTTCCGCCTGTCTTATTACCCCACAGGTGGTAATAGTATTATATCGATGTGCTGCCTGACTTGTTACCAAAAACCGGTGTTCCGGCAGCACGCAGCCGTTTAGAGTCAGACCATCCTAAGTCTAGCGTGCTCACCATCTTCAACCACTTCATCGCCTACCCGGGGCGAGATAGTGGTCAAACGCTAGCCTATCTGATATCTTTAAATTATATACATAGAATAAAACAAAGACGCTCCGGCTGTCTTTACGCTTAAATATTTTAAACTACACAACTGATTTTAATGGAGTTTTCAGCAATAAATAGAGTGACTACAAGAGGAAGGTTTATAACCAGGATTAAACGCGAGCAAAGCCGCGGAGTGCAGCTAGTATAAAATCAAATAAAAAATACTATATTGTAATTCATTAAAAACCACTGAGATGAAACGAAGAGAAAATAAATCCAAATTCTCGTAAGTTTGGGTAACTCCAATGAATGTATTTTGTAAAGGTTTACAGATACCAATTAAAATACCCATATCCAAACAAATATTTCACGATTCCCACTGGCCCAATGATTTATAAGAATAAATAGTAAGCAGCAATAAATCACAGTTAGACAGTGCAAGTGAGTTAGGTTTTGTGTGCGTCTACATTTCATTAAATCCGGAAGAAAAATTGTACTCGCGGCTTTTTACTATGACTCACGGACTATTTGTACGGTTTTAAATAATTTCATATTTTAATTGGAAATTCGCTTTTCCGGTTTCTTGATGGCCAGTGTTACGTTGGCCAAACTCACAAGGCTATTCTTGTATTCTTGCACGTGTTGATAGTATAGTACTTATTACATTGTGTAAAGTTTGTTGGTAAAACTAGATATTTTAAAACACCGAAATATCCATCCATTTTAGGTTTATTCAAAGACAGGTAAAAACTATGACAAGCTGTCGGACTATATAGTTTTTATCAAAAGAGTATTTACAAATATCTTACACATTGCTTTTTGCAAAATTATAATTATTTATATTAGCCATTATAGAAATAATTACAATTTTTAATTTAAGTACTTACATTTTTTACTTATGATTTATTGATAATTCCAAAAGCTTTACATTCGAGGGCCCGGTGGCGTAATCGGGAGAACGGTCGGCTTTGATGCCGTGGTACCGAGTTCAAACCGCCGTGCACCAATGATTTTTTCTATAGAAAAATTTATGTGCGCTCCTCACAGTGGCCCTCCGGTGAAGGAAAACATCGTTAAGAAACCAATAACCCCCGCATGGTGGTAGGACACTATCTAGTGTCCGCCTGGCCAGCTACCACCCTCAAGTTAGAAAATCTGTCGCCAAACATCTTATGTGTTCCGGCAGCTATCCTTGAGAGCCAGTTCCCATTCTAGGCCTAGCGTGCTTACCATCTTCGACCGCATCATCACTTACAAACAGGTGAGATGGTCAAACGCTAGCCTATAAGATATAAAAAAAACATTCTAAAACAGATTACCGCATGCATAGCATATGAATGCACTTTAAAATTAACCGACTATTCATATCTCTGTAAATCCGGGGTATGCAACTTGGTATCTGACCAAAATACACAGAATATTATGCATATTTTACTTTATGCGAGATTACATTGGATATAAAATTAGATAGTTTTACATGTGAGCAAGTGCTATTCGCCAGTGTAAAATATTTTTAGTGTCTGCACGAGTACCGTAGTCACTTTATGAAAATTATTATTAGATGTAATGTAGTGACGGAAAAGGTTGGGGACCGAACCCACGACGTCTAGAAACTCATCTTTACACTTTCAGGTAAGTTCCATCGTGCACGGGGTCTTTATTTATAGAAATGTATAAAAATGCGTGCACGTGTTAGATATTATTATAGTACGTACAGACTTGCGACATTTTTCCCATGTTTGATGATAATTTAATTTATAAATTATTAATGTTGCGTCAAATAGTGTTTATTTTGTGATCTTTAGAATCAACTTATTTTGTGATCTTTAGAATCAACCCTCAAATGTATCGTTGGCTAAAGCCAACGATACATTTGAGGGTAGGCTAAACTTCACATAATGTGTCTGAGCCGCCATCTTGGTTTTCTGTTCGACTGATGCTTTATAAAAGCGGTAGAAATATTAGTTGATTCACTTTTGCTCGAGCAGCCTTCGAGCTAACATCGTAACCTTCTCGCTGTCGGGAATATCGTTCAGACGACGAAGCTGAAGTGCTGTCTAACTCAATGAAGCTAAGTATTTTTGTTATCTAATTTATGTTATAATATTTGTTATGTTATGTTATTACATAAGTTTTGTAATTAGTGTTAACATCATAACTATAACCTACTCATTATCCATGTTAATAAAATAAAATAAATTGTAGCTAGAATATGGTTTTATAGGAAATATTAATAATAATGATGGTTTTACCTAGAAATGGTGAAGGTAAAGTGTTTAAACTTCGTTGAGGATGGTAAGGAAAAGCTATGAGGGGGTGGTGGAGGCCTTTCGGGGGAAACCCCAGAATATTTTGTATATATACATTTTGTTATGTTAACATGTTATTTCTTGTTGAAACTTGTTGTAAAACCTTGTGATTTAACATTAAATACTTATTGGTATATTGCTGCTTTGTTTGTCCTTAAATTATCTTTAACAATACTGTCTATGGTAATGGTCCTGAATCTACTGATGGTATTATACCATCAGTAGATAAAGGTACAAATAAAATCCTTTCTCGGTGATGTCCTGACTTTTCTATTTTATTTATAAGTGCTACCTATTAGCTGAAATATAGGCAGGTAGTTTTGGATATAGTTCCAAGTGAATATTAGGGCCACTTTCACCGGTTCCTGATAATGCGTTGGATAGTTGTCTGACACATGACGCCATATAAAATCTGTCAGATTTCTTTATTTTAGCGCTATCAGGAACCGGTGAAACTGGCCCTTAGTCTACTATTTGTTCCATTCAGACTTATTAAGTTTATGGTAGACTAGACCACTAGACTACTACACAACTATCATCAAGTTAACACACGCGTGTGTGTTAGACGTTCTGCGTTTTTCCTAACAAAGATTTTATTTTTAATGAGGGGACAGGATTTCTTGCGATCTTTGCCTGATCACTGTACAAGCACATAACCAATGTTGCTAATTATAGCTCAGGTTTAGGCTACCCAAGTCGAGTAGATATTTTTTTTAAAAAAGCTTACTAGCGGTGTGGACTGCATATTACTAATATTCTTGTTAACCCCTCCAGCTAAGATAATTATGCTTGTGTGTGTGGGTTCACATCAATAGTGCAATGGGTGGGTATCGAACTCACAAACTCTCGATCGCCAGTCCGACACCTTATCCATCGGGCTATTGCCGCTTCAATTAATTCAAAGAGATCTATGTGGCAAATTTTATAACCTTGCTTACTGTGCCTCGATGATAGATAAATTCATACGCTTTGACTTCCGAATTATATTATAAATATCAATATTTATATTAAGACTAGCTAGCGAACAAGACAACAAAATATGCTCATAGAGCCTTAGCGCTTTTCTTCTCTTATATATAAAAATCAATTGCTGTTCGTTAGTCTCGCTAAAACTAGAGAACGGCTGGGCCGATTTAGCTGATTTTGGTTTTTAAATGTTTGTCGTAGTTCAGGGAAGGTTTAAACGGAGAGAAAATTTGGAAAAATTGCGAGGATGATAGTAAAAACAACAATTTCATTTTTCCCATATAAACTGTTCTAGCTACTTTCCTGTCAAACATTTGACGTTCGTCTCTTCGGTACGGTACGGTAGACTCTGTTCCACTCTCGAATTGAAATTTGAAGCACGTATTAAATTAAGGGTTTTGAATCGACAGCATAATATATCCACATTACTCGGATATATTTTGAATTTTGATGGTTGTCCCAGGTTGTCATTTTTGGTCCGTTCAGAAATATTTGTCATTGTATTAACATATTTTGATGGTTGTCTTTATAGCGCTTCCATACATGGGTATTCGCTAATTGTGTATAAAAACCGATAAAAACAAAATAAAATAAAATAATTAAGGGGGTCCATACAAGAAATGAGTTTTTGAGGCTTTTTATCCTCAATCTTACAAACCTTAATAGATGAAGACTTCAAATTTACTCATGGTGTGTATTGCAAAGGCTGCAAGATCAAATAATAAGAATTAAGTTAAATTAAAAATTAAAAGGGGTCCCTGTAAAAGCAACGTATTTTTCCGGCAAATATTGTTCAATCGGAACCCTGCGTGTTCGAGTCTGACTCGCACTTGGGCAGTTTATTTATATTCGCAGTACGAAGTTCGCCGGGTCAGCTAGGGTTAAATAAAATACATAATAAGGTTGGATGGACAAACGCCCATTTTAGCCTGGATTTTTAGTGGAACATTATTTTGATTCAACTTGGTATCTCAGGGCTGAACGAGCAGAATAAGGGCTATTTCTAGCCTCTGAATGGCTAAGTTGGTATGCACTTGACTTTCTATAAGCACAGCTCTTTTACATTACAACAACTTCAGTAAAAAACACCTTTGTGTAGCTCCAACAATCAAGCTTATACAAAATATTACATATTATAACTTATATATAATGAGATGAGATGATTACGAGATGTAATACAATAAATATAAGATCGTTTAAAAAACTAAAATAACCGACTTCAAATGCCGCGCTATTGATTTTCAGTACTAAGTTTGAAGTGTTTATCTTCATATCTCTGGAGATAACTATTAGATCTCGATGAAATTATTATGGTACCACGCTTAGAATATTTTCTTTCTAAAAAAAAATAATCATCAAAATCGGTTCATAAACGACGAAGTTATCCGCGAATAAATATATATCTAATACTATAAGAATCTTTGTCCTGACATGCTGACTGACTCACTGACAGACAACGCACAGCCTAAACCGCTGGTCGTAGAGACTTGAAATTTAGAGGGTATATTTTTCTTAGTACGTAGGGGTGTATTAAGAAAGGATTTTTCAAAATTCACCCCTTAAAGGGATGAAATGGGGGTTCAAAGTTTGTATGGAGAAATAAGATTAGATTATCTTTTCTATCCGAAACTTCACACAAGTGCTTCAGGACATAAATAAGTAAACACGTGTTTTAGGTTTTTTCGAAATTCCACCCCTAAGAGGGTGAAATGGGGTAACAAAGTCTGAAAATCAATATTGTTTTGGATTGCGCTGAAATTTGGCAAACAGGTGGTTATTATGACGTTAGTATCAGCTAAGATAGGATTTTCTAAAATTCACCCCTTAAAGGGTTGAAACGGGGGTCAAAGTTTCTATGGAGAAACAACATTAGATAGTCTTTTCTATTCTAAACTTCACACAAGTGCTTCAGGACATAAATAAGTAAACACGTGTTTTAAGTTTTTTCGAAATTCCACCCCTAAGAGGCTGAAATGGGGTAACAAAGTCTGAAAATCAATATTGTTTTGGATTGCGCTGAAATTTGGCATGCAGATAGTTATTAGGACGTAAGTGCCCTTTGAGAATGTATTCTCCAAAATTCACCCCTGAAGGGGATGAAACGGGGGTTCAAAGTTTGTATGAAGAGACAAGATTAGATAGTATTTTCTATTCGAAAACTTATACAAGTGCTCGAGTAAAAAAATAAGTAAATACGTGTTTCAGGTTTTTTTTAATTACACCCCTAAGAGGGTGAAATGGGGTAACAAAGTGGGAAAATCAATATTGTTTCGGATTGCGCTAAAATTTGGCATGCAGATAGTTATTACGACGTAAGAGCCCTCTGAGAAAGGATTCTCCAAAATTAACCCCTGAAGGGGATGAAACGGGGGTTCAAAGTTTGCATGGAGAAACAAGATCAGATAGTATTTTCTCTTTGAAACTTCATACAAGTGCTCCAGTAAAAAAATAAGTAAGTACGTGTTTCAGGTTTTTTTAATTACACCCCTAAGAGGGTGAAATAAAGTGTGAAAAACAATATTGTTTCGGATTGTGCTGAAATTTGGCATGCAGATAGTTATTACAAAGTTAGTTCCCTCTGAGAAAGTATTTTCCAAAATTCACCCCTGAAGGGGATGAAACGGGGGTTCAAAGTTTGTATGGAGAAACAAGATAAGATAGTGTTTTATATTTGAAACTTAACACAAGTACTTAAGTAAGTAAATACGTGTTTCAGGCTCTTTCGAAATTCCACCTCTAAAAGGGTGAAGTGGGGTAACAAAGTCTGAAATCAATATTGTTTCGGATTGCGCTGAAATTTGGCATGCAGATAGTTATTTTGACTTAGGTATCCGCTAAGAATTTTTTTCAAAATTGACTCTTCAAGCGGGCGTTCAAAGTTTGGATAGTCATTTTATTCGAAATTTCACACAAGTACTTCTAAGAAAATCAACACCAATATTATAAATGCGAAAGTCAGTTTGTTTATTTGTTTGTTTGGGACTTCTTCACGGTCAAACGGCTTGACCAATTTGGCTGAAATCTTGTATAAAGATAGAACATAAGGCAGAATAGGATAAAGTATATATTTTTTTTGGCTGTGGAGTCAGGGGGTCCAGATATTATTAATTGAATTTTGTAAATATAAGACTTCTTCTCGAATGAACGGCTTGACCGATTTCCCGGAAATTTTGTATGAATACATGTCATAGGGCAGAATAGGATATAGGATACTTTTTTTCTGGCTGTCGAGTCAGGGGGTCCAGTTATTTTTAATTGAATTTTGTAACTAAAGGACCTCTTTTCGAATAAACGGCTTGACCGATTTGCCTGAAATGTTGTATAAAGACAGTTCATAAGGCAGAAAAGAATATAGAATACTTTTTTTCTGGCTATCGAGTCAGGGGGTCCAAATATGTTTAATTGAATTTTGTAAATATAAGATCTCTTCTCAAATAAACGGCTTGACCGATTTGCCTGACATGTTGTATAAAGACAGTACATAGGGCAGAAAACGATATAGAATACTTTTTATTTGGCAATCGAGTCAGGAGGTCCAGACATTTTTAATTGAATTTTGTAAATATAAGACCTCTTCTGGAATAAACGGCTTGACCGATTTGCCTGAAATGTTGTATAAAGACAGTTCATAGGGTAGAATAGGATATGGGATACTTTTTTTTTGGCTATCGAGTCAGGGGGTTCAGATATTTTTAATTGAATTTTGTAAATATAAGACTTCCTCTCGAATAAACGGCTGGACCGATTTGCCTGAAATTTTGTATGAATACATGTCATAGGGCAGAATAGGATATACGATACTTTTTTTCTGGCTGTCGAGTCAGGGGGTCCAGATATTTTTTATTTAATTTTGTGAATGTGTGGCCTCTTATCAGCTGAACAGCTTGACCGATTGGACTGAAATTTTATACATATTACAGTTTATATTGCATAGAATCACATAGGATACTTTTTTTTCTGGCAGTCGAGTCCAGTTGTCCAGAATTTTTAAATTGAACTTTGTAAATGTGTGGCCTACTCTCGGTCAAACTGGTTAACCATTTAAGCTAAAATGTTGTACACGGACAGTCAAAAAGACATAGAAGGGCAACGAATACTTATTTTTTGGGTGGAAATTTCGGTTTTCTATATTTTTATTATGGAATTTTGTAAATGTGTGGCCTCTTTTCGGCCAAACGGCTTGACCAATTCAGATGAAATTTTGTACAGACATTTAATTGGGCATAAAAGGGCAAATAATACTTTTTTTCGGCAGTTAAGTGTGGGTGCCTACATTTTTTTTTTAACTGTACATAGAGTTTGCATATTCATAAAAGTTTGAGCTTAGGTTTATAGATAATGACTTAACTTAATAAGTGCCTTAATTAGGCCATAAAACTGTCAGCGTCATTAAAAGTCATCAAAATTTACGCGATGGCTTTGCTTGCCCAACGTGTTTTATCTGCTTTGTGGGAAGTATTTCAAAAGCATTCGTGTCTCAACAGCCACATTTAACCTTAGGGTCATCGGTGTTGACTAAGTAGGTTATAAAAACTGTCAGGGTCATAAAACGTAAAAATTTTCGCGCTCACTTCGCTTGCGCATTGATAGCGCTCCCTGCGCTCGCGCAAATCTTTGTTTTATCTACTTTGTAGGTAATATTTCAGAAACTTTTGTATTTTAATAGCCACATGCATCAGAACGAGTCCATAAATTGAAACAGTACAACCTTCAATAATCATAATTATTTTTAACCTTAAAATAAGTGGATATCAAGTTTAACCTTTGTGTCATCAGTGTTAACTTAGTAGGTCATAAAAACTTTCAGGGTCATAAGAAGTCATAAAAAAGTTTCTCACTTCGCTTGGAACAGTACAACTTTCAATAATCATAATGATTTTTTACCTTAAAATAAGTGGATATCAAGTTTAACCTTAGGGTCATCGGTGTTGACTTAGTAGGACATAAAAACTGTCAGAGTCATAAAATGACGTAAAAATTTTCGCGCTCGCTGCGCTCACGCAAACCTTTGTTTTATCTACTTTGTGGATAATATTTCAGCATTTTTTTTGTATTTTAATATCCACATACATCAAAACGAGTTTATAAATTGATACAGTACAACCTTCAATAATCATAATGATTTTTTACCTTAAAATAAGTGGATGTCAAGTTTAACCTTAGGGACATTGGTCTTGACTTAGTAGGTCATAAAAACTGTCAGAGTCATAAAATGACGTAAAAATTTTCGCGCTCGCTGCGCTCACGCAAACCTTTGTTTTATCTACTTTGTGGATAATATTTCAGCATTTTTTTTGTATTTTAATATCCACATACATCAAAACGAGTTTATAAATTGAAACAGTACAACCTTCAATATTCATAATGATTTTTTACCTTAAAATAAGTGGATATCAAGTTTAACCGATGACCCTAAGTCATCGGTGTTGACTTAGTAGGTCTTAAAAACTTTCAGGGTCATAAGAAGTCATAAAAAAGTTTCTCACTTCGCTTGCGCAGTAATAACGCTACATAGCGTGTTTTAACAGCCTCATAAATTAGACTGACTCAAATACTTTAACAGAAAAACTTGGTAAACCTTGGTTAGGTTTACCAAGTACCAAGTAATGATTAATAATTTTAACAATAGACGATATCGAATTCGACCTAAGAGTCATCTATATTGACTTGATGATTAGGTCATTAAACTGTCAGGGTTATAAAAAGCCATAAAAAATGTTCACTCGCCCAATAATAGCGCTCGCTACGCTCGCGCAGCTATTCACCTTATTTTCTTTGTAAGAAATGTTTCAGGAACTGTTGTGTTGAGTCAAAAATTTAAACAGTACAACTTCGTATACCTAACCAAAATGATTAATGACTTTAACAATAGAGGATATTGAGTTCGACTTTGAGGGTCATCTATGGTGACTTGGCCTAAGAGATCATCGATCTAGACCTCAATGGTCATAGACACAAATAACGCGGGCGAAACCGCAGGTAACAGCTAGTATATATATATAGCGAGAGCCTTTTTTGCATAATAATCCACACCCGGACAAACAGACGAGTGCTAAGTAATAAAATCCCGTTCTACTGGTACGGCACCCGGCACCTATCTAACGTCTTGGCTTAGGCAGGTGCAATCAATATCTGCCATAAATCTGGCCACATCAGACACTAATCTTACAATCCTTGGTCTGCATTCGTCTTCTAGGATTATAGACCAGTCAGTCTAAAGTCTTGAGAAGTATGTTGGGTTGTTTTGGAGAATGTTAATAATTTGTAATTTTAAAAGCTTTTTGTATATTTCCACTTCCACTTATCGTACAGAGATGAAATTTAATGAAATTTATTGTATAATTTTATTGACATTACTAGAGGACCTTTTGAATACATTTGAAGGTGAGATGTAGGTAGCATTAATCTGTTGGCATGCCGTACACACCTGATCGTGTTGTGTAGAAGTTTGGATGGTTGCGAACAAATTTACAAATTTCGTGAATGTTGATGCATGGTAGGATGAGGATATTGTAATTTTGAAAATATGGTTTGCAGCTATCCGTTTGGTCTATATTGGCTAAAATGCGAATAAGTTTCTTTTGAAGGATAAAAAGGGTAGGCGCAGATGAACAAGCTCCCCATAATATGATGCCATAACTCAACCATGCACTGGCTTCGCATAGTAGAATGATCTTTTTATTAGATATTTCAAGAAAGGTGTAATTTTAGACGAAAACACTATTTTTTTAACATTTGAAATGCTTTGTATTTTTTTTTGTGATCAATAAAGAGTTTTTGTATTGCATTGTAACTTAACTTTTGAACAAATCCTCGTAGCATCCGTAGGCTTGGCCCTTAGTACTACTATTATAATATAACTAGTTGTTACCCTCGGCTTCGTCCGCGCTATTTGAGTTTATATATGCACTTTATGGTGATCTTTAGACACCTATACACCAAAGTTTCTGAAACATTTCCTACAATACAAAGTAAATAAAATGAATAGTTACGCGAGCGAAGCGAGCGCGAAAATTTTAATGACCCTGAAAGTTTTATGACCTAAGCAGAAGTGCCCTGCGGCTTCGCCTGCGTTAAAAACTTCTTCCATTTTCTTAAAAAAAATCTTTCGTAATAACCTTTCTTTCATAAAAACACAAAAAAAGAATTAGCGAAATCGGTCCACCCGTTTTCAAGTCATGGCGTCACCAAGGGAAATAGGGATTTATTTTTATAAAACCTAAATAACCATATTGATTTTCAGACTTCGTTGAAAAAACCTGAAATACGTATTTACATATTTGATACATAATTTTAGTATAAAAACATTAAAATACATACTACATATTTAATTTAGAATGTGTTACTGTGGGATGTATCGAATAAAAAGTCTATCTAATTTTGTTTCTCCATACAAACTTTAAACTCCGTTTCATCACCTTAAGGAATAATACATTTTGGAAAATCCATTCATAGCAAATAACTACGTCATAAAAAATATCTGCATGCCAAATTTCAGCACAATATTGGGTTTCAGGTTTAGTTACCCCAATTCACCCTTCTTAGGTGTTGAATTTCAAATAAACCTGAAACACGTATAATTACTGATTTATTTACATTAGATAGAACTTGTGTGAAGTTTCGAATAAAAAAGACTATCTAATCTTGTTTCTCGATACAAATTTTCAACCCCCAATTCATCCCCTTACGAGGTGAATTTAAGGAAAATTCTTTCTTAGCGGATACCTACGTCAAAATGACTATCTGCATGTCAAATTACAGCACAATCCGTTTAGTGGTTGAGCTGTGTTATTATAAGATCAGTCAGTCAGTCAGTAACGTTTGGCTATTATATATAGGTATACTAGAAATGCCCCGCGGCTTCGCCCGCGTTAAAACCTTCTTTCAATTACTTAGAACTTTTCTTTAGTAAAAACTATCTATTTTAAAAACACATAAAATAAATAATAGTTTAAAAAAACTAAAAAAATACGCTTTTATAGAAAATCCAACGAAAGAATAGAAAATAAATTTTAATAAATTTGAATTAAAAATAGCGTAAGAAAAAATGATTTTATTGTAAAAAAAGCGTGGGGTGCATGGTATCAATAGTTCCAAATATTTTATGAACAGATATGACTAGAAGGGTTATTTTGATAATATCCTGAAAAGCACCCCACGCTTTTTTACAATAAAATCATTTTTTCTTACACTATTTTTAATTCAAATTTATTAAAACTTATTTTCTATTTTTTAGTTGGATTTTCTATAAAAGCGTATTTTTTTAGTTTTTTTAAACTATTATTTATTTTAAATTTTTTTTTAATTTATTTATTGTCTTCGGTCCTTAATAAGTATGCCAAATTTCGAGTTAATCCGACGTTTTGAAGGGGGTTAAAATCATGTTCAAAGATTCCGTTACATACTAACATACAAACATACATACGTCTGAAGCTAATAAAAGCGTATTCAAAATGAGCTAAATCGATCGACCCGTTTTCAAGTTATCGCGCGACTAAGGTAAATAGGGATTAATTTTTATAAAACCCGAAAAACCTTATTGATTTTTAGACTTTATTACCCAATTTCACCTTCTTAAGGGTGGAATTTCGAAAAATCATAAAACACGTATTTACCTATTTATTAACAGAACTACTTATGTAAAGTTTCGAATAAAAAAAGACTATCTTGTATCTTGTTATCCCCTCAAGGGGTTAATTTTAGAAAATCCTTTTTAATACAGTTGCTCAAAAAGTGGCGTATTGCAGGGACGTATAGCGTTCGGGATGTGGGCTATTACACACTCGTGCTTTTTTTTACCTTTCCCGAACTCGTGCATTCTCTTTCCCAACTGTCAAAATAATGTCTATTAAAAAGAAAAACCAACCATGAAGTTTTTACTAAAAAAATTCATAGAAGTTTTTATGATTCATGCAAATACGTATATTTCTAAAAAGAAGCTACTAATTTGTTTCAATATCAGATTTAATGATTTGATTGAATGAGTTAGGTTTGGTTTCATTTCATTAAATTTCATTTTCATTTCATATCAATAAAAAAAATCTACTGAAGACTTGGCTGTATGTATGGGCATAGTTCCCTTTGCCTACCGGAATGGGTAAAAAAAAAAAACTCTGCTATTATTCTACGGCGCCATTTTTCAGAAATGTTCTATGCGAGTTTAGTTGTTTGTTGCAGAAAATGAGTAATTTCGACCCTAGTTTTTTTGAATAAACACCACCGGAACTCAGTATAATTGCACAAAATGCTTCGGAGAACATTTTACCGGAAAAGTCAAAAAGTCGCTACATATCTACATACGACGAATTTATTGCGTGGAGAGAAATGTTAAGTTAGTTGAGTTTATTGTGTTTTTATTATTTTATTAAATTTCTTCATTTTTTCGCAACTGTATTAAAAATAGTTGTTCAGTACACGTGCGGAACCGTCATTGCAACTTGTTCCGACTGTCAACGCTCGCCTTCGGCTGCGCCTCGGCTCGGGTAGACATTTGTCGGAACTCTTTGTAATGACAGCCTTTCCGCACTTATAATGAAATATACTATTCTTAGCGGATACAAACGTCATAATAAAACGATTTAAATAACTATCTATATTTTCCGTACCTCAAAAGGTAACAAAAGGAACCCTTCGAAGTTTCGATTAAAAAAGACTATCTAATCTTATTTTTCCACACAAACTTTGAACCTCCGTTTCACTCCCATATGGGGGGAATTTTAGAAAATCCTTCTTTGGTACACCCCCACGTACTAAGACAAATATACTCTCCAAATTTCAAGTCTCTACGACCAGCGGTTTAGGCTGTGCGTTGTCTCTAAGTCAGTCAGTCAGTATGTCAGGACAAACATTCTTATAGTATTAGATAGATGTGGTAGTGGAAGTAGAACACTAAAAATCGGTCTAAACGAACAAATATCGTACTCTGAACTCTGGCTGGCACTGAAAACTCTCCAGAATCTAAAGTAAGCCAAATAAGCAAGATATTTTTGTTTGTTGGTGCTTTGAGCCGCGCAAGGGTTGCATTATGGTATGGAATAGTACTTAGGAGGTAGCTAAGCTACTTTTTACAATCGCAGATGTAGTCACAATACGCACAAAGATTATGTTTGAATTAATATAAAACATAGAGTGATTATTAAATAATCGCAAGATGTAAATGGCCTTACTGGCACTTACAGCCAAGGTCCGGAGCTATTTATAACGGATAGATACCGCATAGTGGCCAGTAAAATGTCCTATTACAAAAACCTAACTACATCTTTTTAATAATGCCTCATCTCTCTTATATTTTATCATTATCCAAAACCTGTCCAAGATCAATCTTATACATCTTTATTCTGCTACTTTAACAATGTTCTCTACTACATTGAAACAGAGATTACTGTGATTTCACCTTTCACCCCTGTGTTTTCTGCGTAGTAGAGTACCTACTATTATTTATTCTGTGCCAGTACTTCGTAACAAAATACATGGATATTATAGAAAATTATTGAACAAAGAAAATCATTACTGTCTTATAATTTCATTGTATAATTGTTTATTTGCAGTAGTTACAATTTAATTGTATCAAATTAGTAGTCAGCAATGAAGTAGAAACTGATAGCAAAGAAGTGCTACGCAATCAAAGGCAATCTGCTGGCAATTACAAAGGTCATTTAGACCGATTGTATAATAAGTTATGATGTCATTGCTCACGTCATAAATAAACAAACCGGGCAGAATCTCAAGCGACGTGCGAACTGATCAAAGAGATAGTATTTATAATCTAAACTTCAGTTTTTTTTTATTTTGCTAATTTTGCTTTAGTCATAGAAGTTAATCTCTTTAATACTGCGGTAAATTTTCCGGATTTTTTTAATGCGATCTTTATTGCGTCATATCAATCATGTTATGGTTGATACTTTACGAAAATACTCAGAAAATCACTAGCTGTAATTATTTAGTTGCAAAACTACTTTGATTATCTCTGACTATGAACTCTCTCAGTTATAGATAAAATAGAATTAAAATTTTCTTTCTTATTAACTAAACTAAACTAAACTTTTAATAATATAATCTGCATCTCAAAACATTACTGAATGCGTAATAATGCTTTCAGCGAACGACTGAAACTTTCGATAAAGTAAAATGTAACTACAGCAATTCTCTTAAAAATTACCAAGACTTTTCCTAAGATACACAATTTGACTACTTGTTGCTCAATGTTTTGGCACCGCGATCAAAGTTACCCACGTTCCTACGGATTGATTGGCCTTTCAAATACCGCACGCAACAAAGCTGTTGATATTTTTAAACGGTTTTGAACTTCAGACTTCAATCAAGGTTCTGTTCCTCATTAGCGCTCTTTTGGGGAATCGTTATGGGTAGGGGTGGACATAGTTCGGAACTATAATAAGACAATGTAAACTTTCAGGAATAGCGTGTGTTGGAAATAGACGACGGCGGCGGGTGATGTGATGCGTCCTTGGCTCGGGCGCGCTGGGAGCTTCGCGGTGGCGGCTGCCGGCGCGCTCGAAATATGTCATTAGCTAGCGCCAACCGATGTCGCCAGAGGAATGCTCAACGGTGCGCCCGTGCGCCCGCGCCGGAGTATTTAGACGTAGTGTACGGATATCAGACGGTGCGGCCGGGTTCCTTGTTGCTTTGGGCTGACGCTTGTCGCAGTCGTGCTTTGTCTGTGGATCTTAAAATGCCTAAACTATCCTCGAAGTGGTTCATGATCTTGAAAATAAATTATCATGATTTGTAAAAAAGAGAAAGAAAATCTGACAATAGATATATCTGATGTTACATAATGAGCAAAATTGAACTCAAGGGCCTAATGTCTACAAAATGTTACGTAGCACAGATGCTACATCTTTCTCTGCAATATTACCTATATATATGTGTAAGTGTGTTTTTTAGGGTTCCGTAGCCAAATGGCAAAAAACGGAACCCTTATAGATTCGTCATGTCTGTCTGTCTGTCTGTCTGTCTGTCCGTCCGTATGACACAGCCATTTTATTCCGAAACTGTGAGGACTACTGAATTGAAACTTGGTAGGTAGATGTATTCTGTGAACCGCTTTCCGATTTTTATACAAAAATAAAAAATATAAAAGTTTAAGGGGGGGCATTCCATACATAGAACTGAAACAAAAAACATTTTTTTCCTCAAACCTATACGTGTGGGGTGTCTATGGATAGGTCTTTAAAAATGATATTGAGGTTTCTAAAATCATTTTTTCTCAAAGTCAATCATTTGAAAGATAGGCGTGCCAAAAGTGGTAAAATGTGTGTCCCCCCCCCTCTAACTTTTAAAGTATGAGAGTGAAAAATCTAAAAAAAATATATGCTGTAGATCTCAATAAAAACTATCAACGAAAATTGGTTTGAACGAGATACAGTCAGCAGTTTTAGAGATATGGCGACCGCAAAGATAACTTTGTTTTTCATACAAACACTATGAAAAACAAAGTTAATTTTGTAGTTGCGAAAAATCAAAGTTATAGAATACTCTACTGTGTTACGGAACCCTACGAGTGCGAGTCCGACTTGCACTTGGCCAGTTTATTTTATAACAAACACGTTTACAGCTGTATAAAATGGTAAAATATGAAATTGTTGTTTTTCTACTCAGATTTTAGGGTTTCATATGAATTGCGTCCAAATAATCTTCTCGCCCCACAAACGTAACGACGGCAGTGGTCTCAGCGGCTTACCTCAGCGAAGCTACATCATCATAAAGCTAATTTAACCGAGGAACAGAGATGATCGTCATATTATTAGATGCCAAACATTTAATTTTAAATTTACGTTCGTATCTCGAAGCAGACGGTGACAAGTTCACGTAAAAAGCACCTGCTAGCCGTTTATATCAGGAAATGTGGTGACACCGCCTCGCCGTACATGCTCGTTCTGATTGTTTGGCACCGGCGGGACGCGGAAATACGCCAACATGTAAAATTGATGGGATTCGTAGAGATTTCTCACATCGTCTTCCAAATTTAGAAAATCCGGTTATGGAATATTTTCAGATTTGAAATGCTATCACGCGCTAGATTCTAACGCTTGATCGCAGATTTTGATAGAATTATTGAGCGATTTTTATTAGATTCGCTTGCGCAATCTGAAACAAAGAAGCCTTGAAGAGTGAATCGAAACCATCACGTAAGATGATTTCACCTACACTTGAGGTATCGTTGGGCAGAGAGTGAAGTAGGAAGTGCGTAGACGGGATTTAGTGGTCAGCCGGCTAGTGCGTGATCAAAACAAAATAAATATAAACGCACGCGTTTGCGTCGCCACTGGGCGCCGTGTTGTGAACGATGACGTTGTGACAAGAAATATCACTGACCATAGTCATTAGGCTTTTTTTGTGGACGAAGAACATTAGAGGCATTGAGACCGGATGATATAATTAGAGGCTTTAGTTACATAAGAGCAGACGTCATTCAGTACTCTATATTTAAATGTTAGAACTTCATGAAGCCCCATAATTTAGTAGTTTTGATATGTTCCTATGAATCCGATAACATGACACATGACTGTACTTTTTACAGAGTGATCCAATCACATTTAATCTTGCGGTGCGGATTATTATGAGACCGCGATGTACATTATACATGTACACGTCATTATGGCAGAGTCGCTGCAGTACCTACAAAGGATGTTGAATGGCCTAGCTCATTCTTGTCGTCGCATCGGTCACCGAATAAATTTGAATAAAACCAAAGTCATTACAACGAGCACGTTGTTCCGTAACCGATTGCCGTTGATGGAATCCCATTCCAAGTGGTTACGCAGTATGTTTACCTAGGGCAGACGTTCCGTGCTCCATCTTCGACCGCATCGTCACTTACCATCAGGTGAGATAGCGACCAAACGCTTGCACAGGTCGCAATTTAAAAAAAAAAAAAAAAAAAACAGGCAAACACAACTTCGAGAAGGAAATCCAAAGAAGAATTCAGCTAGGCTGGGCAGCATTCGGAAAACTCCGTCAAGTCTTCTCGTCGCCTGTACCGCAGTGTCTAAAGACAAAAGTTTTTAACCAGTGCGTCCTACCTGACATACGGAGCCGGAACGTGGACACTGACAATTCGACTGGTCCACCAATTTAAAGTCACACAGCGAGCTATGGAGAGAGCTATGCTCGGCATTTCTCTGCGGGATCGAATCCGGAACGAAGTAATTTGCCAGAGAACTAAAGTTATCGACATAGCTCAACGGATTAGTCAGCTGAAGTGGCAGTGGACTGATCATATCTGCCCCAGGACTGATAACCGTTGGGGTAGGTTTGTCCTAGAGTGGAGACCGCTAATCTGCAAACGTAGCGTAGGACGTCCTGTGACTAGGTGGAGCGACGACATACCCAAAGCGGTGGGCAGTTACTGGAAAATAAGAGCCAAAGATCGGGCTCAGTGGCCCGACCCATCTTGGGAGAAGCCTACGTCCAGCAGTGGACTGACACCGGCTGATGATGATGATGAATGTACATTATTTGAATCACTATGTATAAGGTTCACTCGCATTAAAACATTTTTGAATGGCTTTGGCAATATAATTTTTCTTTGTCTTATTTGTAGCTTTACCTAAAATTGCTCAAGTCAGGCTGATGAGGATTATGTTGATGATGCATAAAACAGGATCTTTTTTATGACGGCATATAAAAATAGACAGCGAAAACATTAAGATGGCATTATTTGGTAGTCATAGGCTTGTGAAAAAAAGCTGAAGAAATTGATTTTCCAATTTATTGTAGTAGGCTATGCGTATGCTTTAGAATAACGAATTGGAACATTGCTTTAATGTTCCAATTCGTTATTCTAAAGCATTGATTTAAATATACTTCTAAAGAGAGATAACTGCTAATAATAAGATTTTTGATGCAATTGTCCTTGGGGTAACTCAAACACTAGGCATTAAGGTTGTTGAGGTGACCTGTGGGTTACGATAGTAATTCATAATACTAATATTATTAGTTTGACTGTATAATAATCATAACGGTATGTCATGAAAAAATTTAGTGTAAAGGACGCACGGGTGCGCCTTTCTCAATTGACCTTTGTAAACATATTTCTTTACCAACATCCTTCAAAGAATTGTTATGAGTGAAAACGTAAAATAGATTCTGCGACCTTGCGTCCACTGAAAAAATGTAATAGATATAACTAACTGTATAATATCTAATGAAAAACTTTTTATATGTTAAGAAGATTAATACGCCCGATCCTAGAAGAAATCACATCTTTAAAGGTGTATCTTGTGTATCTTTAAAAGCGTAGTATCCTTAAAGGAAAACAAAAAAGATGCTTTAAACACTTTGAGACGAAGTCTTAAATGTTTTTGAAGAATCATGTGAGATTGATATATACCTAGTTAAAAATGTTTTCATACTAGAGTACGATGTCTTATATTGACGATGTATATCGAAGCTAAGATGTTTTAATAATGTATTATAAGCATGTAGTAAAATAAGTACCTAATTCTAGTTATCCAAATATACCTAGTTCAGTTATTACAAACGGAAATAGGGTAACACATTTTAGACGTCAATAAAACAATACGATACTGCATCGCAATCGTAATAAAAAATGGGCGTCAGTCACCTGTTATATCCAAGCTCTCCCACGCACCTAATGAAAATATACTTCACGATGCCAGCTGCCAAAGAAATTAAATAGAGTAGATTTTTCAGCGGGATAGATGTTAACAATGGCCGAGTGGATGGCAAGGGAAGGCCGCCGATGACGCCCCGCGCGCCGCTCACGCCCGCACATTACTCGGTCACCCTTGGTCCCAGACTCCCAACATATCACAATTAGACACCCATTTAGCGATATTTTTGAACACCCATTTTCTTCAGCCTATCAACAACTCGACTAAAAGCTATTTCCTCTAATTAAACCGAAATTTATTCCGCTTGAAATGTTTTTATAAATTCTTGACACGTCGTCGCGTCGTTGATATCAACTAGTGACGATAAAACAGATCTAGTCGATGCCGCTGGGTTGCTGAATAAAAGACGGGCAATTTATTTCACTAGTTGTTGAGTAATGCAAAAACACAGCTGTTAAAAAGTTTCGTTCAATCTGCACTCTACTGATTAAGACGTTACACAGGCACTTTCGCTTCGTCGATTGCATAAAAACACAATCCTTGCAATTGCTAGTTCTAGAGCTTTTTGATTGTAAGTAGATAAGAAGTGTATGTTTATTCAATTTAAATTCAAGCCCCTTTTCTAACTAACATTATCGACGAGAGATTGGTTTTTCATCAGGCTGGTTTTAAGAAAAAAAAACTCGTATATAAGAATTCGTATTGCATAGATACCCGTCATACTTTGACGTAATACCAACATAATTTCGTACAAGATGGCTGCAACATCTTAACTAAATTCAATAAAAACTCAGAAAGATCTTATTAAACACAAGCGAACTAAAGGTCTATAAATCTACCGATGACTAGCAGCGGTCAGTCATATCTAATAAGACACTCTCAAAGTATATTTACGGAAACTTCAACTTTGATGATGTGCTAGTTGACCCATTTACTCAACACGATGCAATGTGCACGTGGTCGTTCATACTAATTTACCTGTTAGTTACTGTTAGTACCTAAGCCAATAGCCACAAGAGTCAATTTAGCTTTACCATGCAGGAAGCAGTTTATTTGAAATACTTAAAGGTGAAGCAACAATTTTTGCCGACAGATTGTATTGAAATAGCCGTATGACTGAGTGAGCTAGGCACCAGCCTAAATTTAATTTTTTGCCTACCTACAAAATGAAGATGAACGGATCTAACCCATTTAGTGTTAATGGTTTTGTAGAATCAGCCTTTGAAATTAGAGATTTTGCAAAAGTTATAAAACAAAAAGCTCATGTAGTGCTGTGAAGGTTTAATTTCTACATGATTATTATACCTTCTTATTTATATATTATATACACTAGTATATATATTTTATTTAAAAGGCAGAGGCAACGGCAGATTTTCTCCTTGATGGTGTATAGCTGCTTTTTGGTAGCAAGTCAGGACGAACATCGATATAATGCTTCCAAGCACCTGTGGACGACTCATGAATGTACGCACATAGAAAAATCCATTGGTGCATGGCTAGGAACTGGTCAACTTCCACTTAGAACTCTTGCTATCTAACTACAGTACACCTTTGTTCCTCAAATTTAGATACAATCGTTATAATAATAAAACAACATGGAAAAATATACGATAATACACACAAAAAAATTAAGCTATATCAATAATATCATCAATCAATAATACATTATAATAAATATGTCAATACATCATACATACATACATAAATCAATCACGCCTTTTTCCCGTTGGGGTAGGCAGAGACTACTTCTTTCCACATGCTACGATCCTGACATACCTCCTTCGCTTCTTTCATGAGCGTCTTCATACATGCTCGCCGGTTATAGGTACTTTTGACTTGGCCTTTTTTTAAAACGTCTCCGATCTGGTTGTGATACGTTCGCCTTGGTCGGCCTCTACCAACTGACCCATTCACACACGTCTCATAAATCTGTTTCGTCAATCTTTCTTCATCCATCCTCTCTAGATGTCCAAACCATTTAAGCATCCCTTTCTCTATCTTTGTCACTACATCTTCTACCAGACCACAACATTCCCTTATCACGCTGTTCTCCAACTTATCCATCAGAGTCACTCCGATCATACTTCTCAAACTTCTCATTTCTACAGCATTAATTTTACTTTCATGATTCTTCTGCCATACCTAGCATTTACTACCATACATGAGTGTGGGAACCAACACTCCCCTATGTACAACCAGTCGTGCTTTTACAGACACGTTCTGACTTCTCATAAAGTTATGTAGTGCCCCACTCACTTGGTTTCCAGCCAAAACTCTTCGCTCAATATCACTTTCATACTTACCATCTGTCGTAAACTTAGAACCCAGGTACACAAACTCTTTCACTTGTTCCACTCTTTCTCCTTCAATCGTCACATAACAATCAGTCATTCTTATATACATCAATTGTAAGAATTTATGTCAATAGTGCGCCATGTAGACTTTTCATCAATAAAATCTTTAATATTACAATATGCTTTTAGCATGAGGATTTTTTAAAATATAATTTTGATTTATTGTCTTTGAGGCTGATCATTGCCTCGAAGAATATTGTAAAATCGAACCGAATTAGATACAAATGATTTTCCTATCTTTGCTAGTCTATTGAAAGGTAACACTAACCTATCTTAATTTCTAGTGTTGCATTTGTGATAATCACTGTTACATTTAAATTTACTACGGTTTTTTCTAACGTACATGATATTTTCATAAATATACACAAGGCATGGTCATTATACTAATTTGTTTAAATTGTTCTCGTAAGGATTCTTTGGGACCCAGTCTATAAATTGCCCTCACTGCTCTTTTCTGTAATACAAATACACTCTGGCGATCTGCAGCATTACCCCACAGCAAGATGCCGTACGACATCAGAGAGTGAAAGTAGCTATAGTAAACTAGTCTTGCAGTTTTTACATCGGATACTTCTCTGATTTTTCGTACGGCATATGCTGCTGATCTCAGCTTACCGCAAAGCTCAGATATGTGTTTACCCCAGCCTAGCTTACACTCAAGTGTTAGTCCTAAGAATTTAGTATGATTAGTAGTCTCAAGTACCTTATATTGTCTATGTTAATAGTATTAGAATTGTTAGTGGTCACATTATTCTATAGTGAAAATCTTAGGCATTTATTTTTTTTTCGCATTTGACATTAAATGATTTACACCAAACCATTCCTGTACATTTGTCAATGACCTATTAATTATGTCAGCATCAAATATTTTCCTATTTATGTCAAATAACAAAGATGTGTCATCCGCAAATAATATAATATCGCAGAATTTATTTGCTAGAGATGGCAGGTCATTTACATAGACTAGAAACAAAAAAAGGCCAAGAATTGAACCTTGAGGAACACCTATTTACACATTCAGAGCACTCGATAGCACACCATTGACATCCACTGTTTGAGTTCTATTGGACAAGTACGATCTCATAATTTCTAGTGATTGGTATCTTACACCATAATGATAGAGTTTCCTAAGAAGTATTCTATGGTCCACGCAATCAAATGCATTTCACAAGTCACAGAACACCCCGAGGGTTTCATGTGATTCATCCCAAGCCTTGAAATTTTTTTCCACAAAATCAATGGCAGCATCTGTCGTGGAACGCCCTTTGGTAAAACCGTACTGTCCAGAGAACAAGATGGAGTTGTAACTGCAACTCCTCAAGAAGGATGTTAGTTGAATCGACTTTTCAAAGATTTTACTCCATGTTGGCAATATTGATATTGGCCTAAAATTACCTCGGTCCTTTTTATTGCAACTTTTAACAGGGGTAAAATTTTACTGTTCTTCATTAGGTTTGGAAAAAAACCCTGATCAATACTGTCATTGAATATTTGAGATAAAAATGGAGCCAATGTCTATACAGTTCTAATCTATGAATTTTAATGAGATACCCCAAAGATTATTATGTTATATTATTATAGTATTATTATGTTCAGTTAATGTGGCAAGTATTTTGCATATGTAATAGAAAAACCGGTAATATACATCATCGCTTGCTTAGACAGACTTCTGAATAGTAATAGATATGACACCCTTCACGACCAACTATTTACCATTTTTACATAAAAACAATAAAAATAGATGAAAATCTCTTATAATGTACCTATGTAAATCTAAAACACACAAGCGGGTGCCAAATTTACTCCTTTTTCCCGATAACAAAAGGAAGGGTTATAATTTTAGCTGTTTATGTATGTATGTATGTACCGCCGTGTCATCTAAACTATTCATCTGATGTAAATGAATAAGTTCAATTAATTCGTTATTACAGCCCGGGTAATATAGGCTACATTTTTACTGTTTTCAACAACATAGAAGTCGATTTTACCCTGAAAACCCAGATTTTAATAGATTTCATTCCTTTCTTTTTACAAGCTTTTATTTAACTTGCAATGTATGTATGTATGTATGTATGTCAACTATGTATGTTCGGGTGGAATCTTGGAAGCTAAATTAGACCCACTTCCCGATGTCCGATTGGACTCAAATTTGGTGTACTTATGTATCTTCGGTGACAATACAATGATATGGTACCATGGAGCTGGTCTGATGATGGAGACGGACGGTGGCCACGGCATCTCTGTGATAAAACAACATAACCCCACCGAGTTTGGGCTCGATTGATTTGTCTTGAAGAGAACTTTACGCCTAGATGATAGCCAGGGTCTGATGATGAAACTGGAAGGTGGCCACGGCATCTTTGTGATTAATCAACATAATCCTACCGAGTTTGGGCTCGATTGATTCGTCTTGAAGACAACTTTACACCTAGATGATATTTAGCGACTGATGATGAAGCTGGACGGTACTTTTACATTTTACACGGTATTTTTGTGATAAAATAACGTAACCCCAGTGAATTTGGGCTCAAATGATTCGTCTTGAGGAGCACTTTACACTTAAGTGATAGCCAGGATCTGATGATGAAGCTGTAAGGTGGCCATGGCATTTCTGTTATAAAGCAACATAGCCCCACCGAGTCGAATTTTCCTTAAATAGCACTTTACCCATAATCACATCAAATATCCGTGGAATATTTTAAAACATCATGCTTTCACTTAAATACTTAGGTAGTAGGTAGGTAGTCGGTATCTATACCTACCTACTAATAAGTTAAAAATACATTTTAAGTAAAAAATATTTTTTAAAACAAGCTTTTTTCTGGGACAATGAACTAAAATGTTAAAAATAAATTCTAGTAAATATTTGGCGTGTAGGTACTTACCTATATTTTTAAAAGCTTGAGGCACTGAAGTATAGTAATTACCAAGCCTGAAAAACGAGTAGTGCTTCAAGCTTTTAAAAATATAGGTAAGTACCTACACGCCAAATACTTACTAGAATTTATTTTTAACATTTTAGTTCATTGTCCCAGATAAAAGGTTGTTTTAAAAAATATTTTTTACATATAATTTATTAATAATGCCGTTTTAAGTCAGAATCCTTTACGGCTGAGTTGCACTTAGCTTACTTTAACCATAACTATTAACCGGTGTTTTTATATGGATTTTGATTGACGTTTGTTATAGTTAAAGTAAGATGGTGCAACGCTCAGCTTTAGTTACATTAAGTTATAGTACTTTAACTTTTACGTTGCACGCCTGAAATGGGAAAATTGTTGTTACTACAGTGTATGCAATAAATCTCATCTCATCTTATCTTACGCTAAAGAATCAATTTACATTAATTAGCCATTTTCCATTCTAGGCCTAGCGTGCTACCATCCTCGACCGCATAATCACTTAAGTAGCAATAGGTGCGATAGTGGTCAAACGCTATACGATAAAAAAAAATCTTCTAATCCACATCTTTTAGTTTTTTTTACAACTATTTTGTACATAACATTACACACGATTTTGTGGTAACATAAACTTGGCGTTGTTAGCGTACGCGGCCGCAACATATTAAAATATTTTTAACGACTTCTCTTTGAGATTTATTACTCCATTATATTAGGTGACCGTAGAATGTGTCTAGGAGACCACTTCTTGATTACTAGTACCGCAGGTTTGCCCGGCAGCTGATTAGAAATATTATATTTAAAAAGACTTATTCATGCACGATTTTTCACAAGCTTTTATATATTTTACCTGCCCTTTATAGACACAAGTATATAATCAAATCTTACAAGATAAATTTGACCCTTTTCCCGGTGTTTAATTGAGCTGAAATTTTGCATGCATATGTAAATCGGATGACAATGGAACGTTATGGTACCATAGAGCTCATCTGATGCTGGAGCCGGCATGTGGCTACAGGAACTCCTAAACTACACATGGCCAACCTGTCGTGTTTGAGCACATTGGATTTGTCATGACGTACCTGGTCCTAGATAATGTGCTTGTTTTTAAAATATTATTGTTGAAATACTTGTTATGATGACCGCAGTTTTCTTTTTATTTTATTTTACCAATTTATATAAAGCTTTTGCAAAATTATGGCAAGTTTTATTTTATTTAATTTTTTTTAATATTATCCAACATCCAGTTCAACGACTTTTACTGCTAAACTAATTAAGTTATCTTGACGAGGGGGGAGGGGACGCCTTACTGGAACAAAAATTTGCACTTTAAAGTTTAATATTTCGTAAATGGAGCATTAAATCGAAAAATAGTATTAGCAACCACTAAGTCATTTTAAAAGAGCTTTTCAACAATACCACACACGGATGGAGTAGACTACAAAAAAAAAAATTCATCCCCACTTCACATTTTGGGTGCTAACTTAAAAAAAAATCTTTTCCATAATTTTAATTTACCACTTTGTCGACGTAATTGATATACATACCTCTACTAAATTACAGCTTTCTAGTACTAACGGTCTCTTAGCAAAACCTAGGACAGACAGACAGACACACAGACAGACATACAGACACACAGACAGACGGACAAGACGAAACTATAAGGGTTCCTTGTCAGGACTACGGAACCCTAAAAAATGAATCCTAGCTAGATCGATTTATCGCCCCGAAACCTGCATACAAAATTACATCAAAATCGTTGGAGCGGTTTCCGAGATTCGGAATATAATTATATACCTACCTACAAGTATTGCTATGACATCTAGTGACTGCCTGTAACGAGATGTATATGATAATTTCATTTATTAGGATGAGCTTTCATGTCGTTTAGTGAAAAAGTATATATTGGTACACAAGTATATGCATATATGTATATGACCACAAGAGTAAATGAACGTTATTTATACTTGAGTTCGACTCCCCTTTAGAGATACTTACTCCAATGTTTCATTTTAGATACAAAACAAATATATGCACAGAATTACGTAAGCACTTTGTGAAACCACATTTAATGAATAAAATAGTGTTTCTGCAGTAAGGAAATAATTATATCGTAAAATTGAGTTATCGCTCTAAATAGACTGTAATTTCTCAATAGCTTTAAAGTAAATAATTCGGCAGTAAATTTAATTTAAACAAACATTCGATATTGGGCATTGGTGGCGTTATTAGTATGACGCGTTTGTATGCACAATAATGCGTGTTTGTATTACTAGGTATACTTGAAATCCGTGATAATTTTGTTCATTATTTACGCTACAAATGCAATGCCGGAGTCGTTATGCGAAATAGAAATGTTTTAACTGCATATAAACTCATAATAAACATGGAAGTGGATAGGTATTAGGTAACTATACCTTCCTATCCTTTACCTATCTGATAGGTGTTTGACAACTATCTGGTAAGCAATGTGATCGAGAATGGTGAACTAATTAACACGCTAGGCCTGGAATGGTCTGACTCTGAAGGACTGTGCTGCCGGAACACCGTAAGGTTATGGCGGCAGATTTTCACCTTAGTGGTGATAATCTACTTGTTGGTAGCAAGACAGGCGGAACATCGGTATAATGCCCCTACTACATATGGGCCGTCAATATCTGGACTGATATAAGTAGGTAGGTAAGTCCTATGTACCTATCTTGGTCAAAAAGTATAGCTCGGCGATCAACTTCCACTGCTGTCTACAGCCTACGTTCTACATTCTATATTTATGGAGAACGTATCGTATCGTAACGGAGGAGTATCTAGAAGTAGGAAATAGGGACTTCCCTATATTAGCGTGTAATTTCGCAGATTGGCGGTTAGAAACAGCACATCTAAATCGAGCTTGCAAATTAATTATCAGCTCTAAAATAGACGATGTCCATCAATAATAAACGTCGGAGGATGTTTATATGTACCTAGACTCGAAGCCGAACTGTAAAACAACGTAAATCAGACGTGTCATAACGTTTGGTTGCTATATTCTGGACCAGAAGCGAAACCAATGCAACAAGACCTGGATATTGCTGTATATCAAGTATTTTTTTAAATAGCTTAGTTTCTGCGCCTCTATCTCACCTGTAGCCTGCAGGACTTGATTAAATTCATTTTACATTCCTACATATACCTGATTCAATGTCATAAGCGAATTAAATTTTGTCTAGACTGCTGAGCTGGTGTGTAGAGAGGCTGCCAAGCTGCTAATTACTACACAGTTAACGATTTATGTCGTCGCAAATTTCTTCTTGGACTGTATTGCTGCATCTTCGCGAAGTTAAATACAACTACAATACATAGGTACCTATACCTTCGGCAGCAAAGTTATCGATCGCTACTATTATGCAGAGACTATCGGTGATAATAGGTGTGGCGAAAGATTTTGAAATCCTCTTCCGTAATGTGGGAACACATTTACTTTTCACGAAAAAACCTTTATTTCGGTAATTAACTTAAGTTTAACGAAGTTTAAAGCAATTTTTCTAATATTTTTTCAATAGTGCGCGAAAACAGCTCACATGTGTCATGGCGTCGGCTGTGACGTCACGCATGCGTTAATGACATACTTAACGTAGTAACTATTGTATAATCGGTGACAATGAATACACATGGCCTTCCAAAATGTAATAACATTTTCAAGAAAATCTCTTATGAGGACATAGGCGTGACGTCATGCGCTGTGACTCTGATTGGTGTTACAAACTTACAATCAAAATGGCCGATCGCAGTATTTTAATGTTTAAATTTATTAAAAATCCTAATAATCTCAATTTTTCATATAAAACTACACTAGTAAATGGAATTACCCCTAAAATCATCAAAACTTCGATTTTTTTATACTGTCGTCATGCCTATTAAGTAGTACCTATGTGACAATGTGGCTTTAGATCATGGCGCAAGCTGATTCGTTTCAAACTATCTTAAACTCTATTCTAACACATTCTTCCTGTGGTCGAGGATGGCTTTGAGTATTCACCGAGGATGGTGTACACGCTAGGCTAAGAATGGTCTGACTCGTAAGGGCTGTGTGCTGCCGGAACACCGTAAGATTTTAGCGCTCTTTTCTCCTGGTAATCGTCATACTCGCCTTTATCCCAATTTAGTAACAGTTATTACAACCAATTTAGTAAAAGTTAGTATAACCGGGGTAACAGTCATTCTTCCAGGCCTGTCATTTACAATTTCATCATACGTAGTATCTCCTTAGTAGTCTGTGATTTGATCTGCAACTTCTTTCTCTTTTATACACATTTACTTCATACTCTTTCGTACAATACTATTGTCTATGCTTTAATATAATTTTCTACACCGTCCATCGTTTTTAGGCCAGGTTTTCCCTTCTAAACCTGATCGAATTAGATTAATATACCTATTTCGTCCGACACGTAAAAGAATCGTCCACTAAATAATGTGGTCACCTTGCGATTGTATACCGAGGCTGTTGGACAGTAATCTCGGCACATAATTTATGTATGTAAGGGCCGAGCCAAGGTCGTACCGAGTCGCCCAGACGCTACATTTAATCTAGTTTAGCTATGCATGGGTCACATTCGATTGGTTATTATAGGTATGTAAGAGTATGAGTAGGTGTGCTACTAATTTGTTGCGTGACATATTAAGATAATATTATCAGAAACTAGTCTTTAATCGTAATAGAGATGGACTGACGTAGTATTTATATTATCTTTGGGTAAGACCGTTCCGTGTAATACCATAATTATTTTTTGTAAGTTATTTTTTTTCTATCATGGTCTGCAATAAAGATCTTTCTAGTAGTAGGTAAGTAAATACTATAGGTATAATACAGTTTCTTTATGTAAGTATATACTTAGTATATAAGAAAAGGTTTTTCGATTTCACCCCTAAGAGGGTGAAATGGAGAGGTTGAACTATTCTATTCTAAATAAGGATAAAATTCAAACAATAAAATGCTATGATTTGATCAATATTTATAAAGTTGTAACTTAATTGGTAAATCGACTGTTCCCAATATTCCATTTAATGATTTTTTTCAGTTTAGGGAGGGTACTATTCTTGTAAGTTTTTTAAATATATCTTTAAGGGAATAAATGGAATATTTGGATCCACTGTAATCTATAACCTAACAATCTATGTAACTCTATACATAACTCGGCTTATATTCATAACGATAAGGTTTTACTTTTGTACAAACTGTGCTTTGTTAAAACAATTTAACAATCATTTTACGTTAATAGAGGAAACGGGCTCAGTGGTGGAGTGGGAGAATTGTCAGCGTTAAGGCCAAAGGTAGACTCATCCGTATCATCACTTACCAACACGTGCGATTGTGGTCAAAGGCTAGCCTATATATAAAATCAAAAGTCCTGTTTGACTGACATATCAAGGCACAGCACAAACAGTTGATTACACGATGACCATACTAAATTAATTAATTTAAGGGTGTATTCTTTGTGAAGTGTAGGTATCCAGATCCACTAAGAAATATTTGTTCAAAATTCCATCTCTAAGGGGAAAAATGAGGGGGTCCAATTTTCTGTAAAACTTTTATATTACGAGGGTCTTTCAACAAGTACTTAGCCTCATCGCCCAATGGCACTGCGATTACAAAAAAATGTTACCATAGTACAGTGCAATGTTTTTGAAGCCTATTGTCAAAGTTTTAAACAATGACCTCTATTAGTTTTGTTTTAATAGCCTTTGAAAGCGAACGTGTCGGTCAGTTTAACAAAAATGGAAAAAGATCAGTATCGTTTGGTGATTCGATTTTTATTTTTGGAAGCGAAAACCCGCAGTGAAATTAAAAATCGCTTGGATGCTGTGTACAGTGACTCTTCTCCTTCGATGGCAACCGTCAAGAATTGGTTTAACGAGTTTGCTCGTGGCCGCAAGTCGGTTTTTGATGAGCCACGCCCAGGTGCCCCGAAAACGGCTACTACGGAGGAAAACATAAAAAAAATCCACGATCTCGTGTTGGCAGACCGCCGATTGAAGGTTCGCGAGATAGCTGCCACTGTGGGCATTGCAGAAGGAACGGTGCATCTTATTCTCCACGAAGAACTGGGCATGAGAAAGCTGTCAGCGCGATGGGTGCCGCGTTTGCTCACACTGGACAACAACCACGACAACGCGCCGGCTCACACCTCTGCCGTCGCCATGGCCAAATTATTCGAATTGCGCTACGAATTGGTGCCCCATCCACCTTACTCTCCAGACTTGGCCCCCTGTGACTTCTTTTTGTTTCCAAACCTGAAAAAGTCACTCGCCGGAAAAAGATTTGGGTCGATTGAGGAGGTCATCGCCGCCACGGAGGCCTATTTTGCAGACTTCAGGAAAACGTATTTTTTAGACGGGTTAAAAAGTTGGAGCATCGCTGGGCCAAGTGTATTGAGTTAAAAGGAGATTATGTAGAAAAATAAATCGGCACTTTTCGAAAATTTTCGTTTTTCTTTTGTAGGCTAAGTATTTATTAAACGGCCCTCGTATTAAGCATTAATATTTATTATTTTCAAATCATCTGGCTTAGCTGATTTGCTAATGGCACAAGTTATTAAAAAAGGATCTATTATTTTAAGTCACGTAATTACTTTTAACTTCTTATTGACTAACAGAAGAACTAGGCTTCCCGTGATCAACGCACCGCTCCTGTAAAAACAAAAAAAAATCAAACAAGAATAATCTTTTTTAAAACGTTGTATAATCTATGCATAAAATTGTCTCTTGATTTTGCCCGTTACAGTACTTTCATGTGAGAATTTGATAGAGTTTTCAGACTAAACTCGATATCGTATATCGAACAAATTTTGTATGAGAAACAGTACAGCGCCTCTAGTGGTTACTACACTTCACTAAATTTAGACCAATCAGAGAGCCCGAATAAGTCGACAACTATGTAAGATCTGCCAAAAGCGTTTACGATAAAAACTCGTACTAAAGGTACAGTCGTTGCATTACATTAATATAAGTTTTTGTAGTGGTGTAGGACTTCTGCTAGTCCTTCTGGGTCGGACCTACACTTTGCAAATTAATTAATTAAAGCCGTGAAATAGGAATGTTTATCGGATGAAATGGCAAAGTGTCCAGTGAAATTACAGGACATACGACACTTATCATCTTTATGGCTCGAGGTAACAAGCGCAGTGCAGTGAAATGTAAAGTTCTGGATATCCAGAATTTTGCATGCTGCTGTATCTGTAATAGATAGACGTCGTCGCTTACCATCGGCCGAGCTTCGTGCTTGTCCTGTTACTTTATATCATTAAAAAAATATATCCATAGGGTCCCGAGCTAGCAAAACTGTGTTTTGGACACAAATAGTTTCTTCCTAACTATGTTACATGTATAATATGGAACTTCTGAACATAACTTAATGGTTAGATAATCCTATCGCTTATATATCAGTATCAGTATAAGATTTTTTTAAAGTCAGACAGACAAGTACTCGACTACTGTCTCACCTGATAATGCGGTCTAGTCGGATGGAATTGTGCTGACGGTGGACTGCTGACTTTAGTCCAATTCACAGAACGCAACTATTCTCAACCCGTATTCCAGACTTGTTGGCACCCAACACAATTACGGAACTCAGCGAACCGATTGAGACGACATGTCTTTATCCGGTACCCACCGCATAAAGAAAATTATCATTGGATGTATTTTTTTATATCTTATAGACTAGCGTATGGCCGCTATTTCACCTGATGGTAAGCGATGATGTGGTTAAAGATGGTGAACTGAACACGCTATTCCTAGAATGGTCTGACTCTCAAGGACTGTGTGCTGCCGGAACTCCGCAAGGTTATTGCGGAAGATTTTCTCTTTGATGGTGGTAAGCTACTTTTTGGTAGCAAGTCAGACGGGACATCTATGGTATAATGTCCCTACCACCTGTGTGTCGTTACTGCCATTACCTTCGAGTGGTCAGTCAAATTTAGCATAATACATGAATCACGGGTTGGGTTACTTAAGGTTGAATCATGCTAGTAATATTTTTTTAAGTAGATTGATAAACTCTTACCATAAAGCCACTCGGCCTGTAACCGAGTGTTTTCTGTAGTACGATATTCTGTACTCTTTGCTGTCTTTGAAGCTTTTCACTATTCTGTCAGCTCTGAAATATGCAAGCAAAATAAGTGATCAATGCATGCATACTTTCAATCAATCAATTAATTACGAGGATAAGCTTGGTTGTATTTATTATGTATAAAAGTGGTGTCTTCTTCTGATCCTCTCAGCCAACGTTAGTAAAGTATGAATAAGATTTCGTCCGCGTTTTACTACATAGTTATTTATGTTGGATATGTTGTACGTACGTGTTTTTGGCATTAGCCGCTATGAGTGCCGACCGGGCTCCGAAGGGCTTTATGTCGACGTTTCCATACGACGCCACCAAGGATGCCACCTACAAACATTACGTTTTATTACACAACAGCGTCACTAGTAGAATGACCGCAGAAACTGTGTGTGATTATTTTATGACGTGCCTTGGGAGAAACAAGTGAATAAGTACACACATGAAAATGAACATAGAATCTGAAGTTGCTTCTGTCCCAGCAGTTTAAAAGGACCTATTGGTACACGGTAATTTTCTGCTTCTCCTTGAGGTGTTATGCTCCTATATATAAGTCTAAATATTCTAATTAGAATCTAGGTTAAATATATATTTGACGACATTGCAAATGTACACTTTCAAATTAGTTACCGTAAGCCAAATATATTTGGTATTTACGGTACCCTGAAAGCAATAATCACACGAACTGAGTGAGTAGCTTCCATTTCTTTGAAAATTCATTAAAAAGAGGGCATGTTGACCACGCTACCCTCACATACACTTCAGCAGGGCTATTCTCAATTATTCGAAAACTGCCTTTACTTCTACTTGGATCTTTGCAATTTACAATGCTTCAATCGGTTGCTTTTGATATTACAATTCTGAAAAATCAGTAATTCTAATTAGAAAGTTCAGTCCAAGTGACAAAATAACTCATGGATTTATCAATGTTCATAACTTAAAATGAAGCTTCCGAAGCCGAATAGGTTTTAGAATGATTGAGAATCAGGGGGCAGATCGGTGCAATTTTCCCCTTAGATCCGTACTAATTTCTATCTATAGCCCGCGCAATCTCATTGAAATATAGCGACGAACGACATTCGCTCCGGGATAAAAGCTATTTATAACTCAACCTTAAATCAACCTTGACAGTGGCATGAAAAATGAGCATTTGTACCAGCTTACATTAGACATATCACGGAAATCAAACACCGTCGAAAACGCTTGTCGGTGCAAAAATAAAGTTGCCGTTTGTGACACTTGGGCATTATCAATCTGTTTTAACTGGCGTGTGTGTGTGTTTGTGTGAGCTGGCTTCGAGCCAAGTGTCCGTTACTGAATACATGTTTGACACCGGCTAGATTTGTAATGTGGGTACGGTATACGGCGGGAATAGACGAGCTTCTTTAGGATACACTAATGTCGGGTAAACGTTCTTGCCCGTTCGGAGCTTTTGTTTAGTCGTGTACCTACCAGCTCGAGTATTTTGCTATTTTCATCTTTGTATTGTAAGTGTATTTGTAGGTTTAATAACATCGTTTGAACTTACGAACGCCGTTTTTGTGTTTTCAGGGTCGCGGTTTAGTATCGAGAGTTATTTGAGGATGATTTTTAAATGTTTGAATGCCATGAGAACATTAGTGACATCTTTACAGATCGATTCAAAAACAATTTGTTAACATAATTAAGATAATTTCAAACGCCGCGCGAGTCATTTTCAGTAGCAAGTTTGAGGTGTTTATTTCATCTCTGAAGTTACCTATCAGTCTTCTGATTCTCAATCATTCAAAAACCTATTCCGATTCGGAAGCTACATTTTTAATTTTTAAACATTGATAAAGCCATAAGGAATTTTATCGCGGATACCTGTCCAATTAGAATCACTGATTTTTTTGAATTAAAATATCAAAAGTAACCGATCGGAGCATTGTAAATTGCAAAGATCTATGTCGAAGTAAAGGCAGTTTCCGAATCCATATTTGCTTTCGAATGTTTGAGAATAAATCTTGATAAATTGTATAATGGGACCAAATATAAACTAATGGAAGTACACCCATCTTAAACAAAGAAGAAGGTTTCAAATCGGTAAATTACGACGGAGTTCTAAAGTAACACAAACACAAAAAATAAAATGCGATGAAATTGAAAACCTCCTCATCCTTTAAGTCACTTAAAAATTAGGTCTTGATTGTCCACTTTCTGATGGTGCCATCTATGTATGGTTCAGATCAGTTTAGGCTCGCAGTCCCGGTTTCGATTCTTAACCGGAACACAATGTGTGGACAATATAGATAAACATAAAAGTAAGTTTAGTGTTCATCTATCTACATATCTAATATCTAAATATAAAAAATAAGCATCTCAAACTTGCTCGGCTTGCATACTGCAACCGACTCGGGCGGCATGTGAAGTCAGTGTAACCTTTGCTCATAATAATAAACTGACCGTCCATCTTAGATTTTGGATGTTTGTAGCATAAGTTTCTATCAGCTACGGTAATATAAGTTCAAAACCTTTTTTTTTTGTAATTCAAACAGATCTGCTATTTATATATATGTAATATGTTTAGAATCGACCATCATATATGGAAGCAAAAGTGAGGAAACAGTAGGCACCTACACATTTGAATTTTCATTTTACTACTACAACATACAGAAACAAAACACCCATAGATTGAGCATTGCTATCAACTACTTAAGCACTTAAAATTTAACAGTATCAATATTGAACTTGGTGGGCTAACTGCAACATGTGTTGCTGTTTACAATTCAAACAAAAATAGTATACAGCAAACTGTTACGCAACAGTTGGCGATGACTCCAATCTTTGCGAGCTAATGTGTAGTAAGTACTTAATGTCCAAATTGTGTGCAATTGCCGGCAATTGCACGAAATCTATTTCTTCGGTTTATATGCTCGGTACATTGTTGCACTTAGGTTTTTATTGTTTTTGTATTGTTTTTATGATACGTGCGACTTGTAATGTTTCTACTACGATATATATAAACGATTAAGAGGGAACGCGGGGTGCATTTTCCATACAAATGTATTCCCCTGTTTCCTCCCTGGAAAATGCTTATATAACATTTTTTTCGTCTACAAAAAATTAAGGTCTGCTATAGCACCTGTCAAAACCATGGACAGCCATGAGGACAAATGATTCTATTCTCCATGAGCTCAGTATCACAAAACGTCTTTCCTCTGTGTACCAAGAGCGTCAGTTAAGTTTCTTTGGTCACATAATGCGCTCTCAGAAACATGACCTAGAGAAACTGCTGATAGTGGGACAAATGCAGGGGAAACTACCTAGGGGTAGAATACCAACTAGATGGTGTGACAGTATCAAAGAGGCAACAGGAGAAACTCTTCAGAAAACAATTGAACTGGCGCAGATCAGGGAGAAATGGCAAAATATCATATCTACATATGGTCACGATCCTCATTAGTGAGGGAACGACGAAGAAGAAGAAGAAGAAGATAGCACCTGTCATGTGTTCTTTTTACCAGCCAATTCCAAAATATAAATATGACCCTTCAAAAACCTGAAAAATGACCTATTTTATTTACTGCTCTGATCTAAACGGCTACCAAACAAATTTTAAAGGGTTTTAGGACAAAAAAATGATAGGAGCACGGATGCATCAGAAAAATGTTGTGCAAAATATAATTTGTTCGGAGCAGTTTTCAAGAAGAAAACAGGGGAATACAAAATCTTATTTTAGCCAAAATTTTGTAGGTAAAATGTATCTGAGTTGCTGTTGTCCCTATCGCACTCTTGTTCGTTTTTCAGGCACTGCGCGACGGCAATAGTTTCTTTAAAATACCTATTTTCAAGAACCTCACACCCGCGTTCCCTCTTAAGGTAAAGTCGGTGGGATAATAATGTAAATTGGAGATGCAATTTGGCGAGGATGCCCAATACTTGCGTATTTTGGACCCAAAATCTTGTTGAGGAAAATTGGAATATTACCTACGTATATATGTATCTTTTGTAATTGGCCATAAGTTTATTTGTATTACTATGTATTTGTATTTTTTCAGCGCAATTTAGCTCGGTAGTCTGTGACCTGGCTGTATGCACTGACTGTTTTGAGGATCAGCTATTGCCAAATATAATTTAGCTGCAATCTGCAACATCGTTCGCGATCAAAAGTATCCTATGTTCTTATTCAAACTACGCAAAATATATTTCATTCGGTTGTATGGGTTTATCGTAGAAAAATAAACTGGCCAAGTGCAAGTCGGACTCGCACTAGTAGGGTTCCGTACCACACTACAGTATTTTATAAGATCGAGCAAAAAATACCACTATCATTTTTAGCCAGCAAAAAATAATAATTAATAAACATTTTATTTCTTATAACGCCATCTAACATCTAATAGAGGAGTTAGGGATTGACATTTCAATATAACGCCATCTATGGGACTTTTACCTAACTAAGCGTTCATAGATGGCGTGAAATGCCGAAAAAAACACGTTAAAATAAAAGAGGGTCCTCAAACAAGAAATTCTTGTTTGGGGACCCTCTATTATTTTAAACTTTATTCTGTTTTTAGTATTTGTTGTTATAGCGGCAACAGAAATACATCATCTTCTGTGAAAATTTCAACTGTCTAAGTATCACGGTTCATGAGATACAGCCTGGTGACAGACGGACAGACAGACAGACAGACAGACAGACAGACAGACAGACAGACAGACAGACAGACAGACGGACAGCGGAGTCTTAGTAATAGGGTCCCGTTTTACCCTTTGGGTACGGAACCCTAAAAAGACACATTGACTTTTGTATTGATGTTGTGGTGTCCAGGATGAGATGTAAAAAATAAATTATTATAATATGTTTATGTACTTTTGGATTAAATCCACAATGGTGGTTACTCATTTTACTGTGTCCCTATATTATCTTCTACTTATACATAGTATAAAGCAAAGTCATTTCTCGCCGTCTAGTCTATACGCTTAGATTTTTTAAGCTACGCATCGGATTTAAATGCAGTTTTCGGCAATAGATGCGAGTGAATAAAGAGGAAGATTTATAACCAGGACTAAACGTTTGCAAAGCGGCGGGGAGCAGCTAGTATATATTATTTTAATAACTTTAGCTAATACCCCACATACCACAGTATGGGGGTCATTCATAGTAGTCTGTGCAAAAAGAGAACCGTCGTGGCGTTACGATGAACCAACATTCAAAGGTAAGGATGGCAGGTACATACCTACCTAGTAGCACACGATAATGATAAGAGTAGGTACTTCTTACCAACGTATCGTATCAAACATTTTTAAGTCGTACTAGTAACTTTTTACACAGACTCTATGAAATACATTATCACTAGCTTTTCTTTCAGACCTGTAGCAGAGAATATACAATAATACTTTATACCTGTAGTTGAAACCTATTCACCTTTGGTTTACTAGGTTGTAAGTGCAAATAAATGACTTTAATATAGTTATTATAGTGTGTTTATTTGTGTGTTACCTTTTCAACATCGATGGTGCGTTCTCTCAAGGCCGTGACGCGAAGCCAGTCAGGTCGGTGTGGCGGCGGATCGTCTTCACAGAAACTCTGTGTAAAAACAATCAAATGTTTACTTACATCATCATCAGCCTATATACTTGTCCAGTGCTAGACGTAGAGGTCAACTAAGGAACGCCACTTTAAAAAAATCTTACATGCTTGCGTTTGACCAATATCTCGCCTGGTGGTAAGCGATGATGTGGTCGAAGAGAGTGAAAAAGCTAGGCCTAGAATACTCCTTGACTCTCAAGGGCTGTGTGCTGCCGGAACACCGTGGTTATGGCGGCACATTTTCTCCTTGATGGTGGTAAGCTACATTTTGGTAGCAAATCAGAATTGGCTCGATCTTTAGATTTCCGCATCCAGTCGCTGTCGCCAATCACTTTTCGCAGATCGTCACGTCATCTGGCCTGAGGGCGGCCTACACTACGCTTGCCTATACCTGGTTTGCACTCAAGGACTCCGTCTCTATGCCGCTAGTCCTCATAGAATAGAATGGGAACTGGGTCTCAAGGACTGCTGCCGGAACACATTATGCCCCATCCAGACTCTCCACGAGGCTACACGAGGGAACGCGAGTGCGAGAGTGTGGACGGTGCGCTCGTGTCCCCTTGTCGTACCTCGCCTTTTTTTAGGGTTCCGTAGTCCTGACAAGGAACCCTTTAGGTTCGTCATGTCTGTCCGTCTGTCTGTCTGACTGTCTGTCTGTCCGAGGTTTTGCTAAGAGACCGTTAATACTAGAAAGCTGTAATTTTGTGGGGGTATGTAAATAAATGACGCCGACAAAGTGCTGAAATAAAATTTTGAAAAATATTTTTTTCTAAAAAATAAGATGTAAATGCAGCTTGAAATGTGACTCAAAATTATGGATAGGCTTCTAAGTAAGATTTAGTAGTGTACTTACGTTCGTCGTGCACCAATGGATTTTTGTAATGAAAGTATGTGCGCATTTCACATAGGCCCTCCTCCGGTGAAGGAAAAACTTCGTTAAGAAACCCCTAGCCCTCGCGAGGCGCCTCGCGAGAGTGTGGATGGAGCATTAGTTGTATGAAATTTTTAGAACGCATTCGAACTTGAGGGTGGTGACTGGCCAGACCGACACTAGATAGTGTCCTACCACCATACCTTGGATTAGTTAGGGGTTTCTTAACGAAGTTTTTCCTTCACCGGAGGAGGGCCTATGTGAAATGCGCACATACTTTCATTACAAAAATCCATTGGTGTACGACGAACGTAAGTACACTACCAAATCTTACTTAGAAGCCTATCCATAATTTTGAGTCACATTTCAAGCTGTATTTACATCTTATTTTTTAGGATACTGCGCGAGATTTCGCTCTCGTTGTCCAGAATAACATATCTTTTAACGGTAAAAGGGCTAGACTTAGCTGGATTTTATATATCCACAGAACTAGACGGTATGATAGTATAGGACAAAGGGTATTTTTTTATAGCAGGAGAACCCGCAGTGCACGTCTAGTTTTCTATTATAATAAGGAGTTTATTGTAAGTAAAATTGTAATTAAGTAATTTTATCGAAGTGCCATTTTGAAAAAAAAAAAAAAACAAAGTAAACTGAAGTTCTGATCTATAATATCGTTTAAAAACTAAAAAAGAACCGACTTCAATGTTCATTTTCAGTACCAATTTTGAGATGTTTATCTCAATATCTCTGGAGATGCTTATCAGACCTCGATAAAATTACCATGGTACCACACTTGGGATATCTCCTTTCGAACAAAAAAAGAATAATCAAAATCGGTGCATAAATGACGAAGTTATCCCCGAACAAACATAAAAAAAAAAAAAAAAAAAAAAAATATACGGTCGAATTGAGAAACCTCCTCCTTTTTTTGAAGTCGGTTAAAAATATACACTAGGCCGGAACAAAAGCGGGTCCCGCCTGCATTGCGGGCATTGCGGCTCAGGGGGCCTAGACAAAATCCAATTTCTGTTTCCATTCACGCTAACGCAACTTCAAAATGTATGGGAATGACAACTTTGTTGCGGAAAAATGCCCTTTCTATACATTTTGAACTTGCGTTAGCGTGAATGGAAACAGAAATTGGATTTTGTCTAGGGGGGGCAGCATAGTTCAGGATTTTTTACTGTTCGTTATATTAAGAAAATGATTGATGGGAGACAAGTAGAACATTAGCAGTTATAATGGGAACATGTCAGTTTCCGAGGTGATGATTCGTGGCTCGTGCACGTCAACTGACTGAGTAAATACGATCAACGCCTACGGTTTACAACCTCATTTTTGTAATATGTTATAAATATTATAGTGCGTATTCGTAAATGTGTCAAACAAGCTGCCCTCAAAATAACATGTTTATATCCTATGCGAAATGTTTATGTAAAAAGTTCAAATTTTCAGATATTTGATTACGAAACAATTGCATCTCGTTCTGACATGCGGAAAATATTGTTTGCACGATGTCGGATCTCACAGATATAAGCAATACACCTTTTTAAGATCACTCTTTTTTAAACCGTTCTGTAAATACACAACCTCCTTGAGACCTACTCACTGATACACATTACTCATGCCGAGTTCACACCAGGCGATTTTAGTTGTTCAACTTTCTAGGGATGTACTTTTCTTTCGATTCCAAGTACTTTTAGTGTCGATACTTTGGAACCGATACTGAGTAGGTACCGGTAAAAAGTACTCGTCTAGTTACTTAATTATTTGTTTCGGAAGAACATTTAGGGCCAGTTTCACCGGTTCCTAATAGCGCTATTATGAAGAAATCTGACAGATTTTTGACAGCCCATTCTAGGCCTAGCTAGATCACATACCAACAGGTGAGATAGTGGTCAAACGCTAGCCTATAAGATTTAAAAAAATATGGCGTCATGTGTCAGATAACTATCTAACTCAATATCAGGAACCGGTGAAACTGGCGCTTAGGCTGGCATCATAGAGCGATAATAAGGTTTAGAATTAAGCTATTCAATTGGCTAATCAAGCGCGCTTTAATCGATAGAAAATTATCGAATGAGTATTTGTTGTAACTCGTATCGTACATCCCTAGAAAGTTCAACAACAAAATTCGCCTAGTCTGAACCTGGTATTAGGCGTGAATTATTTATATTATATATATATTTGTCTCATTTTCAAATCAGACAATTTTCTACTACAGCGAGAAGGTAACAAAACAGTTTAAAGCATTGGTCAATTTTAGTTCTTACCGTGTAAGAACGTATTCAAATCGAAGAATTTCAGAATACTCCGGCCAAGTGTCACGTACGTCTGCACGGTTATATTTATCATAGAATTTGTTAGGATACTTCGCACATGGTATATTTAACTGCCGATAGACATGTTATTGGGTTCACCAATAGGAACTATTTTGTTTATACGACGTGTTAACAACATAGCGCCACCTGACTGTGACATTGGAAACAAACAGGTTCAAATAAACCGCGAGATTAAAGTTATTGTTAACGTGCATCATTTATCGGAGTCTTTGGATTCTGTGAAAATAACTTTATCATTAAATTAAAACTAAAGGTTCTGTAGTATTATGCTACTATTTGTGTCGACCGATGCACATTTTCAGGCAGTTTACGTAGTAAGATCGCGACGACCGCTATGTAGTCAGTGGTCATGATGTTTTCCCTCAACCAGGGTAAGGCTCAGTGGCGCCTCTTAGGAGAGACCTACGTCCAGCAGTGGACTGACACCGGCTGATTAGCTTCATCCGGCTGATGTTCAAGCGTGGATCTGCTTTTTTATGACATAGGCAAACAAGCAAACGGACTATTTCCTATTAGGTGGGACTTGATGGGAAGTGGTCCTAAAATATAATGTAAAATCGCGCATAATTCAACTAATTAAGTTTTATTCTGTGCTGTTTTTTTTTAAAGATTACTCGCATTGTGGGTTGCACATTACTAGAATTCTTGTTTACCCCTCCAACTAAGCTAAATATGCTTGTGTCTGGAGTGGGTTCACGTCAATAGTGCAATAGGGGTGGGGTGGGGACCGAACTCTCGCCTCTCGATCTCCAGTCCGACACCTTATCCATTGGGCTATTGTCGCCTTTTAAAAGTGGATCGGTTCTTGAGTATCGTTCTATATGTACGAATATTCTACACATACATAAACGTCTTATACAATTAAAAAAATAAGAATCGATTCGTTACTGTGTTACGTGCGACGAAGACCAAGATATCCAGGCAATCTTCCATATTCGGGTGTTAGTTATTTCCGTAATGTGGAACCTTGCTTGTGTTAAAATCAATGTTAATAGAGCTATTGTTACAATGTATGTGCCGATATTATCTTACACACATCAGCGACCCAGCCGGATGAAGCAGTGACCTGGTTGTACCATTATGTTACCATTCCGTAATGTGGAACCTTGCTTGTATTAAAATGGATGTTAATAGAGCTAATGTTACAATGTATGTGCCGATGTTTTCACACGCACACCATTGACCCAGCCGGATGAAGCAGTTCCCCTTGTTGTATCATTATATTACCATGTAAGGTATCTGCCCTCGGATCACGTTGATCTTGTTGGTGTTGGAATTGTAGGATCGCATCGCTGCTAACACCTCCGCGGGGCTTACAGCGCGGTATGTGCCGATGTTCTCACACGCACACCAGAGACCCAGCCGGATGAAGCAGTACCCTGGTCGTATCATAGAGTTACCATGTAAGGTATCCGTCCTCGGATCACGTTGATCTTGTTGGTGCAAGGACGCAGCGCCGCTAACACCTCCGCGGGGCTCACAGCGCGGTATGTGCCGATGTTCTCACACGCACACCAGTGACCAAGCCGGATGAAGCAGTACCCTGGTTGTATCATTATATTACCATGTAAGGTATCCGCCCTCGGATCACGTTGATCTTGTTGGTGTAGGGTCGCAGCGCCGCTAACACCTCCGCGGGGCTCACAGCGCGGTATGTGCCGATGTTCTCACACGCACACCAGTGACCAAGCCGGATGAAGCAGTACCCTGGTTGAAGTAAAATTAGGCTGCAGATATGTACTGACGGAACAATACTTTCGCAAAGATACAGAGTTTCAGTGGCTAAGGAAGGAGTGCTAGTTAGATTTTCTTTTATATACTATCGATACCTAAGGCTAGCGTCTTTTCTTCTTCTTCTTGTTATGGCTTTTAAGGAGTTTTTGCGGGAACGTGGAAAAGTGTGTGTGATCTCATTGTATTTTTTCCTAAAACTTGTGTTCTTCCGCGAGTTAATGTGTAATAAATGTGGTTTATTAACCATTAAGCGCCGGTAAATGCGTGCGTGTGTAGGGAAACAGCACAATGTAGAAAAACAAGCTATTTGCCTTTTCACCAAAATTCCACTGAAAATCTTCAGTTAACTCCACATATTTACTAAAGGTTTGACTTAGACTAGACTTTTACTTGAAAACTGGCCTGAAATGTGACTTTGACCCATCTCTACGACTTAAATTCATGAAAACTTGAATAATTTCAATACTTGACACTGGCTAAATACACCAAACGTGTGGAGCCATAATAAAACTAAAAAAAAACCCTGCTTAAAGTTTTTCTGCCAGTGTCGAAAGTAAGGCTAGCGTTTCAATACTACTAATCTCACCGTCAAGATATAGAATCTTCGAGCATTTACCAAAGGAGATGTAAACGCAAGGCGTACCCCTCTGCTGAGTGGCCATATAGCCATTTTTGGCCATATGAGCGTGCGTAACTACGCTGTATTTTTAATACTGTGTGTGTGTTTCTAGCTAGTGTGCGGGATCGTTAAAGTGAGTGATTTGTGTGTGTGCAATGCGTGTTTACCTCGTCCCTCGTAAGTATCGGCAGAAAAAATGTTTGCGGATTACAACGTTAACATCTCCATTGGTAAATACTCGAAGTATAGCATGTATAACAAAAATGTTAGATTTCATGTAATATGTCAATGTCAGTTTGGAATAAATCTCATACTGAAAATGACATTTTACATTTCACGGACCTCGTAGTACACTAGCGCCTCTAGCGGAAAATTCCCACGTGATAAATTACATTTACATAAAATCTTACCTGAACAAAAAGAATCCCATCCTGCTTCGTGATATGACTGTTTCACATTGAAGGGTGTACTCAGTCTTATCTGGTTGACTCCATTTTGGAGTTTCTTACATTTACCCTCTGCGAAGAATTCGTACAAGCTGAAAACAAATTAATATTATGTTTAGATTTATTCTTGGGCTTCTAAACATAAATTTGCTGTTTTTTTATTATAAGACAATGGTATGATAACCGTTAAAGCCTAGAAAGCATATAAGCTGCTGGCAGATATTTAGAGTGCTGGAGTGCCAGAGTTCTGCAGCTGTGCATTTTACCCTGAAATAATTTAGATGTTGAGTATTATATTCACTGTAATTTTAGATAGGTACGAGAGCATTATATTGATGTTCCGCCTGACTAGCTACCATAAAAGTAGCCTACCACCATCAAGATAAAAATCTGCCGCCATATCCTTACTACAGTATTGTTGTTGCAGCAGCACACAGCCATTGAAAATCATACTGTAATAGGCCTAGGGAGTTCACCATCTCCGAGTACATCATCGCTTACCACCAGGCGGGGTATAGTGGTCATAGCCCATCAGATATAGAAAAAGAAGGCAAAATTTCTATTTCATAGTTGTATCTTACAATTTCCTAAACAAATACTTGTTATAAATAATAAATACACTTTATTTTAACAACTTAAAAATAATTACCTAATGACAATATCAAGATTATATAAACTACAATAATAATATCTATACTATAAATAAAAGACAGAACCTAGGTCGCTACCTGCCGGTAATGTTCCCAAAAAGCTAGCGACGTTACCTCGTTGTATAGCTAGGCTAATACGTTGGCCGAGGTAAGCGCCAGCTCTTTGGTCACGGGTGATGTCAATTAGGCGTCTGGACAACTCCTTAACAAAACCTCGGGCATCTCGACCCCATGGGCCCATTGTTTCGACCGCAAACGGAAGAAATATGTATCCATCACCAATGGTAGCATATTTCCTCCGTTTGAGGTTTTCTGCAGCATCCGCTGCCGCGCCCGCTGACCGTGAGGTCCCGCATATATGGGACGCCGCTAATGTGTCAGCACATGTGGCGTCCCACACCAATGGTCTTCCTCGACACCATGGCACCAACGTCATACCGTCGGGCCTCTTACCATCGTCACGTGATATACCGTTCGGCTCTAATATGGCCGGCACGTTCACGGTGGCAAGGGCCCGACGGATGACGTCGTTTATTGTGGCGTGGCGTGAGAGACGCCCTGCACTGCTACTTATATATATATACTTGTTTGTTCACAATATAAATAAAACCAAACTTACTCTTGCAAAGCATTACTCTTCCACACTTCATCATAAGTCAATTTCTTCCCCATTGAATGTGAAATATACTTCGTATCATAAAAAACGGGGAACATTTTATTAATATTCTTCTTAAACTCATTATAATCATTTGGCAATGGGCCTATGAACTGATTGTGCAATAGAACCGTGTCGAGGAAGATGTTGTGCCCAATGATGGGTTTTCTATGTGATTCTAGTAGAGCTATAATCTGGGAGAAGCCGAGAAGATGGCCCATGAGGTTGTCTTCGAGTAAGCCCATGGGTGCACTGTTGGCGCCTTGTACATGCTTATCTTTGTATATGAGGATCTGGAATAAACATATGTATTGGTTTTTAGGGTTGTAAATTGGTTGAAATATGACGATGACTGTCGAAGACGTTAATTCATACTCAACGCAACAAACTTATGCAAAAATGCAGGCATATATGCTCTACGCGTGCAAAGCCAGGGCAGGTCGCTAGTAGACCTTTAAAAGAGGAATACACCATGCGTTGTTTTGTTATATCTCAAAGGGATTAGGCAGCGTTTTTCGATGAAAGCTCCCAGGTGGCTAGATTTTTTTTGACACAGCCAACAATAGCGAATATGCATGTGTTATAAATTTACTTGAAATCATTTATTTTCGAATCATTATTGTACTGGTGTTGTATGTTAAACATTTTTTTATAAATAAAATACTCTTAAATGTGTTAAAATATTATATGAAAAATGTAAAAAAAGCGTGGGAAATTTTAATTTGCAAAACACATCACCACTTGTCAATTAGAAAGTGACGTCACTGTGCACAACACGGTCTCCACCTATCTATTGATGAAAACTGCATTAAAATCCTTTGCATACTTTAAAAGATCCAATTATACCACTCTGTCTACACGACAGATGGCGGGAAGTGAGTTCGTTTTATACTATGTAAAGATGGAACTTCAGGGCTTCTTGTTTTTAGATCAAGCAAGCGGCTTGGTAATTTTTTTTTTTTTTATTTTTATAAAGATTACTCGCAATGTGGGTTGCACATTACCCGAATCGCTTAACGTTGATCGATTATTGTATTAGGTACAAATAGGTGTTATTTTTAGTAGAAGATTTCACTGCAAGAGGTTTTTAATTCACCCTAGTATTGGCTTATTATTTTATTTTATACTAAGCAAACAACCAATACCAACAACATGCTAATGGACAGAAAACTTTAATGATAACAAAGGCTACATTCACTCATGAAGATGCAGTATACATTTCCTCTGTTATTTAACATTTTTATCAATGACCTTCCAGATAGTTTAAAATACAATTTTTGTATGCGGATGATATTAAGTTACTGAAAGTTATAAAATCCTCGAAGGATGTTGAAATGCTTCAAGACGATCTGAATAACTTACTCAAGTGGTGCGAAATGAATAAAATGATCTTAAATATTGAAAAATGTTCACAAATTACTTTTATAAGGAAACATTATAATAACAGAATTGGTAACATTCATTTAGAAACATGCAATACAATTCGGGATCTAGGAGTAACATTTGACAAAAAATTAACTTTTGTTCCTCACATGAGAATATATCAAAACATTCTTCAAAAATGTTAGGATTTTTCATACGAAATAGCAAAGAATTCATAAGGTCTAGAACTAAAGTGTTGTTATACAACTGCTTAGTACGCAGCATATTAGAATATTGTTCCCCGGTGTGGAGACCTCACTTTGCAGTACACACCATTCGTTTAGAAATAATTCAGAAGCGGTTCTTATGGCATCTTACATACACTGTGGGCAAAGCGAAGGATTTAATTTCATATAGTAAAAGGTTAAGCCATTTCAATTTTGTTTCAATATCTACTCGAGGATCAATATTGGACCTTATGTTTGTTTATAAAGTACTTCACAATCACATCGACTGTTCCGAGCTGCTATCTAGATAACAAATTAGGGTACCTTATAGGTATCCACAAAAACCTTTGACACCTTTTGCTCCTCTGTTTCGTAGAACTGTGCTAGGACGTAACGCCCGCTCCTATACCTAGAATGTGGTTATTGATAAACGAACTCAGCGATAATTTAGATTTGTATGCAGATTTAAGGCATGTATTCAAAAAGAAAGTACTTCAAGCTTTGGCTTGATAGTGCTTTAGGAATAATGTACAAATATTTTTTTTAATATTATAATAGTTTTTTTAAGAAGCAGGAGGTGCTGTCCTTAAATAAATAGTGCATTTAGCGAGTAATGTAGAGCTAGTATTAGAATAAGTAATAATGTAACTGTTAATGGATAGTGTAGTGTGTATACTTAGGTAGGTATAAGGTATATTGTTAATATTGCATTTTACCTACATTTGCTTGCGCTGCATTTAACATAACTATTTCTTATAATATGTATTATTACTTGAGTAGTCAATAAACGGACATCATCATGTAAAGTTGTGTGGTTTGATTGAACTCCCGCTAGCTGATGTCTCCCGTCTTCCCTTGGCCAACCGGCCACCTTACATGGCGACCTTACAATAGCCTAAATACATAAATAAAAAATAAACAAACATACTACATCAAAACGATTACGATAGTTTAAAAACTAAAACAACCGACTTCCATGCCGCGCGAGTTAGTTTCAGTAGAAGGTTAGGTTCAAAGAAATTTAGGTTCAAAGAAATTTTATTTACTCATAAAGAATTGAACAATTCGCTTATAATGAGCTTACATACTTATTTATAAGTAATTTCTATAACTAGCTATATTTAATATTGAAAGTTCCGGAGTTAGATTTTGATGTTTGTATATATATATTGTTTTAATTTAGTTTTAAATATCATAATACTTTCATTTTCTTTAAGGTCGTTAGGTAGTTTATTATAAAGTTGTGCACCCTCAAACGTAATATTTTTTCTGCCGTATTGCGTCCTTGCAGACCGTAAAGTTATTTTGTTGGTATTTCTAAGGCTGTGTTTAAATGTTCTTTTAGTAAATGTGATTTGTGTGTGTATTTTATTTATTAATATTTTTTTTATTAAAAGACAAGTTGTATATATATATAGTTGTTCTAAATTGAATAGTTTGGTTTCATTATAGATAGTAGAGGTGTTCGTCAAATATTCGTAGTTAAAAAGTGTTTTTATGGATTTGTTTTGAGCGATCTGGAGACTTTTAAGGTTGGTGTTTGCCGCACTTCCCCACACCTCAATCAGATACTCCAAATGTGACTTGACAAGCGAGTTATATATTGTCATTCGGACTTTCCGCGGTATACATCCGACTGCACGTCGCACGGCTCCTGTCACAGATGTGACCTTCGACCTCACGTGATCTATATGAGCTCGCCAGTCAAGTTTATCGTCCAGTTTCAGACCGAGATATTTTTCTTGATGTGATCGATGGATTATAGTACCATTAATAGTAAGTGGTGTATAAGGCGGCATTTTTTTATTTTTAGCTTTAAATATCATGTAAGATGTTTTTTTGGTATTTATAGTGAGTAAGTTGCTTTGACACCAGATGTTAAATTTATGAAGATCGCACTGCGCTTGGCTAATAAGATCAGGTAGGTTACGTCCGAAGTAGAAGAGGCAAGTGTCGTCGGCATACAAGGTTATATGTCCGGTCAATCCTATCCTACTGACGTTATTGACATACGTTAAAAACATTAAAGGTCCTATAACCGATCCTTGGGGTATCCCACAAACGATTTTTTGGCGGTCACTTTCGTGGTTTCCTATCTTTACCACTTGATATCTATTAGATAGGTAGGAAATGAAAATCTGGAGGGCTGTGCCCGTTATACCTAGGTCCTCGAGCTTGTCAATTAGGATTTTATGACTGACTGTGTCAAAAGCTTTTTTTAAGTCGATAAATATACCTAAACAATAACATTTTTCATCAATATTATTTTTTATTTTGGTTATTAAGTCAATTGTGGCAGATAGTGTGTTTGACTTAGGCAGAAACCCATACTGGTGTTCAAATAAATAATTTAGTGTCGATAGATGATATTCAAGCCTATTATATAGGACCTTCTCGAAAATTTTCGATATAACGGGTAATACCGATATGGGTCTGTAATTTCCCGGATCAGTTTTAGAGCCTGATTTAAATATTGGGGTAACTTTAGCTATTTTTAAGCTGTCCGGGAAAATCCCCTTACTAATACATGTGTTTATACAATGGGTCAGTTCTGGAACAATAATGTCAGATACACATTTCACAGCTTTCGTAGTTATGCCGTCGAGACCAGTGCTAGTGTTTGAATCTAGATTTTTTATAATTTTGCTTACTTCATCACTCGAACAAGGACGCAACTCATTTATTTGTGTGTTTGGTTTAGTGTTCATGCTTCTGTATGTCATAGTGTAAAAAATATTATGTTGATATGTTTTTGGTATATCATTAGCTAACTGTGTACCTACAGTAGAAAAGAATAAATTAAAATGTTCACAAATTTTATTTGGATCTTCTATCGTGTTTGAGTTGTTAATTATTAGTTTTGTAGGTGCACAAATTTCTTTATTTTTATTTGTAACTAAGCTATTTATTAGGTTCCACATTTTTTTAGGCTTTTTACACTGATTAAATTCTTTGATATAGTATTGCTCTTTGGTTTTTTTAATTAATAGTCCAATTTTATTTCTTTCAGTTACAAAGTCCTTCTTAAGTTTTTCATTTTTATTGTCTTTTTTACGTAGTTGCCATAGTAAGTTTCTTTTATTTATTCCATCTATTATTGTATTGTTGATCCACTCTTCGCGTGGTGTATTTAATATTTTCGTTTTAGTTAGTTTACTCTCTTTTATACATGTTTTAAGAAATATCTCGAGTTCATTGTACATACCATATTCACAAGTGAAACCCGCGTCAGAGACGCTTTTGTATAATTGTATATAGTCTATAGCTTCATATTGTACTTTTTGTTTAGGAATACGCTTATACTGTAGTACTTCAAGAAATAGCTGCTTGTGGTCTGATAGTGGCGAGTCGATGACGGTGAGGTCGCATGTCAGTTTAGGTATATTTGTACATACGTGATCTAGTAAGGTTTTACATGTATTAGTCTGTCGAGTACAGTAGTCTTCATTTATATTATTTATAATTTCATATCCCATTTCTTGTAACATAGTTAAATATGTTGTTGTGTCGTTTCCAGTGGACAATAAGTCGATGTTAAAATCTCCCAGGACAATGCATCTCTTGCGTTTTTCTAATTGATCTGTGTATTTTTCTATGAACTGCATTGTATTTTTCTTGTCAGGCTTATAGATTGCGCCGATATTAAAAGCAAACCGATGTAGATATATCCATAAGTAGTGGATACCATTGCTATGTTGTCCTTCAGTTAAATCAAATTTTAAACTATTATGTATATATATAGATACTCCGCCCCCTTTTTTGTCTTTGCGATAACTGTAAACATGCGCGTAACCCGTTAAGTTGAAATATGTAGCTTCCGAATCCGAAGTAATCCATGTCTCCGTTAGAATTATTAGCTGAGTAGTACTTTTAATCGCCTTCAAAATACACTTTAGTTCATCAAACTTGCCTTTTGTTCGTATGCTACGAATGTTTGCATATAACATTTTAAGTGAATGTGGGTGACAAGTTAAATCGCTATACGATGTTTTGATATGGTGTTTGATATCTTGCAATATATTTACATCTCCATGTGACTGGGTGAATCCTTGAAGTTTTTTGATTGAAGGTCTTGAAGGTTTGAGACGTTTATCGTCAAATCTCTGGAGACACTTATCAGATCTCGATGAAATTACAATGGGACCACCTCGGGAATGTATCCTACCGATTAGTAAAAGAATCATTCGAATCGGTTCACAATTGACGGAGTAATCGCGTAACATACATACAAAAAATATATGTTACGCGATTACTCTGAATTGTATGAGCGCTCATATAACTCAGAGGTCTATCTTGATTGGCGAAACTATGTATTTATGGGGACACCGCTTAATATTCAACTTTTTTATTTTTTGGAATTTTTCCTTTATTTGAGCTGTAAGACCTTGCTTCTTGTCAAATTTCATGATTCTAGATCAACGGGAAGTACCCTATAGGTTTCCGACCCAAAACCTATAGGGTACTTCCGGTTGACCTAGAATTGTGTCTTACAGCACAAGTAAAGGAAAAATTCCGAAAAATAAATAGTTGAAAATTAAGGTAAATTTTGGTACTTACAAGTTTTCGAGTAAATCTAAATTTCCCATATCTTTTTATCGTGTTGACTCAGGACCTTGATTTTTATACACCCAATAGGGACTATAGACCTCAGTATCTGGTATAAATTTCAACTTGCTAGGTCCACCCGTGCCTGAGAAAATCGGTGGTGACACACGGACAGACAGACGGACATGAAAGTGATCTTATAAGGGTTCCTTTTTTTACCTTTTGAGGTACGGAACCCTAAAAACATACAGACGAATTGAGAACTACTTTCTTTTTGGAAGTCGGTTGAAAATAATGCATTTACATACCTTCAAGATAGACTAATGGATGGGTAATCAATAATATTTTTATATACCTTATAAGCTAGCGTTTGACCACTATCTCACCTGTTGGTAAGTGATGATGCGGTCGAAAATGGTAAGCACGCTAGGCCTAGAATGGGAACTGGCTCTCAAGGATAGCTGCCGGAACACATTAGATGTTTTGGTGACAAATTTTCTAACTTGAGGGTGGTAGCTGGCCAGGCGGACACTAGATAGTGTCCTACCACCATGCGGGGGTTGTTGGTTTCTTATCGATGTTTTCCTTCACCGGAGGGCCACTGTGAGAAGCGCACATAAATTTTTCGATAGAAAAATCCATTGGAGCACGGCGGTTTGAACTCGGTACCACGGCATCAAAGCCAACCGTTCTCCCGATTACGCCACCGGGCCCTCAAAAATAAACTTATAGAAACATTAGCGACTAGCTAACATGATTTACCTTATTGCTATTACCTAAGCTATTGGTGGTGAGTATGTCGGGAAACCTCATCCTCAGCTCATTGTGTATTATGAACCTCAGTACGGGATCTTCAACATCCAAGTACATTGTGCTTTCAGATTTGTCGCTGGTGCTTAACCATCTGAAATTAGAAATATCAAGGTTAATTCTTTCGCATGGTAAAGTTGATTTTTAGCTTCTCTTCTAATTTTAATTGGGGTAAATTGCTACGGGGATACCACTAGGGCATGGTGCCTATTCCAGCTCTTTTACGAAGTAGAGTATAAATCTAGGTTACTGACATTACACTTCTAATGGTACTTCCTCTTGCTGGTGCCTATCCCAGCTCTTTCACGAAGTGGAGTATAACTCTAGGTTACTGACATTACACTTCTAATGAAACTTCCTCTTGCTGGTGCCTATCCCAGCTCTTTCACGAAGTGGAGTATAACTCTAGGTTACTGACATTACACTTCTAATGAAACTTCCTCTTGCTGGTGCCTATCCCAGCTCTTTCACGAAGTGGAGTATAACTCTAGGTTACTGACATTACACTTCTAATGGTACTTCCTCTTGCTGGTGCCTATCCCAGCTCTTTTACGAAGTAGAGTATAAATCTAGGTTACTGACATTACACTTCTAATGGTACTTCCTCTTGCTGGTGCCTATCCCAGCTCTTTCACGAAGTGGAGTATAACTCTAGGTTACTGACATTACACTTCTAATGAAACTTCCTCTTGCTGGTGCCTATCCCAGCTCTTTCACGAAGTGGAGTATAACTCTAGGTTACTGACATTACACTTCTAATGGTACTTCCTCTTGCTGGTGCCTATCCCAGCTCTTTTACGAAGTAGAGTATAAATCTAGGTTACTGACATTACACTTCTAATGGTACTTCCTCTTGCTGGTGCCTATCCCAGCTCTTTCACGAAGTGGAGTATAAATCTAGGTTACTGACATTACACTTCTAATGGTACTTCCTCTTGCTGGTGCCTATCCCAGCTCTTTTACGAAGTGGAGTATAACTCTAGGTTACTGACATTACACTTCTAATGGTGAGGAGGGTGGCAATTTCAATGGTAAATATTAGCCAAATGTATTTGTCAGTACATTTCTTTACTTGGCTTATAAAATTCTAGATTATGCAGAGTTCTGCATGTCATTACACTGTGCCTGATATCCTAAGACATAGATAAAACATTTCTATTTTATGATTGAACATGTGTTGAAGAGGATGTACTGCCCCAGGCATAATAATAGAATTACTACCACTACAAACATTTTAAGAATGGAAGCTGATTACTTATGAGGTGGACAGAACAAACCTATAAACTACAAAAAAAAAAAAACCGGCTAAGTCGAGTTGGACTCGCCCACCGAGGCTTCCGTACCATCCAACCTCTAAATTATATCAGCGCTCATATAACTCAGAGGTCTACTTTAATTGGCGCAAACTATGTATGTATGGGGACACCCTATAATTTTCAACTTTTTTTATTTTTTGGAATTTTTCCTTAATTTGTGCTGTAGGACCTTGCTTCTTGCCAAATTTCATGATTCTAGGTCAACGGGAAGTTCTAGGTTTTCGACCCAAAACCTATAGGGTACTTCCGGTTTACCTAGAATTGTCAATTTTGGTTATAAGCAAGTTCTTAGAGCACAAGTAAATGAAAAATTCAGAAAAATAAAAAAAAGTTGAAAATTAAGGTACATTTTGGTACTAACAAGTTTTCGCGAAAATCTAAATTTGCCCATAGCTTTTTATTGTGTTGACGTTACAAGACCTTCATTTTTATACACCCAATAGGGACTATAGACTTCAGTATCAGGTATAAATTTCAACTTGCTAGGTCCACCCGTTCCTGAGAAAATCAGTGGTGACACACGGACAGACGGACAGACAGACAGACGGACAAAAAAGTGATCTTATAAGGGTTCCTTTTTTTACCTTTTGAGGTACGGAACCCTAAAAACAAGCACAAAGTAAAAAGACCAGGATGGAGGAGTCTAAAATAAATGATATTATGTGTGCAAACATGAAATTATGTCAAGTATAAAGATAAAACTTTAGGCTTTTCATCTTATCACATACCAAAGCAGAAAGCTATATGCTGATATCATACGCCGGCATAGAAAAATTTCCATCATCTGAGATTTTGATTAAAATCTCTAAATAGCATTTTACGGCATACTTACTTGGAAACTTCAGAGCAATGTATTTGTAACTGTCTTTCATCTTCCATTTCGAGACCTCGTGCCAAGTTTTGGAACAGTGTTTTGTTCTTTATGTTTTCTAAAACTTTCAGTTTTTCTGCTTTACTAAGGTACGGAAGTCCTTCATATGTGAACTGTAATTTTATATAAATGCATATTAAAGTAAGCAAGTGCATCTATGATCATAACTAGAAGTGCCCCGCGGCTTCGCCCGCGTTAAAGACTTCTTTTACTTACTTAAAACTTTTATTTTGTAAAAACCATTCCATCATAAAAGACATCAAAGAAGTAAAAGCCAAATCGGTTCAAACATTGAACCCCCGTTTCATCCCCTTGAGGAGTGAATTTTGAAAAATCCTTTCTTAGCGGATACCTACGTTATAATAACTACCTGGATGCCAAATTTCAGCGCAATCCGAAACAATATTGATTTCAGACTTTGTTACCCTGCTTCACCCTGTTAGGGGTGGCATTTCGATAAGTCTGAAACACGTGTTTACTTATTTATTTACTGAAGTACTTGTGCGAAGTTTCAAATAGAAAAAACTATCTAATCTTGTTTCTCCAATCAAACTTTGAACCCCAATTTCATACCCTTAAGGGGTGAATTTTAGAAAATCATTTCTCAGAGGGATATAACGTCGTAATAACTATCTGCGTGCCAAATTTCAGCGCAATCCGAAACAATATTTATGTTTAGACTTTGGTACCCCATTTCACACTCTTAGGGGTGGAATTTAAAAAAAGCCTGTAACACGTATTTACTTATTTTTTTATTGAAGCACTTGTGTGAAGTTTCAAATAGAAAATACTATCTAATCTTGTTTCGCCATAAAAACTTTAAACCCTCATTTCATCCCCTAAAGGGGTGAATTTTGGAAAATCCTTTAGTACACCTTTACTAAGACAAATATATCCTCCACATTTCAAGTCGGTTTAGGCTGTGCGTTGTCTGTCAGTCAGTCAGTCAGTCAGTCAGTCAGTCAGTTAGTCAGTCAGTATGTCAGGACAAAGATTCTTATAGTATTAGAAGATAGGTTAATAACCTGGACATATAAGATCATTTCTAATGTGGGCTTGCTTCGCCCACATTGTTAAAAGCCACGGGGCTTAGCTAGTGATAGATCATTTAAAGTGCTGTGTGAACTCTGAGTCTTTTTTTATGATGAAAATGCACAAAAACTATAAACAACAATAAACTGACAGATCAAAAGCTTCATACCTTATTAAAATCGAAATTATGTCTGCAGAGAAACCTCAAGGTAGAAGCCTGGAATATAAAGGACTGGTTGACCTCTCCAAAGACTTGTGGACAGAGATGGAAGGTGTACCCAGTGGCTACATAGCTATCTCTGTCTCTTTCATATTGGAACATTGTCAGTCCTACTTGGGTCATGATCATTTTGCTAACTTCTGTTTTAAGCTGGTTGTATCGCTCAATATTGGTGTCAAACAATCTGAAAATGTAAGATTTTTTTGATATAAGGTACTAGATCAACTGGTAGGCAATAACAATGACTTAAGCCTTAAATTAAAAAAAATGTGGCATGCAATAAGTACTCTATTTTGCCAAAATGTATAAATGTCACTGCTATTTTGAAACATTAAAATATTGAGTCTTGCATTTTGGCACATTTTGAGTGGATGAAATGTAAAATTAAAAGAATTAAGTCAAACAAGATGATTTCAGAGACTTCTTTCATTTTCTGACTGACTGTTTACAAGATACCTTTTAATTAATACAGTAGAACCTCTGTAAGTCGAACTTCAAGGGAGACGCTAAAAAAATCGAGTTAAAGAGTTTTCGACTAGTAGAGGTTAACATTCATTCTTACTAATTTTCACAGCACTCATAATTTAACATTTTATTTGTAAACTGTTGTAAAATGTTTGTGTATTGCGGTAGAATGAACCAAACTATTTCTGACAATTTTTCAATCGTATCGTTAAAGTTCAAATGAATTATAAAATAATAAAAATAAACACCTGACACCAAGCAAGCAGGTGTTAATGTGAGTCATACATTCCTTAAGGGTTAATCCTATCTATTGTATACTCTTAAATAGTTTTCTAAGAAACAATGGTGTAGATATTAACATTATCAGCAGAATCTTAAAGTCGGCAACTTATTTTTCTTTGAATTATAGAGGTAATAAGTTTCAAATAATCTATTTGCAAAGGTTGTAAAATATTAAAAATTGCTATGTTCAAGATACAGAGGTCAAATTATTTTTTTCGAGTTATAGAGGGAAAATAAGTAGTTAATTTGCTTATCAGATTTCGAGAAATGGAGGTTTTGAGGCTTGAATGGAAGGGAACACAAACTTTTTTCGAGTTTGGGAAGTTATCGACTCATCGACGTTCGACTTAAAGAGGTTCTACTGTACAAGTAATATCTTAAAAATAAACGGCTCACTTTAGTTCTACTCCAACCAATTTTAGGGGTGGGAGGGGGGTGCTAGGGGGTGGAGGGAAAGGGTAGAGCCCCCCCTCTTGAAGGAAAAGTTGCGCAGACCCCCCCTTTCGGAGATATGATTTTTTTTGTTTTGAACATTTCACAATGAAATCATCTAAATAAGTGAAAAATTGGTAGGAATGTAACATTAACTGACATCAATTTTAGGGGAAGGAGGTGGGGGGATGGATAGAGCCACCCCCTGAAGGGGAAGCTGCAGAAACCCTCCTTTCGGAGATATGATTTTTTTGTTTTCTAACCAAATTATTAAAAATGTTCATTGTTAAAAAAATAATAATGACAATAAAATGTTTTGTTTAGGAATTCTGTTTTATTTTATTACTTTCCACATCCTACTAATCTAGCTGATTATATAATTACTAAGATAAATAATAAATAACGAAAATTAATCAAAACGGTTAGGTTTAGGTTTGAACTGCGACAACACCACCGTGCCGCGGCAGCGGCCAGCGAAGCACTAAAACAGAACACACTTTAACCAAATTCAATACCTCAAACTTGCTATTGAAAATGAGAAACTTACATTCTCTTGTTATTTTAAGTGTTTGACATATTGCATACATGACCTTTAGTGTATGAGCCCATCAACCCACCCTTCCCATATCCTACTCCAGCAAATTTTTAAGAATTTTAAAGAGTTTGGTTAGAAAACAAAAAGAATCATATCTCCTAAGGGTTTTTGGAGGGTTTCTGCAACTTCCCCTTCAAGGGTGGCTCTAGCCATCCTCTCGCCTCCTTCTCCCCCTAAAATTGATGTCAGTTAATGTAACATTCCTACCAATTTTTCACTTATTTAGATGATTTCATGATTAAATGTTCAAATAAAAAAAATCATATCTCCGAGAGGGGGGGTCTCCGCAACCTTTCCTTTAAAGGGGGGCTATACCCGTTCCCCCCCACCCCCTCCCACCCTAATATCGATTGGAGTAGAACTAAAGTCGTACCAAATAAACGTTAACATAATCTAAGACTAGAGTAAGACAAATCCAACAAGCCCATACTTAACGGGTTTATCATATTATGTAGTTTGTTGCGTCGAGCAGAGTTGATATGGCCACCCCCGGCTCTATCATCAGACCATAGACACCACAGACGTATATAGTACGACCTACTTGACAAGTCAAACCCAATAAGCCCAACTCGCTGTCTCGGTTCATGTCTCAATAATCAGACGAGCTTGATGGCACCATAACAATGCTTCGTCATCCGATTTATAAATGTATGCAAAATTTCAGCTCTGTATAACACCGGGAAATGGGCCAAATTTAACTTTCAAGATTTGATTACAGACAGGTACAGGTGAAACGTGAAACTATATAGAAGCTCAAAAAACAAAAATATGTAAAAAGATTGTAAATAAGTTGTTTTAACCATACCTGTACTTGAAACATTCTCCTGATAAAATAGCCGTGAATTCGGCATCGAACCCAACAAAACAGGCACGTTTTAAATCTCTGATTACATTTGGAAGTTCTTCTGAAAAGTTTCGCCTGGTTATTTCCATGTGTTTTCTATTTTGTTTCACCGTAATACCGATTTACCGAAATGTTTACACTATCTATTTTACAGATTACCCGTGTATTATATTATAATTATTATTTTCTTTGTTTTTGGCTTTTGCGATAATACCACCACAATTTCGCCAATGTCAAGTTTAGTTTGGTTTAGTCGAGTGGAAACCAAAGAGAATATAACCACTACGTTAAGAAGAGTCGGGCCTCCCATAGAGCAAACTGACCAAATAGCGAAATGTCAAAACACAGGGCTTTTATAGTAGCCAAAATACCAGCGAAAAAATCTTCTGCTAATTGACCAACATAACAAAAAAAAACCTAGTGATGTACCGTATCGGCAAAAACATCGATAACGATCGAACTACCGTTGCTTGGTCAATACTTTAGGTTATATTTTGTACTTAACTAATTTTGTTTTAGTGATTAGATTGTGAAAGTTATATTTTTCCTATTTTGGTTTAACAACTCCACCACTAAGACAAAACCAGTTTGAGAAAATGATAGGCAGTAAAACAAAATATTAAATTTTATCAAGTTTTTTATTTTTGGAGTATGATGCTCTGTAGGGTTCGCTCATTCGGCATCGGCATCAGCAGCTTAAGATAACGATATACCTGTAATGTAATATTGACTTATTAGTTTATCGCTTAACAATAATTTCTGGGGCATGCTGTATACAGGGCCGGATTTAGGGGAGGGCAACCGGGGAAACAGCCCCGGGGCCTACACACACCCTACAATAAAAAAAATTCAAACATCTAAATCATCAACGATATTTCGGTTAAAAAAACCGGCCAAGTCGAGTTGGACTCGCTCATCGAGGCTTCTGAAGCATACCAATTAAGCTAGACCTCTAAATTGTATGAGCGCTCATATAACTCAGAGACCTATCTTAATTGGCGAATCTATGTATGTGGAGCACCCTTTAACTTACATTTTCATTTTTTTTTAATGTTTCCTTTATTTGTGCTATAAGACCTTGCTTCTTGCCAAAATTTGTGATTCTAGGTCAACGGGAAGTACCCTATAGGTTTTGGGTCGAAAACCTATAGGGTACTTCCCGTTGACCTAGAATTGTACATTTTAGTTGAAAGCAAGGTCTTACAGCACAAGTAAAGGAAAATTTCCGAAGATTAAAAGAAGTTGAAAATTGAAAACATAACTATATAATAATATACACTATCGATATCGACAAGCACCGCAATGCGCCCCGCACTATTTTTCACAAAGAGTTTATAAAGATTGTTAATTGATGAAATATTGAGACATTTAAGTCTTTGCAGTCCGCATATTTCACTATTTATGTTTTATTATCACTTACAAGCAAGGTGATAATAATCGAACACCTTAAATTCATGCTAAATGCATGCTATCTATAGTCCACACTAGGTTATTTATTGTAAAACACAAAATAAAACAATAAAATAATTATTTTGAAAAAGCCGATTAACACGCTACCACAGGCTAAGTAGAAATACATGCTAGCCACAGACTAAGTAGAGATGTAACTTCTTTTTCTTCACATCATGCTACTTGATGGCATTTATTATGACAACGAAACGAAAGAGATAGTAAGAAATAGTGAGTGAGACGAATATAGACTTCCATCGGACGCGCCCCCCTTTTCATATCATTCCCTTTCATCATTTTTTTGTACTGCAGCTTCAGTAGACTGGTGGAAACTGGAAAGACCTTAGTTAGGACGCTTTTTATAAACACAGATAACACATAAAAATTTAAACTTACTTTCTGCGGAATCAATTCTACAAAACTAGTTACAGTATGGATGAAAATTAAAAAAAATAGACAAAAAGAACTCGTTTTGGATACAGTATTGCCAGGTCTATTTTTCACTTTACCCTAGTTTCCGTCATCTTTTACCCTAAATTTGCAGTTTCTTAGAAAAAATACCCTAAACTCTCATATATTTGTTTAAAATTATTTAAAAATGACATAAAAACCGCACTCTGTGGGTACGTTCACGGAATTGTGCCTTATACTTAAAGCCGGATTTGATTACCCTAAAGATTACCCTAAACAATTCTTTACCCTAAAAATTACGCTGTCACCTCAATTTTACTCTAAATCTAGAGTAAATTACCCTGACTTGGCATCAGTGTTTGAATATTTACAAGAAAATTGTGTATTATATTCTCTTTGCAGATTACTATATGTGTCAGAGAATCTATATTCTATTTGTATTGTAATTGTTGCGTTCTACAAAATTTTTTTTTAAAAGTTTTATTATGGCTCCACACGATTAGTGTATTTAGCCAGTGTCAAGTATTCAAATTCTTTAAGTTTTTATGAATTTAAGTCGTAGAGATGGGTTAAAGTCACATTTCAGGTCAGTTTTCAAGTAAAAGTCTAGTCGAAGTCATACCTTCAGTAAAGATATGGTGTTTACTGCAGATTTTCAGTGGAATTTTGGTGAGAACGCAAATAGCATGTTTTTCAACATTGTGCTGTTTCTCTGTTTTCTGTTACTCGTACTCATTCACCGGCACTTAATGGTTAATAATCCACTTTTATTACACATTAACTCGCGGAAGAACACAAGTTTTAGGAAAAAATACAATGAGATCACACACACTTTTCCACGTTCCCGCTAAAACACTCTACTAATTTTATAATTTATTCACAAACAGGCTTACTACGAGCACAAGACAGACAAATCATTTTTTAGAAAACGGAAGAAAAGAACAGAAAGAAAGATAATTATATTATATTTTCAATCGTTGAGGGAAAATTAAATGTATATTTTGTTTGTACCACGGAGAATATAAATACTGTTTGTACATTAGTCCCGCGACACTGCATACATAATTAAATAACTCAGAATTATGAACGTACTTTGTACCAACCAACACTATAAAAATAAATTTATAACCATAATACCACAGATTATATAATAGTTACTGCGTAAATAATAGTTTCCGATGATAGTTTGGCTACACAGTACGTTCATAATTCGGGTATCAGCAATGTAGGGAAGTGCCAAATCCATATACATCCATATATATCCATACGTAGTATCTCCTTAGTAGTCTGTGGCCAAATCTTTTAACGTACAGTGCCACAAGAATAACTTGGCGGTGGTGGTTTTTGGAACTAATTCCGAGAGATTAATTAATTATATTATTAATTGTGAGATTACCGCGACATTATTGTTGATAAATCTGCTACATTAAAATAGTTCAATAATGCTAAAAGTAATTAAAAGTGGTTTAAGAGAAACTGTTATCAAAGTACAATGTAAAAGCACAGTGGCGCACAGCCGCGCCAAGTTATACTTGCCGGACTGTACAATGAGTGATTCAGTACTCTGTGATGTATATACTCCATGAACTCCATCATTCACGCATGAACGATTTTTTTTGGTTTTATTATGGCTCCACACGATTAGTGTATTTAGCCAGTGGTGTAAGTATTGAAATTCTTCAAGTTTTCATAAATTTAAATCGTAGAGATGGGTCAAAGTCACATTTAAGGTCAGTTTTCAAGTAAAAGTCTAGTCTAAGTCATATATTTAGTAAAGATGTGGTGTTTACTGAAGATTTTCAGTGGAATTTTGGTGAGAACGCAAATAGCATGTTTTTCAACATTGTGCTATTTCCTTACACTTGCACAAATCCACCGGCACTTAATGGTTAATAATCCATATTTATTATATATATAACCATAACCATAGACTCGCGGAAGAACACAAGTTTTAGGAAAACATACAATGCGAGCACACACACTTTTCCACGCTCCCGCCAAAACTCAATTGCTTTAATTATAGACTACTTTAGGTAGAGATACTACTGTCTACGAGATACGAATAAGAAAAAGTAACCATATCACGTTAACACAAAGACTCTTTGTGTTATAGTCGTTATTCTTTGTCAAATAGTAACTTAATATCATTGAGGTACACGTACGTATGTAGTACATTCATATCGATGCATAATATAAATACATTATTGTAATGTACTATAAGATATGATCCTACAAAAGAAAGAGATAAACTCCTTGCAAGTGTCGGTTTCTTTCGGCCCGGTAGTGCATAGGCGACATCAAGGAGAATAGACTCTATAGTGAAATGGAAAGTCCTAGGGAAAGTCTGATCAAACATCAAACTACAGACAATGACAATCGAAGACTTTTTTTATTATTTTGTAACTTTCATCATGGCTTCACACCATTAGTGTATTTAGCCAATGTTAAAGTATTAGACATTCTCAAGTTCTTCGTTGTTCCCTAAATTATCTTTTAGGATCCGTCCCAAGGGGTACCAACGGAACCCTACTACTGAGACTTTACTGTCTGTCCATCCGTCCGTCCGTCCGCCAGTCAGAGGGTTGTATCTCTTAAACCGTAAGAACCTAAATTGAAATTTTCACAAAGTATTACTATAGCCGCTATAACAACAAATGCTTAAAACAGAATTAAGTTAAAAATGAAAGGTCCTCATACAAGAATCGTGATTTTTAGGCGTTTTTTGCTTGATCTTATGAGTTATGAACCATGATGTAGTTTGGTCCGATTTAACGCCGCGAAGACACAAATTTGCGCGTTATCTGCTAAAAAGACTCCCTTCTCCGTAGCTCCCCGATTTTAGGGCGTTTACCTCACAATATCCAACAGTCTTGGGATCTATTAATTTCTAGTGAAGTCTAATTTAAGAGTCACCTAGAAGCCAAAGTGAAACTTGCATCCAGGAAGCTCGGTGTGCTGAACAGAGCGAAGCGATATTTCACACCACTTCACCACTTCAATGGCTTGTGCTTTACAAAGTATAAATTTGTCCACATATAAAATATTACTTGCACTTTTGGAACGGCGCTCCAAGCTACCAGCTTCAGCTTTTTGACTTCTGACAGAGAAGTGCCACTGGAATTATCAACGATCCAGAACTTTGTGAAAAATTGAAGCCACTCAGCCTCCGTAGGGACATCGGTGAGCTGGCGATCTTTTATCGTGTATAGAATGGGGAATTCTCTGAAGGCCTTTTTGACCTGATTCCACCATCGCCATTCTTTTATCGTGCTGCTCGGCACCGTCAAAAAGTACTATCCTTTTTAACTGAGAATTTTTACCGTGTACCTAACTGTAAGATGTGGATTAACCTGCCCGCCGCGATCTTTTCATCTATCTACAGGATAGGAAATTTTGAAAAAGGTATCTATAAATTCCTCAATGGTCGGCAACGCATTAACAGCACTCATGTGTTGCAGTTGTTCATAGGCGACAATAACCGCTTACCATCCGGCGGGCTGTCTGCTTGTTTGCCCACCATAACATTAAAAAAAACATAATAGATAAACACTTGAAATTTGATCATAGTGTGTAGGTACTAGATGCTATCAACATCAACATCAACCACAACATCAATACTAATACCAATATTATAAACGCGAAAGTGAGTTTGTATATTTGTTTGTATGGGACTTCTTCACGGTCAAACGGTTGGACCGAATTAGCTGCAATTTTGCACAGGGGTAGCCAGTATGATGGATAAGGCTATAGGATACTTTTTAACGCGGGCGAACCCGCGGGGTTCAGCTAGTCATAAATAATTTAAGATCGTTTAAAAAACCGACTTCAAACGTCGAGCTAGTCAATTTCAATACTAAGTTTAAAAGTGTTTATCTTCATGTCTCTGGAGATACTGAACATTATCTCGATGAAATTTAAATGGTACCACATGTTAAGTATATATACCCTTTCAAGTAATATCATCATGATCAGACGATATCAGTCCACCGCTGGACATAAGCTTCTCCTAAGACAAGCCACTGAGCCCGATCTTCGACTCTTTTTGTTTCCAGTATCATATCATCGATGTATACAAATTCATCGATGATTTTTGTTGATTTATTAAAAACCTCTAGACCGATTTCGTTAAAATTTAAATAGGACCTGAGAAATACCTACTTATACCCTACTAACTGACCCGGCAAACGTTGTTTTGCTAAAACCCAAATATCTTACGGAACCCTAAAATTTAGCCTATGTTACTCGTGGATAATGTGGCTTTCGAATGGTGAAAGAATTTTTAAAAACGGTCCAGTAGTTTTTGAGCCTATTCATTACAACCAAACAAACAAAGTTTTCCTCTTTATAATATTAGTGTAGATGTAGATGAAACAAAAAAGGAATTTTTCTAATCGGTTCAGGCATCTTCAAGTAATCGATGAACATAGGTAAATAAAAAATAAATCCGACGAATTGAGAACCTCCTCCTTTTTGAAAAATAAATTAAAATTAAAGTCTCCAACTCCTCTCTCCAACAGGAAATGGGTTCTTTCGAATCTTATATTTTATTAAATATTATTAAATACATATGGTACGGAATTCTAACTAATTACGGCAAATTAGAGTTTTGCGTTTATAATGAAACTAGCGGCCCGCCCCGGGTTCGCACAGGTAGAAAATATATGTCAGGTACAAAATTTGCATCTGTTTGTTGCGTCGAGTAATAATTAATATCTTCAACAATCATCGTCATATTTCAACCAATTTACACAAAACCCTAACAAATTAATTATACCTAGGTACACCTAAACCTTCCTCATACATTACCTCATATACTCCGGCTATTTGTGAAAAACGCATGAAAATTCGTTCAGTAGCTTTTGAGTTTATTGCGAACAGACAGACAGAAAGAGACGGCGAGGAACTTTGTTCTAAAATATGTAGTTATATAGGCGTAGAGGACAGTTTTTTTAAAAATATCTTATAGGCTATCGTTTCACCACTATCTCACCTGTTGGTAAGTGATGATACGGTTATGATGATAGTTACCTTGCTTCTGATTCGAAGGTCGTTGGTTCTAATTCCGGCTATATACCAATGTATGGGTGTTAGTACGAAGGTAGTGGGATCATTAAGTCGGTGATCTGCCTGACTTGCTGCCAAAAAGTAGCTTACCACCAAGGAGAAAATCAGCCGGCATAACCTTACGGTGTTCCGTCAGCACAGCTCTCGAGAGTCGGTCCATTCTAGGCCTAGCGTGTTCACCATCGTCGACCACAACATTATTTTTAATCCCCGACGCAAAAAGGAGTGTTATAAGTTTAACGTGTGTTGTATCTGTGTGTCTGCCATAGGCTTTGATTATATACTCGTCTACATGTATATAATCAAAGGCCATAGGCATCGTAGCGAACTGAGAAATGTATTGAACTTCTAACTACAAGTCGCAAAGGATTCTGTTTTTTTTTGTGGATACCTTCCTACATAACATAAAAAGAAATGTATAACTACTAGAAATGTATATATACTTATGTAAGTTACTTCACCTATAATTACGAAAAAATTAGGCATTTAATTTATATTACTACCCCCATTTGGTAAAATCGCCCGCAGCGTTGCTGCTAACGTCAGCCCATGAATTTTACAGCGTCTGGAACATTGTTGCGAACCCGATTCACTATATATCAAAGCACCAGCCACCAGCTCAAATATTTAGTAGGAAGAGAGCACATAGGTAAAATATAATCTATATTATCTTATTACTGCGTAACACCGTAAATAGGTGGCCCGTTGAGATTAATACAAGTAACAGTTGCACAATATATGAGTTGCATAACGAGAGAGAGAGTTTGCTCTCAGTCTCGCCAATTTACTTCCGAATCGGGCCCTGTAATGCTAAGCCTGAAGGTGCAATGTGTTGCAACGGCAACAAGCACCATTCGCAGTCGGCAGTTGTTGGTCGAGTCGCGTGGCCGTGGCGCATTCACTGCCCCAAATTTCCGACCAGTATTTTTAAACATGTAAACATTTGCCTCGTTAAAAAAGTTAACGTTCCTATTTCAAAATTTTACAAACATGGAGTCTGAAAAAAGTGCGATGGAACCTCATAGTGCGCCGATGAAGAAACCAAATTACATGCTGATGTCCTTACAGAGGATATTGGTGCTATCAGTAATACTAGCCGGTGTTATAGTTGTGGTTTATTACACCCCAATGCCAGGTACGCTGATTTTTGTCATAATGTGATAAGTGGGATAAGCAAGCAACACGATGCCTATAACATATGGCTTGGCACGCTAAACTCGCAAAGATCTCTAGCCTATTGTGGGTTTATTGTATGTTGTACGATTTTAAATGTATGTTGTATTCAGAGTCTTAAATTAGTACCTATCTATCGTTCATTACATTGAGAATTAGTGTCAATATATACATAGGTATATTATTAGTTATTGCATATTTCAAATTATGCAGGTATTTATTTAGGCATTCGTCGTACCTGTTCACCTTACGTACCTAGTACTATTATCTATTGTACTAATGTCTTTCGTAAATAATTTACTCTTACTCGTAAGTGTCTAAAGTCGAGATAATACGTATCTCAGAGTACTATGCTATTATGCGAGATGACACCACAAAATACTAAGTAGTAATTTTATCATCGTAAGGGGATATAGAGTTCTACTCATGATTCTACTCAATCTTGTACTATTATTTATTCTGTGACTCAACTGCCAAAGCCACGATGCGCAAACAGCTTAGAATTTATACAAACATAGACCTAAAAGCTACTAACTATAGGTACTTAATTACGTAAATTTACAACGATAGCAAAATTATTCCGACAACCATTTTCGTAATTTAAGGTCATTGACTTGACTTTATTACCTTTACTATTTTTAACTATACCTTTTGCTTTGTCGATTATGTTCTTATTGACTTACACCAGTTCCACCAAGGTCGTCAAAGTATTAGCAAAATGTAATGTGTGCGTAGGTAGGTATACCTACATATATATCAATAATTAGTCACGTTAGTACTCTGTCGCAATGAGAAAGAAAACTCTTCTTGGTGTACACTACTATTAAGGAAAGGCTAATTGTTTGTCTTTTAATTTGACAAGGTTCTATTTTGTGTGTTCGTTCATTCGGATTTTTTTCGAGGGTCTAACGTCGCTCTCTTCCGTATGTTTAGTTTACCCTACACGTGTACTTGAATGAGAATTTACTGATGCTTAGGACTTTAAGGAGGCATCGAATCAAAAATAAATATTCATTAAGAATCGGTCCGTTGATTGTAGCTTGATTGTAGCGAGTTTGGCAGAAGGGAAGGGATCTCGTTTTTTGGTTACAACTGGTGCTATAACTTTTACCATTAGTGTAATCATGATCAAGTGTTCGCTTGTCACAAATGTAAATGACATGATTTCTTGTTTATGTTTGGAAACGTTTCGCAAGGTATTAAGAATCTCAATGTTTAACATGTGGCCGAGTTTTTAAGTTCTAGCATAGAAAAGATAATAATACTACGTAGGTTCTAGGTAGGAAATTTATTATTTCGAGTATTCACGATTTGACAGTGATTTATGCTAAAACGTGAGATTATAATGCTCGACTATTTGGTTCCAGAGGAGTATTTCGAGAACTGTGATCGAGAGTGCCACGAGCTGGACTGGCCGATGATATGCCGGGTCAAACTAGTCATCGAGGTCTACAAGACACTAAGCAAGTAAGTTGTAACATAAAGTACTTCACACACGGCAGCTATAATGTAGATATATTATAGCTCGATATATTTCAATACATCTCAATATTCTCAATACGTCACAACACAAGATGCAGAGCGATACGAATAGATATTTACTTTTCAAAAATCGATAATATAGCATCCACTGAGACACACCAATGAGATGCAGGGAAAATACATTACATTACCTGCTGTGTATGTGATACCTTAAGATAATTAAAAGCTATACATCCCAGGATGTAATGTACTTTAATATACATTAAAGCTACAGTGTATGAAGTGTTTAAGTGCAGTGCTTAAGAGACAGTGGTTTCTCAATAAAACTTATCTAATTATTCCACTTTCCGTCGCAATCTTGACTCTGACTCTACAAGCACAAACAATGACGTTATTATTTCTACTGTGGTGGTGGTCTATTTCAATATTTGGGCAACAATTTATGTATACTCTTGCCAAACTTAGACGGTAGATATTGGTAATAGTTTTTGATTCTGCAAGAAAAACTGCAATTCAATGTGAAAATTCTTATCGCTGCGGCAACTTCATCTAGTTAAAATATCAAGCAAAGAATATATTATCGTATACCCTCATTTTATTGCTGTAGTACACGATGAGATTTTCATCGTGTAATTTACCTTTACTCGAAGTCTCGTTAGTGTGATTAAAACTTAACACCGCAAAAACTTATGTCACTCACTTGCAATTTGCAATTAAATTGCAATTTGCAACACGTTATCATAATATAAGGTCAGTAGGTTGATGAATCAGTAAACACAGGTAATTTTACTTTTACAAGGTGTATCCGACGACCTTATAGAACTGATTTTGTAACCCGTGCTGTTTTGCACTTATATTATGGTTTGATTTAATACTTACATTATTTACTTATTCCGCAGATCCTGTGGCAGTTGCACAGAAAAAGATGGCGGTGAATGTCCTGCAACATGCATATCGGCAGACGGTCGAGAGCGAGGAGTTCTCTCGGCCAATAGAAAGCTGCCAGCTCCCGTGCTTCATGTCTGCCATAACGACATCCTCGTCGTTGACGTAGTGCACAGAGCTCCGGCTCACGCCCTCTCCATCCATTGGCGAGGACAGCCACAAAAGGAAACTCCTTTCATGGACGGTGCTCCGATGTTGACGCAGTGTCCACAACCCGCATACACGACATTCCAGTACAAATTTCGTGCGTCGGCAGTTGGAACTCACATGTACCATGCGCATTCTGCCGCTGATGCAGCCGACGGACTAGCTGGAGCATTAGTAGTTCGACAATCCCCCAGACTAGACCCCATCAAAAAATTGTACGACGTCGACGCCACAGAGCACACCATCTTTATATCTGAATGGGGACACTCGATGGGACCTCTGGCTGGCATGATGTCAGCGGTTCCTAATGCAGAAGCACTCCTCATTAACGGCAAGAGTCATTCGCAAGAATCTCCCGATTCACCGCTATCTAGATTTACGGTAGAGCACGGTAAACGCTACAGGTTCCGTCTAGCTTACGGAGGAGGTTCTAAAAGCTGCGCTGTAAAGTTTTCCATCGAACAGCACGTATTAAAGCTGGTCGCTTTGGACGGTCATCGTATCGAACCGGTGGACGTTGACTCCATAGAGTTTGGCAGAGGAGAACGGGCGGACTTCATTTTGGAAGCAAACAGGGCTCCCAGTGTGTACAAAATGAGTGTTGAGGCGGACAAATCGTGCCAGGAGGACTTGAAAGGTGTTTCAGAATTGGTTTACATGGAGGGACATAAAGTGTTGTATGAAGACGCGGGTATCATGGCAGAGCGAGAGTTTAGTAGTTTGTTCAGTGAACGGTGCAGTGCCGACAGTGTGTTGTGTTTGAATGAGCTGCGTTCCAGTGAACCACTTCCGACCGAGTTGACTGAAGTCGACGAGCCAATTTACGTGCCTTTTAATTACTCCACGAGGCGGATTTCGGCAAAACGAGTAGGTGAGTACACAATAGGTACATACTATGTAAAATGTAGACACGTTTGAAAAGCGAATTTATAACATTTCGCAAGTTTAATTGGCAATTAACAAGCTAGAGTTAAGAGTGTTACTTTTAATGACTGTGTTAAAATGATTTGGAGATATGCAATTAAATTTTCAGTGACGTTTTCTTGAAATTAGACTATTATACGTATATTGTTTTGTCCGGTATATTTTATATTTCCTGTGGATTTAAAGTTTTTCAGATCTTCACTTAGTCATCTTCACTCCTGAAAAAAATCTTTAATATTAAAATGTTTACCGAATTCAAAAAGGAGGAGCTTCACAGTTCGTCTGTATGATTTTCTTTGTTCACCGATTTCTTTCTGAATTGTGGACCGATTTTCAAAATTATTTTTTTATTCGAAAAAGTATATATCATGAGGCGGTTCCATTGTAAATTCATCGAAATCTGGTTTGTATCTCCTGAGCTAAACTCCTTGCTACTGATGAATTATTTATTTTATTTATTTATTACTAGCGCGGCATTTGAAGTTGGTTTTTTCGTTTTTAAAACGATCTTTAAAACGAAGTCTACGTGACAGTGGCTTCATGCATTTTAACGTTTGTCATTTACGAGAATACCTCCAACAGCTGCTACTTTGGTTGTGAAAACTTTATAGACAGTTTACATTGTGTTTTAAGGATCAAGAAGATACTGTGTACTTCGTACTACTTGAATTATTTTATTGGGTAGGTACTATGAAATTTAGTGAGGCTGAGGTATTATAACATTTATACCTAATACTCTTAAATTATCTCTTAAGAGGGAACGCGGGGTGCACGTTTCAATACAAATGTATTGAAACCCCCGTTTCCTCCCTGGAAAATGTTTATAGAAAAAAAATTGTTTCTACAAAAAATCAAGGTCTGCTGTAGTCAAAAAATAAAATGATAGAGAGCTATCATTTTATTTTTTGACCAACCAATTGCAAAAAAAATATGACTCTTCAAAAATGTTAAAGAGGAGATTAGAGTGCTTATATTTCTTTTTGCATTTTGTTGGTCAAAAAAGGAAAAGTGCACACCGCGTTCCCTCTTAAATAGGTCCCATATCTATTGTATAATTACAATGTGCATTTGTGGATTACAATATGATTTGAGATTTTTGGTCAACATCGACAAATAGGTGTATATAGAATCAGATGACGCGGTCCGGGAATCTACGGTTCGTACGACGCCACGATTTGAATAGTTCTCGACGAAGTAAGACGAAAAGTACGAATCAAATTTTTCGATATCTCGCTTAGTTCGAGATACATAACATGCATGAGATACATATATATACATACACACACATACCTAACAACCACATAACCTTACCGTAGTCGCGTAAAAATAAAATATTTTTTCGGCTTTCGAGTAACGATATCTCGTCAATCTTATCATCTCTCTTAAAATCGTGGCGCCGCGGCCGTAGGTACCGTAGTCTTGTCGAAGGTTCACTTACCACTTTAGACGCGCCTATCTTTTAAATGATTAACTTTGAGAAAAAATGATTTTTAAGAACCTCAATGTCATTTTTAAAGACCTATCCCTAGACAATCCCACAAGTATAGGTTTTGAGAAAAAAAATTTTTTGTTCCAGTTCCATGTATGGGATGACCCTCCTTAAACTTTTATATTTTTTATTTTTGTATAAAAATCATAAAGCGGTTCACAGAATACATCTACCTACCAAGTTTCAATTCAGTAGTCCTAATAGTTTCGGAATAAAATGGCTGTGACATACGGACGGATAGACAGACAGACAGACAGACAGACAGACAGACAGACATGGCGAATCTATAAGGGTTCCGTTTTTTGCCATTCGGCTACGGAACTCTAAAAACATAAACCTACCCATCCGACCCCCGGCGGAGCTGGCGGTAGTTAGCGGTCAATAGCAATAGTAAAAAAAATATTTAAAATTATGTTAAACAAATGTATATTCAACATAGTATATCGCTACAAATTCTTCAACTATGTTATTTGTTTGGTAAGTACAGTTTAAATTAAAGCGACAATGGCCTGAGAAGCATGGAAAATATTCCATGCTTCTCAGGCCATTTAGTCACATTCCTAAATTTTAGCGTTTTCTCATGCATTGTTTCCATAAGCAGAAAAGGCGAAGCTTATGGTCTGTATTATTTCTTTAGTAACTATAATTACTATCACAATAATTAATCACTTTCATAATTAGCAACTTACGTCAGTCCACTGCTAGACAATTCGACATATGCCGCCGTATTCACATACAACTATATGAGGTTTCACAGCCTCTCCTAATTCTCGTCAATGAGCCCGATCTTCGGTTCTTCGCATGATTCGAATTCAATGAAAGTTTGTGAGTGTGTAAGTATATTTTTACCATTGCCACTCGAAAAAGAGCACTTTATTCATCGACAGCAGTGAATAAAACGCTCTTTTACTCACTCGGTGAATAAAAACATTTTGAATTTGGAACAAGCACGAAATACGAATTATGGTCAAAAAATAAATAAATCTTGCTGAAAGTGCCTACTGGCGGGCTAAATGGAGGTAAATTATAGAAGCTATATAATGAAATAAAAATAAATATACCGCCAATTTTGGTTAAATTATTTTTTTTGTTTTCATTATGGCTCCATACCATTACCAGATTCAAGTATTAAAATTGTTCAAGTTTTTGTAAATTCAAGTCATAATGCTGAGTCAAAGTCACATTTCTGTGTTGTGAGTTTTGAGTCATGTTGGAGTCATAGTCTAGTCCAAGCTTTACTAAAGATGTGAACTTAACTGAAGATTTTCAGTGGGATTTTGGTGAGAACACAAATAGCATGTTTTTCAACATTCTGCTGTTTCCCTACACTCGCACACATTCACCGGCACTAATTGGTTCATTAATCCACATTGATTACACATTACTAATAAAATATGATTAACATAAATACCATAAGCAGGTACTACTATTTATTTTCTCGCAGTCAATGGTAAAAAGAAGATTACACGACTCATGAATCAAAAATTTAATCTCGGTCCTTGTATCCCTCGCTCCGCTCAGGATTCTAATCTAGAATCCCTCGCTACGCTCGGGATTCAACTATAGAATCCTTCGCTGCTCTCGGGATCCAACTGAGTCCCTCGAATTAAATTGCTTTTTTATTCACTTGTTGTATAATCTACTATTGTTTACTTCTTCACGCTCAAACTCCTCAACCGATTGAGCTGAAATTTAGTATGTAAGCCTAGATCCTGGAATAAAATATAGAGTACTTTTATCCCGTTATTTACACGAAAACGATGTCTGCGCGCGTAAAACCGCAGGGCACAGCTAGTAATATAATATTATACTTTCAAAGCATAGCGAAAATATGCTTATTTTCGTGTATAACTTGTGTTGTATGGTTTTGGGTAAAATGTAAGTGCCATTTACTGAATCAAAATTATTGGTAAAGTCTGCGACCTAAATAAAGGTCAATTGAATATTAATATGTATGCAAGGTTTCAGAAAAACAAAAAGGGGTAGCCTTGGCCTTTTGAACTCGATAAATTATAAAATTTAAATAAACTGTTTCTACCTATGTCCGTTACAGACTTTGAAACCATCCAACCGATGTGCCCCAAGTCGGTTTCATTAGAAAGGCAATAATGCGAAAATGGTTTAAGATCACTAAAACAATGCTTTTGGTACATGCGTTCACATTTATTTTTTAGCGTAGTAGCACACGCCGGTCTTCCGCTAGTATAATAGAATTGAATAACAACTTAACTATTGAAAAGTACAAAAAACCCGACTGCGTGAAAAAAGATTTATTAGCATTTTCTATTCCAAACTCTAATACAACATATAAGTTATACATATACAGTGTGGAAATTAAACTCAGGCCCTGGAGGGAAACTACTTTAAATCCTTAAGCTAGCTCATTTTACTTAAAGGAGACATTCCTTTATTTTTGAAAAGAAACAAATCTGCATTAAAAGATTTTTTAAAACTCGCTTGCTTCGCCCGGGACTCGAACCAACTAAAATTAAAAAAAATAAACACTCTTTATTTTAATATACTAATCGGTAGTATTAATATTCAGGATAAAGTTTCTCTAACAAACATTAGGTCTTAAAAATAAAAATAATCGTTAAATCTAACATCAACTTTATTTTACTATCAATTTTGTAACACTTAAATTATTTAACTGATAAATTGTTCGAAATGAGCCCCGTCGTTCCGGCTACACAACATTAGTCGCCGTTGAAATTCATTTCTTGTAGCCTTCAGCAAAGTGTTGTGGTGTATGCCCCTAATAACATTTTCTATCGCAATCCTTAGCTCTTGAACGGTTTCATAGCAAGTTTCATAAACAACATTTTTTACATGACCCCATAAAAAGAAGTCCATGGGCGTCAGGTCTGGACTTCTTGCAGGCCATCTAATCGTCCCGTTTGTACCTATCCAGGCATTGAAATTTTCATTAAGGTATGCCCTGGCAATTCTGCTGTTGTGGGCAGGTGCACCATCTTGTTGAAAAATGATATTATTTCGTTCCTCTTCTGGCAGAAGGTTTAATTCGTTCGCAGTCGGGTAAAAAACCTAAGTCCTATAACCATATGATATCAGAGAGTTTCAGTCCCTAAGATGAGCTTGATGCTACCATCTTGTAATTAAATAAAACTGGCCAAGTGCGAGTCAGACTTTTTCCCGCACACGGAGGGTTCCGAACGCCATCTATCGAATTTCTAACGAACTTCTAACACTAACCAACTAACCAACTAAGTAAACGTTAACACAAAGGTAGAATAGTTTTATATAGTAGTAATAGTAATACTAGTAATAGTAATTGTAGCAATTAATATTATTAAATATCTGGTTGACCGAGCTTTGCTCGGTATTTTTTGCCACTTAAACAGACAAATATGATTCTTCCCGACATCTATTGACGAATAATAATACATTTTTTTTTAATTGAGAGCAACTAACTGCTTTACTGATACAGTACTTCTACTCGCCAATAGATGTCGGGAAGAGTCATATTTTAAGTTGATTATCAATAAAGTTGATGATTGAAAACACGAATAAAACAACATTTTCTGAAAATGACTCCTAGCTAGATCGATTTATCGCCCCCGAAATCCCTTGTAGGTATACTAAATTTTATTTAATCGTTGGAGCCGCTTCCGAGATTTAGATTAAGGTAAAGATGATAGCGCCATCTTAGCAACTACATAGGTGGCGCTGCGCTATCGTAAAAATCTTTTTTTTAACTTTTCTTTAATTTTTAACTTTGTTGTGTTTTTAGTATTTGTTGTTATAGCGGCAACAGAAATACATAATCTGTGAAAATGTCAACCGTCTAACTATCACGGTTCATGAGATACAGCCTGGTGACAGACGGACAGACAGACAGACAGACAGACAGACAGACAGACAGACAGACGGACAGCGGAGTCTCAGTAATAGGGTTCCGTTGGTACCCTTTGGGTTCGGAACCCTAAAAATGTGTAAAGCGTCTTAAAAATATTTGTATTATAAACATAATATAGAGTTCTTCAGGATCATTGATACCAATTGGTAAATAATAATCTGGCTAAGTGCGAGTCGAACTCGCACACGAAGAGTTCCGATTGAAAAAAATGTTTTTTGTATGTAAACCCTTTAATGTTTGACCTAATTTAGTTTTAATTATTTGATGTTATAGCAACTATTATAATACACACTATGAGCAAATTTCAAGTCTCTATCTATAACGGTTTGTAAGATCGAGCATAAAAAACTTGAAAAAACACATTTCTTGACTTTAATTTTTAGCTTAAATTAGTTTTAATTGTTTGATTTTATAGCAACTATTATGTGTATGTGTTACCGAATTAAAGTAAGTTATCGGTTGAATATACCGCGAATCGGTAAACGTAGCGTTTGACGCCCTGTGACCTGTACCCCTAGTACGAGTTTTTATCGTAAACGCTTTTGACAGATCTCCCATAGTTTTCGACTTATTCTGGCTCTCTGATTGGTCTAAATTTAGTGAAGTGTAGTAACCACTAGAGGCGATGTACGGTTTTTCATACAAAATTTGTTCGATATACGATATCGAGTTTGGTATGAAAACTCGTACTAAGGGTACAGGTGGAGCGACGACTTTCGTAAAGCGGTGGGCAGTGACTGGAAACAAAGAGCCGAAGATCGGGCTCAGTGGATTGACTTGGGAGAGGCCTATGTCCAGCAGTGGACTGATACCGGCTGATTATGATAGCAACTATTATAATACATACTATGAGCAACATTTCAAGTCTCTATCTAATACGGTTTGTAAGATCGAGCATAACACGCCTGAAAAAACACGTTTCCTGTATGGGGACCCACTTTTAATTTTAACTTATTCGGCTTTTAGTATTTTTTGTTATAGCGGCCGTAATATATAATATACTTTGTGAAAATTTCAAGTCTCTATCTATTATTGTTCATAAGTTCAAGCAAAAAACACCGAAAAAACACTTTTCTTGTATGGAGAATTGTTTATTTATTTTATTTTGTTTTTAGTATTAGTTGTTAAATTCCCTATAGTAATACATACTTCGTGAAAATTCCATGTATGTAGGTACCTATTATGGTTGAGAAGATACAGCCCTGTAAAGTGCGGACACACAGACACACAGACGAACGGACAGCGAAGTCTCAGTAAAAGGGTTCCGTTGGTACCCTTTGGGTTTGGCACCCTAAAAACATTTAAGGTACAGATACACCGCAGCGTCCTTCGTGCGCGACGGCGATCAGTTAGCGCAGTAGTATTTATACCGACTGGTTCACACCAAACGCGATCAGAAATAAATTGAAAAGTACTGAGATCGCACCCGCAGGACACAGGACGCTGCGGTGTGGCCGAACCTTTAGAAGGAAGCTTAATAACATAATTATGATAGTTTACAAACTAAAACAACCGATTTTAATGCCCCGTGCGTCAATTTCAGTAGCAAGTTTGAGACGTTTATCGTCATATATCTGGAGATACTAATCAAATCTCGATGAAATTACGGAAACGTACCCTACCGATTACAAAAAGAACCATTCGAATCGATTCACAATTGATGGAGTAATCGCGCAACATACACACAAAATAAAAGAAAAAATAACATACGGACGAATTGAGAACCTCCTTCTTTTTGGGAAGTCGGTTGAAAAGTAAAAGTAATACATAATATCGGACACCTCGGCTGACCGCGTATTATCAACAAACTTGAAAAAAAAAACAGGTTCTCAGTCATTGGCCTAAATTAGTTGGTACTTTATATATCGATGCCCTCAATATTATTTCCTACTCGATTACCGATATTATTTTATATATGAAGTCTCTTAATAGCCTTCGCAAATGGAAATTGCTGAAGCGAATATATCACTCACTAGCAACCCGCCCCGGCTTCGCACGGGTAGAACATATATGCCTACAAAATTTGCATCAGTTTGTTGCATCGAATATAAAATATGAACATATTTAACAACCATCGTCATATTTCATCCAATTTACACAAAACCTTAACGAATTATGCACCTAAACCTTCCTCATAAATACTCTGGCTATTGGTGAAAACCGCATGATAATCCGTTCAGTAGCTATTGAGATTATTGCGAACAGACAGACAGACGCAGTGATGAACTTTGTTTTATAATACTTACGTATTGATATTGGACGGCCCTTTGGCGTAAAGGATAGTTACCCTGATTCTGACCGCCACGGTCGTTGGTTGTAATCCTAGCTATATACCTATCAATGAAAGTTTTATGTGCATTCATGAATCATGAGTTTTCGTACAGTGGTAGTGGAATCATTAAATCTACCAAAAAGTAGCTTACCACCAAGGAGTACATCTGCCGCCGTAACCTTACGGCGTTCCCCGACGCAAAATGTAGGGGTAATATACGTTTAACGTGTGTATCTGTGTGTCTGTCTGTAGCATCTTAGCACCTAACCGGATGAACCGATTTTGTTTTTATTATTGATAGTTTTTTTTTGTTTGATAGATGTCTTCATCGAGAGTTTTCTTAGCTTTGGTTCATGAAAATTCGTTCAATCGTTATAAAATTATGAGCTTTTTTCTAGTTAATTGCGCTATGAAATCAACTTCATAGGTCTGATCAATTCAAAAATCTTCTTCTTCAACGATATTGTAAGAACATGGAAGCCTCCTGGACTCTACAGAATACTCAAATCTTCACCAACTTACAGCTCAGATTTTAAATGTCGTGTTTAGAGTCATTGGAAAAAGCTATTATACATAGATCAGTCGGGGTGGTTTAAAATATTATATTATATTATTATATATATAGATGAATATTATTTTATACAATAGATCATATTGTTATACTATATTGACTTCAAATTGATTGTGATCGGTGGGGATCTACAGCATAGCTAAGCTTATAATAATATTTTCATAGTAACTATGACCTAATCTGTGGTTTCACTGCAAATATTTTATTAATTTTGCGATGCGTGTTTGTGAAATTCGTGATATCTTCTAGAGTTTTCATTTAAATTATATACAGTAAAGGACAATTTTAATCTATAGCATGTGGCCAAGCTAATTAACGTAATTATTTGGATAAGGATTAATACTATATACTTGAAAATAGCCTTGGAAGTTATGTAATATTTTTTAACAAAAAATTTAAGATTAAAATGGTTACTGTGAGTCAACCTTAAGAGATAGACATATGCTGTCGCGGACTTTTTTGTAGGTCTTATTAAGTTGTATAACTCTTGCATAGAAAATATTCTTCTATCTATTTTCAATTAAGCAGCGTTCGTAAGAAACGTGTTTTTTCGACCGTTTATTTGCCGACTTAGGTTGCAAATTAGGTCTCCACGAATGTACCTTTGATTTAAACGGGATAATATATAGCCTATTTTCATTCCGAAAGTCCATTCTATGTATTGGTGAAAGATTTTTTTAAATCGGTTCAGTAGTTTTTGAGCTTACTCATTACAAACATACAAAAATACAAAAATACAAATGTTCTCTCTTAATAATATTAGTATAGAAGTATAGTTTAGTATAGATAGATAATTTAAAGATCTATGTTTAAAGATATATGAAGACTATTACCTTATAAGATACCTATCTAACCTACCTAAGATGTAAAGTCCAAGGTAGATATTTAAGTACAAAGTAGGTATAAACTATTATTTCTGTAATTCATTATTTTATAGGTGAGGTTTAAATAAAATATTTTTTTGTAATCTCTTCACGACCAAACGGACGGGCTTATTAGCCACCTATATCTTTAGAAAAAAAAATGTTGTCTTTATTCTCTTCATTTTAACCTTTACAAAAAAGGAGGAGGTTTCTTAATTCGTCTGAATCTTTTTAGGGTTCCGTAGCCGAATGGCAAAAAACGGAACCCTTATAGATTCGCCATGTCTGTCTGTCTGTCTGTCTGTCTCTCTGTCTGTCTGTCTGTCTCTCTGTCTGTCTGACTGTCTGTCTGTCTATCCGTCCGTATGTCACAGCCATTTTATTCCGAAACTGTTAGGACTACAGAATTGAAACTTTTGAGGTAGATGTATTCTGTAAACCGCTTTCCGATTTTTATATAAACATAAAAAATATAAAAATTATATTATAGCATTACATACATGGAACTGAACAAAAAATTTTTTTTTTCTTAAAACCTACAAGTGTGGGGTGGTATTTATGGATAGGTCTTTAAAAATGACATTGAGGTTTCTAAAATCATTTTTTCTCAAAGTCAATAATTTAAAAGATAAGCGCGTCTAAAGTGGTAAAATGTGTCCCCCCCCTCTAACTTCTAAAGTAAGGGAGTGAAAAATCTAAAAATATATTCTGTAGATCTCAATAAAAACTTTCAACGAAAATTGGTTTGAACGAGATACAGTCAGCAGTTGTTGAGATATAGCGACCGCAAGTATAACTTTGTTTTTCATACAAACACTATGAAAAACAAAGTTATTTTTGTAGTTGTGAAAAATCATAGTTATAGAATACTCAACTGTGTTACGGAACCCTACGAGTGCGAGTCCGACTTGCACTTGTCCAGTTTATTTTTATGTATGTTCACCGATTACTCGAAGATGAAGATGCAACGATTTGGAAAATTCCTTTTGTTTCACAGGTGGTCTCATTTAAATTTTAACGAAATCTGCCGAGCCGTTTTTAGGGTTCCGTAGTCCTGATAAGGAACCCTTATAGTTTCGTCATGTCCGTCTGTCTGTCTGTCTGTCCGAGGATTTGCTAAGAGACCGTTAATACTAGAAAGCTGTAATTTTGTGGGGATATGTATATATATATCGCCGACAAAGTGCTGAAATAAAATTGTGAAAAACATTTTTTTTTAGGGTAGCTCCTCTATATGAGAAGTGGGGATGATTTTTTTTCATCGTCTATTCTATCGTGTGGGGTGTGGTTGAATAGGTCTTTTAAAATGACTTAAGGGTTGCTAATACCATTTATCGATTGAATGCTCCATTTACGAAATATTAAACTTTAAAGTGCAAATTTTTGTTCCAGTAGGGCGTCTTCCCCCCTCTAAAAGCTAAACTGCGGACTTGAAAAATCTGGAAAAATTCGTGATAATAGCGCATTTCATGAACTTTAAAGGAAAATTATAGCGGTTAAGATAACTTTATTAGTTTAGCAGTAATAGTCGTTGAACTTGGGTATTGGATAATTTTGTACCAAATACAAAATCCTTAGAATAAATCCTTTAAAGTGACAAAGACGGACTACCTAGTTGCTTGTGTATAACGGGTAAAGACTTGCATTGAATAACAGGCTACTACGGAACCCTACACTGCGCGTGGCCCGACACGCACTTGGCCGGTTATTTTTTTTAATATATCGAAATTTGTATTACGATGCATTTATATACCTTGACGACAAGCTACTAACTATTGGCATAGATTATATAATAGTTACTACGTCTACTGACTACTTTGACTAGCGCGACGTTTGAAGTCGGTTCTTTTAGTTTTGAAACGATCTTAAAGAAAAGAAGAAAATAAACTGGCCAAGTGCAAGTCCAAGTCAAGGTGCAAGTCAAGGGTTCCGTACCACACTACAGTATTTTATAAGATCGAGCAAAAAATACCACTATCATTTTTCGCCAGCAAAAAATAACAATTAATAAACATTTTATTTCTTATAACGCCATCTAACATCTAACAAGGGAGTTAGGGATCGACATTTCAATATAACGCCATCTATGGGACTTTTACCTAACTAAGCGTTCATAGATGGCGTGAAGTGCCGAAAAAATCACGTTTCTTGTATGGGGATCCTCTATTATTTTTAATTTTATTCTGTTTTTAGTATTTGTTGTTATAGCGGCAACAGAAATACATAATCTGTGAAAATATCAACTGTCTAACTATCACGGTTCATGAGATACAGCCTGGTGACAGACGGACAGACAGACAGACAGACAGACAGACAGACAGACAGACAGACAGACAGACAGACAGACAGACAGACAGACAGACAGACAGACAGACAGACAGACAGACAGACAGACAGACAGACAGACAGACGGACAGCGGAGTCTTAGTAATAGGCTCCCGTTTTACCCTTTGGGTACTAAAAAGAAGAAAAATAAATCTCTCTTCTTTCGTTATTATATCATAGAACCACAAAATAGTTAATAGTACCACGTAATAGAACATAGCTGATTTCACTGTACAAAACAAACTGATTTCTTTTCAAAAGATTCTGTTACAATATTATTGCAACAATAATAATACATTAGCTAAGTGGGCATACAATCGGAACTTCTCGTAAACTTACCCCGCAAAAAAGTCTAAGTCTTTTTCTCGGGTTCAGGTTAACGATCATCGATGTACCGTATGCCGCTGACAAACATGCAATCAAATAAATAAAGGCACAACTCTATCATTATACTAGTTACAGGATCTACCTAACATGATACCTAGGTTTATCACAAGACATCCGAACGGCTTGCATAGTTACGTCACGTACTTGTGCAACCTCATAATATGTCAGTAGGCCGCTATATTTCATAACGTTTTTGCTTTAATAGCCTTAACTACCCGAGCTATTAAGTTGTTATTCATGTAACAATATTACTCATACATATTACCTACATAATAAGTTCCTAGAGTCACAAACCAGACTAGTCAATTGTCTTATTATAACAGCTATCTTAGAACTCGGACACGGTAATGTTATAGATTTCAATTATTACCGTGCCTCGGACTTTGTATGATACGCTCTTATATACTAATAAAACACCGATATTACAGCCACATGCATGGTTTGAACATCGATGCAAAAAAAACATTATAAGTTACTGATATCAGTAGTATTAGCATACGAAATAAATTATTACACGCAAACACGCTAGGTATAATATAATAGGCTATAATGGTCTGACAGCTAACTCTCAAGAGCTGCAGTGATGCCGGAACAACGCATCTTGCAACGTTAAATTAGTCTATCAGTTTTAGTGGTCCATTTATTAAACTTATTTTGGGCCATAGACATATCATAAAGTACAGAAAGTGTAACAATTTAAGATCGTTTAAATAACTAAAAGAACCGACTTCAAACGTCGCGTTAGTCGAAGTAGCCAGTAGACGTTGTAACTATTACATAATCTGTGCCAGTGGTTAGTAGTAAGTCGTCTAGATAAGTAAATGCGTCGTAATACAAATGTTGATATATTAAAATCGGCTCGGCCGATTTCGTTAAAATTTAAATGGGACCACCTGAGAAGGGTACCCATAGAAACAAAAATAGAATTTTCGAAATCGGTTTAGGCATCTTCGAGTAATTGGTAAACATACATAAAAAAATTGTGAAGTCAGTTAAAAAGGAAATGGGGCTACCGAATAACATAGACTTATTATTTGTTTCTTATGATGTTATCCTATGGTCTTTACTGTCGTTCTATGTTTCTATTGTTTTTAATGATGAGCTCATATCCAATAAGTACTACATAATATATTTACCTGTAGTTATTTTGAAATATTATAGTCATTCTGTTACTTTAGGTACTTACCTACAATGTTTTATATATTTACATAATGAATATTCACATAAATTATGACGAAATTATTAACTCAGATTGCTTACACCATCTTTTAGCGACAATACAAAAATTATCGCTGCTGCAAATTGAATTATTAAGATTTAAAATGTATTTATTATTATACCAAACAAACCACCTTTCAAACCCTGTTGACAATGTAACCGCGAAGGTTTTTTAATTTTTTTCAATAATGCTTACTAGCAATATGGATGGCACATTACTTCTCATTCTTTCATTTTTGTTAACCCCTCCAACTAAGCTAAATATGCTTGTGTCTGGAGTGAATTCACGTCAATAGTGCCATGGGTGGGGATCGAACTCACGACCTCTTAGTCACCTTAGCCATTGGGCTTTTGCCGCTTAGTTCCAGAATGATGTTTGATGTGGCTAGTTTTAAAGGCGAGTTGGAAGTGTTGCTCTATGTGGATTTATTTTTATAGATTTACAGTTAATTTCATTGGTTGCTGATAAAGTTTTAGATAATTATCTGATATAAGTATGTCGCCATATAAAAGTTGTCAAAAATCTGTCAGATACGTTCCCAATAAGGCGCTATTAGGCACAGGTGAAACTTTTTGGCCCTTAAAGTTTGTATGTGGTGTAGCCTCATACCACCACCACCGCCTTCAACATCCACTTCAGACAAACACCATTTAATTTCACTTATAATATAAATGTCAAAGTTTCTGTTATGTTTAATGGTCGTTTCTGAGGTCGGTTTATTGAGAGTTTATCTACTCAATTGTACCGTTATTGAATAAACTCTCAATAAATGTACTCAGAAACCGGCCATTAATGTTTTTTCCTCAATCACGCATAAAAATGGATTTGGATGAGATTTGGCACAAAGGTAGCTTTAACCTGGATTAATTAACACATAGGATACATAGAAACTTTTAACAAAAGCGAAGTAGCAGTATAACGTTACAGTGTTGAAGCTCACTTGCCCTTTAATTTCAAACCACATTCTTCAAACCCGAAAATAATTCCGAATAATTTGAATAATTAACAAAGCAAAGATAGACCGAATATTAAAAAAAACCTATTACGAGTAATAGCTTTAGCTTACCACTAACGGCTTTTATTGCACATTTATATCTTTTATGTAATATTTCTCAGAACATTTTCACCAAAGAAAGCGTAGCAATCCGTGGTCACTAAAATAGCACGTAGCCGCAAAATATCTATGTATAATAGTCATACCATTATAGTATGATACCATGATTACAACGCAACCTTTTAGTATAAAATAGCTGGCATTAGTTGAAACAACTGGTTTTCCTAGACTAAGATGTAGTAACATACCGAGGACAGCCGACATAATTGCAACACCTTTGTGGCATCATAATATGTGGTCAATTTTATGTTGAATATGCGCTTAGAAAAATTTTATGCTGCACTGTAAATAAATCTCTTTTCATACTGTATTCACAGAATCCATGATACTATTAAATTACAGCCACACCGCGGCGTCCTGCGATCTGCGGGCGCGATCTCAGTACTTTTCCATTTTTATCTGATCGTGTTTGGTGTGAACCAGTCGGTACAAATACTACTGCGCTATCTGATCGCCGCCTAGATCGCGCATGCAGGACTCTGCGGTGTGTCCGTGAGTCCGACCTTTATTCTTACAAATTTTGTATTTTACAAAGATACACTTTTGACGATTTTAATAATTAAATATTTTTGCCTAATGTACTCATGAATCGTTACTGAAGAGGTTTCAATGAGTTTCTTATAACCTTTGTCACTATTATTTGCTTGCTTTTTATCCACGGTGGAACAGAGAACATTTATTATGCCTTGAATATGTTAATGGTTATGTATGCAATAAAAACGAATGTTTCCATCATTGACGTACTACAAATTGGTGGTTTCCATTAATCACAAAAATGGCTATTTGTATGGCATCGCCGATGAACACATCGGTGATTGACAAAAAGCCATTTTGGTGGTATAGGTATTTATAAGCACGCCAATAAACCGTCGTGGGTGTATTTTATAATTTTAATTTATTCAGCAAGGTTAATGTTATTGGTATTTATTTACATCTTATTAACACAAGAGCTAAATCACCTTGATACAACAGAACAAAGGGTAACATTACATATCATTAGTAATAATAAGGGTACAGTATTAATAAGTAGATTAGTTTAAGATTAATTACTACTGTACATTGTGTTGCCATAACTAATACTAATATTAAATCTCAGACCCCCTTCATCTTAAAGAACATTATCAAACAATCAAAATACCTTCACCAACCTAATTATTTTATTATGAAACGACTCTCAGTGGAAGGTGATAGAATTATGATGGAAAAAGTAGGTTAATGAAATAAGGAAAACCCGTTAATTAACAAGCAAAAACTCTACCTGTCTCCGCAAATGAAAACGGACAAGAGGAAAAACAGAGATTGTAAGCGTGGCGGTGTAACTTTGAATTTATTTATAACTATTTTAAATAAACATGACTTATACTTATATCGTTATGATGAGCTGTTTTTCGATGCCGAAGTTGACCTACGTCATAAGAACGGCTCCAACGTGGAAATTCCCAGGAGAAGTTTCGCACTTTGATAGCGCCCTTAAGCAGCAGCTGGAAGTGATTTTAAATGTCCACGTTAGTGAGGCACAGTGGTGCCAAGCTAGTCTGCCTATTTGTTACGGCGGCTTGGGCTTTCGTAGGCGTGAGCACGTTTGCAGCCTGCCACCCCCCCGCCACCCAGCAGTTAGCGGGAGCAGGAGGTAAGCGCCTCAAGTATGTCTGCCTAGAGACAGCGTATGATTTCGTCCCTTTTGTCGTAAAAACAGCGGGACTATGGTGTTTAGAGGCCAGGAAGTTCGTCCAGGATTTAGGGCGCCGCCTTAGATCTCTAACCTCGCTCGGGTTGGTTCTTGATCCAGCAAATTTCCCTAGCCGTGCAATGCGGAAATGCAGCAAGCGTGCTGGGAACGTTTGGGCAGGGTTCGGCTCGCGGTAGACATAATTATGTCAACCATCATAATATAGAGTAAGACGTACTACGTGTGTAGTCAAAGTCAGTAACATTATATTAATTGCAATGTAAGGACATCAGGTCTAAAATTATTTTATAAATTAAAATTTGTCGTAAGTACAACAAACAATAGTTAAATTAGGCTATATCGTTATATCTTATAATCTACGAATTTGAAAAATAACTTTATTTTTCAAAAAAAATAAAACCGACTTCATAACCACAAAAAGGCACTCAAAAGCGAAAAATAATTTACTTAAAATTATTATAAGCGTTACCCAATTCTCTATTTGAAGTCGGTGCCAGCCAAGTCTAATAGGTAGTAGATAGATAATACCTACATGTATCTACCTACTTACTAACCTACATGTACCTACTTACTACTACTACATACATAGTATCTATCTAATATCCAATAGACTTGGCTGGCACCGACTTCAAATAGAGAATTGGGTAACGCTTATAATAATTTTAAGTAAATTATTTTTCGCCTTTGAGTGCCTTTTTGTGGTTATGAAGTCGGTTTTAATTTTTTTTGAAAAATAACTTATTTTACCATTTTTAGTGCAAAAAAAGTTTTAATGAAATTACATGCATCTATTAAATTTCGTGTCTGGGCCGTTATACACTGACGGATATATACTTTTTGAAAATTTCAAGTATGTACCTATAACGGTTAAGAAGATACAGATCTGTAAAGTGCGCACATATAGACACACGGACGGACGGACGAAATGTCCAAAATGGCCCTGTGCAATTAAAGCATCTGACATACACGATAATTAATTGTCTATTTTATTACAATAATTCCAAATACTTTTATAACACGGACTAGTTGTATTCCAAAATGAATATTTAAAAGTATTGTTTGCGATTATTAACATTAATTGCCGCCATATGGCCAACAGAGTACTGAATCACTCTACTACGTTATAAGAGGCACTTCCCTATATTGTGGATACCCGAATTATGAAAGCACTGTGTAGCCAACCTAACAACGGAAAGTATTATTTACGTAGTAACTATTATATAATATGTGGTTTTATGATTATAATTTTTTTTTGCTGTGTTGATTGGTACAAAGTACGTTCATAATTCTGAGTTATTTAATTATGTATGCAGTGTCGCGGGACTGAAATGGCCGCCATCTTCGCCAAATGTCATGTCATGTCAAAAAATATTAGGTATGTTTAAAAAAGTTTGCACCCTAACAAGACTTTGCCCGGTAGAACATTCCTGTGAAGACAAATTATTTATATTTATATATAATTATTTATTATAATTATTAATATATAATTGTTTATTGAGGGCCCGGTGGCGTAATTGGGAGAACGGTCGGCTTTGATGCCGTGGTACCGAGTTCAAACCGCCGTGCACCAATGAATTTTTCTATCGAAAAATATATGTGCGCTTCTCACAGTGGCCCTCCGGTGAAGGAAAACAACGTTAAGAAACCAATAACCCCCGCATGGTGGTAGAACATATCTAGTGTCCGCCTGGCCAGCTACCACCCTCAAGTCAGAAAATCTGTCGCCAAACATCTTATGTGTTCCGGCAGCTATCCTTGAGAGCCAGTTCCCATTCTAGTCCACTTCTCTATCTTCGACCGCATCATCACTTAGCAACAGGTGAGATAGTGGTCAAACGCTTGCCTATAAGATATAAAAAAAATATATCCCCACTTTCCTTTCTCGCTCACAGTTACCGTAAGAATATCTTATATGCAATAGCAACCTCCATTGCGTGTTATCTTCTTGGGACTCTTCTACTAAAACTAGTACATTCTCCTATGTTTGAGGTATTTATCTCCATATCTCTGGTGATACTAATCAGATCTCGATAAAATTAAAATGGGACCACCTCGGAAACGTATCCTACCTATTAAAAAAATAATCATTTGAATCCGTTCACAATTGACGGAGAAATAACGTAACATACACTAGCCACTAGACTAGCTATCATATTTTCTAATAGGATTAAGATTTTCTAATTCGGAAAAATAAAAACAATGCAACCTTTCGGGATAGCAATAAAAAATCAATATTCCATTCCAAATTTTAAACAATTTTCAATAAAAATAAAATATCAGGGCACTAACATGGGAGTCCAATAGATGTACAGTAGGGTCTTTTACCATCCCGTTTCATATGATCCATCGGTAATTAATTACTCTGTATAAATAATAACAACAATGTATAGATTACGTTACAGTTTCGTGACAGACAGGCGCGACATACAGAGATCAAAACCCATCTCTTAGTAATTAACCTAAACTATCTAATACATATATTATTCGTATATGTATTTTTAAAGCAGATTATATCTTTATAGTGGTAGGACTTCTACTGGTCCGCCTGGGGCGGTACAGCCTGTTTGTCAGTTATACGGCCGTGAAATAGGATATTTTAGGTTCGAATTGCAGTGCCCAGTGAAAATACCGGGAATGTGAGACTTAACTTTATATCTCAAGGCGCAGTGCAGTAACGAGCGAAATTCTGTTTCCAAAATTTTGCAATCCTACCTGTAATGGGTAAATGTCATCGCTTACCATCAGGCGAGGGGTCGTGCTTGTCCTGATACCTTATCATGAAGAAAAACAAAAATTGTTGAAGATGTAAATCAGAGCAGGGGAGAGAGTAATATATATTTAATTTTCTTATTTTATACTACGGTAACGTCGCCTTTAATGAGAGCCCGATTGACGATACCGGTAGAGGAGTGGTTAATTAATTTTCCAGGGCTGTCCGTATTTGGCAAAATTGCGTAAAATTAAGTTATGTAGGGTAAACGCCTTATTTACTCTTCTTTTAGCTTGTGTAACCACAGCTTGTAACTATCGACACTTTGTTACGGTGAAAGGGAAATGTAACTATTTAGGGTCTTTAGTTGCATGTCCGTTGTTTATCATTTGGTGATATATTATAAAGCTAGATTGTACGAAGAGTTACAACTCTATTAGAGTAATATATTCTAAGTTAATTTAATGCCTATAATGTCTCTCAGAATAAATAGTTACTTTTAACTTTACTAACAATATAGCTGTATGACTTCATTCTAAATTGATTAGGGCATTTATTAGGGCAGGCAACCCTATATTCCTGCCTACTGCCACAGGCACAAAAGTGGGCCATATCTTACGTAGATATTGATTTAAAAAGTTATTTCCGACCCTCCCCGATATTTGACTTTCAATTTCGCCTGATTGAGTTAATTTTCGTTATGGTTTATTGATTACAAAGTTTTTCCATCTTGCTTTGAATATATACGAAGTATTTTGTTAAGAGAGTAAGTACCATAACATTAATTTAAAGATTTTTGACGTGAAAACTACTTTAGCGGTGTTGTGAACTTATTGGGATGGGTAAAGAATGTTAAATTCGCGGCAGGACCTCGCGTCAGGACACGTGAACTGATCGAAAATTCGTAAGACGGAGGGAGAGTAGAAACTTTTTTGGGATGGGTAAAAAATGTTACTCGCTTAAGGAGGACACGTGACCTGATCGAAAAATTCGTAAGACGGAGGGAGAGTAGACCAAATGGACAACGTTAATGTTCAAGTTTTCACTTCTGCCGGCACTCCCGGAGTGCAACCCGTTGTTTTTTTTTCCATAGAGATAGTGGTTAGTGTCAGTCGGCTTATTTTTAAATGTTTGCCCTAATATCTTTGCTAGTTACACGAATATGTTTGCCTAGCTGGAATGGTTTTGTAAAAACATCATCAGAGTAAGAGTAACAGACAGAAATTGTAGTGTTATTTCTGTCTGTTACCCGAAATAGGCATACGATGTGTTAACATGAATACGCGCTTATATTGTATAATGCCTATACAGAAATAGCTTATGACTTATAATAAATATAAATTAAAAACCTAAATAACTTTTGTTATATGATGCAATCCAAATGACCTTATTATACAGATCCTATAAAAAGGCCTTATTAGCAATAACTCTTAAATCATTCCCTTGAAAATCATTGGCTTGTTCTCAACAAAATAGTCTGTATTCATGACTTGCGACAACCAAAAACGAACTCAACACATAAACAAGTTTACTCACTTGTCTTGTAAAAGGTTGTAATTTATGCCTTCAATACCAAACAATTGATCGAGAAGGTATCTTCATGCACACAAAATATTCGAGCCCTTAATCAGCCTTGAAATTAGTTGAGCATTTGAAAGTAATAATAATTTCTCAACACAAAATAATAGCTCACGTTTATTTTAAACTTATACTTATCTAGACTAATATTATAAAAAAAACGTTTGTAACTCTGTCACTATGTCTGTTGTGAGCACGCCTCAACGGACAATTCGATCTTACAGAAATTAAAAACTGAAATTTAACAAGGAGATACTTTATAGCATAAGGCCCCCCGCGGACTAGGCAGCCTGGCTGCGCAGGCAGGCTGCGGCAGCCAGAATATTTGCGCAGCCAGTTATACGACTAGTCTAGATCCTTCAGCTGGCTGCCGTACAAACAGGCGCGTTTCATTGGCTGCCGCAGCCGAGATTTCGTGGCTGCCTAGTGCGCGGGCTCCCATACAACGTCATATGTTTGCTGCCGCAGCCTGGGCTGCGCAGCCAGGCTGCCTAGTGCGCGGGGGGGGGGCCTAAGGATGAACATAGGCTACGTTTTGTGAAAATAAAATTTTGATTTATACACATAACATAAATAACTCAGATTACTAAACACAATCCAAAATTTCATCGTACCGACGGGACATGAACCCGCAACCTCCGGAATAACATGTTCCGGTGCTTTGCCAATTAAGCCACGGTGCGAAGTATCGTTACGACGAAATTAGTGGATTGCATTTGTTAACCCAATTATGCATTGGTGGCGCCATCTATGACTACTTATTACGTAAGTTAATAACTCGGAAGAAATCATTACAGTTTTCAAATCCGACGAGAGATGTTGCACTGCGTAAATCAAATATTATGTCTCTTTGAAGTGTCTCACACTTTATATTTTTGTAAATTGCTAAACACAATCCAAAATTTCATCGTCCCGTCGGTACGATGAAATTTTGGATTGTGTTTAGCAATTTACAAAAATATAAAGTGTGAGACACTTCAAATAGACGTAATATTTAACTTAGATTACACAAATGTTGATTGACAAAGCTTAGTAAAAATTAAATAACTTCTTTGTGTACGTGAACGAAATCGCGGGTATCAGCTAGTCGACTATAAGTATATAGACATCGCGAAAGTCAAGTTATATGCCCATAGTCAAAGCATAATATGTTTAGAACAATTAAACAGTATCGCGCGCGTAGAATGTGACGCACTGACGCGTCCATATTATAGCGTGTATGGTTCATGCGCGCTGCACGCGCTGGTGTAGATTCGCCGTTATTGAGTGACTTCACAAAATAAAGGAATTTCTTAATTCGAATCAAAACCATGCATATTTTTATGAAAATAGCTTTGCTCTGCACTACCTTATCTATATATATAAAAGAAAGTCGTGTGTATAGTTACTACACTTATAGCTCAAGAACGGCTGGACCAATTTTTATGATTATTGTATTTTTGGAATTGTCTTTGTCAGGAATAGGATAATAAGGAATAATTGACCTAAAAAAATTATATAAGAATAAATATTTTGCCAAAATGTTTCTGGGTTTCAAAACTGCCAATCATTTGAGGTTCAATTGTTTATCCCGTCGATACGGTAAACTAAACCGCAAATTAATAAGGGTCATGGCTCCACACGATTAGTGTATTTAGCCAGAGTCAAGTATAAACATTCTTCAAGTTTTTGTAAATTCAAGTCATGTTGATTTTAAAAATGTTAGTAAATTTTAAATACTGTCAGTAATGACAGTTGTATGACATATTTATTGATTGTCAAATATGCGTGCGTTCAGAATTGTATGCTTACGAGGAATCAAGACAAAAATAATCAATGCCTAATCGATTTTATTTGTCAGAATGTAGCTTAATACAGAGATATGCAAGACTGTGATAGCCAATTTATAAGTGCCGTATACAGTCTTATCCATAAGGCAAAAAAATATTAGACATATCCATGAAGTATTAATTAAGTAATTGAATAAATAATTTTATTCAGAATAAAAATTAAATACTTATTTTTACAATTTAAATTAAACTCAATCGAACTAATGTCAAGTTAATAACTTATCTATAAAAATATGTCTCGCTGATACGCGGTTGAAGTACTTGATTATTTTATTTTTATTCTATTTCTTTATTCCAATAAAACATTACTAAACTTAATATCTCTTTTGTATCAAAAGCCTAAATTAAATCTTAAAGGTAACACGACGTTCATTGTCTGTTACGTGATACGAAGTTCGCCGGGCCTTATTAATATTGGGCCGGGATTAATATTTCTGTGGCTCTTCACTACTCTGTGCCCTGAGATGTTAATTGTCACATCTCATGAATTCACAGGACACTTTGCATTTCAAACTGAAACACATTATTATTTCGCGGTGAAATAACAGATTATGTTATACTGGTAGCTGTATGAACTGTAGACCTCACGGCCTCTGTCTTTGCATAACTTAAAGCTGAATAACTTAAAACAAAAAGACATCCCCGACATCTTGAAGTTTACTGGATGAAAATGATGTTCGGATAAATAATTTATTGATATCGTTTAAAAAACTAAAAGAACCGACTTAAAATGCCGCGCTATTAATTTTCAGTACTAAGTTTGAGGTGTTTATCTCCATATCTCTGGAGATACATATCAAACCTCGATGAAATTACCATGGTACTACACTCGGGATATTAACTTTCCAACAAAAAAAGAAAAATCAAAATCGGTTCATAAACGACGAAGTTATCCGCGAACAAACATACAAAAAATATATATACGGTCGAATTGTGTAACCTCCTCCTTTTTTTGAAGTCGGTTAAAATACTTCAAACGTCGCGCTAGTCATCAAAGTAGTCAGTAGCCAGTAGCATGTCATCGACGTATGCAAATGCATCGTAATACAAATGTTGATCTATTAAAACGACTCGGCCGATTTCTTTATAATTTAAATGGGGCCTGGGAAGGATAGTAATAAAAAAGAATTTCCCAAATCGGTTCAGGCATCTTCAAGTAATCGATGAACATACACAAAAAAAGATTCCGCCGACTAATTGAGAACCTCCTCCTTTTTAATGAAGCCGGTTAAAAAGAATTGTGACATTTTTGTACAGTTTTTGAAATGGCTGAAACATGATCTTTTAAGTTTTCAACCCCCAAATCGAAAAAATCGAAACATTTCCAAACTCGGAATCTAAAAAGATATTCTATGTAGCTATCGAATCTGCAAAATTTCACGAGAATCGTTTCAGAAATGCGACCTGAAGTGGAGAACAGACAATCGGACATACGAAAGCATTTTTGCCCAAGCTGAAACAGAGACTTTCGCTTCGCTCGGTCAACTACAAGTTGCAATTTTTTAACATAGATAACTTAAATATGTATAAACGCGGTTATATAATGATTAATCTAGCACCATAGCTTATTAATAGAGCTAAGATTAAATATATTTTTGTAAGACAGGGATTAAGTGTAATAAATCATTAAATTACCTATTTCTCTACTACTCTGTTTTTGTCAGGATTAGTATATATTAGAAATCCGCAAAAACGTTTTGTATAATATAGTTTGTACGAATCTTGTTCATTAAATTCATCAGCGTTTGCTTTTTATGTGATTGGATGTGTCTTTTTAACCGACTTCAAAAAAAGGAGGAGGTTTCTCAATTCGACCGTATATATATATATATATATATATTTTTTAATGTTTGTTCGCGCATAACTTCGTCGTTTATGAACTTATTTTGATTATTCTTTTTTTGTTCGAAAGGAGATAACCCAAGTGTGGTACCATGGTAATTGGTTTATCGAGGTATGATAAGTATCTCCAGAGATATTGAGATAAACATCTCAAAATTGGTACTGAAAATGAATAGCGCGGCATTGAAGTCGGTTGTTTTTTAGTTTTTAAACGATATTATTCTTGATGCTTACGTTGAGCGGGGTACACACCGGGCCGAAAGAACGAGAACGAACGCTGAATTGAGTACTATTAATTATTCTGTGGAATAGAGGAGGATATGGATTTATATACCTGTACTGTTAGATGCGAATTTTTTCATTCGCCATTCGTTCGCTGTCGTTCGCTTGGTCTGGACACGGCATTACGTAAAGTGTTCAGTTGAGATAGTTACTAATAAATGTCACAAGTATCTTTTGTCACTTTGTGTTCAATGTATGACGGGCATGTGTAACGTTTTTGGTAAAATAACGTTGTGTACAATACGCTGGCACATAAACTAGTAATTAACCAACTCAAAGCTTTGTTTGTAGGTGGTGCAATGGGCCCTTTAGTTAATAAAACAGTGCAACTTGTAGTACATCATTTTCTTCTCTATATCCTCCTTAAGGAGTACGGACACACCACAGCGTCCTGCGTGCGCGATCTAGGCGGCGATCAGATAACGCAGTAGTATTTTTACCGACTGGTTCACACCAAACGCGATCAGAAAACAATTGAAATGTACTGAGAACGCGCTCGCAGATCGCAGGACACCGCGGTGTGGCCGTACCTACCAGAAATCTCATTTTACAATTCTGGTATGTCAGTGCAGCATGAATAATTCCCCATCGCACTTTAGCTTCACTCAAACGAAGAGAATATAATTAGTCAGTCGCTCAGAGACTAGACATTTATCGTATTTTACTTTATTGCTATTGCACTGTTTATTTCAATAAAATATAGCGTATGTTTTCAGAGAGCTGGGGCCAGACAGACGGCCATCGGTTCACGTATCCAGCATCGCCCCTGCTGACCCAGGGCAGTGATGTGGGGCAGAACACCATGTGCACTGAGGAAACAGGCCAGGGAGACGAGTGCGTGCATGTCAAGAACATTCCCCTCCACTCTACTGTGGAGATCGTTATGTTTGATCAAGGTGAGACATTATATTCATAATTATGTCTTCAGCTTTTTGTTGGTTAACCCTGGTGGATATAAAAAGGTGCAACCGGTTCTGGATAGCTGACATTGACAATCCACTTAGCGCAACAGTCTAAATTCGTCTTATAAAGTGGCTGCTACTGCTACCAAACATGTAGAAACGAGATTTTGCCAATATTTTACAGACTCGACCGCGATGGCCGCCTGCCTTGAGAAATCTGTCCGGGCGACCCTAGGGTACAAAAGTAATGTAGTATGTTTTAACCGACTTCACAAAAAAGGAGGAGGTTCTTAATTCGTCGGAATCGTTTTTGTTAATAAGTACACCGATTACTCAATGATGCCTGAACCGATTTGGAAAATTATTTTTTTGTTTCAAAGGATACCCTTTCCAGGTGGTCCCATTGAAATTCAGTTTTTTAAATGATCTTAAATTATTTATATTGATGAATCGTATCACAAAATAAAGCTCCCAAATAATAGAATGGGTAACTACATAGGCACTACAAAGAACTTTTTTTTAGTTCGTTAAAAAATTGTATTATCAAAAATGTCGCTTACACATTGTATTCTTCCCACCTCACTTACAATGAAGCCAGCGGTTACGTTTGGGCGAAACCAAAAAAGCAACTGCGACATTATTCTATACACAAACTAAATTAATGACATAACCACCATGGTCAGCTGAGCCATTAAGGCCGTTGACCCAGATTTCGTTCCGTGATAGTTCTTTACCCATGGGCTTTATAATTACAGCGGATGGTTCACTTCACCAACTTAAAAGGTTTCTACCTGTTACTTTTTGCTTTGCATATTTTGGAACACGTTTTAGTGTGCGAACCGTGATTTTTGCAAGCTTTTACTATTAAACTTTCAATATTCGTATGTAAGTAACACATTTTTTCAAATCTTGCAAAGTAGTTTTAACCATTTCCGGATATCCGATTGAGCTGTTTGAAATACTTATGTAAGTTCGGTGACAATGCAATAATATGATTCCATCGAGCTGACCTGACGATGACGATGGACGGGCTGTAGGGTCTGGAACTCCATAATAGCAAAATGTAGGACAGTTGAATTATAGCTAGTTTTTATTGTTAAACCTAATTAGTATATATACCTTTACACAATTAAGATAGAAGAACTAAAACAACCGACTTCAATGCCCCGCGAGTCAATTTAAGTAGCAATTTTGAGACGTATATCGTCATATCTCTGGAGATACTTATCAGATCTCGATGAAATTACAATGGTGGCCCTATTATATTATAGGCCCCTCGAAAACGTACCCTACCGAATAATTATTCGAATCGGTTCACAATTGTGATCCGTCAATTGACGGAGTAAACGCGTAACATACACACAAAAAAAAAACATACAGACGAATTGAGAACCTCCTTCTTTTTGGAAGTCGGTTGAAAAATAACAAATAGATAGATAACCTTTACAAAAAGCTTGTGTTAAAAATTAGGTTATAATTTATTTATTATTTTGAATGGTTTCAAATGCGGTTTCTATCCAAATTATGTTGCCAATAACTTCTACAGAATGAATTGTTTTGAATAATGATATAGATCGAGTATTATAATTTTTTTTATATATGATAGGCTAGCGTTTGACCACCTTATCACTTGGTGGTGAGTGATGATGTGGTAGAGGAGGTTGAACACGCTAGGCCTAGAATGGTGGTTCTTGATGGTGGTAAACGCCTATTGGTAACGGTATATATAGGTCAAATTTAAATAATGCTCGTACCATCAGTGGAAAATTTTATAAATAAGTTTGATTCAATTGTAAAAAAAATTGTTGCTTCTTGTTTTTGCTTATTTGAGCTGTTTTTGTAAATCAATTTCTGTGACTTGTAACGAACTGCTTTTAACTGGCTTCAATATAATTGGAGAAGTTATCGAAGTTTATTCCTCAAGAACCCTATTTTTATACATGGCCCTTAACTAACTTAACAATAATACTAGTAATGTGCAACCCACATTGCAAGTAATCTTTAATAAAAAAAATAATAAAAACTTACTTACCTTCGGTAAATAGGGTTCCTTGCTTACCGACCATATTTACCAAAGTTCGGTGAAATCTTTCAATTTTAACCATAATTCGACATTGACCACCAGCAAATATGTGACGGCAGTCAGAAAAATCATATCTAGTCGTGAATTATTTATAAACTAATTATTGTTCATGCGATTCCTAGGTTTTTTTGCAGTTCGTTTTAATTTAAATGTGATACTTACTTACATAAAAGTGAAAACTACAAGTCACGGAAACTTTTATTTATGGGTTTGCAAAAAGCAAGTTTGTAACGGAACATTTTAAAGTTCTGAAATAAAAAAACAAGTTTTTTACCATCAAGACGTGCTAGTCGTTCATTTTCCAACGACATCCACACCAATATTATAAATCTGAAAGTTAGTTTGTTTATTTGTTTGTTTAGGACTTCTTCACGGTTAAATTTTTGGACAGAGATAGCCAGTATAGTAGATTATGACAACAGAAATATTAATATTAATATTTCTGTGATTAGGACATAGGATACTTTTTAACGCAGGCGAAGCCGCGGGGCGCTGCTAGTAGTGGAATATTTGCAGAATAATAATTCAGCCATTCAAAACTATGAACGCTCGGTATATATAGTTAAAGCAATTGTTTTTGAGGCTACGTGATATCAAATGGACCAACTTATGCACTATTTGTAAGCGACATCGATGTTTTTTTAATGTAGGTATGTTAATTGTTAGAACTTTAGCATTCGTTGACCTCAAAGTTAAAGCTGAAAATGACTAGCGTAGCATGTCGAGACAGTAGGTACTTACCTATCTGATAACGTTTTAAATGTTTTTTAAAACCTTTTATTAGTTTCACAAAATATAATCTTAAAGAAAAATCTTCACCATCCTCAACGACATCATCTCTTACCAGGCGAGATAGTGGTCTAACGCTAGACCACTAGATATCGAAAAAAAAAATGTTGTGCCGATCGTGTTGCCTACTCATTTTATGTAGCAAACTAAAGGCTAGGTCTAAGAAAGAAAAACACGTCTTTTTCCTCACTTCAGGATTTATCCGCTCCATTTATAAATATTTATTCGTAAATAGCATTTATTTATTGAAAAAACTTAAAAATAACCTAACGACAATATCATAAAATATATATAGATACAATAATACAAAATAACGAAACTATAAATTAAAGAGATAACCTAGGTCCATTATCTACCGGTAATGTTTCCAAAAATCTAGCGACGGATTTATTTATTTTGTATAGGTATATAAATATCCTGCTAGCATCTTGTTATACTTTATATCTAGAGGTAGAGCCTCTTATACTCATTTTCCAACAAAGTTAGAAATTAATTATATATGAATACCATTAGGCGTACCTATACCATTCCACTAACAACATGGATCGTTCCGGCCGCTATATCATACGCTATATATCCGGCCAATATGTCAGAAAGTAAAAGCATAATTACGGTTTACTACACAGAACAGCAGAAGTACCTAGAGCTGTTATTCTGTGAGTTTACTACGACATAAAAGCAGACTAATCCCGGTAATTGCACACTTTGCAAGCTGTATATAATTATTTAACATTTGAGTGCTATGTTACAACGTTACTCAATGATTTGTCGTTGAAAGCTTGCATGGAGGCGCTTATATTGATTTATCACGTAGTCAACAAGGTTATGTATCCGAATTATCTATTTGTTTTTGTTTATTTTTGTTCGTACCCGAGAGAAAACACACGAATATAGACATTAAAAAAAAACTGGCCAAGTGCGAGTCAGACTTCTGTCCCGCACACGGAGGGTTCCGAATTTCAGAAGTCCGAACGCCACGAACTTCTAACACCAACTAAGTAAGTATTAACACTATTAACACAAACGTAATTAGTATAATTGAATATCTGGAAGACCGAGTGTTCGTACGACTAATTTTCTAGTTCCTACTGATTCTAGCTCTTTAAGTACTAAAATTGAAAATATATTATTCAATACTGTACACTACATAATAAGTCCAAATAAAATGTGAACAAAATATCGACCGAGGCCCAAGTCGGTTAAATATAACGCTTAAAACGATTATTGTATGCCGCTCGAGTGATTTTCTGCTTCTCATAGTGGTCCTAATTGCTATTCTGAATTTTATTTGGACTACATTGCAATCAGGAAAGGTTTCAAGTAATTTTTCATCAATTCTATTAACGTAGTTTAGTTTTATGATAGGTACTCACCACCTGGTACTAACACTATCTTTCAGTTTAAGAGTGTAGGTAAGGAAAATACTAAAGTTTAGATCTTATCTGGCCGTATCACTTAAAAATAATGGAAGTGGGCAATAAAACGAAGGCCTTAGAAAAGCTTAAAGCTCAGGACAGGCATCTGGTTTTAATACCTAGTCAAGTGGTGACCTCGGTAGTTAGTTTTTATTGTCACTACTGTACTTAAAAGATGATACTTAAAGTCTTTTCAAACACGGATTTTTTTTGGGATATTATCTAAATAAGCTATTTATGTACTGACTCTAATGAGTTGTAGACCTCGCGAATCTGTCTGTGCATAACTTAAAACTTAATAAATGTTCAAAGACACACCTGGTCTCCGTCCCCTTGAAGTATATGGGATGAAAAATATGTTCGGACTAAAAAGTTACGAAATAGTATTGTTGTCATTTTTGAACATTTTTCGTAATGTAATATATGATTATCTTACGTTTTCATATCTTTGCTATTTTGAAAAAATCACGAAGCGGTTAAGAAATCCGATCTCTAGAGGAGCATTATAGGACACCCGGACATACAAAAGCATTTTTGTCCATACTGAAACGGAGACCGGAGAAATCTCTTCGCTCGGTCAGTTAGCTAAAGGCGATCGTCATTGTCGATCGTCGTGTAGGTAACATGAGCTGTATGACGTCTTTAGAGAGAGGACTAGCTGCATTTTTCCATACAAGCATATTCTCCTGTTTCCTCCCTGAAAGAGCAAAGTTTTTCTCTACATAAAAACAAGATTTGCTGTAGCTTCCCTCTTGTTATTTGATTATTTTTAATCAATAAAATAAAAAAAGAAATATTACCCTTCAAAAACTTGCAAATGCTGCTGTTTTACTGCCATGATATAGACGACTAACAGTCAAGTTTGAATTTACGTAGTATTTATAATCTCTTTGGTTTGAAAGATAAACATTTAAAAAAAATCATGGATGCATACGTATAATCCTGTACAAAATTGTTGTGCTAAAAATAATTTGATGGGCTCAATTAGGTATATGAAACCTTATTCTTACCATTTTTTTATGGTGTAATTGGTCTGAGTTAGAATTCGATTTTATTTATTTAACCATAGACATTATGCACTTAGAGACGTTACATAAGTTTCACAAACATTTTTATGTCATTAAGAGAAGAACAAAATTTGATAGAAAGAAAGTATCTGCAATAGCATCGTTAAAATGATAAAATAATCAATACAAATGTCAATCGAATGATAAAACATAAAATAGAAAATAAAAGTTACACCAGTTGTAATTTCCAGTAATAAATACCTATAATAAAAGTAATACCTTTGTAATTCAATAAACATTAAATAAAAGTAATATAAATATAATTGTCCCTGTCGCACTCTAACCTGAGGTAAGCTATGACATCTGCATATAACAAATACTACAGGCTCAGACTACAGGCACATAACTACAGGCCAAAAACTGTACGAGATAGCAGCCCCGGATCTACGATTTTTCCGAACCGGGGCAGAAACTTGATAAAGCTAAATAAACTTAACATAAACATAAACTTGCCCCTCTCTCCAGGGTTTGAAATAAATTACTTTAAAAAAATCACTAATGTATAATGGTTGGTATTTTAAAATTAACGAATTCTTATTGTCCCAAAGTCCACAAGTTCACTTAAGTTGTGGGCCTGTGTGGCGACTGTTTCTTACAAGTCGCAGTAGGCCAACCTAATTTTGGCGTCCCCTGAAACTGCCGCCCGGGACAGGCGCCCCGGTTTGCTCCCCTCTAGATCCGGGGCTGCGAGATAGCCAGAATGCTTGCGCGTCATTGCACTGCACCCTTAAGTAAAACTACCCATTTAGATGAGTGACCCGCGTCTTCTAATTTTCCCTTTAATGTCTGCCTATAACAAACACTGTGACACGCGACGTCTAGATAGGTACACAGAATTTTTAGAGTTACTGTACTGCACCTGGAACATACTAGGTGTTGAGTTGAGTGTCACATCAGTCACATTTCAAGTAATGTCACTGAACACTGCCAAAGCTAGCTTTTAACACGTTAAGTGCGAAGCGAGGCCTAAATCACCCCTGATGCATCTTCCCTGTGGTGCGGCAAGCAAAAAAGTGAATTTCTCTGTCGTGCGAATGGCATAGCTTTGGTTTGGTCCAGTGTAGGAAAGAGATAAATATATATTTGAGATCACTAATGGTTCCGGACTCGGTGGTGTACCTACCTTGGTACCGGATGTCTTAGGCCTCGTGCCGCACTGAATTAATATAATTTTAATGCAGTGCGGAACGAGGCTAAAACGTCCCATATCCCCCCTGACCTCGTACCGCACTCAACGCGAGCTTCCCGCGACCAGTGTTGTGCATCACGTCGATTGGAGAGCACGTCCTTTTACAGCGCCGAACATGTCTAAACGATGTCAAGAAGTTAATTTTAAAAAACCCGATAGCTTTGTGTTGTTTTGCCAGGTTTTGCCCTTAAAACGATCTAATGAGATATAATTGATCAAAATCGGTCAAGTCGTTGCGTAGTTAAGACAGTTTAAAAACGTCGATATAATTTTTCCCATCACTAATCGCAGCGAAAATTTGCCCTATTTCAGTGCGTTACGAGGTGTATAAGATCCCATATTTTGTTTTGCTAATAATTCCTAAACTAGCCACCAGATCCCGGGGCGACGGTGGATTAGGGTTCATCAATTCACTGTCTATATCAATAAGGACCAAAATTCTCATTTATCTTTGATTTCGCGCCAGAAAATGGATTTTAGTCTGTAAAAGGAGGTGGGGTCTAATAGACCGCGTGTCGCCCTAACGTCTGGTCACGGTACGGGCCGATTATACCTCGTGCCGCAGGAACGGAAAGTATGCAAAAATTGGTGCCGCAGCTAACGTGTTAACGTTAAAACATTTCTAAAACTGAATAACCTACTACTCTGGGCTTAGCGTGTGCATCATCTTCGACTACATCATTGTTTACCACCGGCGAGATAGTGGCCAAACGCTAGGCTATCAGATATACCGCTCCAAGTGGACTGACAAAAGTCCTATCACTAAAGACTACTTTCGCATTTATAATATACGTAGTAATATGTTTTGTAATCGTTTCACATTTTATTTATTCACATCTTATCCAAGAGATTTATCGAACTTAAAAGGTAAAGCAACTTTTACCACCATAAAGTTTTCTTCGCAAAGCTAAAAACGACACGCGTTACAACACCGCACGGAAGTTTCCTCTGTCAATATTCAACAATGTCTAATGGTACTTGTGTAATACGCTAAGTAGACTCTCGACAAATTGTTATACCTTAAAACAATTTCTAAATACTTCTCACGCTTGTCTAGACTCTCAACGGAAACTGTGTATTTTAAATTTAGAAACTGGCAGTTGTTAGGCAGTTTTCCTTAAATGGTTTAACTCTACTTAGACTGAAGTTCACTGACACATTTGAAAGTTCGATGACGTTTAAGCGCATCTTTTGACGTGTTTTTACCCATAGAAAATATGCCAAAAAACGATGGTTGACCGTCATCACCAGGCGTTTAAGTAAGTCGATGAACTTCAGTCAATAATAAAATGTGTAATTACTAGTTATGTAAAAGTAGTTTATGAAACTGTTGTATAATGAGGTTTTTAATTGTATCACACGAGTGTTTTAATACCAAGTTATGAGCAGTTTCATAAATGTATGAAACTGCTGCTAAAGTAGTGACTTTATCTACACTACACTCATGCAATAGGTAGTTAGCCTAGATTCACTTCTCCCATTTCTTACCTAATTTGAGTACTTGTAATACGTATCGTTTGTTCTGTGATTTGGTTATATATTTAGTACCACAGCATAGAAAAGATAATAATACGACGTAACCACAGATAAGCTAAAATCTCTTGCCATCGCAAAGCCTTGATTACCTTGAGATAACGAATGTAGCAAATCGATAACGATGATAACAGGGCCAGTAGTCTCTACATGCATAGCGAAGAATTTTGAGCGACAATCGTCGAACGAAATGAGATGCAGATAATAGCTGCCTAGCTGCATCTCAGACGTTTGCGATGACAAGACAAGACGCATCGCTATCAAAGTAATCTGATCGTATTACCTCATTTTACCTCGTTACAGCTTCATTCTATAACTTTCTCAACGATTCACTTTATTGCTATTCTACATTTTGATTTATTCACAGATTAATTATTGCTTTCGATTATCACGCCTAGGAATTAGTTAATCTTAGGTAGTTAAATTACGTTAATCGATTCTTGGGTTAATCAATACTTTTATAATGTAAATTACTGTTATTAAGTTTTGGAGGAGAAGAAGACAAGTAGAGTTTCTCTAACAACTAAGGCTACATATTCATTTAATATATTATATATTAATATAGATACATTAAGCCGGAAGTGGGCCTACAAGATTATATGCTCGTTGTAATTCTACAATTACGATGATTATAGATTTTATCTAGTGAGAAGAATGAATTACTTAGACCGGTAACGATGTCCTACAAATTTTGATTTTTTACGCCTGTTGCTTAAAACATACACTGTAGCATGCATAACTTATAGGTTCGTTTTATAGATCGTTCTATAAAATCAACCTAAGAGTTTTGAACTCGAGTGTAGATCTACATACTATGCGAGTAGCAAGTCATGCAGAACATCGATATCCGAAGTAATATCCCTACCACCTGTGAATGAGCACCTATAAATGGCTAGGTTTAGAACCGGCGACCTCTATCTATCCTTTACGCCAACGGGCCATTTATTCTATGCTTAGGTGTAGGTCTGTGCTTGAGTGTCGTTCTAATAATTCTGTCCTTAGGATCAGTTCACACTGAGATCCGATGCGACGCAACATGACGCGGCGTGATGATGCTTGTGATTTTGCGTGGTGCAGCGCGGTGCAGCCCGTCGTAGCGACTCGTTCGGCGGTATCTATTTGTGTAGTAATAAAGTTCTATTTTGTGTTTCGCGGCTTCTCGCTGCGCGGCGCTGCCGCCGGACTATCGTAAAATAAATGTGTATCTTTTTGTGTAGTAGGCAAAGTTAATTTTTGTCACGCGCACTTTTTAAGAAAGTTCTTAAAAAGTGCGCGCCGCGTCTCGTCGCTCTCGCGTTCTCGTCGCGTCGCGGTCTGAGCTGACTCTTAAGGTTGGAAGAATTTTAACTGTTATTAAATATCACTGTTGTTACCCATAGGCGCATACCAGATAGAAGAGAGAGAGAGAGAGAGAGAGAGAGAGAGACGGGGCAGAGATGCGACTTTGTCCTGCGTCTTACTTCTTCTCTTCTTCTGGCCTGCACCTATGAGTAACAGCAATACTTAATAACAGTCCAATAAATAGGCATCTTCATGCTGAGTCTTAAAAGTCGTAATACTAAACTGTTCTTTTCTTACCGTAAAAAATGCATTTTGTCAAGGTCGAATAACTGATAAAGCGGCGGTAAGTTCACCCGGGCAGACTATCAGAAGTTCTACCACTTTAACAAAACCTTTTTTTGACCTTACTATTCAGAGTGTCTAGTTTGCCTAGTGGTTAGCCTGACCACGAGTTGAAGGTTGAGGGTTTGATTCCAACACGGGGCAATTCTTTGTGTGATCAACAATTATTTTTCCAAGTCTGGCTGTAATTGTGTCCGTTTGTAAAGTGCCCGGCGCCACAAGGTTTCCTAGTGCGGGGAGTTGTCTTTAATATAAAACTTATTTCTAGATCTGTAAAAGCAGCTCAAAAATATTTGAAAAATATAGAACTTTTTCCTTAAGGTACGGCAACATCGCGGCGTACTGCGTCTGCGGGCGCGATCTCAGTACTTTTCAATTGTTTTCTGATCGCGTTTGGTGGGAACCAGTCGGTGCAAATACTACTGCGCTATCTGGAGTGCCTAGTGCGAGTTTCTTTAGATTTATTCACTCACTCGATCACGCTAATTACAATGTTACCTCTTATGCGCACTAGATGGCGCTTTTTAATTCCATACAAATCCGCGTTTACTGTATCGTGATCTAGTAAGTAAACCAATCTATAAAACTCACACTTGATCGCCTATCGCGATCGCGATCTGCCTAGATCGCGCACGTAAAACGCTGCGGTGTGTCCGTACCTTAAAAGTAGAAAAATCAAGGTTACCCTCATAAAAATGTCCGTACTCCCTTCCTAAAAGTCAATTTATAGATAACTACAAATATAAAATTTTGATCTTAGGTATATAATCTGAATTAAAATTACCTTTACATTGCAATTATAGATGAATTTGTAAGAAAGTCGTCAGTTTGACTGACGCATGACGTGCAACTGAACGATGATTTATTACAACTTACATTAACTTTGTTGTTATGTTGATCTTTTATTGATTTTCTCTTAATTAAGTGTAAATCGTGTGGAAACTCAGTTTACATACACATCATTCTGACATCAATCATGATCGTAAGATAATAATAGCCTTACTTACATACACGCACTTGTAAGCCAAAACAAATGAACTGGCCAAGTGCATGTCGGACTTGCACTCGTAGGGTTCCGTACCACAATACAGAATATTTATAAGATCGAGCAAAAAATACCACTATCATTTTTCGCCAGCAAAAAATAATAATTCATAAAAATTTTATTTCTTATAACGCCATCTAACGTCTAATATCTAAGTGAAAGTTAACAAAAAGGTGTTAGGGATCGGCATTTCAATATAACGCCATCTAGCGACGTTTAACTAAGCGTTCATAGATGGCGTTATATTGAAAAGCCGATAAAAACACGTTATTGTATTGGGACCCCCTAATCTTTTTAACTTTATTCTGTTTTTAGTATTTGTCGTTGTAGCGGCAACAGAAATACGTCATTTGTGAAAATTTCAACTGTCTAACTATCATGAGATACAGCCTGGTCTGGTGAGAGATAGAGATAGGGTCCCGTTTTACCCTATGGGTACGGAACCCTAAAAATCCTTAAAGCGATGTGACCTATAAATTTATCACCTAAAATACATATTTATAAGTTTTATTATATTTTTTCGCTCCGTCATATAAATTTTTTATACATATATTTAGTATCTAATATCTATATTTAATATTATTATTAAATAATATTTATAATATTTATATTTAATATCTATCTAAGTGTACCTATTTTATCTATGTATCAATTTATCATTTATTTTTATTATTTTATTTACAAATATTTTCGCATTTTTTTTCATCACCCGCAGGCTTGTCTGAAAATCAGCGTCCAGGTGTAAATCTAGACATAATGTGCTGAGACAAGCCTTTTTGACACCTCACATTGTTTCTTGTTTTTTCTTGTTTCATTGTTTTAGTAAGTATTTTAATGTGTTATGTCAAATAAATGATTTTTCTTTCTTTCTATCATAATTATGCAATACTTATGCACATATAATGTTTGTTTAAAATCGGCTGGGGGGATTTATATTAAATTTGGCACGCTGACTGTGTCTGTGCCTAGATTAAGACAGATTTTTTACAATTCGACGTCGCAAGGTACATCATTGCTGGTTGTAGGCTTCTCAATAGATACGCCACTGAGCCCATATATATGATAGTTCCATATTCATCATCATCAGCTGGTGTCAGTCCACTGCTGGACGTAGGCCAAGATGCGCCACTGAGCCCGATCCATATTAATGTATAATAATAATTATTATTGTGCTCCTACATCTAGGAGCATGTCTATTATTTTCTATTACCAATATATTTCTAAGATCCATAGCTCTGGAACAGTCTATTACTGAAACTGTAAACTTTAGGTATGGGTACGTGTATGAATATTTCATCTTTAGTTTGATAAACCACCGCCTCTTGTCTTGAATATACAATACATTAAATTATGGAACAGTAAGATGCTTCAAAGTACTTTCATCATTGAATAGTAACTCAGTACAAAGATCTATGTAGTATTTACTTAGTCTAACTACAGCAGTAATCCTAGAATTCATTCATGAATATATTGCATTTATATGTACTCGTATCTATTATTTTAAGGTCGAGTATACACTGTATAATTTCGTCGAGCATAAATATTTTCATCTCCGGTCGCTTCCATGTTCATCATACGCGCTGACAAGAAATTGAATTTATTTACGAATTCTCTGTTTACTGATATGTACAATTAGGGGACTTCAAATCGCAAGTAAACAGATATTTTCCAAGCAAGTCTGTTATACACTCAATCTTAAAATTTTTAATCTTCATAATCACTTACCATTATATACCTAAGTTAGTAGTCAAATGATTTGCCGATCCGAACTAGAACGTTAAACTGTACTTACCTAAACACGTAGTAACTATTATATAATCTGTGCCTAAATTTAGATTCTACTAGATATACCTACTTGTCTCATTTGTCTAATAGCTTTAATTAGCTGTTTAAATGCTCACTGTATATACTCATCTTTAGATGTTTACTGCCGAAGTTTAATTGAGTTCAGAAAGAAATACTGGGTCATTAATTACAGACCTTTATCTTACGAAGATAAACTAAAGGCGGATTAAGTACTGTTCGACTTTATTATGTAATCTAGAGTATATAATTCTACTGGTTTCACCACAGAATAAATATTTGTACAATAATTCCGTTTATTTTTGTATGACATAAGGACAAGCACAACGCTCGCCTGATGGTAAGCCATCATGGCTTGCCTATACTTTTTACTCAAGGATAGTTTCTGTCTTAGGCTGGCTCTCAGTAGCGTCGTATAAATCAAAAGCGTTTAATTCGTCATATAATTTTTAGTGCGGTCTCAGAAAGGGCCATTCAAATCGAGCGTATTTTGTTTCTTAATTAACCGAACAAGAAATAATTGCAGATAAACAAATCTAAGAATCACGTTTTACGTGAATTACTTAATGAATGTTTATTTATCAGAAAACTATGATAACAATATCAAAGTAGCTGGTGTTATGCTTGCAATGGGTACATTAGTTTTCTACCCGTGTGGGTGTATAAATGCTTTATAGAATATAATTAATACATTACTAAATAAAATAAAGCTAGGAAAATAAATTCCTTGCGAAATAAATCGAGTCCTTTACAAAGTTTTTATACCTCTTTGAAATTGGAAACAATGTAATTTAAATTTAAATTGCAATTTATTTCAGAAAGACAATTAAATTAATCCTAGGTTTTCTTGTGGGTCCCAAACTAGGCATCGCCTGTATCTCTAATATCGTGTGAAATCAATATCTGAAAATGTTGATGTAAATTATAAAGAAGTACAATATATATATTGAAATCTGAAGCTATCGTGCGTCTCTTAACATATACAGACTAGATGTTCATTTAACTTAGTACTCTCCTTCAGATGAGCTTCCGGACCAGTGAACTGTGGACGGATACAAACCATGCCATGGAAGTAATATAGTCCGACACGCACTTGGCTAAAATAGTTCCCTAATGATCTAAAAAGAATTAACGTCAAAATATCATCGTTCAGCAAGACATAGTTTAGTCACTGCTCTCAGTCTGTGACTCGGTGTCCAGTATTTCATATAGTAGCAATAAATTCAATTTGAACGTTAGTCATGCATAATCCGATATGGATATCCTGAAGGCAATGCAAATTGCAAAGCATTGATTTTCAATAACAGGTGGACTAAGTGATTCAGTGAAAGTCTAATCGATATAGCGGTAATAATCGGGAATTAGTACTTTTGTACGATGAAAGCGCATTTTACTCAGAAATAAGCCATTATAAGATAATGACATAAGTGGGATGCTTGAAATGCTGGTGCAGCTATAAAACTAAATGGGTTTTCTCGGTGGAACGTGGAGTTTGAAGGTGCAGGTAGGTTTCTACGTAAGAGTTGTCTTTAAGGCTAATATTATTGAAAATAATTTTCTAAATGTTCCTATTACGTTTTCATACTAGAGATATAGATAGTGAGAAACCTACGTCCAGCAGTGATGTACCTTGCGACGTCGAATTGTAAAAAATCTGTCTTAATCTAGGCACAGACACAGTCAGCGTGCCAAATTTAATCTAAATCCCCCCAGCCGATTTTAAACAAACATTATATGTGCATAAGTATAGCATAATTATGATAAATTTATAGGAATTTATGGTCACATCGCTTTAAGGATTTTTAGGGTTCCGTACCCATAGGGTAAAACGGGATCCTATCTCTATCTCTCACCAGACCAGGCTGTATCTCATGATAGTTAGACAGTTGAAATTTTCACAAATGACGTATTTCTGTTGCCGCTACAACGACAAATACTAAAAACAGAATAAAGTTAAAAAGATTAGGGGGTCCCAATACAATAACGTGTTTTTATCGGCTTTTCAATATAACGCCATCTATGAACGCTTAGTTAAACGTCGCTAGATGGCGTTATATTGAAATGCCGATCCCTAACACCTTTGTGTTAACTTTCACTTAGATATTAGACGTTAGATGGCGTTATAAGAAATAAAATGTTTATGAATTATTATTTTTTGCTGGCGAAAAATGATAGTGGTATTTTTTGCTTGATCTTATAAATATACTGTATTGTGGTACGGAACCCTACGAGTGAAAGTCCGACATGCACTTGGCCAGTTTATTTGTATTGGCTTACAAGTGCGTGTATGTAAGTAAGGCTATTATTATCTTTCGATCATGATTGATGTCAGAATTATGTGTATGTAAACTGAGTTTCCACACGATTTACACTTAATTAAGAGAAAATCATTAAAAGATCAACATAACAACAAAGTTAATGTAAATTGTAATAAATCATCGTTCAGTTGCACGTCATGCGTCAGTCAAACTGACGACTTTCTTACAAATTCATCTATAATTGCAATGTAAAGGTAATTTTAATTCAGATTATATACCTAAGATCAAAATTTTATATTTGTAGTTATCCATAAATTGACTTTTAGGAAGGGAGTACGGACATTTTTATGAGGGCAGGTAACCTTGATTTTTCTACTTTTAAGGTACGGACACACCGCAGCGTTTTACGTGCGCGATCTAGGCAGCGATCATGTGTGAGTTTTATAGATTGGTTTACTTACTAGATCACGATACAGTAAACGCGGATTTGTATGGAATTAAAAAGCGCCATCTAGTGCGCATAAGAGGTAACATTGTAATTTCCATACAAATCTGCGTTTACTTTAGCGTGATCGAGTGAGTAAATAAATCTAAAGAAACTCGCACTAGGCACTCCAGATAGCGCAGTAGTATTTGTACCGACTGGTTCCCACCAAACGCGATCAGAAAACAATTGAAAAGAACTGAGATCGCGCCCGCAGACGCAGTACGCCGCGATGTGGCCGTACCTTAAGGAAAAAGTTCTATAGTTTTCAAATATTTTTGAGCTGCTTTTACAGATCTAGAAATAAGTTTTATTAAAGACAACTCCCCGCACTAGGAAACCTTGTGGCGCCGGGCACTTTACAAACGGACACAATTACAGCCAGACTTGGAACAATAATTGTTGATCACACGAAGAATTGCCCCGTGTTGGAATCAAATCCTCAACCTTCAACTCGTGGTCAGGCTAACCACTAGGCCAACTAGACACTCTGAATAGTAAGGTCAAAAAAAGGTTTTGTTAAAGTGGTAGAACTTCTGATAGTCTGCCCGGGTGAACTTACCGCCGCTTTATCAGTTATTCGACCTTGACAAAATGCATTTTTTACGGTAAGAAAAGAACAGTTTAGTGTTACGACTTTTAAGACTCAGCATGAAGATGCCTATTTATTGGACTGTTATTAAGTATTGCTGTTACTCATAGGTGCAGGCCAGAAGAAGAGAAGAAGTAAGACGCAGGACAAAGTCGCATCTCTGCCCCGTCTCTCTCTCTCTCTCTCTCTCTCTCTTCTATCTGGTATGCGCGTATGGGTAACAACAGTGATATTTAATAACAGTTAAAATTCTGCCAACCTTAAGAGTCAGCTCAGACCGCGACGCGACGAGAACGCGAGAGCGACGAGACGCGGCGCGCACGTTTTAAGAACTTTCTTAAAAAGTGCGCGTGACAAAACTTAACTTTGTCTACTACACAAAAGGATACACATTTATTTTACGATAGTCCGGCGGCAGCGCCGCGCAGCGAGAAGCCGCGAAAAACAAAATAGAACTTTATTACTACACAAATAGATACCGCCGAACGAGTCGCTACGACGGGCTGCACCGCGCTGCACCACGCAAAATCACAAGCATCATCACGCCGCGTCATGTTGCGTCGCATCGGATCTCAGTGTGAACTGATCCTAAGGACAGTATTATTAGAACGACACTCAAGCACAGACCTACACCTAAGCATAGAATAAATGGCCCGTTGGCGTAAAGGATAGATAGAGGTCGCCGGTTCTAAACCTAGCCATTTATAGGTGCTCATTCACAGCTGGTAGGGATATTACTTCGGATATCGATGTTCTGCATGACTTGCTACTCGCATAGTATGTAGATCTACACTCGAGTTCAAAACTCTTAGGTTGATTTTATAGAACGATCTATAAAACGAACCTATAAGTTATGCATGCTACAGTGTATGTTTTAAGCAACAGGCGTAAAAAATCAAAATTTGTAGGACATCGTTACCGGTCTAAGTAATTCATTCTTCTCACTAGATAAAATCTATAATCATCGTAATTGTAGAATTACAACGAGCATATAATCTTGTAGGCCCACTTCCGGCTTAATGTATCTAATTACATTAGAAATGTCATATTTTCTGAGGTGGAACTGGCACAGCCTACTCTTAAGACACGAGGTGATGAATTAAGGTCAATAAATGCGAGCAACTATAGCTATTTAAATATTATATTAGGTAATGTACAAGACACTCGCCTGATGGTAAGTAAGGAGATCTGCCTGTTATGGATACCGAATTTACAAATAAAATTATTATAAAAACTCACGATGAACTCCTGCTTTTAAGCACCGACGCGAAAAGAAGGGGCGTTATAAGTTTAATGTGTGTATCCGTGTGTCTGGCTGTGGCATCATAGCGTCGAAACGGATGAACCGATTTTAAATTGATAATTTAAGTATTATTAAATGAATATATAGCCTTAGTTGTTAGAGAAACTCTACTTGTCTTCTTCTCCTCCAAAACTTAATAACAGTAATTTACATAATAAAAGTATTGATTATCCCAAGAATCGATTAACGTAATTTAACTACCTAAGATTAACTAATTCCTAGGCGTGATAATCGAAAGCAATAATTAATCTGTGAATAAATCAAAATGTAGATTAGCAATAAAGTGAATCGTTGAGAAAGTTATAGAATGAAGCTGTAACGAGGTGGAATGAGGTAATACGATCAGATTACTTTGATAGCGATGCGTCTTGTCTTGTCATCGCAAACGTCTGAGATGCAGCTAGGCAGCTGTTATCTGCATCTCATTTCGTTCGACGATTGTCGCTCGAAATTCTTCGCTATGCATGTAGAGACTACCGGCCCTGTTATCATCGTTATCGATTTGCTACATTCGTTATCTCAAGGTAATCAAGGCTTTGCGATGGCAAGAGATTTTAGCTTATCTGTGGTTACGTAGTATTATTATCTTTTCTATGCTGTGGTACTAAATATATAACCAAATCACAGAACAAACGATACGTATTACAAGTACTCGAATTAGGTAAGAAATGAGAGAAGTGAATCTAGGCTAACTACCTATTGCATGAGTGTAGTGTAGATAAAGTCACTACTTTAGCAGCAGTTTCATACATTTATGAAACTGCTCATAACTTGGTATTAAAACACTCGTGTGATACAATTAAAAACCTCATTCTACAACAGTTTCATAAACTACTTTTACATAACTAGTAATTACACATTTTATTATTGACTGAAGTTCATCGACTTACTTAAACGCCTGGTGATGACGGTCAACCAACGTTTTTTGGCATATTTTCTATGGGTAAAAACACGTCAAAAGATGCGCTTAAACGTCATCGAACTTTCAAATGTGTCAGTGAACTTCAGTCTAAATAGAGTTAAACCATTTAAGGAAAACTGCCTAACAACTGCCAGTTTCTAAATTTAAAATACACAGTTTCCGTTGAGAGTCTAGACAAGCGTGAGAAGTATTTAGAAATTGTTTTAAGGTATAACAATTTGTCGAGAGTCTACTTAGCGTATTACACAAGTACCATTAGACATTGTTGAATATTGACAGACGAAACTTCCGTGCGGTGTTGTAACGCGTGTCGTTTTTAGCTTTGCGAAGAAAACTTTATGGTGGTAAAAGTTGCTTTACCTTTTAAGTTCGATAAATCTCTTGGATAAGATGTGAATAAATAAAATGTGAAACGATTACAAAACATATTACTACGTATATTATAAATGCGAAAGTAGTCTTTAGTGATAGGACTTTTGTCAGTCCACTTGGAGCGGTATATCTGATAGCCTAGCGTTTGGCCACTATCTCGCCGGTGGTAAACAATGATGTAGTCGAAGATGATGCTCACGCTAAGCCCAGAGTAGTAGGTTATTCAGTTTTAGAAATGTTTTAACGTTAAAATCTAGCTTTGGCAGTGTTCAGTGACATTACTTGAAATGTGACTGATGTGACACTCAACTCAACACCTAGTATGTTCCAGGTGCAGTACAGTAACTCTAAAAATTCTGGGTACCTATCTAGACGTCGCGTGTCACAGTGTTTGTTATAGGCAGACATTAAAGGGAAAATTAGAAGACGCGGGTCACTCATCTAAATGGGTAGTTTTACTTAAGGGTGCAGTGCAATGACGCGCAAGCATTCTGGCTATCTCGCAGCCCCGGATCTAGGGGGGAGCAAACCGGGGCGCCTGCCCCGGGCGGCACTTTCAGGGGACGCCAAAATCAGGTTGGCCTACTGCGACTTGTAAGAAACAGTCGCCACACAGGCCCACAACTTAAGTGAACTTGTGGACTTTGGGACAATAAGAATCCGTTAATTTTAAAATACCAACCATTATACATTAGTGATTTTTTAAAAGTAATTTATTTCAAACCCTGGAGAGAGGGGCAAGTTTATGTTTATGTTAAGTTTATTTAGCTTTATCAAGTTTCTGCCCCGGTTCGGAAAAATCGTAGATCCGGGGCTGCTATCTCGTACAGTTTTTGGCCTGTAGTTATGTGCCTGTAGTCTGAGCCTGTAGTATTTGTTATATGCAGATGTCATAGCTTACCTCAGGTTAGAGTGCGACAGGGACAATTATATTTATATTACTTTTATTTAATGTTTATTGAATTACAAAGGTATTACTTTTATTATAGGTATTTATTACTGGAAATTACAACTGGTGTAACTTTTATTTTAAATTTTATGTTTTATCATTCGATTGACATTTGTATTGATTATTTTATCATTTTAACGATGCTATTGCAGATACTTTCTTTCTATCAAATTTTGTTCTTCTCTTAATGACATAAAAATGTTTGTGAAACTTATGTAACGTCTCTAATTGCATAATGTCTATGGTTAAATAAATAAAATCGAATTCTAACTCAGACCAATTACACCATAAAAAAATGGTAAGAATAAGGTTTCGTATATTCTAACTGAGCCCATCAAATTATTTTTAGCACAACAATTTTGTACAGGATTATACGTATGCATCCATGATTTTTTTTAAATGTTTATCTTTCAAACCAAAGAGAATATAAATTCTACGTAAATTCAAACTTGACTGTTAGTCGTCTATATCATGGCAGTAAAACAGCAGCATTTGCAAGTTTTTGAAGAGTAATATTTCTTTTTTTATTTTATTGATTAAAAATAATCAAATAACAAGAGGGAAGCTACAGCAAATCTTGTTTTTATGTAGAGAAAAACTTTGCTCTTTCAGGGAGGAAACAGGGGAATATGCTTGTATGGAAAAATGCAGCTAGTCCTCTCTCTAAAGACGTCATACAGCTCATGTTACCTACACGACGATCGACAATGACGATCGCCTTTAGCTAACTGACCGAGCGAAGAGATTTCTCCGGTCTCCGTTTCAGTATGGACAAAAATGCTTTTGTATGTCCTTTACAAAGTTTTTATACCTCTTTGAAATTGGAAATAATGTAATTTAAATTTCAATTGCAATTTATTTCAGAAAGACAATTAAATTAATCCTAGGTTTTCTTGTGGGTCCCAAACTAGGCATCGCCTGTATCTCTAATGTCGTGTGAAATCAATATCTGAAAATGTTGATGTAAATTATAAAGAAGTACAATATATATATTGAAATCTGAAGCTATCGTGCGTCTCTTAACATAAACAGACTAGATGTTCATTTAACTTAGTATTCTCCTTCAGATGAGCTTCCGGACCAGTGAACTGTGGACGGATACAAACCATGCCATGGAAGTAATATAGTCCGACACGCACTTGGCTAAAATAGTTCCCTAATGATCTAAAAAGAACTAACGTCAAAATATCATCGTTCAGCAAGACATAGTTTAGTCACTGCTCTCAGTCTGTGACTCGGTGTCCAGTATTTCATATAGTAGCAATAAATTCAATTTGAACGTTAGTCAAGCATAATCCGATATGGATATCCTGAAGGCAATGCAAATTGCAAAGCATTGATTTTCAATAACAGGTGGACTAAGTGATTCAGTGAAAGTCTAATCGATATAGCGGTAATAATCGGGAATTAGTACTTTTGTACGATGAAAGCGCATTTTACTCAGAAATAAGCCATTATAAGATAATGACATAAGTGGGACGCTTGAAATGCTGGTGCAGCTATAAAACTAAATGGGTTTTCTCGGTGGAACTGTGGAGTTTGAAGGTGTAGGTAGGTTTCTATGTAAGAGTTGTCTTTAAGGCTAATATTATTGAAAATAATTTTCTAAATGTTCCTATTACGTTTTCATACTAATGGAGTGCCTAGTGCACAAGTGAACGCAGATTTTAATGAAAATTACTGTGTTATATATTTGTTTTAAAGCCTACTCACAATGTGGGTTCACATTACTAATAGTCTTGTTAGCCCTCTAACAAAACTAAGCTAAAATTGCTTCTATCTGGAGTGGGTGGGTTATCGAACTCACGACTTCTCGATCGCCTGGCCGACGTCTAAGCCTTTGGGCTATTGCAGTTTTCGCTATTATGTACACTAGATGGCGCTATTTGATTGTATACAAATTCTGCGTGTACTTTAACGTGAAGTAAACCTGTCTAAAGAAACTCGCACTAGGCACTCAGATCATTGAAGCGTAGTATACAGAGCAAATAGCGTTTTAGTAAAATGTGTGTCCAGTATCTTGGTTAAAATGTAAAATTATTAATTATTCGTATATACTGCGCCATGCTCCCCTCTATTTTCCGCCAATTGTGTACCGATTTGAATGTTTTTATTTTTCATGAGCAGAGTACATCTGTACAGTGGCCACATTATATATAATCATTGAGAACTGTTGAGTATCTCCAGAGATATCGTGATAAAAATCTCAAACTTGCTACTGAAACCGACTCGCGCGGCATGTGAAGTGGATTTTTTTCGTCTTATTATAGTCACTTCTACTGCTTATGTCATCAGTACTTTGCTATTTATGACCGATTTGTATTTTTGGTTACAGGTGGTGAATCAGATCACATATTCCACCTCCACGGCTACAGTTTCTACATCATCGGAGTGAGAGCTTTTAACGCGAGCTTGGACAAAGAAACCGTCAAAAAGATGAACGAAGACGGCAGCTTGTTCCCTTCGAGAAATCTTGTCAACCCTGTTTTAAAAGACACAGTAGTCATTCCAAAGTTTGGAGTAGTAGCATTAAGATTTAAGGCTGACAATCCAGGGTACTGGCTCATGAGAGACGAGAGGTCCACGCATTGGACTAGAGGTCTAGATTTCATTCTCAAAGTAGGCAACAAAGCCGACTTCGTCCAAGCGCCAAAAGATTTCCCAAAATGTGGGTCTTATGTAGGCCCCGAATATTTTCTCATATGACCCCGGAGTTGTGAAACAAAGGAGTGAGTTACCTTTGAGTTGTTATTGCTCAATTATTTATTTTTATTGTGATAATTATGATTCGTAAGGCGTCATTCACATTTTGCTTTGAATGCCAAAATAGAAAACTTAGAATTAAAAAATACCTTATCGATCCTAAGTCTAGTGAGCTAGCTAATATTATTAAATATGTTATTTGTGTTAAGTGTAAATATACTATAAATAATTATTTGTAAATAATTAAATAATTTTTGACAGACATCTTCTAATTTTTCATGGAAACGAAAGTGACATACCAAAGCCTATATGTCATACATTTTTTAACAGTAGCGGTATATTTATACAGCAGTAGATAAATAAAATGAATAGAGGCCGAGTAAGTAAGTAAGGTCTAAGTGGATAAAAACGTAAAAGTTTTAAAGCCTCTTGACGTCAGACAGTGAAAGTGTTAATAATTGTGACGGACGGTAGCACAACTAAGTATCTACGTATCGAAGTACTCACGTCTTCGCCGCATAGGGTTACCATATTATACTATCACTAGTAATAAAAAGCCTACGAAGGAAAAACGAATTTATTGAAGTAAAGGACGGGGTAGATTGTAGGAAGTTGGGGAGACCTTTGCATTATAATGTAGTACAACAACATAATGTAACTACAACAATAGTGTTATAAATATATATTATCTTGTAAATTGGTACTTATTTTATATTAATAGTGTAAAAATTTTCACAAACACGGGTTTTTTGAGGGCCTGGTGGCGTAATCGGGAGAATGGTCGGCTTTGATGCCAGAGGTACAGAGTTCAATCCCCGCCGTGCACCAATGGATTTTTCTATGGAAAAATGTATGTGCGCTTTACACACAGTGACGCACAGTGATCTTCCGGTAAAAACATCGTAAGAAAACCAACAACTCCCGCATGTTGGTAGGACACTATTCTAGTGTCCACCTGGCTAGCTACCAGTTAGTTAGTCAGTTCAAGTTAGAAAATCTGTCGCCAAAAATCTAATGTGTTCCGGCAACTATCCTTGAGAGCCAATTCCCATTCTAGGCCTAGCGTGCTTACCATGATCGACCGCATCATCACTTACCAATAGGTAAGAAAGTGGTTTGAGCCTTTATTTTTTCTTTTTCATTATATCTTATAAGATATAATGAAAAAGAAAAAATAAAGGCTAGATATTTTAGACACTGTACATATTTGATAGTTAATATGGAAATACGATGCTTTGACAACTATTCATGAGAAAATAGCAGGGATTAAATAGGTAATTCAAGGTACCTACGTATAACTATAATACATACACAGTTATTACGTATCACGTAATAACGTGATAACTGTAGTTCATTCATATAATATAATTGTTTTTCTAATAGAATTATACGAATTAATCTGCAAAAAAATAAAAAAAAGCATTGTGGAATAAAGTAAGTAATTAGTTCCATTTTAGTCGAGAGTAGAACCTTATCTGAATGGTGACTAAAAACTGGATTTCTCAACAATCATCATCTCACGCCTAATTAAGCGGTTTTATTTCTTCAAAGTTCGTTAATTTGTGCTGGTGGTTTCACTGTTTATATTACCTGGTTCTCTCTTAAATACACACCGTGAATTAATTTCCTAAAGAAATTAACTTATTAAGTTACGGAATGAAACATTTGGTTTTTTATATTAAATACTCCCAAGTAATTACATGGCAGCATTCGCAAAACTCCGTCGAGTCCTCTCGTCGCCTATACCGCAGTGTCTAAAGACTAAAGTATTAACCCGTGCGTCCTACCTGTGGATGACATACGGAGCCGAGACGTGGACACTCACAGTTCGACTGGTCCACCAATTTAGTCGCTCAGCGAGCTATGGAGAGAGCTATGCTCAGTATTTCTCTGCGGGATCGAATCCGGAACGAACTAATTCGCCAGAGAACTAAAGTTATCGACATAGCTCAACGGATTAGTTAGCTGAAGTGGCAGTGGGCTGGTCATATCTGCCGCAGGACCATAAAGGATTTTCCTGGGAAAAAAAGGAATGATAACCGTTGGGGTAGAATTGTCCTTGAGTGGAGACCGCGAATCGGCAAACGTAGCGTAGGACGTCCTGTGACCAGGTGGAGCGACGACATACGCAAGGCGGTGGGCAGTGACTGGAAAAGAAGAGCCGAAGATCGGGCTCAATCAGTGGTGCACCTTGGTAGAGGCCTACGTCCAGCAGTAGACGGACACCGGCAAATTAAAGTTCAAATATGCAATAAATAATTAAGAATAAAAAATTGGTAAATTGGACATGATAGTCAACATTCAAAGAAAATTTACTGTAAAATGTTTTCTTTAGATTGAATTACATGACTCAATTAAAGTTGCGTTCTATATTTGATATGCGAATTGAAATTGAAATTCGTTGATATTAGATAGAAAGATCCGAAGTGACAGGTTATTACTTTGTTTGAATAGAATTGTAAGATTGATTGACGTTATTGCCCGAAGCGAAAAATGACTGAAATAAAAGATATGCTTGCGTCATATTCTTCGGCACGATTCACTTCGTCTGTGACTTGACTACTATCACGCCTGAATCTGACTCTCAAGGGTTGTGTACCTTACCTATCCTTTACGCAGTTCATTAGTTACTGATGGCTAGCTTTAATCAAGGCCTGTGGCTAGCCATCCATGCAAATAATTATATGCTATGGGGCACATTAACTTAACATCATATATTATCTATAAATATAAAGATATTTATGAATAATTATTATGAATTATATTTAAGAAATATTAACAAACATAGTACTAAACCATAAAAGACATAGTAGTAGCGTCTCGGAAAAATCCGTTTCCAACATATTACCCACATATTTACGGAATCACAATCTTTGCTTTGATTAACTTTTCTTCTTTGAGCAAATACACAATTATTTTTTAAAATATATATCAACACCAATATTATAAATGCGAAAGTCAGTTTGTATATTTGTGTTTATCTGTTTGTTTGGGATTTCGAACTTGGAAACTTGGGAAGTCGAACGGCTGGACCGGTTTAGCTGAAATTTTGCACAGGAATAGCCAGTATTGTGGATTAGACCATAGGATACTTTTTAACGCGGGCGAAGCTGCGGGGCACAGCTATAGTGAACAATAAAAGGCTTTGTAGTTTCGGATTAAAATAGTCTAGGCAGACCTATGAAAATAATTACAAGGTTTTCGAATTTATGTATGAGATGAACGAACCGATAAAGAAAGAGGTTGTAACCCTAAACATAATTAGATACACATACTTAACAAAATTGAACTAGAATAACAACAGCAATGATTGATTGCGTTAGCATAACATAGATTATTCGATTATGGTGTTATTTGACGTGTGATTGGTTGTTATGCATACCCGAAGGCCGGATGACCGGAATATTGGTAAATTGATAGTATGGAATAATAGGCTTTAGTAGTTATTCTCGAAATTTCGTCCCATGGGTAGCCACTTCGCTATATGTATATTGTAAGTAATCGACATATTGATGTAGAGATCCAGTGTTACATTGGAAGCGGATTTGACGCCGTAATTGGGCTTAAATCCTGCCGTGCACTTAGCGTGAAACTTTTCCAGGGCAGCGACTAGTACATATGTCAGGCGTGATTTTGCAAGCGGCACCTATTAAGCCAGTATCCTAACCCCTGTATTTACATACAACACTATAAAGACTCACAATGCTCGCGAATGCATAGTGTTCTTCAAACTATACATAATTAGATACCCGCGACTTCGTTGACGTGCACCTAGAATATTTAGTAGCCTATGTTTATCCTGATGCTATAAAGTATCTCCTTGTTAAATTTCAGTAAGATCGGATCGTTCGTTTAGGTGTGATTAGGTAACAAACAGACAGAGTGACAGAGTTACAAAAGTTTTTATAATATTAGTATGTATTGATGATGGTACAAGTAATATTTCAAAAAACCTTTTTAAACACAAGCTTTAACATAACCCAGGACCAGAGTAAGTCAAGACAAATCCAACGAGGCCAAACACGACTGGTAAAACATGTGTAGTTTAGGAGTTCTTTTAGCCACCTTTCAGCTCCATCATCAGATCAGCATCATGTCATCATAATATTTCATTGTCTCGTGATTTACACATGTATGCAAAATTTCAGCTAAATCGAACCCCTGGAAGTCGCTCTAAAATCAATCGCAAGATTTGTGACGGAAAAATTCGCCGTGAAGTACAGATAAAGCTTGAAAAAAGATGACGAGTAGAAGTATGGATTGACATTACCTGTGTCAAATCCACTACGAGTTCGTCAAAAAAAACGGACGTATTTATAAAATGTCCGTTAGTGAACGATAAATAAATTGAAGATACATTATACGACATTGCCGACAATTGGAGTAAACAATGTCACCTAATATGTGCTCGTATTGATCCTGAATTATTAAAACACTGCTGACCTGAAGACCCGTGGTAGTAATTATTGACTTGATTGGATTGAGAACGTTGTATTGGTTAACCGAATCATTATAGTTGGTTTATACATATCTGCATGTTAATAGTGTTTACTTAGGGTAGGTACAATATGACACCACAACACCTGAGCAATTTGAGTTATTGTCGTATATATATTATGGAACTATGGCACTTTGACTTGGTGCTGTGTTGACTCGGTTATAATTATAAAATGTTGGATTGTATATTATGTAGTAAGAATAGTTACCTACATTTCTACAAAGAAAAATCAAGACGCAAGTGCACAATCGCAAATGCACGCGCATCTTGTTATTTGTTCATAATTATTGTTTTGGACTACTTTTTACCCGACTACGGCGAAGCAAAAAGGAGGGTTAAGTTTTTGACCGGTATGTGGGCATGTATGTTTGTATGTATGTTCATCTGTTCCCTCATAACTTCTAAACTACTTATCATAATTTGATAAATAAGGTGTCGTTGGACGCGTCTTATTTGTTTGCTGGTTATAGGCTATGTGACGTCACAACAAATTGAATGTGACGCCCTCTAGGGGGCACAACGTCAAGGACTAAAAAGAAAATTTCACCCCACCCCATCGTGTGTGGTATCGTTGAATAGGGATTTTAAAATGAAGGTAGGGTTTAGTACATCATATTTTTGTCAAGCGTAGTGTTTGCGAGATATATCCCGTCGAAGTCAAGAAAACTAATTTGTATCCCATTCGGTGTCGCAAAGAAGCAATAGGGAGGGTTATGTGTTTGTTGAACGCTATGTATCGATGTACTCGTAAGGATGTTGACATGTATGTATGTATACATTTATGCAAAAACCCCATAATGCCTTAAATAAAAATTAAGTTCAAAAACCAAAAAACCCACTACTGAAAAATCACGCTCTAAAAAGAATGAAACAGGAAAATGTTCTCATCTGAGATCGCTTTGTACAAACTATTCCATATGCACCGTGTATTATACAAACAACTTACTTGTAATATTATTTTATTGTATTTTGTACATATTCTAGTGGTGCTCAGAGGATAGCCGTGGTCGTATGTCACCTACCGTAACAAAACAATACATTCTGCAAAGTAGCATACGACCACGGGTATCCACTGAACACCACTATGAATATGTACGAAATACAATAAAACAATATTACAAGTAAGTTGTTTAAATAATACACGATCGGGTCGGGTTTTAGTTTTTGAACTTAATTTTTATCACTTTTGCATAGGTGACTTTACTTGAATCGGATAGACTCGGATTTAAAAGTCATTTGCAATAAAATATAGCATCCTGTAAGATCCGTGAGCTTTTTAGCCGCAAAAATCTTCAACCTGAATAATGGCAAAAGTTTTCGTTCGAAATAGGTAACTTATATAGTATAAATCCGAGTCAACAGAAATTCACTTTTCGAATCCGAATTATTTTTCAAATCTTTGTGAATAATAGCTGTTCTGGAGTGTACATACACCTATGTTCACACGTATTTTTTTTTTATGATAAACAGTAACAGGATAAAAACCACGCCCGCCCGATGGTAAGCGATAACGTCTACCTATTACAGATACAGCCAGAATTTTGCATGTCACTGCACTGAGCCTGTTACTTTGAGACATAAAGCTGCTGAGTCTCACATGCCCTGCAATTTCACTGGTCACCATCTGCTGGTATGCCATTTTAACCGAAAAACATTCCTATTTCACAGCTGAACATTAATTGGCAAAGTGGTGGTACCGCCCCAGGCGGACTAGCAGAAGTCCTACCACTACAATTCAATTCAATTCATTGCTATCTTAGTTTCATACATTTATGTTGTGAACAGTGGAGATATATAATGCAAAATATGCAAAAAAGATGCGTACAGCACGCTAGTACTACTGGGCTAGCATGTCCGAAAATTATACTAATTAAGTCATGTCTTTCGTACTGATTTGAATGAATTGTTGCAACAAATGATATTTATTTATTAAAAAACATATTATTATAAAACATTATTAAAAAACATATACATACGAGTATATACCTTTATATTGTACTGACTCTACCGCTTTTTAAACGTAAATTCGTCATTGAAGATAAATACCTAAAATACTCCATAGAATGCACAATGGCCTTTTTGTTTACTGGTTTTGGAAAAAGTAGGTCGTCTGAGTAAGCAGTGTTGTATGTATTCATCAGCCTGCCACAGATAAATATAATAGTTTTTCAATCCCAACCTTAACTCAAAGCAAGCAACTCGACAATGAGTAGGTACACCAAAACGGAACCATACACCTTTCACTTTTTAAAATAACGCTTTGTCAATCAAAAAATATCGGCAATATTTTCTTTCAGAACTACTCGCATTGATATTAAAGTCTATATTGGATTGGCATCGAAAATAATTGGAGGCGTGCCGACGGTGTCAAAATGCCGAGATGACCTATAACTGGAAAACTTCGGCAATTAGAATAGAAAGTACTTTGTTACATTCTATTGTTGGAATCGGAAATCTGAAAGCTATTCGATAACATTCGATATTTTATGTGATAAAATAAGACAATGATATACTATTGTTAATGGTAGTGATGGTCGCCATCAATAATATCTACATTAATTGCATGCATACATAGGATTCAATGATAAGTTTTAAGACAAAATTGTATGGTATTTTACTAATGGCTCTATGAGCTGTAGAGATCGTCAGTCTTTGCTTAACTTAAACCTGAATATATGTTCACCGCGCGGACACTCCCCCTTACCTCTTTAAGTTTATCGAATGAAAATGTTCGGACTAAAAAATTTGCGTCTTAATAAGGAAACAAAAAATTGTCATGACATTTTTGAACATTTTCGAAATGGCTGAACTATGATTTTTTACATTTTCTACCACCATATCTCTGCCATGTAGTAAAATTTGCAAAAACTGAATGGACAAAAGGAGAACAGACGTCCGGACATACGAAAGCATTTTTGCCAAGCTGAAGCGGAAATTTTGACTTCGCTCGGTCAACTAACTTTAAAATAACAATAATTAATTGTCTTATATTAAGATGTGTAACCTCCACAACAAATATTGAAACGTATCGGGTTCAAATTCTAGCCGTGCCAATGGTCTTTACTATCGAAAAAAATGTGTGTATAATTCACAGTGGCCCCCCCGTGACATCTAATGTGTTCAGGCAGCTGTCCTTGAGAGCCAGTTCTCATTCTAGACATAGCGTGCCACCATCCTAGACCGCATCATCATTTACCAACAGCTCATCTGTTGCTAAGTGGTCATTCAAATGGCTTTAAACATCATGGCTTGATCTTCGACATGTCTTTGTTCGATGAGTGTTTCTAGCCCTGGGTGGAGCCTATCACTATAAGTGTTCACCCATTCAGCACTACCCAGGCATACCTGTAGTAGACGTAAGAAGGACGATTTCTGTGTAAAAAAGCGTAATTTAAAGTTAGTAACTTAGGTGGCGTTTTTTTATGCGAAAATGGGTAGCGCTTGGCCACTATCTCACCTGATGTTAAATGATGATGCGGTCGATGGTGTAGCGGGCTTACCGAAAAGCTACCTTTTTACTCTCGACTGTAAGACTCTTTAGTTGTATCTAATCGGAAACACAGACTCAGGCAAGGAATTCCATTCCTTGGCAGTTGGTATGATGACAGAGGAGGCAAATCGCTTTGTACGGGTAAATGAGGTTTGTCTATTAAAGTTTTTAGGTTTCATGGTCACTGACACTATTAACGACATAGGGTAGTCCTTTTCGTCGTTTGCTCGTAAACATTACTTCGACCCGCAATCTACAGTTAATCCGCGATCATGGCGCTTGCAACAGAGCAGAAATATCGGAAACCCATAAATAATAAAAAAAACATCCCTATATACTGGGTGGGGCAAAAGTAATAAAAAACCCACGGATAAAGATAGAAAGAGTAGAGACTATTCTCCGTGTAATCACCTTATTGAAAAACGCTATAACTTTTGCAAATGGCGCCAAGCGTCAATTCGGTTTGAACATTTGTAAAGTAAACAAACGCAGAATACAAATCGACGAGCCATGATTCGGTTTACTACGCAAGAACGCAGAATAATTGTTTCCATATTTATGCGCAATAATTCGTCGGTTGTGTTGGCGCAGCGTGAATTTCGTCGTCGATTTCCTGGCCGTCCGACACCAACTGGACAAACACTGCGGCGTTTGGCCACTCACCTTGAGGAGACTGGGACAACACGAGATGTCTACAAGGCTGGCCGGCCCCGGAGCAGTCGTTCAGCTGAGAATATTGCTGCCGTTGCCCAAAATGTCGGAGAGGAGCCCAAAACATCGACCAGACGACGTGCCACGTAATTGGGCATTAGCCGGCGGTCCCTACGCAGAATTCTGGTGAAAGATTTGAAGATGTTCCCTTACAAAGTGCAGACAGTGCATGAGCTGTTAGATGTTGAGCGCCAAACGCGCCGAACTTACGCTGAAGCCATCCTGAATCTCAACGAAGAGATGGACGATTTTTCATCGAAAATTATCATGAGCGATGAGGCTCATTTCCATCTTAGTGGTTACGTGAATAAACAAAATTTTCGTTTCTGGGGCACCGAAAATCCGTGTATCACCCACGAAGAGCCATTACACCCGCTCAAAGTTTCTGCGTGGTATGCTGTTTATGCTGGAGGTGTCATCGGGCAATTTTTTTTGAGAAAGATGCCAAACGACGACTGTGGACGGCGCGCGCTACAGAGCCATGAGTACCGAATTTTTTCTTCCTCAATTGGGTGAATTGGGGCTGGAGAACATATTATTCCAACAGGACGGTGCAGCGGCGCACACTGCTCGAGCCACAACCGATATTCTGATGGAAGCATTTCCGGGTCGCTTGATCTCTCGCTTTGGTGATTTGCACTGGCCGGCCAGATCACCCGATTTAACCGCTCCAGACTTCTTTTTAAGGGGGTTTTTTAAAGTCGCGGGCTTACGTCAACAAGCCTGAGACTCTCAAAGCTCTTAAGGATCAATCAGGATCAGTCAATGTTCCATGTTCTTACAATATCGTTGAAGAAGAAGATTTTCGAATTGATCAGACCTATGAAAGTTGATTTCATAGCGCAATTAACTAGAAAAATGTTCATAGTTTTATAACGATTGAACGAATTTTCATGAATCAAAGCTAAAAACACTCTCGATGAAGACATCTATCAAACAAACAAAAAAACTATCAATAATAAAAACAAAATCGGTTCATCCGGTTAGGTGCTAAGATGCTACAGACAGACACACAGATACACACGTTAAGCGTATATTACCTCTACTTTTGCGTCGGGGAACGCCGTAAGGTTAAGACGGCAGATGTTCTTCTTGGTGGTAAGCTACTTTTTGGTAGATTTAATGATCCCACTACCACTGTACGAAGACTCATGATTCATGAATGCACATAAAACTTTCATTGGTAGGTATATAGCTAGGATTAGAACCAACGACCCTCGGGTCAGAATCAGGGTAACTATCCTTTACGCCAAATGGCCGTCCAATATCACTACGTAAGTATTATAAAACAAAGTCCATCACTGCGTCTGTCTGTCTGTTCGCAATAATCTCAATAGCTACTGAACGGATTATCCTGCGGTTTTCACCAATAGCCAGAGTGTTTATGAGGAAGGTGCAAAATTCGTTAAGGTTTTGTGTAAATTGGTTTAAATATGACGATGATTGTTAAATATGTTCATATTTTATATTCGATGCAACAAACTGATGCAAATTTTATAGGCATATATGTTCTACCCGTGCGAAGCCGGGGCGGGCAGCTAGTCTATCATAAATCGGTGGCGCCTCTTAGTATCCCTGGTTGTCCGATTATAGAATGGGGATGGCGGAATCAAATTATGCAATTCCGATGCACACTCTCCGCAATGAATCCGATAAAATATATAAAATATATAGATATACATATTGTAGCCATACATCCATTTTTAGACACCTTACAGCACTTTATCTATACAATATTTTTTTTAGTTTCTTCTGTACAAGTTTATTTATGTTATAAGCACACTTTAAACTAGGTACCTGCTAAGTTCATATCATACTTATACTTTGTGCCTACACCAGGCGTCATTCATACCTAATAAACTAATTTCTATTTCCTATTGGACGATAGTAAATAAATATCCTTACATTATATGTAAAAAATGATGTATGTTTATTATAATTATAATTATGACTCTACGCTTCGCTATAAGGTTTGGTCAAAATTGTGAACAAGATGTCTCCGAAGGAAAAATAGTTTATTTTTTTTTACAAGCTTTATCTCTACTTCACGCCGAATATATTTGTCCATCACAAATCTTGCGATTGATTTTAGAGCGACTTTCAGGGGTTCGATTGAGCTGAAATTTTGCAGGCATGTGTAAATCGCGTGACAGTGCAATATTATGATGACATGGTGCTGATCTGATGATGGAGCTGGAAGGTGGCCAAAGGAACTTCTAAACTACACATGTTATACCCGTCGTGTTTGGGCTCGTTGTATTTGTCTTGACTTACTCTGGTCCAAGGTTATGTAAAAGCTTGTGTTTAAAAAGGTTTTTTTAAATATTACTTGTATTTATACAAGCAGGTTAGACTTTGTTTTTAGGGTTCCGAAACCAAAAGGTACCAACGGAACCCTATTACTCCACTGTCCATCTGTGTGTCTGTCTGTCTGTCCGTCTGTCACTATGCTGTATTTCATGAACCGTGATAGTTAAAATGTTGAAATTTTCATAGATAATGTATTTCTGTTGCCGCTATAACAACAAATACTAAAAACAGAACAAAGTAAAAAATTGAAGGAATCCCCATACAAAAAAAGTGTTTTTTACACTAGCGCCATCTATGAACGATTGATTACCTCAGTGTTTTTCAACCTTTTTTATGACGCGACCCCCTTAGTATTAAAAAAAATTTCACAACCCCTACTTGCACTGCTTATAATCTGTATTTTGTTATATTGCTAGCTTCTGCCCGCGGCTTTGTTCCTGTGGCCTACAGGAAACAAATTACATATTTTTCTTAAAACAACAAAAACTTCTATGGAAACAAATATTAAAAGCACTCTCAATCACAACACCTACAAATGCGCTTTAATGAATATTTGCTTTACAAGTATATTTTTAAACTTTGTTTTTTTCTGTTACTGAGGCTTCGCGACCCCCGCGACCCCTTTATAGAGGCCACACGTTGAAAAACACTGGTTTACCTTATTACTACGTACCCTAACACATTTGTGTTAACGTTCACTTAGTTGTTGTCAGAAGTTCGTTAGACATTTGTTAGATGGCGTTGTAGTTTGTAGTAAATAAGCATAGTATTGACACGTTATTTATATATACTATGTAAGTACTTAATTTTTCCGGCAAATTTTGTTCAATCGGAACCCTACGTGTGCGAGTCCGACTCGCACTTGGCCAGTTTATTTTAAATATATCTTTAGGCTAGCGATTGACAACTATCTCACCTGTTGGTAAGTGATGATGCGGTCGAAGATGGTAAGCACGCTAGGCCTAGAACGGGAACTGGCTCTCAAGGATAGCTGCCGGAACACATTAGATAACATGTAATGTATAACGAGGGTTAAAATGAGTTCAAAATTTATTGGCATAATATTTACGTTGACATTTTAAAGCTTCACCTTTAAATGCCACTGTGCTAGCAAATATTTTAAAGTACCTATGTAGGTAGGTAGTGCAGAATATTTTGTCTTTCTTAGTCATTTATCTGCCTCACTTTGATGTGGTAAATTGGTAATACAAATTATACATAATGCTCCACTTGGGATAATTTGCAAATTAAAATAACTATGTACGTGATAAACACCAAAATTATACATGCGAAAGTCAGTTTTTAGGGTTCCGAACCTAAAGGGTACCAACGGAATCCTATTACTGAGACTTCGCTGTTCGTCTGTCTGTATGTCTGTCTGTCTGTCTGTCCGTGTGTCACCAGGCTGTATCTCATGAACCATGATAGTTACACGGTTGAAATTTTCACAGATGATGTATTTCTGTTGCCGCTATAAAAACAAATACTAAAAACAGAACGATGTTAAAAATTAAAGGGGGTCCCCATACAAAAACCACGTTTTTACTAAAGCGCCATCTATGAACGATTGTTTAACTTATTAATAAATAATATTAATTACCTACCTTTGTGTTAACGTTCACTTAGTTGGTGTTAGAAGTTCGTTAAATATTCGTTAGATAGAGTTGTAGTTAATAAGCATGTTTGGTATTGACACGGTAATATAATATTATACTTATATATTATTATACTGCGGTTCGGAACCCTCCGTGTGTGAGACAAAAGTCTGACTCGCACTTGGCCAGTTTTATTTTTATACGAGATAAGCGAGGTGAGTGTTTGACCACTATGCGATCGATGATGTAGCACGCTTACCTAGACGATACCTGTTAGTTGTTTACCCTTTCACGGTCAAGGGACTGGACTGATTTGAATAAAGTTGTTGTAATATAGGTTATAATACCTAATTTAATCATAAAGGTAGACAATAAGGTTGAAAAGGTCATAGGATACTCTTAACACGACCTTCACCGCTGGGCGCAATTATTAGATAAGTATAACATTTCAAAAGGCACAAAAATATAAACTTTTCACTTTTCATGTTCAAATGTTCGTGTACCAATGGATTTTTGTTTAGCAAAATGTAGGTATGTAAACACTTCACAGTGGCCCTTCGGTAAAGAAAAACATCGTTAAGTGACCCCCGGCATGATGGTAGGACACAGTCAAGTGTGCAGTAGCTATGTATGATAGGTTATATCCAAACCTAGGAGGGAAATCAAATTGTAAGAAGCTTTTGCCTTTTCATCGGTATTATGATAATATGCCTTCGTTTTCGTGGAAATCCTCGGGAATTCAGAAGGCTGTGAATTTCTATGATTGAATATTCGAAAGCTCTTTTGTTTAGGTAGAAACGTAGGTACTCAGTATAGTTGTGCTTACAGTAGCTGAGTATTGTTGTTGTTTGTTTTAACACGACGTTAGGCAACATTTTCTTCTTTTTTGATTTTGACAGACACTTGACTACTATCTCACGTGATGTTAAGTGATGATGTGGTCAAAAGCGGAATCGTACTTATTTGAAAGTGGAAGCCGGCAGTGAGATGAGGTGCTAGACAACTGTCTTTAGTCAATTCCATATAGCACAACTATCATCAACATGTCCAACATCAGTACTTGGCTGGCACCAACTTCTAATAGATAAGTGGGTAGCGCTTATAATAATTATAGTAAGTAATTTATTTTTCGCTTTTGAGTGCCTGTTTGTGGTAATGAAGTCGGTTTTATTTTTTTTGAAAAAGATTTTATTTTACCCTTTTTTAGTGCAAATCAAGTTTTAATTAAATTACATACATACATACATACAATCACGCCTTTTTCCCGTTAGGGTATGCAGAGACTACTTCTTTCCACAGGCTACGATCCTGACATACCTCTTTCGCTTCTTCCACTTTCATGAGCGCTTTCGTACATAAATTACATGCATTTATAAAATTTCGTGTCTGGGCCGTTATACACTGACGGATATATACTTTGTGAAAATTTCAAGTATCTATCTATCTATAGTACCTTTTACGGTTAAGAAGGTACATCTGTAAAGTGCGCACATATAAACACACGGACGAACGGACAACAAAGTCTCAGAAAGTGTTCATTTGGTACCCTTTGGGTTCGGAACCCAAAAATGCCGCGCTAGTGAAAATATTCACTATTCATAATGATGTCATCAAGGTATCAAAGGACAATGTCCAAAATGGCCCTGTGCAATAAAAGCATCTGACACACACGATAATTAATTGTCTATTTTTAACCGACTTCAAAAAAGGAGGAGGTATGATCCGATTTTGATTATTCTTTTTTTGTTCGAAAGGAGATATCCCAAGTGTGGTACCATGGTAATTTTATCGAGGTCTGATAAGTATCTCCAGAGATATTGAGATAAACATCTCAAAATTGGTACTGACACAAAAAGAAAAAAGACAAAAATGAATACCGCGGCATTGAAGTCGGTTCTTTTTTAGTTTTTAAACGATATTATATAACAATAATTCCAAATACTTTTATAACACGGACTAGTTGTATTCCAAAATGAATATTAAAAAGTATTATTTGCGATTATTAACATAATTGCTGCCATATGGCCCACACAGTCTGAATCACTCTACTACGTTATAAGAGTTGGCACTTCCTTACATTGTTAAAACCCGAATTCTGAAAGCACTGTGTAGCCATCCTAACAACGAAAAGTATAATTTACGTAGTAACTATTATATAATCTGTGGTATTATGCTTATAATTTTTTTTTGCAACGTTGGTTGGTACAAAGTACGTTCATAATTCTGAGTTATTTATGTATGCAGTGTCGCGGGCGGGACTGATATGGCCGCCATCTTCGCCAAACGTCATGTCATGTCAAAAAATATTAGGTATGCTCAAAAACTTTGCACATTAATAAGACTTTGCCTGGTAGAACATTCCTGTGAAGACAAATTAATTCTCCCCACCTTTGTTTCTATCTCGCTCATAGTTACCGTAAGAATATTTGTCAATAATACTTAAATTCAAAAAATTAAAACCACTCCCGTCTGATTTGTATATGTAATCCGAGTTTATAATCAAAGCATATGTATAACTTTGTACATTGAGACCATTCCAATGAGATGTCTCAGAATTAGATCAAGCTTACCATATTTTTGCATTGAAGTATCAAGATACTGCGACAGCGCCATTTTGATTTTTTGACGTCCGCGGTCTAAGGACTACGAGCTTACGAAAGTTGCTATCGCAGTTTTTTTTAACCAAAAAAGAGCTGATAATATTTAAACGGCTGAACAGATTTTCATGAAACAAAACAAACTAAATTAAAATCGGTTCATCCGTTTGGGCGCTACGATGCCACGATGACAGACACACAGATACACACGTCAAACTTATAACACTGCTTCGTTTTGCATCGAGGGTTAAAAACCAAAATCAACGTGAAGAAAGATGTAAAAACATTATTCAAGGTCATATTTTTAGTCTTCAAAAGTATATGCAATAGCAACCTCCATTGTGTATAATCTTGGGACTTGTGGCGGTATAGCTATTAAAACTACACTTCCACTTAACTCACAGTTTATTCAGTCAATACAGAGTTTGTATAGTTCAATCACACGCGAATCGAAGGGTAAGAACGATAGGTAGGTACAGTACGGATGATCGTAGTAATTAAAGCAAAGGGAATGGAGAAATTCGGAAATGCCGAGATATGAGCGCGCGCGATACGAAATGGCACAGGTCTAGTGTGTATGCGATTTATCGAGCACTGCGCGGGCGCCGGCCAACTGACTGCAGGTTCCCGTCTCACCCCCGCGCGCCGCGGGCTCCTGTACGAGAGCTTGAATAGGGATGTATGTAGCGGTTAGTGTTGTGCCGCCACACCACCCCCCTTGGAGTTTGAAAAACCTGCGGAAAAATAGTTAGGAAATCTGACTATGCGTCCCGACCTTGTGGTTTTTACAGGACGTTGACCATCAGGGTTTTCTATCACCGACTTCGGTGCGTCTTCAGGTGAGTCGGTTAACATATAGGCAGGCTTTACGCGATCAATGGAGACTGTCACTGGTCCTCTGTCTAATTCCACAGTGACTGTCTTATTTGTTCTGTCTAGAACTAGATATGGTCCTGAATATGGAGGCTCTAACGATCCCCGAAGTGCGCCTTTCCTTAAGAAAATGTGCTTGCACGTCTTGAGGTCCTCGTGAACGAATACAGAGGCTGGGGAATGTCGTGATGCTTGTTGCGGTCTCAGAAGAGACATATTGTGTCTAAGCTGTGAGACAAAGTCTGAAGGTTTCAACTGATAGGTAGTAGTTTCTTGAAGGAACTCACCCGGTATTCGCAAGCGCTCACCATATACCATCTCAGCTACAGAGCATTGCAGGTCAGCTTTCCAGGCAGATCGCATGCCGAGCAAAACCACAGGTAAGACGTCTGTCCAACGCTGCTTGCCCTGAGCCATTATTGCAGCCTTCAGTGTACGGTGAAACCGTTCGACCATCCCGTTAGCTGCCGGGTGGTATGCAGTTGTGTGGCGCAGCTGGACTCCGCAGAGGTCTGTAAGGGTTTTGAAAAGGTGAGATGTGAACTGGCGTCCCCTGTCTGTCGTCAAAGTCTGCGGACAGCCGAAACGTGATATCCACATATCGTAAAATGCCTTCGCCACTGTTTCAGCTGTAATTTCTTGCAGTGGCTGTACTTCTGGCCAACGCGTGTACCTATCAATAGCTGTAAGACAGTACTTAAAATCGCGAGATGGTGGCATTGGACCGATCAAATCGATGTGCACGTGACTGAATCTCGACTGCGGCAACTCAAAACTGCCTAGTGGTGCTGAAGTGTGACGGTGCACTTTCGACTTCTGGCAAGCTTCACAGGTTTTAACCCAAGCACGGCAATCCTTCCGAGCCGAGGGCCAAATAAATCTGTCTGTTACCATCTTGGTCGTTGTCTTTGCTCCAGGATGACTCATAGAATGAACTGAGTGGAAGATCTGTCGACGCAGCTCCTTCGTAACAAAAGGACGGGGCCTCGGCAGAGAGACATCACAGTATAAAGTGAGATTCGTACCTGGTACAGGTATTCGTTCCAGCTTCAATGAGGTCGAATGATTGGAGAGCAGTTCCTGGAGTTCAGTATCCTGTCCCTGAGAACGAGCTAGCTGTTCTGAGGTCGGCGGTGATGTTACAGCTTCAATACGCGTTAATGTGTCTGCAGGGATATTGTCCTTTCCTGAAATGTGTCTTATGTCTGTGGTAAATTGAGACACAAAGTCAAGGTGGTTAAACTGCCTTGGTGAACACTTTTGCTTGTTCTGCTGGAATGCGTAAGTGATCGGTTTGTGATCCGTGTATATAACAAAGTGTCTACCTTCAATCATATAGCGGAAATGTTTGACGCTTTCATATATTGCAAGCAGTTCTCGATCGTAGGCACTGTAAAGCTGCTGAGACTTGTTCAGCTTCTTTGAGTAAAAAGCGAGCGGCTGCCATTCTCCTTCTACCAACTGCTGGAGCACCGCACCCAAGGCTAAATTGGAAGCATCGGTCACAAGAGCTAGCGGTGCGTTCATGACAGGGTGTGCAAGCAGGGTGCATCTGACAATACTTGCCTTACAGTTGTTGAAAGCGGCGAGAAGTTCAGGTGTCCAGGTCAGTGGCTGTGTACCCTTTACTTTAGGACCTGACAGCATTTCATGCAGTGGTGCTTGGTCGACGGCGGCGTGCGGAATAAAACGCCGGTAAAAATTAAGCATGCCTAAAAATCTGCGCAAGCCGTTTACTGTCTTCGGTGGTGGAAACTCTTTTATGGCTTTAACCTTGTCTTCCAGAGGTTGCGTGCCATGCTGAGAAATGTGAAAACCAAGGAAATTAAGCTCACCCATGCCGAATTCACACTTTCCCTCATTGATGCGAAGTCCGTAGTCTCGAAGACGCTTGAAAACAATTTCCAGGTGTTCCAGGTGTTGGATCTTACTTCTGGAATAGATTAAAATGTCATCTATATAAGGGAAACAGCAGTAATCTAGGCCTCTTAACACTTCGTCGAGAAACCGCTGGAACGTCTGTGCAGCATTGCGCAAACCGAATGACATAAATGGAAATTCCACCAGGCCAAAAGGTGTAGTTATCGCCGTCTTGGATATGTCCTCTGGAAATACGGGAATTTGGTGATACGCGTTTTCCAGGTCTATTTTCGAGTATACCGTACAACCTGCTAGCCTATGTGCATAGTCTTCTACGTGCCTAATAGGGTACCTGTCAGGTATTGTGCGTGCGTTGAGAGCACGGTAGTCTCCGCAGGGTCTCCAGCTGTTTTTCTTTGGAGCCAGGTGTAGTGCTGATGCCCATGGTGAGTCTGACGGTCGCGCAGTACCATCTTGAATCATGTTCTCGATCTGCTCCTTGGCTATCTTGAGACGATCTGGAGCTAAGCGTCGTGGTCTGCAAAATACTGGGGGTCCAGGTGTTGTATTTATGTAGTGTACAGTCGAGTGTTTGACTTCACGGAAAACTCCAGAAGGCTTGGTCAATTCAGGGTATCGAGACAATAATGAGTGAAACTCAGTGGTACCTGATATCGCTTTGATGCTGGTTTGTGTGCAGGTCCTCAAGGTTCCAGGTGTAACCAATGTAGTCACGGTATCCATCAGGCGTCTGTTCTTGCAGTCTACCAATAACCCGTAATGCGCGATGAAATCAGCCCCGATGATTGGCTTATCAACGTTTGCCACCACGAAGTTCCATACGAAGTCTCGTCTCAAACCTAAGTCTAGGTGTAAAGTCATAGTACCGTAGGTATTGATGACGCTTCCGTTTGCAGCGGTAAGACTGTAGTCCGTGGGCTGTCTTGACTGGCGCAGAAATCGACGCGGCAGCACACAGAGATCTGAACCGGTATCTATTAAATATTGTACCTTCGTTTTCCGCTCGGTGATGAAAAGGCGACTGGTAGCACCTTGACAGTCGTCTGTCGCCTCTACGAACTGCCGTTGTGGTTTCCCGACTTGTAAGAACAAGGAGATGTGCACTTCTTCGCTTTGTCCCCGAAAATGTTGTGGTACCAACATACACCTGGTGTTCTACTGCGGCTGCGGCTTCTCGATTGGTTCCTACCTCGAGACGATGAGCGGCCGCGAGAATTTATGTTGAGTTCCGAAATTTGGTGTTTCAGCTCCGTCTGTATGCGTGACGTAATCATGTCGTCGATCCGTTTCAATAAACCGTCAAAATTACTAGGTGAAACGGCGGCGGAGGTACTTGTACTCGCTACCTGTTGTTGTAACGGTGAAGGCGCAACCTCACAAATTTTATCTGCCAGCTCGGCGACATCTTCTAGGCTGCCCGAAGTTTGCGACACAATAATCGCCTGAACATGATGCGGTAATCGACTCGACCACAAACTGCGCAAAAATTCGTCCGTTATTCCGTCTGCCGCTAGTGTTTTTAAATGACGTAAAAACTGTGACGGTTTTCTATCGCCCAACTCTTCATCAGAAAGTAACTGAGTGATTTGATGTTGACGTGAAATAGATAATCGCTTCGTCAGCTCTTGTTTCAACTTTTCATATTTGTTAATCGCCGGCGGATTCCGCACTACGTCCTTTATTTCGCGTATATACTTCTGATCGAGCTGTGAAATAACGTGATAAAATTTCGTGGTATCTTCTCTAACGCCCGAAATTTGAAATTGCGCCTCCGCTTGAGCGAACCAAACCTCTGGGTCTTCTGGCCAAAATGGTGGCAAGCGCACGGCAACTCTGTTTACATCGGCACTAGTCGCTGTATCTCCAAGCTTCCCATCGGCGTTGACGTCACTATTAGCTGCGTGTTCGTTTGGCATGTTTAAATCGGCGGTCACCAATGTGGCGGTATAGCTATTAAAACTACACTTCCACTTAACTCACAGTTTATTCAGTCAATACAGAGTTTGTATAGTTCAATCACACGCGAATCGAAGGGTAAGAACGATAGGTAGGTACAGTACGGATGATCGTAGTAATTAAAGCAAAGGGAATGGAGAAATTCGGAAATGCCGAGATATGAGCGCGCGCGATACGAAATGGCACAGGTCTAGTGTGTATGCGATTTATCGAGCACTGCGCGGGCGCCGGCCAACTGACTGCAGGTTCCCGTCTCACCCCCGCGCGCCGCGGGCTCCTGTACGAGAGCTTGAATAGGGATGTATGTAGCGGTTAGTGTTGTGCCGCCACAGACTCTTCTTCTAAAACCAGTACATTCTCATATGTTTGAGATATTTATCTCCATATCTCTGAAGATACTAATCAGATCTCGATAAAATTAAAATGGGACCACTTCGGAAACGTACCCTATCTATTAAAAAAAGAATCATTTGAATCCGTTCACAATTGACAGAGTAATCGCGTAACATACACACAAAAAAAAAACATACAGACGAATTGAGAACCTCCTCCTTTTTGTGAAGTCGGTTAAAAAGAAAGAATCATCATATGAAGATATCAGTTGCTTAGTTTCGATATGGAATCTACTCTCCATAAGTTTCAATTTCCTCGACCACAACGATTAAAATGTACCAGTGAAACAGGCTTGACTTTACCCTGTATTAGCCGCACCCTAACAAATTGTGTGGGATTTTAATCATGCCCGTGTTTACCCGACTTCATCATTATTTGAAATAATCTTAGATAAAACCGCGTCCTATCTCGAGCATCGAGAGCGCTCCATCCGCTGTTTTACCAAAGCTTTCCAATTTGTTCCAAATAAAAGTTTCCTTGGGACCATTTCCGAAAGTAGATCGCAATGCAATAAAAGCGCTTGACGAGGGTGAAGCGTTTTGTGAAGGGCCAGCTCAGTTGCGTTTATCCATCGCCATTCAATATCCGTGTCATAACATTGTGTAACAAATGGGCTTTGACCTTTAGCTGTTTTTTCGCCATTAGGCACTTCATTGGAGCCTTATTGGCCTACGCAGTTCGTTTCTATCCTGGGATCATCGACAATAATGACATTGTATATTGTTCTTCAATATTGCTCGCAGCACTGCTTTAAGTAATACTTTCGCAACCGGAAATGTGTATTTGTATAGCCCGTTTACGAATATGGGCATGCCATAAAACCGTGACACGGTACTGGCTATGTTTACAAGAAACAGTGTGTTATATGAACAATATATATTATATATTGAGTTACAATGTAACTTATTATTTTTATGTTCACTGAAATGAAATGAGTTGGTTTAGTTTTACTGTTCTAGTGTATGTAGAGTATATACATACATATATTATTATATTAGTATATACATATATTATTATATATATATATTATTATTGCAATCAAACAAGTATGTGAATTCTATCAATGAATAAGTGTATGTAATAAGTAATCTGTGTAAATGTTAATTATTATATGGCATGACTTTTGAGCGGGAGGTCGCCGGTTCATATCCTAGCACGGGTGTTCGTTCATAGATGCCAGGAGCATTATATCGATGTTCCGCTTTACTTGCTACCAAAAAGTAGCTTACCACCATCAATTAGAAAATCTGTGTTCCAAAGGCACATAGCCCTTAAGAGTTAGACCATTCTTGGCATAGCTTTTTTACCGTCTTCGACTACATCATCGCTTCCCACCAGGCGAGATAGAAGTCAAACGATAGCTTATCTATTAAAATCTTAAATCTTATGATCATAAGTGGAGTGGTGTCTACATCCTGATTGACTGGCAATCAAGACAAGACGATTGAAAGTTGAACTGACTTTAGGCCATCGAATTATAACCAAATACAAACACAAATACAAATACAAATACAAATACAAATACAAATACAAATACAAATACAAATACAAATACAAATACAAATACAAATACAAATACAAATACAAATACAAATACAAATACAAATAATTTTATTGACATAATTTAATGTACATTCAAATTTTTGAATCCATAGGCTCCCGAACTAGTATAACTGTGTTTCAGGAGCCAGTGGCTTCTCCCATTATACTTATCTAACTTATTTAAATGATGTCAATAAATGACTGAAAAACCTTAAAGTAATAGTAATTAGTAGATATTACTTTAAGTATAAACTAAGTACTAAGTATAAATGTGTGTTTTTGTATGGGTGTGTGAAATGTTTGTTTGTGTGGGAGATGATAAATGAATGTAGGGGGTGTGTTACTGTGTGTTTGTATTAGGTGTATGTATGATTATGTGTAAAAATGTTGAGTGTTATCTGTGTATGTAATCCAAAAATGAAATTAGAAATAAAAACTTGTAATAAGTGTTTCAATTCCATCGTAGTCGAATGTTTTTAGGTACTTAAGAATAATATTTTTTATGTTATAGTTATTAATTTTTCTAATATTGTGTTTTTTGTCTAGCTTATTGTAAAAATGTAGAACAAGAACGTCAAATTTCTTTTGGGCAAATCTAGTACTGGTACTGGGAACTGCAGATTGCTTTCTCCTACTTTTTTGCTCGGGTAAATTTGACACAGTTGTTCTGTGGTATTTGCGTAGACTTTCATAGATGAATACCTTCCTAACTGTTAAAACATTGTTTTTTTCATAAACAGCAGATGTGGGATGTCTATAGGGTAGATAAGAAAGAACTTTTAAGACAGCACGTTGTGCCCGCTCTGCTGTTATTATGTGAGTTTTTGCTGCACTTCCCCATACAGAAACGAAGTACGCGCGTTTCAAACTCGCCGTTCATTTGGGTCAGAATCTGACGCAATCGACGCCCGCGTAATCAGTGCTCCGAGTCACGTGGTAGCGAGTGCGTCTCCCGCAAAATTATCAAAATATGACATATTGTATAGTGATTTTGTGCCACAAAGCATCGGAAAAGGATTATAAGGTTTCTAGAGTATCATTCCACAGTTAATACATACATTTAATTACGTAAATTGTGTGATAAAACAAATACAGTGAATCAAATTAACTAGCTCTGAGTACGAGCGGAGTGTTGCCAAATGAGTGGGTGTGAAATTGGACTAATTTAATTTACACATTCTTTACCAAATTTTCTTTAATTTGCAATAATTACAAAAAAAATTAGGTACATAACATACCTAAACTAAACTTTACTTGTTTACCTATAATAATTTAGTTTTTTAGTAGGTTCTGTTAATTACTTATTTAGTACTTAGGTTTAGGTTGTTAGGTGTTTAGGGTCATCTCGAACAGTTACACAATATCTTCGTCGATTGTGAATGTATTATTACCCGACTGCGCAAGGCGGGTTTTATTTTTCGAGTGTGTATGTATGTATGAGGTTTATGTAAGTATGTATGTATGTAAGAGATTTAACCGCGATTAAAAATGAAGATGATGATGAAAAGTTCACTTCTCCGACTCACAAACGATACCTATGCAAAAATCACGAATCATCTTTACCCAACTTTCAGCTAAAAGTCATTCTTACTGGCAACATTATAAGTGCGTCTGTGTGTGTGACATGGCAAGTAAACACAGCGTAGTTCCGCACACATAGCGAATTTTCGGCCCAGCTTCCGAGCAAGCGTTGTTTGAAAACCTATTTTCTGTAGATAATAATTCGATGCTTTAGGCCAATTCACACATATAGGAACTAGATACTTGTGGAACATCTTCTAGATCTGAATATCTCTCTGAGCCTATCTCCTGAACAAAAATCATACTGGAACTTGACGACTTGTGGGTTATATGGGTGGTAGAAGCCACGATCAACCGCCTACTTTGTCATCGGTCGAGACCCATTAAACAAAATCATAAGGAGAATTGGATTAAACTCGGCTTTGAACGACGACGAAGGTGACCAGAACGACTTTAACGACGGGGTGAGATAGATATATTAGGTATGTGGATTGGACCAGTGTCAAAGTTCAAAGTCAAAGGTCAAAGTTGTGTTGTATCCTCGTCTCATTACCGTCTTCAATTTACAGATGAGCACGATGCCACCTATAACACAGAAAGACTATGTATGAAACCTTTCTATGTAACTACATTAACTGACACAATGATATAGGTTATGTCAATTTAGATATCTATAAATACTCTTACATATACGGATCAAAGTTCCTTGAGACTGGTGTTGACTCCAAGGTTAATATTCGTCTGAACTCGAAGGCATGCATTAGTAATGTGGAAGGCGAAGCCCAACGTAAAAGTGTGGTCTTCCGAGACTAAATTATGCAGACCTCCCCTCGGCGATAAAGCGACGGCGTAGTAGGTGCCTGGATTATGTGCTTTACTGAATGCGTGCCTGTCACAATTTGCTGCTTACCTGCTTTGATAGGTAAGGGATAGGTGCCTTATAGGCCCTTTATGTTATCGTATGTAGCTACCTATTTAAAAATCTATGTTATATATAGAAGGTATTTCTTGCTTGACACACTTGAATAGATTTTATATTACTCAACAACTCCTTTATATTTTAAACGGGAGTTAACGACACTTTCTTGGACCCGTGGCTCAGCTTAGCACGTGATTATAATTTTATTTATTTGTGTCGTGATTTCTGTGTGATTCTAAATGAGTGATTATTATCGAATGATCCACCGAACTAAGTCAGTCAATCAGTTCAAACTCGAAGAGTTCTGGCCATCGATATATATATAAAAAGGGAGATAAGGTACCCCGCTCCTCAACCTCAACCTAATTTCACCTTAGTCGCAATCGAACTGGAGTTTGTGTAGCACGTACAGAATTATATGTACAATTATCGCAGATCCATTTAAATAATTTGCAACAATGCTTTTCTCTGTTCTAGATGCACATCAAACTCAGCTTTAGAAAATCGTGTTTTCATGTAGTTGTTTCCAGTTCCATTATGTTTACGTAGAATAAGAGTGCATACCGTATCTCCCTTTTTATATCGATGTTTCCGGCATAATGATGTTTGGTGCCATTTCAGATGCGCTGGGATAGTTGCTGTATCCTGGAATAGGGTATTACACCAAATTTTTGAAAAGTGTCTCAATTAGATTCTATAGTGCTAATAAACCACTAAATAGTTCACAAAAATGTTATTCAATCGTTAAGTGCCATAAACATGCATTTAAAATTTTGCATTTTCAGATTACGTGCGTAATTTGACGAAAACGCTGGACGCAGTGGACGCCATATTGCTCTGTGGTCATGACGTCAGTTGGCTGTGTAAACAAATGCAGTGATATGATATTTTGCCAGAAGTGGCGATAATGTTGAAGCACTGGATTGCTGACTCAGTTGTATTGACCTAGTCATAGAGTAACAAAAAAACATTACTAAATTCTGCAGATTAGGCTGTGTTTTGCCTGTCTGTAAGTCAGTGTAAGTCAAGTATAAGTTATTTTAAACCCCCGACATAAAAATGAGGGGGTGTTATAAGTTTGACGTGTGAATCTGTAGATCCTTGTATATAATTTGTATCTGCGTATGTATCAGGGTATATGTGTGTCTGTAGCATCATAGGATGGCATGGATTTTTTTTTGTTAGTTATCGGTGGCTTTATCGAGAGTGTCCTTATCTTTATTTAAAAAAAACCTGTTCCGCCGTTTAAAGATTACGAGCTCTATTCTAGTTATAGATTTAAAATCGTGACTTACGCGATGTCGATATAGCGATCGACAGACATATGTTTCGGCCTCATCCGGAGGCCTTCTTCAGGATTTCGGGTGCGGGGCGTTCGCCGACGCGTTCAGCTTTGCACTCTTTTCTAGGTGTTGAGGCTATGAGAGCAACTTTTGTAAGTCTAATAAATTTTAAATTTGTTATCCTGTTACATCAAGGATATTGAAATAACATGGTAACCTTGACCTCATACTGGAGCATCTCCTGGAATCTCCAAAATACTCAATTCCTCACCAACTAACAGCAGAGATTAAATTTTAATAATTAAGATAGTTTGAAAGACTTCCGTACCGCGCGAGTTAGTTTCAGTAGCAATTTATAGACATTTATCATCATATCTCTAAAGATACTTATCAGATATCGTTAAAATTAAACAGGACCACCATGGAGATGAACAACTGAAAATTAAACATGATGAAAATTATACATGATGAAAACTGAAAATTAAACATGATGAAAATTATACATGATAAAAACTGAAAATTAAACATGATGAAAATTAAACAGGACCACCATGGAGATGAACTACTTGTAACAAAAATTATCATTCAAATCGGTTCACAATTGGAGCAGTCATCGCGTAACATACAAACAAAAAAAAACATTTGAGTTGAGCACCTCCTTCTTTTGGAAGACGGTTGAAAAAACGAGATTCATACTGTAGCCTAATGAGTATTCCGGGATAGTAGATGTAATAACAGCGAAAAATCTATGTGCGCTTCTCACAGTGGCCCTCCGGTGAAGGAAAAACATCGTTAAGAAACCAACAGCCCCCGCATGGTGGTAGGATACTATCTAGTGTCCGCCTGGCCAGCTACCACCCTCAAGTTAGAAAATCTGTCACCAAACATCTAATATCTTCCGGCGGCAGCTATCCTTGAGATCCCATTCTAGGCCTAGCGTGCTTACCATCTTCGACCGCAATCATCACTTACCAACAGGTGAGGCTAGGCTAGCGTTTGACCACTATGGGCAAACGCTAGCCAATATTAAAAAAATCGTCTTTACGCTCTTTGAAAATAGTCTCAATGATCAGATTGTACAAAGCCCATAGGCATATAAGTCGGAAGTGGTTTTAAATTTTTAAAACTATTATATTAAGTAGGTATTAGTTAACAGTCAGTTGGTCAGTCTATTATTTTGAATAACTAAAGTAAATTGGCTATTCAAATGCTGAAAAGAATAGACAGATTCAGGATGATGTAATGAAAATACCGTTAATTTACCTAATTAGTAATTATTTTATAAATATTTATATAACATATCTATAAGCACATTTAGAATTATGTTGCGCAATGCTTAGCACTGCAACAAATCACAATCATACTATTAAATATAATATACAATCTTAACTACGTATATATTTAAACGAGCAATTATTGTACATATACGATATAAGTATCTTGGAAACGGCTCTAATGATTTGGGATAGGGTTTTGCTTTGTAAGTTTACTTAGTTTAGTTGTATTAAACATAATTAAGATAGTTTAAAAACTAAAACAAGCGACTTCCATGCCTCGTGAGTCAATTTCAGTAGTAAGTTTGAGACGTTTATCGTCGTATCTCTGGAGATACTTATCAAATCTCGATGAAATTACAATGGGACCATTTCGAAAACACGCCCTACCGATTAAAAAAATAATCATTCAAATCGGTTCACAATTGAAGGACTAATCGCGTAAAATACATACAAAAAAAAAAACAGACGAATTGAGAACCTCTTTCTTTTTTGGAAGTCGGTTGTAAACTCGGTAGCCCAGATAATTACTATAAAACTTCCATTAATTATATTATCATGCTTTTACCATGAAGAACTTTATAATTGTTTCTTAATAACTTAGCTAACTTGCTTTGTATTAAATTAAACTTTACAACAACAGGATTAATCTGAAGCAGCAAAAACCTAAATTTTTTAACTAAAATACCTGAGGTGCCAGCAATATGAAATTATGGCTAGAATATTACGGACCCATCCTATTTGAACAAAACACACCCTGCACCACTGATTTCCAATGCCAATACCGTCATAAAACTCTAACATTAATCAAATCTAACGTACGAGTGTAGGTGTATTCATGTAATACCTACCGGAACACTGCCTCTTTGCACGCAATCCTACCTTACGGCCTTGGGTGCTTGGACTTCAAAGTAGGTTAATCACCGGGCAAGATATATGTACCTTACGGCTAGTAAAACAGAGTCGAAAGTGTTTTTGTTCCGGATATGTGAGGTACAGCCGACAAGATACGTCTAGACAGGGGTTGATCTAGTTTGAGAGGCCTTCACTGTAGCTAAATATGCTATTTTCTACTTTTAACGCATTATTTTGGTATCCCTTTGAATGTAACGGGAGACTTAGCTCATGTCAAAGATGTTCTACATCTTTTTGATCTTTAGCTTTGATAATTGAGTCCTACTGTCAGTATAACAGAACTCTTGTTACGCTAACATCTTTGATCATTGCTATGATATATCTTCTTGGAATAGCTTGTAGGCTATATATAGGTTGTGGGCATCTTGTGAAAATGTGCTTACCTACTTTTCATTAATGTACTCTACTTTGTAATTGTTGTGTAGGTTACAGATTAATTAATTATAAGTATGATGGCTTGTGTTAGTTTAACAAAGGTAAGCTATACGATTATAAGAAGATAAACGAGCTTGACATGTAGGACGTATAAGAAATTTATCAAGCTCAGAAAATAATCACGCAAAAATGTTACCTGCCGCTTTTCAAATCTGCTACAAGCTAAAAATCATAAATTAAAAAGATTTTTGTATTATTTATTTTATTATTAGTATCTAAATGTCTCACTGATTACTATCTATTAATTAAAAGTATTAACAATAGTAAATCGAATGTTTAGGTAAAACAATTAATTAATACGTCCGAAACGCAACGATGTGTCTGTTTTCAGAACCACTAAGGCCCTGTTATCCGTATGTTTTAAACATATTAAAGTCGTAAAAATAAAAGTTAATCTAAACACGATATAAACAAAATAGTATCTTGTTAGACTATAACATCAAGTTTCAAGACTTAAACTCAACATAAATAAGAACATAACGGCTAATTTAATTAGCAGAATTCTCTTTAGCGTCTTTTTATTATCCCAATTTGGTCAGAATGGCCCATTTTCATGAAGACAAATGTTATTTTTAACGATCTTTTAGAAGAGGATCTGCGTATTTTTATTCTTGTTTAAAATGCGATGATGAATCGACATTTTTTCTTGAACGTGACTGCAATATCGTTAGATACGATTTATCATCAGATTAATCGATTAGAAATGGCAGCGAGTGCATGATACTTTGCAGTTACTGCGGCTGAAAAAGTAGGTCTAGGTCTAAAAATATAAGTGACTAGTCACTGAAAAAAACAGTCGAGTTACAAAAATCTCTCTATTACGAGAGTTAATAGCAGGGTTGTAACTATATAATATGATATATGATAAATAATTTATTTTAGTTTTATATCTACCAGGCGTCAAAAGACCAAGTCAAAAGGACCTATAACCGACGAGCATGTATGAAGGCACTTATGAAAGTAGAAGAAGTAAAGAGGTATGTAGGGGTCCTAGCATGTGGAAAGAAGAAGTCTTTGCCTAGTGCCTACCCCTAATGGGAAAAATGCTTGATTTTATATATGTACGTATACAGGCGTCCATCCATCTAGAAGCGTCTTCTTCCACTCGTCATTCGTTCGCCTTCGTTGCTTATCAGACATACAAAATATATTTATTATATATGTATCGTAAATCATATGTAATCATATTATGACATATATAGTAATTACTCATTACGTAAGTCTCATTGTCAAGTCATCATTACTAAGGTCTACTGCGGCACGCAAAATTCAAAATTTGCAGAATTTAAAGCGGCTCAGATCTTCACCCGTAATAATCTACCAATTATATTATTAATAATTTATTCGTATAAATTATTAATGAACATTAATATTTATTCATGGGTTAATCACGATCTACGAGTATGTATGTAAAACACGCTCTTTAATTTCTCTGCCAATATCAATACAAATCGATTGGCAAAAACAAAATTGATTATGATAATACGACAGTAATTATTGTTGTTCAGTATTCATTAAGGATAATTTTATACATTCCTATTAATGAATGAGTTAAACCGACAGGTGAACTATTTATTACATTATCACGCTGGCGGCTCGCCAAATTGCCTGTGGTCTATTTCACGAGCGATAGGAGGACACCGGAAACAAAGCTAAGGACGACACTACGGTAATGTTACACACATTTTCCGGGTGGCACATTTACATTTTACCGATTATGACAAAGCCATAGGAATGTATATGCTCCACCCGTAGCGCATAAGTTATCATCCGATTTATCTGGTGATTGATATGATAAGGTGTCAATAAAGCTATTATGGTCCGGGTGACTTATGCTTTTTGGGCAGCGAACGTAGTATCTAAAGTATGTATGAATATTTCACTTTTGCATGTTCCTGCCGGTGAACCGATTTTGCCTTGGTTAGAAATTATACTATATGGTATGTATATAAATATATACAAATAAAAAGATCAAATCACAATTATTTATTTGGCAGAATATGGTAAAAATTGGACTTAATTCTTTTAGCCAGCATATTCTACCGTTGCTGGTGTACTGTGGTGTTCAAATACTTTGTTAGCAAGATCATGAAGATACAATTCCTATGTTATCTTCCGTAGTCGGGTTTAAGTCATGTTATGTTAGCTTATATACAATATGGAATTGTTCCAGGAGGATGGTAAACGGGTCATAATAATTGCATATTGTTGCAAATCTGCTTGATGCTGGGAGGGTTAGTTTCCACCTAGGGTTGACACTTGGCATTTCAATCTATTCAGCTCATATATATCAGGGTTATCGGGGACTATATTAAAAACCAGTGAAACAAGCCTTCTAACGCCCTATAATAACGCTGCTCAAACTGCCGAAACCTGTGAAACCAGCGTTTACTCCGCTCTGTAATATCACTAACGGTCGTTTACAATAACATATATAGGTACGTAACAATAAGTTATTGCTATTTCAGAAACTACAAATGCTCTTTATCTGACATACAGGTACCTAATAATAGCTGTCAGTAACTTCTGTAATTTCTTGTTTGTTTAAAATGCAGATAATTACGACTGGTAGGAATTTAAACTAGTGGTTAAAAGTAAGTTAGTTATTGAAAATGACCGTTAATCCCTTTGTCATTCTTAAAACCATCAGCCCGTGTAACTTATGAATTAGACCACTACCAACTCTTTGTTTCATTATCATCTGGCACATCGAATGTTCGAGAGCCAGATGGCAGTTCAACAGTTTGCTTTTAACTGAATCTCTAGATTACAGATTGTTGTATCTCTCTAGAAAGTAGCTCTGATGAGTGTTAATTAGTAAACTGCTTCATGCTCGACAACATGTTATTTATAAATAATTAGTTTCGTCCGCGGTTTCAACCAATTATGAAATCGCAATGTTCCTCTGGATTTAAGGTACGTTTAAGGGTTAAATGTATATTGATCGCAACGAAATGGGATTACTGAACAAATAATTATGAACGTTTTTTAACCCATATAACCAATCAAATGGCCTAATTTTGTGGTGGTTTGGAGTGGATTCACGTTTGAGGAATGTTCTGTGGCGTTTTGTACATCCATTCGGGTGGCAAAATGCCTCTGATGTGCGAAGCGCATTGCTAAAAAACGACAGCGCGCGTTCCCACGTCAAAGTGACGTTGACGTGAGAACGAAGATATGTTTATATAAGGGAGTTAATCGCCAGAATTATTAACACATAGACAGCAACTTAAAATTCTAATAAGAACATCTTATGGTGCAACAACCATTGTTTTATTTCGACGCGACCTGAAGACCTCGTCCTAACAAAGGCGATAGGTAGCCCTACCTACCCGCGCCTTTAATGGTGACCCGACTTCAGCCGTCTGAGCAGAAGAGTTCAAATCTACGTGTATCGACGTATCTACGTATCGACGAGGTCAACAACACAGAGTACCTTGTATGTCAACAATCCGCGTTTCCCATTGCATGCATCCTCACATAACGAGTCTTTGGATTCACGACGACCACATTGGGCTACCACGACGTGTCATCGCTTCGTAATTAGTATCCTGATCCCCGTGATACGACGCCAGCTGCGACGAGTGTCTATCACATTCGTGGCTATCTCGACGTGTCTTCGCTTCATCGATTCATGGTATCAGTTTTCTGGATTCTACAACGAAACGACGTGTAGAGATACGTGTGCCCGAGGCCTGTCGCTGGAGACCAATACTGCGCTGGAGTGATTTTAGTACGTGCTATTTTTATATAAATATATACTAATATTGGTGCCTGGACTTACTAAAATTGTGGACATTAGCATAACCTTAACAAATTGCATTCGATTTCGTTTTTATATTATCATTTTGTGTGGAAATGATTAGTATTATTTTAACAACTGTGGACATTGGCATTTACATAACAAAATTGCATTTGAGTTTGTTTTTATTATATTGTGTGGGAATTATTAATATTTACCTTTTTTTTTACACCGGGGCTGTTATTTTTTGATAACATTAACTATATATTTTATCTGTGTGTTTTGCCTTTTATATTGCTGTCTTGTTTATCGTCTTGCGTTTGTATTACTGTGTGTGTTTTATAGCTTATAACCATTTATATTGTACGGCTTTTTATAGTGTACTAACCCAACTACGGAGATGGAAGCTAACTTGCAATCCGCACAAGAGCAAAACTCATTATTACAGCAACAAAATGCTTTATTGCTTGCTGAATTGCAAAAATTAAAAGGTGACAGCACTAGCACACCCACCTCGGACCCCGTTTCCCCCGCAATATGTAAAGTTGCTGTTAAGCTTCCTCCTTTTTGGCCTGACCGGCCCGCTATCTGGTTTGCTCAGGTTGAGGCTCAATTTACCATTTCAGGTATCTCCGCTGATCTAACAAAATTTAATTATGTTGTTGCTCAGTTGGACACTCGGGTTATTGGAGAAGTTGAAGATATTATTCTTCATCCACCGCCCGCAGACAAATATGGTAGGTTAAAAGCTGAGCTTATCCGTAGGCTTTCCACATCTGAAGAGCAACGTGTCCGACAGCTCGTTAGCGATGAGGAGCTGGGCGATCGTCGCCCCTCCCAGTTTTTAAGACATCTTAGGTCTTTGGCTGGGAACACTCTTTCGGATGAAAATTTGCTTCGCCAGCTTTGGATGCGCCGCCTCCCACAACACCTTCAGGCTATTTTGACTGCTCAGTCTGAGCTTGCTTTAGATAAAATTGCAGAGCTAGCAGACAAAATTTTAGAAGTATCGCCCGGTGTTGCAGCTCCTCGGTCATCAGCTGTTTTCTCAGCGAGCACTTCTGCCGTCTCGCCTTCATCGCTAGACGACATTACACGGCGTCTTGATGATCTCACGCGCCAGATCGCTGCACTATCAGCTGACCGGAGTAGGGATAGGTCACGGAGTAACTCAAACCAGCGTGAACGCTCACAGTCCGCTGGTAAATCCAAACTTTGTTTTTACCATAGGAGGTTTGGTACTAAAGCGGTTAAATGTGTAAAACCATGCACTTGGACGTCCCCGCCGTCGGGAAACTCAAACAGCAGTCATTAGCGGCGACGACTGACTGCTTTTCGGAGAGTCGCCGATTATTTGTCACCGAAAGCGTTTCGAAACGCCGGTTTTTAATTGACACAGGGTCGGACCTCTCCTGCTATCCGTACCAATGGCTAGCGAATAAGCCAACGCGGTCAAACTACACACTGGCTGCTGCCAATGGTAGTGAGATTCGCACCTTTGGCCACATACAAATGAAGCTCAATCTGGGTCTGCGACGCGCCTTTCAGTGGCAGTTTATCGTCGCTGACGTCAACACCGCCATTATCAGAAAGTTGGTGATGCTTGGGAACCTTTGGGTTTCTTCAGCAAAAAGCTGAAGCCCCGACAGTCCGAATGGCCAGCATATTACAGGGAACTCCTTGCGATTTACGAGAGTGTGCAGCATTATCGCCATTTTCTGGTTGCGCAGCAAGTCACAATTTACACGGACCACAAGCCGATCATTTACGCTTTCTCGCAGCGTCGCGAGAGGCTTCCACCGGTCCAACTAAATCAACTCTCGTTTATCTCCCAATTTACCACGGACATTGTCCACGTAAAAGGGGTTGATAATACGGTAGCAGACGTTATGTCCCGCATCGAAGCCATTAGTATCGAAGCAGATCACTCTGCACTTGCTTCTCGCCAACAACTCGACGACGAGTTGAAAAAGTATCAAAACGATACTGAATCTTCTCTAAAATTAGAGAACATCGTTGTTCCCGGCACTAACACAACTTTGGTCTGCGATACTTCCACAGGACGACCGCGACCATTTGTACCGGAACCTATGCGGAAGAGTATTTTTGACAAACTGCATAACCTGAGTCACCCAGGTACCAAGGCGACTGTTCGTCTGGTCTCTGACCGTTTCGTTTGGCCAGGTATTGCCAAGGATTGCCGTCGCTGGTGCCAAACTTGCATAGCTTGTCAGCGAAGCAAAGTGACTCGGCATACTCAGTCTCCGTTCGGACATATCTCCAGTCCTACATCTCGGCTCAAGCATTTCCATATAGACATTATCGGACCTATGCCTTCTTCCTCTGGCTTTCAATACTGCCTCACTGCTGTTGACCGTTACACTAGGTGGCCCGAAGCGTGGCCTATGAGTGGGATAACGGCAGAGGAAGTAGCCAAGACCTTTGTGGATGGCTGGATAGCTCGATTCGGCGTCCCTGCGGTCATCACGACTGATCAGGGACGGCAGTTCGAATCTGACCTTTTCAGACGCCTTACCGATCTGTTTGGTGCCAAACGTATTTGTACCACCAGCTATCACCCTTGCGCTAATGGGCTCGTTGAGCGCATGCATCGGCAGTTAAAAGCGTCCCTGATGTGTCATGACAGTTCCTGGTCGAGTGCCTTGCCTCTTGTTTTGTTAGGCATGCGCTCTGCATTTAAAGAGGATATAAAATCAACCGTAGCAGAAATGCTGTATGGTGAGACATTAGCGCTTCCAGGGGAACTTTTAACTGTTTCTCCCGACGCTACTGGCTATGAGGAGCCTTCGGATTTCGTCGCCAAGTTAAGGCAATATATGTCCAAATTGCGACCCACTCCGGCTTCTCATCATTCTAAGCCATCGGTTTTTGTTTTTAAAAACCTATCCACTGCATCACACGTCATGCTGAGGGATGACACTGTTCGTCGGTCTTTGCAGCCACCCTATTCTGGCCCTCATCGCGTGATATCTCGATCTGAGGACGGAAAAACTTTCTCGATCGATTTAAAAGGCAGACAGGTGAATGTCAGCATCGACAGGCTCAAGCCAGCGTTCATCGAACAGCCGAGTCCTGTTGATCCAGTATCGACGCCGTCTCTTCCTGCACATCATCCAGTGTCATCATCACATCCTTCTAGAGTTCTCTCTCCTCATTCTGGACCCTCTTCATCTTCTCCCACTGCTCCTTCCTCACATTCACCACAATACACTACCCGGTCAGGTCGTAAAGTTCATTTTTGCAAACCTTTTGACCTTTGATTTTTTATTTATTTTTTCTTTTCCCACGGATTCTCCTTCTCCGTAGGGGGGTGGTGTGGCGTTTTGCACATCCATTCGGGTGGCAAAATGCCTCTGATGTGCGAAGCGCAATGCTAAAAAACGACAGCGCGCGTTCCCACGTCAAAGTGACGTTGACGTGAGAACGAAGATATGTTTATATAAGGGAGTTAATCGCCAGAATTATTAACACATAGACAGCAACTAAAAATTCTAATAAGAACATCTTATGGTGCAACAACCATTGTTTTATTTCGACGCGACCTGAAGACCTCGTCCTAACAAAGGCGATAGGTAGCCCTACCTACCCGCGCCTTTAGTTCTATAGCACCAGCCAAGAACGTTGCACCCAACCTCCATTGTGTATTTAATAAACTTCTCTTATACCGGCCTAAGGTCGCACAAGTCAGTTTTCAAATTCGATTTTTGAATTAGTTTTCCTGATTTAGAATTCCGATTGTGGTTATGCTTACAATCCATGAACTGTCATTCAAGCCTGTTCTCAAGTATGGTATACGAAATTTACTTAAAAAATAAAATGTTCCTAGAATATTTCTCCTATGGCCTGTGTGAGTTCCGCTTCTGTAGTGTTGCATGCATCATAACATGCGTATAAAAATACACTGTTATTTCCAACAGCGTATCAGTTAAATTAAGTTCTTCCCAACTCTAGTGTCTTCACTTTCAAATGCAATGGAGATAGTCTTCAGCAAATTCATCAATTTTATTTTCTAATCGAATTAAATTAGACGCAATGTGGGACTTCTCTGCCTGAGTCTGTGTTTCCGATTAGATACAACTTAGGGGTCTTCAAGTCGCGAGTGAATAGGTATCTTTTGGGTAAGTGCACTACATCAAAGACCGCATCGTCACTTAACATCAGGAGAGATAGTGGTCAAGCGCTACCCATTTTCGCATAAAAATAAAGATAACATATTCACTCATCTTCATCATTTAGGGCTAGGCATGTTTTGTAAGTAGTGTTCAATAATGAAATTATCTATTTATTTGGTGAACTCAGTGAGCAGTGCGATGAGTATGCGAGTATGCAATGTAGTCTGAGGTCTGTGAGAAAAACACTGAAAATGTAAATACAAAACAAAGCAATAAGAACATTGGGATAAGAAAGGGATTTAAGGGGGCACACATACCATCTAAGTGCTCCCAGCCAACCTCACCTGCCCGTGGTGCATCCTGCTGACGAAAGAACGGGGCTCTGGCGACCGACAAATGGCGGTATAACCATTTCAAATTATGGCGTAGCTAAATACTAAAGGCCGGTGACGGGCAGCAGCGTCACCGGTGCGAGAAGCTACGTCCTGCGATCGCCAACACGCCTGCCCAGCATGGCAATTAGGGCATATCCCTCCCAAGGGATGAAAGAAGGATGGAAAGTCACAATATGCCGCGGCCCCCAGTTCCCGGCCGCCCTGCTATTCCTAACCACGGCGGCGGTCACGGTAACGGCAGGGCAGGGGGTGCTAAGAATCTCCGGGCTACGGTAGGGCGCCAAAACAAACTGACCCTCGCAACATATAATGGACGCACGATTCGGCTGGATGATCATCTGGCGCAGCTGGAGGAGGAGCTGGGACACATAAGATGGCACATTCTGGGGTTATGTGAAGTCCGAAGACAGGGAGAGGACACCATAACTCTAGAATCGGGCCATCTTATGTATTACAGAGAAGGAGACCAGCCATCCCAAGGCGGCGTCGGGTTTCTGGTCAACAAGGTTCTCAGTGACAACGTCGTAGAAATCTCCAGTGTATCGACCAGGGTAGCGTACCTCATAATTAGGTTAACCAAGAGGTACAGCCTCAAGGTTATCCAGGTTTACGCACCGACCTCGGCACACTTGGACGAAGAGGTGGAGAGCATGTATGAAGACATCTCTAGAGCTTTACATACCACCTCTAAGGCTCACTACAACGTTGTCATGGGGGACTTTAACGACTTTAACGTCGAGAACGAGGGGCTTTTCTTGATGAACTCGTTCTTCAAGAAACAGCCCCAAAGGAAGTGGACGTGGCAAAGCCCCGACACTGTGACTAAACATGAGATCGACTTCATCATTACGGACAAACGGCGCATATTCAGAGACGTCTCAGTGATCAGTAGGTTCAATACTGGAAGTGATCACCGACTTGTACGAGGCACTCTAGATATCGACTTCAAAGCCGAGAGATTCCGATTGATGAAGTCCACACTCCGACCAAACCTACTCCAAACCATTGTTGGGTCTGAAACATTCTAATTAAAATTGGAAAATCGATTCGCTGCCTTGGAAACCACAGATGACGTAGACCAGAAACTCGAAGAAGTGGTGGAAATCCTCAGGGATGAAGGGACAAAGTTTTGCGAGAGCAAGCGTACGGGCAAAAAGTCCAAACTTTCGGCAGAAACACTTCGACTAATGGAAGAGAGACGAACACTTTGTCAATTAATCAGGTGCGCAACAAAACCATTAGAAAGAAGCTGGTACGACAAGACCTCCGATCCTCTAACACGCTCTTGATTAAAGAATCAATTGAGCAGAATCGGGGGTCGAAAGTGTTCGCCCAGCCTCTGGGTAGAAGCCACCTCACAAAGCTGACAACGTCAACGGGGAATGTCGTCGCATCCAAGTCGGAGATTCTGTCAGAAGTTGAAGACTTCTACGGCAAGCTCTACGCATCGCATGCTTCAAGGCCCGTACCCGATACTGAGGATTGTAGAGCCACCTTGACCCGCCACTTCACAGAAGACCTGCCCGAAGTCAGCCGAGATGAGATCGTGATGGCCCTTAAACAGCTCAAAAATGGAAAGGCCCCAGGTGAAGACGGAATCACAACGGAGCTTCTAAAAGCTGGAGGAGCCCCAGCTGTAAGCCAGCTGCAACAGCTCTTCAATTCTGTTCTCTTCACTGGGAGAACTCCACAGGCATGGAACAGGAGCATGGTGGTTTTGTTTTTCAAAAAAGGAGACAAAACCCTCTTGAAAAACTACCGCCCGATTTCGCTTCTGAGCCATGTCTACAAACTGTTTCCAAGGGTCATCACGAACCGTCTTGCGCGAAGACTCGACGAGTTCCAACCTCCGGAACAGGCCGGATTTCGAAGCGGTTACAGCACTATGGACCACATCCACACAGTGCGGCAGATTGTACAGAAGACCGAAGAGTACAATCGGCCCCTGTGCTTAGCGTTTGTGGACTATGAGAAGGCCTTCGACTCAATCGAAACCTGGTCTGTTCTGGAGTCCTTGCAGCGTTGCCAAGTCGACTGGCGATATATGGAAGTGATGAGATGTCTGTATAATGCCGCAACGATGAGTGTACAAGTACAGAACCAGCTTACTAATCATATCCAGGTGGATATGATTAGTAAGCTGGTTCTGTACTCCCCCTGTCTTACTCCTCGACGCAGGTGCGTCGAGGAGTAAGACAGGGGGACGTCATATCCCCGAAACTGTTCACTAACGCCTTGGAGGATATGTTTAAGACGCTGGACTGGAAAGATTGTGGCATCAACATCAACGGCAGGTACATCTCTCACTTACGATTCGCAGATGACATCGTCATTATGGCAGAGACGCTGCAGGACTTACAGAGGATGTTGAATGGCCTAGCTGATTCTTCTCGTCGCATCGGTCTTCGGATGAATTTGGATAAAACCAAAGTCATGTACAACGAGCACGTTGTTTCCGGAACCTATTGCCGTAGATGGAATCCCACTCGAAGTTGTCACTAAGTATGTTTACCTAGGGCAGACGCTCCAACTAGGCAAACATAACTTCGAAAAGGAAATCCAGAGAAGAATTCAGCTGGGCTGGGCAGCATTTGGAAAACTCCGTCGAGTCTTCTCGTCGCATATACCACAGTGCCTAAAGACAAAAGTCTTTAATCAGTGCGTCCTACCCGTCTTGACATACGGAGCCGAGACGTGGACACTCACGGTTCGACTGGTTCACCAATTTAAAGTCGCTCAGCGAGCTATGGAAAGAGCTATGCTCGGTGTTTCTCTGCGGGATCGAATCCGGAACGAAGTAATTCGCCAGAGAACTATAGTGATCGACATAGCTCATCGGATTAGCAAGCTGAAGTGGCAGTGGGCTGGTCATATCTGCCGTAGGACCGATAACCATTGGGTAGACTGGTTCTAGAGTGGAGACCGCGAATCGGTAAACGTAGCGTAGGACGCCCTGTTACCAGGTGGAGCGACGACATTCGTAAAGCGGTGGACAGTGACTGGAAACAAAGAGCCGAAGATCGGGCTCAGTGGCATGACTTGGGAGAGGCCTATGTCCAGCAGTGGACTGATACCGGCTGATTATGATGATGATGATAAGAAAGCCATAACATTTATTTTCCTACGTACATTAATTTAAATCTTATTCCTCTAAAATCATATTCCTTTGATTAACCATTCCAGAAATTAGAAGCTAAGTATACGTATTACATATTATCGTGTATTTTATTTATTATTTATAGGTGACCTTTGATGAAATATTATTACTTAAATTAACTGCAAAACTTTCAATAGAACTTAATCAGTATTAAATGTATTTCGTTTTCTGATTTAGCTTTAAATGGATTTAATCTTGGTGTTTTAATTTTAGTTCTAGTCTGACGCGCGAGCATGCGTATGTAGGAATAGGTACCTAGTATTAAATAAAAGCGCCTCTTAAAAATACACGAGCAATTTTTCTCGCGCTTAAGATTTTTATTGCTTTGCTCATAAAAAATAATAGACAGTGACCTCAGAGCTTTTAACTGTAGCTACAACGGAAAACCATGCCCTGGTCCATCATGCCCTGGTGCCATCTTAAAAACCATCCCGTTTATTGGGTAAAAAAATCGATCCAACCCTTATTAAATTTACATTTTTAGCTAGGACTTTTAAAGCGCAAACTAAAAGATTTAACCTTAGGTGTCATGAATAAATCCTAAATCATTATAAATAAGGAGTCTAGTGGTCTACAATTCAGCCGCTATAAAAGAGATTGAACCGGGCGGGTCGCTGAAAAATGTAAGACGTCTAAGTTATGTAAGAGAGCTTAGTACCGCAATATTTTTAGCGTGCAGTAATCTTCTAGAAATATGTTAGTTACATAAATTTAGTGCTTAGCGTTTTCAGTTTTACTCGGCTCTGATATTTTAGTTGTCATCTCTTGTTGGTTGACGGTCACGGTTAGTGACGTGTATGTGTTATATGGTCGAGGATGATAGCACGCTTGGCCTAGAATGGGAACTTTTTTTCTTATAATATCATATAGGTTAGCGTCTGAATATCTAACCTTTTGATAAGTGACATTGAGGTCGAAGATGGTAGCACGCTAGGCCTAAAATGGGAACTGGCTCTCAAGGACAGCTGCCGATGTTTGACTACAGATTTTCCAACTTGAGAGTGGTAGCTGGTGAGGCCGTTGATAGATTGATACAAGCTTGCTCAACACCTTTATCTTACCACTAGCGGGTATTCTTTGTTTTTCTTCACCGGAGAACCGTGTGAAATGTGAAATGCGCACGACGGGATTTTAACCCGTAGTGGGTTCTCTCTCTTCTCTGGCGTCAAAGCTGATGATTTCCCCAATGCGTTTCTGGGCTATTTAACTCTCAAAGACAGCTGTCGGCATTAGAATACACCGTAAGGTGTTTTGGCGACAAAATTTCCAGCTTGGGTTGGTACTTATTATAGCCAGGTAGACACTAGACCACAGAATATTGACTTAACAGTGCCCTACCACCATGCATGGGTGGTATTAGCGTTACACTGAGAAAGATGCGGCTAAACAGCTGTAGGTACAGCTGTCTAGCTCAGTTTGACGTTAATGATAGAAAGGTTTATTAATAATATCAATTCGGAACTTCCTACCCACATATCGAGTATTATATAAGGTTAAGTCACATTATAACAAAATGGCTTATCGCTAATTTGTTTATAAGCTCCTTTTAATGTAACACAAAAGGTAGTCATAGGCGTGGGCGTTATTAAAATAGCTCAATTGTGTAGGGCGGTCGAGTTCACGCAACCCTCATATTAGCTGCATTTAAACCCCACTTGAGCTATTAAAGGGCAGTCTGAACACGGCAGCTTTAGTAAGAATGCAAGGTTGAATAGAATTTTCAAAACGTTTGAAGTAAATCTTCACAAAATTTTAATAGATATAATGTAGAAGTCTTTATTGCGATTGTATAAAAATTATGTCCGACGCATTAAAAATATAAGGAATAACTTGTTGTTATCTTATACTGTTGTTATTATATTGACCAATACGGGATTTTTTGTATGTCTGACTAGCAACCCGCCCGACTTGGCACGGATAAAAGTCAACACAAAGTATAAGATAATATAATGCTTCTACGACCTATGGACTCTTTTGACTATCTGTTATTGGTGATTGAATTTTATTGCTCAATCAAAACAGCAGAGTATTTTTAATTAAGTATTGTTTTTAATATTGTTTGTAGTATTTTGCTTACAGAAGTTACAGGCTAGCACTTGACCACTAACTTGATTTGATATAGTAATTATTTTAAAGTCTTGTAATTAATAGATTTAATGGGTGTCACTCCATTACTACGTCTTTTTCCAGTTTACCTAGCTAGTAGATCAACCAAATATTAATTTTCATACATGCACTGTAATGAATAAATTATGTATAACACCGCTGCTCGTATATTCACTACGGTTCAAACTCAATTTAGTAACGACAACACACGCGCAACATTCAGTATTGGGTTCAGTATTACTGAAAATTGTAATGCACAATACAAATATTGGCATTTTTGATTAAAATGCAAATGGAAGCTTTTGAATAGAATATTTAATTTTACCGCGGCACCGAGACAATATTGTTTCGGCGTATTGTCGGAGCGGAGGCTACAAAATATTCAGATCGTTTGCTATCGTTTTAATAATTATTTGAATAATTATTAAGAAACTAGTAGTTGGTCTCGGAACTATGGTTTTTGGTTAGATAATGTAAGTAGATATATTAAGTTTGTATTTGTTCTACTTCTTGACTAACTGACAATGCGTTGCTTTTACTAAGGTAGGAAAGAAGGATTTAAAAACGCTTTCATAAAAAGAATTAAACAAGAATCTTTCCTAGTGCTAGCCTACATTGTACCTAAAAAACTACTGTGATCTTATAAGAATTAGATCTCTTACCTATTTGATTGTTTACCTTTAATTTTCTTAGTACTTATCTTGATTTTATATTATTGTGGGCACAGAAGCCATATCTTTTTTTTAAATCATATCCTTTGGATTTTTCTGGAGATAAAAGACAGCAGTGAGACAAGTGGCAGGAACATCAACATTTGTACAATATACATAGCACGACTGTCACAGCCCATCCTCTGAGCTGAACATTGTCTAAAATAGAAACTTTAACATAAACAGCAAAATCCCAAAAGCAGCCAAAGATTTACAAAATATCAAATGTGCACACAGAGAAACGCTTTTCCGTTTACCAGTTTATTAAGTTCAAATTCGTAAATTAGCTACTTTACGAAAATTTTCCGACACAAAAGAAGAGTGATTTAATACGGAATATCTCGGCATTATGTCTGTATCAGATACGAAAAGGCCTACGCCGTAGCGCCGTAGTGAACTGCTACGATCGCCTTTGTGATTCGCAGAAGCTTTTTTTTAAATTTGTTTCTTATAACGAAGTTAACTGGTCTTGTTACAAAAATATTTAAATTTTGGGTATCTGAAATCTTACTTCGTAAGTAATATTTTATCTATATTGGATTATAATATATTGCATTTTTTCTCAGCTTGTAAACTGCCAAACATCACTCACCTGATGTGGTCATAGAATGTACAACTTTACCCAACAATAGGAAACGAAGCTAAATCGAGACGTTGCACATTCGAAATTCGTCTTATCTTTCAATCTACTTCTCAACTAACCAAACCCGTCGACCGAACCATAACCCTTTATAGTTTAGCTTAACACTGTACCTGTAAACGTCACACTGAAGGACACTGATTTCCCTTGTGGTGGCCCATGGGACGCACAGTGGTTACCTCGCAGTCACGGAGGACTTGTCAATATCTTTACACGTACGTGTTCATACGACGTGACAGCTTTTGTACCGGTAAATATACTAGGTTACGTTTGATTAGATTTATCATTACAAGTTGGGCATGTGTACAACATGAATTAAATAAAAGCTAGGTCTAGTGTCATTTGTAAGTTGTCAGTAAGTAGTAGTACTTCTAGTGAAAGTGCTATGTAGTGCCTAGTAGCCTAGTAGTAGCTTTGCTTTAGTGGAAGCTTAATTTCTCCCATAAATTGTAAAGTTATATAATAATGAGACAAGCCTTATCAAGGAATAAAGAGTGTAATTATAGACATTTTTTTTAAGTCATAAAGTTACGATTATTAAGTTTATTTTGAATAAAGTTATGTAAAAAGTTATGTTATGTAATAAGTTATGTAAAAATAACCAATTTCATAAGATTTCGAAAAATGTGCTATGGTATTTTTTTCAGTCATAATTATGAAGAACTTGTCTGTAAGTGAAGTTCCATTGTAAATAAATTATAAGTAAAAAATATTTTTTAAAACAAGCTTTTATCTGGGACAATGAACTAAAATGTTAAAAATAAATTCTAGTAAGTATTTGGCGTTTTGGTACTTAGTAGTACCTACACACCAAATTCTTACTAGAATTTATTTTTAACATTTTAGTTCATTGTCTAACCTACCTACTACCTAAGTATTTAAGAGAAGGTATGATGTTTTAAAATATTCCACGGATTTGTGATGTGATTATGGGTAAAGTGCTCTTCAAGGAAAATCAATCGACTCGGTGGGGCTATGTTGCTTTATATAACAGAAATGACATGGCCACCTTACAGCTTCATCATCAGATCCTGTTTAAAGTGCTCCTCAAGACGAATCATTTGAGCCCAAATTCACTGGGGTTACGTTATTTTATCACAGAGATGCCGTGGCCACCTTCCAGCTTCATCACCAATCGCTAAATATCATCTAGGTGTAAAGTTCTCTTCTAGACGAATCAATCGAGCTTAAACTCGGTAGAGTTATGTTGATTAACACAGAGATGCCGTGGCCACCTTCCAGCTTCATCATCAGACCCTGTATATCATCTATGTGAAAAGTTATCTTCAAGACGTATCAATCGAGCCCAAACTCGGTAGGGTTCTGTTGATTTATCACAGAGATGCCGTGGCCACCTTCTAGCTTCATCATCAGACCCTGGATAACATCTAGGCGTAAAGTTCTCTTCAAGACAAATCAATCGAGCCCAAACTCGGTGGGGTTATGTTGTTTTATCACAGAGATGCCGCGGCCACCTTCCGTCTCCATCATCAGACCAGCTCCATGGTACCATATCATTGTATTAGTACCGAAGATACATAAGTACACCAAATTTGAGTCCAATCGGACATCGGAAAGTGGGTCTAATTTAGCTTCCAAGATTCCACCCGAACATACATATTGACATACATACATACATTGCAAGAAAATGAGATAACTTTGGAATGTTTTCTTTTTATATAAAAGCTTACCTGCAGTAGTTGCATATTACTAGTTGTCTTGTTAAACCCTCCAACTAAGCTAAATATGGTTGTGTCTGGAGTGAGTTCACGTAAATAGGGCAATGGGTGGGGATAGAACTCACGACGTATCCGATCGCCTGGCCGACGCCTTAGCCATTGGGCTATTGCTGCTTAACTAATCAAACATAATAATTTCCAATCACAAAAAAACGCTATGCATAAAATTATGGGGCGTTAAAGTGATGCCGCCTTAATAGCTACCAACGATATTAATCTGTAACTACAGATTTAACGCGTATTACTAATTATTTGTATGAAATCTGGGATGATATTACATACACCATCGTTGTGGTTAAATACGAGGTATTAAACGCAAATATATCATTGGCTAAATTCTAACCGTTTGTTCTTCACCTAACTTTGGGATTTATGTTACAAGTTAAGGTAATTAGTGGTTAAATTTGGAATTTAACAGCAGTTAGTTAAATACCTGACTGCGGAATATAACTAAATTATAAATTCCTTTCCATAACTAATGATTTAAAAGCATTTACATATATGAGTAAGTTATAATATAAGTAACTAATGCAGGCAAGACGCGTTATGTTTTTATTTGGTTCTTTGTAATTATCCGTTTATTTCAAAACTATTTGAGTAAAATAATACGATAATTATATAGAAAATACATAATAATAATACTAGTGAACGAATCGAACTCCTTTAAATCTAAATGCAATATGGAGTATTTTCTATGTTTGTAATGTCGGTCATGACCAAAAAAAAAATTTGCTTAGCTCGTGCCTTAAATAATAATAAAAAGTTAACTGAAAAATTAAGCTTGAAAAGTCTTGTCATTTCAAAAACTGAACTTTCCTTCTTAGCCAGGCACATCATCCTCGTAAAATACGGTTAATAGCCTAGTTACCACATCGAAATGCTCAATTTGTTTCAACAAAGAGCCTTTGAGAGCGATAAAATCGTAATACAACCCTTAATTTAGCCACTTTTACTGGCCATATCATATTGCGACCATAGTTCAAGTTTGCCAAAAAGGTTTTCACAATGGTTTTAAGTGTCACAAAGGGCGCGAATACTAAACGAATGGAGGCTTCGCGGGACCAGGAGTTGGGCGGCGGGACGAAAGGGCGGGGGCGCGCGGAGTGTTACCAGCATATTGAACGGGGACGTTTGTGGGGAGAATTTGGAGTATTAAGGTAAACTGTGAAAAGAAGAACCTGATTTAATTTATTTGGATGGATGCGAATACCAGTGACCTGAGGTTTAATCTGCGTGTATTTAAATAAAAAAATATAACTTGTCCTAATCCATATATATTAAAGTTGACCTTTGATTTCTTTATTCTTCTGTAATAGGCTAGCAGTAAGTATGTAGTTGCCATGAATTATCCATCAAGGAGAAAATCTGCCGCCATACGGTGTTACGGTGGTACCTTACGGTGTTCCGGCAGCATACAGCCCTTGAGAGTCAGAGTATTCTAAGCCTCGTGTGTTCACAATCTTCGGTCACATCATCGCTCACCATCAGATCGAGATAGTGGTTAAACGCTAGCCTATAAGATATATATATATAAATATAAGTTTAACCACCATTTCGTAAACCTACTTCATTCAAAATAATTAAAATATGATTATAGTATTATAATAATAAGTACTCTGTAAAATTTAATTAAATAACTTCTTTAAATTGTTAGGAAAAGTTCTTGAAAAGTGTAATTTGGATATATTAATTAATTGTTTAATTATCTATTTCAGAGATATTTAAAGTTAACAATACATATACTCTTGAATTGCTATTTAGAATAACCTTTTATATAATTCTCTTTTCTCATAGAGGGGGATGAAAATCAAACTCGGCCGCAACATTATTTTCTCTCGGCTGACATACTTACAATCCCTCATACATTACAAATAATGTATGAATACATTATTTGAATATATCTAACTTAAATTTACCACAAGTTCTGTATGCCAAAAATATCTATTACAAAATCAACAAGTAGCCACACAGAGATTGTAGCGGCATACAGCACCGATCCATTAACCGCGAAGGATATAATATTTCACCCTAAAATGGTAATTTTGTGTCTCCCTGGCATCCCCACAGTCACAGGCAGAGTCGAACGCGCAACACCGGCGGGTGAACGCCGCGACCGCAGACCCTCGGCACCATAAACTTATTCTGTGTAAACCTAACCCTGTGAACTCTAAAGCATGCCCCAGTAACTGTGAGTGAACATACCCACAGCAACAATATCCTGTTGCGTCTGCTACCCAATTTCCAAGGCCGCGCCTTTTTGGGGACCCCGTCGATAAATCCGTAAGTACCTGTACGCTTTCTTTTGTTGCCGATCTACGTGGATTTTTGGTAACTCCAGAAAAGAAAAATCAAAATGTCGTTATTCCATACTCTAAGCTAGCTGAGTAATAATACAAATAACAGTTTAAGACTAGTCCGTTAAAATTCAAATTATATACCGTTAAGACTGATTCTAGGTAATTTATTTAGGACCTGGATGTAATTATGTAACAGTTGACGAATGTTTTAATAAGGTTTGAAACAATACTGATCTATATTATTTTAGTAAAAAAAAACATTAATTAAGTTATTTAAAGCTGGACATTGTGTCGATTAACTTGGGAATTTTCAGGTATATTCTTCTATGTCACTTCAGTAAATTAAAATCATACAAAAATGACAAATGAAATTATAATAATTACGGTATGATATTAATATAATATCGTTTAAAAACTAAAAAACAACCGACTTCAATGCCGCGCTATTCATTTTCAGTACCAATTTTGAGATGTTTATCTCAATATCTCTGGAGATACTTATCATACCTCGATAAACCAATTACCATGGTACCACACTTGGGATATCTCCTTTCGAACAAAAAAAGAATAATCGAAATCGGTTCATAAACAACGAAGTTATCCGCGAACAAACATAAAAAAAAAAAAAAAAAAAAAAAAACGGTCGAATTGAGAAACCTCCTCCTTTTTTTGAAGTCGGTTAAAAAGACTCAGATTTTAAGAGTTTCAAGAAGAGAGCAAAGCATATAATGTATACTGCATATGTTTAAGAAAAACAATTATCCCATTTTCCTATTTGTATATTCGTAGAGTATTAACTGTTGAAGGATATTATTTCTTTTTTATTGTCTTCATACAATAATCACGTTAACTATAGTAAGAATAATTTCTTTGACAATTATTTTGACATTTTTAAATTACCATAATTATAATGTTTCAATTTTTATTTATTTAACTTTTTTATTCATTGAAACAGGACATGTGAGACGTCCACTAGAGGGTTTACTTAGCTTAAAGCTTCTGCTATAAGCAGACTTTATCGCATACCATCTGGCGAACGTCATGCTTACTCTGGATCTACAAATGCTATTAGATATATCATAAAAATAACAAAGCTGTCTTAATATAGTCCAGCCAACTCGACGCAACACTTATCAGAAAAACAATTCTTCAAATAAAAAAGCCGTAATTCCGTTCATACGCACAATGTCAACAGGAAACAATTTGGACAACGTATCACTATTAATATTTAATGTTGGCGTACACTTTCCGGCCCAGGTCCGGCATGAAAGTTTGAAATATTGCTTCCTTCCCGTGTCGGTCGACACATTAGCCCACCCGGTTTGTACTCTAATGAAAATTGAAACTTTGTCTTCACTTTTGACAATACTTTTATCGATATTAGGTTGTTTTAAAAACGTTTTTTTTATTATATTCCTTATTACTTGACAACTATCTCAATTGATGTTAATTGATGATGCGGCTTATGAAGGAGGAATCGTGCTTGTCTGCGCTGAAAACTGACTTTTCCGTTCCCATAGCCAAACAATCCATCTTTTTCGTTTTAAGGAGACATTACGATTGATTTTTTTTTACACAAAACTATTTTTATTTTTTATAATTAGCTAGCGTTTGACCCTATCTTGGTAGCAAGTCGCAAGACGGAATATTTTATTTTCATTTAGATTCAAAAATATGTTTTTTTTTCTGCTGGAATAATCATATCCCTTTCCTTAAAAATATTTTATTAAACTTCACTTGTACCTAGTTCCTGGAATTTTGCAATCAATATTTCATCAACTTCCACTAAGGCTATTGGGCTGTTGTGTGCTGGCACACTCATTGGTTCTCATGACAATACACGATTAAAGCTTTTGTTTTGGGTTTTGTTGAAAATCTCATTTATATTTCACTGCGCCGCGGCCGCCGCCATTTTCTCTGCACCTCCAGAATGACAGGTAGAAGATGCTTTTTTAGGATAAGGTCCTCTTTGTACAATTATTGAATCATATTCATCATTAATAGCCAGCATTCATCCACTGTTGGACATATGCCTCTCCTATGGCACACCACTGAACTCGATCTTCAGCTCTTTGCTTGCAACCACTGCCAACCAGCTAATATAATCGCTCCATCTCGCTAGAAATCCTTTTTGCATGCAAAATTATAAATAAATAAATACATTTATGATAAAAGAAAATTTACCTTCGCGGATTTCTCGATATGAATAAAAGCGATTGCACTCGTAACTTTGCACATTTTCGTAACTTTTGTTTATCTCGGTGTCAGAGGCAAAGAAGCATCCTGGACAACTCGTTAAACTTCAGCACGATACAAAATTGTCGGAACAAAGAAAGCTAGCGGCGGGATAATTTATTCCCCCGGGGGGTCATAGGTTTATTCTGGATGGACAACACGAACCGACGCGGATGGAGGCCAAATTTCTAAGGTCTTTTGTTGTTTTGTTAGGAAATGTGAAGGGAATTTTGAGAGTCTTACGCAAAAAAATATCTTATTATATAAGACAGACTAGTTCTTTTGGAGCTGAATTTACAAGACTAGATGATCTGGTATTCAAACAGGTGCTTTTAATAAATAAATTATGTTGTTTTTACAGTCTTCTAGAATAGATTACTTAATCAATAGAAATATTTTTGGTTTTCCAATTTTTAAATCTTTAATATTTAATAATAAACACCATATAATCTATTAAATTGCATTTTGCTACATTATGACTCTCGAGCAAATTGGATAGGTTATGGTCAAATATTTATCGCTATAACATTTAAATCAAATATAGAGATGCAAATTCAAATTATACTACACATTTCTTACGACCTTATATTTCATTTTGAATACAAAACGAAATAGTTAGGTGACCTGTTGGTGAAATGTTTTTTAAAATAAATTTAACCAAAAAAATATCATTAGATTTCGTCGGAAATATCCTGCTACAATATCTGACAAGAGAGGAGACCATTTTGACGATAAGGTTAGCAGAAATGTATTTAATATTCAAATTCTATATTTTTTGCCCATTTCGTCGTTCCGCTTAGTCATAGGGCGTTTTACACTACGTTGGCCAATTCACGATCTCCACTCTTGAACTAGTCTATGCCAACGGTTATGCGTTCTGAGTAGCAGCTATGACTAGCCAACTGCCAATTCAGTTTGCAGCTGGAGCGTCTGCCCTAGGACAAAATTACTGTGAAACAATTTCGAGTGGGATTCCAATTATAGCTATACGTCCCGTAACAACGTGCTCGTTGTACATGACTTTGGTTTTATCCAAATTCATCCAGAGACTGATGCGATAAAAAGAATCAGCTAGACCGTTTAACATTATGTTAATTAACTTTCAACATTCCCACGATATAAATTCACTTCGACAGAAATCAAAGAGAACCGCTCAATGAAACAGATCGAGCTCGTTATCGAAAAACAAATGAATGTAATCAAGTCAGAAAACGACTCGCGCCATATTTAACGATTATTCAAATGAAGTAATCCGTGTTAACTTTCTTTTATTGTCCCAGCAGGGCTGTATAAAGGCAACTCGTAATGCGGCTGTACAAGAAAAATGCGAATTTACATAATTCTACTGCCGCAATCTAGGCTTCGCGAACGAAAATATGAACATTTTAAAGTCGTAAATATGGAGTTTTTAAATCTTTCTTAATTTTGGCAGAGAGTTCGAATTTAAAGTACAGCTTTTAAGGCTATGTCTGGAGTATTACGTGAAAATTATGACTCAATACAATGTAATCTACTAAAACCAGGGCGTGTGTAAAACGTAAATACGTATTGCTGTTTATAGCAATAATTTTTTTTTTTTTTTTATACTTTATAGGCTAGCGTTTGACCACTATCTCACCTGTTGGTAAGTGATGATGCGGTCGAAGATGGTAAGCACGCTAGGCCTAGAATGGGAACTGGCTATATAATATTTTGCCTTATCACAAACTTGAACAAGATATGTTGTGACATAAGCGCTTTTTAATAATATTATTATTTTATAATATAAGGTAACAGGATAAGCACGATCGCCTGATGGTAAGCAATGACGTCAACCTATTACAGAGACAGGAGTATGCAAAATTCTAAATAGACAGAATTTTACACATTACTGCATTGCGTTAGCTCGAGACATAAAGATGTTGAGTCTCACATGCCCTGTAATTTCACTGGAGATTTTGCCATTTATATAAAAAAAAGTCTTTACGGCCGAATAATTGACAAGGTGGCGGTGTACCGTTATAGCACAGATTAATTGGATACAATCTAACTTTTAAGTATATCAAAAAGCTTATGCTGAATTTAATCTTAAACGTCTGAAAATACTTTAGAGCATCACCTGTTACGGAATACAATGCCTGCTATTGAAACCGAGATAGGTCTCGGTTGTATCGTAACAATAGGATACAACATTAGAAGATTCCTTCTACAATTGAACCGCACAAATAAAACGAGGTCTATTTTATCTGCTTTTGTTACGGACATTCAAATTCGATCTTCAGGTTGAAGTCTTGTATCGGAGATCTCTGGCTGCAGAGCGCGAAACAAGCTAGAAAAGCTGGCATATTTCAACAGGTATATAATAGTTGGATAGATCGTCATCATCATAAGCAGACCGTGTCAGTCCACTGCTGGACGTAGACCTCTCCCAAGATGCGCCACTGAGCCCGATAGATTATATAGTTGGATAGATAAGTTACGCTTATTAGCACACCAAAAGTTACAGAAACAATAAATAATAATATCATAACAGTAAACCTAACGTCTATGTAAAAGTAATGCAACATAAATATACCAACACGTAATATAAGAATTTGGTGTGAAATTAGTAAAATATATTCGAAAGACGGGCTTGGAATAGTTGCGCTAATCGCATTGTCCTTCTTCATTAGAAACCAGATTCGACCATTGTCCGTGCTAATAAGCAATTTTGCTTTAGCTTTTAATTGCCAATCCGATGAGATATACGTTTACTTCCCCTAAACTTTCCCACTCTATTTCTAGAATTTTTTGCAATCGTCGTAACAATATACATAATTTTTTTTAAAATATCTTATAGGATAGTGGTCAAACGCTAGTGACCACTATCTCACCTGTTGGTAAGTGATGATGTGGTCGAAGATTGTAAGCACGCTAGGCCTAGAATGGGAACTGGCTCTCAAGGACAGCTGCCGGAACACATTAGATGTTTGGCGACAGATTTTCTAACTTGAGGGTGGTAGCTGGCCAGGCGGACACTAGATAGTGTCCTACCACCATGCGGGGGTTGTTGGTTTCTTGACGATGTTTTCCTTCACCGGAGGGCCACTGAAAAGCGCACATAAATGTTTCGATAGGAAAATCCATTGGAGCACGGCGGTTTGAACTAACCTGCTAGCGATGGTAAATAACATGCAAATTTTCTATGGATAGTTTACCTACAAAAGGAAAGAGCAAATCATAGCTATGAGCTAAGTTTTTAGCCAAACATAATACCTTTCGTATCGCTTAACGTAAAATGATCGAAAACGATTATAGTTTTCATTTTCAAGCATGCGTCGTTTAAGGCACGACCACACCGCAGTGTCCTGCGTGCGCGATCAGATAGGGCAGTAGTATTTGTACCGACTGGTTCACACCAAACGCGATCTATGGCGATCAAAAAACGATTAAAAATCAGATCAAGAACGCTCACGCGGACGCAGGACGCCGCGTTGTGGTCGTAACTTTATAATTATATTAATAGTCTCAGTTACCATAAAACCTATTGTTATACCTATAATACTACGTACAAAGTATCCAATATCACTATCTAATACCTTATACTTACTATTTTTTAGAAAATAATTTCTTCACAAAAAAGAAGATATCAACGTAGCACATTAACAAAAACACGTTAAACTTTCTTACCTAAGAAGACGGCACAAATCTCGACACATTAAAAGTAATAAACATTTAACATTTAAACTTCATAACATTACATTAAAATGAGAATTGAACGTTATTACATTTCCCACTCAGCTAATGAACATAACCTTTTCCGGGCCGGCATGACAAAGGCATTAGCTGGATCTATGGCGCTTCTTTTGCTCAGCCAATTTAAGAGGATTACCTCAATACTGAGTATTCTATCCACAGAGAGGATTTTGTTAGAAAAATAAATGTTTTGAATTAACAAAAATGTGGGTACTCAGATAAGCTTTTATTTCTAAAACGAATCAATTGAGAAGTAATCGATTTTTTTGCGGTTATTTGACAAATTGAAGTGTACACACAAAAATACTGTTTCTATTGTTTATAAAAATATACTGTGCATTCCATAGAAACTGTTATTTACTATTTATCCACTAAGGATTTTTATTTCATTTTTTATATCCGATAGGCTAGCGTTTGTCCACTATCTCACCTGTTGGTAAGTGATGATGCGGTCGAGGATGGTAGCACGCTAGGCCTAGAATGGGAAGTGGCTCTGAAGGATACCTGCCGGAACACATTAGATGTTTGGTTAAGTTAAGTTATCATTTATTAAGGATCGGTTTCACAGGTTCCTATTAAAGTTTTAAATAGACCTTTTATATGATGCCATTCAAAAGTTGTCAAATATCTAACAGATATGTGCCTAATAAGGAAATCAGGTACCGGTGTAACAGGCTCTAAATCACATAGTTCAATCCTTACATATCATGAGTAGATTTAATCCACGAGTCTCATACACCTAAGTAATGATAGTTTGCGATATCGAAAACTTTCGTTCTCTCATACTGTAGGCATCAGTCATTCAAACCTCGATTCCACGTCTAACCCATTTTGTAGACTGAATCCTCGTTATATATCATTGAAGGCGTGTTCGTATCTGAACCAAAACTAATAAATCAGAGTTATCGTGAACTAACTTTTCAGGCTGCTGCTCAATTTATTGACGTTTACAAATTATTTGGTAGAGACTGTTTGGGTTCGCTCATAATCTATATTTACCTTTTTTTCCAAATTCACTGAATTAGTAGGTGCCCAATTTGTGATAAAGGTTTTTTCAAAATGTTTTCTCGTATGCTAACATTCATTAGAGCTCCTGGTATACGTTGTCTGGTTTGGATATTGATTTATGTATTGATGATGATGATATTTGGAGGTGAGGGTGGTGAGGGTGGCCTAGCCTAATTTAATTTTAATCAAGATTTGATGAAACAAATCTCAAATGTCAGATGTATGATGCATTATGCATGCCACTTTATTTGTAATAGGTAGACGTGAGCGTCATGCTTGTCCTGTTACCCTATATAAAAAAAAATATGGAGAGTAACATCTCGAAATTAAAAGACCTTCTGGTTGCTATATAACCCTGACACAAGGCTAACAGTTAACCTTTACTACTCACACAACTTGGTATTGACTCACCGCTGAAAGCATAAGGTGCTTAAAGTCTGACACGGTCAAATACAGCCGGCTGGTACTTACGTGACTCGGTTAACGGTGACTTTAAATTTATATAAGGTTTCAGGCTGCACCATCTTACTTTAACCGTAACATATCACACTTTGTTATAGACTTGAATGTATTCAGCTATGTGTATGTATTTATTTGTATTTATAAAGTATTTATGTATTCAATAATTTTTAAAAATATATGAGTATGTTTATGTAATATATGTATATATATTTTATATAATTTATATGTATTTGTATGTATGTCCATATATGTATATTTAGTATTTTACTTATAATAATAAATAAATATTTTATTGCAGTTTCCAGTTAACATAAATAATCGCCATCGCCAAACTCCCTTTGTTTTTGTTACTACTCCACACTTGGTTGTCTGGAAGAGATTGCTCTATGCGATAAGACCGCCGATTGTATCACCGAATTAGGTTGTTATGTCTAGATATTAAGGTTCTTTCTGGTATAAAATAAAGTGATTATCTATCTATCTATCTATCTATAACTACAACCGGTATTTTTGTATACAGTTTGACTGATTTCTAACGTTTGTTATACTGCGGCTGAGTTGCACCATCTTAGTTTAACTATAACAAATGTCAAAAATCTGTCAAAATCTATATAAAAACACTCGTTATTAGTTAAAGTTACGTTTAATAAAGTCATATGGTGCAACTCAGCCCTAAAGATGGTCCAACTCAGCCTAAGAGAGTCACTTTCCAGCGTTGAAACTTAAGACCTAGGATTCACTACTTTAAAGTGAGTCCAAGGGTTAGTAGGCTAGTAGGTAGTTGAAACCCTGTTGAAAGATTAGTGAGAGATCGAATTAAACTTGCATTTACAAAAATTATAGGATTTTTAATGGCATTGATTGATAACCATATTCATTTTTTTATGGACTTCAAAAAGGGGAGTTTCTCAGTTCGTCTTTTTACAATATTTTTAATTCAGACTTCCAGACTGTTTTTGCGGTTATTTGACAAATTGAAATGTACACACAAAAATACTGTTTGTATTGTTTCTAAAAATATACTGTGCATTCCATAGAAACTGTTATTTACTATTTATCACTAAAGATTTTTATTTCATTTTTTATATCAGATAGGCTAGCGTTTGTCCACTATCTCACCCGTTGGTAAGTGATGATGCGGTCGAAGATGGTAAGCACGCTAGGCCTAGAATGGGAACTGGCTCTCAAGGATAGCTGCCGGAACACATTAGATGTTTGGCGATAGATTTTCTAACTTGAGGGTAGTAGCTGGCCAGGCGGATACTAGATAGTGTCCTACCGCCATGCGGGGTTGTAGGTTTCTTAACGATATTTTTCCTTCACCGGAGGGCCACTGTGAAAAACGCACATAATTTTTTCGATAGAAAAATCCATTAGTGCACGGCGGGGCTTGAACTCGATATCTCTGGCATCCAAGCCAACCGTTCTCCCGATAACGCCACCGGGCCCTCAATCATGTAATCGAAGTACCTGATAGTAAAAATAATTCTTATTCAGATTCAGATCTTGCCGGCATTGTCGAGGGTCTGGCAGCTTCAATTGAAATAATAGACATAGCCGCGTGCTGTTGCGAAGTACTCGTTAAAATTAAAATACAAAAGTGGTCAAACTAAAAGCCTCTAACATCATAGAAATTAGCTGGCTACCTGATAATCTTCTGAATAGTACTCCAGGGTGCAAAGTTTCTTTCATCTAGTTACAAGTTAGTGAACTACTAAATTAGCTCACACTTGAACTAGCACCTATTCGTGTAACTTAATGTCAAAGCATCAAGTAACGAGTGTCACCTCATTTTACCATTTCGTCACTGTTGGTAGCGTTAACAAAGTGTTCCCCACGACTTTTAGTCAACTATTTCCCAGTTCGTCGCACAGCGTTTCGTCAAGTAAGGCAGGGGTTCACACGGCAATATTTAGTATTTTCATGACAAGGTCTTAGAGCGGGATGTTGGGTACTCTAGGATCGGTAATTTTTTTACTATAATTATACTTAGGTATAGAAATTGGCAGCAATAAAAGATTAAAAAGATTAAATAAAAAAATAAAAGATTACTTATTCAAAGTTTTTGAATTCATTGTTAAATCTGTTACCTTTAGCTAAGGACGAGAAAGTCTCTATCGCAGCTCGATCGATATCGATATCGATAAAAAAGATATCGATATCGATAGAATAGAATAGAATAGAAATACTCTTTATTGAATACCAGCACAGTAACATAATATACAAACAACTTAAAGTCTATGGTATTACAATGGGCGGTCTTATCGCTAAGAGCGATCTCTTCCAGACAACCTTTGTATGGACAGTATCGTGGTAAGAATTGGCTGGTAGTGCAGTGCGCAATACATAAATCTACAGTGCGAAAAATAAAAAAAAAAGATAAATAAAATTATAAATATAAACAAATCAATAAAGCAATTTAGTTATAAGAAATAAGGAAGAAATAGGCTAATTACACTTTATATATATACACGTACATATACACATCAAATACATACATACTGAAGAATAATATATAACATATATCACACATATATATAAATATACATATACAATATATATATACATATACTATACATACATAACAAATATATTAATATATGTAGACGTTATAAAGTTGAATATTACAATTGTGAAAGATAGTGATCCTTTACCATATTTTTAAATATAGTGAGTGATTTAGCACGTCGTATGTCCAAAGGAAGGGCATTCCATAGTCTTGCAGCTTGGACGGTGAAAGATTTGCCGTAGTACTCCGATGTATGAGAGGGTATTTTGAGGATAAGGGTATCAGAAGAACGCAAGGATAAAGAATGGGACTCATGTAAGAACTCAAAACGCTCTTTTAAATAAGAAGGGGTGGAAGGTATAAACAATACGGAGTAAAGAAGGGAGAGGAAATGTGCATTCCGGCGCAGACGAACCGGTAACCATTTCAGCTTACTGCGAAATTCGGAGATGTGATCAAATTTACGTAGGCCATATATGAATCTAATACAAAAGTTTTGTAAGCGTTCGAGTTTATTCAGCTGTACTTCGGTTAAGTCGAGGTATGAGGCGTCGGCATAATCAAGTATCGGGAGTAAAAGGGATTGGGCAAGTGCAATTTTGGTAGTAATTGGTAGGAAATTTCGCAGCCTTCTAAGAGAAAAGGCAGACGCAAAGATTTTGCGGCTAACCTCAGCTATCTGTGGCATCCATGTCATGTTATGATCAAATAAGATACCAAGGTTTTTTACTCTTTTTTCGATGTTTAACACAGTACCATCAAAAATAAATTGTGGAAGGCGAAACCAGTCTATTTTGGAAATCATTCTTGAGCTGCCTATAACAATGATTTGTGTTTTCGCCGGGTTAATTTTGAGGCCGAAAGAATTACTCCAATCAGTGATTCTTTGTAGATCAGAATTTACAGTCTCAAAAGCCGCTGGTAGTTGAGCTAGTGGAGAATGTGTGTAGATTTGTAGGTCATCCGCATAAAGGTGGTAGGAAGAAGTGAGATTATGAGAAATTGAGTTAATGAATATGGAGAACAGAAGAGGAGAGAGAACGCCGCCCTGGGGTACACCTGCAGACGTATTACACAAAGACGAGAAAGTATCATCGATGCGAACACGCTGCCGGCGACCGTACAGGTAAGTACGAAACCAATCAACTACCGTTGGAGATATGTTAAGAGAGCGTAGAATTTCTAACAAAATATAAAAATCGACATTATTAAAAGCATTGCTAAAGTCTAGCAAAGTTAAAATTGTTAGTTTTCCTTCCTCCATACCCTGACGCACATCGTCTGTGATCTTCACCAGGGCTGAGACTGTGCTGTGACCAGGACGGAAACCGGATTGAAAGAGATTCATTAAATTGTTTCGGATAAGGAACGAGGTGAGTTGCTGGTGCACAAGACGTTCTAGGAGTTTCGAAAGGAAAGGAAGAATGGATATAGGACGATAGTCAGAGAACGAGGAAGGATTGCACTTTTTAGGGATTGGAGTGATCTGTGCTTCCTTCCACAGAGAAGGAAACACGCCGCAGGATATGGATTCATTAAGGATATATTGGATCACATGCACAATCTCATCCAGTATCAGCAAGATCATCTTTCGACTGATAGCGTCACAACCCATCGCGTTAGAGGAGATTGATTCTATGCCCTTCTTAACATCACAATCGGTAAATTGCAGAAACTGGAATGGTGAATGATCAGGAGTTGGTATTCCGGAAAGGCGACGTAAAGTTGCAGTTTTTGCTGGCCCATCAAATTTGGCTGAAGAGGAAAAGTGTTGATTAAGATTATCCATATTTAAGATATTTGGAATACTATTAGCACGCGGTTTACCAACTCCCAATGTTCTGAGGAACTTCCAAACCTTAGAAGGATCCTCGTTTTCTAAATTACTGTGAATATGTCGGCGTTGCGCATCCCTACACACCTTATTACTTTCATTTCGACGTTCAGTGTACCTATGCTTGTTGTGGTTTGTAGGTTTGCATTTATACCTGGCCTTGGCAGCAAGTTTTTTATTAATGGAGGTTCTAACTTCTGCAGTGAGCCAAGGTGCAGGCAAATGCTTCATTTTAACCGGTCTTACCGGAGCATGCTTGTCAAAAAGTTTGGTAATTGTGTTATTAAAAATGTCTACCTTCGAATCGATATCTGAAGCATTTAAAACCTCAGACCAATCAAGATTGGAAGCATCACTACGTAAATTTTCCATATCAATACTACCAAAGTTACGCTGCATAAGGACTTTGGGCTTAGCTTTTGGCGGACGAATTTTGTAGGAGAGATAAATCATATCATGGTAGGAAAATCCGTCCGCGGCACACTGACCATGTTTGCTTACACGAGTGGGGGATTGAACGAGAATGAGGTCAAGCAATGAGGGTGTACAGTTGGGGAGATTATGAGTAGCATTTAATGGGAGGATGGTCAAGTTGCTAGCCCTAACAGTGGATTCAAAAGCTAAGGAACGGAAATCTTGCTTTAAAAGGCAAGTATTAAAATCACCCATAATTATGGTGTGATCGTATATCGGGATAAAGTCTTCTAAAAGGCTTTCGAATGAGGAGAAAAAATTTATATGTAGCGATGGAGAATAGTAAACGCCAAGTAGTAATTTGGCATGGGAAAGCGTTATTTCAACAAAAAGATGCTCACCAGCATTAGAGGGAGGCGGTTGCGTTGACATGCTAACTACAGAGAAAGGAATATGTGATCGAAGATATATGGCAACGCCGCCGCCACCCCTATCGGTGCGGTCGTTACGGATAAGTTGAAACCCGGGCAAGGAGTATAATGATGAAGAAAGAGAAGGTTTCAGCCAAGACTCAGAAACGAGAAATCGATATCGATCGAGGTGCGATAGATGTTGTAATCACTGCTTAAAGTGTTTTGTGCATTTCCCCTTTATCAGTACTAGAACCAAGCTACAGTACTACAAACCTAATATCCTTTAAAGAGCAAAGGCAATCTTGGGCCGTTAACGAAAACCTCCTATGATTCGCCACTAGGTGATGATGATGTCAAAAAACCTGTCCATTATGATGACCATGAGTCAGCAAATTAAAAGTGCGTTAAATCGTAGAACCTATGATTTGTCTTGGTGTGTCTGTATTTTGCCTTTTATTTCTATGTGTAACTGGCTTTAAGAGGCTTGCGTGAGTAATACTAGCACAATCCAACCGCGAAATACCTCATTTCCCTCGACCATTATCTCAGCGAATAGGTTCCACAGACACGTTTAAACGTAAAAACTCGATTTTATTCTACAAAGTGCTTTGCCGTGTTATTCTGTTTCATAGACGGGATTTTAGATTTTTATTAGATCACGTACAACATGCGAAAGGCCCACTCATAAACCTTTATGAGATGTAAATCGTAATGTTTACACGTACATACTGGCGTTTGTATGTACGGGTAGGTTGTACATAAAGTACCCTTCCAATCTGAGATATGAGAAATTAAAGTTATGAGTGGAGATACGAATTTATTAATTTAATTACTTTGTTACTTTAAGACTGTGCGATTCCTTATAAACTAAATTTTGAATAGACGGCTAATTCAATCTTCTTGGTAAAAATCATTGGCCATTCATGTGTGTTCTTTTTAACCGACTTCAAAACAGGAGGAGGTTTCTCAATTCGACCATATATATTTTCATTAATATTTTTATGCAACAATCATCAAACATCTCGCGAGAAACTTTTCGTGCAATGTTTTTGAACCCCCGACAACTTCCATTCTGTTAAATTTAAAATTCGGTATCTGTAACTTTAATGATATGGCAATGACACGATAACCTTGACTTGATGCTGGTGCATCTCTTGGAATATGCAGAATACTGAACCCCTTGCCGGAAGACAGCAGAGATGTCGTGTTTAGGCTCATTAGAATTAAAATGGCAGCATATGTTCAACCTTAACAACCTTAGTCAATGTCGTAGGAATTATTATTCGTAGTCGTAGAAGTAATTTTAAATCGCCCACAAAATAAATCTGTAGAGCTTGCACCTCGTTTTAATGTAGCCTCTTGGTTTGGAGCCGCTGGGGAGAGATGTAAGCGCGTGGACGAAAGGCCGTAAGCGCAGCTACGCAGCTACGGCGAGTTGACCGCACATCCCTTGAGGTTTGTGAGCTTGTCCCGAGACGAGGCGATTACGTTACGTTATCATGTGCGCCAAGCCTTAAACGTAAAATAACCTTGGTACTAGGTGCTACGAAATGTCTGAGTAATATCTCAAAATATATACGAAATCAAATTTGCACAGACCTCGAAGTAAACTTATGTTTTGTCATATTTTCAGTTAGATTATGTTTTAAATTAAATAAACGTGGTTATTCAGGTATTAATATACAGTTGCAATGCACGTAATTCAGATTTGTTCACTACAAAGCAACAGTTTCGAGATCTTACTCATCGAAATACGTGCTCAGTTGAATTTAGTCGTTAGCGAAATTTCAGGCGCTTTGGTCGAAAATATCAAACGATGCTAGGATAGAACAAAGCTGTCCGACAAAATAGTGTTGAATATCTGTATTTTTTTCATTACAGTAGTTTACTACCATCAAGGAGAAAATCTGCCAAATTTTTAACCTGTTTTTCAGAGTTCCAGTAACACAGTCCTTGAGAGTCAGACCATTCTAGGCCTAGCGTGTTCACCACATAAATATAAATAATAACCTCAGTATTTATATTTCTGTGGTGTTCACATCGCCTCATCGCTTACCACCTCGACCACATCGCTTACCACCATGCAAGATAGTAGTCGAATGCTACCCTATCAGATATTTAAAAAAAACTACGGGTTGCACTCCGGGAGTGCCGGCAGAAGTGAAAACTTAAACACGTCATTTTTGAATATTTTGGAATGACACCTCGCGCAAGCGCCCTGCGCTTCGTCTTATGAATTTTGGATCAGGACACGTGACCTGACGCGAGTTTAAAATTTTTTACCCATCCCAAGAAAAGTGCACAACGCCGCTAAAGAAGTATTTACTTCAAAAAACATTACATCTAGCAATTTAAGATTCTTGATCAGTATTAAACTTGACGGTGGAGAATATCGTCCGCCTATATTATACACGATATCATAGATAAATATATAAAGAGGTTTATATTATCTTAGTATTATCGTAGCTGGGCAAATTCAAATATAGAGCAGAGCGAAAATTGCTCAGAAATATTTTTTTTTGGTAAAAAGATCACTTTGTATTGTGACGCGCTCTTTTAGGTTCACTTACTTATAAGGATCCATATTTGGATAGTAATTGTTTATATGTCAAACTAAATGATGTGTCTCATTTGAAGAAAATATATTTTAGGGCCAGTTTCACCGGTTCCTAATTGAACCCTATTCGGTACTTACCTGACAGATTTTTGACATATACATGGCGTCATCTGTCAGTCTGTCACTTTATCACGAACCGGTAAAAAGGCTTTAAAATTTTAATATTTTGGACCACATCCGTAGAGCCTTGTAATATACTGGTCTGTGGTAGAGCCTAAACTTTCAATTCTACAAAAACATTTTTATCTCGTTAGATGTAAGACCAGAATAATTTTATTTTATTCGTTTCACTTACGACAAGTTATCTCCCTATAAAGTAGTTACATAAATCAATACCCCGCTCATCAAATAAACGTTCTCCCGCGAGAGTTGAGATCCATATGGCACATTCTCAAAGTGGTTTTCCCACCCTAAGATTAGGTTTCATAAGGCGCAGACGAGAATCACTGAATCTGTGGGTCGTTGCGGCACGGCGTCCAATTTACCACCCACGGGCTTTATAGCCCAGCAGCTAAGTTAGGGCTATATAGCGCAAGAGTTAGGAGCTACGTTCATAGACGTTCTTTAATAAAGGCCGGAAAGTTGTTGCTTTTGCTCCTTTAATAAAGAATTTGGGTTGCAGATGTTGTTTCTCGGTTGAAGTAATGTTGTTTTGTTTGCAAAAGGAGTTATTTTTGTAGAAAATATTTTTTTGAAATGTTTGCCTACATTACATGATATATAAAGAGTAGTATTATGGTAAGTAGCCTTATAATATATCGATGTTGTAGTAGAAATGCGCACTACGACAATTTACAGTAATTTTGTAATTATTTTAGTAAAACCCTTTAAAATGTGATATTATAAATTTAAAAACATCATAAGATTTAAAATTCGTTCAAGATCTTAGCCTACATCTCTATGGGTAATCATAAAATAAATATCTATCTTCTCTCTTTTACTTTAGAAAACCTTTAAAACCTCTATATACTATCAAATATAATTTATTTCACAATTTTCCCAAGTAGTCGTCGTTTAAAAATATCGCTCTCGCGCCAACTTTGTCTTGTCACGACGCAAAGCCTCTTTGAATGCATTCTGTCGTAAGTCTGGAAAAATATCTCAATGCCAAATGTGAAATTGGAAATGCAGGGTGAAATAGTGCGACGTCGAGTGCTGCATTTTTCACATGATGTAACTTTTAAAGCTATTATTTTAAAGTCTATGTTTCTGTTAAGTTTGGACTTAAAAAAATAAGATTGTATTATTTTTGTAACGTACAACTTTAATACTATAAATATAAAAGTATACCATAAATATGTTTGTCCGTCACGCAAAAACGGATTTCGACGGCACACAGATCGTTGAAAACCTGGTTAAACATCATGCATTTTATAAGTACTGTTTAATGCGGGCGAAGCCGCGGGACATATATATCTCAAACTTTGTACCATTCTAAATGACCGCTTTCATGGTAAATCTACGCCAGTAATCCCATTCAGTAGCCGGAACCAGGAAGCCATTGCACCGACTCTGCCATTTCGACACCCTCTCTCTAGCTTGAAAAGTAAGAGGAATTAAGATAATTGCCGTAATAGAGGAAATGAGATAATATCTTGTAGCACTTGCCTTTTATTCTCTTACACGATTATTTTTCCCTTATTTTTGTGGTGGCATGTTCTGAAGTAGTACACAATATATTTTTTTTTTATTGTTTAGGTTAGCGTTTGACCACTATCTCACTTGTTGGTAAGTGCTAATGCGGTCGAGGATGGTAGCACGCTAAGGCCTAGAATGGGGACTGGCTCTCAAAGACTGCTGCCGGAACACATTAGACGTTTGGCGAAAGATTTTTCTACTTGAAGGTGTGGTAATAACGATAAAGTCAATAGAAATACAACAGTAAACATATTATTCTGTAATTAAATTAAGCATGAATGTTTAATTAATGCATGGGAATGTTGTGGTGTGTTAGAAGATGTAGTGACAAAGATAGAGAAAGGGATGCTTAGTAGGTTTGGACATCTAGAGAGGATGGATAAAGAAAGATTGATGAAACAGATTAATGAGACGAGTGTGAATGGGCCAGTTAGTAGTGGCCGACCTAGGCGAACGTATCACGACCAGATCGGAGACGTTTTAAAGAAAGGCCAAGTCAAAAGTACCTATAACCGGCGAGCATGTATGAAGGCGCTCATGAAAGTGAAAGAAGCGAAGTAGGTATGTCAGGATCTTAGCATGTGGAAAGAAGTAGTTCCTGCCTACCCCAACGGAAAATTGCGTGATTGTATGTATGTATGTAAATTAAGCAGCTCAATCAAAGTTCAAAGCTATAAAGATTCGCGGAAACCATCTGTGCCTTGCGGCAGAAAACTCTAAAGCTCTAAGGAGCTCTAATGAAATGAAATTTGAAATGAAATGAAATTTATTTTGTTTTTACAAAAAGTGTACATATACAATCGGAGTATTAATATATACTAATATCATGCATAATTCACTTACTTAACTAAAATTAAGTTAGTCATGCAATACATTCAAAATAGGTACAAATTTAAGGGTAAGTACACTTGTGTTCATTAAAGCGGTGTGTTAACACCCGGACAAGAAAAACTGTATCCCGAGTGATAACCTCTTTCGCCATATTACGGATATTATATTGAATAGTTTGTTATATTTATTATTACATTACATATTAGTATTGTTGACTTACATCAGAAGTTAAATCAGTTATTGGTATACAAAACAAAAATATATCTTAAAATTATTACCTTTAAATTTATAATTTGGAGGTAGCCCTCCCATCATTATTGTAGGAATTAAATTAATGCATGCAGCATAATTACCATGCACAATTACATATTTTCTGAATTTAACAGGACAAGTAGGTATATTAATCTACTACAAAATCGTAAATTTATTAGACATTAAATTCTAAACTATTTGTTTGTTTGTTTATGAGAATGCACTGCGACTACAACTTACAATCTTCATACATAACTGATAACATTGTTCGCCAATCCATGAGTCATTCTTAACCTCTTTAAAGCCATACCAATTATCTAAATCTATCTACCTATTCTATGGTTTATTTAACTTGGACATAGGTGTTTAATAATTTGATAAAATTAGCGATTACAATCAATAGAAGAAATAATTTTTATACTTAGTGTTTTTCTATTATTATATTATTTTACTTAATTCATTGGATTGTATAATACAGCGGTTAGCACAAAAATAAAATTTGTTGAGTAAGAATTTAAGTGTATGCTTGCGTGCGTGCGGGCGCGTATGGGTGCAAACGGCCCATGCAGGCCCGTGTACCCGTGTGTAAGTACATATGTGTATGTGTGTTTGTGTGTGTTTTTGTTTTTTTTGTGCTTGTGTTTGAGTGTATGGATGTTTGTTCATGTGCTTGTGTGGTATGTTTGTATGTGTGTATCAGTAAGTGTGTTTATTTCAGTGTATGTACTAAGCATGTATATACTAAATTTATATCAAGTTTAGTATAAGGGTAAGTTATAGCATAATGGACTATGAGATTATTTTTAATATGTTTTCTGTATCTTTGTACGTTAGGGACTGGAGCCATGTCTTGACTTTTGATTTGCAATGTATTTTTGTTAATGGATAGATTTCTAAAATTTTGTTGACTTTTTTATATAAATAGGGTGCAAGGTAACATAACTGAGTGCGAATAAAACAAGTTTTGTATCTTGTTATCTTTGTGTTGGAATATCTGGATTGTTTTTCCGTCTTTTGTTAACTTGCAGATTGGGTTCATAGAGGGTCCGCATATGTTGAAATACAATGGCGTTCATTATGTATAGTTGTCTAACTGTTAACACTTTAGTGTGACTATATAACTCTGTAGTTGGAAATCTAAATGGCTTGAAAATCATTACCTTGAGGAGGGCCCGTTGGGCTCTTTCAATTAAAATTATATGTGATTTACATGCACCTCCCCAAGCCGTTATACAATACGTGATAACCGACTGGCACAGAGCATAATAAATCGAAACAAGTAATTTATAGGATATTATGTGTCTCAATTTTTTTAAAATCCAAATCAGTTTTCTGACACGGGAGGTGAGCATTTTGATATGGGGAAGCCATGATAGTCGTTGATCAATGATTGCCCCCAGGTATCTAATTTCTGTAACCTTTTCAAGTTGTGGACAGTCGGTACATGGATCTTCGTTGCTATGATTATGAATTTTGATGCCTAAATGTTGTGGAGGGTTGGAAGGGCTACGTAAGGAAAAGGCTATATATTTTGTTTTCGCTATGTTGAGACTAAGAAGATTCTCTTTTAGCCAATACGTAACAAGTTGAAGCCCTTGTTGTGCGGAATCATATACTTTGGGCCACGTCTCCCCCCGAAACACAATCGCCGTGTCATCAGCATAAGTAAGTATGTCAGTGTAATTCAAGCGTAGAGAGCACAGATCATTTATGTATATTAGGAAGAGACTAGGCCCAAGGATACTTCCCTGAGGGACACCGTATGTGATTGAAACCTCTTGGCTAGTAAGGTCATCTATTTTAACGCATTGAGTTCTGTTGGAGAGATAGTTTTTAAAAAGTTCATAACTTATTCCACGCACGCCCAAAGATTGTAATTTGTTGAGAAGGATGGGGATAGACACCGTATCAAATGCTTTTGCGAGATCAAAGAATACTGCTAGGCATTTGAGTCTCTTATCAAGAGTTTCAGCTACTATGGAACTAAATTTCGTAACAGCACCTTCAGTTGATCTACCAGCCCTGAAACCAAATTGTTCATCTGCCAAAAGTTTGTATTTATTTAAATAAGCCATAAGTCGTGTATTCAAGATTTTCTCAAATATTTTTGATAGGGCTGGCAGAACAGATATAGGTCTATAGTTACCCAGAAGATGCCTATCCCCACCCTTGAGAACAGGGTGAACAAGAGCTCTCTTAAATACGTATGGGAATGCTCCCTTGTCTATGCATAAGTTTAGGAGCTTAACAAGAGGTGAAATGATAATATGTCTCGCTTTCTTTAGTAATTTTGAAGGTATATTATCCGAACCAGTTGCCGAATCTGTCTTAAGTCCTAGGATGATGCATTCCACTTCAGTCTCGTCAGTCGGGAAAATTACAAAAGAATTGGAAATAGGATCAATATTGTTGGACTTTGGTGAGAATTATGACTTATTTTCAGAAAGTTTTTCCGCTAAGGATCTACCTATATTGGGGAAATAATTGTTAACCTCATCTAAAGATTCCCGTTCAGAAGATTTTAATTGTAATAATTCACTTGCTATTGTTCTTTTGTTAGTTAGATGTGTGACGTCTTTTATAGCTTTCCAGGTTAATTTAGAGTCATGTAGGTTCTTTTCTATTTTTTCATGATCAAACACTGTTTTAGCCTTAGTGACCAGTTCATTACAATAGTACTTGTATATATTGTAAGTAGTTTTAGCAATTTTATTTTCAGGATTACTTTTTGACTCGAAATGTAATTTATCTTTTTGTCTTAAACATCTCAGTATTCCAGGAGTAATCCAGGGTTTGGATATTCTTTGTCTTTTAGGAATTGAAACAGTTTTTGTATTTTTTGTGATGGTATTTGATAAAATGCAAACAAATCTTGCCGACACTATTTCTGGATCACCTGAATCAAAAATTAATTCAAAATTAGTGTTACTGAGGTCATGTAAGACACATTCCCAGTCAGTATTAATTTTATTTTTTACAGGTTTGTTCGGGTTTTTAAATTTATTTATGGATAAAATAACTGGTCGATGATCGGTAATATCCGTTTCTAGGACAACTACATGCGATGGTAAGTTGGTTTTTAACAGTACGTGATAATATTAATAATACTAATATTATTATAATAGGGCATAGATTTATTTTTTAAGTTTTGGCGAAGTGTCTGTGCCTCTCGTTCGGCGGCGCGCCAATGTTTCATAAGTTGGTATGATACACTAGGTATTTATTATATATATTATTGTTATTTATTATATATACGCATATAAATATTTCACAATTACCCTTCCTGAATAATATATAACAGGTAACTATTACTAAACCTTACCTTGGAAAGGATGATCGCGGTTGAACTCAGCTGGATGGTGGCTTAGTACTACCACTCATGTTTTAATGTTGAATGAGAGAAATGTTGTAAAGGAATAATAAATGGTGTGTTACCAGAAACGTTCTCATTCAGATTCTAAGTCCGGAGAGAACGTGCGTGCATTTTATATGAGAATTGGCTTGAGGTCGCGATGTGTACCCTTGTTGAACCAGACCTTGTTAAGTGTAATTTGAGATAATTATACACGTACCCAAACATACGTCTGTATCTTTATTAGATATATACTAACTCAGACCAACTCAATTTTTATTCATTAGTATCTCCAATATTGAATCTCTGAGAGTGGGTAGAGATGCAAGATCTCTTTGTATCTCCTGCTGATCTCCTAACGGGGAATGTTCTGTAGAATTATTTAATACATTTAATCTTGGTGTCCGATTCATTCACATATTGGATTGTACATAATCTGTATCAAAGCGATTTTTTCCTAATACGTGTTAGAAGAGATGAAAAGCTTTGCTCTGCAGTTTCTGGAAGAGATACAACATGAAATCTTTCATAAACGTTTTATAAGATTCTTTCACAGGTTGCCGACAATAACGACACAACACGTGAGTTATTGGGTACCTACAGCCCGAGTATTGCAAATGTCTAAAGGCGCATTTAAATACTATCTATAAAGTGAGCCGTTATCCATTGGTTTGTTTGTAACAGCTTCGTACATTAAACCATAATTAAAACAGCTACATCCGTTACTTAAATGTATTTCATCTTCAATGTATAATGAGAGAATAAAATCGATCCGAAAGCTGTGAACAGTAACAAAAGATAACTGAAGTATGATTTCTTCACTATGCGAGTGCTTTCATTTCTCCAATAACAAAAACACTCTGAAATGTGCCCACATTAAATTATACGAGAAACATATTAAGGTAAAATATGTATAATGTTTCAAGTAGAATCTGGCTAAACAACGTTATACCTACAATTTACATTCATTTGAAGTAGTAAACGTGTTGTTTACAGAAATAACTTGAACGATTTAACTAACAGAGAGATTTTAAATTTTGTAGGTAAACACATAACTTTGAACAAATAACATTTTCTCAATAGAAACAGGCTTTAATGAATGAATGGAATAACGAAACTCTGACGAAATATAAATCAAATACTTTCTTATTAACTTTTGAAATAAAAAACGCCCAAGTTCTCATTTGACGTCCTACTGAAAAATCTGCTTAAATTTGTTCGCGTGTTGTAAGCAAGATCTTATCTTGAATAAGAAACATCTAACTAGTAACTCGGACTCATGAATTGCAAATCCAACTAAATAATAAACGTGTCAGACTTTTCATTGAGTTACAAACCACTGAGTTTCTGAGGGAAACACTTACAAAAAACACCCTTAAGGTTATAGACTTATGGTACAAAGATTGCAAGCGTTTGGGGGATAAAAGTTGGTATCTTTTGACATGAGTCCGTTAAGTTGCAACTGGTTACGGAACTTGCTTTCCCAAGTTTCTTATTCCCTTGGTGAGAGCATGTTGTTTCTTGGAGCTCATGGAAAACGCAAGAACAAACTCCAATCCAAAATAACTGTAAGCTGTAAGCTCAAATTCATATACTATAAACGCAGTAAACGCTTTTCGTTGATTTGGTTTGGTCGATGATCTCTGAAAAAATACTCTATCTGGTCTGAGCGATCTTTATATGTATTTTATAGTTACAAACTTCACCATAGTGAGCTTGGTATATAAATATATATATATAGCATTACTTTGCCATGTGACAGAATAAACACAAAATTAGCTCAATATATTTTTGGAATGGAGCTCTAGACATTCTATTACAATTACTGTAATCATATTCTGTTAGAATAACGTGATTATTAGACGTTATTCGTAGACGTGTGACAAGGCGTTGATATTAGCAAAATAAGGATATTTTAATAATATTTTAATACCAATTTCTGAGAAAGAGAATATGGGAGAGGTTACAAGATTGCTTCGAGGATGTAACTATTGTTGTAATCTATCTTTGCTGTGGTTGAGGGACAAAATATTATGTATTGATGTATAAATAATATAGAGAATTTCAGAAAGATGGGATTCATACCTATAAATGAGAAGTGTTATTGAGGTGAGACCAGAAGCTTCTTCAATACATCATTCTGTTGCCTTTAGCGAAGTTAATTTAGCTCGGCGCAACATTTGTTCTTCTTTTACTTTCTGCATTTGTTTTAAAGTATCAAAACAAAGCAAATGCAGGCTCTTGAAATAGTTTGTAATTACTGGCTAGTTCATCACTTTTTTTTAGGCAAAAGTGATTTCTTTAATTTATATCTGATTAGCTGCAATATGCTGCTTCGCCCGAAATATGCATAAAGTCAAAAGTACTTATAAAAAGTGTTCTGTGTTAATCCAGGTTATGAACTTATGTGTGCCAATTTATCCAAATTAGTGCCACTGTATTAGCGTAATTTAATAACAATCATACAATTTTTTAAATGCATAATTTACTAGACGCATCCCGCGGCTTTGCCCGCGTTTAACAGAATCCTATGTCTTTATATTATATGGATATAAGAATGGCAACATTTCTCGAATCTTAGGGTATAATGTATTATTTATTGAAAACTAAAATAGGAAAAAAAAATGTAGCTGATGGTACATTTTATTTTATTGTTGATGTTTTATATAATTTTTCCCGGTGTTTGTGATGAGGCAGACACATACACGCCCACAATTGCTCGAACACCTGTTCATCAAATCTTAATCGATTTGAAAAAATATGTTTTTGTTTGAAATACTATGCCTCCCGTTTGGTCCCATTCAAATTATCGAGATCTGATTATAATCTCCGGAGATACGGAGATAAACAAATTTGATACCTTGATGACATGATTATGACTAGTGAACATTATAACTTTCGCGGCATGTGAAGTCGGTATTTTTCGTTTTGTAAACGATCCTACATTGTTATTTTACATACTGTATGTATAATATAGTTCGATAAGCTGAAATTTGGGTACATTAACCACAGAATTTTGTTAAAGACAGACGCCTTCGCTTACTATCAAGAAAGAAATCTTATATATCCTGCAACATAATATCATTAAAATCATTGAATACAATCCAACTATAATCCCCAAATGAATAATAGTGGACCTATCAGCCAGTTTGTATAATTGAATCGATTCGCGTAATAAGCCCAGTGTTGGTTTTTCATTAGTGCTCGTTCTCGAGAGAATTCCTGGACTAATAGGGATATTTGTCATCTGGATATGTAGATAGTGCCCAATTATTGTTGACGTTTAGCTGGAAAATTATTTGAGATATTTTATTAAGATTAGGCATTTGTCTGTATTTATATTTTGTGTCTGTGTTACTCGATTTCTGCGCCAACTGTAGACCGATTTAAATAATTATTTTATATGAGTAGAAAATACCCTACTTTTTTAAAGATATAAAGTAAAATGACAAGCACGACGCTCACTTGATGGTAAGCGTTGACGTCTACTTATTGCAGTTACAGTGCCATGCAAAATTTCTAGAAAGCCAGAATTTTGCATGTCATTGTTTTTATTTCATCTTTGATTGGAAATAAGATGGAATACCAAACTTTGCGACAGACTGAGTGATACTGTTAAAGGGTTATATGGTTATGGATGGTATAATATATGGTTAAGGGTTTCAATTTTACGTCTTTGATGTTCAAAATCATTAAATTCAAGCAATTTTTCGTCTCTTGTCTTGTCAGAGGGGATTTATTGTTAGTTATTATGAATGTATTGGAGATACAATCAAAGCAAAATCTTACTATGATATAATTTGAGATCGATAAAAAAACCAAAAGAACCGACTTTAAAAGTCACGCTAGTCTAAGTAACCAGCAGGGCTTTATCCCCGGGGGAAAGACAAAATTATTTTCCTGTTTTTCGCCACTGACAGGAGAGCAACACAACAATTTAAACGCTTGGTGAAGTTTAATCCCGAGTTTTGATTTTGTTTCGTATTAAAAAGTTTAAGAAAGGATTGATTAAAAGTCAGCGGGTGTTTATAATTGTCGAAAAACTTTACTTATAATTAGCCTTCTCCACCAAAAAAAACACGGATAGGTGGAAAGACAAAATAATCCCCTTGCCATGCTAGCCCTGCTGCAAGTAGCATGTCATCGAGATATATAAATGTATCGTAATACAAATGTTGATATATTAATAAGCTCTTGACCGATTTCATTAAAATTTAAATGGAATCACCTGGGAAGGATCACCCTTTGAAACAAAAAAAGAATTTCCCAAATCGGTTCAGGCATCGAGTTCGAGTAATCTGTGAACATACATAAAAGAAAAAAGATTCCGACGAATTGAGAACCTCTTCCTTTTTTGTGAAGTCGGTTAAAAAATCAGCAAATAATGGTCATCATCGAAATAAAACGAGCAGTTAAAGGTACGGCCAAACCGCAGCAATCTGCGGGCGCGCGCGCGGGCGATAGTGATCAGATAGTGCGGTATTTGTACGGACTGGTTCAAACTAAGCGCGATTTACGGTAATTCGAAAACGATTGAAAGCAGATAACAGCAACCTACGTTGCGTGCAAAAAGGCGTTCACTCGGAAACTATTTATTGTTTTTGTTACAAATTGATATAATAATGAATATAACGAAACATATTACTCAACGAACCGTAGAATAATGTTCTTACCCGTCCAAGAAACAAGGAAAACAATGTTTTTGCGAGAGGAAAATAATATTGGTTTCACTTCCCCTCAGCTCGCTTGTTGCTCGAAAATAATGACACAGGCTTCGAGTGTCGGCACCCTCTAGATACGAGAAGCACACAAATTGTTTTAAGATAATGTATAAAAGATCGCAAAACGAAATGAAGAAATATTGCAGGAAAATGAGTTGAAACGTTATTTAGATATTATTATAGCATACGAGTTGCAAGTTACTTTAAGAAATTTTGATTGCTATTTAAATATTCTAGAGCAGTTATACTCAACCTGCGGCGCATGTGTCCCGCGGGGCTTTTATCAGTGGCCCGCGTAAAGTTAGAAACCATTGAAACTATTTTGAATTTCGTGCCCATTCGCGACGCGTCGGCGAAATAGTGCACGCGCCGAGTAAAAAAATGTATTGTTACTACCTTGTCTTTTTCCACTATTGAAGTTGTTTTGAAAAACGTAATTTTTTTACTCCTAAATTATTTTTGCTTGTGGCCCGCGACATCATGACTACACCGCGTTTGTGGCCCGTATAAAAAAGGTTGAGTACCACTGTTCTAGAGCCTTATAAAGGCACTCGTGGTCTAATGTTCTCACAGAACTACTAGTTATACTCGTATTAATGCCAGTAAATTCATATAGCACTTACAGGATCGTAAATACTCACACGGGTTACAAAGAATTCATATACGCGCTAAAATTCTTACACCGTTATTTAGCAATCTGTAACTCTATTAAGGACAGCCGTACACAATGATTTTCGATCGGACTCGGTAATCTAGATTCTCAACGTGTACCCACTGCCAGGACACAGTTAATTACATCGTCAATGTTAATTAGTCACCGGACACAAGTCGGCCACACAGTTAACCCTCATTGGAGTCCAACAATTCCGTACCCAAATCAGATGTCTCACTCTCTCTTGGTAGTGCGTCTTATTTTATATCGATCTGCTAACTGTACCATACAAGATAATTTTGTTTTTGTTTGGATCTATATTACGAATAGATATACCTACGTCCAAAAATGAAATCCGACACGACTAGAAATCTCCGTCAGATGTAATAAACTCGTTTAACACAAATGACAGTTGCCCTGCTACAACGTAATAAACAAATGTTTAACGATATTTTGAGAACGAGGTAGCATTAACTTGATAATATTTCCTGGAATCTGCAGAATACTTAACTCGTCACTATCTTACTGCTAAGATGTCGATTTTGGGTTCATTAGAATGGTCTCAATGAACATATTATACATAGATCAGCCGGGAGTGGATTAAAATTTCGAATTTGGACATTGAACAATCGAATCGAAATTGAACAAATCATGTATAGGTTCCTAAATGTAAAATCTATTAACAAATCATCATGAAAGACCTGACAGACGTATGTGTGAACGCGCCCTTACCTACATAATATTCCTATAGGATATAGAAGGTTTGACGTTGTTATAGTGCGCTGCATTGCGAGCCTATATAATATGAGAGTGTTTGATTTTGTCATAGTTTGATCAACAGTTTATTGAGCTTATCGGGTACTTTGTTTACTCGGATGTTGGAATGGCAACATGTGTATTGAACGTTTTAACTGTATTTTGTGCACTATCTAATTCTATGGTATACATGAGTTGGCGAGTGTTTATTTAATGATATTGTTATATTGTTTAACGAATTAGTCAGAAGTCATCACATCATAATATTTTCCCCACGTAGTATCTTCATAATAGTCTGCGCATTTTCCTATGAACAGTATCTGCATTAATTTAACTGTGTATTTTTAAAATGTTTAAGATAATTTGTTCAGACAGTTAGTAAAATTATTAATAACACCTGAAAGTGTAAGAAACGTCGCAGCTAACTTTTATTATGGAAAATATATTACCTACCTGCTCGCAAGGTACACATTTTATCGAGTGAAAAGTGCATTTACAATTGTGTTTTTTTTATGTCAGTTAGTTTTTTTTACAATAGTATACTCTTGCTGATTGCTACTTACCGTACCTAAAGGGTACCAAAGGAACCCTATTACCGAGACTGCGCTGTCCATCCGTCCGTCCGTCCTAACTTTACAGGGCTGTATCTCCTTAACCGTAATAGGTAGAAACTTGAATTTTTTTGCGAAGTGTGCGGTGTTAAACAACTGTGGGGTATTTAACAACAAATATTCAAAATAAAATAATGTAAAATATTAAAGGGGCCCATACAAAAAAAAAAGGTTTTTCAGTGTTTTTTGCTTCAACTTATGAACATAGATAGAGACTTGAAAGTATCACAAAGTATGTATAACTATGTCCGCTATGATTGATTGAGATCTACAGCATATTTTTTTTTTGATGTTTTACTCTCTTACTTTAAAAGTTGGAGGGGGGGGGGGGGGGAAACTTTATAAAATGATTTTAGGTGTCAATGTCAATGTCATTTTTAATGTCCTATCTATAGATAGCTGTTGTAGTTGTTCACAAAATACATCTACCTACCAAGTTTCAACTGTGTGGTCCTAATAGTTTCGAAATAAAGTGGCTGTGACATACGGACGGACAGACATACAGACAGACAGACATGACGAATCTATAAGGGTTCCGTTTATTGCCATTCGGCTACAGAACCCTAAAAAGGGGGTCCCCATACTTGTATGGTACTTGTATACTTGTATGGGGACCCCCTTTTTAGTGTTCTGTTCATGTTATAATGATGAACATGATTTTTCAGGAGTTTCAGGAGTTTACATTCAAGAATACATAAAAACTTGAACCTACGTCATAATAACTATCTGTATGCCAAATTTCAGCGCAATCAGTGGTGGTACCTGTGTGTCGATAGATCAGTCAGTCAGTCAGTCAGTAACGTTTGCCTTTTATATATACACAAAGAAGAAGATAAGTTTCGAATAGAGTGCTATCGCGAACCAGTGAAATTGGCACTCAGAAATAAAAGTAAATAAATATGATTCACGTATAAATGTATAAAGTCTGTAGGTAGGTATATAGACAGTACCTAAAACTGAAACCAAGTAATTTACGGACGGGCAGACGAACGTAGCCAGAACCTAAAGCCGCCAATTAAAAACTTGATTATTGATATAATTGTACAAAGGCGGGGTGAACGTCGAAGTCAATTGAGAATATTGATGTTAAACCAATAAGTTACAAACTTTGATGAAATAAACGTCCCTAAATTACTGAAAGTGATTGAAGATCGTCTGAAATCACGAGCTAAAGATCTAGATAATGGTTCATTTATTCAAAAATTCGTGGGATTGTAGAGGTTGAAATACCTTTTGTTATAAATGTCCTTGAACCTTGAACAAAGAGAAATTATTTACGACTGTAATAAAGCCCTAAAAGGGAGCGAGCCACCGAAATTCAATGATAATATTAGATATTATCAAAGCTGAGCTGAGCGCGGAAATGTATCAATAAATAATGAGGCGATTTCTTAAATAAGCTGCCCAAGTGCAAGTCGGAGGCGCGCTCGTAGGGTTCCGTACCACACTACAGTATTTTATAAGATCGTGCAAAAAATGCCACTATCATTTTTCGCCAGCAATATATAATAATTAATAAACATTTTATCAAAACAGAGTTGTGAGCCGCGTGCTTGTTTCTTATAGCGCCATCTAACGTCTAACGCTATCTAAGTGAAAGTTAACACAAAGGTGTTAGGGATCGGCATTTCAATATAACGCCATCTATCCATCTATCTCTTATAAGCTTATCTAACCTAAGTGTTCATAGATGGCGTAGTTATAGTGGCAACAGAAATACATCATCTGTGAAAATTTCAACCGTCGTAACTATCACGGTGCATGATGCACTATGCAGGCTGTATCTGCCTGGAGACAGACGGACAGACAGACAGACAGACAGATCGACAAACAGACAGACAGAAAGACGGACAGCGGAGTCTTAGTAATAGGGTCCCGTTTTACCCTCTGGGCACGGAACCCCAAAAAACATGTAATTTTTTGGAGACTCAACAGATGCCTTCCAAAGAACGCAGTGGTCTGACACTGTCATACTGAATAAATCTATCATACTTCGTGGTTTCTTTACTTCACTTCTTCTTGACTTCGTGTTTTCGTTTGAAGTCTATACCGCTTTCTTCTATTTAGATAAATACAACACAAACATTGTTTCTACCTATTCCTTAGTCCTTTATAGACTTTGAAACCATCCAACCGATGTGCCCCAAACTGATTTCATTCCGTACCCAAAGGATACCAAAGGAACCATATTAATGAAGCTATTGTAAATTTTGTATTTTGTGTTTTGGTAATCAATAAAGAGTTTTGTATTGTATTGTATTGTATTACTGACTTCGCCGTCCGTCTGTCTGTCTGACTGACTGTCTGTCCGCACTTTACAGGGCTGTATCGCCCTAACCGTAATAAGTAGATACTTAAAATGTTCATGAAGTATAAATTACTATAGAGGATTTAACAACAAATACTAAAAACAAAATAAAATATTAAAGACGGTCCCCATACAAAAACGTGGTTTTCGGCGTTTTTTGCTGAACTTATGAACCATAATAGATAGAGACTTGAAATCTTCACAAAGTATGTATAACTATGGCCGCTGTAACAACAAAACAGAATAAACTTAAGAATTAAAGACGGTCCCCTACAAGAAACGTGTTTTTTCAGGCGTTTTATGATCGATATTACATAATATATAGTCTTAGGTAGAGACTTGATAGTTGCTCACAGTGTGTATTACAATAATGGCATCAAACAATAATAACTAAATTAAATTAAAAATTATAGGGGTCCCCATACAAAAAAACTTATTAACTTATTCCGGTAAATTTTGTTTAATCGAAACCCTACGAATGCGAGTCCGACTTGCATTTGACCAGTTTATTAACTACTAAAACAATGTGCCTCATAACATTCGGTCTTTGAAGATCTCCGGAGATATAATAGAACACCTTAGATATATAGAATATAGAAGATAGACATATAGAATAGTATAGATAGAATTGTAGGTACAAAAGTAATGACATTTTACAGTACTATCGGCGGCCTTATCGCTAATTAGCGATCTCTTTCAGGCAACTGTGAGCTGATTAGAGACAAAAATAATATACAGATGGTAGGTGTGCATGAGAAGCATCAATATATTATTATATTACAATGATTAATGACATATATTATATACCTTACAACATCAACTCTAGATCACTTACACGGTTTGTACATTACACATTGTACACATTGTAAATCCGTCTATTTTACAAGCTTTTATATAACTTGCAATGTATGTATGTATGTATGTATGTCACTATGTATGTTCGGGTGGAATCTTGGAAGCTAAATTAGACCCACTTTCCGATGTTCGATTGGACTCAAATTTGGTGTACTTATGTATCTTCGGTGACAATACAATGATATGGTACCATAGAGCTAGTCTGATGATGGCCACGGCATCTCTGTGATAAAACAACATAACCTCACCGAGTTTGGGCTCGATTGATTCGTCTTGAAGAGAACTTTACACCTAGATGATATCCAGGGTATGGTGATGAAGCTGGAAGGTGGCCACGGCATCTCTGTGATAAATAAACGTAATTCTACCGAGTTTGGGCTCGATTGATTCGTCTTGAAGAGAACTTTACACCTAGATGATATTTAGCGACTGGTGATGAAGCTGGAAGGTGGCCACGGCATCTCTGTGATAAAATAACGTAACCCCAGTGAATCTGGGCTCAAATGATTTGTCTTGAGGAGCACTTTACACTTAAATGATAGCCAGGATCTGATGATAAAGCTGTTAGGTGGCTATGGCATTTCTGTTATAAAGCAACATAGCCCCACCGAGTCGATTGATTTTCCTTGAAGAGCTTTTTACCCATAATCACATCAAATATCCGTGGAATATTTTAAAACGTCATGCCTTCTCTTAAATACTTAGGTAGTAGGTAGGTAATCGGTATCTATACCTACCTACTAAAAATTTAAAAATAAATTACAAGTAAAAAATATTTTTAAAAACAAGCTTTTATCTGGGACAATGAACTAAAATGTTAAAAATAAATTTTAGTAAGTATTTGGCGTGTAGGTACTTACGTATATTTTTAAAAGCTTGAGGCACTGAAGTATAGTAATTACTTAGCCTGAAAAACGGGTAGTGCTGCAATCTTTTAAGAATATAGGTAAGTACCTACACGCCAAATACTTACTAGAATTTATTTTTAACATTTTAGTTCATTGTCCCAGATAAAAGCTTGTTTTTAAAAATATTTTTTACTTATAATTTATTAAAGCTGTTTATGCTGAAAAGCACCAAATAAGTACCTACAAATACTGACTACAGAAGTTTTGTTGCTACACGAGATAAATATTTGCATGCAATGAACATACGTGGGTACATAACATGGAACCGAGGTCGTAAATTCACATTTTAGAGAGGTTGGTAAAATAGGATTTTAGCAGTACATTTCTGTATTTTGTGGTAGACACACACCACATACTACTACATACTATAAAATCAGAAATGTACCCTTATTTCGGTAAAAGCTCTATGAGTTAATGCATACACTAATAGCAAACCAGCTCTATTTCTAGTTTTAGGTTACGTTGTTAACGATTTCTAGAGAGTGAGCCCTGCTGCGTATTCTTTGTCATCGTATTTATATAGTTGAAAATGTCGATATTACACTCGCATAGGTACGTACATAAGTAACATGGAATACATAACAGAGATAGTGGGTAGCTAAGTATTTAATTAGGTTTTTTTAAAATATCTTATAGACTTGCGTTTGACCACTATCTCACCTGTTGGTAAGTGATGATGCGGTCTAAGATGGATGGCACGCTTGGCTTAGTATGGGAACTGGCTCTCAAGGATAGCTGCCGGAACACATTAGATGTTTGGCGACAGATTTTCCAATTTGAGGGTGGTAGCTGGCCAGGCGGACACTAGATAGTGTCTTACCACCATGCGGGGGTTGTTGGTTTCTTGAAGATGTTTTTCGTTCACCGGAGGGCCACTGCAAAGAGCGCACATAATTATTTCGATAGAAAAATCCATCTGTGTACGGCGGGGATCGAACTCGGTACCTTTCTACACCTCCGGGCCCTCAAAAGGTAAAAAGGTACGGCCACACCGCGGTGTCCTGCGATCTGCGGGCGCAATCTCCTTACTTTTCAATTGTTTTCTGATCGCGTTTAGTGTGAACCAGTCGGATAAAAAATTAAATACTTCTGCGCTATCAGATCGCCGCCTTGATCGCGCACGCAGGACGCTGCGGTGTGTCCGTACCTTAAGGATTCTGCAGTCCAACTGTGGTGGCTAGCACCCTGTGTCAATATTTAACCGTGAAGTTAATGGGCATGTGAGTTTCACACGTCTCAAGGTAACAGGCACAGTAAATAAATAATAGGCGCAGTGCAAAAAAAGCAATGGCCGAGCTCGGCTCAAATTTGCTTAATTTTTGATCGCGAGTGTGACTCGATATGCTATTTTGGGGATAAATTAGGTCTGTCTGATTTAAAACCCTAATAAGTCAAATTAGTTTAAGGTTTCAAAACTAATTAATTCTACTATATAGTGGCATTACCGGAACGCAATGTTATTAGGTTTCAACGGAGTAATTACAAGTATGTAGGTACTGCATGTATAATACAGTACAGAGCCTGTACTTGGTAGTGGATATTATCTTGCGTGAATAATGTTACTAAATTGCTAAATTGGTTTCTAGATGTTCTACGGGGGTAGGTATTGGTATTAGGTAAAGCAACAAGCAAGACGCTCGTTTGATGAAAAGTAATGAAGTCTGCTTTTACACAACAAAATAATAAAATAAATAATAGTTAAAAAAAAACTAAAAAAATACGCTTTTATAGAAAATCCAAATAAAAAATAGAAAATAAATTTTAATAAATTTGAATTAAAAATAGTGTAAGAAAAAATGATTTTATTGTAAAAAAGCGTGGGGTGCATGGTATCAATAGTTCCAAATATTTTATGAACAGATATGACTAGGGTTATTTTGATAATAACCTGAAAAGCACCCCACGCTTTTTTACAATAAAATCATTTTTTCTTACACTATTTTTAATTCAAATTTATTAAAATTTATTTTCTATTTTTTAGTTGGATTTTCTATAAAAGCGTATTTTTTTCAGTTTTTTTAAACTATTATTTATTTTTCATATTTTAGTCGAATTTTTTTAAAATCCTGATTAACCTAGTAAGGATAACGGGTCAAAATGTTTAAAATATTGAATTGTCATCGGTCTTTAATAAGTATGCCAAATTTCGAGTTAATCCGACGTTTTGAAGGGGGTTAAAATCATGTTCAAAGATTCCGTTACATACTAACATACAAACATACATACGTCTGAAGCTAATAAAAGCGTATTAATTGAAAAACTGCCAACCTCGTGTTTTGCGCAAGACTGAATAATTGCACCTACCCCTGGTAAGATATTTTAAGATATTTCTATAATACGAGTACTTCATGTAATTTAATTTTAAAACTTGATTATTCATTATTCAACAAGATTATCGTTCATACCAAAAAAATATTGTTAAGAACTACCAACAGAGTGGGTATATATATTGTGAAAATACTCGTAATCTCCGACGAAAATAAAACGAACTTACTAGCTTTTATAAAAGTTTTAAAAGAAAATACACCCCAGGCGGGCTCGTCTACCTCGACATTTTTACGATCAGAAAAATGTAGAGAGGTTCTCTGGTATTTCCATTTCAAATATAGCTGTCCCAGTTCTGAAAACAAATACTGAAATGTAGAAATAACTAACACATTAAGTATTTATCTTTTCTAGCGGTAATGAATAGGATAAGTAATAAAATAATAACAACATACATATGAGTAGAGAGCCAGTTCCCATTCTAGGCCTAGCGTGCTTACCATCTTCGACCGTATCATCACTTACCAACAGGTGAGGTAGTGGTCAAACGTTAGCCTATAAGTTATGTAAAAAAAATGTATCCTGAAGTGGATCCTTGACGTTAGTTAGTTTCATATATCCTTTAAAAGGTCTGTTAGTTGAAATTCTTTCTAAGTGGGATGCGGTTCACAATTCAAGGTGGCTGAAATCTTCGGCCTACAGATATTTTCCCATGCAAACCAAAAGACGTAACCAAATATCATCATCAGGCTGTATGCTGGCTGAATGTAGGCCTCTCCAATAGCACGCCACTGAGCACGATCCTAGTAGTTAAACTGCTAAAGGAAATCATACGCAATTTAACTAGCGGGAAAAAGTGTTCCTACTAGTTCAACAGTTGAACTAGTCGGAATGAGCCCTCTGTCTGACGCTACATTTACCGATCGCTTACGTTACCAGGCTTTTGAAGAGATATAAATCATCATCATCTACTGATTTCATTGATCAGAAATTTACAGACGCTTAATGTTATTTGTGTAGAAATGAATATTGTTATTTGATGATTTGCTATTTGTTTCTAACAGTGTAGTGCCTCATTTGCCTTTTATTTTACAGGCAACCAAGCCGTTAGACCGCAAAGTCAATCGCCATCAGGTAAGATCGTAATTAATTATACATCATAGATACAAAATCATTGCTGCATGTAACAGACAAGCTGATTGGTGGTATCACGCTGAAATATTAAATCGTAATACATCATGAATAAAAATTCTAAGTTTACGTGACGGGAACACTTCGAACTCTTTTTTAATAAATTAAAAAAATAATTGAAAATATGAGTGTGTTAAGTTAAGGTAATGGGGAGAAAAAGTGTAGAAAATAAAAATGCTTAAATAAATGATAAAATAATAAGAACTTTGATCAAATTAGTATAATTGTTCATACATACCTAAGATTCAAAGAACAGTTTCAAGAAAATATCTTAATCATCTGGGCGGCGGACTAATTTAACGACCCAATAGTTTATAATCCAGTAACTCTTTGTCCAAATAAAAGTCGGAGCTGCCGCTGCAAACATACCACCTCACAATTTACCGATGTCGATAGTTCGATAGGCGACAGAATCGGTCGCCGGTGCAAACTTTCCACTTTTATCTGTTTCCTAGAGGTTTCCTGGAATACTGCGGTAGTGCGCTTCGCTGTGAAGTTATACTACTAACTTCTTTGATAGTTGCATTCTTGATCAGTTGTGGTTGTAACTTTAATTTCTATCTTTGGGGATTGACTAGAAAAAATAATGAATTATTTATGTGCCAGTAGGTTTGCGAACACAGTACAATACACATCGAGCTTTAAACAAACATACAGTAGAGTCGCAGTATAAAGTATTATATAATTGCAATGGCATAAGGTATTTGCGGTAAATAAGGGCCACCTTAATAAAAAGTTAAATAATTCGGTATATATAAGGGTTAAATAAAAAAATATGTAATCAAAAGAATGTTTATTCTTTATATAATCGAAACAAAACGTTTTTTCCAAATTTGTTGTGTTATTTATATTCAATTTTTAAATATTTTAAAACCCTTCCTATGGCCCTTGTTAAACATAGTCTATAAAGGACCGCCGGTCAACTAAGCACAGAAATTAATTCTCAGCTTAAAACTAGTACTTTCAAGTCCCCTGTAGCCAATGTAATTATTTGACATACAAATAAATTTTTTTTTTCACAAAATTGAGTAGAAAATTAATAATGGACCTTATTAAACTTAAGTAACAAAAAAGGAATTAAACAAACACTTAGCGCCCGTTTATGAATAAACTTTTTTCATAGTTCAACAAAATATCCGATACTCTATCTATATAAAACGTTGACTCAAAAAAAGAAAGAAATTAAAAAACAACAAAGTGGACCTTATTAAACATACGATTATTAAAGTAGTATATTAAGGTCCACTCCAAATAAACATACAGACAGACAGACAAAAAATTCAAATGAAAATTGTTTTGGTCTTGTCTTGATGTCGCAAATAATTACTGTTCATAAAAATATTCAATGTACAAACACGACCCCTCTAAAGTGTTAATATATGTATAGATTAAAAGCAATAATATATATCAGCATTACACACTTAACATGTTTAATAAGACAATGTTCATTACACAATGGTACCTATTTCAGTAATCAATAAGTAAAATTATTAAAAATCAACAAAACGATAAAAGCTTACATGGATTTGGCAACAGCAATGTGTACAATAATAACTTAAACAACCAGATACACAAAAAAAAACTGTATATTTATGAGAAATCTTAATGTTTTTGGGAGAAAATTTTGCTATCCAGGCGCGTAGACCGACTCTTTGGACAGTTTTGTGGCTACTGACAAGATGGCGGATCGCGTGATGATGCGCTTGCGTTTTTAAGCCTTCCTATTGGTCCTTTACATGTGTGTGTATTTGGAATCTAATAAGACAATTGGAAGTGCGATTTTGTGGAAGTGGCTCTAATTACACGCCGGCCCTTACTACCCGCAGGTACCTTATGATTAGTTAAAAATTGATTCCATCCTATTTACGTCTAATCATAAATGCGCTCAGGCTGATTGGCTAGAGCTTAGGAAAGAGAGAGTTGAAGAGCGTACAAATCAATCACAAGCATAAGCATCAGGTGTAGCTTAAACCATTTAACGGTCAATGACAAGTCACGCCAATCAGTTCTCTAAGTTTTGGCATCATGTTTGGTGCTAGCCAGTATGAAAGACGGATTGGGGTAGTTGCGCTCTGTGGATTGGACTAAAGTCAGTTTCCCACCGTCTCAAAGTCGTCTTCCAATTTCAGACAGGCAAGATTTCATCAGAGATCGCATCTTCACTTAAGATCAGGTGAGATATCGGTCCAATGCTTGTCTGTCAGACGTAAGAAAAAAGAACCTGTTACGCAGTAAAGTTTAAAGGAAATAAGTCTTGCAAATAACAACACGATAGTAAAAGAGAAAAAAACTCGTATATTCTAGGTCAGATAAGCTCACAACGAGAAGATTATTCACGTGTTTATTTTTACGATCCGCCTTTTGCCCTCGGTAAATGTAAACCCTTCGGCATCGACCCTATCAAACCTCCACAATTAACCCCAGCCTTTAGATAAAAGGACTCTATCAATCGACAAACATATAAGATGGCTATGCTAAAACAACACTTGTATCATATAGAGGTTGCTTACACATTTTGGTTGAAATTATATTGATGAAATTGTTGTTTTGGCTAACGACTGCAATAAAATATTATAAAACAATGAAACGTGAGTAGCACCAAGTTCAACAGTTTACAATAATTGTACTTGTTTCAAATTCTGTCTTAAGTTAGTTAATTGTGTAACATCCTCGAGTACACAGTACAAGTGGTCAAGAACAGTTGAAACTAACTTCGTTACAACAACAGCTGTTGTTAACTGACCACGACCAGATAGTCTTATAGCTATTATACTGTGTCACAGCTTTGTTCTGTGTAACACTTCTAATAGTCTATCAAGAACAGAACCACAACTTCAACAGTTATCTAGTTGTAAAATAAATTATTCTACTAATATTATATAGGCGAAAGTTTGGGTGTATGTTTGCTACTTCTTCACGCTAAAACTACTCAATTGTTTGAGATAAAATTTGGTATGTAGATAGGCTAGACCCTGGAATAACACATAGGGTACTTTTTATCTCTATATTCCCACAGGATCGACGTCTACGCGGCGCATGGCATAGCTAGTATTAAATATAGATATAAGTTTTTGTACAGCGACGTTTACAACGCTTAAATATGTTATTTTAAAAATCTTACTGTAAAAATTATATACCTCATTCAAACTTATTAAGTCAAACTTGTAGAAATTAATTTTAGGTACCTCATTATGCGTGAGCGTCCTGGTGATCTGTATTATTGAACTTTCTGGTTTTATTAAACTTTATACATTTTTATTAAAATAATTATTTTACATATGATGATAAATCATTACTGTATTATCTACAACTTGTTTTGTTGTTTAATAAATAAAAATATTTTAAAATGTATAAAAAATAATAAATTAGTTTCGTATTTCATCGTCAAAGACATCCTCACTCTAAGTACTTTAACGCAAACTTTAACGTAGTAGAGTGATTAAGTACTCTGTGGTACTAATAAGAAAGAATCCCAAAACAGCTATACCGTGGGCGACCTCATTAGCCAAACCTCATTTATATATTCTACGAAAAAGTTTCAGTGTGATTAATTGGATGTAATTATACACTGAAGCCAGTTTCCGAGATAAGGTGTGGAGGTTACGTCATTCAGTTCTTTGCGGCTTTGAGACTGACACAAGGTTTTGGGTTTATTACGAGACTTCAATTAGGACATTTTAACACAGTATATTGTTACTGTACAGTGCTTTTATCTCAGTAAGTGTACCCGTGAGATTATAGTTTATAGTGATATGCGACGAAGGCTAGACTATCAAAAGTCATTGTACACTTGAAAATAGGATCTGACGACCTATATGAGTTGATAATGCAGAAGAGTCAGTTTTGTGAGGTTGACAAATATGATAGTTGCCAGGAAAAAAGAGCTATAATAGATGAGTGCAAGAATAGGTTGTGTCTTATTTTCACCAGGGCAAGTTAAATGATTGCGATCATACAAAATAATGCAATAAAAAGCATAAACTCTTTTTTATTTGTTCACAATTAAATAATACAATGACAATAGTAGATTATACAACAAGAGAATAAAAAGGCTATTTAATTCGAGGGACTAAGTTGAATCGCGAGAGCAGCGATGGATTCTAGAGTAGAATCCCGAGCGTAGCCAGGAAATCTAGATGAGAATTCTGAGCGGAGCGAGGGATACAAGGACCGAGATTACATTTTTTATTCACGAGTCGTGTAATCTTTTTTATACAATTGAGTGCGAGAAAATAAATAGTAGACTGATAGACTTATAGCGTTTATATTCATCATATTTTATTATTAATGTTTAATGTAATATGTGGATTATTAACAATTAAGTGCCGATGAATGTGTGCGAGGTTTGCGAGTGTAGGGAAACTGCAATCTAGAAAAACATGCTATTTGCGTTCTCACCAAAATCGCACTAAAAATCTTCAGTAAAGTTCACATCTTTACTAAGGGTATGCCTTGGATTAAACTGTGACTTCAACTTGATCAGAAATGTAACTTTGACTCAACTTTATTACTTGAATTTACAAAAAATTTTACGATTTCAATACCTACTTAATTCTGGCTAAATACACTAATCGTGTGGAACCATGTTGAAAACAAACAAAAAATTTAACCAAAAGTGGCGCGATTTTTATTTTTATTTAATTATATAGCTTCTATGGAATACCTACATTTAGCGTAGGCAATTTCTTAAGAAATTTTCTTTCAAAGAGTTAACACCACTTTTGACCGAATGAAAAGTGAAATGCTGCTTCGAACGACAACCAAGGAAGTAACGAAAAGGTGTCGTGCCTGCAATAGGTGTGGAGGCAGCCAATTCGAACAAATATTGTTATTGTTATCTCAAAACTCCGTCATGTATTAATCCATTTGTAAAATTATTTTCTAGGCTAGGCTAGAGCTGAGGCAAGAGATAAAATAATACTCTCACAAAAGCTTAGAGCAGCTAAGGGACGCTAAAAGCTATTTTCTGCAGGCTAGACTTATAGTCTTATAGACTTGATTTATAATAGAACGTAAACCGGAGCTGTGACTTTGTCTTGTGAAGATGTCTTTCTTGAAATAGAACATTTATTAGGTAATTTTTTTTAATAACATAGGCTAGCGTTTGACCTTTATCTCACCTGTTGGTAAGTGACGATGCAGTCGGGAGTGGTAGCATGCTAGGCCTAGAATGGGAACTGGCTCTAAAAGACAGTATAAGTTTTCCGCGTGTTTGAATATTGTATATTGTGCCTTTATCTCGTGGCTGTTTATTCGGCACCCCGTTTTATTTTTTTAACTGTTAATAAATGATGATAAATGGGTCGGGACCAAATTCTTTGCATTAATTGATGGGTTAAAAATGTGCCTACTTCAGCTCAAAAAGAACATATTAAATCTTCTTTATAAAAAATAAATAATAGTTTAAAAAAACTAAAAAAATACGCTTTTATAGAAAATCCAACTAAAAAATAGAAAATAAATTTTAATAAATTTGAATTAAAAATAGTGTAAGAAAAAATGATTTTATTGTAAAAAAAGCGTGGGGTGCTACTCAGGATATTATCAAAATAACCCTTCTAGTCATATCTGTTCATAAAATATATATATACATCTGTTCAAAAAAAAGCGTGGGGTGCATGGTATCAATAGTTCCAAATATTTTATGAACAGATATGACTAGAAGGGTTATTTTGATAATATCCTGAGTAGCACCCCACGCTTTTTTTACAATAAAATCATTTTTTCTTACACTATTTTTAATTCAAATTTATTAAAATTTATTTTCTATTTTTTAGTTGGATTTTCTATAAAAGCGTATTTTTTTAGTTTTTTTAAACTATTATTTATTTTTCAATTTTAGTCTAATTTTTTTAAAAGCGTAATCCTGATTATCCTAGTAAGGATAACGGGTCAAAATGTTTAAAATATTGAATTGTCATCGGTCCTTAATAAGTATGCCAAATTTCGAGTTAATCCGACGTTTTGAAGGGGGTTAAAATCATGTTCAAAGATTCCGTTACATACTAACATACAAACATACATACGTCTGAAGCTAATAAAAGCGTATTAAAAACCACGAGCATGTGTATGTAATTTAATATTGGAATACACTAGCGTGCTTTTGTTTACCAGTTAAATTCACGAACTGCAAACATTATTAGTTTCGTTTTTGCGGTTTCTTCTCACTGCCTGCCGTACAGTCTCACTGCCGTATTTCACTTTACACGAGCACGGTCCCACTTTCCATTCGGTTCCTTTAACTGCATTGCCAAATATCATTAGATGGAACAGGTGTCAAGTGCTTGTATGTCTCCGTTAAAAACAAAACTTTCATAATTTAAAAAGTTTCTCAAAGAGAGAAAGGTAACTAACACTCTTTGTAACATAGGAATCCCATCCTACTATTATTAAAAAGGTGAAATGAGTGTGTATGTTTTGTTACTTCTTCACGCTAATACTGCTAAAATTTGGTATGTTGATAGCCCAGCCCAGACCCTGGAATAACACTTTTTATCCCGATATTCCCACGGGAACCATGTCTACGCGGGTAAAACGGCGGGGCAGCTAGTTATAAAATATACCAAACTAAAAAATTACAATATTTTTAAGATTCTGTTACAAACATAGATACAAATTTCTTTTTACCGACTTCATAAAAAAGGAGGAGGTTCTCAATTCATCTGTATGTTTTTTTTTGTGTGTATGTTACGCGATTACTCTGTCAACTGTGAACGGATTCAAATGATTTTTTCTCACTGTCGTATGTGCTGTCGTTGTCGTATATATCCACAAAATACACAATAGTGTATAAGCACCGGAATTAGATTAAGGCATTACTGCGTCCCTTGGGAGATATTCAGCTAACTTTACGAATTATTACCTCTACGCCGGGTCTGAATTTAAATAGCGGCTTTATGGGCTTTTTAATGGGCTTTCCGCATTTGTGTAGTACCATGGGCATGTTGTCGATTTTGTTCTTTTTATATTTAGCTACTGTCAATGTAACTCCCTTAAAAAAAATCAAACAAGATAAAAGAAACATAATTTGCATTCTCTTCGTTTTTTAATTCCAGATAGTCAAACGTTTGACCACTATCTCACCAGATGTTAACTGACGATGCGATCGACGATGTAGCACACATTAGAAGACACTTTACACCTTAGAAGTTCACTCGAGATTTGAAGACTGTCCTTCCAACTCATGTTATTTTTAAAACTATGAGCTTTTTTCTAGATGATGTCGATATGAAATCAATTTTCGTAGGTCTGATGAATTCGCAATTCAGTATCTTCTTACTTCGACGATATTGTAAGGACATAGTAGCATTGAGCTGTTGCTAAGACATCACCTGATATCTTCTATACGAGTTCTTCGAATCTCTTATACCCAACTCCTCACCAACTTACACGAGAGTTGTTGAGTTTGTGCTCGTAAGAATAGTCCCAATGAACAGATTATACGTTTATCAGTCGAGGGTAGTTTTAAATTTAGAATTCAAGTTTTATTTATGTATAATTTTGCCACATGATGTATAAGCGTACCATAAAAATACCCATTCTATAGCGGGCTTAAGTGGGCTATAGTGGATTATGTCAACCGTTTTAGATGCTATTATCCGGATGAAACTTTGAGGCAATTTGCGAAGTTTTGTTGCGGGCGACAATTTTTTTGTTTACAAATTGCTGTTATATAACTCACCTATATATATAAGTGGCAAACACGCAAAGTTTTTGTGACGTGATAGTTTCTACTGGTATACTAATAAATTGAGATCGTCAGAAGTTTATTGCACAAGTGAATTATTGAACAGTACAAAAACCCCGTCTGCGTGCAAAAAGATTTGTTAGCATTTCCTATTCCAAACTCCAATAAAACATATGAGTTCTGCACACACACATATATATTTAAATATATACTAGCTGTGCCCGCGACTTCGTCCGCGTGAAATAGTGTCTTTGGGTAGCATTTTTAAATATTTAGGCTAATTATTTTACAAATAAGACACATGCGTATCCCACCTACACCGCACCGTACCATGCCGCGTAAATCTCCCTCCCCTCTCTCTCCCACTCTCATTTCCCCCCACTTCCCCTCCCCTCTCCGTCTCTCTTACCCCCACTCCCCTTCCCTCACTTCCCTCTCCCCTCCCCATCCCCCCACTCCCCCTTTCCCCCACTCCACCTCCCCTCCCCTTTCCCTCACCTCCCATACCTCTCCCTCTTTCCCCTTCCCCTCATTTCCACCCTCCCTCCACTCCCCTCATTCCCCCTTTCCCTTCTCCCTCCCCTTCCCCTCACAAACTTTGAATGTCATATTAATTTATATCGAATCAACAGCCTAAACAATAAGTTTCAAGCTTCTTTAAAAATGACGATACTTCCATACAACTTTTCATCCCCCCTTTTAACCCCTTACAACCCTCTTTTCGCATTAATAAGTATCCTATGTCCTTTCTCAGGCTCTAGACTATCTGTGTACCAAATTTTATTTAAATCCGTTCAGTAGAACATTCACATAAACCTTACATATTTTCATACAAACTTTCATCCCTTATTCCCTATTGTTATTTTAACAACCTTGAGGGTAAATTTTTACAAACTTTGAATGTCATATTTATTTATATCGAATCAACAGCCTAAAAAATAAGTTTCAAGCTTCTAGCTCTAAAAATGACGATACTTCCATACAACTTTTTATCCCCCCTTTCAACTCCTTACAACCCTTTTTTCGCATTAAAAAGTAGCCTTTGTCCGTTCTCAGGCTCTAGACTATCTGTGTACCAAATTTCATTTAAATCGGTTCAGTGGTTTTGGCGTGAAAGCAACACAGACAGACAGACAGACAGACAGAGTTACTTTCGCATTTATAATATTAGTTTAGGATATATAATATAATAAATACGAAAGTAACTCTGTCTGTCTGTCTGTCTGTGTCACAATAATACAATATATATATATATATTTTCGTAATCACCGTTAAAAATTATTTATTTTCTATTCATAGGTACTCGATGTATTTTGAAAATATATTTTTTAGATTATTTTTTGGCGCCAAAAATCCTTCATTTTTTTATTTTGATGTACTACCCAGTACTAGATTCGCCTTGTTCGTGAGATCACTCTCACATCGCATCTATTGAAACCACTCACATAAAAACACGACAAGCCTACATATCATAATCAAACGAAAAACATAATCCTCCTTCTTTCGCAGTCGGGTAAAAATAGGCATGCATTATTTCTACATCTCAACAGATAAAGCTATTGATGCGATCAGAAGCGCAGAATGCTTGAATTTATTGCTTAGAAATAGAAGTTACTTTCTTTATTCTGTTATTTTCTTTTTCTACATAGAATAAGTATTTTTTCAGTAATAAACTGACCAAGTGCAAGTCGGACTAGCACTAGTTCCGTAATACAGTAGAGTATTTTATAACTACTATTTTTCGCCAGCAAAAACATAATTTTGTTTTTCATAGTGTCTATCTTATATCTTATATATTATTACAAATGATTGACTTTGAGAAAACACGGTTTTAGGAACCTCGTTGTCATTTTTTAAAGACCCATCTATCTATAAACACCCCGCACATACGATTGATTTATTGGAAATTTCAGTTGCATGTTTTCCTTAATCTTTTTCTTTTGTATAAAATTCGTAAAGCGGTTCACAGAATACACCTAACTACAAAGTTTCAACTGTGTTGTCTTCATAGTTAAGTTATAACTGACGGACAGACAGACAGACATGACGAATCTATGAAGGTTCCGTTTTTTGCGATTCGGCTATGGAAATCTAAAAATGAGTAGAAACAAGTTACGAATATCGGAATAATATAACTTTCACTTAGAGCCTTGTTTTTTTACCACATTCGAATTTATACTTTTCATCAAACTGTGACAATGGTCACGTCCTTCACTTTCACCAATTAAATAATAACCGGCCAAGTGCGTGTCGGGCCACGCGCAGTGTAGGGTTCCGTAGTAGCCTGTTATTCAATGCAAGTTTACCCGTTATAAACAAGCTACTAGGTACTTCGTCTTTGTCACTTTAAAGGATTTATTCTAAGGATTTTGTATTTGGTACAAAGTTATCCAACACCCAAGTTCAACGACTATTGCTCCTATACTAATAAAGTAATCTTAACCGCTATAGTTTTCCTTAAAAGTTCATAAAATGCGCTATTATCACGAATTTTCCCAGATTTTTCAAGCGAGCAGTTTAGCTTTTAGAGGGGGGAGGCGTCCCCCCCAAATGTTTGTGCAAATTTTTTTTCCAGTAGGGGACGCTCTATTACTAATTTGCACTTTAAAGTGTGATATTTCGTAAATGGAGCATTTATTCAAAAAATGGTATTAGCAACCCTTAAGTAATTTTAAAAGAACTATTCAACGATACACCACACGATGGGGTAGACGATGAAAAAAAAATCATCCCCACTTCTCATTTAGTGGAGCTACCCTAAAAAAAATATTTTTCACAATTTTGTTTCAGCACTTTGTCGGCGTAATTTATATACATACCCTTACAAAATTACAGCTTTCTATTATTAACGGTCTCTTAGCAGAACCTCAGACAGACAGACATACAGACAGACAGACAGACGGACATGACGAAACTATATGGGTTCCTTGTCAGGACTACGGAACCCTAAAAATCAACACATACCAAAACAGTTTCTAATCGATTAAACATTATAAATTTGTCGAAAGGTGTATAATTCGATTAACTGCTAGATCAAATGAAATAATAACTGTAAAGGCAAGGACAACTTGCTAACATTGAATTGCCAGAAACAATGGATGCTGGAACTTTTGCAATATAAATTGTAATGTTTTGAAACTAAATCAGGGATCAGATTCCGTTCCTGAACGGAATTCATTTTAAAGCGAATAAGTTTAGTGTTCAAAATGAAAGTTGGTTTTGGTCTTCTGTGATATATAAGTAGTTATTGTTCGAGGATGTTTTGGAGTTTTCTTGCAAAATACTTGTCATTAGTTTGAGAAGGAAGAATTCTGAGAAGAATTTCTCCTTTAAGGAAGGAGGAGATTCTTAGAAATATATTTTATATATGTTGAGTGTGTCGCTTACACGCTGCAATCGAATTTATCCACAAACAAAAAGTAACACTATAATGTTTCCTGATTACTCAAAGACGTCTGGACCGATTTGAAATATCCATTTTAATCTGAAAGAGTATACTTCTCACTGGGAATACCTACTTATTCCCAATGAAATGTCATTAAAATTTGATGGTAAGTATCTCCAAAGATATGGTTACGAACAATAAAATAAAATACTGCTGGAATTAGTCTAATTATTTTTTAAATAAATATTTAAATATACAAAAAAATTTAAGCAGCTTAAACGCCATCATTTCCCGGGCTCTTTGATAATGCATTGTGACGTCACGCACTTACGTCAGACACACGCCGCTTGAAGCAAACTAGCTTTTTTTTCTTTAACTAAGACTCCGCGCGATTATTGTATTTAGCCAATGGCATGTTTTTATTAAATTATACAGTTTATCTAATCTCGTACTCATTTTTATCTATATTAAATGGAAATGCAAAAATGTATATTACTAAATATACATTTTTGCACAATAATACGCAATATTTGGAAAACACAATATTTGGAAATAAATACAATAAGACCACACCATACATTTATTTTTATGTTCCCGCGCTCAATGTTTTTATCACGTGGAGTAGTGCATAATGACGTCAACTTTCGATTCGACCAATGGTGATCTGTTTTACAAACTTAAATTTCCCTCGCTTAAATTGTATTTTTATTTTATTATTTAAAGCAAATAAAATGGAATTAAATAAAAAAAAAGGTTTTACATATAACTCCAGGACAACAAAGAATCGAAAAAAAAAATATTTCCAATAAATCTGAGCTTCATGGATATTTCCTATTCTAAGTGATTTTCGCATTAGACTAACACCCGCTTCAGGTTTATCTGAAAATCAGGTCATAACCTAAACATTTCTCTGCTAAGATGGACCTGGACCTATTCAACATTATACAACTTTATATGTTATTTAAATGCATGTTATATCTTGATTTTGTGCTATATCCTGATAAAAACTTGAAAACGGGTGGACCGATTAGGCTAATTCTTTTTTGATGAGTTTTTTCACATGCCGCGGTAGTCAAAATAGTCACTACCCATAATCATGTCATCAAGGTATACATATTTGTTTATATTGTTTATCTCCATATCTCCGGAGATGATTATCAGATCTCGATAAAATTTAAATGGGAATAAATAATGTTTTTTTTAAATAGTTTGCCTCCCGTTTGGATTCAAACTATCAAACAAAAAAATATTTTTTCAAATCGGTTAAGATTTAACGGAGTTCTACGGTAACATAAACATGAAAAAAAAAAATATTTGAATTGAGTACCTCCTCTTTTATTGTGAAGTCGGTTAAACATCGATTATGCTACTGTAAACTGACCCGAGCTGTTGTTGAAGATTTTGCGGTAATCTTTAAGTTAAAGTTTGAACTTTGTTTCAAAGGAGGTGGCAGTCTGGTCACGTGATTCTACTTTGCAAGTTTGTGTTTATCAGTTTACGTTCGGTATTGAAGGCTAGTTGGAAAATTACTTGTTTCTTACTACTTTAAACTCGTTGCTTTCATTTGGAACTTTAGCTATTAAAATGATGTCAGTGTTCTTTATTTGCCGAGTCATGAAATCATTTGTGACTTTTTAAATAGTACATAAGACCCTCATCCTATTTAAGATTTTAGGAGCCATGCCATTATCAATATAGTGTAGGAAATTCAAATCTTCTCTGCAAACACATATTTTTAACGAATAAAACATTAGGATTTCTATTTCGAAATCAGAGTACTTACAGATGATTTTATTAATTATAATTAAATAGTTTAAAAACTAAAACAACCGACTTCAATGCCCCGCGAGGTCAATTTCAGTAGCAAGTTTGAGACGTTTATCGTCATATCTCTGGAGATACTTATCAGATCACAATAAAAATAAAATGGAACCACCTCGGAAACGTACTCTACCGATCACAAACAGAATCATTCGAATCGGTTCAGAATTAACGGAGTGATCGCGTAACATATATACAAAAAAAAAACATACAGACAAATTGAGAACCTCCTTCTTTTTGGAAGTTGGTTGAAAAAACGAAAGTTATAGAGATTATGCCCCAAGAAAAATTATACGATACTCTTACAAAAATGTGTTTTAGTCGATTCTCATTCGGCAATTTTCTTTTCGATGTAGGTTTGAGCCACCCTATTGGGTAAAATTTGATTTTTGAACATCGCAAAAAGCATAAACCGACAAGCGGTTTCATTCAGGCTCTCTCAAATTCTTGTAATAATTACTCAACAAAGAGGTTTCTTGGCGGTTTCCCCAATAGAACAGTTTGCCCTTTGAGTTTCGTCGGCTTTGAGCGCGTCTTTACCCAAAAGTAATGGCTTATTTTCATCTTTACATAGCTAAAAGTACGCAATTCGAACCGTCTGTATTCTTTTACTTGCAGACTATAAGTATTTTGTGCATACATTTTAAATTTGAGTCATTTTAAATACAGAAGTCTGGCGTTGAAAAGGAAATGTAAAGGACACAAAAAATAAATGTATAGCTATATCTGTGTGTAAGTATAAATAGTACAGTTTAAAATTTTAAAATCTCCTCCAGCTAGACCGAGCGACGATCTGCATAAGATTACTGATAGCAAATGGACGAAAAGAGGCGATAACCGGTCTCATGGCACAATGCTAATGCTCTGCTAATTTTACATATACCAAACAAAAAAAATCGTTTCAAAGCTACGATACCACCGATAGACAGACGTATTTACAGATACACACTTCAAACTTTTAAACACCTTTCTTGAAAACCTACGAGAAAAACTTTTACGCGCTAACAATACGCTAATATGAAGCCGCTCTCAATGTTATTTACAAGGTAAGCAGATTAAACTGAATGATTCATTAGCGATGGATCAAACGAAGCAGGCTGGTAGAGGACTACTATACATGGGGGTACAATAGATGCGCAGTAAAGTCTTCTACCAACTTGCTTCGTTAAATCATTCTGTATAACAGATACACAGTTACAAAATCTATTTTATTTCTTGACCTTTTATAACGATCTTTCGTGACTGAAAAGCATAAAAAGGCTTTAATTACGCCATTTGTTTTAAAGTTGTAGGTATTTCGTGAAGCACTTACCTAATGCGAAAAAATATTCATAGTAGAAGCAAAATGCAAATGAGGGACCCAAATACATAATTAGTCTAAGTCTGCAGCCGTGGCTATATATAGGCATGTTTAAACGCTACAATTTTCTTGGTTACAAACAATCCGCTTCATTTTTTTATTTTAAAACGGGCTTTTAACTTACGTGATGTTGTAACTCCAGAATTTTTAGTGCGGATTTTGAAATTACTTGCGTTTATTTGAAACATTTTACAGTTATTAGTGGTTGGTATCTTTATTTTATGACACAAAGTAAGGAGGCTAGTAAAGGTACGCATACACCGCAGCGTCCTGCGTGCACGATCTAGGCAGCGATCAGATAGCGCAGTATTATTTGTACTGACTGGTTCACACCAAACGCGATCAGAAAACAATTGAAAAGTACTGAGGCCGCGCCCGCAGATTACAGGACGCCGCGGTGTGGCCGTACCTTAAGAAAAGTTATTTAATTATTTATTTTTATTTATTCGTAATAGACCTGATGGTAAGCAGTAACCCCAGTTTATGAAACTGCTCAAAAAACTCGAGATATTACGTCTTTGAATGGCAAAACTACATCGTTGTCCGAGGTACCTAAGCGCCTGGTTTTTGGTCTTGAGAGACTATCAGGCTTTTGGATAGTTCCTTAATAAAACCGCGCGCTTGTAAAAATTCAACCCATCTTTCTTATGTTTTTGAATTGTTTGTTTCGCCTGATGCCAAGTCAAGATGCATTTTAAGGTGGATTCATACTTATCAGGCAGTAGCATACGATTGTGAGGCTCGATAATAAACTTTAATCCAATGTATTATGTATTTCCTTAGAGTATATATGTCTAATTCAACAATTTATGCTGAGGTGGTGTCGTTTGGTGACACTTATTCATAGTACTTATGTCTATAATTTATTGTTAAGTCATAAGTTCTTTATAGTTTTTATTTTTTTTATTTTTGTACTACTTTGTGCTGTCACCAATAAACTTTTTCACTTTCACTTTCACTTTCACTAATTCAACCCCTCCAATGATTGGTCTGGCACCGAACATTATGCCTTCAACATGTTTGTCTGGGTCAAACATAAAAACCTTATGGTAAACAACATAAAGGAATAATTAAAGAAAGGGTTGCAATTTTAAAAGCGGCAATAGCCCATTGGCTAAGGCGTCGGCTCGATTCCGACCCATTGCACAATTCATGTGAACCAACTCCAGACACAAGCATATTTATCTTAGTTGGAGGGGTTAACAAGACTACTAGTAATGTGTAATCCACATTGGTAGTAAGTAAAAAAAATATTGGACCGACAATTAGCTTAAATCATAACAAATATACAGCTCTAGATAGCTTAAGCTGTAAGACGGCTTAAGTTGTACATTTCGCCCGCAGTATTTAGCTCGATTTATCTCGCTTTGTATTAATGGATTTCGCTTAAATCCTCGGATTGCCGTTTCTTTCCTGTCGATGTAATCTGAATTTATGAGATTTTTAATCTTTGCTGACAGAGAAGGAACATGCAGTTCCGTTCAAATGATAATTATAAGAGTTAATGCACTGGGTTGCAAGTGCACGTAATAGTACGGTTGGCAACCCTCGATTAATCAGGGGAATTAAACATGTGTTTTAAGTATGACGTTCGACGTCTAGATGAAAGCTGAATGGCTCAATACCTTTGTTTTTTTTTGTAAAGCTCTGTTTCAAAGCAATAAGTTATGTTTCTGTTATATTATATCTATAATAATTATTATTGAATATGATCTATTTAATGTTATTTGACGTGTGTAAGTGCGTAAGTAAGTTAATTTGCCCATATACTGAATTTAAAAAAAAATGTAAATAATCTTAACAATTTTTGTTGATACATTAGAAGCTTTTCTGGTGACAGGATTTCTGCTAGTCTACCTGAGGTGGTATTTTGGTGAGTGAGCGATTAAATTACAAAATCTGATTTCTTTCTTTCACAACCGAACAAGGAAGCAAATTATTAAACGGCATCCATGCATGGTCAATATTTGAACAAGCCGCACTTAACGTTTTGGTTCGACGTTCATCATTCAAACAGCAAGACAATAGAACAAATTGTCGGCTGACTTGTTTCCAAGTAGCTTTATAACTTGGGTGTCTACAAATTGAGAGTGAACAGGTATCTTCTAGGCAAGAATGCTACACCCTCGATCACATCGTCACTTTCCACCAGGTGAGATAGTGGTAAATGCTTGCCTATCTACAATAAATGGTTTTATTCATGTAATGGGAGCATATTATACCGATGTTCTGCCTGGCTTGCTACCAAAAAGTAGCTTACCACTACCAAGAAGAAAATATGCGGCCATAACTTCACGGATAATGATAAAGCCACCTTTTATCTCCAAATAGTAATATTACAGTCATATATAAGTAACGTTTATGACTGCTAGTCATATATAAGAAATTTATAACATGTTTTAGCTGTTTAAGGATATACAGCTAAACTTTGATAAACATATCACATAAACGTTTACCCAGCTGTTTATACAGCATATATATCACAGCTGTAAAATGATAACTCACAACTTCGATTAAAAGCAATTATGTTGTATAGCAGGCCTTTATGATACTATTATAACGCAAAAGTGAATTCATGTGGCTCCGAGATCACTAATATAGAGCTGGTGTTATATTGAATACTATTGTGGCTATTATACCCCAAATATCCTGTATATAAGCACCCGTTAACACCTGTACTAAATAAATGATAACTATACCTTTAATAACACTCAAAAGATGCAAGAAAGCGTTGACCACAACTTATATATCACTAGTAACATAATACGAGTAACTGTATTATTTCATATATAAAGCTAAAAAGATGCATATGTATTCTCGAATTACGGTTATACAACCTTTCTGCTCTATGTAAGAAATTTTACTTATTTCCAAATAACGACATATTATTGATGGCCGGCGACCATACATTTTGGTGAATTTAACTAAGACTTGTTTTTACGAAACATGGATTATGACTCGAGTTAATACAAGAAAAGCGTTATCTTTAAATGTAAAGGAAGGAAAAATTATCAAGCAGCATGTTTTTCCATGGATGAGACTAACTCCTTTATAATCATTTCGTTTGTCAAGTCAATATCTAAAATTCTAAGAGAAGTTCCGTACAATCCGAAAATGTATACAACTATTAATAACAAATTCCAAGTTCAAAGTACAAATGTCAGTCCATGGCTATTCCATTCTTATAAGATGGTCTTAATAAAAAAAAACAGTTACCATCCATAATGACAACTATTTTCGGACTGGAAAAAACAATAGTTTTATTTATTTCCTTGGTAAAGGTTTATTTACTTGCTCCAGAGGAACCCTAAACAGTTATGGCTGCTAGATGTTGTAAATCGATTGTATAGCAGCAACAGTATCTCTATTTAATTGCTTAGAGGTGTCTACACAAATTCTCACTAAATAACATAATTTTTATTTAATTCAATACTGAACATTCAAGGGGGGAGAAGGCTGATCGTCACTGCGTCGTGGGTTTCCGAGCAAAATGCAAACATGACAACTTTAGCTCATAGAGACACACCTGGCGATGCACTAACTGTTACCTTGGGTAACGACCAAGGACTCCTTCTTCAGTCAGTTGTCAACGCCAACACGGTACCGTCTCGTGCACTAGACGTCAACAATGCTAATTGTTTTAAGCCCGCACATGTCGAGAGCAACCAAAATGTTACAATGAAACAAAAACCACTGACTAACCATTCTCAAGCAAACTCCTTAGCACAGCTTGCCCAGGCCATTACTGCTCTTTCCGACCGCCCGAAGAAACCCGAACTCGTCACTTTCTCGGGTGAAGTCGGACAATGGATGGCTTGCTAGTGGACTGTATGATAGAAATATAGGTTTAGATGGAGACAAGTAAGTATATTTTTATAAATATTTAATTCTAAAAAAAATAGATAAACAGAACTTGCATCTCCTGGCAACCTGACAGCTAACTACCAACTAAACATCAAAATTCAAAAATATAAAAAAGTAAAGATATGATATGAAAGAAGGCCAGTCACCAACATACAAATATTAGCGAGCTAGTGGACTGTATGATAGTAATATAGGTTTAGATGGAGACAAGTAAGTATATTTTTATAAATATTTAATTCTAAGAAAAATAGATAAACAGAACTTGCATCTCCTGGCAACCTGACAGCTAACTACCAACTAAACATCAAAATTCAAAAATATAAAAAAGTAAAGATATGATATGAAAGAAGGCCAGTCACCAACATACCAGACCCCTAGTGGAACACTAACTTCCCGTGGTGACTGGCTCTGCTTCCAATAAAATGAGTTTCCGGGCCGGACGCCGCAGAGTGCCACCTCTCGTGTGGACGTCCACTACGCGGACCACTCCGTCACGGCCTGGATATACCTTAACTACCCTCCCTAGGGGCCATAAGCCGCGAGGGAGAGTAGAGTCAGCGATGAGCACCACATCACCCTCGCCTAGCGTTGGCGCATTGCTGGATGGTCCTCTAGGTCGGAGCGTAGGCAGGTACTCGCGAAGCCATCGTGTCCAAAAATGGTCAGCAAGCCGTAGAACCCAGGACCAAATATTAGCGAGCTAGTGGACTGTATGATAGTAATATAGGTTTAGATGGAGACAAGTAAGTATATTTTTATAAATATTTAATTCTAAGAAAAATAGATAAACAGAACTTGCTCTCCTGGCAACCTGACAGCTAACTACCAACTAAACATCAAAATTCAAAAATATAAAAAAGTAAAGATATGATATGAAAGAAGGCCAGTCACCAACATACCAGACCCCTAGTGGAACACTAACTTCCCGTGGTGACTGGCTCTGCTTCCAATAAAATGAGTTTCCGGGCCGGACGCCGCAGAGTGCCACCTCTCGTGTGGACGTCCACTACGCGGACCACTCCGTCACGGCCTGGATATACCTTAACTACCCTCCCTAGGGGCCATAAGCCGCGAGGGAGAGTAGAGTCAGCGATGAGCACCACATCACCCTCGCCTAGCGTTGGCGCATTGCTGGATGGTCCTCTAGGTCGGAGCGTAGGCAGGTACTCGCGAAGCCATCGTGTCCAAAAATGGTCAGCAAGCCGTAGAACCCTCCGCCAATCGCATTTGCGCACCAAGTCCGCATCTGTCAGCGTGCATGTCCACGGCGCCACTGATGAGGTGCCCAGAATGAAATGGAATGGGGTCAACGCCTCAGGAGGAGGCTCTATATGAAAAATTTTGCTAGTCGGGTCTCTTTTGGATATCCTGTAGTAAACAGTCCCAAAGTAACATTTACAGTACAGTGAAAATATAGTAAAATTCTGGCATTTGGTATCCAGAATCATCCATGGTACAGTTTTGTCATCGCTTACAGTCAAGCGAGCGTCGTATATCCTGTTACCTTTTATCATATGAACAGTGCTGCAGTGACTGCAAAATTTACATATTTGTAGGTAGATATAAAGTTACATCAAAATAATATAGTACATAAAAACTTACTTCTTAAAAGTGATTTCAAGATCTTTCTACTCACACATATGATCCAAAGTATATTTGCACACCATTGTATACCCTCAGGCGTTAAGCTTGGAGAGCTAATTCCCTTGACAATCCCTGCCATTCATCACGCTACCGGGTTTCGGGACATCAGGTGATGTTCCGAAGATTAAATTGTTCTCTCCTCAAACAACAAACGGCATTCAGGGTGGTATTTCATCAGGTGGTATTTTGTCGCGAATCACGTGGGAGAAGGATCGGTTTTCTACAATTTTTTTACGTCTTAAAATGATTTCCTTATATACATAAAAAAATTTAAGCAAAAGAAATGAAATATTCCTCAGTTCACTTCACCAAAGGGTCCTTTATTAATATTGTTTTACCGTTAATAAATATTAATTAATTCAAAACTCTTCACATTTAAAGTCCATTTTCGTTCCAATTTCTATCAATAGGGTTGTACTAGAGGCGTTACGGCTTATTGGCTGTTAATAAAAACGATCCTGGCATTTCAAAAAGCTCTCGCGTTTCTACGTGAACCCTGATTCGTGTAGGAATTTATGCGAAATGGATAAAATGCTCTGGAACCTTTGAAGTCAATTGTGATTTAGTTGAGCTCCAGACTTCGCCAGTAGAGCACGTCTTGGGATCACTTATAAGGTGCGTGCGTGAAGTCGATAGTATATTTTTTCTGATTTGCTTAACGTATGCCAAAATTGCGAAGATTTTGATAATTTATTTTTGTGTAAATGAACTACGGACTCGCTTGAAATGATAACTTGAATTTATAAGAGTAGGATCCGATATGTTTTCAATTGCTAGGCATTTTACTACATAGATTTATATGCATAGATAGCTATAAAAATTAAACCACACTTTTTAAAGTAAAGTACTATTAGAAATTGTCTTTTTTTTCCTGAACGAAAAAACTAAGCTACAAGTATTTTAGATATGTTGCCTTGACTCAGTAGAATCTTTTGAATCTTATATTTTAAGTATTTGCTTGCGATGTTTACTAAGTCAATTTATTTAATGTTAACGTATTTCCACATCTGCCCTTCGTAATTCAATTCGGTTACAGTTGCATAATAGACTTTTGGCAACAGGTAATAAAAGATAAACTACCTTTTCCTTGTCACGTAGCGGAGCAAGTTAGAAATGTACTAAAATTAATTTAACTTAACCAATTACTGTAGTATAACGTAGAATATAAATTCTGGACCGCAAGATTATAATAGTCCGGTTGTAAAAGTAACTGCAGACATGTACTTTCTTCTCAATGCAATCTGCAAACTTCAGACAAAGCACCTTAGTGTAATTGAGATATTTCTTCAGACCATAATGAAGATAGAAAGAGATTCTCGCCAAAACAAAGCAAACAAGTCTTTCTTACAAGATTTATTAAATCTCAGAAGAGATCTTTATGAAGCTTAGCTCTTTGTTTAATTGGAGAACCCTTGAGAATAAAATATTCCGTTTTCAAAATATAGTTTGCTTCTTTTGTTTTATTGTTTGCTCTGCTTTAACATGATTGAACAGGTTGAGGGTTTGATATACACTTCGATTGAGTTCACAAATTATTTGACTATGAAAAATCCTATAACGTTGCCGGTGATGATAAAATTACGTATGAAACTAATACGCACGAGCTCTATGTAAAAGTCGTAGAAGTTGCAACTTGTTTTAACTAGCGGTATTCTATCGGATAATTTTGTTTGGGGCGTGTGCTGTGGAGCTGCAAAATTTGATTTTACCGTCCCCATTTTTCAATCGGACACAGTACCATCGGCCAGTGTACACACAAAAGTTTTATGGTGGGTATCCCATGTACCCTAATGAAGCTTTATATTTTATTTTATTTATTTAGACTAGCGTTTGAGCAATATATCGTCTGGCGGTAAACTATGATGTGTGGTCAAAGATGGTGAACTAGTAACAATAATTTAAAATTTCAAATGTTTTTATTTGATAACTTAGCCTATAGTAGCCTATAGTAAATAGTACCTTTTTAGATGTTAGTAGGTATGTAGAAATTAATGACATTCATCAAAACTGCAGTCTAGAATGAAATTCATTGCCTATATCTGTGTTTCTCAACAACCTACAAGACACGAGTGAATAGATTTCTTCTGCGTATGTAAGCTACATCCTAGACCGCATCATCACTTACATCAGGTGAGATCATAGGGTGTGTAGTGTGGTGAGACAATGTGTATAAAGCAAAAATAACTTTTAGTAGATAATAATCTGACCTGCTTATATATGAGAAATGCTCGTTTTGATTTGGCGTAAGTAACTGTTATTTAATTAATTACTAGCGGATACACGATGTGTGCTACTGCGCTACACAAAAAAATGTGGCTAATGCATTGTTTTAGTGGTCCAAAACTACCTTCGCATTATTTGCTGTTGCCCCAGTTGCACGGGCACATCGGTTTGATGGTTTTAAAGTCTATAACAGAGATTGGTAGAAACAATTTCTTTGTGAGGGTTCCGTACCTCAGAAGGTAAAAAAGGAACCCTTTAAGATCACTTTCTTGTCCGTCTGTCCATCTGTCTGTCTGTCTGTCTATCCGTGTGTCACCACCGAGCAAGTTGAAATTTATACCAGATACTTAGGTATATACTTAGTTCCTATTAGGTGTATAAAAATCAAGGTCCTTAATCAACGGATTTTTTTCTTCACTTGTGCTGTAAGACCTTGCTTTTAACCAAAATTGACAATTCTAGGTCAACCGGAAGTACCCTATAGGTTTTGGGTCGAAAACCTATAGGGTACTTCCCGTTGATCTAGAATCATGAAATTTGGCAATAAGCTAGGTCTTACAAATAAAGTAAAAATTCCAAAAAATAAAAAAGCTGAACATTAAAGGGTGTCCCCATACATACATTGGCGATGAGCGCTCATCAAATTTAGGAGTCTAGCATAATTTGTACTAAACAAAGTTGGTACGGAAGCCTCGGTGGGCAAGTCCAACTCGACTTGGCCGATTTTTTAAATATAATAGATCAGTTTTTATACATAATATAGTGGTGAACCGTTTACTCTCACGTAGCTCTTAATTAAGCGTCTAACAAAATGTTCACAAACCTACCTATACCATTCACATATCATAATATAAACCCATCACGTTTCCTAATTAAATCAGGCTAATTACTTCATAGAAATCCCAAAATTGGTATACGTTTTGCTGTATCAACTAATTATTTCTCGCATTTCTTTAGACATTCAATGCCGCTACTGACTTAGTCTCGAAAGAATAGACTAAAGTATGTTAAAGTAGAATTTCTGGTAAAATATTTGAGGCAATTTAATCAGCACTTTCTCGGTGAAATTGACATCTGACTATGTGTTCGTTGTGTGCAGGGTTTCCTTACATCATAAGCTTACCTTCTATTCAAGATTTTAACTCGCCGAGTTCAAAACGGTTGTACGATTACTGGAGAGGAAATCTTTGTGAAGTTTCCCTAATTAGTAGCTTAAACGTGTAGTTGGGGGTTCAAGACCGTGGTTAATGCAGCTGATTCACTATTGAAAAACTTGTGAATATTTTCTTGATATTTTATTTTCAAGTTTTTCCGTTTAAGATATACAAGAATGAAAATAATTATATTCTACAAATTAATGTTAAATAAGAACTAGCAAATAAAGTATATTGGACACGAATGCACACTCTTCACTTGTGTGGTGCTTATTCAAGAGAACATTTTGAATATATTCTGCAGAAGCTATGCGAAGTTTAGAGGTACGGCTACACCGCGGCATCCTGCGATCTGCAGGCTCGATCTCAGTACTTCTCAATTATTATCTGATCGTGTTTGGTGTGAATCAGTCGGTATAAAAACTACTGAGCTAAATGATCGCCGCCTAGATCACGCGCGCAGGACGCTGCGGTGTATTCGGACCTTAAAAGTGTATATATACATATCAAAGGATCAGCTGTAGATGCAAGCAAAACATACAAATAGTACAGAATACTTGTACATGTCAATATGTCTAAGTTTATAACTATTGTACTAGCGTATTGCAATAAATGATGCTGAAAACAGAATACAAATAAAAAAATTAAGCTAGGCCTGGAAACTGTTTAGTTTAGAGTTCAGAAAAGCGCAGATGCTTAAAATGTCTAATTTTAATAATTTGGACTTTTGGTTACACACATTACGGTTAATAATAATACAAAATTGTTAATATCAAAATTACTCCGTCACGTTTGTGACTCCTGTGAAAAAAGACATCAATAAATAATAGTTTAAAAAAAACTAAAGAATACGCTTTTATAGAAAATCCAACTACAAAATAGAAAATAAATATTAATAAATTTGAATTAAAAATAGTGTAAGAAAAAATGATTTTATTGTAAAAAAAAAAGCGTGGGGTGCATGGTATCAATAGTTCCAAATATTTTATGAACAGATATGACTAGAAGGGTTATTTTGATAATATCCTGAAAAGCACCCCACGCTTTTTTTACAATAAAATCATTTTTTCTTACACTATTTTTAATTCAAATTTATTAAAATTTATTTTCTATTTTTTAGTTGGATTTTCTATAAAAGCGTATTTTTTAGTTTTTTTAAACTATTATTTATTTTTCATTTTTTAGTCGATTCTTTTTTTTTTTTTTTTATTTTTTTTTTATTTATTTATTGTCATCGGTCCTTAATAAGTATGCCAAATTTTGGGTTAATCCGACGTTTCAAGGGGGTTAAAATCATGTTCAAAGATTCCGTTACATACTAACATACAAACATACATACGTCTGAAGCTACTAAAAGCGTATTAAAAATGTCCGAAACGTGTTGGAGTAATTTCGATATCTTAACCCGTGAGTGTAAAGCCGTCTTAAATAATTATATGAGTTATTCTCCCGATAATTTTCATAAACATCATGTTTTTAATGATAATACTTGTTATAAACAAATTTGCATTTTGTATTGATGGCACTACCATTTGTTACAGTTTTACAAGTGTGAAACCTTCTTATTATGGCTCATCGCTTTACTTTAAATTATTAGAATATTGCTCCAAACCATTAGCCACTAAACACTTCAAATTGCTCGCTCCCGAGTTCACGAACCGCAGCAAGATATCAGGTTATCGATTGGTACAAAATTGGTTCGTGACGTCAGCACGCGAGTTTCATCGCAGTTGAAAAAATAAAAGAAAATAACAGGGCAAGCGAGCACCTGTTAAAATTGGAGAGGACCAAATAACTACTTTGAAATGTTGATCTTTTGAATATTTTTTGATTTACATATATAATTATGTAGATATACGTTATGAGTAATGAAGAAAACGCAATGTTTGGGTTTCAAATTAAATTTTCCTTGCATTACAAAAGCACTTTGATACTATAATGACACGAAAACTTTGATAAGGTATGATATTGGTAATGGATATGTAAGTTATTTATCAGCATCAGTATCGATCAGACTATGGTCTTATCTATAATATTATTATCAACGTTAAAATGACTTATGTTCACATAATAGATATTTTAATAAGGAATATTTTATATTACAGTATAAAACAGTTGCCGATTAATTCTTCGCTTTTTTCGTTGTAAATAGAAGATACATAAAAGAGTATCCAAAAGTTACTCTTATTATTATATTATTAAGACTATGGGTTTTAATAATATAATAACACAAACAGCGTGATACCAAGGTCTCATTTATTAGCGAAACGTTCTATTTTATACCCATCTAAGGTATTTACTAACGGTTCGTACCGCTATTTTATACCGCGGACCAGAAAACTAATATGCAGTCTTTTCTCGAACAAATTCCAGTGACCGTAAACCGAGCCTTTGTAACGAAACTATCAGAAAGTTTCCAAGGAAAACGAAATATCGTGGCTTAATTTAGATTAACAGTGTTGTTAGTTAATGAGAGCCATTTTGGGGTGGAACGACTTAATTGTGGAAGAAAGAAACGTTTCAGCTTTATTCATGAGCTTTTTGTTTAACTGTTACACAAGAGATCTAAGGGATTCCCTTAGAAGCAATTGGCTGGACACAATCATAGCCATAGAGGTATAGTCACCCAAAATAAAAACGAGGTACTTTGCGGTACACAGTTGTATGTCGAAGTTTTATCTTGTTATTATTTAACTTGCTTTGTGTGTATGTAAGTTGCCCGTCAAAAATTGCGAAGTATTTTGCAACTACTTGCTGGTATTCAATTGAGCTGAAATTTGAATCATAATGTAAGTTTGGTTACAATTTAATATTATGGAACCTTTGAGCTGACCTGATGATGGCGCCGGGCTGTTGGGACTGGAACTCTGTAATGACAAATGGTAAGACAGTCGAATTTTGGCTAGTACGAGAATCTATTGTTATCATTAGAATACAGTTTTCCATTACATAAACAAGCGTTTGACCACTATCTCAGTTGACATTAAATTGTAACGATGTGATCCATGATGTACCTACGCTTTCCTCTAATATAAATATTCACTCGTTACTTAAAGAACTGTAGATGGTAGATCTATAACGATAAGGTTACGTAAACACTTAACAAATTATGAAATAGATACTCGCTAAAAACTTTCTTCGGGAAAATGTATGCGTTATTTTAGTACACGGAACCAATGTCTACACCTACAGCAAAAAAAAAACACTCTTCAATTCTTTGCTTACGAAAACCTTTGAGCATGCCACAGTTTTATGTCAGTCCCTAAGCTCGGTAAAGCCATTACTTTGGTTAATATTTTATGAGTTTTCCACGTAAGACATGAGTTTACTATCGCCATATGTTTTGGCAGGTTTCTATACCACATGCTAAGATAGAATAGGTATATACCCTAGACAGAGAAAATAATAGACCGCGGGTAGCTCTGTCTCTTTCCCACATGAAATAGGATATACTATGGAGTTATTCCATGTAACGGAAAAGGACAAAGCTATAATATTTCTCTCTCTCAGTGCGTGCCGGTTTTGACATGGTCAGTACCATAGTTAGCCGTTTTTAGCTTAACGAACTTTGACCTTTATTGCTATGTGTCACTGGGTTCTAAATAGATATATGGTTATGTCACAGATTACATAATAGTTACTACGTGTTATGTTACAATCTTTTATCTCATGTGGCCACGCTACCCTAATCTCTATATATTTTCTTACTTTATGGTATATACAAAGAGTTATAGCGGAGTATAAGAAGTACAGAGAAGCGTCTTCCTAGGTCCGTGGGTATAATCGTAGTTAACATATTGTTACGTGCGGGGTGGTATTAAAATGCCAATCCGATGAGATGAACGTTTATTTCCACTGATCACTAGGTTAGCACAATGTTCCACGGTAGTTGTCCAAATCGTCTTGCACAATTATCAAAAGTCCGTTAACACACACTGAGGTCGTTGGTAATCACAATCACTGATTTCACTGTTCACAGTTCACAACACTAGTTCACTGATAACACTTAACGATCACTTGGTCGCTATCCGCGCTTAGATAGTTACACTGTCGCTTCCAGAGAAAGACTGCCTCAAGCCGCGGTTTCAACGTCTTATATAGGACGAGAATATTTCTACAGAACTTTCCAGTATTGACTCGAAACAATAGACAAAAGACGTTCAAAACAAAGCAATAAAAATCACAAACAAAAGGGGCGGCTTTCCTTTGAGCATCTGATGTAAACAACTTTACCATACATGCTAATTTGATTTCTAACTACTTATGAATAAGGTTCAATCTTAACTACAAAACTAGGTACATTGACTAGGGTCTGAATTCCCGGAAGGTTACATTTATGACGCTCGGGTCGGGTGTTTATAGCCCCTAATTAGTCTATTCTTTCCCACGGTATTTTTGTTCGAGAAGCTTGGCGAAACATCGCGACTCGACGACGCGATGTAACATTATCCCCTTCTTAGTTATGATCGTCCCGATCATCATTTGTTCCATGGTATCGTGTAAGTCGATCGATGTGTACTACCCTCGGCTTTCCTCTCTGGCCTCGTTTAATGCGGTAGGTAACGTCGTTTATCTTCGTGATAATCTGGTATGGTCCTTCCCAATGAGCCTGCAGCTTCGGACTTTTTCCTTTCCTTCGTAGTGGGTTGTGCAACCAGACGAGAGTTCCTTCTTCGAAACCCATCGTATTCGCTCTACGATCGTACCGGGTCTTCATTTTTTCACCAGTTTTTAAACTATTCTCTCGAACTATCCTGTGCACTTCGTCCAGCTGACTACGAAGATCACTGACATAGTCGGTTACAGGCTTCGGAGCATCTGGCGGGGAACCAGTGATGGCGTCGATAGGAAGTCTTAGTTCGTGTCCAAAATTCACATTTGCAGGAGTCATACCAGTGCTGTCATGGGTAGCGGAACGGTATGACAACAAGAACAGAGGTATGTACTGATCCCAGTCACGTTGATGTGCGTCCACGACTTTAGCCAGGTGATTCTCCAACGTCTGGTTAAACCTCTCAACCATTCCGTCTGACTGTGGATGAGCTGCCGTTGTCCGCGTCTTTTGGATCCCGAGGAGGGTGCACATTTCCTGAAATAGGGCAGACTCGAAGTTCCTTCCTTGATCGGAATGCAGTTCCATCGGTACACCAAATCGACAGATCACTTCTTGCACCAACTTCTTTGCAACTGTCTTTGCTTCCTGGTTTGGTGTCGCGAAAACTTCGGGCCATTTGCTGAAGTAATCTTGCACTACGATGATGTACTTGTTGCCTTCTTCAGTCTCGGGAAATGGCCCGGTAACATCCACGGCAATGCGCTCCCATGGTGCCCCAACATTGTACAATTTTAGTTGTCTTTTACTTCTTGTCTTCGGTCCTTTTACTGATGCGCAAGCGGTGCACTTCCTGCACCAATCTTCTACATCCTCGCGGCTGAGTACCCAGTAGAATCGTTGACGAACCTTCACAAGAGTTTTCTTGACTCCTAGATGTCCACCAGAAACTCCATCATGAATGTGTCGTAGTAGAGATGCCACTTTACTCCGGGGAACAACGACCTGCATCGTAGTTTCTTTTCCATTGCTGTTTTCCCATTTTCGGTACAAGATTCCTTGTTCCAGAGTCAGGCTGTCCCACTGAGCCCAGTAACTTTTTGTAATTGGGCTGCAAGCTGACACGTCGCTCCACTGGGGCTTATTTCCAGACTTTATCCAATCCAGTACAGGTCGTAAATCACTGTCCTCCGATTGTGCTTGTCTCATATTTTCGCCGTTCCATTCGTCATCTGTTCTGTCCATCCTGATGACTCTGACTTCTTCTTGAGACTCGTGCTTCTCGCAGTGTTTACAGTCATCTGCACAAGGTCTTCTTGACAGGGCATCGGCGTTGCTATGGCCCTTTCCACTGCGATGTTCTGTCACGAGATTGAACTCTTGAAGTTGTTCGATCCATCGTGCCACTTGACCTTCCGGGCTCTTAAACTGAAGAAGCCATTTAAGAGCAGCGTGGTCAGTTCTGAGCGTAAACTCTCTTCCGATGAGGTACTTGTTGAAGTGCTGAAGAGTCTTCACCACAGCTAGCAATTCGCGGCGGGTGACACAGTAGTTTCGTTCTGGTTTGGATAATGATTTACTGAAGTATGCTATGACCACTTCTTGGTCTCCTTGGATTTGCGTGCTCGTCTGTCCAGCCACAGCTTTTGGACAGCGTCGTAAACTGAAATTTATATGCTGCCCATGAAGATGTTCCGTCGAAGTGTGGCAGATCCAGTTTGAAGGGCGAGGTCGTAGCGGGAACCTGGCTTATCTGTCCAACTCCTCGTAACTCCAGTTTCTGGACCTTATTAGACAGGTCATGCATGGTTTTCTCGTGTACTTCAAGCCGCCCTTCCAAACAGTCGGTTTTCATAGCGACTTCCTTGACACCGGCTTCCACCTTTTTGATCTTTTCTCCCATGCTGGCAAGCCCGCTCTGCAGCTGACGTTCAATTGTCTCTTCCAGTTTACGGTTAGCTTCTTCCTGTTTACGGCTAGCTTCTTGTTGTGCCACCTGTACAGCCTGTAGTGCAGCCTGTTGTTCCTCTCGTACAGCTTGTAGTGCAGCCTTTTGTTCCTGGCGTGCAGTTTCTTGTCCAGCTAGGATAGCGGCTAGCATGGCCTCCAGGCCTCCATCCGTAGTTCGACTCGCCGACGGTGGTGTAGGTGGCGCTGCCATTGGTGTTGCTGCTGGCTCTTCCAATGTGGATGTTCCTCCTCCCGATGCTTCAAGCTCCTTCTGCCGGGTTGCATCCATCTCCGCCTGTCGCCTGGTGCGTGGAGTACGCGTATCTTCCCTCGGAGTGATTGGCATTCCGCTTCTGACACCAATTGTTACGTGCGGGGTGGTATTAAAATGCCAATCCGACGAGATGAACGTTTATTTCCACTGATCACTAGGTTAGCACAATGTTCCACGGTAGTTGTCCAAATCGTCTTGCACAATTATCAAAAGTCCGTTAACACACACTGAGGTCGTTGGTAATCACAATCACTGATTTCACTGTTCACAGTTCACAACACTAGTTCACTGATAACACTTAACGATCACTTGGTCGCTATCCGCGCTTAGATAGTTACACTGTCGCTTCCAGAGAAAGACTGCCTCAAGCCGCGGTTTCAACGTCTTATATAGGACGAGAATATTTCTACAGAACTTTCCAGTATTGACTCGAAACAATAGACAAAAGACGTTCAAAACAAAGCAATAAAAATCACAAACAAAAGGGGCGGCTTTCCTTTGAGCATCTGATGTAAACAACTTTACCATACATGCTAATTTGATCTCTAACTACTTATGAATAAGGTTCAATCTTAACTACAAAACTAGGTACATTGACTAGGGTCTGAATTCCCGGAAGGTTACATTTATGACGGTCGGGTCGGGAGTTTATAGCCCCTAATTAGTCTATTCTTTCCCACGGTATTTTTGTTCGAGAAGCTTGGCGAAACATCGCGACTCGACGACGCGATGTAACAATATATTTTGTCACCCACGGAAATCTATTATGCCACTATCTGGCGCGATGGTACTGGTATATGATACGATACGATAATGTGATCGAGGATAGTGAACACGCATGGCCCAGATGGTCTGACTCTCAAAGGATGTGTGCTGCCGGAAGTAAGTATGGCGACAGATTTAATAACTATTTGATAGTGGTATGATTCTTTTTGATAGGAATTCAGGCCAAACATCGATATAATGCTGCTACCACCTCTGGAAAACCTGTGGGTTTTTAGTTTTTGAAACGATATCTAAAGTTACGTTCATATTTCGACACACTCCGCGGTTACCCAAAACAATTGTATCCCCTACCTATCTGGCCTGTTATATATTCTAAGAGCAACATGTGTGGTAGAGTCGTAAATTACTTTTTACGAGTAATTTACTGTTTATTGCCTTCATTGCCTGTCTAAGTAAACTTTCGGTGAATCATAGGAAAACTTCCTAAATAGGTACAATACATGTTGGCGTGTTGTGACACGAATACTTGAACAAGTACAGAAAACCACTTATGAAGATATTGTAATACTTTCAGTAATATCGTTGCAGGGTTATTTATGGTATTAGGTTTTTTACGGATAACACAAAAGGTGGTACTAATAAATCATATAAATTTGAGGTTGTATAAACAATCTACCGTTTATTATACAAATATGTAATAACGGTCAAATGCTACTTTCGAATAATTGGTATTTTATGTATGTTTAATGGCACAACATGTTATTATTTACAACCGTTTTGCATGATTTTGCACGATACCGTCTTACATAGAGAGAGATAAACGACAAACTTGCTTCTGATGAAAACGACTAACACGTCGTCATTATGTCACAGAATTTGGAGCAACAGATGATATATGAATCAATTTTGTAAACTAAATTTTAACGGATCACGTGTTACAAACTGTTTGTACAAGTGATTGGTTTTCGAGATAAACGGGAACGGCCGGGTTGCTCACCGGATCGAGTCGCCATTGTTTACTGACAACACTCCAACTGACAGCCTTTGACAGTTAAGTAAAAACTAAAACTAAGTCCCGTAGAGAACAGGCACTCGGCCTGTTCTCTACGGGATTTAGTTTTCGATTGATTTGATTATCGAATATCGAGTATCGAGTACCGATATGACTTTACTAAAACTTTATTTTGTTTATTCGACTGGGATTCAGGAGTAAGATTTCTGTAAGGGTGTATGTGTATTTTTTGTGTCGCTAAGAAGGCTCACCACAAGTATAAACATAAATTTTAATTTACAATTTTTGCCAGCGCGAGATCATGTATGTAGTGGCTTACACACACACACTACCACACGTCACACTCTTTCAAGTAAGCTAAGAATATAAAAATAATTTTCAATGACCTGGTTGAAAGTTGCATAAGCTACAACTCTAACTCTATGAAATTTCCTCTTAAAAATATCTCGATAAAAATTAGATAGTATTCATCTTCCTAATGAAACCAAAATGTTCACCGTCAATAACCAATAACCAAACCAATCACATAGACAGTGTTAGGGGCTAAATTATAGCGAACGCCATATATTAATACTATTAACAGTCTCTCACTGCCTACTCTAACTCTTTATTCATTACTATTCTAAAAAGCTCTTATCAGAAATATAGTCAAGCATAGAGAAAAATATTTCCCTTGCTACAATTTCTCAGTGCATAGTAACGAAGCCATGCAATTTCGAGGCAAATTTCTCTCGCCTACAAGATGTTATCAAGTTGATCGATTTTCTGCGAGTATACGAAATCCATCCCTCACGAGGTGGATTACCCTTGCCAATACCTACCAAGTAAGTTAGAGGGAAAAGTCGGATTTGGCCGATTGCCAGAGATTTTAGATATTCGTGTTCATAGATCATCTAGATCTGTCTATTGATAGTTGAGTAGTACAAGCTTTGTGTATATTTATCATGTTGCAAAAAAAAAGTATGAGGTACTATTTATAGATGATTTGTTTGTCAAATTTCGACATGTTGGAGGATTTTTAGGAATGGTTGGGCCGCATTAATTTTAAGCTAATGTTAGGTTAAGCGACTAAGGCCAAACGATTCATCTCTTTGCACTGTCTTCCACTTTCAAAGTAGAGTAATTCCATTATTCCTTTTTTTATGATATGAGATAACAGGACAAACACGACGCTCGCCTGATGGTAAACTATACCTCTATCTATTACAGATAGCGGCATGTGCAACAGTGCAGTGACATGCAAAACTATGGCTATCTATAATGTTGCATGTCACTGCACTGCACACCTTGAGACATAAAGATGTTAAGTCTCACATGTCCTGTAATTTCACTGGACACTTTGCCATTCAAACCGAAAAAAACATTCCCATTTCACGGCCGCATGAATCGGAAAAAAGATAGTTTTCCGCCTAAGACGGCACTGGCATTCTTTATCAACTAACGGTAGTGCAAAAACGTAAAATTCTATTTTATTGGCACAACAATAGATAGTACCATCTGACCCTTCCTTTCACCCTTTTAAAGAAATGCCAAGAGTTGAATAAAACTGTAAAACGGCTACACTCACGATCCTTCGACCCAAACGATTCGAATAATATAATCAAAAGCTTCAATTATGCGTGAATCGTACGTTGGGACGTCAAAATTATTCGGGGAAGGACATTTTGGGATAATTGAATCGATTTGAGGGTCCACTTTGTATGCCAAATGTGGAGGTAGCCATTCGAAACTGGACCTTTATATGCGCTAGTTAAAAAGGTTTTTCTATTGGATAAACAAATTGTGCTAATGTAAGTATGTAATTTTATTAGACTGCCTGTGGTTATTTTGGAAGGTCAGTGTGTGAAAATTCAAACTGCGTATTTTTTTTATATCTGCAATTTTTTTCAAATCATGATTTCGCCAAATGAGATAATTAAGATGTTATCTAGATTAAATTAGTGTTTGGCATAGAGTTTTAATGATGACAAAGATGTGCCTTTTTATTTATTTATTCTTCTCTCTCACTCTCTTCACGAGCTGTGCTAACAGAACGCCGTACCTAAGGTTTTGTCGGTAAATTTTCTACATGATTGTGCGAAGCTAACTTTTTGATATAAATCAGGCGGAACATTGATATAATGCTCCTGTGGTTTTGAAGAAGGTTCATTAAAAAAAACATAGTAAAAATACAACATAAATAAATATATAACGGTTTGGTAGTTTTATTATATAAATATCGAACCCCCTAACGTCTAAAAGCACATGAAACATACAAGCATAATGTGAAAAGTAATGTAAAATATATAAGTGCTATCTGCTAAGCCAAGACTTAGTAAAGTCAACTCCGTTAAATGAAAACGTAAATAAAACCCAAAAAGAAACCTTAAAAAAGTTCTTACAAGTGCAAAGTAATAAAGAGTTTGATTCGGTTTGTTTTATAGACAACCCAGATTATGTGTATTTTATACATGTTTTTATTGAGCTAGGCGTTTTGTTTTTATTGTTAATCCTGTGTAAAAGAGCTCAGCGTTTTTTTAGATAACATTGAGTGAATTTTTAAGGTATGACAGTACTTTCGTTTTGTTGTTACACGTATTCCGAGATTTTTTAAAATAATTTTGACTACAATATGAGCAGCACTCAAAACTCAAATATATTCGTAAATGAATAGTCAATAAAAGTTGCGCAATTTACACAAAAATTATTTTTGATGTAATTCATTTTGTTCGTTCAATCTTGTTTTTTATCTGGATCAAAACCTATAAGGAACCAACTGAGGTAAATTTATACTGGAAATGTCAGAAAAAGGTTTCATCTCAATAATCCACCCTGTGTAGGCTTTTATACCTTTTTTATTATATAAGGTAACGGGACAATTATGACGCTTGCCTGGTGGTAAGCGATGACGTCTACCTATTACAGATACAGCGGCATGCAAAATTCTGGCAGTTCAGAATTTTGCATGTCACTTCACTGCACCTGTTACCTTGAGAAATAAAAATGTTGAGTCTCACATGCCCTGTAATTTCACTGGACACCTTGCCATTTCAACCGAAAAACATTACTTTTTCACGGCTGAATATTAATTGGCAAAGTGGTGGTACCGCCCCAGGCGGACTAAGCAGAAGTCCTACCACTACCACGTCCTACACCTACCTTTCGCCTGTTGTGGTAGTCTGGTTATAAATTGAACTATCACATCACATATCACAACTATCTCACATATTTCACTTTATCAGTATAATATAGGTACTATATAATTAAAGGTATGACCACACCGAGGCGGCCTGCGTGCGCGATCTAGGTGGCGATCAGATAGCGTAGTAGTATTTGTACCAACTGGTTCCCAGCAAACGCTATCTACGGCGATCAGAAAACAATAGGAATTCAGATCGCGAATGCCCAAGCGGACGCAGGACGCCGCGATGTGGTCGTACCTTAATTCAATACTTTTGTTTTATACATAAATAATTATATTACTATATTATAAACGCTTTTCGATATTGCGCGCTGATTTGTAACTGAAAGAGCAGCGACCAAGGCATTAAAAACACATAAAATGAATACTTGGGTATTTTAGGAAATCCAGACATGCCTGACAAGTAGACCTTTGATCACCCATGACCCATATAAAAACGATAGACAAATAATATTATTGACACATGATCTTATGGTGGCTTCCGACGGTGTGTGATTCCGCGGATTATCACGCGCACAGCCAGGCACATCACGCATCTCACACGGATGGGCTCTTCCAACAAATATACTTGTAATTTGAAAAGGGGACGGATTTTGAAATTTAATCAACACATTTGTTTGCATACAAATGAGTTAATATTGAGATCAAAAGGAAACCGGAAGTTCCGATTAGCCACCCTTCGTGGTGGCGTATGAACGTACAACATGGATAGAACAACAATGGCTATAGCTATAGAGCTTAGTCGTAGGGATTAAGGGATCATTGTTTTGACTTTGACCTTTATTAATATCAGACCGTACGGGTTTCGTAGAATTAAAAAGAAAATGTGGAATTTGCCATAAAAATTTGATTTTATACCTACTTTGCCTTTTTGACCGGATTTTTTTTATGTTTGTTACATTATCCTCGTCATCGTGAGTGTGAATCACGATTATAAAGTACCAACTATCATACTCACTACTGTTTGTTGTCGACTGTGTCAAACTACGTTTCGTTCATGTCCGATGCACTTCTTCGGAGTTTATACAGAAAGATGGTGACGGAAAAACGGTATAAGTGCATCGGACATGCACGAAACCTATGTTGACAGTTGACAACAAACAATACCGAATGAACTATTATACTAGTCGTTACTTTGTATCTCATTTGTTAAAATTAGCTCACTTCGTGTGACGCTAGCGTGGAATACCCCTACATATTTACAAACATAGGTACTTTGTTATTTTTGCCTATAGGAAAGCACATTTGTCTTACTTGCGATCTAAGGTGAAATCGTACATGGCTGGTAGTGAATAACGGCAGTATAACGATAATCTGTACAACTAGTTTCTAATGACGAAAGCGCAACTCTCCTAAACCGTCCTCTAAACCCAAATATCCGTAAGCAACGGTAAAAGAAATTGTTGTAAGGCGTATCTTACCCCAATTAAACAGAAAAATAACACTGTATATAAACTCTTCGAGACAAAGACTTTAAAAACAACACTCAGTAATTGCTGTCTCGCGTCCTATATTATCCTGTTCTCTATCGCATGCTTTAAACTTAATTTTGCTGCACTCAAAGAGAGTTAGCGTTTCCGTATTGGGTTAAATCGAACCACTCAACGGAGTTTAGTTGCTTCCATAGTTTGCTGTTATTTTGGAACGGAAAGTTTTTGTTACTTAAACACTCACCTGGAGCATAGACAGTACAACAGTTACAATGTAACTTTGGGCCCACCGTTATGACTAAAGTATTTTAGAAATACATAATTTGTATTATTATTTAAAGGAAAACTAAATTACTATTAACCACAGATATATGAATAATAAGGTAGTATTATTCATATTTCTTCTACGCAAAATATATATTTTGAAAATAACAGATTACTAGGGCAAATAGGTATAAAGATAACAGATTTTTTTTTTAAATACATATTTAACTAGATATTAGTGAGTAAAGCCATATCGAGTTCAAATAAAAATAATATATAAAAATATCTCAAACTACCACTTGGAAATGACGCATGTAGCATGTGAAATCGGTTGCTTTTAAAGTTTTTAAACATTATTGTATTATTATTAATATCATCATATCATACAGACCAAGCAACGGGATGCAACTAGTAAATAAAAAAGCCCAACTAGTGAATAATAAGTAGGTAGCTATTTGTATAAAACCAGCGGAAAACCTTTTGACTGGTTAAATATTTGAACGAATCGGTGTATCGCCAGGGCACACAAGCGTTGAAATATTAAACATTTCGTAGGTAAATACTGGTGGAGTTTCTTCGGGAATATCGTATAATCTAAGAGCCGAAATCCTGTTCACATTGACACATGGGATTAATATATCCCTAAAAGTTAGTCGATTGATTTTCCGCGAAGAGCACTTTACCCATAATCACATCAAATATCCGTGGAATATTTTAAAACATCATGCCTTCTCTTAAATACTTAGGTAGTAGGTAGGTAGTCGGTATCTATACCTACCTACTAAAAAGTTATGCTTATAATAGGTATATTATAAGTTGAAATATATAAATATAAAACAAATATGCATCGTCCAAAATTACAAATTGACTACAAACGTATTATGTCTTTCTGTATATGTTGACAACTGCGAGCCGAACACTGTCCAAACGCTCCCAGCACGCTTGCTGAATTGTCGCGTTGTATGGATATTGAAAATTGACTGAGTATCTACAGAGATATGGACATAAACACCTGAAACGTGGTACTGTAAATGACTAGCGCGGCATTTGAAGTCTGATCTTTTATACAGTGTTATTAAAAAAAATCTTGCAGTGTGACCCTAAAAACCAGAAAACAGAATAAATTTATCGGAACCCGCTAGTATTAGAAGCACATAATAAAGATATCAAGCTTGTCTATTGATTAAAAAATCAAGATGGTCGTCACAGAAGTGAAGTCCATCTCTAAATGGAAATGAGCTTCAGTACAATATGTGTTTCTCTCTAAAATGCAAATGGCGTTGGATACGAGTTTTCCGTTTATAACCGAATACTTAGGTAAATAGGGTTTCTACCTGTCGATTCTTTCGTATTGAGTGTATTATGTACTTTTATATTTAGGTCAGTTAGCAGTTCAATTTTAAACCGACAAACTGACTTTAAAAGAAGGAAGTTATCAGTTAGTCTGTTTTTTAGGGTTCCGTAGCCGAATGGCAAAAAACGGAACCCTTATGGATTCGTCATGTCTGTCTGTTTGTCTGTCTGTCTGTCTGTCCGTCCGTATGTCACAGCCATTTTATTCCAAAACTGTTAGGACTACAGAATTGAAACTTGGTAGATAGGTGTATTCTGTGAACGGCTTTCCGATTTTTATACAAAAATAAAAAATATAAAAGTTTGAGGGGCATCACATACATGAACTGAAACAAAAAAAAAATCTTCAAACCTATACGTGTGGTGTGTCTATGGATAGGTCTTTAAAAATGACAATGAGGTTTCTAAAATCATTTTTTCTCAAAGTCAATCATTTGAAAGATAGGCGCGTCTAAAGGTTAAATATGGTTAAATGTGTGTCCCCCCCCTCTAACTTTTAAAGTATGGGAGTGAAAAATCTAAAAAAAATATATGGTGTAGATCTCAATAAAAAATAACAACGAAAATTGGTTTGAAGGAGATACTGTCAGCAGTTGTTGAAATATAACTTTGTTTTTCATACAAACACTATGAAAAACAAAGTTATTTTTATAGTTGCGAAAAATCATAGTTATAGAATACTCTACTGTGTTACGGAACCCTACGAGTGCGAGTCCGACTTGCACTTGGCCAGTTTATTTGTGTTTAAACTCATCGGACGATTGTAAACCGATTTAAGTAATTTTGTTTATGGGTCATTCAGGCACTTTGGGCTTATTATTAACTCCTAAGTTAAGACAACGTCGCGGCAGCGTTGCGGTGTCGTCGAGGCGCAGACCTTGTGTAGAGACGAATTGGCATCGAAGCCGATCGACGACTTCGGTATCGGACGACGGTCGTATCGACCGACAGCAACGATGCCTTCGCGCATCTAAACGTAGCTAAGCACAAGACAAAAAACTGAATTGTGACGGAGTCACAGCAGGCAGAAGAGTGTACTTTTTTTTTAAAATTTTTACATAAAGTTTACTACCACTACTGTGTTGCAGATTACTAGTAGTCTTATTGACCTCTCCAACTAAACTTGTGTCTGGAGTGGGTTCACGTTATTAGTGCAATGGATGGGGATCAAACTCAAGAACGCCAGATAGATCGCCTCGACAAGCCTTAGCTATTGGGCTATTGCCGCCATAAAACTTTGGAGCTTCCGCTGTGACTGCGCCTCGGTTCCAGAACGTTTTTATAACTCCTGCCACAAGTCTAGTATGAGCTCATTGCCATTTATATTTAAAGCTAGATACGGCTTCCCGTTTGTGCCCCCCTTGCATCGATGCTGCCTTGACCCTGATCATGTAAGTGACGCCCTTTACGTTCAGGTATACATTTCGGGTCTATACACCCTGCCCTCACTATTGTACCCCTACTAATTAGGATAAGGCGTGCATTCGTAATTACCTGAGGGTATTTTAATTGCTCGTGCTATATGGTCAAGGGATGGTAGCTATCCGCATTTTAATTACAATAGTTTGCACAGTATTTAAGGCTTCTGAAATGTTTATGAGTAATCTATTTATTAAAAAAAATCCGCATGTATGAAAGATCATCAGCCATGATTGATCAAACATTCTATAAAATTTTCGGAAACTTTACCGATAAGATCTCTTTACAATTATATGTCATCCAAGAATCACAACATTCACAATTTTCTCTGCACATGAATTCTCTACTCTTACATTAAAATGATAAAATATTTTCTCCCAGTAACATCCTTACTTATCTATGCTATTCTTGTAAATCGCGCTGAAAGCTCATACTGGCACTATTGTGAAAATAAAGCGCTGCAAAAAAACCAATGCTTCGTTCAACGCATGATTACGCTGTCGTAATTGGGGCCAGAGAGGCGGACACGTAATAACTGCCCGTGTGGGATTTTAATTGTACCAGCTATTGTTTCACTGTATGTGGGATGTGTATTTACAGCTCATTGGATGATTGTCTGGTTCATATTTTGTAACCGAGTGGAAAAAAGCGGTTTCAATTCTACGCTGTAACTGTAAGTTGCTACGTTCGTAGTACGTATAAGGTCGTTTCGAAGCTCGCATCGACAAAAGCTACGTTTAGAAAATATTTTCGAAGCTAAGACTTATAATAGTAATTTAAAAGAAGTGTAATAATATCTTGTAACTGAAATAATATTTCAAGAACATGTTTTTTTTAAATATATTATAGGCTAAGCGTTTGACCACTATCTCACCTGTTGATAAGTGATGATGTGATCGAAGATGGTAAGCACGCTAGGCCTAGAATGGGAACTGGCTCTCAAGGATAGCTGCCGGAACACATTAGATGTTTGGCGACAGATTTTCTAACTTGAGGGTGGTAGCTGGCCAGGCGGACACTAGATAGTGTCCTACCACCATGCGGGGGTTGTTGGTTTCTTAACGATGTTTTCCTTCACCGGAGGGCCACTGTGAGAAGCTCACATACATTTTTCTATAGAAAAATCCAAATGATAACCTGGACCTGATGTTGAGGCAACTACAGGTATCATCTATCTACTTCTTGGCAACAGACAGATGTATCGTGTTTAGGTTCATTAGTATAGAATTAATGAACGGATTTTAGATATAATGGTTATAATTAGTTTTGTCCTGAATATAAAAAGTGTCAATTGTAAGAGTTTAATGACTAAGCTATAAACACCTTATAAATCATTTTATGTACCCATTATTTCATTTTTAAAGACCAAAAGAAGTGTTACTTTAAACATTGAAAATGGTATCCACTTTCATTTATACTACTGTTATAGTACTGTTATATACTAATTATAGTACTGTTATATAATACATACAAATGGTTAGTGTCGGCCTTGGCGTTTCAAGGTGAAACACCCAGTTTTGGAGTGAAACGATTTAAAAATTCATAATCGGAGGGTAAATTGTGGCACGCCTAAATTGGGCTTCGAGCCGAAATATTCCATAAGAAAATTGGAGAAGAACTTCTGAATTCTGAATAAAAACGATCTGTGCTTTAGAGGCTTTTGGGTAAAATAAGTGTTAATGAAAGGAGGGTGTTACAAGTATACATAGACAAAATTGCAATAATTACAAGCAGATTTCCCAGCTTGAATATTGGTTGAAGTTAAAAATATAGCCGTTGTAGCTTGTTGCGATGTCATCCACACCTACGCTTCATCTTTGTCAAAGTCAGTATCACTGTCGATAGTGACACCAGCCTAACCAGAGTTATTTCCCTGTTTTGTGAGTCTAACGGATCATCACTCACTCGTTATGATTTGCAGCATTTCAGTTCCTATCATCTTACGATCAAATTTCGATTCACTCTATTTAGTAACTATAGGAAATAAACTATAGGAACGACATGTTTAGTTAACATGCCTATAAAACAACTTACTTCTTAAGTAGAAACTTATGAAAATTGTGGATAGTAATATATAAATGTTTACCTATAACAATGTTTCGGTATTACTAATATTTTTTTTATTTAAAGTTTTATTACATTAATTATGCTAAACACATAAATACTACTTTTTCTTCTTTCCAGATAGTGATAGACTTTACACTCAACATCTGGGGCGTTAGTAAAAGGTAAGTACTACCAAAATTCTTAAGTATGCATAAGGCCCAAACATCACAGCTGGTTGTTTTAAATTACGGTTACCTATATGAGATCAACAAAAGCATCAACACATACATACAACCTCACCTGTCACCTACGAAGACATTACACATTTCATGTACCTACTAATTACTATACAGCATTCTAAACCACTTCAAAGTGTTCAAAAAAAGATATAAAACTTTATTTTATTGCTCAGTAGATTTCGTACATCAAACGGGCATTTAACGCCATGCAGTTCACTTTTTAATGAATCTTTTGTTCCACTCAACCCACGTTCACTTTACTGTGCTTAATTGTAGCTCAAAGCGTCGACATGCACCCATTGTTTGATATCCTGGAACTATGTCAGGACAGTGTAAAGGGCTCTTATAAAGGAATTTTATTATTGAGCTACCTATATTGGCTGAAGTCAATCGTATTTGACGAGATAAATTATTCTGGTATAGCCTCACTATTATATCTATATCTATACTAATATTATAAAGAGAGAACATTTGTATTTTTGTATGTTTGTAATGATTTGGCTCAAAAACTACTGAACCGATTTAAAAAATTCTTTCACTCATACATAGAATGGACTTTCGGAATGAAAAAAGGCTTTATATTATCCCGTTTAAACCTAAGGTACATTCGTGGAGGACCTAATTTGCAACCTAAGTCGGCAAAAAAACGGTCGAAAAAACACGTTTCTTACGAACGCTGCTTAATTGAAAATAGATAGAAGAATTTTTTCTATGCAAGAGTTGTACAACTTAATAAGACCTACAAAAAAGTCCGCAACAGCATATGTCTATCTCTTAAGGTTGACTCACAGTAACCATTTTGATCTTTAATTTTTTGTTAAAAAATATTACATAACTTTCAGGGCTGTTTTCAAGTATATATTATTAATCCTTATTCAAATAATTACGTTAGTTAGCTTGGCCACATATAATAGATTAAAACTGTCCTTTACAGTATATAATTCAAATGAAAACTCTAGAAGAAATCACGGATTTCACATACACGCATCGCAAAATTAATAAAATATTTGCAGTGAAACCACAGAATAGGTCATAGTTACTACGAAAATATTATTATAAGCTTAGCTTTTCTGTAGATCCCCACCGATCACAATCAATTTGAATTCAATATGGTATAATAATATGATCTAATGTATAAAATAATAATGATCTATATATATATAATATAATATAACCACCCGGACTGATCTATGTATAATCTTTTCATTAAAAGCATTCCAATGACTCTAAACACGACATTTAAAATCTGTGCTGTAAGTTGTTGAAGATTTGAGTATTCTGTAGAGTCCAGGAGATGTTCCAGCATCAGGTCAATGCTTCCATGTTCTTACAATATCGTTGAAGAAGAAGATTTTCTAATTGATCAGACCTATGAAAGTTGATTAAAGCTCATAGTTTTATAACGATTGAACGAATTTTCATGAATCAAAGCTAAGATCACTCTCGATGAAGACATCTATAAGATTGAACGAATTTTCATGAATCAAAGCTAAGATCACTCTCGATGAAGACATCTATCAAAAAAAAAACTATCAATAATGAAATCAAAATCGGTTCATCCGGTTGGGTGCTAAGATGCTACAGACAGACACACAGATACACACGTTAAACGTATAATATGACTACTTTTTGCGTCGGGAAGCGCCGTAAGGTTGCGGTGGCAGATGTTCTCCTTGGTGGTAAGCTACTTGTCAACCGACTTCCAAAAAGAAGGAAGTTCTCAATTCGTCTGTATGTTTCTTTTTTCTTTCTTTTTTTGTGTGTGTATGTTACGCGATTACTCCGTCAATTGTGAACCGATTCAAATGAATATGATCGAATCGATCGATGACGAATATGATCTATTGTGTAAAATAATATTCATCTATATATATAAAATAATATAATATTTGAAACCACCCCGACTGATCTATGTATAATCTTTTCATCAATCAATTTGAAGTCAATATAGTATAATAATATGATCTGTTGTATAAAATAATATTCATCTATGTATATATATATATAATAATATAATATTTGAAACCACCCCGACTGATCTATGTATAATCTTTTCATTAAAAGCATTCCAATGACTCTAAACATGACATTTAAAATCTGAGCTGTAAGTTGGTGAGGATTTGAGTATTCTGTAGAGTCCAGGAGATGTCCCTGTATCAGGTCAATGCTTCCATGTTCTTACAATATCGTTGAAGAAGAAGATTTTCGAATTGATCAGACCTATGAAAGTTGATTTCATAGCCCAATTAACTAGAAAAAGCTCATAGTTTTATAACGATTGAACGAATTTTCATGAATCAAAGCTAAGAACACTCTCGATGAAGACATCTATCAAACAAAAAAAAAATATATCAATAATAAAAACAAAATCGGTTCATCCGGTTAGGTGCTAAGATGCTACAGACAGACACACAGATACACACGTTAAGCGTATATTACCTCTACTTTTTGCGTCGGGGAACGCCGTAAGGTTAAGGCGGCAGATGTTCTCCTTGGTGGTAAGCTACTTTTTGGTAGATTTAATGATCCCACTACCACTGTATGAAAACTCATGATTCATGAATGCACATAAAACTTTCATTGGTAGGATCAGAACCAACGACCCTCGGGTTAGAATCAGGGTAACTATTCTTTACGCCAAAGGGCCGTCCAATATCACTACGTAAGTATTATAAAACAAAGTCCATCACTGCGTCTGTCTGTCTGTTCGCAATAATCTCAATACTACTGAACGGATTATCATGCGGTTTTCACCAATAGCCAGAGTGTTTATGAAGAAGGCTTAGGTGCATTATTCGTTAAGGTTTTGTGTAAATTGGTTGAAATATGACGATGATTGTTAAATATGTTCATATTTTATATTCAATGCAACAAACTGATGCAAATTTTGTAGGCATATGTTCTACCCGTGCGAAGCCGGGGCGGGCTGCTAGTATTTTATATTCGATGCAACAAACTGATGCAAATTTTGTAGGCATATATGTTCTACCCGTGCGAAGCCGGGGCGGGCTGCTAGTTATTTATAAACGGGAAAGGAATTTGTTTTGTTTTCCTGTTTACGTCCTAAATAAACACACGATATTGGAAAATTTTGTAAATATTATCAAGGGCTGCCTTTAATTTTAGTGACATATAACATTTAATTTAATTTATACTCATTCGAAAATTATAATAGACTAGCTGTGATCCGTGACTTCGCCCGCGTTAATAAGTATCCTATGGCTTAATCCATAGTACTGGCTATCCCTGTGCAGATTTTCTGCTAAATCGGTCCAGCTGTTTGACCTTGTAAAAGTCCGAAAGAAATAAACTGACTTTTGTATTAAAAATATTGGTGTTGAAGGTGTTGATTTCAAATTGCTTTGGAATCATCATCATAATCAGCCACTGCTGGACGTCCAAGATCCACTGAGCCCGATCTTCGGCTCATTTGGGAGGGATATGCCCTAATCGCCACGCTGGGCGCGGTTGGCGATCGCAGAACGTAGCTCCTCGCACCGGTGACGCTGCTGCCCGTCACCGACCTGTAGTATTTAGCTATGAAATAAGATTTAATTTTTCTAAAAATGCTCGCTTACAACTAATGGTTAGCGATGACACTATGGCTTGCAAAACTCAAAATAATCAGAATACAGTTCATCACTATACTGCGGCCATTTTCTTAAGACACCTAGATGTTGAGTTTCTCCTTCAATTTCACTGGACATCTTTTAATTACTATTTCACTGTTAAACAACCGGCAAACCGTACTACCACCCAGAAGGATTAGCCAAAGTCCCAATATACGTTATTTTATTAAGATTTTGGATATTTGAGATGTATATGTTATCGTGAGTTTTAATCATGATTATAAAGTACCGACAATTGTACTCACTACTGTTTGTTGTCGACTATCTCGACCTAAGTTTCGTGCATGTCTGATGTACTTCCTTGGGTATTTTACCCAGCGAGCCGTCACTGTGCGCAATCAGTGATCGTCGCAATCTTGCTGCGTAAACTCCCTAAATACATCAAACATGGACGAAACCTAGGTCGAGACAGTCGACAACAAACCGTAGTGAGCATAATTGTCAATTCTTTATAATCAAGTTGTTTTTAAATTGGAGGTCTTTGTCACCCACAGGAATATTAATCTTGTCTTCCTGCGCCCGTAGACATAGACCTTAATGTACACGTGATCTCTTGGTGGTGCTTGATAAGTTATATGCTTCGGTCTTGACTCGAAACTGCCACCGGACAAAGAAATGTCTCCAATCGATTCACTGAGTTTCGGCAAGATTAGTGGCAGCCAGTAAAGAAGACGAGTTTGAAAAGTTATGCCCTGTGCATCGGAAACGAAGTGAAATGCGAAAAATAATAAGTACTTACCTACTTAGATTTTTGTAACAGTCGTATCCTCCTATTATCATCAATACAATACAAAAAAACACTTTATTGTATACCAACATAAAGGTAAAAACAATATGTACAGAACATAATGACTATTGTTATCGCTCACAGCGATCTCTTCCAAACAATCTTTGGATGGACAAAATTGCAGGAAGTAGTAGACGGTGGTGTACAATAATAAAATGTTAACAATCAATAATTATAATTAGGTACTTTATTATAATCTTCATCGTGCTACTCAAACTAAAGCCGATAATTATATATGAACAAGATAACCTAGCGAGGACGTTATTGATTAAAGGTCCCAGTGTCAACGTAATGGATCATATTATGAATATTCATCTATTTCCCTTTGATAATGAGCCGTGAATTATTAATGCTGTTAACGATAATAAGCGGAATGTTTCAGAACTATTTTAATAGTTTATATTACGTGGTGGTAAAAGAGCCCCGTTGGCGTAAAGAATAGTTGGCTTGACACTAACCAGGAGGTCACCGGTTCAAATAATAGCGCGGATTTTGTTTACAGGTGGTAGGAACAGAACATAATGTAGAACAACATGAATATTATAATTTACAAAACTGTAAGACTATGTTTAACTTATATCTAATATATAAAATTCTCGTGTCACAGTTTTCGTTGCCATACTCCTCCGAAACGGCTTGACCGATTTTGATGAAATTTTTTGTGCTTATCCGGTATCTATCAGAATCGGCCAACATCTATTTTTCATCCCCCTAAATGTTAGGAGTAGTCCACCCCTAAATTTTCTATTTTTTTATGATACAACATACAAAAATACATACAATCCTCAATTTTCACTCTTCTACGATCAACCCTTATTTTTTAATAGCCATTTTAGTAATATATGGCAAAACAACGTTTGCCGGGTCAGCTAGTTTTAAATAAATATAATGATTGACATGTATTAACCAAATTTTTATTTTCTTTAAAAGTAAATAATCCCCTCAACCGATACACAAATATCTTAAAACAACTTTTATCGGCCGTTATAGATAAGTATTAATTTTTGTAAATTATTGAACACAATCCAAAATTTCATCGTACCGACGGGACTTGAACCCGCAACCTCCGGAATAACATGTTCCGATGCTTTGCCAGTTAAGCCACGGTGCGATCGTTACGACGAAATTAGTGGATTGCATTTTGGATTCTGGATTCTGTTTAACAATTAACAAAAATATAAATTGTGAAACACTTCAAATAAACATAAGTATTAATTTGATTAAAAATGTATATAATATCGAAGTTCCGTCTAGCTTGCTACCAAAAAGTAGCTTACCACCATCAAGGAGAAAAACTGTCGCCAAAAGCATATGGTGTTCCGGCAGCACACAACACATGAGAGGCAGAGTATTTTTCTAGACCTAGCGTATTCCCCTTTTTCGACACATGTCGCACATGTCACTAACCACCAAGCGAGATAGTGGTCAAACGCTGCCGATATCAAAAAACAAGCCTTTTGACTAGGTTCTGCCAGCCACTTTGGTCATATAATCTAGACTCTAATAATTTAACATTACGTTCCAAAGTTCATCACTAAAAACTATAATCTTGTCAAACTACGTTAAAAGGATAAAAATTTCGATCGCAAGACCGAATGCACCAACCGCAAATAATAAGTTTATAATAGTAATATCGCTTTTTTAGGGTTCCGTACCCAAAGGGTAAAACGGGACCCTATTACTAAGACTCCGCTGTCCGTCTGTCTGTCTGTCTGTCCGTCTGTCCGTCTGTCACCAGGCTATAGCTCATTAACCGTGATAGATAGACAGTTAAAATTTTCACAGATGGTGTATTTCTCTTGCCGCTAGAAAAACAAATACTAAAAACAAAATAAAGTTAAAAATTAAAATCCCCATACAAAAAACGTGTTTTTAAACGCCATCTATCTAATTAGTTTCGGAAAAATGACATAGATGGCGCTAGTAAACGAGCCCCGTCTTTCTAGATCGCGACCAAACCAAATATTCTTGGTAATATCAATTAATCAAATATATGAGGTTGAAACTCTGTTATGTTTCGTATTGTACGGAACTCTCCATTAATGTGCAATAAGAGACGCGATGCTGACTCGCACTTGGCCAGTTTTATTTTTATATACATATTTACAATTTTCAGATGTTAAACTTCACATGCCCTGTAATTTCATTAGCCACATTGCTGTTCAAAGCAAAAAAACATTTCTGAAGTATATTAATGAATTAATTAATGAATTAATTGGTCAATGAATTATTTGATAAAGAGGTGGCACCGCCGGACTATAAGGGCACACGGGCCACGGGCCACAACCACAAAACGCCGCCACCGGCATATTTCCTATAGTTTTCATACATTTTATCATGTAGCGTGTGGCGGCCACCGGCGTCAACCGTGTGCGGCGAGTCCATATAAAATGTATGAAAACTATAGGAAATATGCCGGTGGCGGCTTGTGGCCGGTGGCCCGTGTGCGCCGACCCTTAAAAGTCCTAACGCTACATAAAACCAACCAAGGGGTTACCATGCAATATCATTAAAGTAACATGATTATGATATCGAATTTCGAATTGATATGACAGGATTTTCTTGTAAAAAGCTAACTATACTCTCGATTAAGCCACCTTTCAAACAAAAAAACAACTAAATACAAATGCTTCATCAATTTCGGAGCTATGACGCTACACATAGAAACACAGATACTCTACCTGAGTATATGTGTTTCATCTGTGGCGCACAGACACACATATACACACGTCAAACTTATAACCCATTTTTTGTGTCGGGGGTTAACAAACTACACACTTCAGATTATGCGTATTATATTTTATAACCCCCGCATGGTGGTAGGACACTATGTAGTGTCTGCCTGGCCAGCTACCACCCTCAAGTTAGAAAATCTGTCGCCAAACATTTATGTGTTCCCGCAGCTATCCTTGAGAGCCAGTTCCCATTCTAGGCCTAGCGTGCTTACCATCTCCGACCGCATCATCACTAACCAACAGGTAAGATAGTGGTCAAGCGATGGCCTATAAGATAATTTTTAAAAAATGCGTGGTGTATATTGAAGTCGAATTGAATATTGTCTTACCTCTCCTACTTTAAATCACCCGAATCCACGCACGTTGTTGTAATACTCGACAGTAAAGGTAAAGTAGTGTACATTTATGACATAAAAACTTAATTTATAAACCGTGGAAACGTATTATAGAAAAACACTTAGCGTGTTGCTTTGTTGTAAAGATTTATTATGCGACGCAGTTAACATATATCAACAGTGTTTAAATTTTTTATTGAAGACTCTCTCATTGCAGGCATATTAAAAAAAAAATTGAGCAACACGTAGCATACGCAGCACGTAACTGTTTAGCATATTTATACGTTTCATACATGAAGGTAAATGTTTCATAGTTATTTTGCGTACTAACGGCATCTATCTTTACAAAGTATAAAACAAAGTCGCTCCCGCTGTCTGTACGCTTAGATCTTTTAAACTACGCTATTCCGCATTCTAATGCGGTTTTCATCAATAGATATAGTGATTCAAGAGGAAGGTTTATAACTAGAATTAAATGCGGACAAAGTCGCGGGGCGGAGCTAGTATATTATAGAAATATATCGGAGTCATGTTCTAAATATTTGTATAACTATATATGTAAAACTATGACTTGACTATTGATCTAACGTATCGATAGAACGACATTCGTATTTGCGGCTTTCGATACAACGGCTTTTCGAAAGGGCGTACCGCTTGAATTTTTTTCGCAGCAACGTGCGTCCCGTCCCTTCTACGACTACATTCGAATCTACATTCGACTATGATTATTACACATCTACCTTTTGAAAAACTATAAATAAACTAGGGATGAATTGAAGATACTGGAACTACTCGATAACTTTTTAATAATTTTCTTACCACTTTGTAAATGAGATAGAAAGTTACATCTTATCCCTTACTTACCCAAGTAAGAGGTAAGATGAAACTTTTTTTCTAGTGATAATGCAGTTATCTGCACCAAATATAGATTTCATAATTATTTATCAACGTTAGGGATAAAAACTAAGCCGTGGTACCTGAGTTGAATCTTTTGAGTTGAGTAAATCTGCCATTTTCCTTTGTTCAACATTGTACCGAATACCCGTATATCTATAGACATTGCGTTAGTGAATATCACGTTTACAAATATTTTAATTCATGTCTAATTCTTATATTAATCGGTGCCATATTCATTGAAAATGAAAATGACAATGAAAAATGTTTATTATCAAAAACGAGTTACAGATCGATAATGCACGTTAAAATTACAGAGTGGTACCGACAAACATTGAGTAGAGAGTTCTGTGAAATCTAAACTAGGCTCAAGACCTGTATCTTGGATTTCCGAGTGCGTATCTAAATAGGAAATAAGACTAATAAGATGTGCAAGCTAAATAACTATGGCATACGTGTTTACATACCGAGATACAAATATACCTATTATTACCTTTAGTTTCATTAGTGACTACTTTATACATAAATAATGCGCTTATGTACTTAAACGCTTTAGTACTTAATTATAAAAATATAATTATTAGTTTTACATAGATTGCGATTCACATTATTTTAAATTTGGAGGGTAGTTGGAAAACTTACTAAGCTGCGAGCGTAAGTAAAGTAAACAAAGATAAATCGTAAAACTAGTTTGTGTGAGCTAGTGATGTCAATCAGTGAGGTGGACGCTATGAATGTTGATAAAAATGAGGTATAAGTTTATCCAGACCAAGTTTTAGAGCAGTTGTTGACAATTACCCTTGTAAATCTATGTATCTTATGCATTTCATATATATATATCTGATTTGAATAGTTTAACCAACATTCGGTAGAAATGTCGTAGGAATGTCGTCATTGTACCATTAAATAGCATCGTACACCGACAGAATCGACAATGAACCCTGAGTTCATTGTCGAGAGAGACGTTAATAATTTCAATAAATAATAGGTTAGCTTCGAGCTTCAAAAAGTCTTTATGATGTTTTATTCAGTATTACTGGAGCGTACTACAATATTCTTCATCTCAGATTTTACATAAAACTCTTTGTAAGATATCTTCATTCGTGTTTCCTCTTCCATTCCATGAGCCTGCTAAACCCACGTTCACACAAAGCGAATGACAGGAACTGTCTTTCATTTGCTCGCATCTTTCGTAGCCTTTTTATTCGTGCCTTTTGGAATTCATTCTTTTGCGTTTGGTACAGCTTCCTTTACCTATTTCAGAGTACAGAGTTGGTGTAATTACTAGTCTCCGAGAGTAGTATACTTTTCAATTGAAGTAAGCAGCTCTTCGAAAATTGTATGAAACGTAATTAGACTCATAATAAAAGGTTTCAGTAGTTACCATCATTTAAGCACAAGTTTTTTTAAACAGTTTGAACAATTCACAATTATATATTTATACTACCTGCGATACGCAGTTTCACTTGCATTCATATTAATTGCGTAGATTTGGATGTGTTTCTGTAGGTACTACATACGTAATACCTTTACTATTTTAATACTAACCTACCTTACACATTGAATGCAATGAAATACATACTTGATTGCTGTCCAAATCGAAATATAAGTAACATTTGATAATGGCAGTATTATGGCAACATTTGAAATATCAATGAAGTGATTGAGTTTCTACTAGTGATTGTCTTTGTACTAGTACTAATGATTGTTGATATTTATGTTTCTTCAAACAATAATTAAAAAAAATATATTATTATGAACACAATCTTAACACGCTTTATTTCACAATACACTGCAACTTTACGACTACACCGCGGCGTCCTGCGTGCGCGATCTAGCCGGCGATCAGATAGCGCAGTAGTATTTGTACCGACTGGTTCGCACCAAACGCGATCTACCGCGATCAAAAAACGGTTGACAATCAGATGGCGAACGCGCACGCAGACAAAGGCTGCCGCGTTGTGGTTGTACCTTGAAGTTTCTCACACTGCGATGACATCTAACATTCTCTACTAAGCACAATGAGATTTACGACTGACGCTTGAAAAATGAGGGCCTCACCTGTTGCCCTCCGAGCCGATGCCGCGATGCTGTTAAATGAATATTGATGAGTAAGCGATCACAAGACTTTAGCTTGACGCGTTAGGGCTAAGTTCTGAGGGGCCGCTATGTCAGAAGCTAAGTGGAGGGCGTGAACGCTGTGTTTAGGGTAGATAAATTGCTTACCCTAGATATGTAGGTAATAACTAAAACATTCCTAGGGCTTTTAACAATTATTCCTTATTAAATTTATCTTTTTAACTTACTTCACAAAAAAGGAGGAGGTTCTCAATTCGACTGTATTTTTTTTAATGTTTGTTAGGTACCTCAGAACTCCGTCAAATCTTAACTGATATGAAAAACTATTTTTTTGTTTGGGAGATTATGCCTCCCGTTTGGTCCCATTCAAATTATATCTCCGGAGATAAACAATATAAACAAATTTGTATACCTTGATGACATGATTGTGACTACTGGCTACTTTGACTATCGCGACATGTGAAGTCGATTTTTTCGTTTTGTACGATCATAAATTATTTTAATACTAAATTTAGTAGACTGATTTTTTTGCTTTAACTGACTTCCAGAAAGGGTGAGGTTATCAACTCTACCGTATGGGATTTTTTAACCGACTTCACAAAAAAGGAGGAGGTTCTCAATTCGACTGTATTTTTTTAAATGTTTGTGACCTCAGAACTCCGTCAAATCTAGGCAAGCTTTATCTTCAAAGTGGTCCCAAATTAATTTTTACAAAGATCTGACGATACATGTTTCAAACTTGCAACTGAAACTGACTCGCGTGGCATGTGAAGTCTATTTTTAATGTTTTTTAAAACTATCTTAATAATCTATAGCATTAACATCTACAATTCTGCATATTAGCTCTCTATTGTATCGTGAAAGATTATTTAATTCCGTATGCCAGGGGTTCGGACATAAAATGAAAATTTACGAAGCGGCTTATATAAATGTCGTACCAGTCTTAATTTCATTTGTAGAGGACGCAAATGAGTCTGTGGTTGCTAAGCTCGGAGGAGTACGTATTGTACGTTGGACATATATATATATGGTGTTATTTTGACTCTCGTACTATACGTATTATTGTTCTGATCAAAAGCATTGTTCTATTTCTTAGTGATAATTTTTTGGATATTTTGTTCTCACACTTATTTAGATTTTTCTATAGCATTGAGCAGTTATATTGGAATTATTGTACAATGTGTTTTCTAGACGTTTGAACTTGTAATTCCTTGGATTTTATCATTTTTAAATGCCACAGGTTTTACTATTAATTATATTTATTAAACCAACCGTCTCAATAATCTGTAGGGATGATTAAAATGAGTTAAACTTTAGTTTACCGATCGAGTTAGAGGTCAGAATTTTTATTGAAAATATAATGTTATAAGGAGTCTACACGTAAAGTTGTAATGTTATGTAAGATACCGTCAAACTAAATTTTATTATTACTACTGATCTTTTGTACTTCAATTACCTAACAAGCAAAAAAAAATCATATATCCAGTCTTTTAAAAAAAGAATATTACAATATCAATAAATTTTGGAAACATTAATGTATACATTACGTAGCAATTAAAAAAATGTTAAACAACACGAAAGGACGAAAAGATTTTTATCTGTGAGAAAATGTTTCATTCCAGCTAATAAAGCCGGCACAATTTATCACTGTCTCGCTCTAATGTCTGTTCACACCTCGGAGATGCCTTGGATTGTTTTACGGAGAGTGGACATTTATTTTCATGTATATTGAGAGTAGCATATATCATTGCAATGTTACTTAATAAAACAAACACGTGTTGTAGGTATAAACGGAATTTCATCTAGTTTGTTTTTTGACTGAGTTGACAGGAGAAGCCAGTATAGGTACATTATAAAGATTGAACAAAAATATTTTTTTAGTTTGTATATTTTTAAATAGACTTGGAAAACGGAAGAGTTTCTCAATTATTCTGCATGTTTATTGTTGCATCTTGTTTACCCAATTACTCCGCTAATTGGCAACTAATTTGAATGATTCTTTTTATATGTAGGTTTCATGGCGATAAACGTCTCAAAATTGTTACTGAAACTGACTCGCGCGGCATGTATCTCTTTAGTCGGTCTTTCGGTCATGAGTGTATTAAAATTATTAGGTACCTATTTATTTAGAGCTTATTTTCTTCTTTTTAACCGACTTCAAAAAAGGAGGAGGTTTCTCAATTTGACCGTATATATATATATCTCTTTTTTTATGTTTGTTCGCGGATAACTTCGTCGTTTATGAATTGATTTTGATTATTATTTTTTTTGTTGGAAAGGAGATATCTCAAGTGTGGTACCATGGTAATTTTATCGAGGTCTGATAAGTATCTCCAGAGATATTGAGATAAACACCTCAAAATTGGTACTGAAAATGAATAGCGCGGCATTGAAATCGGTTCTTTTTTAGTTTTTAAACGATATTATTAATCAACAATTTCCTGAATTTAGTTCATACAAACGCAACTATACTAATACGAACGCAATAAAAATGCAACGCACGACAATTCCTCCAAAAAGCGGCACACGAAAAACACTCACTAACATGCAAAATTATTTAAATTTTCAACAGACCACTTTAAAGGACCGTTTGTTAAACTATCGCATAATTACCTCTTCATTTTACAGTGGTTAAAGGGTAAAAAATAAAGTTTTTTCAGCTATTGTCTGTTGCAGACATAGTAACCTGTTGCGCTGGCTTCATCCACCGTCGGAACAAAAGTCGGTGACAAAAGAGAACATGGCCTTTGTTACTGTATTCCTCCGGAGTTAGGTAGGTTATTAATCTGGAAGTTGATAATGATATCGTATGTAATCTTAATATGTATGCTTTTATATAGGCTATTGATTTTTTTATGTCTTGGGGCTTCAATGACATGCTCAAGTTAACGAGACGATAAAGATTATGGATTTGATGTAATATCCTTTCTGACATGGATAGTTATGAATGTATGTATATACTACAAGTATCCCGCGGTCCCCCCCGCGTTAAAATAAGGTACTTGTAAAGACTAGCCTATTTGTTATTTCAGGTAATAACCGTTTAAGCCGAATTCATCGATAGTTTTGTCGTTTGTTTGTTTGATTTATAGTACTAGATGTGCCCCGCGGTTTCGCCCGCGTTAAAAACTTCATTCATTTCTTTAATTTTTTTTCGTAAAAATACATGAAAATCTGAATTAGCCATATCGGTCTACCCGTTTTCAAGTTATAGCGTGACCAAGGAAATAGGGACTCATTTATATAAAACCCAAAAAATCATATTGATTTTCAAACTTTGTTTTGTTTGTTTGTACCCCATTTCACTCTCTTAAAAAAGCCTGAAACACATATTTACTTACTTATTTACAGAAGTACTTGTGAGAAGTTTCCAATAAAATAGACTATCTTATGTTGTTTTTATATAGAAACTTTGAACTCCCGTTTCATCCCTTTAAGGGGTGAATTTTGGAAAATCCTTTCCAAGCGGATACCTACGTCATAACTCATAACAACTATCGCATGCCAAATTTCGCCAAATCCGTTAAGTGGTTTGAGCTGTGCGTTGATAGATCAGTCAGTTAGTCAGTCAGTCGGTAACGTTTGCTGTTTTTATTATATAGGTACAGATTTCATTATTTACGTCAAACTGTATTTCCCTACATATGTGAATGGAACCAGGGAATACATGTTTTCTATACTTACAAATTTCATTTTGCACACGAATGTTGAGTGAATCAAACCAAGTATGTAATAAAATTTACCATAGAAACTTTATCACCCTGTTCAACCGTTTTAGGGGATGATTTATGAAAATGAAAGTACCTTATTATGTTTTATTTCAGGACCTATACTATGTACATTTCTAATATCATCAAAATCGTGGAAACCAACATTAATGTATTTTCTATGATTTCTCCAGATAAAATTAAATGTTTACTCCCCTAGGGGTAGATTTGAAAGAAATAAAAAATACATGTTTCATTGTTTGTTTTAAGTTTTATTTGTACCCAGTTTTGAGTGAACCGGACCAAGGAATAACATTTTTCATGGAAACTTTATCGCCCCATGAACCCCTTCAGGGGTTGAATTTAGAAAATCAAATCAACCTATGTGTTATTTCAAAATTTACGCTATCTACTTTTCAAATTTCATTGAAATCGGTAAATTAGTTATGCAGATACGTCAAAACAAACATGACTGGATTTTCTATGATTTTTCCAAACAAAATTCATTTTTCACTTCTAGGGGTAGATTTGGAAAATAAAAAATGCGTGTCTCATTATTTGTTTTATAGATTATATGTACCGAGTTTTGAGTGAATCAGACCAAGGAATACGTGAAAACAAACATTACGGAATTTTATATGACTTTTCCAAACAAAATCATTTTAGGGGTAGATTTGAAAAAATAAAGAACATGTGTGAACAAGGTTTGTTTGTACCGAGTTTTGAGAGAATCGGACAAAGGAATACGTGTATACAAATATTACTGATTTTTTTATAATTTCACAAAGAATATTCATTTTTCAAGCCCCCTACGGGTCATCATAATCAGCCGGTATCAGTCCACTGCTAGACATAGGCCTCTCCCAAGTCATGCCACTGAGCCCGATCTTCGGCTCTTTGTTTCCAGTCACTGCCCACCGCTTTGCGAATGTCGTCGCTCCACCTGGTCACAGGGCGTCCTACGCTACGTTTACCGATTCGCGGTCTCCACTCTATAACCAGTCTTCCCCAACGGTTATCGGTCCTACGGCAGATATGACCAGCCCACTGCCAGTTCAGTTTGCTAATCCGATGAGCTATGTCGATCACTTTAGTTCTCTGGCGAATTACTTCCTTACATTAATCCTGCAGAGAAACACCGAGCATAGTTCTTTCCATAGCTCGATGAGCGACTTTAATTGGTGGACGAGTCGAACCGTGAGTATCCACGTCTCGGCTCCGTAGGTCATGACGGGTAGGACGCACTGATTAAAGACTTTTGTCTTTAGGCACTGTGGTATATGCGACGAGAAGACTCGACGGAGTTTTCCAAATGCTGTCTAGCCCAGCTGAATTCTTCTCTGGATTTCCTTTTCGAAGTTATGTTTGCCTAGTTTGAGCGTCTGCCCTATGTAAACATACTTAGTGACAACTTCGAGTGGGATTCCATCTACGGCAATCGGTTCCGAAACAACGTGCTCGTTGTACATGACTTTGGTTTTATCCAAATTCATCCGGAGACCGATGCGACGAGAAGAATCAGCTAGGCCATTTAACATCCTTCCCTACGGGTAGTTTTAAAAAAATGAAATACACGATCATTATTTGTTTTAAAGTTTATTTGTACCGAGTTTTGAGTAAATCGGCCCAAGGAATGTCTTAAGTTAGAACCTACACTATCTACGTTTTAAATTTTATTAAAATTGGTTAAGTGTTTATCGAGATACGTGGTAACAAACATTCACACACACACACACACACACACACACACACACTTACTTACGCATTTATAATATTAGTAGGATAGGATAAAAAATGTAAAAATAACAAACAAAATCTGTTTTGCCGTTTATGCGTGATTGAATAACAAACTAACAGACCTTTTAACTTTCAAGCTGACTAATATTAATAAATAAAATATTAGTTAGGATATACTGCATTAAATTTAGACAAACACTTGACTTCTACATCCACGTGCTAAGTACAATCTAGTCCTTATATGAAATTAAAAGAAGGCAGTAGGAAAAGGCGCCGGGTAACCGAGCGAGAAAAAAAACCTTTTTAAACACAAGCTTTTATATAACTTAGGGCCAGAGTAAGTCAAGACAAATCCAACAAGCCCAAACACGACGGGTATAACATGTGTAGTTTAGGAGTTCCTTTGGCCACCTTCCAGCTCCATCATCAGATCAGCACCATGTCATCATATTATTGCATTATCACGCGATTTACACATGTTTGCAAAATTTCAGCTCAATCGAACCCCTGTAAGTCGCTCTAAAATCAATTGCAAGATTTGTGACGGAAAAATAAATTCGCCGTGAAGTAGAGATAAAGCTTGTAAAAATGACGGCCCGTTGACGTAAGGGATAGCTTGACTTGTAAGCGAGAGGTCGACGGTTCAAATCTTAGCGCGGGTGCTTGTCCACAGGTGGTAGAAACATAATATCAATGTTTCACCTGTCTTGCTACCAAAAAATAGATTACCATCAAGGACAAAACCTGCCACCATAACGATCAGCACAATCTTTTAGAGTCGGACCATTCTAGGCATATCGTTTTCATCATCTTCGACCACATCATCGCTTACCCCCAGGCGAGACAGTGGTCAAACGCTAGCTTATCAGATATAATAAAGAAACGTAGTCCAAGTTTCGAGCCGACTTTTAAATTGATAGAACGCTATTTTCACCATACTTAACTTCTTGTTGAACATTTGTATAATCAGCTAACCACCTTAGCTTTCTCATCACATAAATGTTTAAGTAACTGTCATACACCACCCAGACACAATTTTACAATCATAAAGTTGAGAATCGCCTTTGATATTGGACGACACCGGCGCCGTCCGCCGCCCGAGTAGGTACTTACGCTATAAGCCGCAAATGTGCAAGGGTTGTCAAAAAATCTACGAGCTGATAATATTAAGAGACGAAAATTGTTATTGATTTTGAATATACAATAGTACACCTTTTTAATATATAATTAAGATAGTTTAAAAACTAAAACAACTGACTTCCATTCCCCGCGAGTTAGTTTCAGTAGAAAGTTTGAGACGTTTATCGTCATATCTCAATGAAATTATAATAGGACTATCTCAGAAAATTAATGTGCCCTACCGATTAAAAAAAGAATTATTCGAATCGGTTTACAGTTGGCGGAGTAATCGCGTAACATACATACAAAAATTGACAACTAAAATAATCAATCATCAGTGTTGAAGAACCCGTAGCCCGTGCGCGAAATGTAGGTAGGTATATCAAATAAACGTGTTAGTAGCGTAGTGTTAAACTCTGGTTCACACAAAATCATAGCGACGTGATGTGATGTCTAACCTCAACTCAATTTTACTAAATACCAAGGCATGGGTTATTATTAATTTATAAAAAATAAATATTATATATCGTAAGTCAGAACAAGTCACAATTGTCCACCAATAAAATTCATGCCATCAACGATTCTCGTAACAAAAACTCGCTCGCGCTTTAACACGTTCACGGCGTCCCTCAACGTGCGATCCCACAAACTAAGCGAGATTGTGGGACGCGGTCCGCGCCGCCCGCCTCCCCGCGAGTACCCCGCCGTTGCTCTGCGCAAGTACATTCGATTCCAAACTGTATGATTGTAAAACTGTGACCGAGCTGAGTATCTCTAAATATTCAAATTCCGGATGCACGGTACCTAATGGAATTGCAAATGGAACAGATTCAGCACAAACACGCAGTGATTTGGTGATTTGATCGTTGCCACTCCGAATGCTCGTTGTTGCCAATGTGGCTATATTTTCTTTGTTGCCCTTTGAAGTGCGACAGACAAAGGAATGCGTTGAAAAAACAAAGTTGACATCAGTTGCAGTTCAAATTTTCCTATTAGGTATTTTGTTGGTTTTAACAAAGCTAGTGATATTTTTATTTTACTATCAACTATTTTTTATACATTTGAAGGATAAATCCAGCACGTTAAATATTGAGTATATGAATAGTAAATGTTGACATTCTGTATTTTTCAAAGTAATGATTTGACATAACAAAATATTGACTGCAAATGAGATTTTATAATTTTATTTTTGTTGACCTATTTCAATAAAAAAATATCAATGTAATGGCTTAACTTTAATTAAAACACAACAACCATTGTTTAAATAATTAGTAAAATTTGAAATGTTAAAGATATATTTTAAGTATACATAGTATGTTACGAATTTGCACATCATGATACATGGTAGAATGTATAGGCGACTATTTATTATTAATTATCATTTACCACCTACATTTTAACACAATGTAAACCTACATTCTGTGAAATAAATGAATGATTATGATTATGATTATAACTATAGCTGCGTCCAGAGGCTTTGCACGCATTGAATCCTGGTTATAAACCTTACTGTTGAATCGCTCATCTATTAATGAAAACCTCATTAAAGTTTAGGAATCAGGGAGGGTACATACCGAATAAGCGACTTTGTTTAATGCTATGTAAAGATATGACGATAAAGTTCGACTTTGACAGTAATTATAGAATTGAATTTGTCGCTACTTTCTTTCACGATTAGAATGATCTGCTTTAATTCAATATACCTTTTTCTCTAATATTGAAGACAAACAAGCATAAATCATTCTCATATCATAACTGATGACAATACGATGCGGTATGCGGTCTAAGATTATAATCTTGTTTGTTTGGAAGAGGAATACGGTATCGAGAACAATCATATATTATATATATATATATATATATATATATATATATATATATATATATATATCTATATATAATATATATCTTATTTCGATATTCACTCAGGAAAATGTCATATTTCTTATCTCATACCATATTTTTAATATAAAATCGTCCTGAGATAACATTAAATTTAACGGCTAAAGTCTAACATGTAAGTAAGTAAAGGTACAACCACACCGCGGCGTCCTGCGTCCGCGTGCGCGGGCGCGATCAGATAGTGCAGTAGTATTTGTACCGACTGGTTCAAACCAAACGCGATCTACGGCGATTAGAAAACGATTGGAAATCAGATCGCGCCCGCGCACGCGGATGCAAGACGCCGCGGAGTGGTTGTACCTTAATTCCGGCAATTTAACACCTGGAATAAACTATATTAAATTACATTTCATCATGATAATAAAAACCCCGTATAAATCTCGCCAAGCGATGGATGTTTTGTATTGAATTCATATAAACATAAAAGTTTCAGCGTACCCAAGCGATGCATTCAGCCCCCGATGTAACTTTGTCTTTATACGCGGTACACACTCAGTAAACATTCAAAGTTTCACCCACACGTTTGCTGAAGAGTGGTCTTGCTCTCAATACACTACTTGTTTAAAAATTTGTACGAATAAAATGCTGAGTGTATAAATTATTATATTTATTTTTTATTCGGTGGTTTTTCGTCTACCATCGAAACCTACAAGTGGTGGCAGATAGGCATAAGTATCCCTGTTTGAAATTAGGATTACAATAATTCGATTGTATTTTTTTATTGTTTGTCACCTCAGAACTCCGTTATTTATTAACCGATTTGGAATATTCTTCTAAAGTTAGAGAGGGTACACTTCCCGTTTGGTACAACTGTAAATTCATCGAGATCTGAAGAGTTTCTCTAGAGATATGGAAGAACCATGTTTGAGATGTTTTTCTACATATTTATATTTATACTGAACATTTTAAAATAAAATTTAAGTGATTCCACTTGAAAATTATAACCCTATCAAACAAAAAAAATATTTCCTGGCGCCTTTCATTGATCGGGGAATAGAGGTATATAAAATTAACCGGCCAAGTGCGTGTCGGGCCACGCGCAGTGTAGGGTTTCGTAGTAGCCCGTTATTCAATGCAAGTCTTTACCCGTTATAAACAAGCAACTAGGTACTTCGTCTTTGTCACTTTAAAGGCTTTATTCTAAGGATTTTGTATTTGGTACAAACTTATCCAACACCCAAGTTCAACGACTATTACTGCTAAACTAATAAAGTTATCTTAATCGCTATAGTTTTCCTTTAAAGTTCATGAAATGCACTATTATAATTTTTCCAGATTTTTCAAGCTAGCAGTTTAGCTTTTAAAGGGGGGGGGGGGGGGACGCCTTATTGGAAGAAAAAAATTCACTTAAAAGTTTAATATTTCGTGAATGGAGCATTCAATCGAAAAATAATATTAGCAACTCTTAAATAATTTTAAAAGACCTATTCAACGATATCCCACACGATGGGGTAGACGACGAAAAAAAATTCATCCCCACATCTCATGTAGGGGAGCTACCCTAAAAAAAATATTTTTCAAAATTTTATTTCACCACTTTGTCGGCGTAATTTATACTCCTACAAAATTACGGCTTTCTAGTATTAACGGTCTCTTAGCAAAACTTCGGACAGACAGACAGACAGACAGGCAGACAGACAGACAGGCAGACAGACAGACAGACGGACATGACGAAACTATAAGGGTTCCTTTTCAGGACTACGGAACCCTAAAAAGAACCTGATGATTTGAGAACCTTCTTTTTTTGAAGTCGGTTAAATACTCTCAACATCTCGTTTGAACTTTCAGTGTAATTATTCATTATAAAAATGATTTGAATAACTTCTTCTTTTTTGGGGTCGGTTAAACACTCTCAACATCTCGTTTGAAATTTCAGTGTACAAAATTATTAATTTTTAAAAATTGTGCACTTTTACCAGATACTGTAGTATAAAAAGTACACTGTCAATATTTAATAATAAATTCAAAAGATTCTTAGAGCGTTACCACGGGCGTTACTAAATTAACTTTGTCAGTACAGTACCTCACAGCGGGTAAACATTAGTTTCAGTCGACTCCTCATGCTTCTGAAGTGGATAAAACGAGCTGTGTTTTTAGTGCTGCATTTTCATCCAGTAGTTTGTTGTTGATATTACAAAATGGAGAGCTCTATTTTATAGCAACTATACTATATATGAAGCAGAGCTGCTAGAACGTGGTTTCAACCGACTTCCAAAAAGTGGTAGGTTTTTTAATTCGTCTTATGTTTTTTTGCATGCTTCTGAAACTGAAAATGTTACATGTCTTAAATTTTGTATGTTTGTATGGTTAAACCCTGGGTATACACAATATATAAATGATATGCAGAAAACGGCACTCATCTTGTGATAATCTTCAGATAAAATTCGCTCAGAGTTGAATTTTTGGATAGGCACCTACTTTAGATATAAGATAAGATATTAGAAATTCATTATTGTTTTATTTGATGCGCTCTTGAGTGTACCCAATGTTTTTGAAGAGTTTACTTATATACAAGTGGATCGTACATATTACACATATTACATACAACTGGACCCTGTATAATTTATGATCGTACAAAACAAAAAAACCGACTTCACATGCCGCGATAGTCAAAGAACTGGCTAGTTATAATCATGTCGTCAAAGTATACAAATATTTTATATCCATATCTCCGGAGATAACTGTCAGATCTCGATAAAATTTGAATGGGACTAAACGGGAGGCATAACCTCTCAAACAAAAAAAGATTATTTTCAAATCGGTTAAAATTTGACGGAGTTCTGAGGTAACAAAAAAAAACAGTTGAATTGAGTACCTCCTCCGTTTTTGTAAAGTCAGTTAAAAATATAATTTCAATAAAATTAAAAAAATCTAAATTGCGTAGGAAACGTCACAGAGTAGAATTTAAAGGCTTTCAAATATTTAGACTCATTTTGTTGCTAATGTATGGCTATTATGCTTTGAGTATTCACCTCTGAATACTCAAAGCTATTATGTATATTAAGTAATAGTTGAACCACCGTATTAGAAAAAAACTTATGTTTCATCTAGGTTATAAACTATCAGTGTGCCAAACTTCATTCAAATTCCTTCAGCCGATTAGGGAACAAACATACAATCTTCTAAACGTACAAACTTAGAAAATTATAATATTAGGATCTAGTGTTGAACACAAACATATTATAAGATATGAACGTAGCATATTTTGAGACATGTGGAATAGAATAAACACAATACTAAATTGTTAGCCTCGTGTGTTCGAACGGAAACATCTGTACGAGGCTGAACAAATTGTTCAGAACTCCTGCAAACTTGCAGGCTACGTGCTACGTCACTCTTATCATGACGTGTCTCGCATGTTTGCGGCAAAATAACACACGATCATAGAATTACACAAGTTATCTACCAGTCTACCACGTAAATATAACTTGTTTTTATTAATATTTACATTAGCGTTTATATACAGCTTTGTGTTTAGATTCTATTTTCGTAATACTCACACAAATGTACGAAGCTCTCTATGTTAGTGAATTTTGCTTTTTATAAGATTTTTTTAAGCTTACTAGCAATGTGGGTTGCACATTACTATGTACCTAATCTTTTTAACGCCTCCAACTAAGCTAAAGATCTGGAGTCGATTCACGTCAATATAGCAAGGGAGTGAGGATCAAATTCGCGACCTTTTGATCGACCGAACGACGATCGATCAGGCCGACACCTTAGCCATTGGGCTTTTGCCGCTAATGGGTCCCAACTAGCAAAATCCTCTTACGTTTCTGACTTTATAAGAGTTCTGAGCTTATAGTGGTCGCTCTAATACGTTTGATCTTAATACCTTGTCTTAATTATGCATATAAGATTATTTTACAGTGCCGTTGTAAGCCACACTCTCCTAAAAAAGCATTTTTTAAGACTTATCACACTTGAGATCTAATATCCACATTTTCTAAGCTCATTTAATTTTATTACAAATTTTCTAAATGCTATTGTAAGAATGTTAGACTAATATCAGCATTGTGTTAGAGTACTTAAAACGTGTACATTTTGATCTTATTCAAAACTATTATAAGATCAACAGCAGTGGATAGGCACGGTATTAGAGTGATATTGAATCATCATACTTACAATAGAGAAAACGAGTCTAATTTAAGAATGTTTGATCTTAAATAGAATTTGTGACTAAAATTATGAGAATAAAATTTGATGTTGACTATTATATTTCACTTAAAGTATTTTAATGTGGTTACATAAAATACTATTTCACATCCCAAACGTTCACTCTTAAATTAAAATAATGTTTTATGTCAATTCGAAGAACTCTAATTTATTCCAGCATGACTCCATGTTGGAATTAATTAGATTACTTCTAAATGATCTTACAATAGTCTTATAGTGATTCTAATAAATGCAATACTAATGGCGACGCTTTTAATACAAATAAACAAATTAAATAATTAAACAAGAATACTAAATACTATATTTTGATGAGGCGCACGAGTTGTGACGCGTAAAATAGGGTCTACTTTACAGTAAATAATATTTTCCAATACTAATACTTACCGAAAAGCATAAAACGAAACACTTGTGAATAATGGTACGGTTATTACAATATAATTATTAAATACCTTTACAGTTTTCGATTTCTTTTTTATTAGTTGTAACTTTCAAACAAACACTATCTATACCAACAGTTTTTTTACGATTGTGTTTGATCTTAATGTAAATCAAAATAAGCTTTCTTACGCTCACAGGACTCTAACGTTAAAACAATGTAAGCCTTCGTACGCTTAAATTAGTTTTGGTAAGATTAATTTAAGTGCAAACAACATTCAATAAGACTGATATTAGAAAGATAATACGCTTATAAATGGTGCCCAAATGCAGGCTTATACGACGATGTAAGAATGGTATAAGAGCAAGAAATAGTGGTCTGATTGTTTTAAGTGTAGTTTTTGCTGGTTGGGTATTACCTTCTTTTGATTTGTTATGTGAGGAGGAAGTCTACTGAAGTGTAGTCAAATTCTATAAAAAGTAAAATAAATTAATTTTAATAATGAATATGTACAACTCCGCTGTGAGATTTAGTATGCAACACATAGTCCAAAATATTCCTCCCACTATATTTTGCATGCTAGAAATCCAGCAACAAGCGTTGTTGCCCGTTATGCTGTGAAAGCTTTGCAATCCTAATATTGACGTTCACGACTTTGCAGTAGCATTCAGCTGCATGTAATCTATGCCCAGCCTGGCATACGATAGGTCAGTTCGAGCCATTAGAGCGTAGCGCTTAACACTGTATATACCATCAGTTGATAATCGATCGTGTTAAAGAGAGTTTAGATGTCAATTAGTTGTAGATAGGATATAATTGCTAACCACGTAGAATATAGTTCAGTAAATCTATCGTTAATAATGACATTACTACGATCAGCCTTTTATTTTAAAATTTATATTATTATCTGACGCGACTGTTTAACAGGTATACAGTATGCTTACTAGTATTTGGATAATGAATATACAATCATTACGTTTATTACCAGGATTAGACGCGGGCAAAGCCGCGGTGTGCCGCTGATAAGATTTAAAAAATATTAAATATAATTACCGAATTAGGTCACGAACGCAACCTTTTGACCCCAACACTAGTCGCATTAGGTAGTTCCAGACTTCCATCCATCATCCGAAAATCCGATAGAAATCTGGCCTGCTTGAGTCACAAACGACTATGCACACTTTCAGACGCGACTTACGGACATCCGATAATTTATTTGCACCATTTCAACTGACGCCGAGTTGTATGCAAATAACTGTGTGATTCAGTGACATCCTAACCCGGTGTGAGTAATGCTACAATACTAGGATTTACTTAAACCCAATATAAATAGACTCTATTTATTTCGTAAACGAGAACATGGAAGAAAGCTATTGTGTCTAATTGAGCTTGTAAAAGCTGTTCTGTTGTCTGTTCGCCTGTAACGTGACGTCACCGACCGGCATCACGAAGACCAGTGTTGGTTATTTGACTGAAAATTATAGTGAGGTGGGGCCGTTTGGTGACACTTTGCATATTACTTATGTCTAAGACTTATGTTTATAAATCATAAGTTTTATTTTACTTTTATTACTTTATTTTGTACCTACTATTATAACTATTTCTTCAAATAATAAAAATTTTCACATTCACTTTCTAAATAAGCGCATATCGTTTGCCAAATAAACAGTAGCTGTTAGTTCAAACAATATTTACAAGTATGCTAATTTCTACAGTTTTAAATACAAAAACATACACGTCGAATTGAGGACCTGTTTCTACGATAATTTTGTTGGTTAGTAACATATTTACAGTTGCGTTACAGCTTTTTAATCTATAATATATACGAATAAGATTCCCTTTATGGAAAGAAAACATTAATGTAAGTGTTTAAATTACAAGCATCGGATAATATGTGTTTTATTACCTGGACGAATATTCAAGGTTTATTGTTTAACTAAAGGTAGAATATATAAAAGAAATGCTAAGCCGCAATAGCAGCAATGTACAAAAACACTATTAAAATAATTTAAAATATAACCGCCACGAATTCTAAAACGATGATAAATATTAAAATAAATTGCCAAATTGAGTGTAATTGAAACGTAGAGATAAATATAAAGCTTTAAAAGCAAAAAGCTCGTTTATGGATAAAATAAATTAGGATTGAGTTCTATCCAATATTCTAAATAAATTTATGAGCTCTTTGCCCAAGTAAAATGAAATTAAAATCGACGTGGGTATGTATACATTAGAATTTCAGTGAAATGGTTCCCGGCAGTTAGTCGGGATTTTTTATTTAACCGACTTCAACAAATAGTAGATACTCCGTTCGACTGAATATTTTATGTTTGTTACTTCAAAAGTCTTTAAACTCTCTGCTGGAAGGAGCATTATATCGAAGTCTCACCTGACTTGCTCACAAAAAGTAGCTTACCACCATCACGGAAAATTCTTCCGCCATAACCTTACGGTGTTTCGGCAGCACCACTGCCTTCGAGAGTCAGGCCATTGTAGGCATAGCGTGTTCACCATCCAATATCTTGCCTGGTGGTAAGCGATGATGTGGTCGAAGATGGTGAACTGAATTCAGAGTTATATGTGTTGTATTATAGTATTGTATGTGTTATATTATTGTTAATGTATATACGTATGTATATAACGTAACAAAGTATTCTACTTTGTAACGCAGGCATAGCCGCGGGGCACAGTTAGTATTTTACATACAGACTATTAACGTCACTCCCATTTGTGAATATTTTGCTCATCTCAAAGACTTAAACCACCAGATTTGCATATTGTATTCCATCATAAATCCCACCACCCTGAGCCCTGAGACAATTGAACATTCATAGCGTCGGGTTACTGCTTAATTGAGAATGTGGGTGAAGTTTTAGAAGTTAACATTCTGTTTGTAATTTGAATCGTAATCGGGGTTTTAGCGGCTGATTTAAGAAGGATAATCTAATTATTTTAACTTTACATGAAACTGATCGCCTGATTTAGACAACGCAATAATAGTAATGAACCAGGATTGATAAATAGGAAACGTGCCATAGGAGAGGTGTCCAGTGGAAGAAAAAGAAGTGGTAAACAATGATGTCTGATTCAAAACTCTGGATTTTAAATCTGGAATTTAAAAGCTAACACAATATTCTAATGCTGGTGTAAATTAAAATGTAATTTGATTTTTATTGAGGTAACAAATTTTTCAATGAGTGAAAAAAAATGCCAAATCCTATATTTAATTTCTAGATAAGCAAATATTCTGTCAGTTTCATCTAGCTTGAAGGTAAATAAATATTCAGGCTCAAAGATAAGAATATCTAACAACATGCTCAAAAAGACTCATATCAAATTCAGCTGCAATAAACAGATTTATAGAATTTTATATTAACTTAAGTGATTGCCCGAAATTGTGTAGTCGAGTGACTACCGAGGTAATGGAACTGGAATATTCAAATAAAAATTGTATGCCCATTTGCTTCCCCGGAGATTTCTGTCAAAGATCTTTAGGACTTAATTTAACGAGTGAGTTAACGAAGCCAATTCATGTTTTTATTCGCATTTTCTGTTCTTAATTGCTTGATACAGAGATGGTACTTATGTGACATGCATTATTTTCAACCGACTTCTAAAAAGAGGAGGTTCTGAAGTCAGACGACTTCAGAACCGAATAAAAGAAGACGTTTATGTTGTTTTTTTTTGTATGTTTGTTAGCCGATTACTCTGCCACTTGTTAACCGATTTCAATGATTCTTTTTACATAGGTAGGGTACATCGTACATCAAGATGGTTCCATTTATCAAGATTCATTAAGTATCTCCGAGATATGACGATAAATGGTTGTCGTTTTTAGGGTTCCGTAGTCCTGACAAGGAACCCTTATAGTTTCGTCATTTCCGTCTGTCTGTCTGTTTGTCTGTCTGTCCGAGGTTTTGCTAAGAGACCGTTAATACTAGAACGCTGTCATTTTGTGGGGATATGTATATAAATAACGCCGACAAAGTGAAAATTTTGAAAAATATTTTTTTTGGGTAGCTCCCCTATATAAGAAGTGGGGATGAATTTTTTTTTCATCGTCTACCCCATCGTGTGGGTTATCGTTGAATAGGTATTTTAAAATTACTTAAGAGTTGCTAATACTATTTTTCGATTGAATGCTCCATTTACGAAATATTAAACTTTAAAGTGCAAATTTTTGTTCCAGTAGGGCGTCCCGCCCCCCCTCTAAAAGCTAAACTGCTTGAAAAATCTGGAAAAATTCGTGGTAATAGCGCATTTCATGAACTTTAAAGGAAAATTATAGCGGTTAAGATAACTTAATTAGTTTAGCAGTAATAGTCGTTGAACTTGGGTGTTGGATAATTTTGTACCAAATACAAAATCCTTAGAATAAATCCTTTAAAGTGACAAAGGCGGAGTACCTAGTTGCTTGTTTATAACGGGTAAAGACTTGCATTGAATAACAGGCTACTACGGAACCCTACACTGTGCGTGACCCGACACGCACTTGGCCGGTTGTTTTCTTTTGTTTTGTATGAATGTTACGCGATTACTCCGTCAATTGTGAACCGATTTGAATGGTTAATTTTTTAACGTACGTTAGTACGTGCGTTAGGGTACGTTTTCGAAGTGGTCCCATTTTAATTTCATCGAGATCTGAGAAGTATCTTGAGATATATGACGATAAACGTCTCAAACTTGCTACTGAAATTGACGCGGGGCATGGAAGTCGGTTGTTTTCGTTTTTTAAACTATCTTAATTATTAAACAAGGGCGAAGAATAAGCTTTGATACACTACACGAGCGAGGATAAATTCCACCTTCATTAAATTTATAATTTTCTTGTGTTTATGAACTAAATAAATTAGCAAAATTACCACTACAATTTGCCGCAAAGTTTTAATTTGCCGCAAAGTTCCCGACGTGTGAATCAATTTATATATTTTGTCATAAATAACATAATAACATAAACGCGCGCATTTTATCCAGATATAACAGAACGTGCTCAAAATTCTAAATGGATCTCGTAGATATAAAATTGCGGTTTTATGACATCGGGATAAAAGTTGTACAAAGACAAGACAGTATTATCAGCTAGAACCAATCTGTAAGAGTGCTTCAAAATGGTCCAACTGGGCGGAAACGAGATATCACTTAATGCGGCAATGGAGGACATCAAACTTGGCTTGTACTTCAAAACAAATAGGGGTCAAAAAGCTCAGCAGGTCGTGCCAAAGTGTCTGTCAGTGGAGGGTCCTTACCCTCTCCAAGATTTTCGTATATTAATTAAATTTCTGGTACCGGCCCAAAGACATTTACGAAACGGTTTTAATAAAGTTGGAACTGAACGAAGACTTTTCTTTGGATATTACTCGTAAAGCTTGTTTCTTGTTTGAAAGGTATTGGGGAATTAAAGTATAAATTAGGGTCAGTTCACACCGCGCCGATGCGATTGGAGGCGCGCGGCGCAGCGCGGCGTTGCCAGAAGCCGCGCGGCGCTGGCCGACGCCGCGCGGCGCATCGAAACGCGCGACGCCACCAAATGTTTTTTTTTGTTTTTAATTATCTCAGTGCAATTTGTATCTTATTGTGTAGTTAATAAAGTTTAATTGTTTATCACGCGATTCACTTGTTTCTTCTTGTTGCGCCGCGCGGCGCAGCCAGAAGCCGCGTGGTGCAGCGCGGCGCCGCGCGGCGCACCGAGACGCCGTGCGGCGCAGCTCGAAGCCGCCGAACTAACTCAATGAAATGTGTATCTTTTTGTATAGTTAATAAAGTTTTTTTTTGTAATACTCTCTTAATAAGTGTGCGCCGCGTCGCGTCGCGTCGCGGCGTGAGCCGACACTAAGGGTCCCCGCACACGGGCCACGGGCCACAACCACAAAACGCCGCCACCGGCATATTTCCTATAGTTTTCATACATTTATCATGTAGCGTGTGGCGGCCACCGGCGTCAACCGTGTGCGGCGAGTCCATATAAAATGTATGAAAACTATAGGAAATATGCCGGTGGCGGCTTGTGGCCGGTGGCCCGTGTGCGCCGGGCCTTAGTCAGAAAGATTAGATTAGATTTTATTAGATACATTTTTATTTAAAAAAAAAAAATATTTTTTAATTTTTTTACCAGGAATGTACGACATAAATATTCGACGCAGCAAAACTGTTTCTTTTTAAAACACCTACCAAAATGTTGATTGCCTAATTAGACAAAGGTTCGCTATGCCCAGTTTAGAGAAAATTAAAATTATCCGAAATAGCTCGTTAACTTTAAGTGAAATTGTTCAGAGGCAACACTAAATTTCAGGCATTATGTTGATTTTGCTATTGTGGAAGCCAAGAGAAACTCGGTCAGTGGACAGGTTAGATTTAATGTGATTTTGATTGTTATGTTAAAGAGCAGTTAGAACATAGCTTCAAAAGATTTTACTATATGTATATTATTATATAATTGCGTGCCACTGGGATATATTATATTGAATACACGCTGTGTATGATTTTCCTTTCCTACGTTTGTCCTTTACGAGATCTGTTTCTTATTTTAATTGGTTGTGGTATTTCGTGACGGTGCGAAGAATAAAGGACTGTCTCACACACAGTGTTTGCCATTTCTCGTACATATCGATCGTCAGAAACCTATAAGGCAGACCTGCTCCAACCTTCAATAATATGCGTTTTTATAGCACCTCCCCGCAATGTGTTGCCTAAAATATTGTATTAGGGATTGACACAATGAATTATCTACATCATTTTAATGACGTCGAGATCGGCGACGTGTGTCATTTTAGTCATTTTCCATAGGGTGAAATTGTACTCAAGTAACTGCGTTTGTACAAATGTTTTATATACGCAGACGTACATTCGTTATAAGTTCTTATCGCATTGTAACACATTTCAATGCTGCAGCATTAAAAAACTGTTGTGTATTAAACTTAACTCCTAGTTATAGAGTTTATACATCAATCTACAAATTAAACACTTACTCTTGATTAAATTAATAATTCCTATCGACTAACTTCATTCAGATTCAATTGATGGCTTTCAAAGCCATCAACCGGAACATTTTGAATCCGAAAAACTATTTCAATTTTGCAACTCTGAAAGGGTGTCGGGTTGCTTTGCTCGAACCACCGGAGCGGACTTTATTTTTATTAATTGCACCTGTTACAAAATAAACTTCCTTTTGCATTTATTTTTATGAGAGTAACAACATTTTGTCTTCTTTTGTAATGTACGAACTTTTATGTTTTACCTTGAGAGCGTTTGTTAAAACCTCGCTAAAACTTTTTTTACAGGCTTGCATGCATGTTCGTTTTTAGGGCTCCGTACTTAAAAGGTGCCAGCGGGACCATATTATTACTCCACTGTCAGTCTATCTGTCCGTCTGTCTGTCACATGGCATCTTTTGAACCGTAATAGATAGGACATTTGAATTTCTCATAAAGTGCGCGTTACTATTGCCGCTATACAAATAATAAAAACATAATAAAATTCTAAGGCGGCAATAGCCCAATGGATAGGGTGCAGGACTGGCGATCGAGAGGTCGTGAGTTCGATCCCCACCCCACCCATTGCACTATTGACGTAAACCCACTCCAGACACAAGCATATTTAGTTTAGTTGGAGGGGTTAACAAGAATACTAGTAATGTGCAAACCACATTCCGAGTAATCTTTTTAAAAAAAAAAGGTTAATAATGAATTATGTTATAAGAATATAAGCAACATGATATTCTGGCAATTTTATGAACCGCAATATGCAATTGATGTTTTCACAGAATGTGTAGGACTATGTTGTTACCGTGACAGCAAAAAAAAGGAGGAGGTTTCTCAATTCGACCGTATATGTTTTTTTATATATTTTTTTTAATGTTTGTTCGCGGATAATTTCGTCGTTTATGAACCGATTTTGATTATTCTTTTTTTGTTGGAAAGGAAATATCCCAAGTGTGGTACCATAGTAATTTTATCGAGGTCTGATGAGTATCTCCGGAGATATGGAGATAAACACCTCAAAATTGGTACTGAAAATTAATAGCGTGGCATTGAAGTCGGTTCTTTTTAGTTTTTTAAACGATCTTATTTGGCATCAACTGTTTTCTTTTACACCGAACTGGGTAGCAATTGGCCACTATCTCACCAGATGTTAAGTGATGATGCGATCGATGATGGAGCGCGCTTACCCAGAAGAGACCTAATCGCTTGCGATTTGAAGACCCCTATATTACCTATCACATCGCATTTAAAACATCAGTATAATCGTGTATACCATCGGAATCAGTCACTTTTCTTAACAGTTAAATATAATAATATTACACCAAATTGAGCTCAGAGTCAGCTCAAAGTGAGCCACAGGAGAGGCCTATGTCCAACAGTGGACGAATGCTGACTGTTAATTATTAATGATGATGATACTAAATCGTTTCTTCAGATATCATTCAGTAGTCAATTTTCCATTAAAATACTCTAATATCTCTCTATAAACTCGAGATACTTCCATACAAGTGATTATATCACAGAAGTCTTAATACTAAGGTACCATATTATTAAGACTTCTGTACATTATTATAGCCACAACGTTCCTTAACATGCCTCAGTGCACGTTTATTATTATTATTTAGAAGGATAGCGTGTATGACCCACATGCAATGTTGCAGGGATCATTACAGGGTTAGCACGCAAGTCCTCCTTTGCTTGAGGAAATTGCTGGTAGCCTTTTTACAACGCTTATAGTTAACCCGAACAAAGTCAAACTAATAGTATAATAAGTCAAACTAATAAGTAATAATTTAGTCAAACTAATAAGACTAGCTGTAACAGCATCTCGAACTGGTCATACATGTATTTATTATTGTGAGAATCCATCTTAGTGTGTTTATACGAGTATTATTAATTTTTACAAGCTTTTATTTAACTTGCAATGTATGTATGTATGTATGTATGTATGTCACTATGTATGTTCGGGTGGAATCTTGGAAGCTAAATTAGACCCACTTCCCGATGTCCGATTGGACTCAAATTTGGTGTACTTATGTGACAATACAATAATATATGGTACCATGAAGCTGGTCTGATGATGGAGACGGAAGGTGGCCACGGCATCTCTGTGATAAAACAACATAACCCCACCGAGTTTGGGCTCGATTGATTTCTCTTGAAGATAATTTTACGCCTAGGTGATATCCAGGGTCTGATGATGAAGCTGGAAGGTGGCCACAGCATCTCTGTGATAAATCAACATAACCCTACCGAGTTTGGGCTCGATAGAATTGCCTTGAAGAGAACTTTTCACATAGATGATATCCAGGGTCTGATAATAAAGCTGGAAGGTGGCCACGGCATCTCTGTGACAAATTAACGTAACTCTACCGAATTTGGGCTCGATTGATTCGTCTTGAAGAGAACTTTACACCTAGATAATATCCAGGGTCTGATGATGAAGCTGGAAGGTGGCCACGGCATCTCTGTGATAAATCAACGTAACTCTACCGAGTTTGGGCTTGATTGATTCGTCTTGAAGAAAACTTTACACCTAGATGATATTTAGCGACTGGTGATGAAGCTGGAAGGTGGCCGCGGCATCTCTATGATAAAATAACGTAACCCCAGTGAATTTGGGCTCAAATGATTCGTCTTGAGGAGCACTTTACACTTAAATGGTAGCCAGGATCTGATGACGAAGCTGTAAGGTGGCCATGGCATTTCTGTTATAAAGCAACATAGCCCCACCGAGTCGACTGATTTTCCTTGAAGAGCACTTCACCCATAATCACATCAAATATCCGTGGAATATTTTAAAACATCATGCCTTCTCTTAAATGCTTAGCTAGTTGGTAGGTAGTCGGTATCCTATACCTAGCTACTAAAAAGTTAAAAATAAATTATAAGAAAAAAATATTTTTTAAAACAAGCTTTTATCTGGGACAATGAACTAAAATGTTAAAAATAAATTCTAGTAAGTATTTGGCGTGTAGATACTTACCTATATTTTTAAAAGCTTGAGGCACTGAAGTATATTAATTACCTAGCCTGAAAAACGGGTAGTGCTTCAAGCTTTTAAGAATATAGGTAAGTACCTACACGCCAAATACTTACTAGAATTTATTTTTAACATTTTAGTTAATTGTCCCAGATAAAAGCTTGTTTTTAAAAATATTTTTTACTAATAATTTTTGTTTAACGAGTATATTTAATAGGCTAGCGGTTGAACCACTATCTTGCGTCGGTGGTAAGTGATGATGGGGTGGAAGATGGTGAACACGCTAGGTCTAGAATGGTCTGACTTTCAAGGGTTGTGTGCTGCCGGAACACCGTAAAATTATGGTGGCTCATTTAATTAGTAACTACACAAATGTATTAAATCTTGTTCGATTGGATACTTCCAACATCTTAATCTACAAAAAATTATTAAATTACGCATTACTAAACATAGTTTCACTAAAATGTCGCCGTAATCAAACTAAGTTTTAACGAGCCCTGGTATATTTGCTTGCCAACTTTTTGAGTCTGAAACAACTTTTTCATTATATTCAGGCTTTTACACTCTAAATGTTGGATAAAAGTTTAAGTTTAATTTTCCCGTAATCCAAAGTATTTAATTTTGTATTTTGTGTGAGCATTTCGAGCGTATTTACCGCCTTTGTACGCTTATTCTATTATATTTTTAACTAAATCATAATTTGTGGATTTTTAGGGTTCCGTAGTCCTGACAAAGAACCCTTATAGTTTCGTCATGTCCGTCTGTCTGTCTGTCTGTCTTTCCGAGGATTTGCTAAGATACCGTTAATATTAGAAAGCTGTTTTGTATGGGTATGTATATAAATTACGCCGAGAAAGTGGTGAAATAAAATGTTGAAAAATATTTTTTTTAGGGTAGCTCCCCTACATGAGAAGTGGGGATAATTTTTTTTTTCGTCATCTACCCCATCGTTTGGGGTATCGTTTAATAGGTCTTTTAAAATGACTTCAGGGTTGCTAATACTATTTTTCGATTGAATGCTCAATTTACGAAATAAAAACTGCTAGCTTGAAAAATCTAGGAAAATTCGTGATAATAGTGTATTTCATGAACTTTAAAGGAAAACTATAGCGGTTAAGATTTTTTATTAGTTTAGCAGTAATAATCGTTAAACATGGGTGTTAGATAATTTTGTACCAAATACAAAATGCTTAGAATAAATCCTTTAAAGTTACAAAGACGAAGTACCTGGTGGCTTGTTTATAACGGGTAAAGACTTGCATTGAATAACGTGCTACTACGGAACCCTACATTGCGCGTGATCCGACACGCACTTGGCCGGTTATTTCTTATTTATTCTTAAAAATTGCAAAGTATATGCAGAGTCTGTTTTTATAATGTTATGTTATATTGTATACATTTTTTTACCAACATACATGAGTTAGCGAATCTCTTAAATAGATTTTTGTTTCACAATATGTATGTGCGTGTTAGGAAACCTCCAACCCCCTCATGGTATTAAGACACTATCTATTGTCTGACTAGCCAGCCAGTGTTCTGGCAGCTGTCCTTGAGAGCCAGTTCTTATTCTTCGCCTAGCGTGCTAACACTTTAGTGGTCAAACGCTAGACTAATAAATAGGCTTGTGTTGTTGTTGTAATCTTTACGCGGGATGGAAGTAAGTAAAATTTACCAACTAAGCACTTACGTATTGCTTCAACGGCCTTTGATCCAGTATATAATCAATATTTCCATAAACATATAAAAATATTTTCAATTTCAGAACCTCCTTCTACTTTAATTTTATCAATTTAAAATACTTACAAAATGCAACAGCTTCACGCGACTTCAAGCCGCGAATATGTAACATTCGGGTAACAATATTTTTATCAAGCAACAGGGGAATATTACGGTTAACCGTAATAAATCCAATTGGCCATTCGGTACCCAAGGGTATCACTAGCGACCCACATATGTATACTGAATATTACATACAATGTACGACAAAAAATGCCAGATGTAGCCTCGCATACAGGCAAAGTAAAGCAGGAAAGAGAAATCCAAGACATAAATAATAATTGCCTGACTAAAACAAAAAGCTTCGTCATTGGACTATATACGTAAATATATATTAATGAAGCCGAAACTTACCAATATTTTGTCATCATCATCTGATATTTGTCGGCTAGGTTGCTCTTTCCAGACATGTGCCTCTATTCTCTAGTCACAATCCGCGATAACTATGCAGCTGAACGATCTACGCTATGCTTGCCTTACAATGACGAATATATATATACTATACTATATACTACTATAATCTATACTAGCACATGTTGTATTTGAAGATATTTGATGTACGGAATCGCATATAAGATCGGTGTTTTTCGCAAAACTATTTGCAGTGGTTTTTCTGCTCCACCTGACCTTTAAGTGGGTGTCCGTCTACTTATTATTTTTCTTCTATGTATTTATTGTACAAGTTCATATTAATATTGCTATGTACGGTACAGATAATTGGCTCAGTCTGACACGAAGAACCGAACGTGACCGGAATTGCCAAAGGATTTCTGTTTACGAAAGGCGACAGAAGTTTTGTTCGTGATTAGCAGACCTATTCTGATTGTGGTATAATATATTAAGAAAGAGGTTATTCTTTACTTTTAGGCGAGTTATAATTTATTTTATATTTTTTATATTAACGTATCGTGAGCGTTTAAGTAACTTGGAGGGTGATGAGTCAATTAAAATAGTTTTTATCGCCTAAATTTTTTTCTTTGTGTTATGCATGTATATTTAATATAATTAAATTACCTAGCCGAGAATAGAGCTCCCTAGTTCTGTGTCTCGTTTATTTTTGTAAATAAATTCACGCCGCAACATGCTTTGATGTTATAAGAATCAAATTCCAGAAAGTTATGTAAAGTGGCAATTTAAAGTAGATAAGCCAGGTGCTCCTATTCTTACTTTTGTTTTATGCACTTTGTTCGCGCCATAATTAGATCATCTACCTATATAACACCACACCCGCATCGCATTCGCTGAATTTTCTAGATTTCCATATTCGCATCCGAAAATTCGCATAACCTACACAGTCCACTTAAAATCATTTGTAATGCGTTTGTTGAAACTACGAGACAGTTATTGTTTTTTGGCTTGAAAGGAAACCTCGGTGAAATATACAGTATATACAGTAAATTCTTGTTTTAGATACAAGCCGAATCCGGCGAAAATGAAGAGAAAAATGACTGCTTTTCCATTTGAGTCGCAGCAGTATTATGTCCGCTGAATATTTTCATTTCAGCGTTCCTTTGTTTGATCCAAACCATCTCAATATTAACGAATTCCATTTACATTTATTTGCACAAAGTTTGATACTAGAGGCATTGTATACTTCAACTTTATGTTCAATACAAAGCTGAATGGCCGTCGGCTGAGCGAATAGCCTACATGCATAGATACATTGTGCAGGATGAAGTTTTCCTTTACTTATTGTGTTGGCTGTGATGTAAAAAATTCAATTCTTTTTTGGTTTGAAAGAAATATACGGAAATAAATTAGAGGATATTGTGAGAATAGGCATTTCCTTCATGTTGCCTTCACCAACTTTAGTGCTAAGGTGAAACATTTGGTGTGGTTGGTATATTTCAGGCCTAGTGTAGCAAAAAGTGAGACAGTGGTCAAACGCGAGCCTAAAGGCCAGTTTCATCGCTAGTTATCTGACATATGACGCCATATAAAAGCTGTCTTAATCTGTCAGATTTCTTCATATAAGCGCTATCATGAACCGGTGAAACTGGCCCTAAATGTTATAATAATACTGTAATTTAAAACCAACGCCGATTAATCTATTTATAATCAGTTCATTGAGACCATTCCAATGCGCTTAAGCACGACATCTCTGCTGTTAGTTGGCAGAAGTTGAGTATTCTGCAGATTCTACGAGATGGACAGGGTACTTGGACTTTCAATATGGTTAAAGCAATAGATATCGAATTGATAACAGCTATAAACGTAGCTTTCATAGCCTCAACAACAAGGGAGCTCATTATCTTCAACGGGCTTTGATTTTTTTGGAAACAAAGCTATGAAAATGTTTTAATAAGTCACCTATCAAACAAAGATAAAAATTAAATCAAAATCGGTGTATCTGTTTGGGAGTTCGATGCACACATTACCCTAAGCGGAAAACATCTTTTATTTTCATGTATCAAAAAGGAAGCATTTATAAAGACAGTGAGAAAACTGTCTTTTTAATTTCCATATAAACTACAGTTCGTATTTTGAGGTTATAAAATATCGATCGGACACAGAATATTATCTTGTATTTTGACAGACATGGAGTTCATATCTATGCATTCGCGTCAGAAGGATAAAACCCTGATCCTACACGAAATCCTTTGGTGCGAAATAGATGACCACTGCCGTTTGATGGGCTTGAAGTTTTTTTTCCCGTTCCGAAATGATTTACGATAACGTAGCGTTGTGCAACACTTTCAACATTTCAGCATATATATTATGTCGCAGGCAGATAGCTTAATTAGCCGTTCAATTAATCGCCTAGCCTCTTAACTAAACAGCGCCGTTAAACTAAATTTCTGAATGATATCCAGCCATTTGATCAAATAGCCAGGCAAATGACTTGGATCGATGACATTTCATTACTTGCCTAGCCATTTGATCAAACAGCTAGGTAAATGACTTGGATCGATGACGTTTCATTACTTGCCTAGCCTGTTCATTAGTCTTAAGGCAACACACTAGGAACAGTGACCACCGCGTGACGTGCGCCGACGACCGAAGCGAGGAGGGGAGCCGCAACAGCGGCCGCGCGTCACCAGAAATATATGTATATGCATATCAAATATTATGTTTCTTTGAAGTGTGACACACTTTATATTTTTGTAAATTGTTAAACACAATCCAAAATTTCATCGTACCGACAGGACTTGAACTAGCAACCTCCGTTATGACATGTTCCGGTGCTTTGCCAATTAAGCCACGGTGCGAAGTATCGTTACGACGAAATTAGTGGATTGCATTTGTTAACCCAATTATGCATTGGTGGCGCCATCTATGACTACTTATTACGTAAGTTAATCATTCGGAAGAAATCATTACAGTTTTCAAATCCGACGAGAGATGTTGCACTGCGTAATGCATAACGTATATGCATATCATGCATACATATAAGCACGCGGTGGTCACTGTTCCTAGTGTGTTGCCTTAGTGTCAGACTAAGGCATTACATGACTGGCCTAAGCATTTGCCAGCCAATTTATTAAATGTTGTAACAAACGCTAAGGCTGGATATCATTCAGGAATTTAGTTGAACGCCGCTGTTTAGTTAAGAGGCTAGACGTTCAATTGAACGGCTAATTAATCTGCCTGCGACATATATACAGCACTAAATTGAGCTAAAGGCAGTTGAGAGAGACTAGCGATAGATAGATTTCTGTATTGGATGTTCCTCAAAGAGTTTAGAAAATTATAGTTACTAGCGTATGCTATTATTATGAGTAAATTTAAACTTTAGGCACGTTACCTAGTAATTTTTATTTCAAGATCTTTGCATACGACTAACAGGTTTTACGTCTATGGTTAATGTTCAGCATAAACTAGCACTTGTATTTTGTACAGAAGTGAGCCTGTGGAAACTTCTAAATGAACCCGCAAAGTTTCAAAGTAATTTTATACTCTACTATACTCGACGTGAGATGAGCAGCGTGTAATGGATTCCATTGTTGGAAGGTGTAACAGTAGGAGCGTTTTAGCTGAAGATGTACTTTTTTTTCTTTTTTTTATACGTTATAGGCTAGCGTTTGACCACTATCTCACCTGTTGGTAAGTGATGATGCGGTCGAAGATGGTAAGCACGCTAGGCCTAGAATGGGAACTGGCTCTCAAGGATAGCTGCCGGAACACATTAGATGTTTGGTGACAGATTTTCTAACTTGAGGGTGGTAGCTGGCCAGGCGGACACTAGATAGTGTCCTACCACCATGCGGGGGTTTTGTTGGTTTCTTAACGATGTTTTTCCTTCACCGGAGGGCCACTGTGAGAAGCGCACATAAATTTTTCGATAGAAAAATCCATTGGTGCACGGCGGTTTGAACTCGGTACCACGGCATCAAAGCCGAACGTTCTCCCGATTACGCCACCGGGCCCTCAAACTGAATGTACTGAACATATTTATATTTCTATGTTATTTTTTGATGGCTTTGTACAATCGGAGGTCCTCGATTTATGTGAATGTTGCATTTTTACCCGTCTACAGGACACTTATTCTTAAAGTCCGGCCACACCGCGGCGTCCTGCGATCTGCGGGTGCGATCTCAGTACTTTTCAATTGTTTTCTGACCACGTTTGGTGTAAACCAGTCGGTACAAATACTACCTAGATCGCGCACGCAGGACGCTGCGATGTGTCACACACGTGTTACACTTTCACATTTTTGAACCGAACGAACTATGTGTGTTAGTTACCTAACTTCGTTATTTATTAATCTTTGTAAACTTTACACTGTCGCGATTTGAACACATAGCTGTAAATATTAATATACGGACTTAGTAGTGGTCTCGTGACCACGATCAATGCAACTTGGCCGAAACGACGAGTCAAATAAAAATTTATGTTTTAAAGCGCGATAAGTCCCATATTTTTTCAATATTTATAACTATTTATTAAACCATTTGGAAAATTCTTTTTTTGTTTGAAAAGGATGATCCCGTTGTACTATTAATCGAAATTTAAGGAGAATCTCTAGAGATATAGAGATACACACCTAAAAATTGCAACTGAAAATGACTAACGCGGCACGAGAAGTCGTCTTAATAATACATCTATGAAGAGCTTGTCATGAATTATTATTATCTTATATCTATGATGTCTTATGATTTTATGCTTGTATTAATTATTTTTTAAAAATATTTAACACTTTTGTGGAAATACAAACTTTAATTTTGTTTTCGCTATGATGTTACGAAACCCGAGTAAAGTATCACAGAAATTACAATCCAAGTCAGATGCATTCACATTACCCCAAAACAGTAAAATACTTTCAAATACTTTCGATAGTATGTAAACTTACGAGAGGCAAATATTTTGTTTAGGCAAGAAATAAGGTTGTGGTAAATAACTTTTTGAAATACAAACACTTTTTAGAATTTCGCAAACAGTAGTAATTTAATCCTACCACCGTCCTGTATTTTTTATCATTTGTCAAGTCAAAGTGAAGATCAACAGGTCAAATTTCAGTATATTGTCTAAACGTGGACGTAATTTTTTGCACGGTGGTAGGACACAGTGTCCGCCTGGCCAGCTACCACCCTCAAGTTAGAAAATCTCTCACCAAACATCTAATGTGTTCCGGCAGCTATCCTTGAGAGCCAGTTCCCATTTGCATTCTAGGCCTAGCGTGTTAACATCCTCGACCGCATCATCACTTAGCAACAGGTGAGATAGTGGTAAAACGCTAGCCTATAAGATATAAAAAAACGTACATATCGAAAACCACCAACCATCCACATATTACATTTTGTATTTCAAAAGCTAAACAAGCGTAGTGTTTACAAACCCGATTGCAAGGTAAACAGGCTTGTATTGACGCCCATATATAACTGGGGCAGTCGTGTTATTCGACGGTCGCCTACTCAATCGAGTATAATTCTCAATTTGTCGTGTTTTCCTCGTCTCGCCGCCATATTTTCCAATATCTGGACATTTTCTATAGCCTCGAGCTGAAAGGATTTGGTTTGAATTAGTGTTACTATAAATGAATTCCTTTTAAGTGTGTGAAAGGCTTTTTTTTATTCTTCTACGCCAGCGTTTGACCACTTTCTCACCTGGTGGTTAACGATAATGTGATCGAAAATGGTGAACGCGCTAGGCTTAGAATACTCTGTCGGACTCTCAAGGCTTTTGTTATGATTAAATTATTAACTAGCCAAGAGCGAGACGTACTTGCACACGTAAGGCAAGTAGTAGGTAGTAAAAACAATGATACTTTTATCAAAATCGTGTAAATTCACGCAACTATACAATACCAAAATATGCATTATAATCTCGAATTAGACACATTTTGTGTAGGATGCCCTGTAAGTAGCTCAAGAGTAAATAGGTTTGATGTTAAAAACTGAAAAAATGCGTTCTCCGTAGGACGCATAAAGGGACATAACACCAAGACTGGCCAGCTGTTACGTTGCGCACAAAAATTACACAATTGCCACTCCTAACCTTATTATAAAACATTTTCAGATGTGTAGCATGAATCCGCCTGCTTATAAACTATCAATACGCTATAACAACAAATATGAAACAAATCAACACGATCCATTAGTTCCCTTCTATAGCACACCCCATCGTATAAGTTGATCACCGTCATCATTTTACACGGAGATATAGCACAAGCTTTACTCTGTAAACACGCACGTCTAAATACACATACACATAGATTTAACTAGATACCGTCAAACTACATAGTAACAATGGATGCCACAAGTTTTTAATAATAAAGTAATATGACAAGTCCAACGCTTACGGTAGGTACTACGCGTGTACTATGCGTGTGGTACAATTTAAAAAATTGCGGGGTAGATTTTTTAAATTCTTTATAAAATCGCACTTGAGTTAAGGCGTGATTAGAGTAACCGTACGCCACAAAATTTGCTCGATTTCGGCCGATCTGAAATGCCCAAATAAAATGGCTATTTAACCGGCTATTGTACTAAAAAGCTAATCAGTTAATCACTAATGTATTATTTTCATTACTCATGATGACAATGTAGTTGGTAGGGTATATGAGTACCTAACATGTAATGTTTACATATTATAATTAATTTTAGTTCTGTGGTGAGTATCCATACACAAAATTTAACAACACTTAAATTTCAAGCAGTAGTAGCAATGCCTTGACGTCCTGTTTAGGGTGTAGGTATTGTGAGTGAATATTCCTAGACTTTATTGCAGTTGATACGTGTGGTTGAAACGCACAATGTTTGTCAACTTACCTAGAAGTGAAGCCACTAAAACCACTCCAAATAGTGTGTTTGTTTGCCGGCTATTTGTGAAGGTACTCTAATACGACATAGATAACGTGTTTTATATATGTCTAGTGAAATTAAAGTCATCTTATGACATTCCTACCTGTAAAAATGCTACCTAGCAACTTTACATTAGAAGGTTAGAAGGAAAGCGCGCGTGGATTTTGGAATCGGTTTTCGAACACAGAGTGTCACTAGAAATTACGGTTGAACGCGGCTTCTAATGTTTTCTTCAATGCTGTGAAAATCCGCTCCAGAACAATGCAGCTAATGGGCCATGTTCATATGCCATAGTTCAATTCAAATGATAATAGCGTTAGCCTTTTATTTTTCCGATGAATTTGAGCTTATTCGATTGTCGACGCAAATTTTGTTTTCCAATTTTATAGTGGTTTTATTGTGCTTTGTTATTCACAAAGCTTTTATTGAAATGTTAGATTTAAATATTAAGTTTTACGAGAAACTTGTACGTTGCTGGTTTACTAGTCAGTCTAGACATTTTATCGCCGGTTAAATATGTTTTTAGTAAAATATCTTGATATATTTGAGCAATTGTTTTGTATCTTTACTTTTTTAGAATAAAAATAAAATAAGATTAAAAACTTCAAAAAAAAAAAAAACAACTACATTCCGCACGAGTCAGTTTCAGTAGCAAGTCTGACATTTTTATCGCCATTTTTCTGGAGATACTTATCAGATCTTGTTAAACTAATACTGAAGAATAATGAAAATTGGTTCATTTTCAGTGACACGTTTGAGGTGTTTATTCTTCTTTTTTTATATCTCTAGAGATTCTCATCAAATTTCAATGAATTTTATAATAAGTCCACCATAGAGATGTAGCCTACCCATGAAAAAAAAATCATTGGAATTGGTTCACTATTGGTAGAGCAATCGCGTAACAAACATTAAAAAAAAACGTAAGGACTAATTGAGCACCTCCTAATTTTTGGAAGTCTTATAAACTGTACCTGTTTTTATCAACATGACCAAAGTGAGCTTTAGTATTTCAATCTGTGTCTGTATTCCCACAAACGCAACCTCAGTGGGAATAAACAGGAATATACCCTCTAGACGCCCCTGGTTAATCAACGCAACAAGCTAATGTCCTAATTCAATTAGGTGATTACTGTTTGCTTGAAATAATGTTTAGTAAATTTATACGAGTAAACAGGTCCTAAATAGATTTCGTTTACAGATTGTAAGTCACGGTTGAAAGGACTTAGATTATAAAGACATTGAAATAATAAGATGGTTTTGGTTGACTTCTCTGATGTTATAGCATAGCATAATATAGTTAGCAGGGTTGTGGTTGCGCTATATGGGTTTTTATATCTACTAGACTAGTGTTTCACTAATATCTCGCCTGGTGGTAAGCGATCATGTGGTTGAAGATGGTAAACACGCTAGGCGTAGAATACTCTGACTCTCAAGAGCTGTGTGTTGCTGGAAAACCGTAAGGTTATGGCGGTAGGCACAGATATATATATACAAATATATATCTGTGCCGGTACGGTAGGTTTATTTCTTGATGATGCTAAGCTACTTTTTGGTAGCAAGTCTAGCGGAACATCTATATAATATGCTACTAAGGTAAATTAGATAGATGTTACTTGTCCAGGCTCTCGTCTTATTACTGTCTTTTACTCCCAAACAAATGTCATTAAATATTAGACAGCTTTGTTACTTAACATCATATGAGATAGGGGTTTAGAGTTTGCCAGTGCGCAATAATAAAAATACTAAATTCAAGATTTGAAATCACCCCCGAATGATCTATGTATATGTATCTGTTCATTGAGTTTATTCCAATGAGCCCAAACTCGACATATCTGCTGTAAGTTAATTGGTGAGGAGTTGAGTATTCTGCTGATTCCAGGAAATTTTTCCAGCAATAGGTCAATGCTACCGTGTTCTTAAAATACCATAGTATTCGTTGATACGGAACTTTGAAATGATCAGTCCTATAAAAGTTGATCTCATAGTGTCATCCATACCATCCTACCGCCAAACGGATTTTCTTGAATCAGAGTTAAAAACATTGATGAAGTATAGGAATCTAAATTAGTTTAAAAAAGTAATAAGATCGTTTAAAAAACTAAAAAGAGCCGCGCTATTAATTTTCCGTACCAATTTTGAAATGTTTATCTCCATATCTCTGGAGGTACTTATTAGACCTCGATAAAATTACCATGTTATCACAATTGGAATATCTCCTTTCTAACAAAATAAAGAATAAGCAAAATCGGTTCATAAACGACGAAGTTACCTGCGAACACACATTAAAAAAATATATACGGTCGAATTGAGAAACCTCTTCCTTTTTTTGAAGACGGTTAAAAACAAATTATATACGTAAACACATTTCTTGAGATTCCTAGACCAGGACATGCCTGTACCGCAGGCAATCAAATCAAAATCAAAAATATTATTACAGAACAGAAAACCTTTTTCTGATAACGTGCTTATCAACGCGTACTAATGAAAAATTTATAGGCTTCAGTGCATGCAATTTTTTTACTTTAAATGTTGTTTTTGTAACCGTTTTATATTTTCTAATAAATTATAAGTAAAAAAGATTTTTAAAAACAAGCTTTTATCTGGGACAATTTTTAACATTTTAGTTCATTGTACCAGATAAAAGCTTGTTTTTAAAATATTTTTTTCTTATTATTTATTTTTAACTTTTTAGTAGGTAGTTATAGAAACCGATTACCTACTACCTAAGTATTTAAGATAAGGCATGATGTTTTAAAATATTCCACGGATATTTGATGTGATTATGGGTAAAGAGCTCTTCAAGGAAAATCAATCGACTCGCAGGGGCTATGTTGCTTTATAACAGAAATGCCATAGCCACTTTACAGATTTATCATCAGATCCTGGCTATCATTTAAGTGTAAAGTGCTCCTCAAGACGAATCATTTGAGCCCAGATTCACTGGGGTTACGTTATTTTATCATAGAGATGCCGTGACCACCTTCCAGCTTCATCACCAGTCGCTAAATATCATCTAGGTGTAAAGTTCTCTTCAAGACGAATCAATCGAGCCCAAACTCGATAGAATTACGTTGATTTATCACAGAGATGCCGTGGCCACCTTCCAGCTTCATCATCAGACCCTGGATATTATCTAGGTGTAAAGTTCTCTTCAAGACGAATCAATCGAGCCCAAATTCGGTAGAGTTACGTTAATTTGTCACAGAGATGCCGTGGCCACCTTCCAGCTTTATTATCAGACCCTGGATATCATCTAGCTGAAAAGTTCTCTTCAAGATGAATCAATCGAGCCCAAACTCGGTAGGGCTATGTTGACTTATCACAGAGATGCCGTGGCCACTTTCCAGCTTCATCATCAGACCCTGGATATCATCTAGGTGAAAAGTTATTTTCAAGACGAATCAATCGAGCCCAAACTCGGTAGGGTTATGTTAATTTATCACAGAGATACCGTGGCCACCTTCCAGCTTCATCATCAGACCCTGAATATCATCTAGGCGTAAAGTTCTCTTCAAGACAAATCAATCGAGCCCAAACTCGGTGGGGTTATGTTATTTTATCACAGAGATGCCGTGGCCACCTTCCGTCTCCATCATCAGACCAGCTCCATGGTACCATATCATTGTATTGTCACCGAAGATACATACGTACACCAAATTTGAGTCCAATCGAACATCGGAAAGTGGGTCTAATTTAGCTTCCAAGATTCCACCCGAACATACATAGTGACATACATACATACATATACACATTGCAAGTTAAATAAAAGCTTGTAAAAAGTTACTTGTTAGCGCAAATTCTAGGAAAGAACGAGTTCACGAACAGAATATTGAATTTTTTTCAACTCTTCGGACCACAAAGTTCTAATTAAAAGTTGAGTGTTAACGTGAAATTAAATAACCCTATAACCGTAGCAAGCGTTAAACTGAACTTTTCCTCGTATCTAAAATGTACAGAAAATTTTAACCCGGATGTCCGTCGCAATGTCCGCTTTAACCGATTTTGTGGCTTTTGCTTTAAATGTTGCGGGGTTCCGGTTTGATTTATGTTTTCGTATGAGATTTTTAGGTTTATTTTGTGTAAATATAGATACGTTTTTGCGAAAACAGCGTTCGAGTTTTACTTTTTTACTGTATTTGGTTACACCTAAAAAAATGGTGTAAATGAATTTAGGAAAATATTTTCCGATTGTGTTATACACGATGTTGCCGAAAAGATGTTCGAAAATAAAATCACATTTTCCACTTCTGGGCGTCTAGACTTTTCACCTAAGCTGTTTGTTGTAAGAGGCCTAAAATATATATTGCTTTTGGACACTTAAGCTTTCCGTCTCAGGGTGAAATCTAGATATAGACCTAAAATAAATTTATAGGTCTGGTGAGTGAAAGAGTTTCGAGGTTCCAGAAATAGACGTCTAGGATAGAGAAAAATGTAGAGAAAAGAGCTAGAAGAATTACTTAAGTGCCACTTTGTGAGATTAATAGTTAGGACGAGAGACATACTTGGCGAGGTCCTTTCACATGATACCTATACATAAAGTCATTCAAATTATCAGTCAGTCAAATTATAATGAAGTACCTAGATACTAATATAAAAGATTATAGAACATGTAGAGTTCCTTAGTTAACTAAAAACATCTTCGTTATACTGTCTGTCCGCCCAACTTAATAATCTTCAACACTGATAAAAATTTCGATTAACAATTCAGTGCGCAAAACTCAGCTAAAACTCAAAATGCTATCATATGCTCATTTATTAGCGTCATAACAAGATAGTATCTAAAATATTAATGTGTCGGGTGTTTTTATGAGTGTAATATACGCCGCCCGCGGGCCACGTATCGTGGATGGACGCAACAGAGCGTTGATTTATGACCATATGACGTCAGTCGTCGCTATACGTAAATGGCCAGACGTGTAGCTCGCTGCTACGAAATATGTTTACTACGGTTTTTGTAGCATTTTAGAATTGCTTTTTAAAATGCATTGCTTGTAGAAATTCGTGAAATAATTTAAAGTATTATCTGTTTAATGAATAAACAATATGGAACAAGTAAAGATAAGAAATTAAAATAATGTTTTTGATATTATACTACAATAATACACAATCGTCAGAAAATGTAATGTTAGATTAATAACCTCATAACCTCACATATCTTGGCCTTTTGTCTACTTTTCGCCATTAATTACCGTATTGCTCCAACTCTACTTTATCATCCCAATTTATTCAGCTTATAAATTATTCTAAACATGTTTAGGATTAATTTTGCAAGTAATTAAAGACATTTAATTAGTCAAACAACTGTCCAAACTCCGAAGATTTCGATAACGTCTCCGATTTATCTTTGAATAATAGATTTAGAGGGCTTGGGATGAATAGGCAAGTTGATCTAGAATTATTTAGGGATTAGTTAATATCGTTAATTCTGAGCGCTATACTATGCATTTAAGCATTATTTATTCTGTTGCTTTGCATTTAAGTAAAACATAGCAGTTACAAATACTTCAAAATCACCTTTTTTATGATATAAGACAACAGACAGGACAAACCCGACGCTTGCCTGATCATCTGTAAAGGTACGGACACACCTGCGTGCGCGATCTAGACGGCGATCAGATAGCGTAGTAGTATTTGTACAGACTTGTTCACACCAAACGCGATCAGAAAACAATTGAAAAGTACGGAATCTCGCTCGCAGATCGCAGGACGCCGCGGTGTCGTACCAGTGTTGCAGGAGTATATAAGCGACAGTGACCAATCTGACAGGCCGTATGCTTGTTTATTATTGTTACATAATTATTATTATTTTTTTACGTGAGTGTGTACCTATTGTCACTGAACTCCTTTTTAAGAGTTGAATTTTGATGAATTTTTGTGTATTTGTGGTGCCTGGATGGTTTAGATTTACAAATAAGTAATAAGAGTTTTTGGGTTCATTTTTATGGTCTGGCAGGAACACAACCCTGTGTCCGATAGTTACCTACTTCTATAAAAACAAATGTATATGTTTAAGCTTATATATATTATTATATTACTTACTTATATTAATATTTCGCACAATAGTAACTGGAATATTCCAAAGAAGTTGAAAGTAGATAGTTGTTAGCGGATGTCACAACCAGGCCTCGTTAAGTTGGAAACTAAGCTTGATATCCTCGGGAAAATATAATGGAATGGTTTTTAATATTCAGAATATTGACCAAAGTTTAAAAAGCAATAATAATTATTATGGAAATTAGTTGAAAAGTCTTGTGGTATAAAGCATTGTGATAAAAAAGTGTGTATTTAATATTAAAATACTCAATATTAATTAATTTAGTTGTACAGTACACCTCTTCCGTTGTACCGACAGTTTAAGTTTTGAACAAACTAACTATCTATTATTTTAATGATATTATGATTGAGGTGTATTAAAAAAAATTGGAAAAACCTACAGAGCAAGAAATTGGCAAATTACACTAAAACTTTTTTGATGCCATTCTGACCACTTTCATACAAGGACCAAAACTAGCTACTGCCTATCAAATTTCATGCAGCTGGCAAGAGATTCAGGTCCAAAAACATACTTATCCAAATCAGAAGGTATTTAATATATTGAAAACCTAATTCTGTAAATCAGAGTGTGACTCCGAAGAAATAAGTTAATTTACCTGGAGAGTTAGACCATTCTAGGCCTAGCGTTATCACCATCTTCACAGTTTTAAAAATATAACTAGGTAATTTTTACCATACAATTCACTAATAAACAAAGCCCCACACACCCCACATGTGAATTTTCCGTGACTTTCCCAACGTATTTTCTACAATGAAGTAACTAGCAGTTCCGGAGAAAACGTCGTTACGCAATTACATAGGTTAGCGAAAGTTTCTGTGTTTTCCACATTGCAGCTTCAAATTGAATCAGCTGAATAAAAACATAATGGTGGTATAACAGTCTTTTTATCTTGTCTACAGTAAAATTGAGATGAAAGTAATCGTTTGAAAGACTATAAAACCCTTGTAGAATATTTGCAAATGAATTCTTTATACGAAATCCTTTTACTGTATAATTTAAAACAGAAAGTTGAATGCATAATAAATAGCGGAATGAAAAGATGAATAAATTAAATGCATTACTCTAACGAATTAATTAATTAAATTAACCACATAAGCAATTAACATCATATTTATACATTCTGATATTTTCTGGGCTTATTAAAAATTTAAAACTTTTTTATTTTGTGGTACTGTATTGATTGTTTTAATTATTATATGTTATAACATCAATGCAATAGTAGTTTTTAAAGTGTTGCATTATGAGGGTATTAAAACAAGAGAGTATTAAAACTGAGCCGTATGCGAGGTTTTCGAGCAATTTAATATTATCCATAATCATTTATTGATATTTAAAAAATACAAGTCAAATATCTAATACTATAAGAATCTTTGTCCTGATATACTGACTGACTGACTGACTGACTGACAGACAACGCACAGCCTAACCTGGTCGTAGAGACTTGAAATTTGGAGGGTATATTTGTCTTAGTACGTAAGAGTTACTAAGAAAGGATTTTCTAAAATTCACCCCTTAAGGGGATGAAATGGGGGTTCAAAGTGTGTATGGAGAAACAAGATTAGATAGTCTTTTCTATCCGAAACTTCACACAGTGCTTCAGTACAAAAATAAGTAAATACGTGTTTCAGGTTTTTTTGAATTTCCACCCCTAACAGGGTGAAATGGGGTAACAAAGTGTGAAAATCAGTATTATTTCGGATTGCGCTGAAATTTGGCATGCAGATAGTTATTACGACGTTAGTTACCTCTTAGAAAAGATTTTCCAAAATTCACCCCTGAAGGGGATGAAACGGGGACTTAAAGTTAGTATGGGGAAACAAGATTAAATAGTATTTTCTATTCGAAACTTCATACAAGTGCTCCAGTAAAAAAATAAGTAAATACGTGTTTAGGTTTTTTGAAATTCCACCCCTAATAGGGTGAAATGGGGTAACCAAGTGTGTAAAACGAAATTATTTCGGAATTCGCTGAAATTTGGCATGCAGATAGTTATTACGACGCAAGTTCCGTCTGAGAAAGGATTTCCCAAAATTCACCCCTGAAAGGGATGCAACGGGGGTTCAAAGTTTGTATGGAGAAACAAAATTAGATAGTCTTTTATCAATACCAATATTATAAATGCGAAAGTCAGTTTGTTTATTTGTTTTTTGTTTGTTTGTTTGGGACTTCTTCACGGTCAAACGGCTTGACCGATTTGGCTGAAATTTTATACAAAGATAGTACATAGGGCAGAATAGGATAAAGGATACTTTTTTTGGCTATCGAGTCAGGGGGTCCAGATATTTTTAATTGAATTTTGTAAATATAGGACTTCTTCTCAAATAAACGGCTTGACCGATTTGCCTGAAATTTTGTATGAATTCATGTCATAGGGCAGAATAGGATATAGGATACTTTTTTTGGCTATCGAGTCAGGGGGTCCAGATATTTTTAATTGAATTTTGTAAATATAAGACTTCTCCTCGAATAAACGGCTTGACCGATTTGGCTGAAATTTTGTATGAATACATGTCATAGGGCAGAATAGGATATAGGATACTTTTTTCTGGCTATCGAGTCAGGCGTCCAGATATTTTTAATTGAATTTTGTAAATATAGGACCTCTTCTCGAATAAACGGCTTGACCGAGTTGCCTGACATGTTGTATAAAGATAGTTTATAGGGCAGAATAGGATATAGAATACTTTTTTCTGGCTATCGAGTCAAGGGGTCCAAATATTTTTAATTGAATTTTGGGTATGTGTGGCCTATACAGAAGTACTTGAAATGTGAAATCGAAAACTGTGAAATGTCGAATAAAATGACTATTCATACTTTGAAACCCCGCTTCATCCCTTTGAAAAGTGAATTTTGAAAAATCCTTTCTTAGCGGATATCTACGTCAAAATCAAAAACTATCTGCATGCCAAATTTTAGCGCAATCTGAAAAAATATTGATTTCAGACTTTGTTACCCCACATCACCCTTTTTGGGGTGGAATTTTGAAAAAGCCTGAGACACGTATATACTTTTTTTTACGGAAACACTTGTGTTAGGTTCCGAAAAGAAAAGACTATCTGATCTTGTTTCTCTATACAAACTTTGAACACCCATTTCATCCCTTTCAGGGATGAATTTTGGAAAGTCCTTTCTTAGTACATACACCCTTATATACTAAGAAAAATATACCCTCCAAATTTCAAGTCTCTACGACCTGCGGTTTAGGCTGTGCGTTGTCTGTCAGTCAGTCAGTATGTCAGGACAAAGATTCTTATTGTATTAGATATATTATATATGCAAGCTACCAAATTACCATTACACATTGGTAATTGGTCAATTTTTAATACAAAATGGCTTAAAATAGGTAGAAATGAAAGAAGAAAACATGCTTGATTGGCTCAAAATAAAAAGTTCAAAATAAAGGGTTATTTTTAAAAAAAAAAAAACCGACTTCATAACCACAAAAAGGCACTCAAAAGCGAAAAATAATTTACTTAAAATTATTATAAGCGTTACCCACTTCTCTATTTGAAGTCGGTGCCAGCCAAGTCTAATAGGTAGTAGATAAATAATACCTACATGTATCTACCTACTTACTACTACTACATACATAGTATCTATCTAATATCCAAAAGACTTGGCTGGCACCGACTTCAAATAGAGAAGTGGGTAACGCTTATAATAATTTTAAGTAAATTATTTTTCGCTTTTGAGTGCCTTTTTGTGGTTATGAAGTCGGTTTTATTTTTTTTGAAAAATAACTTATTTTATCCTTTTTAGTGCAAAACAAGTTTTAATGAAATTACATCTATTAAATTTCGTGTCTGGGCCGTTATACACTGACGGATATATACTTTTTGAAAATTTCAAGTATGTACCTATAACGGTTAAGAAGATACAGATCTGTAAAGTGCGCACATACAGACACACGGATGGACGGACGGACGGACGAACAGACAAAAAAGTCTCAGAAAGTGCTCATTTGGTAGCCTTTGGGTTCGGAACCCTAAAAAAATTGACTTTAAATGCCGCGCTAAAGTGAAAATATTCACTAGTAATAATGATGTCATCAAGGTATCAAAGGACAATGTCCAAAATGGCCGTGTACAATTAAAGCATCTGACACACACGATAATTAATTGTCTATTTTATTACAATAATTCCAAATACTTTTATAACACGGACTAGTTGTATTCCAAAATGAATATTAAAAAGTAATATTTGCGATTATTAACATTAATTGCCGCCATATGGCCAACAGAGTACTGAATCACTCTACTACGTTATAAGAGGTACTTCCCTATATTGTGGATACCCGAATTATGAAAGCACGGTGTAGCCAACCTAACAACGGAAAGTATTATTTACGTAGTAACTATTATATAATATGTGGTTTTATGCTTATAATTTTTTTTTTGCTGTGTTGATTGGTACAAAGTACGTTCATAATTCTGAGTTATTTAATTATGTATGTAGTGTCGCGGGACTGAAATGGCCGCCATCATCGCCAAATGTCATGTCATGTCAAAAAAATATTAGGTATGTTTAAAAAAGTTTGCACCCTAACACCTCGGCTTTGATGCCGTGGTACCGAGTTCAAACCGTCGTGCACCAATGAATTTTTCTATCGAAAAATATATGTGCGCTTCTCACAGTGGCCCTCCGGTGAAGGAAAACATCGTAAAGAAACCAATAACCCCCGCATGGTGGTAGAACATATCTAGTGTCCGCCTGGCCAGCTACCACCCTCAAGTCAGAAAATCTGTCGCCAAACATCTAGTGTGTTCCGGCAGCTATCCTTGAGAGCCAGTTCCCATTCTAGTCCACTTCTCTATCTTCGACCGCATCATCACTTAGCAACAGGTGAGATAGTGGTCAAACGCTTGCCTATAAGATATAAAAAAAATTATCCCCACCTTTATTTCTATCTCACTCACAGTTACTGTAAGAATATCTTATATGCAATAGCATCCTCCATTGTGTATAATCTTCTTGGGACTCTTCTACTAAAACTAGTACATTCTCCTATGTTTGAGGTATTTATCTCCATATCTCTGGTGATACTAATCAGATCTCGATAAAATTAAAATGGGACCACCTCGGAAACGTATCCTACCTACTAAAAAAAGAATCATTTGAATCCGTTCACAATTGATGGAGAAATCGCGTAACATACACACAAAAAAAAAAGCTAAACATACAGACGAATTGAGAACCTCCTCCTTTTTTGTGAAGTCGGTTAAAAATCGCAACTGATACGATATAAAAACATCCATTGTCAAAGCCTGCAATGAAAACGCCACTACGTGGTTTTCACTTACTTTACTTTAATTGCTTTTAAACTTTAATTGCAAGCAAAAGCGCTATTTAATTGCCTTACCCTTTCCTACATTATCTAAACACTGAAGCTATTTCAGAGCTAGTTAATTTCAGTTTAAACTCCTGTTGGGATGTTTGCGAGCGAGTGAACAGAGCAGCCACTACGATTCCGTTAGTTTGGAGCCGGGCAGCCGGAAACCAGGAAATAACTACGTAACCATTATGAATAATTTTGTTAAACTAGCTTTTGCTATGGTGCCGTGTTTGGTGACATAATTTCTTTATTAAATCTAGGGTTTTACTTTGGCTATTTTACTGTTTGAGTTTATTTTCATTTATGGAAAACAACAAGGAAAACACTAGCACAAGTACAAGTACGTGTAATTGCACTGCCGAAGTAAAAATATACCTGTCAAGTACGAGTTGGACTCGCAGACGAACTGGGTCCCATACCATCGTGTAATATATGTGTGTCATTATAAGATACAACAAAAAAGTGCCATGAAAACCCGTTTCTTGTTTGGGGGTCGTCCCATGTTATTTATAGTTTTAAGCAGCAAATAGTTTGGAAAGGGTTGAAATAGATCGTTAATGGCAGCTATTTGTTCAACCCCTCGTCTCACTACCACCTTTAACTGTCAGACGAGCACAATTACATCAGGCACCACTATCATCGTTTGCTTAATATCAGATGAGTAGTCCTATTATCCATGCTTTATGTGGAACAGCAAGAAGAATGGTACCATAGTTAAATTTACATTTCATTTTTCAGCAATATTGTATGCCCAGGCTAAGGCTAAGCTGTTTGTTTGATCATATCGAGATATTATACAAAACAAATAGTTGCGATAGTTGCCCACCAAACTAATCGAGTGAAATTTGAGAAGTTTTTTGTAAATAAAAATTGTTGTATTTAAATTGCGTATTTTTCCAAAATGTTCATGTAATTGAATGTAAAATTCCATCATCATAATCAGCCGGTGTCACTCAACTCGATCATGCAGAGAAATACCGCTCGGTATTTCTCTGCATGATCAGCTCTTTCCATAGCTCGCTGAGCAACTATAAATGGGTAAACTGTGTAGTCGAACTGTAAGTGTCCGAGTCTCGGCTCCGTATGTCATCACAGGACGCACGTTTTTTATCTTTCGACACTGCGGTATAGGCGACAAGAAGGCTCGACGGAGTATCCCGAGTGCTGCCCAGCTCAGCTGAATACTTCTCTGAATATTTCCATATTTTATTTATTTGCGAATTCAAATATGATCATATAAATGGAAGTTTCCTTAGAATGTTCTACTGTAGCTACATTTTAAAAGAGGTAGCCTTTAAGGTCCATCTTAAAACCCTTGTATAAAATATTTTGAGCCAGACGTGTGGAGAGGTCTTTGAAAATACTGTGTCCACCCGGTTCCCACGTTACAAGAGTCTCAGGGGATATCTTTAACATCCAGTCCAGTCCAATAAACTAGTAACAACAATAATACTTTCTGGCTACAGTAGCCCCATCTAAATAGTTTACTTTGACAGTCACTTTTATATAAGGTTTGTTCTCCTTATCCTCCTCTCTATCTAACACTTATACACGTAACATACGTAACACTTATAATGTATCTCTTGAATCAACATTATCTGTATTTAACATATCTTATATGTACGTCTGTGGAATGTCAACAACACCGCAAAACTTTAACCCTTTCACGAAATAATACCCTCTGCTATCATCGAGAGAAAACCCACCATACAATGAATAATACATGAAACGAGCGTTGTTGTCATATCATAACTCTTCTGTGTATTTTAAATAAAGCTCACAAATAGAGACATTTGTAAATTTAACTTTAGAATAGAATATTAAAGCGTCAAGTTTAGGTTGATAACTACACTTTAGTGTAAGCACCTTATGTTGGGAATTTAATTATTTGTGCTTTTAAAGCTTTGTTGTTTACAACTGTCTCTCCACCGAAGCTAAAAGAAGGGGTGTTATGAGTGTGACGTGTGTATCTGTTTATGCGTGTGTCTGCCTGTGGCATCGCAGCACCCAAACGGAAGAAAGAATTTTGATTTAGTTTTTTTCGTTTGATAGGTGTCTAGGTACAAAATATGCAGGAATCTAATTGTGTCCAAATTAAACTTTATGGCTTGCAATTAGGTATACTTATTCTGTATCAAATATTACCGCTACCTGTCATCTATGAGACATAGATTACGTACTGGTAGGCCTGTGTTCTGTGTCAGACGCAGTACTGTCTAGGTCACAATAGACGCAAATGCTTACCAATGTAAAACTACAGTCATGCGCTTGACAGTGACTTGTAAGTGTGTCCTACATTTGCGCTAAAGTGTTGTTGTGTAAGTAGGTAGGTACTTTTTGTAAAATTATTAAACACAATCCAAAATTTCATCGTACCGACGGGACTCGAACCCGCACCCCCCGGATTACACGTCCAGGTGCTCTGCCAATTAAGCCACGGTTAGATCCATCGATATGACGAAATTAGTGGATTGCATTTGTTACCCCAATTATGCATTGGTGGCGCCATCTATGACTACTTATTCCGTAAGTTAATCATTCGGAAGAAATCATTACAGTTTTCAAATCCGACGAGAGATGTTGCACTGCGTAAATCAAATATTATGTTTCTTTGAAGTGTCACACACTTTATATTTTTGTAAAATTGTTAAACACAATCCAAAATTTCATCGTACCGACGGGACTCGAACCCGCACCCCCCGGATTACACGTCCAGGTGCTCTGCCAATTAAACCACGGTTCGATCCATCGATTTTGGATTGTGTTTAACAATTTTACAAAAATATAAAGTGTGTGACACTTCAAAGAAACATAATATTTGATTTACGCAGTGCAACATCTCTCGTCGGATTTGAAAACTGTAATGATTTCTTCCGAATGATTAACTTACGGAATAAGTAGTATTATATATGGCGCCACCCATGCCTAATTGGGTTAACAAATGCAATCCACTAATTTCGTCGTATCGATGGATTGAACCGTGGCTTAATTGGCAGAGCACCTGGACGTGTAATCCGGGGGGTGCGGGTTCGAGTCCCGTCGGTACGATGAAATTTTGGATTGTGTTTAACAATTTTACAAAAATATAAAGTGTGTGACACTTCAAAGAAACATAATATTAGGTAGGTACTACTAATAAAAGTAAAGTGGTATACTATTAATAAAAGTATTGCCGAAGAGATGCGAGAGATACAGAGTGACACTTAACATATTTTGTAAAACAAGTGGTGAAAATTATCAGCTTTCTGATGTTGGTTCCCTCATGATTGTATTCTAAAGATGTACCCAACATTGCAAACTGGTTAACTCTACTTTCAGAATGTAATTAAATTGACTATTAAATTAATTTGAAAGACATAACACGATCATTTTCTAATAGTAGCTTTATATTATATTTATAAGTTAATTTACAAACTTCATGTTGCTGATTGTATTACCTTAATATAACCTTTAATACCTCCAAGTGTTGTATATTCTTGGTTATTAAAACTTATTATACTGCATTGCTGTAAGTCCGATGCATACAAATTTCACTCAATAGCAACAATTGAATATTTTATCAAGGTACACTGCAGGCATGGAAAATGGAAGGGAAACAGTCGTTAAAGTAATAAAAACTTTTTCCGAGACAATGTCTCCTTGTACCAAAAGGCTATACATTTTTAACGTGGAGCTACAAGGTACGATGTTTTCATTCAAAATATATCTACTACGTGCCTCAAGAGCATGTGCACTGTAAGAATATTTTGTGTACCCCTTTTCACATTTTAACCTTCGACGTACAAGGGATATATGTAATGTGTAAAACTGTCTGGGACATCGTAGCTCCCAGCTTATTGATTTTAAGTATTTTATTGATGTGAATTTATCAAAAGTATTCTTAGCTAAGATTCAATAAAATCTATGCAGCCGTTTGAAGATCATCAATCAGCTCCTTTCTAGCTGATGAAGGTATGAGGGCAATTTCTTAAAGTCTAATTGATGTTGGCACACTCCATCATTGTTCGCATCACCACATCACTTAACATCAGGTGAGTGATTTCATTATTAAAACTACCTCGAGTATGTTTCATAATTTATAATTACTCAAACTAAAACTAATAACTAAACTAACGACTAACAACGACTGAGATAACGTGAGTCAAGCCGTATAAATTAATTATAGATCTGGCGAGTGGTCAAACGTTTCCTAGTTCGACTTAAAAATAATTAAAGATCGTTTTAAAAGCTAAAAGAACTGGCTTCATATGCCACGCTAGACACGCACACATTTTCAGTACCAAGTTTGAGGTGTTTATCTCTATATCTCTGGAGATACTGATCAGATCTCGATGAAATTTAAATGAGATCACCTGGAAGATATATCAAATGTGTCAAACAAAAGAAGTATAATCAAACAAAAGACGAATTTGCCAAATCGGTCTTTAAGTAATCAGGGAAAACAAACTTCCACTTTTCTTATAGTCGTCGGTAAAAAAATTAAAATAACGTGTTAATCATATTTATGTGTATAAATAAATGTGCATTATGCTGCGTTACAGTGAGTTTGTAGTTTACAGCTTATTAACGCAAGTAAAAACAGTTTTAATTTTGTGATAATAACAAAAAAATCTTTTAGATTTACAGTTATAGTGAGTTTGATTCATGATTATAAAATACCGACTATTATACTCACTACGATTTGATGTCGACTGTCTCGACATAGGTTTCGTGCATTCTAAGTGCATCGGACATGCACGAAACCTAGGTCGAGACAATCGACATCAAATCGTAGTGAGTATAATAGTCGGTATTTTATAATAATAAAATAATTATAATAAAGTTCAAACAAATGCCGGCATCTTATTTTTGGAACGCGCTACCCAAAGTAAACATGTCAATGTCATGACAAGATCCACAAGTAGTAAAGTAGGTGACCCGATGTGGTTGCGGAGCATCCAAGTTGTTCCATTAGGTCCCAAGGTCAGCGTTATCACAAAATTGCGTTCGTATCAGTTGTACGCGCGTCAAAGAGGATGTGAGCAAAGGATATCTGCCCTTCAGTAATAAACATGTTTTGTTTTGTTTTAAACATAAAAATAAATTATAAGTAAATAATATTTTTAAAAACCAGCTTTTATCTGGGACAATACACGCCAAATACTTACTAGAATTTATTTTTAACATTTTAGTTCATTGTCCCAGATAAAAGATTGTTTTTAAAAATATTTTTTTCTTATAATTTATTTTTAACTTTTTAGTAGGTTGGTATAGATACCGACTACCTACCTACAACCTAAGTATTTCAGAGAAGGCATGATGTTTTAAAATATTCCACGGATATTTGATGTGATTATGGGTAAAGTGCTCTTCAAGTAAAATTAATCGACTCGGTGGGGCTATGTTGCTTTATAACAGAAATGTCATGGCCACCTTACAGCTTCATCATCAGATCCTGGCTATCATATATTTAAGTGTAAAGTGCTCCTCAAGACGAATCATTTGAGCCCAAATTCACTGGGGTTACGTTATTTTATCTCAGAGATGCCGTGGCCACCTTCCAGCTTCATCACCAGTCGCTAAATATCATCTAGGTGTAAAGTTCTCTTCAAGACGAATCAATCGAGCCCAAACTCGGTAGAGGTATGTTAATTTTTCACAGAGATGCCGTGGCCACCTTCCAGCTTCATCACCAGTCGCTAAATATCATCTAGGTGTAAAGTTATCTTCAAGACGAATCAATCGATCCCAAACTCGGTAGGGTTATGTTGATTTATCACATAGATGCCGTGGCCACCTTCCAGCTTCATCATCAGACCAGCTCCATGGTACCATATCATTGTATTGTCCCCGAAGATGCATAATTACACCAAATTTGAGTCCAATCGGACATCGGGAAGTGGCTCTAATTTAGCTTCCAAGATTCCACCCGAACATACATAGTGACATACATACATACATACATACATTGCAAGTTAAATAATAGCTTGTAATAACAAGAAGAATTAACCTTAGTGTTTTTAGACTTTACAAAATTGGAAGAGGTTCTCAATTCGAATGTATATAAGTATATTTTTTTTATAATTGTTACCTCAGAACTTCGTCAAATCTGAACCGATTTGAAAAATTCCTTTTTTTTTTGATTGCGCGATTATGCCTCCCGTTTGATCCCATAAAAATTTTATCGAGATCTGATAACCACCTCTGGAGATAATATGAGGATAAACAATATAAACAAATGTGATACCTCGATGACATGATTATGGCTAGTATATTTTCACTAACGCGGCATATGAAGTGTTTTTTCGTTTTGTACAATCTGAGATAACAAACATTATAAATTATTATAATGTTTGTTATCTCAGAACTCCGTCATTTATTAACCGATTTAGATAACTATTTTTGTTTTAGAGAGTCTTCCCGTTTGGTTTCATTTTAATTTTATCAAGATTTCTAGAGATATGGAGATAAGCACCTCAACATTGGTACTGAAAATGACTAGCGCGGCATTTGAAGTCGGTTTTTAGGGTTCCGTACCCAAAGGGTAAACGGGACCCTATTACTAAGACTCCGCTGTCCGTCTGTCTATCTGTCTGTCTGTCCGTCTGTCACCAGGCTGTATCACATGAACCGTGATAGTTAGACAGTTGAAATTTTCACAGATGATGTATTTCTGTTGCCGCTATAACAACAAATACTAAACACAGAATAAAGTTAAAAATAAAAGAGGGCCCCCAAACAAGAAACGTGTTTTTTTCAGTATTTTACGCCATCTATGACCGCTTAGTTAGGTAAACGTCCCATAGATGGCGTTATATTGAAATGTCGATCCCTAACTCCTTTTTTAGGCGTTAGATGGCGTTATAAGAAATAAAATGTTTATTAAATCTTATTTTTTGATGGCGAAAAATGATGAACTAGTGCGAGTCCGACTTGCACTTGGCCAGTTTATTTGGTTTTGTAAACGATCTTAAAATTATATTTCTCTATCAACTTCTCGACTTCTCGCCCGCGAGTATTGTCAAATTTAATAATAATACTGACTTACCTACATTTAATTAAGTCATACATACGCAACATTTACAAGTAAGGCTCTTAAGGTACGGACACACCGCAGCGTCCTGCGTGCGCGATCTAGGCAACGATCAGATAGCGCAGTAGTGTTTGTACCGACTGGTTCACACCAAATGCGATTAGAAAACAATTGAAAAGTACTGAGATCGCGCCCGCAGATCACAGGACGCCGCGGTGTGGCCGTACCTTTAAGGTACGAACACACCGCAGCGTCCTGCGTGCGCGATCTAGTCGGCGATCAGATAGCGCAGTAGTGTTTGTACCGACTGGTTGACACCAAATGCGATCAGAAAACAATTGAAAAGTACTGAGATCGCGCCCGCAGATCGCAGGACGCCGCGGTGTGGCCGTACCTTCAAGGTTTTAAATGCTGCGCGAGATTTTTTTTTAGTTACTAAGGATACTATTTCGTTATTTCTAAAGATTTCTGTTGAATCTTGATGATTTTATTAGTAACTACCAACCAGTTCACCAACATAAAAAAAAAATTATACTTAACAATGTATACTTCGTTGTTGTCTGGAAGTGGAACACGGCAGTGAGATGAGGCGCTGAAAAATTTAATTTAGTCCATATAGCGCATATGTTATAGAATATATTTATGACCTGTTTTTGGAAGACGACTTGGGATATATGTGCTGTATGGACTGGACTAGACTAAATATTTTTTTTCAGCGCCTCATCTCACTGCCGTGTTTCACTTCCAGACAACAACGTTTACCTCATACCACACCATATTGGACCGCATCGTCACTTAAAATCACCTGAAATAATGGTGAAGCGCTTGTTGAACAATTCTTATAAAATTCAAACGATTAGATTCTCTTCCAGTACCTATTCTGTGCGCCGGACAACCACGATTATTACGATATACCACATTGGACCGCATGGTCACTTATAGGAAGTAATGGTAAGCGTTATTTGTAAAGAAAACATTTCTTACGAAATTCAAACAATTAAATTGCCTATATTCCAGTGTATAGCGCAGCATCGTTTTTACAGCGCACCAAAACTTCTTTCCTTTAATATAAATGTAAATCATATTCATATCGAAACTCATTTGAATAAATAAAAAACAAACTTTGCATCTGGACACAAAACCCTGAACTAATTGTTTCGTTCTTTATTGATTTCCCATTTTGCTTCGGCGTAGAGGAATATAAATCTACAGGTACAAGGCCAGAAGTAAATTCGGCTTTCGCATGTGAGGTCGAGTCAATCGTATTCCCTCTGGTCTATTTTTATCTTGCGACATTGCACGACCAGAAAAGGCTTTACGTGTGGGATGGTGTGGACAAGCCATTATGTGCTCTAGTTACACAGCTTTAATGATATTATTTGGGGTCGTATGTAAATGCGTAGGTGGAGGGTAAATGTTAATTGCGTTTTGTGCCACAGGTAAGTTTAGTAGTTACAAGGTAAGTTGCGAAAATGAAACTAGCTACGTGTGTGTAGTCACTCTATGGAGGTCTCGTACATAGACCACAGATATGCTTGAGTGAAAGACTAGGTACCATGATACAAAACCCGACAAAGCATGGCTGGCTTTGTTGTTAGCAGTATAATAGTCGGCAGCTTCACATCTGGTTAAAGTTCGGAAAAAATCGTCGAACACGGTGAAATCAAAAAATGTTTGACGCTGATGCAAAGCCCGGACTGTGTCATCGGGTCGGGTACGATAAGTAGAGTACGTATGTATGTACGGAATGTAGAATAAATAGTAGATTGTATAACATGGGTGCAAAATAATACTTTTCTGCGAGGCCGCTTTTTTAAATCCAGAACGGAGTGAAGGATTCTTGAGTAGAATCCCGAGCGAGCGAGGGATTCTAAAGTAGAATCCTGAGCGTAGCGAGGGATTTAAAGTACGTCAGCCGAGGGAAAATAATTTTGCTGCCGAGTTATTATACACTCTGCTTTTCATCCCCCTCTATGAAAAAAGGAAATAGTTAAAAGGCTCATCATGTCATGTCACGAAATGTCATTTAATGTCATGGCATGTCATTGAATGTCATGAAATGTCATTTAATTATATGAAATGTCTCGAAATGTCACAAATTGTCATGAAAAGTAACGAAATGGCATGAAATTTCATAAAATGTCATAAAATGTAACAAAATGTCAATAAATGTTATGATATGTCACAATACGTCATGAAATGTCATGAAATGTCATGAAAAGCTACGAAATGTCATGAAATGTTACAAAATGTCATGAAATGTCACGAAATGTTATGTCATTGTAATGTCACAAGATATTACGAAATGTTATAAAAGTCACGAAATGTCATAAAATGTTATGAAATGTAAGAAAATGTCATGTAATGTATGAAATAAAAAAAAAATCGGGCATGATCGGGTATCTACAAGGTAAGCGTCCTACATCGTCGACCGCATCGTCACTTAATATCAAGTGAGACAGTGGTCAAATGCTTGACTATCCAGCATAAAAACAAATGTCATGAAATGTCAAGGAATTTCATTGAACCTCTTTAGACCGGGCACTATAGAAGAACATTCATAAGCCAAAAATTAAAAAATTACTTTCCCGCCCTAGGGCAGAAATGATCTACTTTGCGCGCACTTATCGACGAACAAACCATCACTTTTCGAATAAATGGGATGAAAATTATATTTTCTTTCATTCAATTTGTTTTCCTCGGAGCACAAAACCACATGACTAATTCCGTTTCTTTACTCATGTGGCGTAGCCAACTATCTGCCACTGTCAGTTTTTAGGGTTCCGTACCTCAAAAGGTAAAAAAGAACCCTTATAAGATCACTTTCTTGTGCGTCTGTCCGTCTGTCTGTCTATCTGTCCGTGTGTCACCACCGATTTTCTCCGGAACGGGTGGACCTAGCAAGTTGAAATTTATACCAGATACTGAGGTCTATACAAAAATCAAGGTCCTGAATAATCACGATAAAATGATATAGGCAAATTTATATTTTCGCGAAAACTTGTAAATACCCAAAATTTACCTTAATTTTCATTTTTTTTATTTTTCTTAATTTTTCCTTTACTTGTGCTGTGTAACAACTTGCTTTTAACCAAAATTGACAATTCTAGGTCAACCGGAAGTACCCTATAGGTTTTGGGTCGAAAACCTACAGGGTACTTCCCATTGACCTAGAATCATGAAATTTGGCAAGAAGCAAGGTCTTGCAGCACAAATAAAGAAAAATTCCAAAAAATAAAAAAATGTTGAAAGTCCCCATACATACATAGTTTTGCTAATTAAGATAGGCCTCTGAGTTATATGAGCGCTCATACAATTTAGAGGTCTAGCTTAATTGGTACCATCAAACGTTGGTACGGAAGCCTCGGTGCGCGAGTCCAACTCGACTTAGCCGGTTTTTTTTTTAATTTAACTTGCTGCTTTTTATTACCGTGCTTTAAATATTTCATTCAATGTAAACGGTGGATTTACGAGTTACAAAATAACTATTAGGAACTTGTTTTGACCACATTTTGAGTTGCTTTCACAGGCAAAATATTTGCTAGATGATAGATAAGCTACGAAATAGATGCCTATCGATCTTGTCTCTTATAAATATCAAACACTCTATCGGACTATCAAAGATACTAAAATAGTGCATGAAGTATCAGAAATCGTAAAAAACAATCCATATAAATGAGATTTTTCTTCAAAATGTATATATAGGATTTTATTGATGGTCCCAACCCAGAAATCAACCCCAAAGATTTTACGTCAACTAAATGAAAAGGACCGTCTGCAGACAACAAAGGGTTACGCTCGGTCATTCTCTCTCAATGCTACCTACACTTTATTAAAGTTAGAATCACGACGCTCACGAATCACGATCAAGGCAGCGTCCCAACGATATGTCACTGAATGATACTGTCGCACAATCACTCGGTGCTCAACCGCTGTACTGTACCAAACAGTTGTTAAGATTGACATAGCGTGACAGAGATTAGAACGTGACTATCTGGTTTACCGAGCTTTGCTCGGTATTGTATGTATATATTTTTTTTGTTAAATCGATTTTTTGAATTTCTTTTAGCTCCCATTAATAGTTTTACTCACAAAAGAAGGAAAAAAAGAAAAAAAGAAAGAAAAAGGGAAAAAAAGTCATCTTATCTGGTCTCGAACCGGGGACCTCCCGAAAGCCATCCTATCGATCTTCCACCGAGCTAACATAACGTTGTCAAATGAGTCGAAATTACCCTTTGTATTCTAATGATATTGTAGCAGTTTTTCAATGCCTAAAAACACGAATAAAACAACATTTTCTGAAAATGAATCCTACCTAGATCGATTTATCGCCCCCGAAATCCCCTGTATACTACATTTTATGAAAATCGTTGTAGCCGTTTCCGAGATTCAGATTATATATATATATATATATATTCAAGAATTGCTCGTTTAAAGGTATTAGATATCAACTTTTGCCTTATGCCAAAAGGTCAAATCCGAACCAGAGCTTAAAAGATAGAAGAACATTGATGTGAAGAGAAATAAGTTCACCATAGTTATGTTTCTATCCCACTCTCACTTACCATAAGTGCAACGTGAAAAAAATACGTAAAAGCATAAACTTAAGGTCAATTTTTTGTATTTAAGAGTTTATTCTAAATAATTATACTTATGATACAATTGAGTATTATTTTCTTTACTGTATGCTATAACCTTGTTTTTAATGTGCTGTGGCTATAACACCACATGCGCTTACATTAAATATTGAATTATGTGTTTGTTTACCAAAGTTGTACCAAAGTTTATACCTGGAAAAAATATAAACACGTGAAATAATCAAAGATCACATAAAAATGTACGCCATAAATGTACAATCGTCAATAAAATGTGCAAAGCTCAAACTTTCTCATTAAAAATTAGATTACATTTCATTGTATACAATAAGTAACAACAACATTTATTAAACAGCATAATTTATATATTTTTAAAGCAGTCATTCGCAAATTTTATTCGCAATTCTCCCTCATATCAGCTCATTTGTCTTACCAATGAGCTCACATTTCAATGCTTTATTACCTTGTGTAGACATCGTTTTCGTGGGGATATCCGTGGGATAAAAATTATCATATGTGTTATTTCAGGGTCTAGGCTATCTACATAACAAATTTCATCTCAATCAGTTGAGTAGTTTTAGCGTGAAGAAGTAACAAACATAAACACAAACTTTCACTTTTCAACTATTAGTAGGATAAGTAGGTAGTAGAATGTGATAGACATTCTTCATAGGTTTGCTTCAAAATTGACTTTGTACCAAGCTTTGTCACTGCCTCAAAGTCCACTGTGTCGAAACGGAGATGGCCCATCAAACCATAATAGAGTGCGATCAAGGGGCCTGGACAGTCTCTGTACAATCTGCGCACCAGCAGTAACCGCAGTTGTGTTTATGTATCCAAATATACGCTACCTGAAAAATACAGGAAACTTCATTTCCGCCGCTAAGTGCATTCGCCCATAAAATATAATGGTTGATTTTTCCTTTGTTGGTGAAAGCTCCAACGGGAGTGTTACGTGAAATGTACCTGCATTTTTGAACGTGATATTTAAGTTATAAATAATACATGCAGAGCATTAAGCCGCGATTAATACATAGTGTAAAGTGCTTGTTAAATTAAAAAAACTTGTTTTTAGTGAGTTTTGGTGAACTTAGTGGAGTTACATTTTGTGTGCTTGTGACATTATATGAATTGATCCATAATCTATCATCATCAGCAAAACGAGTATTGAGTTGCTCGACGAGCATTTTCGACCACTTTGCAGAAAAAGTTGGAGAGTTGTATGATTGAAGCTTTTATCTGTCTATATTTGCATCTGTCTATGACATCCCAAATGAAAAATCTGATTGAATGTGTTCCTAAAGACTGAAAATATCTGGAGCGTAAGTGTAGAAAAAGGTAAATATACACTTTTTACACAAGTTTTCACTTCATTTATCTTGTTAATGAGCCAAAGAAAATCTGGAAATACGCTGCTTTTTAAATTTAAAAATACGAATTACTCTTTTTCTTTACCTAAGAACTTTCCAAATCTTAAGTTCATTCTCAACGGTTAACATGTTCTCAGAAAGTAGCTCAACAAAACTTGGGTGTTTATCTCTTGAGTTTTTCCATTTACTAAGAAAATAAAGAACGAAATGATTGATTACACTATTTTACTGAAACCCACGTGGGATGTTATTCATACTTTATTTTTTTTTCATAGCTTCGTTCATAGAACGGGTGGTATCAGAAAATGTATGAACATCTCAACTTTTTCTCAGCGCGCGACTCTTCTTCCACGGTACTTAAGTTCTTCTGTTTATGACATACATTTTTAAATCAATAATTACACTTGCAGTATAACTTTTATACAACTTAATTAAAATAAACTTGGTAAAAAAGATTGCTGAAATCTCAGAAATATGTTACTCAAATCTTGACATATCTATCATTGCCTGTAAAACAAATACTTTTTGACCTTAGATGCCCTTGAAATTCATCTAAAGGGTAACACGACATTCATTGTCTGTTAGGTGGTACGAAGTTCGCCGGGCCAGCTAGTAACTTATAAACTAAACTTAAGTCTACTTACTTATTGTATATTATATGTGTAATTATTGTTTTGTTGTTATCGAAATAATCCTTGTCCTTCATTTGAACTTTTTTCTTTATATCTGATAAGTTCTCACTCTAATCTCGCCTGGTGCTAAGCGATGATGTGGTCGAGGATGGTGTACACGCTAGAATGGTCTGGATCTCAAGGGATTTGAGCTGCCGGAACACCGTAACGTTATAGTGGTAGATTTTAACCTTGATGGTGGTAAGCTACTTTTTGGTAGCAAGTCAGGTGGAACATCGATATGATGCTGCTACCACGAATCGCTGTCGCTTGTAGAAACTACCGCCCCACCCATGCTAGGGTTTGAACCAGCAACCAGCACCAGCAGAATCAGCAACCTTTAAGCCATCAATCGTTTACACCAATGGGACTCTCAATTTGGCCGCATTATCAGAATGTGGCCTTATGATTAGAATTTGGCCTTGTTATTAGAATATGATTTTTTTTTGGTGGTTTTGGTGATCACTTTACAGAATTACAAGCAACACTAAAATTTGGCCGTTATTGTGCAACAAAGTGACCGATCCAATTGTAAAATGTATCGGAAAAATTAGATAAGTGGCGTGTTAATTATATTGTTTAATAATATCCACAGAAATATGTTTGACTGAAAGATGTATAACCAAATTTTCTGACGATGTCTACCAAATACATACATACACACAATCACGCCTTTTACCCTTTGGGAAGGCAGATACTACTTCTTTCCACATGCTGCGATCGTGACATACCTCTTTCGCTTCTTCTACTTTCATGAGCGTCTTCATACATGCTCGCCAGTTATAGGTGCTTTTGACTTAGCCTTTCTTTTAAACGTCGCCGATCTGGCCGTGATACGTTCGCCTAGGTCGGCCTCTACCGGCTGGCCCATTCACACTCGTCTAATAAATCTGCTAAGTCGATCTTTCTTCTTTCATGCTCTCTAGATGTCCAAACCATCTAAGCATCCTTTTCTCTATCTTTATTACTACATCTTCTATCACATCACAACATTCCTTTATCACACTGTTTTCCACCTTATCCATCAGGGTCACTCCAATCATACTTCTCAAACTTCTCATTTCTACAGCATTAATCTTATTTCCATGTTTCTACTGCCATACTCAGCATTCACTACCATACATGAGTGTGGGAACTAACCCTCCCCTATGTACAGCCAGTCGTGCTTTTTGAGACACGTTCTGACTGAGCATAAAGTTATGTAGTGCACCACTCACTTTTTGTTTCCTGCCAAAACTCATCGTTCAATATCACTTTCATACTTATCAAATATCACAGAAAATAAGCAATATTTATCTCCCCTGCATATCATCCGGCTACCTACAGATCAATCTGTCGCTTTACGCGATAGTAAATGTGTCACAGTCACCTATATAAAGTTTTATGAGAACATCCTACGGAAGCTACATATTGATGACGCCATCAAACATCTTTAGGGTCAGAAAGAATACTCGTTTGAACCAGACATTGGGTAAGTCCATGTCGTTATATTTCAAGAATTCACAAAAACTTTATTATTATATATATTATTATTTTTATACTTGACACTGGCTAAATACATTAATCGTGTGGAGCGATGACCCTTATTAATTTGCGGTTTGCCGTATCGACGGAATAAACAATTGAACATCAAATGATTGGCAGTTTTGAAACCCAGGAACATTTTGGCAATATACTATTTCTTATGTAATTCTTTTAGGTCAATTTTTCATTGTTTTTAATACTTATTATCCTATTCCTGACAAAGACCATTCCAAAAATACAAAAATAATAAAAAATTGTCCAGCCGTTCTTGAGTTATAAGTGTAGTAACTAACACAACTTTTTTTTATATATATAGATTGGAATTATGCCATACATGCCCACAAAATAATGTAAACACTGCGAAAATCTTTATACCATTTTTAGGGTTCCGAACCCAAAGGGTACCAAATCTCATGAACCGTGATAGTTAGACGGTTGAAATTTTCACAGATGATGTATTTCTGATGCCGCTATAACAACAAATACTAAGAACATGAAAAGTTAAAAATTAAAGGGATTAAAACAAAACACGTGTTTTTTACGAAAGCGCCATCTATGAATCGATTCATAGATGGCGCGGCGCTATCGTATTTACCTAAATCTCGGAATCTGAATCTGAATCTCGGAAACGGCTGCAACATTTTTATAAAATTTAGTATACAGAGGATTTCGGGGACGATAAATCGATCTAGCTAGGATTAATTTTCAGAAATGTTGTTTTATTCGTGTTTTCAATAATTAACTTTATCGATAATCAACTTAAAATATGACTTTTCCCGAAATCTTTTGGCGAGTAGAAGTAGTTTTAGTGAAGTTTAGTGTTATTGTGTCGTTTAAGCAGTTAGTTGCTCTCAATTAACGTTCGCTTTGTTGGTGTTAAAAGTTCGTTAGATATTCGTTAGATGGCGTTCGGGACACTCCGTGTGCGGGACAAAAGTCTGACTCCCTCTTGGCCAGTTTTATTTAAATTCGTAAATAATAACGTCTAACTTCTTCTTGAACTACCTTTCAGCAAATTCTCTTGAAGAAAATAACTTTCTTTTAAAAGAACCATTAGCTTAATTCCTTCAACCAAACCTAATACCACAGTTTTACTAAAGCACTAGAAAATTACGGTAATTAAGTTTTTAGGAAGGTATCTCAAGAACTCCGAGGACAAGTGATTATAAGCGTCGACCGTAAATTAGACCACTTATACAATGTAATTACCCACTATTAATATCGGGCTCTACCTAATTATTTTGGGTTATAGGGAATATAAGTTATGGTTAGGGAGAATAATAAAACCGTAGATACTATGTTACGTAATTTTTTATCTGTGAATAAAATATGAGCGTATACGGATGATGTTGAGCTGCTATATTACGGTATTTGGCTGTAAGAAAAATAAGAAAAGTTCCTATACTAACTGCCTGTACACATCTGTCGTGTGTCGGATCCGATTTTTAATCGGATGTTCCAGTGGCAGAACATTTAATATGAAGCTATTCACACTTGTCGGCCCGATGTTGCATTTGTTTTAACAACCCGATTAAAAATCGGATCCGACATACGACAGACGTGAAGAGGCGGTAACAGTACCTAAACCTACAATTCATCCGTTAAAATAGCGCTTGTAACAACGCCGAAACATCGGAAACATTCAGGTTTTTTCTGAATTTTGAGCGGAAACTCATATTTAACGAAAAACATGGCCGCAATCGGTCGCCTGTCCAAATCTGTCGCCGAACATCTAATGTGCTCCGACAGCTGTCCTTATGAGCCAGTTCTCATTCTAGACCTAGAGTGCTACTCGTACCTTCTTCGATCACACTTACTAACAAGTGAGATAGTGGTAAAAAACTAGCTTTTTCGAGGTATAAGAATTCTATAGCACTCGTATCCACTAGTGGCTAGAGATCGATAAGTAATTCCCTTACGAAAGGTAAAGTAGGAAACTTGTGTATCAATACTCCCAATATTCTTGAATTACCCGCAGTATTACCGATTTTCACTTGAGAACCCTCGATAGATTTAAATAAGCCTATTCAATTTTGTTTGCCAAAATACATACAAGGGATTTTCTTTCATCCAGGGGAAGGGAAATTATAAATGTGGGTAAATTGTGTCTACATTTTAGTAAATGCTGTCATTTCGATTATAATAACATTATACATTTCATTCAAATTATAACATTTGGTGTTTTTTAGGGTTCTCACCTCAAAAGGAAAAAAAAAGTGATCCTATAAGGGTATAAGATCACTTTGTTGTCCGTCTGTCTGTCAAGACCTCTTTTTCTCAGGAACGCGTAGAGATATCAAGCTGAAGCTTATATCAAATACTCAAGTACGGTCTCTTTGGCTGTGAAAAAATCAAACTTGCAATTCAACGTAATCTAAAGATGACCGTTTATGTCGCATATTTTGCTATTTCACAAGGGAATCAAAACCTATAGGATACTTTCTTTTTATGAAATTTGGCAAGAAACAAGATCTTGAGCACTTAAATAGTAATAAATCTGAAAACCGTAAATATGTAGTATAATAACCAAAAACAGTGAATTTATTATTACAAACTTATTATTTGCGGTTGGTGCAATACATTATCTATGGATCGAGCTGCAAAGTTAAGTTTGTATTTAATCTAGTTTGACATATTTGTACGGAAGCCTCGGTGGGCGAGTCCAAATCGCAGTTTGCCGGTTTTTTTTTAGTAACGACGAAATGAAAATGTTTTATATGCGTTAAGGGTGACAGGTTGTTCGTGCAAAAAACTGTAACAATGGCTACCTGTACCGTTTTAGATAAGTTTTTCTTTAAAGGTACGGCCACACCGCGGCGTCCTGCGATCTGCGGGCGCGATCTTAGTACTTTTCAATTGTTTTCTGATCGCGTTTGGTGTGAACCAGTCGGTACAAATACTACTGCGCTATCTGATCGCCGCCTAGATCGCGCACGCAGGACGCTGCGGTGTGTGTCCGTACCTTAAATCGTTTGTAATTAGTCGGCGATGGTTATGACATTAACTCGCCATAGCGGTTTGTTAGAACACCAGAAAATCCAAATCTTTCGACGCATTTTTTGTTTCAACACGAGGCAATATTCTTTATTAACGAGCGTTGCAACGAATGTTAGGCAGAAACATTTACGAAAGAAACCAAATTTTAAATATTTATTCTTGATATAATACTGAAACACTAAAATTATTAAATTGTAGTACAAAATTAGTTTCTTGTGTATTTACCTTCTAATTAACTTTAGCCGGTAAATGGTACGTGAGGTATGTTTAAGCAGGACACCTAAGTTTCCGAGTCAACATAAAGTTATCTTCAATAAGTCCTAAGCTAACATTTAACACGTTTTATTTGCGTCCTTAAGTTGTTTTAGTTTGAATTTTACTTCGGTAAAAGAAGCTTTAAGGACTGCTTAGAAAGAGTCTTATGACTCTTTCTATGTACGTTATCTCTCTCTCTCTCTGTTGCTCTCTTTCTCCAGCTTCGACTGCATCGTCATTTATCAATATTTCAGATACTTAGTGGTCAAACGCTAGATATATTAGTTATAATTATTAATATTATTATTATTTAGCTGGATTTATAAAATAAAATAAATACTTTGGTGTCGGGGTTAAAAAGTAATTGTAACTACACTCTACGTTGCTTAGGAACTATGTAGCTCGTTGTGATAAACACCTAACAATGCTATGAATATAACTTTTTCTGCTCCATAAATGTCAAGAAGACGAGAAATTCTCGGGAGAATTTGTTCTAAGTCTCAAAATAAAAATGTTTGAGACACAGAAATTTTAAGCTTAACATAGTAATAGTGTTAGTGTTCTACCACCATGCGGAGGTTGGGGTTTTTTAACGATGTTTTTCCTTCACCGGAGGACCACAGTGAAAAGCGCACATAAATGTTTCGATAGAAAAATGCATTGGTGCACACACCAAAGCATTTTTCTTCACATAGTTATATTGTAATACGCTACAGGACTCATCGCGCTTAAAACATTATTTTTATACATTGCACGTTTCATATTTTTTGGGTAAATCGCAACGGGGTTATTTATTTATTTAATACTAGAAGTGCCCCGCGGCTTCGCCCGCGTTAAAAACTTATTTTATTTACTTGAACTTTTCTTTTGTAAAAACGATTCTATCATTAAAGACATCAAATAAGAATTAGGCCGGTTCGTTTTCATGTTATCGCGTGACTAAGGCAATTCGGGATTATATAAAACCCGAAAAACCCAAATTTTTAGACTTTGTTACCTACCCCATTTCGAAAAATCCTACAACACGTACTTTATCTCATCTTGTTTCGCCATACAAACATTTTGAATCCCCGTTCCGTATCCGGGAGGATTTTTTAGAAAATCCTTTCTGAGCGGATACCTACGTCAGAATAACTATCTGCATTCTAAATTTCAGCGCAATCCGAAACAATATTGATTTTTAGACTATGTAACCACAGTTTATCCTCTTAGGGTGGCATTTTGAAAAAGTCTGAAACTCGTATTTACTTATTTATTTGCAGAAGTATTTGTGTGAAATGTTGAATAAAATGACTATCCTTGACTCAGGTAGTCAAAATATTCAAACATGTATTTAAAACTCTTCAAAAAATAAGTAAAATGAACAACAAAATGTAATTGAAAAACTAATTATGTGCTTTAAAAACAATCGCAGCACAAAATACATATCTGCATGCCAAATTTCAGCGCAATCCGAAACAATATTGATTTCAGACTTTGTTACCCCATTTCACCCTCTTAGGGGTGGAATTTCAAAAAAACCTGAAACTCGTATTTACTTATTTTTTTATTGAAGCACTTGTGTGAAGTTTCGGATAGAAAAGACTGTCTAATCTTGTTTCTCCATACAAACTTTGAACCCCCATTTCATCCCCTTAAAGGGGGAATTTTGGAAAATCCTTTCTTAGTACACCCTTACGTACTAAGACAAATATACCCTCCAAATTTCAAGTCTCTACGACCAGCGGTTTAGGCTGTGCGTTGTCTGTCAGTGAGTCAGTCAGTCAGTCAGTCAGTCAGTATGTCAGGACAAAGATTCTTATAGTATTAGAAGATAAGGTGAGATAGTAGTCAACCTCTTGCCCATTTAGCAAAAACAAATATTCAATCCAGTTTCTTTTTATCAGTCATGTGAACAAAGTTGGTTAACTAAAGTATTATTATAGTCAATATAATTAATTACAATAAAAAGGTTATTTATGAAAACATAATTTAATATTATGTTGCAAAGTTGTGTGTGCAATGACACAGTTTATTGTATCACTATTAAAGTGTTTTGAGACTTCTGTATGAAAAATTGTTTTACCTTAGACTGAAATATAAAATTCCTTCTATGGTATCAACATTGTTGTTTTCTTTATATGCTCTCACACTGATCCAAAGTGAGATTTTCATTCGGACAAAAGAAACGCCCTCGAATTATATGCCTTTTATGAAAACAGCCTCAGGGTCTAACTATCACTTGGCAACCCACTGTAGGGTTCTAAGGGCCGCCCGCTAGGATTGCCCGCCCTTGGGGGCAATTGAATCAATGTTTTTTAAATTTCCCTATAGAGAACCCTTTGGTAATCTTTGTTTGACGACTGTATTTTAAAATCTGGATGAAAAGTTTTTAACTGTGCTGTTTGAAAGGCTGTTTGGTTACTTATATTGGAAACTTAAATATATTGTGTATATATGTGTTGTTTTTTAAGCATTAGATAAGATGTAACGAAGAGCAGATATTATTTTGCTGCATTAAAATTCGTTATTATAATACAATCTAAAATTTCGCCATCTAGCGGTGTCTCCAGGTATCATCAAAGTACTAAGTCATAAAAGCAAAGTAATTTATACTTTGACGTTGCGGTGAACTTGTGATCAATGTTCCTTATTAAAGCTGCTGGCGGCTTTGCGCCCGTTGTCTACATTAAATTTTATACAAACTTTTACACGACACACCTAACAAATATTATGTCTGAATAATATCATATACATTCACTATGCAAGCACTGAATACGTCATCCGATCGTCTAGTCAGCCAAGGAAAAGGGGGAACATTGGACAACCAGAACCAGAATTGGGCATACTAACATCGCTAAAGCTACGTGGATATTTCATCCACACGCGCAAAGCATTTTAATTAGCTTCTATATTACATCAATATAAAAATATACCAGTCACGGGAGGCTATAATATTTAACAGACACAAGCCAGCCCGGACCAGCGCTCCGTGGAAAACTGACGTCCGTGCACGTGCAGGCAAATCTATAGCAGGTATAGGAAAATAAGGAGGCTCGTGACTGTCCGTCGTCGGCCATGGATTCACGCACCGCGGAAAGCGAGCTTAAGATTAAATTGTTACTAAGCATCAGTACAGTAAAATAGTGGTGCCTGTAAGACCGGAAAAAAAAAGGATGGATACTATGTCCAAAGTCAAAAGTCAAAGCATTTATTCAGTATTTTTTAGTGTGCTACATTTTGTGGCAGAGGTCACAGTATAACTTTAACATGCTCGTTGTATTGTCGACAGGGCGGTTCGCAGCAGATCCTGTGATCATGACCTAAGGCCACATGACATCGGCGCACCTTTCGCCCCGCACCATAAGAGCTCGACCTGTCACGCACACTCACATACACGTAAGCTGTTTCTATAAGCTTTTGTTTTACATGCAATGTTCGTATGCATGTTGTCCGTTGAACATTTCAAAGCATTTTTACTAATTAGCTGGTATCGACAGAAATATGCTTGTTATTCATATTTCTGCGCTGGTATCCGATTGAGATGAGATTCGGAATACTTATGTGAGTTCGGTGACACCACAGTATTATCTATATATTATTATTGTATCGTCCGTCTGATCTGATGTTGGAGCCAGGATTAAGGGACTACAAGTGAAGTATGAGTAGGTAAGTAAACATCTCAGAAAATTATTATTGTTATATACCGGCTGTAATTCACGTACCTTTAGTCGAATTTTCTTGACCTAGGTTTCGAGCGAGTCAGTCGCTCTTCCTCGGGAGTGAGGTCGCGCGGTGAGATCGCGATGTTCACTGACTCGCGACTGACTCGCTCGAAACCTAGGTCGAGAAAATTCGACTAAAGGTACGTGAATTACAGCCGGTATATAACAATAATAATGTTACAAATTCACGATAATTTTAAAATCAAAATCTCAGAAAATTGTGTATGTAAACCATTTATAATGTTAAAATCTGTATAGTGGCTGCACATGGCCTTATGCTTAGCCTAAAAAAGACGTAATGCTGTGGATGTATAGCAGCGTTTTATTTTTATTTTTATATCGTATTTATAAGCTAGCGTTTGACCACTATTTCACCTTTTAGTAAGTGGTTATGTAGATTAGTGGAAGATGTTAGTTCATAAGCTTGGTTTGTACTTCTACTTCATGTGGCACCGTCCCAGGGCAGACTAGCAGAAATCTTACCATCATCAAAACATCGTAGTAATAGTTTTTTATATTATAACACACTTATGATGCTTCCATTCTGTACAGGTATTATTTAAGGCTCCTTTAATCAAATAGATTAAAGTTAATTAAATGCGTAATGACTTGTTCAGAAAAGTAATTAACATGGCCATTATAGAAAAATATATCAAATAGTCACGCTATGTTGAAGTAATTAAAATGAAAAAAAAACTAATGATTTACGCTATTTTAATTTATAATTCACTAAAAAAGCTGTTAATTTTAAATTAAACATAAGGCATGAGTGTATAATAAACAAGTGATTTATTGAAAAAAACGAAACAAAAATCCGACTGCGTGAAAAGAAAAATATTTTTATTTAGCGCCAAAAATCAAAAAGGGGGTTTTTGATATTTTTAAACACCTATCAAAAGACACTCGAGTTGATACTATCAGGAGAAATAGTGCTCAAACGCATTATTCAACGCAAGTATTAAAAAAAACTTTCAATCCAGAGTTTTGCGTGCCACAGATTCTAATAAAGGCAAACTTCCTCGCTTATCATCAGGCGCGCTTGATAGACCTTTTACATATAAAACGGTTTAACATCGTCTACGCAACAATACAGCCACATTATGGTATTCCTATCAATTGCAAGGAATCCTTAGCACAGAAAAACAATATCAGTAATTGAAAATCGGTCTAACTGGCTTCGAGGGAGAGATGGTGAAATACCCTCTACCTCAAAAATTTGTCAAATTAGTATGCTCACGGCGTAGACCTCCAATAGAATATTCAAGTCAATACAGCCTGCGCCGACATTCTTCAATCTAAATGTGGAGGAACATTATTTTTGCTCTACGTGGTTTACGAGGCTCTTGTGGTTTGGCGCTTGTTTAGGAAAGAGTGTTGGAATTCTATTATACTACGCTTATGTTTGGTTTTGTTTTAATAAACAGGTTAGAGAGAAGGGAATGCCGTTATCGATATATATGCGAAAAACTGCAAGAAAATAATGAAAATTGAACAAAATGACGATTTGTTAGTGTAACTTTTAGTAAATTGTAGTTTAAATTTTTTTGCAATGCAAATTGCAATTGTTCGAAAGTTACATTGCATTAGCGTTTATATTATCACTGATTTGCTAATAATCATGTTGGGATGTACCTCACACACAAATACCTCTTTCCAATTTTATCACCAGAGAGCGAGGTTTGGAATATGAAGCGGTACTATTGCTGGATAGTTGTCTCGCTTACTTTTTAGCTACCTACTGATTTTTGGTGGAATTGCAGCTTTAGGTTACAGAGCGACACAATCAAAAGAACATACGTTGCATAAAAAAACAAATGTTTTTTTATATATTATCTTTCGATTAGAGATGTTTTCACTGAAATATGTATGTGAGCAAAGAATTGCCCTCCAGTGAAGGAACACAGAATGAGGAAATCTAATTCTTATTAAGCTACAGGTGTTGGCCAAGCTTTTAAAAATCTTATAACGCACCACCATGCTTTATATAAAAGCACTGTGCAGGTCCGCATGGATCGCTACTACCCTCAAATTGGAAAATCGCCAAATATGTTCCAACAGCTGTCATTGGGAGTCAGTTTCCATTCTAGTCCTAGTGTGCTACTATCCTCAACCCCGTCATTACTTACCTGTCAACATGTGAGATAACGGCTAGCCTAATTCTTTTAATGAAAAACGTTTTTGCGGTATACTAATGAAACAAAGAGGTGATCTGTAGGTATATCGTGTTTTGTAATATAATTGTACTTCCCAGGCTATCAACAATGCTGCCTCGCTGGCTGCTGCTATGCTGCGTGGTGCTCCTGGCACGACCAGCACATCCTCAAGGAGCCCAGCAATGCCCCGCATCTAACACCATCACTCCCTGCAGCTGCACCGTCAAGAAGAACGGCCTTGACATCCTCTGCGAGTTCACTGAGCAACAGCACATACAGAAGGTACGAATTTTTATGACGAGAAATATCTAGATCTATTAGACTAAACATTTATCTACTCTATAGTAGATAAATGTCAGGTCATAGGAGTACGTGAGCTTCAATAAGCCCATGCCTATTAAAGCTCACGTACTCACATACGGTATTACTCAATAGTTTTAACTACTAGTATCGTTTCTGTGGTTTTACTCTAAACCGAGTTAAAATCAATGTGTGGACCACAAAACTCACAACTAGAAGGAAATTTCCTTCGCACCTACTCGGAGCGAGCCGTCGAGCTGACTCGAGGGTATGGTCTCTGAAAGTGTCGAGCCTTTATATTTAAGAATTGTGAGACTTACTAGCTACTGTCTCCTTTTTTGAACAGACATCTTTAGGCTCAAACGGTTCGGTGAATACTGAACGTCGCCTGTCGCTCGTTAGATGATTATCGCTGGATGTTTGGACGAAAGTCCATGCCGTGATTTTTACTCTATTACTGGGCCAAACAAACTCCCGAGTGAAATTTCCTATTTTATTATATAACAAGGCTTTATGCTTTCTTCTGAAATAAACCACGAACGGAACAACGTCATGTTTATATTAGAAAACACTGTTATTGAATTTAGCCGTAAGCACTACAGCAGTTATTCAATTTAGCGTTGTGACGTGAATCATAATAAGCTTTTTCCTTTCTTCTTGTTGACATGCCTTTATGTGTTTGTTCATTTGTATACCTAAATATATATGCAGTAATCAATCTTATCAATCGTATGTACTGTTTGTAATTTACGTACCTTTACGCGATGTTCAATGAACGTCGAGATCTCACCGCGTGACCTTGCTACCGATGAAAAGCGACGCACTCTCTCGAAATCTTGGTTCAGTAATTTGACTTAAACTTATAGATACGTAAAATACGACCGATTTATTTTATTTTTGTGTATCACTTGCATGTTTCCTAAAATAGAGTGCCTCGTGAAGGGTCGTTAGAGTCCTTAAGCAGCACCTACAATAAAAATATCTTTAAGGTTTGAGTGGGCTAATCGTCAATTAATATATTAAAGCCGAGTTTCACCAGTTTCTGATAAAGTTTCAGATAGTTCTCTGACAGATGACGCCATATGTGATGTACTCTCAAGATGTACCCTCATTATTTGTGTACATTAATAATAAAACTAGTTTAAAATTGTAAAGGTACAAGTAAAGTTATAATAAGTGTAAATTGATGAATAAATTATGATTATTTTGGTGATGATGATATAAATGCTGTCAAAAATCTGTCAGATCAGTTCCTAATTGGGCAATCAAGAACCGGTGAAACTGGCCCTTAGTATACTGTCATACTAACTAGAGACACTCGTATTATCGTACCTGGCAATTAAGACTAATCAACGAGTAGCTATTTGACACAGACTAATAATAATATATGCCAGCACACCTCTCAACACCCTTAACTGCACACCTCTCAACACCCTTAGCTATCCACCCTAATGTTGCCCCTCGGCGCCAATATAACGGTACGCCTTTATGGGGGGTCCATTCAGTGGGTGGCAAGTCACCACCCGCCTAAATATTTTGTAATGAGGCATAATTGGCGGGTGCCGTACCTCATCCCATAGACCAGCCATCGGACATTAATCAGCTCACCCAATAGTCTCATAAAATAATGTACCATCTTTTTATAATATAGTTTCCCATATCTCCTCTTCATCAATTAATAATAATTAAGTAAACAATGTAAAGGGCCTCTTGATGTTGGCTTCGGCTCCATCAATGCCTTCCAAAAGACCGGGCGTGTACGACCCGTGAGTTAGATTGAATATATGCCATACTTGTTTTTTGATCGCACCCTACATCGCACCACATTCAAGATCATACATAGTCACAGATTGCGTTGCTGAGCAAATCTATTTAATTTTCCAAAAGATTCTAAATATTTATTGATGTATATAGATATATACGCTAAACAGAACTTCCAACAGTCGATTCAGATCCAAGTTTGTAGGCTACCACAGAATAAATAAGTGCAAGTTATACCTACAAGAAGTAGACAGGGTATGGTAAAATTATGTGTCTTGTACTTACAACACAACTTGACTACAATAGCCGGCTCCATAAACTTTAGTGCTTACATAAATATGTCGCAGTAGCGTCCTTACAACATTATGTACCACAGAAACCGAGAGAGAACGGTGTAATAATGGAGTAGAGTAAAGTACCTGACATTGCTCTACGTCTTAGGTATTGTTTATTTCTTTGGAGCTAAGGAAGATAGACCTGCTCTACTTTTTTATCGCTTGTCTTATGTCTAAGATGGAATTGTGCTTGTCTGACAATGTAAGACTGTAGAAGAACGAGCTGCTGGACTCACAAAAATTTGTCTAATCCACTTTATTCCACTGTTTCAACCCGTGTTGCATACATTTACTTTTATTAAAGTATTTACTTCAAATAAGGTTTATGTACAATTTGATCATTCCTAACCATTTTAAAAAAAATTAATTACTTTCAAATGATGATGGACGTGATTAATATTATCTGTATCTACTATTTGAAGATTTTAGCACTGGATACATTTAACCAAGACAATTAAAGTCCTTTTATTTTAAACCGACTTCAAAGTAGGAGGAGCTTCTCAATTAGAATGATTATACATTTTTTATGTACGGTATTATAACTCTGTGATTTCAGATTCATTTATTTACTTCAAATATGTACATTGTACACTTATCAACGTCAAGTAAACACTTATTCTAACAACAATAATAAGAATGACCGATTTGCTGAATTATTTTTTGGTCGAAAGAAGTTTATTCCGAAATGGTTCCATGTAAATTACGTAGGTAGAGATGTGATGATGAGTTTCAGAGACAGACAATCAATAAATACCAGCAAACTTCGTTACCTCAGACCTCCGTCATTTATTAACCGACTTGAATAGTAGATTGTATCACGGGGCGCAACATAACATTTCTCTTTGAGGCCGCTATTTTGCATCTAGAGCTAGAGCAAGGGATTCAAAGTATACGTAGCTTTAGGGAAAATTATGTGGCAACCAAGTGATACACTCTACTTTGTGTCCTGCTGTATGAAATAAGAAAAGGTATTCCTTTTTCTATGATAAGACTACTGAAATAAGGCTCTATTAAATAGCATTTCAAGAGTAATTGATATTAAATATTATGTTTCTTTGAAGTGTTTCACACTTTATATTTTTGTAAAATTGTTAAAAACAATCCAAAATTTCATCGTACCGACGGGACTTGAACCCGCAACCTCCGGAATAACATGTTCCGGTGCTTTGCCAATTAAGCAACGGTGCGAAGTATCGTTGCGACGAAATTAGTGGATTGCATTTTGTTAACCCAATTATGCATTGGTGGCGCCATCATGACTACTTATTACGTAAGTTAATCATTCGGAAGAAATCATTACAGCTTTCAAATCCGACGAGAGATGTTGCACTGCGTAAATTAAATATTATATTTCTTTGAGGTGTTTCACACTTTATATTTTTGTAAAATTGTTAAACACAATCCAAAATTTCATCGACTTGAACCCGCAACCTCCGGAACATGTTATTTCGGAGGTTGCGGGTTCAAGTCCCGTCGGTACGATGAAATTTTGGATTGTGTTTAACAATTTTAGTAATTGATATGATATAAGCTTTATCTATTCACTTTTTGGCCTCTACAGGGATATTCTCAATAATTCGCAAGCAAATTTGGATTCAGAAACTACCTTTAGTTCGACTTGGATCTTTGCCATTCACAATACTCCGATAGGTTACTTTTGATTTATTTATTTATTAAATTAACTTAGGATAAGCATTACAGTTGCCCAATTCGCTTACCTAACTAAATCTATTTAACAAAACTTTGATTATACACAAAAATAAATTGAAACACAGACAGAAACATAAACAGGTACAGGTACTTAAGTAACATTAAATTGTAATAAAATAAAACAACTTTATATAAATTAAAGAGAAAACTAAAAAATGAAACTGATATTTTAATTCGAAAAAATCAGTGATTCTATTTGGAAAGGTTTACGCAGCAAAATAGCTCACGAATTTATATTATCAACTAGCTGACCCGGAAAACTTCGTACTGCCTCAGAATCAATAAATAATAAAGCTAATTGCAGACTTATTCAATATGGCTTTTCATTATGGCTCCACACGAGTCTACTTAACCAGTTTCGTATTACCGCATTATGTACCTACATAAAAATAAAATTCAACCGAGACAACGCGTTTACGCCGAAATTCCCGCCAAAGTCCGTAAAATATTTTTTTTTAGTTTCATTATGGCTCCACACGATTAGTGTACTTACCCAGTGTCAAATATTAACATTTTTGAAGTTTTGAGACTTCATGTCGTAAAGAAGGGTCAAAGTCACATTTCAGGTCAAGTTTCAAGTCAAAGTCTAGTGTCCAGGTCATACCCCTGCGTAAAGATGTGGACATTACTGAAGATTTTTAGTGGAATTTTGGTGAGAACGCAAATAGCATGTTTTTCAATGTTGTGCTGTTTCCCTCGCAAATATTCACCGGCACATAATGGTTAATAATGCACACTACTTACACATATGCTCGCGGAAGAACACAACAACACAACAAAATACAATGGGAGCATACACACTTTTTCACGTTCCCGCCAAAAATCTCGTAAAATATTATACTCGTAGTTGCGATCAGAAATTGTTGGTTAATATCAGATGTCGAAAACAAATGGAATAATCGTTTAAATAAATAATAGTTTAAAAAAACTAAAAAAAAAATGATTTTATTGTAAAAAAAGCGTGGGGTGCATGGTATCAATAGTTCCAAATATTTTATGAACAGATATGACTAGAAGGGTTATTTTGATAATATCCTGAAAAGCACCCCACGCTTTTTTTACAATAAAATCATTTTTTCTTACACTATTTTTAATTCAAATTTATTAACATTTATTTTCTATTTTTTAGTTAGATTTTCTATAAAATGTATATTTATAGTTTTTTTAAACTATTATTTATTTTTCATTTTTTAGTCGAATTTTTAAAATTTTTTATTATAAGCACAGTCGGTAACTTATTCGAGAAATAGGTGATCGGCGCGGCTGGTAGTTTCCTTTATTGGTCTTGACGCAGATCTCCGGGTCTCAGGAAAACAAAAAATTGCTAATCCTGATTATCCTTAAGGATAACGGGTCAAAATGTTTAAAATATTGAATTGTCATCGGTCCTTAATAAGTATGCCAAATTTCGAGTTAATCCGACGTTTTGAAGGGGGTTAAAATCATGTTCAAAGATTCCGTTACATACTAACATACAAACATACATACGTCTGAAGCTAATAAAAGCGTATTAAAAACTAAACAACGGGACGAACATCAATCGTTTGACATACAAAACCAAAAAAGAAATAATTTTCTTCACCGTTAAATTTAATTTGATTTCTGAACGACTTTTAAATTTAATTGATTTCTAAACGACGGGACGAACGACGATACTAATTTCCTGTCAAACATGTTCGTCCCGTCGTAGAACAGTTTATATGGGAACATGAAATTGTTGTTTTTACTATCTTCCTCGCAATTTTTCCATATTTTCTCACCGTTTAAACCTTCCCTGAACTACGACAAACATTTCAAAACCAAAATCAGCTAAATCGGCCCAGCCGTTCTTGAGTTTTAGCGAGACTAACAGCAATTGATATATAGATATTCAAAATTAAAAATGAAGCTTCCAAATATGAATAGGTTTTCGAAATATTGAGAATCAGGGCGCTGAAGTTGAAATCGAAGTATCTCCCAAATACACCACAAATCCTTCTTGGTAAAAAACTTTTCATTCGCTTTGCATGTTCGAGCCATCACAGTCGATGAGTTTTTTTATTTCTCCCTTGCGTGTTAAAACATTAAATTAATTTATTCACTGGCTTCAGTTACAGGCGTCTACAGAGCAGATACAATCTGAAAATTATCTATGGAGCTGGAATAAACATTTCGTTATAGAAATAGCGTGATAGGTCAGAAAGATTTGTTCAACGAATTATGTTTTAGGGTCCCGTACCCAAGGGTACCCTATTACTGAGACGTCGCTATCCATCCGTTCGTCCGTCCGTCCGTCTGTCAAAGGGCTGTATTTCCTTAACCATTATATACATAAATATATGTATATAATAAGCTACACATAAGAGTTACAGGAGTTACTTATACTATGGCCAATATATCAACAAATAATAAAAAAATAAAAAAATATACGGTCGAATTGAGAAACCTCCTCCTTTTTTTGAAGTCGGTTAAAAAACAATAATTATTTTTATTATTTAAGTTTAAGGGACGACGTTTTTTTCTGCGTTTTTTTTTGTTGGTGTTTGTGAATCATATGAATGGTAATAGATAGACACTTAAAGTCTTCACGGACTGTAACGCTAATCAATAAAAAAATTATAAAATTATGAATAAAATGGGGAATACCATACTCCATACAGGAAACGCGTTTCTCCGTCTTTTTTGCCCTATCGTAAATTACGAGCAAAAAGACGGAAAAATTACATTAGCTGAACACATTCGTTTCCGCGGTCAAAAGTAGTCATACTACTACCTAATCTAATATACTGGCTATTCTTGAGCAAAATTTTAACCAAATCGTTAGAGCCATTGGACCGTGAAAAGGGTCCCAAACAAATATACAAACCGACTTCCGCACTTATAATATGGATACGTGGGGTGCAAGTCTAACTCGCACTTGGAAGTTTTATTTATTTTTTTATCTTTAATCTCATCGTCTGAAAGGGACCGAAACAGGCAAAATTATATTTATATGGCATAATGGTTTTGATAAAAGCTACGTGCCTGGAAAGGTCCTTGTAGCCATATTTCTTCGTTTCTGAAGGCGCTGTGAAATATAAAGGCAATATTTTTGTCCTATCGCTCAAGGTCTTGCAAAGTTTATATTGCAATAAAACTTTAAAAGTGGATTTAGTAGAAGTTTTTTTATATTTAAGAAGAGATGTTTTTATCTGATCAGAAAATCAAGTGTTAACGTTATTTTAAAACATAGAATATTCCTTAAATAACTGATTTTTCAAAAGGTATTTTATGTCTGAAGTATATGGCTAAAAAAAATTTTTTTTACTGCTCTTTTGACAGAAAAAGCTTGCTAACTGTTTAAATCCGATTCGCACTTGGCTGCAACTTTCAGAAGTAAAAAAAATGCTTGGCATGACAACAAACCACAAAAGCTCTCTGCTGCCATTACCGAAGAATCGTTAAGTTGCCACATTATATTTCTTTTGTCAGAAGCGCAGCGGTTTCGAAATTGTTTCCATAATGACTGGCGCAATAGCATAGTCCGAGATCTAATGCAAGTTTTCAGTACTCCTTAGAAATTATACAAAGCAGAGAAAACGAGCAGACTAATCGCACCTTTTGAAAAAAAACTGCCATTGGATTAAATTAGCTACCTTCAGGTTTGTTTTGAAGAGTACCAATAACTTACACAAAATATTTACTGGTTCCTGATAGCGCTAATATGAAGAAATCTGATAGATTTTTGATAGGTTTTTATTTGTCGTCATGTGTCAGATAACTATCTAACGCTTTATGAGGAACCGGTGAAACTGGCCATATATATCGTGATTTTATAATAGCACTCCCATAATAAAAACAGACAGAAGTCCAATCAGTATTGTGTGAATTCTTACAGCGAAATATATTTAAATTCTTAAAATAGAGAATATAGAAATCCTGCTTAGTTTTTGTATAATATAATACCCCCCAGACATTCCTTTGTGGTTAATTATGTTTGATTCCTTCAAATTAACAAGTAACAAAATTAAAATTTTGAATAAACACCCACGCCAATGTCCTTTAGAAAATTACATCTATCTAAGAACCACCATTGATTAATTACGAACCGTTTAAAGACAAAATACAACTAGTTTTGGAGAAAAATGGCAACATGTTGTTGGATTCGGGGCCCCTGGTGAGTTGACAACGTAAAACCTATTTAAGAACATACACTAATCAAACACAAACTCATAACTGAAAACTGCATCAAAATCGGACTAGTCGTTTTGAAGAAATATGGCAACATCGATTTGCACAAACAAATGATTACTGCAGCGTCCCCTGGTAAATTGTCACCGTAAAACCTATCTAAAAACATGCACCAATTACACCCGAACCCATAACTGAAAACTGCATCAAAATCGGACTAGTAGTTTTGGAGAAAAATGGCAACGCACACAAACAAACAAACATCCTCTCACCCCAAACGCATATACAGTCTCCGTTCCGTCGTGGGTAAAAAAGGATCGAGATAGTTGTTATGATCTAAATAACCAATTAATTGGGGCTGGCATATAGGTAACAGAGTAATTTAATCCTACAGTAGGATCTTCGGCTACAAAATCGTTTCCTTTCTACCCACGTACTGGCATAGAAACACTTCAAATTGAATTTATAAGCAACTGCTTTAAACAAAGTTTATAAAAAGTTTAGTTTTAAATTAATTTATTTCGACCTCTAAATAACTTTTTTTTATGAGAGAGAAGTATTTCACAATAATTTGACATAAAGGAAAACTATGATGTATCATCCACTCCTGATTATCTAAGATGTTTTATTATGATGATTATGTTACAAAAACTGCTGTAAAAGTGTAAGATGGCAGTGGTCAAGAAGCTGGGCTTCTTGACCACTGCCATCTTACACTTTGAAAAAAAGCTAAAAAAAAAAGCTTTGGAAGCCAAACCTCCTATGGCGACTTGGGAGTCGCCATAGGAGGTTTGGCTTCCACATGATTGCACCCATGAAACCAATCGTTTTCTTTTTAGGAATACGTTATATTTCAACCTAGAATTATAAATATCAATTATGATAGCACTGATATATTATGTGCAAAAGAGCAACAAGTGTCACCATCATAATTTAAGATCGTTTAAAAAACTTAAAGAACCGACTTCAAACGTCGCGCTACTAATTTTCAGTACTAAGTTTGACGAGTTTATCTTCATATCTCTGGAGATACTGAACATATCTCGATGAAAATATATGGGACAACCTGTGAAGGTGCACATACCCTTTCAAATAAAAAAATATTTATTTAAATCGGTCAAGCGTCTTCTAGTAATCCGTGAACATACATAAAAAAAATGCATACAGTCAAACATAGAACCTCCTACTGTTTTGAAGTCGGTTAAAAATATCACCATACCGACGGGACTCGAACCCGTGCGTTCCGGGGAACATGCCAACAAACAAGTATATTATCTAAAAAAAACGCTCGCGGAATTGAACTTGCTAAATCCTTTTTAGAGTTTTTATAATCTTTTCTTAAAGGGCTACAATGACCTACGGAATTATTCATTAGTCACCGAAAATCCCGTATACTTATTATATTTATGTGATACACCAATTCTAAAGACATTTCATTATTTTGTACAGGCAATGAACACGCTCCGGTCAAAACCAATGATCATCTTCTACCTGAAGCTACGTCACAATAACTTGGCCAAACTACCTTCGTACATATTCTTGGGCCTGGACATCCGCCATCTTACCGTGCATAATTCCAGTTTGGCAGTTATAGAAGACTCATCGCTTAGCTCTATAGGTAAATATTTTATTCACATTATACATTTTGTTAGTAATACATTTTATCACATCCTACTAACTAATATCATAAATGGGAATTGTATGTTTGTTATTGAGTCATGTAGAAACGGCTAAACGGATTTAGATGCAATTTAGCATAGTGATAGTTTACAAATTGGATTAACATAAAATACCCACACCACTACTTTTTAATTGTTTTCTGATCGCGTTTGGTGTGAACCTTAAGAATAGCAAGTGACTAATGTATTATATTATCTTGCAGGCAACAAGTTGACGCAGCTCGATGTCTCACAAAACAGCCTTGCTACGATTCCAACGTCTTCGTTCACGCATCTCAATCACTTGCTGATATTAAACATGAACCACAATAAGGTAAAACTATCATTAAATAATTAAGATATTTTAAAAACTTATATAATATTTTAAAGTATTATAATATTTTAATATTATATTATATTATTATAATATTATTAGTATTATATTATTATAATATTTTAAAGACAACAGACTTCCATGCCCCGCAAGTCAGTTTCAGTATCATCAGTTTATCGTCATATCTCTGAAGATACTTATCAGATCTCAATGAAATTACAATGGGACCACATCGGATTTAATGTAAGGTACGGTACATATTACCGATTAAAATAAAATAAAAAACATTCGAATCGGTTCACAATTGACGGACAAAAAAGTTGCGTTTCCAGGGTAACAAAAAAATTTAATGACATTTTGAAAAATCTCCGACACTGTTAACCTGTAGGTACTTAAGGCACATAATAAATAATAGTAAAGCTTAATACGAGTATACACGTATTACCTTATACAAAGTTATCGACTAGCCTAGCCATATTTTATGTGAATCGCTCAGTACGCACGCACTTTTTGTTAACATTTTCTTTCATGTCGCAGCCTCGGTACTCAAAGTAAGTTTATTTTTAGGTGACTGCAGTCCACAACCGTGCATTTATGGGACTCGACACCCTTGAGATATTGACTCTCTATGAAAACAGGATATCTGTGGTCGACGGAGAGGCTTTTAAGGGCCTGGACAAGTAAGTAGACTTATTTGACCATGCAAAAACAATTACAGCTTACTTAGAAAATAAGTTCTAGTAAATCATAGTTCGATAATATTTTTATTATTATAAATTAGAGGGCCCGGTGGCGCTGTGGAAGAATGGTCAGCTTTGACGCCAGAAGTAGTAGGCTCAAATCTTCACCTTGTACCTTTAATTTGTTTTTAGAAAATAATATTTGCACATTTTATGGTGATCCTCTGGTGAAGCAAAAACACGGTTAAGAAACCACACTGTCTAGTGTCCGCCTAGCCAACTACTACCCTCAAGTTGAAAAATCTGTCACCAAATCGTCTAATGTAATCCAGCAGCTGTCTTCAAGAGCCAATTTCCGTTCTAGGCCTAGCGTGCTACCATGGTAGAACGCATCATTACTTACAAACGGGTGAAGTGGTGATCAATCGCTGGCCTATACGATACTTAAAAAATGTATAATCGCATAGTTCATAATTATATAAAAATATCTGGTAATCATCAGGCAGGATTTGACACCAAAAGTTGCCCGCACTTAAACGAACGAAGTCAGATCAGGTAAAATTGAGCCACGGCGTTTCTTTAAGATCAGATCCCGAACACGTTGAGTTTAAGTTTAGAGGATCCATAATATCAAATAGTAAAAAAAAAAGTTTTTGGGAATGCGCACGATAAGGTCATTCATTTTTTACACGTAAATCTTGTGTTTTTTCCTTTTTTTTTTTATAGTATAGAGCGGCAAACAGGCAAGCGGCCCACCTGATGGTAAGTGGTCACCGCCGCCTATTGACATCTGCAAAACCAGAGGTATTGCCGGTGTGTTGCCTACCCTTATTAGTGAGCACTCTCATTACTCTTCGTTTGAAGCTACCAAGGTTGAAGGTTTCTGGGAAAGTTTCAGATGGGAGATCATTCTACATCTTACAGGTACGTGGGAAGAACAGTCGTGTGAAACGAGTAGTATGTAATGCCCACGTATGTATAATGTGCGGTGCGGTGCTATCTTGTGTGTGAATTATAACTGAATGAATAAGGACTTTAATATAAATCAAAATCACTCTGAAAATACTTTGTAAGCCGCAAAAACAAAAAACCATCTGAAGATCGTTTATATTTAAACGTACAATTTCGTTAAAGTATAGGTGTAGCACCTAATAATACTTTATACGGTCGAAGTGCCATTAAGTTGTTCCTACAATTTCCCTACAGAGTTGGTCTATGTTTAACTGAATCAAACCTACTGTTGGCGTTCCAGCCTTGGATTTGTACGATTGAAGTAAAGATAAGAAAGCTTTGTAGTTTAATTGACTATTTTTTTATACAAAATATTAATTTTATTTAAAGAAACCGCTTTGCTTACCGACTTGTTTTTGTTCAATATTTTTCAAATAGTTTAGACCACAGAACGGTTGTTTAGATTTCACATAGAAATATTTTTGTTGTTTAGTACTTATGTGAAAGATATACAAGACGGGATAGATTCAAATCAAAAAATCAAAACGGTAAATCTACGAAAAGTCTAATCGAAAACCAAAATGTGATAAGCTTGAATCAGAATTTGTAATTAGTTTTCAAGACATTTTCATCAATGTCATTATGATGATGATTTTACCATGCATATAACTTCCTCGCATCATTCCGTAAAATGTATCAACGTACAATTTTGAATGTCCCCTCATCTCGCGCCTCCTGGGTGTACCCTTAACTAATTTCTCACATCTCAGCTACGAACAAAAAAAACACGGAAGAATTCCTAGCGATACAAAATGACCCAACACAGTTTTGTGCCTTGGTAGGCGGTGCTTACCAAATGTACCTTGTACGAGTTGTGGCAAATTAAACCCAATTTACCAAATAATAAGATCGATTTTTATCTGCAACACATTGCTAGCTTAATCAGTGCTGAGTTCCTGTACTTCCGAGTAGTTCCGAGGACGCGCGATTTTGTTCGTGATTGGGTCAACATTTGCGCATAGCTTCCTTGAAGAAATTCTTCCGTATTTTTTTGTTCGTAGCATTTCAGCTACTAAAATTACTAAAAATATATTTTTGTTAATTTTTAATATATATATATTATTTTTATCTATTAAAAAAAAATATGAAGTCTAAATTATTCATATCGTATACACCACCTTTGGTTAGTAATGCGCCTAACTATTTACTGTAAAAGCTTATTTGAACATTTATTTAAAACAAATGATTTCTGTTCAGAAAGCTGAAGCGGTTGAACCTCGGTGGGAACGACTTGACAGCCGTCCCACAAAAGGCTTTAGCTTTACTCGAGAACTTGAAGAAATTGGAAATGCAAGAGAACCGGATTACTGCTATTTCTGAAGGAGATTTTGCAGGTAATATCCTATATCACTATGTTATAATATCATATATCAATATTATAGTTTATATTATAATTTAATGTCTATAAAAAATAATTAGTAGCGATTTGAACTAATATGACTTTTCAGATGTCATGCTATCTTTGTAACTCTCATCAAAATCCATTCAGTGAATAGTGTGACAAGTATCCAAACAAAAACACAAACTTGTATTTTTTTAACGACTGATCGTGTGTATAATACAAGTACAAATACTACTGCGCTATCTGATCGCCGCCTAGATCGCCCACATAGGACTCTGCGGTGTGTCCGTGTGTGATGTTAATTTCAACTTGTAACATTTTTCACATTCCTTAAAATAAGTTATCTTTGTATACTTACAAACAGACAAAACGAAGTGATCCTATGAGTATTACTTTTTTACCCGACTGTGGCGAAGCCCAAAAGGAGGATTACGTATTTCACCTCTCTATACTACTCAACGGCTCATACTACTCAACGGCTGAACCGATTTTGATAAATAATAGGCAATTAGATTTTTTGACGGTGCGAGCGTCACTGGGTACAATAAAGTTTTAAAAATCAAAGTCAGGTTATTTACTTTTTATTTTAATAAACTGTAGTTGTTTAGATACGACCCTCGAAAGGAGAAAAGAAGCTCTTATTCTGCAATCTGAATTTCGTAACCCAAAAGAAAGACAAAATCTTCAAACCGCGAGTGAACATGTCTCTTCTAGAATTCGTGCAACATCGTCGATCGCATCGTTAGCGTCAGGTGATAAAGTGGTCAATCGTTTGCGTATTAAATATAAAATAACCGGCCAAGTGCGTGTCGGGCCACGCGCAGTGTAGGGTTCCGAAGTAGCCCGTTATTCAATGCAAGTCTTTACCCGTTATAAACAAGCAACTAGGTACTTCGCCTTTGTCACTTTAAAGGATTTATTCTAAGGATTTTGTATTTGGTACAAAATTATCCAACACCCAAGTTCAACGACTATTACTGCTAAACTAATAAAGTTATCTTAACCGATATAGTTTTCCTTTAAAGTTCATGAAATGCACTATTATCACGACTTTTTCCAGATTTTTCAAGCCAGCAGTTTAGCTTTTAGAGGGGGGGGCGCGCCCTAGCGTCCCCCCCTGGACTGGAACAAAAATGTGCACTTTAAAGTTCAATATTTCATAAATGGAGCATTCAATCGAAAAATGGTATCAGCAACACTCAAGTCATTTTAAAAGACTTATTCAACAATACCGCACACGCTAGGGTAGACGACGAAAAAAAATCATCCACTCTTCTCATGTAGAGGAGCTACCCATAAAAAAATATATTTCAAAATTTTATTTCACCACATTGCCGGCGTAATTTATATACATACCCCTACAAAATTACAGCTTTCTAGTATTAACGGTCTCTTAGCAAAACCTCGGACAGACAGACAGACAGACAGACAGACGGACATACTCGGACGAAACTCTAAGGGTCCTTGTCAAGACTACGGAACCCTAAAAACTGCGTATTTTATTATATTACATAATTACATAATAAGCCGCTACAGATGTGGCATACAGCTACACGTTACATTGCTACGTTGGTTAGAAATCTTGAATTTCAAATGCTACGTAAACTGCATGGTACGCTTACGATAAACAAGTTTGCGTTAAAGTTGGGCCACTCGCCAACGTTTATGGAAATGTAATGTAAAGCTACGGCTGGATGTATGTAGGTATAGAAACTACGTAGGTGAACCATTCTTGGCTACGCATGGATCAATGACGTCACAAAGCTTTGCTTTTAACCGATGAAAAACCGAACGTATAATTTATAATCGTTTAATTTTATTTTCATTTGATTTGAAAATGAATTTAAACTAGTTACAGCGTGGGTGTATATGTAAAGGTCTACTTAAAGTTTTATTATACAAACTAGAAGTGCCCCGCGGATTCGCAACCGTTAAAAACTTTTACATTGATTTAAAACTTATTTTCGTTAAAACTTTTCTTTCTTTTCAACACATCAAAAAAAGAATTAGCCAATCGGTCAACTCGTTTGCAAGTTATGATGTAACCAAGAGACATTTGGATTCATTTCTATAAAACCCGAAAAATCATATTGGTTTTCAGATTTTGTTTCCATTTCAACCTCTTAGGGGTGGAATTTCGAAAAAGCCTGAAACAAATATTCATTTATTTATTTATTTACAGAAGTATTTGTGTAAAGTTTCGAATAAAAAAAATAATTATCAAGATCAGACTACTGTGTAAAAAGTTATGCGTGGTCATACATTAAAAAAAAATATACGCGTCGACTTGAGAACCTCCTCCGTTTTTTTTCTTTGGTTAAAAAGACTATCTAATCTTTTTTCTCCATGCAAACTATGAACCCCCGTTTCATGCCCGTAAGGGGTGAATTTAAAGGGGTGTAAAATCTTAAGGGGTGAAAAATCCTTTCATAGCGAATACCTACGTCATAATAACTATCTTCGTAACGTAGTACGTAGCAGTAACGTTTGCTTTTTACTTTGTCATTTAGTACATTTTTCGATGACTCTCACGAAATGTTGTTGTAATATGGATCTTGTTCCTATAACTGTAAGGCATATTTTGTTACCAGGTCTTCGCAGCTTGGACTCCCTGGGCCTGGCTCACAACCAGCTGCGAGAGGTACCTGCCCAGGTATTCTCTCATCTGACGTTCCTCAACTCTCTGGAGCTCGAAGGCAATCTGATCCAAAGGATTGATGAGAAGGCCTTTTCTGGGCTTGAAGGTAATAACTTTCAATATTTATAAGGTTTTTGTCTCTAGCTTCATAAGTCACTTTTGACAACCTGACAAAACACATTATTTAGCGTAGCATTATCCTAGGGCTGTAATAAAATATAATGATGACCAAAGAAAATGTTACAAAATAATAATGGACAATGGCAGTTATTATTAACTTTATTCTAATCCACATAGCGTAAAATAAATAACCGGCCAAGTGCGAGTCGGGCCACGCGCAATGTAGCGTTCCGTAATAGCCCGTTATTCAATGCAAGTCTTTACCTGTTATAAACAAGCTACTACGTACTTCGTCTATGTCACTTTAAAGGATTTATTCTAAGGATATTTATTTGGTATAAAATTATCCACCAACCAAGTTCAACGACTATTACTGCTAAACTAATATAGTTATCTTAACCGCTATAGTTTTCCTTTAAAGTTCATGAAATGCGCTATTATCACATTTTTTTCCAGATTTTCAAGCCAGCAGTTTAGCTTTAAGAGGGGGGGGGGGGACGCCCTACTGGAACAAACATTTGTACTTTAAAGTTTAATATTTCGTAAATGGAGCATTTAATTGAAAAATGGTATTAGCAACTCTTAAATAATTGACCTATACAACGATACCCCACACGATGGGGTAGGAGATGAAAAAAAAAATCATCCCCACTTCTCATGTATGGGAGCAAGCCAAAAAAAAAAAAAATATTTTTCAACATTTTATCTCACCACTTTGCCGGCGTGTTTTATACCCTTACAAAATTACAGCTTCCTACTATTAACGGTCTCTTAGCAAAACCTCGGACATACAGACAGACGGACATGACGAAACTATAAGGGTTCCTTGTCAGGACTACGGAACCCTAAAAAACTGTAGTTAAGATAAATATCTTAATACAGATTTTTTTAATTTGTCTTATATGAAGACTCCTGAAAGGCTAGCACTTACACTTAACACCCATTAACCCGATTAGTTTAAATTATATTATTGTTTTAATTGTTTAATTAATTTCTATACACCAGACATTTTTACAAAGCTATGCCACTTAGACCATACATTAAAAACAATTTACAATTTACAGATACATGCCTTATCAAACAATTAGATTCCTAGATCTAGATCCTGCTAGGGATAACGTATGTCGCAGGATCTAGTGTTAATGATGAAGTAGAATGTCATACCACTAGATAGAACTGTTATAAACAATCTATTCTTTCTAGAAAACTTGCAATATCTTCGCTTGGGAGACAATCGGCTGCACGAGATCCCTTCGGAAGCTCTACGACCGCTGCACCGCTTGCGTCATCTGGACCTGCGCTCGAACAATATCACTTATATCAGCGAAGATGCTTTCACTGGCTATGGAGACTCGATCACCTTCCTCAACTTGCAGAAGAATATGTAAGTAAACCTCTGAGACACAAGTCACGTTTTTCTTTTTCACAGACCTAGGATAACTAAGCTAAATGAATCCTAGGTCTGGAGGATGGAGTGTGTAAGAGGTTAGTCTATAATAATAGTATAATAGTCTTTAATAATAGTATTAGTCTTTAATAAGATAATAGTCTATCTATCTTACAGCTTTGACTTTGCTCAATTAATTTAATAAAACGCTAAAATATAAGGTACTTATATGACATTTGACATCTGAAATTGCCAGACGTTACTCAACACTGGGAAAACCTTGATTTGCATGTTTAATATAATAATACCTTACCTATCACCGCCAAGAAAACGCATAACAAATTAACTTTACATTTCTTTTTTGTCTATATCATTTCTTCTGTATTTCTTTGATAAATTGGATTAGGTACTCATGATAAAATAGAAATGTCTGTTTATGAAAAAATAATGATGCAATGACAAGCAAACACAATTGTAATAGCTGTCGCAAAATAAATCGGTAAATAATTTGCTTAGTGTATATTTTTTAATGTCTGTCTGATTTAATCCAAATCTAATCATTTTTAGGGTTCCGAACCCAAAGGGTACCAACGGAACCCTATTACTGAGACTCCGCTGTCTGTCTGTCTGTCTGTCCGTCTGTCCGTCTGTCACCAGGCTGTATCTCATAAACCGTGATAGTTAGACGGTTGAAATTTTCACATCTGATGTATTTTTTGCCGCTATAAAAACAAATACTAAAAACAAAACAATGTTAAAAATTAAAAGGGGTCCCCATACAAAAAACGTGTTTTTACTATAGCGCCATCTATGAACGATTGATTGACTTATTAATAAATAATATTAATTACCTTCCTTTGTGTTAACGTTCACTTAGTTGGTGTTAGAAGTTCGTTATAGATTGCAAAAAAAAGCATGTTTGGTATTGACACGGTAATATAATATAATATTATACTTATATATTATTATACTGCGGGTCAGAACCCTCCGTGTGAGAGACAAAAGTCTAACTCGCACATGGCCAGTTTTATTTACTATATGATAGTCTAGCATTTGACCACTATCTCGCCTTAGCTTAGTTAGAGGGATTAACAAGACTATTAGTAATGTGCAACCCACTTTTACTAGTAAGCCATTGTTAAAAAAATGTTCCTTTCAATCCGTCTTTGATAGCAAAATGAAATTAATTATTAAGATTTAGTATTATAACAATTAATTTGCAATAAGGGTCAAGAGTTTTTTCTTAACCAGTGTGGTAAACAATACACCATTTTTTTCTGTGAACTCATGTCACCTACCTCTGATATAATCACATCTAATAATTTGTATATTTCTCCGTACTACTACAAACAATTTGTGAAAAAAAAATCCTCTGTATATTTTATTAATACATATTTAACGAATTGGAGTTCAAAGTTTTTATATCATTTTTGATTCTGGATGAGGATTGTCGTAAAGAGGAAAGTTGTTCGGGTTTTATGACGAATAAATATTTAATGTGGATTCGAGCTTAAGTGTTTTTGATTTCTTATATATATTTATATAGACATTTTATATGTTTTATATTGTAGTAAATATAGAGGTAGTAGAGTAGGCTTCTGAGGTTTAAGACTTTCAGGGCACCTTGATGTTAGCTTCGGGTCCATCAATGCCTTATAAAAAACCAAGCATGTTACGACGCGAGACATAATTATGTAAACGACTGATAGAATGATACATACGCTTTTTCTTTAGACTTACTTTACAAATATCAACAGTTGGCTAGTAATGATCTGTAGCATAAAAGTCGATGACAAAGAATCACAAAAACAAGGATTGATGAAGAACACTGCAGTTTTGGGCATTGATTACTAAGTAATCCTTTTTTTAAGTATGACCGTTGTTAGGTTAATTTGTTATGCAAGACAGACTAGCCAATAATACCATTATGTGATTTGTGACATCTTTAATTATTAGAAGAAATGTATGTAACTGTTATTATTATTTTGATAATTAAAGCAACTTTGCAGTAACTGCAAACTATTGGAATAACCTTACTCGTCGCTAACTTAATTAGTCCTTAAAAACAACATAAGGCTCTTCCGTATTATTACCCTCCTAAAAATCAACAAAATTACATTTAGTAATAACGTTCACATAATACTTTAAGTATTGCGTGTTCCTTTCATATTAACCCTCCTATTCATTACCTTGAAATTAATTAATCAACCCTACTTAGTAAGTTTCACAAACAACTTGTTTCAGGGTTCACCAACTGCCCACGATGGGTTTCGACAACTTGAATTCTTTGGAGACCTTAAACCTTCAGAACAATAAGCTTCAGCACATTCCCGAGGAGATAATGGAACCAATTTTGGATACGCTTCGCGTTGTGGATATTATGGGTTAGTATGAACACAAATAGTTTGTAATCATTACAAACTATTACTACTACAGACCACACGAGCGTCTCTCATCGAGTGTTCTGAGTGCCAATGAGCGAGGTTTTATTTCATATTTCTAGTTGGCATTGTGAAACGTTAATGATAAATTATTAATATTGTATCTATAATATTGTACACAAATAGTTTGTAATTATTACAAACTATTTGTGTACAATTTAATATCTTTTCAACCGACTTCCAAAGAAGAAGGTTCTCAATTCGACTGTATGTTTCTTTGTTTTTTGTATGTATGTTACGCGATTACGATATCCTGTTGTGAACCGATTCGAATAATTATTTTTGTAATCGGTAGGGTACGTTTTCGAAATGGTCCCATTATAATTTCATCGAGATTTGATAAGCATCTCCAGAGATATAACGATAAACGTCACAAACTTGGTACTGAATCTGATACGCGCGGCATGGCAGTCGGTTGTTTTAGTTTTTAAACTATCTAAATTATTACTAAAATGAATCTATAATATTAATAATTTATCACTATTTTTCACACTATATATTCTATACACTATACACTATATATATGAAATAAAACCTCGCTCATTGACACTCAGAACACTAGATGAGAGACGCTCGTCTGGTCTACATTGCACATTTGCTTGCACAGAAATGTATGTTCTGCCGCTTTGAGCAAATGCTGAGAGTATTATACCCGTTATATTTTCTCATTATCGCTCATAGCAATAATCAAACAATACACTTGCTGCTCTTTGTTCGTTAACACGTTTCTAGTTGCTACCTCCACCCGCTTTTTACTAATCATCAGCGGTAGGACAGGTACCTTATACATTAATTAAAGTTCTTTATAAGAGTTCCGGGCAGCTCCTTGAATCGTGCTCCGTGTTCCGTTGATAACGGAATCAATATTTTGTACCCATTAAAACTCGCTTTGTTCCATTTATAAAATTTTGGGTCAGGTCGTTTGGTATTCAATATTCTGGCACGACTTTAGTATCGTAATAAAAACATCCCGTTCAGAATTATGTTAAATGAAAACAGTTTACATATGATCAACAAAGCGATTTTTGTGTTACGAACATCAAAGTAGAATCGTTATATTATAATTCAAATGTCTGTCTCGAATAAAAATTGAGCATTCCTCATCAAGCTATAATTTTTATCTGTAGTTTGAGACGTCTATTAGGGTATCACTCGACATAAAGTACGGTCTAATATTCAAATTATTGTAGGTTTTTTCTACTATTGTACGTTTTGTTATTTAGCTCGAAACCCTATTCACGCAAATTTATAATGGACCTGCTTTATGTTCAGATAATCCACTGATTTGCGATTGCGAGCTGGCGTGGTACGAGGCGTGGCTAGCCGGCCTCAGAGACCGAGACGACGAGATGATGCAAAAGAAACGCACCGTCTGCACAATGGTCAACGAGCATCGCGAATATAGCGTCGCCAAGATGCCTTTGGAAAAAATGAACTGCAAGCGGAAACCAGCTTACGGGCGGACAGGCGACGCCCCAGCAAACACCTACAATATCCTCACTAATACTGTCATATTTCTCGCCGCTATGTGGCTGTAAAATAACATTTTAAAGTTATCTTCGTTTTAATCCCCTTTCGTTTGTGAAGGGTTACCCTCGAGCCAACTGTGGCCGGATGACTCGACCCTAACCCTTCGCCGCGTTACTTTCAGTTTCAAACTTAACGTGATGAATTTATGCAATAAAACTACGATACATATCAATGTGGGGCTAAACAAAATTAGAAGTAAATGGAGCGGTAGCTTTTTAAGTACGGAAGGAATAAAGGAGTGTAAGTTAGTGTGATACAGTATTTTAACTTTAGGAAACATCTCGGTATGCCTTACTAATGTACCAAATAACCGACGGCTATCATCGGCATCTAACTAGCCAGTAGGTACGACTTGAGTCATGTTTCGCTATAATGCCGATCGTAGGACCTCTATTGGAGGGTTAAAAAAAACAATGGAATTCTTCACTTAGCAATTTGACACAAAATGTTAGCGAAACATTTTTATTTCCTAGTTTTAACCTTGAAATGTCGTTATATTTTATATCATTTACCCTGCCTTATAATATGATGTACACATATTTAATATTAATAAGCTTATACGTATTACAATGTTGACTATTATAATATTATTCTATTCTATACAAATAAGGGTTCTCTCAAGGTATTATACAAATTAAAACCTATTAACCGCTTAATTGTTGCGTCAAATCAATATTCGTGATTCTGTTACCATATTATATCGCCAACGTTATTAGAAATAGCTTTTTCTGAAGCAATCGTGTTGATTATACTTATTGTTACAATAGTATCTGTAACTGTTCTAATTGACGTAGTTCTAACTAAGTAGATAAGTGTTAGTAACATTTTGTCGATATTGTAATGTTAAACGCTATATATAATTTTTTAATGTAGCATTTCTTAGTCTAGTATGAGTAAACGTTATTTTTTATTTTAAATAGATTTTATTTTACTATAATTTTTAGATATACTTTAGTTGATTTAGTATTTCTGTAGTAAGTGCATATTATTCTTTAGGTAGATTTAGATTTGTGATTATTTTGTTTATTATTTTGCAAATTATAATTTATTAATGTAAGCAAAATAATAAATGTGACTTTAGATAACGGCTTACGCTTTTAATTTGCTAAATTGGAATGCTATTTATAAAGTTATTTTCTTGAAAGGCAAAATTATTACTTATATTATATTAACCTAAATAATTATAACAAGTGATACATTCGTAACCTAAAACATATCCCCTAGTCTGAATTAAGTAATATATAAGGATATTTATACCTGCATTATTTAAATGGCATGTAGAGACATTAAAATCATGTTCAAGATGTGATAGTAGCGAAAATATATATTTTACGGCTACATGTACGCCAATTTTATCCCAATTTAAATGGAACCATTGGTGAGCGAATATTTCATATAGGGGCTAAAGTATACATCTGCCCATTTATAGCATATTTAATGGAACCATTCGAGTGCAAATATTTCACATAGGGGCTATAGTTATATATCTGTCCATGTATATCATATTAAATGGAACCATCGTTATTGCGAATATTTCATATAAGGGCTAAAATTATACACCTACCCATCTATAGCATATTAAAAGGAACCATTAGAGTGCGAATGTTTCATATGAGAGCTATAGTTCTATACATGCCCATTTATAGCATATTAAATGGAACCATTATATTAGTGTGCGAATATTTCATATAAGGGCAATAGTTATATACTTACCTACCCATTTATAATAAAAGTTAATGTTAGAAATAAAATGCTCACAGTATGCATGACGCGAGATAGAATACAATTTGTATTCTTTTTGCATACGAGTGATACATTTTATTGAATTATATTTTGTATAGAATCGTACTGTAATTGAACATTGCACGAATTATTCTTATAAATATTGCACTTTATATCATATCTTCTTATATATGTATGTAAGTTTCAGAGTCGAAGGAACCTGATTATATAAGATTACACCAAATTTTATCACAATTTATATAATTATATATATATTTAAATAAACTTTTAGTGGTATTTAAAGATTTATCTATATTCTTTGTAGTGTTTTCACAATATCTCTATGTGCGTTTTGTATAAACTTCTATTGTGTAAATGTGTACCTATTAAAATATATCAGTGTATTGCTTTGTAATTAATATTGTCTTCGATCTGACGCAAGTTAAAAATAAATAATTATTATTTGATTTTTTTACAAAATATTTCACTTGCGATTTAGAGAAAATCATATTCATGTTTCAGATGATTTATTACTATTTTATTACATTTATTTGAAATATACTTAGATTTCAAATGCATAAAACAGCCCATATACATTTTGTTATTTATAAATGAATGAAATTGTCACACAACATCACGCTTAAACATTAAATTTTTAACATAATATAAAATATATCATTATAATATTTCGAATAAAATAATATAACCTTCATAAAGAACCATGATCTTGCATATCAATTAGAATTAAGTCATAATTATAATAAACGTTGATGTCTTGTTATAATGTATTAATATTCACTGTTATTCGCTGTTGTATATTCAATGTAATTTTAGTTTCGGTATCTTTCATTATATTAAAATCGTTAATCCAGAAATGTTGAGCTAAACAAGTGTAAAATTTTGCATATAAAAATAGAATATATGTTTTGTTTATTTACTTACTTACTTGCTTGTTTACTGGTTTGTTTATTTGTAGAAAATATTTTAACGTTATTATTTGGAATAAAGGTATTCCATATTGCAAATAACGTTGAAATATTTTCTACCTTATTGGTAGTTACTACAAAGCTAAAAATATTACAATTTTAGTCATTGCTAATTACAAAAAATTGTTGCAATAACTAAAACTACTTTTTGATATATTGACATACTATTATTTTATAATAATTATTACATTTATAGTATGTAATAAAATGTAATGATCCATCTGTAACATTACACGTAATAATTATTGTATAATTGACAAATGAAAAATACTATTAATATTGTGAAAAATTAAAATATTTCTAAGAATTCATAGTTACAAATGTTTAGTTCAGACTTTATTTATGATATTTATCTTGCCTATTTTCACTCTCTGATGACCTATGGAATTTTGTTTTGGGGGACTGCTGCCGAATCAAATCGAATATTTTTATTACAGAAACGAGCAATTAGATACATCTTAGGTCTGAAGCAAATTGAAACATGCAGAGATAGATTTAAATTAATTAATATATTGACAATGACAGGTGAATTCATTTATACCTTGATACATGAATATATATATATATAATATGTAAGAGAAAACATACATTAAAAATTTACTTTTGCATGGTTACAATACTAGGCATTGAAATCGGTTGGTATATCTATCAATCTACTTACAATACTAGCAAAGATAATGAAAAGTTTTTATTGTTTTGGTATTACGTTTTATAATAAAATTCCAACTAAGATAGAAAATGAGAATAACCAGGACTTCTGCAAGCTTAAAAAGAAAAGCTCATAAAATTGGTGAGGCCATAGAAGATATAATAATATCGTTTAAAAACTAAAAAACAACCGACTTCAATGCCGCGCTATTCATTTTCAGTACCAATTTTGAGATGTTTATCTCAATATCTCTAGAGATACTTATCATACCTCGATAAAATTACCATGGTACTACACTTGGGATATCTCCTTTCGAACAAAAAAAGAATAATCGAAATCGGTTCATAAACGACGAAGTTATCCGCGAACAAACATAAAAAAAAAAAAAAAAAAAAAAAAAAACGGTCGAATTGAGAAACCTCCTCCTTTTTTTGAAGTCGGTTAAAATATGTTTAATGACTTATTGTTATGACATAAATTAAATGATTATTTTTACTATTTAATATTTATTGATGACGATAGAAACTACAACTTTTGTAACTTTTTTTTTCTATTTTATTCATATTATTCGATTGACATTTGTATTGATTATTTTATTTTACAATTTTGACCATGCTATTGCAGATACTTTTTTTCGATCAAATGAAGTTGTCTCATAATGACATAAAAATGTTTGTGAAACTCAGGTAACGTGTCTAAGTGCATGATATTATGTCTATGGATAAATAATGAATTGAATTGAACTTGTTAACATAATTGATTTAAAAATATGTTTTGATGATTAGTAGAATATCACTTGATTTTTGCATCATTTATGGAGAAATTATATATCTTATAAAAGCCTCCAATAAGACATTAGAATGAAATTTATTACTTCTTTATGTTTTGCGTGTTTATAGTCACATTTATTATTGTTATAAATTAATTATAGGTAATTTTAAATCGTATATGAAAATTGCTGTAAAATGTGTATTAATTTTATTTTTGGTTTAAATAAAAGTATAAAAAGTTTACTTTGTAGTTTTATTACAACATTTTAAATTCATGCTCAATATTCCGCTTTCTTACCATATTTTTATCACTTTTATATTTGTATGTTTGCGAATTTTGTCCTCCACAATAACGTCATTGTTAGGTACCTTTCTTCTTTCGTAGAGGTGTTGGTGCTTGGAGGTATGTTTCGGCAAGGTCTGGCATTTATTTTTATGTATGTATGTATACTAATATATCTGATAGGGTCGCTCTTACCACTATCTCTCCTGATGGAAAGCAATTCGAGAGCTCGGTGGCGTAATCAGGAGAACGGTCGGCTTTAATGCCAGAGGTATCGAGTTCAATCCCCGCCGTGCATCAATGGAATTTTTCTTTAGAAAAAAATATGTGCGCTTTTCACGGTGGCCCTCCGGTGAAGGAAAAACATCGTTAAGAAACCACCAAAACCATCGCATGGTGGTAGGACATTATCCAGTGTCCGCCTGGCCAGCTATCAAGTAAGAAAAATCTGTACCAAACATCTATGTGTTCCGGCAGCTATCCTTGACAGCCAGTTACCATTCTAGGCCTAGCGTGCATCTTCAACCGCATTATCACTTACCAACGGTGAGATAGTGGTCAAACGCTAGCCGATAGGATTTAAAAAAAAATGTGTTCGAAGATCGTAAACACGCTAGGCCTAGAATGGTTACTCATGGGCTGCATGCTGCCGGAACACCGTAAGGTTATGGCGGCAGATTTTCTATTTGATGGTGATAAGCAACTTTTTTATAGCAAGTCAGGAGGAACATCCATATAAACCACCTGTGGACGAACATCCGTGCTAGCATTTGAACCGGCCAACTTACGCTTATAAATCAAGTTATCTATCCCTAACGCCCACGGGCCGTCATATTTAGTGCTAGCCAGCTCAGAAAATTTAACTTTGCAGTCCGATCTATAGAAAATGTATATATTGCACCAACCGCAAATAATAAGCTTGAGATGGTAAATTTTACTTTTGTAATTTAACTACATTTACGGAATTATTTCAATATAAGTGGTTCAAGACCTCGCTTCTTGCCAAATTTCATGATTCTAGGTCAACGGGAAGTACCCTATAAGTATAAGGTAAGAAGCAAAGTCTTGAACTACTTATAAAGGAATATCTCATCTCAGTAACATCTGAAAATCGTAAAAATGTAGTTTAGAAACAAAAAAAAAGTGAATTTACTATTACAAACATATTATTTACGGTTGGTGCAGTACATTTTCTGTGGATCGAAGGTAAAGTTTAATGCAAGTAGTTTGTCTATTAACCTTATTTGAGTAGGTGGTACGGAAGCCTCGGTGGGCGAGTCCAACTCGACACGGCCGGTTTATTTTAATTTTACTAACGAAAAAAATATCGATTAATGTTTTCACGTATTTGACAAAATCTATTAGAAACAAGTTGTTGTAATAATCACAGACCTTGGATTAAAACTACGCGTAGTAATAACTACAAATTAATATACAGATTATTTACATGGTGTCGTAACCATCTCTATTCTATAATGAACAAAAAATATTTTTGACACAATGTTTAATACCTATATCGCGCAAGTGGAAACTTAAGCAAATGCTTCAACGCACTCTAGGGAACAATTTCAGCAAACATCTACGCTGAAAATAAAGAAGCATTTCGTAAAAATGCGCGCACCTTTTTACCTGCAGTTGGTACGGCTGAATTTAAAATTTTCTATTTACAATGCTAATTTTATGTCAACTGCTCTCGTCCGCCCCTTGTGCAACAATTCTAGGTTTACCTTTTGGCGAGCAGTAATACTTGAGATACTTGATGTATAAGTTTATTTTTGATATATACTGCCCGGTTACATATATGAATGTCGAAAGTTAAAATATCTACTGATAAAATATCGATGTTCAAAATATCGAATGTTTATATTATTTATTGGTTATAAGATCTACTTCCAATAAATGTAATATCTATTTACCGACAAAAGTAACATCAAAATTTCTAAATATCGAAGTAAAAAACGTTGGTAGATTGAAAAAAAAAATTGAAATAAGGGCTGATTCTTCTGAAATATACAATCTGACTATCGCATTTATAATATTGGTGTTGATAATTATAATTTTTACCCAAATAAATACCTTCTGCTATTGGTTTTGAAATGTAAAAAAATAACACACACACACACACACACAGAAAAATAAAGCAAAGTAAATGCCACATGCTTCTTGTTTTGGGTCTTCCTCTAGATCTTTTACCATGAACGGAATCTGTGTATTTTATGATATAATTCTGATGTAAGTTTGTCTCATGTTTTTTTGTGATCAATAAGCTCTATAACAAGAATGTTTACACAAAATAAGCTTATGTTTCTTGTAAAATTATTATATTTTCTGAAGTTTTTTATTATCTACACGGAGAAATCAATTTCATCATCAACGAAAAACATAATATAATTTAACGGTATAAAAAAATTAATTGTTTTTATGTGGTTAACGTTTTTATTAATATCATTACTTGAGATAAAGTCGTGGAATAATTCATTTTTGTAGAGTTTTAAACTTAAACAATTTATTATTGTTGATAAAACAAAGTAAAACTGGCCAAGTGCAAGTCAGAATTTTGTGCCGCACACGGAGGGTTCCGAACGCCATCTATCGAATTTCTAACGAACTTCTAACACCAACTAAGTAAACGTTAACACAAAGGTAGAATAGTATTATATAGTAGTAATAGTAGTAATCGTAATTGTAGTAATTAATATTATTAAATATCATGTTGACCGAGCTTTGTTTGGTATTTTTTGCCACTTAAACAGAATAATATGACTCTTCCCAACATCTATTGACGAATAATAATACAATTTTTTTTAATTGAGAGCAACTTAAGGCCCATTTAGACGGGGAGAGTTTCTCGTCTCGAAGATACGATTATCGAAGGAATATAAAGAAGATTATATGTCTAAACATTCACACCTCTCGCTCTTCCACTCTGGCGACAATTGACTCACAATAGAATATTGATAGTGTCGGTCTAAACAGAATTTTCTCGTATTTCGATTTTTGCACTCAAAACGGTTCAACCCGATTTGTACGATACTCGTATGAACTTGAAAAATGTCATACGAGATCGTGTTTATACAAGTTGAGACTCTCATAAGCAAGAATCTGCTTACTATACTTTTGTTGTGTAAACAAACATAGGCAATTATCGCCTAGCGATAAGTCATATGCGAATCTCGTATGACATAATCGTAGGCGAGATTATAGTTCTTGCCTGTATGTAAACATTTTGATACGATTGTGTTATGGCGATTATTGCTTGTGATAGTAGCGTATGGTTTCTCGTAAGGAAACGTACGAGAAACTCTCCCCGTCTAAATGGGCCTTAATTGCTTAACCGACACAGTACTTCTACTCGCCAATAGATGTCGGGAAGAGTCATATTTTAAGTTGATTATCAATAAAGTTGATTATTGAAAACACGAATAAAACAACATTTTCTGAAAATGACTCCTAGCTAGATCGATTTATCGCCCCCGAAATCCCATGTAGGTATACAAAATTTTATTTAATCGTTGGAGCCACTTCCGAGATTCAGATTAAGGTAAAGACGATAGCGCCATCTTTGATGCTAAGTAGATGGCGCTGCGCTATCGTAAAAAACTTTTTTTTAACTTTTCTTTAGTTTTTAACTTTGTTCTGTTCTTAGTATTTGTTCTTATAGCGGCAACAGTAATACATCATCTGTGAAAATTTCAACCGTCTAACTATCACGGTTCATGAGATACAGCCTGGTGACAGACGGACAGACAGACAGACAGATAGACAGATAGACAGACAGACAGACAGACAGACAGACAGACAGACAGACAGACGAACAGCGGAGTCTCAGTAATAGGGTTCCGTTGGTACCCTTAGGGTTCGGAACCCTAAAAAATGAGTTTCAATGTGGTTAATAAATTTATTATTATCATAGTACCTATAGATTAGTAAGATTATAAGTTACATAAAGTCTTGGGTTAACAATTTTTAGGGTTCCGTAGCCAAATGGCAAAAAATGGAATTATAGATTCATCATGTCTGTCTGTCTGTCCGTCCGTATATCACAGCCATTTTATTCCGAAACTGTTAGGACTACAGAATTGAAACTTGGGAGATAGATGTATTCTGTGAACCGCTTTCGGATTTTTATACAAAAATAAAAAATATAAAAGTTTAAAGGGCATAATACATGGAACTGAAACAAAAAAAAATATCTTTAAACCTATACGTATGGGGTGTCTATGAATAGGTCTTTAAAAATGACACTGAGATTCCTAAAATCATTTTTTTTCAAAGTCAATCATTTGAAAGATAGGCGCGTCTAAAATGGTAAAATGTGTGTCCCCACTCCCCTCTAACTTTTAAAGTATGGGAGTGAAAAATTTTAAAAAAAATATATGCTGTAGATCTCAATAAAAACTAACAACGAAAATTGGTTTGAACGAGATACAGTCAGAAGTTTTTGAGATATGGCGACCGCAAAAATAACTTTGTTTTTCATACAAACACTATGAAAAACAAAGTTAATTTTTTAGTTGCGAATAATCATAAGTATAGAATACTTAACTGTGTTACGGAACCCTACGAGTGCGAGTCCGACTTGCACTTGGCCAGTTTTTTATATCATAAAGAGAGATGACAAAAACTTGAGGCAGGCAGAGGAAAAAGGCCTAATTATGATGCGTAAATGTTTCATGGTTGAATTTACATAGAACACGGAAAAAAACGGTGCAACAAAGCGCAATAAGGAAATTATTATAATCTTAAATAAATTTCAACCGAACCTAGGTATTACAAATGATAGAAACAGGGTCCCCTTTGTCTCTGAATTCTGCAGCTGTAGACCAATTACTGTAAGCGCTGCAATATCTCTCGGTGACACATGATTTATACCGTTTCCGGTTTGCTCAGAAGGGGATAATCTTAATCAATGGATATCGGTTACATGGAATAGAACAAAACACTGCCTACCAAATAAATCCTACACTGGGAGTGTTCTTGTGTCAAATTATACGATAAGTGTGGCCTGAGCAAGTTTGCATGTTTTGTGTGTGTACGTGCATATGCATCATCATCAGCCTGTGTCAGTCCACTGCTGGACGTAGGCTTTTCCCAAGATGAGCCACTGAGCCTGATCTACGTCTCTTCTTTTACATTCACTGCCCAGCGCTTTGCGTATGTCGTCGCTCGCGTCGTCACAGGAAGTCATACGCTACGTTTGCCGATTCGCGGTCTCCACTCTAGGACAAGTCTACCCCAACGGTTATCAGTCCTGCGGCAGATATGACCTGCCCACTGCCACGTCAGCTTGCTAATCCATAGAGCTATGTATATAACTTTAGTCCTCTGGCGAATTACTTCGTTCCGGATTCGATCCCGCAGAGAAATACCGAGCATAGTTCTCTCCATAGCTCGCTGATCGATTTTAAACTGGTGTACCAGTCGAACTCTGAGAGCATATATATAAATATATGCAACTTGATCGAAACGTCGAAGTAAATAAAATTATGTTTTTAGCGCTATAAGTCCATTGTTCATTTATTACACAGAAATAGGAATAATCTACCATATTATTCCTATTTCTGTGATTTATTACAATATAATTATGTGTGTAAATCGCGAAAGTTTAAAATTTATTACATATAATAATTATATAATATACACTAGCAGATCCGGCAGACGTTCGTCCTACCCGATCGCAGCGCCATCTATCGGGTTCAATTGTGAATCTAAAACATCTATAGACTAACTCAAACATACACACCAAAATTTATTCAAAATCGGTCCAGCCGCTTAGGAGGATTCAGTGACATACACACGTACAGTAGAATTATATACATAAAGAAGATATATATATAATACTATGTATATATAATCTCAATCATCAATATATATATATGATAATGTATGTATATATATATATATATAATTTTGAAAAAATAATTTTGAAAATAATTTATTTGGAATCAAAAGCTACAAAATATGTACAGAAGAAAATAATGTTCACAATAATAGTTGTTGACAGTGTGGCTTAAAATGTTACAATATAATTATGTCTCACAGAGCCTACACTAGGCGATAAGCCGCCTGTGCTGTAGGTTCTGTATAACCTTCATTGTTGCTGTGAATCGCCAACAATTGTGCCTACAATACAAAACATAGGTAAGTACTATTTTATTATTACATACTTATTTTTAGAAATGTTGAAATACAACATATAAAAAAAGAAAGAATATTATGTATTTAACTATATCGCTAAGGTAGAATAATAATGAAATGATGATGTGATAGTGCATGCATGCGTGTGTGTGTGTGTGTGTGTGTGTGTGTGTGTGTGTGTGTGTGTGTTTGTGAGTGTGAGTGTGTGTGTGTGTGTGTGTGTGTGTGCGTGCGTGAGTGTGTGTGTGTTGTCATGATAAAACTATATATATATATATATATATATAATATATTATATATATATACAGGTTGTCGGGTTTCATATGGTCCAAACGAACACCGTCGATGGAGGACTCCAAGGACTACCCAGAGAACCCCCATGTATGTTCCGCGAAAATCTATAGTTTTCAAGAAAATTGCGTTTTACTTGTTTTCGAGTTAGTCGAGTTATGTTGCAATTGATTTAAATTTTCTCCCAAACTATAAAGGCCCGTGCCCTACTTTTTTTGGTGAGACTATGAACAATGAATAGGTTTTTCAGGGAAATCTTCATTTTTTAAATTTAGGTATTTCATTTTCTGTGAAAAAAATTATAAAATCACATTTTTTTATTAAGACGATATTTGAACTTTTACTTTGGGCAGGCTTTTTTTCCAAAAAAACACAGAATAAAAAAAGTTATAACCGATTGCGACCGCTGCTTGCCAAATTTTATACGGCTACGACTAGAGGTTCAGGTCTTAAAACATAACGAAATTAAGAAAGGATTTTAATATTCAAATTATTTCTTCTCAAATACACTCTGGTAATCTCTTTTTTACAGAATTTACGCATACGAAGGAAATAAGTTGTAATAAAAGCCCAAAATCTTTAAACTAAGGAGTTTTAAGAATAATAATTGAGGTTTAATGTTTAAAACTATCGACAATTTTCCTAGCCTATCTTTTGTCATTTTATAATAAAAGTTCAAAGTTACAGCTATGCACATACTCGTAATATCAATTAATAAAGTTTATTTTTAGATGATAATAAGAGTAATAACTTTTAGTTTTCTTTTTCTATGATTATTTTAGTTTGGTGTATAATTTACGTAATAGGCAAGCGTTTGACCACTAACTCACTTGATGATAAGTGATGATCGACCATGATGCTCGCTTTCTTAGACGATACTTTTACACTCGCGAGCTTGGGTCGTTTTCCCATATAAAAAATCAAATAATTTGAGGTCTGGCATCTTAATGGCCACAGACAGGTCCATCGCGCCGGATACATCAACTTGTGTAAGAGTCACCCTAAAGAGTTAACTTCTCCATCGAAATTAATAAGAATAAATATCAACTTTAACTAAGAGATGCACACAAGAAGAGAAGTGAAGACAATTACTTGTTTCATCACTATATAAGAAGAAACTTCATAAAGCGTTATCGTATGTGCAATAATGTGCATTGCTGTAATGGGTCACTTTGCTTGCATTGTTGTAAAGGGACACTTTGAACTTTTATTACAAATTTGACAATAAAATCTCTTCATTTGAGTTTATTCTGTAAAAAAGATATTACCATAATGTATTTCAGAAGTAATAATTTGAATATTTAAAATCCTTTCTTAATTTTGTTGATTACGTTTTTAGACCTGAATCTCTTGTCGTAGCCAAATGAAATTTGGCAAGCAGCAGGTCCATAAAACAGACAAGTTTTTAAAATCAAATGTAACTTTTTTTATTCTGTTTTTTTTTAAAAAAGCCTGCCCGAAGTAAAAGTTCAAATATCGTCTAAATAAAAAAAATAGATGTTTTATTTGTTTTCTCAGTAAATAATAAGCCTAAATAAAAAAAAATAGTTGTCCTTGAAAGGCCTATTCATTGTTCATAGTCTCATAAAAAAAAACTAGGGCTCTAGTCTTTATAGTTTGGGAGAAAATTTAAATAAACTGCAACATTTCGGGGGCTAACTCGGAAACAAGTAAAACGCAATTTGCTCGAAAACTATAGATTTTCGCGGAACATACATTCTCTGGGTAGCCCTTGGAGTCCTCCATCGATGGTTTTCGTTTGGACCATATGAAACCCGACACCCTGTATAATTATTATGTGAGAATGTGTGTAATATAATATGCGGGTGATGTGATGGGATGAGTATCATTAATGAGTTATTGCTACAAGTAGCAACAATATTTACTGGTAGTGGTTTTGGTAGACTATATTTTAATTTTTATTGATTTTGTGTAGGTTTATTTTTCATCGTATTTAATTATAAATATATATGTAATTATAATAGTAAGGTAGTTTTAATGGAAATAGGTATGGTAAAAGTATAGGTAGGTATAGTTTATATATTGTATTGTTTAAATTAATTATTATTATATGTAAAGAATGTTAATTATGTTAATCTCTGCAACAATTTATGTATTCGATACCAAGTGCCTCATATTACTGATTTCGTCTAATTTCAGATATATGTAAATTGCCAATTTTTTGTATCTGATAGGTTGTTTGACCACTATCTCTCCTGGTAAGCGATGATGTGGTCGAAGATAGTGAGTACTCTATCTCGAAGATAGTGAGTATATATCTAGTGAATACTCTATATATACTCCTAGAATGGTCTGACTCGAGGGCTGTGCTGCTGAAATGGTATTTCAGAATTTCAGTGTAAGAAAATCTACCGCCTCAGGCAAATTTTTCTCCTTGATGATGGTAAGCTACTTTTAACCGACTTCACAAAAAAGGAGGAGGTTCTCAATTCGTCTGTAAGTTTTTTTTTTTGTGTATGTTACGCGATTACTCCGTCAATTGTGAACGGATTCAAATGATTCTTTTTTTAATAGGTAGGGTACGTTTCCGAGGTGGTTCCATTTTAATTTTATAGAGATCTGATTAGTATCTCCAGAGATATGGAGATAAATACCTCAAACATAGGAGAATGTACTGGTTTTAGAAGAGTCCCAAGAAGATTATACACAATGGAGGTTGCTATTGCATATACTTTTGAAGACGAAAAATATGACCTTTAATAATGTTTTTACATCCTTCTTCACGTTGATTTTGGTTTTTGACAGATATTCTTACGGTAACTGTGAGCGAGATAGAAACAAAGGTGGGAAGAATGAATTTGTCTTCACAGGAATGTTCTACCTTGTGTGTTAGGGTGCAAAGTTAGTTAATATTTTTTGACATGACATGACGTTTGGCGAAGATGGCGGCCATATCAGTCCCGCGACACTGCATACATAATTAAATAACTCAGAATTATGAACGTACTTTGTACCAACCAGCACTGCAAAAAAAAATTATAAGCATTATACCACAGATTATGTAATAGTTGCTGCGTAAATAATACTTTCCGTTGTTAGGTTGGCTACACAGTGCTTTCATAATTCGGGTATCAACAATGTAGGGAAGTGCCAACTCTTATAACGTGGTAGAGTAATTCAGTACTATGTGGGCCATATGGCGGCAATTAATGTCAATAATCGCAAATAATACTTTTTAATATTCATTTTGGAATACATCTAGTCCGTGATATAAAAGTATTTGGAATTATTGTAATAAAATAGACAGTTAATTATCGTGTGTGTCAGATGCTTTTATTGCACAGGGCCATTTTGGACATTGTTCTTTGATACCTTGATTACATCATTATGATTAGTGAATATTTTCACTAATTTTTTAGGGTTCCGAACCCAAAGGGTACCAAATGAACACTTTCTGAGACTTTGTTGTCCGTTCGTCCATCCGTCCGTCCGTGTGTTTATATGTGCGCACTTTACAGATCTATATCTTCTTAACCGTAATAGGTACATACTTGAAATAAATTATATTAAAAAAAACCGACTTCATAACCACAAACAGGCACTCAAAAGCGAAACTTAAATAACTTAATACAATTATTATAAGCGCTACCCACTTATCTATTTGAAGTCGGTGCCAGCCAAGTCTAATAGACGATTTCTGGCAGGATTCGGCCAGCGGTGCTTCAACGGTTGTGCGTTTTGTAATTGTTTTGGCTGTTTATTGCCAGTGGGTACTTTTAGCGGATAGGTAGTAGATAGATACTATCTACATGTATCTACCTACTTACTACTACTACTACTACATACTTAGTATCTATCTACTATCCAATAGACTTGGCTGGCACCCACTTCAAATAGATAAGTGGGTAGCGCTTATAGTAATTTTATTAAGTAATTTATTTTTCGCTTTTGAGTGCCTGTTTGTGGTTATGAAGTTGTTTTTTTTTTGAAAAATAAATTATTCGCTAACAAGTCAGGCGGAACATCGATATAATGATCCTACCACCCGTGAGGATACCAAGTTATTATTCATAGAGTTATAAAAACGACAACATATTTGGGTGAATTACACTTTAAATCGACATTTTAAAACCTGCCGAAAAAATTATAGCAAATTAAACTCTTGATCAAGTCACCTTTAGTCAGTCGTATCTGTTTGTGAGCTACTTATTCTACATACACATTGTTACATTCGTTAAACTCACTACTCTGTGTGCATCAAATTTTATGAATTAAATTAGTGATTTTAATGTAATAAAGAAATTAATTATTTATCGATAATCTATTCTACTATTTCTGCTTAAAAAATAGTTACCTATTTGGCAATATTTAAAGGTAGGCGCTGGTCAACTACAATAAATATTGGTGAAATATCCACAAAACGTAAACCATTTGTATTCAACAAAAAACTAGCAGAACAATATAGAAATGTGGACATAAAAATATTTCTTTTAGTTAGCGAATAAATGACACAAGGTTTTGTTTCAAAGACAAACTCATTGTTTTTGCGTTTTGAGAAACTACATTATTTTAGATGGATAAAACTCTTTATTTGCACACCAAAAGAACAGAAACAATTTGCATCAAACTATAAGTAATGCAAAGGATGGTCTTATCGCTTAAAGCGATTTCTTCCAGACAACCGAAATAGTAAAGAAGAAAATTACGAGACTGTGAAGGACGGTGGTGTACCTACCGATATAAACTCTAAAATTAATAAATACGAGTATACTTACTTACATAATATTAACATATTATCATACCATACACTACTTAGAAACATATACATATATAAAGATATTATAATAAGAATAATTTAAAATACACTGTAAGATAAAGATTGCAATGAATTAGACTAGCAATAACTAAAAAACAATTTAGTTACGCTGGGTTATCACTTTTTATATAACATAAACAAATAACGCGCGCCGTTGAATATATGTTAAATTAGCTTGGCACCACTGTGCATCACTAAGGGGTACATTTAAAATCACTTCCAAGAACTGTTTAAGGGCGCTATCGAAGTGCGAAACTTCTCCTGGGAGTTTCCACGTTGGAGCCGTTCTTATGACGTAGGTCAAGTTCGGCATCGAAAAACAGCTCCTTATTTTTTTACTGAAGCACTTGTGTGAAGTTTCGAATAGAAAAGATTATCTTATCTTGTTTCTCCATACAAACTTTGAACCCCCATTTCATTCCCTAAATGGGTGAATTTTGGAAAATTCTTTCTTAGTACACCCTTACGTACTAAGACAAATATACCCTCCAAATTTCAAGTTTCTACGACCAGCAGTTTAGACTGTGCGTTGTCTGTCAGTCAGTCAGTATGTCAGGACAAAGATTCCTATGGTATTAGATAATAAACTTATTGTGGCAAAAAGAAAAAGCAAAAGCTTTGACAGAAGGAAATCAGACCTGTAAAAAATAACCTAATAAATTGTATATTTTCTTGTAATAAAATAATGTAATATTATTAATCAATTTGTCTTATGACTTGAATTATGATTTATATAGGTTACTGATTAATATGATTTACAAATACAGCGCACAAATATACTTATACATCACTACGCTAATGAACCAATTGAGATTTCATAAACATCTCCGAGAAAATGTACGGTAATTTGGTAGATCTCCAGGGATCATTATTTATAGCTGATAAATATGATTACAAATTTGTTGCAGATCTACAAACATGCATTAGTATCTTATGATGGTTTCTTTCGGATTTCAATGTATATATTTAATAATTAAAACATAGCGTGTGATTTATTTTATTTTATACACAACTAGCTGTACCCCGCGGCTTTGCCGGCCTTAAAAATTATTCCATGTATCTCTACTCCACTCTTTATGTTTTTTTTTAATACAAATCTTCATTACTTTAATATTATTAAATGAAAAATGTTTATTTATGTTTCTTTAACTGGTTGTCAAATAAAAAATTGTATTTGTAATGTAAGTAGGATAAAATTACGACAATAATTTAGTGGCGAGCAATTTATAGCCAACAGCAACATATTTTTTATTATTAACCTTATATTTAACCAAATTTTAAACAGCATGTATACTTGACTCATCTATTGTAAGTCATGTCTGTGTTTATAGCCGATAATATTACAATGTTGTCGGTGCAACCCTGTTGCAGTGAAATATGGCCTCATCGCCGTCGGATATACGAGTAGTCGTCGCAATTGCGAAAATAAAACGAACAAATAATCACGGCAGAATGTGCGGTTCCGTACAATTTTCTGCCAAAGATAATGTATGTGTCATTTTTAGGGTTCCGTAGTCCTGACAAGAAACCCTTATAGTTTCGTCATGTCCGTCTGTCTGTCTGTCTGTCCGAGGTTTTGCTAGAGACCGTTAATACTAGAAAGCTGTTATTTTGTGGAGGTATGTATATAAATTACGCCGACAAAATGCTGAAATAAAATTGTGAAAAATAGTTTATTTTAGGGTAGCTCCCCTATATGAGAAGTGGGGATGAATTTTTTTTCATCGTCTAACCCATCGTGTGTGGTATCGTTAAATAGGTCTTTTAAAATGACTTAAAGGTTGCGAATATCATTTTTCTATTGAATGCTCCATTTACGAAATATTAAACTTTAAAGTGCAAATTTTTGTTCCAGTAGGGCGTCCACCCCCCTCTTAAAGCTTAACTGCTGGCTTGAAAAATCTGGAAAAAATCGTGATAATATATCGCGCATTTCATGAACTTCAAAGAAAAACTATAGCGGTTAAGATAACTTTATTAGTTTAGCAGTAATAGTCGTTGAACTTGGGTGTTGGATAATTTTTTACCAAATACAAAATCCATAGAATAAATCCTTTAAAGTCACAAAGACGGAGTACCTAGTTGCTTGTTTATAACGGGTAAAGACTTGCATTGAATAACAGGCTACTACGGAATCCTACACTGCGCGTGGCCCGACACGCACTTGGCCGGTTTTTTACATTAGATACGACCTACACTGCTTGATTACTTTCTCTACATAAGAGATAATTTTAAAGGTTAAATTAAACCTTCCAAGCTAAGATATACGTAAGATAGACAGCTAAGATTTCAGATTTCTTTATTGACAACATTAATAATATATTGGCTATTTCTGGTATGATAAAACACATTATTTAAAATCAATTGTTATGTACGTACGTACGTTCACAGTAATATGTGATCAAAAAGGAAATGTTGTGTGGTTTTAATAATTTCCGAGAAAGTGTTACTGAATTAAAAATTAATAAAAGTTTAAAATTTGTGAGCCGCGTAGGTGAAAGGGTACGACCACACCGCGGCGTTCTGCGTCCACGTGCGCGTTCACGATCTGATTTTCAATCGTTTTCTGATCGCCGTAGATCGCGTTTGGTGTGAACCAGTCGGTACAAATACTACTGCGCTATCTGATCGCCGCCTAGATCGCGCACACAGGACGCTGCGGTGTGGTCGTATCTTAAAGGATAGCTTCTTGACTTCTAAGCGAGATGTTGCCGTTTCAAATTTGCCGGCGACCGGCGACACACCGGATTTGAACTCAACCACGGGTGCTCGACCACAGGTGGTAGATGATATTTAAATGTTCCACCTGAATTGCTACCAAAAAGTAGTAACCTTACGGTGTTCCAGCAGCACACAAAGTCAGATTATTTTAGGCCTAGCGTGTTCATTATCTTCAATCACTTTATTGCTTACCACCAGGCGAGATAGTAGTCCAAACACTAGCCTATAATATATATTTTTTTTAAAGTACAAAATACAGCAAAATCCACTGGATTTTATGTATACTATACCACAAATAATATCTACATCGATACATTTTTATACGAAACAATATAGTACTAGTAGTTCTGAGAGAACAGTAGACCTCGCGTGGCCTTATAAAAAATTAAATCTGTCCATATTTAACGCTACAGCAAACTTCACTCCTTTCTCTCCTCCACTCGCCTTTCTTAGATTATTTTTTTGCCACATCTTATGTGGAATGAAGTAAATACATAATATGAATAAATAAGTTCTTAGTGTGCCTCTCAAATTTGATTAAAATTCGTCGATAAATGACGCTATAGCAAACTTCCCTTCTTTTTATATTTTCGCCTCCACTTAAAAAAAAATTTGATAACATCTTGTGTAAGGTCCTTAGTGTGCCTTTCCAATTTGACTGAAATCCGTTACTAAATAACGCTTTAGCAAAGTTCTCCTTTTTCTCCCCCTATTTTTCCCTCAATCAAAAAAACGCGACGGACAAAATTCGTAAATATATATCATGAAACTCGTGTGCTAATTTTCGTCAAACTCGGTTGAAAAATGCGTCATATAGGCGAGAACAGACAGACACACCTAGCCTAGTTGAAATTGAGACGCTACGCTCGCTTGGTTAAAATAACCAATTCCGATACAAGGATTTTTTAGCTGCAACACTGAACTCTAAAACAGAAAATGGAAAACTTATTTTTCATCAAGCGAACGGGTGCAGGCGAGGTCGCAATCACGACCCGTCTGGTGGTGCGTGGACTTTTCACGACAAATGAGTGTGAAATGGCAATCTGACCCAGAGGCAAATTTTAATCTATGTATATAAAATAAAGTCGTGTTAGTTACTACACTTATAACTCAAGAACGGCTGGACCAATTTTTATGATTTTTGGAATTGTCTTTGTCAGGAATAGGATAATAAGTATTAAAAACAATGAATAATTGACCTGAAAAAAATATATAAGACAAATGATTTTGCCAAAATGTTCCGGGGTTAAAAAACTGCCAATCATTTGATGTTCAATTGTTTATGCCGTCGATACGGTAAACCGCATTATCGCATATTTTTTTCTATATAATTATGGCTCCACACAATTAGTGTATTTAGCCAGTGTCAGGTATAAAAATACTTCAAGTTTTTGTGAATTCAAGTCATGTAGATTTTAAAAATGTCAAATACTGTCAGTAATGACAATTGTTTGCGTATTTATTGATTGTCAAATATGCGTGCCAAATATATGTATATAACTTATCCATAACAAAAATTACATATATACCTAATCGTCTTACTGACACGAGATTGATGTACTTGATTATTGTATTTTAATTCTATATCTGTATTGCCATAATACATTAATAAACTTAATATCTCTTTTGTATTCATTTATTACGTCCATAAAAGCCTAAATTAAGTTCATTTAAAAGGTAACACGACATTCATTGTCTGTTAGGTGGTACGAAGTTCGCCGGGCCAGCTAGTAAATTATATAATACAGCAAAACTCACTGGATCTTATGTATAAACCACAAATAATCAATAAATGTATCTACTAAATCTTTTGCTGACATTGATGAATTATAACGATAGAATTGTGCTTATCTGTAAACGGGAGTTGGTTATCACATTACTTTTAACTTAACGTCCTATTATAATTTGACAAATGAGGTATCGTTGGAAGCGTCTTGATTGTCCGCATTATGCCACATTAAATGGAATATGGCGCATTCTATAAGACAAAATGTTATTAACAAAAAAGTCAGTGTCAGACTAAGATATTGTCAGTGTCAGACTAAGACATTATATGACTGGCCGAAGCATTTATAGCCAGCCAGTTTACTAAATGTTGTAACAAACGCTACGGCTAGATATTATTCAGAAATCTAGTTTCAACGGCGCTGTTTAGTTATGAGGCTAGGCTGTTGATTGAACGGCTAATTAAGCTATCTGCCTGTGATATATATATTATAGTTCCGGTTGTTTTGCGCGGCTTTGCTTGCAGACAATTAGAGCGTAAATTTTCAGTAGTCGGGTTTTAGTTTAAACATACTTTTTATACTTGTTTACCTAATCTATATAGCATTTGGGGACAGGCGACATCGGAGAGCGCTCCGTACTGCCGATCCTGAAGGCTTCCGGATGCAGCCAAAACGTGTGTGTTTACACCTCCCGTTTATATAATACAAGTAATAATGTTTAGGTCCATTTTCACCCTTACTTGGATAGCCCTTCCTATCCCATTAAAAATACGAATTTAATATTTTATGTACGTATTTATTTTTGGTGAATATAGGGGTTAAAAATCCCTGTTTTAACAGATTCGCATATGATGCCTCATTTTGATACCTTTGAAGCTTTTTTTGGTGAAACACAGTATTTTATTAAATTTAGTTACAGTTATTTAATAAATACGGGACTTATCGGGCTTACAAATTATTAGTATATTTCGCAAAATTTTGATCCAGGTAGGTAATATAAGCGAAAGGTATTTATTATCCTATAGCTAATAATGATATTAGAATATCAGAAATGCGAATTCAATAGAGTTGTTTGAAATTTTACAGGATATCCATTGTCTAATATGGTGGAATATAGTTCTTGACCGCGTCGTCACTAACCATCAGGTAAAACAGCGGTCAAGAGTTTGCACTGATTGCGATAAAAAAATAGCATGGAAGACGCTAGTAGCCAACTCAAATGTAGAAAGACTAGGTAGCTTTCTATATTACACGACACACCTTTCACCAAACAATGTATGGGACCACTCTAATACTCCGGGGATAATAAAATACCTGTATCTTTTGTATCCTGTTTCTGCAGCAAAGTGGATTCTGATGTCAATGTTATTAGATAAAAAGCGTTTTAGCGTAATTCTTGCGGCTTCATCTTTGCCTTTTATTATATTTTACGTTTCGTTAAACACTGCTTGTGCTTTGTTTGTGTTTTAAAGTTAAACTTTCAAAAGTTCCGGCGAGTAGATAAAAATCTTTATCTAGTTCTCTGAATATCACTACTATTTGCTCAACTGACTCGACGTAGGTTTCGTTCACGTCAAATGCACTTCCTCAGGGATTTTACACAGCAAGATTGCGCCGACAACAACTGTCGTAGTCGTTATTAAAATAATCATCATTTAAACACACTATTTCTTAAATGATATTCTCTATTGCTACTACTACTACTAGCTATACATTATACATACATTATTATTTATACATTGTGTATTTGTGGAAGACTAGTACTTTGTTCCTATGACGCCTTATGCAAGATATAGCTCCTTTACTTAACTTGGACATTTAGACAGGCTAAGACAGTTGTGGTGGTAGATAAAAAAAAGTTGTCTAGCATCTCGTGGTACTACCCTTTTTCTAGACAATCATAGTTATATAAAATTGTATTGTACAATATTTTTGACATAATAATGTTATTTTTGCCAACATAATTAATCAAGTCATTAAATATCGCAAATCAAATATCAAAATAAACGCATTTACTGTGAAAATATCTAACAAGTTCGTATGATTTACAGTGGAGTCACAATAGCAGCAAAGTTCATATAAGTATATCTATCAAGTATCTCTTATACCAATAAAACATTAACAAAAGACATCAGTAGCAACCTTACGACTGTTTATAACACCCTTGCGTTAAAACAAAATATCCTGTAATGTTAAATACCATAAACCCAGCTTACCAAAATGCAATATATCTCGACCCATGTCAGTTAGAAGCTTATCTCATTGGGTTTGTCTGTAAACTTGTTATCATGATCAGAACTTGCGCAGTCTGAACTTCTACAAAGGCTTCCACGCTCTAGTACCCTGTCATAATGTAGTTTCTCACCCGTTTGTGAGTTAAAGGGATGCAACCGAAAAGTTAGTTAGGAATAATTTAAATGGTAAGATGTTTGTTCAGTAATTCAAAGCTTTTTCTGTTACAATAAATATGCGACATTGAAAACGTGAACAGAGTACGACAGAGGGCAGTCTATTTTGTTAACATGAGCAAATGCAGTAATTCTTATGTTAATAGAATAGAATAAAGTATAATAGAATAGAAAAACTCTTAATTTCACACCAGTATAGATAAAAAAAAATACCAACAAAATTAAATTAAATAGAGTAGTACGCAAGCGATAACTACTAGTAGTTATCGCTTAAAGCGTTCATGTAGTAATTTTATTCTTAATAATAATAAAAAATCATACTACCTGCAATTTACACAGAAGACTTTCTGTGTAAATTGCGGGTAGCATGATTTTTTTTACTACGAGATAATAAATTGCGTTAAAAACTAATGATATCTATCAGTTATTATCAATGTAAATAATTTTGTATGTATGTTATTTAACCATGCTGAAACGGCTGAACAGATTTGGATTAATTTTTGTAGACAGATAATTTAAAACTAAGATTATCACACTTATATTAGAGCATTCTTTTTATCCCGGTATATGATATATAACTTTTTAACGCATGCACACGACTAGTGACTAGTCGTACTGTGTCTTCGCGCTTATTTACAAGATCTTCTATTTAATCAATCTTCTAGAGTGAATATGTATAAATTGTAAATTGACAAAAGTAGCTTAGGACGCCCTACGACCAGGTCGAGCGACGACATTCGCAAAGCGGTGGGCAGTGACTGGAAAGAAAGAGCCGAAGATCGGGCTCAGTGGCATATCTTGGAAGAGACATACGTCCGGCAATGGACTAATACCGGTTGATTATGATGATGATGATGAACCGATATCAACCACGAGTTTTGGCTCGATTTGCCGATTCAAAATATCATCAGTGTTGTTAACAGCTAGTAAAGTAAATATAAAAATCATCAAACAACAAGAAACAAATGAAATTCCATGCGGTTGAGATGTAACCACGTTTATTGTGCAAAAACAAGCAAACAGCCGAAGGCTATAACGCGGGGTCTTTGTCTTCACTTGTCTCTAGGGACTTATTCCCGGGATATACTGGCTACATTTGACCCCATAGGGTACCTAAACTAAGATACCGTTTATGTCTTAAAGGCAGAAGTTGGACGGGTTAGTTTTATTAGGCTCAATACTCAATCGTTTACCTATTGCTATTATAATATTACATCTATGTATTTAAAATATGTTACCTTGGCCCCAAATAATTCGAAACTTAGGTGACATCACGACGTTTCTAATGTAGATAAATTATGCTTTTGAAGCAAATAAATATGATTTCCGATGTATGAAGACTTATTTAAATCCCATAGTATATGTGACTTCAGTGTAAGTTTTTGCTCTATTTTCTCATTCATATTTGTGCATTATACTTTTGTATGGAAATCGTAACCCATTAAAATTTAAAACTCCTGGCCTTACGTTTTTAATAATCCAATGGTCTCATTCGGGAAAACGCCAATCAACAAAATCATGACTTTCATGTACCTACGAGTATTTCAGAACGAACTCGAAAGCATTTTTAGCCATAAAACACGATACCTTTTCACTGTCAATAAAGCCTGGCACGATGGAGGGTAAATCAGGTATTACCGCGCGCCAATTCGTATGTAATCCGCTTTAATGTAAGCTGAAACTTAAGCCGATTGCATTCATATAAATAAACGCGTCGGAAATGTCTGAATGTTCGTAGCACGTAGCTCGTAGAGGAATGTTATTAAAGTATAGGTCAGCTACGATTTCTACGAAACTTGGTTGAAAAACGAACCCGTATCAGTCATTAGATTCTCTTTAATTGTAGAATTTCTTGATGTATCCGAAGGTTTGTAGTTCGTAGCTCGTACAGGTGCATAATTAAAGTATTGGTCAACTACGATAGCAACAAAAACTTGGAAGAATATCCGTAGCAGTAATTAAGGTATTATCTTGTCGTGGGATTTCTGCTAGTCCACATAAATTGCTATCAGAATTTTATCAGAAAATGAATTATTTATTATAGGACAAAGTGAGAAATCTTTTTTTATAGTTGATAATTAAGCGTTTGACCACTATCTCACCTGCTGATGTTAAGTGAAGATTGATCGATGTGATTGATGATGTAGCACACTTGGCTAGAAGATACCTGGCGATTTGAAGACCCCCGGATTGTACTTAACAGGGAACACAGACTCTGGTAGGGAATCCCATTCCTTCGCTGTACGTATGTGGATGCAAAGCACTTTGTGCGACAAAATGGAATATTAACCATGTATCGATGATTAAAATTAAAGATAATAATGTGAGACTACTTACATCTACTCATATCTCAGGATAACAGGTGTAGTGTAGTGAGTTTAAGAGCCTCATTCAGCATCTACAAAGAAAGTTTCAAGTAGGCTAGTCATTGGTTATTGTGTTGAGTAACTTTTATAAAGATAAACTAATAAAAGAAAATCGAGACTTTTACTTGCCTACTTATTTAAGTTGAGGAGCTTCTCATCACATTACTTGAATGCTGTGATAGAAGACAATATTGGAACTATGTAACTTATCTCGCTCTTGTCGGGGCTACAGAGATAAATTACATTTTATATTTCTATAGTACATATTAAAATTGCTATTATCATATATATCATATGAATAAAAAAATTTCGCTAAATATATTTAGCGAAAGGAACAAAGTTCCTACCGGGTATCCCACGACACTTCTCGATCTTTATATATATTTATATATATATATATAATTTATATATAAATTAAAAAATCTGTCGAAATTCTATAGTAGCAATATATTGCGTGATAATGTTACTGTGTATTATAATATGTGTATTTTAATATGAGAAAATGGCAGAAGTGCAGTAATGGTACGACTACACCGCGGTGTCCTGCGTCCGCGTGCGTGGGCGCGATCTGATTTTTAATCGTTTTCTGATCACCGTAGATCGCATTTGGTTTGAACCAATCGGTACAAATACTCCTGCACTATCTGATCGCACCCGCACACGCGGACGCAGGACGCCGTGATGTGGCCGTACCTTAACCTGCAAATATATAACAAAAAGAGAAAATATGATTGCTGTATGTAAAGGTACGGCCAAATCGCTGCAATCTGAGGGTGCGGGCGCGGGGGCGATCAACTTTTTAATCGCTGTCTGATCGCCGTAGATCGCGCTTGGCTTGTTCCTGCTAAAAATCCGCGCAATAAATCCACAGCTATCAAAAGAAAACAAACAGGGAAAGCTTCCTGTCAAAATGACCGATCCACTTGATATATTGCTTTTGATCGTATATTGCGCCCTTGTCCGTGAAATGAAGCATTCGATCACCAATGTTTGCGAAGCTTATCTCGGTTGCTAATGGCGTGATATGCGACTTATTGTTAGTGGTTAGGACACTTTTCCATGCAAATGGATAGCGAGGCTTTATGCTATCATGACGCTTTATACGTTTTTCTTTTTATGATTTGAGGTCATGTTAATTGAAGCAGCTTGCATATCGATAAAGTACGAGAAATATACTGCGGGTTAATTTCTAAATTCCTAAATTTTGGGCATCACTGCGCCTTGAAGCTGCTAAATGCATAATTCCTCTATGCGCTTACACTTACGTTCACTTAATTATCTGAATCCGCGTTTAAATATTAACTTTGCATCAAAAGTAGTTTAAAACAGGCAAATAGTCATAATTTTTTTTTCATTCTAGGCTTACCGTGTTCACCATACTCGACCACATCATCGCTTACGACCATGTGAGATAATGGCAACCGTTAAAACTATTTTCTTTGGAATTTCGTAGAAAATAATTAATATATCTTTATATATAAAAATGAATCCCAATTTCCCTTGGTCACGGCATAACGCGTAAACGGCTGGACCGATTTCGCTAATGCTTTTTCTGTCGTGTTTTTTATCGTCAGGAGACGGTTTTTATGAAAAAAATACTTAAATAAATGTAAGTTGTTTTTAACGCAGGCGAAGCCGCGGGGCACAGCTAGTAAAATATAAAAATAATAAGAATTATCGACTATAGTTAAATAAAAATATTTCAGGGATGCCATATAAACAAAGGCTTTTTTCTTGTATTTCTTGTATAAAAAATTGTTTCGTAAATCGCACATAATTTCCTTAAACTGTAAAGAAATGAGGTTGTTATCATTATAACAACCACATTTCAGTTGTTATCATTATAACAACCACATTTCAATGTATGTATTGCTATTTAGTCAGCAATTGCTTGTCCCATACCCGACCCAAAAGAATAGTACCGCTTAGAAGAGCGCTGGAGTACCGGAATCATGATACCAAATAGTCGCAACCTATCAGTTAAAAGTTACGCAGAATATCGTATCTGTTCACAGTTTGGTCAGTTATCATTGTGTTGACAGTAAGTGGCCACGTTTGGTGAGGAAATTTGGAACTGCGCCTTTATCACTAGGTCCTAAAACGTTAATTTGTTATTTTGCTAAGCATACTAGAGCAAGATTCTGCTTTGCGGCCGTATCGCTGCATCTCGCTCTCTTCAACAAAGTAATAGTATCTTTAACAAATAAGATTAATTATTTTAGTATTTTTGCAATTTATTTGCATTTGCTGCCCAGTTAGGTACTTAGCCTGATAATAAACAAGGAGGATGCCTTATGAAAAGCAAAACACTTGTAGAAAGACTATTGAATTACAATTCAAGATCTTTGCTAGCCTCTTATTTGGAGCTCTGCTATTTACTATCAGGCTAATGCCCGTTTTCACCAACGTTCCCCTTAATTTACGGGGTCCTTTACGTCATTAAAGTGTTCGTTTCGTTTTCACCATCATCTAAGGGACACCTTAAGACTCTAAGGTGACCGTGTCTGACTCAGGTAAGGGACGGATTTAGGGAGCTCCTTAGATTATGGGTCACTTATTTAAGGAGTGTTTAAGGATTTGTTAGTGAAAACAGGCATAAGTATTGGAAATGGTAATAGTTAAATATATTAGTGATAAATAACCAGTAAATACTACATAATTCAATACTTTGTTTGGAAACCTAAATTTGAATATTTTCAACCTGCTTAAAAGGGAGGTTCCTAATTCGACTGTATTTTTAATGTTTGTTGCCTCAAAACTCCGTCATTTCATTCATTCAGTAATTTAACTGATTTGGAAAATGATTTTTTTGTTTAAAAGAATATAGTTCCCGTTTGGTTCCATGGTAATTTCATCGGGAACTCATGAGTATATCCAGAGCTATGGAGATAAACACTTCAAACTTGGTATTGGAAATGACGAACGTAGGATTTAAAGTCGGTCTTTTTCTTTCGTAAACGATCTTACATTATTTCATATAATTAAAACAACCGACTTCCATGCCCCGCGAGTCAGTTTCAGGTTGCAAGTTTAAGACTTTTATTGACATTTGAGAATCGCTAGAGATACTTATCAGATCTCGATGAAATTACCATGGTACCACCTATGGATATTTCCTTTCCGACAAAAAAAATCATCAAAATCGGCTCATAAACGACGAAGTTATCCGCGAACACATAAATATTTATATATATATATGTCTATAAACGGTGGAATTGAGAAACCTCCTCCTTTTTTATAATTCGCTTAATAATATGTAGGTTCGTTTTGTAGACCTAGTGGTAAAGGTACTTGGTATCTATGAGAGGGCTAAATAGGAATGGGTGCTACGTGCTCGGTCCTTATGAAGAAAGAAAACGTCTCATCGCCTGCAGTAAGGTGAGATTTCTTAATCTGCTATGTATAATATGTTCTTCAGAAAAAAATGAATTAATTAATTACTGAACATATACCATTTCAAATCTTGCAAGTTCATTTGGCTACTGTTTCATCCGATATAACGTGATACAACGATCCACAATGGACTGTAACCACTGTATTGCATTGTCAATACCTCGGTTCTTTAGCAACTATAAATGCAAAAGTCAGATCGAATTGTTTGTTGCAATTTCACAATCAAACGTCTAGACTGATTTGGCTAAAATTGTTCACAAGGATACCTAACATAGTTTTAAACTTTTTGAACGCGAGCGAACTAAACTTAAATGACAGAAACCATAAAACCCTTAGAGACTTTGTGAGTACTTTCAATTCTAAATATCAAGATAAATTATTTATGAAATACTCATGAAATACACTTTGTATTTGACCGCACTTAATTAAAACATAGACGGAGCCTTGATTAAAATTAATATTTGGTGAGCACTAATTAGAACACAGTAATTGCCAGATTAGCTACCGTTGTGCATATTGCATCAAACATAATTTTAGAGATGTAGGACTTCTACTTTGGCGTTTGAAATACTGACTTTAACATACGAGGTACTTAAATTGACTTGTATGTTTAGTTTATACACATTTATCCTATTTTAATTTAAGGATAACTTTTTGATGAAAGAGTATTTTACAGATTATCCTATAATTAATTCAGTGAAAAAATGTAAATACAAGCTTTTGTAAAATCACAAGTAATCAAAAGTACTAATGATAACAATGCATATTGACCCAAATTCGATTGTATATTTACGTGTACAAAATTATCCAACACCCAAGTTCAACGACTATTACTGCTAAACTAATAGTTATCTTAAATGCTATAGTTTTCTTTTAAAGTTCATGAAATGCATTATTACCACGAATATTTTCAGATTTTTCAAGCCAGCAGTTTAGCTTTTAGAGGGGGGGGGGGACGCTCTACAGGAACAAACATTTGCACTTTAAAGTTTAATATTTCGTAAATGGAGCATTCAATCGATAAATGGTATTATATAAGTATTAGCAACCCTTAAATCATTTTAAAAAACCTATTCAACAATACCCCACACGAAGGCGTAGACGACGAAAACAAAATGCATCCCCACTTCTCATGTAGGGGAGCTACCGTAAAAAAAATATTTTGCAAAATTTTATTTCGCCACTTTGTTGGCGTAATTTATATACATACCCCTACAAAATTACAGCTTTCTAGTATTAACGGTCTCTTAGCAAAACCGGCAGACAGGCAGACACAGAGGACATGACGAAACTATAAGGGTTCCTTGTCATTACTACGGAACCCTAAAAAGCCTGCATAATAAGAAATAGCTCGTACCAACGACTTCATTCGCGAGGACAAAAGGTAGACTAACGAAGGTCTTTAATGCTAAAATTCATCAAAACCGGTTCTGTCGTTTTGACGTGAAAACAAGACATACACACTTTCGCATTTATAATATTACAGTAGGATTGTCGATATTCTTTTTGTCGCTGAGTTGAAACAACTGTCCACTATATGCGTCACTGCTGTTGTCTTTCAGTTATTTTGAGGTTTTTATGTTTAGTGCAAATGGACATAAGTTCATTAGGGTTCCGAACCCAAAGGGTACCAATGGAACCCTATTACTGAGACTCTGCTGTCCCTCTGTCTGTCTGTTTGTCTGTCTGTCTGTCATTGAAATGTCGATCCCTAACACCTTTGTAAGACGTTAGATGGTGTTATAAGACACAAAATGTTTATTAATTATTATTTTTTGCGGGCGAAAACTGATAGTGGTATTTTTTGCTCGATCTTATAAAATACTGTAGTGTGGTAAGGAACCCTACGAGTGCGAGTCCAACTTGCACTTGGCCAGTTTATTAACTTTATTTTGTTTTTAGTATTTGTTGTTCTAGCGGCAACAGAAATACACCATGTGTGAAAATTTCAACTGTCTAACTGTCACGGTTAATGAGCTATAGCCTGGTGACAGACGGACAGACAGACAGACAGACAGACAGAGTGACAGCGAAGTCTTAGTAATAGGGTCCCGTTTTACCCTTTGGGTACGAAACCCTAAAAACAGAACAAAGTTAAGAATTAAAGGGGGTCCCATACAAAAAACGTGTTTTTACTATAGCGCCATCTATGAACGATTGTTTACCAGTGTTTTTCAACCTTTTTTATGACGCGACTCGACCCCCTTAGCATAAAAAAAATCGACCTACTTGCACTGTTTATAATCTGTATTTTGCTATATTTCTAGCTTCTACCCGCGACTTCGTTCGTGTGTCCTACAGGAAACAAATTACATATTTTTCTTTTGAAACAAATATTACAAGCATTCGCAGTCAAAACACAGCTCTTTAATAATTAATTTTCCTTAAAAGTATGTTTTCAAACTTTGTTTTTTCTTTTACTGAGGCTTCGCGACCCCCCGCGACCCCCTTATAGAGGCTTCGTGACCCCGCAGGGGGTCGCGACTGTCACGACCCCCATACGTTGAAAAACACTGGTTTACCCTACCCTTTGTGTTAACTAGAGATGCGCTGTATTTTCGTTTGGTATTTGGTATTCAGCGTATTCGGCATCTTTTCCATTATTTGTATTCGGCCAAATTATTCGGTTTTGTTGCCAAATATATTCGGTTCAAGCATTTCTATTTTCTTGGCTTATGTAGCCAAAGTGTAAAAACTAAAAGACAAAACTTCTTATATAAGATTCATGTTATATTATAAGTCAAAGAAAACATATTTACCTCTTAACCTATAGTTAGTAGGTATAGTCAACATGCATTTTAAGCCTTAAATCAACATTTAATTTAAATCTCACAACAATATTTATTTTTAAACTTTAAATCAACATTTTAAAACCACTATATGGCGCATCTCTAGTGTTAACGTTCACATAGTTGGCGTTAGAAGTTCGTTAGACATTTGTTAGATGGCGTTGTAGTAAATAAGCATGTTTAGTATTGACACGGTATTTTTATTATCGATATACTTTGTACTTTATTTTTCCGGCAAATTTTGTTTAATCGGAACCCTACTTATGCGGGTCCGACTCGCACTTGGCCAGTTTATTTTAGATATGCGAGGCCTTACTTTTTTACAAGCTTTTATTTAACTTGCAATATATGTATGTATGTATGTCACTATGTATGTTCGGGTGGAATCTTGGAAGCTAAATTAGACCCACTTTCCGATGTCCGATTGGACTCAAATTTGGTGTACTTATGTATCTTCGGTTACAATACAATGATATGGTACCATGGAGCTGGTCTGATGATAGAGACGGAAGGTGGCCACGGTATCTCTGTGATAAAACAACATAACCCTACAGATGCTCGATTGATTCGTCTTGAAGAGAACTTTTCACCTAGATGATATCCAGGGTCTGATGATGAAGCTGAAAGGCAGCCATGGAATATCTGTGATAAAAAAAACAAAACACTACCTAGTTTGGGCTCGATTGATTCGTCTTAAAGATAACTTTACACCTAGATGATATTTAGCGACTGGTGATGAAGCTGGAAGGTGGCCACGGCATCTCTGTGATAAAATAACGTAACCCCAGTGAATTTGGGCTCAAATGATTCGTCTTGAGGAGCACTTTACACTTAAATGATAGCCAGGATCTGATGATGAAGCTGTAAGGTGGCCATATCATTTCTGTTATAAAGCAACATAGCCCCACCGAGTCGATTGATTTTCTTTGAAGAGCACTTTACCCATAATCACATCAAATATCCGTGAAATATTTTAAAACATCATGCCTTCTCTTAAATACTTAGGTAGTAGGTAGGTAGTCGGTATATATACCTACCTACTAAAAAGTTAAAAAAAAATTATAAATATAAGTAAAAAATATTTTTAAAAACAAGCTTTTATCTGGGACAATGAACTAAAATGTTAAAAATAAATTCTAGTAAGTATTTGGCATGTAGGTACTTACCTATATTTTTAAAAGCTTGAAGGACTAAAGTATAGTAATAACCTAGCCTGAAAATCGGGTAGTAATTCAAGTTTTTAAGAATATAGGTAAGTGCCTACACGCCAAATACTTACTAGAATTTATTTTTAACATTTTAGTTCATTGTCCCAGATAAAAGCTTGTTTTAAAAATATTTTTTACTTATAATTTATTTATCGTATAGGCATACGATAAAAAAAGTTTGACCGCTTTTCACCTGTTGGTAAGTGATGCGGTCTAGGGTGATATCACTGGCTCTCACGAACAGCTACCGGAATACATTAGATGTTTGATGACATATATTACCAACTTGAGGGTTGTAGCTGGCCAGGTGGACACTAGATAGTGTCCTTCCACCATTTTCACCGTAGGGCCACTGCGAAAAACGCACATACATTTTGAATATTTACTATATATATAAGTAAAGTAAAATATAAGTGGAATAAGCTAAAATAATTGTGACATTTCGTTAGATATTATTTAATATTGCTTTGAATATCAAATGTTACAAGAAGATTGTATTATTTAAGAAACTCTCCATCGAGCCGCGGCTGGCTCCATCTGTTGGTGCAATGTATATTTGCTATCATCACCGTGACCAGTTTTATTCTCATCGTCCTCATGGCTGCAAGGAAACCAAATAAGCCAGTGTTGAGGCCCATGGTATGTATACACTCAAGTTAATCCTCCTTTAATATTTTGACTAATCAACTGGTCAGTCAATATATTAAATAATTTGGTGTAATGGTTAGTTACATTGGCCACGAAACCGAAGGTCGTAAGTTCGATTCCCACACAGGACAATTCTTTGTGCGATCTTTTTCATTTTATATCTTATAGGCTAGCTTTTGGCCACTATCTCACCTGTTGGTAAGTGATGATGCGGTCAACTAGAAGGGGAACTGGCTCTCAAGGACAGCTGCCGAAACACATTAGATGTTTGGCAACAGATTTCCTAACTTGAGGGTGGTAGCTGGCCAGGTAGACGCTAGATAGTGTCCTACCACCATGCAAAGGGAATATGCATGATTTTTTTTTATATGTTTATTTTATCCATTTAACGCAGTAAAAAAAAATAATAATACTAAAAGTGTTCAAATTAAGCTACAAAATATAGTTTTAGCATTGAAAAAATATGAGGTATCTAAAACGCTGCCAAATTATCGCGCGCCTTTGTGACGTCACAGTGCACAACACAGTCTCCACAGATAAAATATTTTTAATAGAAATACTTCGTATTCGTACTAAAGTGCATACTATTTCTATGAAAAAAATTTAATCTGTGGAGACCGTGTTGTGCACTGTGACGTCACTTTCTAATTGACAAGTGGTGATGTGTTTAGCAAATTTAAATTTCCCACGCTTTTTTTGCATTTTTCATATAATATTTTAACACATGTAAGACTATTTTATTTATAAAAAAATGTCTAACATACAAAACCAGAACAATAATGATTCGAAAATAAATGATTTCAAGTAAATTTATACCACATGCATATTGCCTATTCTCACCCATGTATTACTCACTTATTTTTAGCGTTCTTTCTCGTTTGGTCAGCTAGGTGTGTATTCCGAGAATTCAGACTCTTGTTTACCACGGTGTATGTTAATATTAAGTATATAGATTTGCAGACATGCATCATTGATAAGTCTTTCATTATCATCGTCATTTACCATCATACCGTCAAGCAGGGTATGACAGCCGTCAGTGGATCTTATTCTATTCTAAACAAGTCCTCTAAGTTTAATTGAGTACGAACTACATTAGAAGAGCTGAAGAGCCGAAGATCGGGCTCAGTGGCGTATCTTGGAAGAGGCCTAAGTCCAGCAGTAGATTAACATAGGCTGATTATGATGATGTTGATGAATCTTAGTTTTGATGTCTGTAATAAATCTATGTTTGCTTAACAGGAACCTCCTCGGTCTCGGTGCAGCATCCATAGCTGCGTGGTTGTTTGTAAAGAAGCACCTTATTTCGACGAACATGAAGATGACATCATCTTTACTGTTTCGGTGATTACTTTTATACTAAAAGAATACATTTCACTAATAATTGAACTGTAGATCACAACACTATACAAGAAATTATGATCAGACTCTTCATAATTATGTTTACTTTTTAGGGTTCCGTAGTCCTGACAAGGAACCCTTATAAAAAAAGTGCTGAAATAAAATTGGGAAAAATATTTCTTTTTAGGGTAGCTCCCCTATATGAGAAGTGATGATGAATTTTTTTTTCATCGCCTACCCCATCGTGTGGGGTATCGTTGAATAGGTCTTTTAAAATGACTTAAGGATTGCAATACCATTTTTCGATTGAATGCTTTGATAATGCTAATGCCATTTACGAAATATTAAACCTTAAAGTGCAAATTTTTGTTCCCGTAGGGCGTTCCCCCTTCTCTAACAGCTAAAATGTTGCCTTAAAAATCTGAAAAAAATCGTGAAAATAGTGCATTTTATGAACTTTAAACGAAAACTATAGCGGTTAAGATAACTTTATCAGTTTAGCAGTAATAGTCGTTGAACTTGGCTGTTGGATAATATTGTACCAAATACAAAATCCTTAGAATAAATCCTTTAAATTGACAAAGACGGAGTACCTAGTTGCTTGTTTATAACGGGTAAAGACTTGCATTGAATAACAGGCTACTACGGAACCCTACACTGCGCGTGGCCGACACGCACTTGACCGGTTATTATTTATATTTAGTCTAAATGGTAAAAGCCTAATGTTCTATTTGAAAAATAGGCAATAATAAGTAGATATAGATGATGTAAACAAAAGTTTGGCTTATTGTACCGGTAACTGGCTACTCTTTACTTGTGGACGATTGTAATTCCTTCCTTTAAAACCTACCGATGAGAACTTTACAAGAAAATAAAGGAAAGTCAACAGATTCTTTTTTCAAAATAGCAGACAACGCACCAGTATTGCCTCTGGTATTGCAGGTGTCAATAGGCGGCAGTGACCACTTACTATCTACTCTTACTATCAAGGAGGCCGCATACTTGTTTGCTGCTCTATATTTATAAAAATAACAAAAAATAAATAGTTAAGCATGATCATTTATCTTTTAAGCAATCACCTACGTCTTTTTGTTCTAGGAAGCAGAAATTAAATGCAGAAGAGTGTCTCTAGAGCTTCAAAAACCATCATTCGTAAACAACACACTGCCCTTAAACTGGCTATCAAGAATGCGCTCAGTAATCTACGGCCTAGCCATCAGCAGCGGAAACCTCATGTACATCCCATCTGGTTCTTTGATCAGCCAATTCTCAGGAAGCTTGCAAATATTCACCCTGGAAAGTGTACATATCAAATATTGGGACCCTTCTAATCTCGTAGGTCTTTCAAGTCTTAGAACCCTCAATATTCTGAAAAGCAGAGTAGAAAACGTCCAGGCAAATAGCCTTCAAGCAGTAGACGACACTTTAGAAACTTTAAGCATTACAGAAAGTGGCTCGTGGGATCCTATCAACGTCACCGGTTTCAGAGGATTCGAGAAATTAAGGATCGTTGACTTCTCATACAACGACTTCAACCAAATCTTAAATAAAAACAGCTTTGTTGGTCTCGATGTGACTAAAATACTGTACCTTAATTCTTGCAGAATAACTGCTATTGGCGCGGGTGCTTTCGATGACTTATTAAGTATTGAGGTCATCTATCTAAACAATAACCACCTCGTATCTGTTCCACCTGGGCTATTTGCTAATATAGTTGCATTACAAAACCCAAGACCAAGAATCAATTTGCAAGATAATTATTGGCATTGTGTCTGCACTGTGGATGATTTACTGCAATTGGTGAGGAAAGAAGTTTTGCTTGTTGAAGCAAGATGTACGTACCCTGATGAAATGAGGTATAAGAGTTTTACACAATTTGAAAAGTACTGCACTTATCAGACTGATTTAGGACCTACTGTTAACGCTTCTTACGCAGTTGATTCTATTGTACATGACGATTTTCATCCCGATCCAGTGTTTGTCAATGGAAGTTACTGCACCAACCGCATTGGACGTAGCAAAATTCGACTCACATCTCCTTTGTCAAATAATGTGTGCGCTTCAAAGGAAATCAATGTTTACAATTTGACTAAATTGTCTGATGACGGATTCTCAATCAACAATGGAAGTAAATGGATTCGTTTCTCCTATTTTTTGAAGACGGACAAATATTCAGTAATTCAAATAAAATCCCTTAAAAAAATGCAAGGACATGGTTTGCTCTGGTTCCAGTCTTCGTGTCCAAATGAGATTTACTGTCTGGATGTTATACCGAGCTTTCTGAGAGTATACAACATTGATTCGGATGCCGAGTATTCATTTTGTCCTGTTGATCTGGAATCTTCGTTTATAAAAAACGCAAGTTGCGTTGTGTATAACTTAGGTATAAACGAAAAAAAATATTTGCACAGCAATGAGACAGCTTTTCCAATATTAATATATTTATCGACGATGTTCGTGTGTTTATGTTTTGGCGCAATTATCGTTTACGGTCTAATAAGAAAAAATCCAACTTTACTGAAAGGCAGCAAAAGGATAGTATTCGTAAAACATGAAACTGTTGATGCATTAGTATTGCCACCAAAAGTTCCACTAAGGAATAGTTCAACCGCTGTTGCCGATTCGAGAGACAAAGACATTTTCACGCTATCAATGAGTCACAAATTGATGCCCCCAAATCTGAATAGAATGAAGTCTGTTAGGAGTGACAAAAGCGGGGCACCGAGCTACATTTCTGCAATGCAGCCGACGGATGATCAGCTTGCGGAATGGCGTATCAGGCACCATTTCAATAACGACTTAACAATCACTTCTAGAAAGTCGGATCTATCGTCGTCATTCCTATACGGGGACTCTTATTATTCTATCGAGGATATCGATAAAACTTATGAGAGTTTAAAGTAGGCTATTAATGGGTCGCGTGACCTCAGTAAGTGCTGGCTATTTATCACATGGATCGTTTTTTACTTGAGGAAGTGGTGAAGTGAACTCCATTAGTGATTTGTCGTTAATATATTCCGTCGTCGGGTCACATACGTCCTCGTCAGTGGTGCGCTCGTGAATCAATCGTGAACAGCTGTTTGTGAAGTGTGCCAGCTCGTCACGCGACGTGCATTGTTTCTCGTCTCTCAGCCATTGGATGTTAAATCTATTTTTAAATTATATAGTATTTAAAATCAACTATAGGCCTAGCACGTTAATTAGTCACTGAGATCGGAATTCAAATGTCGCTTCGATCTCGTAATATGAATGTATAAGACAGTATTTCGTTTAGCAAATAGCTTCTAAAAAAATCTTTGGCAGCTTAAATAAAATAAACTATAGCGAAAGTGTATGTTTTAATTTTTCAGCCTACTTTAAAAAAAAAAGGAAGTAAGGTTTTTGTTTTTTTTGTGTGTATGTTACGTGATTACTCCGTCAATTGTGAATCGATTTGAATGATTCTTTTTTTAATCGGTAGAGTACGTTTTCGAAGTAGTTCCATCGTAATTTCATTGAGATCTAATATGTATCTCCAGAAATATGACGATAAACGTCTCAAACTTGCTACTGAAATTGACTCGCGGGGCATGGAAGTCGGTTTCTTTAATTTTTAAACTATCATAATTATTAAGCTTAATTATTAAGGTTTAGATGAGACATTGGTAGACATGTTTAGATGAGACATTGGTAGACATGTTTCAAAAAAAAGAAAAAATGTAACACCTTAAAAAATTATCTAGTTTAATTACATGCCATTGGTATTTATTTTCAAAACACCCCATGTTATATTATGTGTAAAAATCTGGAATTGAAACAATCAAATGTATGTGTCTTGTTTACTACTTACTTTTTTAATAACTGATAGGCTAGCGTTTGACCACTATCTTGAGTGGTGGTAAGCGATGATGTGGTCGAAGGCCTAGAATGGTCTGACTCTCAAAGGCTGTGTACTGCCGCAACACCGTAAGGTCATGTCGCCAGATGGTGGTAAGCTACTTTTTGGTAGCAAGTCATGCGGAACATCGATATAATGCTTCTACCACCTGTGGAAACTTACGTCAATTAAGACACAACAATATTATTAACAATAAAAAACAAATCACTAAAATAACTAAACATTCAATTGTTTTGATAATTGCAGTTTGACGTTTAGCAACGTATTTGAATTTACGAGTATATTTCAAAACATTTGCTGTTAATTGCCATTAATTTTGGCCGTATTTAAAGTAGAGACAACCAATGACTTTTCGTTGCCAAAACAAACTAATTTCTTTTCAGCTCTCTAGGAAGTGTTCATCTGCCAAGAATCAATTAGAAAAACTTTAATTATCTATCTTTAGCTTTCTTATAACCATTTCTACCGATAACAATAGCATCGATACTGAAACGAGCTAGAATAGTTTTGGCAGCCCTACGTCTTCCGGCGACGCGGTACAACAATGCACTTGGCAATGACATTATCAGGGCTGTCGCTTGATCATGAATTTGTCAATGAGTCGTGATTAATGCACTGATACAATTTAATGCGTATATAAACTATAGAAGTATAGAAGAATAGAAGAAAATGAGAAGAACAGATCATTATTGATAGGTCGCAAAAATCATTCGCTAGTTACGTTTTAATGTATGGTATTATACAATAAACATAATCGAAATCATCACCTTATACTAGTGTACTGCTTAATACAGGCCTCCAATTCCGCTGAGCACGATCCTCAGTTAGTCTCATACAGCTCTTGCTAGGCACATTGCTAAGATCATCGCTCCACCTAATCTGAGGGTGTCCTACAATATCTACGCTTGCTGATCCACGTATTCCAGAACTTGTTTACTCGAACAGTCTTCGGTCGGTCTTTCGACGGTTCTTCTGCTGACAGCTTCAGCTGTTCCGCTGCCTCCTCAGTTTGGTAATCCGCTAAGCTATGTTGATGACTTTAGCGCCTTTAGAGCAACGCTGAGCGTTGCCTTTTCCATAGCTCACAGTGTTACATTAAAGTGGGCCTAACTGTATGTAATAATAGGTAGGAGGGACCAAAAATTTGTGGAGAAACGTCATCGTTTCTCCACAAAGATAAACATTTTTGGTACCACAATATACGTATATTAATTAATAAAGTGTAGAAGAGCTGTGCTAATACTAAGGAAACGATTGTTTTCAATTGAATGAACCAATTGTTCAGAAAATAAATACACTAACACTGCACACAGAATAAATAATAGTACTACACTTAAGTATTTCTACCGTAGATTCTAATTCTCGGCAATGCAATGAATAAAATACGTTCAACAATCTCTTAGAAACTTCTAGCGCTTACGAGTAAGTTTAAAAAGCCAATAAAACCCGCTTCTTTATTGTTTTTCTAGATAGTTTCTAATACCATTAGAGATAGTTGTTCAACTAGTTGTGCTGTTAGAATATGTTTTATTTACAAATATTGTTTTTTTTTTATTTCCAGATAAATCCTTCCATGAAACAATTTTACTAAAATTGTATTTTATTCAAACTTGCAAAGTAAATAAAAAAAGTTGTAGAGATTATAAAGATTAATTAATTATTAATTATTGATTAATTATTTTAATGAAACTTTGATGATAGTTATTGGTTATTAAATAACTTTATTTAAGACAAGAAATTAAAGCGCGTATGTTAGTAAGTTAATTTATATTATATTATATAATTACGGATCTATTTGTATATAAAATCATTGACTGGTTTTTATTCAACTCAAAATATAGTCGTATCATCTAACAGTTATATCTTTACAATAAATACCTACTTAAAATTCCACTCACCGCAGAATTCCAATCACCATTTTGTTGTGTAATTTCATGAAATTTTCGGATACATTAAAATTCTCTCAAGAAACTTTAACAGATCACTGTGTCCTAAATATATTCTATAAATACACCAAATCGATGAAAACAATAGTAAAAGACACGTGTCTGCCAAAATCGTATCAAGTTTTCTTGCTTATGTTATTTGAGGAGCTAATTCAATGAGCGACAGACAGACAAATGTATCTGCCCACTTCTTGTCGGTCAGTTGGAATAAATAACGTTTCGATGACTATCATAATTATTATTGGAATTAACTGTAACGTGATTAATAGATTTAAGAGATAGTATGTATGATGATGAAAAGCACATTCGTGACGAAACGGGATTAAGTACAAATGAGGCCCGTTTCGCGTCAAGCTCAAGAAATGCTGAAGGTCATTACGGCCTTATTTTATCAATCTATTACCCGCATGCACGAACATGCACGAATGCAGAATCCTCATCATCATAATCAGCCGGCGTCCATCCACAGCTGGACGTAGGGCTCTCCCAAGATACGCCAAATCTTTGGATCTATTTTTCCAGTCACTGTCCACCGCTTTGCGTATGTCGCCACTTCACCTGATCACAGGACGTCCTACGCTACGTTTGTTAATTCGCGGTCTCCACTCTAGGACAAGTCTAAAACGCAGTAAAAACGTTATAAATATTTTTTCCATTAGTTGTCTATAAAAATATTAGGCTTTGTAGCGTAAGGTAGCAATTATTCTAAGGAAGTTCATAACAATGTGTTTATTTCTATGAATAGTAACTGTGACCATGAATACTCATAGTTGAGTAAAAAAAATACAAAAAGCAATAGAAATTCTTAGTAGTCTACCAACTTACAATGAAGCATTGTCTGTGTCACCCTGTAATTTTAGGCACAAACCTACATATTAAGACCAAAGTAAAATAATCTCTACCAACAGTTATACTAGAAACTGTCTACGTCACTCACACATTTAAGCTCCTAGCTATGCTTCTAGTACACAAGCCACATTTAATTTATTGACCCGCCGAGTCGCCGCAATCGAGTACAGGTGTATGGCAATTAATGATAATGTATCATAATTGACCGAGCGAGCGCGAGCGTAACCTCTCCGTTTTAGCTTGGGCAAAAAATACTTTTGAATGTCCGGTGGATGTCCGGATATCCGGCTGTTCTCCTCTAAAGGTCACATTCCTCAACTGACTTTTGTGAAATGTTATTAGCATTATCGTAGCATCATCAGCCTACTATTCACTGTTGAAATACGGAACCTTAAAAAAGCATCTTCCAGAACTTGCTATTGCTAACCACTGAGAACGATTATGGGCTAGTCACATGCAGCTCTTGTCAGCTACCTTACGAAGATCGTCGCTCTAACTTTTCTCAGAGCATTTTACGTTACATTCACAGCATAAAGGTACGTACAAACCGCAGCGTCCTGCGTGCGCAATCTAGACGGCGATCAGTAAGCGCAGTAGTATTTATACCGACTGGTTCACACCCAACGCGATCAGAAAACAATTGAAAAGTACTGAGATTGCGCCCGCAGATCGCAGGACGCCGCGGTGTGGCCGTACCTTTAAAATCACAGCGAAGAATTATGTTTTTTAAGGGTTCCGTACCCAGAGGGTACCAGCAGAACCCTTTTTTCTGAGACTTCGCTGTCCATCCGTCCCTCCGTCTGTCCGTCCGTCAATAGAGAGCTGCATCTCCTTAACCATAATAGGTGGATACTTAAAATTTAGACAGAATATGTATTATGTTTCTTTGAAGTGTCACACACTTTATATTTTTGTAAATTGTTAAACGTTCATAATTGGGTTAACAAATGCAATCCACTAATTTCGTCGTATCGATGGATCGAACCGTGGCTTAATTGGCAGAGCACCTGGACGTGTAATCCGGGGGGTGCGGGTTCGAGTCCCGTCGGTACGATGAAATTTTGGATTGTGTTTAACAATTTACAGAATATGTATTACCTACTATGGCCACTTAAAAAAAAACAATAAAGTTTTATATTTATGGGGTCCTCATGAAACGTGTTTTTCAGCATATTATACTCTATTTTTAACCCTGGACGCAAAATGAAGGTGTGTTATAAGTTTGACTTGTGTATCTGTGTATGTGTGTGTGTCTGTGGCATCGTAGTACCCAAACGTCTGAACCGATTATATTTTTTTGTTTAATAGGTATCTTAATCGAGAGTGTTTTTAGCAATTCATGAAAATCCGTTCAGCCGTTCTAAGGCAATTTATAAGCTTATTTCTAATTGACCATGCTATGAAATCAACTTTCATAGGTCTTATCATTTCGAAATTTGGTATCCTTTTGCTTCAGCGATATTGTAAGAACATGATAACATTGTTCTTTACGCTGGGCCATCTCCTGGAATATGCAGTATCCTCAACTACACACCATTTACAGCAGATATGTCAAGTTTGGGATCTTTAGAATGGTCTCAATAAACAGATTATACACAAATCAGTCGGGGGTGGTTTTAAATTTTGTACGGTGGTACGGGACCCTTCGTGTGCGAGTCTGACTTGCACTTAGCAATTTTATTTCGATTAGTTTTATTAGGGAGAGAGTCGAGTCGAGACTACGAAGTGGTGTGATGTAATATCAAACATACATTCTAGGCCTAGCGTGCTTACCATCTTCGACCGCATCATCACTTACCAACAGGTGAGATAGTGGTCAAACGCTAGCCTATAACGTATAAAAAAATTACATATTATCAAGTACATAGTAGTCTCGTTTTCATCTCTAGAATGCGGAAGGATATAATCGATGTTTGTAACTATTGGCACCGAAACATTAGTAGGTGCACAATGACATTATGAAGCAAAAGGTCAATCAATCAACGACCTGGGTCGTTTGACCAAGTGAAATAATCTAAAGGCATTGGCCTCTGACGAGATGGTTTTTATGTTTTTTTTTGTTTTGAGGTTAGGCTGGCACTGCGTGCTAATAATTATATTATGTAGGTATATTTAGAATCATCGAGTTGTGCTACCCTGTTACCTCAAACACTTCAAAAATATTACAGCTAGCTTTATGAAAATATATTAAAGACAATCATTCAGTTCAAGATTACAAAGTATATTTTGAATAAAAGGTAGTTAAAGTTAAGTTAAAGAAAAAATTACCCATTTTCACTTGATTTTGGAAATTTGTGCTATGCCATCAAATATGTAATTTTTACACATATATGTATTTTGTATTGCCACCACGAGCTGTTAATACAACATACAACTCTTATGCGGTTGGGTATGCTTCTCACCAGATTTCCTAATATAAAAAAATAAAATAAGAAATAAAGAAGTTCTTATTTATGGTTTTTAATACAATATCAAAAAAGAAATAAAAAAGTTTTACTCATTCCTATATCTGTCATGAAATAGCTTTCTTTAATTTAGTTGCTATTTTATAATTATTGCCCATTATGGCTTAATAGTCATCGCTTTTTGTAACCAACCCGCTTTAATTACAGCACAGTGTATTTACAATGCTAAACTACAAAGTAATTCTTTTTTATTTACACTCTCGCTAACAACTGCTTAACATTGTTACAGTTGTTTACAATGCGAAGAACTGTTTCTCAGTTCAGATTCACTATCTAAACATTATAAAATGCTTGGCCCGGGACACAGATAAATGTAATAGTTGCTACGTAGCCCTGGTTGGCAGCAAGAGGTGGCAAAGAAACAAAATGATATGTCACTGTCTGAGCACTTGATACTGCGTCTTCCGTAATGTCCTATAGGGCGATTGTCCAACGCTACGTACGGATAAACAATGTAGCAGATACAGCGACTAGGAAAACTTTGAGTAATTTCTGTAGGTTGGCTCTGAAATAAAATTTTCTGCACACCTATGTTAACAATACCAAGATGCTTATTATCAAGAAATACAATGTAAAACTACGACTCAAATTAAAGGTTTTATGATAATAATTATTACTTAGTATGTTCTAATACAAAGAGCTTCTGCCTGATTTTATTTTTTATTTAATATCTGATATTCTCACTATCTCACCTGGTAGTAGGCGATGATGTGTTCGAAGATGGTAAACACGCTAGGACTAGAAAGGTCTGTAGCTCATAAGGTCGTGTACATCTGGAACACTTTATAGCAGTAGATTTTCTCCTTGATGGTGATAAGCTACTTTTTAGGGTTCCGTACCCAAAGGGTAAAACGGACCCTATTACTAAGACTCCGCTGTCCGTCTGTCTGTCTGTCTGTCTGTCCGTCTGCCACCAGGCTATAGCTAATTAACCGTGATAGTTAGACAGTTGAAATTTACACAGATGGTGTATTTCTGTTGCCGCTAGAACAACTAATACTAAAAACAAAATAAAGTTAAAAATTAAAGGGATAATATAAAACATAAACCCCATACAAAGAACGTGTTTTTAAACGCCATCTATCTAATTAGTTTCGGCAAAATGACATAGATGGCGCTAGTATATGAGCCTTTCTAGATCGCGACCAAACCAAATATTCTTGGTAATATCAATTAATCAAATATATGAGGTTGAAACTCTGTTATGTTTCGTATAGTACGGAACTCTCCCTAAGTGTGCGATAAGAGACGCGATGCTGACTCGCACTTGGCCAGTTTTATTAGTACACCTCAGGTGAAACATTGACATTAAATTATTCTATGCTCCTACCACCTGTGGACTAAATTTGATCAGAAGCTATGCTTAGATGATTTTGACTTTAAAATTTCGACAAAGAAGGTATTAAGCTTATAAAGCTTTGGTGTGTGTGTAGATAATATGATGGTCTACACTCGCATATAAATCTCGCATATATATATATATATATCGCAATAAAAAAGTAAACTCATCTTCCACTTGCTGTCATAAAAACTTATATTTTCTTAGTCAAGACTACTTAATTTGTTGCCTTGGTTGACAGGGACTTAGATATGCCTTCGTTGTAATACTAAGTCTCTGGGAAAATAATAAAATGAGTATTAACTTGTCCAACCTCCTTGCAGTTTCTAAAACTCTAGACATAATACCTCACATCGTATACTCAAGATATAATACTTATTCCATCGTCTCATTGGAGCAAGGATTACTATAGGAGTATAATACAAATATAATATAATATAAATATCTTACGGTGTTTCGGCAGTACACAGAGTTGGCAGGACTAGTGTATTCAACATCTTTGACCACATCATCGCTTACTACCAGGCGATAATTATCCTATAAGAGTACCATTGACAGTTGACATTTATTTGACATTTGTTGTTTTTCTGCGCTGCCATCGTAAAATAGTACTTACGGCTTTTGAAAAAGTGATTTTGAAATGTGCACACGTAAAGCAGTGTTGCTGGCGAAACAAAAGAATGCTGGCAAGATTCGGCCAGCCGGTGCTTCTAGCGATATTCGTCAAACGCTGGCCTTTAAGATATAAATTAAAATCTGTAGGCTTTATAGTGCAAAGATCCTGATTTAAAGTGGCAGAGTTTTCATTGGTAATCGTGGAAGATAAAATAAAGCCTGCCAAGCTCAGTGGTTTGTCGACCTTATGCAAGTAGTGTAACAAGATTATGGAGTAAATTTTTAAACAGAGCTTAAGATTGATGACAAATGTAATGGAAACACGCGTAATTTACGTATAAGTTTGTCAGCGCCGGAACCTCGGAAACCCACAGGTTATAGTAAACTTGGATCTTAACAAGCTGTTACATATTTTACTTACCATGTTAGTATATTTTCTGTTATCTTTTATTTGGTATACAATTAAGAATCATTATATTCTATTCTAGTAATTTGTATGTATGTTTGTATGGGTCAAATCTTGGAAGCTAAATTAAAACCACTCCCTGACGTTCGATTAGCATCACATTTGTATTGGTCTGAAGAGCCGGGCTACGGACTGTTCTATTCCGTAGCCGGTACGGTAGAACAGACGAATTTGGGTTTAGTATGTACTTTAAATTTATTTTCTATTTCTTTGGCGCGGCATACAACTTGTCATCAGATACCTAGTCACATTTTTTCATGGCCCTTATATTTATAGTGTCTAAACGTAGACCGCACACCATCCTGTATATTTTTTTTTCGGGGGTAGTTGTGAAGTAAACACAACATTAATTTTGCTCTGTATTTAATTTAATTACTTAAATTGTTTATTACACCCAATCAACAAAATTCATATGAATATCTAAAGGGACATTGATTTTACCTACCTGGAAGTGTTTTCTCTAAATTTAAATAAGTATTTGGTGTGAAATTGTTTTATCATAATGGAGGCTATTCAAGAATCAATTGCCCAAGTTTCTGCTACATTTCATCAACGGATGGAACAATTTGAGAATGAGATAAGGAAGAATGCAGCTACTGCACCCACACCACCAAATCTCACAGGTGACTATGCAGCATTCAAAGAATTTGTTCTGACTGCGCTAAGATCTCTACAGACTCAAGCAGATTTTCTAACTAGTGGGTTTGATCAGATGGAAATGCGTAGTAGACGTAAAATTTTATTGCTACATGGAGTTCCTGAACAGAATAACGAAGATGTCTGTACAGTTGTTTCTCAAACACTAGCTGAGAAGTTAAAATTGACTACACTCAAAAACAGCGACATAAAGAGGTATCATAGAATGGGCCACCAATCAGATATAGACAGGCCGCGGCCTATTCTATTTAAGCTGTATGATATAACGCTCCGCAGCAAAATCTGGGCATCGAAATCGAACCTTAAAGGCACAGGAATCACCATGTCAGAGTTCCTGACTAAATCACGTCACGAGTTATTTATGGCGGCACGTTAACGATTCGGCATGGGCAAATGTTGGACCAGAGATGGTAATATATACTCCTTAAGTCAGGACGGCTCGCGACATCGTCTATGCAGCCTACAGGATCTCGACAAGATCAAACCGGCAAATACTGTGAAGCTGGCTCTCGCAAAGGACAGTGCAGGAGCCCCAACAGGAAAGTCTAGGAAAACTGCAGCAGCCCGAAAGAAGTGAATTCTCACCACTCTCGAATAGTTCCTCTGTTTACAATTTACCTATAGGCTATATACCAGTTACCAGTTTCACATACAAATTAGTCTCATTGTTATGTCCAATCCTTTTGTTTACCTACTCATTATGTATTATTTCCGCTTACCCTATATTTTGATTCACATTATTTCACTTCTTTTTAATGTCATACCGCTAATTTCTCAATAATTATTTACAAATTTGAGGTTGAGGTAAACATTTATTCGTTATTTTTGTGATTTATTGTGATCAGTGACAGTGACTGACACTTGTGGTGTGACATGTACTGTCAAATGTCAACTTTTAATGTGTGCGGTATTTAATTTTTTTATTTTATTATTATTATTATTTTTTTAAATAAATTATGCTTCACACGTTTAGTGTATTCAGCCAAAACACGCAAATTAAAATTGACAATAACTTTCATATAGCAAGCGTCACTACCACGGGTCACTACAATGACACTGACAGAGCTGTTTATAAATTATAAATTTCCGTTTCGATTTACGCGATTAATTAACCAGACGGTTTACATGTTTAACTTTTATATATATATATATATATATATATATATATATATATATATTTGTTCTATCACTATTTACTAGGTTACAAATTGTGTACATCACCAAATAATACGCGATAACGTGTACCTACGTATTATTTTCTTTTATCTTTATTTTGTTTGTCATGAGTTGAGATAAACCACTCTGTCTATGAATTTAGTTACTTATGTTTGTAAATTACCTATGTTTAACTACTGCACAACCAGATGGGTGGAATCGATGCACTATGGAGTTTGTTTTGTTGATATTTTATTATAATACCTATTTGAACATATATATCTATAAAGACATATATTTGTAATTATGACTTTTTTATTGTATTTACATATATATTTTATTTCATAAATATTTATTTATAATATAATAACTATTATGTTGTATATATCCAGTGGTGGTCTCAGCGATAACGACGAATATTTTTCCCTGTCTTCTGAATGTAGTAGTATTAGTGACGACAGCTTTACTAGTATCCTTAGTCTTGAAAAATATCTAATTTCTGAATTTTCTGATGTACCTTTGAACTTTAATGCTATACATATCAATGCGCAGAGTATTCCGGCTCATTACCCCGATATGCTGGCATCTTTTGATAATAAAAATATTCACGCAATAGTAATCTCCGAGTCATGGTTAAAACCATGCCTTCCTACTATCTACTATTCCCTACCTGGTTTCGTTCTCATAAGAAATGACCGTATTGGTAGTGGTGGTGGCGGTGTAGCAATTTACCTTCGTTCTCACTTTCTCTATTCTGTGGTAAGTATGTCTGCACAGCCCCCACCGCCTAATACCTGTGAACATTTACTCATAGAGGTCCTCCTTTCTCATACAAAAATTTTGCTCGGAGCTTACTATTGCCCCTCCCTACGTATTAACTATTTTACATCATTTGAGAAATTCTTGGAAGATTTCACTCCATTATATAGTCACACAATATTAATGGGTGACTTTAACACGTGCCTGCTCAAAGGTGACGTCCGCTCAAATTCCTTTCATTCAGTTATAAAATCTAGCAACTTGCATATTCTTCCCTTGAACGCTACACACCATTTCCCTAATACCTCCCCTTTGCTTCTCGATCTAATTGTAGTATCTTCCCCTAGCCATGTTGCTAAGCATGGCCAGTATCCAGCCAATGCTTTTTCTTTCCATGACCTCATTTTCATTTCCTATAGACTTCGTCCTCCTAAATCAAAACCAAACCATTCGCCTGCAACGTAATTTTAGTGCCTTAAACTTGGGAAGCCCACAGTCTGATGCTGAAAACCTTGATTGGTCTTCACTATATGAAGCGGAGTCAACTGACGACAAATTGTCAATATTTAATTCTTTTCTGACTACTCTTTACGATGTCCATGCTCCTCTGAGATCGATCAAAATAAAACATCTCCCTGCTCCATGGCTTACAGACGATATCAGGAAAGCTATGCATCGGGATGTAAGGGAGCACAAATACGACCTCGGTGCTCCCAGCCAACCTCACCTGCCCGTGGTGCATCCTGCTGACCAACAGACGGGGCTCTGGCGACCGACAAATGGCGGTATAACCATTTCATATCTATGGCGTAGCCAAATTCTACAGGCCGGTGACGGGCAGCAGCGTCACCGGTGCGAGAAGCTACGTCCTGCGATCGCCAACACGCCTGCCCAGCATGGCGATTAGGGCATATCCCTCCCAAGGGATGCATGCATAAAATGGAAAGTCACAATAAGCCGCGGCCCCCAGTTCCCGGCCGCCCTGCTATTCCTGACCACGGCGGCGGTCACGGTAACGGCAGGGCAGGGGGTGCTAAGAATCCCCGGGTTACGGTAGGCCGCCAGAACAAACTGACCCTCGCAACGTACAATGGACGCACGATTCGGCTGGACGATCATCTGGCGCATCTAGAGGAGGAGCTGAAACACATAAGATGGCACATTCTGGGGTTATGTGAAGTCCGAAGACAGGGAGAGGACACCATAACCTTAGAATCGGGCCATCTTATGTACTACAGAGAAGGAGATCAGCCATCCCAAGGCGGCGTCGGGTTTCTGGTCAACAAGGTTCTCAGTGACAACGTTGTAGAAATCTCCAGTGTGTCGACCAGGGTAGCGTACCTCATAATTAAGTTAACCAAGAGGTACAGCCTCAAGGTTATCCAGGTCTACGCACCGACCTCGACACACTTGGATGATGAGGTGGAGAGTATGTATGAAGATATCTCCAGAGCTTTACACACCACCTCCAAGGCTCACTACAACGTTGTCATGGGAGACTTTAACGCCAAAGTGGGAGTACAAACTTGCGGCGAATCGTCTATAGGACCACACGGATTTGGGAGTAGGAATCACAGGGGACAAATGCTCGTCAATTTCCTCGAGAGAGAGGGGCTTTTCTTGATGAACTCGTTCTTCAAGAAACAGCCCCAAAGGAAATGGACGTGGCAAAGCCCCGACTTTGTGACTAAAAACGAGATTGACTTCATCATTACGGACAAACGGCGCATATTCAGAGACGTCTCAGTGATCACTAGGTTTAATACTGGAAGTGATCACCGACTTGTACGAGGCACTCTGGATATCGACTTTAAAGCCGAGAGATTCCGATTGATGAAGTCTACGCTCCGTCCGAACCTACTCCAAACCGTTGTTGGGTCCGAAACATTCCAATTAAAATTGGAAAATCGATTCGCTGCCTTGGAAACCACAGATGACGTAGACCAGAAACTCGAAGAAGTGGTGGAAATCCTCAGGGATGAAGGGACGAAGTTTTGCGAGAGCAAGCGTACGGGCAAAAAGTCCAAACTCTCGGCAGAAACACTTCGGCTAATGGAAGAGAGACGAACAGACCCTTTGTCAGCTTTGTCAACTAACCTGGTGCGCAACAAATCCATAAAGAAGCTGGTACGACGCGACCTCCGATCCTCTAACACGCTCTTGATTAAAGAATCAATTGAGCAGAATCGGGGGTCGAAAGTGTTCGTCCAGCCTCTGGGTAGAAGCCACCTCACAAAGCTGACAACGTCAACGGGGAACATCGTCGCATCCAAGCCGGAGATTCTGTCGGAAGTTGAAGACTTCTACGGCAAGCTCTACGCATCGCATGCTTCAAGGCCCGAACCCGATACTGAGGATTCTAGAGCCACCTTAACCCGCCACTTCACAGAAGATCTGCCCGAAATTAGCCGAGACGAAATCGTGATGGCCCTTAAACAACTCAAAAATGGAAAAGCCCCAGGAGAAGACGGAATCACAACGGAGCTTTTAAAAGCCGGAGGAGCTCCAGCAGTTCAACAGCTGCAGCAGCTATTTAATTCCGTTCTTTTTACTGGGAGAACTCCACAGGCATGGAACAGAAGCATGGTGGTTTTGTTTTTCAAAAAAGGAGACAAAACCCTATTGAAAAACTATCGCCCGATTTCGCTTCTGAGCCATGTCTACAAGCTGTTTTCAAGGGTCATCACGAACCGTCTTGCGCGAAGACTCGACGAGTTTCAACCTCCGGAACAGGCCGGGTTTCGAAGCGGTTACGGCACCATAGACCACATCCACACGGTGCGGCAGATTGTACAGAAGACCGAAGAGTATAATCGGCCCCTGTGCTTAGCATTTGTGGACTATGAGAAGGCCTTTGACTCAATCGAAACCTGGTCTGTTCTCGAGTCCTTGCAGCGTTGCCAAGTCGACTGGCGATATATCGAAGTGATGAGATGTCTATATAATGCCGCAACGATGACTGTACAAGTACAGAACCAGCGAACTAAACATGTCCACCTGCGTCGAGGAGTGAGACAGGGGGACGTCATATCCCCGAAACTGTTCACTAACGCCTTGGAGGATATGTTTAAGACGCTGGACTGGAAAGATCGTGGCATTAACATCAACGGCAGGTACATCTCTCACTTACGATTCGCAGATGACATCGTCATTATGGCAGAGACGCTGCAGGACCTACAAAGGATGTTAAATGGCCTAGCTGATTCTTCTCGTAGCATCGGTCTCCGGATGAATTTGGACAAAACCAAAGTCATGTACAACGAGCACGTTGTTCCGGAACCGATTGCCGTAGATGGAATCCCACTCGAAGTTGTCACTAAGTATGTTTACCTAGGGCAAACGCTCCAACTAGGAAAACATAACTTCGAGAAGGAAATCCAGAGCAGAATTCAGCTGGGCTGGGCAGCATTCGGAAAACTCCGTCGAGTCTTCTCGTCGCCTATACCACAGTGTCTAAAGACAAAAGTCTTTAACCAGTGCGTCCTACCTGTGATGACATACGGAGCCGAGACGTGGACACTCACAGTCCGACTGGTCCACCAGTTTAAAGTCGCTCAGCGAGCTATGGAGAGAGCTATGCTCGGTATTTCTCTGCGGGATCGAATCCGGAACGAAGTAATTCGCCAGAGAACTAAAGTTATCGACATAGCTCAACGGATTAGCAAGCTGAAGTGGCAGTGGGCTGGTCATATCTGCCGCAGGACTGATAACCGTTGGGGCAGACTTGTCCTAGAGTGGAGACCGCGAATCGGCAAACGTAGCGTAGGACGTCCTGTGACCAGGTGGAGCGACGACATACGCAAAGCGGTGGGCAGTGACTGGAAGAGAAGAGCCGAAGATCGGGCTCAGTGGCGCATCTTAGGAGAGGCCTATGTCCAGCAGTGGACTGATACAGGCTGACGATGATGATGCATCGTAAAGAAGCTGCCAAATCTAAATATAAATCCTGCCCTAATCATACCACTAAAACCAAATACTCCCGCTCCAGGAATCACTGCAACAAGGTGTGTAGGGATGCTCAGCGTCAGCACATCCATAAATCTGTTGAAAACGAGGATCCAGCTAAGGTCTGGAAGTTTTTAAGATCCTTAGGAATTGGTAAATCTCGTCAAAATTCTGTACCTAGCAATTTAGATATAGATTCGTTAAACTCACATTTTTCTTCGTCCACTAATTTTGACGGAATTACCAAATCTAGCACCCTACATTTTCTCTCTTCTATTCCAACTCATAATTTTCCTCCCTTTGTCTTCTCTCCTTTCTCAGCTGAAAGTGTTAAGAAGAGCGTAGCGTCCATCGTTTCTAACGCAGTGGGCAGTGACGGTATTAGCCGAAACATGATAATTCCCATCCTTGACCAAATCCTTCCAATCCTAACACATATATTAAACCACTCTGTTACTCACGGTGACTTTCCTTCCCTTTGGAAGGAAGCTCGAATAATACCTTTGCCTAAAAAAATATATCCAAAGTCGTTTACTGAATATCGTCCCATCTCCATTCTCCCATTTCTCTCCAAGGTCCTCAAACGGCTTGTTCATTCCCAGCTCAGCTCTTTTCTTACCCGTAATAATCTCCTAAATCCGTATCAGTCTGGTTTTCGTCCTGGCCATAGTACCGTCACTGCTCTGACTAAAATAACAGATGATATCCGTCTGGGCATGGAGCATGGTCAGCTTACAGTACTAACTTTGTTAGATTTTAGTAATGCGTTCAATACGATCAACTTTGATGTACTTCTAGGGATCCTGCGCTCTATTAACGCTTCTCCAGAAGCAATTGATTGGTTCCGTAGCTACCTATTCGGTCGTCGGCAGCGTGTACGTCTTGAAGAGAAGTTCTCCTCCTGGTGCGACACGATGGCCGGCGTACCGCAAGGTGGTGTCCTCTCTCCCCTTCTCTTCGCAATCTTTATCAACTCCATTTCCCAAAATCTCTCTTCTTCCTACCACCTTTACGCAGATGATCTCCAAATCTATTCCCAATCCTCCTTAGCCCACCTTTCTGATGCTGTTAATATTATAAACAACGATCTCTGTCGCATAACGCAGTGGACTGCCACTTTTGGACTTAAGATAAACGCAGCCAAGACACAGGTCATGATAATAGGTAGTTCTCGTATGGTGTCAAAAATAGACTGGGCTCAACTTCCATCTGTGGTTTTCGACGGAGTCACAGTACCATACAGCAAAGTCGTTAAAAATCTCGGCATTCTAATTGACCAAAACCTGTCTTGGGCTCCTCAACTTGAAGCAGTGAGCTGCAAAATGTTTGCATCTGCGGGTTCACTTCGACGTCTACGAAATTTTCTTCCCACCGCCATTAAAATTACGCTTGCACAATCCCTCCTTCTTCCTATTCTAGACTATGCCGACGCCAGTTATCTTGGCGATTACTTGGCTTGAGCAATTAGACAAGCTTGAGAGCATTCAAAACCTTTGCATCCGGTTCATATTTGGTTTGCGCAAGTATGACCACGTCTCTCACTTTCGCAAACAGCTCAAGTGGCTCCCCATACGTCTTCGCCGGAATACCCGCATACTTTCTCTTCTTTTTAGTATACTTTTTGTCCCTTATTATCCCTGCTATCTTAAACATCGTTTTAAATTTTTACACTGCTCTAACAACCTCAATCTTAGGTCATCAGAAAATCTTACTCTCAGTATCCCACACCACACGAGTTCATTTTACAGTAAATCGTTTACAGTTGAAGCAGCTCGATTATGGAACTCGTTGCCAGTTGATATCAGAACCTCCACTTCTCTCCATATATTTAATGTTCGTGTCAAAAACTTTTATTTGTCTCAATGTTATTTGTAGTAATTGCCAATGTTGTATATGTCGCTGTTGTGTTTTTTTTTATAGATTTACTTACTTTATTTTATATATTTATTGTCTCTTTTTTTCATTATATATATTTAAGTTTATTGTATTATGTATATTGTATATGTATAAGTTATGTAAAGTTATATATGTACATGTATGAATGGAATATGTATAAATGTATATATTTGTTTATATTTATTTTATATAAATATATATTTATAGTTAAATGTATGTATTGCTCTTATTGTATTTGTTTGTATAAATAATTTTAAATACTTTGTGATTTCTTATATGCACACTACCATCGATAATAACAATGATGTATCTCCACTCGTCTACCGGTTGCCTGGAAGAGATCGCTGTTTAGCGATAAGGCCGCCGATTGTACATTTAGTTTTTTTTTTTTAAGTATTTGTAAATACCTCTGTATTCTTATGTGCAATAAAATGTTAATCAATCATCCTGTATATAAGAGGAAGCAGTTATTTTGAAACGCTTTATTTTTTTAATGTTTTCATTCAACATAAGTGAATCTTAAAACATTAAAAACTCTAAGCCTCATTTTGTTTTCTACGTTAAGCAATAACTTCGCGCCAAGATAGATAAAGATAGAATTTTTACAACATTATTTATTTTATTTAATATATAAGGTTAATTATAACAAAAGCTTTTTAACACTAAGATGGCTCATCCGATTTTGATAAAAACTGGTATCAAATAAAACTAAATTAAATAATTTATTTGCAAGAATACAGTTTACAAATTTGTACCAGTGTACAATTGTACTCGTTCGTGTACCTACTGCAAATATAAGTCAATATTTCAGGCTAGAGTGGCTTCTAATAAAAAATACCGTAAGCGAAACCGCGGGTGCAGCTTAGTAAATTATTACAGATTTATAAAAAGAACACAATAACATTGATGAAATGGTAATAAACTCTGTAGTAATCTATGTCACTAACGCAGCGTTCACACGTAAAACTTTACATCTGTATTTAGCCCGTTACCGACATTTCATGCAAAAATGATCCGGCAAACATTGTGGCAAGCATCCAGACAATTCAGATATATAGGTAATTAGCTTCATTAATTATTGCTGCGTTGCTCTTGGCCAGTGTGTAGTGAGGCATTTCCCGCATCAAGTGTCTCTCGGCCTTACAGAGAATAGTTAAAAGGGGTTAGCGGAGGCGAGTTGTGGATAAACCTGAGCTACGTCCGTTGCCAACCTGGGTGACATTATCGGGCGTCTCCGTTTAGTCGCTCATTCCATTCAGTTAAAAGGACTTGTGTTCCTACTGCTCTGGTTTTCGATAGCGTACTCGTTTATTCAGTATCTAGAGCCGTAGTGTAGTATAGTAAAAATGGTGAGGATTTTTTTTGTGTTAAATTTTATATTTATTTTTTAAAGTGCTCATTTAAAAATATATTGTACGAGTTCTCCATTCGATTTACTTTGATCTTTTAAAAAGTTTTTTTATATATTTTAATTGAAAATGTTTAGTTGATTTTAATTTGTTTTGTGACGATTACAGGAAGAGCTTCCCAAGGAACAAATTGCCAGTAAGTATAATATTTCGGATGTTTTTGTAAACGTGTAAATTATCATTAAATTGCTATGCGTTCCATTTTTATATGTTTATGATATAAGGTAACTGGACAAGCACGATGCTCCCCTGATGGTAAGCGATGACGTCTACCTATTATAAATACAGCGGTATACAAAATTCTGGACTACCAGAATTTTACTTGTCACTGCACTGCGCCTATTACCTTGAGACATTAAGCTGTTGAGTCACATGCCCTGTAATTTCACTGGACACCTAGCCGTTTTAACCGAAAAACATTCCTATTTCACGGCTGACAATTAATTGGCAAAGTGGTGGTACCGCCCCAGGTGGACTAGCAGAAGTCCAACCTTATTTGAACATTCGCTTTACTCTACGTTACATAAACATTTTTACATGATTAATAAGTAAAATCTACAGGAAATACCATGCATTGTTTTCACAGCCCTCATTGCTAGTATACTTATCAAGCATGTAGATGTTATCTGTTTCAGTAAAACTTTAAGTTTACTTTACAAATACAATACAATTTTTTTTTTTAGCTAGTGATATAGAAAACATGCTTTATTATTTTAGGAACAATTTGAATGTGCTTGCGCGCATGTAATAATTTTCAAAGCAATATTTTAAAATAATTAGTTTGGACTAGATATTTCACCGGGTTTTAAGAGATCAATAACGAGACGCGCTTTCCCGGAATTTTAATATTAAGACTTCCTGCCTTCTACTTTTTTTTTGCGCTATAAATCACAGAGCATGTGGGTCTCAGCATCTAGATATCTCAAGGTAACGGGCGCAGTTTAGTGACGCACGAAATTATGTCAGTAGGCATCATCATACACATACGTAATGGTTTACCACTCAGCCAAGCGTCTTGCTTATTCTGTTATGGTATGTCCTAAAAAAATTACAAAAGTTACAGTTTTTGAATTTCAATATTACGCTCTCTTATTAGTTAGCATTATACTATATATATATAGTAATGTCTTGTTCCCGTATGTATGAAGATTTTGGCAAACGAATAATGGTGGACTTTACTCAACATTTGCCTCTTATGTATTAGTTTTTATGATAGGGCGTTCGCAAGCATTATGAAACCTCATAGTACTTACTTATTGTTTGTGAGTTCGTTTGTTATGGTAGTATTCATGAAGATTTTAACGAACTTATAACCATGGACTGGACACAAATAATGTCAATAATGTTATGGTTAGAGTGACCTAAGCGCGACCACTGTAAGACCCCATAGTATTTATTATGAGTATGGGTGTTGGTCTTGTCTTCCGTCGATTATAAGTAATGTTTTCTTGCAGTCCTGAAGAAGGCGTTCGAAGCCTTCGACCAGGAGAAGAAAGGATGCATTGGCACAGTGATGGTGGGCACCATCCTGGGAATGTTGGGTCACCAGGTTTCTGATGAATCGCTAAAGGAAATCATTGATGAAGTTGATGTTGACGGTCAGTAAAAAGTTAATACAATAATAGAGTAAACAAGATTAAACATAAACATTTCAGCTTTACTACAGAAAATAAAACTGGCCAAGTGTGAGTCAGACTTTTGTCCCGCACACGGAGGGTTCCGAACGCCATCTAACGAACTTCTAACACCAACTAAGTAAAATAACACTAAAGCTACTTCTACTCGCCAATAGATGTCGGAAAGAGTCATATTTTAAGTTGATTATTGAAAACACGAATAAAACAACATTTTCTTAATATTAATCCTAGCTAGATCGATTTATCGCCCTCAAAATCCCCCGTACACTAAATTTTATTTAATCGTTGGAGCCGTTTCTGAGATTCAGATTCAGATTCCGAGATTAAGGTAAAGATTAAGACTATCGTAATAATCACGTTTTTTGTTTTAAGCCCTCTAATTTTTAACTTTGTTCTGTTCTTAGTATTTGTTGTTATAGCGGCAACAGAAATACATCATCTGTGAAAATTTCAACCGTCTAACTATCACGGTTCATGAGATACAGCCTGGTGATAGACGGACAGACAGACAGACAGACAGAAAGACAGACGGACAGACAGACGGACAGCGGAGTCTCAGTTATAGGGTTCCGTTGGTACCCTTTGGGTTCGGAACCCTAAAAATTAGTGTTTCACCCGGATCAGTCAGCAAAGCTGCTAATACGGCCTAAGTAACTATAATGGTAGAACTCAGATTTGAAACTTAGCAGCAGATCAAAGAATTATTCCTTCTGAAAATAATTTATTTTATTCTTTATATGTACTATGTACATAAGCAGTGTAATTATACCCTTAATTGAAATGAAGCGGCAATAATCCAATAAGGCATCGGCCTGGCGACCGAGAGGTCGATCCCCAACCATTGCACTATTGGCGTAAACCCACTCCAGATACAAGCATATTTAGCTTAGTAGGAGGAATTAATAAGACACCAAGTAAAGTGCAACCAATATTGCAAACATCTTTATTTGAAAAAAAAATATTGCTCATATTTTTGACCTTGAACTGACCTAAGTGATACCTAACGGTAACTTACCGTTGAGAATTTATGTTAAAAGTTAATTATATTTTTTATAAATAAATAAATCTTTATTTCAGGTAACTTATGTAAACATGAAAATGCTATACAAGACCCATATTATTCATAAATACCTTACAGACTAGCATACATATAATATACCTATTTACGAATGATAGAAACTTAAGACACGTTAATTTTACGACGACGTGTGACGTGTTTTTATCAAAGATCATTTTTCATTGGGTTTAATTAAGCTAAAATTCAATTAGTAAGGACCTAAATCCTACGAAGAAAATATCTAAATCACAAATAAACCACACAATAAAAGCTTGACAATTTAACAATTAAATCCAAATAATCTAAATAAAAATAAATACAGACGATAAACAAAAAGCCCCAGAGTGAACTTTAGTTGTTTTTGTATAAAATTCGCATTAGTCATTTAGATTAAACTGTCATATAACTGTCAAAGTTGTAATTTCGCCTAACAAATAGGTTCACAGCTACTTGTTTGGAAAATAAAACTAATTTGCTTGCAAATGATTTATAACTTAACTTAAAAAAAGGTGAGAAAATACTGCTTGAATAAACTGAACCTATTGGAATGTTTACCTACTGATAAAAATAAATCAATATAAGAGATATTCATATATATTCATGGTTTTGTTAAAGTGAGAGACATAAGAACTTGACCACTATCGTCATTATTCATTCATACATTTATTTATTGCTTTCTGTACAAAAAATCATATAATTAAATCTGTACATTATATACCCTGTCGGGCACAACAATGTTAGAGCAGAGGAAGGAGATATACTTTTTTTTATTTAAAATCGATTTTAATACTTAAATATTTAGTATTTTCTGCTCACATATATATTATTATATTAGAATTATTCATGATCGTTATCAGTCAATTTCCGTCCACTGCCGTAAATAGGCCTCTCTTTCACCTAATATATAAGTATAATTCGGTACGCAAATTAATAAACATGCGGTTTAAGTAAATGTTTTTGTTAGACTTTTTAACTTGCGAGATTTTCATAAAATTTTGTTGTCATTTCCACGGGACTGTGCGGCAATTGCTAATAATAATCCGTAAATCAGTCAAAATCAGTCAAGATATTGCAGTGAATATACATAACAAGCATGTCTAACAATGTGGGAGAAAGGAAATTGTGTTAAGTGTATTGGATTGGATTAAAGTCAGTTGACCAACGGCCTATCCCACTACCGAGTTATGCTTCTAGAATAAATGAATATTTAACTAAACTAAATAATTTAAGATCGTAAAAAAACTAAAAGAACCGACTTTAAATGTCGCGATAGTCATTTTAAGGTTTTTTTTAACTATATTTCTGAAGATACTCATCAGATCTCGATGAATTTTAAATGGAACCACCAAACTCTTTCAAACAAAAGAAGAATTTCCAAATAGGTCTAGGCGTTTTTGAGTAATGGTGCAACTGGCATAAAATAAATATTCTGACGAATTGAATATCTCCTTTACGAACCTTTTTCAAAGTCGGATAATAAACATCAACTGAATTAGAGATAAATGCTGTCTGCAGTTAAAAAAAAACAATTAACAAGTTTATGTATGTAAACATAAAGCTTATACTCAGTTTACAGTCTTAACACGTTGACTGCTGAACACACACACGTGTGTTGTTGGTAACGTTACGCGAGTGCGGGAGCTCATACACATTGATAAGCTTAGATTCCTGAACACAAAACTCATCTGCTGCTTACAGAAATCTAAATAGAGCAATCTAATGTTTTCAGGTTCCGGAGAACTAGAGTTTGAAGAGTTCGTTACCCTGGCCTCAAGGTTCATGGTTGAGGAAGATGCAGAGGCAATGCAACAGGAACTGAAAGAGGCATTCCGGTTATACGACAAAGAAGGTAAATACATTATCATATCCGATACACATTTCCAAGACTTCATGCGTCATATGAACTAAGCAGTAATAGCCCAGTGGCTAAGTCATCGGCCTGGCGATCGAGATGTTGTGAGTTGGATTGCATTATTGACGTGAAACCACTCCAGACACAAGCATACTTAGCGTAGGCGATACACACACGCAGATCTGCGTCCGCAAGCAGATTTCTATCAAATTCTTGAAAACACGCGCCTGGATGCTTGTTTCTCTGCATGTAGGCGCGTGATCTGCAACACTGTGTGAATGCGTGTTTTCTATACAAACACAGATACTTGCAAACAACGTAAGACCACGCACTCCCGCGCTACGCTGCGTGATGCGGTGCTATTCGAGAATCGCCTTAGTTGGAGAGGTTAACAAGAACGAAGAAAAAAACAATGGGTTGCACTTCGGGAGTGCCGGCAGAAGTGAAAACTTGAACACGTCATTTTTGAATATTTTGGAATGACACCTCGCGCAAGCGCCCAGCGCTCCGTCTTACGAATTTTCGTCTAAAGAGACAGGACACGTAACCCTGACGCGAGTTTAACATTTTTTACCCATCTCAAGAAAAGTGCACAACGCCGCTAAAGAAGTGTTCACTTCTAAACTTTCAGGTGCTTTGAGGTTTAAATACCGCGTTTGTCATTTTCAGTACCAAGTTTGAGGTGTTTATCTCAATATCTCTGAAGATGCTTATCAGATCTTGATGACATTTAAATGGAAGCACCTGGAAAGTATACCCGTTCAAACTAAAGAAGAATTTTGTCCAGGCTAAATCAGTCCCGGCGTCTGTTAGTAAACGGGAAACAGAGTTAATAAATGAATAATGTATACCGGGTTTGAGTCCCACACGGTGAGATACGGTGAAATTTAGATCACATAAGTAACAAACACATAATATTTGAATATGTATATTGTTTTGAAAATAGTATCAATTCTGTTTACATTAGTACTATAATTTTTATTTATTTTACGCACCAAATGTAAAGAAAATTCTACCGTCAGAAAAAAATCATAAACGTTACCCTTGGCCTATTTAAATCTTATAACCAGTTCACAATTAGCGTATACACCTGTTTGGCAAATTAACAATGCTTTTCATTCTTCGACTGTAATTAATCTTCATGACATTATAATAGTGCCAGCCGGCTGTTTATTATTCATTTAATCGGCTGATTACTCATATGTTCTATTTTGAGGCTTTGCCTTGGAAAAGGTTCAGGATTTATATTTAATGGTTAATAACCTATAAATATTTGATTAAGTTTTCTTTAAATGTGTTTTAGTTGGGCCGTGATTTGTTGTATTAATATTTGTAGGTAGTTGCTCCTTATCTACGTCATTATGAAACCATATCATCATATGAGCCCGATCTTCAGTTATTCAAATAATTACCAGCTATTTTGCGTATATCATCACTCTACCACGCTTCATGACTTTTTGATATGACTAAGCTAAAGGATATCCCACACTACAACAGCTGAGTCGTTCCATTCTTTTTTAAGTACTGCAGAGTTCGACCAGCTATGGTCGTATTTTCCACAGTATAAAAAATTGATTAAGAACTCTGCAGTACTTAAATAAAACTGGCTAAGTGCGAGTCAGCATCGCGTCTCTTATCGCACACTTAGGGAGGGTTCCGTACAATACGAAACATGACAGTGTTTCAACCTCATATATTTGATTAATTGATATTACCAAGAATATTTGGTTTGGTCGCGATCTAGAAAGACGGGGCTCGTTTAATAGCGCCATCTATGTCATTTTGCCGAAACTAATTAGATAGATGGCGTTTTAAAACACGTTTTTTGTATGGGGACCCCCTTTAATATTTAACTTTATTTTGTTTTTAGTATTTGTTGTTCTAGCGGCAGCAGAAATACACAATCTGTGAAAATTTCAACTGTCTAACTATCACGGTTAATGAGCTATAGCCTGGTGACAGACGTACAGACATACAGACAGACAGACAGACAGACAGACGGACAGCGGAGTCTTAGTAATAGGGTCCCGTTTTACCCTTTGGGTACGGAACCCTAAAAAGAGTGGAGCGACTCAGCTATTGTCTTGTCATCTTGTATTGTATAGTCATGTAAGATTGTAAACTTTGTCGGTAACCTAACTTCTCCTTCAGGTTGTTCTACTTCCTCTATATATCCAATAGCTTTCATCATTTAAATAAATACAGTATTTAATCACGTGCTTTATCATCGTTTCAAAATCAGTGTTATTTATTTTAAACCAGCTGCACCTCGCGGCTTTGCCCGCGTTCAATCCTGGTTATAAACCTTTCACTTGTATCGCAGTATCTTTTGTTTTATACTAGAACTAGCTGCAACCGCGGCCTTGCCCGTGTTTAATCCTAGTTATAAACCTTCCTCTTGAATTACTCTATTGCAAGCTATAAGCATACAGACAGCGGGAACGACTTTGTTTTATACTATGTAATAATGTAATGTTTAGATAAAGATAATTGCAGTACATTTTACATTACATTAAAAGTTATAACTACGCTTTCGTAACGATGTTTTAATTAAGGTATATTATCTATGTCCCTTCAGCGTTTACATTAACAGTGACTATACTTCATATGTATAGTTATATATAGCTACCTAAAGTAATTTGGTATTCATATAATGGAAACAGGAATCTAACTACTTGTATTTTCAATCCCTTAGGACCCAACTGAAATAATGAACGTATAGTTTTAATTTGTACCTTTCTGAATTTGTTATGAAATATGATAGCCCTTGGGCTTTGCAAATGAACATGTTTTGTGAAATTACAGCAGTGAAGATTTAATATTTATCTGAGGTATATTTACAGGTTAGGGTCAGAATAAAATCTGCTCGCATTTTAATTGCTTATCGTTAATTTAAATGTATGTTTAATTTACTGCGTTATATAATGTTTTGAAATTACGCTGCGGTGTTGACATAACTAAAGCACAGACAAAACAAAAACGGAAAATAAATTACAGACTATCATAGAGGATAGTATAAAAATTTATGTGTGATTACAATAATTACACATCTAGTGAAATTATTGTAATGACACATAAAATGTATATCACTCCATAATTTATGAACATAATAAATAATTACAAACCGAGTAAAATGCATTCAAAATGTAAAATGAGCTGTCAATTCATTTTATTGTTTGCAAACATTGTCCAACAAATGCATCGAGAGTGCATAACTATTTAGTATTGCACAACGAATCACAATCTCTACCTATGTTAAAAGCCAATACAAATAGCCGTTTACATTTTTTTTGTTCATTTGGCAATAAGCCAACCATTTGATGGAAAGTATTGGTACTCTTACGATAGACTGAACACTATTTAAACGGTATTTAAATGTGGGTTATTTATTACCCGAGTTTTGGGGTAATTGTCTAGGGCTCACTCACTCTTCTAAAGTGTGATCGGGATATTTTTATTCCGGTCTATTATCGAGTTTCTAGCCTGTGCCTGTTGAAAATAGACAACAATAGCTTTGTTCGCCGGTTGATAAGCCGGCTATCGTTATTTCTGAGAGGCTCAATGTCGACTTTATTCGTATTGGAGATTTGTTCTCTTATTTCGAAGTGTCTGCTTGTAATTAGTAGTTAGAGAGCCATAAGTGAGACAGAGAGAGAGTGAATGAGAGCAATAAAGTGGAAAGCCATGACAGCATCTATGTATTAGTCCTTTGGTGTTTGCCTGTCTGTTTGCTTTTTCGCTCAAGTCTCAAAAACTACGAAGAGGATATAAATATGATTTTTCATAAATCAGAAGAAGAGAAGTAGACGTTTTATTAATTTTTTTTAACTTTTCACATTTGAGTTGCTAATCACAACAATAATAAAAACTTAATGCGACTCGCGGCTGCTCCAGTGCGCACAAAGTCCCTTTCCAATTCTGTACTTTAAGTTCATCGAAATAGGATGAGACTTTTGTACGTGAAAGGGAAACAAATAAACCACCCTTTCTAATTATAATGTAATTTAACATATAAAAGTAGATATCCGGACTACTATCTTTTTAATTTTATGAAACGGCGAGACAGATATATTGACAAAAGTCTAATATGATTTAACAGTACAATCAAGGCCTTCTTCCGGCAATTTTGACGAAATAAATAATGTGTTGTCCATACTGAGTAATAAACGTAAACCTATATATAACCCGTATACTACGTACCTAACCCCTAACCGTACCCGTAAGGGTAAATTCAACCGTACCTGTAAGGGTATATTCAAGAAGCATTCATTGAATTTACCCATACTTACGAATTCCCAAGCCAAAGTACAGCACTAGATTCCGGTGGCAATAGAGGGCTTTTTCATTCTTGATAGATAAGCACATAACCACCATCTCACCTGGCGTTAAGTGACAATATTGTCTAATGCTTGATAATGGAATCATGTTTGTCGGGAAATGGAAGACAGAAGTAATACGAGGCGCTGGACAACTGAATTTAGTCCAATCAACTTGTCGCAACTATCCCAAACAGTCTTTCAATATTTGGGCTCGTAACAAATAATGCCGATTTTGCCCTTTGACGGCAGATGAATGCAAATAATAATGCTAGGCAAATTTTACGACACCAGTAATATAAAAACTTCTCAATAGATTTCTGTACGAAGTGTATATGTATTTTGGGTACTTCATCACGCTTCATAAATAAAAATATTAATCTCGACGTTCCGCTTAAGTTGCGTTGACCGTGGCACGAGAAGACTGAAAATTGCGAGTCAGCTACTCGTATATTTTGAGTGAGATTTAGATAGAACTCTATAAATAATTCTACGCGAAACTTTTCCTGGGTTCTTTTACCTTCATTCGTGTTATTTTAAAATTATCGTTACATGTATTTCTGTACTAAATTACGTTTTAACTTCTGTTTCAGGTAACGGCTACATCACAACTGGTGTTCTCCGTGAGATCCTCAGAGAGCTGGATGACAAAATCACCGCAGAAGACCTCGACATGATGATTGAAGAAATTGATTCTGACGGTTCCGGCACAGTTGACTTCGATGGTATGCAACAAATAGACTTTAATCCTTCTTTGTAGCTAATGTGGGAGATAAAACACAAAGTCTTAATTTTTTTTTTTGAGTGTTAATACCACACGCGAAACTGCTGTAGAAGAGAATTCTCATCTCCTTAGTATTGTTTAAATGAGAATGTTCTAAACCTAGAATAGTAGACTTCCCAATTCGACTCCTCTCTCTCTATAATATCAATATACATCTTTATAGATATCCTATATATCTGTATCCTCTCTATAGTTTTGAGTATGTTCTGTCGCATTCTGCTAATGTAGTCCCTGGTACATGAGTACTAAGTGTGATTAAATAACAGGCCTTTTCATAAAGGCCTGTTATTTAATCACACCTACACATGTAAACTTAACTTAACTTAAGCTTTATTGGGTTCATCATCATAATCAGCCGGTATCAGTCCACTGCTGGATATAGGCCTCTCCCAAGTCAAGCCACTGAGCCCGATCTTCGGCTCATTGTTTCCAGTCACTGCCCACCGCTTTGCGAATGGCGTCGCTCCACCTGGTCACAGGGCGTCCTACGCTACGTTTACCGATTCGCGGTCTCCACTCTAGAACCAGTCTACCCCAACGGTTATCGGTCCTACGGCAGATATGACCAGCCCACTGCCACTTTAGTTTGCTAATCCGTTATTGGGTTAACCAACTCAATAAGCTTAAGACTCAGATACCAACATCGTAGCTTTAAATAGCTATGAAGTTTAGGGGCAAAATTATTTTTGAATTATTGAATTTCTATTGAACCCCGTTACAAGAATCTAATCTAATCGACCCGACGATGTTAGAACTCTAACCCACGTTAGTCATTAAAACTTGAGTTGTCAAATTATGTACGTAGCCAAAGTTTCTGGGCAATCTCATTTGAAGAGTCAAGAAGAAAGTTTGTAAGCACAAAAGTTAATTTCGTTTCTAACTTTACCATAATGTGGAATGTTCTGCGAACTTCATCAATTTGACTTCGTTGCATATGTTTTACGTAAATAGGTACCAGTACCAAGTATTTTCATAACAGGATATTTGACGGCATATTCACAGTGACATTTCAGTATCTAATGAGTTTCCGATATAACGGCACTGGTACATTTGTTGAAGAAACATGTTCAGGGAATAACTATAAAATAGCTTGTTTTTAATGACCACAATAACTTAATAAACCGACCAAGAGTGAGTGATAGTTGGTATGTTATATTGTGGCAATATACACACGTGCATTTTTTCAATATATTTCTACAATACAATGTAACAGAGTCAGAGCGATTAAGTAGTTAATGAGCACGTAGATGAGACAGATATATTTTGTGAGACGAATCGTGGATCTCACGTGATTAAATGATGTGATGTGACCAGAACCTGAAACATATGCATGCCATACCACATATGACTTGCCTTGAATTGAATTAAATTCCAAAACGTGTCGTTAGTTTAAACGACCCATTTATACAATTTTCTTTTCGTCTTTACAGAATTCATGGAAGTAATGACTGGTGGAGACGACTAAACATATTTTACACAGCGTCATAATAAATTTACCACAAAAGACTCAACTCAGAAACAAAACTTCCACTGAAATAACGAGAACCACCAATGAGAAGCCGACGGCATCACAATACTAAGATCATCAGCCAATAAGAAGACGTCATTCCATCGAGTTAACACCAAACAAAAGACACTACGTCACAAAAATAAGCTATCAAAATCAGTGAGCTTCATAAACATAAGTACCTTTTAACTGTTAAGTTTAAAATAAACATTTTTTAATGTAAAAGTCGTATTATTGGTGTATCAATTAATTTTTGTAGGTTAATAATGGTGTGACTAGAGTTCATTGTTGGGGCAAAATATATACAATATACAAAGGATCTGATGAGTATATCCAGAGATATGGATATAAAAACTTCAACTTTGGTACTTAAAATGTTTCGCTCAGCATGTGAATTCGGTTTTTAGGGTTCCGTACCTCAAAAGGTAAAAAAGGAACCCTTATTTACCTCACTTTCTTGTCCGTCTGACCGTCTGTTTGTCTGTCTGTCTGCCTGTCGGCCTGTCTGTCTGTCCGTCTGTCTGTGTGTCACCTCTGATTTTCTCAGGAACGAGTGGACCTAGCAAGTTGAAATTTATACCTGATACTGAGGTCTATAGTCCCTATTGGGTGTATAAAAACCAAGGTCTTGAGTCAACACAATAAAAAGATATGGGCAAATTTAGATTTTCGCGAAAACTTGTTAGTACCAAAATGTACTTTTATATTCTTTTTTTTTTCGGAATTTTTCCTTGACTTGTGTTGTAAGACCTTGCTTTGAGCCAAAATTGACAATTCTAGGTCAACCCTATAGGTTTTGGGTCGAAAACCTATAAGGTACTTCCCGTTGACCTAGAATCATGAAATTTGGCAAGAAGCAAGGTCTTGCAGCACACATTAAGGAAAAATATCCAAAAAATAGGAAAAGTTGGAAATTAAAGGGTTAATTAAATTAAATACATACATAGTTTACGCCAATTAAGGTAGACCTCTGAGTTATATGAGGGCTGATACAATTTAGAGGTCTAGCTTAATTAATACCTACCAACGTTGGTACGGTAGCCTCGGTGGGCGAGTTCAACTCGACTTGGCCGGTTCTTTTTTAGTTTTTCAAACAATATTACTGTGTCTGTATCGTAAGTGAATCCGGGGGTAAACAGAGCCAATAATTTAAGGAAATAATAGAAAACATTTTGGGTCTAACCGTCTCACCGACTCTATCAAAACACAAACATGACCTCTAATATTAATGTTGATACATACCTAGAATTATAACGTATACACACTCTACCTTAGTGCAAGCTCTCAAGATTTTCGCTTCAGGGCCTCCAAATGGCAAGACTCCACGGAAATTATGTATGTAAGTGTAGGGAGAACATTCGAAACCTGCTACGAATAATTAAGTTAAATGTATTAATGTATTACAATATATTGCACTCGGGCTCAGTGTCGTGGATCCGGAGTATAAATAATATCAATTATAATATCAATAATAAATAATCCACAGAATAAAGAATAGTACTCCGACTATCATCACATCATGAATTATAGGACAAGCCACTACCTACGAATTGGTGCCGGCAACTACCGCCGAATTATAACATTTTGCAAATGGGCTATAAATATTTCGGAGCATGTCAGTGCACTCACATTATTAATGGATGTGGGGACTGAGATGACAGCAGTTTAATGAGCTATGACTTCTTTAAACAGGGTGGAGAACACTTGTAAGATTTACGACAATGTTTTTGATGTGTGCTGGAAGGAGCCACGTGATTTATGTTTGAAGGAACTGTGCCGGTCAGTTTAGTATTGAAATGAATTTGAATTCCACTGAGTGTTTGCGTTTGTGTTGAGGGGTTAATTTCGTTTGATTTAGTATAATATTAATAGATTTAATATGATATTAGGTAATAGGACAAACAAAATGGTAGGCCGGTGGGAAGTGAATGATATCTATAAACATTATGTTTGGCATTTAAAACTGCATTGGACCCGTTCTTAGTATGAGACTAAGTTCTATCATTGTTCAACTATCCCTGTTCACAACTTTTAGGTCTAAATTGCGAGCACTGTTCCACAGTGGATTTTACATATTATCCGAACGGATTGTAGACTTTTACACCTATTTGTTTATGTCATAGTGGTAGTGTCTAGTGTCCACCTGGCTACCACCTTCAAGTTTGAAAATCTGTCGCCAAGCCCTTGTGTGTTCCGAATGCTTTCTTTTAGAGCCAGTTCTTAATCCAGGCCTAGCGTGCTACCATCCTTGAACACATCGTCATTTGCTAACAGGTGAGATAGTGGTCAAAACGCTAACAAGTAAAAGTTTAGCCCTATCCACCAAACGAAATCAACGGCACGTTGTTTGATGGTCAACATTTCTCCAATACGCAAAATATCTTTTTATTTCATGGTTGATAAAACATCACAGACGTGATACCACATTGGCCTCAGGCGAGATATCAGAAGTACAATCACTACATAATAGAAAAGTAAGTATTTAATTTCGAAGATAAAATAACTAGAAATAATAGGAATATAGTTACATTAATGCTCTCAGAATAAGCAAAAAAGCGTCAACCCATCTACGAGTGAAGCCACTAAAACCACTCTTAAATAGTTGGTTTCACGCGCCGGGGATTTGGTAAGTCACTCTGCGTAAATAAAGTGTTTTATATATGTCTAAATAAATTATGTTCAGACATCTTGTACCGTTCCTACCTGTAAACATTCTAGTTTGTAACTTTACTAGAGTTAGAATGGCAATTTTCTGATTGTTTTTTGGACACAAACCGTCGCTTGAAATTACGGTTGGACTTGGTTTCTAGGTTTTTCTATATTCTGAATCAATGACTAGTGTTTTAGCTTCGAAATTAAATCAAAACATCGCAAAAAGAAACCTTCCGAGTCACGACATAAGGTCTCATTGGGGATCTACTATTATTGGGGAAGCTACTTATTGGAGTAGCTTTCCAATAGAGATGTTGACAGAGCTCTCGACTACATGAATAGATTTCTCGTAAATGAAGTTATTAAGCACCGTCTTTGAAGGATTCATCCTTATAAATTATTGAAGCTCGGATATGTAATCTCGTTGGAGCAGAGATAACTATGTCTCGTCTAATTTTGTAAGGCGCTGGACAGAAGTAATAATAGTTTGATTCTAGTAAAAAACGGAATGACGTTTTATATGGATTTATTTGGATTGATAACTACGGGATATTTTCACCGTTACTCGATAGCTTTATTAGGAACTTATCTTAACTTTTATAAGGCGTTAAAGTAAGACTATCTGAAACTTTTTCGGGAACTAATGAGACTGGCCCTAGGTCTTCATTAGGTTATTATAGCATATACAGGATGAATTTTTCAAGTGGATGTGGATGGCCAAATCATAAACTATGAGGAATAGCAAAAATACTCAAAGGAGTCTCGGGCCCGATTTTGATGAAAACTAAAACTGCATCATTGGATTTTTTAAAATTAATATTCCTACCCAGGAATCGATCCCGACAGACAGACGCGGCGGAAGACTTTGTTTTATACTGCATTTATATATTATGCGGTTAGGTTTATGTGTGTTTAGTATTAATATGAGAATTATTGTTGAAGACGTTAATTCATACTCGGCGCATTAAACTGATGCAAAAATGCCGGAATATACCAATACTCTACCCGTGCGAAGCCGGGGCGGGTCGCTAGTATTATTGTATATTATAGCTTCGTCTGTGACAGGCTTTAAGATTTCTTTTAGATTTTGAACAGGTACCTAAAACTTTTTGGGTTAACATTAGCCTTCTGCTGCTACTTAGGTACCCAAGGGTAAGGGAGGGGTTGCGTAAGTAACTTACTAACATTTTATTATTTTCATTAAAACTTTTGTAATGAAATCTTTCGCCCGAAACAAACTTTTGAAATTGTATCGTGCCTATGGGGCATATAATAAAATTAACCATTTGGACCTGGGAAACGGAAAAACTAAAACCTGACAACGGGAATTAACGATTTCATGTTACACTTCCTTTGATCCGCCCAGGTATGAAAGTTTTTTTGAATATCTCATTAGGCTAACGTTTGAGCACTATCTCGCCTGGTGGTAAATGATGATGTGGTTGAAGATGGTGAACACGCTAGGCCTAGAATACTCTGACTCAAAATTTAAAAAAAAATCTAGTAAACTAGTAATCTACTTTAGTACTTACACACTTTAGTTGCCTTAGTATTTGACAGCTGACTGATTATAACTAAGCCCAGAAATACCAGAACAAAATAAACCCTTCTCCCAATACAGCCGATACACGGACAATACCGACTGTTCCCACGTCTCCATTCAGGCTCATACATTGAACGGAAATGACGTCACCGTCGGAACAAGCAGTTTCCGCCACGCTGGCTTTACTGATTGTTTCCCCGTCTATAGGAAGCCTTAGTTAGGAACATGAATTAGTAATGTAAACTAATTGCTAGCAAGTACAATGTACATTGACTTGAGTAAATTAGTGATGTGAAATTGGTGTTCTGTTCTCTAGGGATAGCATCGTTTTACTTAATTAAAAATTATATAATAGGTATTGGCTCAGGATTTAGATAAAAACTCTTGATTTATTTCCTTAAAAGAAAAATAGAGTTACAACTGACATAATTTCTGTAATATTGTTTTTTGTAGGTTTATAAAATAATTTTATTAAATGCGCTGTATATTATATAATATGCTAATGAAATATGCTATTATATATATCTAGCAAGCCGAAATCTTTATCATTGTCTCGATCGCAGCTTATTTCCGCCCACTGCCGGGCTTAAACCCCCTCTTAAGCCGAAATAAAAAAGTATGCAATATTAATAAGGTATTAAGATAAAAGATTATTTTTAACTCTTCATAGTAAAATTTAGATTTAGTTTTATCGTTTATTTAGAATCCTTTTTTTATTGTCCCAAAACAGCAACATAAGAGAGAGATTATGGACTTGGATTTATGTAGGTATGTTAATTTTTCAAATTGATAGAAACATATGAAATATGATATTACGCCAAAGTTAGTCATAAATTACCTTTCATTTCTTTACTCTATCCTATTTATCCCTGCCACCCCTTCGTATTTTAAGGAGCGTTTATCATTTTACATCTTTCTAATCCCTTTTCTTTGTGCTCCACTGAAATCCTGTTATTGCTACTTCCTGTTCAATCCTCACACGTTCATGATAAATCTGTCACTGTGCAAGCGGTCCATCTGTGGAACGCGCTACCTGTTGAAATTAGACGTCCCAAATCCCTATCTATTTTAATGGTAAAAGCCAACTAATTGTCCCAATGTGGTCCCAATCAAGCTAAAACTGTCACTCTGATATCATAAATGATATATTGTTATATGTATGTTCTGTCAGACAACCGCATTAAATAGACATGAAATCTCCAGGGTGTTGCAAAATATAACCTCATAGGAATAGAAAATGTTCTTAAATTATATAATTAGCTTGGATTTTTTATACCTACTACAGTATAATGTTTCTGTGTATAGTATAATGTTTTCAGTTGAAAAATATAAATTTTCTACTAACACTGTATTATCCCACTATCACCCTAGATCTCAGATATCTCAAAAACAGCATAGCTTCTGCTGTCAGACCACATGAGCTTTACTCTGTATGTACTATGTGGTCAGACTATAAAAAATTACAGTCGTTTGCTGTACATGCCAGATCTGGCGTACGGAAGCACGGATGAAGTACGTAGTTATTTCCTGCATTCGATGCACCTGAGGAACGCAAATGCAATAGCATGAAATCGATCGCTGATGATACATAGTACTTATATAGGTATTTGAGGCTAGGAGATGTTGTACAGTTTCGAAGAAGAGTTTATACTAAGTGGATTGGATAATTATCGGTTATCCAGCGCGCCTCGTCATTCTAGGTACCTTCTATCACTTAGGTTACAGAAATATAATTAATAATAATAATACTTCATATTTCTGTGACTTAGGTACAGAAAAAGATGATTCCACCTTAGATCATATCGTCACTGAGAAAGTGGTCACGTGCTTATCAGTTAACAATAAAATAAAATTAGAAGTTGAAAACATTTTAACCGACTTCCCAAAAAGGACGAGGAAGAGATTATCAATTCGGCTGTATGTTTTTCTTTTGTATGTTTTTACGCGATTACTCCGCTAATTGTAAGCTAATTTGATTGATTGTTCTTTTCATAGGGTTATCTTCAGCGTGGTTCCATTTATCTACATTTTATAATGATACGAATAGTATCTCCAGAGATATGATATGTCTCAAACTTGCTACTGAAACTGACTCGCAGGGCATGTGAAGTTGGTTTTTAGGGTTCCGTACCTCAAAAGGTAAAAAAAGGAACCCTTGTAAGATCACCTTCTTGTCCGTTTGTCGGTCTGTCTGTCTGTCTGTCTGCCCGTGTGTCACCACCGATTTTCTCAGGAACTGGTGGATCTAGCAAATTGGAATTTATACCACATACTGAAATATATATGTGTATAATAATCAAGGTCCTGAGTCAACACAGTAAAAAGACATGTGCAAATTTAGACACATGGACAAATTTAGATTTTCGCGAAAACTTGTAAGTACCAAAATTTACCTTAATTTTTTTTATTTTTTTTTCGGAATTTTTCCTTTTATTGTGCTGTAAGACAAGGTCTTTTAATCAAAATTGACAATTATAGGTTAACCGGAAGTACCCTATAGGTTTTGGGTCGAAAACCTATAGGGTACTTCCCGTTGACCTAGAATCATGAAATTTGGCAAGAAGCAAGGTCTTACAGCACAAATAAAGGAAAAATTCAAAAAAATAAAAAAAGTTAAGAATTAAAGAGTGCATACATAGTTTACGCCAATTAAGGTAGACCTCTGAGTTATATGAGGGCTCATTAAATTTAGAGGTCTAGCTCAATTGGTACTTACCAACGTTGCTACGGAAGCCTGGTGGGCGAGTCCAACACGATTTGGCCGGTTTTTATTTTTTATGTTTTTACTATTTTCATTATTTCACCACTATATTTTCCGTTATCATGTGTAATAAAAATACGAATGATAACAATACATACAAGGATAATTTCGGTAGTCCTAACATTGGCCATTAGGTACGTAATTCTAGCAGCCCACAAACATATATACTAACACAGCATGTCAAAGGAAAGTTTGTAAAAAAGATGCCATCTGAAGGTATGGTCACACCGCGGCGTCCTGTGATCTGCGGGTGCGATCTCAGTACTTTTCACTTGTTTTCTGATCGCGTTTGGTGTGAACCAGTCGGTACAAACACTACTGCGCTATCTGATCTCCGCCTAGATCGCGCACGTAGGACGCTGCGGTGTGTCCGTACCTATAGTCCTACTACTACGAGTGCTTCAGTGGCTTCAGCTTTGGCTCGTAATTTACTATTGAGGGCCCGGTGGCGTAATCGGGAGAACGGTCGGCTTTGATGCCGTGGTCCCGAGTTCAAACCCCGCCGTGCACCAATGGATTTTTCCATCGAAAAATTTAAGTGCGCTTCTCACAGTGGCCCTCCGATGAAGGAAAACATCGTTAAGAAACCAACAACCCTCCCCCCCCCCTGCATGGTGGTAGGACACTACCTAGTGTTCGCCTGGCCAGTTACCACCCTCAAGTTAGAAAATCTGTCGCCAAACATCTAATGTGTTCCGGCAGCTATCCTTGAGAGCCAGTTCCCATTCTAGGCCTAGCGAGCTTACCATCTTCGACCGCATCATCACTTACCAACAGGTGAGATAGTGGTCAAACGCTAGCCTATAAAATATAAAAAAAAAATAAAAAATCTTATACACACCAAAATGTCTCAAGATAACTCTGGTTCACCGAGTTCTGTTGAGATGTTTTGTGCCTGGTGCACTGGTGGTAAGAGCATATTATATCGATGTTCCGCCTGTCTTCCTACCAAAAAGTACCATACCACTATGATGGAGAAAATCAGCCACCAAGGCTTTATGGTGATCCGGCAGTACACAGACCTTGATAATCAGAGTATCCTAGGGCTAGCGTGTTCACCATCTTCGACCACATAATCGCTTGCCACCAGACAACGCTAGGCTTTATTACATTAAATAAGAGGTTTTTTCTTGAAAAAATATTTTATCTAAGGGTTCTATATTATCTCACATCGACTAAACTCTTACCTTTAAAAACCTAATTTGTGTTAAGTGGAAGCTCCTGGACTACAGGTAAATTAGTGAGAGCATTTAATGTAGTCTCTTAAAATGATTTATTAATAGACAGCAAGCGGTACACGACCATGTCAATAACATTGGACGTGCGGTCCTGGGATTCCATGTGTTGCTCTGTTGGACAGGTGCCGCCAACATTTTCACTAATTAGATGCACTGAATTAAACCGTTGAAAGATTTGAGCTAATTGCTGCAACTGTGGTGACCTCTGCATGGTGAGAGGGAAAACCTTTTCAAAAGGTTTTTGTAGGCATTTATGTATGGTATTAATTGATTGATAGATTCATCATCATTATCATCATCATCAGGCGGTGTCAGTCCACTGCTGGACGTAGGCCTCTCCCAAGATGCGCCACTAAGCCCGATCTTCGGCTTCTTTTCCAGTCACTGCCCACCGCTTTGCGTATGTCGTCGCTCCACCTGGTCACAGGACGATCGATTGATAGATTACATTCTTGCAATACCATACTAACTAATTAGTTGTAGTTTTTGATCCTAAGACCTACGAGCAAGTTATGCCAGGAACTGAAATGATTAACTTGAAGATAGTTTCCTGTCAAGTTTCTCGTCAAGCAATCGTTCTACATCGTAGACAGGTCTACGATCGAGACTGGGTGTCACTTGACTTGACATGAAATGTGATTTACAGAAACGATTATCTATATTTTATTTTATTCATTGTTTTTTTCTGTCGGACAGGTAAGTAATCTCTCCTAATCAACTAACCACCTCACGTGACGTTTTATGACAATGGGGTAGAATCATAGAAATATGAATAAATTATTCCTATTTCTATGGGTAGAATATATTTCATGTGTGAAAATTGATGGTGGCTCCGGCAGCAAAAGAAAACGCGAAAACAGCTGTGATGGATTTCTATGAAATTTAAAATAATACAATGTAGCTTGCATAAGAAACTATGTGTGTTTCATAAATTTAAATGTATGGTGAAATGGGTAACAAATGTATAAACTTATCTTATAAATCCATGATACCGTATTTACATTCAATCAAGAGAACTCGTAGAACTAACCGCCCTGCAAATCTTCTAGCTCACAGACTAAATAAACTAAGAACCAAATCGCACGTCCCGAAATGTTGGCAACCCCTGGGGTATTCCATTTAGGCGGAACCCAACGAAACCTAGATATATAACCGCCAACATTCAGAATAAGTACCGAACTAAAACTATAATAATAGTGTGTATTGACGGATATCATCGCAGTGTGATTTAGTATTCGAAACGTTGACACGACAAAATGGTGACCAATTTTGTGATTTATTGTGTGATAAATAATGTTTACAACTTAATTGAATCCGGATTATAATTAAGTGAATGCTTACAGAAATAACGTGCTTTGAAGATATAATATTATGATTATTATGCTATAAATCAATTTCTCAATTATACGTAAAACTTTTAGTGTATTCTGTTGATTGGTTGTTACCACAAGGTTTTTAATTTGCAAGAATAGCTTTATAATTAAGTCATATTTCATTACCAATTCATAAATCTTGCTTAAGTATTGATTTAAATATTGTCATCAAGTCAATTTACTTTCTCCAACATATTAAATATTAATTGCTTTATAAAAAGCTATTCAAAAATGTATTTTTAGTTTTTCTAGATAAAGATACGAAATGACTTGGCAATATCTCGCAACGAACCGAAATAAATATAATAGAAGCATAACGCCAAGCGTTTGTTCATAACGTGATAGAAATTTTATATAACAATTTTCCTCTATGTCTAAGTGGTTATTATTGTTTTTACCGCTTCCTATAATAATATCATTTCCTTTCATATGGCGAACACAGGAAGAGCTAGACAAAGAACAGCTTACGCGTGAGTATATTATCTATTTAATGAACTAAGGCCGTATTCACGAAGATTTTAACGAACTCATAGCGGTGGATTTGACACAAGTAATATGTATGAATAACACTATGCGTGGTACGCGAGCTCTTTAGACTCATAGTGTTGTTTATGAGTACGGGGGTAAGAAAGCCTTATGCTCCATATATAATAATGAAATTGAAGAGGTGCATTGAATGAAACATTATTTTGCTTGAAGTTTTGTAGGTACAAGTTGTTGAAAATTTTTAAATTATTTTCGACAAATATCCCCATAATATTGCATGCAAAATTGTACAGGCGTTATCAATGTATTAGAATTTGAAGCGATAAAGTAACTATCATACAGAGTAACTATAATAAACACTCATATTAATTGAAAAACAACATACTTAGCACTACAGAGTACACGCGTGGTCTACTATTATGGTAAAATGTTTTTTTTTTGCAATAACTTTTTATACTTTAGTCAAAATATCAGTTTTCCGCACAAAGCTTGCGGGATCGACAGAAATGTGTACGTCACTGCAATGTGCCACGGTAATATTATCGTGACTGTTCACTGTGATTGTCTGTAACTAGCTCGATATTCTATGCTTAAACACACAGAAATAATAATAACAAGGTATTTATTAATATTTATGTGCTTAAACATAGAGGTACATTTAAAATAAAATTAAAAAATTAAAATCTTAAGTCTATGGTGCCCTGTAACATCTTTCTCTGGCGAAGAAATCAGACACATTTAATTTAATAATTACAGGGTCTATTTTTATCTTTCAGTTCTGAAGAATGCTTTCGACGCGTTCGACCACGATAAGAAAGGCGTGATAGGAACAGAAATGATCGGTACCATCCTGGAGATGCTAAATGCTGAAGTGGATGAAGCCGAACTTAATTCCATTATAGCTGAAGTTGATACCACAGGTACAATGAGAGCCAGTCCCCATTCTAGGCCTAGCGTGCTTGTCATCTTCGACCGCATCATCACTTACCAACAAGTGAGATAGTGGTCAAACGCGCCTATCAGATGTATAAAAGAAAAAAAATATACAAAAACTCTTTATTGTTTACCGAGTTTCAGAAAATGTACTACTCACGATTCATTAGAGCCTATTCCCAATCTAGCGTGGTACCATTCTCGACCACATATTTTAGTCACTTACCAATAGGATGAGATAGCGGTCATACGCTAGCCGTAGTTAGTTGATGTTAGTAGATAGTTAGTCGTATTAAGTTTGAGTGAGGTGTTTAACTCCATATCTCTGGAGATACTCATCAGATCTCAATATAATATCGTTTAAAAACTAAAAAACAACCGACTTCAATGCCGCGCTATTCATTTTCAGTACCAATTTTGAGATGTTTATCTCAATATCTCTGGAGATACTTATCATACCTCGATAAAATTACCATGGTACCACACTTGAGATATCTCCTTTCGAACAAAAAAAGAATAATCGAAATCGGTTCATAAACGACGAAGTTATCCGCGAACAAACATTAAAAAAAAATAAAAAAAAATATATATATACGGTCGAATTGAGAAACGTCCTCCTTTTTTTGAAGTCGGTTAAAAAAAAGAGTATTATAAGTAAGTATATTATATTCTCTAAAATTTTCCTAATCGGTTAATAACGGAGTTCTGAGATAACAAACAAAAAAAAACAGTTGAATTAAGAACCTCCTCTATTTTTAACCGACTTCAAAAAAAGGAGGAGGATTCTCAATTCGACCGTATATATATATATTTTTTTTTTTTTTTTTTATGTTTGTTCGCGGATAACTTCGTCGTTTATGAACCGATTTCGATTATTCTTTTTTTGTTCGAAAGGAGATATCCCAAGTGTGGTACCATGTTAATTTTATCGAGGTATGATAAGTATCTCCAGAGATATTGAGATAAACATATCAAAATTGGTACTGAAAATGAATAGCGCGGCATTGAAGTCGGTTGTTTTTTAGTTTTTAAACGATATTATAATAAAAGCGAATAGCTACGGTTCTCAATGGACAAGTCTCAAAAGAAAGTTTTAAAGGTTGATACCCTAATAATTGTGCTATAGATGTTATGTGAAGTACGTTAACAAATAAAAACCAACATTCTTTTGAACCAATAAAATATTATATCATTATTTTCTCTATTTAAATTTTAGTTCTGAAAAGCACTACTAGATGTCGCTTTTGACCACAAAGATAATTTCTGTTGCTGAAAATTATTATTTTTCACTAAAATATAATATTATTGTATTTTCTTTTATTTAAAAACTAGTATATAAATGCAAAACAAAAGATACACCTCACCGTGACAATGTTTACACATTGCCGTGACCAGGATTCGAACCTGGGTTACTACGGCCACAACGTAGGGTCCTAACCACTAGACGATCACGGCTACCGAGGCTTGAAATTAGTCGGCGAATTTACTGAACACTTTTAATAATGTAGGTTTAAAGTACAACACTACAAATTAAATAATTATTCGTAGGTGACACGACATGAATGAAAATGAAATTACTAAACATTAATTAATGTGGTAAAATGTGTTTAATGTGTTATATAGACTTTAAGTGGTTTTGTAAAAGTTTATATTTAGATAACCATTTGTATAAATACATGACTACTATATACTATATATATACATATATACTATTATACGTACTCACGTACAATCAGGTGCAATTAGTGGTCAAGGGCTTGCTTGTCTGTACATTTTATCTTTAGAGTGAATACTGTTAGGTAACTAATCCATCTTTAAACATATTAGGTACATAAAACAGACGTTTTTATTCTAAACAGGTGCCGGTACTCTTGACTTCCAGGCATTTTGCGGCTTAGCTGGTAAATTCCTGGTTGAAGAGGAAGATAACGAAGCGCTGATGAAGGAACTCAGAGAAGCGTTTAGGTTATACGACAGAGAAGGTAAATAAATAAGCAAGCGTATCAGAATTTTTAATGATGTAAATATCTACATATCATCCTACCCTGTCCATCCCCTATTAAGACCGAATACACATGGCGCGCGATTCAATTTCAGTAGGAAAAATGTAAGACTTTCCTAGTAAACAATTTTATTCTAAAGTAAATCGGATATTTGGATACTATCTCTCTTTCTGATAATTGGACATACCGTGGGAATTTCACTATTCTTATTTGAAACGGTTGTTTAAGCACAGGTTTTGAGTGTACTAAATAATAATATTGTTACATAGCTCACGAGTCGAAACTTTTACTTGACCCCTGATTCTTAATAATTCGAAAACCTGTTTGGATTCGGAAGCTTTATTCTTAATTTTGAATAGGTATTGATACATCCGTGAGTTATTTTGTCGCGGAAACCTTCCAATTAGAGTTACTTTTCTAATTGAATTATCACAAGTACCTACCTAAACGATCGGATCCTAGTCGAAGTAAAGGCAGTTTCGAAATTCGAATTTGCTTTCGAATGATTGAGAATAATCTTGATGATACTTATCTACTTATTTCGACTTGAAAAAATCAGTGATTCTAATCGGAAAAGTTTTTCGCCAGCTATTAATACCTCACGGTTTTCAATATTCAAAATTTGAAATGACGCTTCCAATCCGATTGAAGTGACAATCTAAATACTGAATGAATACCATATCTAATAATTTGTTTTATCTTTAAAGGAAACGGATACATAACGACAGACGTCCTAAAGGAGATTTTCAAGGAATTAGACAACACTATCACCGCTGAAGACTTAGACAACATGATTGAAGAAATTGACTCTGATGGATCAGGGACCGTAGACTTTGAAGGTAGGTACCTAATAGCATTCTTAGGCCAAGTACTAAAGGTATCACAGGCATACATGCACAGGCATGCAGGCATCCATCTAATCGTGCTATGTGCATCTAATCATAGCTCAGAATTAATCCTTTTGATTGGTTGAATCGCATCTATACATCAAATTACATCGTCTATACTAAGAGTTGGAATCAGAATTATGAAGCATCTGTAATGCTTCATAATTCTGATTCCAACTCTCTATGAGAACGCTGTGCTGTTGATATCTTACCAGCTATCTTTAGGTTATCCATGGGATGCCTACCCCTTGCGATTAAGTAAGAATCTTGCTCAAGCCTGGAAGATGAGTCAGGACAATTGCGCTATTTAGTGCAGTTTTCTTATTATTACGTTGGTTTACTCACCACTTAAAACCATTTACAATAACTCACTTACTTTTAACCACTAGTTAAAATGTGAACAGTTATACATACCTATTACAATTAAATTAATAGATTTTATATGTATATATATATATATATATATATATATAAATGACAGGGAATACCTGTTCAGCTATCTGTACATCATTTGAATCATGAAAAGAGCATTGTAAGATAATTTTGTGATTGAAAGAGTCATTTATCTGAGGAACTAGTAGAAACTGTCAATGAGGTAGATAAAGATAGCAACTGCCAGTAAAATTAGTAAGTTGGTTATTGTAAATTTTACCAGCCTTCTGATTCTCAATCATTTGAAAATCTGTTCAGATTTGGAAGCTTCATTTTTAATTTTGAATATTGATAAATCCATGAGCTATTGAGTCGCGGAAATCCTGCCAATTAAATTCACAGTTTTTTTGAATTGAAATATCAAAAGTATCCGATCGGTGCATAGTGAATTACAAAAATCATTGTCGAAGTAAAGGCAGTTTCCGAATCGGAATTTAATTTTGCTTTCAAATGATTACGAATAACACTGCTGGAGTTAGACAAAAATGAAAACATTATTTGTATTGTTTACAGAATTCATGGAAGTGATGACTGGGGAATAGTGAACTGCATAGAAATAATAATACTTAATTAATATTAGACATAATTATAAATTTAATTAAAACGACCAAAGTACGCTAATAGCAATATTAAGTATTTTGATGATTTCTCTAGATAAAATGTGATGTTAATTATTAAGTTTATTTAAAAAAATTAAAATACAGCGCGCAGTATTTTAAATCTAGCCAAATAAATTATATATTAAAGTATTTAAAACATCTTTTATTTATTATAATTTAGTGGTGGTGCCCTCTATTGAAATAAACAGAAATTTAGTTATTGGTGGGTATGAAATTTTATTTTATCTCGTGTAATAATTTGCAGAACCAAAGCAAGATTTCAGCAAACACTGAACTAAAAAGTTTCAGCTAATTTCCGCTAGATGGCGCTTTTAACAATTATTATTTATGGCTAATCCACAAAATTATGACCGTAGAACATTTTTTTTTTAATTTGCGTCCTGTACAGTTTATTTAGCTCGGAATCATACCTCAGAGATATTTTTTCAAATCATGAAACAACGCCCAAGATGTAGCTTCGTAAAAATAGACTCGACATATTTTATTGAACTCAAGGTGAAGAATCCCGGATGAGTTGCATCTGTCATTTGCTGGCGCATAAATCTTGGCACCTGTACTAGCTTTGTACAAGACTAAATGTATACTGGCAATGATGTTTGACCCTATACATTTGCCAATCTAATAAGATGGAAGAATGGAATGTAAGCAATTTTGTTTGTCCGTTGTCGGTTCATTTATAAATGTTTAGTTGGATGATTTTACATAGGTACGTCCCTGCCTAATATCTACTTATTTTAGCTGTGCCCTGCGGCTTCGCTTGCGTTAAGAAGTATCTCAATATTCATCCATACCATGGCTTCACTGTGCAAAATTTCAGCCAAATCGGTCAAGCCGTATAAAACTGAGCAGGTGACAAACAAACAAACATATATAAATGACTTTCGCGTTTATAATATTAGTTTAGACATAGATTTAAGTATTATTACAGGTATAAACATTAAGATTGTTTATCTAAGTTTGATGGGAAAGGTATCTTGACATTTTAATCACGCAAAACTAAATTGCCACACGTACCTATTCTGCATAGTTATATGAGTACACTAGCAGCCAGCCCCGGCTTCGCACGGGTAGAACACATATATGCCTACAACAATTTCATTAGTTTGTTGCAACGAATATACAATATTAACAATCATCGTCATATTTCAACCAATTTACCCAAAACCTTAACGAATTATGCACCTAAACCTTCCTCATAACACTGGCTATTGGTGAAAACCGCATGATAATACGTTCAGTAACTATTGAAATTATTGCGAACAGACAGACAGATGCAGTGATGGACTTTGTTTTATAATACTTACGTAGTGATATTGGACGGCCCTTTGGCGTATAGGATAGTTGCCCTGATTCTGACCCGACGGTTGTTGGTTCTAATCCTAGCTATATACCTACTAATGAAAGTTTTATGTGCATTCATGAATTATGTGTTTTCGTACAGAAGTGGGATCATTAAATCTACCAAAACTTGCCAAGTGCAAGTCGGACTCGCAGACGTAGGGTTCCGTAACAGTAGAGTATTTTATAACATTAATTTTTCGCCACCAAAAAAATTACTTTGTTTTTCATAGAGTTTGTTTGAAAAACAAAGTTATCTTTGCGGTCGCTATATCTCAAAAACTGCTGACTGTATCTCGTTCAAACCAATTTTCGTTGAAAGTTTTTATTAAGATATATAGAATATATTAAAGACCTATTCATAGACACCCACCCCACATGTATAGGTTTGAAGATTTTTTTTTTTCAGTTCTATGTATGGAATCCCCCAATCCCAAGTTTCAATTCTGTAGTCTTTATAGTATCGGAATAAAATGGCTGTGATATACGGACGGACAGACAGACAGACATACATGGCGAATCTATAAGGGTTCCGTTTTTTGCCGTTCGGCTATGGAACTCTAAAAAGTAGGGGTATTATACGTTTAACGTGTAATCTGTGTGTCTGTCTGTAGCATCTTAGCACCTAACCATATGAATCGATTTTGATTTTATTATTGATAGTTTTTTTTTGTTTGATAGATTAGATGTCTTCTTCAAGAGTGTTCTTAGCTTTGATTCATGAAAATTCGTTCAATCGTTATAAAACTATGAGCTTTTTTCTAATTAATTGCGCTATGAAATCAACTTTCATAGGTTTGATCTATTCGGAAATCTTCTTCTTCAACGATATTGTAAGAACATGGAAGCATTGACTGATGCTGGGACATCTCCTGGACTCTACAGAGTACTCAAATCCTCACCAACTTATAGCTCAGATTTCAAATGTCGTGTTTTGAGTCATATTGGAACGTTTTTAATGAAAAGATTATACATAGATCAGTCGGGGTGGTTTAAAATATTATATTATTATATATATAGGTCAATATTATTTTATACAATAGATCATATTATTATACTATATTAACCACAAATTGATAGTGATCGGTGGGGATCTACAGAATAGCTAAGCCTATAATAATATTTTCGTAGTACCTATGACCTAATCTGTGGTTGCACTGCAAATATTTTATTAATTTTTCGATGCGTGTATGTGAAATCCGTGATATCTTCTAGAGTTTTCATTTGAATTATATATTGTAAAGGACAATTTTAATCTATAATATGTGGCCAAGCTAATAAACGTAATTATTTGGATAAGGATCAATACTATATACTTGAAAATAGCCTTGGAAGTTATGTAATATTTTTTAGCAAAAAATTAAAGATTAAAATGGTTACTGTGAGTCAACCTTAAGAGATAGACATATGCTGTCGCGGACTTTTTTATAGGTCTTATTAAGTTGTACAACTCTTCGATAGAAAATATTCTTTCATCTATTTTCAATTGAGCAGCGTTCGTAAGAAACGTGTTTTTTCGACCGTTTTTTAGTCGACATAGGTTGCAAATTATGTCTCCACGAATGTACCTTTAATTTAAACGGGATAATATATAGCCTATTTTCATTCCGAAAGTCCATTCTATATATTACTGAAAGAATTTTTGAAATCGGTCCAGTAGTTTTTGAGCCAAATCATTACAAAAATACAAAAATACAAATGTTCTCTCTTTGTAATATTATTATTTTTTACTTAGTTTACACATGCTCGAAGTATGTAGGATACTTCGGTATTCAAATACAGCCCACGGGCCTAAGCCAAGTGTGCTGTATGATCTGAAGTCATCTGTATGACTGTGGTGGAATCGTCTTGCAAGAATTTTCGTATAATGCGACAAGTATTAAGGATCGCAGCATTTTGCATCGTAATGTACGTATTCTCAGGTAAATCTGTTATTTTGAGTGACTGTAATAGATATTTAGGTATCACACCTGTGCTGGAAAGCACCAACGGTACGATATAAACACTATTCATTTTCCAGATTCTGTGTACTTCTTCTTTTAGCTCTGTATATTTCTGTATTTTTCCGGTTATTGTTTTTTGTATATTATGCGTATTAGGTACAGCGACATCTATTAGGTAAACTTTTTTCAGTATTTTATCAATAAGAGTAATATCCGACCTTTTATTATTATTAGTATTAGTATATTAGTATTAGTATAGATTGAAACCCGCGACTTCGTTCACGTACACGGAGAATTTTATCAATCAACATTTATTGTGTGAGTATATCTGAGTTATTTAAATGATGTGTAAAAATCATCATTTTATTTTCACAGAAACATAGCCAATGTTCATCCTCATACTATAATGTCATCACCATCATTCATTATTATCAGCCGATATATATTCCATTAAGTTCGTACATTATATAGTTTACAAGAACAATTTTTGTACTTACCTACTAAAATCTGAGTAAGTAACAAGATAAAAATGTATACTTAGATACCTACTTCTTAAAATGATTTAACCAGTAGCTATTTCTTCACTGAATTTATTGACCGATTGTAAAAAGATTACGCAAAAACTTCAGCTTCAGTAAAGTAATACAGCCTTTAAATTAGCCAATTTCTTAGTTTTCAGTAGACCAAATTGGTACGCAACATTGCATTGTATTACGTTACTTATTGTATAACTTGTTGCTGCAGTTTTCATTTTACGACAGTAATGTAATAGCTGTTGATATTGTTTGGCCTCTTTTTAACCGACTTCCAAAAACGAGGATGTTAACAATTCGTTTGTTTTTTTGTGTGTATGTTTTACGAATTCTCCGCCATTATTTTCAAGTGTAGGCTATGTTTCCGCGGTGGTCCCATTATACAATTCGGCGAGATCTGATGAGTAAATCTAAAGCTAGGGAGATAAATAGCGAGAGCCCCAACTGCCCATTGTCTCCACGGCTATGGGCACAGAATAACATTTCGGCTGCGTAGCCGCGTATTTAGCCCGCTTGGTCCAATATAGCGGCTTCTTCCGCCGCCGCTGCAGCTACATGGGAAGTGCGGCTCACGTGACGGGAAGGGACAGTGCTGACACAAGTAGCGTAGCAGCTAAGGCACTTGACATTACTCCAGGGCACAAGAGTCAACCCGTTTGGTCTCTTACCATCGGACCTAACGAAACCTGGCGGCTCCAGCACATAGGGCACGTTGGCCGAGACAAAAGCTCTTCGGAGTATATCGTTGAGTGCATGGTGACGCGGAAACCTACCAGTTGCAACGACGACAACTCAGTTGCAAGTGTTGCTACCATATGAATTTTATCAAAATTCGATGAAAAACTTAGAAAGCAGGAACAAAACACTTCAAACCTGCAAAATAAACTTATAAGAGCGCGACGTGAAGTCGATGTCTTTTTTTTATCTTGGCAAACACGTTATTTTTTTATTTTATATCGATTGAGCTGTAATTGGTAGTGTCAGTGTTATCGTGTCTCCTCCAATAATATTCTTTTGTTTATTGTGGTTCGGAAGCCAATTAAGCAATCAGTTGCGATTTAGAATGTATCTGCGTTTTGCACACAATAGACAAACGATTGGTTGGTCTAGAATGATAAATATTACATGATTTTACTACTTACTTTAATGACTAACAGTTTGAGATTACTGTTTTGATAAAATTGCAGGAAGTTGTAAGAAATTATAATAGGAACTGGTTTTCTACCACTTCTGCTTAGGTATTTTCTGTAATTTTAACTTCTTTTATGACGGATATTTTCTTGAGAGACTAATATTTTATATTCTACATCCAAGTTAGTGAAAGAGCAAAACAATAATAGTCTGGATAGACAGACATAAGCTATGAGATAGATTCCTGGAAGGATATGGTAAAGCAACCTCTGCAGTAGAGGTTAAGGGGAAAATAAACTGGTCCAGTGCAAGTCTAACTCGCACTCGTAGAGTTCCGTACCACAATATAATATTATTTTATAAGACCTAGCAAAAATGTTAAAAAAAAACATTTTTCTTGTATACACCCTTAACTATTAATAACATTTCGATGTAAGTAATTGTTTTGTTGTCAAAGCGACCGTAATAATATGCTTAGTAATGACAAGTGTGTGAAAATGTCGTGTCTATAACTATGTTAAAAAGTCAATAGTGTCTATTACAGTTCATACAATCGAGCGAAAAGTGCCAGGAAAAAACAGGTTTATTTATATGGGGCTCCCTTTAATTTGATACTTTTTAGTATTTTTTGTTATAGCACCCATAGTAATACATATTTTGTAAATATTTTAAGTATCTACCTTAATAGGTAGATACAGCTCTGTGAAATGCGGACAGACGGATGGATAGACGGACGGATGGACAGCGAAGTCTCAATAATAGAGTTCCGTTGGTACCCTTTAGGCTTTATCACCATCACTAGCCTACCTCTGTCCACTGCTGGAAATAGGCCTTACCTATGGAGCCTATGGCACCTTTGGGTTTGGAACCCTGAAAAACAAATGGAATCATATTTTAGTTTTTAATCTGAATAAAACGTATTATACCCATGCAACATCGTGGTTAAATGATATTCCATGAGGAATATTTGATAAAATTTCACCACCGCACCGAATAATCAGTTAACCAGAGAGAAGGAAGCCATCCAATTTACCAGATTAACTCTGTGGTCAGATATTTAGATCGTAGTCGTAGACCTCTTCCTGTATCCACCGGAGGCTTAGATTGGAAGGAAATTGCGTTGATTTGCTCGTGTGTTGATTACATGCCTTAGGGTTATAGAATCCCATAGCTAGGCAGGCCGCGTTTGCTATCTAAACATGGTTTTATTATTAGGGTAAGTTTACACTATACCAAAAGCATTTGTTATTTAGTTTAAGTGTTCATAAATAGCTATGTAGAATTGATAACCATTGGCATAAAGGTGTTGTAGATTGGAGACCACATGATAAACTTAGTGTAGGATGCCCTCTACCCAGATCGATGGTAACTGCCAGTGGTTGAAATAAATTTAAAGAGCTGAAGATCGAACTTAGTAGTGTGCTATAGGTGAGACTTATATCCAGCTGTGGACAGAGATAGGCGCTAATGGTGATGATGATGATGTTGCTGAGTATCTACGTTCGATTATATTATAGTGATAGGGTCGTTAAATATAACGTCTGCCTATATAACTTTATTTAAGATCGTTTAGAAAGCGAAAAAACAACTTCCAATGTCGCAATAGACATTTTCAGTGCTAAGTTTGAAGGGTTCCATATCTCTGGAGATATTTATCAGATCTCGATAAAATTATAATGGGAACAAACGGGAAGTATTTTTCAAAATTCTGAATTATTTCGCAAGTTATGAATTACGCGCCGATGCACTTCACTTCTCAGACCAAATTATTTCGTCTGAGCTCAGTTATTATCTTACGACGTTTATAAAGACTTGAGTCTTACCTGACATGACCTGTAATTTCATTAAAGGGTATTTCTTCAAACCATAGGTACGCCTTCTTTTTTTACGGTTGAAAAAGAGACAAAGTGGTGGAGCCGCCCAAGGCAGACTAGCAGAAGTCCTACCACTAGAATCAAGTTTTCGGTCTTGAACTGGAATAATTATACGAATATAAAAATGTTGTATTCTTACTACAAATACAACTGGAACTGTATCCACAATCCTGTGCAATTTTGTGGCAAGAAAATTATTGTATTTGCTGCGAAATAAATATTTTTCGTTTTCTATCTATTTTTCAATAAAATTATTCTCACCTCAAAATCAAATAGGATTCCATGTTCCAGTTGTTAAAATAAAATCAGTCTGAATTAGGCCTAAACCGGATAGCGAAAAAAGTCACGAACGTGATACACCGTCGACTATGCTTACGTACTAAAAAAACGAATACCAAGATTAGAAGAAATAAAAACACGTACACAACTGCAACTTTATACAATTTCAACTATGACAAGAAAAACTTCACAAGAAATAGTAACGTATTCTTAAGTAGTAATAATTTTAGGTTACAAAAAAATCTAGAGCTCTATAATTATAAATAAAACTAGTCAGGTGCGAGTCAGACTTTTGTCCCGCACACGGAGGGTTCCGAACCGAACACCAACTAAGTAAACGTTAAAACAAAGGTAGAATAGTATTAAATAGTAGTAATAGTAGTAATAAATATTATTAAATAACTGGTTGAACGAGCTTTGCTCGGTATTTTTTGCCACTTAAACAGACAAATATGACTCTTCCCGACATCTATTGAAGAATAATAATACTATTTTTTAAAATTGATAGCCACTAACTGCTTTACCTACACAGTAACACTAAAGCTACTTCTACTCGCCAATAGATGTCGGGAAGAGTAATATTTTAAGTTGATTATCAATATAGTTGATTATTGAAAACACGAATAAAACAACATTTTCTGAAAATGATTCCTAGCTAGATCGATTTATCGCCCCCGAAATCCCCTGTATTCTAAATTTTATTTAATCCTTAGAGCCGCTTCCAAGATTCAGATTAAGGTATAGACGATCTTTAATGATCATCTAGATGGCGCGGCGCTATCGTAAAAAACTTTTTTTAAACTTTTCTTTAATTTTTAACTTTGTTCTGTTCTTAGTATTTGTTGTTTTAGCGGCAACAGAAATACATCATCTGTGAAAATTTCAACCGTCTAACTATCACGGTTCATGAGATACAGCCTGGTGACAGACGGACAGACAGACAGACAGACAGACAGACAGACAGACAAACGGACAGCGGAGTCTCAGTAATAGGGTTCCGTTGGTACCCTTTGGGTTCGGAACCCTAAAAAACAGTAACGTAACTAATTACACATTATAAAATATTCATATTTAAATTGCTCAGTTAACAATAATTAAAAATAAAGAGTTGGAAAGTTAGGCTGTAATTTATGAACTGCAAACAATGAAAAAATAATTAAGCAGTTAAATTCATTCACCGTTACCTGAATTCATTATCTAAAGTAGTAAATTTACGTAACTTGTTATTATCTTCGTGGTATAATAATTATTTAGCTGTAATTTAGTATATTAGATCCATTTTTGAAGTTAAAACTTCTTTAGCGGCGTTGTGAACTTTTTGGGATGTGTAAAAAATGTTAAACTCGCATCAGGACACGTGACCTGATCGAAAATTTGTAAGACGGAGGGAGAGTAGCGAGACAACGTTAATGTTCAAGTTTTCACTTGTTCAAGTTCACACACACGCACCGGCACTCCCGGAGCGCAACCCGTTAAAAAAACACCGTGGAAATGCACCCTATGAAAAAAAAAGAATAATTTGAATTGCTTCACATTGAATTAGTGGAGTAATCGCGTATCAAATATACAAAAATAAACTGGCCAAGTAATACTCGTACTCACACACGTCGGTAGGTTTCCGATTGAAAATATATTTTTTTATGGGGACCCCCTTTAATTTTTAATTTATATTATTCGATGTTAATTGATGTTATAGAAACCGTTGTAATATACACTATGAGCAAGTTTCAAGTCTCCATCTATTACGGTTTGTAAGATCGAGCATAAAACACTTGATAAAACACGTTTATTGTATGGGAACCCCCTTTAATTTTTAATTTTATTCTGTTTTTAGTGTTTGTTGTTAATAGCGGTCATAGTAATAAGCATTCTTTGTATAGATTTAAAGTCTCTTATCTATTATGGTTTCTAAGTTCAAGCAAAAAACGCCGAATAAACACGTTGCTTGTATGAAGACCCCCTTTAATATTCAATTTTATTTTGTTTTTAGTATTTGTTGTTAAACCCCCCATAGTATACATAATACATACTTCGTAAATATTTCAAGTATAATATGTAGAACCTTTTTTGGTTAGGGAGATACAGCCCTGTAAAGTGCGGATGGACATACGGACGGACGGACAGCGAAGTCTCAGGACTAGGGTTCCGTCGGTACCCTTTGAGTTCGGAACCCTAAACACATACTTACAGAAGATTTGAGAACCTCCTCTTCATTATGTAAGTCGGTTGTAAAGTGAAGTTATGCGAAGTATGCTCAAGTCGTGCCGGCCGCGGCGTGACCAATCCACGCACGCGCTGTCAACGCTTCGTTACGGCTTAATTAGGGGGTTGCTACTGGAACGGAAATAATGACCGCTCTCTGAATAATTAATAAGCCTAGTGGGTAAAGAGACTAACTATGTGAGGTTTAATTCGCGTGAGCTATGATGAAAAAATTAACATATAATGATGAAGCAAAATCAATGATTTGTATGGTCCATTATGTACGTTTTGAGCCTTATATATGCATAGATATACACGTCGATTGCCGCTGCATACATGCATTGGGCTGTACGGTGAGTACTGGTAGCACAAGTAACAAAATTAAAATTCTGAATAAGCACCCACGACAATTGCCTTTAGAAAATTAACGTTATAAAATCTATCTAAGAACCACCACTGATTAATTACCACCACTGTTTAAAGACAAAATCGAACTAGTTTTGGAGAAAAATGGCAACATGGATTTGCACAAACTGTTTTTTAACACAAAAAGTTTACTGCAGCGCCCCCTGGTAAGTTGACACCGTAACAACTATTTAAAAACATGCACCAATTAAACACAAACCCATAACTAAAAATTACAACAAAATCGGACTAGTCGTTTTGAAGAAAAATGGCAACATCGATTTGCACTAACAAATGATTATTGCAGCGCCACCTGGTGAGTTGTCACCGTAACACCTATCTAAAAACATGCACCAATTACACCCAAACCCATAACTGAAAACTGCATCAAAATTGGAGTAGTAGTTTTGGAGAAAAATGGCAACATGGATTTGCACACACAAACAAACAAACAAACATCCTCTCACCCCAAACGCATATACAGTCTCCGTTCCATCGTGGGTAAAAATAGCGTAAATAATGTTACTGGAGTCATAATGAACGTCAACGATGGTATTAAAGAGCTAAAAATGTATAGGGACCTAGATAAATACTGTCTCCATCGCAGTCCGAAAAACTTCATTATACTGTCACTAAGTATCGCAGTCCAAAAACAACATAATTTTGTTACATACTGTTAGAAATTTGCTCAAATTTCAAATGTTTCGGGCATACAACAGAAGGTGCATGGGCTGCTGCTATGAAAATTGATCCTCAAAAATTAGCATTAAAGTAAAATTACCAAAAGAGGTTTCTAATTATGAAGATCAGGCCACATTGCGAGCAAAGCGAAACAGAGATAAGTTAATTTTGCTTCGCTCACGTCGCTAACACGTCTTTTAAACCGACTTCCAAAAAGGAAGAGTTTTATTTATTTATGTTCATTGATATTTTTAGGGTTCCGAACCCAAAGGGTACCAACGGAACCCTATTACTCAGACTACGCTGTCCGTCTGTCTGTCTGTCTGTCTGTCCGTCTGTCACCAGGCTGGATCTTATGAACCGTGATAGTTAGACGGTTGAAATTTTCACAGATTGTGTATTTCTGTTGCCGCTATAACAACAAATACTAAAAACAGAACAAAGTTAAAAATTAAAAGGGGTCCCCATACAAAAAACCTTTTGTTACTATAGCGCCATCTATGAACGATTATAATAACCTTATTAATAAATATTATTAATTACCTACCTTTGTGTTAACGTTCACTTAGTTGGTGTTAGAAGTTCGTAAGACATTCGTTAGATGGCGTTGTAGTTTTTTTTTTTTTAAAGATTACTCGCTATGTGGGTTGCACATTACTAGTATTCTTGTTAACCCCTCCAACTAAGCTAAATACGAGTATGCTTGTGTCTGGAGTGGGTTCACGTCAATAGTGCAATGGGTAGGGTGGTTGATAAGCATGTTTGGCATTGACCCGGTAATATAATATAATATTTTGGAACCCTCCGTGTGCGAGACAAAAGTCTGACTCGTCTTTCACGTCGTTAACTACTAAGTTAAACTACGCCAGAGATGCGAACTTGCGAGGTAAAACAAAACGAATTTGGTCCGGTATTCTAAAACTATAATAGATATAGACTAGACCCTAACACAGAGCAACACCCACAGACAGAATGAAGTCATTTGATTGGTTGGTGGGCATTTGTACTTGTACCGTAGTATTATTATCTTTTCTATGCTTGTATTACTTACTTTATTTTTTTTTATATTATCTACTTTTCTTGTTATTTATTTATTTATTTGGCCAACCAATAATAGTTGCATCCTTCAGCAGTCCAGAATGTTGCATACCGCTGTATCTGTAATAGGTAGACGTCATCGCTTACCAGCAGGCAAACGTCGTGCTTGTCCTGTTACCTTTTATCATTAAAAAATATATATATACCGTCCTTTGTTTTCGTTTAGCGTCTCTCCTAAAGTGGCTTGCGCAGTAGTAGGTACCTACTAACATCAATTAATAATCGCCTGCCTCGAATGAATGAACTCACTATGCACTTAACTGTCTTTAGGCCAGAATCAAAAGCATGTCATATTCAAGGCCACATTCATGAGGTCAGGAGATAGCCATCGACATGACATGAACACTCTCTGACAAGGCTGGTAGTAGGATGTCCATGCATTATTTAATATATTAAATAATAATATTTAATAATTTGGGGATTCTAAAAGACGAAGTTATGACATCATAAATCGTTTTATTTTTGTTTTCATGTCGTATCTTCCACAACTACGTCATTTCAGCCGTGAAATTGCCGGCCAGTCTTGCGTGTCAAAAGACTTGCCAAAATGTGTCCTCTATCAGGCAAATTAAGAACATATTTTTAAATATTCGAAGTTCTCACTTCAAGTAGTAGAGTGAAGTAACCCTTACTAATGAACTAGAAAATACGTCTACGTTCAGAACAATTTGAAACCTTGTTCCAAGTTCCTGACTTCTCCACCAATATAATAAATTAATGTGAAAGTTTGTTTGTTTATTTGTAACATTTTATTACATGTAGCATATACATGGATAAATAACTTTATTAAATTGACTAAAATTGTATTCACATAAGAAAAGCCAATAAGTTTGTTTGTATTATATTTATTAACGCCAATGATGCCGCGATGTGCTTATAATAAGTAATATTATAAGTAATATTATAATTATTTGTATCATATTTTCCTAGCAAATACATACAGCATTATGACCTAAATGCCACGCCACACGCTTTATTCGACAGGCAATTTAACGCTAATCCTGTATGTCACAAGAACTTATGGTCACTCTACTCAAACGTAAGCTGACACAAAGAAAACCTTATCTCTATTTACGTAGGTTTAAGTATTAAGTACCGAAATTCTTGCGTCAAAATGCCTTACGGCTACCGTTACTTGTAGATTGACGTGTTTGTTTAATAATGCAGTTGAATTAATGCAAATATGAGGAAACCCGATGACAGTAAATTATATTTATATTAAAATTATTTGGACAACCTAGACAACCTGATTATTTATTAATTATCACAATTTTTAAAGGTACGGCTACACTACACCGCGGCGTTTTGCGATCTGATCTTTTCAATTGTTTTCTGATCGCGTTTGGTGTGAACCAGTCAGTACAAATACTACTGTGCTATCTGATCGCCGCCTAGATCGCGCACGCAGGACGCTGCGGTGTGTCCGTACCGGCTAGTTTAGTAATTATATGTTATTTCCGTTACGCAAAAAAGGCCGCTAACCTATTTAGTAATATACATAGCATATAAGGTATATGATGTTCCGCTTGACTTGCAAAAGTAGCTCACCACCATCAAGGAGAAAATCTGCCGCCATAACCTTACAGTGTTCCGGCAGTACACAGCCCTTAAGAGTATCCTAAGCCTAGCGTGTTTACATTCTTCGACCTCATTATCGCTTACCACCAGGCGAGATAATGGTCAAACGCTAGCCTATATAAAGTACAGTAGAAAACAGCATGCGCACTCAGTTTCAAGTCAAGTTATCTCCGCAAAATTTCCAAAAACCGAATGAACAAAAATTCCATATAATTATCAAACATGAAAATAAACTCACGAGAATCTGCTGAGACATGCGACTTGTAGGAGAGGACAGCCGGACATTCGGACATCCGCCGGACATACAAAAACATTTGTGCCCATAGCCCATACTGAAACGGATATGCTTAGTTTGCGGTTCGCGCTCGCTCGTTCAAAGAAATAGGTATCCCTAGAAAATGCAGACACTAATTTAAGATCGTTTACATAACGAAAATAAACTGGCCAAGTGCAAGTCGGACTCGCACTCGTAGGGTTCCGTAACGCAGTTAAGTATTCCATGACTATGATTTTTCGCAACTACAAAATTAACTTTGTTTTTCATAGTGTTTGTATGAAAAACAAAGTTATCTTTGCGGTTGCCATATCTCAAAAACTGCTGGCTGTATCTCGTTCAAACCAATATTCGTTGTTAGTTTTTATTGAGATCTACAGCATATATTTTTTATAGATTTTTCACTCCCATACTTTAAAAGTTAGAGGGGGGGACACACATTTTACCACTTTAGACGCGCCTATCTTTCAAATGATTGACTTTGAGAAAAAATGATTTTATAAACCTCAATGTCATTTTTGAAGACCTATCCATAAACACCCCACACGCATAGGTTTGAAGAAAATTTTTTATTTTTGTTTCAGTTCCATGTATGGGATGCCCCCCTTAAACTTTTATTTTTTTTACTTTTGTATAAAAATCGGAAAGCGGTTCACAGAATACATCTACCTACCAAGTTTCAATTCTGTAGTCCTAATAGTTTTGGAATAAAATGGCTGTGACATACGGACGGACAGACAGACAGACAGACAGACAGACAGACATGACGAATATATAAGGGTTCCGTTTTTTGCCATACGGCTATGGAACCCTAAAAACCGACTTCACGTCATAATCAAGGTTAAAAAAAACGTTTATATTGTTTATCTCCATATTTCGAGAGATAATAAAATAAAATAATCTCGATAAAATTTGAAAAAAAAACGATTTTTTCAAATCGGTTAAGATTTATACAGTACATATCAGACAGACAGACAGACAGACAGACAGACAGACAGACAGCGGATCTTAGTAATAGGGTCCCGTTTTACCCTTTGGGTACGGAACCCTAAAAAACAGTCGAATTGAGAACCTCCTCCTTTTCAACCGACTTCCAAAAAGAAGGAGGTTCTCAATTCGTCTGTATGTTTTTTTTTGTGTTTGTTACGTGATTACTCCGTCAATTGCGAACCGATTCAAAAGATTCATTTTGAAATCGGTAGGGTACGTTTCCGAGGTAGTTCCTGTGCTATTTCATTGAGATGTTATAAGTATCTACAGAGATATGACGATAAACATCTTAAACTTGCTACTGAAATTGACTCGCAGGGCATTGAAGTGTTTTAGTTTTTAAACTATCTCAATTATTATTTGTGAAGTTAGTTAAAAATATGTCTAGGTCTGTGATCACGACACAAAAACATACAGTTGTTTAAATTTATTAAAGTAGGTATCTAAGTAATGTCGACACGCCTGTATCTAAGGCGTTAAGTTAAAGTCAATGTTACAACATAGTTCAACTTTAACCTAGATAGATAACTGGCTCTACTCATAGTAATCTAAACAGAGTATCTTAATGATGAAAAGGGCTTCAAAGGCTCTATCGATCTTGTCTATATAGTTTGGTTAGAAATTGAAACAAAAATAATTAATATTAATAATTTTTGTTAACGAGGGCCAAAATAGTTTAACGAATTTAACGATCTTAAATTATAGTTTTCAAACTATCTAGTTTAAAAACTAGGAGCATTATATCGATGTGCCGCCGGACTTGCTGGCAAAAAAGTAGCTTACAATAACTCTTTAACCCTTAACACCAACAAGGTGAAAATCTGCCGCCATAACCTTACGGTGTTCCGTCAGCATAGCCCTTGAGTTATACCATTTTAGGCCTAGCGTCTTCACCACTCCACTATATCATCGCTTACCACAATGCGAGAAAGAGGATATAAAAAAATTAAAGAGACATGATTCTAGTACTTCTTTGTATACAGTGTGGAAATTAAACTCAGGCCCTGGAGGGAAACTACTTTAAATCCTTAAGCTAGCTCATTTTACTTAAAGGAGACATTCCTTTATATTTGAAAAGAAACAAATCTGCATTAAAAGATTTTTTAAAACTCGCTTGCTTCGCCCGGGACTCGAACCAACTAAAATTAAAAAAAATAAACACTCTTTATTTTATTATACTAATCGGTAGTATTAATATTCAGGATAAAGATTCTCTAACAAACATTAGGTCTTAAAAATAAAAATAATCGTTAAATCTAACATCAACTTTATTTTACTATCAATTTTGTAACACTTAAATTATTTAACTGATAAATTGTTCGAAATGAGCCCCGTCGTTCCGGCTACACAACATAAGTCGCCGTTGAAATTCAATTCTTGTAGCCTTCAGCAAAGTGTTGTGGTGTATGCCCCTAATAACATTTTCTATCGCAATCCTTAGCTCTTGAACGGTTTCATAGCAAGTTTCATAAACAACATTTTTTACATGACCCCATAAAAACTACACTTAACGATAAATTAGCAAGCGTGTACTTCATACGAAGTCTTTGAGTGTTGGAGAGATAACAGAACTGTTACGTGTCTTTTACTTGTTAAAAGTGAACAGTAACCAAACATTTTTTAGAGAAACTTTATCCTGAATATTAATACTACCGATTAGTATAATAAAATAAAGAGTGTTTATTTTTTTTAATTTTAGTTGGTTCGAGTCCCGTGCGAAGCAAGCGAGTTTTAAAAAATCTTTTAATGCAGATTTGTTTCTTTTCAAATATAAAGGAATGTCTCCTTTAAGTAAAATGAGCTAGCTTAAGGATTTAAAGTAGTTTCCCTCCAGGGCCTGAGTTTAATTTCCACACTGTATATTGTTTAAACACGATATTAGGCAATAGAATTTAATATCAAATTTTAACGGCTTAGGCTATTAAGCTTAGTTCTTTGAGTCGTGTGCTCAAAATCTAGATGTCTATCAAGACATCAAAGTCCTTGTACATTGACACAGGGATATTGCAAAAACGCATGACTGGTCGTGGGAACAACTAGTTTTAAACCAGTGTGTAAGCACTATTAGGCTAGGTACACATAGGACTACCGTATGCGTATTTTGATAAACAGTGCAAGAAATTCTGCGCAAGTTCCACGTTAAATTTTTAGATATCGCTAACATTATTTTTCAAACTTAAATTTTACAATACATTTCAACGTAAACATGTACTAATTTATACATTTCATATTAACTTATTTCATAACGATTCTAACGATACTAAATAATACATGCATTTATACAATATTTTAAAGTATACAATCATTTAGAGTTATCGTGGTCTCGCCTAAAAACGCGCGCGTGTGCGCGGAGGGCTTGCCATATTGGCGAAAACGGGCCTGCCATACGAGGGAATAATGTATTGAATATAATAGAATAGAATAAAATGTATTATTCAATAACTGTGTATACATAGGTCTTAATATTTGGTATGTAGTACCAAAAGATTGTTCTTTACGAACATACAATAATATTAAACGTCTAATTAAAATCTATACAATCTTATTAGTATACTAGAAGTGCCCCGCGGATTCGCCCGCGTTAAAAACTTCTTTTATTTACTTAAAACCTTTCTTTTGTAAAAACGATTCTATCATTATATACATCAAATAAGAATTAGCCAAATCGGTTCACCCGTTTTCATGTTATCGCGTGACTAAGGCAATTCGGGATTCATATTTATAAAAACCAAAAAACCCAAATTTTCAGACTTTGTTACGTACCTCATTTCAAAAAATCCTACAACACATACTTTATCTAATCTTATTTCGCCATACAAACTTTGAATCCCCGTTCAGTATCCGGGAGGAATTTTTAGAAAATCCCTTTTGAGCGGATACCTACGTCATAATAACTATCTGCATTCTAAATTTCAGCGCAATCCGAAACAATATTGATTTTTGGACTTTGTTACCCCAGTTTATCCTCTTAAGGTGGCATTTTGAAAAAGTCTGAAACTCGTATATACTTATTTATTTACAGAAGTACTTGTGTGAAATGTCGAATAAAATGATCCAAACTTTGAACCCCCGCTTCATCCCCTTGAAGAGTGAATTTTGTAAAATTCTTTCTTAGCGGATACCTGAGTCAAAATAACTATCTGCATGCAAAATTTCAGCGCAATCCGAAACAATATTGATTTCAGACTTTGTTACCCCACTTCACCCTTTTAGGGGTGGAATTTCGAAGGAGCCTGCAACACGTATTTACTTACATAAGTACTTTTGTTAAGTTTCAAATATAAAAGACTATCTAATCTTGTTTCTCCATACAAACTTAGAACCCCCGTTTCATCCTCTTCAGGGGTGAATTTTGGAAAATACTTTCTCAGAGGGAACTAACTTCGTAATAACTATATGGATGCCAAATTTCAGCACAATCCGAAACAATATTGATTTTCAAACTTTGTTACCCCACATCACCTTCTTAGGGGTGTAATTTAAAAAAAACCTGAAAAACGTATTTACTTATTTTTTTACTGGAACACTTGTATGAAGTTTCGAATAGAAAATACTATCTGATCTTGTTTCTCCATACAAACTTTGAACCCCCGTTTCATCCCCTTCAGGGGTGAATTTTGGAAAATCCTTTCTCAGAGGGCACTTACGTCGTAATAACTATCTGAATGCCAAATTTTAGAGCAATCCGAAACAATATTGATTTTCACAATTTGTCACCCCATTTCACCATCTTAGGGGTGGAATTTCGAAAAAGCCTGAAACACGTATTTACTTATTTATTTACTGAAGCACTTGTGTGAAGTTTCGAATAGAAAAGACTATCTAATTTTGTTTCTCCATACAAACTTTGAACCCCCGTTTCAACCCTTTAAGGGGTGAATTTTAGAAAATCCTATCTTAGCTGATACTAACGTCATAATAACCACCTGTTTGCCAAATTTCAGCGCAATCGAAAACAATATTGATTTTCAGACTTTGTTACCCCATTTCACCCTCTTAGGGGTAGATTTTCGAAAAAACCTAAAACACGTGTTTACTTATTTATGTCCTGAAGCACTTGTGTCAAGTTTCGGATAGAAAAGATAATCTAATCTTATTTCTCCATACAAACTTTGAACCCCCATTTCATCCCTTTAAGGGGTGAATTTTGAAAAATCCTTTCTTAATACACCCCTACGTACTAAGACAAATATACCCTCCAAATTTAAAGTCTCTACGACTAGCGGTTTAGGCTGTGCGTTGTCTGTCAGTGAGTCAGTCAGTATGTCAGGACAAAGATTCTTATAGTATTAGAAGATAGATAAGATAAATCAAGTCAAGATAAATCAAATAATAAGTTATGATAATAAGATAATCTTATCATCATAACTTATTATTTTAATCTTCAATTGCGATATTGTGTGAGGCAGAGTAAAAGCCGGATATTTTGTAGGTTTTCATCAAAAATTTTTTAACAAAAAAAAATTTTTAACAAAAAAGACTTTAACAGTCTCTATATTCCATATAACAATATATAATTTATTTTATGAGTGTATCGACCGAGAAAGAATTTAAATGGTATAGTTTTTTGATATCCCTAAACAGAAGCCTAAACTACTAGACTTACATTTTTTTTTCTTTTCAGTTCGTTTTTTAACACTTCACTTTTTGCGCAGTCGGGTTCTTTGATTTTTTAATTTAATGTTTTATTTTACACTTTTTAGTTAAGTAAAGGACGGCAAATTCCGTAATCTGAATAAAAAACCGAAATGCGTGAAATAGATAGGGTATTGCTTTTTAAGCTTACTTACTTTACAGTTGTACTATTAAACGACTATACCAAAAGGAAGAGGTTATTTATTTTTTTTGTTAACCGATTTGGAAAATTGTTTGAGTTAATATGATTTTCGTTTGGTCTCATTGTAATTTTATTGAGATCTGATAAGTAACTTCAGAGATAAGCACCGCAAACTTGTTACTGAAAGTGACTAACGCGGCATGTAAAATCGTTTTTTTTTCGATTTGTACGATCATAAATTATTTGTTATGAATATATTTTGAATTTCCGTTTTAAGACCTTTAATTCGATACCCCACTCGAAAGGTTTTGAAAAAAAAAATTTTTTTTGAACCCCAAATTTTGGCGTCTGAAATCCGCCATTTTGAATTTTTCAATTTTTTATGTTTTCGTTGACACTCGCGCTAGCATGGCGAATCTATTGACGTGCCAATAATCAAAATCGGCCCACGCGTTTGGTCTCTAGTGTGCCACAAAGGAACAAACATACATACATACATACATAAATAGATAAACACATTACCTCTCCTTTGCGTCGCGCAGTCGGGTAAAAAGTGTCCGTTTAACGATTTTATTTCTATAGGCAATTTCTAAAAACTTTGCTAGATTGTTCGTTGAAGTTGAATGCACATTCAACTTGTTGCTACGTCGTTCTCAATAGTTATCAAGCTTCTTCTCCATCTTTAATAGATCTGGATCGTGTTATTTGCATTGATACGAGATAATTTAGGATAACATGAAAAAGGTTGGTTGCCTTTCCAAAGTCGAAACGTACTCGTAGGTACTTTAAGCTGATAGTTTCTGATAAAAAGCGAACATGACAGAATGTAACAACTTAGTAAGTTATGCTTTGAAACATTGACTAATATCCTGTGTAGATTTTTATGCGTGGTTAATATAACGTAAAATGTATGGGTAACCAACCTTTCAAACTTTATTCACTGGTGCACATAGTTCCAAGTTATATATAGCACGCATAATGCACCAACTTACATTGTTATAGTTACTGTTTTATGTTATGTTTTATTTGATGTGCAATGAAGACGTCCATGGACTTCCAAGCCAATTTTCGTTTTACAAATGTGGCTGGAGCGTCATGTGTTATTTTGGATTTCTACATACGAGTAATACTCTAGGGTCGCGTACGATTTAGCAGTATATGAACTCAGCCGTAAGATAAGTGGTCATATGACACTGATTGTATCAGTTGTTGTAGACAAGACAGCACATATGGATGAATGATTTGTACGATATTTGATGCGGGTATTTAACACTTAACATGATATTTAAAACGGTAGAAAATTAAGTTATAGTGAGCACAGATAATGATTTTGAATTGTTTTTATTAGATCAATGCATATGCGTGTAATATAATCGCTGTATTATAATAATAATAATTAAAAGATATCAATAATATAATCGCTTGCTTCACAAATTATCAGCGAAAGCCATTTTGTATATTTATTACTTTTTGGGATTTCTTCGCGGTTAAACGGCTTGACCGATTATGCTGAAATTTTGCGCAAATGTAGACATGATAGTGTATTAGGACATAGTTAAGTTTTTCACGCGGTCGAAGCCGTGGGACACAGCTAGTTATAAGTAGCTGGGTGACTGAACTTTGCTCGGTATTTTGTATAAACTGTGTTTTTACACAAAATCTTCTAATACTATAAGAATCTTTATCCTAACATACTGACTGACTGACTTACTGACTGACTAAAAGACTGACTGACTGACTAACAGACAACGCACAGCCGAAACCGCTAGTCGTAGAGACTTGACATTTGGAGGGTATATTTGTTTTAGTACGTAAGGGTGTATAAGAAAGAATTTTTCAAAATTCACCCTTTTGCCTTAAAAGTAAGGGATGAAATGAAGGTTCAACGTTTGTATGGAGAAACAAGATTAGATAGGTTTTTCTATTTGAAACTTCACACAAGTGCTTCAGTAAAAAAATAAATAACTGCGAGTTTCAGGCTTTTCAAAATTCCACCCCTAAAACGGTGAAATGGGGTAACGAAGTCTGAAAACCAATATTGTTTCGGGTTACACTGAAATTTGGCATGCAGATAGTTATTACGACGTTAGTTCGCTCTAAGAAATAATTTTCTAAAATTCAACCCTTAAGGGGATGTAACGGGGGTTCTAAGTTCGTATGGAGAAACAAGGTTAGATAGTTTTTTCTATTCGAAACTTCACACAAATGCTTCAGTAAATAAATAACTATACAGGATTTTTCGAAATTCTAAGAGGGCGAAATGGGGTAACAGAATCTGAAAATCAATATTGTTTTGGATTGCGCTGAAATTTAGCATGCAGATAGTTATTATGACGTTGGTATCCGTTAAGAAAGGATTTTCCAAAAAATCACTCCTTAGGGGATGAAATGAGAGTTCAAAGTTGGTATGAAGAAACAAGATTACATAGTATTTTTATTGAAACTTCACACAAATACTTTAGTACAAGTGAATACGTGTCTCAGGCTTTTTCAAAATTCCACCCTAAGAAGGTGAAGTGGGGTAGTAAAGTCTGAAATCAATATTGTTTCGGATTGCGCTGAAATTTGACATGCAGATAGTTGTTTTGACGTAGGTATCCGTTAAGAAAGATTTACCAAATTCACCTCTTAAGGAGACGGAACGGGGATTCAAAGTTTGTATGGCAAAAAAAGATGAGATAGTCTGTTTTATTCGAAACTATACTTAAGTACTTCTGAAAATAAATAAGTAAATAACTACGTGTTGCAGGATTTTTCGAAATGGTGTAGATAAGAAAATCTGAAAATCAATATGGTTTGTGGGGTTTTATAAATATGAATCCCTTTTTTCCTTAGTCACGCGATAACTTGAAAACGGATGAACCGTTTTGGCTAATTCTTTTTTGATGTCTTTTATGATAGAAAGGTTTTTACAAAAGAAAGTTATAAGTAAATAAAAGAAGTTTATAACGCGGGCGAAGCCGCGGGGCACTTCTAGTACAACTATATAGGTAGACTTAAATAGCAGACTACACCTGTAGACAATTGATTTCGTGTTTACTCAACCGTCTGTCTGTTCACAACCCTTGTGAATGCTGATGTTAATGGATTATTTGAGATTTCCATGGGACCCAACGGTGGTTGCTATATACGAGTATATGCATGTAAGCATTCGATGTGATTCGATTGTGTAGAACAAACTGACACGTGTAAATTGTGGCACGAGCTTTCGTCTGCCATTTTCTCTAAGAGCTTTACCGTGAAGTTCTTCGAAAGGGCCGTTACAAAAATACTCGAGATGTCACTTATGCATTGGCAACCTGTCAAGATTTTTGTAACGGACCACATCAATCGACGATGATGGTCCGTCTACTTGTTTGTTACGTATTGCTTGGTAAAAAAAACTTTTTATCTAGATTACCAAATTTATCAGAGGCCATATCTCTGTGAACTAGCGTTAATTAAGTGTTTATTTACAATAATACAAATGCATGAATTAAAGTAACGATCCGTGTAATACAGAGCCATTGTAATAATAAACAGTACCACACTAATAGTAGATCGTGTTCATATAAAGCTAATAGTAAAGGTTCAGATAACTTCTGTTAAATGCTATATATAAAAACGTTAATGATGTTGAACTCCTGACCAATTATGGTCACAACCACTATCTATGGATTTTTTTCGGGACGGATTCTTACGCAATTGTCCTCAATAATACAAGTGATTTCTGAATAAATCTAAATAGATGACGTGGTAGGCTTCGGTCTTCTATCTGACTACCCATAGAACAATGACATATCGTGAATCGATTCGCCTAGTTTCGGCATGATTTCCGATGAAAGCCAGCATAGATAACAGTTTTGAGACTACCTATGTGAGATAGACGGGGTTTTTTTTTTATATCTTATAGGCTAGCGTTTGACCACTATCTCACCTGTTGGTAAGTGATGATGCGGTCGAAGATGGTAAGCACGCTAGGCCTAGAATGGGATGTGCGGGTTAAATCGTGGTGTTGCACCCTGGGTGTCGGCTGACGTATTTTATATGGACGGGGTTAGGTTATCGATTTATTTATAGACTCGACATTGATTTGCACTCCCTTAATCAATGTCGATCGAGTCGGTGTGTTCTGTTAATCATGCGTCGCTGTGCACCCCGTCCACAGCGTCGTGCGAGATGGTGTAGTCGCAGTTGTCTCCTCTTTGAACCAGCCCGTTATCACCCAAATCGACAGTTGATTATTGAATTAACAAAATGACAAGGACGCTGCTATGCAGGCTGTATACGTCTATCTCTGTAATTTAGTTAATTTCAATTCCTATCAAATTCCGTAATTCTTTAATAAGCCTGCAGGACTGGTCAGGGTATGATCGAGCGGGGCAAGCGTCTGCCTCGCTCAGGATGCATGGAGGAGATACATCGGCCGCACTGACTGTTGTATATCCATGGCTAGAGGCCGGAGAGTAATGCACAAACTGGACCCATTCGTATTGTCTTTGTGAAAATTTCACTTAAAAAAAGAGGGACCTTCCTGATCTCATAAGAATTGTTTTTTTTTTGTCTTGCCTCAGAAATTCACTCGTTATCAACTGATTTGGAAATTCTTATTTTGTTTAAGTGGGTGTACTTCCTATTTGGTCCCTTTATACCATTTAATGGATCTGATGAGAATCTTCAGAGACATGGATAATGGATAAATACTGAAACTTGGTACCGAAATTCACTCGCGTGGCATGTAAAGTCGTTGTTTTCAACCGATTTCCCAAAAAGAAGGAGGTTCTCAATTAGTCTGTATGTTTTTTTTTTTAGTTTTTTTTTGTGCGTATATTATGCGATTAATTCGTTAATTGTGAACTGATTTGAATGATTCTTGATGATTAATGATTTTTTAATCGGTAGGGTTCGTTTCCGAGGTGGTCCCATTGTAATTTTATCGAGATCTGATAAGTATCTCCAGAGATATGACGATAAACGTCTCCGACTTGCTACTGAAACTGACGCGGGGCATAGAAGTCGGTTGTTTTAGTTTTGAAACTATCTTAATTATTAGTTTCTATAAACGATCTTAATTATTTATAAATAAATCTGCCACCTGAGATTGAGATAGTGGGAAATAAATCTGTGTAGTATGAACATGGCCGTCCAGATTGTATTGTGTTAAGCACACAAGGTGAGTTGCGAAACCAAACCAACGCTATTATTGTTATGATAACAGTCGTTTTGTTTAGTTTTTTGTCAGGTGTCTGGGAACGGTAAAAAATAAGCTTACCTGGATCACAGAATAAATAATAGTCAATCCCGGGTCATGTACAGGGTTTAAAGTTCTCCGTTTACAGTTTGACTAGTATATAATCAAAGGATTTTATAACGAACGGAAGGAAGTCTTTCTTGTTAAGCACTGCAAAAATATTTTGTAGTTGCGTTTGGCGTGAACTCTAACAGAAATTGAGGGTTTGAAGATTGTCTACGCTCCTGTTATTTTATTTTAATGCAAACCTTATTACTGAGTGGCTTATTAAGAATAATGTAGTCCTACAAACTCTACAATCCTCAATATACTTTATAGCACAGTGTGACCCAAAACCAGCACTTTACACACGCTTTTCCGTGACTTAAAAAGTTGATTATTGCACGGCGTAAACATCACGCCGTGCAATAATCGACTATTTGACGGCAAAAGCGTAGCGTAAGCGTAAAGTGCGGGTTTATGTCACACTGCTATCTATAAAATAATATACGATACTCGCAACTTAAGTTGTCTATTATTGCACGGCGTAGCATTCTCACTGCGCTCGGGTGCTAACTTCACGCCGTGCTATAATCGACTACTTAAGTCACACGTATCGTAATATACTATTATACACATGTTTCTTGTGCTCTCAACAATATTTCACATGTCACTCGTATAGTACATAGGTCCATTATGAGTCAATTAAACTGTCAATTCATCGTTTGATTATAAACTTGTATGATGTGATTTGTAAAGGTTAGTGTCATTTCTACGCACACTTATACGCTCTTGTTCTCTGGTGCGGACAAAATGACTCATGAAATATTTTCTAGGGAATGGATACTCTAAAGATGCGGCCACACCACGGCGTCCTGCGATCTGCGGGCGCAATCTCAGTAGGTGCTTTTCAATTGTTTTCTGATCGCGTTTGATGTGAACCAGTCGGTACAAATAATACTGCGCTATCTGATCACCGCCTAGATCACGCACGCAGGACGCCGCTGCGTGTCCGTACCTTAATGCGATAATTTCTATATAAAATATTAGAGGCCTTCATAGAATGATTTGTCTATACTAATGTAGTAAAAACTTTTCGATCAAAAGCTTTTTGTAAAGACGTTTTCATGTAAAATACTAATGATAACCATACATAAGTACTAGTCCAAATTGGATCGTCCCTATAATTTTCCATTACCATATATTATTGTATTGTCACCGAAGATATCTACCTAATAGAAACAAAGCATACATTGTGCATAGTCTCAAGAATTCATAAAAGGCTTGCTATTAAGTAAGCAGTGGGTGAAAGTTAATGCAATAAGCGTAAAGATCACCGCACAGGAACTCGATAGCTCTACTTATTGTTAAGCACGGTGGTCTATGACGTCATTGTGCTACTATTGTTGTCGCAAAACTACAGTTTATCAAGAAATTGATGGTACTTGCTACAAAAAATTGGCTTACAGCGGTAAGCTACTTTTGAGGTTATGGCAGCAGATTTACTCCTTCCGCCATAACCTCACGGTGTTCCGGCAGCACAAAGCCCGTGAGAGTCAGAGGTTTCAGGTATTCTAGATCTAGCGTGTTTACTATCTTCGTCTACATTATCGTTTACCACCAGGTAAGATAGTGGTCAAACGCTAGCCAATAAAAAACAAAAAATAAATCAAAGAAATTTGGAACATGGAATGACACAAATATCTATAGGTACAAACAATTGCGCGATTGTGGATTGGACAATTGTCGGTAATCCAGCGCCTAGTCGTTTCGTGCCATCTCCCGATTCCAGACAAGAAAGTTACGTATCTCCGTACGTATAGCAACAGCCCTCCAATGTCTCCTATTTTTATACATTGTCAAGAACATTTTGTCTCTTGTCAGTGGAGAAAAGATCACATCAGAGATCACACAACTTTTATCCGTCTGCTATGCTAAGAGGGTAGGTGAGACTGTGAGTGAGTTGCCAAATATTGGAAGAGTTCGAACGAATCAGGCAATAAATGTGTACCTAGTACCTACACGATACTTGAATATCAGAATGCTCTCTAAAAATTAAATGTCTTTGAGAAGTCGAGGGTATTGTTGCATAAAATTCATATTCAAAAACACTCTTCGGTATAAACTACTTATTATTAACTTATTATCACAGTTCTACTGATTACCTATTTACTTGTAGCAACAGTGCTGTAGTTAAACCAGCAATGTGATGCGTGAATTTTTACAGATCGTGTGGTTTGAGCTACCGTCACAGATTATATAATAGTTACTAGGCAGGAAAGCAGCAGTCGGATCGTAGTTAGAGATAGAATGGAGAGGAGGGAACAAATAGGAAAATATAGTTAAGAAGACGGTTCTTTCAGCGGGCGCGGCAGCGGATGCTGCAGAAAACCTCAAACGGAGGAAATATGCTACCATTGGTGATGAATACATATTTCTTCCGTTTGCGGTCGAAACAATGGGCCCATGGGGTCGAGATGCCCGAGGTTTTGTTAAGGAGTTGTCCAGACGCCTAATTGACATCACCCGTGACCAAAGAGCTGGCGCTTACCTCGGCCAACGTATTAGCCTAGCTATACAACGAGGTAACGTCGCTAGCTTTTTGGGAACATTACCGGCAGGTAGCGACCTAGGTTCTGTCTTTTATTTATAGTATAGATATTATTATTGTAGTTTATATAATCTTGATATTGTCATTAGGTAATTATTTTTAAGTTGTTAAAATAAAGTGTATATTGTTAAGAAGACATAATATAAAGTAATGTTGTAACATTTTATACTGGGCTATCATACCATCTATTCATTGCTAGAATCATGTATTCGCATATCTAAATTTTACACCGATAGAATTTCTCATCTCTATTGGTATTCCATTTGCGAATTGAAATCCCTCGCTGAATTACACAAATGATAAACAGTAGCAAAACATGATCGTTATTTGCTTATTGCTTAGAATGGTTAGATTATTCACACGCTCAAGTCCGCATACCAGTGCTACCAGATAGCGAATGCTATAGAAATATCGAAAAAAGCACAACATTTTTATAAAGCCAGCTAGTTTGGAAGATGCTGTATGGTTTGGACGAAATTATTATTCTTTCAGCGCTTCTTCTTACAACTACCGACCGGTTGTGCACTTCCAGTTTATTATATCTTAGGTATTATCCAACGGGACCTATACAGCCAGGGATAAACTAGGGGACAAATGTCATACGACACGTGTCGCCAGCGACGTTGGGTGAAGTGGCGCGACGTTGTCGGACTTCGCTCGACATGTCTGGCAACACTAACATCGCTACGGACATAAGTCGCGCGATGTCGCCAGATATGTCAGGCGAAGTTTTGCGAAGTCACACGAGATGTCGTGTGCTTCGCTTGACATGTCGCCGACACATGTCGTGGGATATATTTTGTCCCCTAGTGTATCCCTGGCTTACAAGTACATTCTATGCTTAGACTAAATCTATCATAGCATAAAATGAGGCTATTTGATTGGTTAGATCATGCCTAGTTAATTAATCACATGGTTTCATTCAAGAGTCGATTGGTACTTGAGTATCCCACTTTATGAAACTGTGATAATTATTTGTACTATTCATTACTCTGTGCTAATACTATAAATGCAAAATGTGTTTTTTCTCAAACTTTGTCATATTGAATGACAAAGCAAGTGCATCTGGTTCTAAAATTGCGGCAAATATTGTTTGTGTGTAATGTAGAATTTCATACATTGAAGCAATATTCACAAGGATAACGCTGCTTCATTCTTTCAAAGCCATCTAGATGCTTTTAAACAAACTGGATAAATGGAATCAAAAGAAAATGCATCAAGGAAAGAAAAAAAAAATAACATACTTACACATATAACGATAAACACATAGAATACTTTCTAAAGCGCGAGCATTTTTAAGCTAATCAGGTTAGTTTAATAATGCTACCTAGGTACCAGCCTTAAAATAGTTCTTTCTTTAAATAGCGTTTAATCTAGTTCTGACATCACTATAATATCGTTTAAAAACTAAAAAACAACCGACTTCAATGCCGCGCTATTCATTTTCAGTACCAATTTTGAGATGTTTATCTCAATATCTCTGGAGATACTTATCATACCTCAATAAAATTACCATGGTACCACACTTGGGATATCTCCTTTCGAACAAAAAAGAATAATCGAAATCGGTTCATAAACGACGAAGTTATCCGCGAACAAACATTAAATATATATATATATATATATATATATACGGTCGAATTGAGAAACCTCCTCCTTTTTTTGAAGTCGGTTAAAAATGGCAACACCACCGCATACCATTTAGGCCCCTGATACATTGAAAGTTGTGCTCCACTTAGAAGCCGATGACATAAGGCAGGACTCAGTGTTGCAACTTTGCTCTGATTCGTGACCGAACTCGAATGCCCGGAAGAGTCCGTCCTACTTACAAATCATTTTTCGTGGTCGCAATTACCTTTAGAAACAAAATTTATAATCTACAACGGTTAAGCAGGTTACGAGATATCATGGGTCATATTTGTCATGGTATTGTCATTTGTGAGTTGTGAGACGGGTTGTTGTGGAGTTTCGGCAATGTTTTTGCTATAGTGGTTTTGGTTGATATTAAGTAAGTAATTCGCTGCGTGGATTGCTTTAATTTTCACTACAAACAACTATTTTATACCAACTTAGAGCAATAGGAGCATGTACTGCCTATCCGCCTGGGGCGGTACCATAACTTCGCCAATTAATTCAGCCGTGAAATAATAATGTTTTTCGTTTGAATGGAAAAGTGTCCAGAGAAAGTAGCACGTATAAGGAGGAGAGACTGGAAGAGACCTGTACACTCGCGATCCCATTTGTGTTAATATATATTTTTTATTGTTTAATCGAGATCCTCAGAGATCAAACACCTCAACGAACATCAAAAAATGTATCGTGCAGCACATACGGTCGGTTTTTTGCAACCAACTTCCGAAAAGGATGTGGTTATCAATTTATCTATATGACTCCTCTAATTGTTTGAATCGAATGATTACTTCATTCATTCACATCTCCACGGTGATTCCATCATAATATTCATTGAAATCTGATGATGAGTATCTCTAGATATAAGGTGATAAGCATCTCAAACTTACTACTGAAATAGATACACGCGGGATGTGAAGTCGGTTTTTTAGTTCTTAACTATCTTACGTAGTATTTACATTCTCTTTGACTATCTTAATTATACCGTATAAAATAAATGATGAATTGAATTAATCTCATCTAGTAGACGCCAAAGGTCTTATTGCAACATTCAACAAAATTCTGATACAGTTTATTATCAAAAAAAAAACATTGCGCGAAATTAGTTCTAATAACGCCACACATTTCGTAAACAGCTAAAAAAAATAATTGTCATCCGTAAGTTGGCAAGAATTAGATTTTTTCGCCATTCGCTATTGTGGTCTACATGGTCGAACAGATTAACTCAATATTTGAGTTCTTGACATAATTGCACGGTACATTTTCTAAGAATTTAAAAGCAACAATGGTATTTGATGACTTAATTTTGGGAACTTCTGTATCTATAGCGATTGAGGTGTTACTGAATTGTGGAGTAGGATTTTTAATTGTATAGTATAAGTCAGCCACGTGTGAACATGGATAATTAAGGGCCTACTGGCGAGAAGCAGGAGTAAATGTAGGCTTTGTGGTGTGGTCGGTTATTTTGTTATCTAGAATTATAAGAAAAAAATCTAAATCAAACGTTGAATACAATAAATATCATTGTAATCATAGTCAAATGTGTGTTGAACCCGCATGGTTGACGACGCACTTAACATGCACTTGACTTTATTTTCAATAAAGTGTTGTTCAAATAAACTAACACTTATCTGAGTTCAACACTATTTTTCCCATAGTTGATTTTATGAACTTATTTATTAAGGTATATGTATCTATTTTTAACCGACTTCAAAAAAAGGAGGAGGTTTCTCAATTCGACCGTATATATATATATATATATATATATATATATATATATATATATATATATATTTTTTTATATTTGTTCGCGGATAACTTCGTCGTTTATGAACCGATTTCGATTATTCTTTTTTTGTTCGAAAGGAGATATCCCATGTGTGGTACCATGGTAATTTTATCGAGGTATGATAAGTATCTCCAGAGATATTGAGATAAACATCTCAAAATTGGTACTGAAAATGAATAGCGCGGCATTGAAGTCGGTTATTTTTAGGTTTTAAACGATATTATAATAATATCTATTTAGTTACAATGTATATGTATCTATGATATGTATTATGTTTGTGTATATGTGTAAGTATTAATTTTAAGTATATTCATATATATGTTAACTTATAGCTGCACACCCCCGCAATATTATAATTTGGAAATCCTCTCCATTCAAAGGTTGTCTGGTAGATATCGCTCTAAGCGATAAGACCGCCCATTGTACTACCGATATCTTATGTTCTTCTGTTACTTTTGTTTGTTTTTTGTTCTTGGTGTGCAATAAAGTATTATTCATTCATTCATTCATTCATTAATCTAGTGACACTGCATGCGCAATTGATAAACATGAGTTATAAAAATAATGACGCAATTATAAAGACTTAGAGATATACCTAGAGTGTGCTACTACGCTTAAAAAAGAAAATCATTTTTTTTCATATGTTTGCCTCATGCATTGTTTTAGTCTAAAACCATCTTTGTATTATTGCCATTCTAATGAAAACGGTTAGGGGCACATCGGTTGGATGGTATTAAAGTCTCTAATGGACGGAGGTAGAAACATTTTTTGTGATTTATAGATATAGAAGATAGATTGTCAATGTAAAAGTCGATTTTGGCAATGAAGTCGTAATCATGATAATCTGTGATTTTTTTTTAATTGAAAATAATAAAAAAATCACAGATCGTCATTTTCCTTCTGAGATCGAAATGATCCTATCAATGGAGATACCTAAGATATTTTAATGATAATTTCAGTTTCTGAACGTGTCGTGTACGCTTAGTACATAATAATTCAGCTACAAACAGAAATGAAAGGCCTATTACCCAGTATAAACATGCACCGTATACATAAGTGAGAATTACAAGAGCCAATTACGTGAATTTATTGAGATTTAGAGCCGTTAACAAGCTTCAAATTGTTCTAGTTATCTTATTATTGGTCCATATAGTATTTCGCCATTTCATGATTTACATTGTTTATTCCAACTAGTTATCCTGGCCTATTCCATGTGTTTTTATCAGTCAAGTTCAACCGTACAACTAAACGGAAATTAATTCCGCTTAGTTCAATTGATAATGAACAGATTATAGATATATAGATGGGTAGGGGACAAACAGAGTGTAGGGGTGTTAAAATTTAAGTATTTTCTTGCTGGAAGTCTCAAAGGCAGCGTGATGTTAGACCTATAATAATTAAGATCGTTGAAAAAACTAAAAATTCTACATCTCATGCCGCGTTTTCAGAAATTTTCATTTTCAGAACTTCTTAAAGCGACAATGTTATCTAAAATATGTAAGTAAATGTGTATATAATATACGGCAATAATAAAAAAAATAAAAAATTAATAGTGTCCTGCTTGTCTGGAAATGTAAGACGGAAATAATACTAAAGGCCTGCTGAAGGTATTCTGTTAATGATCGTATGCAAATTGGATGCCTCATTTCCTTTAGATAAAGAGCTATTGACATCGGAAAATTTCGTAAATTCAGTAGCGGTTTAACAGGTACTTACAGATTTTGTAGATCCATAAATTCTGAAGTAAGATTTCTCCATAATTTTGACTTTGTAATCTAATCCTGCGAACCTTCTAATTGGCGAAGCTTGGACTTGTATTATTTAGAGGGTGACCATGACGCTTAGAAGTGATGGATAAAATAATAAAGCCCAGTTTCACCGAATTGCTATAGATATTATAACACTGTACAAATGTTGTCAAAAATCTGCCAGATACTACCTACTAGGTAGGCCTTCTAGGAACTTATCTGACAGATTTTTGACAACTAGCGTCGTCTGTCTGATGGTGATTTGAAATCTTTTCATGAACTGGTGAAACTGGTCCTTAGTGTTATAATCATAATTTTTTATCGTCACCATAGCATGCTTGATCACACTGTTAAGTATAAACATGTCCAACATAATCTAGAGTCTTTTTGTATAGTCCGCAATTTTTCCGATATCGTCAATCCACCATGTTATTGGACGAATGCCGTTTTATAAAGAACTAGCAGCCCGCCCCGGCTTCGCACGGGTAGAACATATATGCCTACAAAATTTGCATCAGTTTGTTGCATCGAATATAAAATATGAACATATTTAACAATCATCGTCATATTTCATCCAATTTACACAAAACCTTAACGAATTCTGCACCTAAACCTTCCTCATACACACTCTGGCTATTGTTGAAAACCGTATGATAATCCGTTCAGTAGCTATGGAGATTATTGCGAACAGACAGACAGACGCAGTGATGGACTTTGTTTTATACTTATTTACGTAGTGATATTGGACGGCCCTTTTGGCGTAAAGGATAGTTACCCTGATTCTGACCCGACGGTCGTTGGTTCTAATCCTAGCTATATACCTACCAATGAAAGTTTTATGTGCATTCATGAATCATGAGTTTTCGTACAGTGGTAGTGGGATCATTAAATCTACCAAAAAGTAGCTTACCACCAAGGAGAACATCTGCCGCCGTAACCTTACGGCGTTCCCCGACGCAAAATGTAGGGGTAATATACGTTTAACGTGTGTATCTGTCTGTGTGTCTGTCTGTAGCATCTTAGCACCTAACCGGACGAACCGATTTTGTTTTTATTATTGATCGTTTTTTTTTTTGTTTGATAGATGTCTTCATCGAGAGTTTTCTTAGCTTTGATTCATGAAAATTCGTTGAATCGTTTTAAAACTATAGAGCTTTTTTCTAGTTAATTGCGCTATGAAATCAACTTTCATAGGTCTGATAAATTCGAAAATCTTCTTCTTCAACGATATTGTCAGAACATCGAATCATTGACCTGATGCTGGGACATCTCCTGGACTCTACAGAATCCTCAAATCCTCACCAACTTACAGCTCAGATTTTAAATGTCGTGTTTAGAGTCATAGGAATGCTTTTAATGAAAAGATTATACATAGATCAGTCGGGGTGCTTTAAAATATTATATTATTATATATATATATATATATATAGATGAATATTATTTTATACAATAGATCATATTATTATACTACATTGACTTCAAATTGATTGTGATCGGTGGGGATCTACAGCATAGCTAAGCTTATAATAATATTTTCGTAGTAACTATGACCTAATCTGTGGTTTCACAGCAAATATTTTATTAATTTTGCGATGCGTGTATGTGAAATTCGTGATATCTTCTAGAGTTTTCATTTGAATTATATACTGTAAAGGACAATTTTAATCTTTAATATGTGGCCAACCTAATTTACGTAATTATTTGGATAAGGATCAATACTATATACTTGAAAATAGCCTTGGAAGTTATGTAATATTTTTTAACAAAAATTTTAAGATTAAAATGTCTACTGTGGGTCAACCTTAAGAGATAGACATATGCTGTCCCGGACTTTTTTGTAGGTCTTATTAAGTTGTACAACTCTTGCAAAGAAAATATTCTTCTATCTATTTTCAATTAAGTAGCGTTCGTAAGAAACGTGTTTTTTCGACCGTTTTTTTGCCGACTTAGGTTGCAAATTAGGTCTCCACGAATGTACCTATGATTTAAACGGGATAATATATAGCCTATTTTCATTCCGAAAGTCCATTCTATGTATTAGTGAAAGAATTTTTTAAATCGGTTCAGTAGTTTTTGGGCCAAATCATTACAAACATACAAAAATACAAATGTTCTCTCTTTACAATATTAGTATAGACAAATACAAAACATCTATCAATCTATCTATCTATCTATGTATTGGTCAAACGACCACTGTCTTGCCGGGTACAATCCAACAAAGTTACCAACACTTAGCTACCCTAGTGTCCATTAGGACATTTACAAACGTGTACCGAGATGGTATCACCGTCGCGTGTACTTCTCAATGGTATTTGGACTCGCATACTTGTCCCGATTTGTATAGTGAATTGCGTTTGGACATGATTATAATCGTATTATGTTTTAAATCAATCTCATGTTACTTTTAGCGCGGTGATATAGTTAGTACCTATGCAATAATATATTTATGTGTTAAAAATTATCCGACTGATATAATAAATGTGAAAGTCCATAATTATATTTGTTATTCAATCACGCCAAAACGACTGAACGGATTTTGATGAAATCAGACATACAGTTAGTTTATTCTTTTTATTTTTAATACGCTTTTATTAGCTTCAGACGTATGTATGTTTGTATGTTAGTATGTAACGGAATCTTTGAACATGATTTTAACCCCCTTCAAAACGTCGGATTAACTCGAAATTTGGCATACTTATTAAGGACCGATGACAATTCAATATTTTAAACATTTTGACCCGTTATCCTTACTAGGATAATCAGGATTACGCTTTTAAAAAAATTCGACTTAAAAATGAAAAATAAATAATAGTTAACGCTTAACTAAAACGCTTTTTTTACAATAAAATAATTTTGTCTTACACTATTTTTAATTCAAATTTATGAAATTTATTTTCTATTTTTTAGTTGGATTTTCTATAAAAGCGTTTTTTTTTAGTTTTTTTAAACTATTTTTTATTTTAATATCGTATAGGACAGCGTTGTACAACTATTTCACCTGTTTTAAGTGATGATGCGGTCGAGGACGGTAGCACGCTAGGTCTAAAATGGAAACTGACTCTGAAAGTCAACTGCTTTGGCGACAGATCTTCTATCTTAAGAGTGTAGTTGGCCAGGTAAACACTAAACAGTGTCCAGACACCTTGCCGGGTGTTTCTTAACGATGTTTTTCCTTCACCGGAATACTACTGTGAAATGCGCACAAAAACATTTTTAATCTATAAATCCATTGGTGCACGGTGGAGTTTTCAACCCGCTACCAATGGCGTCAAAGCCAACCATTCTCCCACTGCGCCAATAGGCTTTCAAACACATAAGTTTTACGTGCCATCGTCAGACTATCATAAAAAAGGCAGACAGATTCGTGCCGAACACCCGAGTGACCGCAAGTTCAGTAATACCAAATTCTTCAGTAATAATTTTCCGCCCCAGTCCGGCATAGTCAATACGGCATGATTACTACGTAAGCAACGCTGCAAAGTAATACTGCACGGAAGCGTCCGACCCTGCTGCCGCTTGGCAGCAAATTGAGCGCGGAAGCGTATTACTCAAGTATTTAGTATTACTGAACTTGCGTTCACTCGGGTGTTTGGATGAATCCGTCTGCCTTTTTTATGATAATTTGAGGTGCCATCATTATTAATTTGTTATTATGTAAGACGTCATCGCTCACTACCAGGCAAGTGTACTGTAGTATTAAACTAAATAACTTAGCTAATAAATAACAATCGACATTAATAAGCATCTATTGCAGCTTGAGCCTTGAGATAATGAGCTCTCTGACACTTGATTTTACCACAGAATAAAGAACTGTAATATATAGTATTCAAGCATTGCTTCTAATACTTCCTTATACGCGGATTTTTGAACGACCGTGGCAAAGAAAAAATATTATTTCCCACAGTCGTTAAAACTTCAATATTTCAAATTATATGCCTACTTACAACAATTTGGGAAAGAAGGTTTTTCGGTGTAAAACGCGAAAAAGTGCGTGTGCTCTCATTGTATTATTTGCTAAAGTTAACAATACAATGTTTAAAAACATGCTATTTATATTCACACCAAAATTCCACTGGAAATCTCAAGTTAAGTCCACATTTTTACTGAGGGTCAGACTTGGACTATGATTTCAACTTGACCTGAAAATGTTGACTGAGACTGAGAAAATCTTCTCTAGATGTCCAAACCACCTAAGCATCCTTTTCTCTATCTTTGTCACTACATCTTCTACTACACCACAACATTCCCTTATCCATATTTTATAGATACAATTAAAATTCCAACCACATTATGTACTAACTTAGAAACTAGTCCATTCGTTCTGTCAAAGGTAAAATTATGGCAGCAATTGAACTAAAACATTGAACTAATAGCAAAGTAGCTTTTGGTCATTTATTTTACTGTTATTCGTTGTGAAGTCTACATTGTATGCTGTCAAGGGTATGCAGTTTATGAAGTGTTTATTAGGTGATTAAAGTACTATTTATTACTAGTATTTTACACATGAAGTGGGTGCCTGCTTACTACAAATAAAGGAAGGATCGATCTTACATTATATATAATAAAAAAACAGTAGTAGGTAACTTATGAATGAGGCACATAGGAAAAATACTATTCTGTATTCTTTGTCTGAGGGAATTAAATGTCATGGCGTCGGAATAAGCTGTCAAAATCTATGAAAATGTTAGCGTTAGAGGCGTTGTTTCACCTACGTGTGACTTTATTAGACACGCCATTATTAAATAGAGCGTTTGCAGTCTCAGGAGTGCTGATAAAAAATATACTTTTTATTTGGACACATCATACGAATTCTGGGCATTATTTTGTACATTTTAAATTTAAATATGTTTTGAAAATGCTAATGTTATAGGATGACAATAGCACGGTACTTACATATTTTCAAAATACTATACTGGAACTGTAATTAATGGAGAGTAGGAAGGCCTCTGCACAGCGGTAGGACACATTGCAATCTTTACAGCACATTTGACTGATCTTCTCAACCCAACTTGTTCTACCTATTACACCAACTTATCAGTGCATAGAACTCATATAGATCATAAACAACAAAGTATTTTACAATTACGTGCAATTTCTAGCACAAAAAAGGAACTAAGCGCGTGTAAAACACGTCGTAAAGCCACAGATTAATACATCAGTTTCTATACAAGTACAGATAAATGCATTGCGAAGCAGCTTGTCCCTTCATTAGCTAACAATTGCAATACAACTGCACCTAATAACTTTCTATTTGAACAAAGCACTACCAAGATACTTAATAGATTGGTTATATAAGACATGCCTAGCTAACCTAATAGGTTCATAAAGATCTGACAATAGATGTTTGAATAGTGAGGTAGGTTCTCTGACAAGGACGCCAGAGGTAGCCGGCTCAAATCCCCGCCATGAACCAATAGATTTTAGTATCGAGAAATGTATGTGCGCATTTCACAATGTCTGTCTAGTGAAGAAAAAGTCTCGTCAAAAAACTTAAGACCCCCGGCATGATGATATGGCACTATCTAGTGTACGCCGCCAGCTATCACCCTCATGTTGGAAAATCTGTCACCAATCACTTAATGTGTTCCGGCAGCTGTTCGTGAGAGCCAATTTCCATTCAAGGCCTAGCATGCTACCATCCTCAACCGTATCATCATTGATCACTTACCAAAAGGCGGACAGACGCTAGTGGGCTAGCCTATCAGACGGTAAACAAATGAACAATGAACACTACTGTATTGCTCAGCTGAAGCCTACCGCTAACTACTGGCGACCATTACACGTTTAACATCACCTTGGGATCATGTGTTATGTTTTCGTACCCCAAACTCAGCGTTTCGATTATGTATTTTATTAGGGCTACATTTGTTAATCTAATTGTCAGCCACAATTAGAAAACTTCATAGGTAATACTTAATCAAAATTTAAAACCACCCCTGTCAGTCGGGGGCTCCGACTGATCTACCTATACCTAATCTGTTTATTGAGACCATGCTAATGAGCCCAAAGACATTATCTCTGCTGCAAGTTGGTGAAAAGTTGAGTATTCTGCAGATTCCAAGAGTTGTCCCAGTATTAGGTTAATGCTATCATGTTCTCACTATAGATCTTTGAAATAATAGGATACCGAATTTCGAATTGATCAGAACTATGAAAGTTGATTTCATAGCGTCAACTAGAAAAAAGCTTATAGTCTTGAAATAGCTAAATAGATGAACTGACGGACGAACTCGATTAATACACCTAATAAAACAAAGAAATTAAATAAAAATCGGTAAGTCTGTTTGGGCGCTACGATGTCACAGACAGACAGACTCATATACAGATACACACTTCAAACTAATTACACCCCTTCTTTTTGCGTCGGGGGTCAAAAATAGGTTCAGATCATGAAGGAGTAAATTGTTTAATCCAAAGTGCTGAGAAAATTCATTTAGTTATCTATTTTTAGATCAATTTTGTGATCGGATCGAAGCATTATTCAACACGTCACTTATATCTAGAGGTAGTAAAGCATAGCTTGATTAATTCGATGTGTGTGAATAAGGCTAAAATTATTTAGGAAGGTTTATTTTACACGAGACATATTAATTCAATTTGTTTAATAGTAAAAGGTAAATTGGTGTGTGTGTGTTGGTTCCCACACTCATGTATGGTAGTCAATGTTGGGTATGGCAGAAGAAACATGAAAACAAAATTAATGCTGTAGAAATTAGATGTTTGAGAAGTATGATCGGAGTGACTCTGATGGATAAGTTGGAGAACAGCGTGATAAGGGAATGTTGTGGTGTGGTAGAAGATGTAGTGACAAAGATAGAGAAAAGGATGCTTAGATGGTTTGGATCTAGAGAGGATGGATAAAGAAAGATTGACGAAACAGATTTATGAGACGAGTGTGAATGGGCCAGTTGGTAGAGGCCGACCTAGGCGAACGTATCACGACCAGATCGGAGACGTTTTAAAAAAAGGCCAAGTCAAAAGTACCTATAACCGGCGAGCATGTATGAAGGCGCTCATGAAAGTGGAAGAAGCGAAGGAGGTATGTCAGGATCGTAGCATGTGGAAAGAAGTAGTCTCTGCCTACCCCAACGGAAAAAAGGCGTGATTGTGTGTATATGTGTATGTGTAAATTAGTGAATTTAAAGAGAATTGTGTTGAGATCGCGAATACTGCCTTAACATAAATAAAATAATAAAATTGTTTAAAAATCTATCAGAAATATAAAGAAAAAAATATATCTATCTAATAATAACCAATTTCACATGCCACGCAGCGCAGTTGTTCATATTTCTTGATTGCCCTAAGTTATCAAGGTGCTGATAGTAAGTTTAATCTGTATACAGCCTAAATGTAAATAGTGAAAACCATTCCGGCATTGCTCCACGCGATACTTCTATCAGATTGATCGACTAATTATAGTTTTCAGCGTAATCTGAGGCGTTATGTATAACATTTTGAAATAATCTGGCGACATAAGTTTGCGAAAGTGGTACAGTCCTCGCAATTAACGTGAAAGATATCGGTGCGAAACCGTATTTATTGAGTTTACTCAACGATATTCATAATTAAACAGTAACTATTAAGGTATAACCACACCGCGGCGTCCTGCGTACGCGATCTAGGTGGCGATCGGATAGCGCAGTAGTATTTGTACCGACTGGTTCACACCAAACGCGATCTACGGCGATCAGAAAACAATAAAAATTTAGATCGCAAACACGCACGCGGACGCAGGACGCCGCGGTGTGGTCGTACCTTTAAACGGCACAAAAGCACTGATTATAGTAGTATTTTACTACTTGGTAACTGTGCTAATGAACAAAGTCAATGATGTTATAAAATAGTTATGTAAAGTCATAAATAAAGCAGGTCCAATACAATTTATAGACTTGCGTGGACAGGGTTCCGAACTGAAAGAGCAACAATGTATAGTTCAAACAACAACAAAACAAAAAATATTTATTAAAATTAACTAAAAACACGTTTTTCGAGGAGTTGACTTGTAACCGTTGAAAAATTCCGAACTAAAAAAAACTGACTTCAAATGCTGCGCTTGACATTTTCTACAGAGGCAAAGAATAATTAATAGTATTACTTAACAGAGGTACTTATCCATAGAAATATTAATAACCTTATTATTATTATTTCTCTGTACTTATCAGATCTCGATGAAATCACAATGAAATAAACTTTTGGATACAAAAAAAAATTATGAAATTCGTTCTTCAATTGACATAAAAATTGGTAAACATACATAAGAAAAAAATTACATACAGAAGAACTGAGAACTTCCTCCTTTTTAAAGTCGGTAAAAATATGCAAACTAGCGCTTGACTAAAGATAGTGAGACATCGTTTGGTTCATGCAGTTTTAACATAATCAATCTAGAGCAGTAAGTAATATGTTAAATAAGTATTACTTATAATTAGTTCTTCTTACGTTAAAAAATTAAAACCGACGAGGAGAAAGGAAGGAAACGAAAGGATAACAAGTGCTGAGACCCAAGTAGGTATGCAGTTTAATTAAAGTTGAATTTTTTTATCTTCTTCTTCTAATACTATAAGAATCTTTGTCCTGACATACTGACTGACTGACTGACTGACAGACAACGCACAGCCTAAACCGCTGGTCATAGAGACTTAAAATTTGGAGGGTATATTTGTCTTAGTACCTAAGGGTGTACTAAGAAAGGATTTTCCAAAATTCACCCTTTTAAGGGATGAAATGGGGGTTCAAAGTTTGTATGGAGAAACAAGATTAGATAGTTTTTTCTATTCGAAACTTCACACAAGTGCTTTAGTAAATAAATAAGTAAATACGTGTTTCAGGCTTTTTTGAAATTCCACCCCTTAGAGGGTTAAATGGGGTACCAAAGTCTGAAAATAAATATTGTTTCGGATTGCGCTGAAATTTGGCATGCAGATAGTTATTTTGACGTAGGTATCCGCTAAGAAAGTATTTTTCAAAATTCACTCTTCAAGGGGATGAAACGGATGTTCAAAGTTTGAACCGATTCGGCTTTTACTTCTTTGATGTTTTTTATGATAGAAAGGTTTTTACAAAATAACATTTTTAAGTAAATAAACGAAGTCTAACGCGGGCGCAGCCGCGGGGCACTTCTAGTTTATAATATTTTCATGGATTGAAAAAGCATTATTGAATATGTATGTATAATAATTTTATTCAAACAGGCCATGCTTACATATAAATAATGTATCTTAAACAACGTTGATTAAAAGGCGCGCTAATAGAATTAGTATCCACTGTTCGTCCACCGGTGATTTATCGTGTCGTTCGGTACAGTGACTTATTTTATACATTTAATTTGATATAAATGCATATAGGATGTCAACAGGTATTTAGCCAATTTATGTGTAGCCCTGCCAATTTATGTAATTTACTGGAAACAGTTCCGGTTTTGATTAATGTTACAGTGGCCTAAATAAAAGGAATACTTTGTTTTGTATCCTAATGACACCTAAATAATTAAAAGTAAAAAAAAACTAAACTAAACGAAAATTAAGGGATGTCCGTGTGGTAAAGTGCCAAGAACGCTGGCTGCATTCCCGCGTTGAATCGCTAAAGAAATTCTTTCTTTTTAAAAAGTTGTTCCACTCAGATCCTACCTCTGGATTCCGTACAGCGAAGAGTCATTAGAATTATCGATAATTTAGATCTCGCGAAATAACTGGAGCCTCTCAGCCTCTGAGATTGGTGCGCTCAGTTTCTTCTAAAAGATCTTTAATTGGGATTTATCTAAGGAACTCTTCAACCTCATTTCAGCTTCGCAATTTTATTACCGAACATTCTCGACATATGCAACCGACAACGCACCTGATTAAGTTCAATAGATCTTTCCTTTCGCTTACTTGTAAAATGTGAAATGAGTTTCCCACTGAGATCTTCTCACTTATATACAATCGGATTTTTCAAGAGACAAGTTAAAAGTCAAAGTCCAGTACCAAACGTCACTGATGATGCAGGTGTTCATAGGCGACGGTGATAGCTTACCATCATTCGGGCCATTCCCTTATATGTCGCCTGATTAAAGATCAGCATGTTAATTAACAATTATCTACAACAAATGCTGTTATTATTTATAACACTTATAAATTAAAAATTTAAGAAACCCCTGACCATCTTTATCTTCAAAACAATCAGATCTGTAAAAGTTGCTCTACTTATCCTTATCAACTAGAAAAGAGCTGACGATCTTCAAATGGCTGAACATATTTGTAATCGTAGTTACATTATCTACCATAATCATCATCATCTTCCTACCTTTATCCCGCTCAAGTGGGGGTGAGGCATCGATGTCATAGCAATTGCTATGACGTCGATGGGTCAAGGCATCTTTCCTTACGCCAACGGGGCGTTAAGGCGATTCTTACACTGCACCGCATCATGCAGCGTAGCGCGGGAGTGCGTGTTCTTACGTTGTTTGCAAGTATCTGTGTTTGTATAGAAAACACGCGTAGTCCAACACACTGAACACGCATTCACGCGCATGTTTCCAAAAAATCAATACAAAAAATCTGCATGCGGACGCAGATCTGCACTCAAGCACGGAGACGCGTGGCTCCGCCGCCACGCACCCGGGCAATGTGTATATCACCTTAGACACCAACAACTTTAAATTTTACTGCCGAATGAAATATTCCTAATTTAAATAATTGTACCTAAGTAAGTTGTTGGATTTTATGTGTATAAGTACTAACTTAAATATAGGTAGGTAGACAGATATCTGAAACCAGCACAGACAGCTACAATATTTTCCAATACCTATATTTAAGTACATTGTTTGAAAATTATTGGTTCATTAGACAAAATGTTGTCTAAATTATATTGGTTTTACAGCTATTGCCTTGCAGCGCTACCGTTTTGGGTGTCCTTGCCACTATAGTTGGTGTTTATGAAAATGTTGTTCGGCTGCCTAGATCAAATAGAACTAGAGTTTTGTAATTAAAGCAACGGGTTTTTACTAACTACGGCAAAGCCAAAACTAAGGGTTTTATTTTAACAGTAACTGTGGACATATATATTTGTTAAACTGTAAGTTACACCGTGCAGCGGCTAAATTACTTATTAGATTTTGATGAATGTTAACGCGGGGTGCAATTTTCCATACAAATGTATTCCGCCGATTCCTCCCTGGAAAATGCTTGTAGATAAAAAAAATGTTTTTACTAAAATCAAGGTCTGCTGTAGCTACGCCCCAGTCATTTTTTTTTTGACCAACCAATTGCAAATAGAAATATGACTGTTAAAAATCTTAAAGAGGAGATTAAAAAGCTTATATTTCTTTTTGCAATTGCTTTATCAAAAAAAGCAAATGAATGGGGCGTAGCTACAGCAGACCTTTATTATTTGTAGAAACATGTTTTTGTCTAGAAGCAATTTCCAGGGAGGAAACGGGGGAATACATTTGTATGAAAAATTGCACCACGCGTTCCCTGTTAAGGTTATCACTGTAACTATAATCACTACCCGGCACTCAACCAGCACGGCTTTGTCATTTGGCTTTCACACTTATCGCCAGGTGGTCCACAAGTGGACGCCACGTGGTCAACCAGTGAACAAACTCGACACTTCGATTTTGAGCATAATAGCGGAGACTTTAGGCTCGTTTCTTATCACTCACTGAATTAAATATTATAGACTAGCTGTGCCCCACGGTTTTACCCGCGTATACATCGTTCCCGTGGGAATATCAGTATAAAAAGTATATCCTATGTATATCCTCTGTTATTCCAGGGTCTAGGCTATCTATATACCAAATTTCAGCTCAATCGGTTCAGTAGTTTTTTGCGTGAAAGTGTAACAAATATCCATACATTCATACAAACTTTCGCGTTTATAATATTAGCAAGGATTGTATCATTACATGTTTCGTACTATATGCTCGGTTCTCTTCACTCGCTGATGTCGGAAATGCTCGAATATGAACTGTAATATAACAAATGCTGCCGGCGAGGGACAACTCTTTTTAGTGTCATTTACTAGGTAAAGGTAAAAGTAAAGGTCAAAGGTTTGTAATACATCATTCAAAAATGGATCACGCAACAACACGTAAATTTTATCTAATAATCAATTAAGTAAAAGCATAAATCTATCTCAATAATAATCGGTCATTAATATAACTTAAAACCGTTTTATGATAAACTGTTTTACGAATCAATTTACTCTGCTACATTAGATATTTCCGTTTTGTGTAAATCAATCATTAACCACGCCTCCTATATGGAAGCAATCATAAATCTGGTATTTCATTTGTGTTTTAATATGGTGTAAGGTCATCGTAATTGATTGACACAGTTTTTAGGGTGCCGTACCTCAAAAGGTAAAAAAGGAACCCTTATAAGATCACTTTCTTGTCCGTCTGTCTGTCCGTCTGTCACCACTGATTTGAATAGTGATGAGGGTACTCTCGTGCATTGTGTGTGTTAATAAATTAGAAGATATCATTATTATAATTTAATTTTATGTATAATATTGTAAAACATTATAAAAGGTCATATCACAAGGAAGACGTCAATGTAAACTTATTTTTGCTAGTGTTTAAATTTTGCATGCCAAGGCTTGGCGAAATATGCTTAACGATTTAAAAAGAATATCATCATTATGGACCATATTACATGCAAATAAACTATTTCTATTTCAGGTACATTCGCGGAGACCTATTTTGCAACCTAAGTCGACAATAAAACGGTCGAGAAAACACGTTTTTACGTGATGCTGCCTAAACGGAAATAGATATAAGAAATGTGTCTATGTAAAATTTATAGAACTTAATAAGACCTATAAAAAAGTCCGCGATAGCATATGTCTATCTCTTAAGGTTGACTCACAGTAACCATTTTATTCTTTAATCTATACTATAATAATGTTATAAAGAGAGAACAATTGTATTTTTGTATTTTTGTAATGATTTGGCTCAAAAACTACTGGATCAATTGAAAAAATTCTTTCACTATTATATAGAATGGACTTTCGAAATGAAAAAAGGCTTTATATTATCCCGTTTAAATCAAAGGTACATTCGTGGAGACCCAATTTGCAACCTAAGTCGACAAAAAAACGGTCGTAAAAACACGTTTCTTACGAACGCTGCTCAATTGAAAACAGATGGAAGAATATTTTCTATGGAAGAGTTGTACAACTTAATAAGACCTACAAAAAAATCCCCGACAGCATATGTCTATCTCTTAAGGTTGACTCACAGTAACCATTTTAATCTTTAATTTTTTGTTAAAAAATATTACATAACTTCCAGGGCTATTTTCAAGTATATAGTATTAATCCTTATCCAAATAATTACGTTAAATAGCTTGGCCACATATTATAGATTAAAATTGTCCTTTACAGTATATAATTCTAATGAAAACTCTAGAAGATATCACGGATTTCACATACACGCATCCCAAAATTAATAAAATATTTGCAGTCAAACCACAGAATAGGTCATAGTTACTACGAAAATATTATTATATCATGATATGTACTGTGATCGGTATGCGTTTCTCTATGTTGTGTTTCACTATTTCACTTTTTTTATTTTTTTTGTATAAAAATTGTCTGAAGTACTGAAACACACAGTTACATGTATGGTTGGTTTTAACCTACTTTAATTTCTTTTTAAATATTCTGACGTAAACAATTGGATGACAGCTGAATGGTTCATTACTTATTTTTTTATAATTCAAAGCGTTAAATTCTGCTTTTGCTATGTTTACTTGATAATTGGTTATGATTTATTTTATGATTTATGATTTTGACGTGTATATGTGCGTATATTTATACTGCCTACATACTGAATAAATGCTTTGATTCTTTGATTCTTTGATAGGCTTAGCTTTTCTGTAGATACCCACCGATCATAATCAATTTGAAGTCAATATGGTATTATAATGTGATCTATTGCATAGAATAATACTGATCTATATATATAATAATATCTTTTCATTAAAAGCATTCCAATGACTCTAAAAAAAACATTTAAAATCTGAGCTGTAAGTTGGTGAGGCTTTGAGTATTCTGTAGAGTCCAGGAGATGTCCCAGCATCAGGTCAATGCTTCCATGTTCTTACAATATCGTTGAAGAAGAAGATTTTCGAATTGATCAGACCTATGAACGTTGATTTCATAGCGCAATTAACTAGAAAAAAGCTCATAGTTTTATAACGATTGAACGAATATTTCATTAATCAAAGCTAAGAACACTCTCGATGAAGACATCTATGAAACAAACAAAAAAAATAACAATAATAAAATCAAAATCGGTTCATCCGGTTGGGTGCTAAGATGCTAAGACAGACACACAGATACACACATCAAACGTATAATACCCCTACTTTTTGCGTCGGGGAACGCCGTAAGTTAGTGGTAAGCTACTTTTTAGGGTTCCGTAGCCGAATGGCAAAAAACGGAACCCTTATAGATTCGTCATGTCTGTATGTATGTCTGTCCGTCCGTATGTTAAAGCCATTTTATTCCAAAACTATATAGATTAGATACTGAGAAGCGCTTTCCGATTTTTGGTGTAGTGTAGTAAGTGGTAAAATATGTGTCGTCCCCCCCCCCCTCTAACTTTTAAAGTAATGGAGTGAAAAATCTATAAAAAATATATTCTGTAGATCTCAATAAAAACTTTCAACGAAGATTGGTTTGAACGAGATACAGTCAGCAGTTTTTGAGATGCGACCGCAATGATAACTTTGTTTTTCATACAAGCTCTATTTGGTGGCAAAAAATTAAAGTCATAAAATACTCTACTGTTACGGAACCCTACGAGTGCGAGTCTGACTTGCAGTTGGCCAGTTTTGGTAGATTTAATGATCCTTTTACCTCTGTACAAAAACCCATAATTCATAAATGCACATAAAACTTTCATTGGTATGATATATAGCTAGGATTAGTACCAACGACCGTCGGGTCAGAATCAGGGTAACTATCCTTTACGCCAAAGAGCTGTCCAATATCACTACGTAAGTATTATAAAACAAAGTCCATCACTGCGTCTGTGTGTCTGTTCGCAATAATCTCAATAGCTACTGAACGGATTATCATGCGGTTTTCACCAATAGCCAGAGTATTTATGAGGAAGGTTTATGTGCATAATTCGTTAAGGTTTTGTGTAAATTGGTTGAAATATGACGATGATTATTAAATATGTTAATATTTCATATTCGATGCAACAAACTGATGCAAATTTTGTAGGCATATATTATGTTCTACCCGTGCAAAGCCGGGGCGGGCTGCTAGTTTTTAAATAAAAAACATAACATAACTTCCAAGTCTATTTTCTATAATACTGTATTAATCCTTATCAATATAATTACGTAAATTACCTTGTTCATATATGATAGAATAATTTTATTCTTTATAGTATATAATTTAAATCAATAATTTAGAATATATCACAGATTGAAAATTATGCGTCTCGAAAAATAATAAAATATTTCCAGTGACACCACAGATTAGATCATGTTACTACGTAAACATTATTAGCTTAGCTATTTCTGTATATCCCAACCTATATAAATCAATTTGATGTCAATATAGTTTGATCTATCGTATAAAACTAGCTGAGTCCCACGGCTTCGCCCGCGTTTAAAAGTATCATATGGTCTTATTCCTTAATAAGTACTGCCTATCCCTGTCCAAAATTTCTGCGAAATCCAGCCTCCGTCCAGCCGTTAGACCGTGAAGAAGTTCCAAACAACAAATATACAAATTGTCTTTCGCATTTATATGACTTTGGTATTGATAATGACGGTCAAGAATGGCGAACACGCTAGGCCTAGATTGGAAAACCTCCCGAGCGTTGTGCTGCCGTTGTGCACCGTAAGGTTATGGCGGCAGATTTTTTCACTAATGGTGGTAAGGTACTTTTTGGTAGCAAGTGAGGCAGAACATCAATTTAATGATCCCACTTCATGTGTTCGAAAACCCATGATTCATGAATGCACATAGAAACTTGAGAAAATCAATTAGTATATAGCTAGGATACTAACCGGCGACCGTCGGGTCAGAAGTCAAGGTAACTATCCTTTACGCCTACGGGCTGTCCAATTTTATGTATCAATTTCACCCGTGTGGAACCGGGGCGGGCTGCTAGTAAAATAATGTTATGACAATTGAAATGAGTATGAGTACTTAATACGTAATACTTGGTAATCCAGTTTGCCAGCGGGTCAGTGACATTGACACTGTTAGCAATGGTATGATTGAGCGCTCGTTGACCAGAAACTGGATCAAAGTTCGAGGTAATTCAAATACTTTAGTGTTCTTAAAATCAATTATATTTTTTGTATCATTAATCATATTTGGAAACGAATCGAATGTATAAAGTATTTTAAATACTTGATAAGTATTTTTTTAATAATCGTGGGGCTATTCACAATCACAGTCATTCGAAAACAAGTTTGGATTCGGAAACTACCTTCCCTTCGATTTTTTACAATTCACAATGCTCCGATCGGATTTTTTTGATATTACAAATTGAAAAAAAAATGTGAAATGTTTTCGTGGCCAAATAGCTCACGAAATACATATATCTTCGTTCGTCAAGACGAGCTAAGCGAAGCGCAAGGGCGCTACTTACCTTTTCTCGAAGAGCTGTGTCGTATTTTTGTTTAATCATCATTTCAAAATGAGGCCGAATTCGACTATTATCAGATTTAAAAGAGAATAACTGATGTCGATTATAAGTGAATGGGAACAGAATGGCTAATTGATTAATTACACTTTAAAATTAATTAAACTATTATCCAGACTTCCAGACTAATTTTATAAAGAGAAAACGTTTTTGGACGAGTTCAACTTTTGAGATATTTAATCACGAAGCAAGTGCATCAGTTTCAATATTGCGGAAAATATCGTTTGCGCGATGCAGGATCTCATATATTAGGTTGGGGAAAAAGTCTTTTCGCATTATAGTAAGTATGAACTTGTAATAAATTCTCCTTGGCTATTGTTTATTACTTCTCCTATTTGTATCTGGCTGGTTTTGGTATCATTAAAAGTTTAAATTTTAAAGAAGATAATTTCATATTCAAATTAGGAAAATGTGCGATTTTCATTTGTTTTTCGTACTGTGAAGATGAGTGAAATTCGATACATTTTAAAATTTTACTACAAAAAAGGTAAAAAAGCAACGCAAGCCGCGAAAAAAATTTACGATGTTTATGGACCTAGTGCAGTGTCTGTGATAGTACAAATTTGGTTTAAGCGTTTTCAATCCGGAAATTTTGATGTCAAAGATGCACCTCGCTCTGGTCGCGCCCTATTACGGATAAAATGGATGCCATTTTTGAAAAAGTGGAGCAAAATCGGTATATCAGTAGTTACGACGTAGCTGAAGAACTGGGAATTAACCACAAAACAGTTTTGGCGCATTTTTAAAAAACTGGGTACACAAAAAAGCTCGATATTTGGGTACCTCACGACCTCACTGAAATCCCGGGTTAACTCGCAACAAGGTGATGCTGTCTGTGTGATGGGATTGGAAGGGCATTATTCATTATGAGCTGTTACCACCAGGCAGGACCATCGATTCTGAACTCTACTGTGAACTGATGAGATTAAAGCAAGAAGTTGAGAGAAATTAATCAACAGAAGGTTTTTCATCATGATAACGCTAGACCTCACACACCTTTAGCCACTCAGCAAAAATTAAGAGAGTTTGGCTGGGAGGTGATAATGCATACGCCGGATAGTCCTGACCTTGCACCTTCTGATTTCCCTCTGTTTCGGTCACTTCAGAATTCTTTAAAAAGTGTCAGGTTAACACCACGAGAGGACTGCCAAAACTACTTGTCGCGGTTTTTTGATCAGAAGCCCCAAAATTTCTATAGCAATGGGATCATGTCCCTACCTACAAGATGGCAAAAAGTTATCGAACAAAATGGTATCTACATACTTTAGTTAAATGTAAATAACCTATAATTAAAAATTTTTTGAGTTTTCTTAAAAAATCCGAAGAAACTTTTTCCTTGGGTTGAATTTAGAATCGTTTGGCACGAAAAAGGGGGGAGTAGAGGGGTGGAATGGGAAAGGGTGGGTCCCTTCTTCACTACTCTACCACTCTCATTACAAGGAAATGCATAGTTTTTGAGTTATGCCTATTTTTGTTGGGTTTGATTTTGGATTTTTGGTTGTATTTAGAATCGTTTGGCATGAGTTTGATATAAAATGTTATGGGGACGGATAGAGGCTAGGTCCCTGATTGTAAAAATACCATTCTTATAACAAGGGAATGCATTTTTTTCAAAAAAACGATATAAACAAAATCTAACCTAAAAATATACAAAAACATAGCGCAAATAATAGTTACAAGGGCTAGATAACTGTTCGAAAATTTTAGTAATATGATTTACCACTACTAAATTAATAAGAACTCCCCACCAGTAAAATAAACTGGCCAAGTGCAAGCCGGACTCGCACTCGTAGGGTTCCGTACCACACCACAGAATAATGAATAGTACAGGTAACCACACTACAGTCTTTTATAAGATCGAGCAAAAAATACCACTATCATTTTGTCAAAACCAATACGGTTTTCGAAAAAATAAGAATATTAATATGGCTATTTGTAATTTCCTGAACGATGTCATAAACAGTATGGATAAAAGCGCACCCACTGTAGCTTTATTTATGGATATGACCAAAGCGTTTGGCCATGTCAATCATGAGATACTTCTTCAGAAATTAGATGCTTATGGATAAGAGGCATTACAAATGAACTGATAAGGTCATATCTAAACAACATAACACAAATGACGCATATACATAACATTTGTCCTTTAACAAAGACTGAAAAAATCTACTCGTCGAAACCCCGAAATATTCTAAATGGTGTACCACAAGGTAGTATCCTGGGACCGTTACTATTTCTTATTTATATTAATGACTTACCAAGGGTGACGGAACATACTATGACTCTTTTTGCTGATGATAGTACCATATTATTTAAAATGAATAAAATAAATATAAATAATCTAAATGACACTATTAATTCAACTCTGACATCAACAATAAACTGGCTTGACATGAATAATTTGAAAATTAACCTGGACAAAACGAATATTATAAATTTTAGACAACGACCAATACGGCAGCTTAATATTGACATTAATTATCATGGAAAAATGATTGACGAAGTTGAATCAACAAAATTCTTAGGTTTGGAAATAGACAATAAAATGACATGGAAACAACACATAACATTAGTAACAAATAAAATAACGCAATTTTCGTATGCATTATATAAACTGAAAAAAATTTCAAATCTGTCTACTTTACTCACAGCATATCATGGCTTTGTAGCATCGACCCTAAGGTATGGTGTTATATTTTGGGGCTATTCTAGTGATAAATTAAAAATTTTCAGAGCGCAGAAAAGATGCATTAGATCTATGTGTAATCTTAAACAAACAGACTCCTGTAAAGATTATTTTATTAGGTTAAAAATATTAACTTTCCCATGTATGGACATAAGCGAAGTAGCACTTTTTGTCAAAAAAAATCCCGAACGTTTCATAAAATTTGATGCTGGTAGTAGACGAGAAAATAAAATTAGAAATCATGCCTATAAAACCCAACTATTGAAAAAAAAGTGTATTCTGTATGGCACCATTAATCTATAACGCTATTCTTCACTCAATTCGAGACATCATTAATGTTCATATCTTTAAAATAAAGCTAAATGAATTTCTTATCATCAAGGCGTACTATTCTATTGACGACTTTTTTAAAGATAACAATGTGATTCTAAATTTTTAATTTTTGACATATCGATGTTATTATTTTTTTTTCTTTAGTTGAAGTTGCAATTAATATCTATGATTTTGTAAAAAGGATTTATATTATTATAGTACTTAACACTTTAATGCTTGTATACTGATAAAGTAGGACCTAGTGACACTAAATTTGTAATTTTAACTCTAACAACTCTGTAACCTAGGGACACAAGCTGAATAAATTCATTCATTCATTCATTCATTCATTCATTCATTTTTCACCAGCAAAAAATAGTAATTATTAACATTTTTTTTCTTATAACGCCATCTAATGTCTAACAAAGGTGTTAAAGATCGACATTTCAATATAACGCCATCTATGGGACGTTTACCTAACTAAGCGTTCATAGATGGCGTGAAATGGCGAAGAAAACACGTTTCTTGTATGGGGACCTCCTATTATTTTTAACTTTAATCTATTTTTAGTATTCGTTGTTATAGCGGCAACAGAAATACATCATCTGTGAAAATGTCAACTGTATAACTATCACGGTTCATGAGATACAGCCTGGTGACAGACGGACAGACAGACAGACTGACAGAAAGACAGACAGACAGACAGACAGACAGAAAGACAGACAGACAGACAGACAGACAGATGGACAGCGGAGTCTTAGTACGGACCCCTACCCTTTGGGTACGGAACCCTGAAAACGAGGTTAGGTTAGGTTGAAACTGTGACAACACAACACGCGAGCCGAGCGAGCGAAGCGAGCATGCCGTGGCAGCGGCCAGCGAAGCGCTAAAAAGTCTGTTAAACATCCAAGAAAATAGTGATATTGATCAGCGAAGTGGTACAAAAAAGTGAGGTTATGATTTTGCAAAAAAAAATCATAACTCAAAAACTATGCATTACCTTGTAATGAAAGTGGTGGGGTAGTGAAAGGGGGACCCTTACCTACCCCCTCCACCACTCCACCCGCCCCTTTTTCGTGCCAAACGATTCTAAATTTCAACCTTTTCCTTTTTACAAGCTTTTATTTAACTTGCAATGTATGTATGTATGTATGTCACTATGTATGTTCGTTGGAATCTTGGAAGCTAAATTAGACCCACTTTCCGATGTCCCATTGGATTCAAATTTGGTGTACTTATGTATCTTCGGTGACAATACAATGTTATGGTACCATGGAGCTGGTCTGATGATGGAGACGGAAGGTGGCCACGGCATCTCTGTGATAAAAGAACATAATCCCACCGAATTTGGGCTCAATTGATTTGTCTTGAAGAGAACTTTACGCCTAGATGATATCCAGGGTCTGATGATGAAGCTAGAAGGTGGCCACGGCATCTCTGTGATAAATCAACATAACCCTACCGAGTTTGGGCTCGATTGATTTGTCTTGAAGATAACGTTTCACCTAGATGATATCCAGGGTCTGATGATGAAGCTGGAAGGTGGCCACGGCATCTGTGATAAATCGACGTAGCTCTACAGAGTTTGGGCTCGATTGATTCATCTTGAAGAGAACTTTACACCTAGATGATATTTAGCGACTGGTTATAAAGCTGGAAGGTGGCCACGGTATCTCTGTGATAAAATAACGTAACCCCAGTGAATCTGGGTTCAAATGATTTGTCTTGAGGAGAACTTTACACTTAAATGATAGCCAGGATCTGATGATGAAGCTGTAAGGTGGCCGTGGCATTTCTGTTATAAAGCAAAATAGCCCCACCGGGTCGATTGATTTTCCTTGAAGAGCACTTTACCCATAATCACATCAAATATCCGTTGAATATTTTAAAACATCATGCCTTCTCTTAAATACTTAGGTAGTAGGTAGGTAATCGGTATCTATACCTACCTACTAAAAAGTTAAAATGAAAATTATAAGTAAAAAAATATTTTTAAAACCAAGGTTTTATCTGGGACAATGAACTAAAACGTTAAAAATAAATTCTAGTAAGTATTTGGCGTGTAGGTACTTACCATATTTTTAAAAGCTTGAGGCACTTAAGTATAGTAATAACCTAGCCTGAAAAACGGGTAGTGCTTCAAGCTTTTAAGAAATAGGTAAGTACCTACACGCCAAATACTTACTAGAATTTATTTTTAACATTTTAGTTCAAAAGCTTGGTTTAAAAAATAATTTTTACTTATAATTTATAAATAATAGGTTGGCTATTATTTAGGCAATATTAAAAGGAGAGCTATTAAAATCTACGCTAGCGCCATCTCTGGGTTTTATCCTTTCGTAATATTATAAATGCGAAAGTAGTAGTAGGTAGTGGGGGAAAGGGAAGGGGAGAGGGAAGTGAGGGGAAGGGGAGGGGGGGGGAAGTGTGGGAATGGAGAAGGGAGAGGAAAGTGAGGGGAAGGGGAGGGGAAGGGAGGGGGTGGGAGTGGGAGGAAGAGAGAGGGGGAGAGGGGGACGGGGGATTAGCACGGCGTGGTACGGTGCGGTGTAGGTGGGATACGCATGTCTTATTTGTAAAATGTAATTAGCCTAAATAATTAAAAATGCTACCCAAAGACACTATTTCACGCGGACAAAGTCGCGGGCACAGCTAGTAAGCTTATATATAATGATAAAATGGCCTTAATAATTATATGATTAAGTAACTGTGACTTCTGTGAGTGCATGTATTATGTACGTCAATATACCTTTATGTAGATATACAGAATAAGAGCTTTAAACTTTGAACTATAATGTTATAAGTACTGCTTGAATCATCTGAACATAGGACCTTCAAAATTAATTGTAGCATTTTGATAACATGTTCATGTTTTAAAATTTTTTATTATATTGTGTTTATTTTTTTTAACTGTTTAAATTTCTATGAGTAAATATGCACATATTTATTGATTACTAACTGACCCGGCGAACTTCGTACCGCGAATATAAATAAACTGTCCAAGTGCGAGTGAGACGCAGGGTTCCGATTGAACAATATTTGCCGGGAAAATACGTTTCTTGTATGGGGAACCCCTATAACTTTTAATTTAATTTTGTTTTTAGGGTTCCGTACCCAAAGGGTAAAACGGGAACCTATTACTAAGACTCCGCTGTCCGTCTGTCTGTCTGTCTGTCTGTCTGTCTGTCTGTCTGTCTGTCTGTCTGTCTGTCTGTCTGTCTGTCTGTCTGTCTGTCTGTCTGTCCGTCTGTCACCAGGCTATAGTTCATTAACCGTGATAGTTAGACAGTTGGAATTTTCACAGATGATGTATTTCTGTTGCCGCTAGAACAACAAATACTAAAAACAGAATAAAGTTAAAAATTAAAGGGGGTCCCCATACAAAAAACGTGTTTTTAAACGCCATCTATCTAATTAGTTTCGGTAAAATGACATAGATGGCGCTAGTAAACGAGCCCCGTTTTTCTAGATCGCGACCAAACCAAATATTCTTGGTGATATCAATTAATCAAATATATGAGGTTGAAACTCTGTTATGTTTCGTATTGTACGGAACCCTCCCTAAGTGTGCGATAAGAGACGCGATGCTGACTCGCACTTGGCCAGTTTTATTATTATTTGATCTTGCAGCCATTGCAATACACACCATGAGTAAATTGCAAGTCTTTATCTATTAAGGTTTGTAAGATCGAGCATTAAAAGCCTCAAAAACACGTTTCTTGTATGGGGACCCCCTTTATTATTTAATTTAATTTTGTTTCTATCGGTTTTTATACACAAATGCCGAATACCTATGTATGGAAGCGCTATAATGACAACCATCAAAATACAAAATATTAAAAATTAAATACCTACGCGATAATCCGAGTAATCTGAATATATTATGTTGTCGATTCAAAACCTTTAGTTTAATACGTGCTTCAAATTCAATTCGAGAGTGGAACAGAGTCTACCCTACCGTACCGAAGGGACGAACGTCAAATGTTTGACAGGAAAGTATAGAACAAATTATATGGGTAAATGAAATTGTTGTTTTTATTATCTTTCTCGCAATTTTGCCATACTTTTTCACCGTTTAAACCTTCCCTGGACTACAACAAACATTTAAAAATCAAAATCAGCTAAATTGCCTTAGCCGTTCTCGAGTTTTAGCGAGACTAACGAACTGAAATTCTTCTGAATTCTTCGTCCCCCCCCCCCCCTCTCTAAAAGCTAAATTGCTGGCTTGAAAATCTGAAAAAAATTGTGATATTTCATGACCTTTGAAGAAAAACTATAGCGGTTAAGATAACTTTATTAGTTTAGCAGTAATAGTCGTTGAACTTGAGTGTTGGATAATTTTGTACCAAATACAAAATCCTTAGAATAAATCCTTTAAAGTGACAAAGACGAAAGTACCTAGTTGCTTGTTTATAACGGGTAAAGACTTGCATTGAATAACGGGCTACTACGGAAACCTACACTGCGCGTGGCCTGACACGCACTTGGCCGGTTATTCTCAATAATCCTTAATCAGCAAATTATGTTACAGAGGCCAAGCCCAGACAGTGAAATCAAAGAAACCGTGGAATGTATGATTTAGAACGATAAGTACGTAACAACTTGGTTAAAATAATATATTATATTACAATCTATCGAGTGCCCATGATAAAATTTGCTACGTTATTTTAAAGATATCCTAATTTACTCGCTGATGTGGTCAGGGTTTCTACAAAACTAGAACCAAGACATTCTAAAATTAGGCTAACTTTACTTACAGCGATGAATATATATTTAGCTACACTTTTCTCTTCGGCAAAGTAAGCTGCCAAAAAAACTCTTTGGCATATATTCTCTTGTCATAGTTTGAAAATATTTTTATTTGTCTGAATAGTACGCGTCAACCAAAACAATGGCGCAATATTAGATGCGTGCGAACTTTTAAATGACACTCATTATCATTACCTATTTTATTTAATAAGATTAACACCCATGGATAAACAGAAAACACCCTTGAGCTCAACCTTACCTTAAAATAACCGACTATTATGCGAGATCCGTAGAGTTAGGTGATTTTTAGATTTGATTAATATAATTACGAGAAATATGAATTGTGTTGCAGGATGAATGGATAAATACGGTTTCAATGACCTTATTAGCTAATGATTTACATGGTGAATAGAATATGTGTCGAGGTTTTGTATTGTCTTAGATACCATACATGAATTGAAGGTATTAAACGCCATAAAAGTTTTTACGTGGGAGTGATATGTAAGGAAATCGACCGTGCGTATTTCAGTTCAATGACTAAAGACATTACGAAATTACTAAGCACATATTTAAGTTAACATCTGATCATATAACTTTTTTTTGTAACTAGCGTTTGAGCACTTTCTCACCTGTTGGTAAGTGATGGTAAGTGATTCTAGGCCTAGGCCTAGAATGGTATCTGGTTCTCAAGTATAGCACATTTTTTGATAGAAAAATCTATTGGAGCACGGCGGGGCTTGAACCTTTGGCATCAAAGCCGACCGTTCTCCCAATTACGCCACCGGGTCCTCAAAATTTTAAATAAAAAAAAAAAATTAACATTGTTAAATGAGTTCAAATATTAAATAATTTAAGATCGTCTAAAAAACTAATAAAATATTAAATTAAAAAATCAAAAAACCCGACTGCGCAAAGAGTGAAGTGTTAAAAAACGAACTGAAAAGAAAAAAGCAAGTAAGTCTAGTAGTTTATACTTCTGTTTAGGGATATCAAAAAACATAACAACCATTTAAATTCTTTCTCGGTCGATACACTCATAAAATAAATTATACATTGTTATATGGAATATAGAGACTTTAACAGTCGGGACACATTAATCCCCATTCGTTAAGCCATTAATGTGTCCCGACTGTTAAAGTCTCTAAAAAATGCTAAAGTCTAAACTACTAGACTTACTTGTTTTTTTCTTTTCAGTTCGTTTATTAACACTTCACTTTTTGCGCAGTCGGGTTCTTTGATTTTTTAATTTAATGTTTTATTTTACACTTTTTAGTTAAGTAAAGGACGGCAAATTCCGTAATCGGAACAAAAAACCGAAATGCGTGAAATAGATAGGGTATTGCTTTTTAAGCTTACTTACTTTACAGTTGTACTATTAAACGACTATACCAAAAGGAAGAGGTTGTTTGTTACCTCAGAACTCCATCAATTCTTAACCGATTTGGAAAATTCTTTTTTTGTTTGTGTTAATATGATTTTCGTTTGGTCTCATTGTAATTTTATTGAGATCTGATATGTAACTTCAGAGATAAGCACCGCAAACTTGTTACTGAAAGTGACTAACGCGGCATGTAAAATCGTTTTTATTTCGTTTTTTTTTTTTTTTTTTTTTTATACGTTATAGGCTAGCGTTTGGCCACTATCTCACCTGTTGGTAAGTGATGATGCGGTCGAAGATGGTAAGCACGCTAGGCCTAGAATGGGAACTGGCTCTCAAGGATAGCTGCCGGAACACATTAGATGTTTGGTGACAGATTTTCTAACTTGAGGGTGGTAGCTGGCCAGGCGGACACTAGATAGTGTCCTACCACCATGCGGGGGTTTTGTTGGTTTCTTAACGATGTTTTTCCTTCACCGGAGGGCCACTGTGAGAAGCGCACATACATTTTTCGATAGAAATTTCGATAGATTTGTACGATCATAAATTATTTGTTATAAATATATTTTGAATCTCCATTTTAAGACCTTTAATTCGACAACACAGTCGGTAGGATTTGAAAAAAAAAATTTTTTTGAACCCCAAATTTTGGAACAAACATACATACATACATACATATATAGACTGATAAACAAATTACCTCTCCTTTGCATCGCGCAGTCAGGTAAAAAGGGCGACTTCAAGTGCCGTGCTAGTCATTTTCAGTACCGAGTTTGAGGTATTTGTAGCAAAGTCGGTTAAAAATGCTACCCAATTAGTGATATCAATACTTCAAACGATCCTAGTTGAAGTTTCTTACAAAAGATTTGCAGTAGCAATTATGAAATCAGATGAAAAGTATAGAATGTAACAACTAAAGGTACGGACACACCGCAGCGTCCTGCGTGCGCGATCTAGGCGGCGATCAGATAGCGCAGTAGTATTTGTACCGACTGGTTCACACCAAACTCGATCAGAAAACAATTGAAAAGTAATGAAATCGCGCCCGCAGAGCGGTGTGGCCGTACCTTAACTCTTTATGAATTTCAAATTTGATTCATGAAATGAGGTAAAATGCAAGTTAACAATTTGAGTTTGGGATTTTCCTTGAATAACTTATTTAACTATTTACTATCTACCATCAATATTAACCAACCGTAAACCGGCACCTAATGATTATGACCAGTACGATCTTACGCACCGTAGCGCAAAGGTTTGCGCACGCGCCATTTTACCCTTGAACTCGTTTATTATATTGATTATTTATTGATTTTTCGTCAAACAGCATTAAGATTAATAGCACCGATTAGTCGAATATGGATTTGTTACAAAACTACGAAGCCCGAGGCATGCACCGGGTTATTGTAAGCTTGCACTTGAACATGAAATTAGTCTGGCCTCCTTGGCCTAGTGAAACACAATAAAGATTTAATAACTTTTTTTTACTTATAAGATTAGTTACTTAGATGAGTCAATCTCGTTTGTCATTTATCTTAATTGTACAGTTAGAATTTACGTAGTGATAACTCTTAATTGAAAATTATCTTTAATTCGTTAGTTTACTGCTAATCATCATCATCATCATAATCAGCCTGTATCAGTCCACTGCTGGACATAGGCCTCTCTCAAGCCCCGATCTTTGGCTCTTCACTGCTAATAGTACACTTGAATTCTGCAACTCGCCACGACCTAATGCCACCCTCATCTATTACCTACCCTCTTGGTATTCCTATTCTACCCTTTGAACGCTCTCGAAATCTTCGATATACTGGACCAGCATTCCGTGACCATTTTACAACCACTTACTTTACTTACTACTACTTCTTAACTTACTTTTTAACGCGGGCAAGACCCTTTTAAACCGTCTTCAAAAAAAGGAGGAGGTTTCTCAATTCGACCGTATATATATACCTTTTATATATATATATATATATATGTATATATATATATATATTTATGTTTGTTCGCGGATAACTTCGTTTATGAACCGATTTTGATTATTCTTTTTTTGTTCGAAAGGAGATATCCCAAGTGTGGTATCATGGTAATTTTATCGAGGTAGAAGTATCTCCAGAGATATTGAGATAAACATCTCAAAATTGGTACTGAAAATGAATAGCGCGGCATTGAAGTCGGTTCTTTTTTAGTTTTGAAACGATATTATTAGGTAAGTATAATATTTAATAATAGTAGCATCATCATTTCAGTCATCATCATTTTAATATTAGTAGCATCATCATATTACTTTCCTTACATCGTGTCTACGTTATAAAAAGTGTTGAAACAAAAAAATTCGAGGCCAGTTTAAAAAGTGATCCATTTCAGAATCATTATGAAGCAATAGCGTTTAATGGTATCTTTTATTTATTTAGTAATGAGAGGCTAGTTGGCCATGACAAAAATTATGGCTGCTGTTCTCTTTAAAATATTGCTTACTAGCGACCCGACCCAGCTTCGCTTCGTGTGGAGTAACAATTGTATCATACATTGTTTTGTTATATTTATAAAGAATAGAAGAAGAAGAAGAAGAAAGACAGCATTTTTAACCGACTTCAAAAAAAGGAAGAGGTTTCTCAATTCGACCGTATATATATATATATATATTTTTTATGTTTGTTCTTGGATAACTTCGTCGTTTATTAACCGATTTTGATTATTCTTTTTTTGTTCGAAAGAAGTTATCCCAAGTGTGGTACCATGGTAATTTTATCGAGGTCTAATAAGTATCTCCAGAGATATTGAGATAAACATCTCCAAATTGGTACTGAAAATGAATAGCGCGGCATTGAAGTTGGTTCTTTTTTAGTTTTTAAACGATATTATTAATGAACGCTCTCAGTTGGATGGATTTCTTCCGACATCGTACATAACTATCGTCATATTTAAAAAAAAACAACTCAAAATAATATTAAACTATACGTTAACTATACTAATCTCAAAAACTACTGAACGGAACTTGTGGAAATGTAGGCATAAATGCTATACCCGTACGAAGCCGGGGCGGTTCGCTAGTATCGTTATATGTATCAGTTTAACAGATAATCAGATTTAACTAACGGTTTTTTAATCGAACAGCAATTTAAATACATACAGTGATACTTACTGACTAATTCTACGTCCAAAAAAAAATAAAAGCTAAAATTGATTGCTTGAAGGCAAAGGCTACACTAATGGCATGTTGTCAAACAATTCGATAATGCTTCCGGTACTTTGGGATATAGAGATAATAAAATGCAACTCTTAGAAACATCTAACGCCCTTATCATAATAAGAATCTCTTACATCTCCTATAAGAGAAGTACCAATGAATAGGGATCGCCTGAAGCGACAAGGTTACATCGTCAATGTTGGATCAAAATTAGACGCTATTAGAGCTTTGACGTTTTAACTTCAATGATAGGTATTAGGTTTCAAATTGACTGAGATTGAGGGTCAACAAACTCATACTTTAATACAAATTGAGTACATTCCTAGCTTGAAAGCGGAAGTCTATTTTACATTTGGTTTCCGTCAATGTTAGCACAATTGCTGCTATTAGTACTTGTTAAAATTGGCAGTTTAGTTCAATGACAGTGTGAAACCATTTAGTTTAGAATAGAGATCAAGGGCTCATTAAAATTCAGCGTTTTGTGGTGGCTTCCGTGGCGGTAGTAATTCTATTGGGATATCAGGAATCATTGAACCCCTATAAAAAGAAGTGATTTATATGTTTAGGAGATAGATTAAACAATAATTAATTATTTTTATTGAGGTTATCTTCCTTTATTCATGGTCTAGTTTTCTATGAACTATAGTCGTCTATAACAAAGGTCTTCTACTGACAAAATCCAAATATGTAATTTGAGTTGCCTTCGCCGGTCTTTTGCGTGTTCTGGGGTATTATTCTATAGTCGTTACTTATCGATGGAATTTAAAAGCAGCCTTGCTCTCGCCGTTTGACCTTTGTTATTTATTTTCCGACTTTAAACACTCGTTCATCTACAAATTATTGAAACCTTTTTGACTATTGCACACTTCATGACTCATGACACATTGATTTACAAAAGTTATTTCTTTATTAAGTATTCGTATTGTTGAAGGAGCGATAACTTCGAAGTTTCTTAATGAATATGAACATTTTTATAAAGTTGCTCGAATAACAATAAGTTTCGACAACACTGCATCTGATACAAAATTAAGCTATTTATATGTATAAATATTTAATATATATATTTACCTTCCTATATCTTTTCCACGAGGGCTAAATACGTTCTTACAATGCTCTTGTAAAGTATTAAGTACCTAGTTACTTCATAATAAGTTTTTTTTTATTTACGACTAAGCAAACGTTTGACTACAATCTCACCTGATGGTAAGTGACGATGTAGCCGAAGAATTAATGCAATGTAGTTTTAGCTAATTGGTAAGTTTTACGAGTATGTAAGCTAGTTTAAATATCAGTTAGTACAGTGTTTTTCAACATAGGAGTCACGAAGCCTCAGTAAATGAGAGAAAAAAAAAAACAAAATTTGAAAATATATACATGGTGTGGTTTTGCATTCTCGCCATATTTGCTGGGGTAGGTATACTCCATGTATAGAACAAGAATCAGTAAAAAAAATATATTTAAAAAAAACATTTTATGATAGAGCCAGCTGATAGAGAGGCGACGGTACACGTCACTGACCGCCACAGCCACAACTGACCGCTCTATCAGTGTCATAACATCATCTACGTATGTGTGTACGCGCCTGCGCAGGTTACATGGCGTTTTTCTGATATTTCTCGGGGTGATTCTGAAAATCACAAAATTGTTTTATCAAATATCCGGGTATTAATTCACGGGCGAACTTTAATAATATTATTAAGTGATTAAGGGTACCCGTTACAATCGACTATGCATATATGGCGAGAATGCAAAACCACACCTTGTATACATTTTATATTTGTAGTATTTGTATTTGATATTTTAATATAATAAAATAGAGATTATAAACAGTGGAGGGTAGGGGGTCACAATTTTTTTTTCAAACTAAGGGTCGTAAGGAGCGTCATGATAAAGATTGAAAAACACTGAGTTAGTGTAACTCAGACTCTCAGTCATTGAGTCTGCTAATACAGTTGCCTAATAGATGACCAGTCTTTAGCCTATTTACCTAAAACTTGACTCAAATATCGCGGAATTGGCTTCATAACTTCTTAACGTACTGCCTACTTAGTTAACTACAATAAGCGTTCATAAAGCGTTCATTAAGACACACTAAGCTAGCTTATAACATACGTATCGCCCTTGATATAATTCTGTCTGCCAAAAGTGGACCTAATGTTTTTGCTTCTTATTTTACTCTAATTTTATAACACACATTATACGACTAATTGGACATAATGCAGACATTAGCTCATTTCTTCTCCGATTAACCATGACCGACTAAGTGCCCGACTAAATTATTGCTAGTACTTATTATAACTAGACATAGTTAACTATTTTGAAATATCCTTTTATGTCAAGTTTATTGTGGCAATAGAAAAATACTAATTGGGGTATTTTAGTGCTTAGGTTATTTAGTTAATTTGGTCTGTAATAGTAATTCAACATTCAATATATTTGGTGCCCGATCAGAATTTGAAGTCCAATCCAATTCTGCAACGTATCAAAATATATATATATTTTTAAATAATATGTTATATCGAAATTAAAACCCTATAATACACACTCAGTGTATTGTAGGAGTGTAATGTGTATTAAGAACCACTTTTTCATTGAATTTTGATTTCAAAATAATAATAATGCTTTGAATGTAGGTTTATAATTGCCTCGTTCTGGTCTTAAGAGACCAGAAAGGCTGTCAAAACGTAAGAGCTATAATGAGTTGAAACTTGTATTTTCAAAGTATACATCGATCAGAACAATTTTTGACCCAACTTAAATCATAATTAAGTCTTTATTAGTAAATATTATTTTTATACCTGCTGATATTGATATGTGTGTTAGAAATTAAAATAACTACGAGTAGATATACTTATATTTATTCAATTTCGTAATACTTAAAATTCTCATGGCGTAACTCCTAATTTTGAAATTTCTAAATAATATTCCAAAATCCAATACCAGTTATCCAAGCGACTCGCTATTTCATTTCGAAAATATTTCGAAAGTCAAAGTGAGCAAGGTGATATGGCGTCGCGTGTTTGCCCTCCATATTAGGAAGTGCTGTTAGCTATAATTTAAATCAATTACTTGTTTAAATTATGTTGTCACTATGTATTCACTTCAGACATTTTTGACAATGACCACAATAACAAAAATACAAGTAGCAAGTTTCTGTGTGATATAAGAAAACACTTATAAAATGATATTTTATGACTGAGATCAGAAGTCAAAAGTCAAAGCATTTATTCAGTATATAGATAGTATTAAAATACGCACCCACACGCCTAAAATAATAAAAGAATTCATAATCAATGATCAAGTAAACATAGCAAAAGCATAATTTAATAATATAGTTTCCCTTACAATCTGAACCCGTGATCCTATAAACTTGAAAATATAAACGTTCCTGTAATAAAATTGGTAGATAATATGATTTCATTAGCTATGCAAAATAAGGTGATTTCTTCTTTTGTAAGAAGACGGATAAAGGGTTCAGATATAGCAAATTGAGAAATCTCAATGGTATGACGCAAGAAAAAAGCTGTTTGTTTTGAATTAAATTGCAGGCTCGAAGTACTCAGTGAAATAATTGTCAAGCGAAATGTGTAATCAACCCAGCCTTAAGATGATCGCAGTGCTGCGATGTGCACGACTGGGATCATTATCTAGTTATCGTTATATTAGGCGGGCGTTAAACATCAAATTGGATGAACAGCCTGCACTTCTCATCATGAAACCAAGACGAGACGAAGATTCAACGCGGTAATGCACCCAGCGTTCTTGGCACTTTAAAACACGGACATTCCTTAAGGTATGGACACACCGCAGTGTTCTGCGTGCGCGATCTAGGCGGCGATCAGATAACACAGTAGTATCTGTACCGACTAGTTCACACCAAACGCGATCAGAAAACAATTGAAAATCACTAAGATCGCGCCCGCAAATCGCAGGACGCTGCGGTGTGGCCGTACCTTTAATTTTGGCTCGCTAATGAGCTCGATATATAGCTTAATAAATATACCAGTAATACTATTAAAGAAAAATTGAGACATACGACCCACGCAGCTTTATATAGCAGTAAATAACCAATAATTTACCTTGCAGTGTGACATTTCGGTTACCGGCAACACAACAAATAATTAACATGATCCAATTAATGTGTTTTCTACGTACTAATTACACTTCATAACGTGCCTGTCGCGTGACAGTTTTATTCGAAACCAATTATTCTGATTACAAGTTGTACAGTTGTAATGGGAACAGTTTTCTATGCAAATTTTTGTGAGATAATTTATAGTATTAAAATTATTAAATACGTTTTTGTAGTTAGTGCAGAAGTAGGTTAATAACTATTTAATAATTTAACTTAATATAGTAATTATTGTTTAGACGCTACTTTGTTAAATGCCAGGTGAGAAAAAAATAATCTTAGATATCCAACTACATAGTCTATGTTTCCAACGTATTCTCTATGATGCGATGCAACTAACCTCTACGCAAAAGCTCCTTTAGCAAAATTCATGACCTGTGAGCTAACTCTTGAACAACGGGCCAGTTGAAAATTGAGATTAAGGGTAAAAGGACCACCCAACCAGCAAAAACTACACTTAAAATAATCTCTAGACCACTGTTTTCTTGCTCTTATACCATTCTTATATCGTCGTATAAGCCTGGATTTGGGCACCATTTATAAGCGTAATTTGTTTATATCTTTATAATATCAGTCTTATTGAATGTTGTTTTCACTTAAATTATTCTTACCAAAACTAATTTAAGCGTACATAGGCTTACATTGTTTTCCTGTGAGCGCAAGAAAGTTTATTTTAATTTTACATAAGATCAAACACAATCGTAAAAAAACTTGGTGTAGTGTTTGTTTGAAAGTTACAACTAATAAAAAAGAAATCGAAAACAATAAGGATAATGGTATTTAATAATTATATTGTAATAACCGTACCATTATTAACAAGTGTTTCGTTTTATGCTTTTCGATATGTATTAGTATTGGAAAATATTATTTACTGTAAAGTACACCCTAGTTTATGCTTCACAACTCGTGCGCTTTATCAATATATAGTATTTAGTATTCTTGTTTAATTATTTTAAATGTTAATTTGTATTGAAAGCGACGCCATTAGTATTACATTTATTAGAATCACTATAAGACTATTTTAAGCTCATTTAGATCATTCCAACATAACTCCATGTTGGAATAACTTAGAGATCCTTGAATTGACATAAAACATTTATTTTCATTTAAGAGTGAACGTTTGGGATGTGAAATGGTATTTTATGTGACCGCACTAAAATACTTTTGGTGAAATATAATAGTGAACATCAAATGTTACTCTCACAATTTTAGTCACAAATTCGATTTAAGATCAAACTTTCTTAAATTAGACTCGTTTTCTCTATTGGAAGTATGATGATTCAATATCACTCTAATACTGTGCCTATCCACTGCTGTTGATCTTATAATAATTTTGAATAAGATCAATATTTACATGTTTTAAGTACTCTAATTAAATGCTGATATTAGTCTAACATTCTTACAATAGCATTTAGAAAATATGTAATAAAATTAAATGAGCTTAGAAAATGTCTTAATAAATGCTTTTTTAGGAGAGTGTGGCTTACAACGGCACTTTAAATTTAAACTTATATGCATAATTAAGACAAGGTATTAAGATCAAGCGTATTAGAGCCTGTAACGGCTTGTCAGAGACTAATATAGGAGCGATAGCAATGACGAAAACAGATAAGAGACCACTATAAGCTCAGAACTCTTATAAAGTGAGAAACGTAAGACGATTTTGCTAGTTGGGCAAATATTGACACTTGTCAATTTATAAGCTCGAGTTTAAAATCAAATCTGTGAGTTATTGTGCATGATTTTTGCATATACAAGTACCTACTACAATATTAGTTAAGGTACGGATAAACTGCGGCGTCCTGCGATCTGCGGGCGCGATCTCAGTACATTTCAATTGTTTTCTGAACGCGTTTGGTGTGAACCCCTCGATACAAATACTACTGCGCTATCTGATTGCCGCCTAGATCCCGCACGCAGGACGCCGCGGTGTGTCCGTACCTTTATTCGTAAAATTAATACCTGCTTTTATTGTAATACTTGACATGTAAAATTCACGCACAAAAACTAATTGTTTTCATTTAAAAACACAAGTGGAAGGAGCATGATATTATATCAATGTTCCGCCTGACTTGCTTCCAAAAAAGTAGCTCACCACCATCAAGGTATTCTCTCTGCCACCATAATCTTACGGTTTTCTGGCAGCATATAGCCCTTGAAAGTCATAGTATTTCAGGCCTAGCGTGTTCACCATCTTCGACCACATCATCGCTTACCACCAAGCGAGATAATGGTCAAAAGTAGCTAACCTAAAAGATATAAGAAAATCTACTGTGCGCCTATTAAAGCGTACAAGACTTAGTTAAATAATGACTATCATCACACTGCATCACTTGATTAAAGGCAAATAAGTATAACTAGGATACCTCATGTCACATTACCTATGTGTAAGATCTCGGCCAGACTGATAAGAGTTCGACCAGACTGATAAGAGCTAGGCACTTAAAATTACTGCTTTAGGTATTACCCACATTTTCGTTATAAACTCGTTTAACTCTGCTTTAAATTTGTCTAAATCTTATTTAGTACATTTACCTTATCATCTAACACTAGATCGTGAACCAAGTTGTTGGTTAATTATATTTTTAGCCTTTACTTTAAAGTGTTTTTACACAGATAATATCTTGACATCATTGGACAGTTAACTAGCAATAAATGCTTGTTAAGTAAAGTAGATGCAATTAAGTTGCAAAAAACAGTAGCTGCTCAAGTTACACTAAGTAGATAGCGATATAATCTGATATGTATAAGCGTATGTTTAAGTGTTAAGTTTTTGTGACACTTATCTGTAATGATATTGCACTGAGCAAGCTGCTTCTGTTTGTATAGCGATGTTATAATATCCAGCTGATTCTACATCTTGGGAATTATGATAAGATTTAGTTAGCTCTCACCACGGACAGTGTGAAAATAGATATGTAGGTATAAGGATAATGGACAAACACGACGCTCGCTTGATGGTAAGTATTAAGTGACATTTGCTATATCAGAAACATAGAGTTAAACCAAAAGAGTCGGTATCTCGAGTACATTTTGTCGAACGGTTATCATTCACGCGGGGGCAGGGGGGAGCGGTTGCCGCCATAGATAAAACCGACAAACAGATGTGACAAATTGTAGATTAAACACCTATCGCCATACCGTCGATACCGAGTTACCGACGACGACTAAAGTACTTTTTGTTAAAAAAACGGAGGATAAGATACGATATTAGGATAAGATAGGTACTAATCATATTATACATACATACACTCGAAAAACATAGCCCTTCTTCTTTCGCAGTCGGGTAAAAAGGATTAAACCTTTAAATTGAATTTAAAAATTTAGTTTGATATTTTATGAACTAAAACTAATGTTTTCAGACTGCTTTTTGCCTAAGCTATCTCAATGATACATTTATAGATTTTTTAGATTTCTCATATAGAGTAAAATAACCTATTATGCAGTACTTATGAAAAGTGACTCCGTGACGGGAAACGGTTTGGTTTTTCAATATCTGAGGACATACGATGGCATTTCGGATACGCAAGTTATTTCATAACGCGCGTGTTGTTGTTTTGAATGCCGAGCTACGTGTGAGCGAGAAGAAGCCGGCTGGCTCCTTCGCGGTGTTCGACAATGCCAGTTCGAGATGTTCAGTCTCGAGGTTATAGGTCTATGACAACAATAGAATTTCAGATCGCTAACACGCACGCGGATGCAGGACGCCACGGTGTGGTCGTACCTTAAGACGATCATAATCAATCAATAACTCATTGTCTTCGTAAATATGTCAGAGATTTCTATCTTCAATCAACTTTAGAAGTTTAATGTCATCGTTTATGAATGACGAGAAACAAAATCGTGTCCGAAAGATAGCTTAATTCAACTGAGGATTAAAATAAAATAAATGGCTTGAATTAACTAAATAGGTACCATCGAGCACGCAATGCCTAAAATCAAAAATATGCTCAAACACTTGCTTATCTAAAATAAAAAAATAAAATGTGGTTTTATTAAAGTGTTAAATACTTCAAAGAGGATTATAAGCACTTAAGTAAATCCTATGCTAATATTAAGTTACACGTAGTGTAGGGCGTTCTCCAGCTAGATGGAGCGATGACATACGCTATCTGGCTATCAGCGGCTGGAAACAAAGAGCTAAAGATGACGGACTTAGAATTCGCAACTGCGCAGCGTCTTGCGTCTAGATTCATAGCCGTCATTAAGTCTGCATAATATTAAACTAGTATTTCTAGTATATCTGTTTATCTGGAAGCCGAGAGGCGGCTATGTATGATTGGCACGTGAATCTCCACCTCCAAGGAGAAAGTCCTCCGCTAAAGGCGCACAAAATAAAAATTGTGTAATCAGTTCATCTTTTTCCCGTACTTACTTTTAAACTGTGTTCAAAGGAATAAAGTTTACCCTGATACAAAATTAGCAAGAAGTCAAGCTTAAATGTATTTTCGTCTTGACAGTCCCGTAACTACTCCAATCTCTCGAATAGGTACCTAATGTTGATCTTAGGTTTCACTGACGGGATTATAATTTATCATTCAGCTAACAGCATTACTAGCTAATTTAGAATTTGTATTATTTGTCTTTAGTAATTGCTGAAATTGAAGTGTAAATTTAAACAAATGATGTCAAATTAGTTAGTTAAAGTAAGACATCCATTTAAATCTTGTCGATAGGGTAATGCTTTAAGTTTAAGTTCCCTAAGGTTTTACCTATATGACTTTATTTGTAAAATTAAACTATACTTAGAACCTTTTCAATCAATTTACAAAATGGTGGAGGTTCATGTATTTTTTTATATGTTTGTTGTGCGATTATCCTACCAATTGTAAGCCTATTCGAATAATTTTTCTTTTTCATGGGTAGGGTATTTCTCCACAATGGTCCCATTATACGATTCATTGAGATCTGATGGTTATCTCTCGAGATATGGAGATCAACCTATTTAAACTTGTGAATGAAAATGAACCGATTTTAATTATTCTTGATTAGATATGGTCTCTAAGTAAATTTTATCAAGATCTGATAAGTATCTCCAGAGATCCATCTCCAGAGATATAGCGATAAAATTCTCCAACTTGCTACCGAAACTGACTCGCGCGGCTTGTGAAGTATATTTTTTTTAGTCATTAAACTTATTTATCAGTGCTTCATTTTTATAATAATCCAGTCAAAATAGACTAAATTATGATTCCAGTTTGAATTAATTCCCAACAAGCTGGATTTTTGTGCAGGCTTTGGATGCGTCATTACAAATGACATGTCAAAAGTCCCCATCGATCCCGCTTGTGCGTTGTTTTTTATTCGAGGTCAAAGGTCACAAATTTGCGTTTTTCGCGATTTTCATAAAAACGGTAAGTTTTATTGTAGAAGTACCATAGAAAAAATTGTAGACCATAAAATTATCTATAAAAAATCAATACTTTTTTGGGGCATCCCATACATGGAACTGAAACAAAAAAAAAATTTCAAACCTATACGTGTGGGGTCTATGGATAGGTCTTTAAAAATGACATTGAGGTTCCTAAAATAATTTTTCTCAAAGTCAATCATTTAAAAGATAGGCGCGTCTAAAGTGGTAAAATGTGTGTCCCCCTCCGCCCTTTAACTTTTAAAGCAAGGGAATGAAAAATCTAGATAAAATATATTCTGTAGATCTCAATAAAAACTTTCAACGAAAATTGGTTTGAACGAGATACAGGCAGCAGTTTTTGAGATATAGCGACCGCAAATATAATTTGGTTTTTCATACAGACACTATGAAAAACAAATATACAACAAAATCATACATCATATATACGTGGCGTACTCATGCATATTATGACGATAGCAACTTTATAACTTTTTGAATCGTTATATCTCAGAAACGGTGGCTCGTAGAAAAAAAAGTATTGAACAATTTTTTATAGATAATTTTTTGATCTACAATTTTATCACAGGTATTTTTATGATAAAACTTACAGTTTTTCTGAAAAGCGCGAAAACGCAAATTTGTGACCTTTGACCTCGAATAAAAAACAACGCACAACCGAGATCAATGGGGACTTTTGACATATCATTTGTAATGACGTATTCAAGGCCTGCACAAAAATCCAGCTTGTTGGGAATTAATGCAAGCTGTAATGTCTATTTTGACTGGACTATAAGGCCATTGATTAATAAGTACTTTGACATTGTAGACTGTTAAGTTATGCAATAAGCAGTAATATGCACATAGGTATTCGGTTCAAGTACTACAAGAAACTTAATAAAAATTAGAGCGGGTTTTTATGTGCGATACTTTTGGCGATATCGGTTACCCAGGCTTGCGGAGTAATTAATAGTTATTTTTGGACATACAACTCATACAAGTCAATAACAGCCAACCACATACCAGTATTTATTGATTACTGGGTATGTACCATAGCTTTCTATGTAACACAGCTTTTATTGCAAGTATACTGAGTTGAAAAGAAGTAGTCTCTGCCTACCCCAACGGGAAAAAGGCGTGATTGTATGTATGCATGTATGTATGTATACTGAGTTGGCAATATACATGGTGATCTATCAGAATGAGTAGGTTATGTTAAGTTTGTAATAAGAGATAGCTTAGGTGACAAACAAGCAGACGGCCAACCTAATGAGAATTGGTCATCGCGAAATTTGCCTACCTTTAACTAACTTACCTAGCTAGAAATGTCTCTGAATGAATCATGTTATTAATTTTCGGGTTAGCTAATTCAGTTAATCAGTTAACACAGTTTGGGATACAGTATCTTTTACAATACACATATTATCATTATAAAAAAATATTTTCTCTTACGTTTATTGTCTTTTTCACACTCATGTTAACTTTGTCATGTATATAGGTTTCTTAAGAATAATGGCAGCACGTGAACCTTTTAAGCCCAAAATAAACCGCTCATTTAAAATTGCTTTAGTAGAATAACATTTTATTAACTCGGTACTTGCCCTAAAAAGGCAAATATGCACCACAATAAAATTAGCCAGCATAGTTTTGTATAGTAGTCGGTCAACATTTCTCGAACACCGACCAAAACTGTTTTTACTATGATAAAAGTGACCGGGCGTTGTCCAAGTTCCAACCTTGAACAAGCAGTGTCAATAGTTAACCGGCGGGCGGCATGTGGTCATAATGACCATTGACTGCTCATAATGAATTCCCACGAGCAAAGATCGCTTCGATCTGATATTTCTTTTTAATTGTAGCTTGGGGGTAAATCAAAGGGTGATTAGGTATTCGTGTACAGTATTTTATGCAATCAGTGTATGTACCGTTGATGTATGGTGTAATTTACTCCCAGTTTTATTTAATTAACAGAAGAGTGATTGATTTGGCCGTGACGATTTCACTGACTTTTTGTTTTAGCTACGGCACAATGTCTGCATAGAGGCAAAATGTAACTAAATTGTTTTTACTCCTTTCGCTGCCGCGCTATCTTTGAATTAACATAAATATTTCGCATTTAAGGTATTGTTTATATTTAGAGATTTATTGGCAAGCCTATGTCCACCAGTAGACTAACTCAGGCTGCTGTTGATGATGATGATGATGATGATAATGATAATGAAAGTGTAGTTTATATAGGAGATCCTATACATATAATATGCTAGTCTGTAAGGTGCATATTAATAATATGGGTCCTAATATAACATCTCATGAATACATAAGTTACCTGAAATAAAGGTTTATTATTATATATTTAACATCACGGGTCGTACACGCCCGGTCTTTTAGTGGGCATTGATGGAGCCGAAACCAACATCAAGCGGCCCTTTAAAATTTTAACTTAGTTATTACTATGGATGAGAAGGAGATATGGGAAACTATATTATAAAAAGATGGTACATTATATTATGAGACTATTCATCATCATCATTATCAGTCAGTATCAGTCCACTGCTGGACATAGGCCTCCCCCAAGACACGCCACTGAGCCCGGTCTTCGGCTCTTTGCTTCCAGTCACTGCGCACCGCTTTGCGAATGTCGTCGCTCCACCTAGTCACAGGGCGTCCTACTCTACGTTTGCCGATTCGCGGTCTCTACTCTAAAACCAGTCTGCCCCAACGGTTATCGGTCCTACGGCAGATATGACCAGCCCACTGCCACTTCAGTTTGCTAATCCGCTGAGCTATGTCGATCACTTTAGTTCTCTGGCGAATTACTTCGTTCCGGATTCGATCCCACAGAGAAACACCGAGCATAGCTCTCTCCATAGCTCGCTGAGCGACTTTGAACTGGTGGACTAGTCGAACCGTGAGTGTCCTCGTCTCGGCTCCGTATGTCATGACAGGTAGGACGCACTGATTAAAGACTGTCTAAAGATTTGTCTTTAGGCACTGTGGTATAGGCGACGATAAGACTCGACGGAGTTTCCCAAATGCTGCCCAGCCAAGCTGAATTCTTCTCTGGATTTCCTTCTCGAAGTTGTGTTTACCTAGTTGGAGCGTTTGCCCTAGGTAAACATACTGCGTGACAACTTCGAGTGGGATTCCATCTACGGCAATCGGTTCCGGAACAACGTGCTCGTTGTACATGACTTTGGTTTTATCCAAATTCATCCGCAGACCGATGCGACGAGAAGAATCAGCTAGGTCATTCAACATCCTTTGTAGGTCCTGCAGCGTCTCTGCCATAATGAATAGAATAGAATAGAATAGAATAGAAATACTCTTTATTGAATACCAGCACAGTAACATAATATACAAACAACTTAAAGTCTATGGTATTACAATGGGCGGTCTTATCGCTAAGAGCGATCTCTTCCAGACAACCTTTGTATGGACAGTATCGTGGTAAGAATTGGCTGGTAGTGCAGTGCGCAATACATAAATCTACAGTGCGAAAAATAAAATAAAATAAATAAAATTATAAATATAAACAAATCAATACAGCAATCTAGTTATAAGAAATAAGGAAGAAATAAGCTAATTACACTTTATATATATACACATACATATACACATCAAATACATACATACTGAAGAATAATATATAACATATATCACACATATATATACATATACATATACAATATATATACATATACTATACATACATAACAAATATATTAATATATGTAGACGTTATAAAGTTGAATATTACAATTGTGAAAGATAGTGATCCTTTACCATATTTTTAAATATAGTGAGTGATTTAGCACGTCGTATGTCCAAAGGAAGGGCATTCCATAGTCTTGCAGCTTGGACAGTGAAAGATTTGCCGTAGTACTCCGAGGTATGAGAGGGTATGAGAGGGTAATGACGATGTCATCTGCGAATCGTAAGTGAGAGATGTACTTGCCGTTGATGTTGATGCCACAATTTTTCCAGTCCAGCGTCTTAAACATATCCTCCAAGGCGTTAGTGAACAGTTTCGGGGATATGACGTCCCCCTGTCTCACTCCTCGACGCAGGTGGATATGATTAGTACGCTGATTCTGTACTTGTACAGTCATCGTTGCGGCGTTATATAGACATCTCATCACTTCGATATATTTCCAGTCGACTTGGCAACGCTGCAAGGACTCAAGAACCGACCAGGTATCGATTGAGTCGAAGGCCTTCTCATAGTCCATAAATGCTCAGCACAGGGGGCGATTATACTCTTCGGTTTTCTGTACAATCTGTCGCACCGTGTGGATGTGGTCTATGGTGCCGTAACCGCTTCGAAACCCAGCCTGTTCCGGAGGTTGAAACTCGTCGAGTCTTCGCGCAAGACGGTTCGTGATGACCCTTGAAAACAGCTTGTAGACATGGCTCAGAAACGAAATCGGGTGGTAGTTTTTCAATAGGGCTTTATCTCCTTTTTTGAAAAACAAAACCACCATGCTTCTGTTCCATGCCTGTGGAGTTCTACAAGTGAAGAGAACAGAATTGAAGAGCTGTTGCAGCTAGCTTACAGCTGCAGCTCCTCCAGCTTTTAGAAGCTCCGTTGTGATTCCGTCCTCACCTGGGGCTTTGCCATTTTGGAGCTGTTTAAGGGCCATCACGATCTCATCTCGGCTGACTTCGGGCAGGTCTGACTATTGAGTGAGCTGATTAATGTCGAATTGATGGTCTATGGGATGAGGTACGGCACCCGCCAATTATTATGCCTCATCACAAATCATTAAGGCGAGTGGTGACTCGCTATACACTGAATGAGCCCCCCATAAAGGCGGACCGTTATGTCGGCGCCGCCGGCTTTATGCCTTTAACACTTATTATTATTATTACTCAACAACAAATAACTCATAAATTAAAATAAAACAAGGTTATTACCCACCTAAATGCTCATAAGCACTAATGTCTTTCATACAACGTGAACTCATTCAGGAAGTGACATGTGGCACACATTTAATTAATTAAGTTACCACGACGAGTTATTTTATACAAGAAGTATTGAACTATGCACTTTGATATTTTATTTGCAATGGTACAATAAAATTAAGTAGTTATAATTTCCGTATTTACTACCTCATTCTCAAGTTAAGTTATAAGGTTTCTAAACGAAGTTTATAGTTAGTTCAACCCTTCCTCATAGTTATAGTCAAGTATCAGTACTGTCTCTTTCAACCAATTTAGATATTATTATATACTTCCGTTCACAGCATTCGCTAGGGGGCTTTAATGCGTACCTACTGAGATAACTACTGAGATGCTGATATGATTGTTAAATGCGTCAAAGGAATCTTTTTTTATTCACTGTCAGTGAAAATATTTAATATAGAATAGTATAAAAATAGTAAAAGACTCTCAAGGGAGGGCTGTGTGCTGCCGGAACACCGTAAGGTTATGGCAATAGATTGGTGGTCAGCTACTTTTTGGTAGCAAGCCAGGAGGCACATCGAAATAATAAGCTCCTACCACCTGTGTACAAACAGCCGTGCTGGGATTTAAACTGGCTTAGAAGTCAACAGGGCTCTCAAAATCTAGTGAAGTTAACCATCGATCATCGTCATTATAATATATCAGTATTGGTAACGGCCATAATCCTAAAAATCCGAATACGCAACATAAAGCATAATTTACACTGATTAAAATTATTCCCAATACCTACAATTTACGATACAATAAATCGAAGGTCAAAGAATGCCGTTTGGGTGGGCGCACACCAATCATTAACTCTTTCGAAATTTTTGTTTATAACGATATTAATTGTAACAAGAATCTCATTGAACTCATTATGTGAGCACTTGTGAGACAGGCTAGTTGATCAATGATTGATTGATCAAGCATCGTTGATAGATGAATAATAAGCCCACTCATAATAAAAGAGAGCATGTTTGGATACAATTTTATAAGATATAATTTTTTTATATATAGACATCGGTAGATAATATTTTTTTTTAATTATAAGTGCTACATAATATACAGTGTTATTGGTAATTTAACGTATTTCCAGCAGGAGCAAATAGAGTAGCACCCCTCAATGTATGGGCGAAAGTTAAAAGTTTACGAGAAATAAGGAAATTAGCAATTTTGGAAAAATACCTAATTTTGGTTAACGGTTATCGGCTCTCCGACAGATGCGACCAGCCCACTGCCATTTCAGCTTGCTAATCTTTTAAGCTATGTCGATAACTTTGGTTCTCTGTCGGATGACTTCATTTTGAATTCTATCCTTCAGAGAAACTCCGAGCATAGCCCTCTCCATAGCGCGCTGAGCGACTTTGAATTGGTGAACTAGTCGTACTGTCAGTGTCCACGTCTTGGCTCCGTAAGTAATAAAAACAAGTAATATCTTAAAAAACCTTTTTAAGCACAAGCTTTTACCAGAGAAAGTCAAGACAAATCCAACGAGCCCAAACACTACGGGTATAACATGTGTAGTTTAGTAGTTGCTTTGGCCACCTTCCAGCTCCATCATCAGACCAGCACCATATCATAATATTGCATTGTCACGCGATTTACACATGTATGCGAAATTTCAGCTCAATGGAACCCCTGGAAGTCGCTCTAAAATCAAACGCAAGATTTGTGACGGACAAATAAATTCGCCGTGAAGTAGAGATAAAGCTTGTAAATAGGACGCATTCGATAGTGGTCAATCGCTAGCCTATATGTTTACTATGAAGAAACCAAAGCACTTTTTGTGTACAGAAAGAACCTACAGTAAAAACCTATTTGCTGTCTTGGCCATTGTGAATTTTTAGTTTACATCGGCAAAGTTTTTAATATACTTGATGACTAACAACCCGGCCTAGAGTTATTGCTACATATAGCTCTCTACGGCAATATTATACAGTTTTCTTTTTATTTGCCCAAATCGGCACTTATGGTTTATTTTTAAGACTATTTGCACTGGCTTTAATTTTTCTTCAGAAAAACGTACGAGTACGTATTGAAACAAAGACTTTGATTGTTCTAAATGTCCGCGCCTGCACGCTTGCCCCTTGCCTTGTGTGGGTGGACACTGAACCACAGTAACTATACTAGTTTCAATGTCTCAACGTCATAGATATACCTCTTATAGATGACTGAATCACAATAATATACTAGTTTAAATCTCTCAACTTCATAATGTGCATCGTAATTAATTAACTACTCTTAATTAACTTGTTTCAACATGTCTTGCGTCTTAACGTGCCGTTATGCTAATAAATTGCAAAGGTAAAACTATAGCGCCATTTCGAACTTCGATTTAAGATTTCAACATTAAGAGGAAACGCGGGGTGCACTTTTCCATACAAATGTATTCCCCCGTTTACTCCCTGAAAAATGCGTCTAGAGTTTCTACAAAAAATCAAGGTATGCTATAGCTACGCCCCTATAATTTTTTTTGACCAACCAATACAGCTAACAGTAGCTTATTGTAACTACAGCAGACCTTGATTTTTAGTAGGAACAAATTTTTCTCTAGAAGCATTTTCCAGGGAGGAATCGAGGGAATACATTTGTATGGAAAAGTGCACCCCGCGTTTGCTCTTAATGTCAAACTAAGTTAGACCAGAAAGTAACCTAAAATCTATGTTATTATGCGCCTAGCTTTTTAGTAAAGCATCTGCGTTTAGGATTGACTTGAATCGATGCAAACTTAAACTTGGCATAAACTAAATACGCTACACTGGAGAATTCTTTATAGAGCCAAAAAAAAATGTCTACGAACGATATTTTAAGTATTTTTACTGCCATTCATTAAAGTTAATTATTGTTTGTCCTCCCTGGCTTCGCCCAAAAAAAACTCCCTTTCAGAAGTCGAAAAAAATATCGTATGTATAATCCAGGTAGTGTCTATGTGCCAATTAAAACTATAGTATAAACTGTCATCAATATGTTTTCAAAAGCCCTTTAAAACTCTGAATGAAATAATTTTTGATTGTAAAAAACTAAAAAACCGACTACACATGCCGCGGTAGAAAAAATACCCACTAGCTATATCCATGTCATCGAGATATCAAATTTGTTTATATTGTTTATCCTCATATCTCCGGAGATGATTGTCAGATCCCGATAAAATTTGAAAGGGACAGGGAAATGAGAGACATCTCTCAAATAAGAAGAAAAATCAAATTGGTTAAGATTTGACGGAGTTTTGAGGTAACAAACATAAAAAAAAAAAAAAAATAATAAAATACAGTCGACTTGAAAACCTCCTCTTTTTTGTGAAATTGGTTAATAATAATAATAAATCCATGCCACCATTTTCGCGTGATATACTAACAAATATACAAACTTTTACATTAAAAATATTAACAGAGAAGGTATGATAAACACATTCACTCTTCTGCCTAAAACCACAGTACATGAATGTGTACTTAACTGTGTTAAAACTAAAAGGTAATTTTTAGGGTTCCGTACCCAAAGGGTAAAACGGGAGTCTTAGTAATAGGGATTACTAAGACTCCGCTGTCCGTCCGTCTGTCTGTCTGTCTGTCTGTCCGTCTATCACCAGGCTGTATCTCATGAACCGTGATAGTTAGACAGTTGAAATTTTTATAGATGATGTATTTCTGTTGCCGCTATAACAACAAATACTAAAAACAGAATAAAGTTAAAAATAATAGAGGGTCCCCATACAAGAAACGTATTTTTTTCGGCATTTCACGCTATCTATGAACGCTTTGTTAGGTAAACGTCTCATAGATGGCGTTATATTGTAATGTCGATCCCTAACACCTTTGTTAGACGTTAGATGGCGTTATAAGAAATAAAATGTTTATTAATTACATAGTATTTTTTGCTGGCCAAAAATGATAGTGGTATTTTTTGCTCGATCTTATAAAATACTGTAGTGTGGCACGGAACCCTACGAGCCCGACTTGCACTTGGCCAGTTTATTTTTTCTGAGCATTAATTATAGTGTGGTGTGTTTTTGTTGCTCTCTGCATTCGGTAATCGATAATTCGGTATCTATAAGTGGATTTTCGTTTATTAACGCCCTCCAAAAATACTGTACGGAACCTTTACTTGCTTTATTGTACCCGGACTTTAGTGAGTTATGGTCCAAATATATAATTTATAAGTTTGTACTTGTTTATAGTTATTGCCCAATAGTAAACTCGCTAAAGCGGCAGTTGGCTGGACTATAAACTATAACCACAAATTATTGGTAGGTAGTACAGCTGACGCAGACAAGCTTTAGTGCGCCTGAAAACTTTATACATACTTAGACACGTAACGTAGGAAACCCTATGACTAGGTGGATGACGACATTCGCAAGGCGGTAAGTAGTGTCTTGAAAATAAGAGCTGAAGATCAGGCTCAATGGCGTGCTTTGGGTGCCTATGTCCAGCTGTGGACTGATACTGGCTGAATTACTTTATCGTTATCTTTCAAATAATTTACAGGTTTAATCATAAGAAGACATTATCTATATTATAATTATTGTTTTTAAAATAATTACAACATATTATATTGTTTTGTCACTCGAAAGATGCTGTCGTGGGAAACCCTATATCCTGCACTAAGAGAGTTCATGTGTCGCATGATGTAATGGCTCTTTCAAACAGCTACTTAAGTGAGTATGTAGGTATGTGCATGTGTGTCTTAGTGTATGTAAAATTATGAGAGAACTTTTAGTAGTGCCACATAAGATACTCTTATTCTAGGTTCTAGATAGCGTCAATAGAAGATACTTATCTTAACTATGTTGTAATGATAAAATAGCAGGTATTAATTTTATCATCATTCATGTTATCTAATTCGGAACGAGGTGACCCGACAGAGAAACAAAGACATCAACATAGCTCACCGGATTAGCTAACCAACAACTGTTGGGGTAAACAGAAGTTCTTAAATGGAGTCCGTGGATCAGCAAGCTAGTAGTAAAGACTTCCGCGGACTAGGTGTAGCGATGATCTTTGCTAGTAAGAGATGGATGAGAAAAGCCGAAGATAGTACTCAGTGGCATGCAGTTTAAGAAGCCTATGTCCAGCAGTGGACTTGCATTGGCTGATGATGATGATGATGATACAGTTTAGGATTTTATGTTTATAACAATTATTACGAAATAAAAAACCTCATTTAAAGGCATAACAAAAGTTGTACAGACTGTTTATTGGGTTTCCTGCCTTTCCAGTAGGTACGCCTGATAAGTTTGTGGTCAAGCCCATAAGCGCTATAAAAAGGTAGTAAAATCAAATCAGTTCGACATTTTTCCCGATTTGCTTGTTTTTTCCAACTGGACAGTCATACCTGCTTCCTTGGTACCAAACCCAATTTTTATTGGGTTTGGCTACCTGGCTTGCTAGCTAGCTGGCGTTTGACCACTATCTTACGTGTTGGTTAGTGATGAGACATCGAGGATGGTAGCACGCTAGGCCTAGAATGAGAACTGGCTCTCAAGGACATCAGCCGGAACACATTAGATGTACAATAGATTTTCTAACTTGAGGGTAGTAGCTGGCCAGGCAGAAAATAGTGTATTATTGTCTTGCCGGGGGTTTCTTAACGATGTTTATCCTTCACCGAAGTACCACTGTGAAATGTGCACATACATTTATCGATAGAAAAATCCGTAGGTGCACAGCGGGGATTCAAACCCGCTGCTACCTTTGATCTTGAAGCCGACATTGGGCCCTTACATTACACAGCCATTGCAATAGTTGCCTGGTACAGAGAAGATTAAGATAATTTATTGACCTCCAAACATTTATGTTACGGCTTCCTGCGATCTGCGGGCACGATCTCAGTACTTTTTAATTGTTTTCTGATCGCGTTTGGTGTGAACCAGTCGGTAGAAATACTACTGCGCTATCTGATCGCCGCCTAGATCGCTCACGCAGGACGCTGCGGTTTGTCCTTACCTTTACCCTGACAATATGACATGTGTAGATTTTTCAACCTGAAATATTTTTAGCACAGACAGAAGCCGGATCTTAAAAACTGTCCTTTCTTAATTAAAGTATGCAGATTAAAATAGTGGTTGAATGACCTTGGTTTTGCTTGTTCTTGTGTAAGCATGTCATAGGCATGCGGCGCCCGCGTGACTTGTGAATGAACTACATGATGAATGAAATGATGGACGTTTTATAACGGCATTTATGATTCATTACATCTTTGTATTTGTAATGTATATTCTATGTATCTTCTACAAGAAGGCCTTCGTAGTTTGCCCGCGTTAAGCATTGTATTATCTATTCATGTTTATTGAATTCAACGATATTGACTATCTCTAAGGGTGCGTACAGACTATGTAACGTAACATGTTATAAAATTGTTATTTAACGTGTTTCAGACAATGTGGACACGGAATGTTATAAAACATGATATTATAACATGTATTATAAAATTCCGCGTCCACATTATCAAAATCAGGTGTAATTACAGTGATATAACATGTTATGTTACATAGTCTGTACGCACCGTAAGCAACATTTTCGAAAAAATGATGACGCCGTTTGACCGTGAACAGATTACAAAGAAACATACCGCTTGGTATACACATATGGGTGGGGCTCACAAAATTTGTACCATAACGCACTAGAAAACGTAACACACAAATTAAAATGCAACACACTGGAAATTTTGTAACACGCTGGAACCCTGTAAAGGCAGGATTACATTGTATTAACATTTACTAAAAAATCTTACCACATTTAAGAGTAATGATGATAAATCGTATAAATCATCAATATTATATTTCCCTAAGTTATATTTACTGGAAATATGACTATTTCATAAAAAAAATATGGTTTTCAGGATAATATAACTTAGAGAATGTGAAAGACATTGTGCACCAAGCTTAATGTTATCCAGTGTGTTACGTAACACATTACGTAACACAACATAACACACCAGAGCGAACACACGAGAAAATTCTAGTGTTTACTTGACTATAGCAGCCGCAAATTCAAAGAAATATTTGAAAAAAAGCCATAATATACGACACAAAAAGGTATTTATTTAGTATCTATACTTCAATATAACGAAAGACAAACACTTACATTGAATATTCTGTGTTTAATAACCAATTTTTTGGAGGGAAAAAACACTACACCAAATCACTTCACTTGTGTTACAAGACTAAAATGGTTGGCATTACATTGACACATGACGGCTGTTGGTATACGGTGTTGCCACCCTACAAAATATGTTCTAGTGTGGTTATCACTAAACTTCGAAAGCTGCCGTGTAACATATTACTTGTAACACACTAGAAGATTTTATGGGACTTTTTTTTTATTTGTTGTTTTGTAAGCAATTATAATTTTTTGCGAAATTTACGGACAAAGTTCTTTGAATTAACTCCCATACTAACAATGAAGACAAAAAGAAATGAAATTAACAGCGTCATAAAAAAAATAAAATTAAAACCTTATCGACGGACTGCGCTGGGACATTTATGTTTTGTATGGAGCAAATAAATTATTAAAAGTTTTATGAACTTATGTATTGTGTAAATTGAAGATTTTGTGTATTTTCTTTGCAAACATCAATTTTGATGTACTTATTTTAATGCAACAAATAAAATTCTTTGATAGAAATTACCATAATATACTAAAATTTAGGAGGAAACAGGTGACAGCGATTTTTTTTTAAAGGTACATTTTGTTTGAGCCCTACCCATATATACCTACTACTAGCTGTGCCCGCAGTTTTTCCCTCGTTATAAAATTTTCTTTGGCCTAATGTAAATACTGACTATCCCTGTGCACAATTTCAGCTAAATAATTTACTGGAATCAAGAATCAAGAATCAAAGCATTTATTCAGTATGTAGGCAGTATAAATATGCGCACATATACACGTCAAAATCATAAATCATAACCAATTATCAAGTAAACGTAGCAAAAGAAGAATTTAACGCTTTGAATTAAAAAAAAAGGTAATGAACCATTCAGCTGTCATCCAATCGTTTACGTCAGAATATTAAAAAAAAATTAAAGTAGGTTAAAACCAACCATACATGTAACTGTGTGTTTCAGTACTTCAGACAATTTTTATATAAAAAAATAAAAAAAGTGAAATAGTGAAACACAACATAGAGAAACGCATACAAACATACGCATAAATTACCATACCTCCAATGTAAATTATCGAATAATCATTTTTTATAAATTCTAAATAAAAAATATAATTTCATCTCGCAAAATTTATTATTCAAGAAATAATTATTAAAATTAAAACATCCCCAATTCGATTAGATAAAGCAGTTAATATCCCTGCATTATAAGATTTTAAATTTAAATAAATTACTAAACAATATGAAACTAAACCTAAACCATCTCAATCTGGTGTTTTAGTATTGTTCTTCTTAACTCTCGGAACCACAGAATAGCAGAAGTAGCTTCTGTGCTCGGGATACAAGAGAAGCTGGCACGATGGTATAACATGAACTGCCATAGATTACCTCATTCAAAAATGGCATAATAGTTAGGCCTACCAATTGTGGCGTAACGAAAACATACATATTATCACCTGTTAATATGAAACCAGAATATTATGTACCATCATGTTTATTAATTTCCACGCAACAGTTCTTCATCAGCATACAAACAAATTATTTCACTATCAAACTTGTTATAAATTCTCATTTTACATTCATTACCAGAATGACGAATCCAATTCGAACAAAACATTTCATTTTACCTTGAAATATAATTTCAATAATCAGTTGGCACGAGAATATGCCTGTCGGAGGGGTACCACGATCCTAAACCAAAGTCCCCGATTCCAACTCGAAAACAATACAATTAAAACGCTATTGATCGTGCCCTTAAATGGATTTTCGAGCGGCCGACGGCAACGGTTTCACAATGGTCGATAAAACGTGCTTGGACACTAGATATCGGAACGTACTACGTGACTAAATACCTTAAACATTATGAAACAGTAATCTAGCTATGATCTCAGCTCAATAGCAGCTGAATAAAAAGGTGACCTACCATAAATAAGTTTTTATAAAAGAACTTGCAGCAATGATTAATCCAAACATGCAAATTTTATAAATTACAAGCTTCTATTTCAGTTCGGCTGACCTAATGTCTGCGGGAAATTGAATTTCACAATTTGAATTTGAGCTACTTTCCGGTGTTCAATAGAGCTAACATTTTACATACATTTCCATGAGCTGGTCTGACTAGGTATAGAGACGTAATGGTGGTCATAGAAACATCTAAACTACACAACACGTCGTATTAAGGCTAAATTTTTTTTAATTAATGTTTCTTTAAAAAGTGTATATGTAATAAATTATATTTTTTTTGCGCATGTGAATATATTATAACCAGATAAATAATCTGGTTCAAGCATCAGTTGTAACGTTAGTATCTACAAAATTTCACTGATTTTATTTCATAAATATTTTTAAAGCTTATACAAAAATCTTTTCAAATTTAAAAAAAAATACCTAATTGGCATTAAAAAACTGGACAATATTACTATTCTCGAACTCGTCTCGGTTAATCTTTCTTTCGAGTTAAATTGGTAAAGCCAATATTTGCAAAATTTGTTATTGTGCAACAAAGTGACCGCTCCACTTGTACAATTTATCGGAACAATCAGACAGGTGGCGTTTTAATGACCTCTGAACAAAAAATAATTTACAATAAAATATTTTAATGCTAAACATTTCTTTATATAGGAATTGTTATTTACATTTTTAATCCACAGTTCACTTTAACAATTGCTGAACCTTTATTAAACACTTTAAGGTCAATGTGCTCAATAAATAATTTAAGATCGTTTTAAAACATAATAGAACCGACTTCAAATGCCACGCTGGTCATTTTCAGTACCGAATTTGTGGTGTTCATCTCCATATCTCTGGAGATACTCATCAGATCTTGACAAAATTTAAATGGAACCACCTGGAAAGTATATATAATATATACCCTTTCTGATAAATAATAATTTTCCTAATAAGAAATCGGTGAACATATACAAAAATAAGTTACCGACGAATTGGGAAGCTTCTCCATTTTGAAGTCGATTAATGAGAGTTTTATATTTTTAATGTTTTTTATGTATTGTAATTTGTGAATAAATATAATTATTTTATTTTATTGCAAGATCAAATTTTCTGCTGTAATATGACGATAATATGAGTATGGTTTTAAGTAGCGTATATTTAGATTTTCGCTTGATTTACATTGTCATTTTATATCTATGAACATATAATAAATATAGTTAGGTACATAATAACGTTTTGTTTCTAAATTAGGTCTTATTCAAGTCAAGTCAAGTCACGTCAAGGCAAAGCATTTATTCAGTATATGGGCATATTAAAAATTTGCACTTACACATGTCAAATAACATTAAATAGATTATATTCAATAATTATTATTATAGATATAACAGAAACATAACTTATTGCTTTAAATTTACAAAAAAAAACAAAGGTATTAAGCCATTCAGCTTTAATCTAGATGTCGAACGTCACACCTAAAACACATGTTTAATTCCCCTGATTAATGTAGGTTTGCCAACCGTACTATTACATGCACCCGCAACCCAGTGCATGTTTCAGTACTTCAGACAATTTTTATCCAAAAAATTGTGAATACTTAAAGAAATTAAGTGATTAGCTTGGAGCAGACAAAAATAAATTTCACCACAAACCGTAATAGGCTGCTTGGCTGCATATGAATAAATACTATATACGGTAAATACCATTACGGTAAATACGCATGAAAGATCAAATTTCCAAAATGTCCAACTTCAAAATGCTACCAAATCAAATACTTACACAGTAGGTACATTTTATTAACGTAAACCTAATTAGCTAATTTGTTTCAAACTTTACCCACTTACACTACACATTAAGACCATAACATCAGCTATTTACGCAATTTTATGGGGTAATTTGTACAATAGATATATTTTTAATAAGTAAACAAAAAAATAATTGCAATATTTCTTGAATAGGAATAATAAATATTATGAATATTGATTTTGTAACTCGCCCAATAAACAAAAATGTATGTTGAACTACAGATATATATTATTATGTACAAACTAGAAGTGCCCAGCGGCTTCACCCGCGTTAAAGACTTCTTTTATTTACTTTAAACTTTTATTTAGTAACAACCTTTCAATTATAAAAGAAATTAAAGAAATAGAAGCCAAATCGGTTCACCCGTTTTCAAGTTATTGCGTGACTAAGGAAAATAGAGATTCATATTTAAAAATCCTGCAACACGTATCAACTCATTTATTTACAGAAGTACTTGAGTAAATCTATAAGTTGATATATATAATTAAAAATAATAGGTAAATAAAAATAATATCCAGGGGGAATTTTTAGTAAATCCTTTCTAATCGGATACCTACGTCATAACAACTATCTATCTGCATTCTACATTTCAGCGCAATCCGAAACAATATTGATTTTTAGACTTGGTTACCCAACTTCACTCTCTTAGTGTAACTTATTGAAAAAACCTGAAATTTGTATTTACTTATTTATTTACAGAAGTACTTGTGTGTAATGTCGAATAAAATGACTGTCCAAACTTTGAACCCCCGCTTCATCCCCTTAAAGATTGAATTTGGAAAATCGTTTCTTACCGGATAACTACGTTAAAATAACTATGTGCATGCCTAATTTTAGCGCAATCCGAAACAATATTGATTTTCTCACTTTGTTACCCCATTTCACCCTTTTAGGGGTGGCATTTCGAATAAGCCTGAAACACGTATTTACTTATTTATTTACTGAAGTACTTGTGCGAAGTTTTGATTGAATAGAAAAGATCTATCTATCTTGTTTCTCCATACAAACTTTGAACCCCTGTTTCATCCCCTTCAGGGGTGAATTTTGGAATATCCTCCCTTAACAGATCCAAATGTCATAATAATCTATCTGCATGCCAAATTTCAGCGCAATCCAATACAATATTGATTTTCACACTTTGTTACCCCATTTCACCCTCTCAGGGGTTGAATTTCAAAAAGCCTGAAGAACACTTTATTATTTATTTATTTACTGAAGCACTTGTGTGAAGTTCCGAATAGACAAAACTATCGAATCTTGTTTTTTCTATACAAATTTTGAACCCCCGTTTCATCCCCTGAAGAGGTTCATCTTAGAAAATCATTTTTCAGAGGGAACTAACGTCGTAATAACTATCTGCATGCCAAATTTCAGCGCAATCCGAAACAATATTGATTTCAGATTTTGTTACCCCACTTAACCCTTTTAGGGGTGGCATTTCGAAAAAGTCTGCAACACGTATTTACTTATTTATTTACTGAAGTACTTGTGCGAAGTTTCGAGTAGAAAAGACTATCATATCTTGTTTCTCCATACGAACTTTGAACCCCCGTATCATCCCCCTTAAGGGGTGAATTTTAGGAAATCGTTTCTCAGAGGGAACTAACGTCGTAATAACTATCTGCATGCCAAATTTCAGCGCAATCCGAAACAATATTTATTTTCAGACTTTCTTACCCCATTTCACCCTTTCAGGGGTGGAATTATGAAAAAGCCTGAAACACGTATTTACTTATTTTTTTATAAAATTACTTGTGCGAAGTTTCGAATAGAAAAGACTATCTAATCTCGTTTCCCCATACAAACTTTGAACCCCCGTTTCATCCCTTTAAAGGGTGAATTTTGGAAAATCCTTTCTTAGTACACCCTTGCGTACTAAGACAAATATACCCTCCAAATGTCAAGTCTCTACGACCAGCGGTTTAGGCTGTGCGTTGTCTGTCAGTCAGTCGGTCAGTCAGTCAGTCAGTCAGTCAGTCAGTCAGTCAGTCAGTCAGTCAGTCAGTCAGTCAGTCAGTCAGTCAGTATGTCAGGACAAAGATTCTTATAGTATTTATTATTATATTTATTAGGTATATCTGTGGTTGTAACGGTGCAAAAGTGCGTTTTTCGCTTTTATGTATATTTACAAAACCTTGTTTGAAAAAATTACAAAGATGTTGTCTCGTCTCAATTCAAAATAATCCTTACTTCCTGACTATCCTTATCCTTACGATCGTTACTAATATTATAAATGCGAAAGTAACTCTGACTGTCTGTCTGTCACGCTTTCACGCCAAAACTACTGAACCGATTTAAATGAAATTTGGTACAAAGATAGTCTAGAGCTCAGAAAGGACATAGGCTACATTTTAATGCGAAGAAAGGGTTGTAAGGGGTTATAAGAGAAGGATGAAAAGTTGTATGGAAGTATCGTAATTTTTAGAGCTAGATAAATTGAGCTACTATTATCAATATAATAATACAACAAAATACATACTTTGTTGTATCACAGTTTTCTTTCCTATTTAAATATGGCGCCTAAACCAAAACGTTGAATTATTCTAAGCATTTCAGAAATACATAATGTATGTTATTTAAATTCTGAACCAGTAGGATGGAAAGTAATTTAATAGTTTTAAATGGCCATTATAAAGTAAAGTTATTCAATGGAATGAATATTTTTTATTTGCTTAGAATATTAATTCGAATGAAATCTAGGTCAAAATAGTACCTACAGATATTTTATATACTGATGGTTACATTATATTATTTATATACTGACCGGCAGGTAGGCGGTACGACCTAGGTTCTGTCTTTTATTTATAGTGTACATATTATTATTGTAGTTTATATAATTTTGATTTTGTCATTAGGTAATTATTTTTAAGTTGTTTACATAAAGTTAGTATTTATTTCTGAAGGTTGATCCTGATGATTTCTCCTTTTGCGCCAAAAAAAGCTTTATTAGTAATCCCCGAATACACAGAAATCCATAAACAGTTGGCAATTATTGTCATTAGCTCATCCTAGTTTTTTACAATTTATTTTTAGATACTAAATTGTCATATTTTTTTCGTTTAGATTATAGCTTAGTGTTTGACCAATATACATATAGCTCACCTGTTAGTGACGATGTGGCCGAGGGTGGTAGCACGCTAAAATGGGTACAGCTTTTGAAAAACAACTGTCGGAACATACTATAACATACACAGCTAGTGTTGATTACACATTTACCAAAGTTAGGCCGAAATAAAAACATCCGGACGGACATCCCGACTTATCAGCCAAAAAAAAAGTATTTCAGGTCCTTTTCAGTCCTATCAACTGTCTGTGTACAAAATTTCAGCAACATCTGTTTAGCCGTTTAACCGTGGAGAAGTCCCAAACAAAAAACAAAGAAAAAACTATACAAACTATTTTTAGGTGTTGATTGATGTTGATAGCATAAACTTTAAATTTACATCTCCACGATCAACGGTAACAATTAGTTCCACAGCTTTTAAAGTCTTACAAAATAAGCAAAGCGTGTTCCTATACAGCGTAATTTCTAATTAAATCTACGTAAAGCTTAGATTAAAATCATTTAAATCAAAATTACAACACAATCCTTGGACTAATTGTAAGGAAAACGAAAGCTCAGTTGTTATCGATTGAACGTTATTATACAATGATAAATTACGAGATTTGTTGGTATTGTTTCTGTTTAATGCTACGGTTTCATTAAAACGGACTTAAAGTTTGGTATTTTTATTCGAATATCATTTTTCTTTTTTCATTGTATTGTACATGTCGTGATTTAATGACAAGTAAATAATAAAAGGTTTTAATATAATTAAAATAAAAACAGAATAAAGACAGGCCTTTTTCCATCTACGCTATCACTGCAGTTGTTTTTTAAAACCAGATGGTATAAATGTTATATCCTTATTTAAATCTCAATTATTTTGTATGGCCTGCCTAAAAGTTAATATTATGTATTTTTCGCAACAATAAAGAATAGAAATTACTAGAAGAATAATAAAATAGAATAATAAACGTGTTTTATAAAAAGATTAGCTCGTAAGTATATGTTTTCCGATGGAATGTATGGAAAAGTATAATTTCTACATAGTCTACCTACTTTAAATTTTACAACTTTTGCTAGTAAAACTCTACCATTTTATTATGTAACTTAGCCTTTATTTTATTGCCCTGTAACTAAGGTAGTACTTACTAGTATACGGTACTTAGTACCTACCTACTTGGCATTTACTCCGACCCTTTCGAAATCCGTTGACATATTGCTCTGCAATCATTTGTTTTACACTATCCAACCTTCTTGTATGAGTTGTATCTCGCTATCAAAGGAGGCCGTACTTGTTGCCCCGGATACATACATAATAATAGATTATGTAAGACGTAGGGATTTAAGACCGTGAGAAATAAGGATTATGTCCTCTCTCGGGCAAACTAGCAAACGGCCCGCCTGATGGAAAACGGTGACGTCGCCTATATGACAACAATCGCAACACCATACAGAGATAATGCGATATAATCCGATTTTTGCGAAATGTGTGAATACCCTTTATTACTTACTACTTTATACCTTAGTGTCTTTTCCACATCGAGAGGGAAAAACCGCGGCAAAAGGTCATTCATTCCACATCTTAGAGGTACGTGGTAGGAAGTCCCGGTTAAAGCGGATAGTGCGAGTCATGAAATACCTCCAATAGCAGTATATATAATTTGAGGGTTAATTCTTTAGGTATGTAAGGATCGTAGCATGTGGAAAGAAGTCCGCTGTGTGCGATTCCGCAGTAGTACAATTTTTCATCGTAGACTATACAATCGATGACTGCTATGTGACCTGATGGTAAGTGATGATGCGATCGAGGATGTAGCACGCTTGCTAAATAAAAAACCTAATAACGAAATTCTCCCAGGTTGTATATAGTTAAAAATAAAAACAGATGCTGGTATGTAATTGTAATACTTGACAATTTTAATAAAATGGAGTGAAACACTAAGTACTTAAAGGTGGAATGTCCACCATAAATGGGTGTCGACCTGCGGTATGTCTGGTCGTTAAGTTAAAGTATTGGGATAGTAAAATGAGATGGGGCACATTCGCCAAAGTGTATCCTTACTGAAGAATACAGATAGGCTTGCAATACCACGATGGTAAGCAAACAATTTAACCAGGAGGTCACTTGTTTAAATCGTAGCCGTTCCCTTATGGATTTTCTATGAGCATGCATGGGTTTTCGTACTTAAGTGGTAAAAGCGTGTGGCATATTTGAATCACCTTCCTGCATGGTGTCATGATTCACAACTTTTTATATAGACCTTTATGTTTCTTTTTAAAACGGAACATTTCAAAATTTAAAAACTGGCCAAGTGCGAGTCAGACTTTGTCCCGCACACGGAGGGTTCCGAACGCCATCTATCGAATTTCTAACGAACTTCTAACACCAACTAAGTAAACGTTAACACAAAGGTAGAATAGTATTATATAGTAGTAATAGTAATAGTAGTAATAGTAATTGTAGTAATTAATATTATTAAATATCTGGTTGAACGAGCTTTGCTCGGAATTTTTTGCCACTTAAACAGACAAATATGACTCGTCCCGACATCTATTGACGAATAATAATACTATTTTTTTTTTATTGAGAGCAACTAACTACTTTACTGATACAGTACATCTACTCGCCAATAGATGTCGGGAAGAGTCATATTTTAAGTTGATTATCAATAAAGTTGATTATTGAAAACACGAATAAAACAACATTTTCTGAAAATGACTCCTAGCTAGATCGATTTATCGCCCCCGAAATCCCCTGTAGGTATACTACATTTTATTTAATCGTTGGAGCCGCTTCCGAGATTCAGATTAAGGTAAAGACGATAGCGCCATCTTAGCAACTAGATAGGTGGCGCTGTGCTATCGTAAAAAACTTTTTTAAACTATTCTTTAATTTTTAACTTTGTTCTGTTCTTAGTATTTGTTGTTATAGCGGCAACAGAAATACATCATCTGTGAAAATTTCAACCGTCTAACTATCACGGTTCATGAGATACAGCCTGGTGACAGACGGACAGACAGACAGACAGACAGACAGACAGACAGACAGACAGACAGACAGACGAACAGTGGAGTCTCAGTAATAGGGTTCCGTTGGTACCCTTTGGGTTCGGAACCCTAAAAACCAATGTCGGAAAAATACCGTGAAGGAGTCAAATTGGGGGAACGAAAGAAAAAAGACATAAAATGAAGGTTATTGTATTAAAATGAAGGTTATTGTATTAAAAGAATATATCGTAATAATATATTGTATAATGTATTGTATTAAAAGAATTGAAATAAAAAGTGAGAAATGCCGGTGTACTAAGGAGGTGATGCTGGCGGAGCCCATAGTGTACTGCCTTTACTCGTTGGGTGGTTGCCTCCGACCATTGGTGGTTGCGGTGGTTGCGACGGTTGCGGTTGCTAAGCCAGGGAAGGCAAGTCTGCAATTGTAGCAAATGCCTGCTGCAATAATGAAAATTCTTATTACATAATTTATTATTATTGTTATATACCGGCTGTACCGATGTTCACTGTGAACATCGCTATCTCACCGCGTGACCTCACTCCCGAGGAAGAGCGACTGACTCGCTCGAAACCTAGGTCGAGAAAATTCGACTAAAGGTACGTGAATTACAGCCGGTATATAACAATAATAATGTTACAAATTCACGATAATTTTAAAATACATAATTTATAATCGTGCAAGTCTTCAATTTTCAAATCGTTTATTTCATGTAGGTACATGGTACACTTATGAATGTCAAGCATTACATACATTAATAGTTCCATTTAACATGTCCATAGCTGCATTGCCAGACAATTCCACTATCACAATAAAATCAAATAAATGATGAATTAAATATAAACGTCAAAAGTAATTACCTAACTAAGCGAACGCCATCTATGAACATAGAAGGCGTTAAATGTCGAAAAAAACACGTTTCTTGTATGGGCACCCTCTATTATTTTTAACTTTATTCTGTTTTTAGTATTTGTTGTTATAGCGGCAACAGAAATACATCATCTGTGAAAATTTCAACTATCTATAACTATCACGGTTCATGAGATATAGCCTGGTGACAGACGGACAGACAGACAGACAGACAGACGGACAGCGGAGTCTTAGTAATAGAGTCTCGTTTTACCCTTTGGGTACGGAACCCTAAAAATGAATTTGTTATGTTTAAAAATGTCGATGTAAATAGTAAAATGTCAATGAATATGTCAAAGTTATGTCAATGTCAGCTATGTACTTACATACTAAGTCAATACAAAAACAGAGTAGAATCGTATTATACATATTGAATTAATTCTTCAAGACTGTCAATATTCTGCCATGCTTTGCTATCATTAAGAGAGTCCTCAATACAGTAGTAGGCCTTTTTAATCAGGATTAATTTAATGGTTGTCAAACGCCAACGCCAAAACGCCTTTTCTTTTAATTGAGTTATCCTTTCGGGTAGAATATTATAAATCTTTACGCAATAAAGACAATCGAGATACTGGCACTATTAACTTATTCTTGTTCCTAGTATTGAAGCTATGATTGTCACTACGCTTGATAAATGTATTTATATGTTTCCTTGCAAATAAAATGTTGGTGAATATATATTGGCAAGGCATAGATAAAATATTAATAGTCTTGAAGAATTCTCTCAGGGACTCTCTCAGTCCAAGTCTATCTATTCCCCTTACCGCCCTCTTTTATAGTACGAATTGTCTTATTAAACTGTTATACCTACCGATGTTTCTGAAATGCTGTAATACTACACGAAATGATTGTGGATGACGGGGACTCTCACCTTTACCAGGATATAAAGGACCAGAAGATCAGAGATGAAGTTTTGTTTAAGTTAAGTATCGTAGAGTTTTGTAGTCAATATATCTTTAAATGTGTGTCCTGTGTTCATATTTTATCTTCTAGGTTCCTCAATACACGTAGCGAGAGGTAGGCGCTCCGTTACGTTACAAGCGTTATATCGGTGTGCCGCCTGACTTGCTACCAATATACTTTTTAACCGACTTCAAAAAAAGGAGGAGGTTTCTCAATTCGACCGTATGTTTTATATTTATTTTTTATGTTTGTTCGCGGATAACTTCGTCGTTTATGAACCGATTTTGATTATTCTTTTTTTGTTGAAAAGTAGATATTCCAAGTGTAGAAACATGGTAATTTTATTGAGGTCTGATAAGTATCTCCAGAGATATGAAGATAAACGCCTCAAAATTGGTACTGAAAATTAATAGTGCGGCATGGAAGTCGGTTCTTTTTAGTTTTTTTAACGATCTTATTGATAGCAAGGTTATATAGATTCGCTTACCACAGGCAAGGAGAAAATCTGCCGCAAACACCTTATGGTGTTCTGGCAGCACGCAGTCTTTGAGAGTCAGACCATTCTAGGCCTAGCGGTGTTCACCATCCTTGACCACATCATCGCTTACTACCAGGCAAGATAGTGGTCAAGCGCTAGCCTATTAAGTATGATACACAGATGTTAAGAGAAAACCTATTCCAGATAAATATTCACAGGTGGCATATTATATAAATGTTCCACGTGACTTAATACCAAAGGTACCTAGCCAAGGTAGCTACCACCATCAAGGAGAAAATCTGCGGCCATATCCTTACGGGGTTCCGGCAGCACACAGCCCTTGAGAGTCAGAGTATTCTAGGCCTAGCGTGTTCATACTCATTTCACTCTAAAACGCAGTAGTCGAACAATCTTATAATTAATTATTCGATGGTGGGACTTATAACATTCTAAACACAATCTAATGTTACGTAATAACCATCGATCGGACACGGTAATCTCAATTTCGCCCACTTAGCATACCATTGGTATAATATGCATGTTATCTAGATCCGGCACTTTCGTTCTTATCTGAATGTCGAGCACGCCTGTGATTAGAAAATGTCGCGACGTCTGCATCATTGGTGCGTGTTCTGATACATCCAGAGTAAAATAACTCCTTAAACAAGGAAACCGTATATTTATACGGTATTATAGTATTATTATTTAATAATATTATAAAATGAAAAGACACAACTTTAATGAGGGTTATTTTTGAAGTAGATTAATACATATCTGTGAATTCTAGTTAATTCTGAGATAAGACTATCTATGTTTGACTGATCTATACAAAATCTGTTTATTGAGACCATTGGACCATTCCAATGAGCCCAAACCCGATATATCTGCTGTAAGTTGGTGAGGAGTTGACTATTCTGCAGACTCCAGTTGAGTGGTGTAGTGGGAGAATGGTCGGCTTTGATGCCAGAGGTACCGAGTTTAATCCCCGCCGTGCACCAATGGATTTTTCTATCGAAAAATTTAAGTGCGCTTTTCACAGTGGCCCTTCGTGAAGGGAAAACATCAGGTGAGATAGTGGTCAAACGCTAGCCTATAATAATATGATATAAAAAAATTGGTTAATGCTACCATGTTCTTACAATATTATTGAAGAAAGAGGATATCTAGATGGCGAGACGATTAAGACTCACATATCAAAGATTGGACTACAATAGCCCAAAATCGTGAAATGTGACAGAAAAGATCTTTGCCCAATAGTGGGACAGTTCATGCTCATAATAATAATAAGAGGATATTGAATTTTGAATTGATATAATTGATTACATACAAACTGATAACCGGTAGCAGTAGGGAACTGCTGTGTGAACGTTTTGCTATTATGGTCAATGTGGTAATATATTTTCCTTTCACTATCGGGTAATGAGACAAACAAATAACCAGGCTGTCATAAATGGTTATTCCGGTAATCTATAGAAAACGGTTCGGTGCAACTTTCATTAAGAAAGCCGCGACATAATATAATTTAAGTATCGATTAAAAAAACTGAACAACTGACTTCACATTTTCACATTACCGCGCAAGTAATTTTCAGTGATAAGTTAATATTAGAGTTGTTTAATTCCATACCTCTAGAGATACTCATCAAATCTTTATACATTCTATAAAAAGACTAACCCTAAGGTATGGCGAAGAAGTTTTTTAATACACGTACACACAAAAAAGTGCGTAGAAAGCAACGCGTTAGAAGTGTAACTTCAATGAAACACATTGAAATATTGACAATGTAGATTTACGCGTACGTCACTTCCTTTCCATTCTGAACGTGACGCTACGTCAATTCTGTTAAATAAGTTTAAGAGTTTAAAGAAGTTTGTTTAACTTCAAAAACTTAGAGGAAACTTAAATAACATTTGATAACCGCCGTCTTTTAAACGATTAAAAATAATATCGAAAGTTATGTGGTATCCGGCTTGCAAGCTAGAGATGGTCTGGAAACCTGGGGTGGAAGTCTCTACATCGATAGCGATGCGTCCTGTTATCGCAAACGTTTTATAGAAGGAGATGAAGCTAGACAGTTGTTATCTGTATCTCTTTTCGTATCGACGATTATCGGTCGAAATTCATCGCTATTCATGTAAAGACTACCTACCAGCACTGATTTTCATAGTTAGGGTAGATTTGGTTTAGAGTGAAGTCTACGATAAATGTAGTAGGTATGTTTGTTTGTAGCTATAAGTTCTAGTAAGACTAGTTGCAGACTCGTATCTTCCATCAAAATTTCACTTACAGTATCATAACCGTATTGATATAATGCGTGCGTGACATACTTGCAAAAAATAATTGAGCTGTCAGCCTACCGGACAATTACGCAGAAACTGTACCATAATCTGTAACAATGTTATCTTGCGTCACAGCCACAGCCACAGCCACAGATTATAGCCGGTACTCAAATTTTAAAAACTATTTAGATTAGTTAATTTAATTTTGACTCTACATAATTTAGAAGATTCATTATCTGAATGAAATACATTTAACGTGTTTATTAAACTACATTTAATTTAATTAAAAGTTCTCTTCCAAATGCCTGTCTTCTTGTATAGATCTCGTATAGTAAGTAACCAAGTACTTCTTTAGGTAGATTCAGATACACTTCATAAGAGCCTAGTACTTTCAATACACATGATTGGAAATCAATGAAGATACACTTGTTAGTCTTTGAGCTCGATATTTCCTTCTTTGCCTACAGACCTAGGATTTACTACGTTAATGAATCCTAGGTCTGACCCACAGATATATATCGTATATATATATATATATATATATACATATATCTGTGGTCTGACCCATGAGAGCCTGGTAATTGAGATACAGATAATAAAAACTACTTAGTCGCTTCAGAGTTTTGTCTGGCAACAGAATATCTCCTCAAGTCTGTTTACACAGTTAGTAAAGTGGCGTAGGACGCCCTGTGACCAGGTGGAGCGACGACATTCGCAAAGCGGTGGGCAGTGACTGCAAACAAAGAGCCGAAGATCGGGCTCAGTGGCATGACTTGGGAGAAGCCTATGTCCAGCAGTGGACTGATACCGGCTGATTATGATGTGTAAAGTAGTCCGCCTGGGGCAGTACTACCACTTTGTAAGTCTAATCAAGTCAAGGTAATAATTAGACTTAGCGCAGTTACGTTAAAAATTATAGCTATCCAGAATTTTGCATGTTCCTGTATCTGTTACAGGCAGACGTCCGCGTCATGACTTACCAAGAGGTGAGATAATGTCAAACGCTAGGTAATACGTAATAAAATGCGGTCGAGGATAGTAGCATGCCAGAACTAGAATGGGAACTGGGTCTCAAAGACAGCTGTAGGAACACATTATGCGTATGTTTATAATTGTTGGCGACATATTTTCCAACTTGAGGGTATTAGCTGGTGGACAGCGTCCTACCACCACCTTGTTTGTAAGTGGAAGACAACAGTGAGTCGGAAGGCTGGACATTCGAATTATGTTAGTCGAATCTCTACGAAGCGCAGCTTTCTTACTCGTCACAGATTTAACAACCTTTTATTTATTAGAATTTACCTATTACGTTAACACAGACCACCTGTGCGTGCTGGGATAAGCATCTTTTACGAGAGTGAAATATTGAATTGATCAATGACTTCATCATGACATCAGAATATACAAATTAAAAGTAAAGTCATGTTAACATGTGCGAGTATACTTTAAATTAATTTAGAAGAATTTTAGAAACCACCCCGACTTATTTATGTATTAAAATCTGTTCATTCAGACTATTCCAATTAGCCTAAGCACAACATATCTGCTGTAAGTTTCTGAGGAATTGAGTCTTCTGCACATTACAGACCACTGAAAGTTGCTCTCATAGCCTCACCAAAAAAGAGTATCTTCAAACAATCAACGAATTTTCTTGAAGTTAGCAGATAGTTATTATGACTTAGGTATCCGCTTAGAAAGGATTTTCTAAAAGTTTCTCCCGGATACGGAACGGGGATTAAAAGTTTGTACGGTGGAACAACAAGAGATAGTCTGTTATATTCGAAACTTTACACATAAGTACTTCTGTAAATAAATAAGTAAGGAGGATTTTTCGAAATGGTGTAGGTAACAAAGTCTAAAAATGTGGGCTTTTCGGGTCTTATAAATATGAATCTCGATTTGCCTTAGTCACGCGATAACATGAAAACGGGTGAACCAATTTGGCTAATTCTTATTTGATGTCTTTAATTATAGAATCGTTTATACAAAAGAAAAGTTTTAAGTAAATAAAAGCAGTTTTTAACGCAGCCGAAGCCGCGGGGCACTTCTAGTTTTAACATAATATTTAAAAAAATTATGTAAAATGTATATTAATTCTAATATTATAAAAATAATTTTTAATGAGTCTCTTTGTATGTTTAGATACTTCGAGCATTTACCAAAGGAGATGTTAACGCAAGGCGTACCGCTCTGCTGGCCATATAGCCATTTTTGGCCATATGAGCGTGCGTAACTACGCTGTATTTTTAATACTGTGTGCGTGTTTCAAGCTAGTGTGCGGGATCGTTAAAGTGAGTGATTTGTGTGTGTGCAATGCGTGTTTACCTCGTCCCCCGTAAGTATCGGCAGAAAAAATGTTTGCGTATTACAACGTTAACATCTCCATTGGTAAATGCTCGAACGTAAGATAACCTATATCAAACTCTTTCTCCAGCAATAATCTACATAAATTACAAGTATGATGTAATTTTTAGCTTGATGATTGAATGTTTGATGATGGAGCGACAATCTGCGTAAGGTAGCTGTCAGCAAACGCAAAAGAAGAGCCGAAGATCGGGCTCAGGTGGCGTTCATTAGGAGAGACAGCCATTCAGTGCCAGAGGACTATTGATTGATTATATTATTTTTAAAGCGTGCTAGCTATGTGGGTTGCACGTTACTAGTAGTCTTGTTAACCCCTGCAACTAAGCTAAATATATTGTGTCTGGAGTGGGTTCACGTCAATCTGCAATGGGTGGGGATCGAACTCAGGACTTCTCGATCGCCAGGCCGACGCCTTAGCTATTGGGCTACTGATTGTGTGTAGATAGGAGTGGATAGATTTTCCAAAAGGGAGGTTAGAGTAGGACATTAGCTAGCGCCGGGCGGACTAGACAGTGTCCTACTACCATTCAAAAAATAAAGTCAAAGACTGGCATAAGGTCACCTATATTTGTATTAGTTACATAGGATATGTTAGTAGTTTATACTGGTAACTTTTTAGTATTATTACCATTTTCTTGCAATACCTAGTACACTTAAGGTACGACCACACCAAGGGGTCCTGTGTCCGCGTGCGCGTTCGCGATCTGATTTTCAGTCGTTTTCTGATCGCCGTAGATTGCGTTTGGTGTGAACCAGTCGGTAAAAATAATACTGCGCTATCTGATCGCCGCCTAGATCGCGCACGCAGGACGCCGCGGTGTGGCCGTACCTTAATATTCGTATTGTCAACGATAATTGGCAATCATTATATAAGAGAAGGAAATATTCGTACCAATTATTTTATTACCGTACCAAAGGTAACTTAATTTTTTCTCTCATATATATATGTTTAGTTAATATGTATCATATAAGTTATGAGTAATAAAATAAAATATAAACTCGACATTCTTTGTAAATTCACTTCCTGCTTCCAAGATAAATATCTAATATGGGTCGAACAAGAAAAAATATATTTCAAGGCTAAGTTTATCCGCCTGCCCGCCTTTAATTTGACACATATTGATAAATTAATGACCTAAAAATATCGATTAAGTGTGCCGTAAGTTCACGGAAATGTGTTTAGTACCAGTTAAGATTGATTTAAGTAATGCATCAAAATTGTTGTCACTATTAGTAACTATGATAATAAATAGTGGAAGAATTTCTGCTAATCGACATAAGACAGTAGGTAACCAACGCTTTATTAGCTATTCATGACCAGCAGAAAGCCAATAAAAAAATCCCACTAAAAGCCTACCTTGAAGCTTTTTCAATAAATGTTTACTATACATAGTTTTTTATATCTTATAGGCTACGTAGACCGCGTTTGACCACTATCTCGCTTGGTAGTAAGCGATGGATGGGGTCGAAGATGGTGAATACGCTAGGCCTAGAATACTCTGACTCTTTAGGGCTGTGTGTTGCTGGAACACCGTTAATTTATGGCGGCAGATTTTCTCCTTGATGGTGGTAAGCTACTTTTAGGAAGCAAGCCAGTTGAAACATCGATATAATATGCCCCTGCCACCTGTGCCATTAAGCAAGCGTCTTGTGCATGGCCTGTTACTTAATATCATTTAAAAAAAAACTCAATTTCAATGTTCTCTTGCCCCACCCTTTACAATATCTGTAGGTGCAAGACTAACAAAGACCTTCATGAATGAAAATTGAATGCTCGATATTTTTTAACAATCAACCTTGCGCTTATATACCTAATTGCAACAATCACTCATAAAATAATGTCCAAACTGACGTCAGCGGTTTAACACTAGACTTGACTGGTACTAATTTGAATACTTTGTGAGATAATTAAAATACTATGTCACCTTTTCAACCGACTTCCAAAAAGAAGGAGGTTTTCAATTCGTCTCAATTCGTCTGTACGTTTTTTAGGGTTCCGTACCCAAAGGGTAAAACGGGACCCTATTACTAAGACTCCGCTGTCCGTCTGTCTGTCTGTCTGTCTGTCTGTCTGTCCGTCTGTCACCAGGCTATTTAACGGCACCAGGCTCATTAACCGTGATAGTTAGACAGTTGAAATTTTCACAGATGGTGTATTTCTGTTGCCGCTAGAACAACAAATACTAAAAATAAAATAAAGTTATAAATTAAAGGGGGTCCCCAAACAAAAACCATGTTTTTAAACGCCATCTATCTCATTAGTTTCGGCAATATGACATAGATGGCGCTAGTAAACGAGCCCCGTCTTTCTAGATCGCGACCAAACCAAATATTCTTGGTAATATCAAATAATCAAATATATGAGTTTGAAACTCTGTTATGTTTCGTATTGTACGGAACCCTCCCTAAGTGTGCGATGAGAGACGCGATGCTGACTCGCACTTGGCCAGTTTTATTTTTTGTATGTATGTTACGCGATTACTCCGTCAATTGTGAACCGATTTGAATTGATTCTCATTTTAATCAGCAGGGTAAGTTTTCGAGGTGGTCCCATTGTAATTAAATCGAGATTTGATAAGTATCTCTAGAGATATGACGATAAACGTCTCAAACTTGCTACGGAAATTGACTCGAAGGACATGGAAGTCGGTTGTTTTCTTATTATATCTCAATTATTTGATAGCAAGTCGATGAAATCGATATAACATGCTGCTGTGTAAAAACCCTACAGAAGGGTAATTGTGTTGCAAATATACTCATTCGCGTTAGTAAGTTTAGACCTCAATCCTATTCGTCATTCTTGTGTGCAGATAAGCGATGCAGCAAGAAAAACGATATTGGTCAGTTCCGTTATGTGAGTTAGATAAAATGTCCAATAACCAGCACCTTATCTCATGACCTTCTTCCACTTCAAAATAATCAGCATGACTCTATCCTAGACCGCATCGCATCTTGACATCAGTTCAGATAGCATACAAGAGCATATTTTTCCGCTATTTAAAAAAAATACCTCAGAGTAGGTGATAAATTTTGACCCGTAGCCAGAATTATGTGACATTTTGATCAGACGCGCCTAATTAACCAGGTTATTTTGTCTGTATGTTTGTTTGAATTACAAAGGTTATCTGCACCAGGAATTGACAACACCTCAAAACATTTCGACAAACAAAACATTTGAATACAATAACCCCGGCACAAGCCTGTTTCAATAGATAAGATCGCATTTCTATAACAAACAATACCCGAGTGTGTAAAGAGAGTATAATGTGTTTTGTCATTCCGTGGGAAAATTATGAGAAACAGTCCGATGGTGAAATTTAGGGCTGTCTCACTCGTGAACTTTGGAGATGTTAACATACAGCTGCCAGTGTCACCTATCATTCTTAAATAGCTCAAAGTTAGATCCTAAAATGGCCGCAGGTGGCGCTGGCACAAAACAATATAAAGGCTGACGCTCCGGGGCTCGGCCTCTTTCCTGCCCACCAACACTGTGATTCGATTCACAGATCTCTTACAATAAACTGCATTGACCATTTCAAAGTATTTTCACTAATATACAAAAAAAACAGGAGATGTATAGTTGATTGTATCATGGGTAAGCAACATTGTATTTTTCTTTGAGCCCGCTGTTTTAAATCGAGAGCGGAGCGGAGGATTCATAAGTATCTATAATCCTGAGCATAGCGAAGGATTCTAAGTACGTCTGCATAGTTAAGAAAATCCCACAAGGCCAAATATACACAAAAAAGAATATTAAATAATTAATTAAGCGTGCAAAATGGCACAATATACAGATCAATAAAAAAACCGCTCCAAAGGCTTGAAGAGAAAGTACCTATTTTGCGCGCACTTATTAAGGAACAATCAGCGTTTTTTTAATGGATAGGATAAAAGTTCTTTAATGGAACGCAACATTTCTTCGCCCACAACAAATGTCATTGTCAGTGTAATTTCCATAAATCTTAAATTTACGTTTGGTGTGAATCAAGAAGTTTAATCTTGAGAATAATATTCTTCGCATGAATGTTAACTGAAATGTATATTGATAAATAGTACTTGTTCTTGGCTCTACTTGGCTTGTTCTACTTTCTAAATAAGTAGGTACTGGAACAAAGGTACGAACAGCAGAATTAAGCGACATAACACTAATCACTTAACTAAAATCTTTTATAGAAAAATGCGACGCTAGAAAACACACGTACATAATATCACATATTATGGATGGTATTTTTTGACTTAATCAATAATAATTAAGTAAAAAAATTACCACCCACTCAATAGTAAGAATGCTCGACAGCCCTCAATACAGCATCAACTAGTTTTAATGTCATGCGCACGAATTTATGCGACATTCCTTAATTTCGTAAACATAATTGTACCCTAGATTGGGTCAAACTCTAAATTCCACAGAATTCCGTGGCCAGTCGAATTTTTTTAGAGATGCAACAGTGAAACTCCAGTAATAAAAAAATATAGTAAGGCACAAACTGCCTTGAATTTAGGGACTTAACTAAGTAAAATTACCGTTAGGTAAGTATATTGTATATACATGTACTGTGTAGATGTGCCTTATAATATGACCCTGGGTAATGTTATTAGTAAGGAACTGGAAAAATAAAACTTGATACACTTTTAAAAAGAGCTTGGTCAGCTTTTTTACATCGTATAGGCTAGCATTTGACCACTCATTATCTTGCCTGTAGGTAAGTGATGATGCGGTCGAGGATGGTAGCACGATAGGTCTAGAATGGGAACTGGCTCTCAAGGACAGCCGCCGCCGGAGCACATTAATTAATTGGCGACAGATTTCAAACTTGAGGGGGCTTTAATTTAAGTTACCACAATCACACTTACAGGATGTATGGTGCTCAAACCATTACTAGGGCCACAAGCATAATTTTGAAAAGAAATGGAATTTTCAGTCTCAGGGTATCGAACGGACGCAGTGCAGTTATGGCACATCTAGTCGACATAAGTTGCTATAGGTAAGGCGAACTTTACAAGGAGGTCTTATAAAATCAAAAAAGTCTAAAAACTACTAATAGGTTCCCTTAGCTTAAAAATTCACAAAAATGTTATAATCAACAGCATACCAGTTACCTAGATCGAGCCAATAACGTCAATGACTAAACTAAGATCATGTTTAGCACCGCCCTTCTTAACAAATCACTACGTCACGCCCTGTAATCGATCATTATGTGTACAGCGACATTTACGAACTCCTCAATAAAGTACTCAGTCACAATCAATATCACCGACTTTGTAGGCGAACTAAGAAGCAATTTCTTTAGTTTTATTTTGACAAAGGTTTAAAGAGGTCAATGCCGATGAAATGTATTGGAACTCATGTAGGTCTGTTCCCATGATTAAAGTGTTAACATTGCATGTTGTTAATTTTACATATCAATTTGTTCGAAGCCGGAAATTTGTCAATATGTTGATAGATACGTTTGGCGGTCGGTAATTGATTTTTGAGAATTATTGGTACTTGTACATACTGCCAACTGATCTTCTATAGGTCAAAAGAAGGTCAGTGAAGGTCTTGAAATATTGCGATAGTTATTAGAGTATCTAAAATCCTTTAATCGCCTCTTTCGACGTTTCTTCTAATCTAAGAATATATATATATATATATATCTATAAGAATCTTTGTCCTGACATACTGACTGACTGACTGACTGACTGACTGACTGACTGACAGACAACGCACAGCCTAAACCACTGATTGTAGAGACTTGCAATTTGGGGGGTGTATTTGTCTTAGTACGTAAGGGTGTACTAAGAAAGTATTTTCCAAAATTCACCCTTTTAGGGGATGAAATGGGGGTTCAAAGTTTGTATGGAGAAACAAGATTAAATAGTTTTTTCTACACTTTACACAAGTGCTTTAGTAAAAAAATAAGCAAATAACGAATTTCAGGCTTTTTCGAAATTTAACTCCTAAGACGGTGAAATAACGGTAACAGTTACAGAGACGGTAACAGAGTCTAAAAAATCAATATTGTTTTGGATTGAAATTTAGTATGCAGATAGTTATTATGACGTTGGTATCCGTTAAAAAAGGATTTTCTAAAAAATCACCCCTTAAGGGGATGAAATGAGGGTTCAAAGTTTGTATGAAGAAACAAGATTAGATAGTATTTTTATTGAAACTTCACATTAGTACCTTAGTATATAGATAAGTAAATACGTGTCTCAGGATTTTTCAAAATTCCACCCCAAGAAGGTGAAGTGGGGTAATAAAGTCTGAAATCAATATTGTTTCGGATTGCGCTGAAATTTGCCACGCAGATAGTTGTTTTGACCTAGGTATCCGTTATGAAAGGATTTTTCAAAATTCACTCTTTAAGGGGATGAAGTGGGGGTGCAAATTTTGGGTAGTCTTTTTATTCGAAACTTCACACAAGTACTTCAGTAAATAAATAAGTAAATACGTGATGCAGGATTTTTCGAAATGGGGTAGGTAACAAAGTCTGAAAATCAATATGGTTTTTCGGGGTTTATAAATATGAATCCCTATGTCCCTTAGTCACGTGATAACTTGACAACGGATGAACGGATTTGGCCAATTCTTTTTTTATGTCTTTTATGATAGAAAGGTTTTTACAACAGAAACGTTATAAGTAAATAAAGGAAGTTCATAACGCGGGCGAAGCCGCGGGGAACGCTATTAGAAAGCAAATAAATCAAAAAACGTTGTGTCAGTGAACTTCAGCCTACAGGATTAATATCTTTTCTATGCTACAGGTATATAAATATCAACAATACTAGCTGATACCCGCAACTTCGTTCACGTACACGATGAATTTAGTAGCCTATGTTCATCCTCATGCTATAAAGTCTATATCTATCTATAAATCTCATTGTTTCATTTCAGTAAGATCAGAATTCGGATCGTCCAATCAATAATATTACAAATAATTCACCATAATATTAAAACTAAAACGGACATATGATGATAATTATTTAAGGTACGACCACACCACGGCGTCCTGCGTCCGCGTGCGCGTTCGCAATCTGAATTTCTATTGTTTTCTGATCGCCGTAGATCGCGTTTGGTATGAACCAGTCGGTACAAATACTACTGCGCTATCTGATCGCCGCCTAGATCGCGCACGCAGGACGCCACGTTGTGGTCGTACCTTTACGGGATATTTACCATGTTTTTCGTTTATGGTGAACTTTCGAGATATTTGGGTACTGTTACGAACTGTAATAGATTAAAAACATGGTAAAAAACGAAAAACGAACAAATATTAAAAATTATTTTTTTCTTAGATTACTGTTCTACTTTTCCATATACAAGGTGTTGTTTTGCATTCTCGCCATATTTGCATAGTCGATTGTAACGAGTACCCTTAATCACTTAATACTATTATTTAAGTTCTTCCGTTAATTAATACCCGGATAATTGTTAAAACAATTTTTCGATATCCAGAATAATAACCAAAGTGATATTAGAATACACGTGTTTCGCTGATGGACGGCCGGCTTGTTTGATCTTTGCGCGCCGCTTTGCGAGTGTGCGTGTACTTCGGCCAAGAGCGAGTCGTTTTTAGGAAGGTTTTATTTTCAAGTAATTATAATTTTACAGATTTTTTTTTCAGTATTTTTTTTACTGATTCGTGTTCTTTACTTGGAGTATACCTACCCCTGCAAATATGGCGGGAATGCAAAACCACACCTTGTATAGTGGTAGGGTTATAGTTGTAAAGTTATGCCTATTAATTTTTTTACATCCGGTTAACCTTAACGCGGCCTTGCGTCGGTTACTTTCTAGCGGCAATGTCCGCTTGAAAAAATGCCATAGGTAACGTTACGATTATTTTAACTGCTTTGAATATTAAAATTAAATGCGTATTTAAATATAGTTCGTTGTTTTTATTTTATAAACTTGATACTCAACTGGTGTTTTTCGTTTATTGGATCTCAGTTCAAAATTTAAAAGTCTTAAGAAAATTATTATTGCCATCTGACTCCACAAAATGAGCCACACGATCTAAGTAACATTCCTGTGGATAGTAAAGCTCTTGTGGTACCTTCAAGGTTCCTCAAGAACTAACGAACCAACTAGAAAGCAGTTTTTATATCATCATCGAAAGATATAAACGAGATCATACGACGACGAGATACAGTTTAACTTGTTAACTCTACGCAAGTTAAACTGTAAAACGAAAAATAGAAACAGTTCATTATTATCATCTCATTGTTATACCGAATCTCCACAGCGATCTCAAATCTGCATATTAATCTACACTCTTCAAAAATTTGCATATTAACTAAATAAATTGGCCGCAAAATGCCTACTCATCGCTTAGTGCCTCCGAGCGGGCAATTTGGCTGATTCAGTGACCATTTCCTACAAAGATTAAATGTATCACTACCGCCATGGTTATTTAAATCACACAAATAACTCAATTGTGAAATAACTTGATGTAAAGCTGATGCAATGTTGCCATATTAGTATTGTCGTTACTAGATGTGGTGCTTATGCTATTTGACATGTTCAGCCCTGAATTAGAAAATTGAGTTTTTGAGACGCTCTCTCGTCGAGACGAGTAGAATTTTGTATATACAGCGTATACTTATTTGTTAGACCGATATGTACTCGTATGTATTAGGTATGTTCCCTCATAACTTTTAAAAGCTATATCATCATTTGACAAATGAGGAATCGTTGGAAGCATCTTAATTGTCGGCTGGTTAATAAGTTATGTGACGTCATATTAAATTAAATATGGCGCCATTCAAACGATAAAGTCATGAACTAAAAGAAAATGTTTTTTTAATGAAGCCATGTTGGATATCAAACGAGAGAACTTAATAAGCACATTTCCCAATCTAGGCCTAGCGTGCCACCATCCTCGACCGCATCATCACTTAACAAGTACGATTGTGGTCAAAAGCTAGCCTATAAAATATTAAAAAAAAAAAATTATATAGTTTTAGCTGATGCTCGCTCGCGTCTTTGCTTGCAACCAATAATTGCGAATCTTGTCCAAAAATTGAGTTTGATTTATACTTTAGCGTTTTTTTAATTTCGTGTGGTACCATGGTAATTTTATCGAGGTTTGTTAAGTATCTCCAGAGATATGGAGATAAACACCTCAAAATTGGTACTGAAAATTTATATTGCGACATTGAAGTCGGTTATTTTTAGTTTCTTAAATGATCTGATCAAATATCTTGTGGTAATTTTACACATTACAGTCTGGCAGCACTGACTCAATTCGAACATTTTCCTTCAAATTGCTCTGGTCAGTTACACGGTTATGTATATTGTGCAGGTACTATTCACATTTCTGAATAATTTTGGCAAAAATTAAGAACGGCCAGTAAAATACTTTTTGGTAATATGATTGTGTTGACATTTAGGTCATTATGCAATACCTACTTAAATTAAATTATTTCTTTACCTTTTTGCAAATTTATTTTGTACTATGAAGATGTTGTAATATAAGTGGTTTTTTTGTGGTCTTTGGTTCATTGTAATTACTAGTAGTTCTGTGAGTATATGTATTGGACAGATTTCATAGCTACAACAAACTTCGCTTTCTCACCTCCACTTCCCGTTCTTGGAAATTTTTCACCATTTCTTATGTAAAATAAAATCCTTAGTGTGTCTCTCAAATTTGATTGAAATCCGACGATAAATGACGTTACAACAAACCTCGGCCTTTTCCTAGAATGAGGTCTTTAGTGTGTTTTTTCTATTTGATTGATATCCGTTGATAAATAACGCTTTAGCAAACTTCCCTCCTTTCCCCCCTCTCCACTCCCCTTTTTGTTTTTTTTTTTGGCAACATCTTGTGTAGAATGAGGTCTTTAGTGTGCTTTTCCTATTTAATTGATATGCGTTGATAAATAACGCTACAGCAACTTTCTCCCTTTTGGGTGACTTTGTTTGTAGGCTGGCCGTGGTCGTCCGTTGTTCAAATGGTCCACCGATATAAGAAACGTTTAATTTGTTTCCTGAGTTCCAGTACGATGTTCTATGGCAGTACTATGATAGTTTGTCATTTAGAAAGAAAGTTGTATGGGATACTGTATGGAATGGGACAGTTGTATGCAGATAGGACAGTGTCTCGTTTTACTACCGTTTTCACTTTCCAGATAACGATATCGTCGTATCATTTCCCTTTAAAATCAGGTGGGATAATGGTTATGAGCTCGTCTGTTCATGCTGAAAAACCCTTTACAGAGTTTCCAATACCACCAAAAAAGTGCCTGATAAACTGCCATTGAACTAGTAACCGAGGACGGATTGCGCAGATGCACCAAACCGTTGCACCGAGTAAGATCTAAGAACGTTTCATAACCCGTGACTAAACGGGAGTTGATGTTAATATAGCTTGTGTTTCGTCAAATATTTCTCGACTTTCGTGTCGCCCGCTCGAATACCAAGGCCGGTATTAAAAGCGGAATCAACCAAAAAAAGTGTAGCAATGGTTATGTAAGAGGTGCCGAGAAAGCTGCGTGTGAGGTAGTAGCTGGAACAATACGTCTGTTGTTAAGTGTAACGTTCGCTTGCTTTTTCTAAGTACCGTTTTAGGACGTTTGTGAAATCTTGCTGATGGAATTCCTTTCTTTTTTAACGCGAGGTCCTTAAAATCACTGTATAAGGCAAAGGTTAACTGACAGTGGTAATTCCTGTTTGGTGTCTATTGATTTCGATGTAGATTTTAACATTTTTTTATTCAAAGATTAAGCTTTCGATACTTTCAGGTCAATCCTAATACAACAAATATTCATCTAGCTGGATATATATCATGGCTTTATGTAATGCTGGCACTTGTTGAACCGATTGATAATGTTTTTGGCATCTTTTAGCTACAATCATGTGGTATGTCTCATACACTGCGTTGCGTGAGATTTTTTATACAGTTCATAATATCGTTTAAAAACTAAAAAAGAACCGACTTCAATGTTCATTTTCAGTACCAATTTTGAGATGTTTATCTCAATATCTCTGGAGATACTTATCAGACCTCAATAAAATTACCATGGTACCACACTTGGGATATCTCCTTTCGAACAAAAAAAGAATAATCAAAATCGGTGCATAAATGACGAAGTTATCCCCGAACAAACATAAAAAAATAAAATAATAATAATATATACGGTCGAATTGAGAAACCTCCTCCTTTTTTGAAGTCGGTTAAAAAGATGTGTGTTAGGTCATATTTCATTTTATAAATTATAAGACTTCTCAAAATACAGAATGCTTTGCGTTTTATAATTTCCGATTTTAAACTGAAACTTCAGCGCACGTGTGCAGACTTAAATATAAGACGATTAAAATATAAATCAAAATAAGAAATAAAACGAGCTAAAATTGAAATCGGCACAAAACTACCACAAAACAGCACGTAGATAATATTAGCATAAATAGTATCAATAACTTCCCATTTTCCTATAACTGGTGCACGTTTCACCTAGATATTTGTAATTACATATTTATTCATTGCTTAATGTTGGCTAACTGACCAAATACATAATGTATTTTATAAATTTCCAATTTCATGCAATCGATAGATGTTTTGAATAGAAAAAATGTCATAAGAAATGAGGAAACCATTTGAATTTTGAATTAGGTAGGCATATTAAGTAAGATTCGTGGAACAAGTTACAGTTTTACAAATTTTTGAACTGATGGAGTCAAGAACATTAAATTAATTCAGTGAATAATAATTATTAATATACTCATTTCTATCAAGCAAATAACTGTTAGCTGTTACATTAGCCCAAATTAAAACATTATCCCTTAAGACCAAAATAAAAACAGTGATATTGTGTTACGTTAAGACGTGTGACATATATCTTTGGTACGGACAACGGTTTGGTAGACGACTTTTTAAAGCGGATAAATTTGGCCCTCTCAGCCATTCGACCAAGTTCGTGTCGAGAGACTTAGCTGTAACCCGCAGTACAAAGGAGTTAAAGCTCACCCGCGACTCCAGAATCCAGTTTCATGACCCTCAGTGTCAGCTTGGTCTACCGAAACACGTACTCCGTCACTTCCTGTGCCGTGATGAAGTAGTGCACGCGAGACACGTACAGCAGTAATACGTATGGTAGCGTGGTAGTAATAATGCGTTATGAAGATGATCAAGTCCTACTGATATTTGCATATATAATTTTGGAAGTTTAGTTTCAAAATGAGATCTACATAATGAAACAAGATTTTTTTGAACTTTTTACAATTTCCTTTTTTTCGTAGAGGTAGGTGAATATGAAATAAGATTTAGGAACTTAACAAATCATTTCAATTTATCCTAAACAAAAAGCGTTATATTTTAAAGCCCAAAATATATTATCAGTCAAATGTGAAATTACCGATTTAGAAGCTGTCAGAATATAATAGAGAAAGAATACAAAAACAAATCATAGAATCGTTAATATAAAATATAAATTTTATAAATTGTTCAAATTTAAAATGTTTGTAATTATGTATGTTGATTAGTCACACTTTTTTATTTTCTTAGAAAAACTCAAACAAAATTACCTACATTAAATAATACCGAGTATTATTAATTCTATTCAAATTATGAGCTTAATTAAATGAATGCTGTTTCTCAACTTTAAGCGTACCTACATGAAATCAAAGCTTACAATAATATCAGTTTCTTCATAGCAATTACAGTTGAAGCATTTACGCAATTTCTAACAATTATCATTCGCCAAACGTACCAATTCAATAATTAAACGTATTATTTTATAATACCTTCATTTAAAGCAACCCACAGGCGGATATGGAAAGACTTATAATATCACGCAAATATTTATAAGAAAAGACTACGAGATTTCGACCATAAAATCTTTATACCTATTGATGTAGTAGAATTTCATGTTTACCATAAAAATATTAGTCACTGATCAAAAGTCCTCGGTTCTTTATTGTTTCCAAAATGTTATAATAACAACTTTTAAGGTTTGAAGACTCTGACGACTCTGACTTGTAATCTGCAAGGAATGGACTGCTATATTCCAACCCTAATTAGTGTCCACACGTGGAGTTTTGCTCTCACCTTTGGAACGGAGCACCCAATTCAAATTCAACCACTTGATGCAGTTCAGCATCTTATTCTAAAAATTATGATAAAACAATGTTATATTATAGCAGTAAGCCCCCGCAACAATTATTACCCATTCGTACCAAACTTTAATCGATATGTGTCAAAATGGTCCTCATCTCCGGTACTAGCAGTAATGAAATCGGTCAGTTTCGTGAGACCGGAGATTTATCTGGTGTTTGCAGCGATTGTAACAGGCACATTACCATAAGGTTCGCGTGACCTTACTGATTGTGCTCCATTTAAATGTATTCAAATGGTTATGTCTTTAAGTTGCTAGTTTGTTGCTGAGGCGGTGTTAAAAATCGTTGTAATGGGATGCTGTGTAATGTAGTAGAATATTTTCGGCGCCTCAAAAGTATAGGTACATATGGTACAGTATAGTATTACCACGGAGTGGCAAGCGTAGTGTAGTGCGCCGTGAGACTAGGTGTAGCAATAATCTTCGCTAGGTGGCTGGGAAGATCTGATCTGAAACAGCCGAGAATCGTGCTCAGTGGCGTGCAGTTGGAAAGGTCTGTCCAGCAACAGTAATATAAGTTAGTATTTGATCGCAGCTTAGAATTAGATCTCATTTTGATATAGAAAATGCTATCATACTACAGCCACATATCATCTCCTTGCCTTGATGTGGCGTGGTAAGCTTTAAATTAGGTATGTCACATGCTATTCGTAAGGTTATAATTATGCAGTAATGTTTAGAGGGTCTGAAATATATTCTTCAAAGTCTATGAAATTATATAATTATGTATGTAATGTAAAATGTATTAACTGACAGAACATTGTTGGATACGGGTTTTCAGGGTTCCGTAATTGAGTAAGAAGAGGAAACTGTATAACTCGTGCGCTTCTATCTGTCTGTCTTTCTTCTTGTCTTAACTTGACATTTTATACTTATTACATACACAATAATTAGCTTAGTGCCAATGTCAGTAACATCTGTCATTCACGCTATTTGATTTATACCAAGTACATTCCTAAATTTTTATCAAACGTTTATATATTCATACAATATTATTTATAATACGTAGTTAAGCTATTTAGCATATTATTATGTAATATAAACCGCCTTTCAATAGGCCTACTTTTGAGGTCAGGTGTTTTTTTTCCGTTAACCTTGCGAATGCCATTTCTTGACCGCACTCTACGGTATCAATTCACTTTTCAAAACAGGTTTCTTTTTTAATTTTGAAAATATTTAAAACTGGTCTTTGACCTAATTATCTACTTAGAATAAAATGTTAAAGGTACAAGGCATTTGCTTTATACTAAACGTCATAGCTTTGCATGAATGTCGCTCAAAAATGTGCAATTGTTTATTGCAAAAAACTAAATATGTATGATTATTTTTCCGACCCAAATATCGACCAATAGAATTGCACCATTCGACGTCACGTGGTACAACCTACATGGTATTATACTGACAATTTTTTTTGAATATTTTCTCTGTTGTACCACGTGACGTCGAATGGTGCAATTCTATTGGTCGATATTTGAGTCGGAAAAATAATCCCCCGAATACCACACGAGCTTCAAAATTATCTGGCATTTCCCTCAAGGTTCCCTGCAAACAAATAAAGTCGTCAAGTTTTTCAGGAAAAATCACTCGCCGCGCTCGTGATTTTTTAACCTGAAAAACTTGACTCCTTCATTTGTTTGCAACGAACCTATCGGGAAATACCCGATAATTTTGAAGCTCTTGTGGTATTATAAGTGAATATTTTTTGGCAATGGCAAAAATTTTACTATAAAATCACTCCCTATAATGAAACGATGAAAATATTTCCCAGGATGTGGAAGACAAGACGGAACCTCGAGAGTCCAGTCATGAGCCCTGTATGTCTTGTTTTCATTCCAAACCACAGCGCACCATGTCCCGACCCGTCTTGCCATCTGCTACCATCGAACAACATGTTAGAACTGATATTCAATATCTTGATTCAATCTTACTATAACTATAAATCTTAAATGTTAGAACTCGCCTTGCTTTTAGTGGTAGGTAAGTCTTCTAGTCCACCTGGGAATAACCAATATGTAGAGGTAATAAAACCATGAAATAGAAATTATTTATGTCGAGTGATGATACAGTGGAGGATGGTAGCACGTTAGGCTTAGAATGGGAACCGGCTTTCAAGGAATAATGAAGAACACTTCATGCTGAGAGACTGTTCAGTATATATACGTCTATAGACAAGCAAGAATGTTATATACGGCTGATACTAAATGGAATTGCTTTTTTATATCTGATAGTGATTAGCGACGATGTGGTCGAAGATGATGAACACGCTATGCGCTGCATGGTTTGACTCTGAAGGTCTGTATGCAGCCAAAACACCACAAAGTTATGGCAGCAGCACTTCTCCTTGATGGTGGTAATCTACTTTTTCTTAGCAAGTAAGCGGGATTTCGATATAATGCTCCGATCACCTGTGGCTTACCATTTGGTAAGCTTCTTGTTTATCGTTTTAAAAACAAAAAAAAGGTAGTTAAGGCTACCTACGACCTGCGGTTACCCACCCAGTAGCAATACAAATTATGCATCGGTAATTTTCTTGAACTGGGTTTTATAAAGGACACGGAAACAGATAGTTATTAGGCTAGTTATTCGAGTTAATAAACGTTTTCGGTGTCCACAAATTAACCTATTATTTATATATTAAATCAATAGTTCAATCATAAGACTGACAGTTGACACATAGTTCTTTTTAAATCTCAGTGTATTTTTGTGTCTGTCAGTCAGTTCCTAGTTTTATTAGCTTGTTTGTTTTTAGACACACCTAATTATATTACTAACCACACAAGTGCAGAGGTAAATTATTTTAGTTGACATTTTTTGTCTCGGTTTTTTTAACCTACGTAATTATTAAGGCCTTTCCAAAATTTAAATTTGTCCGCGGAATTTCCGGTTGGTCTGTATGTGTTTAATTTTTTTGTAACATGACACGTAGAGTCGACAAGTCAACCAACCAGAGAATTGTACTGCTCTTGCTTTCAGCTTCGAAATGACGAGTTTCGATTTCAGCTTAGGCCAATGACCTCTCCAGTGGCATTGATAATCACTATTGACATTTCTTTATACAAGCTATTATTTGACTTGCAAAGTTCGTATGTAAGTTGTACGTTGTTTATATTTGCAAAGCATTTTCATCCACCTATTGTTATCCGATTGAGCTAAAATTTGGCTGGCACAATACTTATACGTTAGTTCGATGACAATGCAATATTATAATACCATTTACAAAAATAATAAATCTCACTTTAAATTAAAATAATAATGAGTGTCCAAGTGCCACAACGAAATATAACAACTTTGAGACAGCTCTCACGCAAAAGAATGTACTTTTGTTTTACTTAGATTTAAAACAGTGTGCTTAGATAAATTTCTAAATGAAACTTTTTCGAGACATGTTTTTAAATGCAAACTACAATATGTGAGAATTTTACTAATTCGCTTAGTGAAAGATTTGTGTAACTATGCGAAAAATCTCATCATTTTGTTAAACATTGTTTTCAACTTTTTATTTTAAAAGAAAGTTCGTAATTATTTGTTTCCAGTAAGATTAGTACAGAAACTTTTTAATATATAGTTTTTGTAGTTAGTTTCGTTTTGGTTTTCGTAACCTTTGGAGATCCCCTAGTCCCCAGTTAGGTACTACATGGTAAGGCCACGAGGGGTTTTTGCTTTGTGTAAATGTCACATGTGTCATATGGTTGCACTTTGAGTCAACTAGGTATATTTCATATATTTCTCTTCGTCATCAAGACAACTTATCTATTCGTAACTTGTCACCGAAGTTCATTCAACGGACATCCAAGTTAGTATTTTTTATACAGTCAGCGCCAGTGTCTATACTATAATCTAATGCGTAAATATAATACGTGTTTCAGGCTTTTTCGAAATTCGAATTTTTTGAATGGGATAACAAAGTGTGAAAATTCAATATTGTTTTTGATTGCGCTGAAAATTGGCATGCACAGTAGTAGTGTAGTACAGAAACTTTTTAATTTAGGTTTTTGTAGTTAGTTTCGTTTTGGTTTTCGTAACCTTTGGAGATCCCCTAGTCCCCAGTTAGGTACTACATGGTAAGGCCACGAGGGGTTTTTGCTTTGTGTAAATGTCACATGTGTCATATGGTTGCACTTTGAGTCAACTAGGTATATTTCATATATTTCTCTTCGTCATCAAGACAATTTATCTATTCGTAACTTGTCACCGAAGTTCATTCAACGGACATCCAAGTTAGTATTTTTTATACAGTCAGCGCCAGTGTCTATACTATAATCTAATGCGTAAAAATAATACGTGTTTCAGGCTTTTTCGAAATTCGAATTTTTTGAATGGGATAACAAAGTGTGAAAATTCAATATTGTTTTTGATTGCGCTGAAAATTGGCATGCAGGTAGTTATTATGGCGTTGGTATCCGTTATGAAAGGATTTTTCAAAATTCACTCCTTAAAGGGATGAAACGAGGGTTCAAAGTTTAAATGAAGAAACAAGATTAGATAGTCTTTTTTATTGAAACTTCACAAAGGTACTTCTGTAAATAAATAAGTAAATACGTTTTGCAGGATTTTTTGAAATGGGGTAGGTAACAAAGTCTGAAAATCAATATGGTTTTTCAGGTTTTATAAATATGAATCCCTAATTCCCTTACTCACGCGGTAACTTGAAAACGAGTAAACCGATTTAGTTAATAACTTTTCGGATGTATTTTACGATAGAAAGGTTTTTACAAAACAAAAAAAAATATATACGGTCGAATTGAGAAACCTCCTCCTTTTTTGAAGTCGGTTAAAAAGTTTTAAGTAAATAAAAGAAGTTGTTAACGTGGGCGAAGCCGCAGGGCACTTTAAGTTTAATTATATTTTCGTTTTATCGAAATGTGCCGTTTTTTAGTTTTTGTATTTTGTACGACTGGTTGAATACATTCTTCTAAATCTTTTAAGGTATAGATTTAGTACTTATAGCAGTTAAATTAGGACTATGTTTCATCCTTTAAATTTTGTAGTATATCAGGTCTATTCCCCGGAAAATTTAAGGGTTTTTAACATCAAAGATTTAAAAGTAAAATCTTAAAAACTGCCTGCCCAATGGGAATCAATTGAATATTGATCATTTTCTTTCTCTTGTTTTATTTTATACTGAATATTTTAACTTTAAACAATTCGTAAAAGAAAATAGCCTATAAAATAGGTAAACAAGCATATAGTGCGATTGTTCGTAGGTAATTAAAACATATGTACTCGTATCTGAACATCACACATCAACTTATTATTGGTAAAAATAATTTCAATGTGACCGAAGTGTATGTAACCTATAAATGAAAAAATCAGTTTAATTATGTACCTCACTGATCTCTAAATCTTGCCCATCCTTCTTCATACGTCTTAAATATAAATTATTGTAAGAATGTATGTTTGTTACTGCTTCACGCAAAATTACTTAACGGATTTCGGAAGAAGTATTTTGTCGTATGAAAAACTAGGAATGAGAAAAACAATTGAATTGGCATGTATATGTACTTCCATTGGTAGCTTTCTCAAATATCTCGTAAAAGTCATCAAACGTCTAACAATTCCTCGCAGCGGGCCGTCTATAAATTGATATAATCTAGCAACAGGAACTGTTCAGCGCACGCTGGGTGGTTGCTAGTGACGCCCTCTTGCATGAACGACATATAATTTAACTGATTTTTCATGGGACTTACCGGAACAGGTAGATAGAAATTCGATTATGTAACTGTATCGTATGATAAAATTAATTGAGGAACAAAAAATAGCTTATAAAAACATTTTTTATTTATAATTGGCTAGTCTGGGACAACTCCACGTCTATATCAGTTTCCTGTAAAATTGAAGTTTTTTAAGGGTATGTGTATAATTACAGGGCGTTAATGGGAGGTGTATATATTTGAAGATACGCCTTGTGACACAATATTTTGTTTACCATCTAGGATTTTGTATGGTGCGGTATCTACCTGTTATAGGTAGACATCACAGCTTAGGTACTATTGGCCCCAATTTTCATTAGTCCTGTTAGGTTTAATAATAAAAACATTTCATACCTTAATAATATATATTTATCATGAAACGATCCTCTGGGCTATTTACACAGCTCATGAGCTACTAAAATTCTATTAATAACAATATCAATGTACCGCTGTGTTGTGTAGTATTATAGTTTTATTAATTATCACATTGCATTTTATCTTTTTTACATCGCAAGGTTGGAAAATATAATACGTCTTCGTAGCTACAGATTATATAACAGTTACTACGTACCGTAGCTGTTGATTTTAAGCAAATTAACCCCCAATTGTAGTTATTTTAACATTAGGCCAAAAAGCTATTTATAACCGAGACAATAGAATCATAGACTAAACTTGCAACCTTCAATAAAAAGATCCGGTAATTCAATGAATCATTTTCAGAACAATTTAATCTCAACATCTTGTTATCTAATTTGCAAGAACGTTTTTTTTTTACCTGATAGTAGCAGATACGAGCAAAGATAGACGCCATAGGATAACCATTTAGTTTCTTACGCAATATGCAACGTAAGCACTGAGCGCGTTTAGAAAATGAGAGCATACAATCTTATACAAGCAAAATGATTTTTTTTTTTAATTTCAGGGTTCCGTAGTGCTGCCTTTAAAGATTTTCTTGCCCGCCTTTATTTTTAAAAGCTTTCTAGTTATAATAAATTAGAATCTTCCTGGCCAGAAATAAATATAGGTTGACGATATTCAACTTATGGTAATGAAAGAAAAGGAAAATATATTTTGACGTAGAGAATAAATTTAAGCAAGATCAAACACAATTCTTAGCGAACATGGAAACCTGATGCACTATTGTAGGTACTTCACAGTTTTCACGCAAATACAGATTGACATAATTTTAATCGACATTCCATCTTACACTGTATCGTCACTCCTCACCATGCATAAGGGAAACGTAGTAAGTATCTACAGGTCAAGAGCAAAGTGTTTGAATGCAGAGAAGTACCATAAGATCGAACACATTCTAATTTCAGTGTTGCTAAGACAAAGAAAGGAAGACGGTGCGATACGACTGTAGCACTTTCTCTCTCCAGCATACTAATACTACTGCGCAATCTGAATGCCGGCGAGATCGCGGACGCAGGATGCCGCGGTGTGGTCGTACCTTAACACACTAAAATAAAGTTAATAACCTGCTGGTAAAAGATAACTGATCAGCAAACGAACGAATAAACGAATATCACTATTCTATCTACAATCAACATACGCCGTCTATCGCTAAGTCCCTCATGGCTCGACCAATTTTGATCAATGCTAGAGATAATATTACATGAGTGGCAACGTCACAATCACTGAACCAACCTAGACTTGAACTTGGTTTGGACAGGGACAGCTACGTAAGCTTTTGTATTACTTGTGCAATGTGTGAGTAAGAATGGTAATGTAATAGGTATTTACTTCTGATAAAAGTCGATGTTGGACATAAGACTCATGATTGGTAATTGGAAGTTATCTAAGTGTTATGGTAGGAATTATCCAATACCTAATTGATATGGGGATGTAAGGGAGCACAAATACCACCATAGTGCTCCCAGCCAACCTCACCTTCCCGTGCTACATCCTGCTGACCAACAGACGGGGCTCTGGCGACCGACAAATGGCGGTATAACCATTTCATATCTATAGCGTAGCTAAATTCTACAGGCCGGTGACAGTCAGCAGCGTCACCGGTGCGAGAAGCTACGTCCTGCGATCGCCAACTCGCCTGCCCAGCGTGGCGATTAGGGCATATCCCTCGCAAGGGATGCATGCATCAGCCACGTAAGCCGCAGCCCCCAGTTACCGGCCGCCCTGCTATTCCTGACCACGGCGGCGGTCACGGTAACGGCAGGGCAGGGGGTGCTAAGAATCCCCGGGCTATGGTAGGCCGCCAAAACAAACTGACCCTCGCAACGTACAATGGATGCACGATTCGGCTGGACGATCATCTGGCGCAGCTGGAGGAGGAGCTGGGACACATAAGATGGCACATCCTGGGGTTATGTGAAGTCCGAAGACAGGGAGAGGACACCGTAACCTTAGAATCGGACCATCTTATGTACTACAGAGAAGGAGATCAGCCATCCCAAGGCGGCGTCGGGTTTCTGGTCAACAAGGTTCTCAGTGACAACAGTGGACTGACCCCGGCTGATGATGATGATGATGATGATAATGGATATGAAGGACGGGTTGAGATGGTTGCGTTCCTTGGATTGGGCTAAAGTCGTTGTCCAGCGCCTCGTCTCAGAGCTGTCTTTCAATTCTCGTGAAGAACGATTACATCCTAGACATCTTAGTTTACGAGCGTCCAACTCACACCTGGTCTAATATTCATCTCTTCATCTGTAACTCTCATAAAATTATAACCGTGTATACCATGTTTGTCGAAGAAATACAACCATTTAGTTGCTATCATGATTGGCCTCCAGTGTCCATAAAAGATGATTATCTACCGTAATCAATTAGACACACTTTGCCTATTCGTGTTCGTGACTTAATTGAGAAAGGTATCGGTGCATTCTCAAGGGTCTGTTAAACACAGTACCACGCCCGATTTGTTGCTAAAACGATTACGTGAATTAATTCATAACCATGACCTTAGGACAGTATTTTATGCTCTACCAGTCTTTATGGACCTAAAACTAGGCTACTTAATGACAATAAATACTTAGGTGTTAAAGTAGGCTACAGTGACACATATAATACTAATGATACATCATAAAATAAAATAATTTCATAAACACATAACAAAACTATACATTATAGCGCGTTCTGTGTGATTGTGATATCAAACAAGACAAAGGCGTTCAAACAAACAATTTCAATCGAAACTCACATAATTAAGATAGTTTAAAAACTAAAACAACCGACTTCCATGCCTCGCGTCAATTTTAAGTCAATTTCAGTAGCAAGTTTGAGACGTTTATCGTCATATCTCTAGAGATACTTATCCGATCTCAATGACATTTAAATTGGACCACATCGGATAAGTACCCTACCGATTAAAAAAATAATCATTCAAATCGGTTCACAATTGACGGAGTAATCGCGTAACATACACACAAAAAAAAAAAAAAAACATACAGACGAATTAAGAACCTCCTTCTTTTTGAAAGTCGGTTGAAAATACGGCAAGAAATCTTTAATACTTATGTTAGTCATAATTTATGTCAATCCTGCAACTATCCATGAGAGCTAGTTTTTTAACCGACGAAAAAAAACGGAGGAGGTTATCAAGTCGACGCGTATATATATTTTTTTTATGTATGACCACGCATAACTTTTTACAGAGTAGTCTGATTTCGATAATCCTTCTTTTATTGGAAAGGGTATATATACCCTCAAGGGGACCCCCTTGGAGGTCAAAATTACTTAGGTATACATACTTACATTCGTTTACGAACTTAGTTATTATGTTTAGTTAAAAACTCAAAACAATTACAAAAATATATACTTATGTATACTTACATCAGTTTAAGAACTTCGTTATTAAGGTTAAATAAAAAAGTTTAATTATTTTTTGCTTTTCAGTTTTTACGGCGGTTTAATTTTTTTGTCAAAAAGTTTTATAAATGTTTACCATGCGCGCTACCCATCTTTGACCGCATTATCACTTACCAACAAATGAGATGGAGTATGTACTATGTAGTATATAGTAGAAATATTAATAAATTATTATTAATATTTCTGTGGGTCAAACGATAATCTATCCTATAAGACGTAAAAAAAACATGCAAATATACACATAATAATAGAAGAGTCTTAAGGCAATACGAGTATTCAGAGTATTCTAGGCCTAGCGCACACACATGACACCATCTTCGATCACATCATCGCTTAACACCAGACAAAAAAGTGTTCAAACGCTATCCCATAAGAAATAAAAAAATCACCGGTTCAGGATAAAGTGACATAAGTGTGATAACGCTTTATAAAAGTTCTCAAAGATCTGTCCGATAAGTTCCTTATATAAACATAAAAATAAGGGCTGATTCTGCCCCTATTTTTATGTTACCCAGTCTTATTTTACCAGCCCTTATTTTTATTACGAAGTTTACAATATTCAAAACTTACACGCACATAGAATAAATAAGATCGGTTAAAAAACTAAAATAACAGACTTCAAATGCCGCGCTATTAATTTTCAGTACCAAGTTTAAGTCACCAAACATCTAATGTGTTCCGGCAGCCAGCCTTGAGAGCCAGTTCCCATTCTAGGCCTAGCGTGCTTACCATCTTCGACCGCATCATCACTTAACAACAGGTGAGATAGTGGTCAAACGCTAGCCTATAAAGTATAAAAAAAAGGTGTTTATCTCTGAAGATACTTATCATATCTCGATGAAATTTTACTTAACTATGGACCCATTCTTGGGATAAATCCTTTAAAAATCAAAATAGGTTCATAAACAACAAAGTTATCCGCGAACAAACATAAAAATAATATATAAATAAATACAGTCGAATTAAGAAACCTCCTGTTTTTTGGAAGTCAGTTAACAAAGAGAATTTATAAAGATTTATTTTGTCAATATAGTAAATAAATATATATACATACATTAAAAATATCAAGGTTGACCATGAGCCTTATTATGTCTCAATCAATATTTTCCATGTTCTGATCAAAATTGATTAAGGAACCGATAGCCTCATTTTATAGTGTAACGCCCACCCATAGACAATATCCGCTATTATCAATAACCACTGATTATGTACTTACAAAATTATGTCTGTGTCAATAACCCATGACCAACATTTTAACTGCACTATGTGTCACGAACTGTAGGAAGTAAATGTATAGGGAACATGATAATAACAGCTGTTGTAAGAAAAAATAATGTATTACTGTAGGTATGTACCGAAATAACTACGTATTAACCTTTCATAACCTTCAATAGATTCTAGTCCTTTCGAAGCTTTAAATGCATTTAAAATGTTTATTATATATTGAAAATCGGGAATGTTACGTGACTAACGCGATGTCGATATAGACATGTTTCTGCCTCATCCGGAGGCCTTCTTCAGGATCTCGAGCGATCGCTATATTGACACCGCGCAAGTCACGTTAAATTATGTTTCTTTGAAGTGTAACACACTTTATATTTTTGTAAATTGTTAAACACAAACCAAAATTTTATCGTACCGACGGGACTTTATAAATACTCACGTTCATTTTTAAACCTATAGATTTTAAATCGGGAATTTAACGTGAATTGTTAAAAACACAATCCAAAATTTCATCGTACCGACAGGACTTGAAACCTCCTGGATAACATGTCCAGGTGCTATGCCAATTCAAGTCCCGTCGGTACGATTAATTTTTGGATATATCGCTATATCGAACTGTGGCTTAATCGGCAAAGCACCTGGACATTTTATCCAGGAGGTTGCGGGTTCTAGTCCCGTGGGTGCGATGAAATTTTGGTTTGTTTTGTTGCATGTGGCTATTAAAATAGAAAAGTTGCTGAAATGTTTCCTACAAAGTCAATAAAACAAATGCTTGCCGCTATGAATGCGCGAGCGTAGCGAGCGCGAAAATTTTTTACGACTTTTTATGACCCTGACAGTTTTTATAACCTACTAAGTCATCACCGATGACCTTTAGTTTAATCTTGATATCCACTTATTTTAAGGTTAATAATAATTATGATTATTGAAGGTTGTACTGTTTCAATTTATGAACTCGTTTTGATGCATGTGGCTATTAAAACACAAAACATGCTGAAATATTACCTACAAAGTAGATAAAACAAATGCTTGCGCGAGCACAGCGAACGCCATCAATGCGTGAGCGAAGCGAGCGCGGATTTTTTTTTCGCCTTTTTATGATCCTTACAGTTTTTATGACCTACTAAGTCAACACCGATGACCCTAAGGTTAAATGTGGCTGTTAAAACACACAATATTTCTGAAATACTTCCCACTAAGCAGATAAAACACGTTGGGCAAGCAAAGCCATCGCGTAAATTTTGATGACTTTTAATGACCCTGACAGTTTTATGGCCTAATAAAGATACTTATTACGTTTAGTCATTTGAATGAAATCATAAAAGTCAAACTGTTATGATTATGCAAACTCTATGTAAAGTTAACAAAAAATATAGGCACCCACACTTATCTGCCGAAAAATAAAGTATTCTTTGCTTTTTTATGCACTTTTAAATGTCTTTGTACAAAATTTCATCTGGATTGGCCGAAAAGAGGCCACACATTTCCAAAATTTCATAAAAAAATTGAAAAATACACCGGAAATTGCCAGCCAAATAAAAAGTTTTAGTTGTCCTTCTATGTCTTATTGACTCTCTGTGTACAAAATTTCAGCTAAAAGGTTAAATCGTTTGACCGAGAGCAGGCCACACATTTACAAAGTTCAATTTAAAAAATCTGGACACCTGGACTCGACTGCCAGAAAAAAAGTATCCTATGTGCTTCTATGCCATATAAACTGTAATATGTATAAAATTTTAGCTGAATTTGTCAAGCTGTTTAGCTGATAAGAAGCCACACATTCACAAAATTCAATAAAAAAAATCTGGACACTCAGACTCGATAGCCAAAAAAAAGTATCCTATATCCTATTCTGCCCTATAAATTGTCTTTATACAACATTTCTGCCAAATCGGTCAAGCCGTTTATTCAAGAAGAGGTCTTATATTTACAAAATTCTATTAAAAATATCTGGGCCCCCTGACTTGACAGCCAGAAAAAAAGTATATTTTAACCTATTCTGCCCTATGACATGTATTCATACAACATTTCAGGCAAATCGGTCAAGCCGTTTATTCGAGATGAGGTCTTATATTTACAAAATTCAATTAAAAATATCTGGACCCCCTGACTCGATAGCCAAAAAAAACGTATCCTATATCCTATTCTGCCCTATGACATGTATTCATACAACATTTCAGGCAAATCGATCAAGCCGTTTATTCGAGAAGAGGTCTTATATTTACAAAATTCAATTAAAAATATCTGGACCCTCTGACTCGACAGCCAGAAAAAAAGTATCCTTTATCCTATTCTGCCCTATGACATGTATTCATACAACATTTCAGGCAAATCGGTCAAGCCGTTTATTCGAGAAGAAGTTTTATATTATCAAAATTCAATTAAAAATATCTGGACCCCCTGACTCGACAGCCAGAAAAAAAGTACCCTATATCCTATTCTACCCCATGAACTGTCTTTATACAACATTTCAGGCAAATCGGTCAAGCCGTTTATTCGAGATGAGGTCTTATATTTACAAAATTCAATTAAAAATATCTGGACCCCCTGACTCGATAGCCAAAAAAAGTATCCTATATCCTATTCTGCCCTATGAACTGCCTTATACAACATTTCAGGCAAATCGATCAAGCCGTTTATTCGAGAATAGGTCTTATATTTACAAAATTCAATTAAAAATATCTGGACCCCCTGACTCGATAGCCAGAAAAAAGTATCTTTTATCCTATTCTGCCCTATGACATGTATTCATACAACATTTCAGGCAAATCGGTCAAGCCGTTTATTCGAGAAGTCTTATATTATCAAAATTCAATTAAAAATATCTGGACCCCCTGACTCGATAGCCAAAAAAAAAGTATCCTATATCCTATTCTGCCTTATGAACTGTATTTACACAACATTTCAGGCCAATCGTTCAAGCCGTTTATTCAAAAAGAGGTCTTATATTTACAAAATTCAATTATAAATATATGGACCCCCTGACTCGATAGCCAAAAAAAAGTATCCTGTATCCTATTCTGCCCTATTTACTATCTTTGTACAAAATTTCAGCCAAATCGGTCAAGCCGTTTGACCGTGAAGAAGTCCCAAACAAACAAACAAACAAACAAACAAACGAACCAAACAAACAAACAAACAAACAAACAAACAAATAAACAAACTGACTTTCGCATTTATAATATTGGTGTTGATGATAGTTATTTATTTATTTTATTTATTTAGGTCTTAATTCACTATTCTGTTATTTAAATGACATTGCAACAACGTGGTACCTAAGCTTGACTTGATCCTGGAATCTGCATAATACTCAACTCCTCAGCAACTTACAGCAGAGATGTCGTGTTTACGCCTATTGGAATGGTGTCAATGAAAAGATTATACATTGATCAGTCGGGGGAAGTTTTATAATTAAAATGTAAAGATTATTTATTTATTATTACTATTATTGCTCACACACTCATGTATGGTAGTGAATGCTGGGTGTAGCAAAAGAAGCATGAAAGTAAAATTAATTCCGTAGAAATGATGAGAAATTTGAGAAGTATGATTGGAGTGATTCTGATGGAGAAGGGAGAGAACAGCGTGACAAGGGAACGTAGTGGTGTGATAAAATATGTAGTGAAAAGTGATAGAAAGAAATGCTTAGATGGTTTGGACATCTAGAGAATGGATGTAGGAAGATTGACGAAACAGATTTATGAGACGAGTGTGAATAAGCCAGCCGGTAGAGGCCAACATAGGCAAACGTATCACGACTAGATCGGAGACGTTTTAAAGAAAGGCCAAGTTAATTAATCAAGAATCAAGAATCAAAGCATTTATTCAATATGTAGGCGGTTTAATATACGCACATATACACGTCAAAATCATAAATCATAACCAATTATCAAGTAAACATAGCAAAAGCAGAATTTTAACGCTTTGAATTAGAAAAAAAAAACAAAAGTAATGAACCATTCAGCTGTCATTCAATCGTTTACGACATAATATTAAAATATATATATATATATATATATATATAAATAATAGTACCTATAACCGGCGAGCATGTATGAAAGCACTCTTGAAAGTGGCAGAAGCGAAAGAAGTACGTCAGGATCGTAGCATGTGGAAAGGAGTGGTCTCTCTACCTACCCCAACGGCATGTTTTTATGTATGTGTGTATGTTTTGCTCACAAAAAATGTATACGGTATTATAAATATTGTCAACTTTATGAGATTGAAACCACGGGACACCACTACTATTATATTAGCTCTTGCTGTTATGTTTTTGTTCGTTAGCTACATATTTACTTGTTAAATTCAGTTTTGTTGATTATAAATTTAGTTAAATTTGTAATTTTAATTGCCTAGACCCTATTTATAGGTCGTTAATTTTACCAATCCAGTGCCCACTTGCCTACATTCTTGAGATTTTGCATTTTCGAGAGACCAGTCACCAACTATGTAAGCTGAAATTATTAGAAATACATTAGAGTTGTAACTAAACATGACAAATATTTTTATGTACTCCATTTAAAGGTAGTGCATTGTTGCGAAATATTGCAGTGGTACAATGCGGACAGTTCGTTTAGAACAAAGTAGGTATGTTATTTTTCTATCATAGACATAGAATAATAATATGTTTAATTTTTAGTGTTATATACGGTTTATATTTTTGTACTATATCTTAGACAATCTAGCATTGAGCCATCTAGAGGGACCGAACCCGCGCGTTTATGTAGGTACCATATTTTAGCATTGTCACCGAAGATACGCAAGTATACCAAATTTAGGTCCAATCGAATGTCAGAAAGTACTTCTTATTTAGCTTCCTAGATTTGACCCACACAAGAAGATACTTTTTGGAAGTCGGTTTTTCAACCGACTTCCAAAAAGAAGAGTATTTTCATACTCTTTATATACATACTCTACTAATAATTCCTACCCAAACCTACCACAATACGTTAATTTCCAACAGAGAACTCAATGATATTATACAAAATACTAACAATAGCGGCACTTTTCCTCGATAAGCAACAAGTGCACGATATTTACAAATGTCAATTCTTGACCCTACATTTGACCCTTTAAATGAGATTATACAGCCTGACGCCAGGGGCAGGAATACGATAATAGGAGCTCATTCTTAAAGTAGGTTTATTCGTGCACGGCGTGTCATTACGGGTCTGTAAAGTCCATAAAGACATTTACGGCCTTACTAATAAAGTTTTTTTCACTCTGTGTACACGTTGTATACCACAAAAGCTGACCAATAAAAATATTTTTGACGTAGGCGTTGGATAAAGTTGGTATACAGATGTGCCATTATCAAAGGAGGCTAATCATTTCTTAAACAGCCTGGGACCCTAGTTTAGCGAGTGTGTAAAGGATTAAAATGGCGGATTTCTCTATTATCAGCTGATCAAATTCATGTCTAGACACAGTAACTATTATTGAATCTGTGTCTAGTATTCTGTGAATAAACGTTTTGATTCTTCAAACTTCAAAAAGTATGCTGTTATTTGAGGATCGTTTGTATGTGTTAGATTTGTTCTCATTGAAAAGGATTACATAAATTATTTCGACATATTTGACCATTGGGAGATAGAGGAGGCAAATAAAAAAAACGAAAACATTATGAAGACCGTGCAGATCCATTTGTTTGAACAATTCAGATTTTCCATTTGAAATACAAATTACAGGTTTACGAAAAGCTATGTGGAACAAACTAAACGCAGTGATTACATTCTCTTTTGAAATTGACAATTTATTAAAAGATGGCTACAATCATGTTTATATTGTATCCATGGAGACCGCTAGTCTCCATGGATACAATGTCAACAGCGTAGACAGAGGACAACAGTCAATTTGAATGTTTCGTTCTAAAATTTGTTTTAAGTCTTTTACTCCTACTAAAAGAAAATATTTCCATTATATCAACAAATTTCAACAAAAAGTTCTAAAAACAACGTAGTTTGATTAATATTGCATTCCTAAAACAAAATTTCATGACTAATATTAATAATTAGTAAACTTTATGAAAAAATAATTTACGGAACTATTTAAGACGAAAACAGTTTCGAAACGAATTGACTAATAGTTGCCAGATGAAAAAGAAAAAAGTGTTAAACGTCTATGTAGATACCCACCGCCTATTCAACGTTTATTCGTCAAACTATGGATTGACGCGTGTTTAGCGCTCATTCACTGTGCAACTGTACAACCGTTTAACAGATGTATAGGCAAATTTTTATTAGTAAGGCCGTTAAGGTTTAGGTATTAGTAGCTCGCTTCTGTTTGTCAAAGTATACCTACACTTATTGAGAGATGCTAAATTGTTTGTCACGAGTATAAATAACATGATTCGGTCATTTTTACCACTACAAAATACTTACAAATACAACCTTACTTATTCAACCGACTTCCAAAAAGAAGGAGGTTCTCAATTCGTCTGTATGTTTTTTTTTCTTTTTTTTGTGTGTATGTTACGCGATTACTCCGTCAATTGTGAACCGATTCGAATGATTCTTTTTGTAATCGGTAGGGTACGTTTTCGAGGTGGTCCCATTGTAATTTAGTTTAGATCTGATATCTGGTATCTCCAGAGATATGACGATAAACGTCTCAAACTTGCTACTGAAATTTACTCGCGGGGCATTGAAGTCGGTTGTTTTAGTTTTTAAATCTTAGCTATCTTAATTATTGTCTTCTGTACAAACTATACTTTCATGTATATAATTTTATACATAAAACATAAGAGCAAGTATAACATAACCTAAGCTAATATTATCCAATTCATCTAGCAAAAAGTTAATCAGAATATAATAGTTTACATCTGACCTTTCGACCTATCAATCATAGTTTGCCACTAGCATTATGTTTTTACGATCATAGGCCATTCACTAAACTAATTTACTGCCAAACCAGAACCTTTCATATAAAGCCATAAGGAAACAAAGCAGACAATTTAATTTACTCTTTGGCTGAATATTTTCTGTCAAGAACTTAAGATACAAATTATTTCAATACAGTTCTCGTTCATCAATTGTTAACTTAAAATGTTATGGTGAACTTGCCTTTGTAATATTTAATCCACTGGCAACTAACAGAATAGACTTGCAATGAATACTAGTGGCTCTACGGGATGTAGACCTCGCGAGATTTTCTGTTTAGCGACATCCCTAGACAAATGACACTTCCAGACTCCTTGAAGTTTATCGGATGATAGAGGTGTCCGGACAAATCGTTGCGTCACTATAAGGGTAACAAAAAAGTTTTGTGACATTTTTGAACATATTTCGAGATGATTGAAATATGGTTTTTTACGTACATATCTCCGCCAATAATACTTGAACACTACCTTCACTTGATGACGATGACGGTGTAAGGGACATCATAAAGATCGGTATTGACACTGTCAACTGAGTTTAAGCTTAACCCACATAGTGCATCTTCCAAATTGACAAACAGATACCTATTCTTCAATATCAATCATCTGTAGTACTCCGTGCTTAGTTTGCATGGTTTCCAGAATTGTATCGATGTATGTAGATGGACCAAAACTTTAAGAATAAGATACCTTGATAACACCCATTGACCCACACTAGGTGCGGCCGCATTCTCAAGTTTGACCGACATCACGCAATGTGCCGCTCAGTGGAATTGTTCTGATATTGAGCCGTAACCTTACCGAAAATGTTGATCACGACTTGTCAGCGATTTAGAACCATTTTCAATATTGGATCGATCCGGATTTCCTCAAACTGGTGATTGGACTTTCATAAGCTTTTATGGCTAATTCATTTCTAGTCTAACGATAGACGCGGTAGAGTAAAACAATAAGACATGGTGATTAGTACAATACTAATGACAAATGCAGATGGGGATTACGGTAGAGCCAAAAAAATTCTTTCTGGTGAAGGAAAATGATGTATATCACAGAAAAGTTTTCCTATTCTGTTATATAGATTTTTAGATTATGACGTTTTGATTGCTGTACAATACAGTATCTATATATCTATAGAAAGTTTGATATTCTTAAGGACTGCAGAAAATTATAGTTATAAAATACTCAACTGTGTTACGGAACCCTACGACTGCGAGTCCGACTTGCACTTGGCCAGTTTATTTTTATATCATATAGGCTAGCGTTTGACCACTATCTAACCTATTGGTAAGTGATGATGCGGTCGAGGATGGTAGCACGCTAGGCCTAGAATGGGAACTGGCTCTTAGCGATAGCTCTCATGCCGGAACATGTTAAATGTTTGGCGTCGGATTTTCTAACTTGTGGGTGGTAGCTGGCCAGGCGGACAATAGCTTAGCCAAAAATGCTTTCGTATGTCTGTCCAGCTGTTCTCTTCTACAGGCTGCATTTCTCAACCGAATGTCGTTAAATTTTGTGAGCAGGTTTAATCATTTCAAAAAAATGTTGTAGATTCAATTTTTAGATTTTTTTCAAAATGGTTGGGATATGGAGGTTCAAAACAAAAAAAAATAATAATAAAAATTGAAAAAATCTATTTTGGTGCAGAGGGTATACTTTTTGTTTGGTCACATTGTAAAACCTATCCGGATCCGATGAGTATATCCAGAGATACGGCGATAAACACCCCAAACTTGCTACTGAAAATGTGACTAGCGCGGCATTTGAAGTCGAAAAGTTTTTTTAAAGAGTGTTTGGTTTTTTTTACGGTTTTCATTATGACATTTGCAAAAATAGGGTCGCGAGGTCAAACAGCTCACAGAGCCACTAGTAGTTATACAGTACATACCATATAACAATACAATTCTATTAAAATAATACTTATATCAGTTACAATGTTAGTAAAACAATTTCTGTCAAGTTAGGCCAGTATTTCCTCAAAAGCCTTCGCTTGACATTCCATTAATTAATCGTTTAATTGCCTCGCCTTATAAGACAAACAATTAAGTGCACAAATATTATATCACTGAAATTAACTTTTATTTATGTGATATAAACTAAGTCTCGTCTGTTTGCTGAATTTTCTTTGTATACCTTTTAGAGTTATTTATCATGTATTGGGCCTTGCTCTATAAACGTCACACGAGTCGTATAAGTAATGGTAATAAACTAGGTATAATTATATAATAAATAGCAGAATGTGAAAAAAGGCCCAAAAAAGTTCCTGTATCACACGTATACCGAAAGTTAGCGAGTTAGTATATTTGCAAAATCTTCACGCAATCATGCTGAAACGGCTGGATGTATTTGAATTAAATTTAGATTTAATTTATAATTTGAATATTTGATTTAAATTTAGAATGGAGAATGGATGAATTAACACATAAGCTACATTTGATCCATAAACCTGCAATCATCGCGGGCACACACACAGCTTGTTTTTTTTTATATACTTTATAAGCTAGCGTTTGACCACTATCTCACCTGTTGGTAAGTGATGATGCGGTAAGCACGCTAGGCCTAGAATGGGAACTGGCTCTCAAGGATGACTGCCGGTACAAAGTAGATGTTTTGGTGACAGATTTTCTAACTTGAGGGTGGTAGCTGGCCAGGCGGACACTAGATAGTGTCCTACCAGCATGCGGGGGTTGTTGGTTTCTTAACGATGTTTTCCTTCACCGGAGGGCCACTGTGAAAAGCGCACATAAATTTTTCGATAGAAAAATCCATTGGTGCACGGCGGTTTGAACTCGGTACCACGGCATGAAAGCCGACCGTTCTCCCGATTACGCCACCGGGCCCTCATACTGTTGGGCTTGTTCTGTGTTTTGAATGTTACATACTTACTCGTATAATGTATGTTTTAAAATTCAGATGAAATTAAATTAAACCAACGCATGCAACGCCGCACGAGTTGTGATAGTTTTGTAATTGTTTCTGTCGTGGGGCAATAAGAACAGCAGCCTATATCCGTGGTTTACTATCTAAATATACCAAATACTTGGCTATTTACCTTGAAATAATACCAGGGCGTTAAACACGCTACGTCTGTATCTGTTAACTTTACTTCACAAGAACAGTGTACATTTAATCTCAGAAAAAGGGTTAACTCTGAGACGATAAAATTACAATGGACCACCTCGGAAATGTAACCTATCGATTAAAAAACGAATGACTTGAATATGTTCACAATTGATGGAGTAATCGCGTAACATAAATCCAAAAAAATATACAGACGAATTGAGAACCTCCTCCTTTTTGGAAGTCGGTTGAAAAGCCAAGTCAAAAGTTTCTATAACCAGCGAGCATGTTTGAAGACGTTAAAAAAAGTGATAGTGAAATAGGTATGTCAGGATCGTAGCTTGTGGAAAGAAGTAGTGTCAGCTTACCCCGACGGGAAAAAGGCATGATTTTATGTATACATATATGTAGGTAGCCATATAAAAGCCACTAGTGTAGTAAAACCTTTATAAAAATCTTAATAGATACAAACAGTTGACAGTTAAGGAACGGCCAAACCACGGCGTACTGCGATCCGCGGGCGCGATCTCAGTACTTTTCAATTGATTTCTGATCGCGTTTGGTGTGAACCAGTCGGTACAAACACTACTGCGCTATCTGATCGCCGCCTAGATCGTGCACGCAGCACGCTGCGGTGTGTACGTACGTTTAAGCTAAACCATCGTCACATACAAAGTTTCGCAAGGACAAAAAATATTAGCACAAACCGAGGAAATACCTCGTAATTTCCGAATGTAACCACATAATGAGCCCGACGCACGACATATAATCAATCGTAAAAACTGGTCTACATTCATAATAGATTTGCATAACTGTTGCTATTCACTATACCATGTGGTGCGGTTATGATACGCTAATCATCATTTGTTATATTTACTCAGAGGTTTATGTTATTTTGGCTAATATATGAAACTGAAAGTTGTGAATGGTTGAATCATTGAGTCTGATTTTAAGTGACTGCAGGTTGGTTTATTTCTTTGTGGGGCCTAAGTACTTATCGGACGAAAATGTTACTTTGGATTAGTTCAGATCCCCTCCAGCTAGATGGAGCAATAATGTAAGCTGGCTGGCAGCGTTAGGAAACGAATAACTGAAGATTGAGCTCAATCACAGAACATTATATCCGTGTTCTGTGAGCTCAATGGCGTGCGATAGGAGAGGCCTATGTCCAGCAGTGCACGGAAATTGGCTGATTATGATGAGTATGGATCAATAGCGAAGATCCAGCAAGACCCTTTTGCGTTTCCCAGATGACAATACACTGAGTGTGAAAAGAGGTCTTTCAGTGTAAAATTTCTTAAATCCGCATTCATTCTGACACCCACACAATCTTATGCTCAAATTATCGATTGTAATAAAACACCACTCTCAATCAAATTGATATTATCTATTCACGAACAACAATATTTTATAACTTTAAAACCTTCCGCGATAAAATCAAAAGGCTGTACCACGACACTTATAATCATAATAATTATCGTTATTTATACAATAGCTAACTATTCACCTGCCATAAGTTATAGTTATAGGTGTTCTAAATCACTCAAATTGTACCTTACCGGCAGCCTTCAAACAACAATACATTTAAATAGGTAAGTACCTATATGTGTGTAACCTTCTTGTTCATTATCAATTTGTAATTAATAGTTAACGTGAGGTCGTACATAGTAAATTAAGTTTCATTGATAAATACGAACTCATGTGGAAATCTTATGGCGAATATGTTAGGTGGATAATTTGATGTGGACATTTCTTCAACTGGCTCAAAACACACAATCACCCTACGCTACGTTATGTCAAGGAGTGGTATTCCTTGCCTGAGTCTCTGTAACTGGATAAGCACCATCTTAAGGTTTTAAGGTCGCGATTGACCGTTGCTAGTGATAGGTATCTTCTAAGGAAGCGTGATATAATAGATTAAACTTTATCATCCATCACATGGAAGTGGAAGAAGCAAAAGAGGTATGTCAAAATCGTAGCATGTGGAAAGAAGTAGTCTCCGCCTACCCCAACGCGAAAAAGGCGTGACTGTATGTATACGTACATGTATGTATGTATGTATGTATCCATCACATCGCAAAAACATTAAAACATTCGTATTTTTTTATGTTTTTACCATAACTTACCTACCGGCAAGCAAGCAAACAGCCCGCCTGGTACAGTCCGAGCCCCGATGGGACTTGTAATTTTACAAGCGTTACTGTCGCATAATGAACAACTGCAACACCATCAGTACTTTTGATGCGTTGCCAACCTTTAAGGAATTAGTGGATACCCTTTTGAAAAAATCCTATCCTGTATCATAACTCATTGTCATCACAAAACTTACATAAGTATACCAAACAGCTCATTTGGATACAATCATGAGTCGCTGCCAGCATGCGGTTGAAAATAGTTTGCTTAAACTTAGAAAATATGAATAACTAACTTAAATATCTACTTACATACGAGTTTAAACAAACGCGCGGAAATTTGTAATTCTATTTTTATCGCATTATTCAGTGTAATTAATTTTAGATCCTTTAAATAGATCCTTGGACTACCGCGCCCACATCCGGGGAAAATGCAGACATAAATTACATATTTTCTGTATTTAGATCGGACGTTTCAGATCCGCCATGACTGATTGGGTTTTCCTCGAAGGCGTAAATAAACGGACATGTCCGTTCAACTGCATAACATGAATATCTTTGTATCGGTCTATTGTTTATTATGTAAGTAGAACGAATATGTTGATCTATGTTCAAGTTTGATCGTTAACAAGCACTGTTTTTAGATTGTTCATAGAGCTACTTAAGTAATCTTAATAGGCTAAAGGACAGCTGTCCTTGAGAGCCAGTTCTCTTTCTAGGCCTAGCTTGCTACCATCCTCGACCATATCATCATTTACCTATAGGTGAGATAGTGGTTAAATGCTGGATGCTATATAAAATGTCAGTCCTAGTAAAATGTCGTCAGGTTAAACTAAATTTAACAATAGGAGTTTACAAGGACGATCATTGTCGATCCGAATGTGTTGCAGTTGCGATTAAGTATATACGCAGGGCCTAAATTACATAATTCCTCGAATGGTAGGCCTATTAAATGAGTGAAACGTGATGCTAAATGGGTGATTATTAGAGGTAAGCTTCGGCTGTTCGAGCCAACCACCTGAACAAGGCATGTCGCCATTCGGTGGCCGGGTGCCGGTTATACCATGATGTGTTAGGTTTATATTAGTGAGGTGGACATGTTGGAATACTTGCGTGCTGAGAATTGAACTTATCTCATTTGGATTTGGGATTCACATAAACTAGTAAAATAAAATTCGTATTTTATATTTTAGTATTGAATTTTATCATATGTAATGTAATATCTAGAGGCAACTAATTTCATAAATTTAGTGTTATTTAAATCCTAATTAAACGTCACATTCCCAAGCCTCCTAAGTAATAAAATTAGGCCAAAATTTGGTTCACATCATTAGTCAATAGTTGTATAACGACATATTAAATTTAACAAAAAATCAAAGCTTATAATCGTTTTTTGAAATTAAGAAATTCTAATTGAGAACTTCCGAAAATAGTTAAACCCTCATGCTTAACCGTCGTAGTGTTGAAAGCATAATTAGTAGACTTAATAATAATAAATTATGCCTATTATGAACGTTATTACCCTTGTAAAAAAAACTGGCCAAGTGCAAGTTGGGCTCGCACTAGTAGGGTTCCGTAACATAGTAGAGTATTTTATAACTTTAATTTTTCGCCACCAAAAAATTAACTTTGTTTTTCATAGAGTTAGATCTTTCTTTATATATATATAAAAATTATAATAACATTAAAGAAAAATATATTTAAAACAAAAATTACGTCTATGTATATTTCTTGAACAGGTGAAACAAAGGAATAAAATTGAATTGAATTGAAGCTGAAACTAACCTAACTTCGTTTCGCTTAGCTGTAGGAAATGTCTGCGCTTTAGACGTTAGATATTAAAGATTAATTACCTCTGAGAAGGCTCAAAACTGATTCCCGAAGAACCAAAATCAATGTTACATTATAAGATAATTTATTAATAACTTGCATTTGCATAAAATATATTGCTTATACTCAGAGAAAATAGGACATGTATTAGACCTTTGCAATCAAAATAAATAGATAGGTAATATTTATATTATTGAGATTAAAATAAATATAAAATATTGATATTAATTGAGTATCTTTATAAAAAATTAACAGAAAAAAATAAACGTATAATAACGGAACGCAAGGTAAATTGTCTTTGATAATTGACACAAAAAACTCCAAAGACATGCAAAGTAGTTCGATTTTACTTAGCACTTTCTCTGGAAAGAATGATTTCAGACATAAAACTAGAAGATCGCGTGCAGCTTGTTGTACTGCATTGTCTATGGTAGATAATTACAATGAAGATTGTTGTTGATAGCAGTTACAGTGTCGATGGAAGATATAGCCCAGGGGCCCTATCTCACTAAGACACTATGGTGGCGCCATCGGTCGCGCTACCGTGGTGTCTTGGGAAATACCAGAGCAGATGCCTAGCTCGTACCATGGTAGCGCAACTGGAGCTCAAGTAAGTGCATGAGACATCATATAGTTCTATAAATATCTGGTGTCCTAGTAGTAAGCAATATCTTTCGTGTATGTGTAATATGTGTGTGTGTGTGTGTGTGTGTGTGTGTGTGTGTAAGTGTGTGCGTGTGTGTGTGTGTGTGTGTGAGTGTGTGTGCGTGTGTGTGTGTGTGTGTGTGAGTGTGTATGTTTGTTCGGCCACACGGCTAAAATAGCTGATCGGAATTAGATGCATATTCGCTCACAAAATTGTTTTTTTTTTTAACGCAGATGAATCTGTAAGTCATATTGATTTTTCATATAAACAAAGAAACATCAGTATTATTCGTTATGAGTAAAAACTGAATCGCGTGTATTGCAAGTCTCTGAAACAACTTTATACAAGTACTCTGTAAATGACATAGTTAAGTGAGGAAACGAATATGAAATTTGCATTCAACAAAGAATTAATAATTAATTTCGATTAAAAATAATGTAATTGACAATTTCAAAGCCCTTGGTCTTAAAACTTGGTGTAACCTAGTTTACTTGTGCTTGCAGTTATTTCGTAATCAGATTCCTGTTTTTACGATTGCTCCAGTTTTGTTAAATTGAGTATTCTCGTTGAAAGTCTCAGTTTTGTGATTCAAAAACAAGACTTGACAACATTCACTTGTCTTATGAAACTGTAAACGTAATATACTTAATGCCACTAATTACAAAAGCCTGCTTGCTTTTACAAATCCAAAATGAACAAGGACGTAATCGGAGAAGTAAAATATCATTACGAATTTATTTCATGGATCCGGATGGGGCTAATTCCATATGACACTCATCGGTGCACTGTGGTTGAAACTCAACACTTGGGTTTCATAATGCTATGCATAACGGTCCGCGGTACTCTACTATTAGGTAGGCATAACAACACCAATCACTCGCCAATTTGCTACTTTCATTGCAAATCTAATCATTACGATACAAGCGAAATTATTGATAATGAAGCAATGAAAACATTATCTGAAAATAAAAGGAAATTATGTGTTAGAACTGGCATAGAGGTAGTGATTTACCGCTAATAAAATGCTATACAATTTATCGCCTGATTAGGCTTAATGCGAAAACTGCTCATCAATCACATAATTTCACTCATCACTGAGATCGAAACACATTAACACGTCTCAATATGGAGCTACACGATTAAGTAATATAATATATTATATTACCGTGTATAAGGCAACCTAAAAAGAATTACAACAGTTTTAAAGAAACGTTTTCGCGCGTTTCGCAAAACGAAACGCATTTGGACTAGCATTTGGCTTTCTCTACCCAAACAGAACCAATATAGTCAAAAGAGCCGTTGTCATTAGCATTATCATCGCAATAAACGGTGGACAGTTTTTATGGTTCACTACGTACACGTTCAAGTGCTTGTACAATATGGACGTTTACAATTTCGCTCAAAACATGACTTCGACTGTCGTTTAGATACTTTTCTTCTTTAAAACCTAATACGCGACGAAAAAGTTTATCGTCGCGTTCGTCGTCGTGCGTAAGATGACGGCGGATTTTCTGATAGCGAACGATTTGGAAGAAGACGATCAGGAGATTTATGACGGCCATGTCCGTCAGTGTAAAGTAAGAGAGAAGTTGTGGTTGCTGATACTGACGGTTCTGAGCGCTCAGTTTCCGCCCAGATATGCATGCCCATAGAGGGCATACAGACGAAAGACTACTTACTCGAGACTAGAGTTGATGTACGTTGTGGTCATACAAAATGAGACGCCATTTTTCGAATATATGTTCGTGTATAACTACATTCAGTTTATGGTTCTCGTGCCCAATCACTGCGGTTTTGACGGTTCGTTCTGCATAGCAACATCGCATTTGCGAATGAAGTTAAAATTGACGCACAAGACTTCGAGAGCTTTCGACGACGCAAAAAACGTGATAGAGCTTAAGCAGTATGTGAGAGAGACTATAAAGGATCATCAGGACGCGTTACAGTTCCAAGCCCATGCATAGAACTGTAACCCGTCCTGATTACACGTCCATGATTACAGGTGTGCGGAACCTAGTTATTCGATGTTTGACCTCATTCATGATATCGTTTAACCAATTTCTAACTGCAGCGCATTGACATAAAGTACACGATGTTTGGAATAGTCGAAATTCAGCAAATAAACCGGCCTTGCTTTTATGCCATTATATATTGCATAAGGTACATACTCGTACATAAACGTTCAATGTTATAAACGTTATTATAATGAGTTATTTCACTAACATAATATTATTCGATTATTTTATCAGTAACGGCGCTTCACGTTTATAAAAAGGTTGTTAAATTGTTCTTCAATTACCATGCATTTTTAAAATAGGATTTACTACGGCTCTGAATTTCAATTTATAATATTAAATAGATCTATTATTCTAATAATATCAAGTGATACGATCTTTATTATAATTGTATCTATATAACTTTAAGATATTTATGTCAATCATTTTTATGGCCCGTATCTCAACTTTTTAATAAAAATGCCAGCAATAATCTTTATACTTATTTAATGTTAATTACTGTGAAATCAACAATATTGTAACTTACGTAAGTAACGAATATAATTATTGTGTGTAATTATTTTTATTTCCTCAATTTAATTTACCTTGTGTCAGTTTTATAAATAAAACGGCTAAACTAACGTAAAACTAGTTGAAAAACGGTTTAGGCCTCCAAACAGAGAAGAGGAAGAAGTACAATCGGCTCCTACGGCTGCATGCGTGTACATGAATAGTAGTACGGATATAATTTATGAGTACATAATTAAAACATGGTATTTATCCTGAAAGTAGTCGAAGGCCTAAAAACCATTTTCGACTAGATTTAAGTTAGTTTAGTCATGTTCAACCGACTTCCAAAAAGAAGGAGGTTCTCAATTCGTCTGTATGTTTTTTGTATGTATGTTACGCGATTACTCCTTCAAATGTGAACCTTTTTATAATTGGTAGTGTACATTTCCGAGGTGGTACCATTGTAATTTCATCAAGATCTGATAAGTATCTCCAGTATATATGACGATAAACGTCTCAAACTTGCTACTGAAATTGACTCGCGGGTCATGGAAGTCGGTTGTTTTCTCTTATCTTAATTATCTTATAACTTATGGAACATATCTATTGATACACGATAGATTTAATAATGAAATAATGAAATCAAATTGAATATGATAAACATATAATACCGAGCCCGATATTCGGTTCTTCTTCTCTAGTCACTGCCCCCTGTTTTGCGACAGTCGTCGCTCCACATGATCATAGGGCCACGCTACATCTGCGGACTCGCGGTCTAAACACTAGAACCACCCTACCCTAACGGTTATCAGTCCTTTCTATTTGACCCAGGAAAATCCTTTATGGATACCAACTCGCCCGGGGGAGGGAGATGATTATGTGGGACTCGCTGCCTAAAAGGCAGGACACCGCACTAAAAACCTGGGGTGAGCTGTCATCCACCGTAGTGGGGCAAGATGGGATCGCGCTGGCATTCACCACCTTGTCCCGGTGGCAGACCCAAATGGGCCTCTGCCGCTGTGGAGGGATAACCTTGCTCACCAAGGTCACCCCTCAACCGTCACGTGGGGTAGTGCAAGCCGTTGAAGAGTCCCCCGACTCTACAACAGTTACCCCACAATGACAGAGGAGTGAGGCTCGTCTTCTCGTCAAACTTACCACACTCTCTGTCCCTCTGATGACTGGTGTGCGAAGAGCAAATACCCCTACTCGCACACCGTCCGCTGTTCGAATCGCATGCCATTGCCAGTGGCATGCGAGACTCTACTCTACGACCGTCACCGGCCCCACCACTTGGCCCATTGAGCCCACGACCCAGGTACACAATGTGCACGCCTCAATAACAGAGGAATGCGGCACGTGCTCTCCTCAGCAACGCCCCACATCCTCCGTCCCTCTAATGACAGGTGTGCGAAGGGCAGATACCCCTACTTGCACACCGTCCACCGTCCGGCTCGCATGACGAAAGCATGCGAGCAACCCTCTTGCAGCCGTTACCGGCCCCGCCACTAAGTCCGAGCATTATGCTCAGACCCACCACCGGGCGGCTCCCACCACCGAGCCCGCCCTGCCCCGTCACACTGTGCCCTCTGCTAAATATCAGAGGGACACGTGGAGGAGCCCCTCACATCGGAACTTCGCTATCGGTCGACAACTTAACCCAGTTGACTGGGAAAAGTTGTCGGCCGATACCCAGGGTACACCACGAGGAGGTGTTCCGACCCGCACCCCAACGGTTATAAGTCCTACGGTAGATATGACCAGCTCACTCCCACTTCAGCTTGCTAATCTGTTGAGCTATGTCGATCACTTTAGTTCTCTGGCGAATCACTTCGTTTCGGATGCGATCCCGCAGAGAAACGCCGACCAATTCTCTGTAGCTCGCTGGGTGAATTATATGTTTACTCCTTCTGTGAAATGATTATTTTTCAAAACTGGTCAGTTTAAAAGAAAACCAGATTACTCAATAGCGCACTTCTCTATGCGCTTACATGCTAACATCGTAACTAGAAGATAATCATCGTAAACTTACCGTGATGAGTGTGTGCGTAAGTTATAATTACAAATGAGTTAGGAAATGTACGGTGTGGCCACAGTATGGAGCTCCTTGTTTTTCTACTGTCTTTCTTCTAAGCGTAGGCAGTTTTACATGATGAAATTCATAGAAACACATTTATATTCAGTCAATCTTTTCATTTGTAAAAGGCTTGTGCAATAAAGTTTCAGTTAAATCAGGGAAAAAGATATTACTTTACTCTAACACCAATCGAGACACAGAGCACTGAACTTGACTTGGTTAGGTCAGAATTGTGTGAAATAAAATAACCGGCCAAGTGCGTGTCGGGCCACGTGCAGCGTAAGGTTCCGTAGTAGCCTGTTATTCAATGCAAGTATTTACCAGTTATAAACAAGCAACTAGGTACTCCGTCTTTGTAACTTTAAAGGATTTATTCTAAGGATTTTGTATTTGGTACAAAATTATCCAACACCCAAGTTCAACGACTATTACTGTTAAACTTATAAAGTTATCTTAACCGCTATAATTTCCCTTTAAAATTCATGAAATGCGCTATTATCACGAATTTTCCCAGATTTTTCAAGCCAGCAGCCAGCTTTTAGGGGGTGGACGGGATTTGTTTACTATGCCTTAATTGCATATTTTTTCTACTTACAAAAATAATATAAATTGTCACAATGTAAGGCAAATTTTCCGAATATTTATTTCTCAGAAAGTTTTATTCTTCTTTTTGAAACTTAAAACTTCACAAGAAGCTACCGTATAATTAGACCTTTCTGTGAATTAAATATAAACACTGAACTCAATTGGTGTTACAGTAAAGTTTAGCCGGGAAAATACCAGAGTTTAGACTCTTCTAAACTCTGGTAACTGGTATCTGGTATCTGGTCTGACCAAGGATTAATAGCTCTTAGTCTCACTAACAGATCTCTAGAAAATTTGAGGAGACATTTGGCCTTATCTTCAGTTTTCGCACTGAAGGTACGGCCACACCGCGGCGTCCTGCGATCTAAGGGCGCGATCTCGGTACTTTTCAATTATTTCTGATCGCGTTTGATGTGAACAAGTCGGTAGAAATACTACTGCATTATCTGATCGCGCACGCAGGACGCTGCGGTGTGTCCGTACCTTGACTAGGCCTTATATGTGTATTGAGTTGAAATTTGAAATAGACTAGGAATATAAATACAGGAATATTTACAGTTTTTATTGCAATATCTGCTTAATTACCATATCATCTCGCTATTCGGAAATTATACCAGATTACTGGTAGGTACTTGAAAGAATTGTGACAGGCTTGAATGAACTAGCATACCTACTATTACATGAAATGATTACAAAGAACGAAGTTTACTTATGCATATATTATTACAAGTATCTACAATTTAATAAACTAATAAAACTAAAATATTTACTATAATAATTAATACTACTAATTAAACTAAACTAATAATTAAAATAAAAACTAAAAAGAACGACGTCAATTTATTAATTAATTAATTACTAAAAGTTGTACAAGCACCCATCAAAATAAGTAGGACGAAGTTAAAGTGACGATAAAACTTCAGATCATATTTTCGTAATGCAGAAGCTGTTTCAGGTGCTACGATCGCATGACGTAACAACTCGGGCGCAACGGCACCGCTTACATAGCGTGATAGCTATCGCACACCGACGATAGCAAAAGTGTCTGACGACCCTGGCAACCCCCACTAACTAGAGGGGGGTTACCACTTCCAGCTCCCTTCACCTTCGCGCTGCACGCCGCTGCATCACGACCAATGACGGCCCGCCGTGGACCGGCGAAAGGTTTTATATACAAGTGGAATTCGCACTGCCAAATTGCTATAACTAAAAATATAGGGTAGTCGAGCGGTTCACTCGCTCGCACGACGACGCGGCTCTCAAAACTCTCAAGAAGTGGATCGTACGCGAGTTTTATGCGACTAATCGAATAGTGCCCTAGGGCTAATGCTAAGATATTGGACGCCTTTGTAATATTTTATACGAGGCAGGAGACTTTGAGTGTTACAATGGGGTGCAGTGGAAGATACTGTTTATTGACTCTGTTCTTGTGCCTAGTGTCAGAACTTGCGTTAGGTGTGAGAGTGGTGCCTAAGAGAAAGAAAGGTAATTAATTTATCTCGTCATAATTATGTTAAGTTAGTTTTAAGTTAAGTTGAAATTTGAACGTATCTGTGCGACCGCAAGGCGAACGACGCGTTTATATTTCGCAATGTTTTGGTTCATTCATAAGTAAAGTTCACATGGTTCGAAATAACAAATGCATTCTGATTACTAACATGAGAAAATTGGTTCTTTATATATTTACTAGTTAGTTGTAAGCAGCCTTATTTAACAGTCATTTATTTATTATAGAAAAACAATTCATTTTCTTGATTTCATAATTTATAGTATAATAGACAGGCCAGGCCATCCATCGTCGATATTGATTTATGAATATAAATGCTTTAAAATCAGTATTTTAATTTTAATTTATTTTTGCTAATATTCTAAAGCTTGTCAGAATTATTATGCACATACAACCTTCACATTAAGTTAAGGAAACGTACAGTCTTAAAAGTTTAACTGTCAAATATATTATGTTTTTATTAAATAATAATGACTTTAACAACGAGTAACTTGTACTGCTACGTTTTCATATCTATGTATTATTACAATTTTTCCTTATTCCCACAATGATTTCTCGATAAAAATGTATACTTACCTTGTAAACAATCGCACTGGCCCTGGAATAGCACAATGTTAGGAAATTACCAATTTATTAATTACGTAAGTAAGTGATTCTAATTATTACATGTTTTCGGAAATTACTCTGAAAACACGAAAACATAATCTGATCATCTGACATCTGAAATTTGCCAAATATTCTAGCAAAACAAACGTTGTAAATGAGGCGATGAATTTTACGGAAATATAAATATATATATATACTCGTATATTTATAATCATCATGGTACCTAAACTAAAACAAATAAAAAATGCTTATAAATAATTCCATACATTCCGCATCAATCAAATTCCTGAAAATCAGCATATCCGCTTTATGAGATTAATTTCATTTGAAAATGAATATTCGTGTTAAATTATTATAATTTATTACGATGCCAAGATTTTCACACTTGTGCTAAGAATATTAACTCCTTCCTTAAAAATAAGCGTATAATGTACGCACGTACAAAGTTATAGTGTATGCTTTGTCATCATTATAAAACAAATTCAATTTCAATTTTCAATTTATTTATTTGCATAAGAAGGTAGGTACAAAACAATACAATAACAGTGGGCCCCAAACTCGGCTAAGCCTGTATCTTGGGAGCCCGGTGGGTGACAAATTCGAGTATCTCATGTTGAAAATCTGTATGTGATGAGCATATTTAACACTTAAAATATAACTGATGATTAATTATTCGTAATCTACGCATCATGTATTAACTTACATAAATACCTGTGACAATTTCTTGATTTATAGCTACACAATATATAATCTTAGAGTAGTATAATATAAAAATAAAATTCTCCAAAAATGTCAACTTGTGTGCCAATACCAGAGAATATACAATAATACTTCATACAAATACTATACTTTTTAAAACGATGATAAAACAATGTAATAAAAATATTAAATACAACTGATAAAAATTTGCAACGGCAACTTTTTCACTAAACTTAACTTGTAATAAAAAGAGGAAATATTTGACTTTTTGTTTGTTTGTTACGATTTTACTCAACTTAAAACTACTAGACTGATTTTAATAATTATTTCACCATTAGAAAGCTTCATCTTTATTTAAATAGCATAGGCTATATTATATTATATAAAAAAAAAATGAGATCCCTACCTAAAATTGAACAATGTAACCCAAAACGATTATAAACTCAAATACTACAGGACCGTTTTCAAAATGTATTTCACTAATAGAAAGCTACATTATCAGCGAGTAACATTAAGCTATATTCCCGTATTATCACGGAAACGGCAACTAAGTGAGTGGAACCGGGGGCCACTGCTAGTCTTCTATACTTTTATACAAACAATCTATTTTTTTATATTATCCTATCACTTCTGGGCAAAGGCCTCCTCCATTTTTATCACCTATCCCAATATAATGCCGTTCTTTAGGATATTTGATATCAGTCATGACCGTATGTAATTATAGTAGACTCATGAATATATTTTATTTTTATTGATGTACAAGTTGTAAGTTCAATAAATAAAACCCGACTACTGAAAATCACGTTCATATTTAAGAAATTATTTATTCTCAGAGCTTGCAAGCAAACTCGCGAGCAACAGCTAACCAAATTCATATAATTTTAAAATTTTACAAAAATATCTCAATTTTACAAGATAATCTTGACATCTTCTTATATCGTTAATTTTTAGAAGCCAAAATAACGTTTATAATAAATTCAATTTAAATAACATTGTACGTTTATGCACTGGAGGACCCGTTATACGGCCGAATTTTTACCGAGTAATTTAATTACAAGTATGTTTAGTCACCTTGACAACTTTTTGTAATGAGATAAAAAAATACAATGAATGTACTAGTTTAGCTAATTTTACCGTTGCTACCATTTTCAGGGTTCCTAAAATCAAATGTGTAGATTTGAAAACGTTTAAAACTCAAATGTAGCGCGGGGAACGTTCTAAAATGTTGCATTACCTCTTTAATCCAAAACTACAAAGTCCAAAAAATTGGAAAATAAGAAATGACTGAAATATAGGACTTTACTTAAATAACAAGAAAAAGAAACGTGGTTTGACTTTACTGTGGTCATTTTTGTTCCACATAGGATGTAAGGTCACAGTAAGCAGTACTATTATCTAATATATAAAATTCTCGTGTCACAGTTTTCGTTGCCATACTCCTCCGAAACGGCTTGACCGATTTTGATGAAATTTTTTGTGCTTATCCGGTATCTATGAGAATCGGCCAACATCTATTTTTCATCCCCCTAAATGTTAGGGGTAGTCCACCCCTAAATTTTTTTATTTATTTTTTAGACAATATTTTTAATTTCTATTTTTTTATGATACAACATACAAAAATACATACAATCCTCAATTTTCACCTTTCTACGATCAACCCTTATTTTTTAATAACCATTTATTTATATGGCAAAACAACGTTTGCCGGGTCAGCTAGTTTACTATATAAAAAAATTGCTTTATGCACTTCTTCTCCTTATAAACTTTAGCTGTGTCAAATTTCACGTTCATCCGTCAGCGCATTTTTTTTTAAATATTACAAAGTTTTGGCTTCACGTTAATCAAAATCATAGACAGAGCCTGCATAAAAAGCCACTTATTTTGAGATTTGACCTCAAAATAAGTGGCTTTTTATGCAGGCTCTGTCTATGCGAATTGAACTCGTACTTGGCCAGCTTTTGAGTATGATACCGGCACAGAATACTAACTCAATGGGTATTTAGCATTACTTTCATCTATAATTAAGTGACAATAAACTTCCGCTCGTTGGGATCCGTTCTAGTAATCTCTATTCTTTGAAGACACAAATTGGGTCACCTAGGTTAATGTAAACATAACTAAGATCGGAAGGATTTTTTCAAATCAGTTAATTAAATAAGTTGGAGTGATAGGTAGATACATTAAAAAAAATCGAAATAAGATCCACCTTCTTTATTGAACGTCGGTACGTTGTCGGTAACAAATTGGACAACATTTTATTACGAAATAAATATATTTCGATTTTTTTGCTTAGGTTTTTTTTTTAGATAAAAGGTGCTCAATTTAAACTCAATGTTCTTCTTCTTCAAATGACAGTGAAGTAACAAAGGGCCATTTTCACATGTTCATGATAAAGTGGCAGATAGTTAACTGACAGATGACGCCATATGTTCGATCCATACATTACGGAAATTGAGGGTAGTGAATGATTTGCCGCTGCCCGATATGTTCGAACCACCTACCCTCGATTTGGCGAGGAAAACGGTTGAAGGATCGGTACAACGGTCGGTCAGTTCGCTTCAAGCAGCCCCGTGGTGTACTTGAATATTGAGCTTCCAAGGACGTTCCTTACAGTACTTGCTCCGTGAGCTTTTATTAACTCCTACATCTATCTGCCGTGCAGTTTATACATTTGTTGTCAAAAATCTATCAGATAAGTTCTTAAGGGGGTACGATTTCCATACAAAACTATAATGCACAAACATGAGTAAACGGAACAAAAATATGCACAGCTTTTGGTCTTGTATAAGTTTGAACATGTCGGGAATTATATTTATCTACATGATTTATATGATCAATATAAACATATTACTCAATCAATATTTTTTGGTTTAATTTGAATTATACTATTAATAAAAATAATTTCATCTCAATCAATCAAATCATGTAGGTAAATACGTTTCCCAACTCGTAAAGACTTATAAAAGACCAATAGATGTGATTTCAGTGCAAGTTTTCCCTCCATTTACTTATATTTGTGCATTATACTTTTGTATGGAAATCGTACCCCCTTAATAGAGCTATTATATATAGTGAAACTGGCTCTGATCCTGTAAAAACTTAGCAACGACTCACAACAAAAATATACAATTTTAGAAACCTAAACATTTTTCGATTGACTTAAACATTCTCAGCTAACGTGACTCAATTACAAAGCACACAGTGTATCCGGATTTTTTAAACATAAAAATGCGTTAGTAGGAAACGTAAGTGCCCGACAGCACAATAGAATTGTGTACTAACTGAACTATTGCGGTCTTTATTGATAACATGATACTATTCAATGGCTTTTAAAGTTAAAAGCGCTTTCATTTTTGTTGCATTATTATCAGAAACAGCTATTTTCTAACGGTGAATTGCAGTTAAATGCTTGACAATCTAATTATAAATAAAATACGAGAGCAATGCTTGCGTAAAAAATATTATGTGTCTTAATTCAGGTTGCGAACTATCTGTGTTCCAAATCCATCCATATCCATACTAATATATAAAACGTTGGCAACGCTGGCACTCTGTCACTCTGCCTGTTGTTACCCAATCACGCCTAAACGGGCGATCCGATCTTACTGAAATTTTACAAGGAGATATATTATAGCGTCAGGATGAACATAATGGAAGGAAATGAAGAAATAAATAATTTGTGTATGTGAACATAGTCGCGGTTATCAGCTAGTTTCAAATAAATCATCTGAGCCGTTTTTATGTGATTAAGAAATAAAACATACACACATCTTATCAAACAAACTTATTTCAAAACATTTTTATAAGTTAAAATGAACACGAGTTTTATAATAAAATACCTAGGTATTATGTATTACAAATGTGCGTAGAAATTTCCTTAGACTTTAACATTATTAAGAAAACATACTAATTACATTATCATTAAATAAAAGCTAAATAAGGATAACACGAATCACATCACGTACGAGAATTTTGCCTCAAACGCGTTTAAGTTCCATTAATTGATTAGATTAAGACAAAATGCCGTCACAACTTACTCAAGCGTAAAAAAACGCAGCGTGCTAACAAATCGCACAGGACGAAAATTAATCGAATTGTAAGCATACCGGAAATTGTCGCCATAACTGTGGAAATGGAAAATCTTGCAAATTACTCGCTAATTTGGTTCCTAAGAAGGTGCGTTTTTTGAGTTGCCCTCATTTTATCGATACATTCATTTTCTGTGTAGGAGTCAAGGTCACAAGGGAGATTTGGAACCTTCGATGTCTTAAATTCTCGAACATCCTGTACCGAGAGGTTATTTCAAAACCTCTCGTCGACATTACATACAATATTAGTAATGTTATAATAGTACTGCTTTGGAGTTTGTGAGTAATAGAGGATGGGGAGTCAGCTCAAGGATAGTAATTAAATTAATTATTTCCGACGCTTGAGATAGATTGGGCTATGCTTTTACTAATTTATTAATATTACAATAAACGCTCGCTGTTTAACTTCATAATAGCGAGATCAGTAATTAGATAAACTCTACATTGTTGCATCACCATTTAAAATATAAGAAGACGACACGCGATTCAATAACGATACGCATTTGATTATATAATATATTTAAAACCACCCCCGACTGACGTATCATTGAATAATCTGTATGTATATATGTGTATATGTATAATCTGTTATAAGCTATCTGTTTGCCTAATCTCATCCAAATCCGTTCAGCCGTTTGGGCGGGTGATTGAGAAAAAACAAAAACAACGGGTTGCACTCCGAGAGTGCCGGCAGATGTGAAAACTTGAACATTAACGTAGTGCATTTGGTCTACTCTCCCTCCGTCTTACGAATTTTCGATTAGGTCACGTGTCCTGACGCGAGGTACGAGTTTAACATTTTTAACCCATCCCAAAAAAGTTTCTATTCTCCTTTCGTCTTACGAATTTTCTATCAGCACTATCAGGTCACATGTACTGACGCGAGGTCCTAACGCTAGTATAACATTTTTTACCCATGCCAAAAAGTTCACAACGCCGCTAAAGAAGTTTTTACTTCAAAATGTCTCAATGTCTCTACACTCACATTTATTACGTGAATAAAACTATGGAAGCATAGACACTGCCATATATTTGTAACGCAAGTTTAAATTACGTAGGCACAATTTGTATTACGTACAACCTATTTGATATACTAATCTATTTAAACCGCGGTGGCGCAAAAAACGCAAATGCCTGCAATTTGATTCTATATACCGTAATATCCTTTAACCGCATCGTTACTACGCGCTTGCTTTCTACGTAATAATAACTCTGTATCGTCGAAAACGTAGAGATGTCGTAGCTTTTTATTTCGACTGGTATCTAGAATAGGATCACTGGTAGGCACGCGGCTTGCGTCCGGTAATGAGAATATCTTCAGAGCAACAGAATCTCTCTTGCAACTTCCTTCCATTCAAATACAACTTACCTTTCAAGGTAGTGCCCAGATTCTGCCAATATCAAATCTATTAAAAGAATCACTTAAAACGTCGTTAAGACTACGGATTATATACTACGAGTTGCACGTGAAACTATGTGAATTCGTAAAATCGCTGTATTTATGGGTAGTTAATGGGCAAATGGCATCGTTTTATTTAAATATTAAATGTACATAATCTCATGTTCATGCACTATCACGATAAGTTATTTAAATTTTATTCAAAATCTAACTACGCCTAAATATTTACTTGCAAAAAGTATTCCTCCCTCGACACACATGAACAATCTCAGTAATTAAAAAAGTAAATGAAACACTCTCACGCTACGCTCATACATAATCGACATTTATCGATTATAGAATATGCAAGTCATTGCTCGATATTTCAATGAAATATTAGTCTCGTATATTATGGTAAAAAGTGAGATTGACCAGAAAGAGAGAGAGAGAGAGCGTGCTCGATCGCGTGTCATGTCCGATTTTCCACGTTTTCGAAATAATTAGTCTAAATTGCATCTTCGCTGAGAGTACCGGATAGCTGACATAAATGATCGTTTACGTGAAGCCGACATCGACATGTCGATTATTTCATTCGGTTTGACGGCAGTTCGTGTATGCGCGATTGCATATATAAATATTACTAGCTACTACACGATTGTGCAGTTTTAGCGAAACTCAGTAATAAGCACGTCGAACCCACAATTAGTATTACTGTGGTCGAACTTGTTGATTTTAGATTACAGAAATGATTTACTTCGATCTCATTTCATTTAAACTGAAAAATGCTCAAATTTTCGTAGTAAGTTTGGTTTTACCTACCTACCTACCTACTTAGAATATTTCATTTTAACAAACATTTATATTAAATTTTCTTATTGTTAGGACTTAATCGTAACAAATTGCAGAAATTTAATTCGAAGAACTTACAATCAACACAAATATTATAAACTAGCTGCGCCCGCGGCTTCGCCGGAGTTAGACAGTATCCTATGGCCTAAAGTATAATAATGGCTATCCCTGTGCAACATTTCAGCTATATCGGTCCAGCCGATTGTCCGTGAAGAAGTCTGAAACCACTGAGGCAAACGTAAACAGTACATATACTCGTACATCGATGTCCCAAACAAACAAATTATACAAACTGACTTTCGCATCACCACCAATATTATAAATGCGAAAATCAAAATGATATATTGATCTTTTATGTAAATTCAATTATTATTATACTAAAGTCTTTTTTGTATTAAATTTACGGTATGAACATTACGTATTTTGTGAATATATTTGCATATCAACATTTATACAAAATAAGACGTAACGCATAAACGTCGGATAAATCGACCTAATGACTCGAACGGTACATATCAATTATTAACAGTTAATATTTGATTTACTACCCAATAAAAAATAAACCGGTAATCGCCAGACACAGCTATTATACAGACCGGTACTCAGTTATAAAATTTGTATCACAAATTTACATACGATACGAGTATGTCGACACCTAAAAATTAAGTAGGTATCTACTAAGCCATAAAGGATATCCAGGGTAATTATGTTTCAATTTTAATTAAATGCTACTAAGATCAATTATTTAAACCTGCCCTTAGTAAACTAGTTTACAAAATCTAAGAGATATATCTAACTGAAAAATACATTCAAAACTGTTCAAAATATCTCAACACTTTGCATAAATTAAGACTTATTACGGCTTCCTAATCCATTATACTTAAAAAGACTGTATTAGCAATTCAAATCTGCACTGTTGAAATAAATAAATGTTCTATTATTCAACATTTTAATTACACCACCATTGTGCAACGAAAGTGAAATTATCCGAAGAAACTAACACGTGTCTAGGACGTTTCCAACCAACACGTCTCTGGGACGTTTTCCTTACATAAACCTGGTCATAAAGACGTTAATGTATTTACACAGAAGAAAATGTGTGATATTCGAACATACCGAGTTTGACTTGTAATTCTAGGCTTAATGTTTAATAGGCTGCAACTCTACAGTAAAAACACATAACAATAGAGTTACATCCAGGTTTTTTTTATTTCTATCAAATACTATGCTATTACTATTAATTAAAAAAAATGTACTGTATTAACTTTACCAACTATACTAATAAACTCTTCCATGTTTAACAATGTATATTACACAAGGTGCAATCGTTTTCGCCTATACCACAGTGCCTAAAGACAAAAGTCTTTAATCAGTGCGTCCTACCTGTCATGACATACGGAGCCGAGACGTGAACACTCACGGTTCGACTAGTCCACCAGTTCAAAGTCGCTCAGCGAGCTATGGAGAGAGTTATGCTCGGTGTTTCTCTGTGGGATCGAATCCGGAACGAAGTAATTCGCCAGAGAACTAAAGTGATCGACATAGCTCAGCGGATTAGCAAACTGAAGTGGCAGTGGGCTGGTCATATCTGCCGTAGGACCGACAACCGTTGGGGCAGACTGGTGCTAGAATGGAGACCGCGAATCGGCAAACGTAGAGTAGGACGCCCTGTGACTAGGTGGAGCGACGACATTCGCAAAGCGGTGGGCAGTGACTGGAAACAAAGAGCCGAAGACCGGGCTCAGTGGCGTGTCTTGGGGGAGGCCTATGTCCAGCAGTGGACTGATACCGGCTGATAATGTGCAATAGTTTTCCCAAGAAAAATAAACCAGGCTGGATTATTGACGTCAAACTTCAAGTAAAATTTTAAAATTCTAATGTCTAATATCTTAATCTCTTTCTTCTCATAGTGAATACTTAACTAACCGTGCTTAAATGAAAATGAATTAAATACTCTCTGTATTTAATTCAAGTAGCATCACCGTTTTACATTCATTTTCTTGAATTATTCATAGCGTTATTTGCTACACTAGACGTACTTCGTCCATTTTTCGGCACTTTGGCTAATTTGGTGGTACCTATTGCTCTTTCACCATTGAGTTGAATTAATTTGATTCAATTCATCCCAAAACTATTTCTAGAACTAATGTTCGAATTTGCTTAAAAGATAAAGGATGCTTGCAAGCGGTCTATATACGAGTAATTGTATTTATCCGGTCTACATATCTATACATCCGGTCGATATATTTATATATCTAGTCTATACATCCGATATATATATATTTGCTATACGCGGTTGTAGCGCATTTGGCTGTGAGTAAATTGTTTACAATTAAATCCTCGCACTTCCATACATCATATATTACATACACAAGACCCGCTACAAACACATTTTTATTCAGCTATACAAAAATTCGCTTCTAATGGGCTTCAAACCTTGTACTTTGAGGGTAGAAGAGGGTAGAGGGTGTTTGACTCAAAAATAATGATGATTCATTATATAACTACACTCACGAGCTCATAAACTGCATCAATGTTCAAGACGTCTTTGAAATAAAATACAAATATTAAATATTATTACAAATTGTACAAATTTAAATTGTAACCTATGGTTTGGTTCGTTAACTTCATAACAGCGTAGTATCATATCCTTAAAGCCTTAAGTGTATGTTTGTATACTGGACAGGACCATTAAATTAATTCGAAAGTAATCCTGAACTTTTATGCAGTTTATTAGTCCATCAGTGTGTATAATGCAAGTAATTTTTAATTTTTTTTGAGTTAGAACATTGCGATTTTTGATCTTGGTAGTCATTCAGTGGGCACGTAGGTAGTACAGCTACCTTCATGCATCATTATCACCAGTCTGCACTAGTACACTTCTAGATAGGCCTCTCCAATTACACACACCTAAAATGATACTCACCCACTCTTGCCATCCTACCTATTACATTTTTTATCATAATTTGAGATTTAACATGTTTCAACTTTTTAACCGACTTTATGTTTGTTTCATACATTTTGGACTTATCGAACTTCGAGGGCCCCAAAACTCCGTCAAATCTTAACAGATTTAGAATTTTTTTTTTGAGAGAGTATGCTTCCTCTTTGGTCCCATTCTAATTTTATCGAGATTTGATCCATATCTCCAGAGATATGAAGATAAACTTCTCAAACTTAAGTACTAAAAATTACTATCGCTGCGATCATAGATATATTCTGTTTCATTTTGTTTAGTGATTAACTAACACTGGTTATTTGAATTTATTGCAGAGTGATGATGTCAAAATTGTCAAATATGAAATCAGGTTGGTCAGGCCTAGAGAAACATTTGTAAATGTATGAGAAATGTTGATGAGCTTTAGAGCGTTGCGTAATTACGCATCGTGATGTCAGTTGCGATAGAAAGTTGATTTTTATACATACTCAATTATGTTTGTAAATTATTGTATATATTATTATAATTATACTAACATGTTCAACTAAAAGATGCTTGATTTGTGAAGTGAAAACTTCTTTAGCGGCGTTGTGAACTTTTTGGTATGGGTAAAAAATGTTAAATTCGCGTCAGGAAACGTGACCTGATCGAAAACTTGTAAGGCAGAGGGAGAGTAGACCTAATACACTACGTTAATGTTCAAGTTTTTACTTCTGCCGGCACTCCGGAGTGCAACCCGTTGTTTTTAGTAGATAAGCAAGCATTTCACCTCTTCCTCGCCAGATATTTAAGAGTGAAGATGTGATCGACGATGTATTACGCTTGGTACAGGTAACTTCTAGGGAAGATACAGGGACCAGCGATTCACAAAACGGGGTATTCTCCTACGGATATGGATGAGACGACCCCCAAAATGGTAGATGGAGCATGGTTGGCAGTGCAAAATTTGATGTTCCATGCATTGTAGTTTATTTCTTATTTCTATAAATAGTGAAATGATACATCTTTTATTCACTTACTTGACGATAGTCATGTCCGTCGATAAACATTTACGACGGAGTCTTTATTATTATATAACAACACTTCTTTTTTACAAGCGAAATAACATTATACCGACATTTATTTCGATTTTCTATATTATAATGTGTCTCAGTGGAACTTTTCTGACCTACCGCCAATGCTGCAATGGTCGCCTTTTAACTCAACCCAATGTTCATTTTAAGCATACGTGCACGAATTAAATTTGAACTCTATTCCCCGACGACGATAATTTCAGTTTACAAAATTACGTTGCGTCGAAATCACATATCGGTATCCAATGCCCAAGACGATGTTAAAATATAGCTAATATATACCCCCGATACAATTTTGATGAATAATAATGATCGAAACGAACAAACACGTACATTACTTGTATGCAAGACTAATATTATTAGCATTAGGTAAGTATGACCACATATGGCCAATAGGTCATTAACGTCAGTGTAAATTAACTTTTTGTGAGATTGCCCCTGTCATTACAGTTGCACATGCGTTAGGAAATAAAACAATTCGTTTCTTGTTTTCTACTTTGATTGTTGCCTCATATTTTGTTTGATCTTTTTATTCTTCTCAGGTCATTCTTCTGACCCTAAATCGATTTGGCATAATCATATCGATTACTTTTATTGATGCGAGCAAAACGTAGTGTTAAATTGATAGGAAATCATGGGTGGCTTGGTATAGACTAGAGCATTAACTTGTAAAGGAACATCGACATCACGATGTAAGGCTAGCTTGTATTATGTAATAACGTCCTGCATAGTAGTAGGACATAGTGTAGTGTCAGCTTTTCCCACAAGTGGCAAGAGCATATTATATCGACTTTCCGCCAGACTTGCTAGCAAAAAGTAGCTTACCACCATCAAGGAGAAAATCTGGCGGCGTAACCTTACAGAGTTCCGGCAGCACTTGAGAGTCAGTTTATTTTAGGTCTAGCGTGTTCACTATCTTCGACCACATCATAACTTATCACCAGGCGATATAGTAGTCAAACGCTAGCCTATAAGATAGATACATTGTTACACACAATCCAAAATGTCATCGTACCGACGGGACTCGAACCCGCACCCCCTTGGATGTAACAATATGTAACAATGTACATATATATAAAGTGTGTTATACTTTAAGAAACATAATATTTGATATAAGATAGGTATACAAAAAGCTACTACCCTCAAATTATACTTCACGATTATTTTCGACTATTGTCCTTGACTGGCTTCAAGCCAGTTTCCATTATTGGCCTAGCGTGCTACCCCACCGTTGACCACTAAGTACGTCACTTGTCAACAGGTAAGAAACTGGTCAAACGCTGCGCCTATAGGCTATTGATAAGAACCAATCTTACGAGTACGTTACATAGAAAATGCTTGGAAAAGTGTTCTGTTGTTCGAATCCATTCTACGAGTATGTATCATTATTTTATGAAACAAAACATTAATAGCACGTTACCTTACATGAAAACCTTCTACTCTATATCACGATATATCAAGATAATATCGATAACAATTAATTCACTAGCCCTACAAAATATAGGTTTATCTTATCTTTTACTCAAGCTACGACCGACACCTATGGCTAAACATATAGCCACCACTAGAGCATCGTTCGCGTAAAGGCTTCGAGCATTTACCAATAGAGATGTTAACGTTGTAATCCGCAAACATTTTTTTCTGCCGATACTTACGGGGGACGAGGTAAACACGCATTGCACACACACAAATCACTCACTTTAACGATCCCGCACACTAGCTTGAAACACGCATACAGTACTAAAAATACAGCGTAGTTACGCATGCTCATATGGCCAAAAATGGCTATATGGCCAGCAGAGGGGTGCGCCTTACGTTAACATCTCCTTTGGTAAATGCTCGAAGCGTAAAGGATATAATCGTTTATATAAAGCGATCTTTTACTTGTATCAAACTTGAGTGTAAGTGGAGAAAATACGCTTAAGTTTGTAAACATAACTTTACACAATAAACGTCAGTCTAATTATAGAAATGTTAACATCTAACACAATCAATCATATTTATGAGATTAATGTAGTAATCATGCATTACCAACGCGCTTCAGATGTTTACCTTATTATACTTAATTAAGATAAATAAACTGGCCAAGTGCAAGTCGGACTCGTTCTCGTAAGGTTCCGTACCACACTACAGTATTTATAAGATCGAGCACACAATACCAATATCATTTTTCGCCAGCAAAAAATAATAATTAATAAACATTTTATTTCTTATAACGCCCTCTAACGTCTAACAAAGGTATTAGGGATCGGCATTTCAATATAACGCCATCTATGGACGTTTACCTAAGCGTTCATAGATGGCGTTATATGGAAATGCCGAAAAAAACACTTTTTTTGTATATATGTATTGTATTGTATATATATGTATTGTATTGTATATATATGTATTGTATAACTTGTTTCTTGTATGTTTCTTGTCCCCATACAAGAAACGTGTTTTTTTCGGCATGTTTATTATTTTTAACTTAATTTTATTTTTAGTATTTGTTATTATAGCGGCTACAGAAACACATCATCTGTGAAAATTTCAACGGTCTATCACGGTTCATGAGATACAGCCTGGTGACAGACGGACAGACAGACAGACAGACAGACAGACAGACGGACAGCGGAGTCTCAGTAATAGGGTTCCGTTGGTACCCTTTGGGTTCGGAACCCTAAAAACAGAACCTAGGTCGCAGCTGTCTGCCGGTAACGTTCGTGGAGATGTACATGTATAAATATGTATCCTGTATGAACATGTTAGAAACAAATACTGATAAGCCAATAGGAACCATTAGGCATAATTGACCTATCACTTGACATAATATTACTGACAAGTGTTTCTATGACATAAATACTACTATCATAACTCAAACACATCGCTTCACATAGTGAGACACTTTTGTTTCTAATGCCCAACATTGCCTTATCAAGGCATTAAGTATCAAATTTAATTTTCAATTGCGGAAAGCACTTCGATTGCTGCTTAGCTAAATCAAAATTTTTAATGGCTATAACACTTTACATCTTTCACGAATTTCCTGGTTCTGGTTGAAAAAAGTTCTAGAAACAAATTACAATGAAACAAATAATGTATTAAATGTGTATACATAAGTTATTTCATGTATGCCAATAAAAGCTTCAAACATTTAGTAAGAGCACATGAGTAAAGCGCGTTATAGCAGTACTTTTAAACTGAAAACACTTTGAGCCTTAATATTACTTGGTCTACCAAATTAATAATCTACAGACATCCAAAAACTGTAGGACTGGATGATCAAATTAATATATAATAGATGACAACAGTCATCAATAATAATATTTGTCATGAACTACAAGCATTTATCATCTTCGTGGCTTTGTAATGCTGTCGTCGCTCTAAGATTAGTCGATACATTACACAAATCAAAATAAAACCATCGATTTTTAAATAACTGGTTTTGAATTATGATTACAATACTGGATCCAACTATTTCACTAATTTCGAACTACTGTAAAATTCTACAATCGAAACTATTTTAGACTTCTCTGTAGAATTAATAATGTTTTTTCTCTTAATAATGTTAGTTCTACTTTGTGTGTGTGTTCTACCGTAGTGTGACATTGGAACTTTTACTAGTTCGATATTCATCTTTTCACTTTCATTCCGATCGTGTATTCTAAGCACATCAATTGGTTCTTTTTCCGAAAACCGATAGCTAAAGGCTCTCTATTTTGCCGCATCGCATTCCTAATTTGTTGAGTCCCTACAAAAGTTTATTGAAAAATTTCTACTTGTAAACAATAAACTTTCGCGATCAAAACACATACTTTCTACTCTACTCAGTAATCGTATCTAGTTATGTTGGAATACCGAATATTTCGCGCTGTACCCCCTTTTTAACCTCTACGTTTTAATCATATTGCATTGAATATTGCAATTTGTGAGTACCATTATCATCATTTTAAAACATAAAATATTATTATTGTTATGAATGACGTTAATTTATATTGTATTATATGTAATTTTATTATTTAATAACTACAAAAAAAATACCTATGTGCAAAAAAAATCTATTAGGTAATTTAATGCCCCTGCCATTGCATCCGTGGGAATAGTATCGAAAATACTGACGGTGCTGCTACGTTCGATTCCAACGTTTAGGCTGTGCGCTAAATAAAAGCCAGTGAAGTCATAAAAAACTTACAAACTTACAAAAGTCCACATCATTCATTGATCCCAACAAGGAATTGAATGATTTACTCAAAAGGAAAACAATTTGTAATCTACGCTTAAATTTAGACACCTAATGAGTACTGAGGACCAAAACAACGCATTACTCTAATCTGAATACTGTAAAAGGTTTAGTGAGCTAAAAACCAGTAAAGTAAGTCACTCGTTCAAGCTGTTCCATTTTGGACTAGGTTTGTAAGTACTATGTTCGAATTCCTATGCCTAATCAACCGCGTATTTCGTTGAAACGCACAATATTTCTATCGGTCATAAACGTCTAATAGCAACTTGTTGGATTCTTTTGCAACGTGTAACGGATGAAAGCTATGAGTGGCATTTTTGTAACCTGTACCTGATACATGCAACCTCGGACGTATTTAATTAGTAGGTTAATATCTCACTAATAATCTGAATCATAATAAGCTGGCCAGTACAATAATTGCTAAATATTTGTCCTTCTGTTAGGAAATGGTAGATATTTAAACTGTATCTTGAACCTAGAAATCACACATGTCCCTACTACAAGTATGTGTCTATTGATTATCTTCTTACGGCTTTGATATAAGTAACTACAAAATGTTTAGTTATTTATAAAAAAACTAGTTATATTCCTAATAGGTATCTATTTATCACTAAGATACTCATAAAGCGAAAAAACGGTTAACCTCTAACCCTGAAGTAGTAAAAAGACCCTCATACAAATGTGAATACTAATAACAGTTATACCTCCATGGTAATAACAGATATTACAGTTTATTTCATGTAACGCTAAATTTAATAGCACCAATGTTTAACATTCTTCTATGATTTTTCATTACGACGTTTGAGCAAGGGTTAATTTTACCGCCATATTTTGAGGTGTTAGGGATCGACATTTCAATATAACGCCATCTATGGGACGTTTACCTAACTAAGCGTTCACAGATGGCGTGAAATGCCGAAAAAAAACACGTTTCTTGTATGGGAACCCTCTATTATTTTTAACTTCATCCTGTTTTTAGTATTTGTTGTTATAGCGGCAAATACATCATCTGTGAAAATTTCAATTGTCTAACTATCACGGTTCATGAGATACAGCCTGGTGACAGACGGACAGACAGACAGACAGACAGACGGACAGCGGAGTCTTAGTAATAGGGTCCCGTTTTACCCTTTGGGTACGGAATCCAAAAAACGAGAATTTTAATGAGACTTATGCGATGTTGATTATTGGGCTTCAGACTGAAGCCTTCCTTACATCGATGTATAATATGTACGTATATTTGTGCGTACTTTATCTCGATGCTTCCTTAGGATTTCGAGTGCGGACAGCTCGCCAACGCGTTCAGCCTCGCGTCGGCGATCGAATAAGTCACGTTAAATGGTCGTTATCATAATTAAGATAGTTTAAAAATTAAAACAACCGACTTACTTGCCCCGCGTGTCAGTTTCAGGAGCAAGTTTGAGACGTTTATCGTCATATCTCTGGAGATACTTATCAGATCTCGATAAAATTACAATGGGACTATCTCGGAAACGAACCCTACCGATTAAAAGAAGAATCATTCAAATCGGTTTAAAATTGACGGAATAATCGCGTAACATACACACAAAAAAAACATCTGACTTCCTTCTTTTTGAGAAGTCGGTTAAAAAAGAATAGTCATAAATGTGTTTAAACGTCACCGAGTGTTCAAAAATGTTGTTGATTATATTTATTTTACTCTGTATATTTAGTTATACTCATCCCATTCAACATATTTTATCAACGAGTCCCGGCTCGCAGTTCACTCAATCATCGTAAAATAAGCTTGAACTCAAGAAGATTTTAACAAACGCATGGGGGTGGACTCTACTCAAGTATATTATATATAATAATAATAAGTATATATAATCTATGTAGTATATTAGGATGGGTTTAATAATAACCCTATGCAATCGCGAGTACTGTGAGCTCTCATAGTGTTATTTCTGAATACGGTTAGTTTATTCCCTAAATTTTATTGCCAATGGCAATTAAAATGCCTCAACTTTCTAAATAGTTCATCAATCTATGCTAAAGCAAACATTGTGAGAAGCATGTGTAACGTTAATTAACACCATACAACCATACATTCATTATGTATGAATGAACCGACACTCGAAATGCTACCAATTATCACGATGACATGGATAGTTGGGTGTATTGTATTTTTGTAAAAATTATGATGATTGAAGGTTGAATTTAGAAATTTGGTATACTTACCAAGAAAAATTATGATCTTTGCATTTTGATATGGCCTACATGAAGAATTTTAAAATACGCTCTTATATTGCAGACCGATTGCAAAAAAACTAAAAACATCTTATGTATAGTATTTGTTTATGTATGACCACTCTCACTACATTCGAAGTTGATCCATTATTTTATTTGTAAAGTATAGTTAATAAAGTATATATAACACAAACTTCTTGAAATTTAATTCGACATTTTATTCATTTGAAGCCTGAAGAAGCCTTTCAGAGTTGAGCACTTTACATCAAAAAGCGACAGCTAATACACTCACGGACTAAAACAAAGGTCAAAACAAAAGACAACGGACAAAGTTCAGGATTACTTACAAATTAATTGAATGGTCCATCCCGAGTCCGTCAGTGTAAAATTTTAATTTGTTATCCTTAAGCTTATGTTTGTAAATTAGAAAGGATCTTGATGAACGAACTGAACATGAACTTTGATGCAGTTTATTAGTGAGTGAGTGTAGTTGACGTGACATATAACATCGTTTCTTTTTAAACATTTTTGTTGTAAACACTTACGTTACATACATAAACCGTGTTACCTAAAGACAAGACAGGATTGATCTAGTATGGTAATTAATGTGCGCATGCAAAAAACGTTTTATAGATTGTATGGCATTGGACATGCGAAGCTTTCAAATGAAAATTGCCTGTCAGTTCTTTGCTATTAAAAATTACAGGCTATTAACTACCTGTTTCATACAAATGTAGTTTAAACAAAGAAATCGCTTTCAAGAGCTAGTTACATCACCGTCAATGAGAGCTGTTTCTGAAGAATGTGTTGGCCAAATATTATGCCAGTACGATGCATTGAATGGATGATGGAATTCTTTATCTAATTGTATCTATTTTCTTGCCAATTAAACGGGTGTTAATTGAATGTTAATTTAAATACGTACTGTGGGTAAATATATTTTTATTTGACTGTCTTGATTGATTGATTATACTGACTAAGTAGGACCTAGAGACACGTATTGTCACTCCATGTAATTTAACAACTCTGTAACCTACGACTACAAGCTTAAATAAATGTATTCATTTCTTCTAGTGGATGGATGTCGATAAAGTTTATTATTGTTGAATTTCCTTTCGTTTGGTGTACTGTAAAATTTATTGCGTAATAGTTTTCTCTAAATCCTAACAACTTACAATGATATTGTAAATAAACTTTAATTAAGTTTAAACATAAAATCGGCGTTTAGACGAAACTAAGCTGAAAGAGTTGAAGAAATCATTAAAGTTGCACGTGAATGTCATATTTATTTCAATGTATAATAGACAATTTGCTACTACTCGTTATAAAGTTGCCCTTATATTGGTATACGCAATGCAATAACGCTTGCTTATATATTACAAAAGAAAATAAAATAAAATATCTACAGACTTTCTCTAAAGAGGCGCCTTCAACAGTCAAGGTACCTTGTACTGAGGCACAGTTTACCATGATATAATTAATTATCTTTGAATCTATATACGTTGGATATAACGTGGCAGTTTTTTAAATATTATTTTATTATACAGTAGAAAATAGTATTAGAATCATTATTTTTATAATTGGACTTTTAATATTATTATTACGATGAATGTTTTCACTTGATATTATTAGGTAAGTATTGATACAACTGATTGATTTAATGATAGATCCTTTTCGTTAACTATATACGTATATACTATATAAATAGTAAATACATTCAAGTTTGTACTTATCACTAGAAAACAACCTCATAACTACTTGCAGTCTATAATACCTATAGATAACCAATTAAAAAGACCACCAAAAGCAAACATTACGTAAGTCAATAAAAGCACGCATTAGGGCGTCTCATTAACCGAGATCTGGATGACATAATGCGTAGGAGCATACCGGACACCGGACTTACGAGCTCCACCGTAACTTATATAACTGTTACACACTTTCGCATTCACTTCAATATCAAGGTGATAAAAGCTTGTATGAGGTGTGGTTTTATAAAAGGGCCCTGATAAGGCCAATAAATATGTGCTAAAAGCGAGTTAAGATACATGTGCGACGGCTCTGTGAATATGGAAATAGATGTTTATGATATGTTTATAACTAGCAGCGCCCAGCGCCTCCGCCCGCGTTAATAAGTATCATATATCCTTTTCTACCATATTGGCTACCATTGTGCTAAGTTTCAACTAAATCTGTCTAGCCGTTCGATCGTAAAGAGGACACAAACAAACAAATAAACAAACTGACCTTCGCATTTATAATATTGGTGTTGATTGGAGTTGATGTTATATTAAAGACTTAATATAAGGACCTGATCACGATAGTTTTGTATGTAGTCTAGAATCGTGCTTGTATGGAATTGGAATTCGATAGTGTGATGAAGCACTGGACATGACCAATGATATTCTAGAGATTCTGTTCGGCAGAACATCTTGCTGGAACCGATTGCCGACACGTCTATGTTCAGCTGGTGGTAGTCGGAGTATACCATTCATATTCCTCAAAATAGTCAAAACGAAAAGTGAAAACTGAAAGCGTTTCAGTTGTTTAAGAAGGGTGATTAATAAGGTAATAATTAAGAAACTAACAACCCTCGCATGGTAGTAGGACACTACCTAGTATCCGCCTGGCCAGCTACCACCCTCAAGTTAGAAAATCTGTCGCCAAGCATCTAATGTGTTCCGGCAGCTATCCTTGAGAGCCAGTTCCCATTTTAGGCCTAGCGTGCTTACCATCTTCGACCGCATCATCATTTACCAACAGGTGAGATAGTGGTCAAACGCTAGCCTATAAGATATTAAAAAAAATTAAATTAAAATCCTTTAATTACCTAATTGAACAAACTAAATTTAAGAGAATTTCATGTACTGTTGGATAAGAATGGGCAAAAGGCAAAGGAAGTTATTCAACTTTTAAGTAGGTAAGTAGTCACTAAATGGACAAGATACTAGGCTAGCAAAGGCTTCAATTTGTACCGTGGTAATGTCCAAGTGTATATCCCAATCTGTACCAAGTGTATAGCCTACTCTTAATGCCCATCATTACGCGAACGGTAAACATAAGTTTAGGACGCGCACCGACAAATGAAGCAACAGTTTCCCCAAAGCTAGTAGACACCGGATGAAGAGAGTTGCCTTAGATTAGATGATTGGGCTTAGCGGGCAGCTATTACATCGACAATCTACACTACACGACTATTTGAATATAAGTGTTTGCCGAATAAGAGTTTGACAATAGGTTGTAGGTAAATACATAGGTTTTCCAGAGATTATTCTCAATTACGTTTTGAATTTTCTTAAAAGTAGAGTATAGAATTGTAGAAAGTGCATTCATATCTTTGATACGAGTAACATTGTTATGTGAAATTAAATCGTCACTATTTCTAATACAGAGAAGTTTGTCATCAACCGATCATTTTTCAAGGATAGTTATAAAAAAAATCTGTCAAAAAGTCCTAAAGTGACTGAAGAACTTTTAAAACACACAAATCTTTTATGGTCTGTAAATGTGATGTGATTCGGGGACGCAATTTCGATAAAGTAATATTACAAACAGATTTTGTAGCCCTCTTGAGATCTATACACACAAATCTAATGATAAAATTAGTGAGTATCAAATCCAGTGTAAATAATATCAAAGATCCTACCCCACACGACAGAACAGGGGGCCTGGTCATCCGCTGGTGACCAGTTTACCCGCGATGTATAATTTTAACTTTCTCTAAACACTGAGACTAGCGCAAATTACAGATTTTGTAGCCCTCTTGAGATCTATACACACAAATCTAATGATAAAATCAGTGAGTATCATGTCCAGTGTAAATAATATCAAAGATCCTACCCCACACGATAGAACAGGGGGCCTGGTCATCCGCTGGTGACCAGTTTACCCGCGATGTATAATTTTAACTTTCTCTAAACACTGAGACTAGCGCAGATTTCGCTTTCCTAACGTTGACGCTTCAATGAGCTTATCATTTTGTTTTAACTGGATATATATACCTACTAGCCGCGCTCGTCGGCTTCGCCCGCTTTAAACAGTATCCTTTGTGTTAATTTAGGAATTTTATCCAAATCCGTTCAGCGAAATTTGCGTGATAGAATATGAAATATCTCTCCATCTATCCAATCACAAAGCTTAACTGATATAAAAGTATTTAGACAGCGCTGAAGCATTTTCCGCCGTTCTCGTTGTGAATGTTTCAATCTCTACATTTACCGCGCTATTTGTTACGGGGGGTGGAAGATGCAACTAGGCTCTTGTATAACTCCATCACTTTTTTTAAAGATAGTCATCGCTCGAAATTCGTCGCTATTCACGTAAAGACTACCGGGCCACACACACTTGCTTCGTCACTAAATACCTTAAAATTGGAACCTATAGAAAAATTTCGCATTTCTAATAATCATAGAGAGGAGAATACAATCAGTTTGTAATGTTTGTAAAAGATTAGTATCCAACACTGATGCAATGACGATATTGTCATTGATAATGATCTGGATGAAATCAGACCGAAATTTATAGTTTTTAATGATGTCATGTCCTGGTCATGTTAGCTTATCTGTGATCTAGGGTTGGTAGCACGGTTGGAGTTAGGTATTATTATTAGTTTTATTTCATTGAAAAAGTCTAATAAAGCATAAAAAAAACACACGCATTGTCCTGTCACTGTCATCGAATTTTGACAAAAACGTTATTTTTTAGGGTGAAAGAGCCAATTTACAGCACTAGTATCAATATACCTATCAAAAACTAGAAACAATTTGTGTTGCTTCAACTAATCCTAATTCTTTATTACTACAGATTCATTATTCATAACTATAAACTGCCACTTTATAATGCGACAGCTATGATGAAGTTGTTTTAGATGTTAACAACTAAAATCTATCAATAAATTTTAACTTAGTTGAGTAATTGCAATTAGTTAGCGAATAGTTTACATTTAATTAACTATTTCTAAGGATTCGAACCTCATGTTCTCGATATATTAATATATAATTTAAGATCGTTTAAAAAACTAAAAGAACCAACTTCAGTAGACGTTGTAATTAGTACATAATCTGTGCCAGTAGTTAGTAGTAAGTCGTCGAGATAAGTAAATGCTCCGTAATACAAATGTTGATATATTAAAAGCGGCTCGGCCGATTTCGTTAAAATTTAAATGAGACCACCTGGGAAAGGTACCCTTTGAAACAAAAAAAGAATTATACAAATCGGTTTGGGCATCTTTGAGTAATCGGTGAACATACATAAAAAAAGGTTCCGACGAATTGAGAACCTCCTCCTTTTTATGAAGTCGGTTAATAAATGGGTTGGAAAGTCGTAGCTATTAATATAGTTAATATATAAATTAAGAGATCTGAAATTGTCCAGTATAAAAATATTGTAATAAATCTTTTTTCAACATTTTATTTTCAAAAGAGAGAATCACCTTATTTTCAGAAAACTATGAAAAACGGTCTTATATACATCTAGATGTAGGATAGACCGTTTTTAAAGTTCCAAACCCAAAGGGTACCAACGGAATCCTATTACTGAGACTCCGCTGTCCGTCTGTCTGTCTGTCTGTCTGTCTGTCCGTCTGTCACCAGGCTGTATCTCATGAACCGTGATAGTTATACGGTTAAAATTTTCACAGATGATATATTTCTGTTGCCGCTATAACAACAAATACTAAGAACAGAACAAAGTTAAAAATTAAGAGTTTAAAACAAAAAACGTGTTTTTAGGGTTCCGTACCCAAGGGTAAAACGGGACCCTAATACTAAGACTCCGCTGTCTGTCTGTCTGTCTGTCTGTCTGTCCGTCTGTCACCAGGCTATAGCTCATTAACCGCAATAGTTAGACAGTTGAAATTTTCACAGATGGTGTATTTCTGTTGCCGCTAGAACAACAAATACTAAAAACAAAATAAAGTTAAAAATTAAAGGAGGTCCCCATACAAAAAACGTGTTTTTAAACGCCATCTATCTAATTAGTTTTGGCAAAATGACATAGATGGCGCTAGTAAACGAGCCCCGTCTTTCTCGCGACCAAACCAAATATTCTTGGTAATATCAATTAATCAAATTTATGAGGTTGAAACTCTGTTATGTTTCGTATTGTACGGAACCCTCCCTAAGTGTGCGATAAGAGACGCAATGCTGACTCGCACTTGGCCAGTTTTATTTACGATACGATACGAAACGAAATTAATTCACCTCGACGCGGCTAGATGGCAGCACAGGAAAAATTAGCACGCGCAAGCGTTTCATTTGTTAAATTTGTGGGCCTCGGTCGATTTGTTTACTTCGTTAAGGTTTATCTGCAGAAGAAATGCAGTGTACAGTATTGAATAATATATCTTCAATTTTAGTACTTAAAGGGCTTCAAATAGCTACAATCAGTAGAAAGTTAGTCGTACGATCTCTCGGTCGTCCAGATATTTAATTATAATATATACCTTTGTGTTAATAATGTTAATGTTTACTTAGTTGGTGTTAGAAGTTCGTGGCGTTCGGATTTCGGAAATTCGGAACCCTCCGTGTGCGGGACAAAAGTCTGACTCGCACTTGGCCAGTTTTATTGTGAAAATACGTCCCATACACGTAATGCATTTTTCTGAACGTATTAAGGATTATTTAACCCATTCGCGCTCTGTGAAGGATTTTGGAAGAGGCCTACGTCCAGCTGTGGACTGACACCGGCTCAAAAAGTCAAAAGTCAAAGCATTTATTCAGTATATGGGTAATTTAAAATCTGCACTTACGCACGTCAAATAACGTTAATCATAATCATATCAATAAAAGTTATTCTATTTTTACAAAAACATAACTTAGTGCTTTGAATTAAAAAAAAAAAAAACTAATGAGCCATTCAGCTTTCATCTAAACGTCGAACGACACACTTACAAAAAATGTTTAGTTCCCCTGATTCAAGTTCTGGCTGATACGATCACAGATCTATATAGATCTGTGGATACGATGATGCTAATAACTAAAGCTGTGTCGAACCGTATGTATTCGTTACTAAGTAACGAATACACTGCCTGAATCGAAGTACCGAATCGGTACTCTCGAATATGTTTCGTTACTCGCATCATTCGCATGTGTCGGTATTCGGAACGAGACGAGACAAATACAGTACGACATACGTACGTGCGATCTCTGTCTCTGTCTAACAGCCTATGAATGACAGAGCGGCAATTGTTTTGCAACATGTTTTCTGTGCAGTGAAAACATACGGTAACACTGCGTCTGTAATTTTAATTCTCTATCGGCACGACAGGATAAGTTTAGTTAGTAAAACACATTTTTATTTTTATTTAACATAAACAACATACCTATTCATTTATTTTCGTACTATAACCCATAACTAAATATACAAGTACATTTAATGAACCTATTAGTAACGTGCCAGAATGATACTGACACATACAATTATACATGACAGCCGATTGTAACGAAAGTAACGAGTTCGATGTTTTATAGTAACGAATACATACGGGTTTACATTTATTCCTTACTTTCACAGCTCTACTAATAACTACACAATCAAAAGTTCCAAGTTACCTACTCCAATCATCAGAGGCGCTACTAGCGCGGACTTAGCGTCGCATGGGCGACGGGCCGTAAGCGCGGCTACGTCGAGTTGACAGCGCTTGTCCCGAGGCGAGACGATTACGTTACGATGTGTCTGCGGCAAGCGTTATTCACTAGAAAAGTGTTACTTCTCCAAAACGACAACTATATTTATTTTGATTAGTAATCGATCTTAATAATAAGAAAGGCAACATAATAAAAGAGAAAAGAATATATCCGTGATATGTAAGTAAGTGCAATAAAAGCAATATGTTTAGTTTGTTCATTTTCTATTTATATATGATGTATTTATTGGTTTTCACTCGTCAGAGAAAGGAGAACATAATTTAAGATAATTAACAAAACCGACTTCAAATGCCGCGCTGGTATATTTCAATACCAAGTTTGAAGTGTCTATCTCCATATCTCTGGCGATATTTATCAGATCGGAAAGAATAAACAAAAAAAAAACAAATCGACTTAAAAATGTAGGAATTGTGAGGCAACAAACATAAATAAATATAAAAAATACCGTCGAATTGCAAACCTCCTTCTTTTTCGAAGTCGGTTGAAAATGCAATGAGTCATGAACATAATTCACATACATATTGTAAGTGACATTTGAAATGTGTTTAAAACTACGGTAGTTTTTCTTAATTTAATAAACTGGCCAAGCGCTAGTCAGAATCGCACTCGTAGGGTTCCGTAACACAGTAGAGTATTTTATAATATATATTAAGTATTTGTATGAAAACAAAATTATATTTGCGGTCAAAAACTGCTGAATTTATCTCTTTCAAACTAATTTTCGTTGAAAGTTTTTATTGAGATCTGCAGAATACATTTTTTTTAGATTTTTCACTCCCATATTCTAAAAGTTAGAATGGGGGGGGGGGGGGGGGATACATATTTTACCACTTTAGATGTACCTATGTTTCAAATGATTGACTTTGAGAAAAAATAGTTTTAAGATCCTCAATGTCATTTTTAAAGACCTATCTATAGACACGTACAGGTTAGATGAAAAAAAATTTTTTAGTTTCAGATCCCTATGGTAAGCTCCCTCTTAATATTTTATTTTTTATTTTGTATAAAAATCGTAAAGCGGTTTACAGAATACACCTACCTACCAAGTTTCAACGGTGTAGTCTTAATAGTTTCGGAATAAAGTGGCTGTAGCATACGGACGGACGGACAGACAGACAGACCGATGTGATGAATCTATAAGGGTTCCGTTTTTTGCTATTCAGTTACGGAACCCTGAAAACGTAAAATAACGTGACTTTCCAAAGTGTCGACAACGAGTGTCACACGTTCAGTGCCCAAATAATTTAAAATTACGTCATACATCTAGTTTCTACACAATTTAAAAATAGCCTCACATTAAATAAAAATAACAATTGAATCTGCAAACATTTTAGTAGTAGTATAGGTAGTGTCAGCCTGGCCATGGCAGCTACCACCCTACCATACCTACAACTTGGAAAATCTGTCGCCAAACATCTAATGTGTTCTGGCAGTTGTCCTTGAAAGTAGTTCCCATTCCAGGCCTGGTGTGCAACCATCTTTGACCAATCATCCCTTACCAACAGGTGAAATAGTTCTCACATAAGTGGCATGCCTATACGACATAAAAAAAAGTTTCCGGTTACTTTATTGACATTTTAGAAGCTGCAATAAGTTGTTATTTTACTTCCAAATTGACGTTTCTCAAATAACATTTGCGTAGGTAGTAGCTGTTTCGATTATAATTTAACATCTGATATAGAAAGTGTTGCGCGTTTTGCATCGATTACCATTCAGTCCGAGTCGATGATCGATTATTTACGATGGCATCTTCAGATTTCCTACGCATCAGTAGTTCACCGCTAGGTCAAGTGCGGTCCATCGGCCGTGGCAACGAACTCTAATAACTCTCAAATGCCAAATATTACGTCGTATTTTTGCTAAAACTATTTGATTATCAGTTAAACTTCCAAACCTGCCATTAACTACACAATTTTATCATCGAAATATTAGTTAAAATATGACGGGGCGAAATGCAGTAACGTGCAAAATTCCGTCAATGTCAAGTTTTACGTTGCCCAGTTTCTTTCGTAAAATGACGTCATCGCTTACTATAAAGACAAGTGTTTTCCTTGCATAGGCGCAAAATAAATTATCATCAAATTAATTATTAATAGCATCAACATTCGTCTACTGTTGGACATAGGCATCTCCTATGGCACGTCACTGAGCTTGATCTTTAGCTCCTTTGTTTCCAAGTGCTGTCAGTTACCTTGCGTATAAATCAACGCTCCTAGCTGGTCGTGTCACCCACGCTTCCCGGCGCTACTGATAGCCTAGCCATTCGCAGATGATGGCCTACCATCGACGTCATTGTTATGACGTCGATGTGGCCTACGTATAAGGCCGAAACCTGGGTGCCTAATGCGAGTTTTATAGATTGGTTTACTTACTCGATCACATTACAGTAAACGCAGATTTGTATGGAATTAAAAAGCGCCATCTAGTGTGCATGATAGGTAACATTGTAATTTCCATACAAATCTGCGTTTACTTTAACATGATCGAGTGAGTAAATAAATCTAAAACATCTCGCACTAGGCACTCTGGTTAAATTATATCCGAAATAAAAGCAACGCGAAAAACAGTCAGTCCGTTCTTATTGCCAATGCCATTCCCATTCATTTCGAATCGTCACGTATTGCGTAAACGCTAATAGTAATTTTATTTTGTTCATAGAGGCTGATTCACGAATTAGTGCATGTACTAAAAGCTTACACAGACACCTCTCGGGTGATAGCAGATAACCTGTGTGCAGTGGCCTTAATCAAATTTATAAACAGCTTCGCAAAAACTAATCTTGTTTTATTGCATTATTTTTAATATCGATTTTTATTTTCAGGTAAGCAAAAGTGGAAGAGTGGAGCACTTTCTCTACACTAAAAATTGGGTAGTAATTTATTATTATTAAGCAGGTGATAAAAGTTAATATGAGTTATTCTAGCGGTTCAATTTGTTTTTAACCGACTTCACAAAAAGGAGGAGGTTCTCAATTCCACTGTATTTTTTTTAAATGTTTGCTACCTCAGAACTCCGTCCAATCTTGATCGATTTCAAAAATTATTTTTTCGTTTGACAGATTATTCCACCCGAGTGGTCCCATTTTTATCGGGGTATGACAATTATCTCCGGAGATGTAGAGATAAACATCTCAAACACATTTTTTTTTTTGTAGTGATTTATCTTCGTAGAGTAGATATCTCACTGCTATTACAATCTAGCCTTATAACTAGGCTAATAAGTAATTTGATTTTAACTTAATTTACTATTAAAATATTACTAAGAATGTGTCCATTAACACTTTTCCTAATGTCTCTATTAAGGGGAAGACACTTTGTTATTGTGTTCTTTTAAATAGCGTTCACTATCACTACACTTATGCTCACTTTGTAAAATATCACTGAAGTAACTCGAAAGGTTTTACCCTTTTTAGTCTTCTCACTATGTCTGTGTTGTCGAGGAGCTGGATAGCCTCGACGTTCACATGATGGTGAAGTCTACGATCGTGAGCTTCAGCATACTGTTTTATTGTTTTAGCGACGTGTTCCACTTTTAGGTCCCGATGGAGGTCGTCATTTCTAATGTACCAGGGTGCCTTTACAATGCTCCTGAGCACTTTATTTTGAAATCTTTGTATAATCTGTACGTTGCTCTGTTTGGTGCATCCCCATAGCTGGATACCATAAGTCCATATTGGCTTAAGGACTTGTTTATATAATAGCATTTTGTTATGCACTGACAGAGATGAATATTTTCCAAACAGCCAGTGCATATTCTTGTAGCGAAGCTCTAATTCTTCACGTTTCTTTTTGACATGCAGCTTCCAGCTTAGCTTTGCGTCTAATGTCATCCCTAGATATTTTGCTTTGCTATCGTAAGGTATTGGTTGATTATTTATGAACACTGGATGGTAGTTTGGTCTCTTATTTGTGAAATCTACGTGCACAGATTTACTTTCGTTGAGCTTTATTCGCCATTGCTTTGTCCATGCAACTATGGAGTTGACTGCTGTCTGAACTTTTTCTACTGCTTCCTCTTGGGTGACACCTGTAGTCATAATGGCTGTGTCATCCGCGAAGGTTGCGATAGTGTTATTTTCTAAATGAGGAATATCACAGGAGTATAATACGTACAGGACCGGACCTAAAACACTGCCCTGTGGTACTCCAGCCTTTATCTGCTTTAGTTCTGAGTATGAGTCATCTTGTCTTATCCTGAACATCCTTTGTGTTAAGTAAGATTCAAGAATATCTGCAAACTGTTTTGGAAGCATATTTGTCAGTTTGTGTATGAGGCCCTTATGCCAAACTTTGTCGAACGCTTGAGCTACATCCAAGAAGACGGTAGTGCAAACTTTCTTTTCTTCCAGAGCATTTTCTATGATGTTGGTGATTCTATGAACCTGGTCTATGGTGGAGTGATTTTCCCTAAATCCGAACTGGTAGTCAGGAATAAGGTTTCTTTCTTCTATAATGGGTTTCAGCCTTTTCAAGAGCAGTTTCTCGAATAACTTCGATATTATTGGTAGCAGAGATTGGTCTGTATGATGTTGCAGCTTGTGGTGGTTTACCAGGCTTCTGGATCATTATAACCTCAGCTATTTTCCACAAGTCGGGCACGTATTGAAGTCTGAATGACGCATTTATGAGTGTTGTTAATTTGATTACCGCTTTTCGGGGAAGATTTTGGAGTACTTCACCTGAAATCAAATCATATCCCGGCGACTTTATCTTTTTTAGCTTTTTGATTTCATTGTAAACTTCTCTTGGTGTTGTAAGTTTAATTTCAATATCATCTTGGGATGTTTCAGTTAGCACGAAGGCATGGTTCATATCCTCGTTAGGCTGAAATATCAACTCTAAGTGTTGTGCAAATCTAGAAGCGTTCTGTTCATTGCTGACGGCCCTACTTCCGTTATTTTCTTTTATAGGTGGGACCTGCAGAGTAGGTTTTTTAAGGTTTTTAGTGGTTTTCCACAATGAGTAGTTAGTTGAACGATCACTTGTCAGCTGACTCAAGTAAGTGTTCATGGATTCGTCATTGAAAGCTTGTATTGTCTTTCGAAGTTTTTTTGTTAAGTTGTTCAGAAGCATTTTGTCTTTTGGACATCTTGTCATGTGCCATTGCTGTCGCTGTCTTCTTTTATTAGCTATCATATCTCTTATTTCTATGGGATAATAATTACATCTATTTTTCTTTTTGTATTCTGGTGTATTTTTCCAGGCACATTGTTGAATGTCAGTTATGAATTTTTTTAAATCTATATCTACTTCATTTGGGCATTTTAATGAAGTTTTTAGGTCAGTTATACTGTCTAAATCTAGCTTGAAGCTTTCCCAATCTGTGTTTTTATTTGCCAAAGAAGGGCTGGTTTCTTTCTCAATGATGTTCTCACTTACCGTTAGAATTATCGGTGAGTGGTCAGAGTTCATATCATAACCTTCCTGAATATGCAAAAAGCTTGGTGATATATTTTTATAAATAAAAAAATCTATGAGGTCAGGAATCTTCAAAGGATCAGTGGGCCAGTAAGTTGGCTTGCCTGTTGATATGACATCACATTTGCAGTCTCTAATGGCTGTTAATAGTTCTTTTCCTTTAGTGGTAGTAAGTCTCGATCCCCAGTAGGTATTCTTAGCATTAAAATCACCTCCCAGTATAAATCTGTTACCTAGTTCTTTTAGAAAACTTATGTACTGTTTCACTTTTAGTGCGTGCTTAGGCGGACAGTATATCGATGATAATGTGATGGGATACCTTTTAGTTTCAAGCTGAATAGCAACTGCTTGTATATGTTGTTCTTCAAACTTATGTTTTTCAAAGTGATTGATATTATCTCTTATGATGATGGCGCTGCCTCCTCTTGCGGTATTATCCGGGTGCAGAGCGTGGTATGTTTTATATCCTTGTAGTCTGATGTAGGATTCACGTGTAAAATGTGATTCGGAAACAAGACAAATATCGATATTTTCTGTATTGAGAACCACCTGTAGTTCATTTCGATGATGAAGCAGTCCATTTGCATTCCATGCCATTATATTTAGTGATCTATGCATGATGTATGTTTGAAGTAGCCATTTTAGTGCTATTTTCTATTTTTTTCAACCTACTGTCGAATGAGGTCATAAGTGACAAAATTTGATTAACTTTTTCGTCGATAGTGGAATTTTTCTGTTGAGTTTGAGGCTGTGGTAATCGCTGTTGCTGAGTTCCTTTAGTCATTTGAGCGTACGTGATGTTTTTAGTTACGCTTTGTGCCTTTTTGGTATAATTTGCACTTGGCGCCTGGGTAGTGGTAGTTGTGACATTTTTCTTTGTATGCTTATTATTTAAGCTTTGTAATTCCTTCGCTACTATGCATCCCCTGTAGTTAGCGGGGTGCGGTTGACCACAGTGTACACATTTCGGTTTAGCATCAGCTGGCTTCTGACAGTCTCGAGTCAAATGCTTGCCTGTACATTTAACGCATCGTGGTTCCTTGGAACAGTACTTTTGCGTGTGCCCATATGATTGGCACCTTTTACATTGGGGGAGAAGTCTGGAGGTTTTCACAGGTTCAATCTCCACTTTGCATCCTAATATTATCCATATATAGGATAATATTAGGATCGCTGCATGTTAAGTCGATTTTTTTTTCGTTTTGTAAATCATCCTAAAATATTTTAGTTTAAGTTAACACATTGTTATAAGCATGGGCCGTAAATGCCGTGATTCACGACCCATGCTTATAAAAGTGTGTAAACTTGATCCCGTGATCTCAATAAAAACATATAGTATAACAGATCGTAAGATCGTTGTGAACCAAAATCCAATTATGTAATTATTTTTAATATCCTATAGGCTTGCATTTGACCACTATCTCGCCTGGTGGTAAACGATGATTTGGTCACAGATCGGATAATAATACTATGTAGTCGAAGATGGTGAATACGCTAGGCCTAGAATACTCTGATTCTCAAGGGCTGTATGCTGCTGGAATACCGAACGTGTAAGGTTACGGTGGCAGATTTTCTCCTTGATGGTGGTTAGTTACCTTTTGGTTGCAAGTCAAGATGGACCATCGATATAATATGCTCCTGCCACCTGTAGACGAACCACCCGTGCTAGAATTTGAACCGGATACCTATCGCTCAGAATTGAAGCCTAATTTACCTATCCTTTACGGCTTACGCCAACGGAGCTTCTTGATGCTTATAGCTTTATATTAGTTACGTTAAATTATGTTTGTGTGAAAAATCTTCGACAGCTTTTTAGTAGCCATTAATAGTAACATTATAAAAACACGATGAAACTATAGAAGTTAGTGCCAACATTATTAGTTTAACATTCTCTAAAATCTCTTATTTAACCAAAGCTTTTCTGATTCAGCTTCTTATTTTGGCATAGTGTACGAACAACTACTTAACTACTTTAACTAAAAAACTCAAAACGAAATAGTAACTGGTTTCGTAACTAGTCTACTTCATACAGATCATACTGAAAAGGCAATAAATTCGAATCAGAATGTGATTTAGAATTTATTGGTCCTGATCTAGTTGTTTTACAATATCTAGACTAGACCAGATGTTGGTTGCCGACTAACTCGGAGTTCTCATGGCAAGCAATAAAGGTTTAGCTATATCTATACCTACATATCTATTTATATACAGACTATCTTGAAACTTGAAATGCTTATATTATAGATCGCTAGGGGATTGAACATCTAAAACGATTCTTTTTATAATGACAGTAAAAAATGTTAATTTTTCAACGAGCAGTTCATTTTTGGTTAAATTTGCAGAAATTGGTTTATATTTTAAGAATTTTTACCTCCGTGGCAGTGCCGCCAAGTCATCAGTGTTCATAATCAAAATACCATCATAACAATTAGTATTCAGAATTGAGCCGAAATCTAGCAAGATATTTATATTCTTACAGATTTCATCAAAGATATCTAATTAAAAGTGAATAATTATCATACTATTCATAATCCACTTGCGAAAGAATCATTTTATAAAAATAATGCATTACAAATAAATGAATTGCAAAACAATTCGGATTGCGTTTTCTGAAAAGATACTGGCTTTTAAAACTTTTATGTGCGTTTCATTGTTATTTTTATGACATCCTCTTACGTCATGGACAAGTTAAAGTAATTTTGAAATCATAACAAGTCCCTACCGATCCAATTACCCGAAAGTGAACTGTGAAAGTATTTTTTTACCGACAATTTCGTAACAAGTAACTGTCGTATAAGCATAACCTTTTTTTTATATGTAAACCAGATATTCTTATATCATTATACGTCCTGTGAATGTGCTTTGCTGAAATAACAAAGTATCTTTTTCTCTTTCGTCAAACATAACTATTAAAATTTAGTCTAGTTCAATAACTACAAAGGGCAATGGTTCTACAATTGGATTAGAACGTCACTGCTTAATTTATATTGATGGCATTGTCTCGTTCTATTTAATGTTGGCAATGATAGAAGCACCGATATTAATTCAGTTATGAGGTAGTGAACCGGTACGAAATAATACAAAACAAACAAACAATACAAAATTATTCTAAATCTATAATACAGAATTGAGATAAATTCCTCTACCTCCTTTAAGGTACGGCCACACCGCGGCGTCCTGCGATCTGCGAGCGCGATCACAGTACTTTTTAATTGTTTTCTGATCGCGTTTGGTGTGAACCAGTCGGCACAAATACTACTGCGCTATCGGATCGCCGCGTAGAGAGCGCACGCAGGACGCTGCGGTGTATGTGTGCGGTGTATATTTCCTTCGAGCGCTTACCTTACCCTGGGCAAAGCATTAGTTTTGCCATCCAAGAGGTAGTGTCGCCCACATTTTTTTAGTTTTTAGTCATTATAATATGTATCTAATACCACAGAATAATGAATAGTACAAGTACTAATACTTACTTCTCAGGTGGTCTGGGGCCTTATTCAGTATGACCAATGAGATAACGTTCCTTAACGCGCCACGTTACGTTATTGAAAAATTGTATTCTGTATGCCACACGATAGGTAAATTATACAAAACACGCGCGTTACACGTCCTCATATGTCACGATATCTCAAAACGCGCTCATAACCTTACCCTACTGCGTTACCGAACTTGAAATTGGCATAGAGAATACCATAACGCGGAGATAACGTAACACGGCAAGGTAAGACTTTAAAATGGTCATACTGAATAAGGCCCCTGGTTGGATCATTAAACATTATTAAAATAAATTGATAAATTTAATAAAAAAATAAAATTTGCTTCTGTTATTTACTTGGGAAATAAAAAACTAAACCTGTAGAAATAATCTTACATATAAAAATTAATCCCAATGGCCCTTGGTCCCGGCATCACGCGTGAACGGCTGGACCGATTTCGCTAATTATTTTTTTGTTGTGTTTTTATAGTCAGGAGATGGTTCTTATGAAAATTTAATTTAATAAAAGTTGTTTTTAACGCAGGCGAAGCCGCGGAGCACAGCTAGTAAACTATAAAATTGCAATGCATGTCTAGTTGCAATGGCTACGACTATCGCATTGTGCGTAGAGTTTATAAGAAGTAGATATAGCAATAAAACCATAAACATCAAATACGTAAAACAAAGTTCTTATTTCAAACGAATCGAGGCTAATCGCTGGCTAATAGGCCTCTCTATGATAAACATGTCATTGAAAAGCCCCTACTACCAATGATTAGAGGACGAAAGTGTCTAATTGACTGGTCCAGTCTTGGTCTTGTCGCTTTTTATTTACCACGAAAGGAAAAGTCTAGGCTACTAAGAAAGCCGGCGTATCTACAGTCGTGTGTCGTAAATCAATCAGCTTTCGTACTTACAATTTGACAAACGGATATATGTATTGCAATATCTATCGAAAGTTCTTCAGATTATACGTTGTGCACTGTGTAAAACGAGCTCTGGATATTTTGTCTTAGATTTAATTAGGTATGTACACATGCTAGATTTTTTTTTCGTAGATAAATTCCTAGTTATATAAACCCACAAGGAAAGCATTATGACAGATTTATTTTGTATTCTGACTAGGTGTTACCACTTACCAGTTTAAGTACGTAGTGCTATTAAGTAGTCTGTGGTTTAAGGTCGGTAATTTAAAAAGAAAAACAAAGTTCGTCGTACGCAGATTTGGCAGAAATTTTGCACAGTGATGGCCAGTATAGTGGATTAGTAAATAGGACATTTTTAACGCGACGAACTAGGTGCAGTTAGTAATTCTTGTACTATTATTTATTGGGTTGTAATTCTCAAATTAAGGAGTGATTTTAATTACTAATCGAATGGCTTCATTCTTTGCTTAGGAGTAGGTCTGTGCTTGAGTCACAGAATAATGAATAGTACAAATATTTGAGTGTAGTTTTATAAACCGGTAGGCCTAAGTGTGATGATACATCACAAGATATCTTTTCTGTATCTAACTTTCTGAGATATATATATTATACTTATTTAAAAATCTTACTAAACGCAGATTGCTTCTCTAAGGTCATCAGAAAACCTTACCCTTAATTTTCCTTCTCATGTTTCCACTTTTTATGACAAATCTTTCACTGTCCAGGCTGTTCGACTCTGGAACTCACTTCCAGAAAATATTAAATCTTCACAAACTCTCTATATGTTCAAATGTCGCTTAAAGATACTGTATCTTTCATTATGATTTGTGTCCTGCTGTTTTATTGATTATTGTTTATTGAAGATTGTAGGTATGTTTTTGTTTTTATTTTTGTTTATATATATATATATTATTGTTTATTGGTAGTAAGTTAGTTTATAGTTATGTTATATTAGGTAAAATTTGTGTTTTTGTTTAGTTAATTATATTTTTCTTTACTTTAATTAGATGCACCCTGTTGTTGACAGTTTTTTAGATTATTTCCATACTAAGGTTGTCTGGGAGAGATCGCTATTAGCGATAAGACCGCCCATTGTAACACTATAATGTAAGCTATGTGTATGAATATTTAAGTTTTATTTGTGGTGTAACAATAAAGTTTTATCTATCTATCTATCTATCTATTGCTTTGTATGTATAAATATACGTAAGTATATGTATCTAACCATAATGTTGTACTATTATTGATTCTATTCCATCATACAATGAATAAAATACACAATTGGTTGCACTTTCTACTTGCATATTTCGAAATAAAAATCTGCACCAAAATCCACAAGACATTTAGTGTCCGTAGGGTACAAAGCGTAACATTGCCAATTCAAGAACGAGAGTATAATATGTAATCGGTGGCATTTACTTTCGCCAAACTGGTGCAATGGAGTGCATTGACTGGGCAGAACCGCGGCGGTGGTGTAACGGGTTTGCCACTGGACCACCGGTCGCAAGGTTGAGAAATACCACACGACTGGTCACTTGCACTTGTCAATATCCTCAAACCACAAAAATACGATGCATGTTATTTATCTCGATACTAATTATAAGCAATGCAACCTGATATAGTTTTAACACAAGTTTTCCTTCGTTAGCACACTCGTAGCCAATGAAATCAAATACGCCGCATTGCTTATTAGATTTTATATCTGTAAATATTTACGCCAAATACTTTAATTTCTTGCAATAGAACGCTACATTGTATGCGCTAGTAAATTGCGTTTGTTGTAGTCATAATTAGACCAGAAAAATGCAAATGGTTAAGACCAGCGCAGAGATAGAGAACACGTAGACCGCAGTAATATTTGCATTGCGAAACTGAACTATCCAATTCCGGCGGCGCGGGGACCGCAAGAAACCGCAAAAACATAATTTATATTACACTGAATCAACTGAACGACAAAAGGCTTTATAATTTCCGGACCATTAAAGGTGCACCTCATTCGGGCAAGGCCATGTGGCGTGAACGTACAGCGACAATTGCATTCCATATAACTTTTGTTCGAGGGAATTTAGCAACTCTGACGCGGGTGTTAAAGCTTAAATCGTTACGACACTTCCAGCTATTGAAACCTTTGGTTGTATGACAATTTTAAAAGCGGATCTAATCGATTTCAGATCAAACAAATGTATTTAGACGGATGTCGGTAACGCCCTTGTCATAGAACTGTTGATCAGCCTCTCGATCTTTAAATAGCCTATTGTAGATGAACTTTGTAATACTGAATTGTCACGAATAGTGTCGATAGTTCGTTTATTGAATGCTTTCGAAACTTGACCTCATATTTTGTACAAAGAACCTGCGGAAACATCAAGATCAAGAAATAATTTGCAATAACTTACTGCTAAATATTGTGTAAAATAGATTTGTAAAATGTTTTGGGCCAGTTTCACCGGTTCCTAATACTAATTATTAAGAAATCTGACAGATTTTTGACAGCTTTTATATAGCGTCATGTGTCAGATAACTAACTATAGCATTATCAGGAAGCGGTGAAACTGGCCCTCAATGTCGAAATTTTTAATGTATAGTGCAAAGAATAATTATGTTAATTGAGCTCCACATGAATAATGCCTGTATTTAGTCAGTGTCAAAGTGAGTATTACATTTTCAAGTTTTATTACACGTTGTAAAGTCAATTCAAAGTCACATTGAAGTCAAGTTAAATTCATAGTCCAGTCCAAGTCATACTCTCAGTAAAGATGTGAAATTTACTGAAGGCTTTCCGTGGAATTTTGGTGACAAAACAAGATGGTATGTTTTTTAACATTTTGCTGTTTTGTTACACTCGCACAAATTCACCGGCACAATCCACATTTATTATACAGTAACTCGAAAAAACGAGAGCACAAACACTATTTCACGTTTCCGTCAAAACTCAACCCGAGCTTTATATACCAAAGTTTGACGTTTTACCTCATCTCGAAACAAATATACGTGTGAAAATACTAGTTACTAACTTTTTCATCATACTCGAACCAGCTGATTAGTATTGAAATCCATCTCTGCTCCAAAAGGATAAAGTTCAATGTTGCATACATTTCGATGCACCATACAAGGAGAACAGGTATATTGTGAAACCTAGTTATGCTGATAATTAAAATGATTCATCATATAGCGGTATCTAGACATTCTGGTTAACAGGTGGTTAGTATCAAACAACAGAGAAGAAGAGTTTGCGGTATTGTAAATAAGATCTTGTGTGTTATGTAACTTCAAAATAATATAAAGGAAAGTTTCATATTACTTATTTGTATAAGAATGGCTACTTTATTTCTTTTAAACAGCTTTCTAGCAATGTGGGTTGGACATAACTAGTAGTCTTAAACCAAGCTAAATATGCTTGTTTGTCTGGGTTTACGTCAAAAGTGCAATGGGTGGGGATCGAACTCACGACCTCTCGATCGCCAGGCTGACGCCTTAGCTATTAGGCTATGTCCGCTTAAACTATTCAGATAAAACTAGAAAATAGTCAAGAATAGAGCTTAATAAATTACATAACTAACTTGAGACGGCTGTATGAATTAAGGTAATCATCAGATAAAATCGCTCTAAGATGCGATAGATTTGCCTAAAAATGTAAAGGCAATAAACACAAAGTCTTCCTTTCGTTTAAACTACACGGAACTTTAAAGGAACTCATAAAAGCAAATAATATATGTTTATGACTGTGACAATCCTACAGCATGTATTTTATTTTACTAAACACCACAAAACGTGATCTGTCCACTGCCCTGTTTGTTATAAATCAATACAAGCATTTGCTGATTTAAATCTTGGCCATTGTTTGTACAAAATATTTTATTTATATCAATTGCTGTAAGTACGAAATATTTGCATTGAATTGCTAATACACAGTATATCAGCGAAGGGGATAGTGTTTTACCAATGAGTCAGTAACTTGTTTTATAAACTTACATTTATTCGCTTAATTTATTAACTAGCTACTAAGATACTGAGCAATTCGGCTATAGTTGCGGAAGTGTATATGGAAAAGATAACGTGATTATCTATTAAACGTGCTAAAAATATCTGTGCTATATTTGAAAAAAAAACTTATTTAGGCGAATTAGAATTCGATTGAGCCATAACGTTCGGCTATGTAACGCTATTTCGGGTTACTTTCGGGTAATGTCGGCTTTTTAAAATGGCTTTATCGTTTTTTTGGGTTCAAAAGGTAAAAAGGAACCCTTATAATCTGTCCGTGTGTCACCACTGATTTTCTCAGGAACGGGTAGGCCTAGCAATTTGAAATTTATACCAAATGCTAAGGTCTATAGTCCTTATTAGGTGTATAAAAATCTAGGTTCTGAGTCAACACGATAAAAAGTATGGGCAAATTTAGATTTTCGTGAAAACTTGTAAATATCAAAATTTATTAATTACCTTAATTTTGAACTTTTTTATTTTTCGGAATTTTACCTTTTCTTGTGCTGTACCTTTTCTTGTGCTGCTTGGTTTTAACTAAAATTTACTTAAATTAGGTTTTGGGTCGAAAACCTATAGGGTACTTCTCATTGACCTAGAATCATGAAATATGGCAAGAAGCAAGGTCTTATAGTATAAATAAAGGAAAAATTCCAAAAAATAAAAAAAATATTATAGTTAAAGGGTGTCCCCATACATACATAGTATCGCCAATTTATATAGGCCTCTGAGTTATACGAGCGCTCATATAATTTAGAGGTCTAGCTTAATTGGTTCCAACCAACGTTGGTACGGAAGCTTCGGTGGGCGAGTCCAACTCGACTTGGCCGGTTTTTTTTTCTATTTAAACAATTTTTTAAGTTTTATATATATTAAAAAATATATACATGCCACTTTTGAAACTATATATTTTTTACAATCAGGCAAAATAATATGTAGAAACAAAGATAAAAGTTAACAACAACCATCGCGTGCCAACCTTAAAAAATAATAGTGTGTTTGACATTGTGCTAAAATTCCAGTGCAATTCACCTGCTAACATAGTACGGCCAGTCTATTGTGAACCAATGCTAATGTCGCTATTATTTAGGTATTATTACACAATGCAAAGCTACTTACGTTACTTGTTACTTATACACATGTGAACTGCAGCTTAGCCGAAATACTTGACAAGTGACAAGTAGATGCGAACATGTCAAGCAGACAATGCGACAAGCTTTCTATGTAATTTCGCGATGTAATGACATCAGTTATTCAACGCACTTTTAGTAATTGGCTAGTCGCGCAAAGTATATTTATTTAGTTTAATGGAATATTTAAATCATTCAATCAATCCTTTTGGGTGTCCATGTGCTGTTTTATCGCGAAATAAGAGGAACTTACAATGTACTGATCGGCCGCAATATTACTGAATACTTTTATTGTAATTATATACTTTTTATCGTAATTGAATATTTTTTATCGTAATTATTATATACTAGCAGCGCCTCGCGGTTTCACCCGCGCAGTTCCCGTACCCGTAAGAATACGGGAATAACATATAGCCTTTGTAACTTGCTGATAATGCAGCTTTCCATAAGAGAAAGAATTTTTAAAATCAGTCCAGTAGTTTCAAAGTTACATTGAAACAAATTAAAAATCAAATCTTTCCTTGTTATAATATTAGTTTATATTAAACCATCTAGATGACACTGGAGTACGTTGAATAGCTCTCCTTGTAAATATTGCCTAAATGTATGAGATCCAACATCGCACAAACGATATTTTCCGCGATTTTGGAACCTGATGCACTTGCTTTGTCATCAAACATCTGAGGATTTGAACTCGTTATAAAATGTTTTCTCTCTATATTATTAGTATAGACACTATAGACCATCCAAAATTTTGCCGTCCAGCGAGATTCAACGCGTGTCTCAAGCGATATAACCAACTAAGCTATCTATGGACGACTCCACAGATATATATATATATATATAATATCTGTGGACGACTCCCAGCGGAGCGACTATATTTCTGTATTGTATTTTAACCAATTATCCACAATAGCACCATCTTCAATTACTTTTAAGAAGTTATTACTTGGATGTAACCATAACAGATGTCAGATCCGACGAGGAATATTGCATTGCCTAAATCTCATATTATGTTTCTTTAAGATGTTATCTATACTTATCTACCATCCTAATGTCATCCTCCTTATTATAATCATTGGATATAACGAGTTAAATAACAGCATTCATCTTTATTCTAGCCAAGTATTTTAAATAGTTTTCCTCAGCCGACATTACACAAGTCATCAGAATCAATCATCTAAGCTAAACGATAAGAACATGCCGGAAAAGTCTTCGTAAACGTGAAATAAATAAAATCGCCAATTACTTGTTGGCAATGTTTCGCACCACAATGCATAACGGTTATGTCAGAAATTACCTCGGTAGACACTTACTTATAAATTACGTATTTTCCCGTCAACATCCGACAACAAAGCGTCTATTACATTGCCGTATCTACAATAATTACTCAATACTGACATAATTCATTGTACATATAATTAGTTTCTTAATCAATGTCTCAATCTGACAGATGTCAAACAACTTTTACCGTATCTACTGATAACAGGTTCACAGAAAAATCTCGTTTAAAAATCATTAGAAACGAATAAACTTAAATAAGCCTGACCAGTGTCGATAAAAGCGCTACCTTATAAATATTAACCAATAGCTAAATTAGCATTGATATCATTTCAAAACTGGTACGATAAGAGAGTAGACCAAAATGGGAAGCAGAAATTATATGACCATTGGCCATTAACGCGTAGGTACGTACTACGTAGGTACGAGTACAAAAGTTATTCGACTCTAAACACGAGTAACCCGCTATTGCAATCCTGTTACAAAATTAATACTGGTATGAAAACTTGTTGAAGCTGCACCCCTAGGATAAATACAATTTAGTTTTTACGCAAAATGAAACTTCGAAATGTATGGAAATGGCATAGACAATGACATTTGTTATGATGGAAAAAGAAATTTCATTCGTATAGTTAAGTAAGTACATTTTGAAGTAAACGAAAAACTGTATTTGCAGGAGAATTGCTCTAACGATTTTATGTGGTTAATTTTACGATGTTGTAAACAGGGTAGCTAGCAGCATAGATTTCAATTTATTTATTTCAACTTTTACACAGATATAACATCAAGAAAACAAAACTTAGCAAATTAGCAACAAATTAGTGGGACTAATAACATATTATAATAATTTATTAGGTGTAGCTGTACCTACTAAGATCCACAGAACTCTGCGCTAGACAAAAAGCCTGTATTGCTGAGAACTGTGCACCCCCAATTAAGTGACAAACATTATGAGCAACTGTTGACGTGCTAGTTAAAATACTAAAATTTATATAAATTCTTGAACTTCTTAATAAAATAAAAACAATGTAATTTGAAGATAAAATTAATATTAATTAGAATAATTAATAAATATAAATGATTAATATTAAAGATAAATTAACTATTATTATAGTTTAAAAACTAAATAATTTAAAATCGTTTACGAAACAAACAAACAAATGATTTCAAATGCTGCGCTAGTCACTTTCAGTACTAAATTTAAGGTGTTTATCTCTCTTATAGATGGTATCTTTGGAAGTACTTCTCAGATCACGATAAGATTATAATGGGACCAAACAGAAATCATACTCTCTCACACACATAAAAAATAATTTTCCAAATTGGTTAATAAATGACCAAGTTCTGAGGTAGTAAATATTTAAGAAAAAACATATACTTAGACGAATTGAGAACCTCCTCGTTTTTTGACGTCGGTTGAAAAGTAGAGCCGAAGACAGCCAGAGTCGTGGCGTGCATTGACAAAGGCTTTGATATATCCAGCAGTGGACTGATGGACTCATTATGTTCTAATAATGATTAAAACTTGGAAGGGTCGTACACTGGTGTTTAGTACATTTGTCTACAAATTATGTAAATGTATTACGATTATTTATATACCCGAACATAATGAGCAGAAGTTGCAGTGTGAAAACCTTCGCTATATCCGACAGCTAACCGCGTGTATTACGTGTGTTTCAATCGTCTATTAGGTACTACCATTTATTATGGTTATGACACAATAACCCCATGGCGGATTGTGTGAAAATTACATGTTTTTATCAATTTTGCACGTAACACTTCGTTGATTGAGTTGTCTTTTTCTTTGTTTTTAATACAAAACGTAAAGAAGTTTCCACACACTGCTGAAATTTAGTTTGACACGTGTCGCTTCAAAGTACATATTTCCGACTATAATCTCCTTCTATATATTTCTTTAATAGATATCACGGGATTAATGTTAGGGCAAAAATTAAAGAGATAATTTCCTTTGTAAATTTTTTGTTGTTTTTTATAAACGACGGCGATCAACCGACATATAAACGCCCCAAAAAACAAACTGATTGGATGTTTTTCAATATAAAAAATATGACAAAAAATTGTGTAAACTAAACGCTTTAAGGACGTATTTCTGTAAATGTCATAAAATAGCTGATTTTAGCATATTTTAGGTACAATTGGCGATGACTCCACGACACTTATTCAACTGTTATTATTAAAAAAAAGTAAAAAAAGTTAGTATAAAAGTCGTATGAAAGTTTCTAAATATCTGTCAGATATGTTCTTAACAAGCTTATCATGAGTCGGTGAAACTGGCCCTAAATGCCAATACATATTTGAACTGGTTTAAATTAAACCAATCAATAAACACTTGCTCAATTTACGGAACTCATGTTATTCCACAGCAGATACAGATCATAGACTAGGCTAATAAAATAAATAATAGTCTATAAACATCGAATTACACTGTAAATCTCTATATGAAAGCATTAACTTATGCAAGTTGATTATAATCTTCTAAATAAGGAAAACACTCTGTTACGTAAATAATTTTGACATTTGGGAAGCCTTGCGTAGGAACCAGTATGTATTATAGAACAACGCTAAGTATGGATTTATTGGCGTATCACCGAATGGTAATTAATATTACTAAATGAACAAATTTACCAAAACGATGGGGACACAGCTGATGCAGCTATACAAGCTGGATAGCTCCATCAAATCGATCATTTCAATCACTGTCATTTTTTTTAATGCCATGATTTAACATAGTGAGGCAATTTTATTGGTTTAATCGCGCTTTTAGCGCCATTTTACACTATACGTAAATAAAACGGAACGTTACTGCAGCGGATAAGCAGCGGCGGCATACGTCGCCGCAGTTAGAGCTAGATGACGCCACGCTTAAGGCAAAGTGTCGCCGCGCTTACGGCAAGGTGTAACATGGGAGTAGGGAAATGACAGCGTATGTTCAACCTAAACAACCTTAAGTCAATGATAATCAATGGCCCGCAAAATAATTTTGTACAGCTATCCCCTGTTTGAAAATAACCTATCTCCCCATGGATCCGCCGCGCTGGGGAGATACGGCGTGTGGACGACTGGCTGCAAATGCGGCTACGGCGAGTTGACCGCGCGTCGCTTGAGGTTCGTGATCTTGTCCTGCATCGAGGCGAATACGTTACGATGGAATGTGCACCAAGCCAAACGGAACGGCTTTCTGTGATAGCTTCACCGTGGCAAGAGTTGTTCGATGCTCGACTATCGTTCTACAATACAGGCCTTATTAGTCTGTGGCGTAGCTTTGATTAAGTGAGATGCTCAATTTAAATTCCAGGTCTGCCTATTCAATCATACATCGGTAGGTAATAGACACATGAACGTACAGAACTCGCTTGATTTATTATTTTATTAAATAACTTGGTGAAGAATATTCAGAGCATATTTATTATGATTCCTTGGAATGAAAGTTCAATTTAAAATTATGTAATATTTTGTTATCAGTCTTATACTTCGTTTTATATATAATTGTATTTTGCATTTTAGCGTATTTTAATAAATCTATTATAATTGTGCAATAAAATCATTAAGGCAAATATATCCAGGGTATATATATATATATCCATATATATGGACAACTTCCAGATCCAGCTGTAAGCCTGTAAACAATTTGCGTAACTCTTCCTTTTCCTATAGTTATAGAGAAAAAACAAAAATACCTATTAATAAATAATAGTTTTAAAAAACTAAAAAAATACGCTTTTATAGAAAATCCAACTAAAAAATAGAAAATAAATTTTAATAAATTTGAATTAAAAATAGTGTAAGAAAAAATGATTTTATTGTAAAAAAAGCGTGGGGTGCATAGTATCAATAGTTCCAAATATTTTATGAACAGATATGACTAGAAGGCTTATTTTGATAATATCCTGAAAAGCACCCCAATTCTTTCACTAATGTGAAAGAATTTTTTAAATCGGTTCAGTAGTTTTTGAGCTTACTCATTACAAACATACAAAAATACAAATGTTCTCTCTTTATAATATTAGTATAGATATAGATAAAGGAACCTTGGCAGGAACACTAGCATTTATTTCAAGGTATTTCTTTTTTGCATACTCATCTTTACGTTTTATCCTTTTCAAACATCCAACGTACCATTAACATTAAAGTAGCCATAGATTCAGAAGGCAAACAAAAAATCACGAGCACTTTCTCAAAAAAAAAAAAACAAATGTAATTCACTCAACAACTAGGTCGAGTAAAAGTAAAAATATACAATAAGAACTATCCATAGAGAAACCTTAACAAGAATAGATGAGTATCATCAGTTTTATTGCTACCACCAAAAGGGGAAAAGACATACTACATTTAAAGGCTCGCTATATGGCTACTTACCACTTCCCTCTTTAGCATTCTGCATTTGGAGTCAAAAGTCAAAAGTATAGACTTTCGTAATGTCTTAGCCGATAAGGAGTCATAGATTCTATGCCACTTTTCCGCTTCTAGAGAAGTAAGATTCTATCTTAGAACGCATTGTAACTTTACATCAGGTAGCATGGTTGTCAAGTGCTTGTTTTCCGCAGTAAAAACTATAAATAAACACTTAGTTTTGAACCGACTTTAAACTAAAAAGATTTTCTCAATTCGACTAGATGCTTTTTTCATGATTGTTACGCGATTACTCCACTTATTATGAATTTATTTTGATGATTTTGTTTTATTTGGTAGCTCCTTCTAACTTCAAAGGTGGTCCCATATAAATTTTATCGAAATGAATTCTTCCTTACTGTAAGTACTTCCTGAAGTACTTCCTAAGACATATCTTAGATATCTGAGATATTTACCTCAAACTTGCTACTAAAAAGCTAAAAACTAGCCCACCTGAAGTCGGTTCTTTAGTTTTTAAACATTAGTAATGTCACAGATAAGATGCAATGTTAAGATAAGATGTGATGTGATCACGAGGACGCGTTTAGGGTTTTTATTGTAAACATTTCCTACATTTCAATGCTGTTTTCTAAATTACTTTTTTACGCCTTTTATTCTAAGTTTGATAAAATAGATAGTACAACATAGAATAGATATCTTCTCGGCAAGCGTGCTACATATATTCGATCACATCATCACTGACCATCAGGTGAGATATTGGTCAAACTTACTTCCTATAAAAAAAGTTTACGATAAACTACTTCAAGGGAAAGTAGTTACTTTTTAACAATACATTTTTATGGTGAAAACGAATGTGTTCTGTAATGAGGCTTGTCGTGTGCTGGTCACGTTACACCAATGTTCCTGAACGTGTGAATCGAACGTGCACAGCTTATATTTGTGATTTCATCTATGAAAGCCTTTGAAGTATGCGCTGTACTTGATTGGCTATAAATAAATTGTTTCTAGACTATTTATGAGTTACACCTTCTTAGTGCGTGATAAACCTTTTAAAAATGATCATGGTTCTTTATTCTTTTGCTGCGTCCCTTTTGCGGGTTTAAGTGATAAACTATTCTATGTTCATCAGTTTACACTCACTATATGCTATTTGTTTTCAAAACTTCAGCCAAATCGCTTGAACAGTGCAGAAGCGATCATAAAAAAGAAATTAAAATCTTCTTATTCTCGTATACCTATTTTAAGTGCACGCAAGAAAGGCAAGGCATTCTGGGAATTGCTTGGCATGCATACCATACATACTGGCTCATAAATGTGCAAACAAAAGCAGTAAAAATAAATCCTAATAGGAAACACACCGATAGATATTAAGATCTATAAAAGACTTTAACAAAATACATTTTTTTTCTCAAGACTCTCTTCTCATTATTCATCAAGCAATTATTCTATAGAACCGCATACAAAAGTGTATAATGTAAATGTTCACAGTTTAATTACATTAATTCGCGTCACTTGGTTACAACTGTAGTGAAACTGATACCAATATGTAATAGGATAATAAAAACCCTCGGTTAGTCGGGGCTTAGTGTAGTAACCTGCGCGCGAAACGTTCATTAAACAGACTTAAGTAATATTAATTGCAGACTTTATAAAGAAAAGATTTTGTTGCCAGTTGCAACCGATTAGTCTAGAGCTCTTTAGTGTGGCAACGCTGGTAATACTGGCATTGCTACTATTGCGAAAATTCTAATTGGCAACTTTGAAAAATGATAGGGTTTGTGTCGAGCGACTTGATTGATGGTTTCTCAATGTAGGCCGGATGTCGATCGTGATTTAGGCGCATCTTGAAACTAACTAGTAAGTATTTATGATGCTCCGTCATGTTTTTTTTACGTAACTTCTAGCGGTAGGCATTTGATTGTTATAGACTTGCTTACGGCTCGCGGTTCTTACTGTGTGTTTCGCTATTTCATTCGAGGTCTTCAATCTAAAACTTTATCCAAATCCTAAAAAGTAACAAACATACCAACTCAAATTCAACTTTCAAACCTTTTATTGTTTACACTATTATAGTCTGAAAAATAAAAAATAAACGTTATTCATCATAAGCACTGCAGCGCCACTGTTAAAACGAAAACACTTTACATAATTGTTAACTTTTTCTTTATACCCTTTTTCATTTTGTGTACAAGCTTAAAATAGCACTTATCTGATAAGAACATGTACAACCGTAAAATTAACCATTGATTGGACATGTGTTAAGGAAGTAAGTATCTATATAAATCTTTCTTGTATTCTGGTACTATCAAATATAAGAACCTATGTCCATCTCAAACTCTCCAATTTCTCTTAGGTATATTTGTTTATTGAATCCGAGACACATATCTATCATATATTGATTGATTTTTAACGATTATGCGTATTGCGTAGAACGCCCTGTAACGAGGTGGAGTGATGATATTTGCAAAGCGGTGGGCAGTGACTGGAAAAGAAGAGCCAAAGATCGGGATCAGTGGCGTGTCTTGGGAGAGGCCTAGTGACTATGTAGTGAACAAACGACTGTAGTTGAACGATGTGGGTTCAACTACAGTTGTTTGTTGCTGCCACTACCCCAACCAGTCTTCCTAGCTTATTAGCTAGCTCCGAAACGTTTCACAAACTAATTGGATTTGAATTAAAATCAAATATGTAACACTTGAATTCCTTGTTATAAATTCAGCCAGACATTAATTCATAGATTGATCAATCATTGTTATACAAGCATAAACATTATTAGCTTATATTTACACCCGTTGTTAGATATGATTCTATATACCTACCTAATAAATCGATAATTTATACGAACACTTATACTGGGTATGCTTGAAATTGTTCATTATTTTTAGTTTGATTATAAGAAAATTATGTGCCGTTGGTTTGGAACTGTAATAATTTTATGGGTAAAGAAAAAATAAATATTGTAAGTAGTAATTTGAATAGCGTTAATTTCATCAATTTTACCATACTCAGTTTTTTTACTGCCACGCACACTTAGATCACACTAATGTTCTAATTGGCAGTATTACTCATAAAGGGTCAAGTGCTTGTCTGTTTACAATAAAATAATTATTATAATATGTTTTGTAAAAATGTATTCGACTATATATTAAAATATGTTAAATGCTCAAGGATACACTACACAGGAGTATTTTACTAGGCGCAACGAATTGAAAATGTACTTATATCAGTTTGGGGAACAAATCACTAATCAATATTTACCAATGCTTTTTTCGCAGACCTACATTTAATTCTAATGACTGGATAGTAAGGTCTAGATTACGGTATTAACGATGGTACAAAACAGACACCTGCCGTCAATTCAGTTAAACAACAACTCGCATGATTTGTCGCGGTTTCCATTTGAGGTTTTTATTTATTTTCACACATTTATCACTCGAGATAGTAACATTTCTAGACTTTCAGAAACGCTCTTCGAACTGGTTTGAGCTTTACCACTTTATTTAATAGATGACAAGACAAGTGTGACCATTTTGATTCGTCACGATTGGACCGATCAGAAAGTTTGGAATGAATCGTGCCTGATGTTACAAAACTGATTTGGCACATTTTTTGTAAAACCTGTTGGTGGAAATTTGGAGGTCTATTGCCAAAACCGTACGTAATCGTATATTCTTAAGAAACCAAGGATAAGGTACGTTATGGATATGTGTAACAAATTATTACCTCGATATCGTGTGTCACGTTAATTCCCGTTTTCAAACTACACAAAACGCAATTACCTATTATATGAGGGCCAAGTGGCGCAGTACGAGAATGGTCGGCATTGATGCCAGAAGAACGGGTTCAAGTCCCCTTCGTGCACCAATGAGCTTTTCTATCGAAAATTTCATGTTCGCATTTCATAGTGACCCTCCGATAACCGCAGATAGGGCATTAGGGCACTATCTAGTGTCCGTGTGGCAAGCTACCACCCTAAAATTGAAACTTTTTTTGTTGCATATATTACTCCTATGTAAAAAATTCGAAATTAACTTGGCTCGGCTTAACAATCTAAGAGTGGCAATACTAAAATGTACATCCCAAAATATTGCCGAGCGTATGTCGTATTACGCCTTAATAAACACTTTACTATATAGGTGTATTAATTAGGTACTTAACAGTTTAGCAGGTAATTACGTATTTTCCTACGAATTGTTGAGTACGGTTGTCATTACTACGTAGAAATATGAATTATGACTGTGATCTATATTTTACACTTGAGTGGTTTACGGTTCTATGTTATAACTACAACATTCTTTAATTGATAGTTTTGAACTGGAATTTAATTATGAGATAAATATGTATGAGCAAATTGTCGAATGGAATCAATTACAACCAATATCCAGTCTGTTTAAGCAGTTAAGTCGGTCAGTCTAAGATTTAGACTGTTACAAAAATCTAATTCAGAATCAACACCAATCATCAACATCATCAACACCAATATTATACATGCAAAAGTCAGTTTGTATATTTATTTGTTTGTTTGTTTGTTTGAGACTTCTTCACGGTCAAACGGCCGATTTAGCTGAAATTTTGCACAGGGATAGCCAGTCTTATGTGTTAGTCTATAGGTTACTTTTAACGCGAGCGGAGCCGTGGGGAACTGCTAGCTTTTTTATATTTCTGTCTAGTCTATACATTTTTCGTCTACCCTTATTTTATAAAAGTAAGACATACTGACACTAGCATAAATTATCAATCAAAAGAACTTATATTAAAGATTTACGAATCGGTAATTTAGCCAATTAATATCATAAAATCAACCTCTCAAATTCTCCTATAAGAAAGTTACCAAAAGGATTAAATAGAGTAATAAAATTGTAAGTACATAAAATATCTCCGGGTAGAGCCGTGATGCACACTAAGTTGAAAAACAATTGCCAGGTGCTAATTCTGATTTTATTTGTTTTCATTATCTCCATAAAAACTTCACACACATTTCATTCAACGAACAACGGTACTTTCTACCGTCGCGGGCACATCGTCCCATTGTTTTTTAATCGCGTCCATCAGTATAATGCCGTATTTCCTCGGAGCAAGGAGTCCAGGGTCACCACAACTGTTGTCACAACTTCCGATGTCGCCAGTTCACCCAGCCACGCGTGATGCCTACCCCTGATCTGTTTTTAATGAGGATTGCACAAGATAAGCTTCTTTAAGGCTATATAGTAACTCGTAGACTTAGGTCTAGGTCTCACTAATAGATCTTGCATCAGGGTTTGATAAATTGTTGCTGTGTATTTTTTATGATATCAGGACTGGTGTCGAAGACAATGATTGCCTATAGTACTATACCTAATACTGAAGCACTCAGAACATTTGTTTTTTTGTTTTTGCGCGTGATTGTACTGGGCTACTCTCACAAACAAAACTGTGAGATCTCACTGTGCTCGTGAATATTCACCGCCATATTTACAAACAATACTATGGGGTCTCACATACAGTGGTCGCGAACGCATAGTGTCTGTCAAACCAATACATTATTAACAGTACTTGTGTCAAATCCGCCGCTATACGTTCGTCAATATATTTCTGAATACAGCAATTAGAGTCATAAACCTATAAGTAATGTATATAAACCACTACGCGTTTGTCAAAATGTTCTTGAATACGAGTGTTAAACGTCTCTGGTAATTTCAATGGAGACTTTAGCACTCTAAACCAAACCATGCTTATTATAACCGTCGAATAACTGACACAGCAGTTGCGCCTCAGGAGGATGATAAAAACCTCAAACTTGCCATCAAAACTGACTAGCACGACATGTAAAGTCGGTTATTAAGTTTTTAAACTACCCTAATTATATTTAAAGAGAAACTATTCATTTCAAAGACTCATTGAGTTGTAATATAAGCCTGTCAATTTGTCATGTTTATTTAACAGACCTCAAATGATATATGAATAATTGAGAATGAAGGTTTACCTTCAGCCAATAATAGTATATCACTGATTTAGGACGCCTTAATTTTAGTACTTACCTCTAAGGAGGGCATAATTTCAGTATTTATAAATACTTACCATACAGTTCTGTTAAACGGTTGATTAAATATATTTATATTAATACAGTTTCTTAAGTCTTAATTTAATCGTACAGTTTCCTAATATATAAATGCTACGTGTCAAATCCATGCAACCACTAATTGAATGTTTTCTCAACCCTTAATTACTACAAATATAGTAGTTTACTTCTAACAAGAAACTGTTTCTCAATCGAACTATATAAGTCGTTCTCAAATTATATGATGGAATTGGTACTTTGACTGGCAGAGATCGCTTTTTGTAGTTTTATTGCTCATTATTCTGTAGTTTTAAGAGTTAACTGTTTCGATGTTAATTTAATTGATGTATAATAAAGTATTTTGTATTTTGTATTGTATTAGTAGATACTTCGCACACACACTCCGGTGATGCAGAAACTTGTGCAGACAAAGCTCTTTATATTGATTGCACTCTTCAGGCATCAATTCAAGGCAGTTAGTGCCTTATTGTTATATATTTAATCATGTGGTAGAAATGTTACCAAGTTTGAAGGGCAAAATGGTTAGTAAAAGTGGAGGGCAATACTCGACGTGACACCCAATTGCCTAGGGGTGACAGGCGCGTTTGTGCGGCGCGTTAGTTTCAAATTACAGATCCATGGCGGAGGTTTGCATTTCACCTTAAATATAATTAACACTTTGGCTGAGTTGCACCATCTTACTTTAACTATAACAAACGTCAAAAATCTGTCAAACTCCATATAAAAACAACGGTTAATAGTTAGGTTAAAGTAAGATAGTGCAACTCAGCCTAAGAATAGCGTTCAAACATAGCAACAAGAGCTTGATGACCCTGTGAATAATTTCACTATTCGTGAAATTTTAAAAACTTTTCGTCCGACAGTCATAGTCAGACAGAGATATTAACTTATATTTATGACTTACATTACATTGTTACTGTGTAAACACTGTGACAGACACACATAATAAAACCCAAGATCTACAAACTAACATAGTTCAAAAACAACTTAATAACTATAGTATAAAAGCGATATCTTATAATTATGCAACCTTTGAATGGACAATATCGCAAAAATAATTAAAAAATTACTAGAACAATAATAACACAATGTCCAATGTTTCTACTATACAACATATAATAATATCAATTTGTTTTAATGAGCTCCAGCGTACTAAAATTGGGCTGCAGTTCATGTTTCTATCGTTTTCGAAATATTGACCATTGTGCCTTGTATGGACTATGGAATCACTCAGCCACTGTTATCTCAGTAAGGGCTTATAGTGAACAATTATACTGTGTTTAAGAGTTATTTGCTTTGTTAAAGCCTCAGGGCAAATATTAGACTTGTATATCTTATACGGTTAAACAGGTCAAACAAACAATTTTAATATTATTAACGTAACTGAAGATACAGCATAAATAATTATAAAGTAAAATCTGGACTTGAATATATTGAAAAACTACATGCGTAGGATTGTTTATTTCTACTTTAGTTCGTGTAGTTAAAGTATTTTTAAATCTATGTCTCAAATATAACTTTTCCACAAAGAAGAACATACATAATTAAGATAACTTTAAAACTAATAACAAACCGACTTCATATGCAACGCGATTCAGCTTCAGTAGCAAGTTTGAGACGTTTGTCTTTATATCTCTGGATAATCAAATCTCAAATGTACCCTTAGAACTCAAGAAAAAAGAAGAATTACGCTTGCGCTTAAAACAAATTTATTTATTTGGTTAACAATTGCCGGAGCAATCGCGTATATACCTAACAATAAAAAAAATCAACGGGTTGCACTACGGGAGTGCAGAAGTTGAACATTAACGTTGCGCATTTGGTCTATTCTCCCTCCATCTTACAAATTTTCGATCAGGTCACGTGTCCTGGCGCGAGGTCCTGAAGCGAGTTTAACATTTTTTACCTATCCCAAAAAGTTTACAATAAGGAAGTTTTCACTTCAAAAACATACAGACGAATTGAGAACATCTGCGTTTTAGGAAGTCTGTTGAAAATAGAACGTGACAGGACAAGTTTTTAAATATTTACTTAGTTAACTACTTGAAGAGGAAAACACCGATTTCAATATAACAATAAAACCTTTTTTCTCTATATCTGTTACACTAAACCGCGACTTCCTTTGTTTGATTTATTTTTAGCCCCTAATTCGCGACGTTGTGAGTGCGTAATGACTGAGGAAACAAATCTAATACAATGAGCGTTTAGAATTACAGGATGTTTACTAATAGTGAAATCTTTATTAAGTACCAGTCGTTATTCATAAAATATTTTAGAAAGTATAAATAAAAAAGACGCAATGCAGAGACGACGCCTTAACCTGGTTACGAAGGCCTTTGGTGAGAAGAGTTTTTTTTTTATATTTGAGTTTAGAATACAATTTCCTCGTCTAGTTTTACAGTTTACGTTTTTTAGAGAGCTTTAGCACGCGAATATTGTATAAGATTTTATCGATTGCATTGCATAGTCCGTAAAGTCTCCTTTTAAAACACCTCAATTCGTCTATATGTTTTTTTTTCTTTTTTTTGTGTGTATGTTACGCGATTTCTCCGTCAATTCTCAACCGATTCGAATGATTTTTTTTCTAATCGGTAGGGTACGTTTTCGAGGTGGTCGCATTGTAATTTAATTGAGATCTGATAAGTATCTCCCGAGATATGACGATAAACGTCTCAAACTTGCTACTGAAATTGACTCGCGGGGCATTGAAGTCGGTTGTTTTAGTTTTAAACTATCTTAATTATTTTCTCTTCAAATTTAGCCACTTGTTGTATAATCAAATATATACAACTAGTGGCTATATGAGCCATAGACCCCGCGCGTCTATCTTTGCATAACTTAAAACTGAATCGTGCAACCAACAAAAATTAACCCCAGACCTCTTGAAGTTCATCGGATGGAAATTATATTGGGCAAAAAAGTTGCGTCTTAACAAGGGTAACAAAAAAGTTCTATGGTGTTTTTTAACATTTTTCTAAATAGCTAAACTATAATTCTTTTAGCGTTTTTCAACCCCCATATCTCAGCCATTTTGAAAAAGTTTCAAATATCAAACCAGCGCACAAAATTTTACAAGAATCGTTTGAGAACTAGAGGAGAACAGACATACGAAAGAATCTTTGCCCAAGCTAAAACAGAGACCTTCGCTAGGTCAATTAATTTATCACATAATTAACATAGAACAATACCAAACCATAAAACTAAACTAACTTCTATTCCAAATCCACAAAATTAAACGGCAATGAATAAACATGTTTTATTAACTCGTGTAGGAACAAAATACATAACCATAGTAAATATCCATACAGACACATACAATTTTACACATGAAAGAAAATGAACTAACAACACAACAAATTATATAACAATTTTATCGAGCAATCAAATTAAGTAGTTCCTCGAATATGTCAATCATTTGTCGAAAGGTACAAGGTTATATGGCCCAGTTTAAATGGTTAGTACTAAATAAATAACAGGAAATAAGTTCACGGAACTTTATTTTCTATTTGTTCTAAAATTCGCTGGAGGCATTGATATCAATTCATTTTCTAATATGAATCATCGTTGCCGTAGGTAATGACGGGCTGTAAACACTGGTTATAAGTGTAGGTGAGAAGCTACAGTCGTTTTGTGTAAGGTAGGTACTTAGTTACTGATAAAATAATAACTAATAATACATAATTGTTTTAAATCAAGTAGACTAGTCTGGTATGAAATATTATGAGAAGAAGTGAAGACCGAGTGACAAGAAAGGCAATGGGTGGGAAAGGGGACGGCTATAAAGTAAAACGAATAACGAAAAAGTGTGGATAGACCGTGTGGAAGTAAAAGGAGTGGATATTTTAAACATATCACATTTAAATCTACGCAACCGGATTCTATTGGAGGTAACTACCAACCAACTGTTCGAAACTGAACGAACTGTTCGAAAGCTTAACCGCTTATCACAGAATACTTACTCCTTACTAGAACCCCAATGCACATTAATTGTACATAACATTCGATTGCATCGATAGAACGAGTAAGAGCAGAAGTAGAATTACAGTTTGGCCACTCGAGCAAAGCTGCGGGCGAATCGGTTAGTAAATATCTAATAATCTTTAATTTGGTATTGAACCTTACTCAAATTGACCACAAATCTAAAACTAACAGGAGGCCTCCGAGGCGTAATTGTGCGAAACCGGCATTTATTTTGTGCCAGTACTGTGCCCAGTTACTATTACGTTGTTATACGAAACACTAAGCCACTCATTATTTTATTATCGCACAGACACTGCAATTTATAGATATTTATCGATATTCCAATAAAGCAACGTTGTGACATTAATTTGATATCGACTTATCACGACTGTTTGATGTAACTCGCTTTAGGCGTGTTTAAATATTTCGAATGAAACCTGCTCTGGATTTTATTCGTAATATTCGATTCTATGATTGTTGATGTAGGTAACCGTACTTTGTAATTAAACTGAAAAGGCCACGATCATATTGCTTAGGTTGGTTGTGTCACCACTATCTATAACAATGTAAATTTTATGTAACTACATTTATAAATAATATAAGACAAGTAAACCTTACTATTCGTGTTCGATTTATTTTCTTTAAAATGTCTCATATTTTAAACATTTGTAACTTTCAAAATATAGTTAAAAAACTTAAAAATGGAATTCGAATGCCGTGCAAGGCAGTTTCAGTACTTTCAGTAGCAAAAGTTTGAGATGTTTATTGTCTATCGCCATGTCTCTGGAAATACTTATCAGATCTTCGATACGATTATGTTATTCGAAGCTCCCCTCGAATAACATCATATTTTAAGTTATTTTGAAATATACAGGATACATCCAGCTCTGAAGCTGTCAAACAACACGAATCATTTATGATAAACACCACATATCCATATTTAATTCCTTTATATTTTATCACTACATATTATAAAACAAAGTCCCCCACCGCGCCTATCTGTCTGTCTGTTCGCGATAAACTTAAAAAGTACTGAAATAATTTTCATGCGGTTTTCACAAATTGATATAGTGTTTCATGAGAAAGGTTCAGGTGTATAATTTGTTAAAGTTTGGTGTGTAAGGTGGTTGAAATATGACAATGATTGTTTAAGATGTTAATTCATCCATGCAACAAGCTGATGCAATAAATGTAGGTATTTAAGCTCTAAGCGACGCCGGGGCGGGTCGCTAGTATTTTATAAAGCACTTAAAGCGATAATTAAACATGCTAAAAAACTGCAGCTAACAAATCCGATAACTAACCGGACTTTGATATTATTTTTCGTGACTAAGCTGCAGTAAATCTAATTGGAATTGACAATACCGATTGCATAATAAGTAGCAATTTATAGGCGATTTATTTAGTAATACATTATGCTTGAATCACGAGCAAGCTTAATGAGATGTAATTTATTCAATATTTATTATACTCATTTTATTCAATTTTGGTTTAATCGCAGGTAACGATGATAAAAAAACATGATCTAAACAATATGAGACTGAGAGCTAGTTCCCATTCTAGGCCTCTATACTTACCATCTTTGACCGCATCATCACTTACCAATAGGTGAGATAGTGATCAAAAGCTAGTATAGATGATATAATTAAAAAAATATATATATAATTTTATAACCACCGTCATCCATTATTTCTATACCCTCCATGCATGGTTTTCTGTAAGAGATCTCTTTAAGCGATAAGACCGCCCAATAACACTTTAATAACATAAAAGTTCTAGTTGTAAATTTTTATTTGTATGTGTGTTGCAACGTGCGAGCAAGCCTAATCAATACAGGCTATCCCTGTGCAAAATTTAAGCTAAAATGTTAGTCCAGCCGTTTGACCATGAAGAATTTCCATACAAACAAATATACAAACTGTAAACTGATTGTCGCATTTATAATTTTGAATGATGATTTTGATTATTTATAAAATACTCCCTTCCACTCTTGTTCAAATATAAAATTTGCTTATAGCTGTACCATTATTGAGGTCGCTTAACATTTAAATAAGCAATTTCACTTAATTGCAAAATAAACACTCAGGGTGACGGGCAGAACGCACTTTACTTTGGCAAGTGAAATCAATACAGCATCGCATATATCACAGTCTGATTTCTGAATACCCTCTGATTAAAGATAACTTGTTACGTTGATACTTAATTTAAAGTTTATGGAGTTTCTTTTTGTATGTCGTGAAATTTGGATGGTTAATTATTTTCAATGGTAGTTACTACTAGTTATACGGAAAATTTGAAGTTATGTTCTGTAGCTTACATGAACACAATAAAATAAAAAATAGAGCCATTACGCAATTTCTTCAGAAATTGTAGCCCAGCAGGTAAACAATTGATTTTGATTTTAAAATATTTTTATTTTTTCAATATAACAAACACTAAGGAATACACAATACAGCTACATATTATGCACAACAATCTTATAAAAAATATTATTTTTTCAGATATAAACATTTAAAAGGGATTTAACTAATAGTTTACATTTTATGTTGATAATAATATTAAGAGTCTTAATATTGAGTATGTGGAACTTGCGCTCACACATTTTAAATGTAATTAATTGCACACAAATGTAAATTGATAGCATGTATAAGCTTTACTTCTTTATCTCACCATGTTTTTGTACGTTACATCTCAAGTACTCTATCTCGAGAGGTCGGTATGGTAGGATCGTAGAAATACACATGTAATGTAATATCTATAAGAAAAGATTCAAAGAGAGCTCAACAATAGGAGTGTAAATAAAATGTTACCTAGTTCCAAATTCGAAACTGTTTTATTTTAAATTAATTAAGGTAGATACCTACCCAATAGTTCACTCAATACTCATATACATTGTATAATCAAGGACCTTTCATAAAGGTTAGATATGCCGATAACTTAACAGATCATGAGAGCCGGAATGGGAAAATTTTGACCCCTGTAATGTTTACAGCTAGCCTGGTCACAGAATACTTAATAGTACTACGTATCCTGGTACGGCAATATATTAGTATGATTTGGTTAACAGCCAATAATATTTGTAGTATGGATAAAAAGGCTGCGTGATGCAATGACATCGACCTTTTGTCTAATCGAATTGCCTACATCTAATATAGGAAGATGCAGCCAACAGGACAACAAGACGTACTCATACGTGCCACCTCTATATCGTAGACATCAATAAAGTACTACCGGCGCAAGCTACATTTTACTGGTCCATTCTGATATGAAAGTCAATCTAAATTGCAATCTCAAATATCTTACGATAATAAATATTAATTAACATTTGACGTTCATATTTTAAGATCACTCTCTCAAGACTCACGGACAAATAAACTGCATCAATGTTCATGACACCTTTGAAATAAAATTCAAATATTAAATATTATTACAAATTGTACAACTTTAAATTAGAACCTATATTTTGGTTCGTCAACTTCATAATACCGTAGTTCTTAAGTGTATGTTTGTATACTGGAAAGGACCATTCAATTAATTCGAAAGTAATTCAACCATTCAATTAGTCCGTCAGTGTAGATACTTTGGTTTTCACAAAAGATCTTACACCTAAACCTAAGAGAGGTGATAATGGCCAATATGGTATAATCACATGCAAAGAAATACGAGCAGAAGCAACAGAAATATTAATTAACTACCTTATTATTAATATTTCTGTGTTAGAAGTACAGCATCACTAAAAAGCGATAACATCATTAGAACGCAGTATTCATATTGTTCTATTATATCATGATATTCATTAATATAATCATAAAGCGAATGAAAAAACAAGGCATTGGTGACCGTGAGTTGCGAAAGCGTAACAATGAGATGTCAAGGTATATTGGACGTTCGACCCGCGAACATGACAAATTACTTAAAGATTACAGACACTATGATAAGATGCCTATCGCACATTACATATCAATTGCGGTGGCCAATTATGTAACATCAAAATATATATGCAAATATTCAATAGACTAAACAATCTATAAATCAGCTGATATAAGATTAACGACTGGTTTGGCTGTGCCTACGCACTTTAAATTATTTTTTTTATCTGATAGGCTTGCGTTTGACCACTATCTCGCCTTGTGGTAAGTGATGATGTTTCAGTCGATGGTGAACACGCCTGGCCTAGGATGGTCTGACTCTTGAGGGGTGTGTGATTCCGGGACGCCGAGGCGACAGCTTTTCTCCTTGATGTTGGTAACCTACTTATTGGTAGCAAGTTAAGCGGAACATCGATGTAATGCTCTTGTGTGATATAACCACCTGTGGAATTCTGAGGTAGGCTTGTTATATATTTAAAACTAACTGCGCTTCGCAAATTCGTCGACTTGAAACAATATCTTAAATGTCATTTTACCTACCTCTGTGCAAAATTACAGCTAAGTCAGTCAAGTCATTTAACCGTGAGGAGATCACAATCGAACTGAATTTCGTATATATGTTAATTTGCACGCATTTCCAGAATGTAGTTTTTTTTTTTCAACGCATTAGTTTCGCGCTTCAAAGAGGTAATGTCGCCAGCTTTTTGGGTACTCTACCAGCAGACAGCGACCTAAATTCCATTTACTATTTGTAGTTTTTATTTTAATTATTAGTCATAGTTCATATTTTAGTTTAATTAGTTTATTAAATTCTTTTAATTTAACTTCTAATTCAACCTTATAGGTATTAATGTAAATAACATTAATATCTACGATATAACGTTTCGAAAACTAAATAAAACATAAGTAAACAAAAAAGCTCAGAAAAAGCCGTAATGAAAAGCTTTTAAGTGTTAAATAACATGCAATATTTTAAAGTGAAAATGATAGTAACAAGCTGTTCTTGTTGAGACAGTATAAGTATCGGATATAAGAAAGTTATTCAAACTAGGCATTTCAATAACAAACATCGTGACCATGCAAAACCCAGCATTAGGTGTTGCCATAACTTATGGTTTTGCGTGCAAAGTATACAACAATGTGCAATGAAAATTGCGTGCCGTTGTTAACGCAATACAAATTTGCATAACGCTACCAATTTACCTTTCAAGTACTGAGACAATCGTCTTCTCTAAGAGCCTGACTGGCCATCATTATTTGCAATAAATTTGGCTGAAGAGGATTACCCAGTGAACGCATATTCTGGGATCACTAGTGTAAAATTTAGACGACACACTCATTGGAATATTAGTTCTGTATCAATCGAGCATTCGGTTAGATGGTCCCTGTATAAAACTGCAGAATAAAGTATCAACAAATTTAACTAAAAAAATCGCGATGTTTTTGGGACATTGTGAAATTTGCCAAATACGACTAAACTTACTGTCCACAGTCAACGCACGAACGAATCTAAGCAAAAATTTGCGACCGATATCTGATGTAAATAGTAGGATTAGTCTTTACCGTAAAAGAATTGTTACTACATATAGAGCACAAAATTATGTTCGCCCAATTTATTAAATACTTTTTGTTCTAAGTACATATCAAGTATTTCAAAAGTTTCAAAGATCATGAAGATCTAGTTGCATACATTTTAGGCATTAGTAAACGCACAGATTATATAATAGTTACTTCGTAAGTAAAGGTACGGACACAACGCAGCGTCCTGCGTGCGCGATCTAGGCGGCGATCAGATAGCGCAGCAGTATTTGTACCGACTAGTTCACACCAAACGCGATCAGAAAACAGAAAAGTAACTTGAAAAGTACTGAGATCGCGCCCGCATATCGCAGGACGCCGCGGTGTGGCCGTACCTTAAGTAGTTTAATGTTGTGGAATATAATTATAGTAAACTCTATGTATATTTATATGTTAACGTCATTTATTTTTCTGTAAATGCAATAATCGTATTCTAATTAGTCAACAATATGTGATACGCTAATTGCTTGTTACACTTAATTGATATGGATAAAAATATAAAATTGCCTCGACCCTAAATAATATATGACGCAAGGGTAGTAAAATGATAAGAATTTTAAAATATAATTAAACTAACAATACCCGTTATTATTTACTTTATCAAATTTACTTTTAATTTCAATTGATATGAGGCCCTTTAATTATAACAAATTATGTTTTTGCGTTACTTAATTACTTTTGGCAATGCATACAAATAAATAATTTTACATAATAATTGAGATAGTTTACAAACTAAAACAACCGACTTCCATGCCCCGCGAGTCAATTTCAGTACCAAGTTTGAGACGTTTATCGTCATATCTCTGAAGATACTTATCAGATCTGAATGAAATTGCAATGGAATAACCTCGGAAACGTACCCTGTTGATTAAAAAAAATACGAGTATCATTCAAATCGGTTCACAATTGACGGAGTAATCGCGTACCATACATAAAAAAAAGAAACATACAGACGAATTGAGAACCTCCTTCTTTTTGGGAAGTCGGTCAAAAAAAGATATGAAGTAGGTATAAACTAATTGCCGTTACACTTAATGGTCTAGATAAGACTTGCCAAATATTAATTCAACCGTCAAATAATATCTGCGACCAGTTTTTACAATATGATAATATTTTATTCTTGATCTTGAATAATTGGGTATCAAAATGAATGCAAGTCTAATTAAGGTTGAGGTAACGATCGCGTTTCGACATAACAACACTTTTTGCCGAAACCTGCCGACCTTAAAGTTGGAACGATATGATTTGATTTTTTTTATAATCATCAAAGGGGGCAAGTGCTAAACTTGCTTGATGAAATAAAGACTAGAGTTTTAACCGTACATTTGGTGCGTTTTTGCGATGGGCACCGCCTCTCAATACTCGGATGGTATAGAATAAATAGTTTAGTCTATAATTTGACCTTGGACCATGACCACACCTTGATAAGAAGAGTCCATATTAATGTATTTTTATTCGTTCTTGTCTATTTTTCTTGTAGTATGTACCCAAAGACCGACTTCAGTGCAGAAGCGCTGGCTTTCGACGAACATTGGTGTGAAATGAAGCGTTTGACGAAAATTTGCGTGAACTTCTAAATTAAAGATCATTGGCGAAAATTTGAGTAAACTTTTGCTCAGTACAGGGAAGCAATCAGTGTTATCAAGTCACTCTATAATAAAGTTTCAAACTTACGGAAGCGATCAATCAAATACATAAACGCTTTGACTTGATAACCTCCTTCTGTTTGCGTTGAATATAATTTAATATCGTTTAAATAATTAAAAGCACCGACTCCAAATGCCGCGCTAGTCATTTTCTGTACCAATTTTGAGCTATTTATTTCCATATCTTTGGAGATAATGAACATATCTCAATGAAACTGAAATAGAAGAACTTGGAAAGTATACCTACCTTAACAAAAAAAAAGTTTTTCCAAATCGGTCCAGGCGTCTTGAATAATCGGGGAACGTACAACGTACGTAAAAATAAAATATTCCAGCGAATTGAGAACCTCCTTTTTTAAGTCGGTTAGATAAGTAGTATAATTTGTGGCAGTTGTCTATGTTCAGTCTTATAACACTAGTGCAATGCGCGACCACGATTACACGGGTGTTTCACATTGTACGCCAAATTAAACACGTGTTGCACATATACGTTGCGATACTTTTATCTTTTTGTGCCAAGTTAATAGCTTATAAGGCTGTCGACAGGTCGTTTGGACTGGTCAATGCTGGTATAACTTGTACTAGTTTGATTTATATGACATATACGGGTGTTGTTATGATAAATAGATGTTATATTTAAGAAGATAATTTTAGATAATTATGTTAAAATTTGGATCGGATATTGTAGGGCGGCCGAAATTGCAGCTGCTTGATTTTTGACTTGACATTGTTCGTGTTTGAAAGATGTCAATGTCACTATTAATAACTTTAGCTCGTAATTCTTCAGAACAGAGTTTAAAATTTTGTTTAGTCACAATTTTTTCTGGCTAGTGACAATACATTCGGTCCGCTTATGGCCTTTCTGAAAATCAGCCTAGACGCTGATTTTCAGAAAGGCTTCTCTTTGAGGTCTATGCTCCAGAATATATAGATTTCTGTGCTGAAATTAACCTGTGTCAGCCCTCATGTCGGATGTTTTTCATCCAGACGGCCATTATAAAAACATATATAACTCTGTCACTCGGTCTGTTAGTTACCTAATCACGCCTAAACAGATCCAATCTTACTAAAATTTAACAAGATGATACTTTATAGCATGAGGATGAACATAGGCTACTTTTTGTTGTAATAAAATCATGATTTTTGTACAAAACTTAAATAACACAGATCAAATGTTGATTGACAAGCTTTAGAGTAATAAAATTCTTGATGTACGTGAGCTAGTTAGTTTATAAACTTCACACTACTTTATGAAAGATTTATGCTGATATTTCTTTCGAATAGGATTTGTACAGACTTTGACTATTTGGAATCAATAATACACTCTTCTTAGCGCCAACTATGTTGAGCGAAATAAAATAAATCGATTTTACTTTAAAATGTACACGACGTACCCTATAATATAACTATTTACACAGTTGAACGCTTATGTTTTTACTGCTTAATGATCTACTGATTAATGAAATCATTTTTTTTATTGCAGGTAATTTGAAGACACATTTCGCAGAGGGTATCCCTTTTATGCAGAGGGAGGTAAAATCATTATCATCGTTAGCAGCGATCAGCTTACCACCATCAGGGAGAGCATCTGCCGCCATAACCTTACGGTGTTCCGGCAGCACACATCCCTAGAGAGACATACCATTCTAGGCGTAACGCGTAAGCGATTATGTGGTAGAAGATAGTGAACCTTCAACCACATCTTCGCTTAACACCATGCGAGATACTGGTAAAATGCTAGCCTATCAGATATATAAAAAAGGATAAACGAAAAAAATCCATATCACCTACCTACTATGTAGTAGATAGATAGATGGTTTAGATAGGTACTCGTTAGCTGATGTTCTTATATGTATAACTGTTCAAGCTAAAAACAGACGTTTAACATCGGAAGCATTGTAATCAATTAAAACGTAACAGTGAGATAATCCAAAATCCTTTGTGAACAAAAACAATGGTCTCAAAGGCGGGTTATCTTTGCCACACCGTTAATTGCGCAGGCGCAGGTCCGTGAGAAACCTCCGAACAAGGAGTTGATATTAAACAACTAATTATGTAAATTACTTGAAATTGTAACTAACAAGTGCATTCGCAATGTGCTGCTCTCAAGAGGATGAAATATTGAGTTCTCTGAGGTTACGAAAGTGTTAAAATTCGTCATAATTTTACCTGTAGAGACTTTACTCATCAACTTCGGAGCACGTGGACTGAATGCTTAAAGAAAAATGTGAAAAAAACCCTTATCTATACACTATCTACTTTACGAAAGTAGCACTTAAAGCAATTTGTACATACTGATGGAAACCAGTCAAAATATTTACAGATAGGAGCAAAAAACATCCAAATCGACATATGCCACGCAGATTTTACGTAAACTACAGTTGTGAGAGAGTTCGGCTAGTTTGAACGAGTTGTAGAGATGGGAAGAGCTTAATTGTTTGTTCCTATGCAGTAACTGTACAATTATAATATTTGGATGACGACATCCTTCAAATTATTTATTTTTATTTTATATTTTATAAAATTAAATTTATTTTTTAGCGCAATTAGACCCGTATTACCTACAATTAAAATAAGTACATCAGACAATCTCTAGTATTATGTCGACTATATATATATACTATAATATACTGCGCCTGCTGTATATTCCAAAACGCAGCGAATTATTTTGGTGATTTTTCCCTTATTTTTTTTTTTTTAGTATGCTAAATTTCAAAAGGATCGGTCCGTCTCAAATTTTGTAAGCGATATACCTAATTATTCCTATTGATTGAACAAAAAAATCTTAATGGATCTTATAAAAGTATATGAACAAATCTGCATGACTGTACTGTTTAGAACTAAATAAGATCGTTTAAATAATTAAGATTGTTTAAAAACTAAAACAACCGACTTCCATACCCCACGTCAATTTCAAGTCAATTAAAATTCAAATGGGACCACTTCGGAAACATACACTACCGATTAAAAAAAGAAGCATTCATATCGGTTCACAATTGACGGAGTAATCGCGTAACAACAAACAAACAAAAAAGAAAAAAAAACATAAAGACGAATTGAGAACCTCTTTCTTTTTGGAAGTCGGTTGAAAACTAAAAGAACCGACTTCAAGTGCCGCGCTATCAATTTTCTGTACCAAGTTAGAGGTGTTTATCTCCATATCTCTGGAGATACTTGTCAGATCTCGATGAAATTAATATTATACTCTCCTTGTGATATCTACTTTCTAACAAAACATAATCATCAAAATCGGTTCATAAACGACGAAGTTATCCGCGAACACAAGCAGCGAACGAACATTTGAGGCAACATAATATTAGATCGTTTAAAAAACTAAAAAGAACCGACTTCAATGCCGCGCTATTAATTTTCAGTACCAATTTTGAGGTGTCTATCTCTGTAGATACTTATCAGACCTCAATAAAATTGCCATGGTACCACACTTGGTATATCTTCTTTCCAACAAAAAAATAATAATCAAAATCGGTTCATAAACGACGAAGTTATCCGCCAACAAACATAAATATATATATATACTTGTGGAAATTATATACTTGTGGAATATATACTGGTGGAATTGAGAAACCTCCTCCTTTTTTTGAAGTCGGTTAAAAATTAAAATTACAAGAAATCTTTAAAAAAGTTGAAGCTTTTTCGTAAATTCGATAAGGATGACGCATAACTACAAAATAGAACATTCTAGCGGGTCTAGATTAGTAGATTGCAACCAATTAAATCACTAACCTATTATTTGAGCACAATCTCAAACATGACGTCTAGCAAAATTTTAATTATGGCATCAAAAAAGGCAATTAAGATTCTTGTGGGTACTTAGCTATTATATAATTCACCTTCAACTGTTTTCACGCGTTTTGGTCTAGTAATGCATGGCCACGGAGCGTGGAATAGTTCTGACATTGCTTTGTCTGTGATTTCTTTATTATATGTAAGTTAGTTATGTGCTCACTTTGCCTACTGACCTAGTAATAACGCTGTGTTTGCGTAGATGAGCGATTAGACTATCTGGGTATATAAAATCAAGGGTTTAGCTCATAAACATTAGGTTATGGTAGAGAGCCCCTTGGCGTAAAGGATAGGTGGTTCGACTTCTATGTAAGAGGTCGTTGGTTCAATTCCTAGTACGGGTGTTCGTTCACAAGTGGACGGAGCATGTTAGATTGATGTTCCGCCTGACTTGCTAACAAAAAGTAGTTTACCACCATCACAAGTAACTCCTATTTGAATAAATTAATTCAGAGCTTTACTATAATATTCAGTGTAAATATGTTAAAACTAAATTTTTAAACACAATCCAAAATTTCATCGTACCGACGGGACTTAAACCCGCAACCTCCGGAATAACATGTTCCGGTGCTTTGCCGGTGCTACAATTTACAAAAATATAAAGTGTGAAACACTCCAAAGAAACAATGTTAAAACTACATTGTATTATATGTATGTATATGTATATACATTCTCTGTTATTCTGAAATGCCAATTTTAATTACTTAAAAATATGTAGAAAATATTTTTTTTTTATAAAACCTCTTTTTACACATAATTAGGCGCCAAGGGTGCTAACCACCAATACTGTGCGAGGAAGCTTAGACGCGCGCAGGGAAAGGAGAACCAATCAATGTATCACTTGTATTTTTTAACCACGGTCTGGTTGTAAAGGGCTTAGCAAAGCGAGGTCGTTATCGTACAAAACAAGATAAGTGTGTGGTGCGAGGATTTTCTTTTACTGGTTTTCTAGTACATCTCTGGTGGAAATGTTATCAGTCTCGCTACAAAGCCTCGCTGCACTCATTTTCGTAGCACATCTCAGATGGAAGATAAGCATTTATTTTGATTTTGAATATATAAACTAATCTAAATAGTAGTAAGAAGATAGAGTAGTGTAGTAAGTAGCTAGAATAGCTAGCGACGAGTATCCGAGTTTTAATTAAACATTATACTTTATTTATATAAACTTGAATCAAATAATTTACTCTGTAATAATCTTAGTTCTATTATTTTCTAAGAGGGAACGCGGGGTGCACTTTTCCATATAAATGTATTCCCCCGTTTTCTCCCTGGAAAATGCTTCTAGAGCAAAATTTGATTCTACAAAATATCAAGGTCTGCTGTGGCTACGCCTCTATCATTTGCTTTTTTTGACCAACCAATTGCTAAAAGAAATATAAGCTCTTTAATCTCATCATTAAAATGTTTATAGGGTCATATTTCTATTTGCAATTAGTTGGTGGGGCCTTGATATTTTGTAGAAACAAATTTTGCTCTAGAAGCATTTTCCAGGGAGAAAACGGGGGAATACATTTGTATGGAAATGTGCTCCCCGCGTATGCTTTTAATTTAAAAGTTACTTATCTCATCTCGCTTCAACATCTTTAAACCGATTTAGTTAAAATTTTTCGCAGAGTACACACATAAATAATTTAGGAAAATGCTTTAATAGCTACATGTCACTAATAAGATAAAAAATCGAAAGTGTGCTTAATTGTGCCACTATTTATAGAACCATTTTGAAAACAAGTCTACATATCAATACTTCTCATAAATATTAATGTTTCATTTGCTGAATAAGTATTTACATATTATGATGGTTTGATTTGTACTATTTATTATTCTGTGGCTTAATGCAGTCTCATTAATAGAATTCATTTCCGGTTCTTCACAATCGCGTAAGCATAAAAAGCATATTATGCGGAGGCATCATTAAGACCTTACGCAATTTAAAACAACTAACACGAGCCTATATAGTAAAACAACTGTTGTGTATGAAAGACCTTAATAACTATCTATTAATGTGCATATGATAAAACCTCAGTAAACATGCAATCAATAATAAAAAACCCGACTATTTAAAAACTAAAAAATCTATTTCACATCCTGTGCGTGTCATTTTGCAGAAGCTGGTTTGAGGTGTTTATTTCAATATCTCTGGAGATAACTAATCAGATCCTGATGAATATTGGGACCACCGCAGAAGTATTAATAAACAGTACGCGGCGGGAAATGGTGTACCGCTTATAAACCGCCAAAACTGTACGCTTTTAACAAACATCGCAATAAAAGCTTTCCCTTGTAAAAGGTTAATCATGGTCAGTTGAACAGACAACTCTGGCGACAAAATGTTTTTAAAATTATCATAACTTTAAATAATAATTTACTTAATTACTTGTCTTACTTATAAAAAGAGCAGGTTAAACTATTCAGTGCTTGCTCTGTCTACATTCAACGCGGAAATAATAAAAAATAAAACGAGGCAAACCTAAATTTAATCAAGCCACGCCTAAGAAACGTTTATACATTCGTAAAAGCTAATATTGGTGTCAATATACTTATAGCCAATTTAAATGTATAACTGCTTGCACTCCTCCTCCTTGCTTGCATGAGTTAGGTACAGTGGCAGAAAGTACTGAATATATACTTTGGATATCGCAGCCGCAAGCGCATCTTGTTTTATTTAAGTACTATCTACGTTTCAATAGATCTTTTTAGGGTTCCGTACCCAAAGGGTAAAACGGGACCCTATTACTAAGACTCCGCTGTCCGTCTGTCTGTCTGTCTCTCTGTCTGTCTGTCTGTCTGTCTGTCTGTCTGTCTGTCTGTCACCAGGCTGTATCTCATGAACCGTGATAGTTAGACAGTTGAATTTTTCACAGATGATTTATTTCTGTTGCCGCTATAACAACAAATACTAAAAACAGAATAAAGTTAAAGATAATAGAGGGTCCCCATACAAAAAACGTGTTATTTCGGCATTTCACGCCATCTATGAACGCTTAGTTAGGTAAATGTCCCATAGATGGCGTTATATTGAAATGTCGATCTCTAACACCTTTGATAGACCTTAGATGGCGCTATAAAAAATAAAATGTTAGTTAATTATCATTTTTTGCTGGCGAAAAATCATACTGGTATTTTTGCTCGATCTTATAAAATACTGTAGTATGGTATGGAACCCTACGAGTGCGAGTCCAACTTGCACTTGGCTAGTTTATTATTTAGATATTATAATCTCATTTTAAAATGATTATCCAAAGTTGATCTACTTTACTAGCAAATTAAAATTTACAAACGTACCGTATCGAGTATTTCTAAACGCACTTATAAAATACGTAATCAACATACCAATCTAGCCAAATTCGCTTCTGACTTCGAAAAAGATCGTCTTAATCATAATCATAGTCGTAATGAAGTGTTAATGAGCATTAAGAAATGATAGACATAATTAACGAGGGAAGATTTTGGAAGCTCGTTAGTAAGTTTATGGTAGCTAAAGATTAATTAAATACATCTTAAATTATTAGCTGCAAATTTTATTGATAGATTGCATTTGCATAACTATTATAAACTACTACTAACCTAAATATAGAAGTTACCCAAAGCAAAAAATTTGAATGAAATACAAGTTAAGTAATTTAGTTTGGTTCGAACAAGGACGTAGGATATAAAATGTTTGATTGAATTTCTAGATAACGTGTCTTTGTAATGTTTATCATTGGGCATTTTAAAACTTATTTTAGTTTAAAATGTATCGAAATCTAAACAATAATTAATTATTAAACAACAAACTTCTTTCTGTTTATTGTCTCAAAGAATAGCTTTTAGCTATAATACGTTGCATTGTAAGTACTCAGTTTTATATATATTACAACTTTGAAAAATGGTGTGAAAAGTGTTTATCCATATATATCTATATTTTGATCGAAAAGAGAACCTCTATACTATTTTTGATTACCCCAAAATAAAGATAGATAAGGTTAACCTACCTATAGTCACGGAATAATGAATAGTGCAAGTAATTGTATGTGATATAATCTGATCAATTAAGTAAATTATTAGAATTCTAAGATAACTAACAAAAGCACCGTGCGCCGTCAACCATGAAATACATACCTATTTATTGTGAGTCTAAAATTCAACCAATTTAATATTTCAAATCCACCAATTAAAAGTCACTCAGCGAGCTATGGAAATAGCTGTTCTTTGAGTGCCTATCTCTAAAGGATCGAATTCGAAATAAAGTCATCGGACAGAGAACCAAAGCTATCGATACAACTCAAAGGATTAGCAAGCTGAAGGGCTAGTTAAATCTGTCGTAGAACTGATAGCCATAGGGGTAGACGTGTTCTGGAGTGGAGACCACGGCTTAGTAAACGAAACGTAGGACGCTCTCCAGCTAGGTGGAGCTAGGTTGGATGATATATGCAAGCTAACTGGAAACAAAAAGCGGAAGATCAAGCTCAGTAGCGTGCCATAGAAGAGGCCTATGACAAACAGTGGGCGAATACTGGCTCTTCATGATTCATTATATTTTATTTTATTAATATATTTCAAGTATTTTTGTTTCAATTTTTTACTGAATAGCAACATTGACAATTACTTTGTTGTGAAAATTTAAAGGTCATTCCCATACATTTATTTGAACGTAAACGCAAACAGAGAGCTTTTGTCCGGGGGTCTGATTTTATATGTGACACGACACTATGATTCAAGATATAACACGCTTGCCTAGAAGATTAGTTCACTCGGGATTTGAAGACCTCAGATTGTAGGTAGGTATATATTCATATTCGATTTCAAACACACTCCTAAAATGATTCCAAATAATAAAAACAAAATACTACTTCCGTAAAATATCGCAGGTTTCTATCGTAAAGAACATGTACAGCTCGCTTTCGCTTTTTATTATAATAGTAAAATAGTAATAAAAGCTACTAATACATAAAATAAGTATGTGCTGTACGTGTACACAAGATTCTAATTATAATTTGTACCGCTATATCGAAAGTGGAAGTCTATATCTTTATTAAAACTTTCTCCATTGCAAACTATATTGTTCACATTTTTTATTTTTGTTACAATTTAAATTAATTCATTGTTATGTAAGTTGTTAGTAGGCTTGCGGGAGTTAGTTACTACTTTCGAGATACAATGATTGCATAGGTTTCACCATTTGATAAGTATAGGTTATATGACAGATAGATAGATACAAATAAATAGCCTTGCATTTTCTATCCTCCAAAGCCTATGTTTTTACCAACAGCATATTTTCTTTAAGCATCTGCATAATATAAAATAATTTATATTACACTAAAATTTGGTTTCGTTTATCATAGTGCGATTGTAAACTATATTGTTTTTGTGTTTCCTCAATTTCTTTTAATTATTATATTATAAAAATAACCCTAAATGAACATAAGCTAACAGAAGTGTAGTAAAATTGCATAATGAAATAATCGAACCGACATATTTAACGTTATAATGAAAATTATATTATACCTAATTACCTTTTCTTTGTGATTTCTTATTATATCACTCATAAAGTATGCACTGCAATTCCGTGATGCTATTCAACAAGTTTCAAGGAAGTAATTAACAAATCATAAAATTAAATAAACTATAAATAACTATACAAAAAATAATTATAATTATAAAGAGGTTCTTTTTATAAGCGTATTCGTTCACGTAGACTATTTGGATAAAGTTTTAAAGTTTGGTTGTGGAATATCGTAACTATAGTAGAAATAGATTCAACAACCTAATTTATCGAAGATTTTGGTTAGCCAAGTATTATTTTATTGTATTTTATTAGGTAAATAATAATTGTGTAATTAGTTTAGCGAGCACTGATTGCCACATCCGCGTATTTCTCGTCATAAGTTTATTTCACTGTAAGTATTTCAATATAGAATGTAATGAATGCAGCTAAATTTACAATTAGCATATTATATATATCCGCTACTAAGAGATTTTTGAATACTTAAATTATGTGGCAATATAATGCAAATTGTAGTTTATATTGGGCAATTATAAAGTGCGAGTACATATTATTATAATAATAAGGACTTGGGGAGATATATTCTATTAATGTTTACAAATACTTTGAATATAGGTACAGGCGAGTTTAGGCATCCGTATTCCGCGTCCGAGCATTCTCGGATGCAGAAATATATATACATATATATTCTGAACTCAATAACGTATTAATATGATATTTATTAATACGTTAAATATACAACTCCAATCCACAATTGAATAAAATAAATTTTAGTAGGTTTTCAATGTTACTGCACGTGATAAATATTAATGGCTCTATCTATCTTTTAAAAACCTAAACTAAAACTGTCAAGTTATAAAATTCATCAAAAAATTCAAAAAAAATTGTGTGTACTTATGTACACGCGTTAGAAGTTATACTTCTGTGGCGTATGGAAAAAAAATAACTAAAATACAGTAGTGATTAACTATAAATATTAAAATTAATCAAAAAGATTTTATTTAAATAAAAAAGGTTATATTAACGTAAAAATATGACGTTAAATATGACATATACAACTTGAACATAGTCATGCCACCTAGAACTAACTTCACGGTGTAGAATTTAGGTGTCGGTGTGCGCGCGCATCGTACCACCTAGAACTAACTTCACGATGTTAAATTTAGGTGTCGGTGTGCGCGCGCATCGTAAAAATTCACTCTCATCATTTTTCTCTATCGCGCCAAAAGAAGTATAACTTCAATAACAACAAGGCTTTCCAATAATTATCGCAGATCAAGATTTCAACTCAATATTGCATGAGCTGAATGCGTAAGCCCTGTGATTGCTAGGTACCATAAATCATTATCTCTCTAACTATCAAGATTCAGACGCTATGACGCTAGTCTAAATTACATTAAATGAACAAGCTTTAGTTACGTAAGGAAAATGCCTTTTAGCAATCAAGTAAGGTAATGTAAATCTGTTTGAAATTGATACGAATTCATTTAGAATAGGTAACAGGCCGTAACTTTAAGGTTGCCTCACGTTATTATGTGCAACTGTCTCGGATTTACATTGAATCAGTTTAGTTTTTTACTCTAATTTTCCGGTTGATATGTTAGGAATAGAATATGTGAGTAGCTTTAAAAGCGAATGTTATACATGGTGCAATATCTGCGGTCTTTGCTCTTATTCGCATAAAATTAGAAATTATCACAAATATTTAGTCAGCAATTCATTGGCCTAAGTGTATAAAATAAATAACTATATGTTTAATGAAATTCAACGTAGTTTTAGTCCAGTTATAGCTAAGGTGGACTAAATTCGGTTAAGTTCGGAGCGCAGCGGAAATTCATTTCAGATAATTTTACGAACTGGAAACGCACGTCTGATGAACTGACTTTTGACATGTGTTTTAAGTGTGACGTTCGACGTCTAGATGAAAGCTGAATGGCTCAATACCTTTTTTTTTTGTAAATTCAAAGCAATAAGTTATGTTTCTGTTATATCTATATATATTTATTTATTTCCAGAAAACAAATTTACAGGGGATACAATAGTTATGCCTAAACAATATATTTAAAGATGATTTGAACTTATCTATCTATCTATAATATTTTTTATTGAATATGATCTGTTTAATGTTATTTGACGTGTGTAAGTGCACATTTTTAATTTGCCCATATACTGAATAAATGCTTTGACTTTTGACTGACTCTACCTAAGCTTTAAAAGTGTGAATGTATTGTTCCTCATTTATGTCGGATGCTGTTGCGAATTGACGTGGTTGAATGCTACATTTTTTACCCTGAACCAATATCATTGCCATTGGGTACTCAGGAACTTACCAGCTTAGTGATGACTAAGCTTTAACTTTTTTTCTTGTGAATGATTATTCACAAAAAAAAGTCAAGCTCTTATATAAACTTATTATTGCATTTACATAGGTTTTATCTATTTTTTTTTATTTAAAGGTTTCAAACATAAAATCCTTAAAACTTAAACTCTTATAAGTTCACTCAAATATAAGCCTTTAAGAGCAAATCAATTTTTCACAACGAAAAACCTTTCTTGTCATACCTATGTATTTGCGACAACCCTAATACATATGTTAGATCTACCAAGTATATCACTTAAACGGACATGCTGTTACACTTAGAGCGAACTTGACTTGGCTACTAAGTACCAATTTAACTTGCTTTCTCTGTTTTCCGCTCCAACGGATGCAATTGTTACTTTCAGTTCGTACCTACAAGAAAAATCTTGATGCTTTTAGTCTAGACTCACGTAACGTGTTACGTAAAGGGTATGTCCGTTATAATTAGTCTGAGAAATTAAGTCAAGTGACTTTAAGTAGGTACTTACTTATGTAGCGTTTTACGTGTTTTATTAAGACCACAGAATATTAGAAGTGGCAAATAAACTTTATCTATTCTGTGACTAAGATTTATTGACACAGCGAAATAAATGTTGTTTTTAGGGTTCCGTACCCAAAGGGTAAAACGGGACCCTATTACTAAGACTCCGCTGTCCGTCTGTCTGTCCGTCTGTCTGTCTGTCTGTCTGTCTGTCTGTCTGTCTGTCTGTCTGTCTGTCTGTCTGTCTGTCTGTCTGTCTGTCCGTCTGTCACCAGGCTGTATCTCATGAACCGTGATAGTTAAACAGTTGAAATTTTCACAGATGATGTATTTCTGTTGCCGCTATTACAACAAATACTAAAAACAGAATGAAGTTAAAAATAATAGAGGGTCCCCGTACAAGAAACGTGTTTTCTTCGGCATTTCACGTCATCTATGAACGCTTAGTTAGGTTAGATCCCATAGATGGCGTTATATTAAAATGTCGATCCCTAACTCCTTTGTTAGACGTTAGATGGCGTTATAAGAAATAAAATGTCTGGAGTGGGTGGGTTCACGTCAATAGTACAATGGGTGGGGTGCAATACTAAATAGGAGCAACTCACATGAAAATATACTTATTTACGTCTACAAAATAATATGTACCATTGCTGAAAAGCAACATGCTCGTAATAATAAGCATAGTAACATTTAGTAGTACCTGCTCCTAGCAACTTCAAATCGTGCTATAACTTTAACCCTGAACTTTTTTCGCATTTACAATAGGTAGAGTTACAATAGGTACCTTTTCCTACTACATAACCTTTGAGATCATTTCTATCATATGTTACTTATAATTACAGTTAGATTGAATAATATTGATGATCGTGCATCATTGTTCTAAACCCCATTGTTTTAGTTACCCACATGCAGAGAACCATATTGTATCAGTATACGACCTTATTGTCTGCCATTATTTTGAGAGGCTTTTCGTATGAATGTTATTTATTTCAGAACCTACCTTGGATATGAGTAACTATTAATATCACCGTAAACTGAATGGTTTTCAACCGACATCCAAAAAGAAGGAGGTTCTCAATTGGTCTGAATATTTTTTTTGTATGTATGTTACCCGATGACTCCGTTAATTGTGAACCGATTCGAATGATTCTTTTTTAATCGGTAGGGTACGATTCCGGGGTGGTTTTATTGTAATTTCATCGTGATCTGATAAGTATCTCCAGATATATAACGATAAACGTCTCAAACTTGCTACTGAAATTGGACTCGCGAGGCATGGAAGTCGGTTGTTTTAGTTTTTAAACTATCTTAATTATTAGTCGTAATGATAGGTAGGTACTCATATTATTTAATAAGCAATTAAATTAACGGTGAATTGAATTACGGAAAAACTGTGGAACTACAGCAATCTCTTCTCTAAATGATTTGATCGCGATCGTCTCAGGCTCGAAGAGATAATGCCTGATAATAAATTAAAATTAAATGTGTCATGTACAGGCGGTATAAGATATAATGCACTTATACAGTCAATAGATATTTAAATAAATTCACATCGCTGTAGTTAAAATTTATAAAGAAAACGTGATCCAATAGTTTGACTTAAACGATATAATTTTACCAAACATAATTATAATTATTGTATCTTTGATTGTAGTACCAAGTATCTCACGTAGAATTTTTATCACAAAGGGCATGATTTAAAAATATTTTCTTAGCGTTTGACCACTATCTCGCCTGGTGTAAGTGATGATATGGTTGATGATGGTGAACACGCCCGGGCCAAAGACGAAAGGGCCCGATGGCGTAATCGGGAGAACGGTCGGCTTTGATGCCGTGGTACCGAGTTCAAACCGCCGTGCACCAATGGATTTTTCTATCGAAAAATTTATGTGCGCTTCTCACAGTGGCCCTCCGGTGAAGGAAAACATCGTTAAGAAACCAACAACCCCCGCATGGTGGTAGGACACTATCTAGTGTCCGCCTGGCCAGCTACCACCCTCAAGTTAGAAAATCTGTCACCAAAACATCTAATGTGTTCCGGCAGCTATCCTTGAGAGCCAGTTCCCATTCTAGGCCTAGCGTGCTTACCATCTTCGACCGCATCATCACTTACCGACAGGTGAGATAGTGGTCAAACGTTAGCCTATAAAGTATATAAAAAATAAAAATAAAACACTCTAGTTAGCCCTAGAATACTTTGACTCTCAAGGACTGAGTGCTGCTGGAACACCGTAACGTTATGGTAGCAGATTTTCTGAGATTTCAAATAAATCAAGTAGTCTACATACGAGTTCAGAAAACTAGATAGATAGATAGATAAACTCTTTATTTGCACACCAAAAGAACAGAAACAATTTAAACAAAATATACTCTAAACTTATAACTATAGCTATGCAAAGGGCGGTCTTATCGCTTAGAGCGATTTCTTCCAGACAACCCAATAGTAAAAAAGAAAACGAGACTGTGACGGACGGTGGTGTATCAATATTGAAATAAAATCAATAAATATGCTTACAAACATAAAAACAAATGTCATACTATACATTACACATAAATACACATACATACATAATATATATATATATATATATATATATTCATATATACATACATACATACCTATCTTTAAATATTAAATAATAATATATATCATACATATAATAATAAAATACACTGTAGCATACCAATACAATGATTGAGACTACCAATTATTAACATAGAACACAATATACCTAGCAATTTAGTGGAGACTGGCAAGATAGTGTTTATATAGTCGTTCCTTAAAGGTCTGAGGAGATGGAGATTGTCTGATTTCGACTGGTAAATCATTCCAAAGGCGTGCAGCCTGTACCGAAAACGATTTATCGAGAAAAGATGTTGAATGAGTAGGTATTTGTAACGTTAGATTTTCTAATGACCTCAACGTTAATGAGTGCTGTGAATGTAAATATTCAAAGCGATCTTTAACGTAGCGCGGGGAAGCGGGATTGAAAAGTATACTGAATAAGAGAGAGAGAATGTGAGTATTCCGGCGAAGTCGAATAGGAAGCCACTTGAGCTTATGTCGAACTACAGTAAGAAATATTATACATGGAAAAAATATAACACAATAGCAATATATAATCCGTTTTGCAGGTACTTATCAGTAACATTAAGATTTTCATAGTGGGTGCAACTTTGCAATGTTGCACTAACTAAACTTTAATCAATCACCGCCAACAGGCTGTCTCGCAATTTATGTAGAAATGTATGTATGGCTAATTATGATTTCCTAAACCCATTACTTGGTACTCGGCGGTAGGTTCATTCAAAGTTTTAGGCGCTAAGTATTAACAAATGCTAGGATTATAGAGGGTGAAGTATCTAAGTCTGTAAAGCATCATGAAGGGCAATCGACGCATCAGCGGGCCGCTGATGTTGAAAATGTCTATAGGTGAGCACCTTCTATCAATTGGGCAGTCAGCTTAATTGCAGCCTTATATATATTGTAGTGGTAGAACTTCTGCTAGTCTAAATAGATTCATTTTCAGTTTGAATGACTGACATCGCTATTGACATCTATCCAGTGAAATTACAAGGCATGTGAGACTTAACATCTTCATGTCTTGAAGTAATATGCGTAGTGCAGTGACATGCAAAATTCAGGCTATCCACTATCCAGAATTTTGCATGCCACTGTAGCTGTTATAGTTAAATGTCATCGCTTACCATCGGGCAAAAAAAAGCAAAAAGGTGCGGGGTAGTGTAAAGGTACGGCCACACCGCGGCATCCTGCGATCTGCGGGCACGATCTTAGTACTTTTCAATTGTTTTCTGATCGCGTTTGGCGTGAACCTGTAGATACAAATACTGCTGCGCTATCTGATCGCCGCCTAGATCGCGCACGCAGGACGCTGTGGTGCGTCCGTACCTTAAGGCTGTGGCGAAGCGTCGTAAGGAACCGTTGCTATAGAACGCCAGGTGTTACAAATTATAATACCGGCTTTTTTTCGGAAATAGAGCGCTTCTGACTATTTTGTGTAAAGGAAACGCTTACATTAGGTTAAAACATAATCTCACGTCTAATATAGTTATTGTCCGTGACACACGAGGCGTTTTAACATAAGGTCTTTGATTATCTAAGTGGATAATCATAGCATAAGCATAAGGTATGTTAGTAAGAGAATGGTAAACGTGAGAGAAGTATAATCGTAAAGTAATGCTAGTTTACCGCACCGTCGGCGTAAATTAAATACAAAATAAATCGAATATTGAATGAATTAATAATTTATTAAGATCAAAATTTACGAGTAATAAAAATACATTTAGATTACATATCTAAAAAAAATAATGTAAGGTGTAAAGGTGGTCCGTGGACTCCACACTAGGATATCCTGTGTCGTGGAGGCCAGTTCTTCCTGACAGACTAGATCTTCTTCTACTACTTCTTCCTAGATATAACTATGTCTTTTATAATATTAGCTATTCAACCACATAGACCACACTTCGTATCGATCTGGGCAGTTATAAATATAAATTAGGATAGGAAGCAATAACACTTTTTTTTAATATTTGATGGGCTAGTGTTTGGCTACTATCTCGCGTGGTGAGAAGCGATAATATGAACGACATTTTTATTTTTGCAATAAAGATTACTCGCAATCAGGGTTGCACATTACTAGTATTCTTGTTAACTCCTCCAACTAAGCTAAATATGCTTGTGTCTGGAGTGGGTTCACGTCAATAGTGCAATGGGTGGGGTGGGATCGAACTCACGACCTCTAGATCGCCAGTCCGACACCCTATTCATTGGGCTATTGCCGCCTTCAAAAAATGGTTAACAGTTCACAGAACACGCTAGGCCTAGAATACTCTGACTCTCAAGAGCTGTGTGCTGCTCTCGCTTAGATGTCAAGCAATACATCCTTTACGCCAACAGGGCAAGCAAAACTAAGAGTTTGTTTCTAATCTCAAATTGTTTCTTCCTCTGACAATTAAATAACTCTTCATCACTGATGGAATACCTGCCAATACCTATGACTCGAATAAAACAAACTTCATATAATGAACCATTAACTGAAATACACGAGATATCAATTAACTATGTAGTACCGTTGGGAACTTTGACCGTAACTAATCCGACTATTGTTCGATTAGACGCGATCAGGGGGTTACCACAAGGTCTACACCATTCTATCTTATATCTATTTGAATCTTCCTATGCTGAAGAGAGCAAGCTATATAGCAGCAATTTCTCTCTCTCTTTTAAGTGTTGTGTTACATCGCAAAATTGCAAATAACGGAAAAATAAAACCCGACGACGAAAAAGTTTAGGTAATGTCACTCGGACCATATTAACGAATCGATTATACCTCATTTGTGACAACTATGAATAGTCGGCTAAAACATAACATTTCCTTTTAGCTTCGGTGTACTCAGGTAAAGTAAGAATGTTTTAGTGTATGCGTTAGTATGCCTGGTATCCGAACCGTTTTCTGCTTGAGTTGCTACCAAAAAATTACATAACGCCATAAAGGAGAAAATCTGCCGCCATAACCTTATGATGTTCCGCCGGTACACAGCTCTTGAGAGTCAGAGTATTCTAGGCCTAGAGTTTAGTACCTAGTACCTTTGACCACCAGGCGTGATAGTGGTCAAACGCTAGCCTATAAATAAAATATAAAAAAACTTCCGCAAAGATCGATAGCTTTATGAAAGCTTTTTTTTACACAACAAGATACAATAGTGTACAAAAGCTATAAAGTACTAATACTTATTATGCACAGTGTGCTTAATTGGACAACATTAGTATAAGCTTAATAATACCTCTATTACTTCCTAATAAGTTTTCAAATGTTAAGTGCAATACAAGATATAGAGTTTATTAAGTATAAGTAACAGCTTTTAAATAATTTCTAGGATCAATAACACCAAATACATAAAACACCGTCTTAGAAAGACTAATTATTTTATTACGACTTTTAACATAAATTATAGTGATTACTTTTTTTGGCGATTTTAGTTAAAAACAATTAATTTCTAAACGATTATCATATTATTTTCAATGAAATTTTGTTGTTGAAATAACAGTTTTAAGTTGATGAAATAACAGGCAATCAAATTATTTTAAATGAAAGCCTTCGCCGTCGGCCAAATTATAAACCATACAATTAATAAACTATATGGAATGTAACTACGGCAAAGTACATTGTAACCATACAAGTAACCAGCCATGATTTAAGTGCAGCCATTAGAAACGGTGTCTCTTATAAATAGACAATAAATAAGCCTTCAGGCTAAAGCCGCGGCTGCCCGGCTGCTCAAGTGCTCACAAATGAGTTTTGGTGGCATGTTTATACAGCTAATGGCCGGGTTTCCGACGGAATTATAACTATACACAATATTGACATACCAAACACAGAGTTTAACTTAGTTGTGGCCCATAATTTTGTTATATCGTGTATTCAAAACAATTTTTGCAATTGCTAGAATTCAAATTCGTAAGGATTGAGCAGAGCGTCTCAAATATCGTTGTAATTCCAAAAAATCACTTGAAATGCTCTTTAATTAACACAATTTAATTCGCAAGGTAGCCTAACAAATTTGCGCTCACCAATGTTTACCTATAAGGAAATGAAAGAGCGCGGTTCAAGGCCTAAGCTAAAAACGGAATTAAAACCCAGCAAAAAATTATATTATCCAATCAACTTTAAATGGAGCTAAAAGATAATGTTGAAACTGGCAATGTTTGTATCTGAATGCATAATGTTCAATTAATGCCTAGAAACTAGATCGAGGAAGTAAAAGTCCTTTAACTTAAGGACGTAAGACCGGAGTCCCTGGCGGTTACGAAAATATCGTGACAACACAACTGGCGGTTACCATTAGATCAGGGCCCACGCTTAACGGATTTGCATTAACGCACCTGTTACCTGTTACCAACAAGACCGAGCGTGCGACTTATCTCATAATCACAAGCTATATTGTCTCGTCGATACCTTCACAATTTACAGTACGCTACACTCATATTAAATGGCCGAGGTATGCCATAAAATCTATAATCACAACTTTATAAATCTAATCCAAGCTTAATGTTTATGCATTTAACTAAAGTTTATGCATGATTAACTTTGAGTCAAAACCATATTGCACTCCCGACAGTCAATGGTAAATTGAATCTCATGGTCTCTCTGAAAGTAGAACGTGAGAAATTCTATTATCGAATATTACGAGGTATCCTTGAGATCCAATCTGTAGACTATAACATTTTATACACTTCAATATTGTGTAATTAAGACAATTCGATCTCAAAAAAAATGCGTTAATAAGGTCCAAATATTTGTAGAGCGGCACGACCTCCGCGGTAACCTTCTGGCTAGTAGCCCTGTGCTTGTAATCTGATTGTTTGTTGTTTTTGTTTCAGAAGCCCTAAACTCTGCCGATGACCAGTCGACTTCGGCGTCATGGTGGCAAGCTGGCACAGCGACACCTTTCAGAGATAGTGGTAGTAGTAGCGTATTCTCGTCCACACACGGTCTAGTCCAGACTCACCCGAGTGACAGCGATCCTTTCGGGTCCTTCGGTGGAATCGGCAGCACGAGCGGTCCCTCATCGAACCCATTTGCGTCGAGCGGCAGCGGTCCGCTCAGCGGTGGAATCAGAAACAATCCTCTGCCAGTCTTGGCCAGAAACGCTAACGGAAGGACCACTTTGAAGCACTTAGATTTCACGAGCAGTGCGACAGCTGAGCTCAGAAGAAACCCAGCTTTGTCTGCCCCCGATGAGTGCGCGAGGGCTTGCCGTGAAAATGAACCCCCGAGGATTTGCTACTATCACTTCACTCTTGAGCTGTACACTGTTTTGGGAGCGTAAGTACAATTTATAGTGATCTATTTAAAAGTAATCTAGGTTTTGTTTTTGTATGTACATAATACCATTTGAAGGTAACCCAACCGTACGCCTACAACTAATTACCTGTTAATTACAATAAAGCGAGTGACATTGCGCACAAGGTGGCTTAATCGTCTTTCACAACACGAACAATAAGGTTTCCACTCTAGTAAGAAATTAATAACCGTTTTTGTCCGGAAGAGGCTATTTAATCAAACTATAATAATGCCAGCAGATTTTGAATTAGTTTTAATTGTTGAATTAATTGTAGAATGTTTATTTTAGGTAATATTTGCGTCATGACTTACCAAATTTTTTTGTGTAATCGCAGCATCACCACGAGAGATAGTATCTGAAAAAATGTAGCACTCACGTAAATCGTGGTTAAGCGACCCATCGACCGACTTTTTTGCTTCGCACATTTCACGCTTTGTTTCACACCAAGTGCCGACTGCATCGGTTTCAATGCCGCACTCAGGTACAAGCCAACTGATCCAAATTCCGCGGGCACGTAATTGATAGGTGACGACAGAACTTATGCAAACAAACTCTATTTCAACGTGAAGCCTCAGGAAGCAGTGGTGTAATGCGACATTGATAAGGAAATAGAGTTATTTTAAAACTTATGTCATTACTTTGTAATGTTTTATCAGCTGTTGATACCTAAATCGTGTGCTCGATAAATACTCTCATCACCATATTTACAACCTAATTTCACTGACTCAGACTAATAAGTGCTTCATAATTAGGTCAAGGCAGTAGATTAACTTTTAACTGTTTCTTTTCCAGTGCTTGTCAAGTATGCACACCCAACGCGACCAACGTTGTATGGTCTCACTGTCAGTGCGTGTTGGCTGACGGCGTGGAGCGGGGAATCCTCACAGTAAACAGAATGTTGCCCGGACCTTCCATCCAAGTCTGCGAAAACGACAAGGTGGTTATTGATGTTGAGAACCACATGGAGGGCATGGAAGTCACCATCCATTGGCACGGAATCTGGCAGAGAGGCTCGCAGTACTACGATGGTGTGCCGTTTGTGACACAGTGCCCTATTCAGCAAGGAAACACATTCAGGTACATATTTATTTTACATGTTATCATATAACAAATTACTCGTTCGTCATTATACAGAACGTGTAAAAAGATTGAACTTGTATAAAATATCTTATAATGTCAATTATCAAATTTCAGGTACCAATGGCAAGGAAATGCAGGTACGCACTTCTGGCACGCTCACACTGGTCTGCAGAAATTGGACGGTATCTACGGCAGCATTGTCGTCAGACAGCCTCCTTCTAAGGACCCCAACAGCCACTTGTACGACTACGATCTAACGACCCACGTCATGCTCATAAGCGACTGGCTTCACGAAGACGCCGCCGAGAGATATCCAGGCAGATTAGCCGTCAACACCGGACAAGACCCCGAGTCTGTTCTCGTTAACGGCAAGGGACAATTCAGAGATCCTAACACCGGATTTATGACCAATACTCCTCTGGAAGTTTTTACCATCACCCCCGGAAGGAGATATAGGTTCAGAATGATCAACGCTTTCGCGTCCGTATGCCCGGCGCAGGTCACATTCGAAGGCCACAACCTGACAGTAATCGCCACCGACGGTGAACCAGTCCAGCCCGTGCAAGTGAACACCATTATTTCGTTCTCAGGTACGGAAAATACTAGGAAGCGATAAAATCGCCAGTCTTACAATACACTAACTTTCCAGCAACATTACCTCGCTTCTCGAGCAACTGTAACGTAATTGAATCCGCAATTTCATTGTTTTAGCATTAGTACAGCTCGCTAGCACTGATAACAGTCGACTTTTTTGAATTATTCGTGCAAAAAATTGGTATTATTTAACTTGTAATCGGGCGTGGGTCTTGTAAAAGACACGCCTTTGGTATGTTGTAATCGTGTAGGTATTCAGCAAAGTAGTGCACCCACTGAAGCATGGACGATTGTATAATGTCGGGGCTTCCTCTTTTACAGTGATTATTAATTTTCTAGAGTTAATGTGAGTTAATGAAGGTTTCGCGGAAAGAAGAATGTCGGGTTTGATAATTTGGTCGGGCATGTTTCAGGTGAACGCTACGACTTTGTAATCACAGCGGAAAAAGCCCCCGGAGCTTTCTGGATCCAGGTCCGAGGTCTGGGAGAGTGCGGTATTAAAAGAGCTCAACAGCTGGCTATCCTTAGGTACGCGAGAGGACCGTACCAACCATCATCTCCTCCGCCAACTTACGACGTCGGACTCCCACAAGGAATCGTGAGTATTCACCGGACTCACAAACCTGTATGATACATGTACACGTAGAGTAGATTGAATACAACTTAGTGTAAATATACAACTATATGAAATTCCAGTAGCAACTTATGCTCGTATCTTGTGAATACCTGTCGGCATTAACTGGCGGAAATTGCAAAGTGGAATTCCACCAGCCTAGATTAAACTGAGCTCGACTGTCAACCCGCTGAATCGTTGCTCAAACTTTAATACCAGGCTCAATATGAAAGGTATTTTGTACGCCGATTAAATTATGCTGAAAAATATTAAATTATAGGTGTCGAAGAATTAGACCATGTACAGCTTACATCGACTACCGGTGTAGCGACCGGTTTGTAAATATCTTAATACCTCGCCTTACAAGGCCGTCGATATATTTTGTAGCGATTTAGTTACACTCCTAATTTTCTTAAGTAGCAATTCACTATTCTGTGGCAATTATACGTCGAGTTTCACTATTGATACAGCGAGTGGAGTAGTTGTTAGTGGTAGATAATGTAAAGCACGTATTTTAGTAATTGCACGAAACTTTCTCCCACTAACCATCCAGGTCATGAACCCACTGGACGCCAGATGTAACATTTCAAGGAACGACGCGATTTGCGTCAGTCAGCTGAAAAACGCGAAGCACATCGACCCCGCCATCCTACAAGAGAGACCTGATGTAAAGATCTTCTTGCCATTCAGATTCTTCGTGTACCGACCGGAGATGTTGTTCCAGCCGAACACCTACAACAGATATTTAGGTAAGCTATACTTAATTTTCACTCTCAAAATAATGTATCTGGACTGAAATTACTTAAATCTTAATACGTATGTTTAAATATTCGAAACACAAAATCATCTATACTTCAACTGACTATTTCATCCGCAGTGGCTCCCGGAGGTGATCACGTAATAAGTTTAATTGACGAAATCTCATACATGTCCCCACCCGCGCCATTGCTCAGTCAATACGATGATATCAACCCGGAGCAGTTCTGTAATGGAGACAACAGACCAGCCAATTGCGGACAAAACTGCATGTGCACACACAAAGTCGACATTCCGCTGAATGCTGTTGTAGAAATAGTACTCGTTGATGAAGGTATGCTTATTAAATAACTTACATAAGAAAACATTGCTTCGAATAAAATCGTTGCTGCTTGAATTTAATTCTTAAATTTTAACAAAATATGCAATGCATATGCAATTAGATAGTTTTATTGCTTCTCGTTCAGCTTTAACAAATCAGATATATTATTTTTGTTATAATTGTTCATAATTGCAATTTTTCTTTCAGTCCAAATTGCGAACTTATCTCATCCGTTCCACCTTCACGGGTATGCGTACAACGTTATCGGTATCGGCCGATCCCCTGACCAGAACGTGAAGAAAATCAACTTGAAGCACGCACTTGACTTGGATAGGAGAGGTCTGCTCCAGCGTCACTTGAAACAGGGAGACCTTCCTCCCGCGAAGGACACGATCGCTGTCCCTAACAACGGCTACGTCATCCTCCGTTTCAGAGCAACCAACCCTGGCTTCTGGCTAATGCATTGCCACTTCTTGTTCCACATCGTCATCGGTATGAGTCTCGTGCTCCAAGTGGGTACTCAAGCCGACCTACCTCCAGTCCCGCCCAACTTCCCAACTTGCGGCGACCACCTCCCCCCCATCCCCCTCCACTAACCCCGTTCCTAGATTGCCCTCACTTGTGCAAAACTAAAAAGCGAAGTTAATGTTAACTAAGTGTAAATTTATGCCTGTTTTGTGTGATGTGTCCGGCGGATTCGAAGTGCTCGATTCCGCCGCTGTGTTTAATTTTTCGAATGTATCAACGGGAGATTTTGATAGTTTGTGTTTTTTTTTAATTTAACGGCGTTACATGACTAAACGTTTCATGAGTTGATATCTATATTTGTTTAAATGCCATATACGGTGATATTTTTCTTAATCAAATATCGAATTAATAATTATGTCGCCCTTATATGATCGCTCGTCGAGGCTCTTCTAATAGATATTATTATTTACTTCGCATAAAGAATAACTTTTCTTGAACGTGAATTTGACTTTTATGTCCTGAAACTAACAACTTGCCATTATATTATTCACCAAGGATATTTATTACTTGTATATATTTAAAATTACTTTTAAGGACATATATTTTTAGATATATAAGATAATTGGATCAGATTCTTCCACTAGTATTGCATGCATCACAATAGTATGTAAATAAAAATATGAAAGTGTGTTAATATGCATATATCACTACATAATTATACCCAGACTATACCATACATTAATCTATAAAGCAATATAATCACAAATCTTTTGAATATACTTCAACGCTACGATCATGAATGTTACCAGTTACCAAATTTATTTTAAGTCTCAATATACTTGGACAGTGATAGTGCCAACAGAAGAAACTTAAGAAGTTATATACCATAGTAATATTTTATATTGGCATACACTAGTCTATATGAAAATGCTAATCTTATTTGCATATAACTTTGTTGTGGAGAAATACGAGTAAATAATTAAAGTGTTATAATAACAAACGCTGGCAGCGAAAATAATCTTGCCGAAAATAAGGCAAATAAAATTAACGATTTATTTGTAATTTTGTAGAAATAAGGTGTACATTTTTATACCATTTAATAAAATATTTGAAAAATATTGACATAGTTTGCTTTAACCTTACACAGTGAGTTTAAGTGCACCGTAATATTTTGTATATATAATATAAGTAGATTTGTATACATACTTTTGGTTGACTTTTAGCTAGATGAAACTTTAGTAGCAGTTTTAAAGGGTTTAGAGGATAAATCCCACTCACCACTCAAGGAATCAAGGTTGTAGTAATTTTCCTTTTGTATTTTGGTGGTTGAATTTGCTTATACATTACGAATATGTTACTATTGAATAAGCTGGTAAAAGGCAATATCTACTTCAGACTTCCCCTAACCAATTATATTGAGGCCCATATAAAATCAACTTCGTTTATAAGTAAATATAAATTATTTGTTTAACAATCGCTATGTATTCAATTTAGTTTCTCCAGTTTTTGCTACTAAACTAATATCAATAATCAAATTAAATTAACCATTGCATACAATACGCGAAAAGTATCTATGCCAATATTCAATAGTAACAAATACATGCTTTGACCATCTTTGAAACCATATTGCAAATTCTAACTGACCATTTTTATAGGTGATGAACCCGCTAGACGCAATATGCAATGTGAAGAGGAACGACGCTGTTTGTGTCAGCAACATGAAGTCAGCAAAGCCAGTGGACAAAGCCATATTGCAAGAAAGACCTGATGTCAAGATCTTCTTGCCTTTCCGGTTCCACTTTTACAAGCCGCAAGAACTGTTTAAGGAGAACACTTACAGAAATTTCTTAGGTAAGAAATCGTATATTTCCCTCAAGAGGCGCAAATATAGTCGTTTAGACAGCTGTTACCATTTTGTGCCTTTTGGGGTTTAGTCTCTTGGATTGTGGGACCGGGTGGGTGCATACAGTATTTTAAGGCCTCTCCGGACGTCTGATCTAAACGACACGGAACCGAAATGCTTGCCTTTATTTAGCCCAGAGAATATTTAACGGGGGATTACAGCTAGCATTTTGGGAACTTTACCTACTGGTAATTTTTTTTTTTACTTAATTTTGTTTTTCATTTGTTTTGTTCAGGTTTTATTTTCATTAGGTTTAATTATAATTGTTTATATGTAGTTTCAACCGACTTCCAATAAGCAGGAGGTTCTAAATTCGTCTGTATGTTTTTTTTTGTATGTTACACGATTTTTCCGTCAATTGTCAATCGATTCGAATGATTATTTTTTTAATGATAGGGTACATTTCCAAAGTGGTGCCATTGTAATTTTATCGAGAACTAATAAGTCTCTCCAGAGATGTGATGATAAAAGTCTCAAACTTGCTACAGAAACTGATTGGCGCAGCATGGAAGTCGGTTGTTTTAGTTTTTATACTATTTTTATTATATCTGTATATTATTTGTTGTGTATAAAACTAAAATAAATGTTTATTTATATAAATGGCTTTGAGTCATAATTAAAACTCTTTGACGCGGTTTGCATGACAATCCTTACTAGCATTTTGTGACCTCTAAAATGCAATAAAACGACTGGCAACGTTTAGTGCTCGTATCTGGCACAGCTAAAAATTAAGACTATTAGGAATTAATTAAAACATCTCGAAGAAGTAGTTTACTCGGCTATAGAAGGGTTATTATTATGATCGGTATGTATGATGTATGTTCATCTGGTTTGTTCTCTCATTGCTTTTAAGCTCCTTATCATAATTTGAAAAATTAGGTACCTTTGGTTGGCAGTAGGTAAATAGATAGATACTTTTGTATGATGCTTCTCAAGTTCGAATAAATATCGGTTACGAGCCCTGTATGGAAGCCTTATTGGCTAACAAAATATAATTATAAATTTCCAACCCTGGTAGTATTTAGATCGATAGCGATTTGCGTATGACGTTTGTTGCGTAGAACGTAATGCATATCTCTATCTTATTAACGTTTTTATGACAGAAAAGAACGGTGTAGTAGATATCTTGAAGAACCTACCTTAGTGAATGAGCCAAAATGTAGGTGCAAAAAAACGTATGAAATTTCAAGGTTCTCTTCCCTTTCCAGTGGCTCCCGGAGGTGATCACGTCCTCAGCTTAGTAGATGAGATCTCATACAGCGCGCCACCATCCCCGCCTCTCTCACAGATGCATGAGCTCAATTCAGATCTGTTCTGCAATGGAGACAACCGGCCTCCCAACTGTCCAGTTGACTGCCGCTGTACGCATATGATAGATGTTCCTCTCAACTCCATCGTTGAAATCGTGCTCGTTGATGAAGGTAAGAAGGTTGAAGAAGTGAGGTTTTAATTTAAGGACAGAATCAGTTAAAGAATTAAGCACGATCGCATACTGTAGGGCTATTCTGTAAGCTATCTCGACAGCGGAATCCGCGGTGAGATTTGAATTTCGTACTACGAAACTCAACCGTATTATGATCGTGATAAGATTGAATTTCGTAGTATGAAATTTGAATCTCACCACGGATTCCGCTCTCGCGATAGCTTACAGAATAGCCTAGCTGATATATATGTGGTCGTGTATCATCACAAGTAGAAGCATAATTTTTTTTTAAATTTATGATATAAGGTAACAGGACAAACACGACGCTCGCCTTATGGTAAGCGATAACGTCTACCTATTACAGTTACAGCAGTATGCAAAATTCTGGAATGCCAGAATTTTGCATGTCACTGCACTGCGCCTATCACCTTGAAACATAAAGACGTGATAAAGATGTTGTATCTCACATGCCCTGTAATTTTACTGGGCACCTTGCTATTTCTACCGAAAAACATTCCTATTTCACGTCTGAAAATTAATTGGCAAAGTGGTAATTATATCGATGTTTTGCCTGACTTGCTACCAAAAAGTAACTTGTCACCATAAAGGAGAATAATCTGCCGCCTTACGGTGTTCCGGAATCACTTGAGAGTCAGAGTATTCTAATCCTAGGGCCTAGTGTGTTTACCATATTCGACCACATCATTGCTTACCACCAGGCGAGATAGTGGTCAAACGATTGCCTATAACATATTTTAAATAACCAGCCAAGTGCGTGTCGGGCCACGCGCAGTGTATGGTTCCGTAGTAGCCTGTTATTCAATGCAAGTCTTTACCCGTTATAAACAAGCAACTAGGTCACTTTAAAGGATTTATTCTAAGGATTTTGTATTTGGTACAAAATTATCCTACACCCAAGTTCAACGACTATTACTGCTAAACTAATACAGTTATCATAACCGCTATAATTTTCCTTTAAAGTTCATGAAATGCGCTATTATCACGAATTTTTCCAGATTTTTCAAGCCAGCAGTTTAGCTTTTAGAGGGGGGGGGGGATGCCCTACTGGAACAAAAATTTGCACTTTAAAGTTTAATAATTCGTAAATGGAGCATTCCATCGAAAATGGTATTAGCAATCCTTAAGTCATTTTAAAAAAACCTATTCAGCGATACCCCACACGATGGGGTAGACGATGAAAAAAAAATTCATCCCTACTTCTCTCATAGGGGGAGCTACCCTAAAAAAAAAATTTTTCAAAATTTTAATTCAGCACTTTGTCGGCGTCATTTATTTACATACCCGCACAAAATTACAGCTTTCTAGTATTAACGGTCTCTTAGCAAAACCTCGGACAGACAGACAGACGGACATGACGAAACTATAAAGGTTCCTTGTCAGGACTACGGAACCCTAAAAATGAAGGTCCACTTCAGAAATTTAATTTACGAATTGCAGAATATGTTCTTATTTGATCCTTACAAACATAGTATCTTTCCATATGCAGAATGATATAATTTCCTACAAATCAGCTAAAGAGACAATGAATTCATAATCTCTGCTTGCAATTTAATCCTGACTAGTTAACGTCTATGCCAACAATTATTGATGATACGTTGTAATTATTATGCAAATATGAGGAACAGGTGGTGAAATAATACAGCGAAACTCTGCAGAGCTTGTTGTGATTTAAGATTGGACCGTAATCTAAATCCCAATCGATGTACAGTATTATTGTTTCTGTTATTCCAGTTCAATCGCCAAATCTCTCGCATCCGTTCCACTTGCACGGCACATCGTACAGCGTGATCGGTATGGGCCGTTCTCCCGACAAGAACATTAAGAAGATCAACTTAAAACATGCTCTGGATCTGGACCGGCAAGGTCTGCTCCACAGGCAATACGACTTCCCTCCGCTGAAGGATACCCTGGCCGTGCCCAACAATGGATATGTCGTGTTGAGGCTCAAGGCTGATAATCCAGGTGAGGACATCGTTACCAATTATCTAGTCGTACAAACAGTTTAGTTCACCTACTGTTCATTATTTCTAAAACTGCAGCTGCACTTGAGAGTAGGTACTCCTTTATTTTCTGACTCTTCTATCACTACTAATAATACAAAATAGAATTTAATTATTATGTTCAGTTAATTTACTTTATATCTAGATTTCTCATGGTAACAGGCGCTGTACCATGACGCGGGTATCTTCTGGTCTTGCGACTTATACTATAAATAATGTGTTCATTTTTAAGATTCAACCTATTCGTTCTCAAAATACTAAATAAAACGCAAGCACTTAAACATAAGAATAAATTGCAAGTATAAAATATTCATAGTGTACCTATGAATATTTGGTTTTAATCATAGACATAATGGTTTTAATCATAGACATAAATTACCAGTGCTTTTAATATGTATCGTTCTGTCATTTCAGGATACTGGCTATTCCACTGTCATTTCATCTATCACATAGTTATCGGCATGAACCTGATCCTCCACATCGGTACACAGTCAGACTTACCACCAGTTCCGCCGAATTTCCCTCGATGTGGTCATCATCTGCCCGCCATTACGCCCTCTTACTACCCTATACACTGACGATAACGAGTCAAAGACACGGTTCTCATTCCAAACAGTACTTGATATGTAGTGAAATATTACCAGAAGCCAAACATTTGCATTTCCATAGGAGTGATGCTACAAGATAAATTTCTGCTACAAGACAGATTTCATGCCCACTTCTCTTTCACAGTAATATGCAACACCTGCCGACAGTTTCGTGTCGCGCATCACGCGTTTTCACTTTTTTGGGATTATTAACAGGGGAAGAGAAGTTATATTGCAAATATGCAAATAACACTGAATTTTACTAAAACCATAGCTTAACGTAGGTTGTACTCTACATACCTCGTTGCTTTGAACCAAATATCCCATTTGAGTTAACATCGTGTACAACTCGATTGTCTAGCTATACATTCAGCTTATTATAATCCAGTTCAAAATCACAATTACTTAATACTGTTAAGTACTGTTTGAATAGTTTACTGTTAAATCGAATAACGATCGATCGAAATCGATTCGAGTTTGTAAACCGTACTGCCATATTTTATTCAGTTGTTGAAATATGTACGACGTACGGACAATGAGGTTTCATGTAAATAGGTGCTGATTGATATCTACCATCAATATAACCAAAGTATTCGTTTAGCGACCGTTTGCAATAATTAACTTACTTTCAGCTTAAACATTTTGCTTAAAAGTTTTTATAAATTTGGGAATAATAAACACTGGCAATGGCTATATCTACCTTCAAGGAAAAGTATCACTGCAGTTACTGCTATTTCAATGACAAAATCTTCAAATGTCCTATATCTGACAGATAATTAATTATTAATGACAGTTATCCCTGTCATTTTTTGTTTATTGAAATAGAGATAGCTACCACTGGCATTTTAACTAGAGGTTAAAAGTAAGTAAGTTATTGTAAACGGCCGTAAAAGAAGCATTGTATCGTTTAAGACAAGATTTTCAAGTTGTATTCGAATAATATCGATAAGGGAACTTAAGGAAAGTCGATTCTAGAGTGACATTTAAATGAATCGGCACATTTTGACTTGCTGGCAAAAATCTACTCTACACATTAGTGTGATTATTTAGTATTATGTATATTAAAGAAGTATATTAAAATTGTACTAGTTAGCAAAATTTGTAACGATTTTAAAATCAATACAAGTTGCTATTATATCTTTGTTTTTAGGGTTTATCTATTCCTACAATTTAATTATAATAAATTGATCTAGAGATTTATATTATTATCCAGCATTTTAGATTTTTTAATGCGGAAATGGGTAGCGCTTGACCACTATCTCACCTGATATTAAATGATGATTATGTTTGTAATGGTTATACTAATGAATATCTTTTTCAATCCCACAAACCCTCGAGTTAGAAAAAAAAATTTTAATTTTAAAACTCACGATAACTATAAATTTAAAAAGATTTATAGTTATCGTGAGTTTTAATTATGATTATACATTGAATTTATTAAAAACCCTAAACTACCCGTTGCGTCAAAGAAGCTAATATGAAATTGGCATCAAAGACTTGTTAACGACTGGCTATGATAGATGCCATTAAATAATATAAATAATAGTGTTTAAGTAAAATATTGTTACTCGTTTTTTAGTGTTGTACATAAAAATTAGGTAAGCAACTTAGTTTAACAAAATATGCAATTTTAAAGAATATTACTCGTAACTTAGCTTATGTTTGTATCAAGGGGCTGAGTGCAAATATAATGAAATAGATTAATAAATTATAAAAAAATAGGAAATAGATTAATTAATTTAGTATTGGCTTTAGTAAACAATGTTAATTTACGTTACGACACATAATTTTATAGTTACATATTATATAGGAAAATTTTGCTTAAAATATATTTAAAATTAAGCATACGTTAAATAACTAGTTTAAAACATCATGTCCATTTTAAGCACTAAAATATTATTTTAAAAGCTTATGTAACTAACATGAATATAATTATTATATCATCAGATCAATTAGGGTATATTAATGGAGGTAAATATCAACGTTTAATCTCATTAGCGTAACAAAGTAAAAAAGTTTAGTATTTATCGACATTTTGAAACGCAGCGATAACATTATATACTTAATAGTTACTACGTAACTAAAACTGCGTTCAGTTACATTAAAATATTATTTAAATAGTTATTTTACAATATAATGCATTTCTGCAACCATCATTTTACCCTTTCCTTAATTCTTTTGATGACTTTGATGTATTTTTATATGCTTAAACTATTTTAAATATATTGTTACTCGCCCTTGATTTATGGATACGTATTAATTGTGTCCTAGCTATGTTTAAGCTTTTTTATATTCTTAAACTCAAGTTGTACTTGGGACCGTAATTAAGTTATGGTGCTTGCATTCACATGTTAAAATAATTGGATTAATAATGTTGCTTTATATTTCAAATTAATTATATATTTACTACGTATTGTATTACTTTGCTTCAACACTTTATGTTACAGAAGAATCGTGCTTTTCGAATTGGTATTTCGTAAGAGATGGACTTAAGGAATAGATAATTTTACATAGCAATAGGTAGTATAAAGCAAAAAATACACAACAATCCTTGAAGAAATTACTTGATATTTTTGAGTATACTTAAGAATGCAGTAGACTATCTATCGTTGATTCGTAATTTTAGATACAGTCACTTTACTGAAATATATTCTGTGTATTTTTCTATTCAAAGATCATTAAAATTCAGTATAGGTTAGGTACGTAATGGAACTTACGTAATTATGATATAGTTATGTTGTCGACAAAGTTTCATCGAGCAGAATTTCGCAAGATCTTGAGAGTGCGCATTATAAGTTGCATTGTAATTGCTTAATGTGTGGTGTTATCTGCTTTCAGTGCATCTCTTATGAAATTCACGTTCATAGCTAATAATTGTAAAGACACAGGGTAATATTTTGTGTAAAATATACACCTGTGTTAGGTAAGCCTCATGGAATGATCGCCCTGGCCTTCTTTCCTGTAATATCAGGCTTGTATTTCTATACTTCGAACATCAGCATCTTTATAAGAATTTAGTCATTATGAGATAAAATAAAAAATAAGTTTTATACTCAATATTTTTTTAATCATTCCAAATCCAATATAGTGATTCCTCTTCTTCCTGCCTTATAAAAAGCTTTGATTATTTTCGTGTGTTAGGTAGGTGTTTATTTAGTGTTTTGTCAAAGTTTCAAAGATTCGTTGAAATTACAGAGACTGTGAGACTTAGGACCAGTTTCACAGGTGCCTGATAACGCTAATATGAAAAAATCTGACAGATTTTTGACAGCTATTATATGGCGCAATGTGTCAGATAACTATCTAACGCATTATCAGGAACCCGTGAAACTGGCCCTTAACATCTTAACATTTTACGGCCCGCTGGCTTAAAGGACAGATGTTTGACTTGTAATCAAGAGATTGTCGGTTTAAATCCTAGCCCAGGTGTTCACAGGCGGTAGGCGCATTATATCGATGTTCCACCTCACTTGCAACCAAAAATTAGCTTACCACCATCAAGGAAATAATCTGCTGCCATAACCTTACTATGTTACCTTACGAGAGTCGGAGTATTTTAGGCCAAGCGTGTTCACCATCTTCGACTTCACATCATCGCTTACCACCAGGCGAGATAGAGGTCAAACGCTAGCCTAAAAGAGCTGGCGCTCACTTCAGGCAACAAATTAGTCTTGACATTCAAAGAGGTGATGTCGCCAGCTTTTGTACGTATCCTACCACAGACAGCAATCTTAGCGGTAGTTTATAATCAGGATAAACACAAAAAATATTTTTTACAATTAAAGCTTATACGCAGCGGGGAACAGTTGGTGGTAAATGAACAAGAAAAGTAAAGAAAGAACCATACACTTAGCTATACTAGTAGATAGATACTATTTAGGTAGGTATACACATATGAATATATAATAACAAATGTCAGTGAACGATAACACTGTGACCCTGTACTACTAATTAAGCACCCGTATATTAGATAATCTAGTACCTATTCATTTATAAACGTCAAAGCTGACTGACTGGTATATCAGGCCACAGCTGAAACCGCTGGGTCTAGAAATTTGTCAAATGCTTGATCATTTACAGGGGTCTGTATGGAATAGGAGACCAGATATTTTGTAATATGAGCCGCAGGAACCAGCTTGAAATAATTTTTATAGATCCCTTTGGAATATGATCAGTCATCATAACTTTTAGAAAATAATAGAATACATTAAAATTAATGACAAAAAAACACTGTACACGTACTTTTTTTTTTCGGAATGAAAATACTACAACATTTTTTAATAAACCGTTTTAAACAAATGGATTTACATTGAATAAGAATCTGAAGTTCGTTGTTACGCGCGTCATTGTAACTCACCTCACATGGCAGCAATATAGGTTTGCCAGATATTGGCTTAATGTTCGTCTGGAAGACTGTTAGCGTATGTGCATTGGACAAATATTGGTTGTGGAACGCCACGCGTTGCCGTCTTCATGTTCCAGACAAGAATCTTACCTCATCTTCAACGTAATCGTCACAAAACATCAAATGTTATAATGGTCAAATGCTTGTACATAACTTAAACCCCAGTACCCCATTTAAAAGAAAGAGTACAGAAAACATCTCGTAACAAAAAACTATATTATATACCATTAAATAATCAATAAGTTCTTAATCAACATTTACATATTAAGTATATGAAAATGTTGCGCAACTCTGCAATCACTGGGATAAAAGTCCATCATTGACAACAACATTTTGCACAGCGAGGAATATCACAGCACAGAATAATTGTTAACATGAAGTTATTGCGCCGACACATCTTCTTTATATTAATTTTAATAATATATAACAGCGAAGGTGTACACTATGCTGAAATATTATACTGATATATAACAAAATTAATAACGAGTAAACTATTGATACGAATTAATCTAAAAAAAGTGTTAGATTTCAATCTACAATTTTTTATTTTACCTGTTTTATTATTATATGTTGTTTTTGAAAAGCTTTGATTATATATTATGTAATCAAAGTTCAAAAGTATAATAGAAATAACATAATCTTAACCTTGCTCTTTAAATTCAATAGTTACAAGAACACAACTTTATTGTTTAAGACAAAATGTATCATTTACTAATTAATATAAGTTACAGATAACCCCATTCGGAAATCTGTAAAAAAACCTTAACATTACTTACCTATCTACCTACTACCTATCAGGACCTTACTATTAACATATTCTTATTCAATTTCAGCTGCTAATATAAGAGAAGGTAAAATTGCTGGCGGCCATGAAGCAACACCACATAGCAATCCGTATGTAGTGTCGTTGCAGACTAGATTTTTATGGATTAGATCACGACTCTGCATGGGATCAATTCTCAACCAAAGATGGGTAAGATAACATGTTTATTTTAATGGCATAATATTATCTGTGTAAAGAGTACCTGATCAACATTAAATTAGGCACAGAAGTAGAGTAAAAGGATCAAATATTGACATCTGCTTATATTGTAATACTTGGAAAAATAAAAATTATACACAATAACTTATCGTTTTGGTTTGGAACTAAGATGCCAATAAATTGATTAGTGCCAAATTTGGACTCTTTAAGGTACGGACACACCGCAGCGTCGGTGCAAGGTATTTAACAGTTTTCAGATATACTTCTACTGACGATACTGTTAATTTCCTATGTGTTTCGTTATTTGTGAATTCCCGAAATTTCTGTGTTGTTTGACCGTGAGCATAGCTCGTGAGCTCTTAGCAAAGCACAGAAATATCGGCAGCAAATTAATAACGAAAATCAATATCTAGTTACTAATCATAATATTAAGTAAAATAAGTAACTATGAAAACTTAAAGAATATATATTTTTCAGATTCTCACAGCAGGGCACTGTGTCACAAATTTTTTAACACGGTGGATTGCAATGGACGCCGTTGTGGGAGCTCATGACCTTTCAACCATATCGAGCTGGCAAATCTATCCAATTTCAGATCGCATAGCACACCCTATGTACAGAGGGTAAGGATTATTTGTTTCCTATAAATAATTAATTTACTCATAAAGGTGTCTAACTTTTTAGCAGGCATCAAATTTTAGAGATCCCTAAGTTGTAATTTTTTTACATTGTATGTTTGTTCATATCGAGTATTTTTCCATTTAACTAAGTAATAAAAAATATGTATTTTTCAGTGACATTGGACCGTACGACATTGCTATGGTGAAAACATATCGCAATATAGACTATTCTAGAGAAGTCCAGCCTATAAGTCTTCCAATGATGAGTATGGACTTAGAAAGCAATAAGCGAATGCTTTTGCCGGGCTGGGGTGTATTACCATCAACAAATTTCTTCCCTGTCATACCAAATAAACTTCAAGAAGTCGAGGTTACTTACCTACCCTATAAAGGTGAACTTTATATCTCTTACAAAAGACATTATTTATTTTGTTAACCGACTTCAAAAAAAAGTTACTCTATTAGACCGCATATATATATTTTTATGTTTGTTCGCGGATACCTTCATCGTTTATGAACCGATTTTGATGATTATTTTTTTGTTGGAAAGAAGATATCCCAAGGGTAGTACCATAGTAATTTCATCGAGATTTGATAAGTATCTCCAAAGACATGAGGATAAACTCAAACTTGGTGCTGAAACTTAATAGTGTGGCATTTGAAGTCGGTTCTTTAAGTTTTTTACACGATCTTATTAATGGTGCAGCGCCTTGTCTCACTGCCGTCTTTCAATTCCAGGAAAGCGTGATTCCATCTTAGACCGTATCTTCACTTAACATCGGGTGAGATAGCGATCTAGCTCTAGACACAAAATATAAACTGTAGGTAGATGTATGTTTCTATGTCAATATTTAATTTTTATATTTTCAGAATGTTACCAAGCAGTAGACCAATTTCTTGATAAATATGAACTCAATCCTCTAAAAGAACGAGCTAATTTATGCACTGGACCTATTACGGGTGGCATTTCCGGATGCTCGGGAGATTCAGGTGGACCCTTAGTTCAATATGTTCTTGAGGAAGAGACGACGATTGCACCGTCTTCAACAACAAGTGGCTCTCCTATGGCAATTATTAATAATCAACCATCTTCAGTTAGTTATAGTGGCAGCACTGCCTCGCCAACTTCTGTGTCGATTGATGAATCGTCAGTGACTGAAAGTAATACGTCTCCTCAGTCATTTAACACTGAGGGTATTATTTCTCCATCTCCAACACCAATAGACCAATCATCGTCAATTAATGGAACATCTTTAACTATCACAACTGATAGCTTATCTATTATTTCGTCAGGTGATGATGCTTTTGATAGCTCTGATTTATTTCTTCTAACCAATTTAAAATCATTAAGAGATGGTTTGAAACCAACTGTCGTGGGTGTTCTTTCTTGGGGTGTAGTCCCGTGTGGAGATAAAGGTGCTCCGACAGTTTACAGCAATGTTACTAACTATATGGATTTTATCAATAAATATCTAAATACTTTGTAAATATTTTATTTTAATAGTATAAACCCAACCTAAAAATACTTATATTAATATCGTAATTGAGTATTGATTAATGTTTTCGCACTACAAATACGGTCAAATGGGCCTGCTTTTAGTTCTTTAACTTATTTTTGTTGGAATTGGTTAGTATATATAGTATACTAGCTGACCCGGCAAACGTTGTTTTGCCTTTTATGTATTTTTCAATGGTAAATCATATAAATAATAGTAAAATACATAGTCAAAAAAAATTTAAAAAAATATTTAGGTGTGGGAAATATTTAGGCCCTTATCATTTAGGGGTATGAAAAATAGATATTCATAATTCATAATTTAATTCATAATTTATTCATAATTTATTTATTTCATAAGCATTATGATGACAATTATTTAGCTAGCACAATTTAGTATAAATACATAAGGGTTATTAAACATTATATTAATATGATTGCTAAAGCTACATATCTCTGCGCTAGACTAGAAGCCTGTATTGCAGAGGTATGTTCACCCCCATTATAGTGACAATATTCTAAGCGTACGTTATGACCGTTTCGTGCTTATTTGTAAGTAGTATTACTATGAAATGTTAACATTAAACAATTAGGTTAAATAACTTGATTATTTGGTAAGATTTAACTAAGCGAGTGTGTGTGTGTGTGTGATTTGTGTGTGTTGTGTGTGTGTACGTGTGTGTGTGTGTGTGTGTGTGTGTTTGTGTGTGTTGTGTGTGAGTGATTTATGTATGCTTGTATTTCTATCATTTCTTATTAAAAGTTTATCATTTATATTTATATTTTACGAAATCTACTTTTCATCTTAGCACTGATAGTAGGTTTTCAGTTTCATCATAGGTGTATCTCTTGAGGATGTTTGTGACCCTTATTTTGAATTTGTAGTAGTTAAGGTCTTTAATGGTTTCAATTTTAGATAGCTTATTATAGATGTAACCACCCAAGAAACATTTAAATCTTTTTGCAAATTGAGTTTTATGTATGAACACCGGAAATATATTAAATTTACATCTTCTGCGACGGGATTTTTCAGGTTTAAGCAATGTAAGTTTATGTTGTTTAATTAATAGCCTTAGGACGAATATCTGCCTTACTGAAAGGACACTAATCTCTTGATAAAGTTTAGAAGTGGGGTATCGATAAGGAAGAAAATTACTAACTTTGAGAATAGCTCGCTGAGCTCTTTCCAAAGTCAGCAACAAGGTTTTAGCGGCTCCACCCCATGAGTCTATGCAGTATTGTATTAATGATTGGCAAAGAGCAAAATAAGTAGTTTTAAGAACATTGCTATCTGCAACGTGTCTAATGTTTTTAAAAATTGCGATTAGCTTTCATATTTTACCTGTTAACATTTTAATATGACTATTGAATTTTAATTGACTATCCAGAATAATGCCTAAATACTTGATGGAATATACCCTTTCCAAACAGTGACAAGTACATAGATTGTTAGAACATTCATACTCATTAATAAAAGAATGAGATTTAATAATAAATCTGTCAGTTTTAGGTGGTTGAGAATTTTTGGTAAGGGAAAAGGTAAGGACTTTTGTCTTATCTGCATTGAGGGTAAGGAGATTATCTAATAGCCATAAGTTAACTAAATCAAATCCTTTCTGCGCACATAAGAATACATTTTCCCAACTCCCTCCCCGAAATACTAACGCCGTGTTGTCCGCAAAAGTGACAATTTTGCCGTTTGGGATTTTAATATTGCATAGGTCGTTAATAAATGCTAGGAAGAGGGTAGGACCGAGAATACTTCCCTGAGGTACCCCGTGTGTCACATTTTCAGGTTTACTTAACGCCCCATCTAGCCTAACTGATTGTTCTCTTTCTGTTAGGTAATTGGTAAATAGTTGGAGTTGTGATCCGCGGATACCTAATTTTTCAAGCTTGTAGACTAGTAGTGGGATTGATACGGTATCAAATGCCTTTGCGAGATCTATAAATATTGCGAGACATTTGTCGCCTTCGTTCAAGCTCCTGACTACATAATCAGTCAGTTCGCCCACAGCATCAGCCGTCGATTTATTTTTTCTAAATCCAAATTGTTGTGATGAGTAAATGTGATGATCTTCCAGATATTTAACTAGTCTATTATTCAATATTCGTTCAAGAATTTTAGAAAACACTGGCAAAATGGAAATAGGTCTAAAGTTGCTGATGATATTTTTTGCACCGCCTTTATGTACAGGTATAACTAGCGATCTTTTAAGAGCTTTTGGAAAACGATGTGATTGTAATGATAAATTACAAATATGTAGTATTAATCCAGACAAGATCTCTGTATTTTGTTTCAAGATATTTGAAGTTATGTTATCAATGTCAGCAGTGTTACTTGTTTTCAAGGAATTTATTATTGAAATTATTTCATAAATGTCGGAATCTAGTAGTAAAAAAGATTTAGAATAAGAAACCGAGGAAGTATTATCACAAGGCCTGACAAGGTTTGAAGAAGGTGTAATAATATTTTGTGCTAAGGTGCTGCCAACAGAAGAAAAGTACTGGTTTATTAAATTTGCTGCTTCCAGAGGGGTAGATGATAAATTTGTCAATTCTTGCGTGTTTACTCTTTTAGTTTTACGACAGGTTATTTTGTTAATTACGGCCCATAATTCTTTAGCATTTTTAGCTTTTCTAATTTCCGAGCGTTCAAATTGTTGTTTAAGTTTACGGAGTAATCTTGTTAAATAGTTCCTGTATCTAGTGTATGTAACTTTTAAAATTTCATTATCCATATCCTTTTTTAGTTTTTTGTGCATTCTGTCCCGATTTCTCATGCATCGCACCAATCCAGGGGTAATCCAAGGTTATATAGGGGCTTTCCGTCGAGACACTGGCACTGTAGTTGTGTATTTTATTATTATACCCGATACCATATTGACAAGGAGCCATGCTGCCTCGTCGCAGTCTTGAGAAGCCATAATATTTGAAAAGTCAGTTATTTTTAGCTGTTGTGTGATACCTTGGTAATCAAGTTTCTTGTAATAAGTACAATTTTTATCAATCATATGTTTAGTATTTAATGAAAAAAGAATAGTATCGTGATCAGTGACGCTATTTTGTATCACCAAGGTAATAGAGTCATGATTAGATTTAAGCAGTACGTGGTCTAAGCAATTATCAAAGCGAGTCGGTAGAGTGTGAGTTGGCAAGAGACCATGGGAAGATATAAGATCAAGGTAGTTATTAGTATATTTGTACAAGGAATTTGGTTTAATATCTATATTAATGTCACCGATTATTATAATATTGTTATATTTATCTAGTGTAGTTAAAATGTTGTCCAAGGATTCTAGAAATTTGTCTATACTTTGGAACGATGGAGGTCTATAAATGGCAATTATAGCGGTACTATTTTTGATAGTCATAATAATGCAGTTTGCTTCATTGAAATTGGGTTCAAAACTATTACAATTTAGATTGCATTTGGTATATATAACAAGCCCATCATTTTGGTTGTATAGTCGAGTTGAGATTACACTGTTATAATTATCGAGCTGGGGTATTATCGGATGACAAGACAGCCAACATTCCGTGAGGACGATTACATCCGGCTCAACTACAATTTGTTGTAGGAGAGCTGAGAAACCATCGTAATTGCACGACAGACTTCTTATAGCAATAATTTTAAATGATTTTTTATTAGAATTTATAAAAGTGCAGCAATCTTCTGGTTCACATGTATGAGACTCAAAAACATGTATGGTATCTAAGTTTTTTGTAATGTCGTAAACTACGTTATCCATAATTAAACTTTGTTTTCAAACATTGACACAAATTCATATAGTTACTGATTTCCTTATTTGAAATCATGAAATTGTTATATAGCTCAGGATCTTTACGGTGAAAGCATGCTATAAAATGTATATGCGCTGACGCAATGTAGCTCAGAAATAAACATAAAGCTTCATATATATGTCTATAACGCTGGTAATTATAGAAACATATTTTTTTATGTATTTGAATTTTATGAGTATTATATATGTGATATGTATTTATTAATGTATGAATGATAGAGTGTGTGCAAGTTTGATATGAGTATCGATTTGTATTGTGTAATGTGCAATGTGTAGATAATATTAGTGTGTGTTTGACTATATAATATTTGAGTAGAATGATATGTAGGTGTAAGACAAAACAACTATATATTGAATAACCTAATAACTTAAGATATAATAATAGTAGGTAAAAGGCTTGAACGCAGTATTTCGAGGCTAGTCATTTATTGGCCCACAGTCTATCGAGGTCGTCTTCCTTGGCTACTCGGATTAGAGGTGAGGTTTTTCTTTTGCGTAGGTAGACAACACCGTTTGAGGTCCAGCAGTAGGCGTAGTTCTGCGACTTAGCAAAATCCCTTGCCAAGTGAAACAGCCTCTTAGTTTTCGCCGTCAACAATTCTGATGCATAAACTGGTTTATTTGGCCCTTTAATCTTCATATGTGATGTGTTCAACTTTTCATCGGTTTTCTTCCCCTTATTAAATTTCTTAACCGCACTGAGGACTTCTTCTTTCTTAATGGCCGTGGTAAATTCTACAACTACAGGTCTGTCAGTCTTTTTTCGTTTTAAGTCTGTAGATGTCTTTAATATCAGATTGTTGAATACCTGTGTTCAAGGCTTGTCCCAACTGGACTACAGCGTCGCTTAGTTGCGGTTTAGTTTCAGTCGGTTTTGATGGGTCAAGCTTAGGGACGTTTCGTATCTCTATGCACGTATAACGGGATCGTCGATTTAGGTAATCAATCTGTTCCTCCAGTGAATGTATATATTTTTTGTCATTATCCCGTTCAGTTCTAAGTTGCGCTATTTCCTCAGCGAAAGTGTCCTGTCTTGAAGCAATGAACTCGAAACTTTTAGAAATATCCGTAAGTTCTGATTGAAGGGAGTCAATCTTGGTGTTAATTGACTTTTCGATTGATTTTTGAAAGGTGTTTAGTTTCTTGTCTTGCTCGGTTGAGAAATTTTTAAACAGGATACGCATCTCTGCAATCATCGTACGATTTTCGCTGTCATCATCATCGCTGTCACCCTCAAATTTCCTTTTACCTTGTCGGTTAATTTGTTCTGAGGGTTGTTCATCCTGATTTGTACTGAAGCAGGGTTTCTCGACAGCAAGCTCTTTAGGCCCCGTTGTAGTTATTGATGCCAGGAGGTTTGGTTCCGGAGTGGACGGAGGGGTACGTCTTAGCGGCATATTTCAATAAAACCGTGACCTATATTTTTATATGTGTAATAGCAGTAATGCTGTTGCTATTATATTTTTCTCAGGCGTTATAAAAAACACAATGCGTTGCCCAGTGGAATTTCACAGTCACTCAATTAATAATATATAGAGGGTACCTGGGCCAGCGATCGCAAAGGTCGTAGATGATTTTATACAAATAACACAAAATCACAGTCCTTTATGGTAAATTATTTTGTATTTCGATAGAAACACTGCACACATGCACAATACAGGTATTATCTCGTAGATTATTCACTTATAACGCACTTTATGATTTTAATTCGCAGGAGCTGTTTACATTACGTCTACCCAGTAAGACCCTCGGGGGGGGGGGGGGGGATATTGGCCGATTCTCAAACCTACCCGATATGCACACATAATTTCATACAAATCGGTCCAGCCGTTTGCCGAAGGAGTTTGGTGACAAACACCACGACACGAGAATTTTATATATATTCGATAGAATAAAATCGATGGTAACAAAATATACTAACCTAAATTCGATAATCCTACCAATTCCCATCAGGGAATTCCAGTCGCTACATTTCGGTACCACTTTTTTTCTCTTGTAAATAAAATACAGAAAGAGAAAATAAATTACATAAGACAATAATAGAAATAATTCATACACATTATAATTTAAAATAAAATTATCTTGAATATAAATCACTACATAGTAAATAAAATAAAAAATAAGTTCAAAAACTAAAACCCGACTACTGAAATATCACGCACATGAAACAAGAAAATATTCTCATCTGAGATCGCTATGTACAAACTATTCAATATGTATCGTTCATTAAATAAAAAAACTTACTTTTAATAAATATTTTATCGTATTTTATATGTATAAAATCGGGTATCCACTGAACACCACTAAGAATAACATATTCTTAGTGGTCGTATGCAACTTTTTAGAATGTATTGTTTTGTTACGGTAGGTGACGTACGACCACGGCTGTCCTCTGAACACCACTAAGAATATCGTAAAATAGATAAAATATTTATTAAAAGTAAGTTTTTTTGTATAGTAAACGATACATATTGAATAGTTTGTACATAGCGATCTCAGATGAGAATATTTTCTTGTTTCATACTTTTTAGAGCGTGTTATTTCAGTAGTCGGGTTTTAGTTTTTGAACTTATTGTTTATTTCAAGTATTTTGGGGCTTTTGCATAAATGTATACATGCATACATGTCAAAATATCAATTTAGGTATGTTCCCAACAGCTTGGAAAATAGCCCATGTTGTGCCTATTTTTAAATCAGGGGATAAGACGCACTGTGATAATTATAGACCGATCAGTATATTATCATGTTTTGCTAAGGTATTTGAGAGTGTTGTCTATGATGTTCTTTACACTCATGTCAGACCCTATTTAAAACCAGAACAGCACGGATTTGTGGCCAAAAATCTACAACGTCAAATTTACTTGAATATAAAAACTATTTATGTACTGCTTTTGCGAAGAGATCTCAAGTAGACTCAGTATACACTGACTTTTCCAAAGCATTTGACAAAGTTAACCATTCAATATTATGTAAAAAACTGGGAGGGTTTGGAATCCATGGGTGTTTACTTCGTTGGATCCAGTCATATCTAAATCACAGAAGTCAACTAGTTGCACTGCAAGGTCACCTTTCTCAACCAGTATCGGTTCCATCTGAGGTTCCCCAAGGAAGCCATTTAGGACCTTTAATGTTTGTAATTTTTATTAATGATCTGGTGGATTCCTTATCATCCCCTTGCCTTCTTTACGCGGATGACCTAAAGATCTTTATAACAGTAGACAATCACGAAGATACCTTTAAACTACAAAAAGATTTAGATTCCTTATCTATTTGGTGTGATCAAAACTATATGCAGCTAAATATAGATAAATGTTTTATTATTAGCTTCACCAAGAAAAAACAAAAGCTTATGTTTGATTACTCTATCAAGGGCAAATCCCTACGCCGCAAATCTTCCGCGAGAGATTTGGGTGTCGTTTTTGACGACTCTCTTACGATCTCGTAATTGTAATTATAATATATTCACTCTGCAAGTATTTAATAACAACACTTCGTATTATAACCCAGTAGTTAGATGTGTCGACAATATAATGAAATACTTGTCTCTAACAGAGAGATAGATATATTTCACCTTAATTTATTTCAGTTTCAGAGGCAAATAAAGAATTTACTGTATAAAAATAACAATAGTAATGGCTAAAAACAATATCTCTTGTATTATCTTAGTTTCAAATATGTATATGTATATTTAATGTATTTCATAAGAACTCAGTCTTCATTATTTATCTTTTTCAAATTCTATAAATATAATATTCCTAGCTTAATTTACCTTTATAATACAGCGCAACTAGGCATACATGTCTTGGAATACAATTAAGAACAATACTTAACCATAAATATTGTACTAATTTTATATAATTGTGATCTGTTTTGTATGCTATAAATAAATAAATAAACATACTTACATACATACATAGTGATAAACAAACACATAATCTTCCCTATTGCTTCTTTGCGATGCCGCGCCGTGGGGTTAAAATTAGTTTTCTTGACTTCGACGGGATATATCTCCCAAACGCTACGCTTGACAAAAATGTGATGTACTAAACTCTACCTTCATTTTAAAATTCCTATTTAACGATACCCCACACAATGAGGTGGGGTGACATTTTTTTTTTAGTTCTTGACTTCGTGCCCTCTGGAGGGCGCCACATTCAATTTGTTGTGACTTCACATAGCCTATATAACCAGCAAACAAATAAGACGCGTCCAACGACACCTCATTTGTCAAATTATGATAAGTAGTTTAGAAGTTATGAGGGAACAGATGAACATACATACATACATACCCACATACCGGTCAAAAACATAACCCTCCTTTTTGCTTGGCCGTAGTCGGGTAATAAAGTCGCTGTCGCTGTCTGTCCGTCCCTATGTCGCACTACCCATGGAATAATGGCGGGAACACACTTGCGTAATTTTTTTTTTATTTCACCATTGGATAGAGGAAAAGCTAATACATATACTCAATTTTCAAATTTATATCCCAGTAAATTACGGAGTAATTTGAATTTAAAAATTTAATACGAAAATATTTTTTTATAAATGCCCTAGTAAAATGATGTAAGTTTCGTTACTCGTATCACATTTGCAAAGTTTCCTTGTAGTATTAGCTTAATTAATCTTACGTAATTATTATACGTCTTCCTAAAAAAACTTTTGTTGCATAAATGATCTTACATACTTTTTCCACGTGATATATTACACTTATATGTGCGTATATACAGTTACGCCTTTTTTCACGGTACTTTTTAAAGAAAAGTATCAGTAAGCATGATTAAGCAGTTATTCTATGCAGTATCTTTTTGTCTTTTATTCGTAAATGAAGTAACTGATTTCTTCCAGGCAAGCATAGGAATATTTTTTAGCATAACTATGATTAAGTGGTTAGCAGTATAAAATATATGTGATGCAAAATATTTCGTATCCCTTACGATAACTTTGTCAGTATAAGTCATTTATATATAACGAAGATTCATATCATAGTAAGTGTTCGGAGAATAGAACAGCGAGAGTTGCTTCAGCACACTCTTCCACAAACGAGAGCGGGACATACTCGTACACGCGACTACTCAACGCATTGGTTTTGCGGCACGTACCATTCACGACTTGAAGACCCCTAGATTAAACTTATCGGGAAACACAGACACTGGCAAAGAATTCCATTCCTTTGGCAGTACCTATGATACAAGATGAAGCATAACGCTTGGTGCGAGGAGATAGACCACATAGCGGTGGTGCACATCTGGTCCGGCCTGGTCGAAGAAGAGTCAGGGTGGTATTACTTTGAGCAATCGGATGGCAGAGGTACTCTCCGGAATACCGAAAAAAAAACCGATAGGAAACATGGAACCTTTTATTGTTTTACTTTTGTTTTAATTTAAATCAGGCGCACCACGCTGTATGCTATAATTTCGTACTTCTCCAAACAAAGGTGGTCTGTAATTGGTAGAACCATCCCTAAGGTGCGAACAGTACGTGATCGGACTTGTGTAAGACATAAATTAAGCAACTGTCTCGGAGTGAAGTACTTTTTAATATCTTATAGGCTAGCGTTTGACCAATATCTCACCTGTTGGTAAGTGATGATGCGGTCAAAGATGGTAAGCACGCTAGACCTAGAATGAGAACTGGCTCTTAAGGATAACTGCCGGAACACATTAGATGTTTGGCGACAGATTTTCTAACTTGAGAGTTGTAGCTGGTCAGGCAGACACTAGATAGTGTCCTACCACCGTAGGGTGTTGTTGGTTTGTTAACGATGTTTTTCCTTCACCAGAGGGCCACTGTGAAAAGCGTACATACATTTTTTCATAGAAAAATCCACTGGTGCACGGCGCGGATTGAACTCGATACCTCTGGCATCAAAGCCGACCGTTCTCCCGATTATTCCACCGGGCTCTCAAAACTACTGCCTCAGCTTGGCCATAAAACTAAGCTTTTTAGCGTTTGATCACTGAAGAAAAGATGGTGCCCACGCTACGCCTAGAAGACTCTAAAAGGCTGTATGTTGTCGGAACACTGTAAGATTATGGCGGCAAATTTTCTCTTTGATAGTGGTAAGCTACTTTTTGATAGGAAGTTAATCGGAACATCGATATAATATGCTCCTACCATGTAAGAGCCAAAGTTGAGAGGATGGGGTCAGTAAAATTCTAAGAAGCTCAGGTGGTCTGCCATCTGTACGGAAACATTTTGAATAGATTTTTTTAGCTTGGCAGAAAATTGAACTATAACCTAGAACTTAGCTGCATTGAACATGACCAGATTGGCCTTTAAGGACTTGGCCTGTAAGGACAAGTTTATGCGCTTGACTATATGAAATTGAATTTGCGCCACACTAGACTGTGCACTGGACGTAAAGCTCTCTACAACGGTGCTGTTGTCTGCATTCCCAATGACACCGAGCATTAGCAAGTCATTAATATCTATCCTGAAAGACGCCAATTGGTTAGAAGAGCAGCCATAAATGATTACTCTGAACGACAGGTCACTCAGAAGAAAATACAAAACTCAGACACACAAACCAGTGGCAGTCCGTAGGATGGATGAATGGACTTGCTTATAAGACTCCCCCACTTTCGTTGAAACCCGTATTTTCGGTCACTGACATATTCCGGAGAAGGACAAAGAACCGGTTGTTCAGTAAAGGCTACATAGCCTTGCATAGTATAAACCTGTCTAAAAGTTGGCAGGGTCAGCAAGACTGCCTTTTTGAGCACAGGTTGCACGTTGGCAAGCTTCCAAGTTTTTGACACTAGACCACATGTCATAGAAAGGTGAAGGTAACATATCAATACAAAAGCGAGATCAGGATTATGGATGGAATACCATCCGGGCTCTTGGCTTTGTTCACGTCTACATTTTGCAGTGTTTTTTTAACCTTTGCTTGACGGATAGGTATATCTGACATTTGTTTCACGTATCCAAGGTTACGAGGAAGTGTCTCATGGGCAGTGTCAAGGACTAAAGACTCCGTGAGCAGAGAAGCAATTAAATTTGCTTTCTCTTTGGTGGTATAAGCCAGCGGCCCATCGAGTTTAAGCAGTGGAAGAAGTGAGGGTTGACAAAACATTGAGTTGACTTATAAATCAAAGCTATGTGGTCGAATCGAGCCATGTGTAAAGCATTCTTGCAGAATTAGGCAGGCAGCGTTGTTAAAGGCTTTCTTTCTTCTTAATTTTTGGCTTTAAGCCAAAAAGAAACGCTCGAAACCGGTAATAGCGGTTTCGAGCGTCAACCCAGTCCAAGTTAATTTCATGCTTCAGCACTGCAGTACGGCCACATTTAACCCCGAACCAAAGCTAAGCTTTGCTTTGAAATATAGTTTTCCATTCCCTGAAGTAGCAAATCCGTCACAGCGTCCACACAAACCATAAGGTCGTCGGAAGAAAAGCATACGGGCCGCTGAGGGTTAAATGCAAGGAATAACCGCTACTCATCCCAATCTGCTGCCTGTTATCGCCTCACGTCGAGTACCTCTTAAGCTAAAGTTGGGCGGAGAGTAGACTTCATCCGACAGTGGTCGGAACAACCTAGCGGTGATGATACTGACACTGAGTAGCTGTCTGAATCAGTTGCCAGCAGAAGGTCCAAGCAATTGGCTGTATGGCCGTCTCCTCCATTGTGCGGCCAAAAGACATAGGAATAGAGATAGCCACCCTGGCTTTTTTTTATATCTTATAGGCTAGCGTTTGACCACTATCTCACCTGTTGGTAAGTGATGATACGGTCGAAGATGGTAAGCACGCTAGGCCTAGAATGGTAACTGGCTCTAAAGGATAGCTGCCGGAACACATTAGATGTTTGGCGACAGATTTTCTAACTTGAAGTTGGTAGCTGGCCAGGCAGATACTACATAGTGTCCTACCACCATGCGGGGGTTGTTGGGCTAACTATTTAATTAGCACCAACTACACACAGGCTTTTTTTAAATTCACACAAGTGGAAGCATATGGTGTATCTTCAGTTATGTTATTAAATATACGAAGGTTTTTCTACGTATTTACATGTGGTAAATACGTAGAAAAACCTTCGTCTTTCAAAGTAAAGTTTTGGCCACAGAATAAGTAAGTTATAAGTGATACAACTTTTTTTATTATTTTTATCCCACTATACCCATCCCCTATTATAGTTATTAGAACAGCACTTCGCAAGTTACTATAATTTTTCTTTATATTCTCTCATGGAAGAAAACAACATTATTGTTTACGTACAAATGTTCCGTAAAAGCGGGCTGGAATAAAGGCGTAACTCGAAATAAAACTACGAAGTTCGCCTAATTTCCATAGCAACAAAGCATTATTCTTCCATATATTAATGGAGTAACCACCTAATTTTAGATTTTTGCAAAATCTAAAGTTTATTTAATAAAATGAAGTATATAGATATCTGTATGAAAATTTTTGCTACCATGTTGCTGAAGACACTAATTGTCTAGGACTTCTCACTTCTTTACAAATCAGTTTTTTGACGCTCCTGAAAAGTTAGTGTTTTCATCTTACGCCATTTTTCCATGGGTAGTGCGATGTACGCATAAATCTTTAAAACTACGCAACGGATTTTGAAGCGGTTTTTTTAATAGATACAGTGATTCAAGAAGAAGGTTTATATGTATAATACATGCATAATATTGTAGAGAAACACTGATAAATTTAGAGGATTCTAATGTTATGTCGTAAATAAACACATTTTTTGCGCTTACATTGCAAACGTTGGCTGAACCCCACGAGATAAATCAAAATAATGTACTACAGTATTGTACACCTTAAAAAGGTCAACAAAAAAGTCCGGGGTGGTATATGTCTATCTCTTAAGGATAACCCACAATAACCATTTTTTATCCTTTACATTTTACGGGAAAAAATGGCTCATTTACGAAGTTATTTTAAGCAATACAGCATTAATCCTTATCCAATTAAGTACCTTAAATACATTGTCCATTTAATATAAATCAATATGGCCCTTTACACAGCATGTAATTTAAATGAATATTTTCGAAGATATTACAGATTTAAAATACAGGGACATAGCGGTGCGGCGGTACCGGCCCGGCCGGCGGCGCGTGCCTTGAGGGTTTCATTGTCTTCACGTGAGAACAGACTTTTTTCAGAGATTTTGCTAAAAGTTGACAATGGAGAGTTAACACAAAGTGATGGAAGGATTTGTGATGGGTACAAGCAAAACTGCGTCACTTTCAGTCACTGAGTTTATTATTTTAAATTCACAAAGGTTCACAAGGGCTTTATTTAAAAAGAATCACAATAACTTCTCTTAGCTTAGCTACCGCTTAGGACGACCGCCGACAATCGAATGGCGAGTCGTCTTGGCTATTCCATAACGAAGGCAACTTGCTTGCTTCCCACGTCCATTCGGAAGTGACGTATCTCTAGCGGCTGACAATACAATACGTTTGACAGTTGACAGACTGGAAGAGAACGATTGTATTGCCAGTCGCCAAAACACTAGTAGATAAATAAGTATTTAAATATAGGAATAATAAAATAGGTAACAAATAGGTTATAATGAATGTAATTTTGTAACAGCTCGGCCATCCGACTGTCAACGAGTACCTTCGTTGTTAGTTTACATGATTTAGAGTTAACTACAACACCGATATAACTACGTTTGTTAAATTTGGTACTACCAATATTAAATTTGGAAATTTTATTAAAGAAAACTTGATAACAATCATATTTGAAAGAAGCTGACTGCATATAATTTCAAAGAACAAATAAAATTAATTTCGAGGATGTATACATTTACAGATTGATTATTGCTCTTCCTTAGGCGATACATCATAGTACCCGGCATGCCCACAGTAATCAGTCTTATCACTATCATATTGTAACAGACCGATTATTGCTTTTCCTTGGGCGATACATCATTGTACCCGGCATGCCCACAATAATCAGTCATATCACTCACTACCATATTGTAACAGATTACTGCTTTTCCTTAGGCGATACAACATAGTACCCGGCATGCCCACAGTAATCAGTCTTATCACTATCATATTGTAACAGACTGATTATTGCTTTTCCTTGGGCGTTACATCATTGTACCCGGCATGCCCACAATAATCAGCCTTATCACTATCATATCGTAGCTATTTTTATTTTATTTTTCTGAGTGACACATCATTGTGCCCAGCCTACCCAGATAAATCAATTATCCCAGAAAGTTTATTATTTTTCTTTAGGCGACACAATCATAGTGCCCGGCATGCCAATAATAAACTATCTGCAACTCACTTTATACATAAATATACAAATAATTTGATCACTATCACAACTAACTCCTAACTAAATGCTAACCCAACAAATTTAGGTAATACTGAATTAGTATCGCCTGAGAAGTTTTCACCTGATTGCTCGTTATCATTATTAATGGGATCATGTTGAATATCCTTAGCCGAGCTATGATCGCTATCAGAGATGGATCCAAATGTCAACCAGGGATGCAGCTGTATATTACTGAGTTTCTAATGTTATGGCATATCACTCACACTCTAATAATACACACGACACCCACTCACATACACACTTTTTAAACACAGACACGGAAAACAAGGAGCATATATTACTATAAAGTATATTCGAGGCGCTGCGCTCTCACATGAATAAATGTCTACAGCCTAAATGTCATAGTAACTAATAAATAACGATAACTTATATTGTAATAATCTGGCAGGGAATACCAATAACTGTGTGATAATGTTTAATCAATTTAAAAACTATTAATCAGATTTAATATACCAATGATCACTAAGCAGATACACTAAAAGGAAATAATTGAATTTATGATCGAAACTTATCAATAGGATAACTTTAGTTCTAACATTGATCGAATGGATACAATGGATGTGCAAAAATAATAAGTGGTTCCAATAAAATAAATAATCTTCATCCTTTATCCTTATTTTTTATAATCGTAAATTTGTAACAGTATTAATGTTACATATTTCAATCTATGTATATGTGAGTGGTTCACGAACAGAATACCTATTTGTAGTACTCTTAATAGCGTTCTAGGTTTCCAAGATACTGGCCTAGCCGGCTTAGCCTAGTTTAGACACAGATTATATAATAGTTACGATTGAGGCTCATAGTGAAATTTGTACTATACCTTTTTATGAAAATCTACAACTTATTATTTATTATATTGTATATAATGCCAAAATGGGCCTTCTTAACAGTGCTGTTAGGACCCGACTAGCATGGCAAGTTCTTTACTACTACTTTAAAAACAAAACTAGTTAACCCTATAAATCTCTAAACATGCTATGCTATGCAACTATGCTGGTTTGATGGAGTAGGGAAACGAAAAACTGAGTGTTTTTTTTTTAGATCATGGCTTGAACCTGTCTCCAGAAATCTTAAAACTTAGAAAGTACAATTTATTGAACATAAATTACATTTCCTTATCGGATTTTTGTAATCCCTCAGCTTTAGGACACGCATTGGCTAGATGACCTAATAAATTGCATCGAGTGCAATTCAATAGAGGCTTATTACATTTGTAACTTGGATGACCTGTTTGGTTACAGTTAAAGCAAACTATGCTGTTAGATTCCGGTTTACTGTTTTTACTAACTATTTTTATCTCATTGTTTGTTATACGCTTTTCTTTATCTCTCCCTGACCTATCAGCATCCCTCAAAATCCCGGGTTTGATAGTTTTAAAGAATTTTAATAACTGTTCCGGCTCAGAAAATTGAGCTGCCTGAGCTCCTAATCTCATACTTCTATCTTCTACCCCAAAGACCAGACAATCAACGGCACTTGTACCATAAATTTTACAGCGGTTAAGAAGGTTTATCTTTTCGTAATAGTACAGCTCGGGGGATTCGCCAAAACGTAGTTTTTTGTTTAACATTTCTGTGAGTAGTTCACCATAATTTTGGCTTGATGGAAATGATTCCAAAATCTTAGCTTTCCACTCACTCCACGAGTACATTAGTGTTGGTAAACTTTGGTACCACGTTTTCGCGACGCCCACAAGCTTAGGTAAGGCGTAATGTATAACTTGCTTCTCTGACCAATTATAAATTTGCCTACATTCCTCTACTTTTGTGAGCCATGCATTAACGGTTTGTTCCTTGACCATTGGATCAAAATCAGGTATAACATTGTGCAATGATGAAAACTTCTCGTTCGAACCAGATTTAACAGAATTCAAAACATCTAAAAACGAATGCATTAAGTCACTATTACTAATCTGCGAATACCCACTACGCTTCGATTCGCGACCCTCACTATCACTTGCAGAGTCACGCCTAGCTCTGCCTCGCTTTCGACGTCGGTTGACGTCTCGGCTCTCACTGTCAATTCTGCTATTACGACTGTTTCGTGGTGGACTCCGGGTACTCCGGACACGCGGTCTACCTGATCGTTCACTGCATCGCTCTGTACTGCGCCTACTGCGGCGCTCATCGGGACTGCAGTCTGCCCGTTGCTTTCGGTCATCGAGATCACTATGACTTCGCTGGCGAAGCCGTGTCGATCGTTTCTTCCGGTGCCTGCTACGGCTCCTGTGATCAATATCCTGGCTGCCATTAGGGCCACGTGAAGGTGTTCGATCACTCTCCATCAATGCTGTAAAGAAGAATTTTAACAAGCATCACTGTTCCAAGGTTCACTATAATTTTCAATAGTCCAATATTTTCAAGTTAGTTAACTTAGCAGGGGGTATCCTGGCCTAGTATTAACATCATTGAATATATACTGGGTGGGTATTCAAACATGCTAACCAAAAGCACAGTCATTCTCCCTATAACAACCTAATCACGTATCATCACTACCAGGGGGTACCCTGGCCAAATGTTGATACGATCATAGATCATACCATAAGCCTTTTGCCAACACTACCAGGGAGTGCCCCGGTCAAATGTTAACAACAGGTATTTCATAAATATTTCATACTATCTAACCTACCCTCAAAATAGCAGCGCACAAATTAATTCTATGATGATAAGTTTGAACAAACTAATTACGTAACATCACTACCAGGGAGTGCCCTGGTTAAAAATTAACAATTCTCATAGCTTGCCTGAATAATATTTTATAATAACCTACCCACAAAATAACTGTGCTCAATTTAATCCCGCGACACTACCAGAGGGTTGCCCTGGCCGAATGCCGCCGGTTTTAAACCGTTCACATTATCAACTTCACTAAATTCTATCAGAGAGTGCCCTGACCGAGTCTTTAGTAAGCTAACGTTTAAACACGTGGGCACATGGGAGATAACAAGGGATTGTCAATAGAAAAACAATTTATTTTTCAATTAAAGTAAAGAAAACAAAAGTTACACTTTACGTACCTTGCTATCGTTTTATCCCGCTTCTGAGATGTGACGGGTACAAGCAAAACTGCGTCACTTTCAGTCACTGAGTTTATTATTTTAAATTCACAAAGGTTCACAAGGGCTTTATTTAAAAAGAATCACAATAACTTCTCTTAGCTTAGCTACCGCTTAGGACGACCGCCGACAATCGAATGGCGAGTCGTCTTGGCTATTCCATAACGAAGGCAACTTGCTTGCTTCCCACGTCCATTCGGAAGTGACGTATCTCTAGCGGCTGACAATACAATACGTTTGACAGTTGACAGACTGGAAGAGAACGATTGTATTGCCAGTCGCCAAAACACTGGTAGATAAATAAGTATTTAAATATGGGAATAATAAAATAGGTAACAAATAGGTTATAATGAATGTAATTTTGTAACAGATTAACCTAGAAAACCTTTGTGTTTTGATAGACAACATCCAAGAGTTGATCAACAATGTCTATCCTGACATTGATAACATAAGTTGTAAGACTATATATATCTTGGTTTAAAGAAAGAGCAATTCTGTCACCAACTAACGAACAAGTAGGTAAGGTAAATAACTTGATTCTTTCAAAGATTGATGCGCCGAAGCAAATATACTACTCAGTCGATACTGTTCTCGATTTGGAAGAAGCTGTTCATTTTCCTACAGAATTTCTTAATTCTTCGAACCCGTCTGGACTCCCTCCTCATAAAATGGTGTTGAAAGTAGGTTGTCCTGTTATTTTATTAAGAAACCTGAATCCACCTAAACTTTGCAATGGCACGCGTTTGCTGGTAATTCCCTAAAAACGTTCATAATAGAGTCATAATAGAGTCCACAACACAGTACTCACCGGATGTGGTACCGGAGAAGACATATTAATTCCTCGAATTCCTCTGATACCGTCAGATTTACCGTTCCAATTTAAACGCCTACAATTTCCGGTAAAGACATCTTTTGTAATCACCGTTAATAAATCGCAGGGTCAAACTTTCAACGTTGCGGGCTTAGATTTGAGCTTTGAGTGTTTTTCTCATGGTAAATTATATGTCGCTCTTTCAAGAGTTTTCAGTTTTGTTTAGTTTCAAAACATATTTGTATTGTCTAATGACAAAAAGCTATAAACGTTGTTTATAAGGACATTCTGTAGCAGGTAGGTTTATTTAGTATCAGCATTGCATATTTGCACCGTGCAAAGCCGGGGCGGGTCGCTAGTGTTTTATAAAGTTTTCCGTAGATAATATGAACTTACTGCCTTTGAACTACTTATTGACAGTTCTTGTAAAAAGAATGTACAGCCTTTTCTTTTTTTTTTAAGTTTACTAGCAATGTGGGTTGCACATGACTAGTAGTCTTGTGAACCCCTCCAACTAAGCTCAATATGCTTGTCTGGAGTGGGTTTACATCGATAGTGCAATTGGTAGAGATCAAACTCACGACCTCTAGTACGCCAGGCCGACGCCTAAGCCATTGGGCTATTTCCGCTTGAGCTATTTCCGCTATAGCTGCTAGAAGGATAGGCCAAACGACCTGCAGTAAAGGAACCAAATGCCTTTCTCTGAACGAATCTTGATGAACACGTACTGTCTTACCACAAAAATATTTTTAAACAACATTTCGACACCTGTTTAGTTAGACAGTGTCTAAAAGTATGAAATGTTTGAACGGGTGTTTTATTTATCTTGCTACAAAACTTACTCGTAGATCAACGATTGGGGTTGTTTAAATTTAAAGATGTGTTTAAGGCATGTTTACCCTTAGGCAAATGTTAGACACGGATTTGTAGCACGAAATTTCTGAAACATCAGTTCAACACATGTTTATGCCGTGTCCAATTCTTTTGTGTTTAGACTGATAGTATTTGCTTTCTTAAAGCCACCCAGGTTTAGGAGGTTCCTGAAAACATAAATTTAGATTAAATAGAAATTGGAATTGAATTGAATTGGTAAAAAAGTAATGAAGTAAGCTAACAGTTACTGACGAAGAATAGTATGAAGAATCCAAGCTGAGACGAGAAAAAAATGCTTAAAATTAAGAACTATAAGTAGCTTGCCCATCTTCCAAACTGGAAATAAAATAACAGTATCCAGGAAACTGGCGAACCCAATGGCAGCAAGTCACTGTTGCTCAGATAGACGGGGCCCACGTCCATGTATGTGGAACTTGTAGTACCAGCTTTGTTGTTACTACCAACACCTGGAAAAAGTATATTTGATTGTTAAACTTTTTATACTCAAGAGATTATACAAATGCCTAGCTAGGTTTTTGTTTATAAATCGTATAGACTAGCGTTTGACCACTATCGCACCTGTTGAATGCGATCGAGGGTGGCAGTTCGCTACGCTTAGAATGGTATCTGGTGCTCAAAGACAGCAGCTGCCGGAATACATTAATATTTGGCGACAGATTTTCCAACTTTAGAGTGGTAGCTGGTCAGGTCGACACTAGACAGTGTCCGCCTGACCAGCATGCAGGGGCTAAGAGATTTCTTAATAATGTTTTACTTCACCGGAGAGCCACGGAGAGTGAAATGCGCACATTCATTTTTCCAGTCAAAAGCAGTATATAGAAAATGCTATTTTTCGACCGACTTCCAAAAGGAGGCGGTTCGCAATTCGTCTGTAAGTAAGGTTTTTTTGTATGTTTTTTACGCGATTAGTCTGCCAATTGTGAACCGATTTTAAAGATTATATTTTTAATTGGTAGGGTACATCTCTAAGGTAGTCCCATTGTAATGGGGTTAGGTGGTTACATAGAGACATTAGATAATATTATACTGTCATATGGAGGATTGGTGCAATTTCAATAATTTTGGTTTTAAGTTTGCTTAGACAAGTCGAAGTAGGTACTCTAAAGGTACATAAACAAATATTAGCGCTGCATAATTTTTGGAACACAAAAAAATGTCAGTAAACGATAAAATTGTGTCCCTGTTCTACTAATTAATTTTAAGTACCCGTATATTAGCCAATATAGTATTCATAATAGATATTTTGCATTGCAGCCTTTTTGTTTATAACTTTAAGTTATGCAAACTGATTAACAATGATTAATGTGAATTTATTTTTCACAAAAAACGAAAATAGTTTTTTAGCTAAACGCCCGAATAATGACAGGGGTATGGAATAGAATATTTTATGATTATGTTGTATATAGGGAAAGTCGCGGGTCGCAACTAGCTTTTAAACTTTAAAGTTAATTCTGTTAAATGACTAGTCATCATAGATTTAAAACAGTTAACGATTTAAATTACTGTGATAATTTTTATATAAAACCTTTGAATATTTAGAAGAGTTGTAAAATACCTTGGCATTGTTACACCAGCATATTTATTATTAATATTGTTTAAGGATATTTACCATGTTTTATATTATATTTTTATTCATATTTACCAAACATGGTAAATATCCCGTAAACAATATTAGTAATAGTGTCAGTGACCATGAAAACTTAAAAACTTATACCGGCATCTTTATTGAGAAACTCAGATTACCTACACACAGCGGCCCATGCTTATGGTATCTGATCGTACTGCGGATCCTAATACTGTACTCATCATCTATTATTTCATTATTAACTGTCAGTTTTCACCGGCATTCGTCCACTGTTGGACATAGACATCCCCTATTATAGACTTTACTTTTCCACTTACATTATTTTTTAACCGACTTCAAAAAAAGGAGGAGGTTTCTCAATTCGACCGTATATTTTTTTTTTTTTTTTTTTTTTTATGTTTGTTCGCGGATAACTTCGTCGTTTATGAACCGATTTCGATTATTCTTTTTTTGTTCGAAAGGAGATATCCCAAGTGTGGTACCATGGTAATTTTATCGAGGTATGATAAGTATCTCCAGAGATATTGAGATAAACATCTCAAAATTGGTACTGAAAATGAATAGCGCGGAATTGAAGTCGGTTGTTTTTTAGTTTTTAAACGATATTATTATGTATATATTTTAAATTAAAGATTACTCGCAATGTGGGTTGCACATTACTAGTAGTCTTGTTAACCCCTCTAACTAAGCTAAATATGCTTGTGCCTGAAGTGGTTTCACGTCAATAGTGTGTGGGGTGGGGAACTCACGACCTCTCGATCGCCAGTCTGACCTTATCCATAGGGCTATTGCCGCCTTAAAGCTATTATTATATTGCTTAGGATTGCGCTGAAATTTGGCACGCAATTAGTTATTACGATTTTTGTAAGTGTGTAACACTTCAAAGAAACATAATATTAGTTATTACGATGGTAGTATGTGGCCAGACAGGATTTTTTTTTCAAAATTCACCCCCTAGAGGGGTTCACCCCCTAAAAAAACGGGGGTTCAAAGTTTGTATGGAGAAACAAGATTAGATAGTATTTTTTATTCTACACTTCACACAATTACTTCTGTAAATAAATAAGCAAATACGGTTTTCAGGCTTTTTTGAAATTCCACCCCTAAAAGGGTGATGTGGGATAACTAAGTCTGAAATCAATATTGTATCGGATTGCGCTGAAATTTTCCATGTAGATAGTTATAGGTGGTATATAGGGGTAAAATGGGAAATAAAAAATGTCTGAAAATTAATGTGGTTTTTCGGGTTATATAAAAATGTATCCCTATTTCCCTTAGTCACGCGATAATTTTAAAACGGGTGGACCGATATAGCTATTTCTTTTTTGATGTATTTTTATGATAGAAAGGTTTTTACGAAAGAAAAGTACTAAATAAATAAAATAAGTTTTTAACGTAGGCGAAGCCGCGGGCACTTTTAGTATATATATATATACTAGAAGTGCTATACTATATATATATATATATAAATAACTGTATATAACTAACTAAACTATATATATATATATAGTATATACATGTAATGGATTGGATGGATTAACACATATGATACTTTCTATCCCGGTATATGTTATAAAATTGTTACAAATTTAAAGGCAGGTGAAGCCGCGGGGCACGACTAGTATTCAAGAATATTTATTACGTTTCAGCGTATGAAAATGTTATGCATACCTGATATCACTGATATAAATGTCTATTATGGAAAACCATATTTTCATAGCGGGAGTTATCTCTGTACAGAAGACTTATTTGTGAATAATATTTTGTTGATCATGAAGTTTCTGCGTCAACATATATTCTTTCTGTTGATTTTGAAAATATGTACTATCAAAGGTATGTACCTTTTCGAAATATTATCCCGGTCTAAATAAAATGAGATCAGAATAAAACTTTAAAACTAAGATGAGAGAATTCGATTTTCCAAAATGTTGAGTTCGATGATAATGATCTTGTTTTTAACCTCCGCAAGTAAAAAATGGTGTTAAAAGTTTGACCACTATGTGTGTGTGTCTGTGTGTCTGTCTGTGGCACCGTATCACGCACCACTATCTCACCTGTTGGTAAGGATGATGCGGTCGAGAATGGTGTAGCACTTTTATTTGAAAGCAACAGCAAAAGTTGATGACGTTATGAGATCAATTTTCATAACACTGATAAATTCTAAATTTACTAATTTTGACTAGTTGTTATGTCGGTAATTGTTATTACCTATAGCATTATGAAATTTGAAATGGCATATAAAATTACAAAATTTTGATAGAGGGGTATTGCACACCTACATGCAGACTAAATACACGACGACATTTTTTATTTTGTAAGACCAATATCGTACACGTATTCTAGCAAATAAATATATTTGATTTACTGAATTCCTTATAAATACTGAAGTATTAAATAATATTTATTTTGTGTTAATACTAAACATTGTCATTTATTATAATTTAATGGAACTATCGACCCACCCCGGTTGTTTATATCACACACTAGCCCCCGCTGTTATACCCGCGTAAACATCGTTCCCGTGGGAATATCGACATAGAAACCCTATGTGTTATTCCAGGTTATGTACTTACCAAATTTCAGCTCAATCGGTTGAGTAGTTTTAGCGTGAAATAGTAACAAATATCCATACATCCGTACAAACTTTCGCGTGTATAATATTAAGTAAGGATTCGCTTGACTGCTCCGTCGACTTACGTTGCAAAAGCCCTTTTATTTCAACGTGATAATAATAGATAAAAATAATATACAGCCGTACCTTAGCTTACCCTAAAGACCTACTCCAAATATTAGTGAAAGAACATTTGCAAATCGAATCAAATATTAACATTTACTTTTTATATTTTAGCTGCTGAACTAGATGAAGGAAAAATTACCGGAGGCTATGAAGCAGAACCTCATAGCAATCCGTATGTAGTGTCGTTGCAGAGTAGAACTTCATACTCGTATCGCTCGTACACTTATCGCACTACTCGAGTCTGTACGGGATCTATACTCAGCCAGCGATGGGTAAGTGCAAGATCATTTTTTAGGGTTCCGTACCCAAAGGGTAAAACGGGACCCTATTACTAAGACTCCGCTGTCCGTCTGTCTGTCTGTCTGTCTGTCCGTCTGTCACCAGGCTATAGCTCATTAACCGTGATAGTTAGACAGTTGAAATTTTCACAGATGGTGTATTTCTGTTGCCGCTAGAACAACAAATACTAAAAACAAAATAAAGTTAAAAATTAAAGGGGGTCCCCATACAAACAGCGTGTTTTTAAACGCCATCTATCTAATTATTTTCGGTAAAATGACATAGATGGCGCTAGTAAACAAGTCTTTCTAGATCGCGACCAAACCAAATATTCTTGGTAATATCAATTAATCAAATATATGGGGTTGAAACTCTGTTATATTTCGTATTGTACGGAACCCTCCCTAAGTGTGCGATAAGAGACGCGATGCTGACTCGCACTTGACCAGTTTTATCTTCTAATAAACGACAAACTTGTTGACCACAATCTAACCTGAGTGTGTAGTGAGAGTTTCTTTGGATTGGTTTACTTACTCGATTGCGTAGTAAAGTAAACGCAGATTTATATGTAATTGAAAAGCGCCATCTAGTATACATGGGTAAAATTTTAAACAAATAGTATACGATACTATTTACGATACGTGTGACTATTATTGCACGGCGTGAAGTTAGCTACGCTACGCCGTGCAATAATAGACAACTTAAGTCACGAGTATCGTATATTATTTTATAGCTGTCAGTGTGACATAAACCCGCACTTTACGCTTGCTACGCTTTTTCGTCAAATAGAAGATTATTGCACGGCATAAAGTTATGCAATATGCAATAATCGACTATCTATGTCACGGCAAAGCGAGCGTAAAGTGCGGGTTTAGGTCACACTGTCCTATAAAACATAAATAAAGCTTGTCCCTAAATATATTTTAACTTGTAATTTTTTTTCAGATTCTCTCGTCAGGGCATTGTGTAACAGATTATAAGGCACGGCGGCATCCGATGGATGCTATTGTGGGAGCTCATGACCTTACAAGATTAAGAAGCTCGCAGATCTATCCAATTTCACGTCGCATAGCTCATCCCTATTACAGAGGGTACGTATTATTTATTTTTGCTAGTTTGTACATTATTGTATACAATCCAAAATTTCGCCGTCCGGTGAGACTCGAACCCGCGGCTCTTGGGTAACAGATCGCCGTCCCGCCGTTGTAAATAATGTATCTGTACCCTTAGTACGAGTTTTCATCGTAAACGCTTTTGACAGATCTCACATAGTATTCGACTAATTCTGGCTCCCTAATTGGTCAAAATTTAGTGAAGTGTAGTAACCACTAGAGGTGCTGTACTGTTTTTCATACAAAAATTGTTCGATATACGATATCTAGTTTGGTATGCAAACTCGTACTAAGGGTACTGGGCGTGCGACGGTCACGCTTGCTCATTGCTTTTTCCCCATTCCAAAATTGCCAAACGTGCTTAGCCTTGTTTTCACGGATTTGGATGAAGTTCGGCATTAGATAAATAGTTTATTACCAAAATTACCATACATAGGACACTTTTTAAAGTATTTCTTAATTCAGGCCGTGGATCACATCTAGATATAAATAATTATATTTGTAACAAACATTTTAAATGCATCAAATTTCAGAGAGAATAAGGTTGTGTAACACTATTTTATTTTTGTTCATCTCGACTAATTTAACTATAATGAAGTCTAGCCAGCTAATAAAAACGATTTCTTTTTTTCAGTGGTGTTGGACCGTATGACATTTCTATGATGAAAACTTATCGTGATATAGAATTTTCAAGAAGAGTTCAGCCTATAAATCTTCCGATGATGAATATGGATTTGGATTACTATGAGCCCCTGCTAGTGACTGGCTGGGGTGCATTAAAGACTACTTATTACTACTCTATCCTTCCAAAAAAGCTCCAAGAAGTCGATGTTAACTATCTACCCTTTTATGGTAAGCTTTACAACCATTACAAAACATATCACCTATGTTTACTATTAACAGCAATCTAACTCCAAAACTGAATTTTCATAATTTCAGAATGTTATTATGCTGTGAACAAATTTCTTAAGAAAAATGAATACAATCCATTGAGAGAGAGAGATAATATATGCACTGGACCCATATATGAAGGCATTGCCGGATGCACAGGCGATTCAGGTGCACCGTTAGTTATGTACAAAATGTCTCCAAAAACAGAAAGCTCATCTTCATCAACTACATCTTCGACAACTATGTCTACGACCGAAAGTGAGACGCTTCCTACAGAACCGACGACCGAAAGTGAAACGACTCCTACAGAACCGACAACTGAAAGTGTAACGATTCCTACAGAACCGACAACTGAAAGTGAAACAACTCCGACAGAACCGACTATCGAAAGTGAGATGACAACTACAGAATCGACGACCGAAAGTGAGACAACTTCTACAGAAACAACAACTGCTGCTTGGGAGGAAAGGTACACTCAGAGGTCTCCTTTTAGTTCATTAGGTAATCTTCGAAACGATTTTAGATCTATGGATTATGATGATAAGATGCAACCAACAATCGTCGGTGTTCTCTCTTGGGGTGTAGTCCCGTGTGGATTTAAAGGAGCTCCGACAGTTTACAGTAATGTTTCTAACTATATGGATTTCATCAATAAACATTTGTATAGTTTGTGAATGTTTTATTTTAATAATAACTGAGTTATATCCGTATTTGAGATCTACTTATTAGTTTATTCTCGAAAAATATCAATAAGTAGGTCTTTATTTTTATCCAATAGGCTTTTCTCAGTACTTACCTATATCTTTAATCTGTTTTATACATCATAGTAATAGGTATTTGTTACGTTAGTGAACTAATGTTATCTTTTAATATTTTTTATTATAATATTTGAATAAATTATCTTACAACTAAATATGTATATCAATAGGTACATAAAAATTATATATTAAGATAATACATCCTATTTGAGCAACAAAAGCAGAAGAGAGAATACTCGCAATAACAAAAATAATTCACATGTTATCATATAAATGTATCAATTCTTATAAAGTCCTAACAATCATGGAACTTCTCACTGCATATTTCCTTGATTGTTTTGATTCTTATTATTTGAATGCACAATTAGCATAAGATATTATAAACCGCTCTACAAACTTTCTTGAATTCACGAGAGAAGTAAAATCACTCGTGTCTTGTACATAGCTTTCGTAATATGTCAATAGTACAGCTATCCAAACAATTAGTTGTTATAGAGCAGTTAAAACCTAATTAATATCACTTTTGAATACTCCTATCAGTCTTTGGGTTTAGTTGAGGAGTACATCGGGAGGCCTGTAATTTCCACATTTGGGCAGAACGTCAAGAACTGCTTTTGGCAATGTATGAGGGACGTGGATGATGACAGCTGCTGGTAATGAGGAGAGCGCACAGGATCTGCACTCGAGGAGCCAACTTCCTCTCTCTGGACGAAGCCTGATTATCACGTAGCCTTTGTTAGGGACTGAGATTGTGTCTTTGGTGGGTGGGTTGAGGAGATTCCTGAAACAACAAGATAATATAAGAATAATGAATCAAATAGCCGACATTGTTTTTATTGTTAAGAAATTAATTTACGACGACCTTGATAGCCATTTTTTATGTTATATGACTACAGGAGAAGTACGACGCTCGCCTGATGGTAAGCGATGACGTCTTACTATTACAGATACAGGAGCATGCAAAATTCTGCATTAGGGATCAAGTTAGGGTTAAACTGAGGCATGGCTGAAATATAATGCTTACGGCTAATCATAAGGTCAAAAATATAATTATTAGCAGCGCATGATCGAAAAGCATGAGAGCCGATACCAAGGCTTTTTTCGCTTTCGTTTGTTTTTTTTGCAGAGGCTGTAAATATTCGATCTAGATATATTTTCTTCATATCTGATAGGCTCGCATTTGACTTAGTGCACGCAAATGTTTGGTTACTACTTCGCTACTATCTCACCATCTTTGACCCCATCATCGCTTACCACCGTAACAGATAATGTGGTCGAAAACCGAAAGCGATGATGGTCGAAGATGGTGAAAACACTTGGCCTAGAATGGTCTGACTCTCAAGGACTGTGGACGTGTGGTTTACCACAACACCGTAAGGTTTAAGAGGCAGATTTTTGCCTTGGACTAAGAAATTTACCTGACGATCTTCTTCCCTCGGTCCATCTTCATAAACTGTTTTTTCGTGAGTGGTGTGCCGTCGTACTTCTGTCCTGTGGCAATAACTTGCATGCTTGGTCCGTGCAAGTGGAACGTGTAGGACTCATTATTACCAGCACCTGGAAAAAGATCTTATATTGATTATATAATTTGAAACGTGCTATCTACCATGTTGTTCACAATAAAATCATAAACTTTTAGAAAATTAAAGCATTGTCAATATCCCTTTGTGATTCTATTTTAAGTGTCAGTGGCCATAAAAACTTGTGCTTGTGCAATGTACTGATCTATAAATCTCTGATTTAGCTGAAGCAGTATATAGGGAATGCCATTTGATACACTTTTTTCTTCATGACATTGTGCAGTTTAATTATCAGAATCGGAAATTATTTATTGGTATAATTGACTGTACATAATGATGCTAGATCAAATTGCAACAAAAATGTGCAAACAACACGCAAGTCGCTTGCCTGATGGATAGTAAAAGATAACGTCGGCATTGCAAATTACACTCTGAATTGGATATTTGACCAAGCGTTGATATCGCTCCAGGTCCTATCAATATAATGTTTGCTAAGTAAGATAAGTAAGTGCGACCTTTATTACTGCAGGTATATAAAAATCAAAGTAAAATGTATTAATAAGACTCATGTATATTGTTTTAAAGAATCATTGTCTTTCTTTACTTTTCTTTGTATCGACAGCTTGAAACGTGAGATTTTAAATAACATATTTTCATTCAAGCTTCCTTCGTTATATATACTTACCTTCATTAACTAAAGCTATTTCTAAATTATCTCCTTCAACAGCCTCTATTATTTGAATGCATTGAGATTCTTCCTGCTTGTTTTCAGTTCCAACTTTGCATATCAATTTGGGCGCCATATTTTGAAGCTTCAAGAGTATTGGAACATTGGGATAAAGGAAGCTTTTGCCGTTGATTTGGACGACGCCATTTTCTTGAACAGCTGAAAATGTAATTGTTTTATGTATTATTATTTATGTGATCACAAGACAGAAAAAAATTAAGTAATCGTATCTGAAAACGGTATCAAATGCATCATCATCATGGACATATTTTGGAAGAGAGACTATTAAGAAACTTTTTTTTTAAGAAATTGGCCGAGTGCCGTCGTCGGCAATGGAATTGGAAGAAACATCAAATTAAATATGACCTGATATTAAATTTGATGGTTCTTCCAATTGCAGTTTCGCGGCGAAACGGGCCAAGTGTAGTCATTGGTGGTAACGTCTTATTCATCACCGACTATTTTTTGCTACGTTCTCTCACCCGTGAGTTTGTTAGCAGGTGAGATGGTAAAACTGATTGTACACAATAGGCTACGAATAAATAAGACTTAACTTTTGTTCGTAGAAAATAGGGGTGTTCATTAAACGTTGTTTCTTATTTTAATATTGCGTACCTACTTGGTATACAACGTGTTACAGAAAGTCGAAATAATAATGAAATGGGGTTTTCGATACTATATAACTTATCCATGTAGTTGAAACTTCTATAAACTCTTGATTTACGTCAATATTGCACTTTTAATGTTTTATCGAAAATGTCGTGTGGTGACGGTGACCCTTTTTGGCATGAATACACTCATTGATTTAACATTTTTGTCAATGAATTCATTTTTATATGACACGAAAAGTAGCAAGCAATGTCGCGAGCATGTATGAAAGAGCTCATGAAAGTGGAAGAAGCGAAAGAAGTGTGTCAGGATCGTAGCACGTGGAAAGAAGTAGTCTCTGCTTACCCCAACGGGATAAAGGCGAGATATAAAATCACGCCTTCTATAACAATATAGTATAATACGCCCACACGTATGTACCTATATGATACATTCTGAGAAAATACGCTTTATACTTACAAAGAGCAGCAGGATAATATGGTTTCTTGGGTATAGCATCACTAATATACCTATAGTCTAGGTCACTTTCCTTGTATTTAACTACGTTGCGGTCGATTCCAAGGTATACTACTTTAGGGTCCGGGGTAAAGGAGACATCTTGGAGGGATTCCATCATCTGACCGTTGAGACCAATGGAGTCTAAACTTGTATCACTGTAGAGTTCAGTCTGAAAATATAATAACGTATTTTTTTGGGTTTTTCTTGTACCAAATATATTCCAGTAAAGTAGGAGCAATACAATCAATATAATCATTATATACAAAATACAAATACAAAATTGCTTTATTTCGAAGAGATTGTTTTAACAAAGTATTTGTACTCTGCCTTCTGCTTAAGTCGTTTTGACTGTGTTGCAGAAAGCAGTGTCTTACCAGAAATACTCGTATGTCTTATAAATCAATTATTTACAGAAACAATATCGACTTCGTAGTTAAATATAACTATAGAATGGTGTGTGGGTGTGTGTGTGTGTGTGTGTGTGTGTGTGTGTGTGTGTGTGTGTGTGTGTGTGTGTGTGTGTGTGTGTGTGTGTGTGTGTGAGTGTGTGCGCGTGTGTGCTAGTATATGAATAAGTTGTGTATGGTTTCATGCGATTGCATGCGGATGTATGTACGAACTATATCATAATAATATAATACATTTAAAAAAAGTCTATAAGTAGACTATATTTATTACTATATTTTTAGTTCAGTGACGTCATAAAAAAATATTGTATTGATATTAATTTTACATGAAAAACCTTGATAGAAACTTATCTAGCTATTGAGTTTAAGAAGCAGTGCTAAGTAAACTAGTAAATTTATTAAAAACTAGCAGCCCGCCCCGGCTTCGTACGGGTAGAACATATATGCCTACAAAATTTGTATCAGTTTGTTACATCGAATATAAAATATGAACATATATATAATAAACATATATAACAATCATCGTCATATTTCAACTAATTTACACAAAACCTTAACGAATAATGCACTAAACCTTCCTCATAAACACTCTGGCTATTGGTGAAAACCGCATTATAATCCGTTCAGTAGCTATTGAGATTATTGCGAACAGACAGACAGACGCAGCGATGGACTTTGTTTTATAATACTTACGTAGTGATATTGGACGGCCCTTTGGCGTAAAGGATAGTTACCCTGATTCTGACCCGACGGTCGTTGGTTCTAATCCTAGCTATATACCTACCAATGAAAGTTTTATGTGCATTCATAAATCATGAGTTTTCGTACAGTGGTAGTGGGATCATTAAATCTACCAAAAAGTAGCTTACCACCAAGGAGAATATCTGCCGCCGTAACCTTACGGCGTTCCCCGACGCAAAATGTAGGGGTAATATACGTTTAACGTGTGTATCTGTGTGTCTGTCTGTAGCATCTTAGCACCTAACCGGATGAACCGATTTTGTTTTTATTATTGATAGTTTTTTTTTGTTTGATAGATGTCTTCATCGAGAGTTTTCTTAGCTTTGATTCATGAAAATTCGTTCAATCGTTATAAAACTATGAGCTTTTTTCTAGTTAATTGCGCTATGAAATCAACTTTCATAGGTCTGATCAATTCGAAAATCTTCTTCTTCAACGATATTGTAAGAACATGGAAGCATTGACATGATGCTGGGACATCTCCTGGACTCTACAGAATACTCAAATACTCACCAACTTACAGCTCAGATTTTAAATGTCGTGTTTAGAGTCATTGGAATGCTTTTAATGAAAAGATTATACATAGATCAGTCGGGGTGGTTTAAAATATTTTATCTACACTAATGTTATAACATTCTACTTATGTTTCCAATACTTGACTTATAATTACTACTGTTATAGCGCAGATAACAAAACACTCAATTTAAGCAATTTCACATGATGGTATAATATCCACATCGATATCGTAAAATCTCATTATAACATCAATAAAACGCGACCAATTAACCTGGCGAGCCTTATGTCAAAATCCTCATACAAGTTGTATAAAATTTTGATATTAGGCTGGCTTTTGAAAACAGTTGGGTTATACGTGAAAACTTCGTCGAAACTACTAAACTTACATACACAAAACTCTTTGGTAAGATCTTGTGCCAATTAAATAAAAAAAGAACAGCGCGCGCTCGCTCCTGATTGGCCCTGCGCGCGCAGCTGCGCTCTCATTGGTTAGATTTTAATGGCGGCAAGTTCACTGACAATACACGTACGCGTGAATTTAATGTTTCGCAATGTGTTTTGTTTTTAAAATACAAATTAAAAGTTAAAAATGGATAGCGACGATGATATTTGTACGCCTCCGGATATTCTAGAATTGGCAACAAAAGTAACTCACAATCTTTTGCCAGAAAAATCTAGAAAATTATATGAAAAAGAATATAATAACTTTTTGGCATGGAAGATCGAAAAGAAAACTACATCATTTTCTGAAAATGTCATTCTTGCGTATCTCAAAGACCTCTCCGACAAATTCAAGCCATCTTCTATGTGGGCTAAATATTCTATGCTCAAGTCCACACTGAGTATCTACAACAATATTGATATCACGAAGTATTCAAAAGTCATAGCGTTCCTGAAACGCAGTTCAGAAGGACACAAGGAAAAAAAGTCCTTGACGTTTACATCAGGTCAAATAAAGATGTTCCTGGAAGATTCACCAGATATTTTGTATCTTTTTGAAAAGGTAAGTGTATTTTAGTTCTGTTATTTAATCTACCTAGTACTTACGTACTATACACGCAAGTTATCTAGACACTCCGTTTAAGCGCTTTGTGTATAAATTTGGTAGTAGGTACCTACACTTTATTACTTCATAAATCATAGTTTTTGCCTTGGCTATGTACCTCAAGCTTATTATATCGTTTATTGTTACAGGTTGCACTAATCTTCGGCATAATGGGGGCATGCCGAAGGCAAGAGCTATACAACATCCAGTTCGATGAAGTCTCTAACATAGACGACAGTACAATCATGGTGAAAGTTTCGAAAACAAAAACGAAAATAGATTCTTTCGTTGTGACGGGCAACTGCTATGCCGTATGTAAAAAATACATGGAACTTCGACCCACCCCCTGTCGAAACCCTGCCTTTTTCTTGAGCTATAGATCGGGGAAGTGCGTCGATCAAAGAACTGGTATTAATAAATTTGGTGCTGTGGGAAAAACTATCGCAAGTTTTTTGAATCTGCCTAACCCTGCGTTGTACACGGGGCATTGCTTCCGGCGCACCTCGGCGACCCTTCTCATAGATAGCGGTGGTGATTTGACCGCACTGAAACGACACGGGGGGTGGAAGTCTTCTACTGTGGCTGAAAGCTACATTGATGAGTCTTTAATGAAAAAAATTCAAGTCTCAAATACGATCTTGAACAGTATAGAAAACAAGACGAATGAAGTAATTATAAATATTCCGACTCCGTCTACGAGCTCTACTGCTTGCCCCGCGGCCGCTACAGCTGCTGGATCAATAATTAACATTAACTTTCAAAATTGTACCATCCAAAATTTGAACAATTATTATAAATAAACTATTGTCAGCTTTTACTCTTGTTGTTTGATTAATTGCATTAGTGAAGATAAAGTAGTGTATGCAACTGCATATAACACGGGTATTAAAACACTCGTTACTATTATGAAACTCGCTGCGCTCGTTTCATAAACTCACACTCATGTTTTAATACCCTTCATTATATGACAGTTGCATAAACTACTAATATTATTATATATACAGATGAATATTATTTTATACAATAGATCATATTATTATACTATATTGACTTCAAATTGATTGTGATCGGTGGGGATCTACAGCATAGCTAAGCTTATAATAATATTTTCGTAGTAACTATGACCTAATCTGTGGTTTCACTGCAAATATTTTATTAATTTTGCGATGCGTGTATGTGCAATTCGTGATATCTTCTAGAGTTTTCATTTGAATTATATGCTGTAAAGGACAATTTTAATCTATAATATGTGGCCAAGCTAATTAACGTAATTATTTGGATAAGGATTAATACTATATACTTGAAAATAGCCTTGGAAGTTATGTTAATTTTTTTTAACTAAAATGGTTACTGTGAGTCAACCTTAAGAGATAGACATATGCTGTCGCGGACTTTTTTGTAGGTCTTATTAAGTTGTACAACTCTTGCATAGAAAATATTCTTCTATCTATTTTCAATTAAGCAGCGTTCGTAAGAAACGTGTTTTTTCGACCGTGTTTTTGCCGACTTAGGTTGCAAATTAGGTCTCCACGAATGTACCTTTGAGTTAAGCGGGATAATATATAGCCTATTTTCATTCCGAAAGTCCATTCTATGTATTAGTGAAAGAATGTTTTAAATCGGTTCAGTTGTTTTTTAGCCAAATCATTACAAACATACAAAAATACAAATGTTCTCTCAAATGTTTTAAAAATCATTGCGGTGTATTTTTCCATTACGCTTTTGAAAAATCTTCAAATTCTCGAGGTCCGTGAAAATGATTACATAGTATTTTGTTTTCCTTGAACCATCACAATGGAATCGAACATACTTGAAATATAATGGCTGGGACATATGGATGGACAGACAGACGGACAGACGGACAGACGGATAGACGGACAGACGGATAGATGGACAGACAGACAGATAGCCATGATGAATCTATAAGGGTTCCGTTTTTTTGCTATTCGGCTACGGAACCCTAAAAACATAATCATCATCTTTACAATCATGGCAAGTCAGGCGGAACATCGATATAATGTGCTCTTACCACCTGTGGACGAACTTCTGGGCTTGGATTTAAACTGGCGACCTTCCGCTTACAAGTCATGTCATACCTATGTCCTTTACGACAACAGGCTGTCAAAGTAAACAAGTAAGACGCCTCAAGGTCTTCGAGCATTTACCAATGGAGATGTCAATGCAAGGCGTACCCCTAGCTCTGCTGGCCATATAGACATTATTGGCCATATGAGCGTGCGTAACTACGCTGTATTTTTAATATTGTGTGCGTGTTTCAAGCTAGTGTGCGGGATTGTTAAAGTGAGTGATTTGTGTGTGTGCAATGCGTGTTTACCTCGTCCCCCGTAAGTATCAGCAGAAAAAAATGTTTGCGGATTGCAACTTTAACATCTCCATTTGTAAATGCTCGAATCTCAGTGTAATCAATGACGTCTGAATATAAACAAACACTGTGGCATGCAAAACTAGAATGTCAGAGTTTTGCGCTCCACAGATCTGCGCCTGTTAAGTACTTTGAGACATACGATTAAGTCTTTCACAGGTCACTAAGTAAACAATTATTTAGACTTATTATGAGTCCCAAAAAGGCAATCAATTATATGTACCTGTTTTTCTTGCAACATAGAAGTGTAATTAAAGCCGGAGTAAAGCAGCATCGCCTTTGCCGAGACATTGCGGCAGACTCCGCTGCCTTGGACTCGAACCCAGTATCCGCCGCTCTCTTGTGTTGTCCTCACTATCACATCCATACGCTCACCTGGAATTAATTGTTAATAAATAAGTAACGACTGAAGATCAGTTGCACCGGTTCCTGATATAGTTTCAGATAGTTATCTGACTTATCATGACGCTAAATAAATTATGTCAAAATTTAACAGATAAATTCCTAATAGGGCCGAGCCATATCTAAAAGTATTAATAATATGTTGCAGGGGCGGCTTTGTAGCGAGCCGACGGTGAGTGGTGATACCGGGGCTAAGTGAGACCCTCTGAGCCCCGGCTTAATCAGACCCGCCAGGCGGGAATGGGAGTCGCAAGAGCTAAGACCTAAGTTCCAGGGTGGAAGTGATAAAGACATAAAGCCGACGTTTAGTGAAAGTGCAGTACACCTCTCGACACCCTAAGGCATCCACGCCAATGTTGCCCTGCGGCGCCAATATAACATTCAATGAATGGCAAGTCACCACTCGTCTAAATATTTTGAAATGTGGCATTATTGGCGGTTGTCGCACTTCATACCACATAGACCAGATTATTGACAATAAATTAAAAATTCATAATAATAGCCCATATTTTTATAATGAATACCTAAGTTTTTAAGTTAACTTATTCCATACCTCCCATGTTAATATAATTGTATATTAAAAGGGTGTTTTAATGGCTTTGGCTACAGGGCTATTGGCTATTGGCACAATAAAACACCGGGCTAGGCCAGTGAATTAATAAAACATGTCAGAATAATATTAGTGTTAACTAATTAACGTAATTACGGTACGAAGTTCGCCGGGTCAGCTAGTTATAGCTGAACCGGCGAACTTCGTACCGCGTATATAACTATAATATAATATTTTTTCCATATTTGCCTTTCCTGGACTACGACAAACATTTCAAAACCAAATCAGCTAAATCGGCCCAGCCGTTCTCGAGTTTAAGCGAGACTAACGAACAGCAATAGATTTTTATGTATAAGATTAAATTCGTTTGCAATGTACGAATAATACCGATCCATTAATTCAATTCCATTCAATTTCAGCTTGATACCTTTACGCGTTCCTGAGAAAAAGGGTTTTGACAGACGGACAGACGGACAACAAAGTTATCCTAAGGGCTCCTATTTATACTTTTGAGTATATATACTTTTGAGTGATATAAGTACCCGTATAGTGCAATAAGCTATAGTGCAAAACAGATATTTTTGAAAGGTCGACTTTCAACTGTCTTCTTAATCTTAAGACTATTACGTCAAAATGTATGCGCTCCAAAGATTGACAGCGACTATAAAACTTCCCCGATTCTCCAACTGGCGACACCAAGCATAATAGAACTTACGTAATAGTAGCAAAATTTTCCACCATCAAGTGAAAGCAAAATTGTAGAATACTACAACAACTTTCTGATTAATTGCAGCGATTAGGTGCTTTCATTGCCCATTGGGCTCTTACGTAGAAATTGTAAAATTAATTTTAGTTGTTATTTTGTGAGATTGGTTGCATAATAGGTATAAGATTTCATATGTATGTACTGATAGTCCCACGAAAATGTGTTAAAGTGATTTACTGTGAATTATCGACCACAAGATTCACTCTTGTGGTCAATTCTTCAACGTGTCACTCTTAACAATCGTCTTGATCTTCACATAGCTATTTTTGAAGGCTGATTTAGTTTACTTCACAGTTGTGCCGCCATCATTATTCTCTGTTATTAATCATTCTAGTGCACTGCAAGGGACCGCTTATAGGTAATTTAATTTGGTCGGTTTATCAGTGAACTTCCTTGGGGTCGGTGCTTTCCACTCTGTCATGTACCACAAGCCTCTCGTTTAAATCTCGTCCAACCATCTCGTCTTGATAATGTGATATGACACAGAGAACACTAGAAGAACTAAACACTAAAGCCAAGACTGAAAACTAAAAACAGGAGAACTATAAAGTCAAAGGACATAGCTCAGCAGATGAGCAAACTGGATTTGAAGTTGAAGACTGAAGAAGAAACGGATTAGCTACACGGCGTACGGTAATTCAAGGTCTGTGGTAGTGGCAGTGGGCCAGCCATAACAGCCGAAGAACCGACAACCGTTGGGCTAAATTAGTTCTTAAATTGGCATCGCGGATCGGCAATCGTAGAATAGTATGCCCTTAGACTAAATGGAGCGATGATGTTGGTAAATCGGCTGGATAGAGCTGGATGAGAATTGCCAAAAAATCGAAATCGGGATGTTTTTTTCCATATCTCTGGATTTACTAATCAGAACTCAATAAATTTTATAATGGGACGAAACCGGTATTTACCCCTTTCAAACAAATTGGTTAATAAATTACGGAGTCCTATGGCAACAATCATAATAAAAGTCGAATTGAAAACCTCTCACTTTTTAAGTCAGTTATAATCATCAACGCCAACTAAAAACCTGGAAAACCGTCTTATGAAGCAACATCTTACAGACCCATTTCATTACTTCCGAAAATGGCGAAGTTATTTGAGAAATTGCTCTTGAGACGATTAAAGCCTTTAATAGAAGAGCACAATCTAATTCCTGACTATTAGTTTGGGTTTAGAGAAAAACACTCTACTATAGATCAAGTGCATAGAATCACCAATGTCATAGAGAGTGCGTTAGAGGAAAAGAAAGTGTGTTCTACAGTCTTCCTTGATGTAGCGCAAGCATTCGATAAAGTTTGGCATGAAGGCCTCATATACAAGCTTAGAAAAATGCTTCCTAAACAGTTTGCTGATATCTTACAGTCTTACTTATCAGATAGAACGTTTAGAGTAAGACAAGAAAATGCTTACACCCAGCTGAAACAAATTAAAGCTGGGGTACGACAAGGAAGTGTTTTAGGTCCGGTCCTGTACCTATTATACACTTGTCATATCCCAATATTAGAGAACAACATCATTGCAACATTTGCCGATGATACTGCTCCTTATGGCCACAGGAGACAATCAAGAAACAGCAGTCAAACACGTACAAATAGCTGTCAATACTATCTTAAATGGACGAAAAAATGGAGAATAAAACTTAATGAAACAAAATCTATACATATTGATTTTACTAATAAAAAACGTAACTACCACCCGGTATTCATAAATGGCCAAGCAGTACCATACGAAAATACAGCCAAGTACCTAGGCATGACTCTAGTCGCAAAGCTTCGCTGGAAGGCACACGTCAAAAAGAAACGGGAAGAGTTAGAGCTTCACTACAAAAAGATGCAGTGGCTGCTTGGAATACACTCCACGCTGTCGGTGCAAAACAAATTACTTTTATACCAACAAGTCCTAGTGCCAGTATGGACTTATGGAATTCAGCTATGGGGCTGTACCAGTCAAAGTAACATCCAGATTATCCAGCGATTCCAAAATAAAGTCCTAAGGAGCATCGTAAATGCACCATGGTACATCAGAAACTATGACCTCCATCGGGACCTTAAAGTGGATGACGTAATTAGTGTTATTACAAAATATGCCAAAGCTCACGACCGTAGACTTCATCACCATGTGAACGTCGAGACTATCCAGCTCCTCGACAACACGGACATAGTGAGAAGACAAAAAAGGACCAAACCTTTTGAGTTAGTGTAGTGAAGTGACAGTAAATAGCGAACAGTGCTTACAAAGAACGCAATAAAATAGTGTCTTCGCCTTAATAGAGATAATAAGAAAAGTGCCATTGTACACATTCTTAGTTTAACAATAGTTAGCAGTTTAGGCCAAATTTAAATTACTTATTAGTCTTAAGACTAGATTGTAATTTTAATGATATACCATTATATTGGAATATCATGTGTTAACAAAAAAAAACATCAAACTAAAAATCAGTAAATCAAAGCATATACCTAAGCACCTAAGTGCAAAATAATCTCTCGTCAAATTGTTTTGTAAACTGCCGTTGCAGAAATTCTTTTTGACTGCCCTTGAAATTGTCACTAAATAATCATCGCTTACCGTGAACAAAGCAACAATAGACATACTTTAAAGCAAAACAATTCAAAAGAAAGTGAGATTAAAACGGAACCATGCGCTTGACCTTAAACTCTTGCGCAGAAACACTTGCACTTACACTCCTTTCTCTTTTCGCATCTTGGCAATAGTGAAATTTATAGTTCTATGTAAGTGCACCTACGTGTTAAGAGATAGTTTACGATGACATGAACATAGTTACTTCTAAACGTATTATGGTAAAAGGTTTGTATAGATAAATGATAATATAATAAGATCGTTTAATAATATCGTTTAAAAACTAAAAATGAACCGACTTCAATGCCGCGCTATTCATTTTCAGTACCAATTCGAGATGTTTATCTCAATATCTCTGGAGATACTTGTCAAACCTCAATAAAATACCATGGTACCACAATTGCGATATCTCCATTCGAACAAAAAAAAAATCAAAATCGGTTCATAAACGACGAAGTTATCCGCGAACAAACATATTTATATAAACATACCCCGCTTGGCATCCATAGTTCATCATCTTGTTTTTTTTTCTTTTTTAACCGACTTCACATAATATCGTTTAAAAACTAAAAAAGAACCGACTTCAATGCCGCGCTATTCATTTTCAGTACCAATTTTGAGATGTTTATCTCAATATCTCTGGAGATACTTATCAGACCTCGATAAAATTACCATGGTACCACACTTGGGATATCTCCTTTCCAACAAAAACATAATAATAAAAATCGGTTCATAAACAACAAAGTTATCCGCGAACAAACATTAAAAAAAAAAACTTATATACGGTCGAATTGAGAAACGTCCTCCTTTTTTGAAGTCGGTTAAAAATGTATGTACGAGTAATGTATGTGCCTATTAGTTTCTATTTTGAAGTGTAATTTGATTATGTGATACGAAGTGTGATTAGTATGTATAGCTGATTTTTTTTAGATTTATAGATTCATAGCTGAAATTTGCCCAGTAAGTACGCAGATAGAGACTTGAAATTTGCTCAAAGTGTGTATTATTATGAAGGTACGGATACACCGCAGCGTCCTGCGTGCGCGATCTAGGCGGCGATCAGATAGCGTAGTAGTATTTGTACCGACTGGTTCACACCAAACGCGATCAAAAAACAATTGAAAAGTACTCAGATCACTGCCGCAGATCGCAGGACGCCGCTGTGTGGCCCATACCTTAACTGCTATAACAACAAATCATAAAAATTAAATTATATTAAAAAGTAAAGGTTACAAGAAAAGGTATTCTTTCGGCAAATATTGTTCAATCCTTTAAAATATTGTACTGTGGTAAGGAACCCTACGTGTGCGAGTTCGACTGCATAGTTTATTTTCTTCAGTTCATAAATTACGACCAGCCTAGAGTGTTATTTGATATATAATTTCAAACTATGTATTTCCGGCCATCCATAATATCGCGAGACTTCGTTTCATCCCTTACACAACAAGACGTAAAATTTACAGTGCGGCACTCATCAAAACGTCATAATACTCTCATAAACGCATTGTACTCTCAATGTATTTCATAATGGCTATGTTAAGACTATCTAAAAAAATCAAACTTTCACTCCGAGCTTTGGTTGTTGGTGAAACTGTAGCAGGCCGTTCACTCTCACTAAGTGTTGTTAAACTTTAGTGAATGAAGAATTTATTGCATGCTCTTGTAATTTGAATGCTATTGTGTAAATTTGTAGTTCTAAATTATAAATACGGGTCATGATATTTAATTGTTAACTTTTAATTTATTTAATTTATCTGTATTTATTGGATCTGTGTTTATTTGTATCTATTGTATATTTGATCATTATAAAAGCTTATGTGGTATATGACGATACGGTCTAAGATTTTCAGGTCAGGTGTCCATATCTCAAAGGGAACAGGAACCCCCACTTAAGCAAGCGTAACCTTAGCTTAGATAATTTGAGCTTTCCAGCAAATCTGTGACTAACAGTTATAGTGGCTACATTTTAGTATATACTGTAAAGTAGTAAAGACGAGGAACTTTAACGTATTTGCTAGATAATCATAAGGTACTTTATCATTTATAACGTGCATTGTTCCTACCATAATAGGTATCATAATATTGTTTCGAATAATGTTGTTTAATCTAATTATGTTAGTTAATTATGTTATATATTGTTTTGAAAACAGCTTGATTAGGGGTCTGATATCATTATAACTAGTGTCGAAATCCTGTCACGTAACCATTTCAGTTTAGCTATCTCTTAAAAAGCCACAACAAGGTCTTCTACTAAGTATACTTCCCGTTTGCTTCTATTGTAATTTTATCTAGATTCGATGAGTATCTCAAGAGATATGGACATAAACATTTCATACTTGGTACTGAAAGTTACTAGCTCAGCATTGAAAGTAGTTTTTGTTTTATTTTGTAAACGATATTAAACTAATAGTAATAGGGTTCCATACGCTCGCCTTAGCCACATAGTTTCGCTTCAAACTGCAAGTGTAGGCAGACTTCGGAGGCGCGTTAACTATCTAAATTGCGACATTACCTGGATATAGATGTACACTCCTTGCAGGCACAGGTTTGACTGGTTTCCCATCAGTGGCTATTGCGACCATATCATGCTGGTCAACGCGTACAAAGATTGGACACTCTACTGCGATAGCGTTTATCAAACGAAGCCTGTACGAAAAGCCTTGTATCACGAACAACCTAAGGAAGAGAAATTCAAATAAATTCTGGTACTTCCGGGACTGAAAAAATGTTTAGCCTGAATATTACGTGTTAGATAATTTTGGAAAGTTAGCAAATTGCTCTGGTCTGCCACTTATAACGATTACCGGACCGTTATGTGATTCGGGTGAAGATTTGCGTATGTCTTCAACGTGTCGGCTTTTAAGCGAAAGTAGAGTTATGGTTGTGAAACTTGTAAATTATATTTTTATAGATAAGGTTTTGCTCAATTGCTCAGTTGCACGTGTGTCCACTTCATCGGCAAACGTAGTATAGGACGCCCTCCAGCCAGAGGTACCGAGTTCAATTCCTTCCATGAATGTATGTGTTCTTTTCTCAGTTGGCCCCCGGTAAAGGAAAAACATCTTTGAGGAACCCCCAACCCCCGCATGGAAGAACACTATGTAGTGTCCATCTGGCCAGCAACCACCCTCAAGTTAAAAATCTGTCGCCAAATATCTAATGTGTTCCGGCAGCTATCCTTGAGAGCCAGTTCCCATTCTAGACCTAGCGTGCCACCATCCTCGACCGCATCATCACTTACCAACATATAAGATAGTGGCCAAACGCTAGCCCATATGATTTTTAAATAAGTTATTTTTCAAAAAAAATAAAACCGACTTCATAACCACAAAAAGGCACTCAAAAGCGAAAAATAATTTACTTAAAATTATTAAAAGCGTTACCCACTTCTCTATTTGAAGTCGGTGCCAGCCTCTTGGGACTCTTCTACTAAAACTAGTACATTCTCCTATGTTTGAGGTATTTATCTCCATATCTCTAGTGATACTAATCAGATCTCGATAAAATTAAAATGGGACCTCCTCGGAAACGTATCCTACCCATTAAAAAAATAATCATTTGAATCCGTTCACAATTGATGGAGAAATCGAGTAACATACACACAAAAAAAAAAAAAAAAAACATACAGACGAATTGAGAACCTCCTCCTTTTTTGTGAAGTCGGTTAAAAAAGGTTTGCTAACCTTTTTTAACCGACTTCATGAAGAGCTGAAGATTGAGCATAGGAAAGGCCTATATCCTGCAGTGGAAAATGGCTGATAATGATGATGATGATAAAGCCCTTTTTACTAGCACGGCATTTGAAGTCGGTTTTTTCGTCTTTTAAACGATCTAAAATGATTTTATTGAACCATTACACAATAACACCGCAGTAATTCAATGTATATTAGGAGATCTAACATAAATTACACACTTCACATCAGAAACACACCACCAGTGATTATTATGTCGTTCATATACATAATTACCGAGGCCGTAAACAGAGTAAAGGTACGACCACATCGCGGTGTCATGCGTGTACGATTTAGGCGGCGATCAGACAGCGCAGTAGTATTTGTACCGACTGATTCACACCAAACGCAATCTACGGCGATCAAAAAACAATAGAAATTCAGATAGGGAACGCGCACGCGGACGCAGGACGCCGCGGTGTGGTAGCACCTTAACATGCATTCATACATACGGTCAAAATCGTAACCCTCTTGTATTCGGATAATAAGCCAGGACTTTCTACAAAGTAAATTGTATACTCACTTCGTATTTTCTTCTTCTCCGTTGATCACTAGAGTGTCCGGTGCAATTCGGCTCATATCCCTAAGGTTTCCCGTCATCAGGACTGGGAACTTAGCTCCAATCAGGAGAGTGTTCTCACTAGTCCGGTCATAGTCGTAGAGGGCTGAATGAGGTTCTAACGGCTGTGGTTGGCTTACTATGAGGGATCCGTATACGCCATCGCTGTGATGAGCCACTGAAAATACAATAAGGCTATTTAGTAACAAATAAAAGGTATCAAGCGGTATTATAATTGTAATGTTAATTTTCTGTGATGCAAGCCAATAGAAAAGTCACTCCCTAAATGAGAAACTATGACATGCTCAACTGGCTTGTCACAATTTAGTGCGTCACTGTCCCTAGTACCTATCTACGTACTGAGTCTCACATGCCCGTAATTTAAATGGCACTCTGCCCTGCAAACTGTAGAAGATTTCTATATTAAGGCTAAAAACTGACAAAGTGGTGAAACTGTCGTAACCGCACTATCGAAAATAACAAGTAATATAAATTACGGAAGAAATAGCTAATATTCGAAGATAATAGAAAAGTGTCATATGCTGTATAAAATACCTAACGCATGGAGTGTCTTCTCATTGTTTTAAAGTTAGTACAAATGTAGGTATCTCTTTAAGTTTTTTTTCAACTAGTTATATTTCAAGGTTACAGACAAGCAATTAATATTTTGTTGAAGGTTCTGAAAGCAAATTTCTCAATATTGTAACAATTCAAGGGACAGCCAAGGTTGTATGCAAGTGTAAGTACTTACATTGTTAGCAGGTTTTCAAGTACGCTGAATTTGCTCAACATACGTTTAATATGCAGTTGTTATTACAAAATACTTTGCTTTTCAAGGCCATCAAAATATTGAGCACATTGTAAAGTAAACTCATCTGATAATTATTGCATTATAAAATCTTTATAATAATGGCCAGTATGGAAGGCGGTTTGAAATAGTTGTCCTAAGTCAAGTCAAGGACACTGCTGTCTTTCATTTTTATTTATTTCATTTTAGGCCTAGCGTGTTCACTATCTTCGACCACATCATCGTTTACTAACAAACGAGATAGTGGTCAAACGCTAGTCTATAAGATATTTTAAAAATCTTCTCATTTAAGCCGAATACATTCAAATTTGTAAGAGTAATTTTAAATTTTGAATATTACTTTATTTTTCTAATTGCTATATAAAGATATCTAGATATATAAATACAAAGATATATAAATACAAATACAAAGAGTCTAAGGAGAGGCGAATTTGTTTTCGTATGATTGTGCAGTTCTAGTAATTATTATTCTAGGAAAAAGTACTCTATTGTCAACCCCATATAAGAAGTTTTTTTTTATCTATACATAACCAGCTGACTCTCTCACAGCTTCGCTTGCGCTGACACATATTAACCCCTAGACATGAAAATTCTTAGGGTGACTACGTTCATTCTTCTTAGAGCGCATATGACCAAACACGGATAAGAGTTACTCTAGAGTAAATAATTTATATATCAAAAAAATATAGTTATTCTCTAAACAAATGACTATATACTACTCTGGATATCATACTCTGGACCTTATCCAAGTTAGGTCACATCTGCCCTTAGGGTATTAATAGTGTACTCGATCAAGGATTACAGCTAAAGTGATTAATGTGGATATTATGAATAATTTAAAGCTAAATGCATATTATGTACCTACCTTAAACAAAGTTTTTAAAACGTAAATTGTGTAATCGCTAACTGTATATTCACATTAGCTACATTAAATGCACAAAGTTTCAAGACTCTACTTTCAGCGGTGTTAGTCATTGTATAAACTTAAAACTTAGGGACTTACAACATTAATTTTTATTATAAAAGTACCGACTACCACTGTTCGTTCTGATCTTGCTGCGAAGTGAGCATAATAGTCGGTACTTTTATAATTATGATTGAAACTCAGTATAACTATAAATTTAAAACATTAATTTTTACTGTACGAGTATTAACGGAAACTATATTATTTTTACTACACATTTTTTATAAATTAACTTATTTTATAACAATGTAAGTATGTGAGACTCAACATCTTCATTGTAATCACTTGTGCAATTTCGGAAATCAAATTATATGCATCAAATCTGATCCAAGTACCACAGTTATATTTTCTACCGACTTTTAAAAGGAGGAGGTGCTAAATTCGACTATGTTTTTTTTTTGCTTGTTACTTCATAATCATAAGTTACCGTCATTTGCTAACCGATTTGGAAATTTATTTTTGTTTGAGAGAGTATATTTCCTGTTTAGTCCTATTATAATTTCATCGAGATCTGATGAATATCTCCAGAGATATGGAGATAAACATGTCAAACTTAGTACTGAAAATGACTAGCGCAACTATTTGACATCTTTTTTTAGGGTTCCGTAGTCCTGACAAGGAACCCTTATAGTTTCGTCATGTCCGTCTGTCTGTCTGCCTGTCCGAGGTTTTGCTAAGAGACCGTTAATACTAGAAAGCTGTATTATGTGAGGGTATGTAAATAAATGACGTCGACAAAGAGCTGAAATAAAATTTTGAAAAATATATTTTTTTAGGGTAGCTCCCCTATATGAGAAGTGGGGATGAATTTTTTTCATCGTCTACCCCATCGTGTGGTGTATCGTTGAATAGGTCTTTATAAATAACTTGAGGGTTGCTAATACCATTTTTCGATTGAATGCTCCATTTACGAAATATTGAACTTTAAAGTGCAAATTTTTGTTCCAGTAGGGCCCCTCCCCCTCTCCCTCTAAAAACTAAACTGCTGGCTTGAAAAATCTGAAAAAATTTGTGATAATAGCGCATTTTATGAAATTTAAAGAAAAATTATAGTGGTTAAGATAACTTTATTAATTTAGCAGTAATAGTCGTTGATCTTGGGTGTGAAATTTGTACCAAATACAAAATCCTTAGAATAAATCCTTTGAAGTGACAAAGACGGAGTACCTAGTTGCTTGTATATAACGGGTAAAGACTTGCATTGATTAACAAGCTACTACGGAACCCTACACTGCGCGTGGCCCGACACGCATTTGGCCGGTTATATTTTTCAAGCTTCATCATTATCGACAACGACCAATGTCATGAGATGTCACGAATTGCATAAATGTTATGAAATGTCAAGGAATTTAATTGAACCTCCTTAGACAGGTCACTATAAAAGAACATTTATAAGCCAAAAATAAAAAAAACATTTTCCCGCCCTAGGGCGGAAAAGACCTACTTTGCGCGCACTTATCGAAGAACCCACAACCCACCATCACTTTTCGAATAGATAGGATGAAAACAATATTTAATATATACGCGTCACGTCGCGAGTGACAGCCCTGTGTTAAAGCACCAGCCAAGCCACTATAAACCGGTTTCACTCCGTACGTGACAGGCGGCACACAGGTGCTCACGCACTCACGTGCGTCTACGTCATCATCACAGCGCAGTTGTATGAAGCTTTGTCTCTGTTCCTTTTCTTTACTCATCTATACTAATATTATAAAGAAAGAACATTTGTATTTTTGTATGTTTGTAATGATTTGGCTCAAAAACTACTTGACCGATTTAAAAAATTCTTTCACTAATATATAGAATGGACTTTCGAAATGAAAATAGGCTATATATTATCCCGTTTAAATCAAAGGTACATTCGTGGAGACCTAATTTGCAACCTAAGTCGACAAAAAACGGTCGAAAAAACACGTTTCTTACGAACGCTGCTCAATTAATAAAATAGATAGCTGCGAAATAGATAGAAGAATATTTTCTATGGAAGAGTTATACAAATACAAAATCCTTAGAATAAATCCTTTAAAGTGACAAAGACGGAGTACCAAGTTGCTTGTTTATAACAAGGTAAAGACTTGCATTGAATAACAGGCTTCTACGGAACCCTACACTGCGCGTGGCCCGACACGCACTTGGCCGGTTATTTTGGTTTGGATACGTACATGAATTATTTTCTTTAGTGTTTAGAAGTTTATAGCTTACCATACCATCAGGCGATCGCCTTTTTGTCTGTTAGCTAATCTTATAAAAATCGACAATGATAAACATGGTTTTACAGTTTATCTGTGCATATAATTCAATCGTCTGTCTCAACATAATACGAAATAGTTTTTCAGTTTATATGTAATGTGCTATTCAAAGATATAGTCAGGGGCATTCAGATGCAGAGTTCAAGGGCCTAAAAGCCGCAATGTGACCGCATAGTTCATAGCATTGTACCACAGAAGTGAAGTCACATTCTACATCTTTGAATGGATTTTCCGTCTCACCACAACTATAATTTAGTTTTGCAATGATTTATAAACAGCAAGAATAACTCGACAAATTACGAGTCACCAGTAGATTCTGTTTGTCGCTAAAAAAATTGCTCACTACTAGATACTCTTGGTATTTATAGGTTCACTGAAAAAAGTAATATTTTCTACAAATCACGGTCCTACAAACAGCAAAAGAGCAAATAACTTTGACATATACTAGACGTGAAATCCTAGTTATCCAGAATTACACATCACTTTACCAGTTTGAACCCAATGACTTGACATTTATAAGCTTTTAGAAATGGTTCATAAAATTAATTATTTAGTAAAAAAAATTGACTTTACCTGAATCAGCGTGATAGAAAAAGGTCCCAGGAGTAGATGCAATGAACGCGTACTTATAAGTCGATCCATATCCAATAGGGCACTGCGTCACCATCGGCGTTCCATCCATATATGGAGTGCTTTTCTGTTCTAAACCATGCCAATGAATCGCTATATCTTCATTGACGATTTTGTTCTCAACTTCAACAACAATCACGTCATTGACGCAGGCATGGATCGGTGGTCCAGGCGTTATACCATTAATGGTAAGCTTAGGAGCTCCCTCAAGAGATATGGTTGGTTCAATCTTGAATTTGTAGTAACATCGCTTTGGCTTCACGTTGAATTTGCAAGGTCGGGAACATGATTTATCTGCAAATGAGTTAAAGTAGAAGGCCGGTGTTAATGTTACACAATTATGTAAATAACCGTTGTTGATGGAACTACCTGTAACTATATTAAATTCAAGGTGCTCGAATTTCGTAATGACTGAAGTACTTTGGTAAGGTACTTGCTCTCGATTGAGAATAGCTTCTGATATTTATTTTTAGCATTTGGCGGTAGAAGCCTGTTCTTTTATAACTATCGTAAAGAAAACCTACTAAGTACCAAATTTAACTGCTAATTTAGCTGGCTGGATGTAATGTTATGGCTGGATGTAAAGTTGCTGTAACCAAGTAGATTAGATATGTATGTAATATCAAATTATTTTGAGACTTAATATTATTATCTTTTTATTCTGTAATAGCATACCACCGACTTCGGCCAACTCATAATCTCTCTTTCCCCATCCAAAGGTGGACTGGAAGAGATCGCTTTTAGCGATCTGTCCGCTTATAAACCTGTAGTTTTAAGAGTTTATTGTTCCGTAAGTTATATATTTAATTACTAGCAGCCCGCCCCGGCTTCGCACGGGTAGAACATATATGCCTACAAAATTTGCATCAGTTTGTTGCATCGAATATAACATATTAACATATTTAACAATCATCTTCGTATTTCAACCAATTTACACTAAACCTTAACGAATTATGCACCCAAGACCTAAACCTTCCTCATAAACACTGGCTATTGGTGAAAACCGCATCATAATCCATTCAGAAGCTTTTCAGAAGATTATTGCGAACAGACCGACAGACGCAGTGATGGCCATTGTTTTATAATACTTACGTAGTGATATTGGACGGCCCTTTGGCGTAAAGGATAGTTACCCTGATTCTGACCCGAGGGTCGTTGGTTCTAATCCTAGCTATATACCTACCAATGAAAGTTTTATGTGCATTCATGAATTATGGGTTTTCGTACAGAGGTAGTGGGATCATTAAATCTACCAATAATTAAGATAGAATAAAAACTAAAACAACTGACTGAGCTCAACCCCGCGAGTCAATTTCAGTAGCAAGTTTGAGACGTAGATACTTATCACATCACAATAGACAGCCTATTCCAAGTTATTGAAAATCGGTATTGGAGACATAAGAAAAAACCGTTATTAATTACGATACACGAAGCTTATAAAGATTATCCGATTTATTCGAGGCGACAATAAGAACGATTCTCATTAGATCGGTGGGTTAGCAGTGTGGATCTCTCCGATGTGATCATTACTGATATAGATAATGTGAACAAAGCGAAACATCGATATATGTGTGATAATTTAAGATTAATTTGTGAACGTTATTTAAGTCAGAAGTACTCAGATTTTTATGTAATTTATACTGACGGGTCTAGAGAAGGGGAGGAGTCGGGATTCGCCTTGTTAGATCCGCAAACAAACACGAGCGCAAAATTTAAAGTTAATTGTAAAATTTCTATAATGTACACAGAACTGTTTGCCATATCAGAAGCTATATCTTAAATCGAATCCTTTGAATCTGGAAATTATGTGATATTAACGGACTCCAAGAGTGCACTACAGCACCTGGCTCGCTGTAGCTCGAACTTTCGAGGAGCACCGATAGCCTACAGGATCTTGGACGCCGTTCGTAAATTACAAAATAAGTATCTCGTGTTACAGTGGGTGCCATCTCACATAGGTTTGGACGGTAATGAGAAGGTTGACGTATTAGCGAAGGAAGCGATCACGGATGGAATGTACTACGAATGTTTACCTTATTTTAGTGACATTGTCGGTGATGTTCGTGAGCGTAGTTTGAGTTTATGGAAGGAATACTTCGACGAAAGATCGTTCAGTAAAGGTATCTGGTATAAGACGATTCAGCCTAGCCTTTCCCGACTGCCTTGGTTTGTTGGAGCAGACACGACTCGGAATGATTCTGTGACTGCGTTCAGGCTTCGTTCTGGACACATTCCTTTGAACAGTTTTGCATACTTAATGAAAAAAACCGAATCACCAAACTGCACAGAATGTGACGTTGTCGAAGATGCTACTCATATACTGAGGGAATGCGTGCGGAACGAAGCAGAGCGGAATAATTTTTTAGTACAATTTGAGATTAATGTGGATGATATTGGCATATTTAATAGTATATTGGCCTCACCTTTGTCAAGGGAAGCCAACGCGGTCTACAATTTTGTTAAAATAGGTATTAGACGTAGAATATAAGTATTGTTGTGTATATATTATGTAAGTGATTAGCCCTATGAGGGTGACATGTTCTATTGTGAACAAACCCTCTATAATAAATAAAGATTTAAAAAAAAATACCCCGCGAGTCATTTTAAGTAGCAAGTTTGAGACGTTTATCGTCATATCTCTGAAGATACTTATCACATCTCAATGAAATTACAATGTGACCACCTCGAAAACGTACCCCACCGATTACAAAAATAATCATTCGAATCGGTTCACAATTGACGAAGTAATCGCGACACAAAAAAAAGAAAGAAAAAAATACATACAGACGAATTGAGAACTTCCTTCTTTTGGAAGTCGGTTGAAAAGTAGCTTACCACCAAGGAGAACATCTGCCGCCGTAAAAGGTTACGCTATTACGTTACGTCGGGGAACGCCGTCCTTACGCCGTTCCCCGACGCAAAAAGTAGGGGTATTATACGTTTAACGTGTGTATCTGTGTGTCTGTCTGTCTGTATTATCTTAGCACCCAACCGGATGAACCGATTTTGATTTAAAGTAGGGGTATTATACGTTTAACGTGTGTATCTGTGTGTCTGTCTGTAGCATCTTAGCACCCAACCGGATGAACCGATTTTGATTTTATTATTGATAGTTTTTTTTATAGATGTCTTCATTGAGAGTGTTCTTAGCTTTGATTCATGAAAATTCGTTCAATCGTTATAAAACTATGAGTTTTAATCAACTTTTTCAACGATATTGTAAGAACATGGAAGCATTGACCTAATGCTGGGACATCTCCTGGACTCTACAGAATACTCAAATCCTCAACAACTTACAGCTCAGATTGTAAATGTCGTGTTAAGAGTCATTGGTATGCTTTTAATGAAAATATTATACATAGATCAGAAGGGGTGGTTTAAAATATTATATTATATATATAGATCATTATTATTATAAACAATACATCATATTATTATACTATATTGACTTCAAATTGATTGTGATCGGTGGGGATCTACAGAAAAGCTAAGCCTATAATAATATTTTCGTAGTAACTATGACCTATTCTGTGGTTTCATTGCAAATATTTTATTAATTTTGCGATGCGTTTTTGTGAAATCCGTGATATCTTCTAGAGTTTTCATTTGAATTATATACTGTAAAGGACAATTTTAATCTATAATATGTGGCCAAGCCAATTAACGTAATTATTTGGATAAGGATTAATACTATATACTTGAAAATAGCCCTGGAAGTTATGTAATATTTTTTAACAAAAAATTAAAGATTAAAATGGTTACTGTGAGTCAACCTTAAGAGATAGACATATGCTGTCGCGGACTTTTTTGTAGGTATTATTAAGTTGTACAACTCTTCCATAGAAAATATGCTTCCATCTGTGTTCAATTGAGAAACGTTCGGTAGAAACGTGTTTTTTCGACCGTTTTTTTGTCGACTTAGGTTGCAAATTAGGTCGATTTAAACGGGATAATATATAGCCTATTTTCATTTCGAAAGTCCATTCTATATAATAGTGAAAGAATTTTTTAAATCGGTTTAGTAGTTTTTGAGCCAAATCATTACAAACATACAAAAATACAAATGTTCTCTCTTTATAATATTATTATCAGTAAAGTATAGATTGTACATAAAATATTTTGTATTGTATCGTATTATCACGGGTTTTGGGAAAATTCGCCAAGATTCTGACGCCAAAATCTGACAAGCTGACTGACTTGCATTTATTTTTCGATAATGCTTCGACGTGAGTTATAAGTAATACCTACATACTGAATAAATTCATTTAACTTTGAATTTTGATGAGTCCAGACTACTTGAGACCTTTTTAGAGGACCTTTGACATACGTAGTAACTTAAGTAATATGTGCTTTGACCGAGAGCGGCTAAGATTAGCAACATCTAATCACCCCCAAGCACAACAGCATCCGACTTGAAGCTTGTACTATTATTTATTCTGTGCTTGAAGTGAACAAAAATATCACTACTTAGATATTTTACAAATCCTCTCAACAATCAAGTTGTAAGACTCATATGTATTTCCGTAACAACTAAATGCAAGACATGTGTAAACAAACAAATATCAAACAAAGATAATGTATTCTTACCTACCTAGCTGATTTTGTGAGTGAAAATACTTTCTCCAAGCATGGATGGCTAACACCTATATTAAGTATCTAGCTAATTAGTGGAGTTTATTACACTCACGATGACTTTCGTAATCCCATTTATTTATTTGTAATCCGATATTTGTGAGTTTTGATCATAACGAAATAATCTTGTACCTATAGAACTTTTAATATTTATTTTTAATTGTTTTATAATTACTAGTGACTCGCCCCGGCTTCGCACGGGTAGAGCCCACATTTTTCACATCAGCTTGTTGAGTCAAATATGTTCTAATTGTATGTTTGTATGTTGTATTTCTTTGTATGAATTAACATCTTCAACGATCATCGTCATATTTCAACCAATCTACACAAAAACTTAACGAATTATACGCCTAACCTTCCTCATTAATCACACTATGTATTAAGGTAAAATCCACTAAAGAGTTTTTGAGTTTATCGCGAACAGACAGACAGACGCGGCGGAGAACTTTATTTTATAATAAGTAGTGATTATTGTTTAATTCGTGCAACATTTGCGCGGCACATAAAATTCTCGTTGCGAGAATTTTGTGGCTCCACTGCGCTATTTACCCTGAGTCATCTAGTTAGATGTTGAGTGTCATAAAGTTCATAAATACTTGGTAACGGTGTCTTATATTAAGATTTCGGACTTTTAGGGCCAGATCCTCTCTTATAGACTTTATCGGGAACCGGTGAAACTAGCCCTTAGTATTTTTAGAAAGATATCAATTACCATTGTATCTATTTTTTATATCTGACAGGCTAGCATGTGACCACTATATCCCTGATGGTATGTGATGATGTGGTCGAACATGGTGTTCACCATCTTCGATCACATCATCGCTGAACACGCTAGGCCTAGAATGGTCTGAGTTTTAAGGGCTGTATGCTGCCGGAACACCGTAAGGTTATGGCGGCAGATTTTCTCTTTAATGGTGGGAGGCTACATTTGGTAGCAAATCAGGCGGAACACCGATATACTGTTCCTACCACCTGTGGCATAAACTGTTTATTATATTGCCGAATAAACTGCTTATTATTTCTCTCTGTGATTTACCTGGATGCCAACCCATACAAAAAATCCTATCACAAATGAAAAGAAACACACCACAAAACATATTTGTACAACAATTATTATCAGCGCAGTGACCCATTATCTAGCGCCAGTCTTCCTTAAACAAGCGTCAGTACCATTTGTCTCATATACTTTATACTTGCATTTTTAATTGTTGAAAGTTTCTTTGCATATATTGACATTTTCATCAATATGGATTCGATTCAGCAAGCTCTTTCTCAAATAACCTCTAAATAGTACCTACCTAATGCAAGTATTTCGCAAATTCTATTTACATTGCCCAAACCTGTTCTTAAATTTGCATAATGTAGTTAGTTACATTATGTAAGTACAAAACAAAACCAAGTTTTAGATTTCAAATATAAAGTTAAATACTCATTAATAAAGTTTTCAATAGCATAATTACAAATGAAAAAAGCAACTGTATAAATAAACTGTTTAAAGCTTACCGGAATTTTTGGTAGTGTCTTCTAAAAGGAAATTAGAGCTCGCCGGCGCGAAACTTTCTAGTGACGCTTTGCCATTGTCGCTAATATTTGCTATTACAAATAGACAACACACTAAGACCTTCATTCTCTAAACCTTTGTTTTATGTCATTAAATTATCGTAATAGAAGATTCACAATCGAGAATACAAATAACAACGTGACTATTTACGAAAGCGCTCCGTCGGAAACTGGCAAGGTAGGCTGCGTTGGCGAAGCGAAGGCACAGAGCATGTTTTCCGTCTACAAATCATATTGCCTCCCGCTCTAATAGTTAACCAACGAACGAGATAAAATATGGCTTTTATTAGAGCCTGTTCGTTTCTCGCAAGCTACACTACAGAAATTAGCACCAGTTGCATGTTTCGGGTCATTTCCTAAGCCGTATGCACTTGTTTCTTAATTAGAATAAAAATTCGACATCGTATTTACTTCCCAGATTTCAATCTTGTGCTGTATATCTTGTATTTGACTACGTCTCTGTATACATGCTTAATAGAAGATGGTTAATAGTGCAAAATATTTTTGTACATTTGTTGACTGCAGAATAACAGTATCAGGATTGAAAAATAACCTTTGTTCTTAGTAGAACAAAGGTTATTTTTCAATCCTTCTAGTGAAGTAGGTATATTTCATTAGGAGCATTCTAATATCTAACTTGAGTTAATTTTTTTTATTGTTAATGACTTTTAGTTCTGTTGTTATTACTTTATCTCTTATAAAGGTAAAATTATAAGGTAAACTTATCAACATTATAATATGTTGCTAAAAGTTAATTTGTTGCTAGGAAATGGGATACGAATTTTAACCGCAATACCAAAATATTAAAAAACTACAGGTGTCCTTCTGTAGCGACCTTTATAAACCACCAAATATTTCGAAAAAGCACATCCGAGACCGACTGTAATTTAAATTGCTACATAAAATGTTTGTACATTAAACATTTCTTTATATATAATATTCTACCTGAACCAATTCAAATAATAAACTGGCCAAATGCAAGTCGGACTCGCACTCGTAGGGTTCCGTAACACAGTTAAGTATTCCATAACTATGATTTTTCGCAACTACAAAATTAACTTTGTTTTTCATAGTGTTTGTATGAAAAACAAAGTTATCTTTGCGGTCGCCATATCTCTAAAACTGCTGACTGTATCTCGTTCAAACCAATTTTCGTTGTTAGTTTTTATTGAGATCTACAGCATGAATTTTTTTTAGATATTTCACTCCCATACTTTAAAAGTTAGAGGGGTTACACACATTTTACCACTTTAGACGCGCCTATCATTCAAATGATTGACTTTGAGAAAATATTATTTTAGGAACCTCAATGTCATTTTTGAAAACCTATCCATAAACACCCCACACGTATAGGTTTGAAGAAACAACATTTTTTTGTTTCTGTTCTATGTATGGGAAACTTTTATATTTTTTATTTTTATATAAAAATCGGAAAGCGGTTTACAGAATACATCTACCTACCAAGTTTCAATTCTGTAGTTTTAACAGTTTCGGAATAAAATGGCTGTGACATACGGACGGACAGACAGACAGACAGACAGACAGACATGACGAATCTATAAGGGTTCCGTTTTTTGCCATTTGGCTACGGAACCCTAAAAAGTATCATAATTAGAGACGTTGGAGAGGATAGGTTAAAGAAAAATAAAACTAAAACCAAATTCATTTATTTCTGTGGCCTAAAGTGCTTCAACTCTAATATTTTTTAACCGACTTCAAAAAAGGAGGAGGTTCTTAATTCTTCGTTTTTTTATGAATGGTGAATATTCAGAAAGATTAGTCGAAGATGGCTGAACCGATTAGGAAAATTATTTTTTTGTTTCAAAGGGTACCCTTCCCAGGTAATCCCATTTACATTGTAACGAAATCGGTCCAGTTGATTTTATTATATCAACATTTGTATTACGATGCATTTATACTAATATACCTCGATGACATGATTCTGGCTACTGGCTATTTTGACTAGCGCGACGTTTGAAGCGGGTTCTTTTAGTTTTTAATCGATCTGAAATTATCCAAAATTAAAACAAGTGAGGTGCAATCCAAAACTCTAAACTAAAATTTCACTACCGTAACGAATTTAAACATAAACTGCAACGTTGTAGCAAACGTGTACATATTGACTGGTATAATATCAGCTGCAAGTAGTATCACAGGCTTCTGAGCCTGTCGCAGCATCACAAAAATCAACTTCTTCTCCTTCAAGCCAAAGTTCTCCCAACCGCAACTGTAAACTGCTCTCTCAAAGACCTCAGCAGCATTAGTCAACTTTTGACAAAGGAAACAATACAAGAAGAACGTCAGAAAGCAGTATACAATAATAGGCATATATTTCAGCGACTGTAGCAACGGCATATAGAAGAGCAGACTAAGGCAGAATGCATTAGAGCCAAAGTCTACTCCAATAGGAAGGCTATAAAGACGTTTCAGCTTGTCAACAATTGATAAGATCCTCACGTGACGAACTATGAGATACGGCAATCTTTGTTTGACCAGTAGTTGGTTCGCTTTCTGATCAGAGAATTCGTTAAATGCCATCAGTTCTTCGGAGAGGATGTTGTAAGAAGCTGCAGTGTGGGCTATGAAGAATAGCAGCAAAACTTGATAGTTGAGGACAGCGACCATGATGGTACACTCTTGCACGAAGAGAATAGTGATGCAGATTTCTCGATTAGGACTTGATGTTAAAGGTTCCAGTCCTATAATAAAAACATAAATTACTCAATACTCTAAGTCGGTCTAGACAGACGTAACGCATTTCAACTGCCATCCTACCGCAAGTTGCAGTTCAGGTGCAGTTTGAATGCTGTCGCAATAGAATAGAATAGAATCAACTGCATTCAAACTACACCTGAACTGCAATTTGCGGTCCGTCTGTCTAGACCCTAAGTTAATGTGTGAACAGAATTTCGTCTCTACGGACATAATGTACAAATGGATAGTTTCACAAACGGCACGCAAGTTTTTAGATTGTTATAATTTTGATCATAGATGCATTCATGCATAAACCACCCATGGCCGAAACTATTTCTAAACCTGTATGAAAACTATTCTCGATAGTTAGTTAGTCAGTTAGTAGTTTTTACCCGACTACGGGGTGAAGCAAAAGAAAGGGTTATGTTTTATTACATTAAAATATCAAACAATAATTTTTTTTGCTGCATAAACGCGATATGTATGTTTGACATCTATCTGACATTTTTTTATAATAACTATACCATCATGGGTTTAATTTCATTTTATTTTGTAACTATAACTATGTACTACGATGTTTCATAGCAATTATTGACAAAAGTGCCCCGCGGCTTCGCCCGCGTTAAAACCTCCTTTTGTTTACTTACTTAAAACTTTTTTTTTGTAAAAACGATTCTATCATTATAGACATCAAATATGAATTAGCCAAATCGGTTCACCCGTTTTCATGTTATCGCGTGTCTAAGACAAATCGGGATTCATATTTATAAAACCCGAAAAACCCAAATTTTCATGCTTTGTTATTTCCCCCATTTCGAAAAATTCTACAACACGTACTTACTTATTTATTTACAGAAGTACTTATGTGTAAAGTTTCGAATAAAACAAACTATCTCATTTGCTCATTGTTTCGCCATACACACTTTGAATCCCCGTTCCGTATCCAGGGGGAATTTTTTGAAAATCCTTTCTGAGGACTTACCTACGTCATAATAACTATCTGCATTCGAAATTTCAGCTCAATCCGAAACAATATTGATTTTAAGACTTTGACTTAAGGGATGAATTTTGGAAAATTCGTTCTCAAAAGGAACTACATACGTAATAACTATTTGCATGCCAAATTTCAGCGCAATCCGAAACAATATTGATTTTCACACTTTGTTACCCCGTTTTACCCTTTTAGGGGTGGAATTTTGAAAAAGCCTGAAACACGTATTTTCTTATTTTTTTTATTGAAGCACTTGTGTGAGGTTTCGAATAGAAAAGACTTTCTAATCTTGTTTCTCCATACAAACTTTGAAACCCCATTTCATCACCTTAAGGGGTGAATTTTGGAAAATCCTTTCCAGTACGTAAGGGTGTACTAAGACAAATATACTCTCTAAATTTCAAGTCTCTAAGACCAGCGGTTTAGGCTGTGCGTTGTCTGTCAGTCAGTCAGTATGTCAGAACAAAGATTCTTATAGTATTAGATTATCATCGCCATCAGTAATACAATAATAACTGGACCAGGGTCAACATTTGCTCCGTATACCCTAATATATTTATTTAAATTAAGATAGTTAAAGACGATGATGGCGATGGCCGAGATGGAAGCGAAATACTATGACTTTATCATTGCCATCAACCGATTATATTAATTTTTTTTTTCGTGAGTAAGATACGTATATATTTCAGGGGTGGCGATTTAATGCATTTTATCGAGAGCTGATATTTTTTATTAACTGATAGGCTAGCGCTGGTCAATTCTGGCGTAATTTTTCAGTAGTAGGGTTTTAGGTTCGAACTTACTTACTATACTTAGTTTATATATTAAAAAATATGAAGTATCTTACCAACACACGTAGCCATATTGCAATCATTTTCGATACTGGCGCGATGAGGAAGGTATACTAAAGCTGCATTTGTATAGTTGCAGAGGTAAAAAGTGAGGACTATCATCTTGATTCTCAGCAGCATCTTGGTGTACTTCTTCCTTAGAAAATCTAAGCTGCTGGAGTCCTTGTCACTCTCGTACACCAGTTTTAAAGTTTTAAGAAGGAGATGCCTAGAATGAAAAACTGGTGAACATTGTGTCACTAGTTCTTATATATTTTTTTATACATTTTTATTTTTAAAGTCTAGCCTTTGACCACTGTCGCGCCTGGAGCTCCTGGAGGTAAACGATGATGTGGTCGAAGATAGTTAACACGAAAGGGCTGGAATACTCTGACTCTCAAGGGCTGTTTGCTGCCGGAAAACCGTAGGACGATCACTCGTACCACAGAATAAATAATAGTACAACCCGTACTAGGATTTAGAGGAGCGTCTTCTTAGCTTAAAAGTCAAGTCAACTTTCCTTTACGCCAACGAGGCTATTATCCTTAATGGGGGTGGGCAGGGAAGGGGGGGGTTGGCAGATTGTAACCCACAGGAAAGTCAAAGGTGCCTCCCTGCATCTGTAGGCTTTAATTAGACCTTCATCTACCTCAACGTGAAACCTGGGAGCGACTAAATGGGGACCGCTGTTAGTAAGCTTTGACCGCGGCTTAAACCACCTACCGAATAAAGATGTGTCGCCAACCTGTTCGTCAAGTTTCGGCATTACGTTCGGTGCCAACCTGTATAAGAGACAAGTCGGGGTACATGTGTTTTGTGGATTGGGCTAGAATTACACTATTTATCTTCTACCAAGAAGCACGATACATCGTCGGTCGCATCATCACGTGAGATAGTGGTCAAGCACTTACGAGTACTGTCTTTAGTCTAGTATAAAACTAAGTCGCTTCCCGCCGTCTGTCTTTCCCTCTATACACTTAGATCTTGTAAACTATGCAACGGATTTTAATGCGGTTTTCATCAATAGATAGAGTGATTCAAGAGGAAGGTTTATAACAAGGATTAAATGCGGGCAAAGCCGCGGAGCTAGCAAGTATCGTATAAAAAAACTAAGTTGTACTTCGCCTAGTCACAGTTCCATCTTCAAAATCCAGACAAGCACGATTCCAGCTTAGACCGCATCTTCACTTAACATCAGGTGAGGTAGCGGTCAAGTGCTTGTATATCAGATATAATAGTTAAGCCCACTTAACTCATCAATATGCTTTTTTTTATTTGATATACTTACAATACATTAAAATAGCCTTAAGAAATAACTTTAAAGGAAAATACATCCTTACTTAGAACTAAGTTACCAGTTTGAGATATAACGGAAAGATTCAGTGTAAGTTAATTTTAAAATACCGGTTCCCAATTTCCTAAACTTATGCAACACGTAGAATTAATACTATAATAAGTCCTCTTTTTGTGTCTGTCTGGCTAGCACACAATGTACCTCTTACCTACTTTAATATATTTTTAATTTCTTTTGCTTATGTGATTTGATTTGGGTGGGTAACTTAATAATGATTTTGACATTTGCGTAACTTTATATTATACAAGTATAAGCTATTATCCAGTCTAGACAGTAATGCCTAGACATGCTAGAATTAAGGGGAAAAGAAAAAGTAAAAGCAAGTAGAGCATGAGCTTTACTTACTTCACGCTTAGGTTGTTCATGTTCAAGTTGTCTGATAGAAATCGCTGCTGGAAATAAGACTGCCTATAGGTAATACTTTAGTGAGAGTGTTTTGATTATTTTTATGATGGGCTGCAGTAAAGTGTTTTTGTATTGTAGGTATTAACAATAAAAAGCCGCTGAGACTAGAAAAGCCAGCTTTGTACTTAACTGGACTGACACATGAAGTTCATTACTTACTTATTATAGTCCAATCCACAGAGAGCAACTATGTCAACACGTCTTCCTTTCCTTAACCTTTCGTTACCTCAGAACTCCGACCGTTATGAATCAATTTGGAAAATTCTTTTCTTGTTTTCTAATTGTAATCTTACTGAGATCTAAAGAGTATCTCCAGATATATGGAGATAAACACCTCAAAATTGGTACTGAAATTGACTAGCGCGGCATTTGAAGTTAGTTTTTTCGTTTTGTAACTGATCTTAATTTATTACGAAAATTAATATCACAAGAAGAAGTATAGTCTGAAATTACCATCCTATACCGTTAGTTCTAAACAAATCTTACCGTTTACTAAGCCACCAGAAGCTAATGTTGAAGATGAGGATGAGCAGAGAGACATTGACGTGACTCTTGATGAAGTCATCAGCACTACTGGCGGTGTTCACCTGGTAAACTACGCAACCCACGCCGTACACGTAAAACAGCAACGAGAGGTGTAGGATCCAATAGGGTGCTGGAAGAAATTGTGCTTGTAGACTGAATCCGGTCGAGTTTACTACTTTGTCATATTTTCAACAGACTTTCTATATGGAGGAGGTTCTCAATTCGTCTGTATGTTTTTAGGGTTCCGTACCCAAAGGGTAAAACGGGACCCTATTACTAAGACTCCGCTGTCCGTCTGTCTGTCTGTCTGTCTGTCTGTCTGTCCGTCTGTCACCAGGGGCCTTATTCAGTATGACCAATTTAAAGTCTTACCGTGCCGTGTTACGTTATCTCCGCGTTATGGTATTCTCTATGCCCATTAAAACGCGGTAGGGTAAGGTTATGAGCGCGTTTTGAGCTGTCAAAATATCATGACATATGAGGACGTGTAACGCGCGCGTTTTTGTATAATTTACCTATCGTGTGGCATACAGAATACAATTTTTCAATAAGGTAACGTGGCGCGTCAAGGAACGCGTTATCTAATTGGTCATACTGAATAAGGCCCCAGGCTATAGCTCATTAACCGTGATAGTTAGACAGTTGAAATTTTCACACATGGTGTATTTCTGTTGCCGCTAGAGCAACAAATACTAAAAACAAAATAAAGCTAAAAATTTTTGATGACATGGGGGGCGGGGGAGTCAAGATGGTGATTACGTCAGCAATAGTTATTTATTTATTTACGCATATGGCAACCCACACATTGTCGATACTTGAAAACGAAATGCATTTTCGGGGATATCCACAAATAATTAATGTTTAGGTACTCGGTTACAACCGAGTAAGGGAAATACCGCGAGCTATTCACTTGTCTAAATTTCTTCCGACAATCTATTGTTTATGTTTACGAGCCGCCGCGGCTTTCCTCAAGCTTTTTTTCTTCACAAGAAATGCGCACATACATTTTTAGATATGAAAAATCATTGGTGGTATAAACCGTTTAAACCATTAGAGGTCGGTTTGAATTAGATAGTAATAATTTTTTTAATTAGATTTTTTTCTCAAATACACCATTATACTTTTGATTTGTGATGTAGTCGAAAAGAATGTTGGCAATGCAGCCGAGAGTAAGGTCCAGTTTCACGGTTTCCTGGTAGCCCTCGGTAGCCCTATTAGGAACGTATCTGTCAGATTTTTACTAATGTGTCATTTTATATCAGATAACTAAATAAATTCTATAGGCGTGGAGGTACACAGCAGCTGTGTGTTACCCCGGTTTAAATGTTCAAGCATACCAACCAGCAATTTTGTCGCGACGTATAGAAAACCCAGCAATGTTCGGAATAATATTGACAATCCATATTATGTTATCTGTGCTCGTATTTCTTATGCGGTTTTTCAACTTTTGGCCACATTGCCTGAATTTCCCAATTAACGACATGTGTCTCCTTCCTTGGTAAGCACTTTCAGAAATGAATTTTGCTCAAGCAATGAAAGCTTCATTCTTTAATTATACGGTAAATTAATAAAACTGGCCAAGTGCGAGTCAGCATCGCGTCTCTTATCGAACACTTAGGGAGTGTTCCGTACAATACGAAACATAACAGAGTTTCAACCTCATATATTTGATTAATTGATATTACCAAGAATATTTGGTTTGGTCGCGATCTAGAAAGACGGGGCTCGTTTACTAGCGCTATCTATGTCATTTTGCCGAAACTAATTAGATAGATGGCGTTTAAAAACACGTTTTTTGTATGGGGACCCCCTTTAATTTTTAACTTTATTTTATTTTTAGAATTTTTTGTTCTAGCGGCAACAGAAATACACCATCTGTGAAAATTTCAACTGTCTAACTATCACGGTTAATGAGCTATAGCCTGGTGACAGACGGACAGACAGATAGACAGACAGATAAAAAAAAAGTTTACGAATTATTTTTATTTACCTAACAAAATAACACCAAAGTTCCTAACTAAGAGTCGAATTTTATGTCGGAAAAGTGAATTTTAACACATTTACGTCGTCTTGTCATTTGAGTATCGTTAGCATAAAAATGTTAAAAAATATTATGCTTGTTTTTTGTCGAACCCGCAAAATAACTATGTAAAACATAAATCGTTTGTAATATAGAATACGAATTCGCAATTATCCCGTCATTTGAATAATAATATACGTTGCGCGCGCGTGAGCAGTGACAACCGACTGGTGGATACCAACGCCGGCGCTGGTCTAAAGTTTAGGTGTAAAGCACTTAGCTATGGGTGAGTGAGGGAGGCCTGATTCTAGGCCTAGCGTGCTACCATCTTAGACCGTATCATCACTTACCAAACAAGGTGAGATAGTGGTCAAACGCTAGCCTATACGATATAAATATATATATATATATATAAATATAAATAATAATAAATATAATAAATAATATATATTGTTTAAATATTCAGCAGCTATCAAAAATAATTAATTGTTTTTTTTAATACGAACTTTTTAAACAAAAACCACAAGGTGTTGTTAATGACGACTGCAAATATCTGAACGTTGAAGAAACTGACAATGGACTCAAAGAAACCATCAGCTATATACATCAGGTAGGCCACGGTACCAACTATGAATGCGTAGAATTGACAGACAGACAGACAGACAGGCAGACAGACGGACAGCGGAGTCTTAGTAATAGGGTCCCGTTTTACCCATTGGGTACGGAACCCTAAAAATAGGGTGTTAAATTTATTCGCTAGAAAAAGTCAGAATAATAATATACGCTTTCTTATAATGGCAGCCTTTGGTCCTTTATTAGTATCTTGCCACTTCTAATTAAAATCCACACTGTCATTATCACCCTGTATTTAAAATAATGCTCTAATTATATACGTGCGAAAAACATACACAATTTATTTATGCTGAGTAAGGCAAGTTCTACGTTTGCTCTTTATTTTCACTAAAGTGGTAAACAACATTATTACAAGTATTTTAATTATTATTGTTATATACCGGCTGTAATTCACGTACCTTTAGTCGAATTTTCTCGACCTAGGTTTCGAGCGAGTCAGTCGCTCTTCCTCGGGAGTGAGGTCACGCGGTGAGATCGCGATGTTCACTGCGGGCCGCCGCTCGCTGCGCTCGGCTTGATAGCCGGGGTGGGGGCGGACTCGGCGGAGATCGGTAACGGCTGTTCCTTTTCGGTACCGAGGATGCCTGAGATAGCCCGAATGTTGTCATCGTCGGTTCTTCATCGCTGCTACTCCTATCGCCAGAAGTACCGTCGCAAACAATGCTGACTGTGTCACACTCTAGACTGACTGACACTTTCTTTTTCGAGGACGCATTAAGAATCGGTTTCCACGCTGACGGTAAGGTCCATCCACTATATCGGTTGAAATTGGGGTGTCTATTTATCTCAATAGCCTCACGTACTTTTCTAGGTACAAAGAACTTCTCTCTAGCTAGTACGGAGGCTTTATCAAAACGGATAAAGTGGTTTGTGTCCGCGAGATGTGCATGCCCCGCGACGGCGGATCTTGTCGTGTCCGAATTCTTAATGCTCCTTATGTGTTCCGTAAGTCTAGTCGTGATATTGCGTCGAGTTTCTCCCACGTAGCTCTTGCCACAGTCGCATGGTATTCTGTACACGCCCGGAACGTTCAGCTCGTCCTTGTGCTTCGGTGAACGCAGCATCTGTCTAAGATGACCTGGTGGGCGGAAGATCGTTTTGACATCATATTTCCGTCGTAAAAGATATCCGATTCTGTCCGTTACTCCTTTTACGAACGGTAAATAAGCCGGTGATCGATCCGCTACTTGTGGTCGCTTACGTTCACTCTGTTTACACCACCGGCCACATTGTCGCCAGCTATAGCCATTATCCTCAAGTACCCCCCTCACGTGATTTAGCTCACCATCTAGGTATTGAGGGTCGCATATTCTTAGAGCTCGGTTGATTAATGCTCTGGGTACCGAGGATAAGTGTGCCGGGTGGTGACTCGAGTTGGCGTGTAGATACCTTTCCGTATGAGTTGGCTTTCGATACACTGTATGTGCGAGACTTCCATCTGGCCTGCGGATCACGCGTACATCGAGAAAGGATAAAGTTTCATCACTTTCTTCTTCCACTGTAACTGCGATGTTGCGATGCACTTGGTTCAGATGATCCGCGAAACCAGCTAAACCGTCCTTAGTGATGACCGCAAAGATGTCGTCCACGTATCTCAACCAAACTCTAGGTCTCACAACTGCCGCATTTAACGCCGTATTCTCAAACCACTCCATGAATATATTAGCTACCACTGGAGCTATTGGAGACCCCATCGCCACTCCATCCACTTGAAGAAAATACTCTCCTCTCCACATGAAGTAACCGCTTTTTAGACAGTAATCTATGCAACTTCTGAACCAAGTGCATCGCAACATCGCAGTTACAGTAGAAGAAGAAAGTGATGAAACTTTATCCTTTCTCGATGTACGCGTGATCCGCAGGCCAGATGGAAGTCTCGCACATACAGTGTATCGAAAGCCAACTGATACGGAAAGGTATCTACACGCCAACTCGCATCACCACCCGGCACACTTATCCTCGGTACCTAGAGCATTAATCAACCGAGCTCTAAGAATATGCGACCCTCAATACCTAGATGGTGAGCTAAATCACGTGAGGGGGGTACTTGAGGATAATGGCTATAGCTGGCGACAATGTGGCCGGTGGTGTAAACAGAGTGAACGTAAGCGACCACAAGTAGCGGATCGATCACCGGCTTATTTACCGTTCGTAAAAGGAGTAACGGACAGAATCGGATATCTTTTACGACGGAAATATGATGTCAAAACGATCTTCCGCCCACCAGGTCATCTTAGACAGATGCTGCGTTCACCGAAGGACAAGGACGAGCTGAACGTTCCGGGCGTGTACAGAATACCATGCGACTGTGGCAAGAGCTACGTGGGAGAAACTCGACGCAATATCACGACTAGACTTACGGAACACATAAGGAGCATTAAGAATTCGGACACGACAAGATCCGCCATCGCGGAGCATGCACATCTCGCGGACACAAACCATTTTATCCGTTTTGATAAAGCCTCCGTACTAGCTAGAGAGAAGTTCTTTGTACCTAGAAAAGTACGTGAGGCTATTGAGATAAATAGACACCCCAATTTCAACCGATATAGTGGATGGACCTTACCGTCAGCGTGGAAACCGATTCTTAATGCGTCCTCGAAAAAGGAAGTGTCAGTCAGTCTAGAGTGTGACACAGTCAGCATTGTTTGCGACGGTACTTCTGGCGATAGAAGTAGCAGCGATGAAGAACCGACGATGACAACATTCGGGCTATCTCAGGCATCCTCGGTACCGAAAAGGAACAGCCGTTACCGATCTCCGCCGAGTCCGCCCCCACCCCGGCTATCAAGCCGAGCGCAGCGAGCGGCGGCCCGCAGTGAACATCGCGATCTCACCGCGTGACCTCACTCCCGAGGAAGAGCGACTGACTCGCTCGAAACCTAGGTCGAGAAAATTCGACTAAAGGTACGTGAATTACAGCCGGTATATAACAATAATAATGTTACAAATTCACGATAATTTTAAAATTAAAGTATTTTAATGTTAACTCTAGTGCCTCTTACAATTTGAAAACGGTTACAAACTTATAAATGTTTTGTAAAACACAAGCAAACGTATAAATACTTATCGGTACTATATCTCCAGCTTTTAGCACAACGGGTTTCTGAGCCTGCTTAAGAATTAGAAGAATCGACTTCTGTTCTTTTATCGGCAGATTGTACCACCCGCATCCAAGCACTGCTTTCTCAAACTGTAGCGAGGCATTGGTCAACTTCTGACCGAAATAACAGTACAAAAAATATACAAATAAACTGTAGAAAATCAAAGGCGCAAAGTTTAAACTTATCTCTATAGGTAGTACGAAGAATAAACACATGGAAATGGCATTCTGTGAAAAACTGCATCCAATAGCTAGAGCATAAATTGTTTGCATCTTAGCGACTGTTCGCAAAGCGACTGTATGTCTTTCTACAATGTTCTTAATCCTTCTCGAAGCGATAGTAAACATTTCTTCTGACTTGTTCAGATTGTCGGTGATTTCTGTGAAACTCTCCATGTCTTTGTAAAGGATGTAGAAGATGGCTGTTGTGTGCGAAAACATGAACAGAACGATGGAGTCGAAGGCCACGACTACCACAGCTGCAGTTACTTCTTGACCTGCTAATAACAGCATGCACAACTCGTGGCTAGGGCTCGACGTAAGGTCCAATCCTAAAAAAAATACAATATTCTCTATATCATTATTATCAGCCCCTCAGAATACAAAATTAACCAGAAGGCGTCAACTCATCTAAAAGTGAAGCCACTAAAACTACTCATAAATAGTGTAATTTCACGCGCCTTAGTCACTCTGTGAACGTCGTTGCGTAGACTACAGCATCGTATTACAATGCGTTTAATTACTTCGATGACATAATTTTAAAAAAAATAAAAAAAATGATTACATGATAAAACTAAAAGAATCGACTTCAAACGTTGCGACGTTTGAAGTCGGTTCTTTTTTTTAATCTTAAATTATTTATGCACTGTTGGACATTATGCCTTCTCATTATTGCGCCATTTTTTCTAATTCTCAGTAATGTATGAATGTAATGATGTAAGTACTTCTTCCGTTGAAGCTTCAATAAAACATTTTAAAGGGACTGTCTACTTTTTTTATTAATTTTTGAGCTTCATTCACAGAACATGGAACAACATTAGAATCAGCAAGAAAATGGGCGATTTAATTGAAAACTTTTTTATTGTCATGCTCATGACATGCTCATCTGTACCAATAATAATATCAATATCAGCATAAATTATCAAGCAATCAAATAACTTACCGACACACGATACAACTGAAAACAATTCCATGTAGAATATTCTAGAAGGTAAGTATATCAGGATGTCATTGATGAAGTGGAACAAATGGCAGATTATAATCACGACTTTTATCTTTCCTAGTAGTTTTCTGTATTCATGCACATATCTTCCTGAGCTTATTATGAGACTGTCGTTTTCTAGAACTAGGGTAAGAAGTTCGTTTAAATCTTTCCTGAAAGAGAGTTTTTTTTTAAGTCTTAACTACGTGAGACTACTTTCTATCGGCCGATAGTTTGATCGGTTTCAAAGATGGAAGCGCACTCATTATAACAATTAAATATTGGCCGATGTAGGCTATATGTGTAATAAAATAAGTTATATTGAAATTAATACATTTATTTTTAACGAGAGATGTTGCACTGCGTAAATCAAATATTATGTTTCTTTGAAGGGTTCGAGTCCCGTCCCGAATTTTGGATTGTGTTTAACAATTTACAAAAATATAAAGTGTGGGACACTTCAAAGAAACATAATATCTAATATTGTTTTTCCATACAAAATTTGAGCCCCCGTTTCAACCCCTTCAGGGGTGAAAATCCTTTCTCAGAGGGAACTAACGTCGTAATAACTATCTGCATGCCAAATTTCAGCGCAATCCGAAACAATATTGATTTTCACACTTTGTTACCCCATTATTCTTAGGGGTGGAATTTCAAAAAAACCTGAAACACGTACTTATTTTTTTACTGAAGCATTTATGTGAAGTTTCGGATAGAAAAGACTATCTAATCTTGTTTCTCCATACAAACATTGAACCCCCATTTCATCCCCTTAAGGGGTGAATTTTGGAAAATTCTTTCTTAGTACACCCCTACGTACTAAGACAAATATACCCTCCAAATTTCAAGTCTCTACGACCAGCGGTTTAGGCTGTGCGTTGTCTGTCAGTCAGTCAGTCAGTATGTCAGGACAAAGATTCTTATAGTATTAGATTAGAAATTGCACTTGACTATGATGCCATTTAACTCACCTGTGCCTATACCACATGTTCTTTAAAGTTCTTATTGTATGCTTACTCTGCTGAAAGAGCAACATGCGGCGATACGTGTAGCAAGTAACATCTCGCTATCTCACTTTCTTAGGTAAAGTAAGTTTAAAATTCCCTGGTAAATACTGATTATAAAGAGTAAAATGGAATTGTGCATATCTGGAACTACGATGTCACTGACAGATAAAAACAGATAAAAAATTGTTACACTGCTGCAATTCTAACAATTTGCAAAAATAAATCATAAGCACACTGCTTTTCCTCCATTCTGGGCCTAACGTGCTACCATCTTAGGCCGTATCATCACTTACCAAACAAGGTGAGATAGTGGTCAAACGCTAGCTTATACGATATAAAAAATATACATATCGTTATATTCAGCAGCTATCAAAAATAATGTTTTTTTTTTTATACGAACTTTTTAAACAAAAACCACAAGGTGTTGTTAATGGCGACAGCAAATATCTGAACGTTGAAGAAACTGACAATGGACTCAAAGAAACCATCAGCTATATACATCAGGTAGGCCACGCTACCAACTATGAATGCGTAAAATTGAAGAGATATGTTCAATATCATGAACGGAGCTGAAAATAAGAAAATTGTATCTTAATCAATAAAAATCATTTTAATGTACGAATAAATATTAGAATGGATCTTAGCTATCGGATCGTAAATGTCACAGATCTATAGCTCTTTTGTTATGGCTAATAATAACTCGAATAAAAATCTCCCATACTTTTATAGAATTGGGAATGCTTTTATGATTAAAAAGTCAGTGGTGACATACGGACAGACAGACAGACAGACGGACAGACAGACAGACAAACAGACGGACAAGAAAGTGATCTTATAAGAGTTCCTTTTTTTACCTTTTGATGTACGGAACCCTAAAAATGGTAAATGTGCGTAAAATTATGAATTGGCTGATTATGAATATTTATTTCTGCACAGAAATGTACAATGCAATCAGGAAATATTCTTAATTTGTAAAGTAAGTTTTATTACTGTACTTATATATTTAGACTCGTATATAGTAACTAGAAAATACAAAATAACAAAAGCATCAAATAGCCAAGCAAACCGTCATAGCTTTTCAACTATTTCATTTAGGGCTAACTGCTAAGATGTAAAGTGTGTGACTCAGCAAACATTCTAAAATCCGCTAAGAAATTAAAAAAAAAAAATGTTAATAATCTTTGATTTTTTGGAGAATTACGAGTATCTCTTTCCGAAATAAAGGTTAAAAAAAAATCCCTTTATTTATTTTCTATACGTTTAGCTATCGAATTAGACTTATTTTGTGTTTCTAGGACCTCTACATGGGTAGCTATGGCGAGATTAGTACAATTGTGCTTCAATTTCAAAAATACAATATGTATGCCATTTTGTTATAGTGGGACGATATATAATCGACTCCGATGACCGGATACATTGTATAAATTATCTAAGAGCTCTACGTACTGACTCGCACTGACTAAATTTGGTTACTTTACATCGATACATTTATTTTATATTATCTTGTATTCACACCTCAAGCAGCCGCAGGCCCGCACCACCCACACTAGTCGAGAGACACACATAATATTTAAGAAATTTTAGAACACAGTCACACCATTCCCCAATTATTAGTATTACTTGTTTCCATTATTATTAACATGGGGGACAGCGCGAACGCAGTCCCCACTACCAAAAATAACGCGTCCGAGTTATCCACATTAGGGATAATCGCAGAGGTCAACCCAGCCGCAGTGCAATGGAAGGGCCTCGCTCTGGGGGAACCGCCTTGTTGATCACGGTGTCCCCTACGCCAGGTAAGTATGATTTGTTTTCCGTGCTCCGATCGGCCCATATTTTGCCGGAGAATCTCGTCATCGCGATCTAGAAAACCGGTGATCTCGATCGTCACGCCATCTAGTGACTTTTGTTGTAACTTCGATGATTTGACTGTTGATGCATTGTCAGTGTTCAGCAGGGTCCGTTATTTCCTCTCCTACTAATTGTTGATTAATATTATCTGTGTTTTTTTACATTGTAACTGGTCTATTTATATTCTCGACCGCATCATTACTTACCTACAGGTGAGATACTGGTCAAAAAATAGTCTACATGATATAATAATATCGTTTAAAAACTAAAAAACAACCGACTTCAATGCCGCGCTATTCATTTTCAGTACCAATTTTGAGATGTTTATCTCAATATCTCTGGAGATACTTATCATACCTCGATAAAATTACCATGGTACCACACTTGGGATATCTCCTTTCGAACAAAAAAAGAATAATCGAAATCGGTTCATAAACGACGAAGTTATCCGCAAAAAAACATAAATAAAAAAAAATATATACGGTCGAATTGAGAAACCTCCTCCTTTTTTTGAAGTCGGTTAAAAAAAAAATATATACGGTCGAATTGAGAAACCTCCTCCTTTTTTTGAAGTCGGTTAAAAAAACCTCTTTATGCATTAGCTAGAAAAATACTTTTTCATTATCTTTCGTTATTTTAAGCTAAGCTTTATCATTTATCACATGCTGAACTAATTAATTTATAGCTATTATATTTAATACTTCTAGCATCTATCATCTGACAACTATTAGAATTTTAAATAATGAAAAAATTATTGTAGCTACCTCTAAATCTGTCAGTCTGCAATAGAAATCCACCTATTCTAGAACAAAAGTTAAGTAAACCAAGCAGGAATTGCCACCAAGATACCATATACGAGTATATTAATAACTCAAACTTTAAATTTCCAAATAAGTTTCTAAAAATATTTTTATGAAGAAGTTAACAAAGTTAGACTGGCGTCTAAGAAATAACCAGACCTTTATTTCTAACAAATTGATTGATTCTGAAGCAATTTAATTATCAAAACATTGAATATAATGTATGAAATATCAAATTATTATATTTGTGAAAAATTGAAACGTTAATATATTATGATAATAATGACGACTGCGAAATATAATTATTGCGTTATGTATGAGTAAGAAAAGTACTAAAGAGTACTAGAGGTTCTACAGAAAAATCACACAAATACATATTTCTTGTCAACATATTTTTCTTAAATCGACTGTAATCAACAAAGAATAATTTATATAAGACATCACCGCAAGCATCCAACTAAGAGTTATTTAATCTATGCGATGATTGATCATCGATGCACAATTTTAATGATTAATGATAAGAATCAAGCTTCTAACATGGAAATTGTAATTGACCAACTTCTATATGATAGAAATTGTAAAGCTACACTACAATTTATAATGGGGGACACAGTCACGCCATTCCCCAATTATTATTATTACTTGTTTCCATTATTATTAACATGGGGGACGGCGCGAACGCAGTCCCCACTACCAAAAATAACGCGTCCGAGTTATCCACATTAGGGATAATCGCAGAGGTCAACCCAGCCGCAGTGCAATGGAAGGGCCTCGCTCTGGGGGAACCGCCTTCTTGATCACGGTGTCCCCTACGCCAGGTAAGTATGATTTGTTTTTCGCGCTCCGATCGGCCCATGTTTTGCCGGAGAATCTCGTCACCGCGATCTAGAGAAACGGTGACCTCGATCGTCGCGCCATCTAGTAATTTTCGTTGTAACTACGATGAGTTTGCATTCTCAGACTGTTCATTTTTGGTAGGGGCCGCTATGGCATCACCTACTAATTGTTGATTAAATTTATTTCTGTTTACATTGTTTATTTGTATCTCTTTATGCAATAGCTAGGAAACTAATTTCTCATCCACCTTCATCATTCTAAGCTAAACATTTATCACATGCTGAACCAGTTTATTTATAGTTTCTAGACCCTATCATCTTCTTATAACTATTAGAATTTTATATAAAGAAAAAATTACAGTGATACCTTTGATTGTATCAGTCTGCAATGGAAATCCACCAATTCCTGGGCAAAAGTTAAGCAACCTTATCAACGTTAAGCAAGAGTTGTCGCCAAGATACTGCTTTATTTGTATCAATATTTTTAACCCAATCATGACGTGAATAATTTTTGAAAAGTAATTTTAATATGAAAAGTATTTAATATTTAATAGAAACGCAGAAATGCGCATTCCAGGAGAACTGGCTTCTAATAAATAAGTAACTCAATTTTAGCAGTTTCAGTAAGTGTCAGTATTTCTAACAAAAGTAATATGTATAATTTAATTGATCCAGAAGCAATTCAAATCTATTATTTCATTACTGAAAATGGATACATCGCTTGTTAGGTGTGAAGTAATTAAATGACATTAATAACGACTGAGATATAAATAGTTGATGAGAAAGCAATAGGGCTTTCACGGAATTTATTTATTTGCTTACATTTGACGCACAACAAAATTTTTACATTTGGAAATATTCTTTCTTCGATTTCCCTCATAACCGAGATCGTAAAATTCTACTAAATTGTTCGGAAAATAGAAATCAGTCTCAAAACTAAAATGATTCTATTTGATACATCGATTTCCCTAAAGACCGTAATATTCAACTCTTTTTCTTGGAATAATAAATTTAATATTTTAACTTTATTCATTGGATAAGAAGTAAGGCGTCCATTACACAGTAGGTTATACGTCATTCAAAACCATCAATCGTTCTACCAAGAGTAGAGTCTATTCTCCGTGGTCGTGACTATTGGTTGCTGATGTAGCAATCTAAAGTATGTAAATATCAGTCGGTCACTATCAATCGCCCAATTAGACAATCAGTTATCCATCAGTCCACAGCCGTGACTGCCAGCAAACTGACAGCAAAACCTACCGTGATGGACGCCTAATCGTGCAGTGTCATAACAAAACTAAACTTGTTTTTATTTTAACATCTTTGGCGTTGATCGCAAAAAATATTTTATGATAACTATATAAGAATGTAAATTATCAATAGGACTAACTAGAATTTAAGTCAATGGATTCAACAATAGCCCTGTAACATGCCCAAGCCAATTGCAAACAATCTAGCTAGTGGCATTATTCCGCAATAGTTGCTCGCAGCAATAATCATATACCTAATGGTTGGTATACTTGAATTACTAAAGGTTAATTATTTTGTCACAAATTGACCGTCCTTGATATCCGCTAAATTATTAATACTAACGCATTATTTTGTAAATACTTTTGGATGGCGTTATCTTCTTACAATATAAATACTCGTATTTGATGATACTTGCATTAGGCAAGAAGGCTCCTGGGATGTAAGGGAGCACAATTTCAGGGATGTAAGGAAGCACCATTTCATCTAAGTGCTCCCAGCCAACATCACCTGCCCGCGGTGCATCCTGCCGAATAGCGAACGGGGCTCTGGCGACTGACCAACGGCGGTATAACCATTACCAACAACGTAGCTAAATGCCACAGGCCAGTGACGGGCAGCAGCGTCACTGGTGCGAGAGCTACGTTCTGCGATCACCCAACCCGCCTGCCCAGCGTGAGGTGATTACGGGCATTTCTACCTATGGGAAGCACAACACAACAACGGCCCCCAGTTCCCGGTCGCCCCGCTTTTCCTGGCCAAGGCGGCGGTCATGGTAACGGCGGGGCAGGGGGTGCTAAGAATCCCCGGGCTACGAAGATCGAGCTAAGTGGCGTGCCATAGGTGAGGCCTATGTCCAGCAGCGGACAGAAATAGGCTGACCATGAAGAAGGCTCAGAATACAGAAAGTTTAAATGGGGTTTTAAGTAAGATTTGAAAACTGAATTAGGCCAGAAATTATAAAAATATAGATAATGTAGAGCAAGGCGTACTTTACAAAGTACTATGATAGTAATTACAGTGTAGCAGTGTTTGTGAATTGTGAAGTGTGAAAATTAAAATCAAAGTTTTGTGAACAGCGCCATCTATTGCTATCAGCTCTAACTATTTGGATTGGATGAAAACTTGCGTTGAAATTGTTGAATAATAAACAGGAAACTCAGCCTAGTTCAACTAGTCAACTTTAAATAGTACTGAAAAAATCCAATAGATGGCATTTAGTAGGTCGCTAACTACAACAGCCTTTTAAAAAGGTGATCAAGTCATATGACGCGAAGCCCGAAGGTCGGCTCAAAATGAAACTGGTTTCGTGTTGTTTATTTTGCAATCAAGTATTTTTTATTATTTATTTTGAACATTGCCATATTTGTGTTTTTACCTGTTAGAACCTACCAAAATATACGGCATTTCTACGAGTACATTATCTAAAACAGTTGACTATGACGGTTACTTTATTAAATGTTAAAATAAAACAGGTAGTCAGTAGTTAGGTAAATCAACTAATATTTACATTTAATTTGTTATCAGTGTCGGCGTCGCGTCGGTGGCAATGCAAACCATTGATGCTGTGTGACTAATAAAATAACAGTTTTATCTATTCATTGTGTTCTCTTATTCTAGAAATACATGAGAAAAGACACAATGACATCTAAATAAATATTTGAAAATCTTGTATTTTTGTAATATTTCTTTAATTGTCATCGTAGGTATGTCAAGACGTGAAAGTAAATCGTCATTCATATAGAAAACGGACACATTATCATCGTCCTCATCATTAACATTTAATTAGAAATTTAATGCAATATATGTAATGTAAGAAACAAAGAATTTAAGCCACAGAAGCTGTGAGAGTCGGGTTTAAGGCATAGGTTACTCTATGTAATGAATACTTACTAACTTCCGCGACTTTATCCACGTCATTTGTAAACAATGATGAAATTATTTTGTCGGTGTGTACCTAAGATTCAAACCATCTTCAGAATCAAAATTATCCTCATACCCACGAACACGTTCCATTAAAACCGGTTCCTGTTTTGACGTGCTATTTGAACAGCTAAAATTATACTACAAACAATAGTAGGTATACAAATTTGTGAATTTATAATATTAAATTAGATTGTGTACCTCTACGGTCAGAAAAGACATAGATCAATAATACCTAGGGTTCTGCTAGCTGAGTCTTAAGTATGAAGCAGACTAAGCCTGTAATGTTACTATATTTTAATTACGAAATATTGTTTCTCAGATAACTACTATATCAGTACGTAGTCCTATTAAGTATTCTGCGATATTTGTATGAATAATTATTATTAGAGGAACGATAGCAATATCTTTATACATCTAAAAATACTAATTCGTCCAAGGATAAAATAATTGACAGACGAAACAAAATTATAAACCAACACGATTATTTACTAGCCGTAATTAAATTACATAGCTTATGTAATGTACATGTTACTACACTGATGTAGGTTCTTGATGCTTGAATGACGATCTAACGGCTTTTCCTCCTTATCGCAACGAACTGTGAGTGTTACGTTACGCGATTTATAAAGATAGACAGACGAGGAAAGTAACAAAACTACACAGGTAGTACTTAGGTACTTGCAAATTCTTTATTCAAAGCAACAATTGACCAACAAACATTCTTTATCTGACAAGCAACAATTAACATTCAGCACAAAATATTCTTCGTCCATTCAACGTTATTTCAATCTAATCATATCATTCAATAATAAAACATATTCTTAATAAATTAGTCGCACGACATTGTGTTCATTAACAACAGCCAGAACAGATAAAAGACGTCCGAAGATCGTCCTCAAGTCGTTCTGATTATCAGGAATGTCTTCATTTTGGTATCGTTAAAGCTCCAGATCAAGTGACGCTGTAGGCCGGGAAGTCCCGGCGTGGCTCGTGTCAGCTATGTTCATCGCTGACGCTTTTGACTCTTCTTATCAACTCCTCAACTCTCTTGTATGGACTCTGACATCTCTCCCCGTTTACTTCTATCAAGTACGGTCCAGCTTCACTGTCTCTATTCTCCGGAGTGTGACCTTCACTCGAGCCGTCCGTCGCGACTTTGTTCAAAAACGGTTCGACATCTGGTACGACCGGCAACGAACTAGCCACGGCTTTGTTCGCTTCAGTCACGCTGTCATCGTTTTCTCGCTGTCGTAACCAAACCGGTGAGTCTACGTACACTTTCGGTCTTTCTCTTAACGCGTTGCTTCGTTCCAAAGCTGGTCTCCTTACAGGTGCTGGAGGTCTGTGAGCAGCAGGTATCGCAACTCCTCGTCCGATTATTGAGCAGAGAAGACCTTTCAGCGCAGCTCGGAAATCTTTTAAATGATACGCATACAGTAAAGGATTGATTGCCGAGTTGAGATGTGAAACGATGATGCAAACGTATGTCAGCGGGTTCGGAATGTCTAGTGTGGGCATGAAGGCTTTGATAGCGTTGATGGTGTACAGCGGGATCCAGCAAATCATGAAGAAGAAGACGATGATGGCTAGGTTCTGTGTAGCTTTGACCTCTCGTTTCTGAACGGCTCCGAGGACCCTTAGCATTGTCCCTCCTCCGGGGACGCGGCGGCCACCCTCCACCGTCATTATTGCACTCATCTGAAATAGACGGAAAAACTATTTTGAATTATAAACCACTACAGCAATAAATATGTACGACCGATGTAATCATAATATCGACCTGCATGAGCATGACACGTTATCCAGCCGTTATTGGATATGTTAAAAGGACAGGATGTTTAATTGAAACATCAATGTCGCATGCTCGAAGCAGCTACCTTGTTTTGAATGTCACATTCACATAGGTATGAGAACGTCGTGTACAAGACGGAAATATGTTTAATTTTTTTTCCTTCATGCGGCTCATTTAAATTTTACGATCACGACATCGACCCATAAATGGAAGATAATTAGGTAGGTGCTGCTGCAAAATAATTGTAATAAACAACAAATTGTTACAAAATGTCTACAGACAAACTAGGTAGGCAAACTTAACTTCGCCATTCGATTCCTAAACACGGTTATTGCACCAACCGTGAATTATATAAATATATAAGTTTACAATAGTTAATTCGGTTTTTTTATTAAACTACATATTACTTTCCGATTTTTTCCTTTACATATGCTGTTAATACATTGCATTTTGCCAAATTTCATGATTCTCGGTCACAGGAAAGTAAGTAACTACCCTATTGGCTTTCATTCCCTTTTATGTAATCATTTATTTATCTCAAAAATTAATAAAAAATATACAAGTATTTCCAATAATTATCTAATGAGACTGGTGCCTGTGATAGATTTAGTAAAATCTGTAATACAGGTCACCAAAACTCTCCCGCATAATGAAGTTGAAAATTGTTTTTTTTTAATCTTATAGGCTAGCGTTTGACCACTATCTCACATGTTGGTAAGTGATGATGCGGTCGAAGATGGTAAACACGCTAGGCCTAGAATGGGAACTGGCTCTCAAGGATAGCTGCCGGAACACAGTAGATGTTTGGCGACAGATTTTCCAACTTGAGGGTGGTAACTGGCTAGGCGGACACTAGATAGTGTCCTACCACTATGCGGAGGTTGTTGGTTTCTTAACGATGTTTTCCTTTACCGGAGGGCCACTGTGAGAAGCGCACATAAATATTTCGATATAAAAATCCATTGGTGCACGGCGGGGCTTGAACTCGGTGCCACGGCATCAAAGCCGTTCTCCCGATTACGCCACCTCAAATTCAATTTAAAAATAAACGGTCATATCTTTTAATCGCGTTGTCTTACAAGTGTGATTTATTCACAGATAAAAAAAACTGTAGACCCGTGTATTTGATGTTAATTTCAATTTGATACTTAAACACGTTTCTGAGAAAAAGGGTTCTTGACGGACAGACGGACAACAAAGTGATTCTAATAGGGGTGATTTTTGCTTTAATATAAAAAAAAATTCAATTAATTAATTTAAAATAATTTACCGAAAGATTTGGCATTATCTTTGAAATGTGCAATGGTAATTTCACCCAAAAATGATAATATGAAATAACAAGAAAGAAGAGTTGCATTAGAAACAAACCTGTTTCACGACCACCCTGTAGATATGAGCGTAGAAAGCCGCAAGCAGCACGCTTGGGGTCACGATAGTGGCGAAGTATAGGAACAGCAGGTAGTTGTAATCCATCACGTCCACGAAGTAGCATCCATGAGCTGACTCCTTGGAATGCCAGCCGAAGAGGGGAAGCAGTCCCACACCAGCACCCGACATCCAGCACACTGAGATTATCCCTGGAATAAAGAGAAATGCGGTTTTAGCCAATCAAACGGTTATTGCTGGTAAAATATTGTTTAATTATTTATATTAATTTATTATTTATTAATAATTAGCTGTCAAGCTTTATAATTTTATCGTCAAATGCCAAAATCCATGTTATGGTCTTTGTCACTTTGGGATATATCCTTAAGAATAAAACCGGCCAAGTCGAGTTGGACTCGCCCACCGAGTCTTCCGTACCAACGTTGGTTGGTACCAATTAAGCCAGACCTCTAAATTGTATGAGCGCTCATATTACTCAGAGGCCTACTATTTATGTATGGGGACACCCTTTAATTTTCAACTTTTTTTAATTTTTTGGAATTTTCCCTTTATTTGTGCTGTAAGACCTTGCTTCTTACCAAATTTCATGATTCTAGGTCAACGGGAACCCTATAGGTTTTTGACCCAAAAACTATAGGGTACTTCCGGTTGACCTAGAATTTTCAATTTTGGTGAAAATAAAGGTCTTACAGCACAAGTAAAGAAAAAAATCCGAAAAATAAAAAAAGTTCATCACACGCGGTAGCCTCATTGATAGACCTATGTCCAGCATTTGCCTAGTAGGTATAACCTTATAATAATAATGAATCTGTTACTGTTGCTTTAACAACTAAACCATTTAATTTACTAACTGTATGTGTTGTTAACGATATATTCAATGTTATTTACTTAAATAAGCATTTGTGAGTCACAAAGTTGTGACGGATAGAAATATGATAGTAAGTAGGTGGTTTCGGTGGGCGTAAACCGATGACGTACTTTAAAATAAAACAATGAGTTTTTGTGGTTTAGATAAACAGAAATATATCTTATAGGCAAGCGTTTTATTCACTATTTCGCCTGGTGGTATAGTCGAAGATGGTGAACACGCTAGATCTAGAATGGTCTGACTCTCAAGGGCTGTGTGACGCCGGAACACTGTGAGGTTATGGCGGCAGATTTTTGCCTTGATAGTGGTAAGAAACTTTTTGGTAGCAAGTCCGATAGAACATCGAAATAATGATCCTAAAATCTATAGAATTAACACATTAATAGTAAATAAAATAATTGATTTTAGGTTAAAGGACTTATATTGTTATTGCAGTTTTGGGCTGGGAGAATCCCACTGTAAGCTGGCATCATCATTAGCAGCCAGTATTCGTCCACTGCTGGACATATCCTATGGCACGCCACTGAGCTCAATCTTCAGCTCCTTGTTTCCAACCGCTACCAGCCAGCTTGCATATATCATCGCTCCACCTAGCTGGAGTGCGTCCTACATTACCAGGCCGTCGTCTCAACTCTATAAAAAGTCTACCCCGAAAGTTATCGGTTCTACGACAGATGTGACCAGCCCACTGTCACTTCAGAGATGTAAATGTAAGGGCATTCTGTAGGTAAGCTGTAATCCAGTTTTCCATCTGCTGTAAGATATTCAACTGCAAATCAGTTTTTGCGTCTCTAATAAGAAAGTTTGCTATATAACATAGGTAAACATTTAAGTTTGTATATAACTACATATTTGTACATATGGATGTAAACTGTATAAGTACATAGTACCTAACAAATTGACCACAAGCGATAAAACAAGCGCATTTTATTATTATCAACACTGATAGGTAAAAAAAAAACACTCATATTTATAGTCATATTTATTGATATCGAATCAACAGCCTAAAAAATAAGTTTCAAGCTTCTAGCTTTAAAAATGACGATACTTCCATACAACTTTTCATACCCTCTTTTAACCCTCTTTTCGCATTAAAAAGTAGCCTATGTCCTTTCTCAGGCCCTAGACTATCTGTGTACCAAATTTCATGTAATCGGTTCAGTGGTTTTGGCGTGAAAGTGAGACAGACAGACAGACAGAGTTACTTTCGCATTTATACTATTATAAGTAATAAGTAATGAATAAGTAAGGACATATGATACTTTAAAAACGCTGGCAAGGCCGCGGGTCGCAGCTAGTCTGAATATAGTTAGCAATGATTCTTTAGATTGCATTCTGTGATTCCCAGATGTATTGACTTTATTTCCTTTATGCCCTAGAGAGTAAAGATCCTTTTCAGGCTTTTACACGATTGAATCTCGTGCTCCTCGGTTATTTTCACACGTATACACGGTTCTTTTCCTACTTACACGTATAAACCGCATCACAATTCATTGTGTTGAAGTATAATGGTTTAGAATGGAAGGCATTGATTGCAGCAAAATTATTTTTATCAGTAGGTACCGACAACAAGTGCTAATTTATATTTATTTTGGTCATTGCGGGTAAATATTATCACTAGTGATACGTATACGTAAACCTAACCATATACCTACCTACAATTAAAAGTAGGTATTACATATAAATACGAAAATTTGTTGTAAATTGAAAGTCAGGAATTCCCTTCCTTTCTTTGACAAAATGGCTCGATTGGCATGGCATATTGCATATTGCATTGCAATGTTGACTATAGAGAGACAGCATATAGAACACACAACAGGAAAATACGTCTACAAGATAGTAAGTACAGTAACTGTATAGGATATAGAACACTTAATATAACCGTGAGGTTACAGCTGATGCAATAGATAACGGGACAAAGCATTTGTATAAATTAACAAACAAAATACCAAATTAAAAAGTGGGAACTTACTTTTTACATAGAAAAAAAAACTTTTTTGCGCTTTTTAACCGACTTCACAAAAAATGAGGAGGTTCTCAATTCTTCGGAACCTTTTTTTTTATATGCTCACCGATTATTCGAAAATGCCTGAACCGATTTGGAAAATTCTTTTTTTGTTTCAAAGGGTACCTTTCCCAGTTGATCCGATTTAAATTTTAACGAATACGGCCGCGCCGTTTTTATTATATCAACGACTTATCTCGACGACTTACTACTTGGCTGGAACTTTACTTACTGGCACAGATTATGTAATAGTTACTACATCTACTGGCTACTTTGACTAGCGCGATGTTTGAAGTCGGTTCTTTTAGTTTTTTAATCGACCTTCAATTATTAATGTTCACTTAAAGTCAAAATGTACCAAAATAAAAATGTCTAAGCGTCAGTGCACTCATCACCTTGAGATTGATTGATAAATTCTCATCGCGTGATGTCATGCCAGCATTTCACATAGGCGAAATATGCTTATTAAAAGAGAGATGGAGCTATGCTGACTGTATCCGCATCCATTTTTATTTGAACACCTTATCAAAATAAAGAGCCAACATAAATAGAAGTATTTGTTCTGTGCAATAACATTATACTAATACATTCGGCGAAATGAGAGAGAACATGGCTAAAACAACCTATTTGTCTGCCGTAGACATAGAGAGTTGAAAAAGGGAACCGATAACATGAGATACGAGGTAGGACCAGTCATATTGTAGATCATATAATTTGTTTGTTTATATTATAGGCTAGCGTTTGACCACTATATCTCGTGTGAAAGATGTGTCGAAGATGTTGAACACTTGGCCTAAAATACTCAGAGCCTCAAGCATCGGCGTGGAGTTGCCAGTTTATCTGTGTTCTACAGTATACATTTCGTCGAGCTCGCGATAGAATTACACAATTAAATTCCTTCTGGACAACGAAGCAAACTGAAAAACAGCATCCATAGCCATACATGGTGGATATTCCAGCAATCCGCACTAAACGTTTTGGTTCTACTTTCATAATCCGAACCGCAAAACAATGGAACACGTTGCCGGCTGACTTGTTTCCGAGTGGCTATAACTTGGATCTCTTCAAGTCAAGAGTGAACAGGTATCTTCTAGGCAAGCATGCTACGCCCTCGATCTCATCGTCACTTTCCACCAGGTGAGATAGTCAAATGCTTGCCTATCTGCAAAAAAAAATTAAAAAAAAACTCTCAAGGGCTGTATGCTGATATAATATACCTACTCCTACCATCTGTAGACAAACACCCGTGCTAGGATTTGAACCGGCAAACCTCGCCTAAGTGAGAATTTACTTCTAAAAGTCAAGCCATCTATACTTCACGCCAACGTGGCTGTAATCAAAAATCTAAACTAAAATCTAAACTTCACTTTTAAAGTGAAGATGTGGTCCAAAATGGAATCGTACTTGAAATTGGAAAATGGAAGTTGGAAGAGACCGGAAAGAACTGACTTTAAGCCGATCCACATAATACAAGCATCCAAACACGTTCGAAATTTGTCTTAAGTCATTGACAAACATCGTGCTGGATCTCGACAAGGCGGTGACAGAATAGCTCTTTGTTCGGTCACAGAATATATAATAGTACTGGGTAGTTCGGTGAAAACCCACCATGCACCGAACTAAGAACCTATTGTTTACCTACAGTGTTACCCCTCAGACCACCCAGGAATTTGTTTAGGTTAGAACTTTTTGGGTTTTGTTTACTTCACCAGAGGTCCACTGTTAAAGGCGCACATATCTTATATTTTTTATTTTTGTATAAAAATCGGAAAGCGGTTCACAGAATGCATCCACCTACTAAGTTTCAATTCTGTAGTCCTAATAGTTTCGGAATAAAATGGCTGTGACATACGGACGGACAGACAGACAGACAGACAGACATGGCGAATCTATAAGGGTTCCGTTTTTTGCCATTCGGCTACGGAACCCTAAAAACGACATCAAAAGAAACAATCGTCTAGATTCTCAGATATGGTTCGATGTAAATTTCTGTGATGGCACTATTTTTTATTCTGTGATGAAGTTCAGATTCCCAGTCTATTATTTTCTTATTCACTCAAGATGTGCAAATAAACTGGCCAAGTGCAAGTCGGACTCGCAATAGTAGGGTTCCGTACCACACTACAGTATTTTATAAGATCGAGCAAAAAATACCACTATCATTTTTCGCCAGCAAAAAATAATAATTAATAAACATTTTATTTTTTATAACGCCATCTCACGTCTAACAAAGGAGTTAGGGATCGACATTTCAATATAACGCCATCTATGGGACGTTTACCTAACTAAGCGCTCATAGATGGCGTGAAATGCCGAAAAAAACACGTTTCTTGTATGGGGACCCTCTATTATTTTTAACTTTATTCTGTTTTTAGCATTTGTTGTTATAGCGGCAACAGAAATACATCATCTGTGAAAATGTCAACTGTCTAACTATCACGGTTCATGAGATACAGCCTGGTGACAGACGGACAGACGGACAGACCGACAGACAGACGGACAGCGGAGTCTTAGTAATGGGGTCCCGTTTTACTCTTTGGGTACGGAACCCTAAAAATCACTCGAACTGCAATAGAATTTAAACCATTGACGTTTTTGCAATTGAACTGAGAGTCCAAGGGCTTGATTGTCTTTATTTATTGGGAGTATTTTTAAATTATTGCTTGGATAACTTATTCTTATTTTACTTCGCACATTATCAATATCTGAAAAAAAAATTGCAGAGACAAGTTTTTTGACTTAAAAAAATAAACTTGCCAAGTGATTGAGGTCGCAGCATAATTTTTTTTTAGATATTTAATACCATGCCACCATAACCGGTGTGCCGGCAACACAAAGTCCTTGAGAGTCAGAGTATTCCAGGCCTATCGTGTTCAACATTATCGACCACGTATTCATTGCTTACCACCAGGCGAAATAGTGGTCAAACGCCAGCCTATAAAATATATCTCGATCAAAAGTATGCACATAATCTTAGTAAGTTGTTTGTTATTACCTAATTATGCTTTGTTTTATTACCTATTTTTGTGTTACCTAATTATGCTGCGGTGTTCAGGTATTGTCTAAAGTACCAATAACTGCTATCTCCATCCTCAAGTGAGTCATCAGATAAGAGTATCAGAGTATATACTCCTATTTACTTGCTTATTTTTTGCTGGAGCCAAGCAATTTTTCAATTTATGTTGAGTCGTCAATTAATTGAATGCGATCCCATCCCACACCACCATGGCATTAACAATTTAACACAGTATAAGTCATATCTATTTTTTGCTGAATCCCATTAGCCTGTAGACTCCCATAGAATCCCATAAAACAATGTCTAAAGAAGTTTATTTGTGATGCCGAATATTCATACAAATAATGAAGATCGTTTAAAAAACTAAAAAGCCGAATTCATATGCCGCGCGAGACATTTTATTCTTTCATTCATTTTATTCTTTATTCTTTCAGACATTTTATTCAATCGACTTTAAAATAGGAGCAGGTTCTCAATTTGAATGTTTTTTTTTTGTTTGTTACCTCGGAAGTCCGTCATTTATTGAGCCGATTTGGAAAATTATTTTTTGTTTGAGATCATTTTCATCGAGATTTGATGAGTATCTCCAGAAATATGGAAATATAAACACGTCATACTTGGTACTGAAATGACTAACGCATTTGAAGTCGTTTTTAGGGTTCCGTAGCCGAATGGAAACGGAAGTTATTATTTCGTCACGTCACGTTATAGTTTCATCACGTCACGTTATAGTTTCGTCACGTCTGTCTGTCTATCTGTCCGTCCGTATGTCACAGACACTTTATTCCGAAACTATTAAGACTACACAGTTGAAACTTAGTAGGTAGATATATTTTGTGAACCGCTTTACAGTTTTTATACAAAAGTAAAAAGAATAAAACATGGAACTAAAACTTAAAGAAAAAAATTTATCAAACCGATAAGTGCTGAGTATATATAGGTCTTTAAAAATTACATTGAGGTTCCAGAAACTATTTTTTCTCAAAGTCAATCGTTTGAAAGATAGACATTTCTAAAGTAGTAAAATGTGTGTCCTCCCTGGTTTAAGTTAGACGGGTTTACTTTTAAAATATGAGAGTGAAAAATCTAAAAAAATTACCGTTTTAGATCTCAATAAACACTTTCAGCGAATATTGGTTTGAACGAGATATAGTCAGCAGTTTTTGAGATATAGCACATTTTCAAAACCGCAAATATAATTTTGTTTATAGCACAGTGTGACCTAAACCAACACTTTACGCACGCTTTTCCGTGACTTAAATAGTCGATTATTGCACGGAAAAGCGTAGCATCAGCGTAAAGTACGGGTTTATGTCACACTGACATCTATAAAATAATATACGATACGTGTGACTTAAGTTGTCTATTATTGCATGGCGTAACACCCGAGCCCTCGCCACATGAGTAAATTTCTTTACTCATGTGGCGCAACGCCGTATAAGTATACTATTTTTATACAGACACTGAAAAACAAATTTAATTTTTTGCGGGCAAAAAATGATAGTTTATAAAATCCTCTACTGTGTTACAGAACCCTATTAGAGCGAGTCCGACATCCACTTGGCCAGTTTATTTTTGTCAACAGCAAGTTTGAGGTATTTAATAAATATACATTTAACGAATCGAAAACCCCGTGCAAATCAGTAGTTTTTGAGAAAATCGTATACAAGCATACATACATTCATACAAGTCGAAAACAAAACCTCCTAGTTGAAGTCGGATAAAAAATATTATGTTATGTTTCTTGAAGAGTTACACACTTTATATTTTTGTATATTATTACACACAATCCAAAATTGCATCGTTACGACGGGACTCGAACCCGCACCCGCACCTCCCAGGTTCTCTGCCAATCCCACAGGTTCGAGTCCCGTCGGTACGATGAAATTTTGAATTGTGTAACAATACTAACAATGTAAAAAAAATATGTTTCAAGTGTTTTGTCTACCACTCTTTTTGTCCCACTCTTGTAAAATGTCTGCGCAAGGTATCTATGATTTCCATCTTTAATAATTGTTGATAGAAATCCTCATATTATTACATTCTTTACTGTCCTTTAGGTCCCATTTCCACGATAATACAAGTCTTTTGACGTCTGATAAAATAAAATTATAATAAAAACCCTTAATTTATGAGTCGTTCATGCTATTGAGGTTTTAAACTGTCCATTGTTTTGTCATAGGTACTCCTATTATGTTAGGTATACCTACGTTAATTAAGTATTGAATACAAAAATACGTAGTAAGTATAGTAATAATACTATAGTTACCTCTTTATTACTCCAACAGTCATAGTGTACATAACGCGTCAGTCGACCATTCAATAACATTTTTCGAATTGAGTCAGCTTTACCATTCACTATTGTTTCTATGTAACTCAGTGACGTTATGAAACCAATCTTTCATAAACTCACATTATTTACTTTTTTTATAATATAAAACTTTCATTACATCGCCTCAAATTTTATCGTCCATCTATTGGTTGTCGCATGTCGCATGTCGCCAGTGCTTTAGCTTCATTGGTGGATATGATGTATGACATTTAGGTCTAGCTGTGATTGGCGGACGGACGCTTGCGCAGCCATATTTGTAAACATGCTAATGTGTCATGTCAACTGCTGACTTAGTAGCTACTGTAGCCAGCTACTATAGCTACACATAAACAAAAAGTTTCATCGTGGTTTCATAAACCACACCCCTTTTTTTAGGGTTCCAAACCCAAAAGGTACCAACGGAACCCTATTACTGAGACTCCGCTGTGCGTCTGTCTGTCTGTCTGTCTGTCCGTCTGTCACAAGGCTGTATCTCATGAACCGTGATAGATAGACCCTCTATTATTTTTAACTTTATTCTGTTTTTAGTATTTGTTGTTATAGCGGCAACAGAAATACATCATCTGTGAACATTTCAACTGTCTAACTATCACGGTTCATGAGATACGGCCTGGTGATAGACGGACAGACAGACAGACAGACGGACAGCGGAGTCTTAGTAATAGGGTCCCGTTTTACCCCTTGGGTACGGAATCCTAAAAAGAATTTTCCTAATCGGTTCAGGCATATTTGAGTAATCGGTGAACATAAATAAAGGTAAAAAAAAAGATTTCAACGAATTGAGAACCTCCTCCTTTTTTGTGAAGTCGGTTAAAAAAGCAAACCAGAAGTTTCGTCGCTACGGGAGTCGTCAAGTCCGATTAATTTTCTTAAATTTCTGATAGGCTAGCTTTTGACCACTGACTCGCGTGGCGGTAAGAGATGTGTGGCGAGGATAATGAACACGCTAGGCATGGTCTGAAGAAACTGAAGGCTCGGAGACACACGAATTGAATACCTCCTTTTCTGAATTCGATTAAAAGGCATGTCTAATGCACTTACAAGAACATTATTTTAAATTGTTTTTGTGGTAATAACTCGTATGCCAGTAACATCTGTTACTTATCTTTTATTTAAAGTATGAAGAGAACGCGGCTCCATCAATAAACAAATTTTATCATTATTAAGTAAATGATTGTTGTCTCTCGATAATGATTCAGCCCGGATACTAAACAACAAACAAAGTGATAATTTGGTCGGAATCATTATTGTCTATAATGTATTGTTACTACCAAATAATTTATGACCTTAATGGCTTAGGACTTTAGCTCACAAGGGCACCAGTTATGGCGGAAAAAGTCGTGCTATGAACATGTTTACCGACTTCAAAAAGGAGGAGGTTCACAGTTTCTCTGTATGTTTTTTTTAATGTATGTTCACCGATTTCTCTGTCAATTGCGGACCTATTATCAAAATATTTTAATTTGTATTAAAAAGAGCATACTCCTGAGGTGGTCCCATTGTAAATTCATCGAGGTCTGATCAATATCTCTAGATATATAGAGATAAACACCTCAAACTTGCTACTAATGACCAGCGCCGTAGCGCGGCATTTAAAGTCGTTTTTAACCGACTTCAAAAAAAGGAGGAGGTTTCTCAATTCGACCGTATTCGTATATATATATATATATATATATTTTTTTTTTTTTTTATGTTTGTTCGCGGATAACTTCGTCGTTTATGAACCGATTTCGATTATTCTTTTTTTGTTCGAAAGGAGATATCCCAAGTGTGGTACCATGGTAATTTTATCGAGGTATGATAAGTATCTCCAGAGATATTGAGATAAACATCTCAAAATTGGTACTGAAAATGAATAGCGCGGCATTGAAGTCGGTTGTTTTTTAGTTTTTTCAACGATATTATTGTTTCGTTTTTAAACGATATTAATTTGTAAGTATGAAATAAATTATAAAACTGATAAATTTTATTTATTAGGCTTATTTACAACCAAGCGGATATCAGATGAAGTACCCTCCATAGAACTTTAATAATTTGTTGGTAAGTAGCAACTAGTTGCACCACAACTAGTCTCTTAGTGAGATATGGCCCTTAAAGGTATTCAAAGTAACTCGATAAGCGTGTTTTGTGAACCGCATTTTCAACTTAACGCCACGCTTGTTTACAAATAAAAGTATATAGAGAGTGTATATATACTTCAAATTTAGCTGAATCAATTAAAATTCATACGCTTTACTCGCAAAATCAATATTTTTTAATATTTACCAAATACTATTTCAGTCATTAAAAAATAAATATAAATATAAATTCATCAAATAAGAGTATCAGCGCCATCTATTGGCTCTGTTGTGGTTAGCTGACGACGAGCAACCACCTTAAAGTAAGATAATGGTCCAATGGCATAATTAATGAAAAAGATTCGCCATAAATGCATTTTGATTTTGTCCGCAGGCTTAATTATTAAGTACCAATACCTGTCTTGCATACCAGTACATGGGTAGACTACTAAAAATATTTAGGTAGTCTTTAGTTTTGGCCTTGCCGTAGACGTATAAAAACCAACAGCTGGATTCACAATTAGGATTAGAATACAGTCAAACTTTTTAAAATAACCCCCTTCACATGCAAAATGTGAGCAATGTTCGTAGCAAGTTTTAATTATAAGTGGCGTTTCAATTAACCGACTTCACAAAAAAGGAGAAGGTTCTCAATTTGACTGTATTTTTTAACCGACTTCAAAAAAAGGAGGAGGTTTCTCAATTCAACCGTATATATTTTTTTACCGACTTAAAAAAAAGGAGGAGGTTTCTCAATTCGACCGTCTATATTTTTTTTTATGTTTGTTCGCGGATAACTTCGTCGTTCATGAACCGATTTTGGTTATTATTTTTTTGTTGGAAAGGAGATATCCCAAGTGTAGTACCATGGTAATTTTATCGAGGTCTGATAAGTAACTCTAGAGATATTGAGATAAACACCTCAAAATTGGTACTGAAAATGAATAGCGTGGCATTGTCGGTCGGTTTTTCACACAAGTCGGTTCTTTTTTAGTTTTTAAACGATCTTATGTTTCAGAGATTATGCCTCCTGTTTGGTCTCATTCAAATTTTCTTGAGATCTGATAGTACTCTCTGGAGATATTGACATAAGCATCTTAAACTCGAAATCCTTTTTGCATTTGTATACCTTGATGATATCAAGGTATACAAATGCATCGATTTCGACATATTATTTAGATGTCATCAAGTTGATGATGTGATCGGTGAACACGCTAGGCCTAGATAACTCTTGAGTACAATCTTTTACCAGTCACCCTGAATATTATTACTAGAAGTGCCTCGCGGCTTCGCCCGCGTTAAAAACACATTTTATATACTTAAAACTTTTCTATTGTAAAAACGATTCTATCATTAAAGACATCAAATAAGAACTAGCCAAATCGGTTCACCCGTTTTCATGTTATCGCGTGACTAATGCAAATCGGGATTCATATTTATAAAACCCGAAAAACCCAAATTTTTAGACTTGGTAGGTATATATACTACCCTACCCCATTTCGAAAAATCCTACCACACGTACTTACTTATTTATTTACGGAAGTACTTCTGTGTAGTTTAGAATAAAACAGACTATCTCATCTTGTTTTGCCATACAAACTTTGAATCCCCGTTCCGTATCCGGGAGGAATGTTAGAAAATCCTTTCTGAGCCTACGTCATAATAACTATCTGCATTCTAAATTTCAGCTCAATCCGAAACAATATTGATTTTCACACTTTGTTACTCCACTTCACCCTCTTAGGGTAGCATTTTTAAAAAGTCTGGTACTCGTATTTGCTTATTTATTTACAGAAGTTACTTGTGTGAGATGTCGAATAAAATGAGTATTCAAACTTTGAACCCCCACTTCATCCCCTTGAAGAGTGAATTTTGAAAAATCCTTTCCTAGCTGATACCTACGCCAAAATAATGCACCTACGCCAGCATGCCAGATTTCAGCGCAATTCGAAACAATATTGATTTCAGACTTTGTTACCCCATTTCACCCTTTTGGGGGTGGAATTTCGAAAAAGCCTGAAACACGTATTTACTTATTTATTGGCTTAAGTAAGTCTTGAAGTTATTGAAGTTTCGAATATAAAAGACTATCTAATCTTGTTTCTCCATACAAACTTTGAACCCCCGGGGGTGAATTTTGGAAAATCCTTTCTCAGAGGGAACTAACGTCGTAATAACTATCTGCATGCCAAATTTCAGCTTGATCCGAAACAATATTGATTTTCAAACACTTTGTTACCCCACATAAGGGTGGAACTTCAGAAAAACCTGAAACACGTACTAACTTTTTTTTACTGGAGCACTTGTATAAAGTTTCGAATAGAAAATACTATCTAATCTTGTTTCTGCTTACATACTTTGAACCCTCGTTTCATCCTCTTACGGGGTGAATTGTAGAAAATCATTTCTCAGAGAAAACTTACGTCCTAATAGTTTAAATTTCAGCGCAATCCGAAACAATATTGATTTTCAGACTTTGTTACCCCATTTCACCCTTTTGGGGTGGAATTTTGAAAAAGCCTGAAACACGTATATACTTATTTTTTTATTGAAGCACTTGTGTGAAGTTTTGAATAGAAAATACTATCTAATCTTGTTTCTCCATACAAACTTTGAACACCCATTTCATCCCCTAAAGGGGTGAATTATAGAAAAATCTTTTCTTAGTACACCCTTACGTACTAAGTCAAATATACCCTCCAAATTTCAAGTCTCTACGACCAGTTGATTAGGCTGTTCGTTGTCTATCAATTAATCAGTCAGTCAGTCAGACAGTATGTCAGGACAAAGATTCTTATAGTATTAGAAGATTAAACAATATATACTACCCAGAGATGATTGTAATTTTTTTTTAAATAATGGCATATAAAAGATAGACTAATTTAAAACCCGGCAGTAAGCAGAATTGCGTGTTAACAATGTGCGATTAACTGAGGCAAGGACAAATCTATTTTAGTATAGCCATATTATTGGTTAAACTGGTAACGGGCTAGCACTTCATGGGTGGTGGTCATCTAGGTGACACCATACAGATCGATGTGCTGGTTTGATAGTTCCCATGGGTAGTTGATGATTTTCAGACTGCATTGTTTACTAGTTAAGATTTATTTATTTATTTATTTGATAGACAGACTATATGGGCATTACAGTTTTTTAACCAAGTCGCCTTCTATAGTAAATTGTTGTACTTACTTGCAATTACATAAAATAAACATAAAAAACAGATTTTTAACAAAAACACTTACAATATAGAGAGCTTTTAAGCAAAATAATAGAATTTTGAATGAAAAAGCCTAAATAACACCAGCAAGTTTATTTTCTGATGTTAGAAAAAACGCATGGTTGCGTAGCGAAGATTATCTAACGACATGTTAAACAAGTCTAGGTCTTGGTCTTGGTTATAGCATAGCATTTAGCAATCGTAAAGCTCGTGGCAGGGGCACATTACCTCCCGACTTAGTTCTGCAATATGAGCTAGCAAACAACTTACGTCGCCGCACTCTTATGTAGTTGTCCGGGACGGCAAAATCTATCCTTCCCAAAATATAACTTGGGTTATAGGTCAGGGTTACTGACCTCTCCGAGGATAATTCGGACTACGCATTCTATCAGTGAGAGCGTACGCCTCACTTGCAGAGTGTTATAGCCAGATGGTAGCTCGACATCAGCTGAGCACAATAGCGCCCGTAGATGACGCTGATGATACGGTAATATAATAATAATATTACCGTGCTGATGATTTCATTTTGACGTATGGCATTTAAATCTTACTACAAGATTTTGCATGGTGGTAGGACTCTATCTGGTGTCCGCCTGGCCAGCTACCACTCTCAAGTTAGAAAATCTGTCGCCAAACATCTAATGTGTTCCGGCAGTTATCCTTGAGAGCCAGTTCTCATTCTAGGTCTAGCGTGGCTACCATCTTCGACCGCATCATCACTTACCAACAGTTGAGATAGAAGTCAATCGCTCTCTAGCGCTAGATAAGATAATAAAAAAAACTTGTATAAATAAAAACAATAAATATATGTATAAATAAGCGTCGACTTAAATACCCTGAAACTTACCTTTTTTTGAGTCGGTGAAAAATTAATAAAATAATAGATCAACCAAATTACGAAAAAGGTAACTGGTAAGGTATCTGGTGCATGAGACTCTTATCAAAATAGTATTATCGTCAGTACGATAAAAAAACCCAAAAATGTTCCAAAGTTGATAAGGATTATACGAGTAACATACCTGCGTGGGCATATAAGTTCTGTAATAAATCTATTTTATTTGGTTTTGATTGTTTTTTAGGGTTCCGAACCCAAAGGGCACCAACGGAACCCTATTACTGAGACTCCGCTGTCCGTCTGTCTGTCTGTCCGTTTGTCTCCAGGCTATCATGAACCTTTGAAATTTAATTTCATTGAAATTTTCACAGATTATGATTTCAGTTGCCGTTATAACAACAAATACTAAAAAATATTTTAAAAAAAAAACCGACTTCATAACCACAAACAGGCACTCAAAAGCGAAAAGTAAATTACTTAATATAATTATTATAAGCGCTACCTACTTATCTATTTGAAGTTGGTGCCTTAACTTTGTGTTAAAGTTTACTTAGTTGGAGTTAGAAGTTCGTTAGATGGCGTTGTAGTTAATAAACATGTTTAGTATTGACACGGTAATATTTTATAATATTGCCGTGGTATTATAATGCGCGGTTCGGGACCCTCCTTGCGAGACAAAAGTCTGACTCGCACTTGGCCAGTTTTTATTGTATCTTTATAATATAGGCTAGTGTTTGACCAGTTGGTAAGTGATGATGCAGTCGAAGATGGTAGCAGTTAGCACGCTAAGCCTAGAATAGGAACTGGCTCTCAAAGATAACTGCCGGAACACATTAGATGTTTAACGACAGATTTTTTTTACTTGAGGGTGGTAACTGGCCAGGCGGACACTAGATAGTGTCCTGTTTGCGCAGCGACAAATACAAGGACCGCCTTAGAACACCCTCGCATAGGCTCGCAAAATCTGAAAGGTCTGTGTATATAATGGGTCCGTCAGTATATAACAGACTACCTGAGACCGTGCGTGATGCGCCCTCCACTGTGTGCTTTAAAATACGTTTGAAAAAATGGCTGTTGAGCCACTGTTTCTACAATCTAAATGAATTTTACATATTGCCGGAATTTATTTAATTATATTGACGCTTATATTTTCATATTCAGTATTATTATTATATTACAATAATTGTGATACATTTTTATTAAGTTTGATATACTTGCTATTATATATTTGCTGTATGACTATTAATATTGTAATAGTTTGCAGATCAGCAATGACATGTAACGATGGTGTTATGAATAAACAATTTGTATTTGTAATTTGTATTTGTATTTGTATTTGTACCACTATGCGGGGTTTCGGGGTTTCTTAACGATGTTTTTCTATTACCGGAGGGCCACTGTGAAAAGCGCACATATTTTTTTCTATGAGAATCAATTGGTGCACGGTGGGGATTGCACTCGGTACCTCTGGAGTCAAAGGCGATCATTCTCCCACTACACCACTGGACCCAATATAAAATACGTGTTGCTAATCAGTTCGCTGACTTCCGACATGATGTTTGGTGCCCGTTTGGAAGACTGGGTTGAACACCCGCTGAACATACAGAGTTCCTCATTTGTGGCTCATTTGGAGTTAGATCAATTATTTTCGTGTTCAAAATATACCACCAAATGCGAGTCTGACTGAGTGACTAAACTGAACTGACTGACTCGTTTGGACTCGAATGCACACAAAGGGTTCCACATACCACTATAGAATAGAATACTTAAAAAAAAACATACAGACGAATTTAGAACCTCCTCTTTTTGTGAAGTCGGTTAAAAATTATTATTAAGGACCTTAAGTAACACCTTACTTACTCCTCTAAAATAATCGAATTATCAAAATGTAACGCTATACCGTGAACTAATTTTACTACTCACGCCATCTAGTAAATGTAAATAACAAGGTGAATAATCAAGATAGTTTAAAAACTAAAACAACCCACTTCCATGCCCTGCGAGTAAATTTCAGTAGCAAGTTTAAGACGTTTATCGCCATATCTCTGGAGATACTAATCAGATATCGATGAAATTACAATTAGACCACCTCGGAAACGTACCCTACCGATTAAAAAAAAATCATTCAAATCGGTTCACAATTGACGGAGTAATCGGGTAACATACATACCTCCTTCTTTTTGGAAGTTGGTTGAAAATGCCGTATAAAATACTTATCTTGTATCGGGACACCTTTTAATTTTTTTACTCTATTTTTAACCGACTTCACAAATAAGGTTTTGGTAAAGGAGGTTTGATTGTAACTCTGATTCGCATGCCAAGATCGGGTTTTGCCAGATACAAAAACTTCGCTCCACGAAGGAAAATACAAGTTTCATTTGTATTGAGAACGTTAACTTTCTCCTTGCGCGGTTTCTCAGCAAGATATATATTATAATGATGATACGGACTTCGTTCAATTCTTTCAAACTACCCAAGTTTATTTTTGTCCGAGCGAAGCAAATATAGTCCCATAATATAATAGACTTTTTTGGTAAATTAAGTTTTTGGAAATTTTGGCGGAGATATGGGTGTTGAAAATGAGAAATCAGAACTCCGTCATTTTAGAACCTATTTGAAAAAATCTTTTTTGTCTGAGGACCAATCAAGAAGTACCTATATACCCTTAGATGGGACCAAACGGGAGGTCCGTTTGGTCCCATTGCAAAATTTATCGAGATCCCATGAAGAACTCCAGACTACCAAGGCATTTTTTAAGACTTTTATGTAAATGGTCTTAAATTATTTGTTTTAGTTATATAAATATGTATAAATAAAGATCATGCAAATAGGCCCAGCCGTTCTGTAGTTATAAATGGTGTAACTAACCCGAATTTTTTTTTTGTACTTAAGTATATAGATATATTTTATAGGCTAGCATTTAACTACTATCTCGCCTGGTGGTAAGCGATTGTGTGGTCGAAGATGGTGAACATGCTAGGCCTAGAATACTCTTCGACTCTCGAGGGCTGTGTGCTGCCGGAACACCGAAAGAAAGGTTATGGCGGCAGATTTTCTCTTTGATGGCGGTAAATGTAAGCTAGTTTTTGGTAGCAAGTCAGGCGGAACATCGATGCATGTGCTTTTACCACCTGCGGAAATAAATATATAATAATAAGTAGTTTTACATAAACAGAGTTTTCACTTGCTGAGCTCCGCTGGACACTGGTTTAAGTGTTAAAAACAATAAGCAGATTTTTTTGTATACATGTAAAAGAAAATGAAGTGCGTCACTCAATTATCATGTAAATTCTTGGCCGCGTCAATATTGTTGAAAATAAACACCTTCCTTTCCAGTAGCTAGTTGTTAACAATCATGTACCTGAATAAATATGGATATGATACACACTGTGTCGAATTACATGTACATGTATATTTTCATGTACATGTAGCATTACTAGAACGACACATACCAATATGTATTTTAAATACATAACAACTACCTCATGATACTTTTTGATGATTATGATGATGATGATTATGCATTAGGTTGCTCTTCTAGCGTGCAAATTTTTTACGACACAATGTTTCGATTTCTACTGTCGATTATATCAAATGTAAATATAAGTGAAAAGCGTATTTACGAGGTGCAGGGTAAGCGCCATCGCACACGATGCCTAAAGGGAACGGCACGTCACCGTTATAGCGGATCAGCAGCAGCGGATCAGTCGCTTACGCCAAGGCATCACCCGGGGAAACGGCAAAACACCACAACGAACAATAAAAAATAAGTTAGAAATGAAAGGGGGTTACCATACAAAAATAGTTGATGTTGAAGTTGATGTTTGACTTTCTACGATTGGGATGGAACGGTACGGTACCCTTCGAGTGCGAGCCTGACAGTAACAGCGGAACTCGCACTTGACTTGTATAGATAGCACGCAAAATATGTTTTTAATCGACTTCACAAAAAACGAGGAGGTTCTCAATTCGTCGGAACCTTTTTTTTATGTATGTTCACCGATTACTCGATGATGCCTGAACCGATTTGGAAAATTATTTTTTTGTTTCAAAGGATTTCGGGGGAGGGTCCCCAGGTAGTCCCATTTAAATTTTAACGAAATCGGCCGAGCCGTTTTTAATATATCAACATTTGTATTATGACGCATTTACTTATCTCGACGACTTACTACTCACTACTGGCACAGATTATGTAATAGTTACTGCGTCTACTGGCTGCGCGCCGTTTGAAGTCGGTTCTTTTCGTTTTTTAAACGATCTTAAATTATTAACAGCCCCTTTGGCTTGGCGCCGATGGGGAGAGACGTAAGCGACGACTGGCTACACAAGCGCGGCTACGGTGAGATGACCGCGCCTGTGTAGTAATATATGTACGCTAAGGGCCGAAGCCTAATAACTCATTTTAGTCCAATCCATCTCAAATTGTCTCAACAACCCGCCTTCCATTAAATACTCAACTGTGTTTCGGAACCCTACGAGTGCGAGTCCGACTTGCACTTGGCCAGTTTTATTTTAAGTGAAACTTCTGCAGGCGCACTGTGGTAAAATTTGACGGACTGGCTAAAAAAAGCGTTAATTCTGTGATAATTAAACTTGTACGTATCGTAGACAAACATTTCCTTAAGGCACGGACACACCGCAGCGTCCTGCGTGCGCGATCTCGGCGGCGATCAGATAGCGCAGTAGTATTTGTACCGACTGGTTCAGACCAAACGCGATCAGAAAACAATATATACCTACGGTCTAATTGAGAAACCTCCTCCTATTTTTGAAGTCGGTCAACAAATTAAAAGTACTGAGATCGCGCCTGCAGATCGTAGGACGCCGCGGTGTGGCCGTACCTTTAAATTTGTCCCCTTTTTTCAACCAGAAAGGAGGAAGTTCTGAATTCGTCTGTATGTTTTTAAATGATTGTAATGCGATTTTTCCTCCATTTGTGAATCGATTTTTTTTTTCCATAGGTATTTTCCAATTCATTGAGATCTGATAAACTAAATATCTCCAGATATATGGAGATAAATACTTAAAAAATTGTCACTGAAAATGAAGTGATTTTAATTATTCTTGCTAATGGTCCTTTAGTAGATTCTATCAAAATCTGATGATTATCTCCAGAGATTATTCTTGTAAATGTACTTTTATATTTCGAGATGAGTCATGCGATATTTTTTTATTCATTAAATATTGATATTATTATTAATTTTCCATGAAGTGATGTAAAGTTATTATTTCGGAAAAAAAACAGCTGTGTTTATTTTGCGAATTCTTATAATTGACGGCGACGGTGAATATTTCAACGCAATAATAGTTATTATCGTCAACGGCGTATAACAAAAGCTACTTTTGTTTTAATGTTGTGGTCTGTTATATTACTCATATTATTTCAGCAGTTCTAACTGCTGCAATTACTCAGCTCTACAAAAGAACCTAAATTGTCAATGAGTCACCTCTGTGTGTCCACCAGTCAGTCAATCAGATATGAATTTAATACATATCTACATTTATAGCAATTAAACAGCATTATTCTGTAATAAAGTACTCAAACATTTAATTATCACAGGCTTAATAAATTTCACAAGAACACAAATTATAAAAATGTTACGAGAAATATCAGAGTCCACATTCTCACTACCTTACATCTTAATTAACGTGTCGAATTACAAATATTTTACTACCCTCTTTTAATGAGCTTTCTTAAATTACATAATAAAATAACAAAAAAAATGAGAACATACAAATAACTATCGGATTAATAACGCTGCAGATACTACTGCCAGTACTGTGAATAGTGGCATGTTACGTGACGCGGAATTCTTTTTCAATGAGCTCTCCGCGTACTGTTGTAGAAGACCGCATGGAACAGTCTTCTTCATATTAGAAGTAGGCGAGTTTCTAATGACGTAGCACTTCATCCCCGGCGTCACGTCTATGGGCTTTCCCTTCACGTCAAGTGCGTTCGTCACAGTCGTGTTGGTAGTCGTTGTTGTTACTGATACAGATGAAGTTGCGCCATTCGCAGCGGCCGCTTCGGGACTCGTCGTGTTTGCAGTCTCAACAGGTGCATTAGGAATCAATGTCCCGTTAGGCAACATCGTGTAAGTCACGTTGCCTATAGAAGGCGTAACCACTGGTGCGGGTTCGACCCCACCGTTTGTCGTGTTTACCATTGTCACATTCGTCACGGTCGTTGTCACTACGCTTGTATTTGTGCCGCCATTTTGCGATTTCTCTTGCTCGGCTTGGAATATGAAACTCGTTATAAGTTGGCAGTCAATTCTCGTTTCGTCGTAATCGCCGTTATCTTTCCTGATGCCGAATTTGCAAACTTCACCTGGTTGGGCCTTGTAGGAGCCGGAACCGGAGCCGCTGTGGCTGTGGCTAACGGCATAGGCTGTTCCAGCGGCGAGGGTACCAAGGTTGAGCAAAGCGAGACCGGCCAGGAGAGTTCCGTATTTGCTGCCGGAGTCCTTGTATTGGTAGACGTAGGTAGGCGGTGAGCCGTGGTACACGGGGTAGTTCATCGTAGGTCCATGTGTGGGCGTGTATCTGATCTGCTGAGGAGGACTGTAATGGTAGTTGTTAACGATGTGCGTATTATGGGTCGTATGTGTGTTTCCAGACACTCCCTTGCTAGGATGTACGTGGCTGTTGCCCGAAAGGCCAGGCGAGGCTGGGTAGCTGTGGCCTCCAGATGAAGGGCTTCCGTGATTACTGCCCGATGACGGGTAAGTATGGCTGCCACCAGTATTATGACCGGAAAGCCCACCAGAGGAAGGGTACCCGTGGTTACTCGACGACGGGTACCCGTGACCACTCGAAGATCCGTGGCCGGAGAGACCTCCTCTACTAGAAGGATATCCGTGACCACCTCTGCCGCGCGCAGCACTCACATATTCCACATGTAATAGTGAAACTAATAGAAACAAAGTTCCGAATAACACACTCCGCGAGAAAGTCATTGTGATTTTATCAAAATAAACAAACTAGAAACGCGGCCACCACGAGCACTCTTGCGCATCAGACTGACTGAGCTGAAGTTAGTGCAGATCGTTGGAGCTACCTACGCCTTTTCATCGTTCCTTTCATTCCAAGCCAACTATAACGCACATTTTTTATGTTCAACTTTAACAGCTGCCTTCATTGTGTTGCCAGCTTTTAATTTTATCTTCCTAAGCTCTGATTTTATTATCGGTAGGTACTTACTGGTATGGTGTAAAATTATGTGAAATCTTTATTAAATTTGACAAGTGTAGGTACATTAATTTTATCTAAATTACGTATTAAATGCTGTACACAACACCGACCATAGTAATACAAAATGTTTATTAATGCATTAAATTTTAATTCAATGCATATATTTTAACACATTATAGTCTTAGAATAGTCTGATTGAAATTATTTTACCCGACTATGCTAAGACTAGAATATTTTTCGAGTGCATGTTATGGTAACTGTAATATGTTTACGCTTTGTAGCCTAAGCAGCTTTATGGCCTTCTATTACGTAAAACGCATAAACACCAATTTTATCAACATTTGGAATCCTATTTTATGTTTGCTTATTAGTGAAATCTTCGCGGCTAAAGGAATCAACTGATTTGATTACATTTTATAGGTACAGGAATATGTAACATGGTAGAATCAATACGGCATAGAATACATAATAACGCTTTTTGATATATATCGTATAGTAAGAAACGTCGAAAAAGGCCTCAGAGCAACTATTCCAGTCCGTATTTTATGCTAGCTAGCACCGAACATCGTGTGGGAACTCGGGGAAGCAATAGTCGACATGTATTTTTTCTATGGGTGTTTCGGCTGTTATTGCCCTTAGCACTACCCATGGATGACGTGTAGGCTTAAGATAGGCCTTCGGATATAGGAAGGTAACAATAAACTTCCCATGTGTTACAAGAACAATTAACTTATTTAATGTAAACATAGACTTTTATTTTGTTTATGCTACTTTTTATTAAACAACTTCTATATATATGTAATTTATGCATGTTACCTTATATCTCAATCATTAAATTGACAAGGACACATATTTCTTTGTTCCAAAAGTTATACTCGCAGGGTGGTTTAGTTTCATATATTTTTTCACAATAAGCTGTTATTTGACTCCAAGTTAAGTAATTTCTCTAACATGGTAACACTCCTAGTTGATTCGAAAGAGATAGATAGTGTTCACTTGGTGCGTCTTGAGCCAGTCATGACGATGAACATGACGCGGTGACGCCGCAACACAACACAGATTAGTTCCCAGTTTCTATGCGTGGCGTGAAAAGAGAGGCAGTGTTACGTAGTAACTATTATATAATCTGTGGTAGTGCGCAGCCCGTGTAGCAAGAATGCGTATTGCATAATAGGAAACTACGATTAAGATGAATGTACTCATGCTATGACGTCACGGGAATCCCGAGTAAGCCCTATCCTCTTGTGTTTTGTTACATTGATGACGAATTTAACATTTTTTTATACTGAGCATTAATACTAGAAGGCGTAGTATTGTGATGCTAAACGTCAATGTCAATTTTACTGAGGCAATAAATATGTTTAATGAGTATATTTGCCTTTGTAATCACGTGAAAGGGAATGTATTGATGTACCTATGATTATGACTATGGGTAATAATAAAGGTAATTGATATTTGATAAAGACTTGGTAGATATAGGTATCAAAGTGTAATGCATTAATTAAACTAAATTAAGCGGCAATAGCCCAATCAAGGCGTCGGTCTGGCGAGCGAGAGGTCACGAGTTCGATCCCCACCCAACATTGCACAATTGACGTGAACCCACTCCAACGATACATGTTTGCACATTACTAGTAATGTTTGCACATTACTAGTAGTCTTTTTATTGTTAACCCCTACTACCTAACTAACTACCTACTAGTAATGTGCAACCAACACTGCTAGTAAGCTTCAAAAAAACTGTAGGTATTTAAACAAAATAAAATATATTATACACTTACTTAACCATATTTAAATACAAGCTTTAGTTACTAGTTATAAAATAATATCATTGGGTTCCATCCACTTGGCGATTAATGATCCTACCCCATAGTACCTTTTATAATACTCGAGATCCTACAAATAGATGTAATCAATAATGAACATAGTTTAAAAACTAAAACAACTGACTTCAATGCTCCGCGAGTCAATTTCAGTAGCAAGTTTGAGACGTTTATCGTCATGTCTCTGTAGCACGGACGTACCACCCTGTGGACTCCGCATGAGAAAAACTATGAACTAATTCGCGAGCGAAATATTTTGCGGGGGGGTTATAGGTAATACAGCACTGTGATTGGACAACTTCAATTTGACTCATAGCAATAAATCATGCTTAGTGCTGGGACAACGTGACCTCGTCATTATCGATAATTTCATCAGTCATATGAAATATAGCGTGTGTGAGAAGTGTGTAGAAGTGTAAAGGTATAATGATAGAGACGGACAGACGGAAGGACAGATAGACAGACAGACGGACAACAAAGTGATCTTATAAGGGTACCTTTTTTCCTTTTGAGGTACGGAACTCTAAAAATGTTCGTTTGCTTGCGTACATACTAAATTCTAACTTGTTTCTTACCACTAAATTGGTTATTCACACGCATCAGTATCACGTATCAAGTAACTTAAAATGTATTTATCTACTTGACCTTTATTTATGTACTTATCTATTTTTTTTTTTTTTATACGTTATAGGCTAGCGTTTGACCACTATCTCACCTGTTGGTAAGTGATGATGCGGTCGAAGATGGTAAGCACGCTAGGCCTAGAATGGGAACTGGCTCTCAAGGATAGCTGCCGGAACACATTAGATGTTTGGTGACAGATTTTCTAACTTGAGGGTGGTAGCTGGCCAGGCGGACACTAGATAGTGTCCTACCACCATGCATGCATTATCTGGCGTGATTGAATTGCAAAACAAACAAACATTCCAGCTTTCGCGTTTATTAAGTACATCAGTAGGATAATTTGGATTAAAAACATATATATACATATAACATAGTTGAATTGAGCATTTTCATTATCTATCAGTAATCATTGTCGATAACTTTCACAAAACAACAGAAAAACATCACTAAAAGTGCACAAGTACCGCTGCGTACAAGGGAGGAGCGAGTACAAAAGATATAAAGATGCCGTTGAAGGAAAGGGATAGACTGATACACAGGGCATCTGTGACCAGTATATGTTTAACTATGAATTTTATTTACAAATTGTTAATAATGAATTGAATTTTACTTATCGGTGAAAAGAAACGTTGTCCTTTGTAAAATTTAATGATTTACTGGATTTCCTACACCATTTTATAGCGTAATTCGGCATATTTAACGGCTTTTTCGTTTTTTGAACAATTAAAATAGTGCGTGTGTACGGGTCTGGTATTTGGTCCGAACTGAAGTAGTCGCTCAAGGATGATATTATAAATACCCCATTGCGCCTATGTGTTTCGCGCGGGGGTGATACAACAATAGGTGTCCACTGGGTGGTACGTCCGTGCTCTGTAGATACTTATCAGATCTCAATGAAACTACAATGGGACCAATTCGAATCGGTTCACAATTTACGGAGTAATCGCGTAACACACATACAAGATACACAAAAAAAATATACAGACGAATTGAGAACCTCCTTCTTTTTGGAAGTCGGTTGAAAAGTATGAAGGGTTTCCCTATGAACAACATAGGTAGTACTCTGTGGGCTGCCCACTGCTTGTACTATTCATTATTCTGTGCCACTGCATGAAAGTTTATTATGACCCTTACGTTTCAGAGTGCCCTAGTATACGAGTTTCTCTAGATTTATTTATTTACTCGATCACGGTTTGTATGGAAATTACAATGTTACCTATCATGCACACTAGATGGCGTTTAATAATATCATTACAAAACTACGTTCACTTTATCCTATTCGAGCATATAAAATAGACTTGTCCTTAATTACTTATGTATCACGTCTTCATCATTTTAGTCGGGTTATAACTCTATAACTATTAAATTCGCATACGCTAATGTTCTCTCTATGTATATTATCACGAGTAAGTTAGCAAATCCAAATAGACTCGCACTTGGCAGTGAGTACAGCAAACACATGTTTAAATACTTACCAAAACCACTCTACGGCCCCTCAGCTCAGATTATGCAATCCTGACTTTGCTAATAATAAAATAAAATTCTTCCCTAATAAAATTGCCGCTGTAATGCCTTTTAAAAAACTCTTAGTAGTCTCACATCCACTATTTGTAGGGGTTTTATTTTAAACAAATTTAAAGCCGGGTCCAGACATGATCATTTGACCGATTCTATCACCGTATCCAATCACAGTATCCGTATCTGCGTATTGTATCAAGCCCCGTATCAAGTTGTGGACGCCTCCGATTTGCTCCGTATCCGTATCTTCACAATATTGCCCAGTTCAGTTTCTGCTCTCGCGTCCAGACTGACCCACGTCCGTATCTGTATCACCTTTGATGATCGGACAAAAACCGACACGACATGGGACGGGCTGTATCATAACGGCGTATCGAGATCCCGTATCATGATACGTATATCTTTACCCGTCCACATATGCGATCTGCATGATACGCGTCGACGATACGGATACGGTGATCGGATCGGGAAAATGATACATGTCTGGACCCGCCTTAACGTGTTGACGACATACGAATACGTAAGTTACTCGGGATATCAACAGTAATTAGTTTTTTATGCCGCCATCTTGCCGATATTTTGGTGGTCTAATACGTTTCCTTCTCGCGCGATTTTTAAATTTATAATTCTTTTAAGATATATTTTTATATCTTATTGGTTAGCGTTTGACCACTATCTCGCCTGTTGGTAAGCGATGATGTAGTCGAAAATGGTTAACACGCTAGGACTACTCTGATTCTCAAGGGCTGTGTGCTGCCGGAAGTGCCGTCAACACCTTATAGGTAGTTATGGCGGCAAATTTTCTCTTTTACGGTGGTAATGGTAAGATAAGTACTTTTTGGTAGCTAGCTAGTCAGGCAAAAAATTTTTTTTAAGTATATTTTATAGGCTAGCATTTGACCACCATCCCGCATGGTGGTAAGCGATGATGTGGTCGAAGATGGTGAACACGCTAAGCCTAGAATACTCATGACTTTCAAGGGCTGTATGTTGCCGGCGGCAGATTTAGACAAGTTTCTGCCTATCCAGCTACCACCCTCAAGTTAGAAAATCTGTCGCCAAACATCTTATGTGTTCAGGCAGCTATCCTTGAGAGCCAGTTCCCATTCTAGTCTACTTCTCTATCCTCGACCGCATCATCACTTAGCAACAGGTGAGATAGTGGTCAAACGCTAGCCTATAAGATATTTAAAAAAAAAAATATATATTATCCCCACCTTTATTTCTATCTCGCTCACAGTTACCGTAAGAATATCTATCAAAAACCAAAATCAACGAGAAGAAAGATGTAAAAACATTATTCAAGGTCATATTTTTTAGTCTTCAAAAGTATATGCAATAGCAACCTCCATTGTGTACAATCTTCTTGGGACTCTTCTACTAAAACCAGTACATTCTCCTATGTTTGAGGTATTTATCTCCATATCTCTGGAGATACTTATCAGATCTCGATAAAATTAAAATGGGACCACCTCGGAAACGTATCCTACCTATTAAAAAAAGAATCATTTGGATCCGTTCACTATTGACGGAGAAATCGCGTAACAAACACACAAAAAAAAAACATACAGACGAATTGAGAATCTCCTCCTTTTTGTGAAGTCGGTTAAAAACAAAATTAAATTAAATATTTAAGGGGGTCCCCATTCAAGAAACTTGTTGTCTTCGGCGTTTTTGCTTAAACATATAAATTATAAACTATAATAGATAGAGACTTGAAATCTTCACAAAGTATATATTACACAGAAAAGATAATAATACTACTGGTATTACTATGGCCGCTATAACAAAAAATACTACAACCAAAATTAGGTTAAAAATTAAAGGGTCCCTAGGGACCCCCTTTAATTTAAAAAAAACACTTTTAACTTTTTTTTTAACTTTTAAAAAACACGTTTCTTCTCTAGACAAGAAACGTGTTTTTTCAGGTGTCTTATGCTCGATCTTACAAACCGAATACTTGGAATTTGCTCAAAGTGTGTATTGCAATAGTTGATATAACATGAAATAATAAAAACTAAATGAAATAAAAATTAAAGTGGGTACAAATAACTTATTTTTCCGGCAAATTTTGTTCAATTGGAACCCTGCGTGTGCGAGTCCGACTCGCACTTGGACAGTTTATTTCTTCTTGGCCACCACACGATATGGGTATTGTGCCACTTCGCGCGCTTATTTTTTTATTCATTCGTTTGCTCGTATGTAATATGAATATATAAATAATAAATAAATAAGCCAACAATTAAAAAAAACACTTTACCGCCCGCTTAAAAGGCTTGAAGGAAAATACCTATTTTGCCCGCGTTTATTGAGGTACCAACCATCGTTTTTCGGATAGATGGGATGAAAAAATATTTACAGCCCAAATCGTGTTATCATCGTGACCTGAACTCCAAGTATAACTCATAATATATACTGATAAATTATACGAAAGTAATTAATGTAATAAAACATTATCTAGTTTCTTTAATTTTTAACAAACATGTATATATTTTACATGAGAGATCGTGGGTTCTCAGAGTTTATACTAAAGATAAAGAGCTGCAGGGCTAGCATGGCCTAATCTCCGGGGGAAAGACAAAATTATTTCCCTGTTTTCCGCCACTGACAGGAGATCAACACAACAATTTAAACGCTTAGTGAAGTTTAACCCCGAGTTCTGATTTTGTTTCGTATTAAATAGTTTAAAAAAAAGAATTGATTAAAAGTCAGCGGGCTTTTATAATTGTCGAAAAACTTTACTTATAATTTTCTTTCTCCAACAAACAAAACACGGATAGGTGGAAAGACAAAATAGTCCCCTTGCCATGCTAGCCCTGCTGCCTGACCGCTTTGTCAAGCGTTAGACCATATCGAGATAGTGGTCCAGTGATTGTCTGTCAAGAATAAGAAACATAATATACGTGAAAATTACCGACATCAGGGTAAAAGGACCAAATTTCGACACTTACCCAGTTATTAGCACCTTTTTTAGGGTTTCGTAGCCAAATGGAAAGAAACGGAACCCTTACAGATTCGTCTGTCTGTCTGTCTGTTCGTCCGTACGTCACAGCCGCTTTATTCAGAAACTATTAGGACTACACAGTTGAAACTTGGTGGGTAGATGTATTCTGTAAACCACTATGATTTTTATCAAAAATAAATTAAGGAGCTACGGAAGTGAAACCAAAAAAAAATCATCAAACCTATACGTGCAATGTGTCTATCTTTAAAAATGACATTGGGCTTCCTAAAACTATTTTTTCTCAAAATCAATCGTTTGAAAGATAGACACTTCCAAAGTGGTAAAATGTAATATACTGTGTGACGGAACCCTACGAGTACTAGTCTGACTTGCACTTGGCCAGTTTATTTCAGATTTTATCATGTCACATCACATCTTAATATTTTTTCTGTTATTTTATAAAAATAAATAAAAATAAAATTATTAATTCGCACCTAAAGAGTTGAACGATGACAACCTTTTTCATATCTGATAAGCTAGAGTTTTTACCACTATCTCGCCTAGTGGTAAACGATGATGTGGCCGAAGATGGTGAACACGCTAGCCCTGGAATGGTCTAACTCTCAAGGGCTGTGGTATGCTGCCGGAACACCATAAGGTTATGTCGGCAAAAAATCCTAGAGGCACCGAGTTCAAACCCCACCGTACACCAATGGAGTTTCCTATCGAAAAATGTATGTGCGCTTCTCATAGTGGCCCCTTCGGTGAAGGAAAAATATCGTTAAGAAACCAACAACCCACGCATGGTGGTAGGACACTGTCTAGTGTCCGCCTGGCCGGGACCACCCTCAAGTAAGAAAATCTGACGCCAAACATCTGATCTAATGTGTTCTGGCAGCTATCCTTGAGAGCTAGTTCCCATTCTAGGCCTAGCGTGCTTACCATCTTCGACCGCATCATCACTTACCAACAGGTGAGATAGTGGTCAACAGCTAGCCTATAAGATATTTAAAAAAAAGTCGATACAGTGCTTCCTTATAAAGTGCTTCATTTCGATACAGAAAAGCTATAAATTAATATACCTATGAGAAGACACAAGAATCAATTTACGTTCCTCTTAAGGGATAAATAATACAAAATATAACATTGTTATTGTAATTTAATATATTATTCCTGTTAATATATAATAACGATATGAATATACAGGGTGTCGGGTTTCATATGGTCCAAACGAAAACCATCGATGTAGGACTCCGCCGTGTATGTTCCGCAAAAATCTATAGTTTTCAAGAAAATTGAATTTTACTTGTTTTCGAGTTAGTCCTTGTTGTATAATACAAAAAGCCACATAGATACATTTTTTTGATGAACATAACGTTGTATGTATTTAAAATAGCCTCATAGAAAACCCCAATTATTATATACGAGTATGCGTAACGCGGTTTTGACATTATTATTACTTAAAGTAAACTTACTTCCTATTTATCCTTAAGGTACGGACACACCGCAGCGTCCTGCGTGCGCGATCTAGGCGGCGATCAGATACCGCAGTAGTATTTGTACTGACTGGTTCACACCAAACGCGATGAGAAAACAATTGAAAAGTACTGAGATCGCGCCCGCAGATCGCAGGACGCCGCGGTGTGGCCGTACCTTTAACAAATATGACAGACTGTAACTATAATAATATTCAACTGAACCTTGAGGTATAAAACATTATTGAGAATTGATATATGGTACGTAATAATATAGTAGTATGTTTTAACACTTTAAAAACATGAATTAAAAATATTTAAATTTAGCGTTACTTTTCGTACATGCATAGGTATATATGTGGTCTAAAGCTAAACTTAATTTTGTTTTCAACAAAATTAGAAGTCTTAAAAACTAATAAGCAATATAAAAAAGATACATTACTCACATCACAATACCATTTACGACTTTCAGATCTTATTAGTACTTAATTTTTTTACCTCTATATATATCTTTACCTACGAATAGTGAAAAGCCCATTAAATATGACATAGTTAAATTTACACAGCTATAAACATAGATAACCACCACGGTGGCTTGTTCAACCACGACTTCAGTTTTTGTCTCTCAGGTAGCAAAGTATTTTTGCTTTCCGGTGGCGGTAGTGGCTTCTTCGAATACGTCATCAGAGTGTTACAGTCTACTTTATGTTGGAAGTAAGCATCTTTAGTCTTGATGTCTACAGCGCACTCCATTTTAGAAGGATCGACTGGAGCACCTTTAAGGCTAAGAGGATCGGTTCCAACTGAAGATGATGTTGTGCATACCGTTATGTTGACAATCTCTTGTGTTTTCGTAACGACTCTCCTCGTAAATGTGGTTGTGTTCCCTACTGTGGTGTTCGTTTCGGTAATATTAGGTGCATTCAAAATCGTTGCATTTGCAACACTTGAACCATTTACAGAAGTCATATTATTAGTGACAGCTGTCGTATCCGTTGAAGTAATATTAGCATCGGCTGCATTCACTGCAGCAATGGCTTTGGCAGTGAAATTTACAGCACTGATATTTCCAACAGTTACCAGCGACGAGTTGACTGCGACAGCCTCAGGAGATGTTCTATTTATAACAGTTGTATTGGTAGTGCAAATTGTTTTGTTTACAAGCGTTTCAGCTACGTTGTTCACTTTTTTACTATCTTCAGTAAAGGTTGACACTATTTCACATGGTATCTTTAGGAATTGTACATTGCCATTTTCTTTAATTCTTAAATTACAAGTAGCTTCCTCACTGGGGCGGCTTTGAGATTGATAACTGCTGCTGGGTGAATCGTACCTTCTCCTGTAATAGTCATCGTAGTAGTAGTGATGATGGTAACTGTGGGAGCGACCCAAGTTGTATAAAGTCAAACCGGTCAATAGATCTCCGTAGCGGCTTCCCGAATCTCTATATTGCGTGACGTAAATATGTTGAGGATAATAATTGGGCATAACATGAGTATATCCCGGATGATATCCAGTCCCATAACCAGAGTTTGTGTTATACGTGTGAGTTGGTCTATAAGAATTGTCATGTGATCCATAATTGTTTCTACCCGATCCCGTTCCGGATAGTCCTGTATTAGAGGGATAGTTGTGCGTCCCTGATCCCGTCAATGGATACTTGTTGCTGCTTGATCCAGATCCTGACAGGCCTGTAGAAGATGGGTAAGATGGACGGTTTCCTGAGCCAGAAAGTCCAGATGAAGACCACGGGTAACTGCTTGAACCACTTGATCCTGATCCAGACAATCCGGTTGACGATGATGGGTATTTGTGATATCCGCTTCCTGATCCGGACAACCCAGTCGATGATGATGGGTATTTGTGGGATCCACTGCTTGACCCAGACAATCCCGTCGACGAACTTGGGTAGGAGAATGAAGGCAAATTAAACGTCGAAGACGGTTTATAACTGCTTCCACTTGAGCTTGATCCAAAATTCCACGATGAAGATGGTTTATAACTGCTTCCACTTGAGCTTGATCCAACATTCCACGATGAGGATGGCTTATAACTGCTTCCACTTGAACTGAACCATGATGATGAAGAAGATGGTTTAGACCAACTCGAGCCTGAAGACGAGTGGCTGCCGCCCCAGCTCTTACCCCATGAAGAACCACTACTGCGACTCCCGCCTCTCGAACCACCAAATCGGCCACATTCTGTCAAATACAACGATGTACACAAAATCAAAAGGCACAACAGAATATTTCTGTTGGCCATCGCGAATGACGTCAAGCCCCCGCGAGAGACGAAACTCGTTTGATCCCGTTCCTCGAACTTGTTTGGTATAAAAACGACTGTATTATGCGTCACATTCTTAGGAAAATACAACTAATAAAGACACACATATTTTCTTCTCGCTCTTTCCTCCCAGACTGCAGATAAGTGGGCTAGAGAGCAGAGGTGACGTAAACAGGCTGATTAATAAACGCTGGAGCAGATAAAAATAGTATCGAAGCCATAACTGTTGATGGACTACCCAATTAATACAATTGTGCATCTGTTTAAAGTGACGATTATATGAAGATACAGCTACTTATTTAGGCTTAGTTATTGAGTGTACTGTAACATGGCAATGTTGCACAGATACATTTACTTTACATTAGGTACAACGTACTAACATTGATATTATTATTGAAGATAGCTATATTTTCGCGGTAGATATAGGGCATAGGGTACATCATCAACATCATCATCAACCGGTTGGGTACATAGGGTACATAGGCATAATATTATAATTACCTGTTAAAACTTCCTATCCTACCCGCAGAAATTACAAAGTATGGTACCTAGTCAGAAGGGTATAATTTTCGTCTTATTCATATTTCTCCTTAAAAATACTCTAATAACTTAATATTCATATATATCGGGCTAAACAACTAATTCATAACGTTTTGTTTGCGGAGCTCACGGGTTAATTATTAATTTATTTTCTGCTCACGGACCTACCACAAATTCTGAAAAGACGCCAGCGCATAACGTTACGTGTAGTAGGTGCTAATAGAATATTTTTATTACCTAAGGTTTTTTTTTTGTATGTCCTGCTTGTATCCTCCCCTCCGATAAAGATCGGAGACCTATTAAACTTGACATTGTTGTATATCTTCCTCAGAATTTAAACAACATTGCTCGTAAAGATGTCCAATGCATACATACTAGTTATGCATTGGTGACCCTGATCCTTGTAAACTATAGTACTCACATTCTTAATTACTAACATAGTACATTTTTCTTTTCTATTTTGCTTTTTACATAGGATTTTTTATTGCAGTCTTTTTTTGCTTGTTTTTTTTCTTTTCTCTCTTTTTTTATTATCAGTCATGTCTTCTGATGTAATAACTTTTTGATCTAACTGTATTTACATAATTATATCCTACTACCTTATCTTAGTTATCTATCTTCTTGTCATAAGGACATTTCAGGACTATTTGAGTGAATACTTAATATTGAGTTTGGAAGTGCTTTCTTATTTCTTTGTCTTAGATTATGTTTAGTTTCGATATCATTCCGGTTGATATGAGAATGGGGTGTTTGTGGACGAGTATACAAAGTTCTAAAATGTAAGGCAGGATGAAAATGTATTAATTTTGAAAAAATGGTTTGCATCGTCTGGTTTACGTTAATTAAAATTCGTATTAATTTTTCTTTTCTGTAATATAATAAAAAATAAGTTCAAAAACTAAAACCCGACTACTGAATAATCGCGCTCTGAAAAGAATGAAACAAGAAAATATTCTCATCTGAGACCGCTATGTACAAACTTTTCAATATCTATCGTGTATTATATAAACAACTTACTTGTAATAAATATTTTATTGTATTTCATGCATATTCTAGTGGTGTTTTCATGGTGTATGGTGTATCATTCAGTGGTTAAAACCAGCAAACAAATAAGACGCGTCCAACGACACCTCATTTGTCAAATTATGATAAGTAGTTTAGAAGTTATGAGGGAACAGACGAACATACATACAAACATACATACATACCCACATACGGATCAAAAACATAACCCTCCTTTTTGCTTCGCCGTAGTCGGGTAAATAAACTGGCCAAGTGCAAGTCGGACTCGCACTACTAGGGTTCCGTACCACACTACAGTATTTTATAAGATCGAGCAAAAAATACCACTATAATTTTTCGCCAGCAAAAAATAATAATTAATAAACATTTTATTTCTTATAACGCCATCTAACGTCTAACAAAGAAGTTAAGGATCGACATTTGAATATAACGCCATCTATGGGATGTTTACCCAACTAAGCGTTCATAGATGGCGTGAAATTCCGAAGAAAACACGTTTCTTGTATGGGGACCCTCTATTATTTTTAACTTTATTCTGTTTTTAGTATTTGTTGTTATAGCGGCAACAGAAATACATCATCTGTGAAAATTTCAACTGTCTAACTATAACGGTTCATGAGATACAGCCTGGTGACAGACGGACAGACAGACAGACAGACGGACAGCGGAGTCTTAGTAATAGGGTCCCGTTTTACCCTTTGAGTACGGAACCCTAAAAAGAGCTGGCGCATCGACACTGTTGCCCGAGAGGATTTAAAGACCTTTATTAAACCATGACCATGACATCCTCTTTGCCCTTCTCCGCTCTCTTAACGTTTCTAAAGCTGTGGTTGCATGGTTTCAGAGCTATCTCGGGACGTCGGCAACGCATTCACCTTGATAAATATTTTTCGTCTTGGTGTGATACGGTGGCTGGAGTTCCGCAGGGTGGCGTTCTTTCCCCTCTTCTATTTGCTTCTTCTATTAACTCCATATCAAACCAAATCACTTCTCCCTACCACCTGTATGCAGATGATTTACAGATATATACACAAGCACCACTAAATAATCTAACTGACGCTGTTGAAAGAGTTAACTTGAATCTCTGTCGCATTGCAGATTGGGCCAGAGCTTATGGTCTCAAAATATATCGTACAAAAACTCAAGTTATCTTAATAGGCAGTTCACGGCTGATGACAAAGATTGAGTGGCAAAATCTTTCCCCTGTGATGTTTGATAACGTCATAATTCCTTATAGCAAGGATGTTAAAAACATCATGTTCGATCGCAATCTATCGTGGGGTACACAAATTAATGCATTGAGTCGTAGAATGTTTGCCTCAGGTGGTTTATTAAAAAGATTGCGAAATTTTCTTCCGACTGCCACTAAAGTTACTCTTGCTCAATCTTTACTCCTTCCCATATTAGATTACGCTGATGTCTGCTATCTCGATTTAACTGAGGACCAGCTGAATAAACTTGAGCGTCTCCAAAACTTCTGCATTAGGTTCATATTTGGTTTACGTAAATATGACCACGTCTCTCAGTTTCGTGCTAAACTCAAGTGGCTGCCTATACGACTTCGTCGGGATGCGCATATTCTTTCTCTTCTCTATAATATACTATTTCTGCCTTCTGCTCCCCATTATCTTCGACAAAAATTTAGATTTCTCTGCAACTCTAATAGTAGAGCTGAGGTCATCAGAGAATCTTGTCCTTGAGATTCCCAGTCACAGTACGGGTTTTTATGATGGATCGTTTGCTGTGCGTGCTTCACGTCTGTGGAACGCACTGCCTGTGAACATTAGAAAAGCGCAGTCTCCAAATACATTCAGGAAGCAGGTCAAAGATCACTTTCTCCGTCAACAATCCTAGACATTTGCTACTGCAGATATTATTATATAAAGTTGAAATTGCTATTTATCTATTAAATGTTGTAAATTTTCCCCTATATTGGTTTGTATATTAATCTTAGTTAGTAAGTCTTTAATTAGTAGGGTAGGTTAGTATCTTTAGGAAGTAAAGTTAGTAGGTATATTAGTTTTTTACTTTTTACTTCTTTTCTATAAGTCCTCTCCATCCAAAGGTTGCCTGGAAGAAATCGCTTTCAGCGATAAGGCCGCCCATTGTAACACTAATAAAATGAATGATTTGTATGTTATTTTTTAAGTTATGAGGTGTGACAATAAAGAATTTTCTATCTATCTATCTATTAAACCATGCATAATTATGCAAAGGCAAAATACTGAAATAGGTGCCCAAAGCTGTTTAAACATTTGTTATTTTTTTAATTTCGCTGAAGGCATACGGAAAGCTAGAAATCTTATTTTGTAAGTGTTGGATGTGTTATTACCAATTACATTTTTATCTATTATCAAGCCTTATAAATGAAAGTTATGTACTACTTCTAATTTCATATCCTGGAATTAATATTCAATATTTAAAGGTGCTTTCTGATGTAGATGGAAAGTAATAGGTTTGAGGGCCCGGTGGCGTAATCGGGAGAACGTTTGGATTTAATGCCAGAGGTACCGAGTTCAAACCCCGCGTGCACCAATGGATTTTTCTATCGAAAACTATGTGCGCTTTTCACAGTGGCCCTCAGGTGAAAGAAAACTGACTCAGTCGAAGTCGAAGTCTGACTCAGACAGACTGACTATCAGACTGTCTGAGGACTTTCTATGCTACGCTTACCGATCTACGCTCTGCGATTTTATAACAATTTTTCTACACAGGTTGTTCTGCCAGATTTTCAATAAAATATTGCGAAAAGTTTTCATATATCATTTTTGGTAAGTATCACGGTAACTTTCGCCTCAAATTGCAGTTTTGAGCGAACGTCGGCAGCGCGTTAACCTTATCATATTTTAATCTCACTTCGCTTAACACAGACAGAGAGTTGCTACGCTACGCTATGACTGCATCTATCACGCTAACTGAATAAACTGAAATAAGATCTTGGAGATTGCCCCTAATATAAACATTATTCGACTTTCTATCCTTTTGTGATATTCTACTAGTCAAAATCAGGGATAAGGCTGCGTTATAACTAGAGATGCGTGAGGTAGCTATTCGGTAAGCGAGAAAGTATCCATATCTTATAGTAAACACTAATATAAGCTAGGTTATTAATAAAATTATAAGTAAAAAATATTTTTAAAAACAAGCTTCTATCTGAGACAATGAACTAAAATGTTAAAAATAAATCCTAGTAAGTATTTGGCGTGTAGGTACTTACCTATATTCTTAAAAGCTTGAAGCACTTCCCGTTTTTCAGGCTAGGTAATTACTATACTTCAGTGCCTCAAGCTTTTAAAAATATAGGTAAGTACCTACACGCCAAATACTTACTAGGATTTATTTTTAACATTTTAGTTCATTGTCCCAGATAAAAGCTTGTTTTTAAAAATATTTTTTACCGATAATTTATTTTTAACTTTTTAGTAGGTAGGTATAGATACCGACTACCTACCTACTACCTAAGTGTTTAAGAGAAGGCATGATGATTTAATATATTCCACAGATATTTGATGTGATTATGGGTAAAGTGCTCTTCAAGGAAAATCAATCGACTCGGTGGGGCTATGTTGCTTTATAACAGAAATGCCATGGCCACCTTACAGCTTCATCATCAGATCCTGGCTATCATTTAAGTGTAAAGTGCTACTCAATACTAATCATTGGAGCACAAATTCACTGGTGTTACGTTATTTTATCACAGAGATGCCGTGGCCACCTTCCAGCTTCATCGCCAGTCGCTAAATATCATCTAGGTGTAAAATTCTCTTCAAGACCAATCAATCGAGCCCAAACTCGGTAGTGTTTTGTTTTTTTATCACAGATATTCCGTGGCTGCCTTCCAGCTTCATCATCAGACCCTGGATATTATCTAGGGGTAAAGTTCTCTTCAAGACGAATCAATCGACCCCAAACTCGGTAGAGTTACGTTGATTTATCACAAAGATGCCGTGGCCACATTCCAGCTTCATCATCAGACCCTTGATATCATCTAGGTAAAAAGTTTCTTCGAGACGAATCAATCGAGCCCAAACTCGGTGGGGTTATGTTGTTTTATCACAGAGATGCCGTAGCCACCTTTCGTCTCCATCATCAGACCAGCTCCATGGTACCATATCATTGTATTATCACCGAAGATACATAAGCACACCAAATTTGCGTTCAATCGAACATCAGAAAGTGGGTCTAATTTAGCTTCCAAGATTCCACCCGAACATACATAGTGACATACATACATACATTGCAAGTTAAATAAAAGCTTGTAAAAATTGAAGGTACGTCCACACCGCGGCATCCTGCGTGCGCGATCTAGGTGGCGATCAGGTAATGTAGTAGTATTTGTACCGACAGGTTTACACCAAACGCGATCAGAAAACAATAGAAAATTAGATCGCGAACGCGCACGCGCACGCGGACTCAGGACTCAAACGTCACGTATTTTAGTTTAACTGTAGTACTTTTATCCTACCTCGACATTAAACATTAATGTAGTACTTATTATCAGTAATGTACTCATTACATTGTTCTACGAGTATTCTTCTACCAATTAAAGGCTTACAAGTTTTCTCATAACATTCAACCCTATAGTAAAGGCCGCGAGTTGACCGAGTGATTCAGACTCTCGCTGTGCGGACTTACGGTGCATTTTACTGTGCGCAACACGCGGTTCATAGTTACTATTAGTTGACACTGTGGCGCAAATTCAAGGTCGCACCCGAGGCGTGAAGCGCATTTTGAACGTTACTAGCGTTGTAACTAGGTTTAATCTCGCATTTTTGCTCTCAGGGAGTGCAACTTCTGTACTTGTACTATTCATTATTCTGTGGTATATCTAAGGTAGTTCCATTATAATTTCATTGAGATCTGATTAGTGTCTCCAGAGATATAGCGATAAACGTCCCAAACTTGCTCCTCAAACTGACTCGCGCGGCATGGAAGTCGGTTGTTTTAGTTTTTTAACTATCTTAATTATAATCTAACAAGTGTGGGTCACTGTCACCCACACGAAGGTCATTGTTGCCTTCCTACGTCAGTATGCTTAAACCTTAAAACTTCCCTACACGTTTACCCCTGACAAAGACACGGACGGACAAAGACATATGTCGCCACTCGATTTGACGACATTCCAGACAGAAATAAAGCATGTTGGGATAGCTGTTCTTTGTGGATTGGACTAGGGTCGATTGGTCGGTTGTCAGCGCCTCGTCTTACTACCGTCTCCCAATTCCAAATCTTTTACCCTATGCCATTTTTTCAAGTTTGGGAAAAAAAAATAGTCTGAAGGAGCTAGATCTGGCGAATAAGGAGCATGGGGAAGTATTTCAAAATATAACTAATTGATTTTGGCCATCGCAATTACAGATTTGTGAACTGGCGCGTTGTCTTGATGAAACAAAACTTTTTTTTTCGCTAAATTTAGTCGTTTTGTCTTGATTTCATCACTTAAACGCTGCAATAGGTTTGCATAATACTCTCCATTGATTGTTGAACCTTTCTGAAGATAATCAATCAAAATTATCCCACGCGTGTCCCAAAAACCAAACGCCATGACCTTGCCTGAAGATGGAGTTGTCTTTGCCTTCTTTGGAACAGGCTCTCCCATTTTAGTCCATTGTTTTGACTGCTCCCTTGTCTCAGGTGTGAAGTGATGGACTCAAGTTTCATCCATAGTTATGAATCAACGAAAAAACTTGGCTTTATTATCCTGAAACTTTGCTAAACACTCCATCGAAACATTTTCACGACGCTGCTTCTGTTTCACTGTAAGTAATGGCTGCACCCATCTTGCTCACATCTTTTTCATCTGCAAATGTTCTATTAAAATGCGATGCACGGCATTTTTTTAAATGCCTACCATTTCTGCAAGCTCCTGCACCTTCAGCCGACGATCTTCCAATAGCATTATGTGGACTTTTTTTATTATTTCAGGCGTGGTCACCTCATTTGGTCAACCACTGCGCTGTTCATCTTTAAACTCATACGGCCTCGTTTAAACTCTGCCGTATTTTACGGTTGTAAACAAAGGAGCAGACTCTCCAAGCGTTGAATCCAACTCCGCTTATATATTTGTTGGCCTGACGCTTCAAATAAAAATATTGTATAACGTAACGGTAGACCATTTTTTTCATGTTCATCATCATTCATCGAATTTCAAAATAAAACTGTATTATAGTTGGTACTTTCTACCTCAGACAATATTTTCAGGCAACAACGCCATCTATACGCCAGGCCGGGTACTTGTGGGACTACCTGGTAGACCGCATCTTCACTGGGATAGCGGTCAAGTGCTTGTCTGTCAGACATAAGAAATATATATATATATATATATATATAATTAATTCTTATTGTTAACGTCCCACTCGCTTTTGCATACACAATCAAAGTAGGTAATTGTTAAATGACATCGTTTGACCTTTGCATTTACAAAACGGTGTGTTGCAGTTTGCGCATGTATCGCATACATAAAAAGAAACTAACATTTATACAACATAATCAACTTCGTAATAAAAATAAATCTGTCATTTAATTGCGTATGATTTGAACAAACCTTATAAGAAATTAAAACCGGCAGTAGTAGAATACCTTATAAGCACCGAAACAATTAGTTATATCAATAATATAACTCAGGAAACGACACACTTTGACTTTGATCAAATATGCGAGCACCTCGTGTCTTATTAATAAAAGGGGCAATAATTTAAGGCAGAAAAGGTAGCTCGAGGTGGCCGTCACGTGCCAAGTAGTACCTACAGAACCAATAACAATGAGTTGTTATTCGCAATCTAATAATCTTCCACCTGTAATCACTTCTCGTGAAGGCAACGGCCATTCTGCAACGCTTTTTGTGGCGGTGATACAAAGCCGCAACAATCGTTTAGTCACCATCATGACACCGGCACAGCGCCACATTTAAAATGTTATTCGGTGTTCTATTCGCGAGTACGTTGTTGTATCAAGTGATATGTGAACGAACGGATATTAAAATAACGCAGGTGTCGATCCCTGTGCCTTTGGAGTTTCCGAACCGGAACGATCGATCCGACCAGTGCTGGCTCAGGATTGAGGATGTCGATATTACGGAAACGCTTACCGTCTACTGCCATATCGCTCAGGCGTTCCTAGGATATTATATCCATGATTACAATGCCAGAAAGATGCAAAATGACGGAGTGGATGTCAGCTTATGGATAGAAAAGCCGAGAGGAGATAAGGACGCGGCCTACGGGCCTCCGGAGGTGGTGAACGGAGTAAAAAATTGGAGAGTGACTACGGTTTTGGATCCGACCACGCAAAGACGGATTTACGTGTCCAAAACCGCAATTTGCAGAGTGATTATGTACAGCAGGGAAGGAATGACTAACTACATAGTAGACTGTGAGACTCTCCTGTATTTTGTTAACGAACATAATAGTGGTGCAGTGTTTGCACGAGCTAGTTCAGTGATTGTAGCTTTATGCATTTTACTGGCACACACAATTAATTAAAAAACGAAAATGTTTATTTATTAATAACTACAATAAATTATACATATATTTATAATTTACGAATAATTGACGTTAAAGGAAATTCCACAATGTGTTTTGTTGTGGTGTTTTGCTAGGTTTGTTATTGTCAATGTCTGTGCAAAATTCAAAGAACATATTGTTATGAGCGATAAGTATAAATTAAACATGTAATAAGGGTTATCTTAGCATTATATTTATTCGTAGTAATCGTATTTATTTGTGTTTTTCTATGTTATAAAAACATCATGCCAAAAAAAAGATAAAGCCAAAGCGATGCGTAACTTATAAAAAAATGTGACATAAAAATAAATGGACCGAACAATATTATTAAATAGATAAATTTAAAGTTTGTAGTAATGCTAAACATATGAATAATTATGAGACGAGGTTGTGTGAGCCATATCGGGCTATTGATTAAGCTCAACGAACATTCTCGTTTTGGCAAATAATTAAAATGTTAGAAGTCAGCTAAATAATAATATCGTTTAAAAACTAAAAAAGAACCGACTTCAATGTTCATTTTCAGTAAACATTTTGAGATATTTATCTCAATATCTCTGGAGATACTTATCAGACCTCGATAAAATTACCATGGTACCATACTTGGGATATCTCTTAATCAAAATCGGTGCATAAATGACGAAGTTATCCCCGAACAAACAAATATATATATATATATATATATATATATATATATACATACGTATATATATACGTGTATATATATATATATATATATATATACGGTCGAATTGAGAAACCTCCTCCTTTTTTTGAAGTCGGTTAAAAAGGTTACCAGTGAACGTCTGGCTTTATTTGTTATCGCATACATAGCAAAAAACATAATTTAAATAGTTAAAACAGAGTGTTAGAAAAGGTAAAGATTCTACTTCACATGCAAATAATTTATCTCTGAAAAACTTATAAGGCGTTGTTGAAATGTATTCCATGTAAGTTACTCACAAAAATAATTAATTAAAATCTGTTGACAATTTGTTTAAAAAATCAAATAAATAACACAAGAAACACAGACGAATGAAGAACCTTTTCCTTTCTGAATTTGGTGAAAAACTAACGAAATAGCGGATCTTATTTATTAATAGATATCACAAGTACTATTGTTAAGCTATACACTCGAATATGATATATTTAATAATAATAGTTTAAAATCGTTCACAAAACGAAAAAAAACAACTTAAATTGCCGTGCTAGTCATTTTCAGAAACAAGTTTGAAGTATTTATCTTCATATCTCTAGAGATACTCAACATATTTAGATTGAATTAATAAGGGAGTGGAGTCCCTTATTAATAAGGGATTATAAATATATGGGATAAATTAATTATTAAACCCTTATTAAATCTTCAAACAATAGAATAATTTTTACAAACCTGTTAACAAATGACGGAGTTTTAAGGTAACAAACAATTTAGATAAATACACTCAAATTTATAACCTCCTCCTTTTTTTGAAGTCGGTTGAAAATACACAGTATAATAGCGAAGAAAATATTACGTACGTACCTATTTATTATTGTATACACAATTGTATTTAATGTTGAAACAGAAGGCAATGATGTTCCTAATACATAAATTAGTTAACTCTCTTGAATTATTTGTTAATTTATTTCCAAACAGGAAAGTGTATTTTTTTATATGATGGAGTGGTGAACATGCAAGCGGCCGGCTCACCTGATGGTAAGTGGTCACCGCCGCGGATCGACATCTGCAATAACTGAGGATTTGTCAACATGTAAACAAATGTATGAGCGCAAGTTCCACATACTTAATATTAAGACTCTTAGTGCAAGTTTCACTGGTTCCTGAGAAAGTTACAGATAGTTATCTAACAGATGTCCCCATATAAAAGCTGTCAAAAATCTGTCAGATAAGTTCCTAATAGGGCTACCAAGCACCAGTGAAACTGGCCCTTAATATTATGATCAACATTAAATGTAAACTATTATTTTAATCATTTTTAAATATTTATAAAGGCGGCGTCTGACAAAATAATATTTTTTATAACATTGTTGAGCATAATATGTAATTGTATTGTGTATTACTTATGGCCGGTTTCTGAGTACATTTATTGAGAGTTTATCTATTCAATAACAGTACAATTGAGTAGATACTCTCAATAAATGTACTTACCTCAGATACCGACCATTAGTGGTTGTTATACTGAAAATGAAAAGATATTTAAAATCAATCAATCAATACCTGAGGGTTTGCTGATGTCAAGATGTCGCCTACTGTCATTAGTGAGAATAAATCTTCGTTGGAAATAATTGAAATTGTACCTTAGTGGGAAAATATTTGTTGGCACCTCATTCCTCAACTTACAAGTACGTGAATAGAACAATCGTTTAAAAAGAGTTGTATGAGAAAACCACGTATGTATAATGTGGGTGGGCTTTCCAATATGTTTCATAAGTTTTCCTCCACGGAAGAATTTCATTAGATAAACACATAAGTAACCATTAGATTTTAGTTTAATAAAGTCTGAAATGTACGTAACTACTATGCTTATTATTTTAACAGAATAATGTCAAAGGCCCCATTTATACAGTATTTATTACAAATATAATAGTTTAAGATCCTTGAAAAAACTAAAAAATGAACCGTCTTTACACGTAGCGCTAGTCATTGGCGAATGCTACACGCTCAATATTTATCGTGATATTTGGATCGTAATCCAGGATCACGATATTTATCGAGAGTGTGTACATGTCAATTCTACCGGTATCAAGTTTACTTTTTCTACTTTTCAGTACTAAGTTTGAGTTGTTTACCTTCATATCTCTGGAGATACTGAACATATCTCGATGAAATGTACCTATGAAGTAGACCTTTTAAAATAAAAAAAGATTTTTCCAAATCGGTTCAGCCGTCTTCGAGTAATCGTTGAACATACATAAAAAAATACATACAGTCGAACATAGAACCTCCTCCTTTTTGAAGTCGGTTAAAGTAGTAATAGTTATAGTTATTACATATTTTTTCTTTTGATTATTGAGGCTTTTTTATTAATATCTTCAGATTCAGTTATGGATATAAAATCCAGTCATTGGATTGCTGATGGTATAACGTCAATTTATGCGCTTATCTGCGCTTACTAACAAAATAATGATGCTATTCTGCCCAACCGTCTTAGGGTGCGTACAGACTATGTAACATAACATGTTATAAAATTGTTATTTAACATGTTTCAGATAATGTGGACACGAAATGTGACAAATCATGACAATATAACATGTTATTATAACGTGTTTTATAACATTCCGTGGCCACATTATGACATGTTAAATCATAATGTGGCCACGGAATATGCCACGGCCACTGAAACATGTTAAATAACAATATTATAACATGTTATGTCACATAGTCTGTACGCACCCCTAGACAATAGCTTGTACACAAATAAAAAAAAACTCAGTATGAAGAAGTCTTAATATAATAAGGTTGTATTTTTTAAGGAACATTTGTGAATAAGTTTTTGATGAAATATCTTATTCACTCAATCTATTCCAATAAAAAATTATTAGTTCCTCGATAAGTGCGCCCTAATAGGTATTTTCTCTTCAAGCGTTTTGATCGGACGGTAATAGTAGATTGTATAACAAGGGTGCAATACAGTACATTTCTACGAGACCGCTATTTTGAATCCAGAGCGAAGCGAAGCATTCTAGAGTAGAATCCCGAGCGTAGCGAGGGATTTAAAGTGCGCTGGCCGAGAGAAAATAATATTGCAGCCGAGTTTTACACTCTGCTTTTCATCCCCCTCTATGAGAAAAGGAAATAAAAGGCTGAAATCAAGTTCAACACTATATTAACTAACAAAGAGACTAACACTACTAAGCAAAACACATATGACACATATACACACAGGACATACACAAGCACTTTTCATTTCTTTGGTTTATGTCCGTCTGAAGATATGCTACCAATTTTGTATAGGTCCTGATTTGAATATTATTATTTGTATTGACTGTCGATATCAGCATCGAGTAAATACTCCAAAGTGTAAATACTCCCAGAAGGTTGCCTGAATTTGGACAGTTCTTGATAATTAGCTAGAAATACAGTTTCTGAAAATGAATTCGCTTTTTTTGCACTTTTTCACTCGATACATTTTGTATAGGCTTTTAAATATTTTTTCGCGGGACTTTGTTGATAACAGATTGTTTATAACATTTGTTGCGTCGTAAATGAATACTTTCGTTATCAGAACTCATTTGCTTTATGAATTATTAGTTTATTTAGCACTTCAACAAAACATTAATGTGAGGAGGACTTCGTAAAGATTCGCGCGCTTATTGTATTCTTCTTCATACGAGATTCTTTTTTTAAATCCACTAGACTATAAACGACAGTTCACGCGTTTTTTAGGGTTCCGTAGCCGAATGGCAAAAAACAGAACCCTTATAAATTCGTCATGTCTGTCTGTCTGTCTGTCTGTCTGTCTGTCTGTCTGTCCGTCCGTATGTCACAGCCATTTTATTAAAAAACTGTTAAAACTACAGAATTGAAACTTGGTAGGTAGATGTATTCTGTAAACCGCTTTCCGATTTTTATACAAAAATGAAAAATATAAAAGTTTATCCCATACATGGAACTGAAACAAAAAAAAAAATTTTCTTCAAACCTATACGTGTCTATACGTGGGGTGTCTATGGATAGGTCTTTAAAAACGACAGTGAGGTTCCTAAAATCATTTTTTCTCAAAGTCAATCATTTGAAAGATAGGCGCGTCTAAAGTGGTAAAATGTGTCCCCCCCCCCCCCCCCTCTAACTTTTAAAGTATGGGAGTGAAAAATCTTAAAAAAATGTATGCTGTAGATCTCAATAAAAACTAACAACGAAAATTGGTTTGAACGAGATACAGTCAGCAGTTCTAGAGATATGGCGACCGCAAAGATAACTTTGTTTTTTATACAAAAATTATGAAAAACAAAGTTAATTTTGTAGTTGCGAAATATCATAGTTATGGAAAACTTAACTGTGTTACGGAACCCTACGAGTGCGAGTCCGACTTGCACTTGGCCAGTTTATTTTTTCACCCTGGCTACCACACTATCAGTGTATTGTGCCACGCGTTTTAAACTTTTTTTTTCTGTACTACATATATTATCTCTAATATATAAAATTCTCGTGTCACAGTTTTCGTTGCCATACTCCTCCGAAACGGCTTGACCGATTTTGATGAAATTTTTTGTGCTTATCCGGTATCTATGAGAATCGGCCAACATCTATTTTTCATCCCCCTAAATGTTAGGGGTAGTCCACCCCTAAATTTTTTATTTTATTCTTTAGACAACATTTTTAATTTCTATTTTTTTATGATACAATATACAAAAATACATACAATCCTCAATTTTTACCCTTCTACGATCAACCCTTATTTTTTAATAGCCATTTTAGTAATTTAATAATTTTTCCTCCATACATAGGTACTTACAATAAGTAAGCTATTTTTTGTCTACACTAGAAATTACTACAAAATTATTTATATGGCAAAACAACGTTTGCCGGGTCAGCTAGTTATTATATATATATATGGTATTGTTTTATAACATTAAATATTTAGCTTCACGAGCTTTTTTTATTCATCAAGCGTGGTGCACTATCTAGTTGATAGGATAATAACATTTCCCGAACAATATTATTATTGAACCTCCTTAGACATGGCACTATAAAATAAAAGTCATAAGCCAAAAATTAAAAAATTACTTTCTCGCCCTAGGGCAGAAATGACATATTTTGCGCGCACTTATCGTGGAACAAACCATCACTTTTCGAATAGATGGGATGAAAAGTGATTTTTTTATTAGTTGTCATATGAATATTCTCTGATAGTGCCCTGTCGAAGGAGGTTCAATAATAATATTGTAAAGGAAATGTTACCGTCCTATCAAATACAAACTAGCGGCGCGGCCTCAAAGAGAAATACTATGTTGCACCTTCACGATACAATCTACAATTAGAGTTATAAAAAGAACCATTCCTCAAAAAAGACACGCACAGTGTGTTATTGACTGATAACTGCAACTGAATACAAAGAAACTAAATAAAAATACATCCAAACATACCTCTATATTTCCGAAGTAGATTACAGTAACATTGTCTTCAATAAAGAATTAAAGACATCACGAAACTAGGACTGATAACGAGGCGTAACGAACAGTCGACGAAGGTCGCCTTGAAATGTAATTGCTTAAGAACAGATGTCTTTCAAATTACAGGCATTTAATACTAGCTCTTGTACTTGGCTACGCCCAACGGTATACATAGGTACGACTTATAGTCATCACACTTTGTTAGAGACACTAGGTACTAGAAAACAAGAAGTACCTAGTACAGGTACTTCACAACAATTTCTAGGGTTCCGTACTTCAAAAGGTAAAAAAGGAACTATTGTAAGATCACTTTCTTGTCCGGCTGTCTGTCTGTCCGTCTGTATTTCTGTCCGTGTGTCACCACCGATTTTCACAGGAACAGGTAGACCTAACAAGTTGAAATTTATACAAGAAACTGAGATCTATAGTCCCTATTAGGTGTAAAAAATATCAAGGTCCTGAGTCAACACGATAAAAAGATATGGGCAAATTTAGATTTTTTATTTTTTTATGATAAAGGTATAAAATAATCAAACGGCCCACCTGATAGGAAGTGATCAACGCCGCCCATGAAAACACTTGTAACACCACAGAATACTTAATATTACTTGGTAATACAGAGTCTCACTCACAGCAGACGGGAGCTCATTCCAAATTTGTAAGTGTAACAATTTCACGACGGTAGGGCTTCTCTGAAAGTGTGAAATGACGCACTCACTTCAGGTCATCAATCTAATTGTCTGGCAAATGCATCATATGTATCTTTTGTATTTTTTATTGCGGACAGACAACCTCACCTGATTATAGTGATGACGCAGTCTAAAATGTAATCGTGCTTCACTGGAAATAAAAGACGCCAGAGACGAGGTGGAGGACAACTGACTTAAGTCTAATCCACACAGCGTAATTACTACCCCAAACTTCTTCCAAGTTCAAACATGTCGGAATTCACGAACTGATTGGCGACATCGCGACATGTCTATGTTCGGTGGGTAGTTCGAGCCATGCCCGAGTACAGAGAAGAAGGGTGATTTTCTGTGGCCGAAGTCTACCACTAGTCATCCATTAAGCACCACTCAGGGATTAAGCCTAAGGAGGCAGGAAGTTATAAGACGGTCATTATAGTGACGTGTGAGTAACAATATTACAGATTTCAGTGTATTTTGACCGACTGCATTGCAAAGCCCTCCCATCCCTCCTTCCAGACATCATGGGCTATAACTTGTTAAGTCCAGTCGCAATAATAAGTATCTAATTCACCCAGTCATCTCATAATCTAAATTTATTTAACTGATAGACAATTTTTATGTACTGTCTACGAAGTATCGCTCCTCTGCAAGATTAAAGTAACTGCTCGTACCTATATAAGTATGATGGTACATACATATCCTACTTTTAAAATTCCTAAACGTATGTTTGCAGAGAGGCCAGTAGCCGTGAAATCGAAAACGCTTTGTTAAATAAATTGAATAGTTTATACACAAAACGAAATGTAAAGTAGTAACCAGCTTGCAACAGATCTGTTGTTAGTGCTTGATCGACCATGAATGTTGTAAACTACGAAAATATCACGAGAAATCCTTCGGTTTGGTTAGCTAACATAACTTAACTTCATAGTAATTTTTGTAGTTAATAAAACTTCCAAAAAGAAGGAGGTTCTCAATTCGTCTATTTTTTTTTCTTTTCTTTTTCTTTTTTTTCTGTTTTTTTTTCTTTTTTGTGTGTGAATGTTACGCGATTACTCCGTCAATTGTGAACCGATTCGAATGACTATTTTTATAATCGGTAGGGTACGTTTCTGAGGTGGTCCCATTGTAATTTCATCTAGATCTGAAAACTGTCTCCAGAGATATGACGATAAACGTCTCAAACTTGCTACTGAAATTGACTCGCGGGGCATTTAAGTCGATTGTTTTAGTTTTTAAACAATCTTAATTATATTTAACTTAATTTGTATGTATGTCCTACCCGTTATGATATACGGTGCCGAGACAAACATATTCACAAGACAAACAACTTCTAAGTCGCTCAGCGAGCTATGGATAGGGCTATGCTCGGAGTTTCTCTGAAAAATCGAATCAGAAACGAGGTAATCCGATAGAGAACCAAAATCATCGACATAGCTCACCGGATTAGCAAACTAAAGTAGCAGTGAGCCAGACATATCAGCCGAAGAACCGACAATCGTTGGAGGACACCCGTCCTCAGAATAGGTGGAGCGATGATTTTCGCAAGGTGGCTGACAAGAGCTGGATGAGAGTTGCCGAGGATCGTGCTCAGTAGCGTGCAGTTGGAGAGGACTGTGTCCAGCAGTGGACTAACAAAGGCTGATGATGATGTATGTATGTCCTGGAATTTTGCAATCAATCTTTACCTACTTCCACTGAGGCTATCGGCTGAAATTTGGCACAAACGTTTATATTTCGTGACAATGCATGAATGCACGATAAAAGCTTTTATATTGTAATTTTATTAATTCTTTTCTTGAAGTTAGTAACAGAAATTTAATTTTATCTAGAAGGCGTAGTTTTATAAGATACTGAGCGATTAAACAGCTAGTCATCAGAATAAGTTTGTTCTTTGATAAAATAGTTGGGTAGCTAGATAAGAAGGTATCAATATCAACGTCAAAAAAATAAAAGTGGTCCTTTAACTCTGAAGATTCCATTCCAATTCCTACATAAACTCCAATCAAAATCACTATATATGTATCTATATTTTCCGAGTAAAACAAATACCAACACGCAATCACGAATGTAAACGACCCCGAAATACATTCTGATAAATAATAAGTAACGAGTGGGTACATAAAGCATAATCTTGTCGATAGCGTACTGGTCACGATCGTGACCCAACGTACACATAATACTTATATGAACCTACAAAATATAGAAGACTAGCTGCGCCCCGCCGCATTGCCTGCATTAAAAAGTCACCGCGCGTCGTCGAGCTGCACGCGCGGTGCAGCGGGAAGAAACAATTGAACCGCGTGATAAACAATTGAACTTTATTAAGTACACAATAAGATACAATTTGCATTGAGATAATTTGGTGGCGTCGCGCTATTCGCTGCGTAGCGCGGCGTCCGGCTGCGCCGCGCTGCGCCGCGCGACTCTAAATGCATCTTCGCGTCGCGTTGCGGTGTGAACTGACACTTAGGCATAAATTTTTATATTATCTATATTTACAATACCTACCTACATTCCAATATCATCAATCATCATCATATAAATGCATCCAAATATATCATAGGAGAAAAAAAGGAAAAAAAAAAGATAAAACAAATACAAAAAAATAATTGAAAAGAACAAAAAAAAATGTACAAAAAAAGGGGGAAAAATCATGCACGTATATACATACTCTGTAATAAAAAACATAAAAAACAATATACACTATATATAAAATAGCATGAAAGCTCAACGAAGTCAACTGATATATGCTACTGATACACGTACTACATATTAAAACCCGCTCGAAAAGTCTCCGACCCTATGTCGGAGAAGTATTAATAGCGGAACAATTTAATATATATATATATATATATATAAGTCATAATTGGCTATGCAGTAAGGTGTTAAAAGGGTAACAGATGGATTTAAGATTTTTACCCGACTGCGCGACGCAAAGGAGATGTAATGTTTTTATCAGTCTATATATGTATGTATGTATGTATGTATGTATGTATGTATGTATGTATGTTTGTTCCTTTGTGGCACACTAGAGACCAAATGCGTGGGCCGATTTTGATAATTGGCACGTCAATAGATTCGCCATGCTAGCGCGAGTGACAACGAAAACATTAAAAATTGAAAAATTCAAAATGGCGGATTTCAGACGCCAAAATTTGGGGTTCAAAAAAAAAATTTTTTTTAAAATCTATCGAGTGGGGTATCGAATTAAAGGTCTTAAAATGGAGATTCAAAATATATTTATAACAAATAATTTATGATCGTACAAATCGAAAAAATAACGATTTTACATGCCGCGTTAGTCACTTTCAGTAACAAGTTTGCGGTGCTTATCTCTGAAGTTACTTATCAGATCTCAATAAAATTACAATGAGACCAAACGAAAATCATATTAACTCAAACAAAAAAAGAATTTTCCCAATCGGTTAAGGATTGATGGAGTTCTGAGGTAACAAACAACCTCTTCCTTTTGGTATAGTCGTTTAATAAATAGTACGGAATTTGCACATTAATCCCCATTAAGCCATTATTGTGTCCCGACTGTTAAAGTCTCTACATTCCATATAACAATGTATAATTTATTTTATGAGTGTATCGACCGAGAAAGAATAATGGTATAGTTTTTTGATATCCCTAAACAGAAGTCTAAACTACTAGACTTACTTGTTTTTTTCTTTTTAGTTCGTTTTTTAACACTTCACTTTTTGCGCAGTCGGGTTTTTTGATTTTTTAAGTTAATGTTTTAAGTATGTTTTATTATGCATAACATTAATGAGGATAATTTTATTATTTATCACATAAGCTACGATACTTGTACCAGGAAATCATCGTATAATTGTTATTAAATGGTTATTCCGAAGATGATACATTACCTTAACCTGTTTCGGCTGCATAAAACAAGGATAAACATAAAGTCCGCATAGTAAAAGGAAAAACTACTTATTTTGCAAGATGATGGATGACATAGGCTAGGATATAGGATAGAAGACAGTCGACAAAACCAATTAGTGAGTACAATTGTCGGCAGTTTATAATCATGATTCAAACTCACGATAACTATAAATCTAAAATATTTATAATATCATATCAAATCAATTATATTCTGTAGGTATGGGAATGCGCGAAATCTTAGCAAAAGCAAAATTTTACGCATTTTCTAATATATTACAAAATAATTAAACAATATAAAACGCATAATGGTCGCACGCATTTACAAATCATATTCCAATTGGAACTGATCGTCGCGTCTGTCAGGCATCAGCTATAACTCTAACATAGATAAATAACCTAGACCACGGAAACCAATCTGTACAATTTTATATTATTGGTAATCTAAGTATACAAATGCAGTTTTATTCACAGGACATAGTTTGCCTCTATTTCATTGTCGTTAGCTATCTATCGTCAAGATAAACATCTAGACTTGACAAATGTAAAATAGGTAATGGAACCATGGAACCATTGTAAATGCACATAATATACTCGTATGGACAATACACTGTCTCTCCCTCTCTCTGTCTCGCTCTCTCTCTCTCTCTCTTCAGTCGATCTCTCATCTCTTCCAAACAATCACGATTACACTTTAAAATATTTTGGGGATCTTCCAATGAACTGCAATTTGTGGCGAACGAATGTATGAAACAATAGCACCATCAAACAGTGATACTCGTTCGCTGCTGAAAACACACACCGTGCGTTTTTTCGAGTTTTGGTATCGGAAGTAAAATTTAAAAAAATATATAATACATGTTTATTTTAAATTAATTATTTCACAAGGGGTGCGTGTGACCTTCTGCTGTTGGATTTTAGTTTTTATTTGATGCTACACCTACGAAAAAATATAATAAAAAAATCATTTAAAAAATGAAAAAATATGCGAAAAAGTGCCGCAGTCAAAGTGTGAAAATTTTAGATTTTGGCAATATTTTATTAATACTGTATTACTAGACAATAAAATCTGTCTGTGAAATTACCTTACACATTTTGAAATTCTATAACATTCCTCTTTGAGGTGATCTTTCATTTCTGTACTATTTTAGGTTAAGGTACGGACACACCGCAGCGTACTGCGTGCGCGATCTAGGCGGCGATCAGATAGCGCAGTAGTATTTGTGCCAACTGATTCACAGCAAACGCGATCATAAAACTATTGAAAAGTACTGAGATCGCGCCCGCAGATCGCAGGACGCCGCGGTGTGGCCGTACTTTTAGTCGTATCGTCTCATACACTGTCGGTAAACGACTTATATTAAACGACTATTTAACAACTGCTAAATATTTTCAGGCGCGCATTGGTGAAATCGGTGGGCAAAGTTAGATAGTTGATGAACTTCAAAACAATGGATATCCGAAAGGAGATAAATTCAGTCGCATTTATCTCAACCGACAAGGTTTTGGTTTCAACTCTCCAAAGTGATTTACGACCATTAAATCAGGATTCTGCGAAAGACGGCTCTCCTTGAATAAAGAGTAGCAAAAAGAGTCATAACGCCTGAGTATATTTTATAGCAACGCACTTTGTCCTGCTATGCCATAGAAAAGATAAGCTATGCGTAGGCAACCGGAACTATTCGAGAATACTTTTTTGTATAGGCGTTTGATGATGGAATCTACTCACCTGAGATCTAGACACCAGGGGTACTCTACATTGATAGCGATGCGTCTTGTCATCGCAAACGTCTACTAGAATGAGATGCAGCTAGACAGTTGTTATCTGCATCTCTTTTTGTATCGACGATTATCGCTGGAAATTCATCGCTATGCATGTAGAGAGTACCGGCCCAGATATGTTCTATTGCAAAATAATTTTCTAGACTTTTAACTGACTGCGCGTTCTGGTCAATGTCAAACAGTTAAATAGATGGCGGCGATTTCAGGAACCTAAAAACATTACAGATAGGTATACATAACAACATACATAGGTATACATGACATACTTAATATAATTTAAGAAAGCATTCACACGAATCGAGTACCTCCTCCTTTTTTAAAGTCGGTAAAATCAAAAATAGATCTAAAAGCCCCGTTGACGTAGAGGATAGAATGGCTTGACTTCTAAGCGAGAGGACACCGGTTCAAACCCTAGCACTGGTGTTCGTCCACAGGTGGTAGGAAATCGATGTTCCGCCTGACTTGCAACCAAAAAGTTGCTTAGCACGATCAAGGAGAAAATCTCCCGCAATAACCTTTCGGTGTTCCGGCAGCAAACAGCCTTTGAGAGTCAGAATATTCTAGGCGTCACAGAATAAATAATAGTACAAACTAGCGTGTTCACAATCTTCGACCACATCATCGTTTACCATCAGGCGAGATAGTTGTCAAACGCTAATTTAAGATAATAGTAAGGTTTGTCCCTTAGGCATTATTTGTCAATATTAACACGTGTAAACAAAAAACAGTGATGGACAACATATTGTTCTTGGAACAGCCACGGTCACCGTTAACAATACACTTTTACTAATCACCATCATGGGTGCGTTGTAATTAATTTCTAGTCGTTAGCAAAATAATGGAATTGCGCACAAAAGTGGAATGTCCATTGTTTCTTGCCGACTGTCAGGCGTTCATTGAAAATGATCTATTTCATGAACATCTGTTTGAAATAGGAATTTTATTGATTATTCATTTATAACTGGGTGGGAGTTGAGTTTTGGTGGGAACGTGAAAAAGTGTGCGTGCTCTCATTGTACTTTTTTTTTACCAATTTATATACTTACCATTAATTTTTCAATACCATTGATTTTTACCACCCATCGATCAAAGATATAATCAGTTTATCAACAGTGCAGAAGATCCCTGAAATTAGTTTTTTCTATACCTTATAGAGTAGCGTTCGACCACTATCTCGCCTGGTGGTAAGGGATGATGTTGTCAAAGATGGTGGACCGCTAGGCCAGGAATGGTCTGACTCGCAATGGCTGTCGGAACACCGTAAGGTTATGGCGGCAGATTTTCTATTTGGTGGTTGTAAGCGACATATTTGAATTTTTATCATTTTTTTTCTTATTCTTATATTTACCAATAAAAAAAACTCTTGCAAAAAACTATTAAGGACAATAAGGTTCATTGAAATAATTATTATCACAACTTTACCGCATTATTTACTTCACATCATCGACTAGATCACTGTAATCACGACTTTTCACTAACAAAATGTTACCAACCACTACTGACAAATTGATAAATGTACCTCGCTCCGTCTGAAACATAATACCATCTAACTTTTCTATCTGCGGCCTTGTAATACAAAAGCAATATAGACTCGTAGCCACAGTCCAACAAGTAAGTCCACAGTAGGTACCAAAGAGTATGTAGAATAGACACTTTCACAAATAGTGCAGTTATCAACTTTAAAAGATGCTTTTTCGGATGCTTTGTAGCGTAAACTGTATTATTTTTGATGTGTGACATCTTTCCTATCATCATTATCAGCCCACATCACCCCACTGCTGGACATAGGCGTCTCCCAATGCACGCCACTGAGCTCTGTCTTCAGCTCTTCTCCTCCAGTCACTGCCAGCTACCTTGCCTGTCTGTCTGCCTGCCTGTCTTTCCTATCGCTTTCCTGCAATCTGTGGGAGTAATTTCGTAAAAAGGGACGGAAGCGTGTAACAGGAAGCCGGGAAGAGCGCGCTATTTGAATTGACCAATGAGCACGTGCGGTTGTATATATCAGATGTTACACATTATATGCGACTGCTGTAAGGCTCGCTCGTTTTTAGGGTTTCGTACCCAAAGGGTATAACGGGACCCTATAACTAGGACTCCGCTGTCTGTCCGTCTGTCTGTCCGTCTGTCTACAGGCTGTATTTCAATAACCGTGCTAGTTAGACAGTTGAAATTTTCACAAATGATGTATTTCTGTTGCCGTTATAACAACAAATACTAAAAAAATAAAAAAGGTTATAGATAATGGTACGGAACCCTTTGTACGCGAGTCCGACTCGCACTTGGCCGGTATTTTTCATAATATAAAGTAACATGACATTTAGGTAGTCTTTCCTGTAAATTCATGGTCAACGGTCATATATAATACTACAACTGAACCTTCTATACCTTTGTAAACTTTAAAGCTTTAAAGCTTTTAGGCGCGATAAGTCCCGTATTTAAATGTTTATAACTGGATATTTCGGTTAAATATTCGGTTGGATATTTCGGTTAAAACATTTCAGTTAAACATTTCGGTTAAACATTTCAGTTAAATATTCGGTTAAAGTATTTTAGTTAAATGTTTCAGTTAAATATTTCGGTTAAATATTTCGGTTAAATATTTCTGTTAAATATTTCAGTGGCTGGGAGTGGAGCTCGTGGTGTGTACGGGTGCAGTGGATAGCAGAGCATCGCAGGTCGTTTGTCCCTGGTGAAGGCGCCGACTTGCTGCGTCGCTGCCTTCACTCGACGACGCTGCGACTGCCGACTCCGTCGCTCCCAACTCGTTTCACTTTAATATTTCAGTTAGATATTTATGTTGAATGTTTTAGTCGAATATTTTAGTTGAATGTTTCGGTTAAATATTACAGTTAAATATTTCAGTTAGATATTTTATTTATAACTTCTATACCTTGCAAGTATCATATTCTATGATCTACCGGCCAACGTTATTCATGGTGTCTTCGTTCATATCGGATCAGGCCGAGATATATTTCTTCAGTTCAGCCGAACGACGCTTACAAAGTGCTGAAGTAGGTAATGTAACAGGACTATTATCTTTTCTGTATAAATTAGAAATCAATTACTTACTTTGTGTTTTAATTCTACTTAGTTATTTACTACTTATCTATTGAATATTGCAAAGTAATTTCTATTGAATATTATTCAATATAAATGCGAATATACAAATTATATTAATTCATTAAATGGATATGTTACATAATTATTACGGTTTTGGATTATAGCAAGATATTATTTAAGCGACAAAGGTTTTTTTTATACTATTTTTTTTATTTTTTTTTTTTTTTATTGTATAAATGGAACATATAGGATTTATTACATCAAATATTTACAGCAAATAACTTAAAAATAAATAAAACTATTTGAAATGTTATAAATAAAAATTAAACTAGTTATAAATATTAATTTATCATTCAATTATTATTATTCTATTCTATTATTCTATTACTTATAATTGCACTTGAATGCGCATATAACACTTTATACTGATAGACTAAACACAGAAATGCTTTGCCTTGACTGGCTATTACAAAAGCTCATACTGTATTCAATACATATATATTATTAACATTCACAAGTTATATACATAGTTTACACAGTTGTTTTCTCCTGCTCCTAACCTCAGTGACCTTGCCAAAGTGTCAGAGGTCAGAGGGCGCATAAAATCCGGGATAACCAACATAGGGTTGTTTTTAGGTGACATCTTACTTACTTACTTACTTTATGTTACGGGAGCTCTCATATATACTACTGTGTTGTAGAAAATAAATAAAAAGACGAGTATAGTGAAGTAAAATGTACCGCTCCGTACATTCCGTACAGACCGCTGCGGTCTGACTGTAAAATTTATTTTGTATTTTTATTTCAAAGGTGCATATTGTGGCAAGAGGTATCTGCTCTTTTTATTTCTTCTCCAAATGCTTTTAGTTTACCGCTTGGTTAGTCAATAATCACGAGTAATTTTTAGGGTTTTTTATGTTTAGGGTTCCGTATCTAAAAAGGACAGAAGGAATCCTTAAACTACAAAGTGATCCTATGAGATTAAAAGACAACAAAGTGATCCTATTGGATCACTTGTTGCCCGTCTGTCTGTTTGGCTCTCATTTATCTCGGGATCTCTATGTGTTATGGTTATAGACTTACTTATATACTCCATAATACTGACACTGACCCAACATGATGGACCACCCTGTAGATAGCTAACAAACATTACATGAACGATTAGTATTTTCAACCAACTTCCAAAAAGAAGGAGGTTCTCAATTCGTCTGTATGTATTTCTTTTTCTTTTTTTTTGTATGTATGTTACGCGATTACTTCGTCAAATGTAAACTGATTCGAATGATTCTTTTTTAATCGGTAGGGTACTAGGGTACTTCTAGTACTAAGGTACTAGGGTACTTGTAATTTCATCGAGATCTGATAAATATCTCTAGAGATAAAAGTCTCACTCAAACTTGCTACTGAAATTGACTCGCGGGGCATAGAAGTCCGTTGTTTGAGTTTTTAAACTATCTTAATTATTTATATCTTATAGCGTTTGATCACCATCTCGCCTGGCGGTAAGCGATCTGATCAAAGAACTGCGGTCAAACTTATGGTAGCAAGTCGGAGTCAGAACAACGATATAATATATGCTCCTACCACCTGAAGAATTAATGAATCGGTATCTTTGAATAATTACATTAGGATAGATTTGGTAAGGTAGCTATTACATAACACCTTACACCATGCTACAGGCAAAAACCTAATTATTCCAAAGTTAAATCAAAGGAAAACGTTCAAACGGAACTTTGTCAAGCCCTTTGTTTTCATGGGGCTTCTAATGCCTTCACGGAGGTGAGGGTCGAAGGACAATTGTTAGCAAAACAGGTAAACACGCGATTATATTCAGACTCAGTGACGGTGCTTTGGTCCATGAATTTTCAGAGTTTTTAACTAAATGTGAAAAGTTTTTTATACCAAAAAACCCACTTTACCAAATGAGAAAGAATTTTCGTTTTTGTAGCCATGTCAACAACGATTTAAAAATATTACGTTTAACCTTTATGCAAATAAGATAAATCGTTCATTGTGAAATTTCATTTACTATGAACGACGCTACAATTATTACCATTCCATGCTTCACCGTAGTCAAGTCATCGCTTTTTTTTAGTGGTCCCTAGCCAAAGGGTGCCAACGGAACCTCCGCTGTCCGTCCATCCATCTGTCATAGGCTTATATCTTCTGAACCGCAATAGGAGATAAAAATTTGAACTTCATACATCTACGTGTGTTTTGGAAATGGGTCAACGAAGTGATCATATAAGGGTGCCTTTTCTTTTGAGGAACGGAACCCTAAAAACATTGCTAGTTTAATAAAGTTTATAAAAAATTTAAAAAGTGACCATGTCGATGTCGCGAACAACAACAGTAACTATTTGTAACTTTTTCAAATTAATGATCGTCAATTAGATTAGTAAGAAAGCTGCAGTTTTATTATTATTTGAATAGACCTCATGTGGCTCAATAAATTATCTAAATTACATGTTAAGAAAAAGAGTTATATCGTTGTGGACTGCAAGTATAAGAAATGTCTTAGAAGTAAATGCCTTCACAGTCAGAATATTCTAGTTCTAGCGTGTTAACTATCTTCGACCATTCGACGCTTACCACGTGGCAAGATAGTGGTTAAACGCTAGTGTATAAGATTAAAAAAAGTACAGTTTATGTACATCCATGTAGAGAAGAGCTTTTTTATCTTTTTACAGCGTTCGTATTGTCTTTACCCTCCATAGTTCGTATGTAAGTAGTCCATCAAAATTTACAAACCATTTTAGGTAGGTCGTACCCAAAGAGTGCCAACGGGACCCTATTGCTGTGACTGACTACTATCCGTCCGTCCGTCTGTCAAAAGGCTAGACTAGACACTAGATTTTTTTTACCAAGTGTGCATTACTATTGCCGCTATAACAAAAAATAATTTGAAAACTAAGTAAAGTTAAAAATTAATGGAGGTGTGTATACAAGAAACGGGTTTTTTCAGCATTTTTTTTTTTGCTCGACTAGTGTACAGTCATAGAAAAGATAATAATACTGTACAGTGCGGAACCCTTCGTGTGCGAGTCCGACTCACTTGTCCGGTTTATTCAACCAATAGCAGGTATCCGATTGAGCTGAGATTGCTTGTCATACTTTTTTAAATATGATACTTGATGTGCCCCGCGGCTTCGCCCGCGTTAAAAAGTATCCTATAGCCTAATCCACAATACTGGCTATCCCTGTGTAACATTTCAGCTAAATCTGTTAGTTAGGTTATATAAAGCTGTTTGACAGTGAAGAGGTCCCAAACAAATAAACAAATATACAAACTGTATACTGTGTATAATATTGGTGTTGATAGGTAGCAAAGAAGCAAACGGCCCACCTGATTGGAAGTGGTCACCGTCGCCTATGAATGAACACTTGTAACACTAGGGGTGTCACTCATATGTTGCTATCATTGCTATCGTTGGCTGATTTGTTGATGGAGCCGGAATGTAAGGAATGAAATCTCTTGATGGCAAATGGTAGGACAGTCGAATTTGGCCTAGTAAGTATGTATATTGTTAACATGAGTACATGAGTACATAATGACAAATGATCTTTACACAAAGCGTGTGTTAGATTTTTGAAGTATTTTTTTTTCTTTAGTGTCGTTGTGAACTTTTTTTCGGATAGGTAAAAAATTATAAACTCGCGTCAGGACCTCGCGTTAGGACACGTGACCTGATCGAAAATTCGTAAGACGTAGGAAGAGTAGACCAAATTCACAACGTTAATGTTCAAGTTTTCATTTCTGCCGGCACTCCCGGAGTGTTGTTTTTTTTTTAACTAATCAAAGCGAATGTCTTCATTTCAGCTTGGGCAAAATGCTTCCGTATGTCTGGCGGATGTCCGGATGTATGTTTGGCGTTATTACATACATATACCTATTTATTATGTATTAGTAGTATTATATTATATATATAATTTAATAAATCACCATACACGCCGTACACGCCGTATCACGTTAATTGTTTCTCCATCAGAAGGTTGTCTGGAAGAGATCGCTCTTAGCGATAAGACCGCCTATTGTTACACTTGTTTTATTTATTGTATTGTACGGTTTCTTTATTATGGTGTTCAATAAAGTGTTTTCTATTCTATTCTATGTTCTCCTCTACAGGTTGCATTTCTCAACCTATTCTTATGATCATTGACATAGTGACATCGCGTAAGACACGTTAAGTTTCAGTTTTCAAACATAATAAAAGAGCATTTTACTCATCCTAAAATCTTGTCTAACTGTGTGTCTAATTTGTGGTTTAGGCCTGAAGTCCAAAGGTTAGGATGTGGGGGTTATTTTACCCCGAGCATTTAACTAAGTACGGTTTAACCTCAAAGTCGTTCGGAAACATTTATATAATTGAGCAAATGTTTGGGCGAGAATTCGATTACATCCAATAAAATCACCCAAATACTTACACTAAAGAATAAATTATTAAATTCGGAGTCATCGCGTAACAAAACATAAATTAAAGAACGTTCACAAAACGAAAAACTAACCATTTCAAAAAGCCGTGCTAGCCATTCTTAACCGACTTCAAAAAAAGGAGGAGGTTTCTCTCGCGGATAACTTCGTCGTTTATGAATCGATTTTGTTGGAAAGGAGATATCCCAAGTGTGGTACCATGGTAATTTTATCGAGGTCGGATAAGTATCTCCAGAGATGTTGAGATAAACACCTCAAAATTGGTACTGAAAATGAATAGCGCGGCATTGAAGTCGGTCCTTTTTTAGTTTTTAAACGATATTATAAAGGTTATCACTACTAAGTTTGAGGTGTTTATCTCCATATTACTGGAGATACATATCAGATCTCGATAAAATTACAATGGAACCAAATGGGAAGCATATTCTCTCGAACACAATAAGAAATTTAAAAATCGGTTAATAAATGACGGAGTTCTGAGGTCCTCCTCCTTTTTTGTGAAGTCTGTTAAAAACAGATGAATTTAAAACCTCCTCTTTCGCAGTCGGATGAATAATAATAATTTGATACAGCCTGGAGCTCGTCACAAGGTCGTCTCAAACATTCTTATTCCAGTATTACTGTAGGGTATATACTCAGAGTAACAATTACAACTTTAGTTGTTACCCTGAGGGTGTATAGTATTCAGATTGTAGAGTTAGATTCAGTATTATTTATGTAAATAATTACCACATTTTATATTGCCGAAAATATGACCAATCTCACAACATTGCAATATTATTTCAATAACAAATACACTGTTTTATTCTGTGGCAGCAGTCTCATATCGGAACTGGGGCCGCGCTGCCAACCAACTGGCAACTAATAAAACGGCATGTTGTCGGAATTACTCGGGAAACCTTGTGTGGGAACTTTCCTTGCGGGGTAGGTTTACTATTTTTGTGCCGCGGCCAACGTCGAAACTGTAATCAAAGTAAGTGAAACTTTTTGTGATTCATGACGTGGCAAAGGACGAAGGGTTAACGTAACTTGTATAAACAAGAGCAATACTTAATATAGATAGATAGTGTCAAAACATGACTAGACATTATATGAGGATGATAGCGTTGTTATGAACAGCGCAGAATTATTTGTAATAAAATACCTACTATTTTAGATTATAACCCAGATGTTTTATAGAATAGAATAGTTCTTTATTGTTTCACTGTGTAGATACATAAATTTTATATTATATTTGATATGGTTTTGAACACTATCTCGCCTGGTGGAAAGCGATGATGTGGTCGAAGATGGTTAACACGCTAGGTCTTGAATACTCTGACTCTCAAGGGCTGTGTGCTACCGAAACACCGTAAGGTCATACACCTTACGGTGTTCCGGCAGCACACAGCCCGCAGCACCACTGGTGGTGGTAAGCCACAGGCGGAACATCGATATAATATTTTTGTTTTTTTTTTATACTTTATGGGCTAGCCATATACCACTATCTCACCTGTTAGTAAGTGAAGTTGCGGTCGAAGATGGTAAGCACGCTAGGCCTAGAATGGGAACTGGCTCTCAAGGATAGCTGCCGGAACACATAAGTTGTTTGGTGACAGATTTTCTAACTTGAGGGTGGTTGGAGATGGCCAGGCGGACACTAGATAGTGTCCTACCACCATGCGGGGGCTGTTGGTTTTTTAACGATGTTTTCCTTCACCGGAGGGCCAATGTGAGAAGCGCACATACATTTTTCGATAGAAAAATCTATTGGTGCACGGTGGTTTGAACTCGGTACCACGGCATCAATGCCGACCGTTCTCCCGATTACGCCACCGGGCCCTCAAATGTTACTTGTAGATAAATATGTTACTTGTAGACGAACACCCGTGGATTTGAACCGCTGACCTCTCGCTCGGAAGGCAAGCCATCTATACTATCCTTTACGCCAACGCAGCTCTCACCTTCACAGATAAAAGGCTCGACCTATTTGGGTGATTTTTTACACAGAGTAGTGATATAGTGTGTGTAACAGTGGGGCGTTACAAGTGTTTTTATAAAGCTTAAGTTTTCCTCTTGTTCTCAAAGAAACTTTGGCTAGTATATAAAATAATAGGTAGTCACTAAGAGCAAACCAACGTTACGCGATGAACGAACTTCTCAGTACGATGTTTATTACAAAGCTACTGTGTACTTGCTACTACGCCCTATGATTTTTACATTGAGATTACTCGTGAGAAATAAGTTAACTACGAATAATTAAAAAAAAACTGTCGGATAGAGAACCTCCTCCTTTTTGTGAAGTCGGTTAAAAAAGTATCATGAGTGAAGTGAGCAGGTGAGAACCACGGAAAAGGATACTTTTCTAACCAAGTTTCATCGAAATCTATTATAAGCTACATCACAGAATAAATAATAGAACAAGGCTACATTGATAATGACCCATAATAAAATCAAAATATGGCAGCCATCTTTACCCATAAAGCTGCGTTTACGCTAAGCGAGCCGAGCATGAGCCGAGCACGAGCGGAGCCGTTCTCGGCTTCGTCGTTCGCGGCGTCAAGTGTGGACGTACAACGAACCTACAACGATCACTGTCCTCGAACGTAATTTTTACCCTTTGTGTTCGTCAAAAAACCGACAGTAGGCGGAGCACAGTCGAGCACGAACCGAACGCTCGAAGCGCGCTCGTTCGAGGTTTGTAAGTCGGTCCACACTAGTCGAATTGTGTTCGGTTCGTGCTCCGCTCGTGCTCGGCTCGTGATAGGGCTCGCCTAGCGTAGACGCAGCTTAAGAGTGTTATAAAGATGTGAAGGCTATTAGATAGTGGTCAGTCCTAGTGGCAGGCTTTGGACACTAGTATTTTTGTCGGAAACAGTACATTGGTTTTGTTCACAGTTGATACATAAAAATCACAGTGCGTGCTTAGAATAATTACTAAGGTCATTTGTCCAGCGCCATATCTCACTACAGTCAGCTACTTCCATACAAGCCATAGAGCGCATCCTCGCAAACTAAATAAATAAATGTGTCAAGTGCTTGCTAGCTGTGCCCCGCGGTTTTACCTGCGTAGACATCGTTCCCGTGGAAATATCGGGATAAAAAGTACCTTTTGTGTTATTCCAGGATCTAGGCTATCTACATTCCAAATTTCAGCTTAATCGGTTCAGTAGCTTAGGCGTAAAAGAGTAATAAACATCCATCCATACATCTATACACACAAACTTTCACATTTATAATATCAGTTAGGACTATAATTGCATATCTAAGCATATCTAAGAGAAATTATAATTTTTAATAGAGAAAAGCCAATCTACACTGTTCGTATAGCAAATAAGTGTATCTGCAAACAAGTAAACATTAATTACACAATTTGTGAGTTAAATATATAATCTTAGTCCCATTCACAACACGTAGTCCTAATAAATGTTTGTAATAGTAATTCCACAGATTAATTTACCAGTTACTGCGCAAGTAATATTAATAATGCTGGACCACAGAATACTTAATAGTACTACGCTGGACTGACTATCTCTATTCCAGACACGCGTTTTCGTTTCAGTTGAAAAATTGAAATTGAAAGTATATTCACTCGACAAAGAAATGTAATTAATATTACTTTGTGAGAGCATATTGTTGTTTTTATAACCTACTAAAATACAAATAAGTATTAAAGTATATTGGTTAAACACCCGTGGTTATTTTAAAGAGTTCTGTAGACAAAAGACATGGTTATTAAAAATCACTTACAATTTTATTAATCTAATACTATAAGAATCTTTGTCCTGACATACTGACTGACTGACTCACTGACAGACAACGCACAGCCTAAACCGCTGGTCGTAAAGACTTGAAATTTTGAGGGTATATTTGTCTTAGTACGTAGGGGTGTACTAAGAAAGGATTTTTCAAAATTCACCCCTTAAGGGGATGAAATAGGGGTTCAAAGTTTGTATGGAGAAACAAGATTAGATAGTCTTTTCTATCCGAAACTTCGCACAAGTGCTTCAGTACAAAAATAAGAAAATACGTGTTTCAGGTTTTTTTGAAATTCCACCCCTAAAAGGGTGAAATGGGGTAACAAAGTCTGAAAATAAGTATTGTTTCGGATTGCGCTGAAATTTGGCATGCAGATAATTATTACAACGTTAGTTACCTTTGAAAAAGGATTTTTCAAATTTCACCCCTGAAGAAGATGAAACGGGGGTTCAAAGTTTCTATGGAGAAACATTATTAGATAGTCTTTTACTATTCGAAATTTCACACAAGTGCTTCAGGCCATAAAGAAGTAAACACGTGTTTTAGGTTTTTTCGAAATTCCACCCCTAAGAGGCTGAAATGGGGTAACAAAGTGTGAAAATGAATATTGTTTCGGATTGCGCTGAAATTTGGCATACAGGTGGTTATTATGACGTTTGTATCAGCTAAGAAAGGATTTTCTAAAATTCACCCCTTAAAGGAATGAAACGGGGTTTCAAAGTTTCTATGGAGAAACAACATTAGATAGTATTTTCTATTCGAAACTTCACACAAGTGCTTCAGGATATAAATAAGTCAACACGTGTTTAAAGTTTTTTCGAAATTCCACCCCTAAGAGGGCGAAATGGGGTAACAAAGTCTGAAAAGCAATATTGTTTCGGATTGCGCTAAAATTTGGCATACAGGTGGTTATGACGTTGGTATCCGCTAAGAAATGATTTTTTTAATGTGCACTCCTTAAGGGGGTGAAACGGGGGTTTAAAGTTTGAGAAACGACATTAATTACGAAACTGTACATAAGTATTTCTGAAAATAAATATATACAGCTTCAGGATTTTTTAAAATTTTACCCCTAATTCCCTTAGTCACGCGATAACTTGAAAATGGGTGGACCACATTGGCTAATACTTTTTGATTTTGGTTGAAAAAAAAAACGAAGTAAACGAAATGACGCGGGCGATGCCGTGTGACACTTCTGTCTGTGACTTATAGACAACGCACAGCCTAAACCACTGGTCGTAGAGACTTGAAATTTAGAGGGTATATTTGTCTTAGTACGAGGAGTGTACTAAGAACGGATTTTTGGAAATTCTAGCGCGAAGAGGGTTAAATGAATTAAAAACGTTTGTAGGAAAGTTCATTGTTTTTGATCATAAAGCGATAAGAATTGGTGTTTAAGTAGGTCATCAAATACTATAAGAATCTTTGTCCTGACATACTGACTGACTGACAATGCACAGCCTAAACCGCTGGTCGTAGTGACTTGAAATTTGGAGGGTATATTTGTCTTAGTACGAAAGGGTGTATTAAGAAAGGATTTCCAAAATTCATCCCTAAAGAGGATGAAATGGGGGTTCAAAGTTTGTATGGAGAAACAAGATTAGATAGTCTTTTCTGTCAGAAGCTTCACAAAAGTGCTTCATTAAAAAAATAAGTAAATATATCAGGTTGTTTTGAAATTCCACCCCTAAGAGGCTGAAATGGGGTAACAAATTGTGAAAATTAATATTGTTTCGATTTGCGCTGAAATTTGGCATGCAGATAGTTATTACGACGTTGGTTACCTCTGAGAAAGGATGTTTCAAAATTCATCCCTGAAAGGGATGAAACGGGGGTTCAAAGTTTGTATGGAGATAAAAGATTAGATAGTCTTTTATATTCGAAACTTAACACAAGTACCTAAGTTAGTAAATATGTGTTTCAGGCTCTTTCGAAATTCCACCGCTAAAAGAGTGAAGTGGGGAAACAAAGTCTGAAATCAATATTGTTTCACATTGCGCTGAAATTTGGCATGCTGTTAGTTATTTTGACTAAGGTGTCCGCTAAGAAAAAAATTTTCAAAATTCACTCTTTAAGGGGATGAAGCGGGGGTTCAAAGTATGGATAGTCATTTTATTCGATATTCCGCACAACTACTTCTGTAAATAAATAAGTAAATACGAGTTTCAGACTTTTTCAAAATGCCACCCTAAGAGGATAAACTGGGGTAACAAAGTAAAAAAATCTATGAGATAGTTATTATGACGTAGGCATCCGCTCAGAAAGCATTTTCTGAAAATTCCTCCCGGATACGGAACGGGGATTCAAAGTTGCTATGGCGAACCAAGATGAGATAAAGTACGTGTTGTAGGCTTTTTCGTAATGGGGTAGGTAACAAAGTCTGAAAATTTGGGTTTTTCGGGTTTTTATAAATATGAATCCCGAATTGCCTTAGTCACGCGATAACATGAAAACGAGTGAACCGATTTGGCATATTCTTATGTGATGTCTTTAATGATAGAATCGTTTTTACAAAAGTAAAGTTTTAAGTAAATACAAGAAGTTTTTAACGCGGGCGAAGCCGCGGGACACTTCTAGTATGATATAAATGAATATGAAATGATGAATATGATAGTCAGTTTGTTTTCTATAATATATCTGATAGGCTACAGTTTGTGGACAAGAAAGTGGCACCTGATGATAAGCGATAATGAGGTCAAAAGTGGCGTAACGTGTTCACCGCTAGAAGGAAACCATACTAACCATTTTTAGGGTTCCGTAGCCAAATGGCAAAAAACGGAACCCTTGTAGATTCGTCATGTCTGTCTGCCTGTCCGTCCGTATGTCACAGCCATTTTATTCCGATACTGTTAGGACTACAGAATTGAAATTTTGTAGGTAGATGTATTCTGTGAAGCGCTTTCCGATTTTTATACAAAAATAAATAATATAAAAGTTTAAGGGGGGGCCATCAATACATGAAACTGAAACAAAAAAAAAATCTTCAAACCTATACGTGTCTATGAATTGGTCTTTAAAAATGTCATTGAGGTTCCTAAAATAATTTTTTCTCAAAGTCAATCATTGGAAAGATAGGCGCGTCTAAAGTGGTAAAATGTGTGTCCTGTGTGTATATACTGTAGATCTCAATAAAAACTAACATCAAAAATTGGTTTGAATGAGATACAGTCAGCAGTTTTTGAGACCGCAAAGATAACTTTGTTTTTCATACAAACACTATAAAAACAATGTTAATTTTTAAATTGCGAAAAATCATAGTTATAGAATACTTAACTGTGTTACGGAACCCTACGAGTGCGAGTCCGACTTGCACTTGGCCAGTTTATTTTTTTAGGTAGGTAATAAAAAAAATGGACTGATTTGATCGACTAGTGAAATATATGGATCTCTTTGTTTCGCATAATTTTTTATTCCTTATTTACTTGGCATAACGGGTTACACATAATAGTACTATCGCATAATTCTTTTGGCATATTGTATAAACAAGCATAACTTTCATTTAGGCTATATTGTTTCCGCCTAATTTTGATTCGCATAAACTTATAGGGCATATTTTTTATTGGCCTAATAGTTTTAAACATAATAAATGAAGTCATAATTGAATATATACACATATTATATGCTGAATTATTCCAATTAAAATAAACAAAGGTTACTTAATTACACATTCATTAATTTCTAAAGAAATGACTACATTGTAAAAGTACATAAAATAAATAATTTAACACTTCCAAAGTCAGAATTAAGGTTTCAAACAGTACGTGTCATGTTTAGTTGAGAGTTGTTTGGCTCAAAAAAGAAAGTACGTGGTTGTCGTCGTCTGAGCCTCGCAATTTCGTCTGCGTTCAAAAGTATTATATATCCTATTCGATTATATGAGGTATACCACAGCTATATTTAAACAAAATCGGGCTACCAGCTAGATTAGTCATGAAGAGATAAAGAAATACGTACTATTTAATAATAATGCTAATAATATTACAAAAAAAATAATGCCTAAACAATTGTGCCGAATTATTGTGCGTTTATAATATTATTCTTTAGAATATTATGCCACAAATGCTTATGCTAACAGTGATTATGTCAAGAAAAATATGCCTAATTACTTTATGCCAAAACTATTGTATGCTTAAATATACTTAGGAGAAACAACATTATGCTAAAGTATATTATGACAAAAAATGTTATGCTAAACAATAGGGAACCTAAAATATAAGTCTAATCTCCTTCGTTTCACGAATACGAAGCGGAGCGTAACTCAGTTTTAGCATGATGAAATCCGTCTCCAGATCAGACCTTGCAAATGTCAAACATAATTAGCTATTTACATACATAAACAGCTGGGAATGCGCGTGCTAATTTTGTCGTTCGACATAAAATTAAAATAACCTCAATTACGATTTCAAATGTATTAATATGATAGTTATATGATGGACGATCCTTAGGCGAAAATTGAAATAAGGCGTATATGACAATATTGAGATTTTCTCTAGACAAAAATATTTAACTCAAACATTGTCTTAATATTGTTGTAACCTATTGGAAAGTTACTAAATATAGATACGTTAAAAAACCCTCCGATAAATATAATAAATACACACTAATAATTACGATAGTTTAAAAACTACAACAACCGACTTCCATGCCCCGCAAGTCAATTTCAGTAGCAAGTTTCAGACGTTTATCGTCATATCTCTGGAGATACTTATCAGATATCGATGAAATTACAATGGGACCACCTCGGAAACGTACCCTACCGATTCAAAAATAAACATACGAATCATTTCTCAATTGACGGAGTAAAAAAAAATAATAGATTTTAACTGAACCTGCCAAATGACTTAAATCTGACGCTAAATTAACTTTTAATAAAAATTACATTAAAAGTTTACCAAATTAACAACTCTAAGGAATAAATAAGTACTTCTTCGTAGTTTGCGTTCAAGTCACGTTTTCCATTGTTTTGGTGACAAATTATCCCTATTTTTAATAAATTTGCGGCTAAACAACTCTAAATTACCTTCCAAAATGAAAAAAGTTGCAGAATTATGAAATCTTAATTGAACAAGTTTGTTTTTACAAGCTTTTATTTAAATTGCCGTGTTAGATAGATAGATAAACTCTTTATTGACCACTTATAAAAAATAGAAACACATTAAAACTAAACAATTTAAATCTAATAGCGTCAATTGGCGGTCTTATCGCTTTAAGCGATCTCTTCCAGACAACCATGCAAGGAAAGGATTACAATCATGAAGGCGGTGGTTTATAAAAGGTGTGAATAAAATAAAAACCTATCACTACCAAGTATAATAATAATAAATTATAACAAATTGTAAACAAAATACACTATAATAAATACCCTAAAATAAATGCATAATATATACACATATAATACACACATATACTTAATAAATACTTAAATATTACAAAATATAAAACAATAATACCAAAGGAAACAGATAGTTTTAAAAGTAGCTAAGACGAAAGGTAGTAGGCCTTGACACGGCTTTTAAAAGTATCTATGGTTTGAGAGCGTCTAATTTCTACAGGTAAAGAATTCCATAGCACAACGGCTTTAAAATGAAAGGAGTTTCCGTAGAAAGTAGTATTATGTGAAGGAATTTTTAATCTTAAGTTCTCTGATGACCTAAGTGAAGGACGAAGTGGGTGGGACAAGTAAAGATATTGAAAGCTTTCTTGAAGATAGTGGGGAGACGAAGGATTGAAGAGTATGGAATAAAGAAGTGAAAGGATATGAGCATCCCGGCGACGGCGAATAGGTAGCCACTCGAGCTTAGAATCCATGTTTGTGTAGGTCAAATCTTGGAAGCTAAATTAGAAGTTCAGCGCAGTGGTATATACCACTATACAATATGGCTATGCTTATATAAGCATAGCCATATTGTAGCATTGATCACTGAAGATACGCAAGTATACCAAATTTGAGTCTAACCGAACGTCAGGAAGTGGTTCTAACCAATAATTAAAACAACTTCCTCCTTCAGTGATGAATGTTATAATATGGCTGAGCTGATCTGATGATTGAACCGGACTGTAGGGACTGAAACTATAATGGCAAATGGTAGTACAGTCTTTAGGCTAGTTTGTATTGTTATCGTTAGTACTTTTCATTACACATGATAACGTCTTAACAAAAATCTTGTGCTTGATAAAAATTTTACTTTTAGTTTATGATGGTTTCTTTTCAGCAAAAAATATCTAAGTGTCAGGTCTACACCTAGTGATCATTTGTCTTACACCCCCTCTAGTAAATGGTTCGACAAGTCATTGTTTTAAATTGGAAAATAGCACAAATAGATTGATGAGTATATGAAACTTGAGTTTGTTTTATCGAGCTATGTCTGTACATTGAAATATTTGTGATATGTATATAGAGTTATTTATTTAAGCTGAGATACGAGGGTTATGTGAGACTTAACATAAAGATGTCGCAGAGGTTACCTTGAGTGGGGACACAGGGCAATGCCATAAAAATTCGAGCAATTTAGGCTTGCCGCAGATATATCGGCACGTAATCGCCTCGCCTCGGTACAAGAGCGGTCAACTCGCCCTGGCCACGCTTACGGCCCGTCGTCCACGCGACGGGTAAAGAGCTGTACACACCTATTTTGCGGGCTATTAACTAAAGCCTATTCTTACGACATTGACATCATGTTAAGTTGGGAAATACGCTGCCATTTCCCGAGGTAACTTACCGAAAGCGCGGCGTCAGCTAGCAGTGGCTATTTTCCGGCGCTGTTAATCCGCTACGATGACGTTCCGGTTTCTTTACGTATAGTGTCTAATTAGTGTCTAATATATGCAGGAACCAACGTTTAACATCATGAAGGCATCTTGCATGGCCTGTTGCTTATTCTATCTTAAAAATAATTAAATCCAAGTTTTCATTAAAATTTTGGTACTACAAAAATTATTAATAGACAAATTTATTTATGGCTAATTCACTACTCCGTGTATCTACACCAGAAGCCTCAAAAGGGTGACCTTTCACATTGAACATGTTTACTAGTTAATAACAAAATACACAAAGGGAATGTACTATCATTACAGTGTTTGTCTCTTATGATATTTGTTTGTTGGTGATCACGAAAGTGTCGTGGATGGAGTTTTTATGACGTCATAAAGGTTTCATTGGCTTCCGTGACGTAGTTCAGAACTTCGTGCCAAGTCACTTATGAGGTAGTGACGTCATGAACAATTAAACGATAAAATTTATGGCTTTTTTCCTTGTAATTTTATTTTCAAAAGTGGTTTGCTCTCTCGCTAGATTTATTTACTTGTTTTTATAACGTACCGTATTATTACCGCTTTATTACTTTATTATCTACTATCGACATCTAGCGTTAAGGTTTGGTAGCGTTTTCTCACGTTTTACTATGCCATTTTTAAGGTTTCGTACCCAAAGAACGTAGTATTATTATCTTTTCTATGCCCAAAGTGTACCAAAGGAACCCTATTACTGAGACTTCACTGTCCGTCCGTCTGTCTACATTTCACAAGGCTATATCTCCTTAACCGCTATAAGTAGGTAATAGAAATTTTCACGAAGGATGTATTAGTTACTATGGGGGATTTCACAGCAAATAATAAAAACAAAATAAAATTAATACAGGGTATATAAGAAACGTGTTTTTTCAGACGTTTCATTCTCGATCTTACAAAGCTTAGTAGATAGAACCTTGACATTTGCTCATGTGTGTACAATGGTTGCTGCTATAATATCAAATAATAACAAAAAAAACATACAGACGAATTGAAAACCTCCTCCTTTTTTGTGAAGACGGTTAAAAACTAAATTGAATTAAAAATTAAAGGAGGTCCCCATACAAAAAACTTATTTTTCCATCAAATTATATTCAATCGCGACTCGCATTTGGCCAGTTTATGTAATCAATAAAAGCGTAATTAGATTAAAAACTTTCATTTTCATTCGTTCAGTCAGTCTTTTCACTAAGGGAGCTCCCTGATCGAAGCTCACTAGCGTGAGTGCCTAGTGTGAGTTTCTTTAGATTTATGGTGAGTGCCTAATGTGAGTTTCTCTAGCTTTATTTCCTCACTCGAACACGTTAAAGAAAACGCAGATTTATATAGAAATTACAATGTTACCTTTAATTATGCACACTAGATTGCGCTTTTTCATTCCATACAAATCTGCGATTACTGTAACGTGATCGAGTTAGTGAACTAATCTATAATACTCGCACTAGGCATGCGACCTCCCATCAGACCTTCGGTACCGCGTTTCGCGTACTTTCAGTAAAAGTAAAAGTTGTAAAATTAATGTACCTACTTATGGTAAACATTGATTTACGTGATATTTCCTCGTAGCACTTGTATAATATTTGTTACTTAGGTAGCGTTATCTCGTAGCAACTCTACGTGAGTAAATACCGTAGCAGCTACATTTGCTACGTGACCCCAGATTAATTGCTACGATGTCTCTGTGAGTGATATAATTAATATATATTTATATAGGTATATTATAATATACACATCTTGCACGTGCTTTGTATTTAATTATCAATGTGTTTAATGAATACGTTTGTTATATTATTGGGTCACTTATTTAATAAGAGAACACATGCTAGGTAGTAGGAGCATTATTTTAATGTTCCGCCTGACTTGCTACCAAAAGGTACAGGAACCACCAGAGACAGGAAGGAACAATTCTATAAAGTAGAAAATCTGCCGCCACGCGGTTTACCGGTAGCATATCCCTTATAGGTCAACCATTCAAGGCGTAGCGTATTCACCACACTCAACCACATTATAGCATAATTAGCAAGATATAGTGGTAAAAGGCTAACCTAACAGACATTTAAAAAAAATAACCAGAGTTATGGTGTTTTTATCTATGCTTCCTACAGTGTACTTCCAGCTAAAAATCCCAGTTTAAAAAACTAAAATTAAACAATGGTATCAAAACAAAGCCCTAGGAATTTTCCATCGCGGTGCCATAAGAAGATTTAATCACTACTTGTGTTTTGGCACAAAAGGTATCCATGATGAATTGATGACGCATCATGGGACACCCAACAGTACTTATAATAGTAGTAGATCTTTTTAGTTCAAATAGGCTCATCTATAAGTTAAACCAGAGGTTCTTATACTTTTTTGGAGACGCAACCCTTTTGGAAAAACAAATATCTGACTCCCCGATTTAGGGCTCCCCTAAAATAAATCAAAACCCAGTTTTTAATTAGGTGCTTTACTTTTTATTTCTGATACTGTTTTACCTGTCATTGCCTTGGCTCCATCTGTACAAATGACGATGCAATTATTTCAATTTAGATTGTTTTCGTCAAAAAATAAGTCGTTTTTAGGATTCCGTACCTCAAAAGGTAAAAAAGGAACCCTTATAAGATCACTTTCTTGTCCGTCTATCCGTCTGTCTGTCCGTCTGTCTGTATGTGTGTCTGTCTGTCTGTCGTGTTATAAGACCTTGCTTTTCACCAAAATTGACAATTCTAGGTCAACCGGAAGTACCCTATAGGTTTTTGGGTCGAAAACCTATAGGGTACTTCCCGTCATTAAATCATTAAATTTGGCAAGAAGCAAGATCTTACAACACAAATAAAGGAAAAATTCCAAAAATACAAAAAGTTGAAAATTAAAGGGTGTCCCCATACATACATTGTTAACGCAAATTAAGATAGGCCTTTGAGTTATATGAGCGCTCATACAATTTAGGGGTCTAGCATAATTTACCACCAACGTTGGTACGGAAACCTCGGTGGGTGAGTCTAACTCGATTTGACCGGTTTTTATTTTATATTGTGTAGGCTAGCGTTTGGCCACCATCTCACCTGTTAGCATGTAATGATGCGGTGAAGAGAAAATGATGGCAAATGATTAAGTAAATTAATAGTTTGTCTTAGAAATTATATTAATGTAGTATTAGGAAATCCAAAGACAAAGAAGTCATTTAAACATTTCATCATAGTAGGTAGTATGTAATGTAATTTTTTCATTAATTTTAAATTCACATTAAATAAAACTTTAAAAAGTCTTAATATAGGATTCCATGCTGCGCGAACGATTTATACTGTTTACCAACTGCTGAATGAACGCTGTGTATCTATTTCTAAAAATGAAAGAAAAGAAGATTCAAAGCTATTGTAACAATGATCCCAAGATATGGTAATATAATACTACCACAAGTATGGCGCCTGTCCGGGTCATAAAATTATATGGCTTATAGTTTATAGTATCTGAATCTTCTGATCCATGGGCATAACCATTACTATCCGATATCCATTCGGTGGGCTCGAAATTATTGTTTATGTAAAGATAACACTAGACAAGGTCATAAGAGACTACTAACACAGAAAATAGAGAGTAAGAAGAAAGAAAGAAAGAAAGAAAATACATTTATTCGGCTAAACTAACTACACAGTCAAAAACAATATAAAACAAAAATAGATAGCGTTACATAAACAAAAAAAGAAAAATTAAAATAGAAACTAAAAAATAGATTTTTAACACAAGGTAGTTGTTGCTGAAAAGGCCTATCTCAGCACAAATGTTCAAGCAGCTAACCACCCGAACGCTGATTTTCGGATAGGCCTAGAGCGGGTGTTGGACTAACACAAAACAATTTCTAAAAAAGAAAACTTAAAATTGATAAAACTAAATTAAAAGGTATTCAATTAAACATAAATCTTACAGACAATACTTCATAAATACAAAGTTAATTATATTATTTATTATATTATATTTATAGAACACTGGACGGTACAGATTACACGGAAAGATAGAAAACATTGTTTTAGCAACTAAATCACAACATTTGTGGAATTAAATTAATTTAATAATAGTCTATGAGCTCAAATAGGTACAAAAATACTATGACTTGCAACTGTTTGTTTTTTATTCAAGGTTGGTGAACTAAGACACATAATAGAAACATAGGTATTTGGTGTACAATGGGTATGCGATAAGCTGTTTTGGGTAATGTAAGTAAGAGAGTAGATGTGTTAATAGGTAATTAGTTACTGATTGACTGAGTACGTTCTGTGCTGATTGTTTCAACGATTGTAAGTTAAAAATTTGTTATGCTTGTACTGTGTCGATAAGCTAAAATATAAAATGAACTTATCACACTATCTTATAGTACCAAAAACTAAGACAAGTCGTTCTTATTAAATTTTCAACCGATTTCAAAAAAAGGAGGAGGTTTCTCAATTCGACTGTATATACTTTATTATTATAATATCTATTTTTATGTGTGTTCGCGGATAACTTCGTTGTTTATTAATGTTTATAAACCGATTTTGATGATTCTTTATTTGTTGGAAAGAAGATATCCCAAGAGTAGTACCATAGTAGTTTCATTGAGATCTGATAAGTATCTCCAGAGGTATGTCGATAAACGTCTCAAACTTGCAACTGAAACTGACGCGCGCGGCATTGTAGTCGGTCGTTTTAGTTTTTAAACTGTCTTATCTTTAACTGGGCCATAAAGCCGTCCATAAGTCAATATCAACAGAAATCAGTTATCATAAAACAAGAAAATAAATAATTTAACATAACGTAACAGTCGGTGACAGCCAATTATTAGGTTTCAGAAACCTTCAATAAAATACTGGTTTATTTTTATTGGCTAGCTGACCCAACCGCAGTTTCGGTAGTGTGAACGACCGAGATAAGCATGTCCATATTCTTTATACCATAAATCACACACATCGATTTATGAGTGAAAGAAGGACGAAACAAGTCTTCTTTCATTTTGAGTACATAAATATTTTTTTCTTGGTACTAATATTAAAGTGTCTCATATTTTGTGAGAGAGATGACTGAAAGTGAGCTTTGTCCTTTTCAATTTTATTTTATTTTATTTGAAAAGTTGTTGTTTACAACTTTTAATACTATTTATTTGTTTATTTCCTTTGTTTGACTATTGTAATATAATTTAATTTTTATAATTCCGATATTGGTGACATTCTTGACTGACTTATTTTTATTATGATTTAAAACGTCTATTATTATTTAGCTGTATTACTCCTTGATTTTAGTACCGGTAAAAAAATTTATAAATAAATAAATTGAAAAATTGGATAAGACATGTTTGGTGTGAAGGCTAAAGGCCATTTTCACCACTTCTTCAAAAAATTGGTTTCTGGAAAGTATTAACTTTAAATAGTCATAGTTTCAGCGTAAAAACATGGCTGTTTTAGATGCTTACAACTTTGAAGTTATTAAAACAACTGAAAAAAGTAAGACATTTAATCCTAGAAAATAATGTGATGATTACATGAAAGAAAGAATCATCGAAATCGGACAATATTGAGAGATAGGAAAAAGCTTTTTCTATTTGTATGGACACGCACGCACTCTATAGTCCTCTTAAAGTTACACTTACTAGTTGCCAAAAATCTTATTTTTTTATGCGGAAATAGGTAGCGCATGACCACTATCTCGCCTAATGTTAAGTGATGATGCTATCGATGATATAGCGCGCTAACCCAAAATGTATCAAAGTTCTGGCTCAGCGACGTACTAATTCGCTGTTCTAGCTAGACTACAATTCCCTGGTAAATGTAATATAGCAATGTTTTAACAGCGGCTTGCTCTCATGTGTTTATACATGTGTAGCACTACATTCTAATCCATATAATATATTGGACTGTCGCCAAATCATAAATTATGAAGGATGTAGTACACATGACAGTAATGGAACATAAACAACAGTAATATCTAATGATTGAGTGGTAAGATCTTGCTGTACCATTTGTCTTCAGCTGTAAATGGCGGTTTATACTAAAGATCAATAATTAATTAAGATTGAATCGACTATCTCTAGATATCTATAGATCTGCATCTATGCAGTGATCAAAATCGCCGTCTGTCGTCTGTCTGTCATTAAATTAGTTACACGTAAATTAAAATTCAAAAGCTTCCTCCCATTCTTCTTTCATTCCAGCATCAGGTCATCGCAACCACTTCTAACAATATTTTTGAAGTAAGAGTATACCGAATTTCGAATAGATCAGAACTACAAAAGTTTATTTCATAGCGTCATCATCTAGACAAATGCTCATAGTCTTCAGACGGCTGAACGGATTTTATTAAATACTAGCAGCCCACCCCGGCTTCGCACGGGTAGAACATATATGCCTACATTTGCATCAGTTTGTTGCATAAAATATAAAATATTAATATATTTAACAATCATCGTCATAGTTCAACCAATTTACACAAAACCTTAACGAATTATGCACCTAAGACCTAAACCTTCCTCACACTGGCTGTTGGTGAAAACCGCATGATAATCCGTTCAGAAGCTATTGAGATTATTGCGAACAGACAGACAGACGCAGTGATGGACATTGTTTTATAATACTTACGTAGTCATATTGGACGGCCCGTTGGCGTAAAGGATAGTTACCCTGATTCTGACCCGAGGATCGTTGGTTCTAATCCTAACTATATACCTACCAATGAAAGTTTTATGTGCATTCATGAATCATCGATTTCGTGGGAATCTTTCGTGGAAATCTACCAATAATTAAGATAGTTTAAAAACTAAAACAACTGACTTCAATGCCCCGCGAGTCAATTTCAGTAGCAAGTTTGAGACGTTTATCGTCATATCTCTGAAGATACTTATCACATCTCAATGAAATTACAATGGGACTACCTCGAAAACGTAGCCTACCGATTACTAAAATTATCATTCGAATCGGTTCACAATTGACGGAGTAATCGCGTAACATACACACACAAATAAAAGAAAGAAAAAATAAACATACAGACGAATTGAGAACTTCCTTCTTATTGGTAGTCGGTTGAAAAGTAGCTTACCACCGAGGAGAACATCTGCCGCCGTAACCTTACGGCGTTTCCCGACGCAAAAAGTAGGGGTATTATTAGGGGTTTAACGTTTGTATCTGTGTGTCTGTCTGTAGCATCTTAGCACCCAAACGGATGAACCGATTTTGATTTAAAGTAGGGGTATCATACGTTTAACGTGTGTATCTTTGTATCTGTCTGTAGCATCGTAGCACCCAACCGGATGAACCGATTTTGATTTTATTATTGATAGTTTTTTTTTTATAGATGTCTTCATCGAGACTGTTCTTAGCTTTGATTCATGAAAATTCGTTCAATCGTTATAAAACTATGAGCTTTATCTATATCAACTTTCATAGGTCTGATCAATTCGAAAATCTTCTTCTTCAACGATATTGTAAGAACATGGAAGCATTGACTTTTTAATTGAATTAATAAGGGGAATTAAACATGTGTTTTAAGTGTGACGTTCGACGTCTAGATGAAAGCTGAATGGCTCAATACCTTTGTTTTTTTTTTTTGTAAATTCAAAGCGTTATGTTTCTGTTATATCTATATTTTTTGTTGAATATGATCTATTTAATGTTATTTGACGTGTGTAAGTGCTAATTTTTAATTTGCCCATATACTGAATAAATGCTTCGACTTTGACTTTGACTTTGACCTAATGCTGGGACATCTCCTGGACTCTACAGAATACTCAAATTCTCACCAACTTACAGCTCAGATTTTAAATGTCTTGTTTAGAGTCATTGGAATGCTTTTAAAGAAAATAAAAAGATCAGTCGGGGTGTTTTAAAATATTATATTATATATATAGATCATTATTATTTTATACAATAGATCATATTATTATACTATATTGACTTCAAATTGATTGTGATCGGTGGGGATCTACAGAAAAGCTAAGCTTATAATAATATTTTCGTTGTAACTATGACCTATTCTGTGGTTTCACTACAAATATTTTATTAATTTTGCGATGCGTGTATGTGAAATCCGTGATATCTTCAAAAGTTTTCATTTGAATTATATACTGTAAAGGACAATTTTAATTAATAATATGTGGCCAAGCTAATTAACGTAATTATTTGGATAAGGATTAATAATATATACTTGAAAATAGCCCTGGAAGTTATGTAATATTTATTAACAAAAAATTAAAGATTAAAATTGTTACTGTGAGTCAACCTTAAGAGATAGACATATGCTGTCGCGGACTTTTTGTAGGTCTTATTAAGTTGTACAACTCTTTGATAGAAAATATTCTTCCATCTGTTTTCAATTGAGCAGCGTTCGTAAGAAACGTGTTTTTTCGACCGTTTTTTTGTCGACTTATGTTGCAAATTAGGTCTCTACGAATGTACCTTTGATTTAAATGGGATAATATATAGCCTATTTTCAGTTTGAAAGTCCATTCTACATATTAGTGAAAGAATTTTTTAAATCGGTCCAGTAGTTTTTGAGCCAAATCATTACAAACATACAAAAATACAAAAATACAAATGTTCTCTCTTTATAATATTAGTATAGAAAGCTAAGAACACTCTCTATTACGACACAATATCAAACAAAAAAAAATCTAAATCAAAATCTACAATTGTATAATTTGTATATCTTCTTCTTCTTAATTATAATAATCAATTGCTGTTCGTTAGTCTCGCTAAAACTCGAGAACGACTGGGCCGATTTAGGTTTTAAAATATTTGTCGCAGTCTAGGAAAGGTTTAAACGGTGAGAAAATATGGAAAAATTGCGAGGAAGATAAAAATACAACAATTTCATTTTCCTATATAAACTGTTCTACCTACTTTCCTGTCAACCATTTGACGTTCGTCCCTTCGGTACGACAGGAAATTTGAGGCACGTATAAAATTATGAGTTTTGAATCGACAACATAATATATTACTCGGATTAACCCGTAGGTATTTAAATTTTAATATTTTGAATTTTGATGGTTATCATAGGTTGTCATTGTTGATTCATTCAGAATTTTTTATCATTGTATTGAGATATTTTAATGGTTGTCATTATGGCCGATGGCGCTTCCTTCCATACATGGGTTTTCGCTATTTGTGTATAAAAACCGATAAAAAAATAATAATAAAGGCGTTCCCCATACAACAAACGTGTGCGGGTCCGACTCGCACTTGGACAGTGTATTTCTATTCGCGGTACGAAGTTCGCCGGGTCTGTTGTATTTATTTATTGTTTCACAATTTTTTGGATAAAAATTGTCTGAAGTACTGAAACATGCACTGGGTTGCGGGTGCACGTAATAGTACGGTTGGCAACCCTACATTAATCAGGGGAATTAAACATGTGTTTTAAGTGTGACGTTCGACGTCTAGATGAAAGATGAATGGCTCAATACCTTTTTTTTTTTTTTGTAAATTCAAAGCAATAAGTTATGTTTCTGTTATAGCTATAATTATTTTTATTGAATATGATCTGTTTAATGTTATTTGACGTGTGTAAGTGCAAATTTTTAATTTGCCCATATCTCGGGCCCATATACTGAATAAATGCTTTGACTTTGACTTGACTTTGACTTTGACTTTGGTCAGCTAGTCAAATAACTTATTTATAGTCTTATTATTTATATGCGATGGTTAGGTTAGAATAATGATTACACCACTCTTTTAATGTACAGACATACATTATACACAAACACATTTAGGGCCAGTTTCACCAGTTCCTGATAATGCGTTAGATAGTTATCTCACAGATGCTGCCATATAAAAGCTGTCAAAAATCTATCAGATTTCTTCATATTAGCGCTATCTGAAACCAGTGAAACTGGCCCTTATACTTTTAATTTTAACATGCTAAATTGACTTTCAAGTTTGACATAATGAATAAACATCCGTAAAATGCTGACAAATCCTCAAGGTTGAGAAAAATTGAGTCGAGTCGAGCCTAAAAATATACGTATACAGTGTCAATGCTTTTACTGACCTACTACCACGATCGATTTACGATCAGTCGTATAATTTTAAAATACTTTTATATGTTATAAGTTACTAGCTGCATCCCGCGGCTACGCCCGCGTCAAAAAGTATTCTATGTGTTAATCCAGGTTAATAAGATCGTTAAAAAACTAAAATAACCGATTTCAAATGCCGTGCTATTAATTTTCAGTACCAAGTTTGAGATGTTTATCTCCATATCTCTGGAGATACCAATCAGATCTTGATGAAATTACTATGGTACCACTCTTGAGATATTTTCTTTCCTACAAAAAAAGAATCATCAAAATCGGTTCATAATCGACGAAGTTATCCGCAAACAAACATAAAATATATATATATAAACGGTCGAATTCAGTAACTTCCTATTTTGGAAGTCGGTTAAAAAGTATCTGTGGCCCTTGACTACGACTGTATGCCCAACGGGTCTTAGAGCCGCATGACTTGAGTTAATGCTTGGCGCTTGGTGACTGGAGCTGAAGAATCAGTTGATACTCCAGAGTTGAAAATTAGCTTGTCCCGAGTAGGTTGCCAGATAACGTCTAGTGTACGAATGACACCCTCCGCGTTTATGTATCGTCACGGCTTCAGTATTTGTATACCAAAATTCAACCAAATCCGTTCAGCCGTTATTTGCGAGAAAAAAAGAGTAACAAAATTCCATCCATCTATTATCACTAATCTAACATAAAATCAACTAGATGGCGCTGGAGTAGGTTGCACAGTTCTTGTAAAATATTGCCTAAATGTGATCCTACATCGCGCAAACGATATTTTCCGCGATATAATTTGTAGTAGGATAAGTTATAAGGTATTTAAGTAGGTAGGACTTGTGGTATAGGTGGGATAGTTGAAACAAACTTGTTAGTAAGCTGTAAATAAAACAAGAGGCTCAACAGCCTTGATCATCGCCACGTAAGTCGCCTGTTTCTCGGTTTTTAGGGTTCCGTACCCAAAGGGTAAAACGTGACCCTATTACTAAGAATCCGCTGTCCGTCTGTCTGTCTGTCTGTCTGTCTGTCTATCCGTCTGTCACCAGGCTGTAACTCATGAACCGTGATAGTTAGACAGTTGATATTTTCACAGATGATGATGTTTTCTTCGGCATTTCATGCCATCTATGAACGCTTAGTTAGGTAAACGTCCCATAGATGGCGTTATATTGAAATGTCGATCCCTAACTCCTTTGTTAGACGTTAGATGGCGTTATAAGAAATGTATGTATGTTATGAAAATGTTTTTATTGACATGTAGATACATTTTGCGTTATTACAGTTTAAACCTCAGATACCTACGCTAGGCTAAGAAAAACCTGTGTTATAGGCATCTGCGCTCCTCCATTAAATGACAAAATATTAGTATCTTAAATGAATTAGTACAATGTTTATGACAAAAATTAACGAGTAAAATACATAATAAGATAATTGTACAAAAAAAAAATTGACATAAGAATGAAAAAATAAATCATTATATACATTGTTATTATTATTATATTTACTAGGTTAAATATTCAACTACAAATGTGTGTGTGTGTGTGTGTGTGTGTGTGTGTGTGTGTGTGTGTGAGTACGTGTGTGAGTGAGATGCTTATTATTATGATTATTATTTAATTCATTATCGTTAGAAGATGTTCAGTCTCTGTAGAGAAAGCAATTTGTGAGTTATAGTTTTTTTTAATTTAAAATTATTCAAGTTTTTTAAAACGATATCTTTTGAAAGCTTGTTATAGACAAATCCAGCCAAAAAACAAGGAAATCTTTCACAAAAGGTAGTTCTAAATTTCGGTACTCGAAAAACTTTATAAGTGCGGCGCGTACTTTTCCATTTAGTTGTTTGACTTTGGGGTTGCTTCTTATGCTGTCTTAGAAGCATCCTTAGGATGAAAAGTTGACGAACAGACAGTACTCCTGCATCTGGATATAGCGTCTCGGTAGGATATCCAAATGGCAAAGAGTGCATAAGTTTAAGAACTGCGCGTTGAGCTCTCTCTAGAGGTAGTAAAGTGGTTTTAGCACATCCTCCCCAAGAATCTATGCAGTACATCAAGAGTGACTGACAGAAATCAAAATATATGGTTTTAATGACTTTGACGTCAGCTACATGCCGGATATTTTTAAAGAGAGCCATGAGTTTACGGATCTTTCTAGTTAATATTTGAATGTGTGACTTAAAGTTAAGAGTGCTGTCTAATGTAACACCAAGATATTTTATTGTATTGACTCTTTCAAGTGTTCGACATTTGCAAGTCTTTCTTAAACATTCAGTACTATTTTCATGAACGTAAATACTATAGTCAGCAGTAGATTGTTGAGTTCTTTGGAGAATAGAAAATGTAATGATTTTAGATTTTTCAGCGTTGAGACTAAGCAAATTGTGAGACAACCATGCTGATACTGTATCAAATCCATTCTGAGCATCTTGGAATACCTGGGCCCAACTCTCTCCTCGAAATACAAGGACCGAGTCATCCGCAAATGTAAAAATTTTGCCGTTAATTGGGGTGAAATTACAGAGTTCGTTAATATATATGAGAAAGAGGGTCGGTCCCAAAATGCTTCCCTGTGGCACGCCGTACGTCACAAGCTGTGGGTCACTTTCTACTCCAGTCATTTTCACACATTGGGTTCGATTAGAAAGGTAGCTGTTGAAAAGTTGTAGCTGGAGACCACGTATGCCCAAAGTTTCAAGTTTTTGGAGAAGCAAAGGCACTGATACGGTGTCGAATGCCTTTGCGAGATCGAGAAAGATCGCAAGACATACGTCACCAGAATCCAGAGCATTAACCACAAAATCGGTCAAATTAGTCACTGCATCTGCCGTAGATATATTCTTACGAAAGCCATACTGGTTGGTGGTACTTTTATTAATGATACGTTCAAGTATTTTCGACAATGAGGGTAATATAGATATAGGTCTATAATTATTTATATTGTCTTTGGATCCATTTTTAAAAATTGGCACAATTAAAGATTTTTTAAATACTGTAGGAAAACAACCAGTTGAAAGAGAAAGATTACAAATACAAGTTATTAGTCCAGCTAGAGTTGTCTTATTTTCTTTGACTATTTTCATAGAAATATTGTCGAAACCCACAGAGCAATTACTTCTAAGGGAGTTTATTATAGAAATAACTTCAGTTATATCAGTATACAGTAGGCTAAATGAGTGAATTGGTGGTAAAATCATTGGTGTCAATATTGAGGATTTATGATTTTGCAAAATTTTGTTTGCAAGATTAGCACCAAGTGTAACGAAAAAATCATTTGCTGCATTTGCTGAAAGTTTTGCTGCAAATGAAAAAAGCTGAAATAAAATGTTTATTAATTAATTAATTAATTAATGTTTAATGTTATTTTTTGCAGGCGAAAAATGATTGTGGTATTTTTTGCTCGATCTTATAAAATACTGTAGTGTGGTACGGAAACCTACTAGTGCGAGTCCGACTTGCACTTGGCCAGTTTATTTATCTCATTTATAATAGAGTGTGCCTCGAAACTGCGCGGTACATCCGTTCTTATACCTATTCAAAAACAGAAAAACACACTGAATTTTCGGTGTTTATTGTTGCCGATAGCTACAGGTGTTAAAATCATGTCATATCTAAGCAGTATTTTCTCCTTTCTAGCTAAGTTTTAGGAATTAAGTTTCAGTTTCAACAACCATAAGTTGAAAATGTTTTAAAATCTATGCTTAATTTAAGACCCATCACAAAAACTTTTCATTAAATATGTTCTAAAACTAATAATATAAGAAACTACTTTTTAAATATCTAATAGCAGGTACATTTATTATATTACAGTAAGTAAGTCTAGACTTCACAGAATAGATTATAGTTACTTTAGTCTCCGAGATATTGTCGTCGTTTTCTCAGAGTTATGCTAATTAAAGGTGGCTAATGAAGAAATAAGGACGCTTTAATTTAAAAGTTACCGAGGTCTTGCTACTGATTTAGTTCTCACTGTTTTTTTTAAAGCATCTAGTTACATGAAAAATAGAATAAACTTAAGTTCAAAATATTAAAGTAAGATAGGACTTCTGATAATTCGCCTGGGGTGGTACTACCACCACTTTGCTAAATAATTTATCCGTTAAATAGGAATACATTTCGTTTTCAATGGCAAAGTATCCAGTGAAATTACAGAGTATATTTATGACTCGAGGTAACAGGCGCAGTGTAGTGATTTACATAATATCGTTTAAAAACTAAAAAGAACCGACTTCAATGCCGCGCTATTCATTTTCAGTGCCAATTTTGAGGCGTTTATCTACATATCTCTGGAGATACTCATCAGACCTCAATAAAATTACCATGGTACCACACTTGGGATATCTCCTTTCCAACAAAACAAGAATAATCAAAATCGGTTCACAAACGACGAAGTTATCCGCGAACAAACATAAAAAAAAATATATATATATATATATACGGTCGAATTGAGAAAGCTCCTCCTTTTTTTGAAGTCGGTTAAAAATTCTGTCTGTCCAGAATTGTGTATGCCACTGTAACTCTAATAGGTAGATGTCATAGCTCACCATCAGGCAAGCGCCGTGCTTGTCCTGTTACCTTATAGAAAAAGTTTTAAAAATTTCAGAAAAAAATCCTTAGAATTTGAGGCAAATGTGTTAGGTTAGGTTAGGTTAGGTTAGGTTAGTTGCTTAATTGCGATATTTGGATTTGCCGAGCGCCTCATCTATCTACAGTCTACAACTTTATACGAGGATTACATCTTCACATATACAGGCTGATTCAGTACCGATGGATCAAACGAAGCAGGGTGATAGAGGACCTCACTGCGCATCTATTGAACCCCCATGTATGTTCTACCATTTTTAATAGTTTATGAACTTTTATGACATTTTTATGTTTTGCCATTCGCCGCTTTTGTTAACAAAAACAATTTTTTTTTTGCAAAACCCTTTACACTAGGGCGATTATTTTTTTTAGGTAAATAATAGTATTTACCTACGATTTAAAAAAAAATTACCTTCGATTAAAAATAAAAAGTAAAATTTTAATTTTTTTTTTTTTTTTAATTTTTAATAATATTACCATTTGTTAGGTTAGCTATACCTAACAAATGGTAATATTATTTTTTACTCAAATGGGCAAATTAGAAAAAATAATGTGAACTAATTTTGACTTCATCGCACCTTTTTAATATAAACCGCATAATATAAGTGAATAAAATTTACAAAGAGGTTATAGCTAGATAAATACTGAAGTTTTGAAATTGGTATGAAAAAAATATTATGTGATTTTTTTTGTATTGGCCTCACAAAATTTATGCAGTAGCATTGTTCAATGAGATATTTGTAACTTTTTCTATTTTTATGAAAGTATTTACTATTCGAGTAATATAATAATAATACTATTTGCTATGTCTATTATTTACCTATAGAAAAGAAAAAAATATTGCCCCAGCGTAAAGGGTTGAGCAGAAAAAACATTTTTTGTGAACCAAAGCGGTGAAAGGCCTAAACATTAAAAAAATGTCATATCTCATAAACTATCCAAAATGGTAGAACATACATGGGGGTTCAATAAATGCGCAGTGAGATCCTCTACCACCCTGCTTCGTTTGATCCATCGGTGCTGAATCACCATGTATATGTCGCATGCACATAGCTGAATTAGCCGTTCAATTAACAGCCTAGCCTCTTCTTAACTAAACAACGCCGTTCAACTAGATTCCTAAATGATAACCAGCCATTTGATCAAATAGCCAGGCAAATGACTTGGATCAGTGACGTTTCATTACTTGCCTAGCCATTTGATCAAACAGCTAGGCAAATGACTTGGATCGATCACGTTTCATTACTTGCCTAGCCTGTTCATTAGTCTGACACTATGAACAGTGACCACCGCGTGACGTGCACCGACGAGCGTAGCGAGGAGGGGAGCTGCGGCAGCGGCCACGCGTCACCAGAAATAATGTATATGCATATACATATACATATGCATTTGATCGGATCAGTTTTCGAGAAGAAAACAGGGGAATCCGAAATCTTATTTTAGTAAGTCCCGTCGGTACGATGAAATTTTGGATTGTGTTTAACAATTTACAAAAATATAAAGTGTGAAACACTTCAAAGAAACATAATATTTAATCTTATTTTAGTCAAAATTTTGTAGGTAAAATCGGTCTGAGTTGTTGTCCCTATCGCACTCTTGTCGGTTGTTTGGGCACTGCGCGACGCCAGTAGTTTCTTTAAAATATCTAATTTTCTAATTCCTCACACCCGCGTTCCCTCTTTTCAGTCAAGCGAAATCAAGTGTTATCTATACAAGGAACCGATCGCAGGATAATTGGCACTATCTGGCAAAACAGGCCTACAATGAGTATATTACAGCGATAATGTTCCAGTGTCGCGCGTGCTGAATAATTATAGCATTTTAGCAGAGAAATAGCACACTGTTTTTAACCAACTTCAAAAGCAGAAGGTTCTCAGTTCGAATGTATTATGTATTTTTTTGTGTTTGTTACATCAGAACTCCGTCGTATATTATTTCATTTGTTTTTTTGTATGAGAGAGAGTATACTTTTACTTCCCGCTTGGTCCCATTATAATTTCATCGAGATTTGATGTGTGAGATATGGAGATAAACACCTAAAACTTGGAACTGAAAATTACTAGCGCGGCATTTGAAGTCGGTTTTTTTTTCGTTTTATAAGTGATTTTAAACTACTTAGTTTTTAAACGATCTTTTTTATCATATAAGGTAACAGGACAAGCACGACGATCGCATGATGGTAAGCAGTGACGTCTACCTATTACAGATACAGCGGCATACAAAATTCTGGACTCCCAGACTTTTACATGTCACTGCACTGCGCCTGTTACCTTGAGACACAAGATGTTGAGTCTCACATGCCCTGTAATTTCACTGAACACCTTTTTAAATTAGACAATTATTCTTGTTACCTATATTATTTTTATATATATATATATATATTTATAAAATTCTTTCAACTGAAATGGTAGGTAGTATATTTTTTATTAGGAGATATATATATATATATAATATAATAATTATATATTAAATGTATATATACATATTATGTATATATTCTAAATACCACCCCAAGTGGTCTCATATAAATTAGTATACATATATTGTACTAGAAGTGCCCCGCGGCTTCGCCCGCGTTAAAAACGACTTTTATTTACTTAAAACTTTTCTTTTGTAAAAACTATTCTATCATTAAAGAAATCAAATAAGAATTAGCAATCGGTTCACCCGTTTTCATGTTATCGCGTGACTAAGGCAATTCGGGATTCATATTCATAAAACCCAAAAAACCGAAATTTTGAGACTTTGTTACCTACCCCATTTCCAAAAATCTTACAACACGTACTTTATCTCATCTTGTTTCGCCATACAAACTTTGAATCCCCGTTCCGTATCCGGGAGGAATTTTTAGAAAATGAGCGGATACCTACGTCATAATAACTATCTACATTCTAAATTTCAGCGCAGTCCGAAACAATATTGATTTTTAGACTTTGTTACCCCAGTTTATCCTCTTAGGGTGGCATTTTGTAAAGACTGAAACTCATATTTACTTTTTTATTTACAGAAGTACTTGTGTGAAATGTCGAATAAAATGACTACCCAAACTTTGAACCCCCGCTTCATCCCCATGAAGAGTGAATTTTTAAAAATTCTTTCTTAGCGGATACCTGAGACACGTATTTTCCTAATTTTTTTACTGGAGCACTTGTATGAAGTTTCTAATAGAAAATACTATCTAATCTTGTTTCTCCATAATGACTAACGTTGTAATAACTATCTGCATGCCAAATTTCAGCGCAATCCAAAGCAATATTGATTTTCACACTTTGTTACCACATTTCACCCTCTTAGGGGTGGATTTCAAAAAAACCTGAAACACATATTTACTTATTTTTTTACTGGAGCACTTGTGTGAAGTTTCGGATAGAAAAGACTATCTAATCTTGTTTCTCCATACAAACTTTGAACCCCCATTTCATCCCCTTAAGGGGTGAATTTTGGAAAATCCTTTCTTAGTACACCCCTACGTACTAAGACAAATATACTCTCCAAATTTCAAGTCTCTACGACCAGCGGCTTAGGCTGTGCGTTGTCTGTCAGTCAGCCAGTCAGTCAGTCAGTCAGTCAGTCAGTCAGTCAGTATGTCAGGACAAAGATTCTTATAGTATTAATTATATAATCAGACCCACTACCATAGATAAATTAATCCACTACTAACAAGGGAGCCAAACAGCAGAACAAAGTTAGTAAGTATAGTTTGATACAGGTTATCAACTAGTGATAGTTATCTGCATACACACTGATAATAGTATAATCGGTAGTTCACGTACATAGTACTATTCATTTATTATTCTATAGATCACGTAGAAACCGCGTGGAGCCAGGTTAAACAATCGTGATTTATCGTGATCGGACGTGAGTATGCCAAAATAACGGCTTTACTAATAATATACTAGAGGTGGTCCTGTTTAAGCTACGGGCACACCGCAGCGTCCTGCGTGCGCGATCTAGGCGGCGATCACATAGCGCAGTAGTATTTGTACCGACAGTTCACACCAAACGCGATCAGAAAACAATTGAAAAGTACTCAGATCGCGCCCGCAGATCGCAGGACGCCACGGTGGGGCCATACCTTAATAATATACAACTAGAGGTGGTCCTATTTAGTATTCTGGTCGGAAAAGTATTTAGCGTGGCAAAAAGTCGATATGAATCTACATGGCGAGTGAAAGGTCTGTAACTTTTCTAAGTAGGCTGAATGTGCCGCCGCCTAGTTCTTTTTAACCGACTTCACAAAAAAAGAGGAGGTTTTCAATTCGACTGTATTTTTAGGGTTCCGTCCCTCAAAAGGTAAAAAAAAGGAACCCTTATAAGATCACTTTCTTGTCCGTCTGTCTGTCTGTCTGTCTGTCTGTCCGTCTGTCTGTCCGTCTGTCTGACCGTCCGTCTGTCTGTCCGTCTGTCTGTCACCACTGATTTTCTCAGGAACGGGTGGACCTAGTAAGTTGAAATTTTATAACAACTAAATTATCAACATAATTTCATTATGAGGTAAATAACATATTTAAAAATTATGTTATGTTATTACATAAGTTTTGTAATTAGTGTTAACATCATAACTATAACCTACTCATTATCCATGTTAATGAAATGAATAAATAATTATATTTAAATAACTATTATAAAAAAATAATAATATATTTTTTTTATCGCTTGACCACTATCTCACCTGATGTTAAGTGACGATGCGGTCGATGATGTAGCGCGCTTACCCAAAAGATACCTATTCACTCGCGACTTGAAGACCCCTATGTTGTATCTAATCGGAAACAGACTCGGGCAGGGAATTCCATTCCTTGGCAGTACGTATGATGAAAGAAGAAGCGAATCGCTTTGTACGCGTAAATGGTATATCCACCATGTAGCGGTAGCGCCTCTTAGTATCCCTGCTAGTCCGAATATAAAAAGGGGATGGCGGAATCAAGTTATGAAGTTCCGATGCACACTCTCCGAAATGAATCCGATAAAAAACCGACAAACAAGCGACCTTGCGACGATGCTCGAGACTCTGGAGTCTTTTGCTTACTAGTTGGTCGTCGTTGATGAGCTTCTTGGCTCTCCTCTCAATAGCTTCCAGTGTCTGCAGCTGGTATTTGGCAGAACCATCCCAGAGGTGAGAACAGTACTCCATACACGACCGGACTTGTGCTTGGTAGAGATTGAGCAACTGTCCCGGTGTGAAGTGAAGTATAAGAATGTGAAGTATTGATATTACCTGATACTGAGGTCTATAGTCCCTATTGGGTGTATAAAAATCAAGGTCTTGAGTCAACACAAAAAAAAGATATGGGCAAATTTAGATTTTCGCGAAAACTAGTTAGTACCAAAATGTACCTTAATTTTCAACTTTTTTTATTTTTTGGAATTTTTGCTTTACTTGTGCTCTAAGACCTTACTTATAACCAAAATTGACAATTTTAGGTTAACCGGAAGTACCCTATAGGTTTTGGGTCGAAAACCTATAAGGTACTTCCCGTTGACCTAGAATCATGAAATTTGGCAAGAAGCAAGGTCTTACAACACAAATTAAGGAAAACGTCCAAAAAATAAAAAAAGTTGATAATTAAGGATTAATTAATCCCCATACATACATAGTTTGCTCCAATTAGGTAGACCTCTGAGTTATATAAGCGCTGATACAATTTAGAGGTCTATCTTAATTGGTTGGTACGGAAGCCTCGGTGGGCGAGTTCAACTCGACTTAGCCGGTTTTATTTTAATGTTTGTTACCTCAGAACTCCGTCACATCTTAACCGATTTGAAAAAGTTTTTTTTTTTGAGAGATTATGTCTCCCGTTTGGATCCATTTAAATTTTATCGAGATTTGGCAATTATCTCTGGAGATATGGAGCCATACAATATAATCAAATTTGTATACTTTGATGACATGATTTATAACTAGCCAGTACTTTGACTATCGCGGCATGTGAAGTCGGTTTTTTCGTTTTGTACGATCATAAATTATTGTGTACACCGCAGGCACAGAATAATGAATAGTACAACCACAGGATAACACAAGTCATAGTTTTGTTTTGACTCCACTTTGTAGTATTCAATCACCGGCTTATTTTCCCAAACTATGTACTAATGGGAAAAGTGTTGATATAGGGTTAATGACACATACAAGCCACATACAAAACACCAGTTACTAAAAAAGACGATTTCTATGCAGATATTTACGCAGAGTAATGTAGGTAAAAGGTGATTTGAAAGAAATCTTAAAAAATATCTTAAACCCATAGGTAGCAGGACTAGGAGCACATTATATCGATGTTCCGCCTGCCTTGCTACCAAAAAAGTAGGTAACCAACAGGTAGGTAATCAAAGAGAAAATCTGCCGTTATAACCTTACGGTGTTTTGGCAGTACACAGCCACTGAGAGTCAGAGTATTCTAGGCCTAGCGTGTTCATCATCTTCGATCACATCATCGCTTATCGATGATATAAACGTCTCAAACTGTGACAAAAACAAATGAGGGCCCGGTGGCGTAATCGGGAGAACGGTTGGCTTTGATGCCAGAGGTACCGAGTTCAAACCGCCGTGCGCCAATGGATTTTTCTATCGAAAAATGTATGTGCGCTTTTCACAGTGGCCCTCCGGTAAAGGAAAAACATCGTTAAGAAACCAACAACCCCCGTATGGTGGTAGGGCACTATCAAGTGTCCTCCTGGCCAGCTACCACCCTCAAGTTAGAAAATCTGTCGCCAAACATCTAATGTGTTCCGGCAAATATCCTTGAGAGCCAGTTCCCATTCTAGGCCTAGCGGGCTTACCATCTTCGATCGCATCATCACTTACCGACAGGTGGGATAGTGGTCAAACGCTAGCCTATAAGATATAAAAAATAAAAATAAACTTGTTACTGAAACTAACTCGCGGGGCATGAAAGTCGGTTGTTTTAGTTTTTAACTATAATTAAGATTGTTTAAAAATATAATAACTAACAACAGAGTGTAATAAGTCTTTGCGGACTATCGATTGACTTGCAGTGCTTGTTCAAATACCTTTCATTTGCATTGCATTACACAAAACCAGGCCTGTCGCACTCCGCGCTGTAGCTATGAAACTACAAGTACTTCCGCGCACCCTCTCGGGTCCATGTTCAGTCAGTTAAGTGTCACGCGCGCTCTCGATCGGCCGCGCGCCTTACTTGTACCTACCTCATTATTATATTCCTTGTTTACGATATTAACATACAAAAATATTATTCAGTATGTCTAAACGAAGGGCTACAAAGCATTGCGTAGCATACGTTTATACATACTTATACGTTTTTACATACTAATTTTCAATTGAAGGTAGAACATTATTTTCTACCGACTTTCCAAACAGAAGGAGGTTCTTAATTCGTCTTTGTGTGTATGTTACGCGATTACTCCGTCAATTGTGAACCGATTTGAATGATTTTTTTTTAATCGGTAGAGTTCGTTGCCGAGGTGGTACCATTGTAATTTCGTCGAGATCTGATGAGGCTCTCCAGAAATATGACGATAAACGTCTCAAACTTGCAACCGAAACTGACTCGCGCGTCATAGAAGTCGGTTGTTTTAGTTTTAACTATCTTAATTTAATTATCACATAAACTATCTTAATTAAAGTATAACTGTAGTACTTTTATCCTACCTCGACATTAAACATGAATGTAGCACTTTAAATATACTCATTACATTGTTCTACCTTAAAGTATTCTGCTACCAATTAAAGGCTTCAATAAGTTATCTTATAACATTCAACCCTATAGGAGAGGCCGCGAGTTGACCGAGTTATTCAGACTCTCGCTGTGCGGACTTACGGTGCATTTCACTGTGCGCAACACGCGGTTCATAGTTACTATTAGTTGATACTGTGACGCAAATTCAAGGTCGCACTCGAGGCGTGAAGCGCATTTTGAACGTTACCGACGTTGTAACTAGGTTTAATCTCGCCTTTTTGCTCTCAGGGAGTGCAATTTCTGTACTTATACTATTCATTATTCTGTGACAAAACATAAGTAACATAAACCCAGCAGCTCCTCTGATTTAATTTTATTTTTATGTCATCATTGTTTTATAGCAGACGTCTGATTCTGATGATTCTGACGCATCATTATAAGCAAAAGAATAATTAGATTTTTCAGCTAAAATACTGAATTTTCTGCGGATTCTTCATTATTTAAAACACCAAATTCATATTACTTTTCGGTTTTGATTATATTGTGCAGTGAAATATAAAGTTATCATTCATAGGTTCATTCTAAGTTACCGACCGTTATTTTTAACCGACTTCACAAAAAAGGAGGAGGTTCTCAATTCTACTGTACTGACTGACTGACTGTATTTATTTAGTTTTTTTTTTGTTTGTTACCTCAGAACTCCGTCACATCTTAACCGATTTGAAAAAAAAAAAAGTTGTTTGAGTGATTATGCCTTCAGTTTGGTCCCATTCAATTTTATCGAGATCTGATAATTATCTCCGGAGATATGGAGATAAACAATATAAACAAATTTGATACCTTGATGACATGATTATGACTAGTGGCTATTTTCACAATCGCGGCATGTGAAGTCGGTTTTTTCTTTTTGTGAACGATCTTAAATTATTATTTTAGTAAAATTAATAGTGTGAAATGTTATGTGAGTTCACATTTTGGATTTCATACACATGGGAATTTTGGATCTCATACATACAAGGAGATCTGTGCAACCTACTCCAGCGCCATCATTGGTGAGTATAGATGTATTGATGCATGTTTGTTACTTACTCTTTTACGCAAAAACAGCTGAACGGATTTGGATTAAATTTGGCATACAGAATACGGATACTTTATTTTATAACCCGGATTAACACATCGGATACTTTTTTAACGCGGACAAAGCCGCGGGGCGCTGCCAGTGCTGCTACACTAGAATTGCAGTAGCGAACGAATAAGTATCACTGAATCCATTGTATAAGATAGAAATACCGGTAACTTACAATATACGACTTTTCTCTCGCTCTCAAATGGAGATACACCTCGTAAATTATACCCCCACGTAGGTGTTAAATATTTACTTATGTCTCTGGAAATAAATATTGTAAAATATAAATCCGTAATGCTTCTAAACTACAGCAGGTGTTACAATAAATAACTTCAAAAAATATAAGTATTCGTAGTTTTGGCAGAATCTTGGTAATGATGAGCTATAAATATTTGAATGTACTAAAAACAGTATTCAAAGATATCCGCTGACGTGTATAAACATGCAACTGCATTTGTGAATATTTAAGAATTGATATATATACCATAAATCCATTTACTTAATTTGATAGGCCTCCTATCTTACCTACATAATCGGTTCGCCGATTCCCGATCTCACTGATACCATAGCAACATCCATCTGCGGCAGTAACTATAACCAGTAATGACAGTATCCCGTTCAGACCATTCTCATATAACGGCCCATAAAAGTTGGTACAAACTCGCCCTTGGCTTCTAACACATAACATAACATTCGAAACTCTAAACTTAACATTATACCTACCAGTTAAATTTACAGGGCGTGTGAGATTCAACATAACGTCACAGATGATATAATAGTTACTGCGTAAATAAAGTAGTCTCAAGGTAACGGACGCACTGTTCAAAGCATTTATTCTGTATATAGGCAGTTTCAATTTTTTCACATAATCAAAGTCAAATGTCATAAAATCGATCATTACATTGTATACAAATATTTTTTTCTTAATGTTAATGTTAAATATTTAATGTTTTGTCCACTATCTATCTCCCTTGATGGTAAGCGAAGATGTGGTCAGTAACAATATTATTGTCAGATAGGTGGCGAAAGTGGAATACAAGAACATAGCATAAAATTACCCGATGGAAGATGAATTACCTTTCTAAGGAACATCTCTGAAATGTATCAAAATTGTATACAAGTTTGGATTACAGTTTGTGTGAAAATATTAACTTGTAGGAACCCTAAAACAAGCATAGTATGTTATATTAGTTTGACGTACTTTCCCACACAGCCATATTCTTTTTCGAGAAATGAAGAAATGTATAACCCTGAAAATGTCAGGGGGTTTCAAAACGTTCAAGTGGCTTGATAGCAAGCACGTAAGTTTGTGTAAAGTGTAAACGGTCAACATGCTTGGCTCAAGCTAAACTTTACTTGCTTTTCATCAAGCCCCTCCTAGATTTCTATATTTAGCATTATTGAATGAATGAAGTTCATTCACAATTACCGGTTGCATTTAATAATACCCATTCTTAAGCGAGGTCTTTCTTACCCAGTAGATATATTTAACATTATTACCAAGAATCTCAAGATAAATAAATGTACTATAGGGAATATACCAAACCGCGGTATTGAAACTGATCCTCCACAATTGTGGTCATTCGTCCAGACTTCTAGTCGCCAGCAGACTATTCTTGATCTGATGTACCTGGGTCAATCGTCTCTCTTTCGGATTTAATTGTATTGTGATTACAGTCGCTTTTCTATGTTCCATCTATATCTGGATTTCTATCGAATAAATATTGAATTTGATATAATATATTGAATAGTAGTAAAAATAAAATCTCTAGTTAGAGAACATGCGAAATATGGAATTATTTTTGGCACAATTAGATATTGGATATTCTTATGGTACAAATTCGTGAAATAATAATAGTTGAATTTAGAAAATGTACTCAGGACGTCGAATATAGAAAACTGGCGGTCCAATTTAAAAAAAATTATATGCTATTGGCATGTGAATAAGTAACCGTGAAGAAGTCCAAACAAATAAACAAACTGACTTTCGAATTTATATAATACTAGCTGTTACCCGCAGCTTCGCCCGCGTTATTTAAGTCTTTATGATCTTTGAGGTCTAGATCGATGATCTCTTAGGCCAAGTCACCATAGATGACCCCGAAGTCGAACTCAATATCCTCTATTGTTAAAGTCATTAATCATTTTGGTTAGGTATACGAAGTTGTGCTGTTTAAATGTTTGACGAAACAAAAAAGTTCCTGAAAGATTTCTTACAAAGAAAATAAGGTGAATAGCTGCGCGAGCGAACATTTTTTATAACTTTTTGTGTCCCTGACAGTTTTATGACCTAATAATCATGTCACTATAGATGACTCTTAGGTCGAACACGATATCGTCTATTGTTAAAGTCATTAATCATAACTTAGTAAACCTAACTAAGGTTTACCAAGTTTTGCTGTTTAAGTTTTTGAGTCAGTCTAATGTATGAGGTTGTTAAAACACGCTATTATACGCTATATAGCGTTATTACTGCTTTTAAAATTTTTACGGCTTTTTATGACCCTGACAGTTTTATGACCTACTAAGTCAACACAGATGACCCTAAGGTACAACTTGATATCCACTTATTTTGAGGTCAATAATCATCATGATTATTGAAGGTTGTAGAATCAAGTATCAAGAATCAAAGCATTTATTCAGTATGTAGGCATGATTAATATATGCACATATACACGTCAATATCATAAATCATAAAATAAATCATAACTAATTATCACGTAAACATAGCAAAAGCAGAATGTTAACGCTTTGAATTAAAAAAAAAAACAAAAGTATTGAACCATTCAGCTGTCATTTTTTTTTTTTTTTTTTTTTTATACGTTATAGTCTAGCGTTTGACCACTATCTCACCTGTTGGTAAGTGATGATGCGGTCGAAGATGGTAAGCACGCTAGGCCTAGAATGGGAACTGGCTTTCAAGGATAGCTGCCGGAACACATTAGATGTTTGGTGACAGATTTTCTAACTTGAGGGTGGTAGCTGGCCAGGCGGACACTAGATAGTGTCCTACCACCATGCGGGGGTTTTGTTGGTTTCTTAACGATGTTTTTCCTTCACCGGAGGGCCACTGTGAGAAGCGCACATAAATTTTTCGATAGAAAAATCCATTGGTGCACGGCGGTTTGAACTCGGTACCACGGCATCAAAGCCGAACGTTCTCCCGATTACGCCACCGGGCCCTCAAATCGTTTACGTCTATTAAACAAAAATATTAAACTGGGTTAAAACCATGTAATACATGTAGGTAACTGTGTGTTTCAGAACTTCAGACAATTTTTATATAAAAAATTGACTCGTTTTGATGCATGTGGCTATTAAAATAGGAAAGTTGCTGAAATGTGCCCTACAAAGTCAATAAAACAAATGCTTGCGCGAGCGCAGCGAGCCCTATCAATGCGCGAGCGAAGCGAGCGCGAAAATTTTTTACGACTTTTTATGACCCTGATAGTTTTTATGACCTACTAAGTCAACACCGATGACAAAGGTTAAACTTGATACCCACTTATTTTAAGGTTAATAATCATTATGATTATTGAAGGTTGTACTGTTTCACTTTATGACTCGTTTTGTTGCATGTGTCTATTAAAATAGAAATGTTGCTGAAATGTGTCCTACAAAATCAATAAAACAAATGCTTTCGCGAGCGCAGCGAGCGCGAAAAATTTTAACGACTTTTTATGATCCTGACCATTTTTATAACCTACTAAGTCAACACCGATGACACAAAGGTTAAGCTTGATATCCACTTATTTTAAGGGTAATAATCATTACGATTATTGAAGGTTGTTCTGTTTCAATTTATGACTCGTTTTGTTGCATGTGATTATTAAATAGAAAAGTTGCTGAAATGTGTTCTACAAAGTCAATAAAACAAATGCTTGCGCGAGCGCAGCGAGCGCTATGAATACGCGAGCGTAGCGAGCGCGAAAATTTTTTACGACTTTTTATTACCCTGACCATTTTTATAACCTACTAAGTCAACAACGATGACACAAAGGTTAAACTTGATATCCACTTATTTTAAGGTTAATAATCATTATGATTATTGAAGGTTGTACTGTTTCAATTTATGACTCGTTTTGATGCATGTGGTTATTAAAATAGAAAAGTTGCTGAAATTTGTCCTACAAAGTCCACAAAACAAATGCTTACGCGAGCGCAGCGAGCGCTATGAATACGCGAGCGTAGCGAGCGCGAATATTTTTTACGACTTTTTATGATCCTGACCATTTTTATAACCTACTAAGTCAACACCGATGACACAAAGGTTAAACTTGATATCCACTTATTTTAAGGTTAATAATCAAAATGATTATTCAAGGTTGTACTCAATTTATGACTCGTTTTGTTGCATGTGGCTATTAAAATAGAAAAGTTGCTGAAATGTTTCCTACAAAGTCAATAAAACAAATGCTTGCCGCTATGAATGCGCGAGCGTAGCGAGCGCAAAAATTTTTTACTACTTTTTATGACCCTGACAGTTTTTATGACCTACTAAGTCAACACCGATGACAAAGGTTAAACTTGATACCCACTTATTTTAAGGTTAATAATCATTATGATTATTGAAGGTTGTACTGTTTCACTTTATGACTCGTTTTGTTGCATGTGTCTATTAAAATAGAAATGTTGCTGAAATGTGTCCTACAAAATTAATAAAACAAATGCTTTCGCGAGCGCAGCGAGCGCGAAAAATTTTAACGACTTTTTATGATCCTGACCATTTTTATAACCTACTAAGTCAACACCGATGACACAAAGGTTAAGCTTGATATCCACTTATTTTAAGGGTAATAATCATTACGATTATTGAAGGTTGTTCTGTTTCAATTTATGACTCGTTTTGTTGCATGTGATTATTAAATAGAAAAGTTGCTGAAATGTGTTCTACAAAGTCAATAAAACAAATGCTTGCGCGAGCGCAGCGAGCGCTATGAATACGCGAGCGTAGCGAGCGCGAAAATTTTTTACGACTTTTTATTACCCTGACCATTTTTATAACCTACTAAGTCAACAACGATGACACAAAGGTTAAACTTGATATCCACTTATTTTAAGGTTAATAATCATTATGATTATTGAAGGTTGTACTGTTTCAATTTATGACTCGTTTTGATGCATGTGGTTATTAAAATAGAAAAGTTGCTGAAATTTGTCCTACAAAGTCCACAAAACAAATGCTTACGCGAGCGCAGCGAGCGCTATGAATACGCGAGCGTAGCGAGCGCGAATATTTTTTACGACTTTTTATGATCCTGACCATTTTTATAACCTACTAAGTCAACACCGATGACACAAAGGTTAAACTTGATATCCACTTATTTTAAGGTTAATAATCATAATGATTATTCAAGGTTGTACTCAATTTATGACTCGTTTTGTTGCATGTGGCTATTAAAATAGAAAAGTTGCTGAAATGTTTCCTACAAAGTCAATAAAACAAATGCTTGCCGCTATGAATGCGCGAGCGTAGCGAGCGCAAAAATTTTTTACTACTTTTTATGACCCTGACAGTTTTCATGACCTACTAAGTCATCACCGATGACCCTTAGTTTAATCTTGATATCCACTTATTTTAAGGTTAATAATAATTATGATTATTGAAGGTTGTACTGTTTCAATTTTTGAACTCGTTTTGATGCATGTGTCTATTAAAACACAAAAAATGCTGAAATATTACCTACAAAGTAGATAAAACAAATGCTTGCGCGAGCACAGCGAACGCTATCAATGCGTGAGCGAAGCGAGCGCGGATTTTTTTTCGCCTTTTTATGATCCTTACAGTTTTTATGACCTACTAAGTCAACACCGATGACCCTAAGGTTAAATGTGGCTGTTAAAACACACAATATTTCTGAAATACTTCCCACAAAGCAGATAAAACACGTTGGGCAAGCAAAACCATCGCGTAAATTTTGATGACTTTTAATGACCCTGACAGTTTTATGGCCTAATTAAGATACTTATTACGTTTAGTCATTTGAATGAAATCATAAAAGTCAAACTGTTATGATTATGCAAACTCTATGTAAAGTTAACAAAAAATATAGGCACCCACACTTATCTGCCGAAAAATAAAGTATTCTTTGCTTTGTTATGCACTTTTAAATGTCTTTGTACAAAATGTCATCTGGATCGGCCGAAAAGAGGCCACACATTTCCAAAATTTCATAAAAAAATTGAAAAAGACACCTTGAATTGCCAGCCAAAAAAAAAGTATTAGTTGTCCTTCTATGTCTTATTGACTCTCTGTGTACAAAATTTCAGCTAAAAGGTTAACCCGTTTGACCGAGAGCAGGCCACACATTTACAAAGTTCAATTTAAAAAATCTGGACACCTGGACTCGACTGCCAGAAAAAAGTATCCTATGTGCTTCTATGCCATATGAACTGTAATATGTATAAAATTTTAGCTGAATTTGTCAAGCTGTTTAGCTGATAAGAGGCCACACATTCACAAAATTCAATTAAAAAAATCTGGACACTCAGACTCGATAGCCAAAAAAAAGTATCCTATATCCTATTCTGCTCTATAAATTGTCTTTATACAACATTTCTGCCAAATCGGTCAAGCCGTTTATTCAAGAAGAGGTCTTATATTTACAAAATTCTATTAAAAATATCTGGGCCCCCCTGACTTGACAGCCAGAAAAAAAGTATATTTTAACCTATTCTGCCCTATGACATGTATTCATACAACATTTCAGGCAAATCGATCAAGCCGTTTATTCGAGAAGAGGTCTTATATTTACAAAATTCAATTAAAAATATCTGGACCCTCTGACTCGACAACCAGAAAAAAAGTATCTTTTATCCTATTCTGCCCTATGACATGTATTCATACAACATTTCAGGCAAATCGGTCAAGCCGTTTATTCGAGAAGAAGTTTTATATTATCAAAATTCAATTAAAAATATCTGGACCCCCTGACTCGATAGCCAAAAAAAAAGTATCCTATATCCTATTCTGCCTTATGAACTGTATTTACACAACATTTCAGGCCAATCGATTAAGCCGTTTATTCAAAAAGAGGTCTTATATTTACAAAATTCAATTATAAATATATGGACCCCCTGACTCGATAGCCAAAAAAAGTATCCTATATCCTATTCTGCCCTATTTTCTATCTTTGTACAAAATTTCAGCCAAATCGGTCAAGCCGTTTGACCGTGAAGAAGTCCCAAACAAACAAACAAACAAACAAACAAACAAATAAACAAACTGACTTTCGCATTTATAATATTGGTGTTGATTGGTGTTGATTTCCTGGCGTGGCAATCTTTACATCGCCTGCATCGAGATAAATGTACATAGTACATAATACATATACATCGATAATTGCCTGCAATGTCTGTTCACAGTTATAAAACCTCGAGTGTTAGTATTATGTAGTAGTTAATATGTAGTTAGTAAAATATGGTTGTATAAGGCTGAGTTGCACCATCTTACTTTAACTATAGCAAATGTCAAAAATCTGTCAAAATCCATATAAAAACACCGGTTAATAATTAAAGTTACAGTTAAAGTCAGATGGTGCAACTCAGCCTTAGTGTATAGTACAGTTACATTACCGGGCGTGTGATACTCAACTCATTATCTCAAACTATTTCAGGATGTAAAATCAGTTTCTATCCGTTCGTTCGATCATGCCAATTTAGGTAGGGATTTAACTGACGTTGTCTAATAAAAATATTAAAATATCATTTTCGTTTTTCAATATGAAATCTAATCTAATAATAAATCCAGCGCTGATCAAATCAAAGTTTATGCTTCAACTTTTCACAGCTTATCTATACAGCTTACAAAATAACAGACTGTCATGTCATATAGTTTCTTGCGTTTTTTTTCAAAATATTTTCACATGTTGTTCTAGGCTACATTTTTAGGGTTCCGTACCCAAAGGGTAAAACGGAACCCTATTACTAAGACTCCGCTGTCCGTCTGTCCGTCTGTCTGTCTGTCTGTCTGTCTGTCTGTCTGTCCGTCCGTCTGTCACCAGGCTGTATCTCATGAATCGTGATAGTTAGATAGTTGAAATTTTCACAGATGATGTATTTCTGTGGCCGCTATAATAACAAATACTAAAAACAGAATAAAGTTATAAATAATAGAGGGTCCCCATACAAGAAACGTGTTTTTTTTCGGCATTTCACGCCATCTATGAACGCTTAGTTAGGTAAACGTCCCATAGATGGCGTTATATTGAAATGTCGATCCCTAACACCTTTGTTAGACGTTAGATGGCGTTATAAGGAATAAAATGTTTATTAATTATTATATTTTACTGGCGAAAAATGATAGTGGTATTTTTTGCTCGATCTTATAAAATACTGTATTGTGGTACGGAACCCTACTAGTGCGAGTCCAACTTGCACTTGGCCAGTTTATTATTTCTACGCTCAATAACGCTAACTTATATACGTATAATTAAACGCTTAATAACGCTAACTTATATACGTATAATTAAACGCTTAATAACGCTTAATATAAATAGGGGAGACCGGGGCAAGACGAAGCCCGGGGCATGACGGGAAGTGTGCTTTTGTGCTTGACTGGTGAACAAAAGAGAGCCTACCAAAACGCCATTCGCACGATGTTCTGTCGCCTCACACGAGTCCAAGCGGTGAATACATGTCACTACGTGTTTTGGCTGTGCGGCGAGAAAAAACGGTTTTATGAAGGACTTTTACGAAGGTTTCTGTTCTGAATCGATGGGCACCAAAGTAAATACCAGTGCTATGGTAACATTTTGCCACATACTATTTGTAGTAGTGTTAAACTAACTAACATAAACTGCTTTTAGCAGAATTATTTTATAGGTATAGAATTGTTATTACTTTTGCAAAATGTGTCTGTTGGGGCAAAAAGGTCGGGGCATAATGGGACAGTACCCCGTTTTGCCCCATATGTGAAAATAGAACTTCAACGTTTACTCCTTTAGAGGCAACCCAACAAATATCGTCACCCTAGCTCATAATGAGATTGCTCATGAACCTATATCTGCTGGAACAACAATCATCGACTTTTTACTATATGAAAATCAATGAATGAGAGCAGAGGGTGCAAGCACATAGTTTTTGCCTCAGGTTTCGACTTTTGCACACAGCCAGAAAATTTCTTTTTTTCCGTGACTCCAGAAAATGTCATAGCCAAGGAAGTAAGAACCCAAGAGATAAAAAGAAGAAAACGCGGTAAAAAAGAAATACTACCATTCTCCGTTCAAAAATGATCTCATTAGAAATATAACTAAAAAACAAAAATAAATAAATAATATATTTTCGACTGAAAAAATAAACCTGAAAGTAAAAAGACTGAATAGAAAAGACCTGAAGAAGAAAAAGAATCCGGAAAAAGTAATAGAAACAAAAGACGCAAAAAAAATACACGGATTGTTCTTCTGAAAACGATGAAAATAATGATTGTCCTTGCATAATAATGTAAATGTATACTAGTAAATATATACTTATATTCACAGTCCTCTGAAGGATGGGTTATTTCTAGCGTGTGCAATGGTTGCGCCCATAATTCCTGCGCAGGTGTAGACGATGACAATGAAGAGGCAGATATATATAAACGTTGCTAACCAGATTAAAATGTGTACTCATTATGCCCCATAGCGTTTCCCATTTTGCCCCGATCATGGGGCAAGACGGGATTTTTAACATGTGCTATTTAGTTAATATTTGCCAAAAAAATATGTGATTTAGAGCCACAAAAGATTAAAATTATGGTAATAAAAACTATAAGTGTTGCTTTTGTTGTAAGATATTTTTAATAAATAGTTTGGTTTTCATATTATGACGTTTTTTCTCTTAAGTATTCCGTCATGCCCCGGTCTCCCCTACGCTATATATAACCTATATGCTATATATACCTTATAAATAATTATGATCGCATCAATTATGAACGCATTCGATTATTGTATCTTGATATATAGATAGACATTATTGATTGATTTATTGATAATAACACATATTATAATGTATATAGTCGTGTTCATAACGGCTCTTAACTCAAAACGAGTTGTAACGAAACGCGCAGTAAAAGCGCAGTATATTTTTTTGCTATAAATAGCATGTCTGCTTTTTCGTTTTAAATCGCAGTCGTTTTCGGCGCCGTGGCTTTTGGACGAAACGAAACGCTCAATGTTATAAGTAGAGTTGTTAGTGTGCGATGTCATTATTTTAATGATCACTTCTAGAGACTAAATAAACTAAGTGCGTTTTACATTTTGCTATATTGTACTTACCTAAATAAATAACTTATCTAAGTAAAACACAATACAGACAGCGCATATTTTATATTTATAAACAAATTAAGTTTGTTTGAATTATTATATATGAAGATTGTTTGAACCTGCACCACAGAAAGCAGTCTGCTGTAAATATTAAAAGCAGACTGCTATATTTTTTATCGGCGCTTTTTAACTGCTATCTAATATAATGAGCACCTCTATTAATACATACAGCTTAGAGTTAATCACAATGCAGAATTTCATATAATGAAAATGTAAAGTATGTAAGTATGCAGTTGTGAACCCTGGCAAAATCACATCGACAAAGGCAAAACCTATGAGGCATGTAAATTCAACACATTTTACATTAATTATGCTAGTTTTGTTTTCATTCAATACAAATAAACCTCAAACACTATCAAGGATTGAAGGATTTATCGAGCTCGCTTGCTCTATTACCCTAAACACACGACAATCACACATACAATTAACTTACAGTCTTATTTCTATCACAGCTTATATAATAACACAGACCTATTGCACTCGCACATTAGAACAGTAGCCGATCATGTGACCTTCGTTCAAAGGCTCTTCTTCTTTGTTTACTTTAGTTTTCCTACAGTACTGGCAGCATAAAGAGATCGTTATCACTATCCCGACGAGAGTGGGCAGCCAGATGTACACCGGTACTCCTGAAGGGATCATAGTGTCTGCGTACTGTTTCAACAAAGCGCAAGGCACGTCCTTCCTCTCCTTGACCATAGTCCTGTTGTGCCACAACATACACTCCTGCTCGGATGTAATCCTTAAACGATACCCATCGTCGACTGTGGGTTGAATCACAGTATTCGAAGACATTATATCCACCTTGTTAGCACTGGAATTACGAATCTGCATATCCCGAGCTTCACTTAAAAACGACGACATAATGACGCAATCGATAGTCGTCTCCTCGAAGTGCGTCTTATCGACCACTTGAAGAGAGCACTTCTCGTCCGGAGCGGACACGTGGTAGTGGCTGTGATGGTCGGAGTGTGCCGAAGATCTGCCGAGGTTGTATAGGGCGAGGCCGGTAAGTAGGTCTCCGTATCTGTTCGAGGAATCCCGGAACTGGTAGACATAGGCGGGCGGCTGTCCGTGGTACACGGGGTAGGAGGCCGTGTGCGTGCAGTGACGGCACGTGAACGTGACGCGGCTGGGAGGGTGGTAGGAGTAATGGTGCGAGCTTACGTGCGACCTGCCGACGTGTCCGTGGAAGCCGCCGTGGAAACCGTAGCCATGTCCACCGTGTCCGCCACTGTGCCCACCTCCGTGTCCTCCGTGGCCGCCCCCGCCCCTAGCAGCAACACACACAATTTCCAAAACAATTAACAGCAGGCAACATAAATCCATGGCGCAACACGATGGGATCCTGAGACGCGACTGCCGCAAATCGGGATACACATCGGTTGGCGAATAACGCAGACTATGAGGCGCCAGTCTGTCGCCCCCTCTGTTAGCCGTGAACGGGAAAGATCAATGCACTTAATTATGAGAAAACCATGGAAAATAACACATATTTTGTATATAAATATTTATTACATAGATAACGCGTGATTGAGTTCTGTGAACGATGACGTTGTTAAACTCCCATCGATTGGGTTTGATGAGCAAATATATGAAGGTGAGTGATTTCATATTGAAACGATTAATTTTATCGCGTGTACAAAGTATAGATTACCCGATAGTGATGATAAGCAAACAATTTCAGTAAGATAATCCCTTCAAATTGGAGAGTATTCATAGAGCAATAGTTCCTTCATCTCATTATGTTCTATGGATCCTGCTGTTCTAATAGAAAAGGATGTATAAATCTCTCCAAAACTCCAATATATAAATACATGATATCATTAAAAGAATTTGAAGAACCATATGTAACAAGTAAAATTGAAATTGAAATCTGTTTTTAAAACAGGTTGAAAACATTATAAATCTAAATCTAAATCCATTGAAAACCTTTCAAACATTAAAAAATGCATAACATTAGTACAATTTAATAGACAAAAGAATGTCAGCAATTGTTCAGTAAATAGATAGTAATAGTAATAGTAATAGTTCTCCAGTAAATAGATTCCACAGAACATGAAAAAATGTTTTTCTGTGGAGATTCTGAAACATCATTGGTACCAATTGATACCTGACAAGGAAGACCCATAATGTGATGTGACAATGGCATGATAGCTGTGACACGTGGTCGCACGCCTCCGCCAATGAAGCCATCATCCTGCGACATAATGCCTAGAAATGATTCGCTTCCGGAGTCGAGTCGACGCTTCAATCCTTGACAAGATTGAGATGTGATCACTAGATCACTACAGCTTGACTTGGGAATCTCCCAGCTATAGCTGGCACTATTTGATGCGATAAGATAATATAGTTATATGCTTTTGATTGCAATATATATTACTAGCTGTTACCCCGCGGCTTCGCCCGCGTTCACATCGCGAAAATGTTTATGACTTTTATGCAGTTTTATGACCTAATACGTCACAATCGAATACATGTAGGTTAAATTACAACGTTTTATAATCATAATTAATCATAAAACTGTCAGAGTCATACAAATTTTCGCACTCGCTTTCCTCGCAAAAATTGTATGACTTTGTTAGTTTTATGGCCTAATAAGTAATTATATATGAACCTAAGGTCATAATCTATTATTATGCTATATCTTCCGTTATTAAAGTCAAAAATGTTTATGATCATGTGAAGTAAATAAAAAGAAAATTAACAAGTAATATTTAAAAAAAACCTTTTTAAACACAATATTTAACATAGTCTAGGACCAGAGTAAGGCAAGACATATCCAACGAGCCCAAACACGACGGGTATAACATGTGTAGTTCAGGAGTTCCTTTGTCCACCTTCCAGCTCCATCAACAGATTACCACCATGTCATCATAATATTGCATTGTCACACGATTTACACGTGTATGCAAAATTTCAACTCAATCGTACCCCTGGAAGTCGCTTTAAAATCAATCGCAAGATTTGTGACGGACAAATAAATTCGCCGTGAAGTAGAGATAAAGCTTGTAATAAAAATATCCGGACACCCACCCACACGTAACTACAGAATAAATAATAGTACAGCTGCCGAAAAAAAAGTAGTCTTTGTACTTTTATTTACAACATTTCATCCGAATTGGCCAAGAAGTGGTCACACCACACATTTACAAAATTCAATAAAAAAATCTGGACACCCAGACTCGACTGCTAAAGTATCCTATAGTGTCGTGGATGGAGTATTAAGTGGATGTGGCATTTAAATAACAATAATAATATGATAAGGATAAAATATACAATCACTAGTATGAGAGAGCGAGATGAAAAACAATTTTTTATCCTTCTCTGCGTATGCGATTTTACAAACTGGCTCCAGCACTGGAACCAAGTTCTAGTCCACCCATTGGCTCTCACCCGCTGTCATGTATGACCCGACCAAATTATTTATTTATTTATTCATTTGCACACAAAAACATTTGTACAAGGAGGACTTAATGCTTAAATAGCATTTTCTACCAGTCATCCTGGAGGTGCAGAGAAAAATGATGGCGGCGCAGTGAAATATAAACAAAAACGAGGCGATTTTTCCAGCATATTGTAATTTATATTGTACATATATATATATATATATATATATATATATATATATACATATATTACTTATAAATAATATCAACAAGAACAAGTACATACAGGTTGGCAAAATAGAGTAGAAATAAATAGGCGCGCCACTATTGCTACTCGTATATATTAGTAACCCCGATAGCAGAGAGAGTGGCGGTAAACTTTAAAATTACTTCTTTTGTGGAACTACTAGTCTTATTCATGTTAAAATCATCATTCATCTTGAAGTCGCGTAGGTTACGGAAAATATTAAAATACTACTATTAAGTTGCACAGAAAAACTTTTTTCATAAATTTTCAGTCACTGACCACAGTTAACATAGAAATTTTTATCACAGATTAGATTATTGTCAGGCCAGAAAAAAAATAGTTCCGTTTCAAGACGTTTTTGCCAACCTGTACATATTAAATATTTTATAAATAGTAAGTGAATAATAACGAAAAAGCTAGTTTACTGTGGGTAAATCATCTATAAAAAGTGTTCACGGACTTTCAGCTTAAATGCTGCTTTGGAATTCACTTGCCTGATTTCTGCAGGAAGCTCGTTCCAAAGTTTTACAGCTTTGACAGAGGAGGAGTTTTCTAAGAAGCAAGTAGAGTGAAGGGGCATAGACAGAAGCAGATTATCATCGGACCTCAGGTGACGCTCTTGAGTGTCGGTGAGAAATTGGAAGCTTGTTTGCAGGTATTTTGGGTAGTTCGGATCTTTCAAAGTCGAGTAAAGCAGGCAGAGAACTCTCACGGTTCTCCTTTCGCGTATGGGTAACCATTTAAGTTTAGCTCGGTATTCAGACACGTGGTCGTATTTACGTAAACAGAAAATAAATCTAATGCATGTGTTCAGAAGGCGGTCTAGTTTATTGAGAAAGTCTGAGTTAAGATCAATAAAACAGACGTCTGCATAATCTAAGATTGGAGGATCAAAAGGAGAGCATTGACTAGGGAAATTTTAGTTTTTATAGGTAGAAAGTTTTTGAGTCGACTAATTGAGTGATATGAAGCGAAACATTTTCTGGATATTTCTTTTATATGGTCTGCCCAGCAAAGATTTAGATCTAAGATGACACCCAAGTCTTTTACTGAGGGGGAAAAGAGGATTTTACAGTTATTGTAGAACAAATACGGAACATTATCAAAAACAACTTTAGCCAGCTGCCGCGAACTACCGACTAAGATAGCTTGTCATTTATTAGGGTTGTCAGACCAAGACTGCAATCGAGTAAGATCAGCATTAAGAGCGGAAATAGCAGTGTTCAAATTCTCCACTGGGGCCGCATAGTAAAGCTGCAGGTCATCAGCATACATGTGGTATTGACAGGATAGATTGGGACAGGGGAGATTAATAAAAATAGAGAAAAGAAGGGGTGACAGAATTCTTCCTTGAGGCACACTGGCATCAACAGAAAGCCAGTCCGACGATTGTTGGCTAGATTTAACACATTGACGGCGGTCTTGTAGATAAGATGAAAACCAGGAGACAGTAGTAGAAGAGAAATTTAAGCGGGGAAGAACAGCAAGTAGTAAGTCATAATCAACTGCGTTAAATGCATTACTAAAATCTACTAAAACCAGCACAGTAACATGTCTGTTCTCCATGTTGAAACGGATATCCTCGGTTACTTTGAGAAGAGCTGTGCTCGTATTGTGGCTGGCCCTGAAACCTGATTGAAAAGGGTTGAAAAGATTCTCCTTCGACAGAAACTCGGTAGTTTGCCTGTGAACTTCGGATTCAATCACCATAAAAAGAAATGGAAGTATAGAAATGGGTCGAAAATTGTTAGGAAGTGTAGGATCAGGAACTTTTGGAAGAGGAATGACATGGCTTTACGGCATTGGTCGGGGAACTGGCCAGAGGAAAGTGAGAAATTAACGATATGGGCAATAGAAGGAAGAATCATTAGATTAGATTAGATAATGTACATTAGCATTATGCGACCAACATCGTCACACCCAACAGCTTTTGATTTTAGAGATCCCATAATCTTCATTATTCGGTCTTGACTAACAGGAGACAGTTTAAAAGAGTCGTAAATGGGAGCCGGAAAGGTTTTAATAATGGAGAGAGAGTGCGATTTGGTATTTGGGCTAAGTTTAGGAGAAACAGACAAGTGGGTGTTAAGAGAATTTAGGTCAATAGTTGTTTTAGAGTCTAGTCCAGTTTTTGATTTACCAAGACCTAAAGAGCGTAAAAATTTCCATAGACCAGCCGGACTAGATATTTCAATCTATTCAGCAATGTGACGACGCTTGGCGTTACGGACTAACCTGTTACATATATTACGAGCTTTTTTGTAAGAATACCAGTTTACTTTCTAAAAGCTCGATCTCTTCGACCCATGGCTTTACGGATAGTGTCAGTGATCCAAGGTGAAGGTGGATGCTTCAGTTTTACAGGCTTGATAGGTGCATGCTTATCGAAAAAAACAAGAATATGAGAGTTCAGCCGACTAACTTTATCATCGACAGTATCGGAGAGTTCGATATCAGACCATTCAACATTAGCAGTATCTTCACAGAGCTTTTCAATATTAAGCCGAGAGAAATTACGTTGATTCAGGATTAAAGGTTTGGACTTAGGAGTTTTTATTTTTAGGGATGAGAAAATTATGTCATGATGAGAAAAAGCTGGAGCTGCGATTTGCCCATGGCTGGCAACTAACTCAATTACGTTGTTCATTTTATCTTGTAGCTGGCATATGTATCACGTGGTCATCATTTTAGTCGGGTTTAGTTTAGTTTAGTTTATATCTCTATAGCTATTTCATTCGCATGCGCTAATGTACTCTCTATACAACGTGTAACATATTAAACGCAAGACCTGAAAGTAGTTTGTTCAGAATCGACTACTGAATCCGATTTGGTGGTTTTTATTAATTTTCAATTTTCATTTAATCAATTTTAAGTATATCTGAAATTATATTTATTTTTAGGCTTACGATTCCATCGGTTGGTTGATCTAGAAAACTGAACCTTATTTCAAACATGTAAGACTCATTTCCACCTGTACTAAATTGTTCGTGTTAGTTTCGAAGCAACTATTAAGTAACTGTGGTGTTAGCTTAAATAAAAAGTTTCATTAGGTTTTTCACGAATAGACAACAACAAAATCTTCTGGGTGACGTTAGCGCTATGACACTGTCATACGATAATAGCATGTTTTTATATACAATCTTTTATTCCTATATTAAATTCAGCGTAAATAAAGATAATTATTCAGTCACAGAAAATTAGAAAGCAATCAGCTAATTAATAAGTTTTCTCCCGTAATCGCGAAATCCCCATTATCCGTGCAAGTGAGAAACAGTTATTTTTATTGTGTGCGCGCGAAGTGAGATACGAGAGTGACAGAAAAGTAATACTTACTACGTAACTTGTTAGTCCCAAAGAGAATATAAATACTACGTGTTAGTGCATCCAAAGGTGTGTGGCGGTCTGCAATGACTCGCTGCATCAAAGGATCTGTGGTACAAGGCGAGATCCTTAGTCTGGATGTTGGGTGGTTGTCATGGTGATTTTTTCCAGACAATGTCAACAGAGCTACTAAGCAATTATTGGAAAAGATATATTATATTCGTCCGGCCCACGGTTTCATTATCCGAGGTGGTAGAAACAGGGTCGAGAAACCACCTGTGTATCAGACATCCTCGTATCCCATATAATAATATGTGCTTTGTGTATAGCAATTAGCCAACTTGAACCAAAAAATAAGTATTGGAACAAGATCAGAGATTGTAATTCTTCAGTCAACGACCTACCTACCTATCATAGTCACGCAGGTAGCGAAAGATAGTAGGACCAGGTAGCTTCGCCACAGCACTGGTCCTATAGGTGCATCCACACATTTTGTGTATCTAATATCTTATATAAAAAATATTACATGTCCGGAAATGAGTTTACACATTTGCTACTATAGTAGAATTTGATATTCTAATTGGGGTGTCCAAGGTCTTGCGCTTATTATGTCACACGTTGTATATATATATATATATATATATATATATATATACTTTATCTATGTATAGTATATAATAAGTAGTCCTTTTATGCCCTATCGACTGTCTTTGTGCATCATTTCAGTTAAATTCTCCAAGCCGTTTGGCCGATAAGAGGACATACACAACTGAAATTCATTGAAAAAAAATCTGTACACCCAGACTTGACTGCCAATAAGAAGTATTTTATGTTCTTCTATGTCCTATTGACTGTCTTTTCACAAAATGTCCGTTAACCCGTTTGAATGAGAACAATCCTTTTGTTCGTCCCTTTTATTCAATAAAAAAAAATGTGGCACCCAGACAGACAGACCCAGACAGCCAGAATAAAAAAGTATTCCATATCTCATTCTGCCCTATGAACTGTATTTTACAAAATTTCAGCCAAATCGGTCAAGTTGTTTGATCGTGAAGAAGGCCCAAACAAATAAACAAACTTACTTTCGCAATAATTATATTGTCAGATTTTTGGATTTCATATACATAAGCGAAACGATCACTATAGCACGCATTGATGTATATGTACTACGTACCAGATGACGCGTCGCGAACTAGCTCTACGTTCAAATAAAAAGCAGTGCTCAATCTACATCTCGCTTAGTTTAGCGTTAAGAACTCCTCACGCCTGATCGCGCGCCTCTCGGCACGTAAGTCAGTTCATGATGGGCGCCTCTGGTTTACATGTACCTCGATGATGCACGCAAAATACTTGATAGACTCTGTCACTTCTGTCATTGACATTGTCTTTAAAACACAGAATAAATAATAGTACTCATAAGAACAAAAGTACCATAATTATTATTATGAAAAAATAAACCAAGGTATGCACGAGTAAGCGGAAGCAATATCAGTAGTTTGGAACTCTTATTATCTGTGAATATCAGCACCATCGCTTAGTCCGTGGGGTGCTGTAAATCTTCAACCAACGTCCCTGAACTAAGCAATTAGCTTTACTTGATAGCACGACCAATATAGATACCACATATTAATTTATTATAGCGTAGGTGTGGTTTTGTCACGCAATAGTCTATGTTAAACCGATTTAGGGTTACTGAAATACGGCATATTGACAGTTAATTGATGTGTGTTCGTAATCGCATGAAATTCGAATATTGAATCATATCACAGGCCTAGGACGACGCTTCACTATTACGCTACGCTATTTCCATAGACTATTACTCTATCAGCCGTAATCACGAAGATTTTAATAAAAATTTAGCGGATGTAAGACAAGTAATGTCAATCAAAGCTAATATAATCACTACAAGTATATCCGACAAGTATAACTTGGCGGTGGTGGTTTTTGGAACTAATTCCGAGAGATTAGTTAATTATATTATTAACTAGAAGTCCCCCGCGGCTACGCCCGCGTTAAAAGCTCCTTTTATTTACTTAAAACTTTTCTTTTGTAAAAACGATTCTATCATTAAAGACATCAAATAAAAATTAGCCAAATTGGTTCACCTATTTTCATGTTATCGCGTGACTAAGACAAATCAGGATTCATATTTTTAAAACCCGAAAAACCCAATAAAGCGCAATCCGAAACTATATTGATTTTCAGACTTTTTTACCCCAGTTCACTCTTTTAGGGTGGCATTTTGAAAAAGTCTGAAACTCGTATTTACTTATTTATTTACAGAAGTACTTGTGTGAAATGTCGAATAAAATGACTATCCAAAATTTGAGCCCCCGCTTCATCCCTTGAAGAGTGAATTTTGAAAAATCCTTTCTCAGCGGATACCTACGTCAAAATTTCTATCTGGATGCAAAATATCAGCGCAATCCGAAACAATATTGATTTTAGACATTTTTACTCCACTTCACCCTTTTAGGAATAGAATTTCAAAAAGCCTGAAACACGTATTTACTCATTTATTTACTAAACTACTTGTGTGAAGTTTCGAATTTAAGAGACAATCAATTCTTGTTTCTCCATACAAACTTTGAACCCTCGTTTCATCCTCTTCAGGGATGAATTTTGGAAAACCTTTCTCAGAGGGAACTAACGTCGTAATTAATAACTATCTGCATGCCAAATTTCAGCGCAATCCGAAACAATATTGATTTTTACACTTTATTACCCCATTTCACCCTCTTAGGGGTGGAATTACAAAAAACCTGAAACACGTGTTTACTTATTTTTTTACTGAAGCACTTGTGTGAAGTTTCGGATAGAAAAGACTATCTAATCTTGTTTCTCCATACAAACTTTCAACCCCCGTTTCATCCCCTTCGAGGGTTAATTTTGGAAAATCCTTTCTCAGAGGGAATTAACGTCGTAATAACTATCTGCATGCCAAATTTCAGCGTAATCCGAAACAATATTGATTTTACACTTTATTATTACCCCATTTCACCCTCTTAGGGGTGGAATTACAAAAAAACCTGAAACACGTGTTTACTTATTTTTTTACCGAAGCACTTGTGTGGAGTTTCAGATAGAAAAGACTATCTAATCTTGTTTCTCCATACAAACTTTGAACCCCCGTTTCATCCCCTTCGAGGGTTAATTTTGGAAAATCCTTTCTCAGAGGGAATTAACGTCGTAATAACTATCTGCATGCCAAATTTCAGCGTAATCCGAAACAATATTGATTTTACACTTTATTACCCCATTTCACCCTCTTAAGGGTGGAATTTCAAAAAAACCTGATACACGTGTTGACTTATTTTTTTACTGAAGCACTTGTGTGGAGTTTCGGATAGAAAAGACTATCTAATCTTGTTTCTCAATACAAACTTTGAACCCCCGTTTCATCCCCTTCGAGGGTCAATTTTGGAAAATCCTTTCTCAGAGGGAACTAACGTCGTTATAACTATCTGCATGCCAAATTTCAGCGCAATCCGAAACAATATTGATTTTCACACTTTATTACCCAATTTCACCCTCTTAGGGGTGGAATTAAAAAAAACCTGAAACACGTGTTTACTTATTTTTTTACTGAAGCACTTGTGTGAAGTTTCGGATAGAAAAGACTATCTAATCTTGTTTCTCCATATAAACTTTGAACCCCCGTTTCATCCCCTTAGAGGGTTAATTTTGGAAAATACTCTCTCAGAGGGAATTAACGTCGTAATAACTATTTGCATGCCAAATTTCAGCGTAATCCGAAACAATATTGATTTTACACATTATTACCCCATTTCACCCTCTTAAGGGTGGAATTTCAAAAAAACCTGATACACGTGTTTACTTATTTTTTTACTGAAGCACTTGTGTGGAGTTTCGGATAGAAAAGACTATCTAATCTTGTTTCTCCATACAAACTTTGAACCCCCGTTTCATCCCCTTCGAGGGTCAATTTTGGAAAATCCTTTCTCAGAGGGAACTAACGTCGTAATAACTATCTGCATGCCAAATTTCAGCGCAATCCGAAACAATATTGATTTTCACACTTTATTACCCAATTTCACCCTCTTAGGGGTGGAATTAAAAAAAATCTGAAACACGTGTTTACTTATTTATTTACTGAAGCACTTGTGTGAAGTTTCGGATAGAAAAGACTATCTAATCTTGTTTCTCCATACAAACTTTCAACCCCCGTTTCATCCCCTTCGAGGGTTAATTTTGGGAAATCCTTTCAAACAGGGATCTAAGGTCGTAATATCTATCTGCATGCCAAATTTCAGCGCAATCTGAAACAATATTGATTTTACACTTTATTACCCCATTTCACCCTCTTAGGGGTGGAATTACAAAAAAACCTGAAACACGTGTTTACTTATTTTTTTACTGAAGCACTTGTGTGGAGTTTCAGCTAGAAAAGACTATCTAATCATGTTTCTCCATACAAACTTTGAACCCCCGTTTCATCCCCTTCGAGGGTTAATTTTGGAAAATCCTTTCTCAGAGGGAATTAACGTCGTAATAACTATCTGCATGCCAAATTTCAGCGTAATCCGAAACAATATTGATTTTCACACTTTATTACCCAATTTCACCCTCTTAGGGGTGGAATTAAAAAAAAACCTGAAACACGTGTTTACTTATTTTTTTACTGAAGCACTTGTGTGGAGTTTCAGATAGAAAAGACTATCTAATCTTGTTTCTCCATACAAACTTTGAACCCCCGTTTCATCCCCTTCGAGGGTTAATTTTGGAAAATCCTTTCTCAGAGGGAATTAACGTCGTAATAACTATCTGCATGCCAAATTTCAGCGTAATCCGAAACAATATTGATTTTACACTTTATTACCCCATTTCACCCTCTTAAGGGTGGAATTTCAAAAAAACCTGAAACACGTGTTTACTTATTTATTTACTGAAGCACTTGTGTGGAGTTTCGGATAGAAAAAAATATCTAATCTTGTTTCTCCATACAAACTTTGAACCCCCGTTTCATCCCCTTCGAGGGTTAATTTTGGAAAATCCTTTCTCAGTGGGAACTAACGTCGTAATAACTATTTGCATGCCAAATTTCAGCGCAATCCGAAACAATATTGATTTTACACTTTATTACCCCATTTCACCCTCTTAGGGGTGGAATTCCAAAAAAACCTGAAACACGTCTTTACTTATTTTTTTACTGAAGCACTTATGTGAAGTTTCGGATAGAAAAGACAATCTAATCTTGTTTCTCCATACAAACTTTGAACCCCCATTTCATCCCCTTAAGGGGTGAATTTTGGAAAATCCTTTCTTAGTACACCCTTACGTACTAAGACAAATATACTCTCCAAATTTCAAGTCTCTACGACCAGCGGTTTAGGCTGTGCGTTGTCTGTCAGTGAGTCAGTGAGTCAGTGAGTCAGTGAGTCAGTCAGTATGTCAGGACAAAGATTCTTATAGTATTAGATTGAGAGATTACCTACCGCGACATTATTGTTGATAAATCTGCTACATTAAAATAGTTCAATAATGCCAAAAGTATTTAAAAGTGGTTGAAGAGAAACTGTTATCAAAGTACAAAGTAAAAGCACAGTGGCGCACAGCCGCGCCAATTTATACTTGCCGGACTGTACAAGTCAATGCTGCAATGGTTTGATTTGAATGAACGAAAGAAAAATTATATTTTCAGCAATAAACCTTGCAGAAAGAAAAATACAAAATTACAACTAATATTAGAAAGTTAAAAGTTCAAATAAGATTTAAACCAGACCCTCTGGGGTCTGTGTCGTTCGAATGTCAAATCAAAATCAATTTATCCATTTTACTTTATTGCATTTCATGTTCAAATTCAAAATTTATATGGTTTGTAAATCATACTATCTAGTTGTACATTTCTACGGAGGAAATTCAATACTCTGTAATGTTCTACAATTTGCTTAAAATAGATTGTTGATGTCGTCCTAAGTAAAAATGCAAATTAGTGGGGAAAAAGGGTATTAACGCAATTTCCGTCGGGTAAAAAATAAGGTTCAAACGAATAAAGAAAATGTATTGGGAACTATAGTCGAAGTAAGTAGAAGTATTCTTCTAAAAGATCTCCTAATTAAGTTAGAGTAACTTGATTGTTCTCAGATTTATTAGTTACAGATACTTACATAAGTATGGTCATCCTTGCAAAAACTAACTGGGAATAGGTACCTCTTGGTGGGTTATGAGACCCTGGTACTTTATAATAAATAAAACTGGCCAAGTGCAAGTCGGACTTGCACTCGTAGGGTTCCGTACACACTTATAAAATACCGTATATTTTATAAGATCGAGCAATAATATCGTTTAAAAACTAAAAAAGAACCGACTTCAATGCCGCGCTATTCATTTTCAGTACCAATTTTGAGATGTTTATCTCAATATCTCTGGAGATACTTATCAGACCTCGATAAAATTACCATGGTACCACACTTGTGATCTCTCTTTTCGAACAAAAAAAGAATAATCAAAATCGGTTCATAAACGACGAAGTTATCCGCGAACAAACATACAAAAAAAATATATATATACGGTCGAATTGAGAAACCTCCTCCTTTTTTTGAAGTCGGTTAAAAATACCACTATCATTTTTCGCCAGCAAAAAATAATAATTAATAAACATTTTATTTCTAATAACGCCATCTAACGTCTAAGCGTTCTGTTCTGAAGCGTTCATAGATGGAGTTATATTGAAATGCGGAGAAAAACACGTTTCTTGTATGGGGACCCCCTATTATTTTTAACTTTATTCTGTTTTCAGTATTTGTTGGCAACAGAAATACATCATCTGTGAAAACTTCAACTGTCTAACTATCACGGTTCATGAGATACAGCCTGACAGACAGACAGACAGCGGATTCTTAGTAATAGGGTCCCGGCTTACCCTTTGGATACGGAACCCTAAAAACGATTCTTGGTTTAATTTAGTAATTCTACTGATAAGTGAAACCCGAGTGATTTGCTTGTATATCTTTTAGTTGTATAAGTGATGCAAATTTGTATCATTTGTACAACTAGTTGGACTTCTCAGTTGTACTACTGATACAGAGCGGTCCGAACATACACGCAAATGTCTGAGTCAGTAAATAAAATAAGTTTTTCGGATTGTAAGAGGTATTCAAATCAAAGACCTTCTAATATTAAACTCGACTGCGCAAAGCGGCTTATATATATATATATATATATATATATATATATATATATATAGAACATTATGTAGCACTAGCAAGTTGTTAGACAAGGACACACTCTCACCCGGGTCACAGATTATATAATAGTTACTACGTAACCGGGTGTCTTTCGTTTTGTTCTACAAAGAAATTACAACCTTATGGTTTGAGCATACAGTTTAAGTTAAATTTGTCAAAACATTTGCAGTGCACCATCCTTTATATTACGTCTTTGATTAAAATATACGTTGTGATACTTATTGATATTTTTTCCACTAGTTAGCTTCAACATTTTTAACATTCTTTGCAGAAGCTTTGAAGAGCTTGACCACAATTTGTGTAAGATGGAATCGTGCTTCTTCGTCATCACTTACCATCAAGGCGAACGTCACGCTTATTTACTTACCAACATATATTACCATTTTGGTATTGCATTTTAAAGGCGGCCAAATAGTCAAACATTATTTATTAAATTCCCTAATGCTAATTAATGAATGAGAACTGCGACACAGATAAGGATACGTTAATACGATAAGTTACTACGTGAATCTGGGCCTGATTGAAGCCGTTTAGTACATACTATTATTTATTCTGTGTCCGTACACAAAACTCTACGGAACTCGTGTATCTTCCAAACAAAAACAAACAAAACGAGGGAATTCGAATAAATCTGCCTATTAGCATACTGTTTCTATCGTCGACACCGCTTCGAATAAATAGAAATATTTCATGTAACCACGGGTAAGATTAAAAAGCTAATAATAAATTTTTACATATTTAGTTAAAAGTTTCATAGACTAGTTGTGTCCCGCGGCTTTGCCTGCGTTTGAAACGCAGCCATTGTAAAATATATCTACTCATATGTTAATTCATATTATACTTACATAAAGTGCTATTAGGTTTTGAGGTTATGGCGAACACACATGTATACAGCAAGCAGACGCGGCGTGGAACTTTGTCCTATCGTAATTATGTAGTTAAGACAATAAATAGCCTTCTATGCGAGGTATATGTATAGCTACATAAAGGCTATTTATTGTTTATTATATATACTAGCTGTACCCGCGACTTCGTCCGCGTGGAATAGTGTCTTTGGGTAGTATTTTTAACTATTTAGGCTAATTATTTTACAAATAAGACACATGCGTATCCCACCTACACCGCACCACGCTACGGTAATCCCTACTCCCCCCTCTCCCTACCCCTCACCCCTCGCCATCTCTCTTGCCATCACTCCCCTCCCCTATTCCCCTAACTTCCCTCTCCCCCTCCCCTTTCCCCCACTTTCCCCTCGCCTCCCCCTCTCTCTTCCCCCCATTATTCACATAAACCTTACATATTTCCATACAAACTTTCATCCCCTACTCCATATTGTTATTTTACACCCTTGAGGGTAAAACATTTACAAACTTTGAATGTCATATTTATTTATATCGAATCAACAGCCTAAAAAATAAATTTCAAGCTTCTAGCTCTAAAAATGACGATACTTCCATGTAACATTTCATCCCCCCTTTCAAACCCTTACAACCCTTTTTTCGCATTTAAATGTAGCTTATGTCCTTTCTCAGGCTCTAGACTATCTGTGTACCAAATTCAATTTAAATCCATTTAGTAGAACATTCATATGAACCTTACATATTTCCCTACAAACTTTCATCCCCTATTGTTATTTTACACCCTTGAGGGTAAAACTTTTACCTAATTTGAATCTCATATTTATTTTTACCATTGCCACTCGAAAAAGAGTACTTTATTCATCGACAGCAGTGAATAAAACGCTCTTTTACTCACTCGGTAAATAAAAACATTTTGAATTTGGAACAAGCACTGTAACAGAACGGATTTCGAGCTCTACGATTTATTGAGATTGGTTCAGGTTTATGAGGTGATATTTCGAATTTATATTGATTTTAATGATGTACTATGGTTATATTCAAAATAATTCATAAATAAGATCGTTCTCATATTTAATTAAATATTTGGGTCAAACAAAACAACACTTGGCGCTATATAGGTCAGGTGCGAAGCCACTGTGCAGAGTTAAAAAAAAGCTAAATTACATAAACTGCCAGTGTCAGGAGGAGGTGTCACTGGTCAGGAGAAGAGGATTATTGTGTTTTTGTTTTGGGAAGAGCGCGGGATTTTCTTGGTTTTTTATTTAGTATTTTTCTTAGTTTATGGCTGCTTTTGAAAAACGAACGAAATTTGCCGCGTAAAAATGGTATTTTGCCGCTAAAATGCAGGGGACTTGACTTTTGGCGGCGAAGCTTGGGGTCACTTTTTGACGGGAGGAAAAAGAGCAAGATGTTACTGGACGTGTAGTGTTATTTTGAAGTTTTTATGTGCTAAAAAGTGTTAAAATTGTGGAAAAACGGAGCAGTAAGAAGTCAGGGAGTATCCTTTTATCTATTAATGGGAAAACTGCATTGTGGGCTTTTCCAATAACATGAGAAGATGTCACTGTAACGCGTTTAGATTATCTATTTAAATGATTATTGTAATGGGATAGTGCCCGATTTCAAGCGGTACTACGGTTCAATATAATATTAGACGTGAAGCTCAGCTACAAAACAAGAAGCTGGCTTGCCAGTTACTTGCTGATGGTAAACAGAAGTATCTATGTAATGCTTTCAATCTCCAATAATTGTTTGGACGGAGCACTGATGGTTCATGATGCCTTATCAACCGACTTCCAAAAGGAAGGAGGTTCTCAGTTTGTCTGTATGTTTTTTTGTGTGTATGTTGTGCGATTGCTTCGTCGGTTGTGAACATCCAAAACTTGCTGCTGGGGCTGTCTCGCGGGGCGTGGAGGTCGGCGGTCTTGGTTTTTGAACTATCCTAATTATCTTAAGTCTAGGTTTTTTAACTATTATTATAAGATCTAAATTTAAATATTTTTAAATTTAGATCTTATAATAATAGTTTACTTTCTATTGAAAGTCATAATTGACTGACTTGTTGTTGGTTGGTATTAACTAATAAATTTAAGAAGATACAATTACAAAGTAAAAATAATACATTTTATCTCCTTGTACATAGTTTTCTCACTAAATATTACACTTTGAAATTATGGTCAAGTGCATGTGGAAACTAGTTAGCTTTCAATACTATATTATGACATCTAGTACTTGAAATCTTAGTTTACTTAAATTCTATAGTTGTGGCTGATCGCTATTTAATTATCTCAATTCAGTGAAATCAGATTTAATTGAGTATATACATGTAAAATATTATATGCATCACAGGAAGATTATACTTGCCTGTATTAACTAAAGACAGTATTAGGTTTGACGCCACAATATGTGATGTTTATATGAATGTTTAGAGTGAAATGGAAAAAGAGATACGTGGGTGATGAACTTGTACTTATACCAATGGCAAACTTATCTGACTGATTTTGACAACTTTTATATCAAGAGAAATGGTTAAAAGATAGATTTCTAAATATGTATAAGGAGAATTATAGGAAATATAAATTCTATAGATCTCTTATTACCATCAGGTCTAAATTTAACAATATTAATCATATAATCAGTTAATTGCATGTAAAATAAATAAGTATATTATGGTAGCCATTACTAATCAACACCAATATTATAAATGCGAAAGTCAGTTTGTTTATTTGTTTGTTTGTTTGTTTGTTTGTTTGGGACTTCTTCACGGTCAAACGGCTTGACCGATTTGGCTGAAACTTTGTACAAAGATAGAACATATGGCAGAATAGGATATAGGATAATTTTTTTTTGGCTATCGAGTCAGGGTGTCCAAATATTTTTAATTGAATTTTGTAAATATAAGATCTCTTTTCGAATAAACGGCTAGACCAATTTGCCTGAAATGTTGTATAAAGACAGTTCATAAGGCAGAAAAGAATATGGAATACTTTTTTTCTGGCTATCGAGTCAGGGGGTCCAAATATTTTTAATTGAATTTTGTAAATATAAGATATCTTCTCGAATAAACGGCTTGACCGATTTGCCAGAAATTTTGTATGAATACATGACATAGGGCAGAATAGGATATAGGATACTTTTTTTCTGGCTGTCGAGTCAGGGGGTTCAGATATATTTAATTGAATTTTGTAAATATAAGACCTCTTCTCGAATAAACGGCTTAGCCAATTTGCCTGAGATGTTGTATAAAGACAGTTCAAAAGGCAGAATAGAATATAGAATACTTTTTTTCTGGCTATCGAGTCAGGGGGTACAAATATATTTAATTGAATTTTGTAAATATAAGATATCTTCTCGAATAAACGGCTTGACCGATTTGCCTGAAATTTTGTATGAATACATGTCATAGGGCAGAATAGGATATAGGATACTTTTTTTTTTGGCTTTCGAGTCAGGGGGTACAGATATTTATAATTGAATTTTGTAAATTTAAGACCTCTTCTTGAATAAATGGCTTAACCGATTTGCCTGAAATGTTGTATAAAGACAGTTCATAGGGTAGAATAGGATATAGGATACTTTTTTTCTGGCTGTCGAGTCAGGGGGTCCAGATATTTTTAATTGAATTTTGTAAATATAAGACCTCTTCTCGAATAAATGGCTTGACCGATTTGCCTGAAATGTTGCATAAAGACAGTTCATAGAGTAGAATAGGATATAGGATACTTTTTTTTTGGCTTTCGAGTCAGGGGGTCCATATATTTATATTTGAATTTTGTAAATTTAAGACCTCTTCTTGAATAAATGGCTTGACCGATTTGCCTGAAATGTTGTATAAAGACAGTTCATTGGGTAGAATAGGATATAAGATACTTTTTTTTTGGCTTTCGAGTCAGGGGGTCCAGATATTTTTAATTACATTTTGTAAATTTAAGACCTCTTCTCGAATAAAGGGCTGGACCGATTTGCCTGAAATGTTTAAATTGTTTAAAGACAGTTCATAGGGCAGAATAGGATATCAGATACTTCTTTTTTCCATCGAGTCTTAGTGTTTAGATTTTTTTATTGAATTTTGTGAATGTGTGTCCTCTTATCAGCTAAACAGCTTGACCGATTCAGCTGAAATTTTATACATATTACAGTTATGTTGCATAGAATCACATAGGATACTTTTTTTCTGGCAGTCGAGTCCAGGTGTCCAGAATTTTTAAATTGAAGTTTAACGGATTAACCATTTAAGCTGAAATTTTGTACACAGACAGTCAAAAAGACATAAAAGGGCAACGAATACTTTTTTTTTGGGTGGAATTTTCGGTTGTCTATATTTTTATTATGGAATTTTGTAAATGTGTGGCCTCTTTTTGGCCAAACGGCTTGACCAATTCAGATGAAATTTTGTACAAAGACATTTAATAGGGCATAAAATGGCAAAGAATACTTTTTTTCGGCAGTTAAGTGTGGGTTGGTGCCTATATTTTTTGTTAACTTTACATAGAGTTTGCATAATCATGAAAGTTTGACCTTAGGTTCATAGATTATGACTAAACTTAATAAGTGCCTTAATTAGGCCATAAAACTGTCAGAGTATTTAAAAGTCATCAAAATTAACGCGATGGCTTTGCTTGCCCAACGTGTTTAATCTGCTTTGTGGGAAGTATTTCAAAAGCATTCGTGTTTTAACAGTCACATTTAACCTTAGGGTCATCGGTGTTGACTTAGTAGGTTATAAAAACTGTCAGGGTCATAAAACGTAACGTAACATAACGTTTGCGCTCACTTTGCTCGCGCAGTGATAACACTCGCTGCGCTCGCGCAATAATTTGTTTGATTTACTTTGTAGGTAATATTTCAGACACTTTTGTATTTTAATAGCCACATGCATCAGAACGAGTCCATAAATTAAAACAGTACAACCTTCAATAATCATAATGATTTTTAACCTTAAATAAGTGGATATCAAGTTTAACCTTTGTGTCATCAGTGTTAACTTAGAAGGTCATACAAACTGTCAGGGTCATAAAAGGTCGTAATTTTTTTCGCGCTCGCTCCAGTCTCGCAGCATTTGTTATATCTACTTTGTAGGAAACATTTTAGCAACTTTTGTTTATTAATAGCCACATGCATCAGGAGTCCATGAATTAAAACAGTACAACCTTCAATAATGATATTGAATATTAACCTTAAAATAAGTGGATATGAAGTTTAACCTCTGTGTCATCAGTGTTGACTGAGTAGGTCATAAAAACTGTCAGGGTCATAAAAGGTCATAAACATTTTTCGTGATTTCAGTATCGTTTTCAGTGATAGCCCTTGCTACGCTCACGCAGTAATAGCGCTCGCTCCGGTCGTGCAAGCATTAGTTATATCTACTTTGTAGGAAACATTTCAGCAATAGTTGTATTTAAATAGCCACATTCATTAAAACATGACATAAATTGGAACAGTACAGACTTCAATAACAATAATGATTTTTACCTTAAAATAAGTGAATATCAAGTTTAACCTTAGGGTCATCGGTGTTGACTTAGTAGGTCATAAAAACTGTCAGGGTTGAAATGACGTAAAAAATTTTGCGCTCGCTTCGCTCGCGCATTGATAGCGCTCACTGCGCTCGCGCAAACCTTTGTTTTCTCTACTTTCTAGGTAATATTTCAGCAATTTTTGTATTTTAATAGCCACATGCATCAAAACGAATTTATAATTGAACATTAACCTTCAATAATCATAATGATTTTTTACCTTAAAATAAGTGGATATCAAGTTAAACCTTTGTGTCAACAGTGTTAACTTAGAAGGTCATAAACACTGTCAGGGTCATAAAAGGTCGTAAAAAATTTTCGCGCTCGCTTCGCTCGCAGAGTGATAGCGCTCGCAAGCATTTGTTATATGTACTTTGTTGGATACATTTCAGCAAATTTTGTATTTTAATAGCCACATTCATCAAAACACGTCATAAATTGGAACAGTACAACCTTCAATAATCATAACGATTTTTACCTTAAAAATAAGTGGATATCAAGTTTAAACTTAGGGTCATAGGTGTTGACCTAGAAGGTCATAAAAACTGTAAGGGTCATAAAATTACCTACAAAATTTTCGCGCTCGCTTCGCTCGCGTATTGATACCGCTCGCTGCGCTCGCACAAGCCTTTGTTTTATCTGCTTTGTAAGTATTTTTTCAGCATTTTTTGTATTTTAAGAGCCACATGCATTAAAACAGTACAACCTACAATAATCATAATGAATTTTTACCTTAAAATAAGTGGATATCAAGTTAAACCTTTGTGTCAACAGTGTTAACTTAGAAGGTCATAAACACTGTCAGGGTCATAAAAGGTCGTAAAAAATTTTCGCGCTCGCTTCGCTCGCAGAGTGATAGCGCTCGCAAGCATATGTTATATGTACTTTGTTGGATACATTTCAGCAAATTTTGTATTTTAATAGCCACATTCATCAAAACACGTCATAAATTGGAACAGTACAACCTTCAATAATCATAACGATTTTTACCTTAAAAATAAGTGGATATCAAGTTTAAACTTAGGGTCATAGGTGTTGACCTAGAAGGTCATAAAAACTGTAAGGGTCATAAAATGACCTACAAAATTTTCGCGCTCGCTTCGCTCGCGTATTGATACCGCTCGCTGCGCTCGCACAAGCCTTTGTTTTATCTGCTTTGTAAGTATTTTTTCAGCATTTTTTTTATTTTAAGAGCCACATGCATCAAAACGAGTTTATAAATTAAAACAGTACAACCTACAATAATCATAATGAATTTTTACCTTAAAATAAGTGGATATCAAGTTTACTCTTAGAGACATCGGTCTTGACTTAGTAGGTCATAAAAACTGTCAGGGTCATAAAATGACGTAAAAATTTTCGCGCTCGCTTCGCTCGCTCATTAATAGCGCTCGCTGCGCTCGCGCAAACCTTTGTTTTATCTACTTTGTAGGTAATATTTCAGCCTTTTTTTGTATTTTAATAGTCACATGCATCAAAACGAGTTTATACATTGAAACAGTTCAACCTTCAATAATCATAATGATTATTAACCTTAAATAAGTAGATATGAAGTTAAACCGTTGTGTCATCAGCGTTGACTTATTAGGTCATAAAAACTGTCAGGGTCATAAAAAGTCGTAAAAATTTTTTGCGCTTGCTTCGCTGGCGCAGTGATAGCGCTCGCTTTGCTCGCGCAAGCATTTGTTATATCTACTTTGTAGAAAACATTTCAGCAACTTTTGTATTTTAATAGCCACCTGCATCAAAACGAGTCATAGATTGAAACAGTACAACCATCAATAATGATAAAGATTATTAACCTTAAAATAAGTGGATATCAAGTTTAACCTTTGAGTTATCGGTGTTGACTTAGGAGGTCATAAAAACTGTCAGGGTCATAAAAAGTCGTAAACATTTTTCACCATCGCTTCGCTCGCGCATTTATAGCGCTCGCTACGCTCGCGCAAGCATTTGTTTTATCTACTTTGTAGATAATATTTCAGCATTTTTTGTATTTAAATAGCCACATGCATCAAAACGAGTTTATAAATTGAAACAGTTCAACCTTCAATAATCATAATGATTATTAACCTTTAAATGAGTGGATATTAAGTTAAACCCTAGGGTTATCGGTGTTGACTTAGTAGGTCATAAAAACTGTAAGGGTCATAAAAGGTCCTAAACAAAATTGCGCTCGCTTCGCTTGCGCAGTAACCACGCTATATAGCATATAATAGCGTGTTTTAACAGCCTCATACATTAGACTGACTTAAATACTTAAACAGCAAAACTTGGTAAACCTTGGTTAGGTTTACCAAGTAATGATTAATGACTTTAACAATAGACGATATCGACTTTGACCTACGAGTCATCTACAGTGACTTGACTGTTAGGTTATAAAACTGTCAGGGTCATAAAAAGTCATAAAAAATGTTCGCTCGCGCAATGATAGCGCTCGCGACGCTCGCGCAACTATTTACCTTATTTTCTTTGTAAGAAATGTTTCAGGAACTTTTGTGATGAGTCAAACAATTGAACAGCACAACTTCGTATACCTAACCAAAATAATTAATGACTTTAACAATAGAGGATATTGAGTTCGACTTTGGGGTCATCTATCGTGACTTGGGCTAAGAGATCATCGATCTAGACCTCAAAGACACAATAACGCGGGCGAAGTCGCGGGTAACAGCTAGTTATTAGATATTCTGAAATGGTGGTTTAGTGCAAGACGGACATCCAGGAACTTAAAATTGTAGGATTTTGTATTAGGTTTATCGTTCCATTTTGATATTAGTTATTTTAATATGTCTGTCGGGTGGATGTCTGACAGAAAGGAACTGGAATTTAGCATTGTATAATTTATTTTAATATGATTAAGAAAGCTAGCTGCGTCCCGTGACTTTGCTCATGTTGAAACAACTAAGTAGCATTTTATCCGAATTGGTCCAGACAACATCTGATGAAATCAGATCGTACTTACCTAAACCTGTGACAAATTTATCTGATTGATTTGTGACAACTTTTATACTAAGAAAAATGGTTAAAAGATACATTTCTAAATATTTATATATTTATTTGTAGGATTTTGTATTTGGTTTATTATTCCATTATAATATTACTTATTCAATGTGTTATTGTTATTGTTATATAACTTTTCATCCAAATCGGGATATTTCGTATTTGAAATAGATTTATGAAATCATTTGCTTGAAAATATAATAATTATGTTTATTTTAATATGGCTAAGGAAGCTAGCTGCGTCCCGTGACTTTGCTCACGTTGGGACAATTATATAACATTTTATCCGAATCGGTCCGAAGGTGGTTGTGGGAGTTGCAGTGTTGTGCTAAGTGTTCTATAGACCTTAAACCTGTTGGAGAGAGTGTTCATTGGGTCTGTGTCCAGCAGTGGACAGAAATTAGTTAATGTTAGTGATGAAGTTAATAACGGAGTATTATTATAATAATTCATTTATTTCAGGATATTATTGATTTATGTGTACGTGAATGATAGTAATTTTCTTTACCAACTGTGTAATCTGATGGTTGATGTTGATGGTTTTGATGATGAATTTGAAACGGAATATTGTAATAATAATAAATTTATTTCAGGACATTAATTGTTTATGTGTACGTGAACAATGATAATAATTTTCTTATACCAACCGTGAAATAATTTAATATAATTTTATGTACCTGCATCGCTGAAGTAATTTGATGGAAAAGTTTAATAATTAATATGTTCGAGATTTTCTTTCCTACGGGATATACAAAACATGCGGATATAATGTCATGTTGACTTACCAAATATCATCGACGTAAACTACTATGCATCAGCATATTTAAAAACAATATACCCGACTCATTGGAATGACTTAGTGAGAAGGATTTATTTACTAATTATGTTCGAGATTTCGTTTCCTACGGGACACATGTGTTTTATTGAAGCTGCTCATTTGGCGTGGATTCGCCTGTTACCTGTTCGTGATTTATTTTCCCTGCGGGGATCGTGGAAGTTTATGTCACACTACGGGTGGCCCAACCCTGGGGAGACTTGTAAGCTGAAAGAATAGCCAGAGTCTTCTCTAGTTCGTGACATAGACAACCACGCAGCGTGTCTTCAAATTTACATATTCTGCGGAATAATTCAGTGAGAAAAAAATCACTTTTACTACATGTTCGAGAATTACCTTCCCTGAGGGGACCGTGAGATTCTGTGTTATGCTACGGGTGGCCCAACCCTGGGGAGACTTGTAAGCTGAATGAATAGCCAGAGTCTCCTCTAGCATTTAACATAGATGATCACGCAACGACATCATCACCAACTACGACAATAAAGTGATCTTGGACCGCTGGGTCTTTCCGGAATGGAGAAATAATTTAAATAAAATGCTGGCGAACCTAGCTTACTGGGTTGCTTCAGTAATTATCTTTATTAACCACAATATTACCTTCAATTAACCTGGCTCATTGAGTCATTCCTTTGTTGGAAATATACTTTGCGGTTCAGGATAGGTTTTAGTATAGATGGAGTTGGATAGACCCAGTATGGGTTAGTAGGAATGATAGGATAGGTTGATAGGGGATAGATAGGAAATTCGATAGTAGATAGTGTAGGCAGGGTAGCTCAGATAATACTCACTCTTAAGAAACTAGAGTGAGTAATATCTACATGAAACAGGTGGTGATGGATGTTGTGCTCGATTAATAGGCAGAGACCTTCTAACCATCCAAGGCAACTCTGTCGTACGAGCAAGCGAATGTTCCCAAGCTAAACTAAACTGGAGTGGATGAGTATGTAGGCTGACTAACAGACATACATGTACTATTCTCTTTGATAAAAGATTATGCCCTCTCACTTTTAGTTGTGACTCAGTACTGACATACAATTTAAGACGTCAAATTTAATTTAATTGCATACATCTTGTACTACTGACTTTTGACTTACTGTAGACATCACCATGAGTCTTAACCTCGTTTCTGGTTGATGATTCGATAATGAAATGCAGGTAATATTTCTAGGCATGCTAAACCTCATTTCTCGTCGATACTTCGATTATGAAATATAGGTCTGGTTGCTTGATACTAGATCAAGTAGGGGCTACCCAAGTAATTCAGGATGAATGCCATAGCTCGGTAGCTAATGGACGGCGCGCCGATCCAACCATCCATGGTACATGCTGTGTAAAAAACACCCCAAAGACTATCCTCCCTTTAAAAGTACTAAATCAGACATATTTTCATATATACACACTTTTGTCCTCCTCTCTTTTGTTATTGTACATACTAAAATGTTTATACTAAATCTATTGACATGATCAATAACTTTGTCTATAAAAATAACAAAGAAATTGACAAAGAAAGATCATCAAATTAAAATCTATCGAAGTCCCAAAGAAAGTCTAGAGATAAATATAATTAAGAATGCAAGGTGTGAATGTAAGAGATTATCCAGAGAATATACTATGATGATGATGATGATATTGTTATGGTTATTTCTAAAAGTAATATTATTAGGGTCAATAGGTATAATGTTGACAAAGGTTGTAAAATATTACTCAATGTTCAGTTGTATTCTATAATGTAGTGTTATAGTACTAATAATAATAGAATAACACAAATTAGTACTAATGATAGCATATTTGCACTGAATAATATTAGTTAGAAATATTGGTGCAATCCCTTCACTAGGTAACAGTTGCACCAAAAGGTGTCAAATAGTACCAACATTAATATTTAGGTTTACAAGTACTAATAATAATAGAATAACACAAATTAGTACTAATAATAGCATATTTACACTGAATAGTATTAATTAGAGAAAATGGTGCAAACACTTTCACTAGGTAACAATTGCACCAAAGAGTACAAAAGCAACGGTATAGCACAAATAGTATTGTAGCAGTGGTTAGGATTACTTGTAATAATAAAACCTTTATTTCTTATATTATTTAGACCTTAGTTATTATATTAAATTGTCTTGAGATTCCTTGAAAATAATTTAGGTTACATCAACGGTTCACAATGGGTCCTACCATTAACTAGACGATTACGAATGGTCAATACTTTATTCCAGTCCGATTAATATTCCAATATCATATATTCTAATATATTAATTTTCCAGTATTTCAGTATAATTTATAAAGTAATCAAGTATAGTCGCGTTCAAAAGAAAATATTTAAAAACCAAAAAGCGTTTAAGGGGGGGGGGGTTGTTACAGCACGAAATATGAATTATGGTCAAAAAATAAATAAATCTTGCTGAAATCTTGCTAGATGGAGGTAAACTATAGAAGCTATATAATTAAATTAAATAAATATTCCGCCAATTTTGGTTACGTTCTTTTTTGTTTTCATTATGGCTTCATACGATTAGTGTATTCAGCCAGATTCAAGTATTGAAATTGTTCAAGTTTTTGCAAATTCAAGCCGCCAGATTCAAGTATTGAAATTGTTCAAGTTTTTGTAAATTCAAGCCATAATGCTGAATCAAAGTCTCATTTCTGTGTTGTGAGTTCTGAGTCAAGTTGAAGTCACAGTCTAGTCCAAGCCTTACTAAAGATGTGAACTTTACTGAAGATTTTCAGTGGGATTTTGGGGAGAACACAAATAGCATGTTTTTCAACATTATGCTATATCCCTATACTCGCACACATTCACCGGCACTAAATGGTTAATAATCCATATTTATTACACATTACTTATAAAATATGATTAACATACATTACTATAAGTAGGTACTACTATTTATTTTCTCGCAGTTAATGGTAAAAAGAAGATTACACGACTCATGAATAAAAAATGTAATCTCGGTCCTTGAATCCCTCGCTCCGCTCAGGATTCTAATCTAGAATCCTTCGCTGCTCTCGGGATCCAACTTAGTCCCTCGAATTAAATTGCCTTTTTATTCACTTGTTGTATAATCTACTATTGTATCGAATCAACAGCCTAAAAAATAAGTTTCAAGTTTCTAGCTCTTAAAATGACGATACTTCCATACAACTTTTCATACCCCCTTATTGAAAGGGGGAATGAAAATCCCTTACAACTCTATTTTCGCATTAAAAAGTAGACTATGTCCTTTCTCAGGCTCTAGACTATCTGTGTACCAAATTTCATTTAAATCGGTTCAGTGGTTTTGGCGTGAAAGTGACACAGACAGACAGACAGACAGACAGACAGACAGACAGACAGAGTTACTTTCGCATTTATAATATTAGTTAGGATTAGGATTATTTAATAATAGTAACATACATACTATACCGACGTGGCAGAATCTACAGTCTATTTAAAAATAATAAGTCGGAAAACTGTAGCCAAACCAATATTTTATATTCTGTGGCCACCCGTCGTCCGTCTCAACTTGCTACGTCTCTCTCCAGCGGCCAAACCAGGAGGTTACATTTTAAAACAGGAAAGAACTGTACAAACTTATTATGAGGAAAACATTCTGACGACATTGACTTAAATGGTTGGTAAAGTTCTGTGGTAAAGTTGAACAGATGCTGCCATATAGCTGTAGCCGTGGCGATTTTCCGACGCTGGTGATCCGCTACGGTAAAGTGCCGCTTACTTTCAAAGTTCAAAGTTTTACTTCGACTAATAAAAATATACATAGGACTTCTGCTAGTCCGCCTGGGGCGGTACCACCACTTTGCCAATTCATTTTCAGCCGTGAAATAGGAATGTTTTTCGGTTGAAATGGCAAGGTGTTCAGTGAAATTACAGGGCATCTGAGACTCAACATCTTTATGTCCTCAAGGTAATTATGTCAAAGGTCTCAGATGTAAGTATTGATATTCTTGAGAACATACACTAAGCTACTGCTACGATAAAAAACCAATATCTTAGCCAAAAGCCTTGTAACACCTCTCAAGCATTGCGCGATCAATTACGTAAATTGACGGAAAGCAAAGGAAATAAATACGAATACTCTTCATAATCGGCTGTTAACGTATGGGGTGTGGTTACAAGCTCATGTTTCTGGAAAATTGGACTCAGCGGCGCAGATTACGTAGAAGTTACTTTTATAGCCCTTAAGGAGTCTACCCACTACACCGTTTTTTTAAATATCTTACTGGCTAGCGTTTGACCACTATCTCACCTGTTAGTAAGTGATGATGCGGTCGAAGATGGTAAGCACGCTAGTCTTAGAATGGGGACTGGGTGTCAAGGCAAGGTTAGCTGCCGGAACACATTAGATGTTTGGCGATAGATTTTCTAACTTGAGGGTGGTAGCTGGCCATGCGGACACTAGATAGTATCCTACCACCATGCGGGGGTTATTAGTTTCTTAATGATGTTTTTCCTTCACCGGAGGGCCACTGGGAAAAGCGCACATACATTTTTGATAGAAAAATCCATTGGTGCACGGCGGGGATTGAACTCGGTACCTCTGTCATCAAAGCCGACCACTCTCCCACTTACACCATCGGGCCCTCGTACCTTGTACCGTACCATACCGTGACCATACTATGACGTATCAGTATCAGGCACGGAAAGAAATGAAAGAAACGGACAGCTACGCCCACGACACCGTGCCACAGAATAATGAATAGTACAAACCGTGCTATGCACAGAGAGTATTGGCAGGTCAGCAAAATATTTGTCGACGCTCCGTGCATGGCCTGGGACGGTGACGGCACGGTCCAGTAAACATTGACTCATACATTTTAAAACACAAAAATAAATATGTTTTACCTGACATGTTCCTAGCGTGGTCATGGTATGATACGGTGTAGTTAGCAGACTGCTTTATGGTATTACGTCTTTCTGAGACACAGGCGGAAAAATATTAAGCATGAAGCAAAAATGCTTTCGCGAATTATAGGTTTCTTTTTTGTTTCATTATTATTTTATTATAAAATGGAATTCAATATAATGAAATTTGCAGGAAATGTAGTGCATAATGATGACATTATTTTCATATTCTTCTGCATATTTTGCCAAACTCTGGCATGCTACGCCGAACCAAAACATCGTAAGGTTATGGCGGCAGATTTTTTAAAATAAACTTCGGTAATTTATATTACTTAAAAGACTAATGGTCGGTTTCTGAGGTACATTTATCGAGAGTTTATCTACTCAATTGTACTGTTATTAAATACATAAACTCTCAATACATGTACTCAGAAACCGGCCATTATAAGGCACCATATGATAGCACTATATGATAAACTTACGTTATGGTCTAAACTTATAGACCAGTCTATCTAAACTAAATAAAATGTGACTTGGACTTCCAAGAGCAATTTCATCACAACGTTTGAAATGTTTCTCATATATTACCGTTCAAGAGTTTTTCCGATCACTTCTTTTATTAAAAGAAACCTTACCGTGATGTGTTACCATGCTGTTGCTTTACATATAACAACGTAGATCTACCTATAGTATAATACAGTATGTACAGTACGGTATCTATAGCATTATTGTATATTGACTGCCATATGTAACTCGTAAATGGATAACATAATACGTATAGGTATTGTGTATTATGTGTAGTAGGTAACCACAGCTAGGTGATGAGACGTCAGTTCGTCCTTTTAAAAGTTTTATTGTATTTATTTACAGAATAGAACTACCTACTATGGTATTATATGGTACTGTTATGTGGTTTTAAACGATATTTTTATAAGAACCTCCTTATTTTTAGTGTTATTTACTAATGCCGGGGCCACAATGACGGGAAACGTCTAAGTCCATCATCGCGATAAATATTGGGTCAATTATTAACGCGTTAAATGGAGTGGCCACACTTAAACGTTCAATAATAAAAATGAAACAGCAATGTGAATGCCACCAACCATCTAGACAAAATGTCCTCATAGAAGCAATGCTGAACATTTTTTGTGCTTACATTACGACATAGGGGAAAATCAATGACACAATACCTCTTAGAGGAAGTCCATAGTCTTGAGGAATGTTGATATAGATTAAATGTGCAATTTATTTGATTATTTACTTAGAATTTATACATATTTTTCTGCAGGTGTTTTACCCGCTTCTACAATAGGTACTATGTAGGTACGTGTCTACGTAGTAAGAATACAAGCTTTCCGCTTTGATATTAGTGTAATTTCGTAAGTTTCTTAGACAATTGCCCATTGATAAGCGATGACGTCGGGCTTTAACAGAAACTGTAGCCTACAAAATTCTGGATAGTCAGAATTTTGCGCGTAAGTAATAGGTATTATATTTGTGAACCGTAAAACCTTAGCGATATAAACTCATAGTACATACATACTTAGTTTTTTAACCGACTTCACAAAAAGGAGAAGGTTCTCAATTCGTCGCGTCGCAATCTTTTTTTTTATGTATGTTCACCGATTACTCGAAGATGCCTGATCCGATTTAGAAAAAAATATTTTTGTTTCAAAGGTACCCTTCCCAGGTGATCGAAATAACGAAATCGGAAGAGCCGTTTTTAATATATCAACATTTGTATTACGATGCATTTATATACCTTGACGACAAGCTACAACTACTGGCACAGATTATATAATAGTTACTGCGTCTACAGGCTACTTTAAGTAGCGCGACGTTTGAAGTCGGTTCTTTAGTTTTTTAAACGATCTTAAATTAATTTTCAAATTTTTGGGAGGGCTTTTGTCACTCAGCGCATTATGTCAGCCCACATCATACTTAGTTATATTGTACCTAGTTAGGTAACGATACTTATTGCACTTGTATAAGTCCCATATTCGTTACGACCCGTACTTCTTTGAATTTTGAAGTGAGAAGTCCCAAGATCTTACTTATTGCCTGCAGCAATTGAATGTGTCTTTGCCTCCTCTTCTATTTTACACCACTTTGCTTCATTTTCTCATTAATTAGCGGCATTTTTATTTCCTTTGCTAGATAGATTTAATAAGAGACTCTTTTAGGTACTAGTAGAAATATCAACTTAATATAAAATAGGTTATATAGGTTTACAATAGGTGGTCTTAACGCTACCTACCTCTTTCAGACAGACTAACAACAAAAAGGTCGAGTAGGCTCACTCCCATTCTTCCCAATTTTAGACTTCGCCACGGTAATATTATAGATATTATTATCTACCGTTACAGAAGTCAGGTACATTTCCGTGCTTTAACCAACGTTACGTAGCAACTATTATATAATCTGTGCTCTGCCTGCCTCGGTCAATTCTGTTGCCTTTTTATTACCTTGACAGTATCTTAGTGGCTGTGATAGAAAGCACACGATGCGATGGGTACTTAGAGTAAATGACGAGCTCTTTCAAATAAAAACAGTAGCGAATGTAGCGATGTTTATATCTGCCGGCAGCCGTTTTCATTGAAAACTTTTAAAAGTTTCTGATATAATATGTAAGGCATTCGATATCATATGGGGGGATATAAAAAAAACTATGTGTGTATTAAGTGTGTGTATTAACCATACGACAGAAGTGCAAACTTCATCAAGGCGAGGTTCATCATCATCAGCCGGTGTCGGTCAACTGCTGGACGTAGGCCTCTCCCAAGATGCGCCACTGAGACCGATCTTCGGCTCTTCTTTTCCAGTCACTGCCCACCGTTTTGCGTATGTCGTCGCTCCACCTGGTCACAGGACGTCCTACGCTTCGTTTGCCGTCGCGGTCTCCACTCTAGGCGAGGTTAAGTAATTCTAATTCTAAAATTCTAATTTGAAGTAAGGGCGATACGTCTGCCCTGACGTCGCGCTTGGGGTGTATTGTGCAAACTCCCTAAGTGCAACAAACCAAGCCATCCCAGTTCCTTTATGAAGCGAAGGTAGGGCCTGGGGCATAGTAATAAAAAATTATTAAAAAATTATTTCACTAATATATAGAATGGACTTTCGAAATGAAAATAGGCTATATATTAACCCATTTAAATCAAAGGTACATTCGTGGAGATCTAATTTGCAACCTAAGTCGACAAAAAAACGGTCGAAAAAACACGTTTCTTACGAACGCTGCTCAATTAAAAATAGATGGAAGAATATTTTCTATGGAGAGTTATACAACTTAATAAGACCTACAAAAAAGTCCGCGACTGCATATGTCTATCTCTTAAGGTTGACTCACAGTAACCATTTTAATGTTTAATTTTTTGTTAAAAAATATTACATAACTTCCAAGGCTATTTTCAAGTATTAATCCTTATCCAAATAATTACGTTAATTAGCTTGGCCACATATTATAGATTAAAGTTGTTCTTTACAGTATATAATTCAAATCACGGATTTCACATACACGCATCGCAAAATTAATAAAATATTTGCAGTGAAACCACAGATTAGGTCATAGTTACTGCGAAAATATTATTATAGGCTTAGCTATTCTGTAGATCCCCACCGATCACAATCAATTTGAAGTCAATATAGTATAATAATATGATCTATTGTATAAAATAATATTGATCTATACTATATATAATAATATATTTTAAACCACCCCGACTGATCTATGTATAACTTTTCATTAAAAGCATTCCAATGACACAAAACACGACATTTAAAATCTGAGCTGTAAGTTGGTGAGGATTTGAGTATTCTGTAGAGTCCAGGAGATGTCCCAGCATCAGGTAAATGCTTCCATGTTCTTACAATATCGTTGAAGAAGAAAATTTTCGAATTGATCAGACCTATGAAAGTTGATTTCATAGCGCAAACAACTAGAAAAAAGCTCATCGTTTTATAACGATTGAACGAATTTTCATGAATCAAAGCTAAGAACACTCATGATGAAGACATGCAATCTATCAAACAAAAAAAACTATCAATAGTGAAATCAAATCGATTCATCCGGTTGGGTGCTAAGATGCTGCATACAGACACACAGATACACGATACACACGTTAAACATATAATACCCCTACTTTTTTTTTACCCCCCCCCCCCCCCCCCCCTCTAACTTTTAAAGTATAAAAAATATATTTTGTAGATCTCAATAAAAACTTTCAACAAAATTAGTTTAAACGAGAAACAGTCAGCAGTTTTTGAGATATAGCGACCGCAAAGATAACTTTGTTTTTCATACAAACTATGAAAAACAAAGTATATTTTTTTTAATGGCGAAATATTTAAGTAATAAAATACGGAACCCTACGAGTGCGAGTCCGACTTGCACTTGGCCAGTTTTGGTAGATTTAATGATCCCACTACCTCTGTACGAAAACCCATAATTCATGAATGCACATAATACTTTTATTGCTAGGTATATAGCTATGATTAGAACCAACGACCGTCGGGTCAGAATCAGGGTAACTATCCTTTACGCCAAAGGGCCGTCCAATATCACTACGTAAGTATTATAAAACAAAGTCCATCACTGCGTCTGTCTGTCTGTTCGCAATAATCTCCAATAGCTACTGACCGGATTATCATGCAGTCAGTATTCACCAATAGCCAGAGAGTTAAGAGGAAGGTTTAGGTGCATAATTTGTTAAGGTTTTGTGTAAATTTGTTGAAATATGACGATAATTGTTAAATGTGTTAATATTTTGTATTCGATGCAACAAACTGATGCAAATTTTGTAGGCATATATGTTCTACCCGTGCGAAGCCGGGGCGGGCTGCTAGTCACCAATAAAACGACAATAAAACTAATTGCCCTCAGATTGCGCACTATGATCTTGTAAGGCGTTGACCATTGTATTCAAAACGATCAAACTGACTATAAAACCAACTGCTGGTGTGTGTTCTCTTGATATCTTGCGAGGAGGTAATATTATAATAAGTAATCCATTTCCATCCACATGTACGTACTTAAGTAGAGGTACCTATTTAGAAAAAAATGTTTTTATCCGTGGTTTTTATGGTAGAAAGGTTTCAGGACAAAAAATCAGAAAAACACTGAAGTGATGATGATGACGTCCCACAGACACTACGGCACGTAAAACTCTGGCATTGCCATAATTTTGCACTTCACCGCACTTAATTTTGCATTTCGTTTGTCACCTTGATAAGACGCCTAAGCTCTGTAATTTTACTGGACACTTTAGAATTTAAAACTAAATAAGTTAAGTAATCCTTAAACACAATTTTTTACTACTACTATACTATTACTACTAGCAGGGATAATAGATCAGAAGCTAATTTCACAATAATTTTATGGGTACTTAGTAGTTCCAGAATTACTTAACTTAGGTACCTAGACTACCTGAATAATTTTATAATATTAATAAGTAGGTATACAGTTCTTAGGAAAGTAATGGAATGTCGAGAAAAATCTAATCAGTTTTCTATGCAGTTACTAACCAAGTATTTTTATTTTTAACCGACTTCAAAAAAAGGAGGAGGTTTCTCAATTCGACCGTATATATATATTTTTTTTTTTAATGTTTGTTCGGGGATAACTTTGTCATTTATGCACCGATTTTGACTATTCTTTTTTTGTTCGAAAGGAGATATCCCAAGTGTGGTACCATGGTAATTTTATCGAGGTCTGTTAAGTATCTCCAGAGATATTGAGATAAACATCTCAAAATTGGTACTGAAAATGAACATTGAAGTCGGTTCTTTTTTAGTTTTTAAACGATATTATGTTATTTTCGAAAACCAAAGAGGGAACTTAGTACCTACCTTATCACTATAATTTTTTTTTGAGTAGAAACTGATGATAATGACTTAATAATATGGCAAGCTACTGAAACAGATAAACGCAGATACATACGATAAAAAGCTTAGGTACTTAGTAGCTATTACTTACAAATGGCAGTTCTTGTGCGCACATTCCTGGAGTAGCACATTGGGTGCAGTATCGCCCAGTATCTGTCCACTGACACAGCAACCAGGCAAAAGATGCTAGTAGTACACAGCATCACTAACACCGACACAGTGAACAAGCAGGCATGAAGGTTCCTCGGCAAACCCACTGACGCTAAAATAGCGAAAGGTATCCCCAACAACCCCACGAGAAAGTCAGCTGTAGCTAAAGAGACGATATAATAGTTCGTCCGTCTTCTCAATCGCCTGTCCCTCCGGAACACATAGATCACCATAGAGTTTCCCACCACCGCCACCAGAGCCACGAGGATCTCGAAAGTAGCGTACACAGCGTGAAGCTCAGGCGTTGGCGTCCGATGAGGCGCTGCGGGCGTCGTCGACACTTCCATTTTTGAATCACATTCCCAAGCATCACATGTCCTTAACCATGCATTTCGAACTCGAAAGAAATGAAATACTTTTTTAGTCTTAGAAACTTCGCATTCGTATCACGAACGGAGAGCGCGTGATCCGTCCGTGAGTCGCGTCCCATCACTGCGGGCGCGAATTGGCGCGAAACACTCCGATACCGGCGTCCCGACGCCCTAACTACGCCGACGCGCTAAACACTTGTTGCGATACTGATGATTGTCCTTGTTAAAGGAAAAGGATTCATTCATCTAAGATGAGTGCAGAGTTTGATCTGCAGTACCTATATGCTAACTGACCCGACAGAGTGCAAGGGTGCAAGGCCCTGTCCAAATGTATCTTATAGAAATAGCAATATAAGTTTTCCGTAATTTTTCAGTTTAAATGGCAACTTTAAAAATTTTCATTTATGTAACTTTGTTCTATTTACGAAGAGCCGAAGACCGGGCTCAGTGGCGACTCTTGGGAGAGGCCTTCGTCCAGTTGTGGACTGACACCGGCTGATGATGATGATGATGTTCTATTTACGAATTAAAATTTACTATTACGCATCATACATTAAAATCAATAAAATTGGTGGACCAATTTTAGCTGGAGCTGGAGATGCGCATTACCTACCAATGAACCACATTTAATTTGAATTCATAAATTATAAACATGTCAAATAGTTTTTCTCACTCTTTACTGTCGTTATTAAGAGATTTTCCGTGTACCTGTTTAGGCATCTACGTAAAAGCAAGTTAATGGAATATTTGAGTACTCACACATGTTTATGTCACATCAATCATATCATAGCCGCTATGAAAACGTATGTTAACTTTTTCGGTAAAATGATAGAAGTTCGTCAAAATGAGTGGGAAATAAGAATAAACTGGCCAAGTGCAAGTCGGACTCGCACTCGTAGGGTTCCGTAACACAGTAGAGTATTCTATAACTATGATTTTTCGAACTACAAAAATAACTTTGATTTTCATAGTGTTTGTATGAAAAACAAAGTTATACTTGCGGTCGCTATATCTCAACAACCGTTGACTGTATCTCGTTCAAACCAGTTTTCGTTGAAATTTTTTATTGAGATCTACAGAATATATTTTTTCTAGATTTTTTACTCTCTAAACTTTAGAAGTTAGAGGGGGGGGGGGGGACACACATTTTACCACTTTAGACGCGCCTATCTCTTAAATGATTGACTTTGAGAAAAAATAATATTTGAAACCTCAATGTCATTCTTAAAGACATACAAAAGTTCAAGGGCATACCATACATGTATGGGATGAACTTTTTTATTTTTGTACCAAAATCGGAAAGCGGTTTACAGAATACATCTAACTACCAAGTTTCAATTCTGTAGTCCTAATAGTTTCGGAATAAAATGGCTGTGACATACGGACGGACAGACAGACAGACAGACATGGCGAATCTATAAGGGTTCCGTTTTTTGCCATTCGGCTACGGAACCCTAAAAATGGTATTTCGTAAAAATAATTGTCTTTGTGCTTGACTTGATTTCAAACTAAAAGAAGAATTCTTATTCCACAGTAGTTATCTACAATAAGAGCATGTGACTCATCATCATCATCATAACCAGCCAGTATCAGTCCTCTGGTGGACATAGGCCTCTCCCAGACACGTCACTGAGTCCGATCTTTGGGTCTTCGTTTTCATTTCCAATCACTGCCCACCGCTTTGTGAAATAGTGACTAAAACAACCATAAATTAAGTACACCTAAAAAGGTTCCCTATTGTTTCGCATAACATTTTTTGTCATAATATACTTTAGCATAATGTTGTTTCTCCTAAGTATATTTAAGCATACATTAATTTGGCATACAGTAATTAGGCATATTTTTATTGACATAATTGCTGTTAGCATAAGATTTGTGGCATAATATTGAAAAGAATAATATTATAAACGCATAACTATAATTCGGCATAATTTTTTTGTCATATTATTATGGTATAATTATTAAATAGTACTTTTTAAAATGTTTATCTCTTCACGACTAATCTAGCTAGTAGACCGATTTTGTTTAAATATTGCTCTGGTATACGACTACCTAATATAATGGAATAGGACATATAATACTTATAACGCAGACGCAGTTACGAGGCTCAGCTTGTAGATTTACGAAAAAATATCATAAAATTAATAAAAAGTTTGTTGGATGTGTTAAGAACGTCAAGATGCGCGTAATAAGTGTAAATATAGACATAACTACCTAACCAAATTACGAACATAATAATGAACTGATATTTAATCAAATTCAGAATCAAAACCGTTGAGATAGATGCACTTCGAAAAAGGTAAGTCACGTTAATTTAATGTTTGCGCTAGGACAAATAACTTTCAGTTCTAAAATAAAAATAATCGCGGCGTACGGGTGGCCCAAGGGCCACCCCCGCCGAACTTGAACCTACTGTCACAGTCAAGTACCAACATTTTGTTGGTATTAATATATTACTTTATAACTTTATATTACTCTATTTAATAAATTTAATTTGGCAACGGACTTGAAGTTCACATACTAATAAATATTGATTTAAAAACTTGAAACCACTAACTTTTTTTTTGAGCCAAACAACTATCTACCAAACATGACACGTAGTCTTACCTAAATTCTGACTTTGGAAGTGTTATTTTTTTTAATGTAATTTTATAATACTATAGTCGTTTCTTTGGAAATTAATAAATGTGTAATTAAGTACTTTGTTTATTTTAATTGGAATAATTCAGCATAAAATATGTGTATACATTCAATTATGACTTCATTGTAATGTTAAAAATTCACGATAATCTTAAAATTATGACTTCATTTATTGTCTAAACTATTAGGCCAATAAAAAATATGCCCTATAACTTTCTGCGAATCAAAATTAGGCCGAAACAATGTAGCCTAAATAAAAGTTATGCTTGTTTATACAATATGCCAAAATAAATTATGCGATAGTACTATTATGCCATTTAAAATGATGCGTAACCCGTTATGCCTAAGTAAATTAAGAATAAAAAAGTATGTGAAACAAAGGGATCCCACCTAAAAAACTAACAGAGCCGTCTTCAAATGCCGCGCAAGACATTCAGTGGCAAGTTTTAAGTGTCTGTAGACGAGTACGAGTGGCTAGTTTTATTTTACACTCGTGGACAAATAAGCATATATATAAGCATATAGCAACATAAATGAAACTGTATGTTGTAGATAATTTAATAGTTACTTAAACAAAACGACATTTGGGCCAGTTTCACGGGTTCATTTTTAACCGACTTCACAAAAAAGGAGGAGGTTCTCAATTCGTTTGTATGTTTTTTTTTTAATATTTTTTTTTAGTTTTATTACACGATTAGTGTATTTAGCCAGTGTCAGGTATAAAAATTCTTCAAGTTTTTCAGAATTCAAGTCATAAAAACTGGCCAAGTGCAAGTCGGACTCGCACTCGTAGGGTTCCGTAACACAGTTAAGTATTCCAGAACTATGATTTTTCGCAACTTCAAAATTAACTTTGTTTTTCATAGTGTTTGTATGAAAAACAAAATTATCTTTGCGGTCGCCATATCTCAAAAACTGCTGGCTATATCTCGTTCAAACCAATTTTCGTTGTTAGTTTTTATTGAGATCTACAAGCATATATTTTTTTTAGATTTTTTACTCCCATACTTTAAAAGTTAGAGTGGGGGGACACACATTTTACCACTTTAGACGCGCCTATCTTTCAAATGATTGACTTTGAGAAAAAATGATTTTAGAAACCTCAATGTCAACACCCCACATGTATAGGTTTGAAGAAAAAAAATTTTTTTTGTTTCAATTCCATGTATGGGATGCCCCCCCCTTAAACATTTATTTTTTTTACTTTTGTATAAAAATCGGAAAGCGGTTCACAGAATAACATCTACCTACTAAGTTTCAATTCTGTAGTCCTAACAGTTTCGGAATAAAATGGCTGTGACATACGGACGGACAGACAGACAGACAGACATGACGAATCTATAAGGGTTCCGTTTTTTGCCATTCGGCTACGGAACCCTAAAAATGGATCATGGGTCAAACAGTCACAATTTAGGTCAAGTTGAAGTCTAAGTCATATCTTCAGTAAAGATGTGGACTTGATAATTTTCAGTGGAATTTTGGTGAGATAAATAGGCTAATAGGCTATCAGGAACCGGTGAAACTGGCCCTAAATGTTAGAAACGTTTATTTCTTTATTTATTCAAATTACATTTAAAAAAATAATTAATTAATCAAGTATGGGCCGACATGCTCATTAAGGATCTCTTCTAGATATCTTGCACTAGTTAGCGTACCATTTACTATCAGCACTAACTCCGTGGACTCTCTGAAGAGATTCCAGCCCAAACCATAATGTATCCACCGCCGAACGATACCTTTTCTTCAAATCACGCTTGAATAAACCGTTCCCCTGGCCGTCGGTAAACTCTTCGCCGCCCATCCTTAGCATACAGCATAAATCTGAATTCATCAGAAAACCTTACTCTTGCCCATCGATGTATATGTACTCCGTACCAGATGACGCGTCGCGAACTACCTCTACGTTCAAATAAAAAGCAGTGCTGAATCTACATCTCGCTTAGTTTAGCGTAAGTACTCCTCACGCCCGATCGCGCGCCGCTCGGCACGTAAGTCAGTTTATGATGAGCGCCTCTGGTTCACATGTACCTCGATACTCTTGCCCATTCTTCGTCTCCCCATTGTGCATGTTCGCGGGTGAAACGTAATTTTGCTACTCGATGTTCCCTTGCAAGTTTTGGGCCATTTGCAGGTCCATGTAGTGTCAAATTAACTTCTCGCAGCCGCCGTCGTCTTACAGCGTTTGTCCACAGCAACGGCACGAAAATCAAGCAAAAGTAAAACATGCGTGATTTGAATTTATTACCAAATTCGAAGTTTTGTTTTTTTATTTTTTTATATACATGTACCTATAACATTTAAGGTTCTATGTCATACGATATTAAATTATCTTTAATATAAAGTTAGTTCCATGCACGAAACATTATTAATTTGCAAGATACAGATGATTTTGTCACTGACCCGTCTCATTTGTCCAAGAGTGTAATATCTGTAATTTTTAATCCACTACATACTTCAACAACAAATCGACCTGTGCTGTTTCTATACCTACGTCTATATAAACAATCGGGAAATGGAAATAAGAAAAGTATTTATATAAAATGTATATCCAGTTTATTCAGAAAGATATTTACAAAGATATTTAAATTAATCTTTTAAAGGTCGCAATAATTATTAAAATACATAAATGTATCTAGACTAGAACTACCTCAAAATTTTTCAAATCCTGATGCTCAATTTTATTTTTATTAAATATAAATATAATTGTACAATCGGGTTATTGAATCCATTTCCATTTTTGCAGCATGATGAAAATAATAACACAAAAAATATATATAAATAATTAAATAGGTAATATAATTAAATAGATTATTAAATTTCTTGATGTATTTATTTCATCAGGATATTTGCTTATTTAAACCAGTTGTATAATCAAACCAATTATTCATATTAATTTTAGAGTAATTTTTGAGCTTATATATAAATAAAATAATTATTAATATCTTTGCTTCCTGAGCTTACAATATAATATATAACCTGCTGCCATCAATTATCTAGGAAACTATATCGATGTAGATAATTTAAAGAACAAACTCAAATAATTCACAACAAATTACAACAAATCATGATTCGTAACATATACAAAATACACACAAAATAAATCTGAACAAAATTTCCTAAAACAAACCTATTGCATTTTAAATGTTTACACCAAATTTTTGTCCATGGGATGCAACCTTTGAACTAAATGCTTTGGAATGCCGATTCCTAAGAGAGCCTTTTTATCCACCTGGTCAATGTTAGGGTGGAGGTTTAAAAGAGCCTCAAAACAAATTTCACTTAACTTGGGTATACACACCCACACTTTGTAAAGTATGTTATTCCGACTTGTCAATTCATTCTTTGGTTCGATGCCTCCGAAAATATACATGCACCCTGACGGTGTTATGGAAGACGAGTGGAAGTATAAGGGATTAGGTAGCCGTGTCTTTTTCATGAGTGTCCATTGCATATCGGAGATATTAAGCCTCCATATATCATTGTAAACTAAATGTCCGTCTGAGCCTCCAGCCACAAACACTTGCACTCCACTTGGTGTATCAATTTGAACTGCACTATGGCACTTCCTAGCTAAAGGGGTTAACGGCTCGTTCCTGCTTTCATCTGGCTTAGTATTCACAATTTGCCAGGTGTTCGTTTCCAAGTCAAACATGGGAATCTCTCTTAGCTCGAATGCCCACTCCCCCGTCCCACCCCCAATAATGTACAATTTGTTGCCGTCTCTAATAATTTCGTGTCGGTACCTGCCTAATGGTTCTTCTTCTTGACCGGTGCCTACAAATAGGGCGTTCCATTTAAATGTCCGCAGATCTAACCTACAACAAAAAAAAAAATTTTTTATTATAATTAGTTTTGTATCATGTCAAATATTATGCAAAAGTAATTGTTTTTAATATTTGTCATTAAACTTACATAATATGTACAAATAAATGTATTATACAAAACTACTGCAAATTTAAGGTGTGTTTTAAATTAGTGAGACTTGACTAACTCAATCAGAATAGATGGTTTTCCTATAAGAAACATATTAAAACTTAAGTAAGTACCTACCTATAAATATCACAGTTATATGCAAATCCATTAGTGCCTCCTACAGTGTAAAAGTAACCGTTGTGGCACAAAATTGACTGTCCATATTGGCCGGGGGGTCTAGTGCCTATCACATCCAAGATTCCAAGCCTGGGTTCGTTTCGGTTTGTCTGCCAAATTATTACATCATTGCTGCATTTATGACCGAATGGCTCACCAGTACCACCAAAAATCTGAAAATAAAAACATATACAGTATTTATCTACTTACATTTTAATTTTATTCAATAGACATTAATTTATGGAAACACAAACAGAGTAAAAATGTAATCAATAGCTCACTTATTTCAGCTAACTAATAGATTATTTATATTAACTATGCACATTACATTTTACTAAATTACAATAACATATATAGATAGGCTTGCGATTGGCCACTGCCTCACCAGGTGTTAAGCGATGATTTGGTCAAAGATGGTGAACAAACTAGGCCTAGAATACTAAGACTCTGAAGAGCTGTGTGCTGCCGGACCACTGTAAGTTTATGGCAGCAGAATTTCTTCTTGATGGCGGAAAGCTACTTTTTTGGTAGCAAGTCTGGCGGAACATCAATATACTATGGTCCTCTCACCTGTGGATGAACGCCCACCCATGCTAGGAATTATAGAAATTTAAAAAATTTAAGAAATTGGAACTGGCAACCTCTCACTTATAACTCAAGCCATCCATCCTTTATGACAACAGGGCTCTTGAATATTTCAATAAAGTAAATTAATTCTGAGGGTAATTTTTTGGATGCCGAATCATCCAGCGAATAACTACTATCCGGCCTGATGTTAAGTGATTACGTGGTCCATGATGTAGAACACTTTCCTTAACATACCTTTTCACTTGAAGAACCCTAGAACTTGTATTGCTAGTAGACTTTAATTCAGAGCATTGGTTTTAACTATAACCCAACATAATATCACTTGATGCCCAACTGGGGCGAATGGGTCTCTGGTAGGCTTTCGCCATTACTTAAATCATCAGCTGAAGGAAGATATAGTTATTTATAGGTTCACAGAGTTTCAGTAAGATGATAAGTATAGACAGTCTTAAAGGACATTTGGTATAGATGTTCTAAGTGGATACTGGATAGGATTCGTGTAGGATATCGTCTCACTGTCAACTTACATTAACTAGGAGAATGATTTGCGCATGGTAGGTAACAGCTGTTAGTAAAAACATAGTACAAACCATTAAATTATTCCCGTAAACGCACATCGCGTTCGACGCAAGTTCATCAGGCATATTCTCTGTGATTTTATGATGTGTCCATTTCCGACTTGCTATTGAAAAACTCCATAATTCTCTGAATAAAGGCCGATTCTCACTCCAAGTGGGATTCTCTCGTTCTATACTGGTAAGCGGTAACGAAGGATTGTAACCACCGAAGCAATAGACGCGGCCTTCATCGCAAGCTATTCTATGCCCGCTACGAGGTCTAGGACAGTCAAACCCTCGGTATTTTACCTCAGTAACCTTAAATGGTTCGAAGACATAATCTTTTTTCTGAGATGACATATTGGAACCCATGTATCTAAGAAGTAAATCACAGCTATACAAATAAGTTTTACATCTAAATGTTTATGGCTGTATATTCAATTTTTCACACATAATAACATCTATTGTGAATAAAATTTATCTACAATTATTTTGCAAAAATACACAAGCTTTTCACATGCAATTTCAGCTGATTGGCTGACAAGATTGACAAGTCTTGAAGACAAGACATTGACAGTGACATTGATAACACAGTTCGAGGATTTTATTTTTTTGTTTCATTATGGCCACACGTTGAGTGTGTTTAGCCAGTGTCAAGTATTAAAATTGATTCATGCTAGTTTCTTGTTGAAACGATTCTAGTCGCTTCAATTTTGTTGAAAGCCTGTTCACACCTTTCAAATCGCTTACGATTCGCCAGTTGAACGAATAGAATTGACTGGTGGGAACTGGGTATTAAACATGTGGAGTGTCCTGAGTGTCGGTAAAATAAAAATGGGGTCGGTGTTCAGGAGTGAGAATCAACCAGAATTTTACACACCATGATGATTTAATCTAAAACAAAAGACAACATTCCTGTGACCAGGTGGAGCGACGACATACGCAAAGCGGTGGGCAGTGACTGGAAAAGAAGAGCCAAAGATCGGGCTCAGTGGCGCATCTTGGGAGAGGTCTACGTCCAGCTGTGGACTGACTTCTGCCGACGATGATGATAATGATGAAATATTAAAATTATTCAAGTTTTTGTGAATTCAAGGCGTAAAGATGGGTCGACAGATTCGTGCCGAACACGCGAGTGACCGCAAGTTCAGTAATACTAAATTCTTGAGTAATAAGCGCTCAGTCCGGCATAGTCAATACGGCATGATTACTACGTAAGCAACGTAATAACAACTAATACTGTACAAAAGCGTCCGACCCAGCTGCCGCTTGGTAGCATAGTATTTATATTATCTTAGCTTGTAGCAAACTCTCTTAAATGAGCACGTTGAAATGATCATCAGTAAAGCTTTCAAGATGTATGGTTTTGTCATGAGGTCATCAACTAATTTTAAAAGATACACCACATACTTGCACCTATATACAGCACTTGTACGTCCACAGTTAGAATATGCCGTATCCATTTGGAATCCATATTACAAGAAGTACATCACTGCAGTCGAGAGAGTCCAACGTAAGTACCTACGCACTATGCACTATAAATGTTTCCATAGATTCGCCTCTTATCCTGACTTACTTAATAAATATAAACTTTTATCCCTTGAGTCCAGACGCAAGTATCTTGAAGCTATCACCTTATTCAATATAGTCAAAAATAAAATCGATTGCATAGATTTAGTTCGAAAACTGTGCTACGTTGTTCCTAGAACAGCAAACACGTGAGAAGCTCGAGCTCGCTCTCTTTTTGCTTTAAACACCTGCCGCACTAACTCGGGCCTTCGTTCACCTGTTCGTCGTATGGTCGAGTCCTTTAATAGGTCGTTTAACAAAGACATTGATATATTTACATGTTCATTGTATGAACTCAGAAAATTATTGATAAGTTTATTAGTTAAGGAAGACTCTGTACTGTTTCAAAATAGTTTGAACTTCTTTCAGCTTTGTCACTTCTACTTTGTTTTAAATTTTTTGCGGAAAAATTACAGAAAAGATTTTCCATCCCTCTAGTTGCTTTTCTATAAGTATATATTCAATACGTGAATAACGCTGTGGACTACGTTATTAATAATACAAACATAATTTTAATTTTTATCAATATTATATTTATAGTGTAGTTGTTTGTTATTCCTAATAAATAAATAAAAACTGAGCGCGGAAGCGTACTATTCTGCACTCAAGCATTTTGTATTACCAAAGAGAATATAATACTATGGTATTACTAAACTTGCGTTCACTCGGGTGTACGGCACGAATCTGTCTGCCTTTTTTATGACAGTTTGATGGGTCAATAAACTCCGTCCACATGTCCACTGGATTTATTATATAATATCTATGGTTGTAGTCAACGACACAGGGTTTCTTTAAATGCAGGGCAGGGAGTTTTTTTCAAAAAATATTGGACCAGGGCCCCTAGACAAAATCCAATTTCCTGTTTCCATTCACGCTAACGCAAGTTCATAATGTATGGAATGACATTTATGTTTCCGGAACAAAAATGTCATTCTCATAAATTTTGGCTTGACATCAAGATTTTTTGACAGTCAAATCATAATGCTTGGCTCAAGCTAAAATTTACTATCTACTAAAGGAATCAGGGACCGCGGGGGCCACACATGGAAACCTTTACCAGGAAGTGAAATGGGGGCGGCCCTGCCCGTTTGATTTTAAGGGGGCATTTGACTCCCTATGCCATAGATAAGAGTATATACTTGTAAAACCCTATGCCCTCTAGTTCCGCGATCCTTGAAAGGAATACTTTTAAAAATATAATATTGGTTTGATATTGAAATGTGAAAGTTTGTATATTTGCGTACAAAGAGAATACAATACTACATAATTTGCGTAGACAGTAGTGATAGTACATTTGTTATTCAATCATGCAAAAATGGCTAAACGGATTTGGATGAAATTATAGCAATTTCCAGTCAAATCTATGTCGGCTACAGGTTTTTATAAGATATAAGTTTGTATAAGTAGCCAAATGGCATACATCTATTAATTTAAGGTACATAACCCTTCATATGCGAGGCATTAGCGAGACACAAGAGGCTTACGATAAAAAACATCAAATTCAAGTTCAATAACCTTTAATTCACCATTATTGTGATACGATATTGAGAAGCAGAGTATCAGTTGCTTACTTTCATTGAATCAATACTTCCAGTTAAGTGACTACGAACAATCAGAAGCAACTTTTAACTCCGACAAAAAAAAATCTTTAAACACCAAGTATTCAATACATGATAAAATATTCATCTTCTTTCTTTTAATATATTATCTCACTAGTTTAACAAGCAAAATACTTTCTTGAAATACAATATAGGTACATTGCAAATCTAATAAATACAAAACAAGCCAACAAAAATTCCCATATCGAGGGTTTTTGCATATTGAGGCCATGAAACTTCTTATAGAAACAATATAGTCCATATGTTAGTGACATTTTATCTATTTGGACTTTAATTGACCAACCAGTCATTTTGGTGTCTAGACCTACCATGGCCGTCACAGTCTTATGGTTCAAAATTCACACATAAATATAATTTTGTATAATAGAAGTCTCATGTTCCCAAATATACACAATCATCTTAGTATGTCTCAAATGTTATCACAATGACACAAAAAGTAGAACATGAATTTACAAATAAATTAACACATGAATTTGTCTTTTACGATTGTCGATCAAACAAGAGTCACACATATAATAGTATAAAGTAGATGTTGTTATAAAAATACTATTTATTAGCTGCTAAGTAGAAAAAGGAACACATTGACCGACAATCGAGACAGCTACAGGCTAAAATATATATAGTTCTACACAATTCGAAAAAAAACATGTCACTGCAGTCTAGTGATACAATGAACCAAGCTGAGTCTTGTCTAAGTAGAAATCCAATTTTGTAACTGAATAGTCACTTGTTGCCTGCAAGGCATACTATGTGGAAACAGAACACCGACTGTTGTGCTCTCTGTTGCACTTATGGGCCTTAGAGAGAGAGACATAGACATGCACAACTGTCGTGTTGATGTTAATATTATGCGATGAGGTAATCAATGAGTTACATTCCACACATGTCAGTCTCTGTCCGACAGAGATGGAGCTCTGGGGACTTACGGTATCTGCAGGCAGCTATTGTTAGACATTAGTTTTAGTTTCAATTTAAATCGGGTTGTGTAGAATGCTTTTTAGAGATGCTTTTTTAGCCTTATTATGCAGCACGTTGCATGCCGGTTGCAAAGAGAACTTTTTGTTTTTTCTTGTTTTTCTTTCCAGACGACGATGGTGCGGCTTGGAGGGCGGCCTCGATAGCGTCGCTGAGGACTAGGGCTCGAGGGGCGCAGGCTTCCTCGTCCTCGTCCAGAGGCGGCGGGGGCGGGGCGGCGGTCTTACGTACTCGCCATGTGCCGCTTGTACTTGCCATCTGTGTCAATAAATGTATCTTTTAGACTGTAGTAGGTTTAACCAGGGTTAAGGGCCACACATCTGTTCGCCGGCAGTCCCTGGTCGATCCAGGAGGCCTGCCGTCTCAAAGTCTGCATAGCCCACTCACTGAATCGATTATTGCCTGCCGGCAATGATCGACTACCCGCTCTAAGTTCGAACCGGTAGAGTCACGGCTCTCGGTTCGAGTTTGTCGTCAGATGGACGTCAGTCCGAAACTGTGAGTGTGTGGCCTGTTGTGATTACTGACAGGCTGTTATCATCCATCGAACTGATAGTCTGTACAGCCCTTAAACGACGGTAAATTTCTATGAAATGCTGCACAATAATTTTGATAACTAAACATGTACATATCATTGTCGACATTAGGTATGTTAGCGGTAGGACTCCTTCTAATCTGCCAGGTGTAACTAAAAACACTGTGTCAATAATTCTACCGAGACATAGAAATGTATTTAGTCCTGTGAAATTACTAGGCATGTCATGTAATTCAACAACTACATGTTCAAATGTCTGGCAGCCCAGTTTCATGTATGACAGTAGATCTGCTTATGCAGACTATGTTTTACTTGTCCTCCTGATAACTAAGATAATAATAAAAAGCTTTTCAGCTCTATTTATTTTATCAAGCATAAAACTGGAACGTAAAGGCCAACCAAGACCTAATTTTGTTTTGAACTAAACCTAACTTTATAATTTAAGGCCACTGATGTCCTATATGAATGTATTGCATGTGTAAATGGATGTAGGGTGTATTGCGCATTTCCGCTTACTTTTATTAAATTATTGTAAAGAAAAATGTATCAATAAAACTTACCTTAGCAAACGAGAGTCCAGAAGGCGGAGATCCGAGACTAGCGGACGGGCTTGCGTCACACAGCGCCAGCGGTGATGGATCTAGCGGTGGGCTGGAGTAGGACTGCGCAGGTGGAAACACCAGGTCGGAACTGAAGTCTGGCTTCGGTGGGCCTTCCATTTGCCGACGGTAAGCGCGCTCGCGGCGACGCTCGTCTCTCTCAGCTCGCGCGCGGTTTCGGGCGCGACGGTCTAGTTCATCTGAGAGTAAGTTGAAGATGTTAGTAGTAGATACAATACATTATTTACACGGGTATGGATTTTATTTTTACTGGAGTTGTCAAACTAAATTGATTTTTTTGCAGAGATAATTACGCTAACAAACGTAGCACAATAGGCATGACGACAGTATCAAAAAGTCGAAGATTTAATGATTTTAGGGGAAAATACATATTAAAACAATTTAAAACACTATTGAGATTATTAAGATTTTCAATAAAATAAAACATTAAAATACTGCAATCGGCCATTTTGATTAAAACACCAATCACAGCGCATGACGTCACGCTTAGGTCCTCTTACATGAGGTTTTCTTGAAAATGTTATTAAATTTTGGAAAACCCTGTGTATCCATTGTCTTATATATTATATTGTATAATAGTTACTACGTTAAGTATGTCATTAACCTATGCGTGACGTCACAGCCGACGCCATGACACATGCGAGCTGTTTTCGCGCACTATTGAAAAAATATATAAATTGCTTTAAACTTCGTTAAACTTCAGTTTATTACCGAAATAAAGGCTTTTTCGTGAATAGTAAATACGTTCCCACATTACGGAAGAGGATTTCAAAATCTTTCGTCACGCCTATTATTATCCCAATAGCATTCCAAACTCAAACTCAAAGCAAACAAAAAGAACTTTGGCTTTGTTCTTGTTTGTTTAGTGGCGAGAATAGAGGACAAGATCGAGTAATTGTCATTATATTTCTTACAGGTCTTTATTTTGCTTGCACATTAGGGCATGCATTTCGAAATTTCGAAACTTCACAATTTCGAAATTTCGGACCATTTTTGCATGTTTTGTAATTTCGAAATTGATACCCCAAGTTTCGAAATTTCGATATTTTCTTCAATACCCATCTAGGTAGTAAAAAGTTACTAAACCTCTTTTGAAGACAATTACGATAAAGATACTTATAGTAAACCAGATTTAAGTTTAGTATTAAAAGAGTTATAATCGTTTATTGGAATCCAAAGACGTATTTAAGTATGACGAGTCTGTTGTGTAGCCGACACGAGTCGGTGTTTTATGGTGATGGTGAGCGATCCTGCCAGAACATCTGCAAACTTATCTATTATTTATGAATAAAAGCTTGACGTTGGTTTTACATTAAAAAAAAACCGGACAAGTCGAGTTGAACTCGCCCACCGAGGCTTCCGTACCAACTTCGCAGATTAGGTTAAAGGACAAACTTTGTAGTTCGATCAATACAAAATGTATTTCAGTAACTACCAAAAATAAGTTTGTAATAGTAAATTAACTTTTATAGTTATTACACTACATATTTACGATTTCATTCCTATATAAGTGCATGCTTCAAGACCTTGCTTTGTGCCTAATTTCATGATTCTAGGACAACGGGAAGTTGAAGAACGGCCTTTAGGCCTTTTGATTCCCTTTTGAAATCGCAAAATATGCGACATAAACGGTTATATCTTTGGATCGCGTTGACTTACAAGTTTGATTTTTTCACAGCCAAAAGATACTGTAAACCCAAGTATTTGGTGTAAGTTTCAACTTGATACCTTTACACATTCCGGAGATAAAGGACCACCTTGACAGATGGACAGACGGACAGACAGACAGACGGACAGACAGACAGACGGACAACAAAGTGATCGTATGAGGGTTTGTTTTTGCCTTTTAAGGTACGGAACCCTTAAAAGAGAAAACAAAGGAACTCGGCCTCTAAAAATCATCATTATCAGTCTGTCTCACCTATAGCACGCCACTGAGCTCGACCTTCAGCTCTTTGATTCCAACCGCTGCCACCCAGCTTGCGTATATCTTCGCTCCGCCTAGCTGGAGGGCGCCCTACACTACGTTTACCGAGGCGTGGTCTCCACTTTAAAACACGTCTACCCCATCGATTATCGGTTCGACAGATGTGACCAGCCGCGTGCCACTTCAGCTTGCTAATCCTTTAAGCTATGTCGATAACTTTGGCTCTATGACGGATGATTCATTTCGAATTCGATTCTTCAGACAGACTACGAACATAGCCCACTCCATAGCTCGCTGAGCGACTTTAAATTGGTGAACCAGTCGCACCATCAGTGTCTACGTCTCGGCTCCGTTAGTAATAACAGGTAACCCGTACCGGTTTGTCTGCACCGGGAACCCGCCTCTAAATGTCCTCACCCATAAAGACTTTCGTCTTCAGGTTTTGGGATATGGGCGATGAAAAGACTCGACCAGTCGGTGATCACTTCCCGGTGTTGAATCTAGTGATCCTGATCACTGAGACACATCTAAATATACGCTTCATAGAGTCGGGGCTTTACTACGTCCACTTTCACCTAGGGTCTTTCTGAAAGAAGGAGTTCATCAGAAAAAGCCCCTCTTTCTAGAGGAAGTTGACGAGCATTTGCCCCCTATGATTCCTGCTTCTAAATCTATGTGGTCTTACTACCGATTCGCCGATTGTTTGTACTCCCACATTAGCGTTGAGAATTGAGATCCTCCATGACAACGTTGATGTGGGACTTTTGGCTGGAGTGCAAGGCTTTGAAAATGTCCTCGTACATTTCACGCACTTCATCATCCGAGTGTGCCGAAGTCGGTCCGTATACTTGGATAACCTTGAGGCTATAACCTCTCGGTGAGTTTGATCACAAGATACGCTACCCTTGTCGACACACTGGAGATTTCTAAAACATTGTCAGAGAGGACCTTGTGTGGGAAGAACCCGATGCTGCCTTGAGATGGTTATTCTCCCTCTATGAAGTAAATAAGATGGCTGGATTCTAGGGTTACGGTATCCTCCTCTTCGGATTTCACATAATTCCAGAATGTGCCATCTTATGTTCCTCAGCTTCTCTTCAAGTAACGTCAGATGTTTGTCGAGCCGTAACGTTTGTCCGTTATACGTAGCCGGAGTCAGTCAGTGTTAGCGGCCTACCGTAGCCTGAGGATTCAAAGCACCCCTGCCCCGCAGTAACCATGAACGCCACCTTGCCCTGGAATAGTGGGGTGACCGGGAACTGGGAGCCGCTGCTGTGGTGTGCTAATCACCACAAGCTGTGCAGACGGGTTGGGTGATCGCAGAACGTAGCTCTCACACCAGTGACGCTGCTGCCCGTCACCAGCCTATGGAATTTAGCTATTTTGTTTATAAGTTTTATCGCTATTGGTCTGTCGCCAGAGCCTCGTTCGCTAGTCGGCAGGATGCAACGCGGGCAGGTAAGGTTGGCTGGGAGCAATGAGAGCACCTTATATCCCCCACAACCATTACAGTGTACAAAATTTAATTTACGTAGAAACAGTATATCACGAAAATGGAGGCAAGCGAGGGCAATCCCTAAACAAGGCCCACAATTATTTATTTTCTATTCCCCCTAAAAGTGTTGAATCTGAGAGAGCTTCTCCCGCAGCGAGCTTTATTTTTAATGGGCTAAGGAGCTCTCTAAGCAGCAAAATGCTTGATACTCTATCCTTTTGAGGTCACATTTTCTACAAAACTTGGAATAATTGGGCTTTCCGTTCAATTTTTTCTCATTGTCATTAGTAATAATTGTAGTTACTAGCTCAATTCAACCAATGAAGATCAGTGCGCTGTTAAACATGTGAAAGAAAATTGAATTTCATTGGTACCTACTAAAGACTTTCCGAAATTTCGAAACTGATGACACTAATTTCATATTCCAATTTCGAAACTGAAAATCTATAAAAATGCATGCCCTAATGCACATACATTTCTTCTTAGGTAAAAGTACTGAAGCATTACCTGCAAAGATAAGTAGAGCATCAGGAGTAACATATGGTGGTTGTAGATCCATTTCCACAATATCAAAAGAGCAGTGCAGGGGAAGATGTGCTGTACACGGCATGTGTTTTCTGGTCTGAAAATAACATTAATAGGTATTTTATTTTGATTCAATAATAAGCTTAAGTTTAAAAACTAAAACAACCAACTTCCATGCCGCGCGAGTCAGTTTCAGTTGCAAGTTTGAGATGTTTATCGACATATCTCTGGAGATAGTTATCAGATCTCAATGAAATCACAATGATACCACCCTTGGGATATCTTCTATCCAACAAAAAAGAATCATCAAAATCGGTTAATAAACGACGAAGTTATCTGCATATATATATGTATGTATATATATATCAGTATATACAGTCGAATTGAGATAACTACTCCTTTTTTTAAGTCATGTTTATTCTTGTCTAGCTAACGAATGTATGTTTTGGTTTTTAGAATTTATGTCTTCAACAATAAGTGGTTTGTTAAGATAATATACTAGTACTAACTAAGGCTAAATTTTGTGCATCACTGCACCTGTTGTCCTTAGAAATTTCGTTTATCGTTGAGTCCACCACACACCCTAAAATTTCACTTGTCCTTTTAAATAATAGACACATCTCTAATTTTTTACTCTTATACAATCAGTCAGTCAGTTTACGAGCGAGTCCTCCAGCAGGTTTTAGTACTAGTGTACAGAAGCAAAAAGGAAAATAAAATCTTACTTGTTCACTAAGTGGCAAAGTCTCTCTATGTAACACTCGGCCGCGAATGATAGGCGGAGCCGCGGCTAGGGCGCCCCAAGATGCGTTCAAAACGCGCACATTCAGACTATTAAGAAACACCTGCTGGCCATCTTCAGCTGAAATAACAAGAAAATGATGGTTAGGCAAAACATTCGCGACATTTATATGATTCCGATATTTTTTTTTTAACTATTGCCTTTGGTGATTTTGAGAAACAGTCTCAAAGGCACCGGAGGCAATATGCATGTAGCTGTAAGCCAATTCAAAATTTTGATCAAGATGAGACAACAGTGTTGAAGCATTCAAGAGGTCAGTCTAAATAGTGGATTCCAGGCAAGCTTACCCTACCTACCCTTATTTCGGAAAATCATTGAACAGTTCAATATAGCAATAAAATTGAAATTTAATTATTAATTAATTTTATTAATTAAAAGAAAAGAAACAGAAGCAGTTAACTAACCTTGGTAGAAGTAAAAGTATTTCGCCTGATTTTGCTTAACAATATCAGTCATGGAGTTGTCCAAGATTTGTTCAGTAGCCAGCGGCTCACATTCAGTCAAGGGAAACTCCTCAACTTGTTCAGGATTGTCATCATTATCGTCATTTAAATTTTTATTGAACTCTGGTGCATCGGGATTCAAGTTAGATTGTACAGTAAGCTCTTTGAGTTGGTTTTGAACACTTTCAATGGCAGCGGCACCTTCATCGTTAACATCAAACCAATCCATCTTATTCCCATTCATTTCCTGCTTCTCGTAAATAATTGGAACCTCATCTTGGGGAGCAGGTTCCATCACAAGTTCTTCAGCAGTGATTTGTACATTATCTTTCTTCTTTAGCATTTCTAATGCCTGCTCCATGAACACAATTTCAGTTGTGTCAATCTCAGCTAATATCTGAGCCTCAATTTCCTTCTTTTCCCTCTCGGAAATATCTTGTATCTGTACAAAAAATTCAACTTTGAACAAATACAATTTGAATGTCAATTAGTTTAACAAATATTTATCAAATATGCAAACCAAATAAATTAAGAACAATACAAGACTTAGTTTTATGCTTTCAATGTACTTCCTTGAACAATTTAAGCTATATGCATTACTTCCACTTCACACTACCGAAATTGGACCACTGGCGGTGTAATATGGAATCTCTGTTCCTTTTGATACCACCGTCTGTTAGCAACACACAAGCGTAAAAATCATACCTTTACTGATTTATATATGCAAGACATGGAGAATTTCAGTGTTACAATAAAATATGAGGGCCCGGTAGAGTAATTAGGTAAACGGTCAGCTTTGATGCCAGAGGTACCGAGTTCAAACCCCACCACCACCAATGAATTTTTCTATTGAAAAATTTATGTGCGCTTTCACAGTGGCCCTCCGGTGCAGAAAAAACATCGTTAAGATAACAACAACCCCCCCATGGTGATAGGACACTATCTAGTGTCCGCCTGGCCAGCTACCAACCCTCAAGTTAGAAAATCTGTCGCTAAACATTTAATGTGTTCCGGAAGCTATCCTAGAGAGCCAGTTTCCATTCAAGGCCTAGCGTGCTAACCATCTTCGACCGCATCATCACTTACCAACAGGTGAGATAATGGTCAAATGCTAGCCTATAAAATATAGAAAAAAAAAATGCTTGTGGTGCTGTATAATAGCATACTATAGTTGTCAGCAAAGAAGGGTTCAATTAAATCTACTTCATAGACTATGGTTAAAATAAAATCACCTGTAGCTTGTTAGCCGAGAAGAGCTTGCAGTAAGGCGCGTCATTGATGTTATGTAGAGGCAAGATAGAGTTTGGAGTAGACTCCATCATGTCACCAGGGGCTGGAGCTACCTCCACCGTGGTGGAACCTCGGAGACGACGCACCAGACGCATTGTTACCTGAGGCACAGATTATATAATAGTTACTTTGTAATCTGAGGTAAAAATACAATACACACTTATTGAGAAGATTATAATATTATTAATATCTAGATAAATCCTAATTTATATCCAGTATCCTTAATAATTTTTTACTTGATTGAAGTTTAGGGCTACTAATGAGTCATTGTCTCCTTTTTTTCCATCCGGCTCGGTAACGAAGCATAGGACACACCCTACAGCTACGTGGAGCGATGATATATGCAAGCTGGCTGGCAGCAGTTGGAAACAAGCAGCTGAAGATCGAGCTGTGGCGTGCCATAGGAAAGGCCTATGTCCAGCAGTGGACGAATACTGGCTGTTAATGATGAATGAACCATTTACATAGAATGAAAGTTCCACTACACTCACTAGGTGGCTAGTTTACGCTAACCTGAGATGTCTCTGGTTTTTTATTATTTTTTAGCGACAATACTTATTATTATTAATCAGTTTATAATAAAGAATAAATGCTTTGAACTTTAACTACGTAAGATTCCATCTTAGACCACACTGTAACTTAACATTAGATGAGATAGTGAGACCACTATCTTAACGTCAAATTGTTAGTATGTTCACCATCTTGGATCACATCTTTGCTTACTACCTATTGTGGTCAAATGCTAGCCTATCAAATATAAAACTGACTAACCTCTTCAGCAGGCGACTCCCACTGGACCATACGGGTAGGTTTCATATCATTGACTTGCATGGGGGTGGTGCAGACTGGACAGGGCGGGGGCTGCTTCTCGTGTGCCGCTGCATAGTGCAGCACACAGGGCCAGCAGTACACGTGCCCGCAGAGCCCCACGCGGCCCGCTACCGGCGCGCCCAGGCAGATGGGGCATTCTGACCGGCCTGTGCTTCGTACTACCTGGATGTATAAACTTTCTTTAGATCATAATTTTTAAACCTTACTCTACCACCTGTTGTTTATATTAATATTCATTGACGACATCTTTCGTTTTGTTTTCCGTTTAGCTATTTTTCTATTCCCATTGAATCCTTCACTTTCCTATGTCACATCCTTCCTGCCTTTAAGTCACTTAACATCAGGTGAGATAGGTCATATCTCATTAAAAAAAAACCTACATTAACTTTGACATTAACCGCGCAGTGACAGTTTTGGTGTGATAGGTGACACGCGTGTTTTTAAAACAATTTTAAATTTAGAGCCCTTAGGCAATCTTTTCGTTGTGTTCTGAGTTCGGGACTATTCTGTGTTGGTGTTGGTAAGTTTTAGATACTAACACTTACTAATTTTGGGGGAAATGGATCTCATTTCCCCCGAACCTCCTGACCCGCCGGATGGTGAGGTTGCATCCATGGATGTATCGCCGGAAATCGACGGTACGTCCATGGAGGCAGCTGCAGACGCGGCCCCGTGGGTCCCTGCCCACCCTCCTAGCAAAAAAAGACCAAGAAAAGTGTCTGACCGGGAAAATCCCCCGGCCAAGAAAACTATCGTAGACAAAGAATTAGCGACAGCTTCAATCCAAACCGTTTTTACTGTTCCCGAAATGTCGATCCTCGGCATTAGGCAATACGAGGACTGTGATACCGGTCCTTACATTATTCACGTGTCACGTGCAGACCCTGACCCAGCCTCAGGCATTACAATTAAACCCATCAAATTTGGACAATTTCTGTTCAACAACAAAATTGAAAATATCTGTCAAGATGGGGTCAAGAAGGTTGGAAGAAATAAAATAGCCATAACATTTAAATCTGCTACGGGAGCAAACAGTTTCATTGAAAACCCAATGCTCAAGCATTACAAATATGAGGCCACCATCCCTTCATACAATGTGACTCGAATGGGACTAGTAAGAGGAGTTCCTGTTGAGTGGTCTATGGAAGAGTTCGTAAAGTCAGTCCGGATTCCTGGTTATGGCATTAAAATTGTCAAGGCAAGGCGTCTTAACAGAAAAGTAAAAGAAGGGAATGAAATCAAATGGCAACAAACCCAGACAGTTGTCTTGACATTTAGAGGTCAACAGCTTCCCACGAGAGTCTTTTCATATTACTCCTCACTACCGGTCGAAACCTACCACTTCCCAACCATCCAGTGCATGAGTTGTTGTAGGTTCGGGCATATCAAGGCACAGTGCAGGTCCAGCCCTCGATGCTATAGGTGTGCCCAACCCCACTGTGGGGATGGATGTGCCATTCCAGAACAGGAGGCATCATGTCTCTACTGTTCTGGACGTCACTTTTCGACAAACAGATCCTGCCCGGAGCAGGAGAGACAGAAAGCCATTAAAGTCATTATGTCTAGAGATGGTTTGTCATATGAAGAGGCCTCTAATCAGATGCCAAAATCTATGAGAGCGTTTAATAATGTCACAAAAGACAACTCTCAAAACTATCATACACTATCCCATAATGACCATAGTCCTCCCTCACCAAATCCCTCCCGATCCTACAAAAAAACGACATACACTATACCATCTCCTAGACGTCTTGGGGAGAAGTCATATGACAGAATAGCCCATAATTCAATGATATTAGAACCATCCCCTACCCTCCCAAATGGACATTGCCTTCAAACTTCTCAACAAAACCCATCCCCCCTTCACAAAGAACCTCAAGATCAGCTGTTAATTCAGCTCATTACTATAATCATTGACCTAATTACAAAAAACAACCATAACCTACCGTCCAACGTTGCCCACATGATCACCCAACTTTCCTCTATCCTGTCCCATAAATATGGATCAGTCCACCCGACTAATCCAGTGGAACTGCAAGAGTCTTCGTCCAAAGACTCATGAACTTTATCACCTTATTAGACAATTTTCGCCCGTCCTGGTGGCTGTCTCGGAGACATGGCTAGTTCCTGATACTCACTATCGAGTGTCGGGTTACTCCTGCCTTCGGGATGACCGCCGGGACGGGTATGCAGGATGTGCGATACTGGTTAAGCGTAGCTTGACCTTTTCGCGAATTACCCTGCCCTCTCATAGCTCTGACATCAACGCTGTTGCTGTCAGAGCATTTAATACTTCCTTCCTATCTATATATATCCCCCACCCACATTCCTCTCTAATTCCAGATATTCTTCTCATCTTCTCCTCCATTCCACCTCCGATTATAGTAATGGGCGACTTTAACGCTCATCACACTTCCTGGGGCTCTGCTAGTTGCGATATGTTTGGACACTCACTTTTAGATGCTATTGATGAGGTCAACCTATGTGTCATCAACGATGGTTCTCCAACTCGTAGGGTTCTCCCAACACAAAATCCTAAAAGTGCAGTTGATCTAACTATCTGCTCCTCTTCCCTCTCCTCAATCCTCACGTGGGAAATACTCCCACTATCATATGGCAGTGACCACTACCCCATCATAATCAAACTTCCTCTTAGAACCCCACCCCAAAACCATCCCCAATCCCTTCTTATCCACAGACTCTCGGGGGCAGACTGGGAGTCGTACTCATCATCCTTAGAAAATAAAATTTCTTGCCTTCCCAATCCCAATAGTAATCCAATTTTATGCTATAATGAATTAACTAAATCAATAATACAATCGGCAAATGAAACTATTCCCTTAAAGAAGCAAAAACGGTTCTCATTCTCCCCGCCTTGGTGGGACCAAGAGTGTTCTGTAAGTGTGAGAAATCGGAATGAGTCAGAACTGGCTTATAATACAGATATGTCCCTCTGCAACTATTTAGAATATCAGAAAAACGCAGCAAAAACTAGAAAAACACTGTCAACAAAAAAAAGGTTAGGATGGACTAAGTATTGTGAAAGTTTATCACCCGATACTCCCCCTTCCCTCATTTGGAGACAGATACGTAGATTTAGAGGATATTATAATCATAGAAATATTTCATCTAATGACTCTTCATCGTGGTTAGAAGCATTCGCTAACAATCTTGCCCCCCCTTTTGTACACATATCACTTTCCTTCAACATACCCGCTCACATCACCCCTTGTTACTCAGATCCAATAGACATACTCTTTTCGTTTGAAGAACTAGAGTTGGTGCTGGATGGACTGGAGGATTCCTCTCCAGGTTTAGACGGTATCACCTATTCCTTCATAACAAAAGCCACAATAAATACTAAAAAAATCCTTTTATCGTTAATTAATCAGTTTTATGAAAAAGGTTTAATTCCAGACTCATGGAGCTCACAAATTATAATCCCCATTTTGAAACCAGGCAAAAATCCCACTAGCCATAACTCCTATAGACCCATTGCTCTATCATGTGTCTTGGGCAAAATTACTGAGCACCTAGTCAAAAATAGATTAGAGTGGTATGTAGAAAAGCAAGGCATCTTAGCCAATTCTCAATTTGGTTTTCGAAAAAACATGAGTACCATAGATAGTCTAAGTATAATTACAACGGAAATACATGGCGCATTTGAGGACAAGGAATACCTCACAGGGGTCTTCCTTGACATTGAAGCAGCCTATGATAATGTTTGTCTTCCAGTGCTCAGAAACAAAATGTTACAGCTGAGTCTACCTGTGAGGATCGTACGCATTGTTTTTTGTTTCCTTATGCAAAGAACTATCATAATAAAATCCCAGGATGCAAAACTCCCCCCCAAGAATGTATGGAAAGGCCTCCCGCAAGGTTCTGTTCTAAGCCCTCTCCTATATAACATCTACACTTATGACCTAGAGCGTACTGTCAAACCTTTTTGCGAAATCCTTCAATATGCTGACGACTTGGCCATTTATTGTAAAACAAAAACAGCTATTGAAGCAGAAGATCGTCTAAGTAAAGCTCTAGAATACTTGGAAAAATGGTTGTTTGACCATGGACTCTCATTGTCAGCCTCCAAGAGTAGATTCGTAGTCTTTACAAAAAAACGTAACACTCCTATTCTGAACCTAAAAATCCACAATGAAGACATAGCACAGGAAAACTCTGCTAAATTTCTCGGTGTATGGCTTGATACAAGATTAACTGGAGTTCCACATTTTAACTACATTGTTGGTAAATGTGAGAAAAATATTAATATACTGCGTGCTCTATCAGGAGCATGGTGGGGATCACACCCTTTTTGTCAAAAGATATTATATAATGCTATTATCCGCAGCCACTTAGATTATGCCTCATTTTTATTAGAACCTTCCAATAAAGCCGGACTTGATAAGCTTTCAAAAATTCAATCCAAATGCCTACGTATCATTCTGGGTGCAATGAAATCTTCTCCAATTAATGCCATGCAAGTAGAATGTGCGGAACCTCCCCTACACCTCCGTAGACAATTTCTCTCAGATAAATTTACCTTTAAATTACTACAAAACATTAACCATCCACTCAAAAGAAAGCTCGAAAATCTTCACAGAACAACCATATCTCACGGACCTAAACCCTTAGAAAGCCTACCTTGCATCATTCGTAGCTACGTAAAATTCATTCAAATCAATAATCCAGTTGCCCAATTTCCATTAAATCCCCTATTTGCTACGAACTATTTCGCCCTAATTATGCAACCTAAAATTATCCTTAACTTTGGAATAGACAAATCTACTGTAGACCCTTCCTCCAAGCTCTTTAACACCATAAACACACACTGGCATGATTGGCTAACTATCTTTACAGATGCCTCAAAGCTAACAAAGGAGTCTCATGTCGGTGCAGCAGTATGGGTACCTAGATATAAAATTATCCTTGCCCAGAAATGCCCTCCTGAAACATCTGTATTCACAGGAGAAGCTGTTGCCATTCTGGAATCAATTGTGTATATACATGCCCACAGAATTAATAAGGCTCTAATATTAACAGATAGTAAAAGTTGCCTGCAAGCTATTAAAGCCAATCAATTTAAAGCTAAGATAAAGTTCCCAATCATTTTAAAGATAAGAGAAGCTCTTTTTCAATGCCACCAAGATAATCTTAATGTTGTACTAGCCTGGATTCCTGGTCACATGGGAATTTCAGGCAATGAAGCAGCCGATTCTTGCGCAAAACAAGCAGCCACAACTGGTAACATGGACCATTATAAAAATTACTGTCATGACTTAGCCAACATATGTCAATTAGATCTTCATAAGAATTGGGAGACCCTGTGGCAAAAAACTAGAATCAACAAAGGTAAGCATTATGGTTCCATTCAAAAAAACATACCTCCCAAACCATGGTTCTCCAAGTTAAAAAAACTAGATAAAAAAACCACCTCAATAATTTGTCGCCTGAGGTTGGGTCATGTCTGCTCACCTGTTTTTCTAGCCAAAATTAGAATAAGAGATCATTCAGTCTGTGAATGTGGTCTAGAGGAAGGAGATCTAGATCACATATTTTTCAATTGCTTAAAGTTGCGCTATTCTTTATATGATAGTCTACCCCCTGAAATACCCCGTCCTACAAACCTGATTTCCCTACTATCCCTTGTTTCTACCCCTTTCATCTTTATTATTTCTAACTTTATTAAGGTTAACAAAATAAAATTATAAAGTATATACTATATTTTTAAGTACATTATTCCATGAACTATTTATGATGTTTATTATATAACTGTGTTGTTTTGTGTTGTCCTTAAATGTTTCTTTCCAGAACTCAGACAAGTTTAACCGATCAATACCAGCACACCGGGCAAACTCCTACGCTTGTTGTCTACTCTATCCACGTGACATTGGCAAAATTGTGGTAACTCTGCAAAAGCCACCAAAGAAAAGTTGAAGTTGAAGTTGACATTAACCGCAACAGTGACAGCATTTGGCAGTAATGTGGCATACCTGATGTACGTGATGCTGATGTCACAACACACAACCAGCCAGGGAGATAACAACACGGAACACGAAGAACAATGGTAGAGTTGTTAAGAGTTTATAGTCAAAAGACAAATTTTTGCAGTATTTTTATTTCTTATCGGTGTAATAAGTCAAATAAAAATATTTTAATAAAACTGGCCAAGTGCGAGTCAGCATCGCGTCTCTTATCGCACACTTAGGGAGGGTTCCGTACAATACGAAACATAACAGAGTTTCAACCTCATATATTTGATTAATTGATATTACCAAGAATATTTGGTTTCGTCGCGATCTAGAAAGACGGAGCGCTCGTTTACTAGCGCCATCTATGTCATTTTGCCGAAACTAATTAGATGGCGTTTAAAAACACTTTTTTTGTTTGGGGACCCCCTTTAATTTTTAACTTTATTTTGTTTTTAGTATTTGTTGTTCTAGCGGCAACAGAAATACACCATCTGTGAAAATTTATACCGTCTAACTATCACAGTTAATGAGCTATAGCCTGGTGACAGACGGACAGACAGACAGACAGACCGACAGACAGACAGACAGACAGACGGACAGCGGAGTCTTAATAATAGGGTCCCGTTTTACCCTTTGGGTACGGAACCCTAAAAACCATGCATTTTCCTTATCGTGCCTCACCACTTCTTCAATCTGCTCCCACTTCACTGGCACATCAGGATCCAACAAATTCGCCTTGAAGTCACCATCTTCCTTCACTACAAACTGACAGCTGTGGAAATTTAAACAATTTACTATGTAAATTCAAATATTTACACAACTGTGTACAATATAGGACATTGCAATGGAAAATGGTTTAATAAATGTTACACTTATATTACTACACAGACACCTGGTTTCCTTCTAATGAATTATTAATTTTTAATGGTTTTTATATTCTTAGAGAAAAAAAAATTGGTTTTGTTATGGAGCGGTCCAGATGCCTGATACCTACTTCATTTTGAAGTTGGTTTAGACTTGCTAGCCAGTACTTCACTATGGTTTCAAAAGTACATAGATAATAAAATTATTCTCATTTCTCACTCTCTCTTCACTCTCTCTTCACTCAACGCGATACGCCATAACTAAGACACTTGTCTGCAAACAAAGACTGATACGCGTGCGAGTGAAACAAAGTTTTTACAAACTAAAATCTTCTAAATATTTGATTACGTTATTTGAATAGTGTAGAGTAAGGTAGAGATATTTTATATACTTAAGTTCGTTGATTTGAAAAAGCGACAAAGATAAATAAGTTATTAAGAAAGTTTTTATTCAATAATTTAAAAACTAAGGTTTATTTACGCACGAGTATATCGTTGTTTTTTTTTTTTTTTTTTTATGAAAATTAATTTTTAAATACGAATATATAGTTAGGTATACAAATATAAGTGTATTAGTATATATATTATATAGAAACTACGTAAATTTGAACCTCCTGTGTCTACCTAGTCCCACAGAAATATTTCATAATACTTATTATTAATATTTCTGTGTCTTATCTTCATACATGTATGAAGTTGATATTCTTCTCCTTGTGAGGTAGTATTGTTCTGTACTCGTGCGTGTATGGGATCCTTGCTCACACTAGCTCCTCGACAGCTCCAGAATCGGTGGCGAGGTGAGGTAGCCCGGATTGGTGGGGGGAACAGAGTGTCCGATCTATACGTAGTATTATTATCTTTTCTATGCCTCGAGCAATGCATAAGCATTAGTCTCGCCATTCAAAGAGTTAATGACACCAGCGTTATGCATACTTTTTCTATCAGACAGTGACCTAAAATCCGTTTTCCATTTGTAGTTTGTATTTTAATTTTAGTCAGTTATTGTTTTACTTTTATTTTTGGTTTATTTATGTTGCATTTGAATAAATTCACATAGGCAGTATGTCCATGAACTTTTACTGTCAAATTTCAGTTCATCAAGTTTCTAGTTGCCTACCAGATTGCAGAGATTGATAACAATATTTTTAAGTAGTAATAAAACTTTTTTCTGGTTATTGAGGATGATAAGATAAGTCACAAGATGTGACACATGAAATTGCTTAACCTCTGCTAGAATGAAGATGTAACTGCAACAACATAACATTTTGTTTGTGGTGGAAATACTAGCATATAAAAGATTATTTACAACAGAAAATGCCAAAAAAATATATATACTCACTAAGCTCGAAGGTACAGATCATGCTCATGTCTGAAGGAGAGGCGTTGGTGCTGGTTCTGGCGACGGAGCTGTGGGCCCCTGCGCTCCGAAGGCCCTCGGGAGGGGTACATAAAGTTCAGCAGGTGATTCAAATTCTGCTTTTTGCTTCCAGGCACAAACACCGAGCCAATTTCTGGCTCGTCATCTTCTCCTAACCTTTAATCGGAAAAGAGGTTTGTATGATATGATTTGGATAATTTTATCCTACTTTGTCTTTTGTTTTCTGGTCATATTATTACTGCAATGGCTAACTGGATTTTCAGTATGTTTTTTATTATGTATGAGTTTGAGTCTTTGATGATTCAATAGATCAGTCCAGTTTCCAGTGAAATTACAGGGCATCCGAGACTTAAGATCTTTTGTCTCTGGATAACAGGCACAAGTGTAGTAGTAAAAGGAAAATTCTGGCTATCCAGAATTATGCATGCCTCCTGTGTCTATAATAGGTTATCATCATTGCTTACCACCAGGCGAGTGTCATGCTTGTCCTGTTATTATAAAACCAGGGGGAGAAACTTGAAAAAATATGGCTAAATCGATTTGCCTGTTTTTTGCACAGGGATAACCATTATGGCAGTGAACCATAATAAATGTATTTAAGAGTTGGTTTCCTGGGCTTTGATGAATCAGGAAATCCATCTTAACTCTAAAGTTAAGGTGGAATCAATCGAAAAGACACTAGCATCCAAAAATGCAAAAGAATTGCAGGCAAATTTAAGTAATGGACATGTGAAAATAGTATTATGTGAATTAGTAGTGATGAACTGACTGGGAGGGATGGCATGTTATGTACTCAATTATGGTACATCTAATAAAATTGTTTAAAAACTAAAAAAGAACAGACTGCAATTTTCAGTACCAATTTTGAGGTGTTTATCTCCATATCTCTGGATATACTTATCAGACCTCGATAAAATTACCATGGTACCATACTTGAGATATCTCCTTTCCATCAAAAAAATAATTATCAAAAATGAACCGATTTTGATAATTCTTTTTTTGCTCGCGTTTATCCGCTAACAAACATAAAAAACAAAATATATATAAACGGTCAAATTGAGAAACCTCCTCCTTTTTTTGAAGTCGGTTAAAAATGACTTGCATGGCATATGAATTAAGTTTTTACTTACTTTAATCTTAATTATTATTAATCGAATAGATTATGCAGAACCAATTTTATAGAGCCTGATTTAATCGACAAACAATTCAGTATTTCGAATTGACTTAAAAATAGATTTTTCTCAGACAGATAGACATGCCTTAGACATTTGTAGTTCCGGAACGAAATAGTTCCAGGAACTATGTATGACCTCTATCGGAACTATGGCAGTTTGGTCTGAGATGTCCACTAAAGTAGGTTCAGCAAGTTCCGGAGACAGAGATGCAAGATATAGATAGAGACTGGAAAGAAACGGAACGCTGCGTGCGGTGCCGCCGCTCTGGAACTGACTGGAAGAGTGGAACAGGTAAAAGTGCTATGTTGTACATAAATTAGTATGTCTCAATTTCCCAAAATGTGCATTTAGTATTGTGTATAATCTGAGTCCAGGGATCAGGTAATCAGTTCATATATATTATTCCTGGAACCTGCGCCCTGTGTACACTATACTCCAGCATATCTTTACTCAAACCGTGGAACTAACTAGTTATGAGAACCTGGTTCCGGGAACTAGTTCCGGCAGGGCGAGGAACCGTTCCAGGTGCAATCTGCTGCCGAACATGATTTGAGCATGTCTATCCCTATTATGCAACATGTGTAAGCTTACCCGGTGTTCGGCGCTCCACCCACAGGATAGCCAGGAGCGCCGCGTGGTCTTGGTCTCCTGTCCACAGGCCCCCTGCCTCGTTGTGACGGCACATTCTTGCGATATGCCTCATTCTTGGGCGCACTACCGGCACCTTCGCGCTTCTTATTGTTACGTGGCCAAGGCTTATGCGTCAATTCTAAAAAAGAATTATCATTAACCTATTAATAATTATTTTTCAAAATGTTAACTACGTAGTCAGCTGTTTTCGTTAAAAATGCTACAGATGTGATGTTGCCGATGTTGGGATGACGTGAATTGCGTAAACAACCGGTATGTTGACATCATAATTTCTCAACTCAAAGTGACAGTCACTCTCCAACGATGTGAAGACATTTTTCGACCTTGAAACGCTTGATGCTTACCCGAACTCTTTTTACAGTCGATGGCAGATGCCCTCGACTGTGGTTGAGCAGATCGATTCAAAGATTTCTTGTCCATTCTGGATTCTTCCAACATGTACAAAAGTAGCTGAGCGGGACACTCCGCGAGGAGATAACGAGATTACGTACGAGGCCGACATTTTAGAAAGCCATGTTTTTGATACACAACAAAGAAATAATATTATCCTCAAAAAAAACACTTTACCAAGCGGTAAATAGGGAGAGATTTAACTTGAAACTCAAAAAAGGGAGTACAAATACTCCCTTTCGTCGATGCCGACGAAAACGTCGAGGAACGAAATTATTTTCTAGCTTGCTAGAAAATATGGCGACCAGCCGGCAGCCAGCCGAAAACAATTATGCGCACTTCCGTTATCAATGTTCAACGGAAAAATTATAAATATAGTATTGGAAATTTATGAAAAAGTTATTTTTAAAATATTTTTTATTTAAAATTGATTATATTTTAAAATGACATTGACACATTTGGAATAAAAATTGTAAAATATTATAGAAGTCTTTATTTTGACTATCTTGACGTATAAACACTTATTTAATCCATGTATAAACTGGATGTCTATGATCATTAGACATATATCGGGTTCACACTAGGCGATTCTAGTCATTCAACTTCCTAGGGGTGTACTTTTGTTTCGATTCCAAGTACTTTTAGTATCGATACTAAGTAAGTACTCGTTTCATTACTCAAACATTTTTTTTGGAAGAACATTTAAGCTAGCGATCGCTCTATAATGAGCAATAATAAGGTTTCGAATGAAGCTATTTGACAAGCTAATCAAGCGCGATTTCATCGATAAAAAATATCGATCGATACAAATACCCTTGTAGTAACTCGTATCGTACATCTCTAGGAAGTTGAACGACAAAAATCGCCTGGTCTGAATCTGGTAATAGACGTAATATAAACGAAAAGTGCACTGCAGATGTTTTGACAATTTCAATTTAATCCGTATGCTTTTAAATATAAGGTTTTAATTGCTTTGTAGAACAAAACGGCCCAATTGAAAGACACCCGGGTGGGAGTGTGTCCTTGTCTAACAACCTGCTAGTGCTATATATGTTCTATACTATATGTATAGTATATAAAAGAAAGGGACAAACTCCGTTCTAGGTCGGTCTCATCAGCCGTTTTGCGCAGTTGTTTTATATAACGTCTATGTCATTAGGTGTTTGAGCAGCTGTTGTATCCTATTTTAGCATGGCACTTTAAACTAATCATAGACCCTATTCAGCACGGTTTTATGAGAGCAAGGTCAACCACCACTAATTTGGTTTCGTTCGTTGACAATATTTCCAAAGAACTGGACACTTGCTCTTCGGTAGACGCTATTTACACCGACTTTAGTAAGGCTTTTGATAGAGTCAACCATCAAATACTACTCAACAAGCTTTCTGCTTATGAAATCGCTGAGCCTTTGCTCAGCTGGTGTGGCTCTTACTTATCGAAGAGGAAATCACTGGTTGTAGCAGGTGGCCATTCTTCTGATCCTTTTCCGACTTATTCAGAAGTGCCGCAAGGCTCACATTTGGGTCCACTATTGTTTAATATTTTCATCAACGACATAGGATGCTTTCACAATTTCAAGTACTGTATGTTCGCTGATGACCTAAAAATCTTTAAAGCCGTTAAGTCTACCACCGACTCCATACTCTTGCAACATGATCTTGATCGACTAGTTCTTTGGTGTCAATATAACAAAATGGACCTAAATGTGGCTAAATGTAACTTTATCCATTTTTCTAGGAAAAATAGTAATCCTCACACACAGTACAAACTAAATAATAATGTTCTTGAAGAGGTGACATATATCAGAGAGTTCTAAATCATAAGCTGCGACTCGATGTGCACATCGACAATATTTGCATCAAAGCATTTAGAGGCTTAGGATTCGTTTTGCGTAACTGTAAGGATTTCAGATGCCCCAAAATCAAAATCGTTCTTTACAATTCACTTGTCAGAAGTCACTTTGAGTACAGCTAGGCTATTCTGTAAGCTATCTCGACAGCGGAATCCGCGGTGAGATTCGAATTTCGTACTACGAAATTCAACCGTATTACGAACGCGATACGATTGAATTTCGTAGTACGAAATTCGAATCTCACCGCGGATTCCGCTGTCGAGATAGCTTACAGAATAGTCTAGCTGTAGTGTTGTCCGGAACCCTTTTTACGACGTCTATGAAAAGAAAATCGAGAGTGTGCAAAAGCCATTCCTCTGGCATCTTACCTACTCTTTCAACTTAGCGAAAACTGTATGCTCGTATTCTGAACGTGTTTGCTACTTCAACATGAGTACATTATCTGATCACAGGCGCATATTCGATCTCTTATTTCTTTATAAGTTGGCAAATAGTCTACTCGACGCTCCATATCTTCTCTCAACACTTAAGTTTGCTGGGCCCCTAGACAAAATCCAATTTCCTGTTTGCCTTCACGCTAACGCAAGTTCAAAATATATGGAATGACATTTATGTTTCCGCAACCAAAATGTCATAGGGGCCCTGTGCCCTTCAGATATCCTCGGGCAGCAAGAGCCATCAGCATTATTAAAGATACACATAACTATTCGAATCTTGGCAAGAATGCACCACTCAACAGAATAATTAGCGATTTGAATACAACGTCAAAGCACAATATGCACGTCAATTTATTCACAGAAAGTATCTTCAAATTTAAAAAGGCAATCGTGGAAAGTATTGTCTAATTTTAGTACCATTTTAATTTTAACACAAACTTAAAAGATTATTTTTAACCGACTTCACAAAAAGGAGAAGTTCTCAATTCGTCTGTATGTTTTTTTTTTGTGTGTATGTTACGCGATTTCTCCATCAATTGTGAACGGATTCAAATTATTCTTTTTTTTTAATAGGTAGGATACGTTTCCGAGGTGGTCCCATTCTAATTTTTTCGAGATCTGATTAGTATCACCAGAGATATGGAGATAAATACCTCAAACATAGGAGAATGTACTAGTTTTAGTAGAAGAGTCCCAAGAAGATTATACACAAAGGAGGTTGCTATTGCATATAAGATATTCTTACGGTAACTGTGAGCGAGATAGAAATAAAGGTGGGGATAATTTTTTTATATCTTATAGGCAAGCGTTTGACCACTATCCCACCTGTTGCTAAGTGATGATGCGGTCGAAGATAGAGAAGTGGACTAGAATGGGAACTGGCTCTCAAGGATAGCTGCCGGAACACATTAGATGTTTGGCGACAGATTTTCTGACTTGAGGGTGGTAGCTGGCCAGGCGGACACTAGATATGTTCTACCACCATGCGGGGGCTATTGATTTCTTAACGATGTTTTCCTTCACCGGAGGGCCACTGTGAGAAGCGCACATATATTTTTCGATAGAAAAATTCATTGGTGCACGGCGGTTTGAACTCGGTACCACGGCATCAAAGCCGACCGTTCTCCCAATTACGCCACCGGGCCCTCATTAAATCATCATCAGCCTGTATCAGTCCACTGCTGGACATCCTCAGGCCTCTCCCAAGATGCGCCACTGAGCCCGATCTTCGGCTCTTCTCTTCCAGTCACTGCCCACCGCTTTGCGTATGTCGTCGCTCCACCTGGTCACAGGACGTCCTACGCTACGTTTGCCGATTCGCGGTCTCCACTCTAGGACAAGTCTGCCCCAACGGTTATCAGTCCTGCGGCAGATATGACCAGCCCACTGCCACTTCAGCTTGCTAATCCGTTGAGCTATGTCGATAACTTTAGTTCTCTGGCGAATTACTTCGTTCCGGATTCGATCCCGCAGAGAAATACCGAGCATAGCTCTCTCCATAGCTCGCTGAGCGACTTTAAACTGGTGGACCAGTCGGACTGTGAGTGTCCACGTCTCGGCTCCGTATGTCATCACAGGTAGGACGCACTGGTTAAAGACTTTTGTCTTTAGACACTGTGGTATAGGCGACGAGAAGACTCGACGGAGTTTTCCGAATGCTGCCCAGCCCAGCTGAATTCTTCTCTGGATTTCCTTCTCGAAGTTATGTTTTCCTAGTTGGAGCGTTTGCCCTAGGTAAACATACTTAGTGACAACTTCGAGTGGGATTCCATCTACGGCAATCGGTTCCGGAACAACGTGCTCGTTGTACATGACTTTGGTTTTGTCCAAATTCATCCGGAGACCGATGCTACGAGAAGAATCAGCTAGGCCATTCAACATCCTTTGTAGGTCCTGCAGCGTCTCTGCCATAATGACGATGTCATCTGCGAATCGTAAGTGAGAGATGTACCTGCCGTTGATGTTAATGCCACGATCTTTCCAGTCCAGCGTCTTAAACATATCCTCCAAGGCGTTAGTGAACAGTTTCGGGGATATGACGTCCCCCTGTCTCACTCCTCGACGCAGGTGGACATGTTTAGTTCGCTGGTTCTGTACTTGTACAGTCATCGTTGCGGCATTATATAGACATCTCATCACTTCGATATATCGCCAGTCGACTTGGCAACGCTGCAAGGACTCGAGAACAGACCAGGTTTCGATTGAGTCAAAGGCCTTCTCATAGTCCACAAATGCTAAGCACAGGGGCCGATTGTACTCTTCGGTCTTCTGTAAAATCTGCCGCACCGTGTGGATGTGGTCTATGGTGCCGTAACCGCTTCGAAACCCGGCCTGTTCCGGAGGTTGAAACTCGTCGAGTCTTCGCGCAAGACGGTTCGTGATGACCCTTGAAAACAGCTTGTAGACATGGCTCAGAAGCGAAATCGGGCGATAGTTTTTCAATAGGGTTTTGTCTCCTTTTTTGAAAAACAAAACCACCATGCTTCTGTTCCATGCCTGTGGAATTCTCCCAGTAAAAAGAACGGAATTAAATAGCTGCTGAAGCTGTTGAACTGCTGGAGCTCCTCCGGCTTTTAAAAGCTCCGTTGTGATTCCGTCTTCTCCTGGGGCTTTTCCATTTTTGAGTTGTTTAAGGGCCATCACGATTTCGTCTCGGCTAATTTCGGGCAGATCTTCTGTGAAGTGGCGGGTTAAGGTGGCTCTAGAATCCTCTGTATCGGGTTCGGGCCTTGAAGCATGCGATGCGTAGAGCTTGCCGTAGAAGTCTTCGACTTCCGACAGAATCTCCGGCTTGGATGCGACGACGTTCCCCGTTGACGTTGTCAGCTTTGTGAGGTGGCTTCTACCCAGAGGCTGGACGAACACTTTCGACCCCCGATTCTGCTCAATTGATTCTTTAATCAAGAGCGTGTTAGAGGATCGGAGGTCGCGTCGTACCAGCTTCTTTATGGATTTGTTGCGCACCAGGTTAGTTGACAAAGCTGACAAAGGGTCTGTTCGTCTCTCTTCCATTAGCCGAAGTGTTTCTGCCGAGAGTTTGGACTTTTTGCCCGTACGCTTGCTCTCGCAAAACTTCGCCCCTTCATCCCTGAGGATTTCCACCACTTCTTCGAGTTTCTGGTCTACGTCATCTGTGGTTTCCAAGGCAGCGAATCGATTTTCCAATTTTAATTGGAATGTTTCGGACCCAACAACGGTTTGGAGTAGGTTCGGACGGAGCGTAGACTTCATCAATCGGAATCTCTCGGCTTTAAAGTCGATATCCAGAGTGCCTCGTACCAGTCGGTGATCACTTCCAGTATTAAACCTAGTGATCACTGAGACGTCTCTGAATATGCGCCGTTTGTCCGTAATGATGAAGTCAATCTCGTTTTTAGTCACAAAGTCGGGGCTTTGCCACGTCCATTTCCTTTGGGGCTGTTCCTTGAAGAACGAGTTCATCAAGTAAAGCCCCTCCCTCTCGAGGAAATTGACGAGCATTTGTCCCCTGTGATTCCTACTCCCAAATCCGTGTGGTCCTATAGACGATTCGCCGCAAGTTTGTACTCCCACTTTGGCGTTAAAGTCTCCCATGACAACGTTGTAGTGAGCCTTGGAGGTGGTGTGTAAAGCTCTGGAGATATCTTCATACATGCTCTCCACCTCATCATCCAAGTGTGTCGAGGTCGGTGCGTAGACCTGGATAACCTTGAGGCTGTACCTCTTGGTTAACTTAATTATGAGGTACGCTACCCTGGTCGACACACTGGAGATTTCTACAACGTTGTCACTGAGAACCTTGTTGACCAGAAACCCGACGCCGCCTTGGGATGGCTGATCTCCTTCTCTGTAGTACATAAGATGGCCCGATTCTAAGGTTATGGTGTCCTCTCCCTGTCTTCGGACTTCACATAGCCCCAGTATGTGCCATCTTATGTGTTTCAGCTCCTCCTCCAGCTGCGCCAGATGATCGTCCAGCCGAATCGTGCGTCCATTATAGGTTGCGAGGGTCAGTTTTTTCTGGCGGCCTCAATAAATAATCATATATTAATAATTATATATAAATATAAATAATTTGTCTTCACAGGAATGTTCTACCGGGCAAAGTCTTGTTAGGGAGCAATCTTTTTTAAACATACTTAATATTTGAGGGCCCGGTGGCGTAATCGGGAGAACGGTCGGCTTTGATGCCGTGGTACCGAGTTCAAACCGCCGTGCACCAATGGATTTTTCCATCGAAAAATCTATGTGCGCTTTTCACAGTGGCCCTCCGGTGAAGGAAAACGTCGTTAAGAAACCAACAACCCCCGCATGGTGGTAGGATACTATCTAGTGTCCGCCTGGCCAGCTACCACCCTCAAGTTAGAAAATCTGTCACCAAAACATCTAATGTGTTCCGGCAGCCATCCTTGAGAGCCAGTTCCCATTCTAGGCCTAGCGTGCTTACCATCTTCGACCGCATCATCACTTACCAACAGGTGAGATAGTGGTCAAACGCTAGCCTATACAGCCTATAAAAAAAAAATTAATAAATAAATATGTTTCTTTGAAGTGTTTCACACTTTTTTTTTATATTTTTGTAAATTGTTTTGTAATCGTCCCGTCGGTACGATGAAATTTTGGATTGTGTTTTACAATTTACAAAAATACTTAATATTTTTTGACATGACATGATATTTGGCGAAGATGGCGGCCATTTCAGTCCCGCGACACTGCATACATAATTAAATAACTCAGAATTATGAACGTACTTTGTACCAATCAACACAGCAAAAAAAAAATTATAAGCATAAAACCACATATTATATAATAGTTATTACGTAAATAATACTTTCCGTTGTTAGGTTGGCTACACAGTGCTTTCATAATTCGGGTATCCACAATATAGGGAAGTGCCTCTTATAACGTAGTAGAGTGATTCAGTACTCTGTTGGCCATATGGCGGCAATTAATGTTAATAATCGCAAATAATACTTATTAATATTCATTTTGGAATACAACTAGTCCTTGTTATAAAAGTATTTGGAATTATTGTAATAAAATAGACAATTAATTATCGTGTGTGTCAGATGCTTTAATTGTACAGGGCCATTTTGGACATTGTCCTTTGATACCTTGATGACATCATTATTACTAGTGAATATTTTCACTTTAGCGCGGCATTTAAAGTCAATTTTTTTAGGGTTCCGAACCCAAAGGCTACCAAATGAACACTTTCTGAGACTTTGTTGTCTGTTCGTCCGTCCGTCCGTCCGTGTGTCTATATGTGCGTACTTTACAGATCTGTATCTTCTTAACCGTTATAGGTACATACTTGAAATTTTTAAAAAGTATATATCCGTCAGTGTATAACGGCCCAGACACGAAATTTAATAGATGCATGTAATTTAATTAAAACTTTTTTTGCACTAAAAAGGGTAAAATAAGTTATTTTTCAAAAAAAATAAAACCGACTTCATAACCACAAAAAGGCACTCAAAAGCGAAAAATAATTTACTTAAAATTATTATACGCTTATAATACCCCTTCTCTATTTGAAGTCGGTGCCAGCCAAGTCTATTGGATATTAGATAGATACTATGTATGTAGTAGTAGTAAGTAGGTAGATACATGTAGGTATTATCTATCTACTACCTATTAGACTTGGCTGGCACCGACTTCAAATAGAGAAGTGGGTAACGCTTATAATAATTTTAAGTAAATTATTTTTCGCTTTTGAGTGCCTTTTTGTGGTTATGAAGTCGGTTTTATTTTTTTTTGAAAAATAACTTATAATTTTTACATATACTACTAATAATATAACTGTTATTTCTAAATGTCTAAATTAATGTTTTTGAATCTAATAATATGAATTATAATTACGATACTGGCACTGACCTTTATACCATGTGCGTGTATCTTATGTAATCTTATTGGTGTACTTTTCGTTGGTATTCAATAAATAAATTAGATCAAGTTTGCAAAACAGGTGAAGTTTTATGGCGCGAATGTGAAACTTGTGGTGAAAAATGTTGTGTCACTATACGTGAGCAAGCTATATCTAGCTAGCTGTGCCCCACAAGTCCCACAACTTCACTCGCATTAAAGACCGGTAGGGTTGGGTTTAGAATCGTTTGGCACGAAAAACGGGGGTGGAGGCGGTCCTCCGTTCTCCCCTCACCCCTTCTACCCTCTCTTTTTCGTACCAAACGATTCTAAATTTTTACCAAGTGACGCTATGATTTTACAAATAAAAGCATCACTCAAAAACTATGCATTACCTTGTAAGGGATGTAAGGGACCACAAACACGACTTCGGTGCTCCCAGACAACGTCACCTGCCCGTGGCGCATCCTGCTGACCAACAGACGGGGCTCTGGCGACCGACAAATGGTGTTATAACCATTTCATATCTATGGCGTAGCTAAATTCTACAGGCCGGTGACGGGCAGCAGCTTCACCAGTGCGAGAAGCTACGTCCTGTTATCGCCAACCCGCCTGCCCAGCGTGGCGATTAGGGCATATCCCTCCCAAGAGATGCAAAGCAGATGGAAGGTCACTTAAAGCCAAGGCCCCCAGTTCCCGGCCACCCTGCTATTACTGACCACGGCGGCGGTCACGGTAACGGCAGGGCAGGGGGTGCTAAGAATCCCCGGGCTACGGTAAGCCGCCAAAACAAACTGACCCTGGCTACGTATAATGAACGCACGATTCGGCTGGACGACCATCTGGTGCAGCTGGAGGAAGAGCTGAAACACATAAAATGGCACATACTGGGGTTATGTGAAGTCCGAAGACAGAGAGAGTACATCATAACCTTAGAATTGGGCCATCTTATGTACTACAGAGAAGGAGTTCAGCCATCCCAAGGCGGCGTCGGGTTTCTGATCAACAAGGTTCTCAGTGACAACGTTGTAGAACTCTCCAGTGTGTCGAATAGGGTAGCGTACCTCATAATTAAGTTAACCAAGAGGTACAGCCTCTAGGTTATCCAGGTTTACGTACCGACCTCGACACACTTGGATGATGAGGTGGAGAGCATGTATGAAGATATCTCCAGAGCTTTACACACCACCTCCAAGGCTCACTACAACATTGTCATAGGAGACTTTAACGCCAAAGTGGGAGTACAAACTTGCGGCGAATCGTCTATAGGACCACACGGATTTGGGAGTAGGAATCACAGGGGGTAAATGCTAGTCAATTTCCTCGAGAAAGAGAGTCTTTTCTTGATGAACTCGTTCTTCAAGAAACAGCCGCAAAAGAAGTGGACGTGGCAAAGCCCCGACACTGTGACTAAAAACGAGATTAACTTCATCATTATGGACAAACGGTGCATATTCAGAAACGTCTCAGTGATCACTAGGTTTAATACTGGAAGTGATCACCGACTTGTACGAGGCTCTCTGGATATCAACTTTAAAGCCGAGAGATTCCGATTGATGAAGTCTACGCTCCGTCCAAACCTTCTCCAAACCGTTGTTGGGTCCGAAACATTCCAATTAAAATTGTAAAATAGATTCGCTGCCTTGGATACCACAGATGACGTAGACCAGAAACTCGAAGAAGTGGTGGAAATCTTCAGGGATGAAGGGACGAAATTTTGCGCGAGCAAGCGTACGGGCAAAAAGTCCAAACTTTCGACAGACCCTTTGTCAGCTTTGTCAACTAACCTGGTGCGCGACAAATCCATTAAGAAGCTGGTACGACGCGACCTCCGATCCTCTAACACGCTTTAATCAATTAAAGAATCAATTGAGCAGAATCGGGGGTCGAAAGTGATCGTCCAGCATCTGGGTAGAAGCCACGTCACAAAGCTGACAACGTCAACAGGGTACGTCGTCGCATCCAAGCCGGAGATTCTGTTGGAAGTTGAAGACTTCTACGGCAAGCTCTACGCTTCGCATGCTTCAAGGCCCGAACCCGATACTGAGGATTCTAGAGCCACCTTAACCCGCCACTTCACAGAAGATCTGCCCGAAATTAGCTGAGACGAAATCGTGATGACCCTTAAACAACTCAAAAATGGAAAAGCCCCAGGAGAAAACTGAATCACAACAGAGCTTTTAAAAGCTGGAGGAGCTCCAGCAGTGCAACAGCTTCAGCAGCTCTTTAATTCCGTTCTTTCCACTAGAAGAATTCCACAGGCATGAAACAGAAGTGGTGGTTTTGTTTTTCAAAAAAGGAAACAAAACCCTATTGAAAAACTACCGCCCGATTTCGCTTCTGAACCATGTTTACAAGCTGTTTTCAAGGGTCATCACGAACCGTCTTGCGCGAAGACTCGACAAGTTTCAACCTCCGGAACAGGCCTGTTTTCGAAGCGGTTAGTGCACCAAAGACTTCATCCACACGGTGCGGCAGATTGTGCAGAAGACCGAAGAGTACAATCGGCCCCTGTGCTTAGCATTTGTGTACTATGAGAAGGCCTTTGACTCAATCGAAACCTGGGCCCCTAGACAAAATCCAATTTCCTGTTTGCCTTCACCCTAACGCAAGTTCAAAATGTATGGAATGACATTTATGTTTCTGCAACAAAGATTTCATTCCCATACATTTTGAACTTGCGTTAGCGTGAATGGTAACAGGAAATTGGATTTTGTCTAGGGGCCCTGGGCCATTCCCTCCGTATTCACGTCAAAATGTGTTTTTGACGTGAATACGTTTTTAAAATTGTACATTTATGTATGCCTTTTGTAATAAAAGATCTAACTAAATTTTAGACACTGCGTTTACACGATCACGTTAATCCTAGCTATGTGATATACACTAGTTTGTAACTCTTGGCTTCCATTCGCACTAATTGACGATAAAATTGTCTCGTTAAGCAAGAACTTTAGTGTGATTAGCATTGTTCATTGACTAAATGCACTAATCGTGTGAAGCTCGTACTTATATAAAAAATATTTATTAGCTATGATTATTTATTTCCGGAAATAAAAAGATTTGGCGGCTAATCACGAATTTTCTTCTGTTTTTTTAAATTTTGTCGCGAAAATAATGGAAAAGGCAAATCTTCCTACAGAAAATGCATCTGAACCTCATGAAGAAGCTTATCAACCTGGGGTAAATATTATCTTCCCAAAATAAAATTACTACAAATAACCTCAGACGGAATAGACTTCTTATTCCGTCTGAGCACATAACGAAACCTAAAAACTACATTGCATTGTCAAGAAAAATTGTTTTGCAGTCTGTTTACTAATCTAAAATAAAATTACAGGTGGAAACCATGACGCCTCGGCCTGCAGGACAGCCGATCAAAAAATGTATAAAATTTGCTGACGATACAGACACTGAGAAATCCCCTTCGCAAAGAAGCAGGTGAAGTAGTTACATAATAGGTACCTTTATAACCGAAAAACATTCCTATTTCACGGCTGAAAATTAATTGTCAAAGTGGTGGTACCGCTCCAGGCGGACTAGCTTCGCGGTGAAATAGTAACAAACAAATAAATGTAAAAAACTGAATTTTGCATTTCAATTATTGGTGATCAATGTTCTTTCTTCTTCCATGCCCCGCGAGTCAGTTTCGGTAGCAAGTTTGAGACGTTTATCGTCATACCTCTGGAGATACTTATCAGATCTCGATGAAATTACAATAGGACCACCTCAAGAATATATCCTACTGATTAAAAATAGAATCATTCGAATCGGTTCTCATTTATTGACGGAGTAATCGCGTAACATATACAAACAAAAATAACCGGCCAAGTGCGTGTCAGGCCACGCGCAGTGTAGGGTTCCGTAGTAGCCTGTTATTCAATGCAAGTCTTTACCCGTTATAAACAAGCAACAAGGTACTCCGTCTTTGTCACTAAAGGATTTATTCTAAGGATTTTGTATTTGGTACAAAATTATTCAACACCCAAGTTCAACGACTATTACTGCTAAACTAATAAAGTTATCTTAAACGCTATAATTTTCCTTTAAAGTTCATGAAATGCGCTGTTATCACGAATTTTTCCTGATTTTTCAAGCCAGCAGTTTAGCTTTTAGGGAGAGGGGGGGAACGCCCTACTGGAACAAAAATTTTCACTTTAAAGTTTAATATTTCGTAAGTAGAGCATCCAATCGAAAAATAGTATTAGCATCCCTTAAATCATTTTAAAAGACCCATTCAACGATACCCCACAAGATGGGGTAGTATGATGAAAAAAAATTCATCCCCACTTCTCATATAGGGGAGCTACCCTAAAAAAATATTTTTCAAAATTTTATTTCAGCACTTTGTCGGCCTCATTTATTTACATACCCCACAAAATTACAGCTTTCTAGTATTAACGTCTCTTAGCAAAACCTCGGACAGACAGACAGACGGACATGACGAAACTATAAGGGTTCCTTGTCAGGACTACGGAACCCTAAAAAACGCTTGGCCTAGAATGGGAACTGGCTGTCAAGGTTAGCTGGCCCTTAACACATTAGATGTTTTGCGACAGATTTTCTAATTCGAGGGTGGTAGCTGGCCAGACGGACACTGTAACCTACCACCATCCAGGATATTGTTTTTGGGGGTCTTCAAGTCATGAGTAAATATTTTAGGTAAGCGCGCTACATCATTAATCACATCGTCACTTTACATCACGCGAGTGGTCAACGCTCTAACCTATCAATAAAAAAATGTTTTTAATTACTCGTATACCTATATGATTACTTAACAATCATCTGTAATGTAGTAACTACAGAGAAGTGCTAAGCCAGCCAGCTGCTGGACTGTCTCACCGACAGCGACTGGCCTGGCTTCAACAGCGGCGTACCGCTGGCCTGTGGGTGCAGTGCGATGATTGTAACCGGTGGCGGTACTTGAACAACGTACTGGATCGATACGAACTGCCCGACAAGTGGTATTGTAGGATGAATCCAGGTAAGTAATTTAATACTTATCTTCCACCTCTTTTTCCAATTTTAAATTTTAATTTTTAATTTTTTGTTTGGTCAATCCGCTAAGTGTTCCAGAAATCATAAAATTAAGCATTATATAGTAGAAGCAGAAAGCCGTCATAATTCGGTATGTGCCCAAATTAACTTTAAAAAATTCTAGCACCTGGAATATTTTAATAAACAGCAAAACATATATGTTTCTGGATGTCTTGACATAAAGTCTAATTTTCTTCATAATACGTTTTAAAAAGTTGTTCATAATTTAGGGAAAAAAAAGTTTTTTGCTTCTCCTGAAAAGTTGGGTTTTTATCCATAGCGGAGTCTGCAGGCACAGCGACGATATCTTTTCTTCCAATGTCTTATTATCATCCCATCTCTTTAAAAAGGAATGTTTTACTATTGGTTACCTCTATTTTCCAATAAAGAGGACCTCACAAATATCAGCAACACAAGGTGACAAAAAATATCTCACTATAGTTTTTTATGATATAAGGTAAACAGGACAAGCATGACACTCGCCTAATGGTATGCGATGACGACTACCTATTACAGAATTAGCGGCATGCAAAATTCTAGATCACCAGAATTTTGCATGTCACTGCACTGCGCCTGTTACCTTGAGACATAAAGATGACAAAGATGTTAAGTCTCTCATGCCCTGTAATTTCACTAGACACTTTGCCATTAAAACTAAAAAACATTCCTGTTTCACGGCTGAATGTTGTACTATTATTTATTCTGTGGCTTAATTCATAAGCGTAGTCGTGGCACCGCCCCAGGCGGACTAATAGAAGTCCTACCACTACATAACATTGATATTTCTAATTTTAGGCAGAACTAGGGGGGACCGGGAACAAAAGTAACAGTTTTTACTACCTATTCGGTGATATAAAATGCTAAAATCAGTTAAGTACATACTTTATTTTGACATCACAAGTTGTGGTATCAAAACAAATTACAGAGTTAAGTATTGTTTATGAATCAGTCTGTTCAAACCCGATCCCAATTTTATTAAGCATTCGGTATCACTGTCACCATCATAATTTTCTTCACCTCATTCCATCCACTGCATTATGGGTTACTCTCGTCACTAGTTCTCCAATTATTTGTCGACATCGTCGTGTATTTTCTACATCGAAATACTATGACAGGACTATTATCTTTCCTGTGTTATGACTACCTACAAGCTGCCACAAAAATATCAAAATCAAAATATATTTATTGTAAATTAACCATGTACAACGATAGTATGTTTTGCATTTGCGTAATAACAGTTTACCCTTTCCGGCCATCAATAAGGCTCAAAGCCAATGGTAGTTTATCATAGAAAGCAACATTCTAGTCTGCAGTCTTGTAAATATAATAAATACTACTTGAATCCCTTCCCAGATACAAAAAACGCGGACTGTTCCATCCCCGAAACTCCAATCCCCATTCACATGGAAGAAGATTTGATTCACAGCGAGTATTCAGCGGGCTCTGTAGTGTGGGCTCGCTTGCCGGGCTGGCCCTGGTGGCCGGCCATGGTGGATGACTGTCCTGATACCGAACAGTATTACTGGCTTGATGGATTCTCTGATATACCGGTAATTTATTTAATGTGTTCCGGCAGCTATCCTTGAGTTACCATTCTAGGCCTAGCGTGCTACCATCCTTGACCGCATCATTAATTAACTAAATAATAAACTAAACTTAATACTTTCTAATAGTTGAGATAGTGGTCAAACGCTAGCCTATACGATATTAAAAAAATATATATCTTAATAAATTTGATCCATAACAAAAATGCAGTGGTCGCCTTTTAAGTAGGCCGTATACACACTACGATGCACCTGAGAGGTCTACCTGCGCAGGTAAGTTTGCGCAAGTTAGTAGACCTTAGTATGAGTGGAAATATACCTGTGAAGTTTTTTAAATATGCGCAGGCGACCGGCGCAATATCGAAAATCAATTATTTTAAGTGACACCGTACGGTGTACCTATGCATGTCCATGTACTCCGGTCGCCTGCGCAGGTCTTGCAAGTATTTTTCTAGTTTCTTTCCTGGACGGTCCTCTCATCGTCATCGTCCTCGGTCGATGCCATGGCTAGAAGAACTGAAGACCACTCCGGAATACCGGAAGTTCTCCATACACGCTACCGACCTGCGCAGTCAAACCTGCACCGACCGTAGACCTAGACCGTAGCGTGTATGGCGCACTTTAGACCATTGAAGATGACGACGATGACGCCTACTTCTGACGGCAGATATATATTAGTAACACAGGCTTGATGGTAGTTGGACCATGGTAGACGATTACACTAATACAGAGCTTACTTAACACAAGCCATATTTCTGGCTAGATCCCATGTCTCACTATGTGGTGTCTTTATCTAACTCTACAAATTTGATCCGTAACATATTATTTGTGAGCTTGTGTTCTCGTTAGTACTTAGTAAGCCATTGTAGAAGACTGCCTTCATATAGTACTGGCATGATCGCATCTCTGGTACGTGTCTATGACTTAACATTAATTTAAGATCGTTTAAAAAGCTAAAAGAACCGACTTCAATTGCCGCTTAAGTCATTTTCAGTACCAAGTTTGAGGTGTTTATCTCCATATCTCTGGAGATGTTTGTCAGATCTCGATGAAATTTAAATGGCACCACCGAGAAAGTATACTCTTTCAATCAAAAGAAGAATTTTCAAAATCGGTCCAGGCATCTTTGAGTAATCGGTGAATAAGCATAAAAAATACAGTGGGACATAGAACCTCCCTTTTTGAAGTCTGTTAAAAATATTACTATAAGGAATCAATAACAGTATGTATTCAACGGGCTCCATGACATAAATTCAGACGTGTCCTAACACGTCTGAATTTATATGTCCCTTGGTTGATGTTGGATGAATGTTCTGCCTGATACAGAGCCACTCTCTAGTGCTATGATACTGCTCTGATGGCTTGTGCGCTTGTGGTATGTACCTGTAACTAAAAATATATGATCAATGTCGTGTATATTATATGGGATTCGTGGGGAGAGCTCATCTACTTGATTTCCCTTGATGGAAATATGGGGATGAAAATTTGATGATTGAAAAATAATTATGATCTGTTCTTTCAGACGCACTACAACGTTGTGTTTTTTGACTCTTCGGATGTCACGCGAGCATGGATATCGCCCGATAACTTAAAGCCTTACGTCGCTAACAAAAAGACCTTCATGCCTTTCGTGAAGGTCAAGAAGTTCAGGAGCAGACTCCAAATGGCGATGACGCAGGCCGATGATGCAACTAGACTCTCGGCTAATGAGAGATTGGAGAAATGCAGTTTCCTAGCGAGATACAAGGGAAGTTTCAACACGCCAAAGAAAATCAATAAGAAAGAATTGGCGAAGCACAAGAAATATCTGAAGCGGAAGTACAATATTGACTTAGATGGCGAGTCGGATTCCAACGAAGAATACCAGCCAAAGTCTGTGAGGAATAACAATATTATCATTCTAGGTACGCCAAAGAGTGTTAAAACAAAAGCGAGTCGCAAGATTATAGAAACCAGTGATACTCTCGCTGAGGGAAAGAATACTACAGATAACGCAGTAGATATGATTGAGGCTGCTTTGGAAAACCTTGAAAATGGAGAACAGAATACTGAATCGGTTAATGATATTTTTAAGCGACCTAACTCTTTGGCAGTGCAAGTTGGCAGTACTGTTGAGAATGAGGACTCGGCTGAAATAGAAGAACCATTTGATATTGGTAAGTTTGATTTCCGATATCTTACGTATTGAGCATATTCCGACCAAGTACGTTCCGAACAAATAGGTACGTATTGAGTTTCTAATTGTGGATCTACAAAGACTATTTTATCAATGACGACGAAAAATTGTACTAGCTCTTTTACAATTTTATCTACCCACCATGGATTACTTTATTTTACCAATTTATTAGGTGGCAAAATGGCTACATTATCTCTTTTACGATAGTGTGTTACGTAGAGTGAATGTTAAGTATTTCTTTATTATTTGTTACAGACACTTCAAAAACATATGTTCCTCCTGAAAAGGAATCTCAAGAATCCACTATGCTGACTCAAGACACTGTGACTTCAGAGATTACACAATTTGAAGTCAGAATTGCGTCACCTAAAAGTGATGACTTCGATTTTTAAGTAGTAAATTTATTTATAGCAAAAGTACCTACACTTAAGTATTTACTGAGTGAATAAAAATTGTTTGCTATGAACATAATAATAAATGGATGGCATGGCATTATCGTCTTGATAAGAATTATTTAAATATTCTAGTAGACTGATTACTATATTGCCCTTTGAGTATACAGTGGCTGAATACTCAAAGATATTTCCAGTCAATAATTTATTTTTATAAAAAAAAAATAATAGCTTATGTTTATGACTTTTCTTTGTGCATCTAGGTATACGTTCTAATCTTCACAATAGTTTTTCTAGCAAATTTGCTCAAAAACATGCATTTAGGTACGAAGCCTGTATACATTTTTCGAAAGATAAAAATTACGGTGTACGTTACCCCAGCAAGAAAGTATCTCCTACAGTGATATGAGTGGGACGTATAATTAGTGCTTGGTATGCTGTAAATGTGCGCCGAAAAAAAAATTTGTACGTCTTGCCGTTAAGGAAAAAAACGCAAAAAACGATTCCTGCTGGAGTAACGTTGTTCCAGCAAGAAAATTTTAAACGAATGATCGGAGAGAGAAGTATTGTGCATGGGCAGAGAGCTTATATTTGTGCTAGAATATGCACTGAAAATATAATTTGTGCGTCTTTAGGTTTTTGAGATATTGCATTTCCTGCTGGAGTAACGTTTTGCAGAATCGTGTATCTCTGAAACCATTGTATGTGCGCTTATGGGATAAACATACAAAGGTAGCTCTTAATTTGTGCTAATTTGTGACAGAACTAGATTTAAAAAAATATTTATAATTTCCAAGCAATAGCACTTTTTATATATTCCAAAAAAAATCGCTGCGCTTAAATGAGAAAACGTATAAACTCACTGAAAACTGTATTCGTTCCTTCTTGTCACCTGTAATAACTATAAAAAGTTTCAGAAGTCTACATACATGCGTTATTAAGAAATAATAATAAAAGTGAAAACGACGGTATCATAACTTTGACGTCAACATGCAAGAATTCTGCGCAACCCAAGATGTGCCGGTGTAAACCAAAAATTAGTGCGTTTAATCATAAAACATAGTGAAAATTTTTCAGCTTGAAATGTTTCGTATATACGTAGATAGATAGAAACAAAAAACAAAACGTAAATAACGGCCCGTTATCCGACCAAATTCGAATGACTACAAAAAAGCGATGGTTTCATATATATCGATGATCTTCTATATTTGAACGTATTCACCTATGCTGTGGTATGTACAGTCGCGTTCAAAAGTCTGATGGTAATTTATTATTATCATCTAACTAGCTGCACCCCGCGGCTTTGCCCACGTTTAACCCTGGTATTCCTGGTTGTAAGCTTTCCTCTTGATTCACTCTATAAAAAAATCTCTAGAAAATATAGGAATACAGTAAATTTGGACTTCAGATAGCCTTGTCTTATATCTTTAAACGGAGCAATTCTTGTATGTATTTCGGGTACCTATACATTTTGATGAAATGTTGTATACAGATACAGTTTAATGTGTACCAAAAAAAAGTTCTAATAACTTTCTATTAGCGCCACCTCGAATTGTTGTCGCTCGATTTCCCAGGTACCTACAACTTAGGATATTTTTGTAATAAAGGTACTAAATTATGTGCAAAGTCACGAAAACAGCTAGTACAATATTATCCTATAACAGTTTTATTTTTATATTTGTTAATTTCTACTTCAGTGTACTTCCGCACGGTAAGTGTCAATCTGTTCGTGGGTAAATTTAAGAAGGTCATCGATATGTATGAAACCATCGCTTTTTTGTAGTCATTCGAATTTGGTCGGATAACGGGCCGTTATTTACATGTTTTGTTTTTGTTTATATCTAAGTATATACGAAACATTTAAAGCTAAAAATTTTCACTATGTTTTATGATTAAACGCACTAATTTTTGGTTTACACCGGCACATCTTGGGTTGCGCAGAATTCTTGCATGTTGACGTCAAAGTTATGATACCGTCGTTTTCACTTTTATTATTATTTCTCAATAACGCATGTATGTAGACTTCTAAAACTTTTTATAGTTATTACAGGTGACAAGGGAACGAATACAGTTTTCAGTGAGTTTATACGTTTTGTCATTTAAGCGCAGCGATTTTTTTTCGGAATTTATAAAAAGTGCTATTACTTGGAAATTATAAATATTTTTTTAAATCTAGTTCTGTCACAAATTAGCACAAATTAAGAGCTACCTTTGTATGTTTAGCCCATAACCGCACATACAATGGTTTAAGAGATACACGATTCTGCAAAACGTCACTCGAGCAGGAAATGCAATATCTCAAAAACCTAAAGACGCATAAATTATATTTTCGGCGCATATTCTAGCACAAATATAAGCTCTCTGCCCATGCACAACACTTCTCTCTCCGATCATTCGTTTAAAATTTTCTTGCTGGAACAACGTTACTCCAGCAGGAATCGTTTTTTGCGTTTTTTTCCTTAACGGCAAGACGTACAAATTTTTTTTTCGGCGCACATTTACAGCATACCAAGCACTAATTATACGTCCCACTCATATCACTGTAGGAGATACTTTCTTGCTGGGGTAACGTACACCGTAATTTTTATCTTTCGAAAACTGTATACAGGCTTCGTACCTAAATGCATGTTTTTGAGCAAATTTGCTAGAAAAACTATTGTGAAGATTAGAACGTATACCTAGATGCACAAAGAAAAGTCATAAACATAAGCTATTATTTTTTTTTATAAAAATAAATTATTGACTGGAAATATCTTTGAGTATTCAGCCACTGTATACTCAAAGGGCAATATAGTAATCAGTCTACTAGAATATTTAAATAATTTAAAAACTGTTATAGGATAATATTGTACTAGCTGTTTTCGTGACTTTGCACATAATTTAGTACCTTTATTACAAAAATATCCTAAGTTGTAGGTACCTGGGAAATCGAGCGACAACAATTCGAGGTGGCGCTAATAGAAAGTTATTAGAACTTTTTTTTGGTACACATTAAACTGTATCTGTATACAACATTTCATCAAAATGTATAGGTACCCGAAATACATACAAGAATTGCTCCGTTTAAAGATATAAGACAAGGCTATCTGAAGTCCAAATTTACTGCATTCCTATATTTTCTAGAGATTTTTTTATAGAGTGAATCAAGAGGAAAGCTTACAACCAGGAATACCAGGGTTAAACGTGGGCAAAGCCGCGGGGTGCAGCTAGTTAGATGATAATAATAAATTACCATCAGACTTTTGAACGCGACTGTACATACCACAGCATAGGTGAATACGTTCAAATATAGAAGGTCATCGATATATATGAAACCATCGCTTTTTTGTAGTCATTCGAATTTGGTCGGATAACGGGCCGTTATTTACATAAACGACGTCGTAACGATACTTCGCACCGTGGCTTAATTGGCAAAGCACCGGAACATGTTATTCCGGAGGTTGCGGGTTCAAGTCCCGTCGGTACGATGAAATTTTGGATTGTGTTTAACAATTTACAAAAAATATAAAGTGTGAAACACTTCAAAGAAACATAATATTTGATTTACGCAGTGTAACATCTCTCGTCGGATTTGAAAACTGTAATGTATTCTTCCGAATGATTAACTTACGTAATAAGTAGTCATAGATGGCGCCACCAATTCATAATTGGATTAACAAAATGCAATCCACTAATTTTCGTCGTAACGATACTTCGCACCGTGGCTTAATTGGCAAAGCACCGGAACATGTTATTCCGGAGGTTGCGGGTTCAAGTCCCGTCGGTACGATGAAATTTTGGATTGTGTTTAGCAATTTACGTTATTTACATGTTTTGTTTTTTGTTTCTATCTATCTACGTATATACGAAACATTTCAAGCTGAAAAATTTTCACTGTTTTATGATTAAACGCACTAATTTTTGGTTTACACCGGCACATCTTGGGTTGCGCAGAATTCTTGCATGTTGACGTCAAAGTTATGATACCGTCGTTTTCACTTTTATTATTATTTCTTAATAACGCATGTATGTAGACTTCTGAAACTTTTTATAGTTATTACAGGTGACAAGAAGGAACGAATACAGTTTTCAGTGAGTTTATACGTTTTGTCATTTAAGCGCAGCGATTTTTTTTCGGAATTTATAAAAAGTGCTATTACTTGGAAATTATAAATATTTTTTTAAATCTAGTTCTGTCACAAATTAGCACAAATTAAGAGCTACCTTTGTATGTTTAGCCCATAACCGCACATACAATGGTTTAAGAGATACACGATTCTGCAAAACGTCACTCCAGCAGGAAATGCAATATCTCAAAAACCTAAAGACGCATAAATTATATTTTCGGCGCATATTCTAGCACAAATATAAGCTCTCTGCCCATGCACAACACTTCTCTCTCCGATCATTCGTTTAAAATTTTCTTGCTGGAACAACGTTACTCCAGCAGGAATCGTTTTTTGCGTTTTTTTCCTTAACGGCAAGACGTACAAATTTTTTTTTCGGCGCACATTTACAGCATACCAAGCACTAATTATACGTCCCACTCATATCACTGTAGGAGATACTTTCTTGCTGGGGTAACGTACACCGTAATTTTTATCTTTCGAAAACTGTATACAGGCTTCGTACCTAAATGCATGTTTTTGAGCAAATTTGCTAGAAAAACTATTGTGAAGATTAGAACGTATACCTAGATGCACAAAGAAAAGTCATAAACATAAGCTATTATTTTTTTTTATAAAAATAAATTATTGACTGGAAATATCTTTGAGTATTCAGCCACTGTATACTCAAAGGGCAATATAGTAATCAGTCTACTAGAATATTTAAATAATTTAAAAACTGTTATAGGATAATATTGTACTAGCTGTTTTCGTGACTTTGCACATAATTTAGTACCTTTATTACAAAAATATCCTAAGTTGTAGGTACCTGGGAAATCGAGCGACAACAATTCGAGGTGGCGCTAATAGAAAGTTATTAGAACTTTTTTTTGGTACACATTAAACTGTATCTGTATACAACATTTCATCAAAATGTATAGGTACCCGAAATACATACAAGAATTGCTCCGTTTAAAGATATAAGACAAGGCTATCTGAAGTCCAAATTTACTGCATTCCTATATTTTCTAGAGATTTTTTTATAGAGTGAATCAAGAGGAAAGCTTACAACCAGGAATACCAGGGTTAAACGTGGGCAAAGCCGCGGGGTGCAGCTAGTTAGATGATAATAATAAATTACCATCAGACTTTTGAACGCGACTGTACATACCACAGCATAGGTGAATACGTTCAAATATAGAAGGTCATCGATATATATGAAAGCACCGGAACATGTTATTCCGGAGGTTGCGGGTTCAAGTCCCGTCGGTACGATGAAATTTTGGATTGTGTTTAACAATTTACAAAAAATATAAAGTGTGAAACACTTCAAAGAAACATAATATTTGATTTACGCAGTGCAACATCTCTCGTCGGATTTGAAAACTGTAATGTATTCTTCCGAATGATTAACTTACGTAATAAGTAGTCATAGATGGCGCCACCAATGCATAATTGGATTAACAAAATGCAATCCACTAATTTTCGTCGTAACGATACTTCGCACCGTGGCTTAATTGGCAAAGCACCGGAACATGTTATTCCGGAGGTTGCGGGTTCAAGTCCCGTCGGTACGATGAAATTTTGGATTGTGTTTAACAATTTACAAAAAATATAAAGTGTGAAACACTTCAAAGAAACATAATATTTGATTTATGCAGTGCAACATCTCTCGTCGGATTTGAAAACTGTAATGTATTCTTCCGAATGATTAACTTACGTAATAAGTAGTCATAGATGGCGCCACCAATGCATAATTGGATTAACAAAATGCAATCCACTAATTTTCGTCGTAACGATACTTCGCACCGTGGCTTAATTGGCAAAGCACCGGAACATGTTATTCCGGAGGTTGCGGGTTCAAGTCCCGTCGGTACGATGAAATTTTGGATTGTGTTTAACAATTTACGTTATTTACATGTTTTGTTTTTTGTTTCTATCTATTTACGTATATACGAAACATTTCAAGCTGAAAAATTTTCACTATGTTTTATGATTAAACGCACTAATTTTTGGTTTACACCGGCTCATCTTGGGTTGCGCAGAATTCTTGCATGTTGACGTCAAAGTTATGATACCGTCGTTTTCACTTTTATTATTATTTCTTAATAACGCATGTATGTAGACTTCTGAAACTTTTTATAGTTATTACAGGTGACAAGAAGGAACGAATACAGTTTTCAGTGAGTTTATACGTTTTCTCATTTAAGCGCAGCGATTTTTTTTTTGGAATATATAAAAAGTGCTATTGCTTGGAAATTATAAATATTTTTTTTAATCTAGTTCTGTCACAAATTAGCACAAATTAAGAGCTACCTTTGTATGTTTAGCCCATAACCGCACATACAATGGTTTAAGAGATACACGATTCTGCAAAACGTTACTCCAGCAGGAAATGCAATATCTCAAAAACCTAAAGACGCACAAATTATATTTTCGGTGCATATTCTAGCACAAATATAAGCTCTCTGCCCATGCACAATACTTCTCTCTCCGATCATTCGTTTAAAATTTTCTTGCTGGAACAACGTTACTCCAGCAGGAATCGTTTTTTGCGTTTTTTTCCTTAACGGCAAGACGCACAATTTTTTTTTTCGGCGCACGTTTACAGCTTATCAAGCACTAATTATACGTCTCACTCATATCACTGTAGGAGATACTTTCTTGCTGGGGTAACGTACACAAAATTACGCACCATACAACGGAGCGTGCGGTAAGTACCGCATCTCAAATCCTGTCTTTGAATAGCTTAAAACTGAATAACATATATACGGTCGAGTTGAGTAAAACCCTTTTTTACGACGAATAAACGACAACATAAACGACGAAGTTATCCGCGAATTAACAATATAATATTATTATGTTTGTGAACCGATTTTCATGATTCTTTTTTTTGTTGAAAAGGAGATGTTTCAAGAGTTTAAAAGATTACCATTGTAATTTCATCGATATCTGATAAGTATCTCCAGAGATATGGAGATAAACACCTCAAACTTGGTAGGTACTAAAAAGTTAATAGCGCGGTATTTGAAGCCGGTTCTTTTTTAGTTCGGTAGTTTTTTAAACGATCTTATCGTTGAAAGTGTTTATGTTGAGATCTACAGCATGTGTGGTTGTGGCCCCTTATTAGGAGCCGTAACCATAGAAAAGATAATACATAATACTACGTATACTGCCCTAACTCTAAGAGTTATTACGCTGCACATATGTGTATATAGGCGGACCGGGGCTCCTAGACAAAATCCAATTTCCTGCTTCCATTCACGCTAACGCAAGTTCAAAATGTATGGAATGACATTTGTTTCCGCAACAAAAATGTCATTTCCATAAATTTTGAACTAGCGTTAGAGTGAATGAAAAAAGGAAATCGGATTTTGTCTAGGGCATCTGGTCCTCTCTTGCTGCCAAATAAGGGACCCTTACTTACTCTTATTATACCTCCTACAGTACCTACAGTATTCAGCCGTATGGAAAACAATGAGATTGTCCAGAATCTCATTGTTTTTCCATACATCACAGCTGACCGCGAGATGACCGCAGGCTGACCACCACCGCTTGTATGTTTGACGCTTAACTAGCTAATGCCATACAGCGTTTGTCCACAGCAACGGCACCGGGACGTCACCGGCAACAAAATGCCGGTGCCGAAGTAGCGGTACATATGTATGTATGGCAGTTTGTCCACAGCATGATCGGCACCGGGCGACATCATCCTGGCCGCCGATATTTCGAGTAGATCGGCGCGACAGCTAGAAACCGGCCAGAGATTTTGACGGGCCGATGTGCCGGCATTGACTCGCAATACAAAACACGTTTGATCTTGTCCACACACTGCCGGCGCCCGGCGCCGTTCGATAGGTTTTTGTTTTTATCTGAGGTTGTTTGTTTTATTTCTATGGAAACGCATCTACGACAGACACACAGACATTGACAATTGTGGACAAAAAACTTTAACATCATTCATATGTGCTCAATGCTCAAAGCATTCCGGCACATTTCTCAGATATGATGGCGTCATTCGATAGTAAAAATCTTCATGCTACACTAGTCTCCGAATCATAGCTCAAACCTTCTCTTCCGTCTATTCTCTATCCTTTACCTGGTTTTCGTCTCATTCGAAACGATCGAACCGGTAGTGGAGGTGGTGGAGTTGCAATTTATCTACGTGCCCATATCTCTTTCTCTGTTATAAGCGTATCTGCACAACCACCACCAGCCGGTGCCGGGGAGCATCTTTTCATCGAAGTAATTCTTTCCCACTCTAAAATACTTCTCGGAGTCTATTATAGCCCTTCATTACGCATAAACTTCTTATCCTTTTGAAAAAATTCTAGAAAATCTCTTGCCTTCCTATTCTCACTCCATAGTCATGGGTGATTTTAACACTTGCCTCTTGAAAAATGATTTTCGTTCTACTCAACTAAAGACTATTGTAAATTCCTATAACATGCACATTTTACCTCTAAGCGCCACTCATAATTTTCCTAATTCTGTCCCTTGTCTTCTAGATCTTATTTTTGTCTCTTCTTTAGCTCATGTGCAGAAGCACGGTCAGTTATCTGCCGATGCTTTCTCGTATCATGACCTCATATTCCTATCTTATAAAATACGTCCTCCTAAAGCTAAACCCACTATCATACTTCACCGCAACTTTAGTAGCATGAATGAGAAAGCATTTTTAGAAGACGCTGAGAAAATCGACTGGACACCTGTTGTAGAAGCTGAGACTATTGATGACCAAGTGTCCATTTTTAATTCTCTTATTACTCAGCTCTACGACATCCATGCTCCACTGCGTCGTATAAAAATTAAGCAACTTCCTGCACCTTGGCTGGACGATGATATTAAAATTCTAATGCATAGGAAATCTATTGCAAAAACCAAATACAAGATGAATCCTTGCGACATGAATAAAGGAAAGTACGCTAAATCACGGAATTGCTGCAATAGAGTGTGTAGGGACGCACAGCGCCGCTATATTCACAAATCTGTTGAAAATAAAGATCCTTTTAAGGTTTGGAAATTTTTAAGGTCTCTTGGAGTGGGTAAAACTCGTCAAAATAATTCTCTTCCGCAAGATATTAATTTAAATTCTATTAACCAGCATTTCTCTTCGTCTCCAATAATTACAGACACAAACAAAATTAAAACACTGCAACATCTTTCTAGCCTTGCGACTTCTGACCATCCTCAATTCTACTTTAGGTCATTCACCGATTGTGATGTTAAGAAGAGCATACTCTCTATAACTTCTAATGCAGTCGGAATCGACGGTATAAGTCGGAACATGCTGATCCCCATCCTCGACATAATTCTTCCCGTCCTTTGCCAAATCCTCAATTTCTCGATATCTTCTAACACCTTTCCCTCTGTATGGAAAGATGCACAAATTATACCCTTACCTAAAAAGCCTAATCCTAAATCTTTTACTGAATACCGTCCTATATCTATTCTTCCATTCCTCTCCAAAGTTCTCGAGCGCCTTGTGCATAATCAGTTACACTCCTATCTCGTCTCAAACCAACTCCTTAATCCTTTCAGTCTGGCTTCCGACCTGCACCCGTATCACGAAAACCATTGAATGAACGAAATTAACTAAATGACGGGGACGCAGCTATACAGCCTACATAGCTGCGTCCCCGTCATATCGTTCATTTCGTTCATTCAATGGTTTTCGTGATCAGCCCCCTGGTCACAGTACAGTTACCGCCCTAGTTAAAATAACAGATGATATCCGTTTAGCTATGGAAAACCGGCAGGTAACTGTGCTGACGCTACTTGGTTTTAGCAACGCCTTTAACACCGTCGATTTCGACATTCTTCTTGCTTTACTTCGCTCGATTAACATATCTCCAACGGTGATTGATTGGTTTCGTAGTTACCTGTTTGGTCGTCGTCAGCGTAGACGGACATACGGACTTACTATCTATATATATAGAAGAAAGTCGTGTTAGTTACTACACTTATAACTCAAGAACGGCTAGACCAATTTTTATGATTTTTGTATTTTTGGAATTGTCTTTATCAGGAATAGGATAATATGTATTAAAAACAATGAATAATTGACCTAAAAAAAATATATAAGACAAATTATTTTGCCAAAATGTTCCTGGGTTAAATAAACTGGCCAAGTGCATGTCGGACTCGCACTCGTAGGGTTCCGTACCATACTATAGTATTTTAAAAGACCAAGCAAAAAATACCACTATCATTTTTCGCCGGCAAAAAATAATAATTAATAAACATTTTATTTCTTATAACGCCATCTAACGACAAACAAAGATGTTTGGGATCGACATTTCAATATAACGCCGTCTATGGGACGTTTACCTAACTAAGCGTTCATAGATGGCGTGAAATGCCGAAAAAAACACGTTTCTTGTATGGGGACCCTCTATTATTTTTAACTTTATTCCGTTTTTAGTATTTGTTGTTATAGCGGCAATAGAAATACATCATCTGCGAAAATTTCATCGGTCTAACTATCACGGTTCATGAGATACAGCCTGGTGACAGACGGACAGACAGACAGACAGACAGATGGACAGCGGAGTCTTAGTAATAGGGTCCCGTTTTACCCTTTGGGTACGGAACCCTAAAAACTGCCAATCATTTTGATGTTCAATTGTTTATCCCGTCGATACGGTAAACCACATTATCGCATATTTTTTCTGCATAATTATGGCTCCACACGATTAGTGTATTTAGCCAGTGTCAGGTATAAAAATACTTCATTTTTTGTAAATTCAAGTTGTGTAGATTTTAAAAATGTCAAATACTGTCAGTAATGACAATTGTTTGACATATTTATTGATTGTCAAATATGCGTGCCAAATATATCTATGCTATAACTTATCCAAAGAAAAAAATGTCGGATGGCTGTTGAAAAAATAATTTCTTGAAAATTAAAACTGTTGGAGAATAATTTTATGGCTTTGAAATAACTGGAAATATTCTGGATCTGCACCTTACAAGTTTTGGTTAGTGTCAGTAGTAAAATCAAATCTCAAAATTTTTATTTGATAATTGCCTTAGAATCATTTATTTGTTTTAGGGTTAAAAAAAAAATCATATTGAATGTTTGCTTAGATTTTCTCATTTTTCCTCGGAAAAATGAGCACTAGCTCAGATTTGTGGAGTGATCCTCCCGATGAGCCCCCGGATTCCCCCATGATTACTCCTTCTTCTGACAATAGTAGGAAAAGATCCCGTGACCATATATTGGAAGATAGCAATATCCCAAAAAAAACATCTATTAACCCAGCGTCTTCTACTCAACATATATACACAGTTCCTGAATTTAAACTCACTAAAGATATTCGGTTCGATGAGACGGACTTAGGCCCGTATGTCGTCCATGTAGCGAAGATGGTCTCTGACCCTGCCTCAGGTTCATCCATGAGACTTCTTAAACTAGCTCAATTCCTATTCAAAAATAAAGTTTGCGGGATCGCCAGTGATGGCATTAAGTCCATTGGCCGTAACAAAGCGTCAATTGAGTTTAACTCCCCTAAAGATGCAAACGTCTTTCTAGACAACCCAATTTTAGAGACTAACAAGTTTGAAGCTAAAATTCCGGTTTTTCAAATCAGGAATTATAAAGGGCATTCCAGTAGAGTGGTCTATGGAGGAATTAATAGAAGCTCTAAGTTGCCCTCCTGGATGTGGCCATATTCTAAAAGTGCGGACACTTAATCGAAAAACGTTTGTGGACAGTAAACCTCTTTGGGTCCCCTCCCAGACAGTGTCAATCACAGTTAAGGGTAGACTTCTCCCCAAAAAACTATACTGCTTCAATGCAGCAATATCAGTTGAGACATATCAACTTCCGTCTATCCAATGCCTAGCTTGTTGCAGATTCGGACATATTCAAACTGCTTGTCGTTCTAAATTACGGTGTTTTAGATGTACTCAACCTCATAATGGCTCTTCGTGCTCTGTAGTAGAGGATGAAGCTACATGTATTTTTTGCTCTGGGAGGCACTTTGCAACTGACAAAAAATGCCCTGAGCATGGCAGACAAAAGTTAATCAAGTCCTTGGTATCGGAGGAAAACATCTCTTATAATGAGGCAGCTGCCCGAATACCCACTACACATCGACGCTTATATGCGGAAATGGTTAAGTCAAATTCTACTCCATGCTCCGATAGAGTTCAATCTCAGCTTTATAATAATGATGCTTCAACTTCTTATAAAAAAACAGTGGTTACTCCTCGCCGCCCTTCCCCAGCTCTAGGCAAATCATATGACAAAGCTGCTCATGATGCCATAATTGCTTCTCCCTCTTCTTCAATGACCAATGGTTGTTGTCTCAGCTCGGAAGGTTGTTCATCTTCTCCATCTGACAACCTTCTTGAGTTGATGTCTTATACTTTACTAAATATGATATCCAAATTTGATGATGCCCTACCGAACAATATCCTGCAGATACTGCAAAAAATCTCTTCAATTACAAATTTATAAATGGATCGGTTCCTTCAATGGAATGTCAGAAGTGCTCGTCTCAGAAAGTCTGAACTGATTTATTTGTTAAATAAGTATAAACCCGTCGTTGCGGCAATCGCTGAGACATGGTTTAACCCAGGCTCGATTTTTCGCCTGCCTGGATACGCATGTTTCAGGGATGACCGTGACGACGGGTGGGCGGGTTGCGCCCTACTTGTTAAAAAAAACTTTTCATATTCTCTTCTCCCTCTTCCACCTCATAGTAGTAGCATTAATGCTGTTGCTGTGAGATGCTTAAATATTTCTTTTCTGTCTATTTACATTCCTCACCCTAATTCTTCTATTATTGCAGAACTTTCTCCGATTTTTTCTGCGATCCCTCCTCCTGTAATTATACTTGGTGATTTTAACTGTCACAATACTATGTGGGGCTGTCATGTTTCAGACTCATTTTCTTCGAATCTCATTGATCTCATGGATGATTATAATTTATGCCTTCTTAATGATGGCTCCCCTACTCGAGTTACTTCTACACTTCAAAATCATAGTGTGGTGGACCTGTCATTTTCTTCTCCTTCTCCATCGCAACTGTTTTGTTCTTCCAAACTCTCATGGAAGTGATCATTTCCCTATTATAATTTCAAACTCCTCTCTAAGTTCAGTTCCGCCTCCCTTACCTCCTCTTTTAAAATACAGACTTGCTAATGCTGATTGGAAAACATTTTCTTCTGTACTTCATGACAAAGTGTTTACATTTCCAACTGTTGATGACTGTAATTATTTATTTATATATTCAAAATTTGTTGATGCTATTATATCAACCGCAGATTTAATTATTCCTTTAAAAAAAACTTGTTCCAGAATCTCTTCTCCTCCATGGTGGGATTCAGAATGTACCTCTATAGTTAAAGAACGCAATGAGGCTGAGAAATATTTTAATGCAAATATTAACTTAGAAAATTTCATTCTGTTCAAAAAAGTTCGAGCAAGGTCTTCAAGGTCAAGATTATTATCAAAGAAAAAAAAAGCATCTTGGATTCAATTCTGTGAAAGTCTGTCTCCACGATCTCCACCTTCTCTCGTTTGGAGAAAAATCAAAGCGTTTCGATACTCTAGAAATGATTCTCGTCCCATTACTTCTAATGATTCTTCTTGGTTAGAAGGATTTATTGACAAATTAGCTCCTTCATTTGTTCCTTCCAAAGATCTGATACCTTCTCTTCCTAACAATCATTCTTTTACATCTATGGATGGTCCTTTTTCTTATGATGAGCTTTGTGCTGCACTATCGCATCTTAAAGACTCTGCTCCAGGATTAGATGGAATTCCATATTCATTTATATGTCGGTCATCCACTTTTACCAAAGAATATCTTTTGAGTATCCTGAACAAAATATATGAAAAATGTGATTTTCCTGATGTCTGGAAACATCAATTAATTATTCCAATTTTAAAACCAGGCAAAGACCCCAAAAATCCTTTGTCTTATAGACCAATAGCTTTATCATCAGTTATGATAAAAATATTTGAAAATCATCTCAAAAACAGGCTTGAGTGGTTGTTGGAGCATCGAGGAATCCTATCCAAATCACAATATGGATTTAGGAAAGGTTTTGGTACTATCCATAGTCTTAGTATATTTACATCAGATATTCGCCTTGCTTTCTCTAGAAAGGAAAATTTGATTGGAGTCTTTTTGGATATTACAGGGGCTTACTACAATGTTCTGCTCCATACTCTTAGACAAAAAATGATTCAGCTTAATTTGCCAGCTAGGATGACTCATGTTATATTTAGTCTTTTAATCGGTAGGCTTATTTCTGTAAGGTTCCAGAATTATGTTTCTTCTCCAAGATTAATCTGGAAGGGTCTTCCCAAGGATCTGTTTTAAGTCCTTTATTATATAATCTGTATACTTTTGATCTACATCTAAGTGTAGATTCGTTTTGTGATATTCTTGAATGTGCTGATGATATAGCTCTTTATTACTCATCAGACTCTATGTTGGATATAGTATCACGTCCTAATTTAGCTCTAAGATATCTCAGTGACTGGTTAAGCAATCATGGCTTATCTTTAGCTTCAGATAAAAGCAATGTTGTTGTGTTCTCTAGACAGAGATCCATCCCGGACATTCAAATTTGTATTGGAGATGATTGTCTTGCTGTTAGTAATCAAGCAAAATTTTTAGGTCTTATTTTAGACTCGAAGTTATCAGGCTCTCCTCACATCAATTTCATAAAAAATAAGTGTGAAAAGAATATTAACATCCTTCGTGCTTTGTCTGGGGTGTGGTGGGGTTCTCATCCCTTCAGTCAAAAACTATTATACAATGCTATCATCAGAAGCCATTTTGATTATGCTTCATTTCTTTTAGAACCTTGTAGTAAAATTTCAATGAGATCTCTTGATTCTATTCAATATAAATGTCTTCGTATCATATCAGGAGCCATGAAATCATCTCCTATAAATGCGCTTCAAGTGGAATGTGTTGATCCTCCTTTATTTCTTCGTAGACAATATTTGAGTGATCGTTTTTTCTTTCAAGCAGCTCAATTTTCATTTCATCCATTATTAAATAAGCTTCATTCTCTTTCTATCCTTAATCGTACTTCGGATTACTGGCGACATAAAGATCCATCTTGTCTTATGAATTCTTTTGATAAACTTTCTAATATGCCCTCCTCATTATTTAAATTTCCTATTCACCCTCTTTTTAGTGTTCCCTATGATTGTTTGATATATAGACCGAACATTTTATTTAATTTTGGTATAGATAAAGATTCTCCGGGTGCTGATAAAATTTTTCATGATACCTTGAACCGTCAATGGGCCAATTGGATGCCTATTTTTACAGATGCGTCTAAATTAACTGATAGTGGTTCAGTAGGTTCTGCAGTTTGGATCCCCAAATATAGAATAGTTCTAAGTTATAAATGCCCTTCTTATACGTCCGTTTATTCTGGTGAATCAGTGGCTCTTCTAGAAGCAATTAAATATGTAGAGTCTCATAAATTAAATAAATCTATCATCTTTTCTGATTCCCTTAGCTGTTTGCAAGACATTGATAAGTTTCCATTCCATTCTAAAGATTTATTACACACAAACCTAAAAATAAAAGAAATTCTTTATAAATGCCACACTTCTGGAATTGAGGTAGCTCTTGCCTGGATTCCAGGTCATTGTGGTATAGAAGGTAATGAATGTGCTGATATGTATGCAAAGCAGGCCGTTGAAATGGGCCTGGACACTTATTCTAAATTGTTTTCCAAAGACCTCCGTTCTTTAGCTAAAAAACTTCTCTATGACAAGTGGTCAATAATTTGGAGCAGGACTAGAATTATCAAAGGCAGATATTACGGTGAAATTCAACCTAAAATCCCAATAAAGCCATGGTTTTTTAAATTTAAAAAAGCTAATAAATGGGTTTCCTCTACCATCATTCGTTTGCGTCTTGGTCACGTTTGTTCTCCAGTTTTTCTTGCCAAAATTAGGGTCAGAGACCATTCTCGCTGTGAGTGTGGTTTAGATGAAGGAACTCTAGATCATATATTTTTCTGTTGTCCAAAATTATCTTTCTCCCTATATGATGCCATAAGCCCCAAAATTCCTCGTCCCTTTAATATAAAATATCTCCTTTCATATGTATTTACTCCATTTGTATATATTTTAAGTAATTTTATTAAATGTAATAATATTCGCTTATAAATTTCTATTTTAAATGCAATATTTCTAAGCAATTATAAGTTTTATGATCATATTTATTTTTTCTTTCTTTCTTTCTTTTGTCGGTTTTTTTTTCTTGTAAATACACTGTACACTGGCCATACTTTTGACACTGGCAGAAAAACGCCAAGCAGCGTTTAAAAGTCATAAGAAGAAGAAGAAGAACTTATCCAAAACATAAATACCTAATCGTCTTGCTGACACGGGCACAGTAAATACATAACAGTAGGTTATCTAAGGCCGCCCGCCGAGTTATTAGCCTACTCTTGCGTTGATCCCCAGGGTTGTCACTTTTACTTTTAGTTAATATTTTCGAACAAGCAGCACTTGATCTAAATTTATGCAATAAAAAGCATATGATATTATGATTGAGTATTTTATCAATTTATAAATTTAGTAAAAATAAAAAGCCTTTATTCACTTAACATTTATTATATTATGTTACAAATTTGATACCAAGAAAAATTTTCTCCGGTTTCTGCACGTCCGGAACGCTTTATTATTATTTGTTAATGTAAAGTAAATTCTCATTCTGCTAGGCTATTCTGTAAGCTATCTCGACAGCGGAATCCGCGGTGAGATTTCAATTTCGTACTACGAAATTCAATCTTATCACATTCTTAATTCGGTTGAATTTCGTAATACCAAATTTAAGTCTCACCGCGGATTCCGCTGTCGAGATAGCTTACAGAATAGCCTGGCAGATGTAAAATTTTTGTAAAAAGTTTTTAGGAAAGCGGAAATTCTATATCATTCAGTTGATTGTAAATTGACCGGCCAATTTTAATGTTGATGTGGTCCTTTTCGAACGCTTTGCGAAACACCTGCTCCATGATTTCTACATTATCGACAAAAACATCAGGTGGGATCATGAGTAAATTTCGATCTTTGCGGTAATTCCTGTAATGGGTGTATCTAGATTCTACACTTAAATTACAAGCTCGTTGATTAACGTCGACGTAATTATTTAATAATTCGCAGTTCTTATGGTAATCAACACATTTTTTTAACAAAGCGCCACAAACATAAAAAATAGAGTGTGTACTTATGTACACGTGTTAGAAGTTATACTTCTGTGGCGTATGGAAAAAGATTACTAAAATGCAGTAGTGATTAACGATAAATATTAAAATTAATCAAAAAGATCAGATGTTACTGAGGCACTTGTTTCGAAATGTTTGTGATTTTTCAAACTAATCAAAAATTCTGTGATTTCTTCAGAACAATTACCATCTATTGGAGGCTTTGTAATATTTGTAAAATAAATCTTTCTATATGCAGATATGAATTGCCTACTGGTTGGCTCTGTAGCCATCCCGTTTTTTGACCGAATTTTTCCATTTCCAATAACATCTTGATTAAGGCGTCTAGTCAATAAATATTCAAACCCTTCTTGTTTAAGATCATCAAACAACTGTAATATAGATTTGATAGTAATTTGAAAACCATCAATAAACTTGACTCTTTTCGTAACGTCGCTACCGTTTTTTGGATTATATATTTTTTTCCCCTTTTTGAAGTCATGATACTCGTAATAATTAATATTATGGTAAGTGGCCGGCGAGAGTTGACGAACGCGAGCGGTCATGTAACGTACGCACGTGCTCACAGTCGCGCTGCACAGCCCGTACTGCCGCCACCTTATTCCCCCATATATTATGCTAGCGTGTGCGTGAAATCGCGTGCCGACACGGCGCGCGGCACGCACGCACACATTCAAACCAAGAGCGGCACGTTTGTATGAGGATATTTTACTGTTATGTATTTACTGTGACACGGGGTTGAAGTACTTGATTATTCTATATCTGTATTGCCATAATACATGAATAAACGTAACATCTCTTTTGTATTTATTTATTACGTTCATAAAAGCCTAAATTAAGTTCGTCTAAAAGGTAACACGAAATTCATTGTCTGTTAGGTGATACGAAGTTCGCCGGGGCAGCTAGTTATACTTAAAAGTACATCAAAATGTTGCTAGTTTACGTACTAAGATATAAGAAAATAGCAACAAAAAAGTAAAAATACAATATATTAGTATATCTTTTTGTAGTACCGGAATTCCCGGGAAATGGGTTTCATTTCTCGGTTCTGAGGACGATGAAATATCCCGGGAATTCCCGGGAGTAAACCCTAGTAGAACATAATTATAAGCCTGCATAATTGGCATCAGTTTGTTGCGTCGAGTATAAATTAACATCTTCAACAATCATCGTCATATATAAACCACTAGCAGCCCGCCCCGGCTTCGCACGGACACAGTAGAACATATATGCCTACAAAATTTGCATCAGTTTGTTGCATCGAATATAAAATATTAACATATGTAACAATCATCGTCATATTTCAACCAATTTACACAAAACCTTAACGAATTATGCACCTAAACCTTCCTCATAAACACTCTGGCTTTGGTGAAAACCGCATGATAATCCGTTCAGTAGGTACTGAGATTATTGCGAACAGACAGATAGACGCAGTGATGGACTTTGTTTTATAATACTTACGTAGTCATATTGGACGGCCCTTTGGCGTAAAGGATAGTTACCTGATTCTGACCCGACGGTTGTTGGTTCTAATCTTAGCTATATACCTACCAATGAAAGTTTTATGTGCATTCGTGTATTATTGGTTTTCGTATTGTATGATTAACAAAGTTATCTTTGCGGTCGCTATAATATCTCAAAAACTGCTGACTGTATCTCGTTCAAACCAATTTTCGTTAAAAGTTTTTATTGAGATCTACAGAATATATTTTTTCTAGATTTTTCACGCCAATATTTTAAAAGTTAGAGGGGGGGGGGGGCACACATTTACCACTTTAGACGCGCCTATCTTTCAAATGATTGACTTTGAGAAAAAAAAATCCTCAGAAACCTCAATGTTATTTTTTAAAGACCTATTCATAGATACCCCACATTTATAGGTTTGAAGAATTTTTTGTTTTTTTTTCAGTTCTATGTATGGGATGCCCCCCCTTAAACTTTTTTTTATTTTTATTTTTGTATAAAAATCGGAAAGCGGTTCACAGAATACATCTACCTACCAAGTTTTGATAGACTTGCTTTGTCGTCAAAAATATTAAAATTTGGAATCTATGTAAAATGTTTCCTCTTGGTAATATCAGTGTAGAAGAAGTGTAGATTTGTGATATTTAATAACATCATTTTTCAATTAATTTCAGGTTCATAGGTTATTGCAATGTTTTTACGTACTTTTATTATATTTATTGCAGTTTAAGAAACTATTTTTATATTAGGCCTCCTTGACCTTGACCTTGGCCACAATAATAATTATTCAGTAGTAAACTTCAGTCGTGAGATAACTTCTCAGACTACGTTAAAGGACAAACTTAACTTTGTAGTTCGATCCATAGAAAATGTATTGCACCAACTACAAATAATAGTAGTAGTAGGACTGTAGTGGTAGGATTTCTTTCTGCCGTGAAATAGAAATGGTTTTCGGTTTGAATGGCAAAGTGTCAAGTGTTGAAATTACAAGGCATCTGAATTAACATCTTTACGTATCGAGGTAACAGGCACAGTGAAGTGACATGCAAAATTCTGGCTATACAGAATTTTGCATACCGCTGTATTGTAATACGTAGACGTCACCACTTACCATCAGGCGAGCGTCGTGCTTATCCTGTTACCTAGAATCATAAAAAAAAAGTTTGTAACAGTAAATTTACCTTTTTAGGGTTCAGATAAAAAAGAATCCTTATAAAGATCACTTTCTTGTACGTCTGAGGTACGGTACGGTACGGTTTACCTTTTGAGGTACGGAACCCTAATAACGAGTGTGCTTTTAAGACGACTGAAGTAAAACTCCTTCAGCTCCATCTATAATATGTATGTATACAGGGTTACAGGAGAAGTCGTGCTAGATCCGTGAAGGGCGTGGAGTACCTGTCATTTCTAACTTATTTCTCTATGAAACACCCCACCCTAAACTTAACCCTTTTCGAGATGTACGACTTTTTTTTTTTTTTTTAAATTGCCGATTTTGAGGCTACTACATTGATTTGTGTTTTTTTTACGTGTCTTATTATTATTGTTGTTGCATTTTTACTTGTGAATTATGTTGGACGCCGCCGAAGGATTTAAAAAAAACCGAAATACTTTGAAAGATTTATTTCAAAAAAGTACAATCTTAAAATATTAATATTATAATAAAACTAAAACGACTGTCTTCGAACGAAGTGTGTTACGAAGTGCGGGCCGATGCGCGGGGCCGAGGGCGCCACGAGGCAAAAGTGCATCGCTTGCATTTCCGCCGGTCACGTAGGCCACCGATTGACGTCAATGGCGTAAACTGCAGCGTTGACGGAAAGTTCCTGAGAACTGTAATATGCAGCGCTTGCGGAATAGGTGTAGGTAGGTACCGTAACACCTCCCCCCTTAGATCAGCAACTATTTGAGCACTCTGAGCGAAAATGTTGCTGACTTCGAATGGTGTCCTTTGGCTTTTTCAGGATCTTCATAAGGATGATTTTCAGGTGCTGTGCTGGCCTCTTTGGGTTGATTTTGTCTCGTACAAATATTATATCGCCGTAAGATAATTGCGAAGATAGCTATTGCTGTTAGAAGAAGTGTTCCGTAGAGAGGTAGTGTAGTGTGGTACAAGGAGATGTCTGTATGATTTATCTCGACTGGATGCTGCATCAGGATCTTATCTTCGATGGCGTGAAGTCCGTTGAGGTTGATTGAGTTTAGTTTTAAATGAGGTATATCTATGGTTTCTTTTATGTAGTCCTGTGGTATTTCCGTTAGAAGCAGTGGCTGTCCTTTAATGTGGTCATTGGTATTAATAATTGTAAATTCTTCAGTGCGTATGTAGCATTTCAGGGGCAAAGTTGCAAGGTAGCTTCCATGTAGGGTCAGGAACTCCTGTCGTCCACATTGTAGTTCTGCTTTCGTGGGTTTTGGGAAGACAAGTGTATAGTCCTGGTTGTCTAACTGCTCCATCGCTTCCTTGTCCAGGGTAACCTTGGTAGGCCGGCATGTCCTGTCCAGGGCTTGATGATTTATAATGTTCTGGATACAGTCTGGATGCGCTCGCAGAGGGTGGTAGCCGTCTTCTTCACATAGATACTGATGATTGAATTTCAGGCATTCTGCCGCAATGTACATGAAATTCTTGCCATTGGTTGCTAGGAATGGGTAAGGAGGGATAATAGTCTGTAACTTTCTATTAGGAACTAAGGATAGTTTATAAAATTCGAAAGTGCTTGATGATATGATAGGGATTTTGAAAATTATAACTATTCTACTACCTGCATAATAATATCCTGATCTTATAATGTTATAGTACTCTCTCAAGTCTGCGTCTATTACTTGCTCTGGTCCATATACTATTTTTAACCTATTTATTATACTACGTAAGTTATCTATGCTTAGCATGCTATGGTGAGTGCTCGATGCACGAATAAACGCTAAAATATTTTCTATTCTATCTAATTCTAAAATCAAATCCTCAGCGTTCTCGCTAATTATACCTAGTAGCTGAGCGAGCTTAGCGTATCTAACTAACTTAGCCTCAGCGTGGGCGTTCCTATCTAACATTAATGCTAAACTATTATTAATCTTCTCCTGGTTCTCTGCTATTTTAGTTAGTAAGATGGTATGCTGAGATATCCAAATTTTATTGAGGCTTATGTGCTCATTAAATTCAGACATCAACTTATCATCATTACTCTCTAGTATATTAAGTGCTCTGTCATATTTTTCGGCATCCGTATGGTCTAAGTTACCAGTAATGCTTTTAACAACTGATCCAAGGCCATCTATAAGACCTCTTTTAGTACGCGATTTATTGGGCTCTAATGTGTCTAGCTGATTTCTAATTTTAGTTAATTTAGTAGTGAGGTAATTAGTCTGTAGTTCATAAAGTTTTAGGGTGTCGTTGTCTAATTTATTAGCAAAAAGTCGAAGTTGAGAATCTACCGAGTCAAGTCTGTCCTCAATATTAGTAAGGTCAATGTATTGTAAAAAGGAATGATAGTGAGTGACAAGTTTAGCTTGTCCGAGTTTAAAAGGGAGTATACCAGGTCCATTGTCAAGATTCTCAAGTCTTATCTCGTGCGCCAGCGTCAGGTGGAGGAATGCGAGGAGTATCATCCTGTAACAATTTCGCGGTTTTAGGCACACGTTTAAGTCGTGATTTTGCAATGGGGCCCTTCTTCTTAGAAGTATATATATGGATTGGCAGATCGGCTAATACGGTATCCTGAGTATAACGAGTCGCGAGTTTATTTCGACTAGCTTGTGGATTAGTTATGAACACTTGTTGGTCGGGTTGGTATTCGACCTCAGGTTCTCTATCTTTATTTCTGCTTTCTATGATATGCGTACGATTTGTAAGAGCTGATTCGTTCAACTGGTCATAAACTAATTTCATCTGGTCTCTATGGGTTATAATGTATTGTTGCATTAGGTGTTCTGTCATGTCAATGTCAAAAGGATCTCTAGGATCGAAATGTCCTCGAATAACGTCATGTGGTCTACACTTAGTGAAGCTATGCACGGAGCTATTATAAGCTAATATGGCATAGGGCATTAAGTTAACTGTCGGTTCAGCGTTTTGTCTAAGTCGCATTATTCGTAAGTGTTCTAAAAGAGTCGAATGGAATCTTTCTATCATCCCGTTATCGTTAGGGGCATGAGCAAGGGTCCTGTGGTGGTTAATTTTATGAAGTCGCGTAAATTCAGCAAACATCTGATTGGTAAATTCGGTTCCATTGTCAGTTATTAAAGTCAGTGGAAGTCCATGATGAGTACTGTAAGTCAAGAGTCCTTGTAGGATACTGACGGCAGTCCCGTCACGTAGGTGATAAGCTTGCCCGTATTTAGAAAATACATCTACAAAGGTCAGATATTTCTCATTGTGCGCTGTAAAAAGGTCCATATGCACTATCTCAAATGGCTTGGAGGCTGGTGGTACCACGTTGAATTGTGGTCTGACTGGGTGTCTGTCATATTTAGTTTGACCACACACAGTGCACTCATTTATGTACTTAGTTATCTCCTCTTTCATTTTTGGCCAAAAGTATTTGCGTGAAAGAGCCAGATAGCTTTCGTTTATTCCCCTGTGATTAGTTTTACCCTCATGATAATGCTTTATGATTTCCTGTTGCCTCAAGTATTCCTTTACATCCTCTAACTCAGTCTTTGCTAAGACTAAATTCATAGAGGAGCTTTTGAAGTTATTTTAAATAATAGGAATGATAGAGTACATTCCTAAGGGCGGTGTAATCTTAAGGGCGGTCTTAACTTTCGGATTGACGTATTCTTTTATTGCATTAATCACGTCCTGCTCGAGACTGGATTCGGATACTTGAATGTGAGTACGAGTATGTGTGTCAAAAGGTTTTGTCGCTGTCGTTCGTCTTTTAATGTCACCTACTATGGTAAAACATATCTGTCTATGAAATTTATTTAAGGGTTCGTCAGTGATTGGAACTTCGAGAATGGGATTCTCGTTACTGGTATGGGCTGTAGCCGTTGTTGAACCAACATTAGAGGGTGGCATTTCAGAAGGATTTGCTACCATTGAATCTGTTTCCTCATTGTTAATTTCAATGCGAGAGAGGGCATCTGCATTTGTATTATATTTGCCCTTTTTGTAAACTATCGTGTAGTTGTATTCACTCAGTTTAAGTCGCCATCTGGTCAGTCTGGAGTTAGGCTCCTTGAGATTCATTATCCATTGGAGTGGTCTATGGTCAGTCAGAATTTTGAATTTGCGTCCAAAAAGATAGGGTCTGAAATACTTTGTAGCCCACACAATAGCTAAAAGTTCTTTCTCGATCGTGCTATAGTTTATCTCACTGTCATTGAGAGTACGAGATGCGTAACAAATAGGTTTATCTGAACCAACAGGTCCTTGGCTGAGTACGGCACCAATAGCTAGATTAGAAGCGTCTGTTGTTAGAATGAACTCTTTGCTGAAGTCTGGATATTGAAGTATCGGGTCGTTAGTCAGTAACGTCTTGCATTTTTCAAAGCAGTCTGTATAGTCAGAGTCGAAAGTTATCTTGCTGGACTTTTTCAAACACTTAGTCATAGGTTTAGTAATTCGTGCAAAGTCAGGGATAAATTTCCTATAATACCCCAGAAGTCCCAGAAACTGTTTTATCTCTTTAGGTGTTTTTGGCAAAGGATAACTCTCGATAGCCTTTATTTTATCAGGATTCGGTTTTATACCGTCTCGACTGATAATGTGCCCTAAGTAGGCTGTTTCCAATTTTAAAAACTCAGACTTATCCATCTGGATTTTAAAATTGGATTCTCGTAATCTAATGAACACTTTCTCCAAATTTGACATGTGTTCCTGCAAGGATGTACTAAAAACGATGATATCATCTAAATATACTAGACATATCTCATTCTGCAAGCCTCTAAGCACGTTGTCCATCACCCTTTGAAAAGTTGATGGACTGTTCTTTAACCCCATGGGCATTCTCAAAAATTCAAAGTGCCCATGTTCAACGTTAAAGGCCGTCTTAGGTATATCATCTGGGGTCATTTCAACCTGGTAAAATCCAGATGCAAGGTCAAGGGTGGTGAAATATTGACATCTACCTAGCTTGTCAAGGACGTCTGAAATATTCGGTATAGGATATTTATCGTCGATAGTCTTGTCATTGAGTTTACGAAAATCTACAACTAGTCTCCATTTTTGCTTCCCAGATGCGTCAGCCTTTTTCGGGACAACCCATATGGGAGAGCTCCAGGCAGAGTCAGAGGGTCTAATAATACCCTGGTCTAACATCTTAGCAATCTGATCTCTAACTTCCTGGCGATGTACAAAAGGGTAGCGGTAGCTTTTCGTATAAACTGGTTGTTCGTCTGTCGTCTTAATCTGATGTTTTATCTTGTTGGTAAAAGTCAGAGCCTCTCCGTCAATGTAAAATACATCGGCGTAGCGTCCACATAATGTCTCCAAGTTAATTCTCTCTTCCGTATTTAGGTGTTCCGTACGTAGTCGCGATAAAACGTCGCTAACGCGCCTAGAGTCCGAGTTATTAGTCATAGATTCCATATTAAAAAGGTTAACTCGAATAGTCCTGTCGAATTGTATAGTCATGTCCATATTAGAAGGATTTTCTACTTCTACAATACCGGTCTGGTCAGTTACAGTCGTCACGCATTCATGAATTATGCAATTGCACATAACCTGTTCACAAATGTATACGTCACCGTCGGGGTGGTGTATTGGTACATTTATTAATCGAGACGAATTTGCCGGGATTATTTCCTGGAAATTCGCTTTTCTGCATGTATAGTGAGAAAGCGGAATTTCAGTTCGGTCTGTGACTAAAACGTTACGTTTAAGGTCAATTTGAGCTCCATCTAATAAATCTAAGCCCAACAATCCATCAAAGTGACTATGAAATTTATAGACGAACAATTTAATATCTTTTTGTTCGACAAACTCTGGAAAATTTGGTAGCGTGATGGAATGTTCGTGTTTGCTAGTTACGCAAGAATTTGTGACCTCAAAAGGATCAAAATTCAGAGGTACATGTGCGAAAAACTTTTCCACAGCCTCGGGGCTTATGAACGATTGATTCGCCCCGGTGTCTATAAGAAATTTAAGAGGAGGATCATAAATTTGAATATACCTCAACTCCTTTTTGGATTGAAGGTTGACCTCTATTTTGGTGGAGGGTCGGTACGGCCCTTGTGAAAATCCGATTGATTTTGGTCGTGGCTAGTAGAAGGTTGGGGAGCTTCTATAGCATTTGTCGCGCTATGGTACTGTCCGTCGTCCTGGTCATACATGTAATAGCCAAAGTCAGTCTGGTCATCGGGATAGGCGTCAGTGTAGTCATAGTAGTTAGATGAGTCATCGTAGTAATAATAGTCAGTATTATCGGCAACCTCGTTATAATTCATCTCGCGTGTTTTAAAGTAATTCGAGGGTGGCGGATTCCCAGATTTTCGCCAATCGTGTCCCGACATTGTAGGCGGAAGCGCCTTTGGTATAAAATGGCTAACGCCACTCATAGGCGTTGGCTTTGGCATAGTCTGTGAAGAATTGCGCGGAGGGAAAAATCTAAACGCGTTTTGAGGGTTGTAATTAGGTGGCGGTGCACTGAACATTTGTTGAGTGCGAGTAGGCATACGCGGCTGATTAAATCTTGGTGATTGAAAACCGGGCTGATAAAACGGAGGTGGGCGATAACTACTCTGTGGGTGCTGCTGCGGCATAAATAACGGTTTCGGCCAGCTGGTTTGGGGTTGCACATAATTTAAAGGTTTAGGCATAGCAAAAGAATTATTAATAGGGTTTAAATTAAATTTAGAAGACGTAGCAAAAGTCTGAGGCTGCGGCAAAGGCGGAGCCTTCTTTTCCACGTACTCATTCCGTTGCTGCAGATATAACACATTTAATTCTTCCTAAACAAATTCCAGTGCCTTTTCAATTGTTGCGGGTCTCATACAACGAATACGAGAACCTAGAGGTTCTTTAAGACCTCGTACAAAAGATTGTAACGTTAATTTTTTATATAAGTCGCGCTTTGCATCGACTGTGGTTTTTACACACTCGTGTAAAGTGACATAAGTCATTATGGTGCTGAAAAGGTTCTGGCATTTGTCGTAAAATTCAATAGGGGTGTTACTTCCTTGCGAAAGTAGTGACAGATCGTTATAAAGTGCTGTCTCGTCTCTTTGGTCGGAAAAGTTATTTATTAAGGATGTTCGAATATCCTGCCATGATTCTGGTATACCGTTTGAATTTATTGTTCTAGCTGCATTACCGGTAATTTTATTTAATATACCATTTATCACACATAAATTAGTCAAAATGGCGTTCTCGTCATTGAGGATATATTTCGTCACGATTTCATCACAAATTCGAATAAACCGTGTGAGCACATTCGGATTACCATCGAACTCCGGTACTGGACGCAACGCTTTATAAATCGTGTCAGGGTCCATAGTACCTGAGCTATTACCTAAACTATTCTCACGTTCCGGAGATCCTAATTCTCTACCTAAGTCTAATTCTTTATTTCTACTGATCTGTCTGGAGGAGACAGACCTATCTACGTTTTTACCTTTATAAAAAATTTTGGAAACGGTAAAAGGAACAAGTAACAAGGAAGCAACACAATAGACAAAATAATTTCAAAGTACTTACATTCGGTCCACTGAAGTTTGAGTGTATCCTCGGCCGCGAACCTACCAAGTTCGGACGTTAGACAATGGCACTTGAAAGTGCGAGCAGAGTCGAAGTTCGCAGATTCGATTTTAGAAAGCTACAGATTCGCGCACTGCTTCTAACTATCCTACCGACTGCGCCAATTATGTTGGACGCCGCCGAAGGATTTAAAAAAAACCGAAATACTTTGAAAGATTTATTTCAAAAAAGTACAATCTTAAAATATTAATATTATAATAAAACTAAAACGACTGTCTTCGAACGAAGTGTGTTACGAAGTGCGGGCCGATGCGCGGGGCCGAGGGCGCCACGAGGCAAAAGTGCATCGCTTGCATTTCCGCCGGTCACGTAGGCCACCGATTGACGTCAATGGCGTAAACTGCAGCGTTGACGGAAAGTTCCTGAGAACTGTAATATGCAGCGCTTGCGGAATAGGTGTAGGTAGGTACCGTAACATGTGTAATAAGATGCTTTAACGCGTTAAGAATCAAAATAGTGCATAAATTATAATATCAGCCAATTAATATCAGGCGAAATAGTGGAGAATCGCTTGTTTACAATAAAAAATAAAATGTATCGCAATGACTTGCGGCGTCTATGCCGAGTGGGTATTATCTGCGGTGAACAAAGATCGAGTCGTTCTCCTTTATAGTCTGTTCCGCTAACCGCGCTGCCGCTGACCGCGTGTGAAGTCATAAAACGCGCGGCCCCGCCCCCTCTTAACCGCCCGCGTCAGTACCGCTCCAGTGTGTACGACCCTTTACTTTTTCTAGGGCTAGAACTACTGCTACACCCGTGGATGAAGTATTAAATGGATCTGGCATTTCAATAATAATATGAGAAGGATAAAACTATACAAACACTAATATGAGAGAGCGAGACGGACAACACTTTTTGTATCCTTTCTCTGCATATGCGATTTTATTGTTTGGAGCCAGCTCTGGCTCTCAGTTATATCTAGTGCACCCATTGGCTTTCAGCCGCTGTCATGTATGACCCGACCAAATCACGATGTTTTTATATCTTATCGCTGGCATATGTATCACGTGTTCATCATTTTAGTCGAGTTATATCGCTATAGATATTTAATTCGCATAATCTTATGTCTCCTCTTTTAATTTTACCTCTACGGCTACACCTTATGTGATTGTAAAACTGCTTATAGTGGTCTGTGGTTTGGTTGGTTATTAGTTAGTCTGTTGATCTCTACATCTTACTTAGTGTGTGGTAGTGGTCAAAAAATAAAATTGACGGAAAATCGGCGTGCGGTGCGATATATATATATATTATTTTTCTGTGATATATTTTAGTGCTAGAGAGAAATAGCAATTCAATATTATTCGTTCTTCAAACGTATTATTAAATAAATTATTTTCCAAGTGAAAGAAAAGACGAGTTTGTCACATTGTATTTAGAATGGCTACCATATCATTCGCTAAGAGTTTGGTTAACCCAGGTAAATTAATTTTCCTTTTAATAATTATTGTAGATAATACATGTATTTGATAATAAATTGAGAAAAAAAAACCGTGTTTTTACACATTATTTAGGTTGGAACTTACGTAGAGCTTAAACTGTAAATCGGTTATCAGCGGATTATGTAAAAGTTGTAATCCTAACATATTTTATATACTTACCTACTTACTCTCGTAAAGTTTCTATTGTTATCTCATATATATTTTGAGCAGGTGTTATTATATATTGTCAGAAATGTGCATAATACAGTTCAAAGAATAAGTCGGTAAAATATGTAGAGTATTGTAGAGGTTAAGTTTGTTAATCACTATTGTCACAATATTATTAAAAACCTTCTTTTAATTCTATTCTAATTTTGGTGATAAGGGCGATAAGACCTGCACTGACGTCCGGCTTGGGGTGTATTGTGTATTTCCCCCTGCCAGCGATTACCCAAGCCTCCCTAGCTCCTTAATGAAGCATAGCACGGCTTTGAGTTGCTGGTATATCGCTTTCAGTGGTGAGGGTGTTACTAGTGATGATGTAAACTGTGGATGTGTTTGTGTACTTGATGGTGCTGGAGGTGCGGTTGATAGCGATGATGATGATAGTAATGGTGATAATGTTGATACATGTTGTGGTTGCCGCAATTGGTGTTCTTCATCTGTGTCTCAGTCATGTAATCCAACTGTGGCTGTTACCTATTCCAGGACCGGGCACTGTGAGATCACATGTGCCACGGTCTTGTTTTCAAGCATGCAACTTCAGACACAGGTTACTACTATCTGTGGCGCCAATATTGTGAAGGTAGACTGATAATTTGATTATAGTGCTCCGTGATGTAGACTATTTTTAGACAAAAGTCATGCCATTATAATATTTGCTGTGTAAATTCGGAAAATCTGCTTTTTTACATTTACAGCTCATCATGTTGTCCCGAAACTTTTGTTGTTCGCCTTCAGTATGATGTTGTAATAGGTCTCAGACTAACTTACTTCTAATATAAAGCTTTAAAACTTGCAGCACTCAAATTGGTACTCAACTCTAACCAATGCTGTCAATTCAGAAACACACTTGCTAGACCAAGCCTTACCCCATTAAGTTTTGTTCTCCGAAGAAATTATGCTGAAAAACAGATCTTTGAGAGGACTAAGCCCCATTGCAACGTTGGCACAATTGGACATGTTGACCATGGAAAGACTACACTCACAGCCGCCATTACCAAAGGTAAATTAGCATAAATAATTTTAGTTTAGTGTAGCTTCTGTTTATTGCCATTAATTTTCCACCTTTGTGGAATGTGGTCCACAATTTTTTTCTCTTACTTCACTTAAAGGTCTTAAATGCATAGATATAAATTTCGTACTACTATATGTGCTTGGTCCTCAAGCATACATATACATATACAGTGACAGGACGAACACAAGTCAGTAAAATCATTTTAATACATTTGATATAAATGTTTTAAACATTACTTGTATGTACTTATTTCATTGTCCTTTGTGCAATTTTTTTTATATCATATAGCGTTTGACCATTATTTAACATAAACAATATGTTAAAATGCATATTTAATATTATCTGTTTGCAGTATTATCAGACCAAAACCTAGCCCAGTCAAAGGGTTATGCAGACATTGACAATGCGCCTGAAGAAAAGGCACGTGGTATCACCATCAATGTAGCCCATGTTGAATACCAGACTGAAACCAGACATTATGGACACACAGACTGCCCTGGACACGCCGATTACATCAAGGTGAGATGAAATGTTAGAAATTTTGTTGACTTTAATTATTTATTTACCAAAACTTGACATGCAGTGGAAGTGATGTGTGTTACTCCATTAAGGCTCGGTGCAAACCGGCTAACGTCCATAGCCATAGGTAGATATCACAAGCCTCCTCCACTTTTGCAGCAGAGTCGGTAGCACACAATAGCCACTGGTGTTCGAAAGCTGTTATCTGCTACATTTTATGCACACGTGCAATGCATAGGATGCTGAGGGAGGTTGAGAAGGGGGTTGTGCGCTGCGTCCATGGCGAGAATCAATCAACGTCTTGTGATTGAATGATTGAGAATTGAATACTGTATTAACTATGCATATTTATGGTATTATACATTAATCCTTATTTAATTAAGTCCTTTTATCGCTTTAGGTATGTAAATTAGATAATTTTTGTCTTTTGCACTAAGTAATTTGGGTAGATAGTATAAAGTTACAATGTTGGATGAGAATATCTTTAGTAGAATACATGTTTTATTTATTTATTATTATTTATTAAGCTTGTGTTTCCTATACAAAATTGAATTACATTTTTGGTCTTGGTAATTTGGTTGTTTTCAATTTTTGCATGATCCTTTTCGAGTAAAAGCCTCCTCCATCTTTTGCCATTTCTCTCGTTCTTTCGCATCTTTAATTCAGTCCTTTCCTGCTATTTCTATTATGTCATCTGCCCATCTTCATATCATATCATCATATCTTTATATTATATCATCATATCATAACCTCATAGAATATTTATTATTTATTTTTGCTTAGATGGTTTGGACATCTAGAGAGGATGGATGAAACAAATTTACGAGACGAGTGTGAATGGGCCAACAGGTAAAACCTAGGCGAACATATCACAATCAGATCGGAGAGGTTTTAAGGAAAGGCCAAGTCAAAAGTACTTATAACCATTGAGCGTGTATGAAGGCTCTCATAAAAATGGAAGAAGGAAAAGAGATATGTCAGGATCGTAACATGTGGAAAGAAGTAGTCTCTGCCTACCCCAACGGGAAAAAGGCGTGATTTTATGTATGTATAGAATATTTATGAATGTGGGTTAAGTCGCTGGATCGCATCCATCTGAAGTTGATAATGGTCATTAGTGCTCAAAACATTCTTTTTTTAAAATATTTACAGAACATGATCACAGGCACAGCACAGATGGACGGCGCTATTCTCGTGGTAGCAGCCACAGACGGAGTGATGCCACAAACTCGGGAGCATCTGCTGCTGGCTAAGCAGATCGGCATCCAACATGTGGTGGTGTTCATCAACAAGGTGGATGCTGCCGACCAGGAGATGGTGGAGCTCGTGGAGATGGAGATCAGAGAGCTCATGACTGAAATGGGATATGATGGAGATAAGGCACCGGTTATTAAAGGTAATTTTTAAGAGAGCCCGGTGGTGTAATCGGGATAACGGTTGCTTTGATACCAGAGGTACCGAGTTCAAACCGCGCCGTGCACCAATGGATTTTTCGAGAGAACAATTTATGTGCACTTTTCACAGTGGCCCACCGGTGGAGGAAAACCATCGTTAAGAAACCAACAACCCCCGCATGGTGGTAGGGCACTATTAGTGTCCGCCTGGCCAGCTACCACCCTCAAGTTCAAAATCTGTTGCCAAAACATCTAATGTGTTCCGCCAGCTATCCTTGAGAGCCAGTTTCCATTCTAGGCCAATATCATAGCCAATATCAAAATCTATAGCGTGCTTACCATCTTCGACTGCATTATCACTTACCAACAGGTGAGATAGTGGTCAAATGCTAGCCTATAAGATATATTAAAAAAAATAATTTTATATTGCCAATCCTACTAATATTATTAATGTGAAAGTTTGTAAGAATGTGTGGATGTATGTTTGTTAATGTTTCACGCAAAAACTACTGAACCGATTAAGCTAAAATTTGGTATGTAGATAGCCTAGATCCTGCAATAACACATAAAATACTTTTTATCTCCCGATATTCCCACGGTAACGATGTCTACGCGGGTAAAACCGCGGGGCACAGCTAGTACTTACTAAAGTAAAGTTAAAAACTTAAAAAATGTTTGTTTCTGTATTTTAATGTGTTACTTAATAAATGTGTTTCTATTTATCTATCTAAAAAAGCTTAGTAACTCAACTTTTTTCTTTTTTCAAAAACAAAAGTAATGAGCCATTCAGCTTTCATCAAGGAATGGAGAAAGATATAGTAATGGCGAAAAGTAAACGCCGGTAGAAGGAAGAAGGAAAGGATGTAGAAGGAAGGGATAACGATGGCAAAAAATTAAATCTAATACTATAAGAATCTTTGTCCTGACATACTGACTGACTGACTGACTGACAGACAACGCACAGCCTAAACCGCTGGTCGTATAGACTTGAAATTTGGAGGGTATATTTGTCTTAGTACGTAAGGGTGTACTAAGAAAGGATTTTCCAAAATTCACCCCTGAAGGGGATGAAACGGGGGTTCAAAGTTTGTATGGAGAAACAAGATTAAATAGTATTTTTTATTCGAAACTTCATACAAGTGCTCCAGTAAAAAAATTAGGAAAATACGTGTTTCAGGGTTTTTTTTTTAATTTCACCCCTAAGAGGGTGAAATGGGGTAACAAAGTGTGAAAATCAATATTGTTTCGGATTGCGCTGAAATTTGGCATGCAGATAGTTATTACGACGTTAGTTGAAAGCATTGAAGCTGAGAAAGCATTTTCCAAAATTCACCCCTAAAAGGAATGAAACGGGGGTTCAAAGTTTGTATGGAGAAACAAGATTAGATAGTCTTTTATATTCGAAACTTAACACATGTACTTAAGTAAGTAAATACGTGTTTCAGGCTCTATCGGAATTACACCCCTAAAAGGGTGAAGTGGGGTAACAAAGCCTGAAATCAATACTGTTTCGGATTGCGCTGAAATTTGGCATGTAGTTATTTTGACTTAGGTATCCGCTAAGAAAGAATTTTTCAAAATTCACTCTTCAAGGGGATGAAGCGGGGGTTCAAAGTTTGGATAGTCATTTTATTCGATATTTCACACAAGTATTTCTGTAAATAAATATGTAAGTACGAGTATCAGACTTTTTCAAAATGCCACCCTAAGAGGATAAACTGGGGTAACAAAGTCTAAAAATCAATATTGTTTCGAATTGTGCTGAAATGTAGAATGCAGATAGTTATTATGACGTAGGTATCCGCTCAGAAAGGATTTTCTAAAAAATTCTCCCGGTTACGGAAAGGGGATTCAAAGTTTGTATGGCGAAACAAGATGAGATAAAGTACGTGTTGTAAGATTTTTCGAAATGGGGTAGGTAACAAAGTCTGAAAATTTGGGTTTTTCGGGTTTTGTAAATATTATGAATCCCCAATTGCCTTAGTCACGCGATAACATGAAAACGGGTGAACCGATTTGGCAAATTCTTATTTGATGTCTTTAATTTAATCATGGAATCGTTTTTACAATAGAAAAGTTATAAGTAAATAAAAGAGGTTTTTAACGCGGGCAAAGCCGCGGGGCACTTCTAGTACTAAAATATGCTAGATTTATCTACTTACCTACATTTTCTTATCTTTTACCCCAGGATCAGCACTATGCGCACTTGAAGGAAAGAGCCCTGAGATTGGAGCACAAGCGATTTCGGAACTCCTGAAAGAAGTGGATGCTTTCATCCCGACTCCAGTCCGTGAACTGGACAAGCCGTTCCTCTTGCCAGTAGAGTCTGTCCACTCCATCCCTGGCCGTGGAACTGTCATCACTGGACGTCTTCACAGAGGTATAGATATAGGACATAATACATTTAATAAATTCTTTTATTTCAGGCTACTCATATTGGCCCATATTTAAACATATACCTTACGAGTATAAATACATTAACATATTAGTATAACATTAGTGTCATAACCAGAAAATATTTAAAGAATGTAGAATTTTTTTTACCGACTTCACAAAAAAGGAGGAGGTTCTCAATTCGACTGTTTTGTTACCTCAGAACTCCGTCCAAATGTTACCCGAATTGTAAATTTATTTTTTTTGTTTGAGAGATTATGCCTCCCATTTGGTCCCATTCTTATTTTATCGAGATCTGATAATAATCTCCGGAGATATGGAGATAAACATCTTAAACTCGGAATCGATGCATTTGTATACCTTGATGACATGATACTTAGTTACTAACTACTGGCTAATTTGATTATTGTGGCATGTGAAGTCGGTTTTTTCGTTTTGTACGATCATAAATTATCTGACAAAATGTTTGAGTTGAATAAGCCATTCCACTTGCCAGTAGGACATGTTCACTTCATCTCTCGATGTGATACTGTCATCCATCACATCACTGCACAGAGGTTTAACCTTTTGCAGAGATTATTTTATAGAAACTTGATTGTGATATATTTTTTTTGCGTTTTGCTCTGTATGAAAAATAATAACTCTATAATTATTGACTCTCATTAATTCACAATAATATAAGATCGTTCAAAAAACTAGAACAACCGACTTTAAATGCCGCGCTATTAATTTTCAGTACCAATTTTGAGGTGCTTCTCGCCATATTTCTGGAGATACTTATTAGACCTCGATGAAATTACCATGGTGCCCTTGGTACACTTGGAATATCTCCTTTCCAACAAAAAAAAGAAAAAATCTAAATTAGTTTATAAACGACGAAGTTATCCGCGAACAAACATAAAAATATATATACATATATACGGTCGAATTGAGAAACCTCCTCCTTTTTTGAAATCTGTTAAAAAAGTGTTTTCTTTTTGCTGCACAGCGTGTCGCACTGCTGGACGCACACTAAAAAGAGCAAATAGACACAAATATGACAGAGTTTTCTTTGGGCTTCCGTGCAGTTAAAATGAAATTGTAATACCTACACGACAGCTAATAATCCTTACTTCCTTAGTAATATTATAAATGCGAAATTAACTCTGTCTGTCTGTCTGTGTCACTTTCACGCCAAAACCACTGAACCGATTTAAATGAAATTTGGTACACAAATAGTCTAGAACCTAAGAAAGGATATAGGCTACTTTTTAATGCGAAAAGAGGGTTGTAAGGGGTTGAAAGGGGGATGAAAAGTTGTATGGAAGTATCGTCATTTTAAAGCTAGAAGCTTGAAACTTATTTTTTAGGCTGTTGATTCGATATAAATAAATATGACATTCAAAGTTGTAAGGGGGAAGGAGGAGGGTAGGGGGAGTGGAAGGGGAGTGGGAGTGGTGGGGTAGGGGTATTTGTGGGGGAGGGTGAGTGGTGGTGGAGGGGAGAGAGAGGGGATGTGGAAGTGAGGGTAAAGGTGAGGGGGAGGGTAGGGTAAATTAGGGGAAATGGGAGTGAGGGGACGGGGAGGGGAGATGGAAGTGAGGGAAGGGGGGATTAGCATGGCGTGGTAGGGTACGGTGTAGCTGGGATACGTATGTGCCTTATTGGTTAATGCTACCCAAAGAAACTATTCCACGCGGATGAAGTCGCGGGCACAGCTAGTTTTATATATATTTTAAATATATTATTAAATAAATATTAAGACCAATCAATGGTCAAGAAAATTGTCCAAGAAAGAGAAAGATGTCCGCATTAGCATGAATACTAACCCGCCTGCTCAGCATGGCGATTAGGGTATATTCCTCCCAAAGATGGAAAGTCACACACAAAGCCTAGACCCCAAGGCAGTGACTAGAAAAGAAAAGCCGAAGATCGAAGAAAAGAGAAACTGAAGAAAAGCTGATGATGACGATTAGCATGAATACTACAAAAAATCTATAGATTTAGGTCTGTGTCTAAGAGGGGGAACATGTCAGTCAGACTGGCTGATTATGTATATGTTACAAGAGTTTATATTATAATTCCAGGTGTACTAAAGAAAGGCACAGAATGCGAGATCGTAGGGCACGGCAAGACCATGAAGACCACCATCACGGGCGTGGAGATGTTCCACAAGACCCTGGAGGAAGCGCAGGCGGGAGATCAGCTCGGAGCGCTGGTGCGCGCTGTCAAACGAGAGCAGATCAAGCGGGGGATGGTCATGGCTAAACCTGGCACTGTTAAGGTATCTATAATCTCTCACATTCATATTTAACAGACTTCCACATCGATATATATGCAAAAAACAAGCCAAGTGCATGTCGGGCCACGCGCAGTTTAGGGTTCCGTAGTAGCCCGTTACTCAATGCAATGTTTTTACCCGTTATAAACAAGCAACTAGGTACTTCGTCTTTGTCACATTAAGGGATTTATTCTAAGGATTTTGTATTTGGTACAAAAGTATCCAACACCCAAGTTCAACGACTATTACTGCTAAAGTAATAAAGTTACCATAACCGCTATAATTTTCCTTTAAAGTTCATAAAATGCACTATCGTCACGAATTTTTCTAGATTTTTCAGGCCAGCAGTTAAGCTTTTAGAGGGGGGGGGGGGGGACGCCCTACTGGAACAAACATTTGCACATTAAAGTTTAATATTTCGTAAATGTAGCATTCAATCGAAAAATGGTAATAGCAACCCTTAAGTAATTTCAAAAGACCTATTCAACGATACCCAACAAGATGGGGTAGACGCCGAAAAAAAAATTCATCCCCACTTCTCATGTAGGGGAGCTAACCTAAAAAAAATACTTTCAAAATTTTATTTCACCACTTTGTCGGTGTAATTTATATACATACCCTTACAAAATGACAGCTTTCTAGTATGAACGGTCTCTTAGCAAAACCTCGGACAGACAGACAGACAGACGGACATGACGAAACTATAAGGGTTTCTTGTCAGGACTTCGGAACCCTAAAAAAGGGAGATACGGGAGTACCCTCATACGGTCCACCCGTATGAATTAGGTTCGCGAACGTAATTTCACCTTAGTCACATTCTAACTGGCGTTTGTGTAGCACATACAGAATTACATGTGCAATAATTGTAGATCCATTTAAATAATTAGCAACAATGCCATCCTCTGTTCTTCATGCACATCGAGCTCTACATTAGAAACTCGTGTTTTCATGTAATTCTTACCAGTTCCATTTTACGTGGCATAAGAGTGAGTACCGCATCTCCCTTTTTTAACTGACTTCAAAAAAAGGAGAAGGTTTCTCAATTCGACCGTATATATATTTTTTTTTTGTTTGTTCGCGGATAACTTTGTCGTTTTGAACCGATTTTGATTATTCTTCTTTTGGTCGAAAGGAGATATCCCAAGTGTGGTACCATGGTAATTTTATCGAGGTATGATAAGTACATATCTCCAGAGATATTGAGATAAACATCTCAAAATTGGTACTGAAAATGAATAGCGCGGCATTGAAGTCGGTTCTTTTTTAGTTTTTAAACGATATTATATATCGATGGACTTCCAATAATAATTAAAATTGTTTAAAAACTCAAACAACAAACTTCTATGCCGCGCGAGTCGGTTTCAGCTGCATGTTTGAGACGTTTATCGACATATCTCTGGAGTTACTATTCAGATCTCGATTTAATTACAATGGTACCACCCTTAGAATATCTCCTTTCCAACAAAAAAAGAATCATCAAAATCGGTTCATAAACGACAAAGTTATCTGCGAACACACATTTAAAAAAATATACGGTCGAATTGAAAGCCCTCCTCCTATTTTTGAAGTCTGTTAAAAAAGGTGAAGGTCTTAATTCGACTGTACTTTTTTAACCGACTTCACAAAAGAGGAGGAGATTCTCAATTCGTCTTGTATGTTTTTTTTTGTATGTATGTTACGCGATTTCTCCATAAATTGTGAATGGATTCAAATGATTATTTTTTTAATAGGTAGGATACGTTTCCGAGGTGGTCCCATTTAAATTTTATCGAGATCTGATTAGTATCTCCAGAGATATGGAGATAAATACCTCAAACATAGGAGAATGTACTGGTTTTAGTAGAAGAGTCCCAAGAAGATTATACACAACTAGCAGCCTGCCCCGGCTTCGCACGGGTAGAACATTATGCCTACAAAATTTGCATCAGTTTGTTGCATCGAATATAAAATATTAACATAATAATATTTAACAATCATCGTCATATGTCAACCAATTTACACAAAACCTTAACGAATTATGCACCTAAGACCTAAACCTTCCTCATAAACACTCTGGCTATTGATGAAAACCGCATGATATTCCGTTCAGATGCTATTGAGATTATTGCGAACAGACAGACGCAATGATGGACATTGTTTTATAATACTTACTTAAGTAGTGATATTGGACGGCCCTTTGGCGTAAAGGATAGTTACCCTGATTCTGACCCGAGGGTCGTTGGTTCTAATCCTAGCTATATACCTACCAATGAAAGTTTTATGTGCATTCATGAATCATGGGTTTTCGTGGAATCATTAAATCTACCAATAATTAACATAGTTTAAAAACTAAAACAACTGACTTCAATGCCCCGCGAGTCAATTTCAGTAGCAAGTTTGAGACGTGTATCGTCATATATCTGAAGAAACTTATCACATCTCAATGAAATTACAATGGGACCACCTCGAAAATGTACCCTACCGATTACAAAAATAATAATTCGAATCGGTTGACAATTGACGGAGTAATCGCGTTACATACACACACAAAAAAAGAAACAGACGAATTGAGAACTTCCTTCTTTTTGGAAGTCGGTTGAAAAGTAGCTTACCACCAAGGAGAACATTTGCCGCCGTAACCTTACGGCGTTCCCCGACGCAAAAAGTAGGGGTATTATACGTTTAACGTGTGTATCTGTGTGTCTGTCTGTATCATCTTAGCATCCAACCGGATGAACCGATTTTGATTTAAAGTAGGGGTATTATACGTTTAACGTGTCTATCTGTGTGTCCGTCTGTAGCATCTTAGCACCCAACCGGATGAACCGATTTTGATTTTATTATTGAGTTTTTTTTTTTATAGATGTCTTCATCGAGAGTGTTCTTAGCTTTGATTCATGATAATTCGTTCAATCGTTATAAAACTATGAGCTTAAATCAACTTTAATAGGTCTGATCAATTCGAAAATCTTCTTCTTCAACGATATTGTAAGAACATGGAACCATTGACCCGATGCTGGGACATCTCCTGGACTCTACAGAATACTCAAATCCTCACCAACTTACAGCTCAGATTTTAAATATCGTGTTTAGAGTCATTGGTATGCTTTTAATGAAAAGATTATACATAGATCAATCGGGTGGTTTAAAATATTATATTATATATATATAGATCATTATTATTTTATACAATAGATCATATTATTATACTATATTGACTTCAAATTGATTGCGATCGGTGGGGATCTACAGAAAAGCTAAGCTTATAATAATATTTTCTTAGTAACTATGACCTATTCTGTGGTTTGTTTGCAAATATTTTATTAATTTTGCGATGCGTGTATGTGAAATCCGTGATATCTTCTAGAGTTTTCATTAGAATTATATACTGTAAAGGACAATTTTAATATATAATATGTGACCAAGCTAATTAACGTAATTATTTGGACAAGGATTAATACTATATACTTGAAAATAGCCCTGGAAATTAAGTAATATTTTTTATAAAAAATTAAAGATTAAAACGGTTACTGTGAGTCAACTTTCAGAGATAGACATATGCTGTCGCGGACTTTTTTGTAGGTCTTATTAAGTTGTACAACTCGTCCATAGAAAATATTCTTCCATCTGTTTTCAATTGAGCAGCGTTCGTAAGAAACGTGTTTTTCGACCGTTTTTTTGCCGACTTAGGTTGCAAATTAGGTCTCCACGAATGTACCTTTGATTTAAACGGGATAATATATAGCCTATTTTCATTTCGAAAGTCCATTCTATATATGAGTGAAAGAATTTTTTAAATCGGTCCAGTAGTTTTTGAGCCAAATCATTACAAACATACAAAAATACAAATGTTCTCTCTTTATAATATTAGTATAGATGGAGGTTGCTATTGCATATACTTTTGAAGACTAATAAATATGACCTTGAATAATGTTTTTAAAATCTTTGTTCTCGTTGATTTTGGTTATTGACAGATATTCTTACGGTAACTGTGAGCGAGATAGAAATAAAGGTGGGGATATATTTTTTTTTTTTTTTAATATCTTATAGGCTACCGTTTGACCACTATCTCACCTGTTGCTAAGTGATGATGCGGTCGAAGATAGAGAAGTGGACTAGAATGGGAACTGGGTCTCAAGGATAGCTGCCGGAACACATTAGATGTTTGGCCACACCCCGGACACTCGCTAAATCTCCATACAAACTAGCGTTTTAACGACCGACACTGTGACACCGACACAGACACTACACACGGGTCGTTTTTCTATATGTGCATTTGTGTGCGTGATGTCTAAGGTTGTCGCCCGTAATCACCGTATCACAGATTATAATAGTTATTTCGTACATACGTACTACGTACTGACCGTATGACTATTTTTTTGTACACTTACCCAAAAAGCTTTTGACACTAAAAATATTAGTCGCTATTTCGTAAACCATCATCTCCAGGTCCAGTCGACTTGCATATAACAAACTGCACCACAGTAACTATTTTTTATTCTGTGTTGGGCGGCCAGCCAGGGCTGTACGAAACAATGTCGTGTGTCTTGCTCGCACGTTAGAGCGACATCAAGTAAAGAGAATATAAATACTACGTACCTACATCAAGTTCCCAATTGCTGTGTTATAAAAATGTTTAAACGTGAAAGTTTTTTTAAATATTTTACAAATTAAGCGTTATTTACGCACGAGTATATATATCGTTGTTTCATTTATGAAAATGAATTCTAAAATACGAATATGTAGGTAGGTATACTAATATAATTAAGTGTTTATTATATACCTACGTAATAAGAACCTACGTAAATTTGAACCTCCAGTGTCTACTGGTCCCAACATAAATGTATGAAGTTGATGTTCTTCTCTCCGTGAGTGTTCTATATTGTTCTATAGTCGTACGCGTGTGGCGTCCTTGCTCAGCGCAGCTCCTCGACAGCTCCAGAGCGGTGGCGGGGTGAGGAAGCCCGGAATTGGTGGGGGGAACAGAGTGTCCGTTCTATACGTAGTATTATTATCTTTTCTATGGTTTGGCGACAGATTTTCTAACTTGAGGGTGGTAGCTGGCCAGGCGGACACTAGATATGTCCTACCACCATGCGGGGGTTGTTGGTTTCTTAACGATGTTTTCCTTCACCGGAGGGCCACTGTGAGAAGCGCACATATATTTTTCGATAGAAAAATTCATTAGTGCACGGCTGTTTGAACTCGGTACCACGGCATCAAAGCCGACCGTTCTCCCAATTACGCCACCGGGCCCTCAATAAAAAATTATAGATTAATAATTATAATAAATAATTATATATAAATATAAATAATGTGTCTTCACAGGAATGTTCTACCGGGCAAAGTCTTGTTAGGGTGCAAACCTTTTTAAACATACCTAATATTTTTTGACATGACATGACGTTTGGCGAAGATGGCGGCCATTTCAGTCCCGCGACACTGCATACATAATTAAATAACTCAGAATTATGAACGTACTTTGTACCAATCAACACTGCTAAAAAATAATTATTAGCATAATACCACAGATTATATAATAGTTACTACGTAACTAATACTTTCCGTTGTTAGGTTGGCTACACAGTGCTTTCATAATTCGGGTATCAACAATATAGGGAAGTGCCTCTTATAACGTAGTAGAGTGATTCAGTACTCTGTTGGCCATATGGCGGCAATTAATGTTAATAATCGCAAATAATACTTTTTAATATTCATTTTGGAATACAACTAGTCCGTGTTATAAAAGTATTTGGAATTATTGTAATAAAATAGACAATAAATTATCGTGTGTGTCAGATGCTTTAATTGCACAGGGCCATTTTGGACATTGTCCTTTGATACCTTGATGACATCATTATTACTAGTGAATATTTTCACTTTAGCGCGGCATTTAAAGTCAATTTTTTTAGGGTTCCGAACCCAAAGGGTACCAAATGAACACTTTATAGATCTGTATCTTTTTAACCGTTATAGATACATACTTGAAATTTTCAAAAAGTGTATATCTGTCAGTGTATACCGGCCCAGACACGAAATTTTATAGATGCATGTAATTTCATTAAGACTTGTTTTGCACTAATAAGGCTAAAATAAGTTATTTTTCAAAAAAAATAAAACCGACTTCATAACCACAAACAGGCACTCAAAAGCGAAAAATAAATTACTTAAAATTATTATAAGCGCTACCCACTTATCTATTTGAAGTCGGTGCCAGCCAAGTCTATTGGATAGTAGATAGATACTATGCATGTAGTAGTACTAAGTAGGTACATGTAGGTTAGTAAGTAGGTAGATACATGTAGGTATTATCTACCATTTTCATAATGCAGTTACTTTTCCTGACTTATAATTTATTCGTAGGGTGAAAGTGATATAAATATATAGGTAACTCAAACATGCTAGACAAGTTAGAACGATTACAATATGTTTGTATGCGTTTCATTTTCGGTCTTCGGAAATATGAAATTTCTCTGATTTCCAACAAAAAAACTTGATTGGTCATCAATTATTTAAATACCAACTGTTTTATGTTTCCAGGCCCACGACAACATCGAAGCAGCAGTATACATCCTGAGTAAAGAGGAGGGTGGTCGTTCCAAGCCATTCACATCGTTCATCCAGCTGCAGATGTTCTCCATGACCTGGGACTGTGCCACGCAAGTCACCATACCTGACAAGGAGATGGTTATGCCAGGAGAGGATGCCAAGTATGTTATACTTTAGTATTACTCATATAGGTAAGATAATGTACCCATACTACGTGACCCCCTCAAAAGCAATCCAAAAAAAGTACGGACCAAAGAGTATGTAGAGTTAGGGATTCTTTAAAAAAAAACTACTACGTGACCCGATCAGGGGAGGAGGGAGGTCTTCAAAATACAACATTTGGTTTCAGGGTTGGTGTTTAGATTTTCGTCACTTAATCAATATCCGCTACAAAAAATTTCGCGCTTTTTTGAGATATATTCAAATACACATGAAACTCACAGGTGGCAACACTAAGAGCGTTTGTCCACAGCAACGGCACCGGGACGTCACCGGCACCGAGATAAAAAATTTCGCGCTTTTTTGAGATATATTCAAATACACATGAAACTCACAGGTGGCAAAACTAAGAGCGTTTGTCCACAGCAACGGCACCGGGACGTCACCGGCACCGAGATGAAAATAATGTGCCGGCGATTTCGGTGGTTCTGTTTCTTTTAGCTTTCATGCGTGGCAGATGCATTTCTATAGAAATAAAACAAACAACCTCAGATAAAAAAACAATAACCTATCGAACGGCGCCGGGCGCCGGCAGTGTGTGGACAAGATCAAACGTGTTTTGTATTGCGAGCCAATGCCGGCACATCGGCCCGTCAAAATCTCTGGCCGGTTTCTAGCGGTCGCGCCGATCTACTCGAAATATCGGCGGCCAGGATGACTTCGCTCCGCGCCCGGTGCCGATCATGCTGTGGACAAACTGCCATACATATATATGTACCGCTACTTCGGCGCCGGCATTTTGTTTCCGTTGACGTACCGGTGCAGTTGCTGTGGACAAACGCTGTAAAGCTCATGTACCGAGACGGGCTACTCGCGGCAAGCGCTGTATTAATAAAGCCAAATTATTATTTATTTCAACTTTCTGTTTACACAAAAATGATTGAAAATCATATTAATGAATTACTACGTGAAAACTAGATGGGTCTTGTCATATACTACGAATACTCACCAAGGGGGGTAAAAAATTATCAAAAATGGGTCACATAGTATGGGTATGTTCCATAAACATAAGTCACTTGAAGCCGTTCACATCATTCATCTGGCAGCAGATGTTCCCGTGGTGGAAACTCAATGGAGCAAATTAATTTGTTCATGATAAAATCTAGCATATATAATTAATTGCAGGTTACAGCTGAAGTTGATGAAGCCTATGGTCTGCGAGCCAGGCCAAAGATTCACCCTCCGTCTTGCTGACCTGACCCTTGGCACCGGAGTCATCACCAAAATCAGCAACAATCTTTCCGAAGAAGACAGAATCAAACTCACTGAAGGCAAGAAGGCGAGAGAAAAGGCCGCTGCTAAGAAGTGAATTGTTTAATTTAGGACTAGGCTTATTGTAGATCGTGTTATTGTATGCATTTAAAAATGTTTACGGCAAATAAAATTTAAAAAGGATGGTGTTGTTTAATTTATGGTAAAATGCCCTGCACTGAATATTGAGGTTAGATTAGAAACCCTTACATATTGAAATGTATGGAACTGAATTTTTATCTATCTTTTATCTTTTTTAACTACTTCAGAAGTAAAATTATAGTTATAAAATACTCTACTATGTTACGGAACCCTACGAGTGCGAGTCCGACTTGCACTTGGCCAGTTTATTTCATTATGTCTATTATAGCCATGGTAACGATGGTAAAAACGGACGAAAAAACATTTCAACGTTTTTTTTTTATTATTTTAAATTTAAAAAAAGGCTAAAATCATGACAATACCTACTCAAAACCTAGATTTTCTGGTTGTACATAGTTACAGTACAGTGGGACATCACAAGACTTTCACCAAATAGTATTTCTTGTCAAGACAAGGAATACCCCAGTACTCCTTTTAGGCTTTTAGCACATCTCGAACTCAGACGGAATAGACTGCTTATTTCGTCTGCGAACTCGTCTCACGCGGGCTTGTGGTGATTGCTTTCAAAACAGATCACTTCAGCACTGTTAGTATATAGATAGATATAAATATGAAAATACGGGACATATCGCGCAAACATTAATTTTTAGGGTTCCGTACCTCAAAAGGTAGAAAAAGGAACCCTTATAAGATCACTTTCTTGTCTGTGTGTCACCACCGATTTTCTCAGGAACGGGAGGACTTAGCAAGTTAAAATTTATACCAGATACTGAGGTCTATAGTCCCTATTAGGTGTATAAAAATCAAGGTCCTGAGTCAACACTATAAAAAGATATGGGAAAATTTAGACTGTCGCAAAAAATTTAAGTACCAAAATGTACCTTAATTATCAACTTTTTTTATTTTTCGGAATTTTTGCTTTACTTGTGCTGTAAGTCCTTGTTTTTAACTGATTGACAATTCTAGGTCAAACAGAAGTACCCTATAGGTTTTGTGTCGGAAACCTATTGGGTACTTCTTGGCCAGTTTTTATATGTTTAGAAAGCTTATTAGCAATGTGGGTTACACATTACTAGTAGTCTTGCTAAATATGATTGTGTCGAGTGGGTTCACGTCAAGTCAAGCTACCACCCTCAAGTTAGAAAACATCTAATGTGTTCCAGCAGTTATCCTTGAGAGCCAGTTCCCGTTCTAGGCCTAGCGTGCTTACCATCTTCGACCATCACTTACCAACAGGTGAGATAGTGGTCAAACTCTAGCTAATAACATAAAAAAACCTCCATCCTCCTTGCTAACATCTATAGAAACAAAACATTATATCTAAAGAGTAACATAATATTTACTGTCTATCACTGGTCAACTACTCTGGCCACCTTATTATTAGCGTAAAATTATATTTAAAACAAAATAACTGTATATTATTTATCAAATACTTAAAAACATGTCCAAATGCTTCAAATAAAACGATGTAGTAATAATAAAATATTATTTTTGAAATTATTTCCCAAGCGCGTCAGAACATTTCAACCAGAATTGAATTCAAAACAATAAGACAGACCTAAGATTTACGATATGAATAGAGCATATTGTCTTTTCTTTACTCATGTGGTCAAATAATAGCTATTTAATATATCATGTATGTTAAATGTTAGAAAGGCCCTAGGGGTATAAGCTAAGAAAATCTGCCCCCGGAAGATATTAGATCTATGTTATCGCGTGACTAAGGCAATTCGGGATTAATATTTATAAAACCCGAAAAACCCAAATTTTCAGACTTTGTTACCTACCCCATTTCGAAAAATCCTACAACACGTACTTTATCTCATCTTGTTTCGCCATACAGACTTTCAATCCCCGTTCCGTATCCGGGAGGAATTTTTAGAAAATCTTATCTGAGCAGATACCTACGTCATAATAACTATCTGCATTCTAAATTTCAGCGCAATCCGGAACAATATCGATTTTTAGACTTTGTTACCCCAGTTTATCCTCTTAGGGTGGCATTTTGAAAAAGTCTGAAACTCTATTTACTTATTTATTTACAGTTCTTAGTAGTTGCGTGTAATGTCGAATAAAATGACTATCCAAACTTTGAACCCCCGCTTCATCTTGAATGCCCCAAGTTCCAAGATATAATATAAATTGTATGATAACATAATAATTTGTTGTAAATTTAAAAAAATATTTAATATGAATTTAAAAAAAAATGAATTAAAATAAGTGACAAGCCCCATAGGGTTTCTTGGTGTTTTTTCTCTGATGGGAGTACTTCCGAAACACCAGTAGATTCAACAGTCAATCAGTTTTCATCTTTTGTTTGCTGATCTAGGGTTGCCTGTAGAGACGGTATTATGCAGCTGATAGACGGACAATCGGTTCCATTCGGAATATGATTTGTACTGCAATTAGTCTGCGTTGTATTTATTTATTTATTATGTTTCATATTTCACAATTTTTTGGATAAAAATTGTCTGAAGTACTGAAACATGCACTGGGTGCACGTAATAGTACGGTTGGCAACCCTACATTAATCAGGGGAATTAAACATGTGTTTTAAGTGTGACGTTCGACGTCTAGATGAAAGCTGAATGGCTCAATACCTTAGTTTTTTTTTTGTAAATTCAAAGCAATAAGTTATGTTTCTGTTATATCTATAATATTTTTTATTGGATATGATCTGTTTAATGTTATTTGACTTGTGTAAGTGCAAATTTTTAATTTGCCCATATACTGAATAAATGCTTTAACTTTGACTTTGACATCACCTTAAGGGTGATTTTGAAAAATTCTTTCTTAGCGGATTCCTTAATCAAAATAACTATCTGCATGACAAATTTCAGCGCAATCCGAAACAATATTGATTTCAGACTTTGTTACCCCACTTCACCCTTTTAGGGGTGGAATTTCGAAAGAGCCTGAAACATGTGTTTACTTACTTAAGTACTTGTGTTAAGTTTCGAATACAAAAGATATATAATCTATCTAATCTTGTTTCTCCATACAAACTTTGAACCCCCGTTTCATCCCCTTTAGGGGGGAATTTTGGAAAATCCCTTCTCAGAGGTAACTAACGTCGTAATAACTATCGTATGCCAAATTTCAGCGCAATCCGAAACAATATTGATTTTCACACTTTGTTACCCCATTTCACCCTCTTAGGGGTGGAATTTAAAAAAAACCTGAAACACGTATTTACTTATTTTTTTACTGAAGCACTTGTGTGAAGTTTCGGATAGAAAAGACTATCTAATCTTGTTTCTCCATACAAACTTTGAACCCCCATTTCATCCCCTTAAAGGGTGAATTTCGAAAAATCCTTTCTTAGTACACCCTTACGGACTAAGACAAATATACCCTCCAAATTTCAAGTCTCTACGACCAGCGGTTTAGGCTGTGCGTTGTCTGTTAGTCAATCAGTCAGTCAGTATGTCAGGACAAAGATTCTTATAGTATTAGATGTAGGTACTAAAAAAATATGTATTTTCTGAAAGCTTGAGATCTCTAACTCAACTGGGTTTTAGGGTTCCGTAGTCCTGACAAGGAACCCTTATAGTTTCGTCATGTCCGTCTGTCTGTCCGAGGTTTTGCTGAGAGACCGTTAATACTAAAAAGCTGTAATTTTGAAGTGGGGATGATTTTTTTTTCATTTTCTACCCCATCGTGTGGGCTATATTTGAATAGTTCTTTTAAAATGATTAAGGGTTGCTAATACCATTTTTCGATTGAATGCTCCATTTACAAATATTAAACGTTAAAGTGCAAATTTTTGTTCCAGTAGGGCGTCCCCCCCCCCCCCCCCTCCCCTAAAAGCTAAACTGCTGGCTTGAAAAATCTGGAAAAATTTGTAATAGCGCATTACATAAACTTTAAAGAAAAAGTATAGCGGTTAAGATAACTTTTTTAGTTTAGCAGTAATAGTCGTTGAACTTGGATGTTGGATAATTTTGCACCAAATACAAAATCCTCAGAATAAATCCTTTAAAGTGACAAAGACGGAGTACCTAGTTGCTTGTTTATAACGGGTAGACTTGCATTGAATAACAGGCTACTACGGAACCCTACATTGCGCGTGGCCCGACACGCACTTGGCCGGTTATTTTTAAAGCAAAAAATGTAAAAAACAAAAAAGTAAATAAAAATATAAAAAAAATTATATATCTTTAGGACTCATAATAGCTATCATAAAAAAAATTAAGACGTTTATAACATCATAGGATCATAGAAAATTTAAAAAAAAAATGTTAAATATAATTTTATACCATGATACAATTTTGGCACAATAAAAAAACAAATTTCGTACCTTTAATATTTCCCTATAATCATATTATATTTATTTTTTATAGACACCCATATGTTTGATGAGTTTTTTTTTAGTTTTCGATCCATGTATGTATGTAGGGTAGGGAAAGCACCCCCTTAATCTTTTTTTTTTATAAATATCGTAAAGCGGTTCATAGAATACATCTACCTACCAAGTTTCAACTGTGTATTCTTAGGAATTTTTGAATCTTAACTATTACCTTGTACTATTCATTATTCTGTGCTATTACACTAGCCATTCAGAAATTATTAGTAGTTTCGGAATAAAGTGGGCGTGACATACGGACGGACAGATATGATAAATCTATAAAGGCTCCGTTTTGTGCCTTTCGGCTACGGAACCCTAATAAAGTGTCATAATAATATTTTGTTCTTTGAAATATAATAACTAAGATTGAATAATAAAATTGATATTTGAACGTTTTTTTTATTTACTTTCACAATAGAATAGGTATTGTTGTTATTTTGAAAATTAATATTATTTTTAGTGGATATATATTATTTACATAAATAGCAGAAAAAAACAATTAAAAGCGAGCATGTAATGTATAATATCAAATATGTAAATTCATGATGGGACCAAAAAGTGGTTTTAATTTTTTTTAACTATGGTGTACCTTTTTTTTGAAAAATAAATATTATATTATAATAGGGAAATATTAAATAAAAGAATTCTTTTTTTTTTGTTATTGTGCCAAAATTGTATCATGGTAAAAATATAATTTTAACAATAATTATTTTTATTTTTTTATGATCCTATGATGTTATAAAACTTTTAAAGGTTGAGGCTCAAAGCTTTGAGGTTCCGTACCTCAAAAAGTAAAAAAAGGAACCCTTATAAAATCTTATCACTTTCTTGTCCGTCTGTCTGTCTGTCCGTGTGTCACCACCGATTTTCTCGGGTCTATAGTCCCTATTAGGTGTATAAAAATCAAGGTCCTGAGTCAACACCATAAAAAGATATGGGCAAATTTATATCTTCGCGAAAACTTGCAAGGACACACTAATACACCTTAATTATTAACTTTTTTTATTTTTTGAATTTTTTCCTTTACTTGAGCTTTAAGACCTTGCTTTTAAGCAAAATTGACAATTCTAGGTCAACCGGAAGTACCCTATAGGTTTTGGGTCGAAAACCTATAGGGTTCCGTAACATCCCGTCGACCTAGAATCATGAAATTTGGCAAAAAGCAAGGTCTTACAGCACAAATAAAGGAAAAATTAAATAAGTTGAAAATTAAAGGGTGTCCCAATACATACATTGTTTACACCAATTGAGGTAGGGCTCCTCTAAGTTACATGAGCGCTGATACAATATAGAGGTCTAGCTTAATTGGTACCAACCAACGTTGGTACGGAAGCCTCGGTGGGCGAGTGCAACTTGACTAGGCCGGTTTTTTTTTTATAATAACTATTATTAGTTCTAAAGATATATAAATAAGATCGTTTAAAAATCTAACAAGAACCAACTTCAATGCCGCGCTATTAATTTTCAGTACCAATTTTGAGGTGTTTATCTCCATATGTCTGGAGATACTTATCATACCTCAATAAAATCATGGTACGACAAATATACCAAAATAAAAAAAAACTAAATCGATTCAACGACAAAGTTATCCGCGAACAAACATTTAAAATAATATTGTTTAAAAACTAAAAAACAACCGACTTCAATGCCGCGCTATTCATTTTCAGTACCAATTTTGAGATGTTTATCTCAATATCTCTGGAGATACTTATCATACCTCGATAAAATTACCATGGTACCACACTTGGGATATCTCCTTTCGAACAAAAAAAGAATAATCGAAATCGGTTCATAAACGACGAAGTTATCCGCGAACAAACATAAAAAAAAATTTAAAAAAAAAATAAAAAAAAATATACGGTCGAATTGAGAAACCTCCTTTTTTTGAAGTCGGTTAAAAAACATATACCGTCGAATTGAGAAACCTCCTCCTTTTTATGAAGTCGGTTAAAAATTTGGATTAATTGCTACTGTCTAGAAAACATTTTATTTCTCTAGTTTTTACATTTTTTGCTTTAAAAAAAAAACCAGTTGAGTTTAGAGATCTCAAACTTTCAGAAAATACATATTTTATTAGTACCTACATATTGTATAAATATCAATCAAATATCTTCCGGGGGTAGATTTTCTTAGCTTATACCCCCTAAGGCCTTTAATGAAATCTAGGCTGATTTCAAATATCTTTTAACATAACGAGTTGTCCATACACATGTAAGTACTTATCATGTAGGTACTCATCAATCATCATAATGACACTGAAATTTACTAATTTGCTGAAATCGTATTATCCACCTCAAAGCTGCGCATACCCAGTTTAGACTATACAGAACCTAACTACTAACAATTTCTATCTACAGCACTACTACCAAAGTAACTAGGTTTACTCGCATTTTTGCCATCAGAATGTGTATCATCTATACTTGTACTATTATTTATTCTGTCTACAGTAACACATTCAACAAAATAGTGTGGTGAAAAAGTATCTAAGAAAAGGAAGCTTAATCACTACATAGTATAAAACAAAGTAGCTTCCCGCTGTGTCCCTATGTATGCTTTGATCTTTAAAACTATGCAAAGGATTTTTATTCAGTTTTACGGAACGGGATAGAAGTCAAGGTAACTATCCACGGCCTATTTACACCCAACGGGCCAATTTCAATTTCACAAGTGCGAAGCCGGGGCAGGCTGCTAGTTAATAATAAATATCAATTCATGATTTTTACAATTTTATTAGAAAGTATCACCACAATTTCACAGTGAAATATTGTCAGTCCTTACACAAGATAACAGATTTAGATAATTAGTAACCTGCTACCTTCGGTTGATGGTTTCCATTATACAGTAGTTTGAACTAAAATGTGTAAAATACATACACATTTAAGATGTATTTTCACTTACATAACTTAGGTACTTATGAATAAACCATACAAATTAGTCACTTAGAAAACAAGGAACTTATTTATTTACCAAAACAAAAATTTATATAATACTTAAAAGGTGAAAACTCAATGAATGCATATTTTATCAGAAACATGAACAAGAAATAATTTTGTGAGGTACTTTATTGCATTGTCATGAGCATGAAGCAATATTAGAATTAGTTAGTAAGAATGTTCTCATATTCATAGAAGAATACATGTACTTGATCATTTGGAATCTAATGGAATGAAATTACAATTGGTGTACATGTTCAGCAAATCACCAGATCACATGAGTGGCCACTGGGAATTTAAAGTTAAACAATGCTACATTTACAAGTCTTCGTCTTCTTCAGGTAAAGCGGTGTCCTGGGCTTCTTTAAGTTCGCTTTCGATTTTGCTTTGCCATTGAGGATCCATTGTAACTTCTGGGGGTACCAAAGCAGGCATGGCGACAAACTCCAGGTTACCGTCACCAATCAATTTCCTAGCTAACCAGAGGAAAGGCTTCTCAAAGTTGTAGTTAGACTTGGCAGAGATATCGTAGTACTGTAACAAAAAATATTAGTGTCAATGAACTGTAATATGGATGAGATTAATTTAATCTACCACCACTGCCCATCGTTAGAATGCAAAATCCAAATTTACGAACTGAACCTAATAAACTCTCATTTAAAAACAATGCTGATATATGCAATTGACAGTGTTCCTAAGACCATGATCAATACTGCAGACAAAATATTGAAGGATATTGTCATATATATAGTTGAATAATTCCCATTATACTGTAAAAAAACATTCTGGAATAGGTTATTTCATTTCTGGCTCACCTGAAGATTCTTTTTCCTGTGGAACACGATTGTTTTTGCCTTCACTTTTCTGTCCTTTATGTCTACTTTGTTGCCACATAACACAATGGGAATGCCTTCGCATACTCTGACCAAGTCTCTGTGCCAGTTGGGTACATTTTTGTAAGTGACGCGGGAGGTGACATCAAACATTATTATAGCGCATTGACCTTGGATATAATATCCATCTCGAAGTCCTCCGAATTTCTCCTGGCCGGCGGTATCCCATACGTTGAATCTGATGGGTCCACGGTTCGTGTGGAACACTAGAGGGTGCACTTCGACGCCGAGAGTGGCGACGTACTTTTTCTCAAACTCTCCAGTCAAATGCCGTTTCACAAAAGTTGTTTTGCCAGTACCGCCGTCGCCGACCAGCACGCATTTGAATGTGGGCATATCATCTGCCATTTTTGCTTATTATTTGTATGTTTCTATACCTGCAAGTAGAAATATATAAAATTCATCAGTGAAAACTTACTTTTGAAGGATGACGCACCAACAGAGGTACAAAGATGTTATTAGAGATTACTTTGGAAGCTTCACTAATACGAAATGTACACTATTTTTTAAATAATAAGGCGCGAAAAGTTACGAAAACACGTTCTAAATGAAACTGACAAGTTTAATTTGATTTAACTTTTCACCGAATGGCGCTCAATCAGCCTCACAGGAATTTAGCTCGATAGTACCGAACATAAACTGAATTTCCAGCTAAATTACATAACATATGAATAAAATATTGCTTCCGAATAAAAGATTATAACTTATTTAACAAATCCACACAATATAAAAGCACTCATTACCAAGATGGTTTAAGAAATTTGAGATTATTTTCGTTGCAAAGAAAAGTCGTTACGGCTCACAATGGCGTCACTCTACTAACCAGAAAACGTCAATGACAATGACAGCATACTGACAGCTGCAATTCCTAATATAGTCAACCAACACACTATTTACTTATTCATACTAATTGTATACATCAAACGATGGATTTTTGTAGCGTCGATTAGACATTTAAATATTGTTTTATATTTATATACATATTTATAATGTAACATTTATGGTAAAAAAAGTTATTACGCTTTAAAAGATCTTCATTTCATTACTAAGTTCCGTCACCTTCCGTGCTGCTTTGCCGACATTGACTATGACGTCACTACTTGCCTGGACAGCTGCGCCACCTACAACTTTCATATTTTTTGCCAGAATGGACCGAGTTGAAGTTTAGTTCGTTTCGTTTCGTGTGTATCGATTTTTTGAGTGAAGTGAACGTAGTGTTCGTGTCCTTTAGTGTAGTGACGTTTGTTAGAAAAATATCTGTGAATGGGATTGTGTAACAAGATAAAACGTTTACTTGGTGTGTGATTCTCTGTAAAGGATGACGAAGGACAGGCTAGCGGCGCTTCAAGCGGTAAGTCTGATTTCCTTGGTTTCTCAGCATTGCCATAACCAAAGGTCTCATTGGTGACCTCGAATTCATAATGAAATAGCAATAAATGTTGGACTCAGTCCGTCCAAGGACTACGTAGGGGTAGGGGCTAACCGAACTAGAGTTAGTGCTAAGCCGGAGGAACCTTAGCTGCTGAAGGTTCTGTAATCTCATCGCCCCACCCCGGGCAGGCACCGCTGAATGATGCTGTCATTGAAGCGAAACAATTTGTTGCGTTCCGCAGAACGAATGCCTATGTCTGCCCCAGCTTCTTTTTTGGACAGCCTTGCCAATTACTGCCTTCTCTTAACTCTTCGAGTTCTAACTATTGACAGTCAATACAAAAAATACTTTGATAAAACTAATAAAAAGATAAAAGCTAGACAAGTGCCTTTGTTTTTCTGTCTGGTTTTTAGTCTATCAAGCATAAGTAAAGATCTTTTAAAACTATTAAGACTTATTCCTGATAGAAAAACATATAAATCTTATTAAATACACTAATTAGAATATATCTATCCAATAACTAAAGATAAAGATTTATAAAACATGATATCAATTATAATCTAAATAAATACCTTAATTATGTACTATTATAGCTCTAAAAATTGTTATATGAGGAAACTCAGCTGTGTGAAATATGTAGCCTTGTGCTACAAGATATTTAATTACCCACATTATAAATATTAATGGTATACGTATAGGCATATCCTTGCTACCTAACTGCTAAGCAATATTAAAACTTAACTTGATGTAATTGTAAACAATATAATCAAAAAGTATTATTAATTCTAGAAGTTAATTGATTGTATGCTGCAATTCCAGACACAATAGAATGTTGTTAAGTGCCCCCGGAGACGGTCATTTGAAATCATTAATAAATATTTCCATCATTTGCTTTTTATCTCGTAGTTGCGAATAACAATGGCTTCCATTGCCTCTGTTGATGATCATTTGATCCATCAATTACGTGAAAATTGACAATTGCGAATGACCATCTCCAGAGCACTTTAGGTACCTACAAGGTACCTAAAGTGACATATGTTCCAGGATACAAAAACTTTAATTAACACAAGATGGTGAAATTATTATAGCAATTCAACTCATTATATGAAAGAATATCTAATTCTTTGTATGCATGCGGCTCTTTGTACATAGACCAACACAAAAAATAATAGATATTTTATCAAGTCTAAAATTGCACCTTTCATGAGGTAATTTTGATGCAATCGATGTAGTTTAAAAATTTTATTGTATTCAAGATTTTAGGTTTATCCTGCAATGATATTGAAATTATAAATATACAGCTGTGCCCCACGGATTTGTCTGCATTAAAAACTATCATAAATTGTCATGATTTTATTTACACAAAGAGTAGCCTATGCTTACCCTACTACTGCTCTGAAGTATATCCATGTAAAATTTTAGAAATCAGAAATCAGAATATTTATTGACCATTATTATAACATATACATTATATTAGGCACGTTGTTTACATAATTATTAAAAATTTGCATTAATTATCATCTTATTGTGACTTATAATGTAAAAGATAACAAAATAAATAACATAACATACCAATATTAGTCATTTGTGCAGGCAAGTTTCATGTCTGATGTTGAAGAAATTAAGTAGTTAGTTTGTAAGATTGAATCGTCCATTTAGGTGTGATTAGGTAACAAACAGACAGAGTGACATAGTTACTGTAAACATTTTTATTATATTAGTCTGGATGGCTAATTGGCTATTTTATAGAAAATTACTATTAGTTCATGGAGCTATGACATGTTTATGCTTTACTGTTTAAAATCATGAATAGTAGTTGAATGTGTGTGTAATCAGTGTTTAAATTCATGAACATTGAGACTATTTGGAAGCTCTTATCACTTGTTTTGTTCTATATAAAAATTGTTTAAAAAAATGTAATTTGTAATCAATAATATTGCAAATTTAGTTAATCACATATTGATGAACAATTGTAAATTTTAAATTTAAATTATGTCATTTTTTTGTAGAACTCTACATTATTAAATACATTTTAAAAGATATCATTCTTGGATTGGACATTCCTAAATAAATCAACATTATTAACTACCTACATATTATGTATTATAATAAAGGTGGATTATTAACCATTAAGTTCCAGTGAATTTGTGGGAGTGTAGGGAAACAGCAAAGTAGTGAAAAACAAACATGTAGAGTGAAGTCCACATCTTTACTTAGCATATGACTTTAACTAGACTATGACTTGACTTGAAATGTGTGACTTTAACTCGAAATTACTAATTACGACTTGAAACTGCAAACACTAAAACAATTTTAATATGTACATTGACACTGGCTAAATACATCAATTGTGTTAAGACACTATGAAATTTAAAAAAAAAAAAATTGTTTAAAATGTATATCTTAGTGTTTGACCACTATCTCACCTATTGGTAAGTGGTAGATGAATTCGAAGATGGTAATTAATAAATAACAAATATGTTACCCATACATTACGACACCAAATAATTAAAGAATGCATAGTAACTGAAATATTATTGTCTCTTTATTTTTTTAACCAACTTCACAAAAAGGAGGTTCTCAATTTGTCAGAATCTTTAATTTTTTTAAATTTTTATTTTTATGTATCTTCACCGATTACTGGAAGATGCCTGAAGCGATTTGGAAAATTATTTTTTTGGGTAAAGGCTTCCCAGCTGCTCCCATTTAAATTTTTACGTAATCGGTCGAGCCGTTTTTAATATATCAATATTTGTATACCTCGATGAAATGCTACTAACTAGTGGCTACTTTGACTAGCGCAACATTTGCAGTCGGTTCTTTTAGTTTTTTAAATGATCTTAAATTATTAATATTAAGCTGTGTCTTGTTTTCGGACAAAGGTCCCTCTCCCACGAACTGTCCTAATGCCACTATAGACTAATAATATTTCTAATCTCAAGCTTATTATTATCCTGATTTTATCTAGATTATTTGATATTATATAGATCTCTAGTTTATTCCTCTTTCATCTATACCAATATATTAGATATATATATATATACTAATAGCAATAGCAGTTTAAATAAAAGACTAAAGACAATAAATATTATATAAAAAATAGTGACGCCTGAAGTAGGTTTAAAAACCTGTATCACAGATCACCAGGTCCTCACTCCACAGATACAACAAAAAGATAAAAGATGGAAACTATTACCAGATCTTCTACATCAATTACATAGAGTAAGGGCCAGTTTCACAGCTTCCTGATAGCCCTATCAGTAACTAATCTTACAGCTTTTGTATGGCGTGATCTGTCAGATCTGACACATTATCAGGAACTGATTAAACTGGCTCTAAGTGTAATAAATAAATAAGCCTAAAATGACATCAGAACTCAGTCACACCTCACATCTCTACAAAGAAAATTAAGACACTATTCTAAAAATAACTCTCCCCCACTCTGCAACTAATGAAGTTCCTAACTGCCTACTAAAAGCAAATTGAGTACCGTTGCCCCAGTTTGCCTGTATTAAATTACCTTAGATCAAGATAACTTATAAATAACATTGTTTTTTGTAAATTAAGTGCTTGATTACTCGGGTTCTTGTCTTAGAAGGAAAAACTGTTTCTCTCACAACAAAGAACCTTATTTTTTTTATACCAAACTGGGTAGCTCTTGGCCACTATTATATTAGTGTGACCTGTCTTTTTAATTTTTAAGGGCTGATTTAGCTGGTATGATGGTATATAAAAATAGGTACTAGCTGATACCCGTGACTTTGTTCAAGTACACCGAGAATTAAGTAGCCTATGTTCATCATAATATGCTACAAACTATCTCCTTGTTAAACTTCAGTAAGGTCGGATCTTCCGATTAGGCGAGATTAGGTAACAAACAGACTGAGTAACAGAGTTACAAATGTTTTTATAATATTAGTATGAGTAGGTAACATAAATCCAGCAGTTTTTGAGAATGCCACCTTTAGAATCTGTTGAATATTAGCAATAGTTGTGGTAAAACCAAGAATGTTTAAAATAAATGTACTAGAAACGTAAAAACCTACTACGAATTAATTATTAAATTTAATATATATATTTATATAATATTTATATATTATATATATAATATTCGTAACATACTTTACTCATTGTGTCCGCGTACATTTTTTTTTCAATTTCCTACCACGTGAGAAGTCTCCGCAGTAATAAAAGTCTTATAATGTCCCTAGAAACTGCGGAAAATCCTAATAATAAATCGGCAAAAACTGGTACAGCATAATGCATTCTTGGATCGAAATTAGATACAGACTAAATATTCTTCGTAAATTTTTATTTATTCTATTTTTGACCCACGAGTCTCGTTTGTATTGTCTGTAACAAGATATACCTACCCTACCTAAAGGTCATTTATTAGTTACGTACCTTAAAAGGAAAAAAGGAACCCTTGTAGGATCACTTTCTTGTCCGTCTGTCTGTCTGTTCTGCGTCTGTCCGTCTATCAAGACCCTTTATCTCCGGAACACGTAGAGATATCAAGTTGAAACTTATACTAAATACTTGGGTCTATAATACGTTAAGTCTACGGTATCTTTCGGCTGTGAAAAAATCAAACCTGTAAGTCAACGCGATCAAAAGATATGACCGTTAATGTCGCATATTTTGCGATTGCACAAGGAAATCAAAACCTATAAGATACGGTACACTTTCTGTTGACCTAGTATCATGAAATTTGGCAAGAAGCAAGGTATTGAAGCACTTATATAGGATAGGAATAATCTGAAAACCATAAATATTTAGTTTTAAGACAAGAAAAAACGAATTTACTTTATATATAATATTAAATTACAAACGTATTATTTGTGGTTGGTGCATTAACAGTGTCTAGGCATCGGCGTAGGGCTCGAACTGCTAAGTTAAGTTTATCGTTTAACCTAGTTTGAGAAAATAGTACGAAAGCCTCGGTGGGCGAGTCCAACTTGACTTGGACTTGGACTTGGGCGGTTTTATTTTTTTATTTACTCATCCCTCTATCTATAGGGCCTACTAAGAGGTCTCAAACATTATTAAGACACTGGCTATTCAGCACCCAGTTCCCTTCACACTACTTCAGTAAATATAATTTAAGATCGTTTAAGAAACAAAAATAACCGACTTCAAACGCCGCACTAGTCATTTTCAGTACTAAGTTTGAGGTGTTTATCTTCATAAATTTGGAGATACTGAAAAACATCTCACGATGAAATTTAACGCCACGATTTGAACGAACTAAGACGAAAAGTAAGAATAATATTTTATTCGATATCTCGCTTAGTAGGTATTTGAGATATTTGTATGTGTACGTCATGTGTAGTGGAAAGTCACGATAACAACTAAACACACAAAGTTAGCCCAAATTAGACTGTCTTACCATTTACCATGAGCACAGAATAATGAATAGTATAAGTACCATGAGGGAATTCCAGCCCCAAAGTCCGGCTCCATCGTCAGGTTAGCTCGATGGTACCATGCTATTCGTCGCCTATAACACAGTGTTTAAAGATTTAAAAAAACCGGTGCGTCCTGCCTGTGATGACATACGGAGCCGAGACATGGACACTCACAGTTCGACTTGTCCACCAATTATAGTCGCTCCTGTCGCTCAGCGAGCTATGAAGAGAGCTATGCCCGGTTTTTCTCTGCGAGATCGAATCCGGAACGAAGTAATTCGCCAGAGAACTAAAGTGATCAAAATAGCTCAAAGGGTTAGCAAACTGAAGTGGCAGTGGGCTGGTCATATCTGCCGCAGGACTGATAACCGTTGGGGTAGATTTGTCCTTGAGTGATGGAGACCGCGAATACGCAAAGCGGTGGATAGTGACTGGAAAAGAAGAGCCGAAGATCAGGCTCAGTGGCGTATTATCATGGGAGCGGCCTACGTCCAGCAGTGACGGACACCGGCTGATTATGATGACCACGATATAGCAATGTCACCTAACGTACAAGCAATCAATTGGATACCAGCAACTGGTTAAAAAATGGTTTGCAAATTTTGACGGACTTACTACGACTTTATACGAGCTTACTACGAGAATTGCAACATTTCAAGTTCGATGAAACCTTTATAATGTTGTATCGAATGTACATCAAAAACATATTTTATACTCTAATGAGCGCTCGCGCTCCGTTTCGAACCGTAGCGGAATGGTTGTATAGTTTAAAATTAATTGGCATAACGTGTGAACTCCATAAGTTAAAATAGCTGCGACCTGCCAACGTAGAGACTTAACCTAATTACTATATTCAAAATCTTCGCTACAGGCCAAAAAATAATTCATTGCTATATTCTAGTGGAAAACCTGGTGTTATTCTTATTCTTTACTCTTGCGTGTCCAAAACTTTTGCTTTCAATTAATTATAATAACAATATTAATCACGTGAAACAATCGTTTTGAAATCCCGTCGTAACCCTTTTTTGTGATATTTTAAATACAGCTTAAAAATTTACTGAAATATTAATTGACCGAGCGTAGCGAAGGTCTCTGTTTCAGCTTGGCCAAAATGCTTTCGTATGTCCGGATGTCTGTTCTCCTCTACAGGTCGCAATTCTCAACCGATTCTCGTGAAATTTTGAGAGTAGGTTCGATATTTACATGGAATTTTTCTGTCAATTCAGTTTTTGGAAATTATGAAACAAAATGACGGAGCAATGGCGATTGAAAACGAAAAAAAATTAAGTGACAGCCATTTTGAATAATGTTCAAAAATGTCTCTATAACTATTTTGTTACTCTTATTAAGATGCAACTTTTTTCATCCGATAAACTTCAAGGGGTATTTATGCATCAAAAAGACACCCCGTCTTTTTGTTGCAGAGCCATTGGTATATTTTATATAAAAAAATGTTTGTTTTTAGGTTTCCATTTATAACACACAATAGAAAAGCAATATTATTATGACCACACATCTTTCAACAACGTTGCGAATAATGGTTCATTGTTTGTTTATTATTTTAGATAATCGAACGCCACCCTGTACTAAGTCACTAAGGATGGATCGACATGCACATCACGATATTTTTTACTCACATTTAATTTAATTACTGGCCAAAAATACTATCGAAGTAGACGACAGAACTTACGTAGTCTATATAACTTAACACATAAATTAAACTATTTTTAGAATAATAATACAATACCGAAAGTTCCACAAAGCAAGGATCGATAGATTATATTTTCAGTAGCAGTTCCGAGGCGCTAAATAAGTTGGCATACCAAAATGTATTATTTCGCGAGTATTTGAGTTAGCTGGAATTATTTCGACGTGAAACAAGTAACCGGTAGAGACAAAATGCACTCCCCGCGTTCCACACAAAGGCTGACTGTGCCCGGGAATTTCCGGGAAAATACATAACAATGAAGTTTTAAAACTGTACTGAAACTGAAGTCGATATTTTGCTAGTTGAACTGAGTTTTGCGCGTGTTAAAAGTCACTAATGTCCTATTCTGTATTTTAATCAACATCATCGTAATCATTTGCTCGTAACACTTGAGTGTTTCACCTTCTAATAGTTTTGCTTTAGTTTTTACTTTATTGATCCATACGCCATACGTTTTGTGTAGTAGGAGTTAAATATAATTTGATTTTTGGAAGTTCAACTCCTACTACAGAGTTATTCCACAATACTACTCTTGCTATTTTTAACCGACTTCAAAAAAAGGAGGAAGTTTCTCAATTCGACCGTATATATATATATATATATATATATATTTTTTTTAAATGTTTTTTCGCGGATAACTTCTTCGTTTATGAACCGATTTTGATTATTCTTTTTTTGTTGGAAAGGAGATATCCCAAGTGTGGTACCATGGTAATTTAATCGAGGTCTGATAAGTATCTCCAGAGATATTGAGATAAACACCTCAAAATTGGTACTGAACATGAATAGCGCGGCATTGAAGTCGGTTTTTTTTAGTTTTTAAACGATATTATATAAAGATGCAGTTGGTGGTGATTCAGGATTGTACACTGCGCAAGTAAGTGCTAATATGTTTGTTACGTTGCAGCTATGCTTTCTGCCTCTTATTTCTTAGAAACACGCTGATGACGCTTCAGACATTCGTTGCGTTAGATAAGGTTAAATATCAAGATTATCACATTTGATTATGTCAATTCACGAAATATGAATACCGTTTACACGTGTTTTAAACAATTGTCCTTTCTAATAGACCACTTCTGTGGTTGAAATTTGCGAATCTCCTTACTGACAATGGGCTTGATCAGTTTTTTTGTGAACGTTGCCATCGCCGCCTACACAATACCGCGCACGATTAGATTATTGCGTCGATGACGATAAACATTCAAATGGACGCCGTATAACCCGTTAAATAGCAGCAAATGTTTAAAATGCGGAGAATTGTTCAGTATGTTTGTTTGGAGGCGTTATCAGTTGAAGTCTGCTTCCTGTGTGTGGCCTTCACAGAACTTGAGTCACACTCGTCACGTCAGATTTGCATCATCAATCACCGCGGCTCAAACTCATGGTAGATAAACAATGCTCGCTAGCTGGAAACAATGCACGATCGATGATAAACTCGCATGGGGGAAATAGGACAAATTCGATGGCATTAGTAACATTGACACGTAAACAAATCACATAAATACGGCGCATTTTTGCGCGAACAAAATCATTTCTAAATGACTATACATTACACATGTATATTGTAATTATATTGCTAGCTGTTCATGTCGCTTGCATTATATAAGTCAATATTCATATTTTGAACCGACTTTAAAAAAAGAAGGAGGTTTCTCAATTCGACCGTATATATATATATATATATATATATATATATATTTTATTTTATTTTTTTTATGTTTGTTCGCGGATAACTTCGTCGTTTATGAACCGATTTTGATTATTATTTTTTTGTTGGAAAGGAAGGAGATATCCTAAGTGTGGTACCATGGTAATTTTATCGAGGTCTGATAAGTATCTCCAGATATAGGGAGATAAACACCTCAAAATTGGTAATGAAAATGAATAGCGCGGCATTGAAGTCGGTTCTTTTTTAGTTTTTAAATGATCTTATCTAATAGTCACTCATATAAAGTATGAAAGTTCTTAAAATATGACTGGAGTGAAAATTGAAGTTACAAAGTTATAACACTTTCAGCGTGGTTCTACATTAACTTTTTCCCAGGGAAAAGTAATACTAGTTTTTTTTCAAGTGTTATACATTTTTTAGTTTTAGTATATACAAGTCGTAAAGTCAAGTCAAAGTGTCAGTTGAAGTTATAGTCAATAGTATAATATATAAATATATATAATATAGTTATAGCCAAAGTCAAGTTGAAGTTATAGTCCAGTCCGAGTCATATAACTTTTCTGAGAACGCAAAATGGTATAGTGCTGTTGTTTCCCTGCACTCGTTCACATTCACCGGCACTTCATGGTTAATAATCCACATTTCATCATCATCATTAGCCTGTGTTAGTCCACTGCTGGACGTAGGCCTCTCCTAATCCACATTTATTACACATTAACTCGCGGAAGAACACAAGTTGTAGGAAAAAGTACAAAGAGAGCTTACACACTTTTTGACGTGCCCGCCAAAGCTTCAATTATTTTACTACTTGTTCCACTCACAGTTCCTTATTTTCGTTGCCTGAAAAAGAAAACGGAATCTTAAAAAAGGCCGTTTTAACACATTCCCTCCCATGTTATCCCTATTTAAAATGTCCATTGTAATCGTCGATCCCTAATCTATCGTCTTTGTTTTTCCACCGTCCTCGGCTAAGTCGGGTTTTCGCTTATCGGCACGAACCATCCGCTCGATGTATTTCACGTCCGTCCACCAACTCCATTCCACCGTTCGTTACACCCTTATGCAAGTGTATTAAAGTTGTTGAATGAAATCCGATATAAAAAATTGCTTCCAACTTCTGTTCGAAAACCGTTTACTTTATAAGTGTATCTCCAAGCAGAGTCCCCTAACTTACTTAAAGAGGACTTTAGGAATTGTTTGATTGCCACGAAATTTGCGTTTCGACTCGAAGAATTTGCGAACAACGGATCCTTTTCCTTCACCTTCCGAAACATGAGTGAGAATGATTACGTAATACTTAACGTCGATTTCAGACCTTGCTCTTGTCGTGTGAGTCACGTTTTTACTATGTGGGAAGTAAACGAGATTATTGCTTGAGAATTATCCAATTTTGGTGAAGTCAAAGAGTAAAATTATAATCATATTTTCTATTTTATAAGTAGAATAAACGCATTTTCCTTGGCCAGTTCCAATTTCAACAGATGACGATATGATGAAAATTGGTAAAGAGTCTCGCTTCCGTCAGGCGTCAATGTTGAGACACTCCCATTTGGAATTTAAAAAGCGGTTACAAAGCTAGCTTTGTCGGCCGACTTGCTTATTGTAGCTACGTCACATGCACTTGCAACAGCTGACTCTCGTGGTGTGTCGTGTCTATTTTTAGCGTCACGCGATGTCGTATAAATGGAGGCTGTCTTGAATAGCGACTGCTTCAATAAACTGGAAGCCTGAGAAATTATGACTCCTTTTCAAGTCTGTAGAATTTTCTCTAGTTTTCATGATACTCATAGTTTCTAATCCACATAATGAAAACTTCACTTCATGTGTTTACATTCAATATTTATCCTAAATATCGAATTCATATTGTGCTCGCAAGTTTATGCTGAAACTAATTCTGCTAATTGAGAAAATACGCGCATGTAACATGATTTTCCATAATAATCCAATATCTGAATTTTATGCAATCAATGATACAAGTGGCCTTTTCATATTAGGTTTGGGTTTTTTAGTGCTCATTGTGTCGTTACATGCTATGCAATACAGAGCCCTCACTAAACTGTTGTCTGTAACTTTACCATATATCCTTCTTATTATAAATTTGTGGTTTCTGAGATTATATATTTATTAGAATATTTATAATTCTAGTTTTAATTTGTACAATAACAGCCGATGGACGAGTTAAATCTAATTAGGCAGCCAATACCCCATTGTAATTCTAACTGACACATTTTTCGCTTCCGGAAAATCGCAGATCCTGTGGGAAAAGCGCTTGACGCGCGGTCTATAAAATGTTATGGACAGAATACCCTGAAATTTGGGCGAAATTTTCGTTGTTGCTAGCTTGTCCCAAATTCCTTGCATAGCAAATCATCGGATACAATCACCGAGATAAAATCGTATGGGTGCAATCTACATTTTTTTAGTCCAGTACATTCTACCACAATTTACATTTTATCTCGTATTTTTTCCTTACTTCTTTCATCGTATCACGTAACCAACCCTGTTCTTACAACTAGATATATATTTTTGAACAGAATTTATAATTTCCGATATTTTACTCTTGTGGATCAAAGCAATCATGCAATCATGCAAGTGCAAACCAACATACTATAGACGAGTACAGAAGCTACTATCTAAGCTAAGCTACAAATAGCTGGTAAGTTGAGTTTCAGGCTTCGTGCAGTTACGCATCGGAATATTTGTGTTAATGTTACTGGCGACGTTCCAAGTTGAACCTCTACTCTGCGATCCGTTGAGGTCGCTGCGACTATAACTGTATGCCAAATTATCCTATTCCGGATTTATTGATAGAGTCTTACTCTCCGAAATGAAATTCTACTGTGTATTCTATTGTCTGAATTGGAATCGCATAAAGAGTTTCCTTTGAAAAATCAACAGTCTGTTTATTGAATTCCTTAAAAGTTTGCATACCTTTACTTAGACAGGTATGTAGTATGTACTCGAATCTCTCCAAGCTAGTGTTGATAATTGTATGGAAAATAAGTTAAGTCTATACATATTTTACAATTACGTTTATGAAAAGTACGTAGGCAAAATAATTGAAACATTCATCAGTATCATTAGATTTTTCCTTGTTATTTTCCCGGCCACATACATACAAATATTTGCATTAGGTGTTTATTGATAGAGTGAGTTGTGAGAGTGAGAGACAGTTAAATATACGTGAGAACGCCAAATTACTTTATTTTCTCGAGAATTGACTCTAGATCGGATTATGTGCCGCCGCAGCAAAAACAACTGCAGTGGAAATTAAATTTAGAGATATATCATAGCTTGTGCTGCCGTCAGCATACGTCACCCAAGATGGAAACGTTACCGGCGAAATATGTTCAAATGTCTGCTATGGATAGTGCTGGACCATCTGCTTGTTTCATTAACTACAGAACATAAATTAAGAACATACCTAGCACTACGCTTTGCTCGGCCACTGGTCTGGGACTGCACTTTATTTACCTACTTAGACAAAGCTATTATCCTAACTAGTCATACTTGCTAATTTTGCGACTCTAACACCGAAAGGAAACTCTTGGTCGCTTATTGTTAGTCTACGTCTATTTTATGTGTCGAGAGATAGCTTGCGAATACTTTTAAACTGCAGTTCTTTAAAACGTGTAAAGCTTCTTTTTAGGGTTCCGTAGCCGAATGGCAAAAAACGGAACCCTTATAGATTCGCCATGTCTGTCTGTCTGTCTGTCCGTCCGTATGTCACAGCCATTTTATTCCGAAACTATTAAGACTACAGAATTAAAATTTGGTAGGTAGATGTATTTTGGAAAACGCTTTCCGATTTTTATACAAAAATAAAAAATATAAGTTGCGAAGGGGGGGGGGGGGGGGGAATCCCATACATGGAACTGGAACAAAAAAAAATTGTTTTCTTCAAACCTATACGTGTGTCTGTCTATGGATAGATCTTTAAAAATGACATTGAAGTTTCTAAAATCATTTTTTCTCTAAAAGATAGGCGCGCCTAAAGTGGTAAAATGTGTGTGTGTCTCGCCCCCCCCCCCCTCTAACTTCTAAAGCAAGGGAGTGAAAAATTTAGAAAAAATATATTCTGTAGATCTCAATAAAAACTTTCAACGAAAATTGGTTTGAACGAGATACAGTTATGCATACAGTATTAGCAGATGTTGAGATATAGCGACCGCAAGTATAACTTTGTTTTTCATACAAACACTATGAAAAACAAAGTTATTTTTGTAGTTGCGAAAAATCATAATTATAGAATATTCTACTGTGTTACGGAACCCTACGAGTGCGAGTCCGACTTGCACTTGGCCAGTTTATTATTCTAATCTACAATCTAGGGCAGATTATATAAACCATCACTTACCAACAGGTGAGATAGTGGTAGCCTATATGATATCAAAAATAAATTTTAAAATAAAACAAAAAATGTTTACCTAGGTATGTCCGGTGTAGACTTCGAAACTATCGAACCGATGTGCTTCAAACCTGTTTCATTAAAAAGGCGAAGATGGTTTGTGGCAACTAAAACAATGCATTAGGCACATTTGAATTTCTTTTTTTAGCGTTGTCAAACACACCTTGTATTCGCTAGTTATCTATCAATGCTTGTGTTTCTGCCTCTTAAGCCATTGGGTACTCCGTGTACTTACATCTTCCATGAATTTCCTTTTACCTCACTGTGACGTCGCAGCGCCTTACCACGCAGCGCGGGGGCGCGATGTACAGCCACTCAATAAACGCCCTTCATAACGGAACGTTGTTTTGCTTCCAATAACCAACCTACCTATACTTATATCTATCAACTGCCGACGAGGATGGGATACGAACCCACGCGTGCAAAGCACATTGGATACCATAGGTAATGAAACGTGGCACTAGTTCAAGTACTAACAGTTCACACAGGCAACATCTGCCAACATGATAAACGTTGCAAAATCGGTTCACGCATCTTCGAGTAAAAAAAAACCCGACGAATTGAGAACCTCCTTTTTTGTAAAGTCGGATAAAAATAGTATATGTACTACCTATTACATTATTTTTTATTTTTATTATATTTTTATTATTAATAAGTAGGTGTTAAGTGGTATAATGTTATATTGTGGCAGAAGGCGGCGTCTTCTGTCCGTTATTGTTATGCGCTGACATTAATTTATTTTTATTTGGTCGTTATTGTGGTAATTTCTGAAGGCCCTAGGAATTATACGGTCACATTGGTGTCGGTGTTAGAAAAAGTTGTCTACTATCCCCATTTTATTACCTGTTTTCAGAAAATAAAGCACATGATTTATAATTAAGATAGTTTAAAAACTAAAACAACCGACTTCAATGCCCCGCGACTCAATTTCAGTAGCAAGTTTGAGACGTTTATCGTCATATCTCAGGAGATACTTATCAGATCTCAATAAAATTACAATGGGACCACCTCGGATACAGGGTACGTATCCGAGGTGGTCCCATAACTGATAACAAAAATAATCATTCGAATCGGTTCAGAATTGACGGAGTAATCGCGTAACAAACACAATAAAAAAAAACACAGACGAATTAAGAACCTCCTTTTTTTTTGAAGTCGGTTGAAAATTAAAGACTATTCAATTGTGTTCTTAAAAAAGTTCCTTTAGCATTATTTCCTTCATCATCATCATCATCATCAACAGTCCAGGTTAGTCCATCCCGAACATCGTCCGCTCCAACTGCACGCCACTGAGCACGATCCTTTATTTCCTTAGTACAAAATTATTTTTAAAGCTTAAGCTTATTAATTATAAAAAAAGATGTAATACTTACCGTCTCGTTCATTATACATTAATCTGTAGAAAGCGAATCTTGCTCAGGTATAATGTGTACGTACATAATCAAAGAATATGTATTGTCTTTATTTTGCGAGAGACTATGACGCTTATCTCGAATGTAGAGTTGTCGTTTTGTATGATATGGAGCCATGAGAGGATATCTTATGTCATAGATCTCTACATTCCGTTTTACGAGTTTATCTATCTCGTTACTAATGCGAAAGTCACTTCTAGATATGAATCTATGGATGTTTACAGTTTTCCATTATCAGGTACTAGTTCCTAGCCATATAAAACGGTCTACAATATTACACGACCTCATTGGCGTCACGCCATCTCCTTGGCCCATTATCCATTTATTTTCCAGGCTTCTCCAGTCGCTCATGGGCATGGTTTTATCATATAATTTCTTGTTCATTATTATCTGCATTATTCTGAAGTAAGCTTTGGTTAATATTTGTGACTCATTAAATAGCAAACCGAGATAGATGTCATATTGTGATTATGAGTGTGGTGTTTTTCGTAATAATAATAATACGCTGCTAACTGTTTTTATAATCCTCAAAGGTTGTGTCAGACAAATATGTAGGAGATGAGTCAACGTCCAGACTTGGCAACAATTCCCCTTACGATTTCCTTGTGACTCAAATAATATTGACACGGTAAGTAAGGCAACATTACTGGTTTTGTTTACCTATATTTTTGTAATCGTGTATTATCCTACTATAATTAATGTCACATAGACTAAATGTAACTGAAATGGAGCCATAAAGAAAATTTTATAATACTAGTATTTGTGTAGAATTTGTTGATAAGATAGCGTTTTGATGACTATAAAAAATGTCCAAGAAAATCTGGACTATATTGAAACTCTAAATTAGCTACACCAAATATCGTGCCGAAATTTGGTAAACCGATTTCGACGTGACTTTCTTTAAGTTCTTCTTAAGTTCCTGATGATTTTTTTTATTTGACTGATGATTTTAAGATGCTTGATAAAGTTCCATCTAAACAAAAACTGATGTACAATCAAAGGGAGTATACGAATTGAATTGTTTTACTTGATTTTACTTTTTGATGAAATGAAACGCAAATATGTTTCTCGGTCTGTTGGAGTGCGAAACGCTGCCTTGGAAACAAATCAAACTAGTTACTTACACTGAAGTGGTTTTCAGGGAAACTGCGGTTGAACTTTGTCTATCCATTGTTGCAGCCGTTGCGCAGTTTCACGCTTTAATACAATGTAATAATCATTCGAAATGTTTACTTTATTTTAATTGTAGAGCTTGGAAAAAGTTATAAAGCTTTCGTTTAATATTTTTATACGTTAGTTGGAATTTTTATTTAAACTACATCCCTTCTCTTGTCATATGTCATATAGACATCGTATTTTTATCGTCTACTATGTAATCTGTGTGTTCGTCTCTTGTTCTCTCTATGCTGCTACCTTTAGCCTTTGTTTTGTCACTAATTGTGCGACCCCGACTAGTTACTACTAGAAATTATTTGTCACACCCAAAGTTCAATAAGATTGTTATAGTTCGCCGTTCTCAATAAGCTTTATGACAGTCACCTCCGTGTAATTTAGTGTAAACAAGGTTCCTCCCTCACCTCGGGGATCTAGGAGGCAGGAGGCAGATTCGTGACGTCGTAACATGGGTCGAATGCGAAAACGAGGCACGCCCGCTACATTGTTATCGCTTAAATTATTTCCAACGCTCCGTGGCATTGTAAGTAATATCACTAATATCCCACGGTAAACGGTTAGGCTCGAATTTGTTAAATGATCCCCAAGTGTGATCGGAATGACTCACCCAGACCATTAAAAAGTACACGCCGCATTATAATGAAGTTTATCTGCAGGGCCTGAAGCGTTTTGAGAACCTGTTGCTAGACCACCACTAAAGTAACAGATTCGGAGCGAATCATCACCATTATCAGCCAATTTCCGTTCACTGCTAAACATAAGCTTCTCCCATGGCACGCCACTGAGCTCGATCTTCAGCTATTCGTTTCCAACCGCTGCCAGCCAGCTTGCGTATATCATCATCATCGCTCCACCTAGCTTTCACTTAGTACGATTAGAATAGAGGTTTTGTTTCCCGAATTGTTTTATATTACACCTCGAACTTTACTACTGCTATAAAATCTTCGATCGGGGTTCCAATTGTCGCGCATCAATAGCTTCTCATTGATAGTGATTCTGTTCTGGCATCATAAAGGCGACGCGTTATTAGGGTCGAGTGAGTTTTCAGGATTCGGAAGACGCGTATGGGACGTAGCGTGAGGGAGTCGAGGGCCCTTCCCGGCTCATTTGTCGCAGGTGATATACCGGCCCGGATTCTGTTTCGGATAGGATACGCAATATCCTGACATATCTCGTTATTTATTCAACCCCCGGAAAGTTTCGCTTTATTATGTCTGTGGTTTCGTATCGCGGAGCGAACCTTCCCATTGCTGTGCCGCTTGAACCTTGAGCTTACATTGTTTGATAAGATTACAATATTCATCTCAGAAGATCGATTCGCTGCCTCGGAGATGGGTTTCTTAGATAGAAATAGTTTTTTATGTAGATGAGAATGTATGTTTAAATCGTCGCAGGTACATATAAAACAAGGCGTAACGTCACATAGGACATACAAGAGAGCGACACATGTTTGCTTTTAATTACGACAGCCGAATAATATTGCGGAATGACTTACAGTTTGCAATTATACATGCGCGCCAGTAACCGAGTGAGCCGGCGGGCTGGAGGCGGGCGGTCTCGGAAGTGTCAAGACGGGGAGGAGTGGAGCGGCGCGCGTGTCGGGTGGTTCGGTTACGTAACGTCCGCGTCTGCCGCAACGCAACTCTAGCCAGCCCCGCTCTATCACTACATTAGATGAACGCCTATTGTCGACGCTCATGCGCCTGCTTGCTTTTCAGCTCAGCTATTTTATTGGTCATCCCACTGTTGATCACTCCGATGTAGTTTTTTATTAGGACGCCCGGAGCCTGAACAACAAGTGACAATGCCACACATGCGACGTGTGTTCGAGTACAGCGCGATCCATTAGCCCGGAATAGTTTTTTCATCGGCCGGGTCCATGTGTGTGTGCTTATGAAATATTCAAAAGCTCGTGGTACACGTGCGGACGTTCCCTGTTATTAAAACAATATACCTTCATAACAAAAATCAGGAAATTGTAAAAATATACGTTCCCCACATTGTGTTTCGTATGAAGTAAAACATTGTTTGCGAGTTAGGTACATACTTAAGTCGTACGAGGCGGGTGAAGGGACTAATCCTTGCGGAATGGGGTTTGGTTGTTTTGGGGGTCGTAAATAAGGCTGCGACGCCAGCCGCTCGGTGGCCTAACTTCGGCCCTCGTGCTTTACGACTGGTCTGTAAACTAGCTGCGTACGTGTAAACGCCGCTCTCGATTTGCTCTTCATGAAATAGGTCAGCCAGCACTCAACATTGAGATTGTTGCATGTCGAATGTGGAACAACCATTTACAAATTCAACATTGATTTCCCTGGACACTAAAACTCATTTACTAATGGACGTGCTTTACAGAAAGCTACGCACAAAAGTGTACTTAGGACTTACTAAGTGAAATCTTGATGAGATATCTCTTGCGTAGAGGTAGTTAGCCTAAGTACCCTTAGTACAGCTGCTGCGCTGAGAGCATTTAAACTACTGTTATTGTTTTTATTTATTGTTGGTCTACTGTTATGATCTGTTTCATGTTAACATAAGTACTTAATCATACCCGGAGCAAAAGCCCCTTTACAGGTAAGCCATCGTTATCCCACTTATTCCAAATTTTGTAATCGACACTCGTCGAACATCGGGCTTTATAAATAATTCAAACTCGTTTAATATTAACAAGGCCTATAGAGATTCCGTTAATTGATACCTCTTTTGTTAAAATAACATTTGGGGAAATTTCATTTCTATATCAATGGAATCGATCGGAGCCACCTACGTAGTAGATTTAACCAATTGGACACTTCATTCTTGTTTTATTGAATAGCATTTGTATGGTTACAAAACGTCATTAACTTATCACTCAGGAAATAATGGATTCCGTAATGGTACAAGTTGTCGAATTAATCTATAGCGTCGTTAATATCGGCAAGGTGTGAATTATTGCCTCATTTGAAAGTCTTTTCCTCATCTTTCCATTTCTCATTTTGATCTTATTGAATTGTTTTTAGAGTAGCCAGTGAAGTAGACGTTTCTCGAAATTCCAGCTGGTGTTTTAGTATCTCGTCTTATATTTATATTTATTTATTTATTGACTAAAACACAATGTAATACTTATAATCCATTGACATGTAATATAACAAATAATCCATCGACTATATTTTTAAAACCCTGTGACGCATATGAAGTTAGAAAGGTGATATTATCATTGAATACTACCAACGCGGTAGGTTATGATGAGATATCAACGAAAATATTAAAGACTTGTGTAAACGAAATAGCACCAGTTCTAGCGTTTTTAACAAATCTATCCTTTACACAAGGAATTTTTCCAAAAGAGCTCAAGCGCTCCATTGTAAAGCCATTATATAAGAAAGGTGACAAGTCAGATATTAATAATTACCGCCCCATAACATTAGTACCTATTTTTTCAAAAGTTCTGGAAAAACTAATGCATTCCAGACTTAATAATTTTTTAACGGAATTTAATTTACTCAAGGTAGAGCAGAATTGATTTCAAAGAAATAAATCCACAACATTAGCCGCATATCAACTCGTAAATCAGATAACATTTGGTCTGGATATAAATATGCTTACTTCCGTAGTATTCTTCGACCTTAGCAAAGCGTTTGATTTGGTAAATCATACTATGTTATTAACTAAATTAGAGTGTTATGGTATTCGTGGGACAGCATTAAATTGGATGAAGTCATATCTAGTTCAAAGAGATCAATGTGTTGAAATTGCCGGAATGGACTCTAAAAAACACTTACAAGCGTATAGGTCATCATTCAGAGAGAACAACCGGGGAGTGCCTCAGGGTAGTGTTCTAGGGCCTTTGTTGTTTTTATTGTTTATTAACGATCTCCCAGCAGTCACAAAATCAAACTGCGTACTCTTTGCGGACGACATATCACTAATAGTTATGAGTAGCGATAGAAACATGCACATAAATAAACTACAGGAGGCAGTTTCTGAGATAATTGCGTGGATTAATGAAAATCACCTTTCAGTCAATATTAATAAAACAAAAGTCCTGCATTTTTACTTAAAGAATAGACAGGAATATCCGCCAGTCATCTGCGACGGTCATATGTTAAGCGTAGAAAAAGAAATAAATTTCTTGGGTATCGACATTGATAATCAATGCTCGTGGAAAGCTCACGTTAGTAAAATTTGTAAAAAGGTGAATCGTTTCATTTACCCTTTAAAAAATTTAACAAGAATATCTACACAAAATACTGCGATGATGGCATATCACGGCTACGTAGCATCAGCCCTAAGATATGGCTTAATAATCTGGGGAAACAGTGTTTGGGTAAATAAAGCATTTATAGCTCAAAAAAAATGTGTGCGTGCCCTATGTGGTGTGGGGCCTCTGCACTCATGTCGCGAACTATTCCCTAAGATTGGTATACTCACCCTACCTAGTATGTACGTTTACGAGCTTAGTATTTTTGTAGTATCCACAGTTATTCACAAAATTTAGAGAGGTTTCTAATTTCAACAGTCGTTTTCCTGATAAACTTGTGTACCCAAAAGTAAGGAAACACTTAACATCAATTGGCACTTATTCCATGGCGATCAAAGTTTTTAATAAGTTGCCACATAGTTTTAAATCTCTACCATTACCAGTATTAAAAAAAAAGATATTTGAGTGGTTATGTAAAAAAGTATTTTATACGGTGAATGAATTTTTAGATATAAATAAAAAATGGTGACATGTTTGAATATTTGTAAGTAAATAATAATAATATAAATTGAAAATAGTAATAATTAAAAAGACTTGACGAATTTATGAAATATTGACCGAATTGTTATAATGGAATTTTTATGTACCATTGGATAAATATTATAGTATTTTTGATTTTATAATTTCCTTTTTAAAGATTTGCACGCCACCAATGGCAAAATACGGATAAGGACTTATATTGTATTTTTCGATGTTGTTATAAACCTGTATTTTATGCAAATAAATATCTGAATCTGAATCTTACTGTCGTTATTTAACCCCCAACGCAAAAAGAAGGGGTGTTATAAGTTTGACGTGTGTCTGTCTGTGACATCATAGCGCCGAAACGGTTAAACCAATTTTGATTTAGTCTTTTTTTGTTTGATAAGTGTCTTAATTTATGTGACTTTTCTTAGTTTCTTACCGACTTAACAAAAAGAGAAGGTTTCTCAATTCGACCGTATATTTATTAGTTTTTTGTATGTTTGTTCGCGGATAACTTTATTTGAAGTTAAAATTGAAAACGACATTTTATACTAAACTTATCCGTTTCATCATGATGATCATTGAAGTACTGTAGTTGAAAATTATTCCATTTATTATTCTACTTACAACGCAACTCTTTGTACTTACTTACACATAATTCTATTTATATTGCTTTAAATAACTGCTGCTGATTATTCGTTTTTATTGTGATGTACAGAATTCCTGTGTGTAAATTAATTTCCTGAAAGTTCTTGTTTATTCTGGATGTGTCTAGGGAAAAAAACTTGTCTCCTCGTTTGCTATTTATTTCGTGAAACTGTCGTACTAGGTCGTAACTTAAAAACGTAAAAAATTAGATTGCCGACCCCGAAGGGTTGCGTTACGAGATCAATACATTTTCTTTTAGTACCATGACCTACTACATTGAGCCGATTTGTCTTACATGTCACAGCACAGCCTTATACAGCTGCAATGTTTAACCATAATTTAAGGCCGTTTACAAAATGAATGAAGTGTCCATGTCTCTGGAGATACTTATCAGATCTCGGTGAAATTACAATGGACTACTAATTTAAAAAAAATGAATCGGTTCGCAATTGACGGAGTAATCGCATAACATACTTACAAAAAAAACATGCAAACAAATTGAGAACCTCCTCCTTTTTGCAAGTCTGTTGAAACAATAGAGATCAACGCAATATGATATGTATTGAAGGTATATTAATAGATATGATATGAGTTCTAGAACGTAGGTATGTTGTCATGTCATCACAAGATGGGATAACTTGTTTAATAAATTTAACATAAAACCGAAACATAAATGTAACATCACTAGTCCTTCAGAAAACAGTATCTAAATCGAAGTAAATAAATAAAACTAGCATTTCTTTGAAAAAAATGTGAAAATTCTCAAATTAGGTTTCGTGTTTTACCAAATTCGAGATAAAACTTGGCAAAACACCTCGATTTATCAATAGAACTTTTAGGATTGGGTATTTCTTAGAAGTTGTTAGAGTTTTCCAAAGAAAACTCTCGAATTTCGATTCTTTTCGATCAGACTGAGAATGAAATCGGTTATATATATTTTCCTTAGGTGGTAGGAGCACATTATATATATAGATGTTCAGTTTGACTTGCGGCAGCACATAGCCCTTGAGAGTCAGAGCATTCTGGTTTAGCGTGTTCACCATCCTCGACCACATCATCGCTTACCACTAGGCGAGATGTAGTCAAAACGCTAGGTTTTACGATACAAAAAAAATATGGTTATTACAGAAAAATGACTCAAAACAGCGTCCCTGTAAAATGCTGAGACTCTAACGTAAAAGGTAGCGGGCGAGCTTTTAGGCAAATCAGACGACGACTTTACCTATCTCACTTTACCCTGGCTTGTTTGGCCAGGGAGACGACTCCTCTGGGGCGATAAATTTATCGCCTTTTTCAATAGAATGATAGAAAGATAATGCATTTCCTGCATTTAAAATGTAACTTTCCCACACAAAACTAGAAATGTTCTTCCAAGAAAAATAAAACGCAAAATAAACTGCTTTGAACAAATTGATTATTAAATGTATCGTGAGGATTACACATAATATTATTATTAAGAACGGTTGTACACTCACGGGTTTTTTTATCGGAATTGCTCCGACCAGTTTCAGACACGTTTGGTGTCCTTCTTCTGGGAGCCACGTCTACCGCAAGCTCCTCGCGCAACGAGCTTGTACACTGCACTTGTAGTGTCAGCTTCACAAGTCCACAACAAGGTATTTTTATTATTATACGTGTTGTCAGTTAAAGCCGGCTTCCAAGACGGCGATACAGTCGGGATGGAGGATGGACTGTATCGCCGTCTTGGAAGCCGGCTTTAACTGACAACACTTATAATAATAAAAATACCTTGTTGTGGACTTGTGAAGCTGACACTACAAGTGCAGTGTGTCTGACCAACCAAACAGACAATAGTGATAGTGACCACTCATCGGATGTCGACGTTGAGCTTCCGCTTTTGTCCGAGAGGAGACAAACATCGCCAACACCGCCGGCCGCCGTTCCCGCGCCTGCCCCACGATCAGCAAGGCAGTTACGTGCCGAAGCTCGTTGCGCGAGGAGCTTGCGGTCTACCGCGTGTCCTTCTTCTGGGAGCCACGTCTACGTGGCTCCCAGAAGAAGGACACCAAACGTGTCTGAAACTGGTCGGAGCAATTCCGATTAAAAAAACCCGTGAGTGTACAACCGTTCTTAATAATAATATTTTGAACAAATTGCTTATATAAATAACATAAATATTATAATATAAAGATATTTAGTATAAATAATGGAGCATAGCAAAGCAATACTACTTGATTTGAAAAACACAAATAGTACACGAAAGCTAAAGTGAAAATGATACAACATTCTGTTTATTCTGCTTCAGAACATAAAGTTTTGCTACAAAATGTTTGAAATAAACCTGCTAGCGTACCCTGTACTTAGTTGTATTTTTTACATCATATAGGCTAGCGTTTGACCACTATATTATCTGTTCTGTGCCACTATTTCACATGTTGGTAAGTGATGATGCGGTCGAAGATGGTAGCACGCTGGGCTAGAATGGGAATTGGCTCTCAAAGACAGCTGTCGGAACAAGAACACATTGTATGTTTGGTGACATATCTTCCAATTTAGGGTGGTTGCTGGCCAGGCGGACTATAGACAGTGTCCTACCACAATCAGGCCTGTCGCTCTCCGCGCTGTTGCTATGAAACTACAAGTACCTCCGCGCACCCGCTCGGTTTCAATTTCAGTCAGTAAAGTGTCACGCGCGCTTTCAATCGGCCGCACGCCTTACTTGTACCTGCCTCAATATTATATTTCTTGCTTAAAATATTAACATATAGTAACTGTTAAGAGTAACTATGTAAAAAGCAAAGAATGTTACACATAAAATAGTAGGTAGGTATAAATCAGCTGAGTTTCATGTATCAAGGGAATTCACGTTATGATCTTAAAGCCGGCGCCAGACACAAACAAATGTTTTACAAAGACTTTGTCACATACTTTGTCACATATTTGAGCACTTATTTGCGGTACCTGCCACACATACTTTGCAAACAACACTTTTTGCAGTTTCGAACTTTGAACGCTTTGATGTGCGCTCGAAAAACCGACACCAAATGGCAAAGTCCCAAACTTTGTTCAAACTTTGAGCAAACTTTGAACAAATACTCAAATACCCGTGCTTCCATGTGCTCAAATGTGTGTTCAAATAAGTGCACAAATGTTTGAGCTATGTCTGGCGCCGGCTTTAGGGAATTTCTATCGACATTACATCTTGCAAAATATGAATTGTATCCTACTTGAAATTGGTAGGTTATTTTATTATATACTGTAGGTAGGTTACGTAGATCCTATAGGTACCTACCTAAAAAAGATAAATCTGACTGACTGATTGACTGACATATCACTGCACAGCTGAAACCAACAAAGTTATACCTGCCTACCTACTTATTTGAATTAACTTAGCTTTTTCTTTGACTAACTAACCTTACAATACGATTTTGTCGAGACAAACGAGTTGTATAGTCCGAGAGCTGATGCAAGATTTGTACTCAGATAAATAAGTACGGTTACCAATGTCTTGAGGATTTATTTTATTATTTTTTAACAGTATATAGATTAGTTCTAAGATAAATAAATAGGGTAGGTACCTACTAACGTTTACTTCAATTTTCCTTTTTTTCTTTCTTAATGATTTTGTCGTGTCATACGCAAGTCAGATTTTTATAATCCGAGAGTTGATGTAATTAAAGTACTTATAGATCTCAGATCACTGAGATCTGATAAGTATCTCCAGAGATATAACGATAAACGTCTCACTCTCAAACTTGCTACTGAAATTGACTCGCGGGGTATGGAAGTAGGTGTTTTAGTTTTTAACCGACTTCAAAGAAAGGAGGAGGTTTCTCAATTCGACCGTATATATATATTTTTTTGTTTTGTTTGTTCGCGGATAACTTCGTCGTTCATGAACCGATTTTGATTATTCTTTTTTCGTTCGAAAGGAGATATCCCAAGTGTTGTACCGTGGTAATTTTACCGAGGTCTGATAAGTATCTCCAGAGATATTGAGATAAACATCTCAAAATTGGTACTGAAAATGAATAGCGCGGCATTGAAGTCGGTTCTTTTTTAGTTTTTAAACGATATTATTAATCTACTTCACAAAAACGGAGAAGGTTATCAATTCAACGGTTTTTTAAATATTTGTGACCTCAAAACCCTGTCAGATCTTAACCGATTTGAAATTGAAAATTATTTTTTAGGGTTCCGTAGTCCTGATAAGGAACCCTTATATTTTCGTCATGTCCGTCTGTCTGTCTGTCTGTCCAAGGTTTTGCTAAGAGACCGTTTGTACAAGAAAGCTGAAATTGAGTAGGTATGTGTATATCAATAACGCCGACAAAATGGTAAAATAAAATATTGGAAAAAAATTTTTTTAGTGTAGCTCCCCTACTTAGCTTTTTTCGTCGTCTAACCGATCGTGTGGGGTATCGTTGAATAGGTCTTTTAAAATAACTTAGGGGTTGCTAATACTATTTTTTAGATTTAATGCTCCATTTAAGAAGTTATACACTTTAAAGTACACATTTTTGTTCCAGTAGGACGTCTCCCCACCTCACCTCTAAAAGCTATACTGCGGGCTTGAGAAATCTGAAAAAATTCATGATGATAGTGCATTTCATAATTTTTAAAGGAAAATTATAGCGGTTAAGATAACTGTATTAATTTAGCAGTAATTGTCGTTGAACTTGGGAGTTGGATAATTTTGTACCAAATACAAAATCCTTAGAATAAATCCTTAAAAGTGACTAAGATTCATTATTAAGATACTATTACAAAATAAAGTTTTCCTACAATGAATAAAATACATAATAATTTTTGGTCGAAAAAGTGAGTCAGCTCCTAGACTATTGTAATGTTACAAGTCAAACAACCTACGATTTTAGGCAAGTACTATTTTTTCGCGTTATTTAACTTACGCAATCTAAAACTATACTCAATTTTAATTGAACGTCACGTATTTTAGTATAACTGTAGTACTTTTATCCTACCTCAACATTAAACATTAATGTAGCACTTATTATCAGTAATGTACTCATTACATTGTTATACCTTAGAGTATTCTTCTACCAATTAAAGGCTTCAATAAGTTTTCTCATGACATTCAACCCTATAGGAGAGGCCGCGAGTTGACCGAGTTATTCAGACTCTCGCTGTGCGGACTTACGGTGCATTTTACTGTGCGCAACACGCGGTTCATAGTTACTATTAGTTGATACTGTGACGCAAATTTAAGGTCGCACCCGAGGCGTGAAGCGCATTTTGAACGTTACCAGCGTTGTAACTAGGTTTAATCTCGCATTTTGGCTCTCAGGGAGTGCAATTTCTGTACTTGTACTATTAATTATTCTGTGCCACAATGCAAACATGTACATTTAAAGTCCGTGTGGCCTTGTACACTGAAAATGTTTACTTGTGCTTCTACTTTTTTAAATAATAAAGTTAAAGTACTAACAAAGTAAACATTAAAACTAAGGTTTATATTCTTCAGATTGAAGATAGTATCCTCAGCTTAAGTAAAAACAACCTTTGATAAAATAATTAGTCTGTACGAAGAATAATTTATAATCGTACAAAATGAAAAAAATTACTTCATGCCGCGAGAGTCAAAGTAATGGCTAGTTATAATCAAGTCATCTAAATGTACAAATTTGCTTATACTGTTCATTCCCATATCTCCGGATATAATTGTCATAGCTCAATGGGAGGCATAATCTCGCAAACAAAAAAAAACATTTAAAATCAGTTAAGTATTGACGGAATTCTGAGGTAACAAAAAAAAACAGTCGAATTGAGAACCTCCTCCTATTTTGTGAAGTCGGTTAAAAATACAAACAATATCATTGGCCCTCACAATACCGACGAGTTCGTATTATAGGAGTGTCGGAGTGTACTTGACCGATTCTCAAAGCTTTGAGGTACGCCTCATTTATAAAATTAATGCGTATCGTCGCTATGCTGAAGAAGACACAAATTGGGTAGGTCAAGAGTTTTAATAACTTTTATTATAATTAAACTGTTACGTAGTAAAATCCAAAAAATATAAATAAAACTAAAAAGATAACCGCTGCAGGACGCCACGTTCGTTCGTCGCTCAAAGTTCGCTATGCTTCCGCAATCCAGTAATTATGTGCTGAGATTTAGGGATGGATGCCGGCTTCGAATTGACCCAGATCTTTGTAATCCTTATAACAACTGCGTCAGAAATATAGTCAGAATAGACTGTTTCAAAGTGGACGTGATTTCAAGAAGGATAAGACCAGGTTAACATTTTTTGTGGTTTGGTCTTCAATTGCGAATCCAGTTGCACAGGCATTGTAGATATGATAAAAATATTTTTACTCGTCACTTTCTAACCTAAATTAAACCTAAAAAAATAAATATCATTAGTTACAATAATTGTATAAGTGCATTGACTACATCATTTTATGGCGTGCTCACGTGTTTTGAATTAAGCAACGATTATGTTTTACTATGTTTCCTTTGCTCCTAGTTACAACAACTAACAACTATTGTTTTATGTTTGCTCTAATTTCGCTAGTTTTTTGTTATGGTCATTACTACGCCTGTTGGCAAAAAATTGTCTTTATCTCAACACCGCCCAGTGAATCAGACGTGAAGGAAAACATTTTGTCTTTCGTCTTATCAATTTTGCCCCTTAATATCTTTCCGTCCTCACGTTCCTCGATGTTAAAGACTTATTTATGGTAGAAACTCTCGTTGTCGAAGTTTGTGGCCTTGTTTTGTTGCAATAATGTGAAGGTCGAGATGTTGTAATTCGGTCGGTAGGCGGTTCCGCTTTTCCGTGCAACCAACAACAGTGAAATTACGTCACGCTCATTGTTTGTGGTTTTGTTTTGCCGAATTTGTAGACAAGCTCGAGTTATTCCCTTTTATAAGCCAGACACGCACTCGATTTCTATATTCGTGAATATTTCAAAAGAATAAATGCTTTGCACGTATGACAATCTTTCTTTTCCTCGAGCTATCCAATAACGGCATTAGTCAATTCTCTCAGCTAACTTATAGAAATTTACCTTGAGCTGAATTTAGAATTCCTCCCCGGTTGGTTGTATTTGTGTAATACGTTTCCCCCGTGCTCCCCTGGGTGAGAGGAAAGAAAGGATTTGTGAGAAGGTGAAGGCCGCCGCATTGTTCGTTGCGTAACTGCTAATAAATCTTCTCATTCAAATTTCATTATCGTGTGACGGTACCCGCCCTACTGAAGGCCGCTGAAAGTAAACCAGTCTACCGATTTGGGTACGATAAACTATACAATTAGATCAATATGTAAATGAAATATTTAGTTTGTTAGCGTTGTAAAGTGTAAGTAAACCAATCATCCGTCTCAACTTTGTAAGTATGTAAGTTTTTAGGCACAAATAACCGCGTCGCTCGTTCAATTTATTTGATACTCACGTACAAGGTTCACGGGGTGTACCCGGATTTTGTTCCGCCCCGGATGCCCTTGTGGCTTTTCGCTGTTAATTAAGCCCTGCTAAATTATAAACGTGAACAAACACAATTAACTCATTAAGCTTTAAAATATTTTATCCAAATGCTGAATGGGACTATATTTGTGGTCCGTGGAATCATGCTTTAGATGATTTCCAAGCAATAAAACTGAATGCCTTGATTCGAATACGATTTGTTTGCAGTTAAACTTGCTCGCTTGTGCTGCTGATATTCGCAACGATAAAATTCAAAGTGCCGGCTACGGTGACGTCAAACTTTTTTGCTGAAAAGTGATATACTCTGACACCATCCTAGGGCCATTGGGAAGCCAATACGGCTGACGTTATCAGATCTGGTTCGATTGAAAAACGTGCCGCGACTCTCAACTCGCTGCGGTAACACGAAAATAGTATAGGTACTCCGTTTTGCAGGCTTAATTGACCATACACCTATTTCAACGTACGTATGACTTACAGAATTTAGTTAGTGCTTTCATTTTACTTTTATTTTTTACTTTGATGAATGGTAACAGGAACTGCACGAAGCTTGCCTGATGGTAAGCGTGACGTCTACCTTTTACAGATACAGTGCAGCATGCAAAATTTTGTATAGACAGAAATTTTCACCTAACTGCACTGCGCCTGTTTCTTTGAGACATAAAGATGTTAAGTCTCACACGCCCTGTAATATGACTGGACACTTTGCATTCCAACCGAAAAACATTCCTATGTCACAGCCGAATAACTGGCAATGTAGTGGTACCGCTCCAAGAGGACTAGCAGAATCCTTAATAAAAAAAACATTTGGCGGATTCCACTCTAGAGCTTTTGTCGTTCCGTTGCGCGTTGGCATTCCGCTACCAATTAGCGCAGTATACGCACTTATTTTTTACACATGATATTCCAATATAATGGAAATCATTGAAATTACAATCTAGTCTTAAGACTAATAAGTAATTTAAATTTGGCCTAAACTGCTAACTATTGTTAAACTAAGGTGTCCAATGGCACTTTTCTTATTGTCTCTATTAAGGCGAAGACACTATTTTTTTGCGTTCTTTGTAAGCACTGTTCACTATTTTACTGTCACTTCACTACACTAACTCAAAAGGTTTGGTCTTTTGTAGTCTTCTCACTATGTCCGTGTTGTCGAGGAGCTGGATAGCCTCGACGTTCACATGGTGATAAGTCTACGGTCGTGAGCTTCGGCATATTTTGTAATAACACTAATTACGTCATCCACTTTAAGATCCCGATGGAGTGGAGGTCATAGTTTCTGATGTACCATGGTGCATTTACGATGCTCCTTAGAACTTTATTTTGGAATCGCTGGATACTCTGGATGTTACTTTGACTGGTACAGCCCCATAGCTGAATTCCATAAGTCCATACTGGCACTAGGACTTGTTGGTATAAAGGCAATTTGTTTTGCACCGACAGCGTGGAGTGTATTCCAAGCAGCCACTGCATCTTTTTGTAGCGAAGCTCTAACTCTTCCCGTTTCTTTTTGACGTGTGCCTTCCAGCGAAGCTTTGCGTCTAGAGTCATGCCTAGGTACTTGGCTGTATTTTCGTATGGTACTGCTTGGCCATTTATGAATACCGGGTGATAGTTATGTATTTTATTAGTAAAATCAATATGTATAGATTTTGTTTCATTAAGTTTTATTCTCGTAAATTGTTAAACACAATCCAAAATTTCATCGTATCGACGGGACTTGAACCCGCAAAATTAATAATTGGCAAAGCACCGGAACATGTTATTACGGAGGTTGCGGGTTCAAGTCCCGTCGGTACGATGAAATTTTGGATTGTGTTTAACAATTTACAAAAATATAAAGTGTGAAACACTTCAAAGAAACATAAAATTTTATTCTCCATTTTTTCGTCCATTCAAAGATAGTGTACGATAGTATACGCACATGAGTAAAGAAAAGGTACAGAGACAAACCTTTCAAGGAACGGGCAAAACGTTTACCTATTCTTGTAGGGTTGGTACAAAACAAAAAATAAACAAAAATAATCTTCATTGTAATCAAATCCTCCTTCAAGTAAACATGACCTGTTTTTTTTATTTTTAGGGTTCCGTATTCCTGACAAGGAACCCTTATAGTTTCGTCATGTCCGTCTGTCTGTCTGTCTGTCTGTCCGTCCGTCCGTCCGAGGTTTTGCTAAGAGACCGTTAATATGAGAAGTGGGGATAAATTTTTTTTTCATTGTCTACCCCATCGTGTGGGGTATCGTTGAATAGGTCTTTTAAAATGACTTAAGGGTTGCTAATACCATTTCTCGTTTGAATGCTCCATTTACGAAATATTAAACTTTAAAGTGAAAATTTTTGTTCCAGTAGGGCGTCCCCCCCCTCTAAAAGCTAAACTGCTGGCTTGAAAAATCTGGAAAAATTCCTGATAATAGCACATTTCATGAACTTTAAAGAAAATTATAGCGGTTAAGATAACTTTATTAGTTTAGCAGTAATAGTCGTTGAACTTGGGTGTTGGATAATTTTGTACCAAATACAAAATCCTTAGAATAAATCCTTTGAAGTGACAAAGACGGAGTACCTAGTTGCTTGTATATAACGGGTAAAGACTTGCATTGATTAACAAGCTATTACGGAACCCTACACTGCGCGTGGCCCGACACGCACTTGGCCGGTTATATTTTTCAAGCTTCATCATTGTCGACAACGACCAATGTCATGAGATGTCACGAATTGCATAAATGTTATGAAATGTCAAGGAATTTCATTGAACCTCCTTAGACAGGTCACTATAAAAGAACATTTATAAGCCAAAAATAAAAAAAACATTTTCCCGCCCTAGGGCGGAAAAGACCTACATTGCGCGCACTTATCGAAGAACCCACAACCCACCATCACTTTTCGAATAGATAGGATGAAAACAATATTTAATATATACGCGTCACGTCGCGAGTGACAGCCCTGTGTTAAAGCACCAGCCAAGCCACTATAAACCGGTTTCACTCCGTACGTGACAGGCGGCACACAGGTGCTCACGCACTCACGTGCGTCTACGTCATCATCACAGCGCAGTTGTATGAAGCTTTGTCTCTGTTCCTTTTCTTTACTCATCTATACTAATATTATTAAGAAAGAACATTTGTATTTTTGTATGTTTGTAATGATTTGGCTCAAAAACTACTTGACCGATTTAAAAAATTCTTTCACTAATATATAGAATGGACTTTCGAAATGAAAAAAGGCTATATATTATCCCGTTTAAATCAAAGGTACATTCGTGGAGACCTAATTTGCAACCTAAGTCGACAAAAAAACGGTCGAAAAAACACGTTTCTTACGAACGCTGCTCAATTGATAAAATAGATAGCTGCGAAATAGATAAAGAATATTTTCTATGGAAGAGTTATACAAATTAATAAGACCTACAAAAAAGTCCGCGACAGCATATGTCTATCTCTTAAGGTTGACTCACAGTAACTATTTTAATCATTATTTTTTTGTTAAAAAGTATAACATAACTTCCAAGGCTATTTTCAAGTATATAGTAGTAATCCTTATCCAAATAATTACGTTAATTAGCTTGGCCACATATTATATTTAATTGTTATTTACAGTATATAATTCAAATGAAAACTCTAGAAGATATCACGGATTTCACATACACGCATCGCAAAATTAATAAAATATTTGCAGTGAAACCACAGATTAGGTCATAGTTACTACAAAAATATTATTATAGGCTTAGCTATTCTGTAGATCCCCACAGATCACAATCAATTTGAAGTCAATATAGTATAACAATATGATCTATTGTATAAAATAATATTGATCTATATATATAATAATATATTTTAAGCCACCCCGACTGATCTATGTATAATCTTTTCATTAAAAGCATTCCAATGACACAAAACACGACATTTAAAATCTGAGCTGTAAGTTGGTGAGAAATAGTGAGGATTTGAGTATTCTGTAGAGTCCAGGAGATGTCCCAGCATCAGGTAAATGCTTCCATGTTCTTACAATATCGTTGAAGAAGGAGATTTTCGAATTGATCAGACCTATGAAAGTTGATGTCATAGCGCAAACAACTTCAAAAGTTTTATTACTATTGAACGAATTTTCATGAATCAAAGCTAAGAACACTCTTGATGAAGACATGCAATCTATCAAACAAAAAAAACTATCAATAATGAAATCAAATCGATTCATCAGGTTGGGTGCTAAAATGCTGCATACAGACACACAGATACACGATACGGACGTTAAACGTATAATACCCCTACTTTTTGCGTCGGGGTCGTCGGGGAACGCCGTAAGGTTACGGCGGCAGATGTTCTCCTTCGTGGTAAGCTACTTTTTAGGGTTCCGTAGCCGAATGGCAAAAAAGGGAACCCTTATAGATTCGTCATGTCTGTCCCTCCGTATGTCACAGCCATTTTATTCCGAAACTATAAAGACTACTGAATTGAAACTTGGTAGGTCAGTAGGTATAGCTATGATTAGAACCAACGACCGTCGGGTCAGAATCAGGGTAACTATCCTTTACGCCAAAGGGCCGTCCAATATCACTACGTAAGTATTATAAAACAAAGTCCATCACTGCGTCTGTCTGTCTGTTCGCAATAATCTCCAATAGCTACTGAACGGATTATCATGCAGTCAGTATTCACCAATAGCCAGAGAGTTTATGAGGAAGGTTTAGGTGCATAATTCGTTAAGGTTTTGTGTAAAGTTGTTGAAATATGACGATAATTGTTAAATATGTTAATATTTTATATTCGATGCAACAAACTGATGCAAATTTTGTAGGCATATATGTTCTAACCGTGCGAAGCCGGGACGGGCTGCTAGTGTGGTAAACGTACGTACGCTTCAAACGAAATATCGTAACACATTATCGCAGTATTCCGCAAGCCTCGACTCGTGATTCTGATTTTATTACTTTAATAATTAAACAGATTCTATTTTATTGCATGTAAAGAAAAAAACCGATAATGGACGATACCTTTAAAATTAAAATATGCCGTTTCCGCGACTACCGCTTACGAAAAGATCCCTGGAATTAATAAAGAGCCATGTAAGAGCTTGCGAGCGACTAGAACTGATTACAGAAACAGGTCGTCCGAGGCTTTATTTGACCGAGGGCTGAGGAGTTGAAGATAAACCTGTCGGCCGTAAGGAATTAGTCCGTCCGCGGAGTGACGTATGGTAATCCGTGCTCGTATCCCTTCTGTCTGGGCCTAGCGGGCGGGAAGGGGCCGTGACCGACCTTGATACTAGTACCGTCGCTGACGACGTTCATACTTTACCGTCGCTGACTTAGCAACAGGGAGATAACCTCTGAAACAATATGACCTCATTATGAGTTGCCTTCTTTATTCATTTTCATCCCTTTCGTTATATGTATATCGGCATTAAATAGATCTGATCTAATATGGCCGTTTATGTTGTTATTTCCTAATCTATTTAACTTTTGGGCTAGCGTTTCTAATGATGAATTTCACAGATTGGTGCTCTATACTGTCTCGTTATAATGGATAGTATACTTTCTTCGCTTCGCTTTAGCTGCAAAATATTAGGACGTAGATCTCGATCCTAAGCATCGTCTAATATGAAATCGTTTCCAACTTAGTCGGATTAACTGTGAATCTTGGGCATCACCGCAGGGCAAAAAGCTATTCAAGAAGGCAGGCAGGCAAGAAGCGAAAGGCAATAAACTTCAGTGGCTATAATCCGAAGCCCGTCGAGGGGCGGCGATGGCCGTGACCGAACCGGCTGATAAATTCACGGAGCCTGGATACAGAACTGTCTCCAACTTTAGAAAATTGTCCCGAATCGGCGGAGGTGCTATATTTAAGTCAGACGAATTTGTTTACTTGAATATAAGTTGGGCTTGTTTTATTAATGGGAATTGAGAAGGTCGCGGCTATCTCGGCAAAGATTAGTCTGCTACGGGAATAAATTTACAAAATGTATTCATATTTTTTACATTTTATACATCAGATTTTTTTCCATTTTAATACTGGAAAACATTCCGATATTTTTATATCAATAATACAAGACATCGAAATATTCCGACATCGTAGAAAAGCATTATTCTCGTTTCAGCAATGACGAAATAACATAGAAATCAAAGTTTTAAAAGTTTCAAAGGTTAAGAGGGAACGCGGGGTGAACTTTTCCATACAAATGTATTCCCCGTTTCTTACTTGAAAAATGCTTCTAGAGAAAAAATATTTCTACAAAAAATCAAGTTCTCCTTTAGCTACGCCCCTATCATTTTCTTTTTTTTTGACCAACCAATTGCAAATAGAAATATGACTTCAAAAATCTTAATAAAACCGGCTAAGTCGTGTTGGACTCGCCCACCGAAGCTTCCGTACCAACGTTGGTAAGTACTAATTAAGCTAGACCTCTAAATTGTATAAGCGCTCATATAACTCAGAGGCCTATCTTAATTGGCGAAACTATGTATGTATGGGGACACCCCTTAATTTTCAACTTTTTTTTATTTTTTGAATTTTTCCTTTATTTGTGCTGTAAGACCTTGCTTCTTGCCAAATTTCATGATTCTAGATCAACGGGAAGTACCCTATAGGTTTTCGACCCAAAACCTATAGGGTACTTCCGGTTTACCTAATATTGTCAATTTTGGTCAAAAGCAAGCAGCACAAGTAAAGGAAAAATTCCGAATAATAAAAAAAGTTGAAAATTAAGGTAAATTTTGGTACTTACAAGTTTTCGCGACCATCTAAATTTGTCCATATCTTTTTATCGTGTTGACTCAAGACCTTGATGTTTATACACCTAATAGAGTCCCTATAGACCTCAGTATCTGGTATAAATTTCAACTTGCTAGGTCCACCCGTTCCTGAGAAAATCGGTGGTGACACATGGACAGACAGAGAGACAGGCGGACAAAGAAAGTGATTTTATAAGGGTTATTTTTTTTACCTTTTGAGGTACGGAACCCTAAAAAGGAGCTTAGAAGGCTTATATTTCTTTTTGCAGTTGGTTGATCAAATAATTAAGATAGTTTAAAAACTAAAACAGCCGACTCCCATGCCCCGCGAGTTAATTTCAGTAGCAAGTTTGAGACGTTCATCGTCATATCTCTAGAGATACTTATCAGATCTCGATAAAATTACAATGGGACCACCTCGGAAACGTATCCTACTGATTAAAAAAGAATCATTCAAAATTGACGGAGTGATCGCGTAATATACATAAAAAAAAACATACAGACGAAATGAGAACCTCCTTCATTTTGGAAGTCAGTTGAAAAAGCAAATTATAGGGACGTAGCTAAAGCAGACCTTGATTTTTTGTAGAAACAAATTTTGCTCTAGAGGCATTTTCCAGGGAGGAAACGGGGAATACATTTGTATGGAAAAGTGCACCCTGCGTTCCCTCTTAAGGTTCACTCGTACAAAATACCTAGTTAAAAGATAACAAGTCTGGATTACTAAACGAAGCAAAATACTATCTAGGATTTTATTGAATGCGTTGCTGTATTGTTTTTGACTTTGAGTCACATTAAAATTTAATCGATAACAGTAAATTTCAGATGACGTCAACGTTATTGTTCTATTCCATCATAATCAGATAAGTTATCAGTGTTATGGAACTTGAAACGTTTAACCACCTTTATTAACGTTGCAAATATTTCTATCATAGATTGTCAACATCAGGCTGGACGTAATTCTCCCACAACACGCCACTGACCTTCTTACATCTTCTCCATTCTCTGCCAGTTACTTTGCTGATGTCGTCGCTCCACTTGGCTGAAGAGCGAATTACTACTTTTGTCGTACTCCAACAACAGGAAAAAGTTAAACCCAATCAATATTTATCACCTTTGCGAAAAATATGACTAGCCTACTGCCAAATCGGTCAATCTGAATTCGGTTGTGATCGTATTATTAGAAAAATACCGAACTATGAAGAAGGCTAATTCTCTGTATAATCATTATATCGATGTTCCGCCTGACATGCTACCATGATATGAAACAGTAGTTTATCACCATCAAGGAGACTATCTTCCGCAATCACCTTACTGTATTCCGGCAGCACACAAGTTAACACAACCCCTGAGGGTCAGATTATTATTCCGCCTAGCGTATTGCCATCTTCGACCACATCATAGCTTACCACCAGGCGAGATAGTGGTCAAATGCTTATTGATCGTGTACCGCCTTCGTCCCGATTTTCGTCTATATCATTGCCATTTGCATTTATTTCATGTTCATTGTATGAACATGACTTCTCGTCTAACGATGCAGAATTTTAATTAAATCTAGAATTTAAATTGAATACTTCTTTTGTGAAAACTTTCTTGAAATATTGTAACAAACTGCAAAGAAATTATAAAATTCCTCAGTCATGCGGATTTCCAAATTGAATAAAATTGTCTTAAAAGGAACTTATGATCGAGTTGATTGCGTAATATCTTAAACCTCGTTGCCCACTCTAAATTCATTTAGCGAAATGAAACGTTCGTTCTAACGAGGTAAAACTCATTTAATGAAACGAATGGAATACGAAAGTAAAAATACAATTTACAATGAGACCCTGCGACGCCGGAAGAATCATAAAAATAATCGGCTGCGTCGTTCCGACGCGATTAAGGTAAATCAAGAACAAGACGATTGTGTAGGCAAGGGTGGAATTAATGTTATGCAATTACGTTTAGGTGACATGGACCCCCTTTCTTATTTCTAGATTGTTTAATCCCAGTGTATTTTTTATGATATAACGCGTCGTGTTCAGGTGTAACAGTTGTCAGCTAATTAGAAACATGACAATTATTTTTTTTACACCGAACTGGATAGCACTTGACCACTGATGTTAAGTGATGATGCGATCGCTGATGGAGTGTGCTTACCCAGAAGATACCTATTTACTCGCGATTTGAAGGCCTTCCTATTGTACTTAACCGGAAACACAAACTCAGGCAGGGTATTTCATTCCTTGGCGGTTCGTATAATGAACGAAGAAGCAAATCGCTTTGTTCGTTTATATCATATCCACCATAAATCGGTTGCGGCTTTTAGTATCTCTGGATGTCCAAGCTTAATCTTTGCTAGCTTTCACTTTATCTGCCTCTAGATTAGTCAGATCTTAATTAATGCCACTAAGCACCTCTTAATTCCCTCTAGTGACTCTGTTTCGCCACGTCATTCCACTTGCCTCAAGAGCGCCCTTCATACTTCTTGGCTAAATACCGTTTCAGCCTGACAAACGGTTACTTTAATAATCTCTAAAATTATTTAAAGTTAAATGTTTTCAAATGACACTATTGACATTAGCAATGAACACTTTACTCTATGGAGTAAATTCAATTCTATGCGAATAGTTTAGTTTCGCATTAGAAGACACATATCAAGAAATTGACGACCTGATGCGGCACTATAAATGGATTGTTTATGTATCAAACTAATATTGTTACGAACACGGGCATGGGCCATATGGCCCATGCCCATATGGGCATACGCCCAGGAATTACAGCGTCCGATTTCAGTATTTTAATTCATCTACATTACGGTAAAACAATTCATATCAAGGCAATAGGTCATCTTATCATCAAACACAATCATAAATTACACTCAATTCTTAATTAAAAATTACCTTCTGTGATTTATCGTCTGAATAAGAACCGACAGGGCTGATTGTGTGACTAAACTTCGTTTAGGCAAATTGCTTCCCGGTGACTAATCATGAAGCTCGTACTAAAAATTCCGATTTGCGGCCAGATTGCGAACGCATCACGTAGTTAACAGTGTTAACACATGACACGCCGCTTCCGGTACTACTAAGTGCTAAAACTCCATAATTGGGTCAGCTAATGGAAGCCATTGTCACATCACAACTGCCCCCGAAATTAACGGTATCTATCACAGGCGGACCCCTGTGACTTTATTTGGGCCACCCTAATTTCCCGACATCGCTGATGCACCTTGATATTTAGAAGCTAACTTGCGAATTGTTTAGACTTCGTCGTTACGACACCAATAAAGCGATTACATCATAGATATCCCTGAATATTGTTAAATACATTTATTACGTTTACATTGGAAATGTTATCAGTATTGATATGGTAATCGTCATTGTATTGTTAAATCCAGATGGCTTGTTGTAACGCAATCGCATACTTATTAGAACTTGTAATATTTTCTAATGCCATTCAACGAAACACACGAATAATTATGTGTTCAACCTTATTGATTGATTGATTATGATATACTAATGGTAATAATACTCCAGTCAAAATAGACATTACAGTTTGCATTAATTCCCAACAAGCTGGATTTTTGTGCAGGTCTTGAATACGTCATTACAAATGATATGTCAAAAGTCCCCATCGATCCCGCTTATGCGTTGTTTTTTATTCGAGGTCAAAGGTCACAAATTTGCGTTTTTCGCGGTTTTCAGAAAAACGGTAAGTTTTATCATAAAAGTACCTTGGATAAAATTGTAGATCATAAAATTATCTATAAATTATTGTATCAATACATTTTTTCCTACGAGCCACCGTTTCTGAGATATAAGGGGGGGGGGGCATCCCATACATGTAACTGCCCCCCCCCCCTTAAACTTTTATATTTTTTATTTTTGTATAAAAATCGGAAAGCGGTTCACAGTACCTACAAAGTTTCAATTCTGTAGTCCTAACAGTTTCGGAATAAAATGGCTGTGACATACGGACGGACAGACAGACAGACAGACATGACGAATCTATAAGGGTTCCGTTTTTTGCCATTCGGCTACGGAACCCTAAAAAGAACTAAACTGATAAATTGATTTTAATTTAGTTATTTTTGTTTGATAGGAGTTTTAATCGAGAGTGTTCTTAGCTTTGATTCATAAAAATTGTTCATCCGTTTTAAGACTATGAACTTTTTTCTAGATGATGACGCTATGGCATCAACTTTTATAGATCTGATCAATTTGAAATTCGGTATCCTTTTACTTCGATGATATTGCAACAACTTGTTAGCATTGACCTGATGCTGGGGCATCTCCTGGAATCTGCAGAGTACTCCAATCCACGCCAACCTACAGCAGCATGTTTTCGCTCATTGCAAAGGTCCCAATGAACAGATTATAAATAGATCAGTCGGGGGTCTTTTAAATTTTGAATTTAAGTTTATCTATACTAATATTATAAAGAGAGAAGATTTTTATTTTTGTATGTTTGTAATGATTTGGCTCAAAAACTACTGAACCGATTTAAAAAATTCTTTCACTAATACATAGAATGGACTTTCGGAATGAAAATAGGCTATATATTATCCCGTTTAAATCAAAGGTACATTCATAGGTCTCCATGAATGTATTACAATATACATACAATTTGCAACCTAAGTCGGCAATAAAACGGTCGAAAAAACACGTTTCTTACGAACGCTGCTTAATTGAAAATAGATAGAAGAATATTTTCTATGCAAGAGTTGTACAACTTAATAAGACCTACAAAAAAGTCCGCGACAGCATATGTCTATCTCTTAAGGTTGACTCACAGTAACCATTTTAATCTTAAAATGTTTGTTAAAAAATATTACATAACTTTCAAGGCTATTTTCAAGTATATAGTATTAATCCTTATCCAAATAATTACGTTAATAAGCTTGGCCACATATTATAGATTAAAATTGTCCTTTACAGTATATAATTCAAATGAAAACTCTAGAAGATATCACGGATTTCACATACACGCATCGCAAAATTAATAAAATATTTGCAGTGAAACCACAGATTAGGTCATAGTTACTAGGAAAATATTATTATAAGCTTAGCTATGCTGTAGATCCCCACCGACCACAATCAATTTGAAGTCAATATAGTATAATAATATGATCTATTGTGTAAAATGATATTTATCTATATATATAATAATATAATATTTTAAACCACCCCGACTGATCTATGTATACCTAATCTTTTCATTAAAAGCTTTCTAATGACTCTAAACACGACATTTAAAATCTGAGCTCTAAGTTGGTAAGGATTTGAGTATTCTGTAGAGTCCAGGAGATGTCCCAGCATCCGGTCAATGCTTCCATGTTCTTACAATATTGTTGAAGAAGAAGATTTTCGAATTTATCAGACCTATGAAAGTTTATTTCATAGCGCAATTAACTAGAAAAAAGCTCATAGTTTTATAACGATTGAACGAATTTTCATGAATCAAAGCTAAGAAAACTCGCGATGAAGATATCTATCAAACAAAAAAAAAACTATGAATAATAAAAACAAAATCGGTTCATCCGGTTAGGTGCTAAGATGCTACAGACAGACACACAGATACACACGTTAAACGTATATTACCCCCTACATTTTGCGTCGGGGAACGCCGTAAGGTTACGGCGGCAGATGTTCTCCTTGGTGGTAAGCTACTTTTTGGTAAATTTAATGATCCCACTACCACTGTACGAAAACTCATGATTCATGAATGCACATAAAACTTTCATTGGTAGGATATAACTTGGATTAGAACCAACGACCGTCGGGTCAGAATCAGGGTAACTATCCTTTACGCCAAAGGGCCGTCCAATATCACTACGTAAGTATTAGAAAACAAAGTCCATCACTGCGTCTGTCTATCTGTTCGCAATAATCTCAATAGCTACTGAACGGATTATCATGCGGTTTTTACCAATAGCCAGAGTGTTTATGAGGAAGGTTTAGGTGCATAATTCGTTAAGGTTTTGTGTAAATTGGATGAAATTTGACGATGATTGTTAAATATGTTCATATTTTATATTCGATGCAACAAACTGATGCAAATTTTGTAGGCATATATGTTCTACTCGTGCGAAGCCGGGGCGGGCTGCTAGTTTATATATGCGTCAAAGATCTTTTACGTATTTCTTTAATAAATATTTACTTTTACCAGGCCTGTCGCACTCCGCGCTGTAGCTATGAAACTACAAGTACCTCCGCGCACCCGCTAGGGTCCAAGTTCAGTCAGCTAAGTGTCACGCGCGCTCTCGATCGGCCGCGCGCCTTACTTGTACCTACCTCAATATTATATTCCTTGCATATAGTAACTGTAAAGAATACCTATGTAAAAAGCAAAGAATGTCACACATAAAATGGTACGTAGGTATAAATCAGCTGAGTTTCATGTTACAAGGGAATTCACGTAATGATCTTTAGGGAATTTCTATCGACATTACATCTTGCTTTATTTAGTTAGTTCTAAGATAAATAAATAGGGTAGTTACCTACTAACGTTTACTTCAATTTTCCTTTTTTTCTTTCTTAATGATTTTGTCGTGTCATACGATAGTCAGATTTTTATAATCGGAGAGTTAATGTAATTAAAGTACTTATAGATCTCAGATCACTGAGATTCACTGAGATCTGATAAGTATCTCCAGAGATATGACGATAAACGTCTCAAACTTGCTACTGAAATTGACTCGCGGGGTATGGAAGTCGGTGTTTTAGTTTTTAATCTACTTCACAAAAACGGAGGAGGTTCTCAATTCGACGGTTTTTAGGGTTCCGTACCCAAAGGGTACCAACGGAACCCTATTACTGAGACTCCGCTGTCCGTCCGTCTGTCTGTCTGTCTGTCTGTCTGTCTGTCTGTCTGTCTGTCCGTCTGTCACTAAGCTGTATCTCATGAACCGTGATAGTTAGACAGTTGAAATGTTCACAGATGATGTATTTCTGTTGCTGCTATAACAACAAATACTAAAAACAGAATAATGTTAAAAATAATACAAGAAACGTGTTTTTTTCGGCATTTCACGCCATCTATGAACGCTTAGTTAGGTAAACGTCCCATAGGTGGCGTTATATTGAAATGTCGATCCCTAACACCTTTGTTAGACGTTAGAAGGCGTTATAAGAAACGAAATGTTTATTAATTATTATTTTTTGCTGGCGAATAATGATAGTGGTATTTTTTGCTCGATCTAATAAAATACTGTAGTGTGGTACGGAACCCTACGAGTGCGAGTCCGACTTGCACTTGGCCAGTTTGTCTAAATGTTTGTGACTCAGAACTCTGTCAGATCTTAACCGATTTGAAATTGAAAATTCTTTTTTAGGGTTCCGTAGTCCTGATAAGGAACCCTTATATTTTCGTCATGTCCGTCTGTCTGTCTGTGTGTCTGTCTGTCTATCCAAGGTTTTGCTAGGAGACCGTTAGTACTAGAAAGCTGAAATTGTGTAGGTATGTGTGTGTATATCAATAAAGCCGACAAAATGGTGAAATAAAATATTGGATTTTTTTTTAAATATATTTTTTTTTAATATATTTTTTTTATTTTGATATTCAACTATTACAAAATAAAGTTTTCCTAGAATGAATAAAATACATAAGTTTTTTTGGTCGAAAAAGTGAGTCGGCTCCTACACTATTACAATGTTACAAGTCAAACAACCTACGATTCTAGGCAAGTGATACTATTGTCGCGTTATTTAACTTACGCAATCTAAAACTTTACTCGATTTTAATTAAACGTCACGTATTTTAGTTTAACTGTAGTACTTTTATCCTACCTCGACATTAAACATTAATGTAGTACTTATTATCAGTAATGTACTCATTACATTGTTCTACGAGTATTCTTCTACCAATTAAAGGCTTACAAGTTTTCTCATAACATTCAACCCTATAGTCAAGGCCGCGAGTTGACCGAGTTATTCAGACTCTCGCTGTGCGGACTTACGGTGCATTTTACTGTGCGCAACACGCGGTTCATAGTTACTATTAGTTGATACTGTGGCGCAAATTCAAGGTCGCACCCGAGGCGTGAAGCGCATTTTGAACGTTACTAGCGTTGTAACTAGGTTTAATCTCGCATTTTTGCTCTCAGGGAGTGCAATTTCTGTACTTGTACTATTCATTATTCTGTGCTTTTACTGATCAGTCTTAACAAGAATCTGAAGCTTGTATAAATCAAACTTTGTAAGTTTCTTTATACAAGTCTCAGAGTCAGGCAAGAGCGTCGTCTTCATCGCACCACTTAAGTTTGAAAGAAGTAACGAGCAAAAATTACTAGAAAGTACACAGGTACGAGTAAAAGCAGTCCCTACCTAAAACCTGCGTGTTCCTGCCAACCTGCTTCCGCCGCCAAAAGCACCAGAAATAACAATATACAGTTGTTTTGACGCAAAACATAACAGTAATTTTTATAGGCGGCGAGTACATACGACAAGCTTTTGTAGAGTACTCCGTATAAATTGAATAATAGCCAGCTCGCCTCAACTAAGTGGATTCTATTTTGCTTTACGGGCGCCATCCAATGTGACCGTAGTTATAATACGAATTATCAGCTTCTATTTACGGCAGCCATCAATTAACAACAATTTTGCTTTGTATTATTAAAAAGCCAAAATAAAATTGGCTTCATTCGTTAATTTGCTATGTTATGATACTTGTCGTCTTGCAAATTTTGGTCTCTTGCCCAAAATGTAGATCGACTGAATCTACTTAAGGGGGTACGATTTCCATACAAAAGTATTATGCACAACTATAAGTAAATGGAGGGAAAACTTGCACTGAAATCACATCTATTTGTCTTTTATAAGTCTTTACGTGTTTAGTCTATTTGTCTTTATGGGGGCTACCGTTTTACCGCTCACTAGTCGGCGCCACTGAGTAAAATGGTTCTGATGACAGCTGTCAAGCTATTTAATTTATAATGAAATGTCAAAATGTAATGACATGTTAATGTCAGTTCCAAGTCAGTCAATCCCAAAATAAAAATGTCTATTGACATTTCGCGGAACCCGTAGTCCAACTAGCGCCCCTCGCGATAACCCTTGTAATTAAGTAAGACAATAACTACTTTATGCAAACGGTTCTTCTTTAAATTTACATATAATTTACCCTATGAAATTGACACATATATCTAACATTAACACACAATTAATAAAACTATTGACTCCGTTATACAATGGTTAAATCATAATAATCTGCACGTAAATTTGATTTAAACTAATATTATTCAATTTACTACCCGTGGCTCTGACCCAAAACCAAGAAATATTGTTTACAATGATGCAAAAATAAATGAAAATAATAATGTTAAATTTCTTGGTCTTACACTAGACAGGTTCTGTAATTGGAAAATACACATTGATAATGTTTGCAAGAAAACGAATAGTTTTGTTTACTGTCTAAATAAACTAAGAAGGACTTCATCTTTAAGTACAGTTTTGTTAGCATATCATGGCTATATAGGGTCAGTGCTACGATATGGTGTAATACTTTGGGGAAACTCTACAGACTTTCCCAGAGCTTTTATAGCCCAAAAAAAATGTATTCGCGCAATGGTAGGAATCCGCCCTTATGAGACTTGTAGGCCACATTTCAAAAACCTTGAAATTTTACCTCTACCTTGCATATATATTTTCGAAATTAGTGTTTTCGTCAGAAACAATTTTGAGCTATTTCTACAGGCGAAAGACTTATACCCTCGCAACACCAGGAATGGTGAACGACTGGTTCTAGGCCTAGCACCAAGAACAGCACTATTTAGTAATAGTTGTTTTGCAATGTGTGTAAAAATATTCAATAAATTGCCTAATGATTTGAAAAAGCTTTCAAATTTTAAATTTAAGAAGCATTTAAAAATATGGCTGTTCAACAAAATGCAGTAATACAATAAATTAATAGTAAAATAATAATGCAAAATACAGTAAGAGCAATGCTTAATTAATGACTGCATTACAAGACTATTTATAATTATAATTTTAAAATGTCTGGTGCTGTAAATGTGTGGTTGTATGACTCATAATCTTGACATATAATAATCTGACTTATAATCTCTAAATATATTTTAATTTTGTATAATTGTTATAATGCGATACTGATTTCACATGCTCACCCACGAGCGAAATAGAAAGAACTTTGCTAAATAAATCCATCAAATTGTAAAAAAAAACACTTATAACGTACAACTTCATCTATCTTATAGTCTTATAGAGATAGATGGAAAGTCAAATAACAGCTTTGACCAGTATTGAAAAGTTAGCTGATCTTTGTCAATGATTGATGGATTGTTTTCTTTTCAGGCGCAAAGCGACGATGACGACGTCGGCCCCGACGATGTCAACGTTGCCGTCGAAGGGGGCTTCATGGACGAGTTTTTTAGTGAGGTAACTATTTTTTATGTTATGCTATTCGATTACAATGTGAGAGCCCAGTTGGCGTATAGGATAGATGGCTTGTATAGGATAGATGGCTTGATTCTAAGCGAGAGGTTGCCGGTTCAATTCCTTGCACGGGTGTTCTTCCAAACTTGGTAGGAGCATATTCATCGACGCTCAGACTTGCTACCAAAAAGTAGCTTTCCACCGTCAAGGAGAAAATCTGTAGCCATAACCTAACGGCTTACGGTGTGTCGGCAGCACACAGCCAGAATCAGAGAGTATTCTAGGCTTAGAAAACAAAAAAAAATGTGTGAGAGCACTCTGTGCAGCTGATCATTTAGACAGCTGCAAACCTCTTTTTCAACGTCATAATATATTACCTTTGCCTTCACTCTATATCTTTGAAATATGTCTTTTCGTCCATCGACATAGCTCTCTATTTGAGTTTCGTAATGACGTAACTGGAAGAAAAAACTACAGAAGGAAATTTAAATTAAACATACCACAACAAAGGATTCAACATTATACTAAAAATGTATATTGTATGGCCATACAGTTATATAATAAGTTGCCTGACATACTAAAAGACTTATCAATTTTTAAATTCAAATCTAGACTGTTTAGACTCTTAATTGACAAATGTTACTACTCGGTTACAGAATTTCTAGATGACAAAACATTAAACCAATTCTTTTCCAATATTTATCGTCTCGTCATTTATCAATATTTTATTTCATTTTTATCTATTTTTCTTTTTCTGACATGGTATCACGGATTTGACATTTAATTCACTTTTGACATCTATATCTGACTGACAGTGACATTTGATTATTTTGAGCATGGGTTTTGTTTTGAGCATTATTTTAATTGTTCTTTATTAATTACTATGTATGATTTGATTTTTATAAGCAATATTTTATGTCTTATATTTAAATTTAATCTGTGTAATGACATTATTAAGTAAGTAATTGAACATTTAAAATCCATTTTAAGGTAATGAAATATTTGTACACTACAAAAAGGTTGATTGTGCTGGTTATTAATAAGTTTGCATCATTGTACCACAGTCTGACAAATAAATATATTGAATTGAATTGAATTAGCGTTTTCACTTTCTTCGACCACGTCATCGTTTACCACCATAGTGGTCAAACGCTAGCCTATAAGATATACAAATACAATTATATAATTGTCGATTATATAATCGAAATAAAATTGCATGTACACGATCTATTTTATGAACTATCGACAGCGACACGTACTAACCTAACCCATAGACCTCGATTGAAGGGCGAGCACTTTCAGCTAAATCATCGGATTAATAAGTCCTATATAAATCCACGCCCACAAACGCGTTGTTAGTTTCGACCAGTACGGTGACCAGTAAACATCTCTACAGGGTGTCGGACTGGCGATCGAGAGGTCGTGAGTTCAACCCCCACCCCACCCATTGCACTATTGACGTGAACCCACTCCAGACACAAGCATATTTAGCTTAGTTGGAGGGGTTAACAAGAATACTAGTAATGTGCAACCCACATTGCGAGTCATCGTTAAAAAAAAAAACTACGCGTTCAGATACTTAAATTTAAATTAAACGGGTTAGGACGTCGCTGTCTAGCGATCATGACATGACAAGCGTCGGTGATATTGATATGTTGACCGATCACCTTTGTGCTAAATATGTAAAGTATCCTAAAAAGGTGAGAATGAGGAATGTCTTTCGTGAGTAGAGTTGGTCCTTATCTTTAGAGTAACTACTGATTTTCCATCTCCATTTTCCAAAAAAATTACCTATCCAGTAACTTACTTCTATTACGAACATTGAAGTATTAAAGGCTTCCGAGGATTTGTTTCATATTTTCTTTAAAAGCAATGTGAGCTTATTGAAAGATACATTGCAATTTGTTATCCAATGTAATTAATTATTTTAAACACGTACAATACAAAATTCATTCATTATTGTACACAAAAAGATATATGCGTAATTTAATTAATTGTCAGAGAAAAATTGATATCAACGTCGTTATCAAATTCATAACCGTCCTTGGAGAATTTTTTTTTTGTTTTCATTTCTTAGCTGCCCATCAAAAACTTGTACTTCGTATTCATAATAACTTTTCGCTGCAATTGCTTTATGTAAATTCAGTAAAAGCCGAGCAATTCCAATGAAATAACTTTTGGCTATGTAATTGAACTCGCTTCCCAATTTTAGGAACACTTAGCGGAATTATTTTCCTGTTTTCATACAGGAGAGCTGAGTGTATGTTATTAATTAGACCACAGAATGAATAATAGTACAAGATTAGACTTGCAAAGTTATTTATTTCTATTACGCAGAATGTAAGTACTTTCGCAATATAAAGCATTATTTGAAAAAAAAAAAAAAACCTCAGTTTTGTTCAACGTTAAATTAGTTTCTTCAACAGGGTAGATAAAACTTCTTGTAATTTCAGGCGCTGCTTTTGTTAGCTACAACCAAAATCGTTCCACCCTAAAGTTTAAATTCTACATGCAACCTCCTTCGTGTATAATCTTCTGGGCTTCAACTAACAACTTCGGTAGTTTATGTTTGTTTTTTTCTTGGTTAGGTTTACGTTTACAAATTTGTTAAGCGGTTGTAAATGTGTTAAGTTTATAATCTCTAAGTACGTACGTACGTCTAGTCTCTAGCCCCCGTCAGATGTGAGTCACCGATGACGTCATGGCGTAAGTTTCTAATATGAGTTTTTCTAGACGAGAGCCATTCGATGTTCACGGTTTTTTCTTAGTCTGGTCGTAGTTAAGGATGCTAGTTCTATGACTGGCTGGTATATTGGTTTAAAGTCTTAACAAAGTATTAAGTAGGTCGAGAAAAAATAAGATCTAGGCGTTAGAAAGCAAATTTCTAAATTATTAATAGGTAGTACTAGGTAATGTAACAAATTATAATAGAAATATTGTTTGTAAAAAAGTTTTGCAAATCAATCTGAAGTTGATTCTTAACATATACTCGTAAAAGCAGTAACACAGAAATCGCAGAAACCAGCAATATTATCTCGCAAGTTTTTGTTTACCGTCTATCGATCACAAAGTTACAGATTCTCGCAAAACCTGCAAAGCCTTGTTTTTGTAGTGATTAAGCGAAGTTTTCTCAAGGAGCACTTTGGTATCGTGACTATGCGAGCGGAATAAATCCAGGAAAACCCCCGTACTTGCAGTTATCGAGAGCCACTCGAACGGAGTTGCGGATATTGGGAGATAGGCAGGTAGGGTGGGGACGGAAATCCTTGGCCGTCGCGCCGGTGTGCGCCGCGTAGGCTCGTCTCTGATCTAGTTTCCTACTCTGATTTTGCTCGTTGATGTAACATTTTGCCATTTTCTAAATTCAAAAGTGATAGTATACAACTGGTAAGACTTTGCCAACTGATATAGCCAGCTGGATTTCAAAGCTTTCACCAAGAAGTGGGAACCATTGGAGGTTGCATGTATAATAAAGTTTTTAAGGCTAAGAATAGGACCTTTTATCATGTTTTTGTGGTTTTCCTCACGTTGATTTTAATGTTTAACAGATGCTCTTACTGTAAGTGTGAGCGGAGTAGAAACAAAGGTAGAGTTAATTTATTTGTCTTCATAGCATGTATCATAAGTAATGCTATACAAGCCGAAGTAAATAGAGGCGTGCCACAAGGGTCCATACTGGGCCCTATTCTGCTTATATTGTATAGTGGCGACGTTACAAAATACATAAAACATTCCAAATTTCACATTTATGCCGATGATATCCAAATACATTTTGCACCAGACTTTCTAGACACAGCTATCAAAAATATAACTGAAGATTTAAATGCTATAGTAAGCTGGTCTGTTAATAATTGCCTTTTACTAAATCCCAGTAAGACTAAATTTATGGTTTTTGGAAGTAAACATAAACTCTCTTTGCTACCTCTTGATATTAATATAACTATATTGGGCGAAAAGGTTGAGAGAGTATACGTAGCTCGCAATCTAGGTCTTAAAGTAGACGTACACTTGCGTTTTGAAGAGCATATTGCAGAGTCAATTAAAAACTGTTTTTATAGACTAAAAAAGCTCTATAAGCTTAGACCCTTTTTAAGCGAAGACCTTCGCATTGCATTGGTTGAATCACTCATCTTGTCTAAGCTTAATTACGCGGACACTGTGTATGGATCACGATTGCTGTCTCGAACTCAACATTTAGTTCAAAGAGTACAAAACGCCTGTGCAAGATTTTGCTATAATATCCCCGCTAGAGGTCATGTCACACCTTTTCTTAACAACCACTACGCTTTGAAAATGAAATCTCGACGTAAACTCCACCTCGCGTCCCTTCTTTTCGGGATTCTTAATTACGGACAACCGTCATACTTATGCGACAGGCTCATCTGGAGATCTCAGAGAAGGTCGTGTCCCATAAGACAGGTCTCACAGCAGCTCTCCACACCGCATCATCACTCAGCCGGTTTTATGGGCTCTTTCCGCTACTCCGCTACCAGGTGCTGGAATAACATCCCTCCTCCGATAAGGAGTACTAAAACTTTAAGTTCTTTCAAGTTTAAGTTAAAGCAGTACCTGATAGTTGAGCAGCGGAAAAATGCTGATGTAAATAAAGATATGTCGATCATATAAGACATATACAATATATTCTCGCTCATCTTAATAATTTTATTTATTTAGTTCTGCCTTCCAAATGACCCAGCTATTCCTTTCTAAATTAAAAGCCTCCAAATGTTGTTCCTTTCCTAATTAACCTAAAATACATATTTATAAGTTTTATTATATTTTTTCGCTCCGACATATACATTTTTATACATATATTTAGTATCTAATATCTATATTTAATATTATTAAATATATTTATATTTAATATCTATCTAAGTGTACCTATTTTATCTATGTATCAATTTATTATTTATTTTTATTATTTTATTTATAAATATTTCGCATTTTTTTTCATAACCCGCAGGCTTGTCTGAAAATCAGCGTCTAGGTGTAAATCTAGACATAATGTGCTGAGACAAGCCTTTTTGACACCTCACATTGTTTCTTGTTTTTTCTTGTTTCATTGTTTTAGTAAGTATTTTAATGTGTTATGTCAAATAAATGATTTTTCTTTCTTTCTTTCTATAACATTACCGTGATATTGGCGACTCAGATACCTACGCGTTTGGGATACATAGAATAGCCGGCAGCGTCGCCATGGCGTCCAAGTGTGTTAACGCTCTATAATAATTTATTACCTCTTTACAAAGCATTATATGTACTACTAGAAGTGACCCGCGGCTTCGCCCGCGTTGAAGACTTCTTTTATTTACTTGAAACTTTTATTTTGTAAAAACCTTTCTATCATAAAATACAACAAAGAAGTAAAAGCCAAATCGGTTCAAACTGAATCCTTGTTTTTTATTTTTATATTTATTACTTTATTTTTATTACTTTATCCCTTTAAGGAGTGAATTTTGAAAAATCCTTTCTTAGCGGATACCTACGTCAAAATAACTAACTATCTGTATGCCAAATTACAGTGCAATCCGAAACAATATTGATTTCATACTTTGTTACCCCACTTCACAAAAAAAAGTACTTGTGCGAAGTTTCGAATAGAAAAGACTTATCTTATCTTGTTTCTCCATACAAAATTTGAACACCCGTTTCATCACTTTAAAGAGTGAATTTTGAAACATGCTTTCATAGCGGATACCTACGTCAAAATAACTATCTGCAAGCCAAATTTTAACGCAATCCGAAACAATATTGATTTTAGATTTTGTTACCACACTTCACCCTTTTAGGGGTGGCATTTCGAAAAAGTCTGAAACACGTGTTTACTTATTTGCTTACTGAAGCACTTGTGTGAAGTTTCGAATTGAAAAGACTATCTAATCTTGTTTCTCCTTACAAACTTTGAGCCCCCGTTTCATCCCCTTAAGGGTTGAATTTTCAAAAAATCATTTCTCGGAGGGAAGTAACGTCGTAATAACTATCTGCATGCAAAATTTCAGCGCAATCCGAACAATACTGATTTTCAGACTGTTACCCCATTTTACCCTCTTAGGGGTGGAATTTAAAAAAAAAACCTGAAAAACGTATTTACTTATTTTTTTACTGAAGTACTTGTGTGAAGTTTCGAATAGAAAATACTATCTAATCTTGTTTCTCAATACAAACTTTGAAACCCCATTTCATCCCCTAAAGGGGTGAAATTTGTAAAATCCTTTCTTAGTACACCTTTACGTACTAAGACAAACATACCCTCCAAATTTCAAGTCTCTACGACCAGCGGTTTAGGCTGTGCGTTGTCAGTCAGTCAGTATGTCAGGACAAAGATTCTTATAGTATTAGATTTATATAATTGCTCTTATTTGCCGGTTGGTTCCGTTGTTTAATAAGAATTTCCTTAAGTCGTGTTCTGTTTCGTAATTTCCAACTACCCATAAGTTTCCTTGTATCGCGAAAATCCGTGTATCAGCCAACTATTGGTTACTTCTCGAGTTTTTCTTGTAGAGCTTCACCGTACTAGAAAACCAGATCGGAACAAAGTTTCTAAGTGACTCTTGAATTGAGAGCATCATCATCATCATTATCAGCCAATTTCCGTCCACTGCTGGACATAGGCCTCTCCCATGGCATGCCACTGAGCTCGATCTTCAGCTATTCGTTTCCAACCGCTGCCAGCCAGCTTGCGTATATCATCGCTCCATCTATTTGGAGGGCGTCCCACACTACGTTTGCCGAGCCGTGGTCTCCACTCTAGAACTCGTTTACCCCAACGGTTATCGGTTCTGCGACAGATGTGACCGGCCCACTGCCATTTCAGCTTGCTAATTCTCTGAGCTATGTCGATTACTTTTGTTCTCTGACGGATGACTTCGTTTCGAATTCGATCCTTCAGAGAAACTCCGAGCATACCCCTCTCCATAGCTCGCTGAGCGACTTTGAATTGGTGAACTAGTCGCACTGTCAGTGTCCACGTCTCGGCTCCGTAGGTAATAACAGGTAGGACGCACTCGTTAAAGACTTTCGTCTTCAGGCTTTGTGGTATGGGCGATGTAAAGACTCGACGAAGTTTTCCGAATGCTGCCCATCCAAGCTGTATCCTTCTGCGAGCTTCCTTCTCGAAGTTGTTTCTGCCCAATTGCAAGATTTGCCCAAGGTAGACATATTCGTCAACAACTTCGAGAGGAACTTCATTTAAGGCAATCGGTTCCGGAATAACATGTTCGTTGAACATGATCTTGGTCTTATCCAAGTTCATCCGGAGACCGATGCGTGCAGAAGAATCAGCGAGGGTGGTCAGCATGTATTGCAGGTCCTGCACGGTTTCAGCCATGATGACGATGTCGTCCGCAAATCTCAAGTGTGAGAGGTAATTGCCATTGACATTTATGCCCCGTCCTTTCCAGTTCAGCGTTTTGAACATATCCTCTAGAGCGTTTGTGAATAATTTGGGGGAAATTACGTCTCCTTGTCTTACTCCTCGATGTAAGTGGATATGTTCAGTCTGCTGATTTTGTACTTGGACGGTCATAGTCGCGGCGTCATATAGACCTCTCAACACTTGGACGTATCGCCAATCAACTTGGCACCGTTGCAGAGACTCCAGAACAGACCAGGTTTCAATGGAGTCAAAGGCTTTCTCATAGTCCACAAACGCTAAGCACAGGGGCTGGTTATACTCTTCAGTCTTCTGTATAACCTGCCGCACTGTGTGGATGTGGTCTATGGTGCCGTATCCTCCTCGAAACCCAGCCTGCTCGGGGGGTTGAAATTCGTCGAGCCTACGCGCGAGACGATTTGTGATGACTCTAGAAAACAACTTATAGACATGGCTTAAGAGCGAGATAGGTCGATAGTTCTTCAAAAGGGTTTTGTCTCCCTTTTTGAAGAACATAACAACCACACTCTTACTCCATGTCTTCGGAGTTCTCCCCGAAAAGAGGACGGAATTGAAAATATGCTGAAGCTGTAGTAGCGTAGGAGTTCCACCGGCTTTTAAGAGCTCCGTTGTAATTCCATCCTCTCCGGGGGCTTTTCCGTTTTTAAGCTGCCTGAGAGCCATCACAATTTCATCTAGGCTGATTTCTGGCAAATCTTCGGTGTAGTAGCGGGTCAGAGTGGCTCTAGGATCCTCGATGCCGGGTTGGGGAAGGGACGCTTGTGAGGTGTATAATTGGCTGTAGAAGTCTTTTACTTCCCTAAGAATCTCCGGCTTAGAAGCGACGACACTCCCGCTAGAAGTGGTCAACTTCGTCAGATGGCTTCGGCCCAGCTGTTGGACAAAGACTTTTGACCCCCGGTTTTGCTCGATCGCTTCTTTAATTGAGCGTGTGTTGGAGCTCCGGAGATCACGTCGTACCAATTTAAAAATCTTTTTATTTAGGGTCCGTTGATCTGACGAAGTGACTGCAGGGTTATCACGTCGCTTTTGTATTAGCTGCAGAGATTCCTCTGAAAGCTTGGACTTCTTGCCAGCACCTCGCGTCTCACAGAATTTTGTCCCTTCCTCCCTGAGGATGTCCACCACATGGTCGAGATCCTGGTCAACGTCAAATGTGGTTTCGAGTGCAGCAAATCGGTTTTCCAGTTTTAGCTGGAACGTTTCAGACCCGACCACGGATTGTAGCATATTGGGTCGGAGCGTGGACTTCATTAGACGAACACGTTCAAGTTTGCAGTCAATATCTAGAGAGCCTCGGACTCGTCGGTGATCACTGCCGGTTTTAAACCTAGTGATCACTGAGACATCCCTAAATATTCGCTTTTTGTCCGTCATAATGAAGTCGATCTCATTTTTGGTCTTAGCGTCGGGGCTTTGCCACGTCCACTTCCGCTGGGGATCTTTCTGGAAGAAAGAGTTCATCAGAAAAAGCCCCTCTTTTTCTAGGAAGTTGACGAGCATTTGCCCCCTATGATTTCTGCTTCCCAATCCGTGTGGTCCTTCTACCGATTCGCCGCTTGTTTGTACTCCCACTTTTGCGTTGAGATCCCCCATGACAACGTTGAAGTGGGCCTTTTGGGTTCTGTGCAAGGCTTTGGAAATGTCCTCGTACATTTCCTCCACTTCATCGTCCGAGAGTGCCGAAGTCGGTGCGTATACTTGGATAACCTTGAGGTTATACCTCTCGGTGAGTTTAATCACAAGATACGCTACCCTTGTCGACACACTGGAGATTTCTAAAACGTTATCAGAGAGGATCATGTGGACCAAGAACCCGACGCCACCTTGGGATGGTTGTTCTCCCTCTCTGAAATACATAAGATGGCCTGATTCTAGGGTAACGGTGTCCTCCCCCTCTCTTCGGACTTCACATAACCCCAGAATATGCCATCTTATGTTTTTCAGCTCTTCCTCCAGAAGTGCCAAGTGTGTATCGATCGAGTAGCGTGCGTCCGTTAAATGTAGCCAGGGTCAGTCGGTTTTGGCGGCCTTCCGTCGCCCGGGGATTCTTAGCACCCCCTGCCCCGTCGTTACCGTAACCGCCGCCTTGGTCAGGAATAGCGGGGCGACCGGGAACTGGGGGCCGTTGTGTGGTTGTGTCTGCCATGAAGGGTTTGCCCAAATAATCACCACGCGCTGGGCAGTCGGGTTGGGTGATCGCAGGACGTAGCTTCTCGCACCGGTGACGCTGCTGCCCGTCACCGGCCTGTGGTATTTAGCTACGTCTTTCTGAATGGATATCCCACCATTTGTCGGTCGCCTGAGCCTCGTTCGCTGATCGGCAGGATGCACCACGTGCAGGAGAGGTTGGCTGAGAGCAATCAGGTGGAATTATGCTCCCTTACAACCCATTATGCTCCCTTACATCCCCTTGAATTGAGAGCATACACGAGCCTATTTATATTACCGACTTTACCGACATTTGTAGTTCCAGTTCCTATTTTGAAGCTACTTGTACTATTCATTATTCTGTGGCTTTGGTGGGATTTACCACACCTTTGTCAATTACTATCCTCGTTCGTGACGGAGTAGCTGTGAAATAAGAGAGTCTATAGTGTCGGTGTCCGCTTACAGGTAACCAATGCTCATTCAAGTGATTAATTGGGACGTTGGATGGTAAATCCGATTTGTGTTCGATTTTTACGCTGATCTTTGCCTTGGGTCCGTCTTGTTACACGCAAGATATTTTTACATGACGACGTTGATGGGAAATCGATCTTGTATGACTGAACTTGACTGATTTTCTCTGCGATTATGCATAGTTCGTTAGTCCGTAGAACGGTGAGTGACTTTCACGTATCGATTACACATCGGAGGAATAAATACATTGAGATTTAATTTTGTGAATATCTGACGAAATTGGAAAAATAATCTTGTTTTCGTTAACAACGTAGAAATAAAAACAATAAAAAAAAAACATCAAACATTCAAACAAAACTTGTAAACATTCCTAGTAACTTTTCAATCTTATATCTAAAACAAACTGGCGTTACAGTTACGGCGAGGGTTGTTAGTATTTTACTAGCTAGCTAACATATTCACGTCCTTTCCTAGCGGAGCCTAATTGAGAACACGGCGACGTGGAAGCTTAAAGGCTTTCATACTGCTAGAATTGGATCCTGGAACCAAGCTCCATCAAACAATACAGATCCTCTATTAGTCGTTCTACCGCTTGTTGCTGCTCTATATTTCCAGACTTAATTTTTGTTTTATAGCTTACAGGCTAACGTTTGACAACTATCTTGCCTAGAGTGGTAAGCGATTAAAGGTGGTGAATTCGCTTGGCCTAGAATACTCTGACTCCCAAGAGCTGTGGTACTGCCTTAATGTTTACCTTACTTAAATTGAAAGTGATATTCTTAACGCTATTTATTTAACCGTATGAGAAACGCCGTTTATTTACTTTCATACTTTTACGACTAGGGTTAACGTATTTGCTTTTAAGTCTAATGATATAAAAATACCTACGCAAACATGGTTTTCTAACACGGTACAGTAAATAAATCGAAGATATACATTAAGGTGGGTCTAATTGGAAGCCTCCGGCGAAGCGCGTAAGCAGCAAGGTCTGTAGTGACATGCACTATACGATTCGTCCAATTAGTCGGTCTGCTTATGATATTTATTTTTTCTCTTCATTTTTTGTATGTTTTATTTTACTGAAATTGTTTGACTTGACATTATTTGAATTCACCTATATACGATTTGGTTCATTACATCTCTTCTTCGAGCATTTTGCTCGAAGCATCTCTTACATCATTTCTTTAAATAGAAACGCCTATAGTCCGTGCCATATAGATTGGCACTATAGTGCATCGACCTCTTATCAACCGCTAAGAGAAAATGAGTGTAACTTAAAATTTTGCCAAAATTAAAACCAAAAATATCTATTTATCATTGATGTTTATTACAATTCTACATATTACTAGAACAAATTTGATATATTTAATGTCGTATTTTCATGATCTCAATATTTATTATCCGTTTTAATTGTAAAAAGGGATTTTAACGCGCTAAGAGTGTTCTATGTTATACTTTATTTTAATGATTATTAACGAATATCTCTTTTTGTAATATTTCTACTTGAAATTAACAAAAATAACCATTACAACAGCTTTTATAATACTTACGAAACTAATACCTGAAATTGAACATGAACAACACGCGAGTTATGTCACTTTACCTGGAACATTTTTTACGTCAGGATACAGAGATGCGTCACCTTCGGCGATAAAAATTAATTTATTTTATAAATTAACTAGCTGTGCCCGCGACTTCGTCCGTGTGGAATAGTGTCTTTGGGTAGCATTTTTAAATATTTAGGCTAATTATTTTACAAATAAGACATGTGTCTTTTACGCATGGGCGTATCCCACCTACACCGCACCGTACCACGCTGCGCAAATCCCCCTCCCCTCTCCCTCCCCCCTCCCCTCTCACTCCCCTTCCCCTCCCCTCTCCCTCCCCCTTCCCCTCCCCTCTCCCTCTCTCTTCCCTCCATCCCCTTTCCCCTCACTTCCCTCTCCCCCTCCCCTTTCCCCCCACTTCCCCTCCCCACCCCTCTCTTCCCCCACTTCCCCCTCCCCTTCCCGTCTCTCTTCCCCCCACTCCCCTTCCCTCACTTCCCTCTCCCCTCCCCTTTCCCCACTCCCCCTACCCCCACTCCACCTCCTCTCCCCTTTCCCTCACTTCCCATCCCTCTCCCCCTTTCCCCCTCCCCTCGTTCCCCCTTCCCCTTCTCCCTCCCCGTTCCCCCTCACAAACTTTGAATGACATATTAATTTATATCGAATCAACAATCTACAAAATAAGTTTCAAGCTTCTAAAATGACGATACTTCCATACAACTTTTCATCCCCCCTTTCAACCCCTTACAATTCTCTTTTCGCATTAAAAAGTAGCCTATGTCCGTTCTCAGGCTCTAGACCACAGTTTGACAATCATACAGTTGAGAATCGCCTTTGATGTTGGACGACACCGCCGCGCGAGTCGGTAGTATTTACGCTATCAGCCGCTAATGTGCAAGGGTTGTCAAAAAAAATCTACGAGCTGATAATATAAAGCGACAAAAATTGTTATTGATTTGATAAGTATATGATTGTAAAACTATGACTCTGGTTCACACAAGATCATAGCGACGTGATGCGTATGTACTTACTAACCTTAGTTTATATCTATACTAATATTATAAAGAGAGAACATTTGTATTTTTGTATTTTAGTATTTTTGTATGTTTGTAATGAGTAAGCTCAAAAACTACTGAACCGATTTAAAAAATTCTTTCACTAATACATAGAATGGACTTTCGGAATGAAAATAGGCTATATATTATCCCGTTTAAATCAAAGGTACATTCGTGGAGACCTAATTTGCAACCTAAGTCGGCAAATAAACGGTCGAAAAAACACGTTTCTTACGAACGCTGCTTAATTGAAAATAGATAGAAGAATATTTTCTATGCAAGAGTTGTACAACTTAATAAGACCTACAAAAAAGTCCGCGACAGCATATCTCTACATCTTAAGGTTGACTTACAGTAACCATTTTAATCTTAAAATTTTTGTTAAAAAATATTACATAACTTCCAAGGCTATTTTCAATTATATAGTATTAATCCTTATCCAAATAATTACGTTAATTAGCTTGGCCACATATTATATATTAAAATTGTCCTTTACAGTATATAATTCAAATGAAAACTCTAGAAGATATCACGAATCACATACACGCAGCGCAAAATTAATAAAATATTTGCAGTGAAACCACAGATTAGGTCATAGTTACTAGGAAAATATTATTATAAGCTTAGCGATGCTGTAGATCCCCACCGATCACAATCAATTTGAAGTCAATATAGTATAATAATATATTTTTACTGTATAAAATTCTATTGTATAATATAGTTATGATCTATATATAAACCACCCCGACTGATCTATGTATAATCTTTTCAATAAAAGCATTCCAATGACTCTAAACACGTCATTTAAAATCTGAGCTCTAAGTTGGTGAGGATTTGAGTATTCTGTAGAGTCCAGGAGATGTCCCAGCATCGGGTTAATGCTTCCATGTTCTTACAATATCGTTGAAGAAGATTTTCGAATTGATCAGACCTATGAAAGTTGATTTCATAGCGCAATTAACTAGAAAAAAGGTCATAATTTTATAACGATTGTACGAATTTTAATGAATCACAGCTAAGAAAACTCTCGATGAAGACATCTATCAAACAAAAAAAAACTATCAATAATAAAAACAAAATCGGTTCATCCGGTTAGGTGCTAAGATGCTACAGACAGACACACAGATACACACGTTAAACGTATATTACCCCTACATTTTGCGTCGGGGAACGCCGTAAGGTTACGGCGGCAGATGTACTCCTTGGCGGTAAGCTACTTTTTGGTAGATTTAATGATTCCACTACCACTGTACGAAAACTCATGATTCATGAATGCACATAATACTTTCATTGGTAGGTTATATAGCTAAGATTAGAACCAACGACCGTCGGGTCAGAATCAGGGTAACTATCCTTTACGCCAAGGGCCGTCCAATATCAATACGTAAGTATTATAAAACAAAGTTCATCACTGCGTCTGTCTGTCTGTTCGCAATAATCTCAATAGCTACTGAACGGATTATCATGCGGTTTTCACCAATAGCCAGAGTGTTTATGAGGAAGGTTTAGGTGCATAATTCGTTAAGGTTTTATGTAAATTGGATGAAATTTGACGATGATTGTTAAATATGTTCATATTGTATATTCGATGCAACAAACTGATGCAAATTTTGTAGGCATATATGTTCTACCCGTGCGAAGCCGGGGCGGGCTGCTAGTACCAAATATAAATGAAGCCGATAGTAATTTATTTCAAAAAGCTTCTTAATGTCATTCTTTAACCTCAACTCAATTTTACTAAATACCTAGGTGTGGGTAATTATGAATTTATAAAAAACTAGCAGCCCGCCCCGGCTTCGCACGGGTAGAACATATATGCCTACGAAATTTGCATCAGTTTGTTGCATCGAATATAAAATATTAACATATTTAACAATCATCGTCATGTGTCAACCAATTTACACAAAACCTTAACGAATTATGCACCTAAGACCTAAACCTTCCTCATAAACACTCTGGCTATTGGTGAAAACTGCATGATAATCCGTTCAGAAGCTATTGAGATTATTGCTAACAGACAGGCAGACGCAGTGATGGACATTGTTTTTATAATACTTACGTAGTGATATTGGACGGCCCTTTGGCGTAAAGGATAGTTACCCTGATTCTGACCCGAGGGTCGTTAGTTCTAATCCTAGCTATATACCTACCAATGAAAGTTTTATGTGCATTCATGAATCATGGGTTTTCGTGGGATCATTAAATCTACCAATAATTAAGATAGTTTAAAAACTAAAACAACTTACTTCAATGCCACGCGAGTCAATTTCAGTAGCAAGTTTGAGACGTTTATCGTCATATCTCTGAAGATACTTATCACATCTCAATAAAATTACAACCACCTCGGAAACGTACCCTACCGATTACAAAAATAATCATTCGAATCGGTTCACAATTGACGGAGTAATCGTGTAACATACACACAAAAAAAAAAGAAAGAAAAATATATATATACGGTCGAATTGAGAAACCTCCTCCTTTTTTTGAAGTCAGTTAAAAAAGAAACATACAGACGAATTGAGAACTTCCTTCTTTTTGGTAGTCGGTTGAAAAGTAGCTTACCACCAAGGAGAACATCTGCCGCCGTAACATTACGGCGTTCCCCGACGCAAAAAGTAGGGGTATTATACGTTTAACGTGTGTATCTGTGTGTCTGTCTGTAGCATCTTAGCACCCAACCGGATGAACCGATTTTGATTTTATTATTGATAGTTTTTTTTTTTGATAGATGTCTTCATCGAGAGTGTTCTTAGCTTTGATTCATGAAAATTCGTTCAATCGTTATAAAACTATGAGCTTTAATCAACTTTCATAGGTCTGATCAATTCGAACATCTTCTTCCTTAACGATATTATAAAAACATGGAAGCATTGACCTGATGCTGGGACATCTCCTGGACTCTACAGAATACTCAAATCCTCACCAACTTACAGCTCAGATTTTAAATGTCGTGTTTAGAGTCTTCTTTTGTTTGCAGATCTAGGGTTGCCTGTTACGACGGTATTATGCGGCTGATAGTCGGACAATCAGTTCCATTCGGAACATGATTTGTACTGCAATTAGTCTGCGTTTTATTTATCTATTATGTTTCATTATTTCACAATTTTTTGGATAAAAATTGTCTGAAGTACTGAAACATGCACTGGGTTGCGGGTGCACGTAATGGTACGGTTGGCAACCCTACATTAATAAGGGGAATTAAACATGTGTTTTAAGTGTGACGTTCGACGTCTAGATGAAAGCTGAATGGCTCAATACCTTTGTTTTTTTTTTGTAAATTCAAAGCGTTATGTTTCTGTTATATCTATATTTTTTGTTGAATATGATCTATTTAATGTTATTTGACGTGTGTAAGTGCTAATTTTTAATTTGCCCATATACTGAATAAATGCTTTGACTTTGACTTTGACTTTGAGTCATTGGAATGCTTTTAATGAAAAGATTATACATAGAGCACTCGGGGTGGTTTAAAATATTATATTATGTATATAGATAATTATTATTTTATACAATAGATCATATTATTATACTATATTGACTTCAAATTGATTGCGATCGGTGGGGATCTACAGAAAAGCTAAGCTTTTAATATTTTCTTTTTTTTTTTTTTTTTTTTTTTTTTTTTTTTTTATACGTTATAGGCTAGCGTTTGACCACTATCTCACCTGTTGGTAAGTGATGATGCGGTCGAAGATGGTAAGCACGCTAGGCCTAGAATGGGAACTGGCTCTCAAGGATAGCTGCCGGAACACATTAGATGTTTCGTGACAGATTTTTCTAACTTGAGGGTGGTTTTCGTAGTAACTATGACCTATTCTGTGGTTTGTCTGCAAATATTTTATTAATTTTGCGATGCGTGTATGTGAAATCCGTGATATCTTCTAGAGTTTTCATTAGAATTGTATACTGTAAAGGACAATTTTAATCTATAATATGTGGCCAAGCTAATTAATCTAATTATTCGGAAAAGGATTAATACTATATACTTGAAATTAACCCTGGAAGTTATGGTAATATTTTTTAACAAAAAATTACAGATTAAACAATTAAAAAATTGCACATTACTAGTATTCTTGTTAACTCCTCCAACTAAGCTAAATATTGCTTGTGTCTGGAGTGGGTTCACGTCAATAGTGCAATGGGTGGGATGGAGACTGAACTCACTTTATAATATTAGTATAGATAAATATTATATATTACATCGTATTAATTTAATAAATGAAATCGTAAGTCCTTGTTTTATTATGCTGTCGGAAGTGTCGGAACATACATACATAGAACTAGTATCCACCAATAAAACTCGTAACTAAAACTCGCTCGTGCATTAACACGTTCACGGCGTCCTTCGTGCGATCCCACAAACTAAGCGAGATTGTGGGACGCGGTCCGCGCCGCCCGCCTCCCCGCGAGTACCCCGCCGTTGCTCTGCGCAAGTACAGTTAGAAGAATATTTTCTATGCAAGAGTTGTACAACTTAATAAGACCTACAAAAAAGTCCGCGACAGCATATCTCTACATCTTAAGGTTGACTCACAGTAACCATTTTAATCTTAAAATTTTTGTTAAAAAATATTACATACTTCCAAGGCTATTTTCAAGTATATTGTATTAATCCTTATCGAAATAATTACTATTATTGTTATATACCGGCTGTAATTCACGTAAGAATTCGGACACGACAAGATCCGCCATCGCGGAGCATGCACATCTCGCGGACACAAACCACTTTATCCGTTTTGATAAAGCCTCCGTACTAGCTAGAGAGAAGTTCTTTGTACCTAGAAAAGTACGTGAGGCTATTGAGATAAATAGACACCCCAATTTCAACCGAGATAGTGGATGGACCTTGCCGTCAGCGTGGAAACCGATTCTTAATGCGTCCTCGAAAAAGAAAGTGTCAGTCAGTCTAGAGTGTGACACAGTCAGCATTGTTTGCGACGGTACTTCTGGCGATAGGAGTAGCAGCGATGAAGAACCGACGATGACATCATTCGGGCTATCTCAGGCATCCTCGGTACCGAAAAGGAACAGCCGTTACCGATCGCCGCCGAGTCCGCCCCCACCCCGGCTATCAAGCCGAGCGCAGCGAGCGGCGGCCCGCAGTGAACATCGCGATCTCACCGCGTGACCTCACTCCCGAGGAAGAGCGACTGACTCGCTCGAAACCTAGGTCGAGAAAATTCGACTAAAAGTACGTGAATTACAGCCGGTATATAACAATAATAATGTTACAAATTCACGATAATTTTAAAATTAAAATAACTAACCGATACGGCACGGTTTGGTCAAAAAAAGTGAACGAGTTCACGCGCTTAAGAATAAAACGTAATAAACTCGAGTGCGGCTTAGAATATGTAGTGAAGTGTCGTGACAGTGGAGTGATACCGAAGTTCCTACGGATAAAGCCTATTAAATGCATACGGGATTACGACAAATTCTTTAGAATCGCGAGTGAGAAATTACTTCGTCGAGTGATTTCGGAATACCGCCAAAAGTTACTGTGCACCAATAAAAAAGTGTTCGATTTACACCTACAGCTGTCGCAGAAACTTTCGCAGGAATTATGGGAGGTACTAGATACGATGTCTTTTAGCAGATCTCATGCATTAACATTGCAAATTAAACAGAGACATGATAGAAAGCTGAAATGTCTCATACAACAACAACGCGCGATCTATGCCGGCGACTACCCTCGGAATACGCTAAATAATGAGTCGAACAATAACAATACTGATAACACGCAGCGTAATCATAAGGTTGTTGTAAACTTATCGTCATGTCATCTCGATGATAATTCTTATAGTGTGCTTTCCCGGGGTCTTAATTACGCTCCTACACCTAAAAGAATGCCCGGGGAGAAAATAATAACGGGTATTGAGGACACGATCGTACGAAATAAAATACCGTTTAACGATGCGGAATGCATGAGACAAGACATTTCAACGATGTTACGTAAATCAAAAGTGCCCCAGCCTAATATAACCCGAGGTGAATTAACAGCATTACGCGAAATACGTAACAATGAAAACGTCTCGGTGCTGCCGGCGGATAAGGGTAATGCCACAGTGGTTGTCGATACAGATACCTACGAGAGTAAAATTACGCATATGGTTAGTGATACTCGCATTTACAAGAAGGTGAAGTACAACCCGACCTTGAGAGTTTCTACAAAAGTGGTCCAGCTAGTGAAATCATTACCCGATATCGAGTTGCAGGCACGCTTACGTCCCCATAACCCTACCCCACCCAAGATATATGGCTTACCCAAAGTACACAAGCCAGACTGGCCGTTGCGACCTATAGTCTCACAAATAGATGCACCGACTTACAAGTTATCCAAACATCTGGCAAGCATCCTTCAGCAGTACACGGGCAAGACTGATACTTTTGTGAAAGACTCGTACCATTTCGTCCAGTTGTTAAAAGATATACGAATACAGCCCTCGGAGATCATGGTCAGCTTTGACATCGCATCACTATTCACGAGTGTCCCGGTAGATGAAACTATGAACATTATAAAAACCATAATTCAAGGTTCTGACCTACCTACCGAATACATACAGTGCATAGATTACTGTCTAAAAAGCGGTTACTTCATGTGGAGAGGAGAGTATTTTCTTCAAGTGGATGGAGTGGCGATGGGGTCTCCAATAGCTCCAGTGGTAGCTAATATATTCATGGAGTGGTTTGAGAATACGGCGTTAAATGCGGCAGTTGTGAGACCTAGAGTTTGGTTGAGATACGTGGACGACATCTTTGCGGTCATCACTAAGGACGGTTTAGCTGGTTTCGCGGATCATCTGAACCAAGTGCATCGCAACATCGCAGTTACAGTGGAAGAAGAAAGTGATGGAACTTTATCCTTTCTCGATGTACGCGTGATCCGCAGGCCAGATGGAAGTCTCGCACATACAGTGTATCGAAAGCCAACTCACACGGAAAGGTATCTACACGCCAACTCGCATCACCACCCGGCACACTTATCCTCGGTACCCAGAGCATTAATCAACCGAGCTCTAAGAATATGCGACCCTCAATACCTAGATGGTGAGCTAAATCACGTGAGGGGGGTACTTGAGGATAATGGCTACAGCTGGCGACAATGTGGCCGGTGGTGTAAACAGAGTGAACGTAAGCGACCACAAGTAGCGGATCGATCACCGGCTTATTTACCGTTCGTAAAAGGAGTAACGGACAGAATCGGATATCTTTTACGACGGAAATATGATGTCAAGACGATCTTCCGCCCACCAGGTCATCTTAGACAGATGCTGCGTTCACCGAAGGACAAGGACGAGCTGAACGTTCCGGGCGTGTACAGAATACCATGCGACTGTGGCAAGAGCTACGTGGGAAAAACTCGACGCAATATCACGACTAGACTTACGGAACACATAAGGAGCATTAAGAATTCGGACACGACAAGAGCCGCCATCGCGGAGCATGCACATCTCGCGGACACAAACCACTTTATCCGTTTTGATAAAGCGTCCGTACTAGCTAGAGAGAAGTTCTTTGTACCTAGAAAAGTACGTGAGGCTATTGAGATAAATAGACACCCCAATTTCAACCGAGATAGTGGATGGACCTTGCCGTCAGCGTGGAAACCGATTCTTAATGCGTCCTCGAAAAAGAAAGTGTCAGTCAGTCTAGAGTGTGACACAGTCAGCATTGTTTGCGACGGTACTTCTGGCGATAGGAGTAGCAGCGATGAAGAACCGACGATGACATCATTCGGGCTATCTCAGGCATCCTCGGTACCGAAAAGAAACAGCCGTTACCGATCGCCGCCGAGTCCGCCCCCACCCCGGCTATCAAGCCGAGCGCAGCGAGCGGCGGCCCGCAGTGAACATCGCGATCTCACCGCGTGACCTCACTCCCGAGGAAGAGCGACTGACACGCTCGAAACCTAGGTCGAGAAAATTCGACTAAAGGTACGTGAATTACAGCCGGTATATAACAATAATAATGTTACAAATTCACGATAATTTTAAAACGAAATAATTACGTTAATTAGCTTGGCCACATATTATAGATTAAAATTGTCCCTTACAGTATATAATTCAAATGAAAACTCTAGAAGATATCACGAATTTCACATACACGCATCGCAAAATTAATAAAATATTTGCAGTGAAACCACAGATTAGGTCATAGTTACTACGAAAATATATACTAATATTATAAAGAGAGATCATTTGTATTTTTGTATGTTTGTAATGATTTGGCTCAAAAACTACTGGACCGATTTAAAAAATAACACTAATATTTAGAATGGACTTTCGAAATGAAAATAGGCTATATATTATCCCGTTTAAATCAAAGGTGCATTCGTGGAGACCTAATTTGCAACATAAGTCGACAAAAAAACGGTCGAAAAAACACGTTTCTTACGAACGCTGCTCAATTGAAAACAGATGGAAGAATATTTTCTATGGACGAGTTGTACAACTTAATAAGACCTACAAAAAAGTCCGCGACAGCATATGTCTATCTCTTAAGTTTGACTCACAGTAACCATTTTAATCTTTATTTTTTGTTAAAAAATATTACATAACTTCCAGGGCTATTTTCAAGTATATATTATGAATCCTTATCCAAATAATTACGTTAATTAGCTTGGCCACATATCATAGATTTAAATTGTCCTTTACAGTATATAATTCAAATGAAAACTCTAGAAGATATCACGGATTTCACATACACGCATCGCAAAATTAATAAAATATTTGCAGTGAAACCACAGAATAGGTCATAGTTACTCCGAAAATATTATTATAGGCTTAGCTTTTCTGTAGATCCCCACCGATCACAATCAATTTGAAGTCAATATAGTATAATAATATGATCTATTGTATAAAATAATAATGATCTATATATATAATATAATATAATATAACCACCCCGACTGATCTATGTATAATCTTTTCATTAAAAGCATTCCAATGACTCTAAACACGATATTTAAAATCTGAGCTGTAAGTTGGTGAGGATTTGAGTATTCTGTAGAGTCCAGGAGATGTCCCAGCATCAGGTCAATGCTTCCATGTTCTTACAATATCGTTGAAGAAGAAGATTTTCGAATTGATCAGACCTATGAAAGTTGATTTCATAGCGCAATTAACTAGAAAAAAGCTCCTAGTTTTAAAACGATTGAACGAATTTTCATGAATCAAAGCTAAGAACACTCTCAATGAAGACATCTATCAAACAAAAAAACAACTATCAATAATAAAATCAAAATCGGTTCATCCGGTTAGGTGCTAAGATGCAACAGACAGACACACAGATACACACGTTAAGCGTATATTACCTCTACTTTTTGCGTCGGGGAACGCCGTAAGATTAAGGCGGCAGATGTTCTCCTTGGTAGTAAGCTACTTTTTGGTAGAATTAATGATCCCCACTGTACGAAAACTCATGATTCATGAATGCACATAAAACTTTCATTGGTAGGTATATAGCTAGGATTAGAACCAACAACCCACGGGTCAGAATCAGGGTAACTATCCTTTACGCCAAAGGGCCGTCCAATATCACTACGTAAGTATTATAAAACAATGTCCATCATTGCGTCTGTCTGTCTGTTCGCAATAATCTCTATAGCTTCTGAACGGATTATCATGCGGTTTTCACCAATAGCCAGAGTGTTTACGTGGAAGGTTTAGGTCTTAGGTGCATAATTCGTTAAGGTTTTGTGTAAATTGGTTGAAATATGACGATGATTGTTAAATATGTTTATATTTTATATTCGATGCAACAAACTGATGCAAATTTTGTAGGCATATGTTCTACCCGTGCGAAGCCGGGGCGGGGTGCTAGTTTGGTATATTTTTATTTAAAACATATATATATATATAATTAAACAATTAATTAAACGGTTTTTAAATAATAAATTATTTTTATTGTAATTTTCAAATAACACATTTTTCAAATAACACATTTTTCTATAATCTCCTTTTCGCTTATTTCGACGTTACAAAAAGTTATATAACATTTTATTAAGATAGCAGCAGGAAACGACCTTAAGTTTTCTCTGTAGAAGACTGTAACTGCTCAAACTTGGACATTAAATACATTTTATTCGAATGTTAGCGGGTGCTGAACTTTTCGCTCTAATGCGGTTTATGAACTAAAGTTATTTTCCTAATTTTTGTTTAGTACTCCTTAATTGTCTATAAAAGTAACTTTGGTCATATAGTAGCTCGTAGACATGTTAAAAGCAAAAAGGTGAAATAAATATTTTTAACGCTATCATTTTAAAGTTTTGATATTACGAAGTGTTAGTAGCTAGATTTTTTAAACTATATGAACCGTAAACTAGACAAAAAGGCTCGTGCCAACCTAACACAGGAAACTATACATTAACACCGCACAGTCGCAAGCACAAAACATCTAAACTATCATTATGCACTGTTACCGTACACATTGTGTTAGTGTTTAGTGGGTCAAGACTGCAGGCTACTGCAGCTAATTGCAACTGCAGTAAAGCCAGGTGGATTATAATATTCTAAACTCCCACATTATGCTTTGAAGCACAAAGGCTCCGTACACTAGGCTGATTTATCGTGGGAACAATTGCGTAGGACGAAACAGGTACACCCTGGTTTTATTTAAAAGGATTACCGCGTTTCTTTTATATTCGCGCTCTTGCACGGGAGAAGTCGTTCAAGAAAATAGATCTACGGCTCTTGAAACTTAAAATGTGCAAAGATAGGATTTTTAACTGTATTTTAATAAATATATAATTTGACTGCGAAACTGTAAAGATAGAAATCCTGAAAACACAATATTACATTTTATATTCGAAGAACTACATTATTATAATAGCTAGTTAATTAACCTTCCACCTGTTTCTGTTTCAAAACCACCTACGAATAAAAATACTAATCAAAATTCACCTAATCAAGTTAAAAAATAACCGTCGTGTACTAATGGATTTTTTAACCGACTTCAAAAAAAGGAGGAGGTTTCTCAATTCGACCGTATATATATATATATTTTTTTTTTTTTCTTTATGTTTGTTCGCGGATAATTTCGTCGTTTATGAACCGATTTCGATTATTCTTTTTTTGTTCGAAAGGAGATATCCCAAGTGTGGTACCATGGTAATTTTATCGAGGTATGATAAGTATCTCCAGAGATATTGAGATAAACATCTCAAAATTGGTACTGAAAATGAATAGCGCGGCATTGAAGTCGGTTGTTTTTTAGTTTTTAAACGATATTATTTATATCTAAAAATGTATGCGCGCATTCACACACAATATCGTTAAAAAAGCTTCAACCCCCGGCATGGTGGTATGGTAGGATACTTTCTTGTGTCTGCTTAGCCAGCTACAACCCGCAAGTTGGAAAAACTATCGCCAAACATCTAAATGTTCCGGCAGCTGTTCTTGATAGCCTAATGCCATCCGAGAATGTGAATGGCCTAGCGTACTACCATCCTCGAATCATCACTAACCAACAGGTGAAATAGTAGTCAAACGCTAGTACGATGTTAAAAAAAATCAGATAAGTACAGCTAATCAGTGTTTTGGAACGTGTGACGTAATATCGGCTATGACATGACGGTATGAAATAAGGTTAGTTGTAATAATAAAACAGTATGGGCTATATTCAAAAACTCCCAAACATAGTCAAAATAGTCGGAATTGCATGAAAAAACGAAATTACCAATGACACAGAATAAATAATAGTACAACCAATAACTATAATTAAGCTAATCCTCGCAGCCATTTGTCGATATCAAATTATCAACTAAAGCTCAATTGACGTACCTACTTTGTTTATTTTTGTGTATTTATTTTCATGTAAAATATACTATTAACAAAAAACATAAGTTTGTACTGGTATTTACATCCACAATACGCGAATACCGACTAATTAACGTAACTGTATTATCAAATTTCATTTCTAGAGCGTTTTCTTATAAATATAGATAGATCGAGCAAAACTTGTTATTACATTACATATATTTATGGTTTACTTCTCAGACTATCATAAAAAAGGCAGACAGATTTGTGCCGAATACCCGACTGACCGCAAGTTCAGTAAAACTAAATTCTTGAGTAGGTAACATGTTTCCGCACTCAGTCCGGCATAGTCAATATCGCATGATTACTACATAAGCAACGCTGCGAAGTAATACTGCACGGAAGCGTCCGACTCTGCTGCCGCTTGGTAACAAACTGAGCGCGGAAGCGTATTATTGAGTAATACGCATTTAGTATTACTGAACTTGCGTTCACTCGCGTGTTCGGCACGAATCTGTCTGCTTTTTTTATGATAGTCTGAGGTTTATTTTAAAATTACTGTAATCTGTTTATCGAATCATCTTCCTACTACTAAAACCTACTAATTTAAAGCTATGGCATTTTATTTCACCCGCCCCAGTTCATTATCACACGAACAGTATTATATCCGCTGTGAGCTTTTCGCGATAACTATCTTTGGTTTATTATATTTTTTTACCCTACTACTACTAATAATAGAAATACGAAAGTTTGTGAGTATGGGTGAGATGTATGTTTGTTACTCCTTCACGCAAAAGCAACTGGATGGATTTTAGTTAAACTTTACAATGTTGTAGCGAAGTATAACTATAGTTGTGACAAGTTAGGCGACCAAAATCAGGCCGTTTGAAAGCTATTCCGGCGTGCATTGCATAATCTGTCCGAGTTACACGAAGACTATTTATGGTGTTATTGTTTGTCTTATAAGATCTATAAAACGTCCGCGATGGCATGTATCTAGTAGTATGGAAGCCGTATAATCGAAATTGTTGGCAAAACATTTAAATTAAATTCTGTATTTACAATGCATATTTATGGTATTATAAATAATTCCTTATCCAAATAAATACTTTTATCGCCTTGGGCATGTCAAGACAAGTAGATTATCCTTGTCTCTGACTCTAAGAGCCAGTTTCACCGGTTCATGATAGCTCTACTTAGAACTTATCTGACAGATTTTTGACAGCTTTTATAAGGGGTCATATTTTAGATAACTATCTGTCACTTTATCAGAAACCGGTAAAACTAGCCCTTAGTAATTTGGGTAAATAGTTTAAAAGTTACGATATATATACATATATATATATTATACATACGCGGACAAATTCGCGGGACGCAGCCGGTATATAATATTTCTCCATTCTCTTTTTCCAAGACACGTATTTCGTGGAACATTTTCTTTATCCTTCTTTTACCTCATTTGCTATCAACATCTGTGTGTAATAATACTAATATGATCAGTAAACAAACAATATTTTTCCGCGAAACACCTTGAGCTCCAACAGACAGGGATGTGCTATTACTCCTTAAAGTATCAAATAAAGTGTACCTGAAATAACAACGAACATAATATCAACTCCAGGCTCCATTCGTGCCGCGAATCCCTCATACGTTTTCATTAAATCCGGAGCAGAACTCATGGATGTCATAAATATTCAGCCTGCGGTTGGTATTCATCATAATCGTGCAATTCATTTACATGTTATTATGTGTGCGTCTAATGTGCTAACGTCCTCCATGGTCGGCCCTCGTTAATGGCACATGACTTTACCATATTTATGTTATCAGCATTTTTTCATTCTCATCCTTTTCATCATCGGCCTTTACTACAAGTCCTTTGATCACGGACACTTTCGAACTTTTCGTAGAATAGACCTAAGACGTTCAAGCGATTTATGTTATAAATAAACTCAAATATTTGGTCGAAAATTGTAGTTGCACTTGCTGTCAGTCTCAGACGTTTAATTAAACTCACAAAATTCCATTACAACTATTGAGGGTGTAGCATAGAATACATAAACCATAACATACATATACAATTCATAATTTAAAACATTTTGTTGGACAAGGTTTACCTAAACACTTTTTGTAAGCTCCATATCATAAATTTGTAATGTTTCGCCCTTTTAAACCACAAATGTAAATGAGTATTCAGCTGCAGCTTATGAAGCAGCTATGAAACATATTATTTCTCTCTATTAGCGTAATTGCTGGATCGTTTAATTTAATTAAGTGATGAATGCAGTGCTTTATTGAATCACTTCAGTTATAATTAGTACATACTGTATTAGTGTTTAAATCACAATCACAGAAAAAAGACAGGGTACCACATTACTTCGTTACATCATACATTCTATGAAATGAAGCAAATTTTGTGTTTTCAACCGACTTCACAAAAAGGAGGATGTTCTCAATTCAATTCTGTTACCTCAGAACTTCTGAGCTTCCCGTGTGATCCCGTTCAAATTTAATCGAGATCTAATAATTATCTCCGGAGATAAACATCTCAAACTTAGCACTAAAAATGACTATCGCGGCATGTGAAGTCGGTTTTTTTCGTTTTGTAAACAATCTTAAATTATTATTTTAAAATTCTTTTACAATTATTTCTAGCCTTTTTTCTAAATTACATTTCGTATATCAAAGAATACACTTTGATATCATGCTTCGTTTCCCAGCTTTTCCTTTTCACGTTTGCATACTTTTTGCTATATGGAGGCTGTTCTTTTGTCCGCTAGCTCAATAACTTCCTGTCTCGTGAAAAGGATAAATTTAACTCCGCCGTTCTATTTTTATTTTCTCCTATTCCTCTTTGGGAAGTTTATTACGTTGCCTATACAAGTGAGCTAAATTAACGGACCTGTCTTGTGTAAAAGCCGTTTTGCGATTTATGAATAGTTTCAAGTTAAACTCTTGAGGAAACGCAGGGTTATTGATCTCGTGGTTGTCGCTAAAGCTTAGTTTGAGGTCATGAACTTGTGACTTTTGCTCAGTATTATCCTGTTACCCTATCTATTCATAATTTTCTTTGAACCTGATCAGAAAGCACAAAATGAAATTGCAATAACTTTCTGATGTGTGAAATAAAGAAAAACTTCGCAGTATCAGAACTTTAAGCACGAATGAAATCCTTGCCTTCAATTGCTAGTGTATATCAGATTGTAGCATAATGCAGTAACAATCAAAAATGTCAACCAGGCAATAAAGCGATCGGTCGACTATCGACCACCATTGGGGCGGTATCGGTTATCGCGATAATCTGATTAATTGGCGACCCGCCGGCGAAGTGTTGCGTCTGACGCGCTCCGACCTCGTCGGATATCGATCTGCGACGCAGGAACCGGTCAACCGCAGATTGATTGCAACTATATTGATAGATGAGAGAGCCAGGAGCTTACAGATAACTAGGAAACTACGTTGTTTTCCTTATAAATACAACTGAGACTGATTTCAAATTAAATGTAATTAATGGGACAAGGGATAAAACAAAACAGTTTAGGAATACGACACCAGAGATAATAATTATTAAAAGGGCGAGCACCTGCCAACTGTACATATTTCCTTTACAGCAGGCCTAGGATAAGGTTTTAAATAGCTAATCATTATTGAAACAAATATCGAGTCAAAAACGTTATTTAATTAAATACGATGACCTATAACAATCGCAGATTCTAGGCTTCTGAAATAATCACATCTGATGCCGTCTAAGTCCGACCACAGAATAATGTATAGTACAAACCGACTGCATCTGTTGTCAATTAAGTATACTACAAGTTCCAGTTTCTCTAAATGGGACTTTCTGGTACAGATTATCCAAAATAAAGACTGGCAGATATTTTAAGGTTTGAAATATGACTTATTATACAATGCATAGAGCATTGTATATTGAAGAATATAATACTAACAATTGAGACTTTCTTGAAATTTTTAACTAATCTACTAGTGTGCATTTACACGAACTCCTCGGTTAAAATTGAATTAACTGCGCCATATAGTTCGTGATAACCTAATTTTGATAAAGGATTATGGAGAATATCAGATACAATAGACAATAAATACAATAAGAAAATTATTATACCTTATAGGCGGTCCATCGCTAATAGAGATCTCTTCCAGATAATACTTTTGGATGGAATGGACAGAGTAATAGAAGTATGAAGTAGGAGACGGTGGTGTACAAATAAGATGATAAAATAAATTCGATACAAATTTTAAAGTACAATGAAGCAAATAACTTTAACAAACAAATATTATTATAAATATATAAAATACATTTTATTTATATATTATACACGATCTGTCATCTCTGTTTGTAAAATAATTTATAAAAACGATTAAATAAAACTGCCATTGGATTTGTAACTATGATGCAATTTCCAGCCATGATTCATCATTCAAGATAATTATTCATAAGACATGCACCTAATGCTGGCACCGAGTCACTGAGCAAATTACCGATAATGGTCGCAGATTTTCCAAAAGTTGTAAGACATTAGACTAAATTGCCAAAGTTTTCTCATTGTAGACGCATCGTTGACTTACGCGGTAGCCTCCGTATCGATTCAAACGATAGTAAGACAGTTCGAAGCAGAACAGCCGGCTTAATCCGGTTAAATCTTTAAACATTTGAGTCGACAAAGTTAAAAAAAAATGTCGTGAAATATAAATAGGTTCCAGTTCTATAGTGAAGTTCCGGCTAAGACTTATCAACGTACGGTGTCTCAGCCCCTCTAAGAGAAAATCCTATTTCTGTAGGCGTTCACGCCAAAGCGTTTTCAAAATGTTTGGAATGACATTTACAATTACATTTGTTATGGAAAAGGAAATCACACGCCTGATGTGAACGCTAACATACATTTTATTTTTTCTAGGGGCGACAATATAATGCTCTAAGATTTTAGGATACGGACCACTTCCGAAAATTGACTTATTCTTTTTTTTGTTCGTAGCTTATTCCCTGTACCTTCCGGCTTCGTATGATGATGAATCACTCTTTATGATGATATACTTACGCTAGCAGGCCGTCCGTCCGACCTAAGATATTTAAATTTAATCAGTGCGGAGCCGTGGCGGGTTGGTATATTGAAATATATCTTTCTTTGAATGTAATTTTGACCAATCGATCTGATTGTCTGATTTGAACACAAACTTCCTCAAGAAGTTCGCCAAAGGAAAATTAACACAATTTGTGTGACGCTGATGGTAAACTTTGCAATTTCAAACAAAAGCCCGGTTGTTTCCAAAGTGAAATCCATAAATCTTGTAATGTTTTCATCATCATCATTTCCGACGAAAGGAAAACATTTTGAGGTAAAAATATTTTTACTTATTTTCACGCAATGCAGGTCACGTAATTCGCTTGTAAAAACATATCATACAAATATCGTTATATTACCTTTCCCAAGACCGTGAAAAGCACACATTACGAAAGATGGAGCCTTTTAGGGTTTCGAATCCAAAGGGTACCAACGGAACCTCTAATATAACTGAGAATTTGCTGTCCGTTCTTTCGTCCGTCTGTCCGATAATAATTGAATCATAGCAAGGGATTGTGGAAATGTAAAAACTGATAACGATGATGCACAGAATTAGTTACCAGATTATTTTTCAAAGCGTACAAATAATGCACATTCACACGATTCTCTACTACACCAACACACAAATTGCCAGCACAGCCAGTTCGTTACCGGCCCACTCCTCGTATCTTTTGCATTTCGTTTCTAAAAATTATGATGCTACTAAAATTTCCAGCTCAGCAAATTCGTTAAGCCTCTCGTTTCCGAAAAACATTACAGACTGAGTACCTAGTACCTACTTCAAATATCAAAATTGTTCTATGTCAGTGGGCTTAGAGTAGAGTCTCGCCGTTCATGGAGGCTTGGCGATTTGCCAGCAGCCGTCGCCTCCTCGGCTAGCCGAGAGAGAGCGAGATAAATATTATAGTTACTTCGGCTAGATTCTAAAGCCCTTCGGTACTAACTAACTATTACAATTAATTGTGGTCTAACGGCAAACTATACTAAACCATGCAATCTGCTTTTAAATATAAAAATAACAGCTCAGAAATAACTAATTAATACTGGCGCTAAAGCGTATAGGCGGTCTCTCCCTGATTAAGTATTTAACGAGCTCGTAAGCCAACCCGTACGAAAAACTCAAATGGATTCCACAAAACATCAAGTACCTACAAATTGCTGGAAATATGTGGGAAAGTTACTTGTTTTGGTAATTTTTTCATTTTGTATGTAGGTATGTAATGTTGTAAAAATTATTAAATACAAATGATCTTATCTTTCCAGGTGGAAGAGATACGAGAGATGATAGATAAGATTCAGGCGAACGTAGAAGAGGTGAAGAAGAAGCACAGTGCCATCCTATCAGCACCGCAATCAGATGAAAGTAAGTCTCCATCAAAGAAATGCATAACCATTATTCATACTCAACAAAGACTTCTGAACTCTTGGTATTTTATGTACTAACACATTTCTAGTATGAAGGTAAGAATCACAATCACGCAATTATTCATCTATAATCGGGTTCTAGACAAATATAAGAATAGAAAGTCCATTACCTAGATGAAAATAATGTTTTTTGATCATAAGTTTGCCTGAGAACTAGAAGTGAGAAAAAGAAAAAAACATTGCGGCATACAGCTTCAGAATTGCTTTACTCGTCAGACTATTGAAATACCTATAACGTAAACTTCAATAAATACAAACATGTTATGAAAACCATTTAAGAAAACAATACATAAATCTGGAACAAAATGCTATGCTAATATCGTCTGTAATCTCCATTAAATATGTAAGTTCTTGTAATTTTCATTTCAATTTAAATACCGCGATAGCATCAACTTGCGATTTTACTTGAAAACCTGATATTGTACAGAAATTAAAATGAATTAAGCTTCTAGCTATCAATCCTTTGTTATTCTAGGTTATTTGTTTAGATTTATTTCCCGCCATGGGTATTTACTTACGTCATCTATTAAATTATTAATAGTTATCCCTGATATTGTGTTAGTTTAAATTTGAATTTAATTTACATATTTAGTTTTTATACGCATTAATTATTAGGGATAACTCATAATCTACGCTTCAGTAACTAAATAATTGTTTTTCATAATTATATGGCTTACCCAAGGCTATTTATTATTATTATTAATAATTATAATTATTATTAATAGCCCTATGTGTCCCATTGTTGAGCAAAGGCCTCCCCTCATGACTTCCACGCATCTCTATCCTGTGCTATTGTAGACCAGTATTCGCTAAAGGCGTCGAGCTCATTTCGCCATCTTCTACGTGGTCTGCCGCGCCGCCGATTAGCTGTATCAGGGCGCCACTTAGTGGTGATTTTGGCCCACAGCTGGTCTGACATGCGGCAGATATGGCCAGCCCAGTTCCACTTTAGCTTGGCGGCTTTCGCAGCAACGTCAACTATTTGGGTTTTGGTGCGTAGCTCGGTGTTTCGAACATGGTCTGTTAATTTAACACTACGCTCCATTGCCCCTTGGTAAGCCTTGAGTTTGGACTTTTGGATGTTAGTCAAAGACCAAGTCTGTGCGCCGTACGTCAGCACAGGAAGAATGCACATTCACATTCACACACAAGGCTATTTATTTATTTTTATTTTCCACTATGGTTATTTATAAACATTGTCTATTTAATTATTGAAATCCTAGCTAAAAGTGTATTCGAAACATATTCTTGTCTTCCAATCGTGTGGATGGGTGGATTCAATACAGTTGTAAAAGGCAGGTTTTGTATCAGAAATGTAACAAAAATACCGTAAGTGTTTTGAAACTGAACTTTTGAGATTCAGACCATTCTAGGCCTAGCGTGTTTACCATCTTCGATCACATCATCGCTTATCTTTGATGGTCCGGTGCTGTAAGTGGGAGAATCGGCTTTGATGCCAGTGGTACCGATACTGAGTTCGATCCCCGCCGTGCACCAATGGATTTATCTACAGAAAAATTGATGTGCGCATTTCACAGTGGCCCTCCTGTGAAGGAAAAACATCGTTAAATAAAACTGGCCAAGTGCTAGTCAGCATCGCGTCTCTTATCGCACACTTAGGGAGGGTTCCGTACAATACGAAACATAACAGAGTTTCAACCTCATATATTTGATTAATTGATATTACCAAGAATATTTGGTTTGGTCGCGATCTAGAAAGATGGGGCTCGTTGACTAGCGCCATCTATGTCATTTTGCCGAAACGAATTAGATAGATGGCGTTTAAATCACGTTTCTTGTATGGGGACCCCCTTTATTTTTTAACTTTATTTTGTTTTTAGTATTTGTTGTTCTAGCGGCAACAGAAATACACCATCTGTGAAAATTTCAACTGTCTAACTATCACGGTTAATGAGCTATAGCCTGGTGACAGACGGACAGACAGACAGACAGACGGACAGCGGAGTCTTAGTAATAGGGTCCCGTTTTACCCTTTGGGTACGGAACCCTAAAAACCAACAACCCGCGCATGTCACATTATCTAGTGTGCCAAGCCAACACTCCGCATGGCCAGCTACCACCCTCAAGTTAGAAAATCTGTCGCCAAACATCTAATGTGTTCCGGCAGCTATCCTTCCCATTCTAGGCCTAGCGTGCTTACCATCTTTGACCGCATCACCAATTACCAACACGTGAAATAGTGGTCAAACGCTAGCCTATCAGATGTTTTCGCTTAACCTGCGTATCAACGGTATTTTAAAATTATGGCATCGTGCTTAGAAGTGGAAGACGGGGATGAGGCGCTGGACAGCCAACTAGTCCAATAAAAATGTCCCAACTATCCCTAACTTTCAAAAAATTTTAAAGGATAATACTATACAAATTTAATGTAATAAAATCCAAGAAAAGTGCGGAGATCTAAAGTACTTTGTAAAGCTATTCTACTGAATATATAACAGAACAGATCTGACATTATCAACATTACCTCAGTACTATAATGCCGAGATGATTGTTATTTCTAAATATAAACTTGGTTTCATCTTCTCTCATGGTATTCATGGAAAATCGGTATAGGAATAGGATCCGAGCGTGGGCAGGTCTAACTTTGTTCGTGGAATATCCCCCCAAACAAGTTGAAGGGCGTAGTGGAGGCGGTAGTATGACTGCGTAAACACGGGGGCGGTAGTATGTCTGCCTTTCATGAGAATACTTGAAATTTTGACGAGAACAAATGTGTATAGATGGCACCATGACTTTCATACTTTCATGATAGAGATTAGTTGTGACAACTCTAAAAGGCGGATATCATCTACTAGAAACCAAAGCAATTGACAGGTCAAAACATTAGCAAGCAGAATTAGAAATAGGCTGTTCACATCTGTTATAGAAACGATAATAAGATCGTGATCTTTACTTCTACGGCTTAGCTAACATAGTGTTGAACGTCCTCCAGTTAAGTAGAGCAATGATTTACCTTCATACACCCACGTAAGCTAGCTGGCAGTTATTAGGAACTAAGAGGTAAAGATCAAGTTATAAGCGTCCCATAAGAAATATTCATTAGCCGCAATTTAGGCAGCTTAAATAAAAATAAAACTGGCCAAGTGCGAGTCAGACGTTTGTCCCGCACACGGAGGGTTCCGAACGCCATCTATGGAATGTCTAACGAACTTCTAACACCAACTAAGTAAACGTTAACACAAAGGTAGAATAGTATTATATAGTAGTAATAGTAGTAATAAAGATAAGATAAAGATAAAGATATTTTATTTGCGTAAAACATGCGTATAACAAAATGTTGTGACAAAATATCCAAACGATCGTCATGTTTAGCCTTAACAAGCGTGCAAACTTTGCAGATGGCGCTGCTTTACTCACTACATATAATACATATTACACTGGTCATTCTTATAAACTAAATTGAATTATAAAATTAAAAGGATACAGCACAATGTCATGAAAATAATAATAATGATTATAATTTGTCACTTAAAAATTCGTCAATACCATAATAACATTACTGAATAAAAAATTGTTTTAGCCTATTTTTAAACATAATATTGTCCATGTCCTTTAAAGATTTAGGAATTTTATTGAAGACTGTTGGCGCCATACCAATCACACTTTTAAATAGTAATTTTAGTAATTAATATTATTAAATATCTGGTTGACCGAGCTTTGCTCGGTATTTTTTGCCACTTAAACAGACAAATATGACTCTTCCCGACATCTATTGACGAATAATAATACTATTTTTTTAATTGAGAGCAACTAACTGCTTTACTGAAACAGTACTTCTACTCGCCAATAGATGTCGGGAAGAGTCATATTTTAAGTTGATTATCAATAAAGTTGATTATTGAAAACAAGAATAAAACAACATTTTCTGAAAATGACTCCTAGCTAGATCGATTTATCGCCCCCGAAATCCCCTGCAGGTATACTAAATTTTATTTAATCGTTGGAGCCGCTTCCGATATTCAGATTAAGGTAAAGACGGTAGCGCGCCATCTTTGATGCTAGATAGGTGGCGCTGCGCTATCGTAAAAAACTTTTTTTAAACTTTTCTTTAATTTTTAACTTTGTTCTGTTCTTAGTATTTGTTGTTATAGCGGCAACAGAAATACATCATCTGTGAAAATTTCAACCGTCTAACTATCACGGTTCGTGAGATACAGCCTGGTGACAGACGGACAGACAGACAGACAGACAGACAGACAGACAGACAGACAGACGGACAGCGGAGTCTCAGTAATAGGGTTCCGTTGGTACCCTTTGGGTTCGGAACCCTAAAAAACTATTTGTCGCTTTGCTGTCATTATTTAGAGTAGGAGATTTATAGTCGCTATTGTTCCCTATAGTTAATTACTTAATTGCAAATATGTACTAAGAATGCTATCTTATTATTATCCCCGTCTTATCTAGCTAGGTCATGAACGGTTTAATCATAATGCTATTTCCATATATTTTTAATTGTATGTCAATAATGGCACATATGCATATGACTAAGATTACCTTGTCATCTCTCGCTGATGCTTGCATTTGCGGTGATTAATACTCTGCTATATTAATGGAGAGGCGACGTGAGTTGAGTAATGCAAAGGCACTACGCAACATGCATACTTTGTATTTTTATGTTATAAAACAGCGTTCTAAAGTATTTGTCGTTCACATTATAAAAACTTACGTTCATACAAAAATAAAGTGTGGATTAGTTTAGATTGTTTTATAGAACTGTTTATTCGTAGACTGAATAACTACAGAGTATTGTGGAAATCTGAGGGCGTTACCGAATCAATCAATTTGATCGTCGATAGATTTGATCGTCGATCGATGGTTGTATGATTCTAGTCGACATCGTTTGATAGTTCTTTCCTACTACACCAATCGAACGGACACCGATCGGGCATCTATAGATGATCGTTGGCGTGATAATGCCCTGACACAACTATAAATAATTAATTTTGTAGGGTGTAGATTTCTTTTAGAACAGAAGCACTTGTTTGCAGTAGAATAGTACTGAAACTGGAAGTGAAAAACGACAGAGAGACGAAGCGAAACTTTACCCTATCCGTATGCGTCTTCTGCCACCAATTTACTTATGCGTAAAAGCCTCTGCTTACTGCTTAGTTATATCGATTTCAATAAACAATAATGCTGCTAGGTTCTAGTAACCGAGGTCAACTTATATCTTTCTGTGCTCTGAATATTTCTGCCACGAAATATATACTTAGATCCTAATTACCATAAACATCGCAAACTTTTGTGTTAGGAAAATAAGGTCTTTAGAATGCCTCGCGGTATCGACCTTTTTAACGAAATATTTAGGAGGCCTTTGTGACTTGTATGTGTACATGTATATGTTGAAGGTATGCGTAACTTGACTATTTTTATGTTATGAAGAGTTATGATACATAAAATTGATAACATAAATATGTTTTTTGATAGTAAAATGTCTATTTTAGATTAAATATTATTTGGAACCGAAAAAACTATTAACTGTAGAACACATTAACGTAAAAGTACAATGTTCCTATATGTATGTACACTACCTAGTGTTAAAGAAGATCACTGGCATCAGCTGCGCTTGCATCACCGACCTTACAAAGACTGGATGCTTATCGGTTCGCGTAGTTTCGACGTGATGCTCAGGAGACGGCAAATAGTCTTCGCATATTGAATCCCCAAGCAAGCATAACATCATACGTCCCATCGTAGACCGCATTGTTACGTAACGTCTAAAGACATCGTGCTCAAGCGTTTTAATGTATCAAATATAGACAATATGTACTTATCTTGCAAAAGTTTGTACCTATATTTATTCAAAGGATTGTAGCGCTATTAAATATGATCATAATGGGCGTCTCGAGTTTATAGGGGCACTTCACAACAGTCGCCCTCAGCAGGAGCGTCACGAATAGTCACGATTAGCCATTGACCCGACCTAAATAGCCTCGAATAAGTCGTTGCTGACGTTATTATTGAACAAACTGAACATTTTATGTTCATTTTGACATAATGCCACTTTCATCTAGTGCCCTCGAAACTTGTTAATGAGTCGCTTAACAATTTTTTAACGTTTCGATACAGAAAGTTCCGCAAATGACGGCTTTATTGTGCTTATTTACCATTCAATGTTCAGGAAAATCTGGAAGAGGCTTATAAAAACGTCGTCAGTGTCGCCAGATTAGGTACCCGCGATCTCCCACGAGACGCGAACTTGTTCAATTTGTCGAGCTATTTATTGAATAACATATATTTTTATAATACTTCGCCGCAGCGAATATATATCTTGAACTGAGATAGTTGGGGAGCAATAAAACGCCGATTCATGCTAAAACTGTTTAATGAACTGAACAAGTACCATTGTTGGATCAATGTAATCGATTTGCTTGCCGCTGAATGAAAGGCGATCCCTGAATATTTTATCTTATGTGTTATTCAGAGGAGCGCTAACCACTCAATTTGTTAGTTAACTGGAAGATCGATCATTAAAATGTCGTCCACAACCTTAACTTATTTTCGTTGGGTTCTATTGATGGGAAAGCGAAAATCAATGAAACCCATTAAATTCTCTTTGAACCAATTGAAAAGGAGAGATCAACTTTAACATGAATCGGGGAATCGAGAAATTGGATTTTCTTTTTAAAAGATTTTTGCGTTGTCTGCACGCGACTGACGGAGACGGGGAATTATTTCGTAGAATACCTTTTAAAAGGATTTCTTTCTAGTATTCTACGAATCGATGGTCTGGGCGAGCATTAAGTAGGTACTCGTCTGATATTTGCATATTCAATATTACTTTCTTGTGAAGTTCATATACCAAGAATCAATCAAAGCCAATCGAATAGCAAAAAATACTGCACGTTTCTGATATAAAAATTTGGAGGCAACATTAAATTCAATAAACTGGTCAAGTGCAAGTCGGACTCGCACTAGTAGGGTTCCGTACCACACTACAGTATTTTATAAGATCGAGCAAAAATACCACTATAATTTTTCGCCAGCAAAAATAATAATTAATAAACATTTTATTTCTTATAACGCCATCTAACGTCTAACAAAGGAGTTAGGGATCGACATTTTAATATAACGCCATCTATGGGACGTTTACCTAACTAAGCGGTCATAGATGGCGTGAAATGCCGAAGAAAACACGTTTCTTGTATGGGGACCCTGTATTATTTTTAACTTTATTCTGTTTTTAGTATTTGTTGTTATAGCGGCAATAGAAATACATCATCTGTGAAAATTTCAACTGTCTAACTATCACGGTTTATGAGATACAGCCTGGTGACAGACAGACAGACAGACAGACGGACAGCGGAGTCTTAGTAATAGAGTCCCGTTTTACCCTTTGGGTACGGAACCCTAAAAATTAAAACACAATGTATCTTCTGAACGTATTGTATGTTACAGTAACAAAAGCGATACGAGAGTTTATATACGCAAGAACCTTGTTTTAAACACCGCTTTTAGGAAGTTAATTGTCCGTAACATCGTTATGTTCACATTGTTGCTTAATATTAAACTCGCACGACGTAATCTCACACGTAGAGGGTGAGGCAGTCAAATCCTTTCATAGTGGCGAAGTGCCGGCGAAGACCCGAATTTCGCATAAACGGAGCCAACCGAGTGAGAGTTAACTTTCAGAAGTATACAACTGCGGCACGATAATGCCCCGCGAGGGAATATGCTGAAACAATATTGTTCGCAGGCGGGGTACACGCGACAATTGTTACTACCGCCCGTGTTCTATTTACCGAGCGGGAAACACAAACTCAACAAGTCCATATAAAAGCCTAACATATTCCGCAAACGTGGACAATTTATTCGCACGATTGCGTATGCACACACTAAATAGTTTATGCAAATCGCGTCCGACTAGTTGGTCCAAATCGGATGAGAGTCCTCGGCTCGGTCCTATATGCTGGTGTGAACGCTGAATAATCTCTGTAGGTATTGAATACTGCAACGCGCAAGTTAGTTGCTTACTATTGTAGGAATGAATCGACGGGTAAATTGTGAAGTTATTGCAGTTCCATATACCGTTATCGGGCAAAGTTGGATTTCACGCTTATATTTTCCGCGCTGTCCCTTTTGTTTGAAGGTTCTCTTTGGGTTATGTAGTTCGCTATTTGCTTAAAATTATTTCGATGAAAATAAACGTATTCACCGACAATCAAACCTTATTAAAAGACTATCTTAGCAAAATGTTTGTAAACAAAATCCAGCAAGCTAGTTTCCCACTGTTATAGTACCATCCAGCGGATTACCCTAATCACAACACTGACGGAACAAACTGTATTATTTGAAAGCGAGCTCGCAACTCCCGCTAACAAGTGTAACGAGCTTAACAATGATTCTGTAAATACGCCAGCTCTGATCATTATTCCGAGTAAGTTTGCGCTAAAGCAAACAATATAAAGCTGAGCATTCTATATTCCCTTCTTAGTTAGATAACTGTTTTTATTTTTCCTAGGCTTATCGCAGAGCGCTTACCCGTAGGCCGATTAAGATGTGGAGTTTTTGCATCCTTCGAGACTCGTATGATTGTATGGCAACAATTCCTCATAGGAACGAATAAATACGTATGTATATGATGTTCATACAATAGGGATAATGTCTGGGTAATAATATTTCTAATCAGTCCGTAAGTTGGATTATAAAAAATATTGGACACGTGTTTTTTATTTTACAAATCAATAGAAAATGACAAAGTTAAAGATTGGATAACCAATACAATAACAAATATATTATAAGAAACAGATTATTAGTCTTTGCACCTAAAAAGTTGTCGTTAACATCTGGCGCAGACAACCTGTGTAAAGAAAACGAAAGAAAATTGCTTTCCACGCAAACTCGTAAAGGATAACGTGCGCGTAGCTGCTATTTATTTCGCTGATGAAAAATGCTTAACCGAAGGTAACTCTATCCCTCTTTATACGGCTATTCATAAGAACTTTACTCCTTGAATATTGATTAAGGATTGAAGGAACAATCTCCGAGCTTCGTGGTCTGTAGGTCGGTTGACGTGAGAGAATCTCGTAGATTTCTGAATCTTAGAGATTTTTTTATATCTCATAGGCTAGCGTTTCACCACTATCTCACCTGGTAGGCGATGATGTGGTCGAAGATGGTATGACTCTCAAAGCTGCCGGAACATCGTATGATTTTGGCAGTAGATTTTCTCCTTGATGGTGATAACGTACTTTTCGGTAGACGACTAGGTTTTAAAAGACGAAAAAAAATAATTTTACCTCTAGTTAAAAATGCCTACGAGCCGTAGCTACCCTGCTTTTCAACGAACAAGAAATGACAGGGATAACTGTTAGCATTGATTACATTTGTAATTCCGAATCAAAATATCGAATCGGGATTCCATTACCGGCCACATACTTTCGGAATTCCTTTCGAAGAGAAAACTTCGAACGGAAAACTACCGTACGTATGTGATAGGTCCGGTCCATAGATTTGGATGGATTTACTGCGTTCGAAATTTCGGAACGGAATTTTGGATGTATGGTTATTTAAGATCTTGTTTTCGAAATATGGAGTATTATCTGTCAGTGATGCTTGGAGGAAGAGATGGTAACTGCTAGCTGCCTGGACACGTAAGTTGCATTTTTTCATTGCCCTTCTATAGTATGTGCCATATAGATTGGCACTAAAGTGCGCTGACCTTTCAGTGGTCTAGCAGCGGTGACAAACCTTTTATGACTGTGATTATTATTAGGTTTTCTTTTTACTTAGCGGTGTGTTCTAATTTTCATTTGCCACTAAAATATCCAAAGGGTTTTTTCTGAAACATGTATACATATTTATTTAAGTTGGAGTCTGCATTAGTATATTGGGTTTAATGTAAGATTAATGTGTGTTGGAAAATAAATAAATAAATAAAAGATATTTCATATGATTTATTTTGTATGTTTGGTACATTTATATATAATTGCCATCACTTAATTCTTGCCAAAATTAATTTATAAAATAAATTAATTTATTATCGCCGAAGGTGACGCATCTCTGTTGCCTGACGTAAAAAATGTTCCAGGTAAAGTGACATAACTCGCGTTTTGTATAATTTCAGGTAGTAGTTTCGCAAGTATTATAAAAGCTGTTGTAATGATTATTTTTTTAATTTCAAGTAGAAAAATTACAAAAAGAGATGTTCGTTAATAATCATTAAAATAAAGTATAACATAGAACACTCTAGCGCGTTGGAATCCCTTTTTACGATTAAACGGATAATAACTATTGAGACCATAAAATACGACATTAAATATATCAAATGTGTTCTAGTAATATGTAGAATTGTAATAAACATCAATGATAAATAGATATTTTTGGTTTTAATTTTGGCAAAATTTTAAGTTGCACTCAGTTTTTTTTCTTAGCGGCTGATGAGAGGTCGATGCATTTTAGTGCCAATCTATATGGCACGGACTATAACTACGTTGCAGTTTAGAAAGTCTTAGGGCCAGTTTCACTGTTTCCTAATAACATAATATTATATACTTTTATATGGCGTTAAATTATTATTAAATCATTTATTTCGAATATTAAATTCATAATGTTTTTTTTGCTTAATTAATTACAACAACACACATATAAAATAAAATACATTACAATTAATTACAATCAATAAAAATGAAGTCAAATAATATAAATTAAAAGAACAGTTACAATGAGAAAAATGTCAAACACAAATCAAATTAAAATTATAATGTATGTCATAAATATCTGAAACTTTATCATACATCTGTGAAACTGGTCCATATTAAGTTAAAAATCGAACATGAACATAATAAACGAAACTAGAGTTGCAGCTATCATTTCGCTTTTGTTTATTCAATCATAGAATAAATAATATTACAAGTAACTTAGTACAAATAATTCAATGATGTTTATTATAAATTCCGCAATAAGGCCTAAGTATTATCTTTTCTGTGACAAGGCCGCTGGTTATATTTTCAGGAGGATAGTAGGAATTCAATAAACTAGCGGAATAACCAGTATATACTTCATGAAATCTTTGTTTATTATGAATTTAAAATAAGCGGCCAACTTATTCCACTCGTATATAGTTAGCCCATTTTCAAGCTCCTGTACTTTATGGCCTCAAAGTCTCTTGTTACTAAGGCGATTACTCGTCGGGACTAAAGTTCGGCACAGGCCCGTCACAAGTACCCAAGCTCCAGAAAGATAACGATCGACAATTCACAGGTCGTCGTAACGACTTAACTTTGTTATCAGTTTTATTGCTTTGGCCAATAAACTGTTGCACTACAACAACCAGATTTCCCACAGAAAGGCAGTTTATATACACTTGTTAATATTGATTGATGAGTTCTCAGAAAATTTACATTCGACGGCTTAGTTAACTTTGTCATAATGACGATGACACGATACCAGAAAAAGTATTGTGAAAATGAATAATTGACTAGAATTATTTACTGAAATGGGGTCACCTTTTAATTTGAATAGTTAGTCATACTCTAGCTTTTAAATACACAACGGTACTTTTATCTTTTTCTATAATAAGAAAACTATTATTACACCATCATACATAAATCCAACAAACTAATTTTTCCCAATAGTCTTATTTTCAATCATTTTAAAAAATCAAACTTTTAACCTTCACAACAACAACGATTAAACTCATTAATAATGATTAGGAAACTTAACAAAGAACTTTATAAGGCATACCCTTAAAATGAGGGTTTCTTTACGAAAATATTCCCCCGGCTCATTGAGAGCAAATTTGCCGCTATCGCTACGGCAAATTGGATTACAATAGGCAGACAATTAGAGCGCCCACACGATAGATATAGCTCTCGTGTCTTCATTGTGTGGGCGTACATTATTCAGGAATTTATTCCATAATTAGAGCAAAGAGCGCCGTATTCAAAACCTTATCATTCACTATTCATACAACACTATGATTGGAATGTTCTCATTTTCAGAAACAAAGCACGAGTTGGAGGATCTCATGGCCGACGTTAAGAAAACTGCCAACAAAGTCAGAGGAAAATTAAAACGTAAGTTTGTGCTGGTAGACAAGAGTCTACCAAACAATGTATTGAAAACTTTACAAGCGTTACTCGTTGAATCTAACCCCTACAGATCGGATATTAACAATCTTAATAAATAACAGCACAGGAAGTCGTAGCAGTGATCATTGAAATGTAGAATAGTAGTAATCCATCATCAGCCTGTATCAGTCTACTGCTGGACATAGGCCTCTCCCAATAGTAGTAATAACCTAGGGTTTATCTAGCCAAACAGTTGGGTCTTTATCTCCCCTTACATCATGTGCTTATGAAACTCTCAACACGTAGCCACAATTACCGTAACTTGGCGAGTGTTCCAAGCTTTTTGTGAACTATTTATGAACTATTTGGCGATCGTGTAAATGTTTCATCATACTCGGTCATTCACGGATTTAAAATAGCTTTCAGTTTAACGATCGCATAATACAATTAAATGGCTATATTTATATCTCGATTATAAAATATTTTTTTAGTGTTAAAATATGTCAGTAAAAATTTTCATTGTTGGCTCAGCCAATGTTTGTTATCAATGTTATCGTAGCGTCACATTCTCTCTAACCATCACTTACTCACAGTCACTCAATTTCACGCTCGAGCTCTAAATTGCATCATCTTATGGCACATCAATAAAATCCACAGATATAGAGCAGAACATCGAACAAGAGGAGCACTCGAATAAATCGTCTGCCGACCTCAGGATAAGAAAGACACAGCACTCGACGCTGTCGCGCAAGTTCGTCGAGGTGATGACGGAGTACAATCGCACGCAGACGGACTACAGGGATCGCTGCAAAAACAGGATACAGCGGCAGTTGGAGATCACTGGCCGCGCCACCACCGATGATGAACTGGAGGAGATGCTGGAGCAGGGCAACCCTGCTGTCTTCACTCAGGGGGTCAGTATTTGTCCTTCTCATTAGTCTCCTAACAGATTGGCTACAGAAACCTTAAATAAGACATATAACATAGATAGAAACATTAAATAGGAAGATACTCTGTGTAGACGGGCAAAGAGAGAATCCGTTGACCTCGTTGAGGATACAGCAGTAGTTGGAGATCACCAAGCGCGCCTTCACTGACGATGAAATAGAAAAAATACTGTAGCAGAGCCACTCTGCTAGATAATGCTAGAGTATGCCAATCTTATGTTCACACAGGGAGTCCAGTATCTATGCTTTGAGGCTTAAAGCAAAGCCCTATATATATGCAACAGTTGCTTAAAGTTTTAGCAACTGTTGCATATAAATATAGGGGTTTGGTTGGCATGCAGAAGGCCTAACATACATAGATTAAGATAGCTAGATGCCACATGCTTGCTCCTGTTAAGGGTTTATAGCGGTCGTTGCAGATTGCATTCTATGCCAGCACCAGGGCTGCAAGAGATGCTGAAGCTGGCAATCGGTGTGCTAAATAAGTCAGTATATTTAATACTTAGGTTAGCTGCAATCATTGATATATATAAAAAAGGGAGATAAGGGACCCCGCTCTCCATGTGGACCATATGAATTAGGTTCGCGAACCTAATCTCACCTTAGTCACAAGCGAACTGGCGTTTGTGTAGAACGTAAAGAATTACATGTGCAATTATCGCAGATACATTTAAATAATTCGCAACAATGCCTTCCTCTGTTCTTCATGCACATCAAGCTCGACATTAGAAATTCGTGTTTTCATGTAGTTGTTTCTAGTTCCATTATAGTTACGTGGCATATAAGAGTGAGTGCCGCATCTACCTTTTTATATCGATGGCTGCAATAGTCTTTACAACTGACATAGATGGAGCAACTAAGACTGTTATGTTTATTACCGCAAGACATGGAAGTAGCCAAGGCTCGTGCTCAATGCCCTACAATTGAATAGGACGACATAATCTAGCTGGAAATGTTTGCACTAGAACATGGCTGATAAAAAACTACATACTAGTGACATTTACTAAAATCAATATTCCACAATTTCCAGATAATAATGGAGACGCAACAAGCGAAACAGACACTGGCCGACATCGAGGCGCGACATGCCGACATCATCAAGTTGGAGACATCCATCCGCGAGCTCCACGACATGTTCATGGATATGGCCATGTTGGTCGAAAGCCAGGTCACAAATATTTCCTACTATCTCCTTCATTCTCTTAAAATTAAACTCTAACATCCGATCTGACTCCGACAGACTTGAGACTTAATTTCGGAAGGATACTATCTTCCCAAATTAAGTCTCAATGGAAATCATACAATGAGAGGAGCAGCTATAGAACTTAAACATAATAAAACTGCTTTTCTTTAGGAGACCGTAAACGTACAGATTTTATTGTTGGTCATATTTATCCATAGTTGAATGTTAGTTATCAAATATTTCTTACTATCTCTTTTCAAATCAAACAAGGACATCGCTGATGATTTGATTTCCATATCATGAAATTCCCAAATTAACTTCCAATTATCATTCGTATTAAAGAAGCAGCTTGACAGTCTGAACATCAAAGATGAGTTTTAACAGACCGTAGACCACACGTATGCTTTTACGGGTTTTATCATATGACCATGCTGGCGAAGGACTCTTTCATTCCTTTCAAGTTAGACAAGGACATCAGATCTGCGGTAGTTTACACAGGGGTTACTATACTGTCCAAGCAATAAACTTTCAGATTCTGCTACTGAACTGATTAATTCTCCATGTAGGTATAATATTCTACATGTAGTTGACGGAGTAGACATTAAGTTTACGAGGGTCGAGGCCCATCACTATTTCAATATGTGAAGAAAATAAGCTATTCACTCTTGACTTGATCGCTCAAATTTCAATAAATGCAAAGGCAACCAATGCACTTCTATGACAATTTTAATGAGGAATGAAGACTTAAACTCTACTGAACTTAATGGCATTTAATTGTCTCAGGGTAACGGGCCCTTTACAGAGACGCGAAAAACTCTGTCAATCCAGAGTTTTCAAATTAAGCAAACGACTTGCATGTCCTGTTACTTCATTTCATATTTTTTTTAAATCAGCGTTGTAGTTGCTATATTGAACACGTTCCTAATGATACAGGGTGAGATGATCGACCGCATTGAGTATCATGTAGAACACGCTGTGGACTATGTCCAAACCGCAACACAAGACACAAAGAAGGCCCTAAAATATCAGAGCAAAGCGCGACGGGTGAGTTTTCATTCCGCTGCCGATTCATTCGTTACTAATCTGTATTTTTGTTTTGTTTCGTCCCGTGCCTGTCCACTTTCCGACGTCCATTCCCTTCGACATATCCTATTTTGTTTGTGAATGAATTGTTACGTTCGATATACCCTTGCATTTTGTTTGCGTCGATTGTACCGGTGATTGGTTCACACTTGAGCTTTATGTTATCCTTCTTTGTTTTTATTTTATTTCATTATCTCGACACGATTTCGCTTTGACTGTTGTGTAACTGTTTATTTCGCTCCAACTTAACACTGGTGAAATGGGCTTCTAATCCTAACATGGTATATGGTTTCGTGTGTGTAATTGAATAATCTATGTGTGCGTTATTTGCCTCTTGTACTATGGTGTGTTTTGTTGTATAATTTTATTACTAATCTAAACTAATATTATGTACTATAACACGTTTATATATCTTCGCTGTAACGTTTACTTATAATCGTTTTCATATTGTATAACAACTGTGTAACATAACTAACACGGAATGTAATATATTTCATTGATTGTTACCCTCGTTCTTAACTCTTATTAATATTATGTTAGGACGTTATAACTGCGGTGCTCTCGATATCTATCATAACATAACCGTCTCTAACAATTCTACTTCAGTTCCGTGTTGGTCGGTTCCTGTAATATGGGTGTCTATAAAAAAATGTATGAACCAATCGGCCGTAAGCGAATCTTGCGTCCCGCTCCCTCCCAGCGCATTTGACCTTAGCGAGAGCAGGGCGAACTAGTGGATCGCATCGAGCATCATGTAACACAATCGGCGGAGTACGTCGAGTCCGGACAAGTTGACATTCACAGGGCCGGCGTGTACCTCGCAAAGGCTCGGAAGGTAATGTCTACTATACAGGCCAATAGGCTCAGACTAACATACGGCACCTGAATTATACTTTCGTTTTGAACGTTAAATAGTCATTACCAGTTCATTCTCAATACCCGTTTCATGACAAGAAAGATAATGAGACAACAGTAGTTAAATAGTCATTGGTGTTTACTCTGTGTTACGCTATCTAAACTCTAAATAATAATTGTGCTATTTTATCCTTGTCTCACCTCACAGAAACAACAAGAGCCTTAGTTGCGGTCAAATTTACTCAAGTTTGGTTTGCGTAGCATCAGAATTGTTAGTACTTTTATTCAATTTTAATTTTCCCGGCAATTATTCTAATTAAATTAATTGACCAGTAGAATTGAACCTATGTTCAATTCTACTGGTCAATTATTCTATAAGCATAAGGTAATAATGATTTGCAAACAACTCACAGTGACACATATATTATGTAATAAACATATATACTTTTCTCAACACATTCAGAAAAAAACTCAATTGTCTTCTACAGATTTATATTATAAAAACAATCATATCTTTGTAATGGGTATTGAGATACGACTGAGAATTACCGGGCTCTTCAGAGCTCTATAATCTTATATAGACGTTTTATAAAGAAAATAGCCATTGTGTAAACAATTCAGGAGTTGTAACATCAAACAGAAGGGGGACGAAGAGCGTTACTAAAACGGTTATTATCTTTTGGCTAATAGGTAGAAGCGATGCGATTTTGTATCGGAAATCTTTTACACTTTCACTTAATATTTCATGCATTTCGGTTTTTTCTTCAAACCGCCACTCGGGCATGTTGCATGATAAATGTAATCTGATACGAGTCACGCATGGACATTGAACTTAAATATGCATATCATTGTACTTTCTTTCTATTATATCACTTTAACTTTCGAATATTCGTACAATTTATATTTCGCTTATAACATGTTAATAAATTAAAAATATTTGATCAACCTATGATAGCAACATTATTTTAGTCTAATATATAGAATACACTATAATTAGAGCAATAAAGAAAAGGAACCTGTTTTGTGAAATTAAATTATTGGAGACTGGTGCTGCGCTGTGAATTCGACATATCTAAAATAGTGCTATACCTTTTTTTTTTACAGTGCTATTCTGTTGGTATTTATTTTAAGAGGTAAGCATCTTAAGTAAGTTTAAATATATTCTAATTAAATTACCGTTTTAAATTTCCAATATTGATTAATCCGTGATCTGTTTGGTTGCGGAAGCCTTTCCGTCATTGCTTTATTCGAATTGAAATATATATTTTTTTATTGCAATGATGCGAGTCCAACGAGGTAGACGAGGAAAGTACTGACAATATAACGTACAGCCTTTATTAACAGCTAATCCTAATAACACATGAAATATAGGATTCCTCGTGAGTCTTCTTGAATGTTGTACTATATATATAATATATTGTTTTGCGTCGATATACAAAATCACAAGGATTTTTATTTTTAGAGCCACGTACATAATTTATTGTTATTCTAATTTAGATTCATTGAACTATTGAACTATTAAACTATTTTTTCATGTTTAGTTGTCTCATTTTAGGCAACAGACCAAATGACTTAGCTGGCTGGGGCCTACCACAAATTCTTAGACATTTTTATTTTAGTACAATACAATACAAAAACTCTTTATTATATACCAACATAAATCATACACAGAAAATTAAAACAAACATAATAACTATTAGGTTACAATGGGCGGTCTTATTGCTAACAGCAATTTCTTCCAGACAACCTTTGGATAGACAGATATACAGAAATGGTACCTATTTATACTCAATGCGAATATAATGTATATTTGAATCAAACTGATATACTAAATTTAAGAGTTTGGATAGAGTGAGATGCAAGCATACCACTTTAGCATCATCTCGCTCTCTCCGGCATACTAAACATGATATAATACATGATAAAATAATAATGCTATATAACTTGTAGAAAGCTCCTTGGTCTAATATAGAACAATCTGTGCATCAGAATTATCCATAAGTTTATTATCAAAGTTCTTAACCTAGTAACTTGCTTTATTTTCTTTGTTTTACTGCAATGCACTAAATGTTAGCTTACGTATGTTGATTGGCACGGTGATGGTATTGTTATGAACTTACATTAATTTATGCTTTGCATAGCATGAAAAAAATACACTTTTATGAAGCTCAGTAATTTCTCACACAACGTATATACATCACTTAAAAATAAGTGTAATAAAATGTAAAGTGTAATAAAATAAATGTATTGAAAATCTGTTTCAATAAAAGTCTAATTTTTTTTTATTAGTTACATTTTATTCTAATCATATACCATTCTTCATAACAATCATATCGAATTTTAGCTAAATGGCACGTTATCTTTGTGCTTAATGTTTAATTTATTGATAATACAACGACCGCAGATATCTAAAAAACGTATTTTACTAAAGTACGTTAATGTCAGTCATGTCCAACAAATTACTTATTATTTTATTCGATTTAGATTTTGGTCGATGAATACTTTTTAATTCTATCAAATACATCGTAATGGAGGCCGGTATCACCGTGCGATACTTCAACACAGAACTAGTCTGAGCATGGAATGAATCTACATGACTGGTAAAACTTAATGAATAATGCTAAGAGCCAGTTGTAACCGGTTTTCGGTAGCCGTATTATGAACTTATCTGACAGATTTTTGACAACTTTTATGTTGTGACATATGTCAGATTACTATCTCAAATATGTCGCCACAAAATTTTAATTTTAACGGTCAAACTAGCCCTTAGGATAGATCCATAATTCTTCACTATAGTTCTATAAGGACAGCTTGCTGCGACCAGAGTTAATACTTATTGAGCCTACAATTTTGCCGAGTTAAATATGTTTTGTGATAGTTGTCAGGTCATCATTAAACAAGAAGAAATAATATTGAAGCATGTCAACATGAAGTGACAATAAACAAAAATGATATAAACCAACATTAAATGACAACATAAAAAAAAAAACAGTCGAATTGAGAACCTCCTCCTTTTTTGTGAAGTCGGTTAAAAAGGATAGTCTAATCTAAAGTAATGCGGTAAGAAAGTGAGAAAAAATCAGACCTATAGACATCAGATCGTATTAAACAAATAACCATGGATTATAAATATGTACTTAAGTTGTATTAACTCTGATCTCTGCAAGCGGGACTGAGATAGACTCTGGAATCTTGACGTTTGTAATCACCAACCACAACATTTATTGCAACATCATTTTTATTTTATTTTGTTTTCATTATTGCAGAAAAAAATCTTCATCATTATATGCCTGACTGTAACGGCGATTATACTAGTAATAATTCTCGCTATAGTGCTGTCATAAACCTGCGGGAGGAGCCAGGATTGTCAACTTTCTGGACTGAAATGAAAATGAAATATCTAGTTCGGGATTTGCACTTGATTTTGACGGTCGATAATATAAACAAGAGATTTGATTGACATTTGTCTGCTTGAACGGCCTAGGATACAGGAGCTTACACAGAGGAACTATATTGTTCTCGACTATGGAATCTAAAATTAGATATAATTTTATTTGCTGGTAGATCATATATTTAGAATCCGGACACCACCAAAGCTGAGTTGAGGTGCATCAAAATCAATAAGATTTTATCATGCTGTCGAATAACGCAGCGCGAGGGAACCCTATTGGTTGTTGTCTCACATCTCATCTACTCTCCTCTCTTCTGTTTTGAAGAGTTCAGTTCATAGCGAATCTTTACCGCATTGTAAGACATGTTTGGTCATTAATTTCTCGCTTTCTAAGACAAAAAACTAGATATCAACCAATCTATCGATTGTGTAGATACTAAAGACCATCTTGCATTTTCCTTATGATTCGATAGTCGAAACATTTGTCTAAGCGCCTTGATTGTTTTGTTTATTAGCTATTCGAAATCGGATTTATTAACTCAGATTTGTATGAATGCTGAATCTAAACGTTTGAAAACAAGACCCGCCAACCAGGTCACGTGACATGTTTACAATCGTATAGTAATAGAAGGTTGCTTGCTGACATTTCCCTTTAATTTTCATGGGAGGCTTTGTCCTTCAAACCGAAACGTTTCCCGGCTGAATAACAGACAAAGTAGTGGAGGCCTCGTGCAGACCAGCCGAAGCCATACCACTATGTGCAGATATCCTACCAATGTAATATGCTGATATCCTTACACTGTAATATGCAGACATCCTACCACTATATACAGATATCCTACCATTATAGCAGAGATTCTACTACTGCCACTCTAAAGATTTAATACAATTCGCCATCAGAAAGACTTGGTTGTCGGCCCTTGTTTACAGTCGTGTAGTTAATAATTGTGAAACATTTAATATGATCATTGTTTTTGTTGATTGCCGGTTGCAATAAGATTTCGGGCTTGAGTTCTTATTTCTCATACCGAGTTGTAAAACCTTATCTGATCCGACGTTTGAAGATTCAATTGATTATACGATATCTGATTAAATAGTTATAAGTCGTTATCTGATAGCAATTTATTTTCTTGTCAGATTAAAGAATTAGTAAATCAGAATCATGATGTTCATCCAATGACAGGCCATTTGGTTGCAACCAAAAGTTTTATGTAAAAATATTAGCTCGCCACTGATATGTTCGAAAATGCAAGTGTTTCGGTGTTGTTATTTGCGATACTAATAATATTGAATTTTATGGTTATTTATCAAAAAATAGAAAATTCTCAGACCACCGCAAAATCATCAACATAGTATTTTAGTAAAATATTTTTAATCATTTCAGAAAGTAGGGCATATTGCAGTGTTTTTCAACGTGTGGGCCGCGACCCCCTGGGGAGTCGCAAAGCCTCTATAAAGATAGCATTCGAATCAAGATGACCGCGACGAGAGACCACGATCCAAGACCGCGACCGGCAACCGGTCGCAGGTCGCGGGGCGACATCTACCTGCGAATCTACGCGACCGAGTCGTAAAATTTCGTCTTCGTGCGAAGAAAATGCGGCCATTTTGTATCTGTCGCGCCACGGCACTGCCTTGTGAGGACTGGGTCGCGCGACACAAGTCGCCGGCAGGCCACGCCCACACGTCGCGCGACTCGGTCGCTTGCATCCGTCAGCACTTCCTATTAATTCATATAAAGCAGTGGGTCGCGGTCTCGCGTCGCGGTAGTCTTGATTCGAATGCTACCATAAGGGGTCGCGAAGCCTCAGTAAACAAAAAACAAAGCTTGAAAATATACAAAGTATATTTTCAAGCTTTGTTTAAGAACTTAATATGCAAGCATTTGTATTATAATAATTGTTTCTGAGTATAATGAGCGCGAGAGTATAATATTTGATTCTGAAGAAAACTATGTAATTTGTTTCCTGTAGGCCACACGAACAAAGCCGGGGGCAGAAGCTCGTAATATAATAAAATCCATATTATAAACAGTGCGCATATTATAAGCGGTCACGAATTTTTTTTTCATACTTGGTCGCGTCATCAAAAAGGTTGAAAAACACTGGCATATTGTACAATAAACTTTAATGAGAGCAAAAGTAGGTAATTTACAATTTTATTATTAAATTTGTAGTCTGAGAGTTATCTATAATTTTGCCAATAGCCTTGTAAAGTATAAGTTTACCTTCACGGTAAAGTTTAAAGACAATATTGCAAAGTGCAATAAAATGTATGTGCTTTAGATTAAGTGAAACTATTTAAGGCATTATTGGTGTTACCGAGCTATACATATAATCTATTGTAAATACACAAATTATTTAGTTGTAAGTGTATATTAAATCGTTATCACAAACTATTTACGAGAGTCAGCGTGTGTAATGATTTATATACTCGCGATTTCGTTAGCAAGCGACGCGACGTGGAAAATATTAGGCTGTGTTCATAGAGGCAATGTTAAGTAACGTTCAAGATTGTGATCACTACATACAATATACATTGTTAATTTTATCGTCGTCGGTACCTCAGTTAAAATTATTATACATTTGATGTCGTTAACGTCGACGAAGAAGAATAGAAAATTTTGGGTTCATCTAATCCAGAGGAAAAGATTTACTTTGGAACGGTTCAACATGTTTGATGGGCCCGACATGACGTCCGACATAATGTCATACTTACTCATAGGCTAAAGAGATCCGACGCGAGAGCGCTACGGTGTTTTTTTTGTTACGGGCGACCCACAATCTCACCTGATGCTAGTAACAATACGGTGTAAGATGGAATCGTGCTTGTCTACTAGAAGCAGGCCTGTCGCACTCCGCGCTGTAGCTATGAAAATATTAGCACATACGTGGCAGCCGGGCAGCTACAAGTTTAGTCAGTAGTGTCACGCGCGCCTTTACTTTACTATTCAATCTGTTTTCTTACAACACTCAACCTTACAGTAAGATACAGCTGACGGCCCGTGAGCTGACCGAGTGATACAGACTCTCGCAGCGCGGACTTACGGTGCGCAACACGGGGTTCATAGTTACTATTCGTTTATTCTGTGACGCAAATTCAATTCGTATTTTAATATACCGACGTTGTTACTAGGTTTCATCACGCATTTTTGCTCGCAGGGAGTGCATCTCCTGTACTTGTACTATTTATTATTCTGTGCTAGAAGTAAAGAAGTAAGACAGTGTGAAATGACAGCGATATTGTGAGGCGCTGGACCACTGACCTATATATACCGCGTACCACGCAGCTGTCCCTTTGCAGTATTTAATATCTGCGATTGTCTCTATCGCACGTTAGGTCGTCTCTCTTTGAATGCAGCCTAAAGTAATCCTAAATTTACCTGACGATTCTAATGTACTATTACTCTCCTTTCAATTCGGATACCCGCGTCTCTGCTATTAAACAATATAGCGGTCGCCTGCGCTCGGAAATGGTCTGTGCTATAATTAAGATAACATCACAAATTTGTCCTGAATTTCATCATGTATTTTAGCTATTCATTTATTTTTAGAAATGGGGATTGTTATACGCGGTGCACCAAAATGTTATAAATTATTTTTAACCGTCTTCAAAAAAAGGAGGAGATTTCTTGATTCAACCGTATATATATATATAAATATATTTTTGTTTGTTCAAGGATAACTTCGTCGTTTATGAACCGATTTTGATTTTTTTTTGTTGCATAGAAGTAATCCCAAGTGTGGTACCATGGTAATTTCATCGAGGTCTGATAAGTATCTCCAGAGATATAGAGATAAACACCTCAAAATTGGTACTGAAAATTAATAGCGTGGCAGTTGAAGTCGGTTCTTTTAGTTTTTTAAACGACCTTATTACATTTATCCCTAAAGTGGATTATGACCCATATTATTCTTGTTAATAAACTCTTAATAATATTAATTTCGGACTGTTATATCTACCCTAATAACTGTTATATAATAAATATGTATGAATAAGCAAATCTTTTTTCTAGAATTATTTTCCTTGAAAGGATGTTATCAAAAGTAAACGATTTAACTAATTCCTATCCTGTTAAGTAAATTATTTTAATATTATTATAACGCGAAAAATAAATGTTTTCCTCATTATTATAAAACTGTTATCAGTATTTTTGTGTATAATGCAAGTCAATCGTACAATTCATATTTTAGCAAACATTTAATATATAAAATTATTTACAATTTTTACCACTGTGACCATCAAAGAGTGAACACTGTGAACATCTCTTATTCCATCATCATCCCGTGTCAGTCCACTGCTGGACGTACGCCTCTCCCAAGATACGCCACTGAGCCCGATCTTCTGATTCTTCTCTTATTTATTCAGTGAGAAAGAAATGAAATATAATTTCACATGCAATATGTAGATTTTTTAATATGTTTTAGTTTCTGTTACGGTGTATCTTTAAAATAGAACTTGTCATTTAGGTAATTTTATCAAAACGCAACTTGTGTTGTTAATGCGTCGTACTTTAATTTTCGCAGCTGGCACTTTATATAAGAGAAGATGCCAGCCATAGAGAAAGTATATTATATGTACAGACAACATTAGCGTATGTGAATGAAATAGCTATAGAGATATAACCCGACTAAACGATGAACACGTGATACATTTAATACATTTATAAGATAAAATGAACAACGCAATTTGGTCGGGTTATAGTTGACAGCGGGTGAGAGCCAATGGGTGCACTAGAAATTGGCTCCAAACATTGCTGGAGCCAGTTTAATCGCATACGCAGGTAAAGGATAAAAAAATTTTGTTCACCTCGCTCTCTCATACCAGTGATTGTATAGTTTTATCCTTCTCATATTATTATTGTTATTTAAATGCCACATCCGCTTAATATTCCATCCACGATGCAAACCAAATAAAAAGAGATAGCAACTCGCATCCTTCTTATTCAGCCAGCTACGTCGACTAATGCCAGCTCGTGGATGGAGTATTAAATGGATTTGGCATTTAAATAACAATAATAATATGAGAAGAATAAAACTATACAATCACTAGTATGAGAGAGCGAGATGAACAACAATTTTTTATCCTTCTCTGCGTATGCGATTTTACAAACTGGCTCCAGCACTGGCACCAAGTTCTAGTGCGCCCCAATGCTCTCACCCGCTGTCTTGTATGACCGACAAAATTCCGTTGTTCATTTTATCTTATAGCTGGCATATGTATCACGTGTTCATCATTTTAGTCGGGTTATATCTCTATAGCTATTTCATTCGCATACGATTATGTTCTCTCTAATATATATACTTTCTCTATGTGCCAGCTTAATATAACGTCTTCCATTTTTGTTTTAGTATTTTACATAAATACCTAAATATCAAGTTAATAGCTGCAGTTACTCATTTTAATGTCATGCAGAAACATATTCTTGAATGCACATACTTGCATGCATTTTTGTTGGAAGATTTGAATTGAAAATTCTGAACGTATTTAAAAATCTTGTTTAAATCTGTTAGTTTTTATTATATTACTAGTGGTCACAGTCACGAGTTGTGAACTTTAAGTATTTCTTGCTTAATAAAACTGCATTTAATTGTAGGCATTTTGTAGCAAATGTATCTTTATACTGATTTGATGAATATTGTTGTATAGTTATCGTCTGTTTGTAAAACATTTATTATAACTGTGATTTGTCTACATGTTATTATGGCGTTAATAGCTATGCTGAAGTCGATTCGTTCAAATCGTCCATGTATAGGTACAAGTGTGACCTAATCTTACGCACTAATTTATTTAACCAAAAGACTGTGAGACATAATTTAATGCCATTGTAATCGATTAATTTACTTTAATTATGTTAAAAATATAATAACAGTTCGTATGCGACACATAGTTTAGGCATCCCCGAGGGGCGGATGCGAGTTACAAAGTTGTTTATAATATTATATAAAAAACGAAACTTTACTCATGTTGTAAATATGTTTATAATTATTTTGAAAATTACATTTATTTATTTTATTGTGAATTGTTATTTTAACACCCGATATCGAGGCATCTAACGCACACCCCGAAGATTCGAAGCCTATTTTTTGCAGTGATTAATTTTGATATGTTAATATACTGTGAGAGAGGGATGCGACACTGAGGGCGCTCGGTGTCGGGACACGTTATAAGCGTATGTTGCATGCTCGCGACTCGCCGGCTACAGAAGAAGATCATGATCCTAGCGTGCCTGCTCATTCTGGCGGTGGCCATCATCGCCTACGTGTGCAGCTACTTTACATAATGAGCGGACCGAACTCGCTCCCCGACACCCAAATGCTCAAAGGTAAACTGTCAGACACGACACGCGGGCGTGCGGACGCGGCGCGTGCGACGAACTGACCAATCCGAGACGAATACGTGTCTCCGCCCGTCACGTAAGCGACGAACCGACCAATTGGAGATGAGCACGCGATTCACGCACGTGACCGCGGTCACGCACGCCCGCCGAACATTACTAGCTACTAATATGTGTTGTATTTGTCCACTCTGCAGAAGAAGATAATGATTATGCTGTGCCTCCTCGTTCTCGGCCTCATTGCGACCGGCTACGTCTATAACACGTTCTTCTAAACGGGTGAAAGGGGCAGGTTTGACGCGCAGAATGATAGCATCCCTAGCAACAGTAGTTATTTTCTCGAATAATGTATCGAAAGATGAATAATCATTATTATATTGCATTATAGAACTAGCATGGACGATAACTCATGCTCATTTATATATCGATATCAAGCTATAGTTCATGACGGGGTTTGTGCATGCGTCCGACTGGATATTGGGGTGAAAGCATTCGCCGAAGTAGATCACTCATACATTGCTCTCAAAAGCTGATTCTACAATTTTATTCAGGATATAAACGAGTCTTACAAATCAAATCACTGACGACACGAGTAGCTAAACTTCCGATTCGGCATTGGTGGTCCTACCTACGATTTGTTAACATAGATGACTGAACAAAATTTTGTTGTACCCTCATTTTTGTTTAAATACTGAACATTTTAAGACACTATATCCTGAAAGCTTTCACGCTTACATGTATAAAATCAGAACTTTTCTATTTATGATTATGATAAGCACTTTTATATATTCTTGCACCCTTTTACTCTTTATAAGGCATATATAAATCATGGATACCTGCATTTTTGTATTAGTTACAAAAACATACATATTTTTAAATTTGCGGTATTTAGACAACCACATTCCAAAGCATAAAATTAGTACATATCCTCACCCACATATTTAAATTTTCTTAAAATATTGTGTATTTTACTAGAGATCAATGTAGTTACATATACAAACATACATAGAACAAATAACAAAAGATTAACGCCTTAAGGTGGAAACATAGTTTAGTTTAAAACAGACAAACAATAGATATTAACAATCACTTACAAATTACACCAATTATAACAACATAAAAACGAATAATAGAAAGATAGTATATTTTATTGGTGTTCAAATTTTCTAGATGTTCTAGCTTTGAGTCAATGAGCCGGATATATTTTAGCAGCTTATATAAATGAGCCGGATATATTTTAGCAGCTTATTACAATTTTGGTGTCTATCTAATAGAGATTGCGGTGTGTTTTTTAATAATAAGCAAATTAGGGAATCATGAGTGTTGTATGTAGGCATATTTTTGTTTAGACCAGAATTTAATTAAACATTCAAAGATGTTCGTAGTCAGATATTTTTTAAAATAATTGTATTTTAATTAAATTTCATCAAAATTATTTAAAGCTATGAGGTACCTCGATAATTATGCGATATTTGTATGCAATATTTATGCGTTGCACTTAAATATATAAATAATAAATCACAATGCTTTTATATTAGACGTATCGTAAAGTTACAAATAGCTGATCGAGACACATGTGGTAGTTTTAGCCGTTGCTGTCGACGTGTATTATATGAAGTATTTATCCCCGCAGGACCGTCAAGCAAAGAGACGCGACGCGCATTGTTGGTGCTTGCATCCCGCCTGGCGAGGCCCCCTTGCCGAAATACTGCGATCGTATCCATACGCATACCACCATCACAATCTAGAACTATGTAACGTTCAACTACTCAATTATTATCGTGTATCGAAGCTACTGTTCCATGTCACGTCATCCCCGACTGGTGGACGTCGCCGCAGTTGGCAACGCAACAAACCTAGGCGACCTTCTATTTGTTTAAAAAAATAATTACCTAGCGTGCAATAATCGACAAATATACATTAGTTAAATCTACATCCTACACTATATCATCTAGTATACATATTTTAACATAGGTCGTCGTTATGGTATCTTCGAAAATTAATAGTTCGTAATCATCTAAACATCAAAGACCATTAATGTATCGATTTTTAAATTTGAATGTTTAAACGCCATGATGTGGTTGGTATAAGACGATATCTACAGTGTTTGTGATTTATTGATCGTAGCTTTTAATATAATAGACCATATTACGATATAGTGAGATCCTTCTTTCTTCGGGGAGCCGTGTAACGAATCATGTAGGTTTAATGTTCTGCGGGCCGGCAATTTGCCGCGCTTCTTTATGGTTCGCTATTTGTTAAGGGAAGAAGGATTATCGAGCCGTTTTGAACAGTGATAAAGTAACGTATCAACGTGTGGCAATCAGTATTCGAACCGTATCGTTAGGGTTCTACCTCACAATTAGTGTAACCGTTACGTTCAAAATGCAAGTGCCTCTATAGGCATCGGTACTTGTGTGTCTGTGAGTAACTCGGTCGAGGATCGCGTTACAGGTGTCGGTGACGGTGTGGATCGTGGATTGTGGACTGAACGAGGCCCTCCCCCTCTTATCTATTTTTTTACAACTTTTCTTGCACAACTGTATGACGTTTTAATTCCTTTCTCGAATTAGCGCTAGAATATAAATACATATTTTCGATATAACTATAATAAGCTCCGCTTTCGGATAAAGAAAGATCCTACAATATGCTTACAGATTTTTGTGGTCGAACTCTAGTCTATGTAATTTAAGAGTATAACAATTTATAAAGTATTTCTGTGAGGATAAATAATTTCGGCTTCAAGGTTTTAAGTAGTAGTTTTCAAAAACATTGTTTTAACTTATTATTTAAATTAGTCTTGGGTTTAATCGAAAAAAAAAAACTTTTTAAACAGTTGAATCGTGATTCTAGTCACAGAACTCCAAATAATAAAGCACTATTTAGACTTCTGTGCATCTAGTAGTTACTTTACTTTTTTTCCATAACCTGTATTTTATGGTGTCATCTAAATATCTGAGGCATGAATCGTATGAGATTTGGATGTATGGATGAAAATTAGAGTAACGATTTGTTTAGTGACGAGTCGTGGAGTTAAGTGGAGGTTGGGCGGAGTGAGTGGAGAGAGGGCGGAGTGAGTGGAGAGAGGGTGGAGTGAGTGGAGTGAAGTGGAGAGAGTGCGGAGTGAAGTGAAGTGGAGGTCGCACCGGAGCCCGACAGCATATCGCGCCGCAGCAATAATAAAGTTGTAATACAATCGTAACATTGTTTTAAACTTTCGAATGTGTGATAGTAGATGCAGTTGTTGTTTAGTTAACTTTATAATAATAATGAATTGTTATTGTGAATGTAACTTTTAATAAACAATAAGAGTACTTTAAAACTTTTCAGTATATATCGTATAGTTTTAATGGGACATACAAAAATAACTTTTGGCGCTTTTCGATCATATTTATAGTTGAGTGGATAAATAACGTTCATTTAATACCTTCTAAGACGCTCTTCGTTGTACAGTAATACATAATGTAGCCCGTTTTAGCTAGGATAAAGTTTTTTAATAAATTCGTATTTCCGACACTTGAGCGATAAGGTGTCGAGATCGGCACGTCAGTTCGCGAGGTTCGGAACCGACTTAGCATTTCCTATAGGAAGCTCGGACGTATTCGAACGTTGTACGTGAACGGTCGAACGCCGATCGTGATCGGTGACGGCGATATATCGTCGAAGGACGGCCGACGGAGGATAACGGCACTAAGTGACCCCCGAGGTGCCCCGCGTCCTATCCTAGTGTGCAGTTATATAAGAACACGAAGCAATGTTAATTTTAACATTTATAGCGTAATTAGATTTTTATCCTTAAGAGTAGGATTTCATCTAGTTGCCTTCGTAACGGTAGAGAAATTAGGTGATACCTTTTCTCTGGTAGGTCGACGACCTCACCGCCATAACGCATGCCGCATGCGCCTGTCAATTGTGTGCTTGCGAGCGGCGGCGGCCGCATCGCAGCCTCGCGCTCACCGCTAGTTCATCTCATCGACTAGATGTAACACTGGCCCCACGTCCGGCTGGGGCCGCGTACCTGACACCAATGTATTAAGTCAAGTCACGTTAGCGACCGCCGCGCGTCACCCGCGCGACCGGTCCGTGACATTATCTGTTAGAGTAGGTATAACCGAACTTCTAGTCAGCTTTTGATGATCTCTTTATATTATTCTGATAATATAACTATTAATATTGCAGTCGTATGTTTCGTTACTAGTGTACATATAAGTGTGTTCAAACTCCATTGGACGTCGTGTCGTCGAACATAGATATTTTCATAATCAATAGTACCTACGCATATTGTTGATTGGATTGCTAATTTTGTATAAGTACACAATTAGTATAGTTTATATACTTATGTGTCAATTCTTATAGCATTTTATTACATTAACAAACGATAGCTAGTAAGTGTTAAAGTAATCCAATAATATTTGCAATGCTGTTTATTATTAGGCTTATTATACGATTTTATGTTTAAATAATATCGAACGGTTATTGAAATCAAATATATTTATATTCAATATATATTACAGTATTAAAACTGTATCCTTGAATGAAATAGATCTAATTACTGTCTAACTTTGAATTCAGAATAGAAAAGAATTCTAATTCAAAGTCGATCCGTAGTGAACTACTTACCTTTCGATTTCTATTCTACACCAATATAATACCCGAGACACGAGCTCGGAGAATTTAAAAAACAACGAACATTCGAAGTGTAGTTTTAAGGATCATGAATTAAAATTATGTATGAATATTATAATCCAATATTAATTTCAGTTACCTACACTTTGTGAATCTGTATTCTGTATCACTCTTGATCTGAGAGGAAAATTTATAATTGAAAACTCTTATGGTACTGATGCTGTACCTACAATAGATACCCTAAACATCACTCTATGGGGATTGTAGAAGTATGATTTGGAATTCTTGTGTAGATTTTCTATTCTAAACATAAGGCAAGGGCATCGCCGCAAGTACAAAATAAACAGCGATTCTGCGCCCGCTACAATTATTTGCTTCAGTTACATAAATGTAAGGCATATTATTGAATAGAATGAGTACTTATCTAGAACTTATAATTTATTGGCGGCATCATGTATCTAACTTATGTAAAAGTCAAACAGATCAAGCTAAAGCACACAGACTATTATAATGTTCTTATACTTACTAAACTTAAACCTTATTGTTTACGAGTAGAGTCGCTAGACTTCAATTTGTAGATAAATGTTCGTAAACTTTACAATTTCCACGATTCGTGCTTCGTTCATTCTGAATATTTGATGTTGCTTGGCGTTAAATAATGTGAAACATTATAATAATAAAGTTTATAGTTTATTTTTAAATCATGTTAATTTTTATACATGTTTAGTTTAGACAAAAATGTTGAAATAGTTTAGTAAATTGTTCGAAAATGTTCTTTATCCTTTAATATGTATTTCAGAATTTATATTCGAATTGTATTCCTCTATGATACATTGTCTTGTAATCTCGTTGTAAAGGAACACTATCACATAAAGTAAAACCGTTGTTGAAACAAAGTTATCAGTCAAGCTACAAATTGTAAAATTCAAGTTAGATTGGTTTTATAGTCATATTATTCTGTATGTAGGTTATCAATCTGAAATTCTCTCATAATTATAAAATAAACGGTGTTTTCTGCTGTAAGCGCGTTTCTTTCAACCTACCCATCTCTTAGATATCTATGGGTTGATTCTACCAAATGCAAGCCGGTGGATGTCGCTTACAGGAGAGCCAAGAAGCTCATCAATGACGGTCGACGGCCAAGTTGTGACTGCGTTGCGTAGTCCAAAGTGTAGCCGCTAAGCAAGGCCGAGTGGCCGAAGGGCCTCTGGGCTCCGCCACCATCCGTGGCATTCACTCCGAGGGATGCTGCCGGCCGCAGCATCCAGTAGAGCAGTAACGCGTACTTTTTGTCTGACTGACAAGCACATAACCGCTAAATGCGGTCTTAGATGAGACTGCGCTAAACAACTTGCTATAGTTCAGTCCACAGAGTGAGTCCGTCCACCGGCTGACACCGAACATCATGCCGGACTCTTGGAACGGATTGGCGACATGACTGTCTGGTGGGAGCATCGAGCCACGGCCGTAGCTTACCACCAGTACTCGCCCATTTAGCACCACAAAAAAAGCCATGGTCTTCCCTGAGCACCACTTCAGGTTTTATAGAACTCTTCCATAGATATGTGACTACACTATGTGTAAAGCAAGAATTCTACTGAGGTAAGATCCTGTAAACCTATAATCACATAAGCTACTAGTCTTACGGACTAAATCATGAGATATTTTTTTCTCATGATTTAGTCCGTAGGATAAAAAATTATGTTGGCTTATTGATTAGAAAATAGATATTGAAAATAAACACGTGAATAATGAATTAAAACTTCTAACTTAACTATTTACCTTTTAAGGCTATATACACTTAGCGTGTGGAGTCATAATAAAAATTTTAAGATTGTCATTTTACTGTCAATGTCACTCATTATTACTGATACTGTCATCTGTGACTGTCATTGTCAAGTCAACCGGTGCTGAACCGCGCGACGTTGGCACATATGATGGTGGGTGTGTTTCGTACAGTGCCACAAGTATAACTTGGCGGTGGTGGTTTTTGGAACCAATTCTTTTAATTGAAACTGTGAGTTTGAAGTTTGAGAGATTACCGCGACATTATTGTTGATAAATCTGCTACAATAAAATAGTTCAATAATGCCAAAAGTAATTAAAAGTGGCTTAAGAGAAACTGTTATCAAAGTACAAAGTAAAAGCACAGTGGCGCACAGGCACGGCAAGTTATACTTGCTGGACTGTAGACGGATGTGTTTAGTACTCGGAACAATGACTAAAGCATGGAAGCCGGGCTAAAATAAGAAATGAAATACGTATGTTTACTTTTTTTTTTACTTACGATGTTAATAGTGCGTAGGAAAGAGACGCATAATGCCGTTCTGTTTCGTTATCATGCAGGTTGTCACAAGTTAATTTTTGGCTAGTGATGGGCTTATCATCGACATTATCGTGTCGATGTCAGTCATCAAAGCAAATATGTATTTAATTTTATAAAAAAATCCAAATACAAGACTGTTCATTATATGAGTTGTGTATGTCGTAGGTATTATTGATAAAACGTTTTTTTGCAAAAAATAGTAGGATTTTGGGAACACACGAAAAATTAGACAATGGCTATGATATCAATTAATCAATCTTAATGAAAAAAGTTAGTACCGATTAGGTTTTTAAATTATAAAAAACCTAGTTATTTAGTGAACATTTAGTTCATGAAATTTTCCTTTAAAATCTTCTCTTCTTCACTCAGTATAATTATAAAAAGCGTTGCATCGTAATGTAGAAATAGTATGATAATGGTGCGTAAATCCGTAATACACCCTTCAACAACACAAGCCATCTTGTCCAAAGCACTGTACACCTCACATAAGTATATACTTTTACTTTCTGGTCAGGTTCTCAGACAGAAATTAATAATTATATCGCTTTTTTCACTCAGTGAATTTGTCAAACCCGCGACACGTATCGACAAAACATAAAACTGCAAAACTAAGTTGATAGCTGATATATAGTATTTTGACGTCTTGGATAGAACTTTTGTATTTGTTAGCATTATAAGATGACCAAAGGTGACCATTTGACATTTCCCGTTTAAACTTTGTGACATGTTTAAAAATAATAAAAACAAACAGCTATGTTTTGTTTCTTTCACACCTTATGACATGCTAATTGACATAAATGAATAAAATATAGCTCACTCGATTTTTATTTTAGCCCGGCTTCCATGTTTTAGTCATTGTTCCGAGGTTTAGTACCAGTGTTGTTGCAAAAGTCTAGTTTCGCTATCGAAAGTTAACCTTGAAAAAATTAGGCGATATTGAAATTTGTCAATACTATCGATATCGATAGAGTCCTTTTTTTACACCGAACTGTGTAGCACTTGACCACTATCTCACCTGATGTTAAGTCATGATGATCTATCAATAGTATCGAAAGTTTTGGTTTAATAACTATCGACGGATTTTCGATACTATCTTCTGGGAATAAAATGACACCTGTCGGTAACACAGAGACACAAATCGATAGTCGACAGAATTCGTTTTGATTTCTCGGACTAATATACAGTTATCTGTGTTTTGATGGTTGGTTTGGTTGTAGCGGGCTACGTTCACGTCCACCGGAGAAGGATTTTTGGTGGTTTTGCAACTCGCTCAAAGGTCCGGAACGACCACGGGTGTTTTTCACTCAAATTGTTACTTTAAAATTTTGCGCAGACTCGAATTTCAAGGTTATATTTATTTATTTTTCTGTTTCTGAATATTTTTCGTTTGTTTTTACGATTAATATCTTGTAATCTCACGTCTTGGTCTCGACAATGCAAATTTCTTCTATTCACTGAATCTGTAATAAAAATTACAGCTTTTCCCGCCAAATTTACTGTCTCAAACGTCAGAGCGTTTTTAAACCATCGAATTTGATGGTAAAAAAGTTGCAACCAGAGTGAAACAACCAAAGACGTGAACGACACAGTTGCGCAGACGCTCTGAGGTCGTGAACGGGGTTAGAGCGTTTGGTTGCACTCCGAGCGTAGGTCGTGAACGCAGCCCTCATATTATCAATAGTATCGCTACTATTGATCTTGAGCAATACTTATTTTTATCAATCGATACTATCGTCAAGGGTCGATAGTTTCGATAGGACTTTCGATGACTGATTTTCAAGGCCACGATAGTATCACGATACTATCGATATACTATAATTATCGCTATCGCAACATCACTAGTCAGTACTGTCAGTTGGTTGAGATAGTTACGTTTTTTTAAATATCTTATAGGGTAGTGTTTGACCACTGTCTCACCTGTCTATAAGTGATGATGCGGTCGAAGATGGGAAGCACGCTAGGCCTAGAATGGGAACTGGCTCTCAAGGATAGCTGCCGAAACACATTAGATGTTTGGCATACTAAGTACGTAGTACTAAGTATTAATTATTCTGTGGTGGTTGAGTTCATGAGTTGTGTCTGTCAGCGTTGTTGCAATAGTCAATAGTTTCGCTATCCGATTGTGGACCTCGAAAAATAGTCGATAGTTCGATAGTGCTATCGAAACTATCGAAACGTGACGATACTATCATCGATAGAGAAATTTAGGCGATACTATTGAACTTTGTCAATACTATCGAAATACGATACTATCGATAGTATCGCGAAAAAATCGTCAATACTATCTATGACCTATCGATCGACGCCTTTCGATAGTATTGGTTTAGTAACTATCGACGTGATTTCGATACTATTGACTGGGAATTGAATGACACCTGGTCAGTAACACAGGGACATATATACATATATACTTTCGTAACCATTAAACATGCCGTATATTTAACACCCGAATATTACACGGTAGCGCGTGACGTATTGGCATCAAGCAATACTATCGTAAAATGTTCGCCTATCGATAGGGCACGACTTTCGATACTATCGAAATTAATTCTATCGATAGTATCGATACTATTGATCTTGAGCAGTATTACTTATTTTTAACAATCGATAGTATCGTCACGTTTCGATAGGGCTATCGATAGTACGACTGATTTTCAAGGTCACAATCACATATAGTAATCTGTGGTCACAATAGTATCACGATACTATCGATAGACCATCGCTATCGCAAATCACTAATATCAAAACTAACAAATATCACTAGCGTCTGTGCCACAGATTTGCCACAGAGTACTTTATAAACTTTATATATGTCTGTGCGACGTGCATGCGTTTGTCATTTGTGTTATTATTGATATTTGATCTAATATACAGTTATCTGTGTATTTGTAATTTGATTGCGGTTTACAAAAAGAAGTTTATTTCTTATAAACTTAACAATTTCAAGAAGAAACAATTTAATTCAGAAAATCAATAAAAATGAATGCACCGCCCACCTTCGAATCGTTTCTTTTGTACGACGGAGAAAAGAAGTACGTAGAAGACATGGCATACATTTTCGTATATAATAACATATACATTTCATACATTTCAGGGGTTTCTTTCATATATAATGTGTTTACAGGGTTCAAAAAGAAGAGGATACTAAAGTAACAAATGCAGCAATATTCACTGTCAACAAAGAAGATCACACTCTTGGAAACATGATCAGGCAGTAAGTTTTGATGTGCAGTTATATGGATATTTACTACGACTTCTTCTATGCATGCTCAAATCATATTCGGTAGTGGATTGAACCCGGAACGTTTCCTCACCGTGCCGGAAATAGGTCTCGAAACCAGGTTTATGGAACTAGGTAGTTCCACGATTTGAGTATAGCTGTAAATGCTGGTATATAGTGTACACAGTGATCCAGTTCTGGGGATACTATATATATTTTTTGGACCGTTGAACTGAACCGATTTACCAGCTCCTTGGATTCGGATTGCTACACAATGCTGCATGCATATTTTGGGACATATTAATTTACGTACAAAATACTGTAGCTGTAGGCTATACAATACACATATTGTATTGTGCACTGTCGTCGCTCGTTGTGTATTTTTAGTTCAACTCACAGTTCCAAAGCAGCCCCACTACTTGCAGCTCTCTGTTTCTTACTTGCCCATCTCCAGCTCCATCTCTCATCTCTGTATCCGGAACTAGCCGAACCTGCTTTAGCAGAAATCTCGGAACGAGCTGCCATTGTTCCAATAGGGGACATAGTTCCTGGAACTATTAGAGTCGGGAATTACACATATCTAACTTCTTATATTTGAAAGACTTGAAAGCTTTGTGGTGTATTTGGAAGAATGCACAACTTTTAACCCAGAGGTCATAGTGTAATGAAAAATTTATGTGCTCATTCAGTTGCCCATCCAGCAAAGGTAAACATTGGGAAACCCCAGCTTTTATAAGCTGGCAGAATTCAGGTGTTGGGCATGTTTGATAGTCTCGTAATATGCTACATGGTGGTAGTGCCCTTTCTAGTGTCCACTTGGCTAGCCACCATACCACCCTCAAGTTGAAAATCTGTAGTCGAACACTTATCGGTGTGCCCACAGCTGTGCTTACTAGGCTAGGCTTATAATGAGCATTGACTCTCAATCCATAACCACATCATCGCTTACTAACTGGTGAGATAGTGTTCATATGCTAGGCCTTTATAGCTCTCCAAAAAGATGTTTAAAAATCTTGTAAACTAACCTAATTTATTATTGCAATGTTTGGTGAAGGTTTAGAGTATTGAGACTAGGCAATGTTTCTGTGAAATTGTACTGGAAAAAATTGTAGTTGTTGCTTAACAACTTTTGTATGTTTGTAGCTTTGTTTTAAAAATATGTAATTGAAATTGTGTACAAAGTGTATGGTAATATTAACACGAAAGGAATTATTCAACATTGCGGCAACCAATAACATAATCTGTAGTTCTGGCAAATAAAGCACTACCTACCTATTTTCTGTACCGTTTTCCTTGTGTAAACTCTGTTACTGTTATCATCATCAAATATAATGTGGGTGATACTATTTATATAAAAGTTTTTGCAACCTGCATTACTCACACCAGGGCTTGTACCTACTTATGATACCCACAATATTTCAACTTATGTTTCCCATTATACAAATCATATTATACCATGTGGTAACACTTTTCTTATTACTTTTTTTCCTTTTCAGTCAGCTTTTGAAAGATCCCAAAGTGCTGTTTGCTGGTTACAAAGTACCACATCCACTGGAACACAAGTTTGTCCTGCGCATTCAAACCACATCAGACTACACTCCACAGGAGGCGTTCATGAATGCTATCACCGATTTAACTTCAGAGCTGTCGCTTTTTGAGGAGAGATTCAAAGTAAGTTTAGGAAAAGAAAAAATGACTATCTAATTGAGGTTCTTGCTTGAAGATAACTTCAAATAAATTATAGTAAAGTTATCATGAAAACTCTTAATGATAACAATATATACTAGCCCAAATTCAACTGTCCTACCATTTGCCATTATGGAGTTCTAGTCCCTATATCCCGGCTCCATCATCAGGTCAGCTTGATGGTACCATATTATTATTACATTGTCACCAAAGATACACAAGTACCTATACCAAATTTGAGTCCAAACAAACATCAGGCAGTAGTTCTAATATAGCTACCAAAATTTTACCCACATTAAAAATTACATTTTTCAACATTTTTTCGATTTTTGGTATCAGAAGTAAAATAAAAAAAATACATTTTTATTTTTTTCACAAGGGGTGCGTGTGACCTTCTGCTGTTGGATTTTAGTTTTTATTTGATGCCACACCTACGAAAAAAAATAATTTAAAAAATATGAAAAATATGCGAAAAAGTGCCCCAGTCAAAGTGCATACATACTAATATGGCAAGTTTCATAAAAGTTTGCAAAAAATGACAGAAAGAGACAATTGGTACACTCCGAAAGTTTAGGATTATATTGGAATGAAGAAGTTATTTGCTGATGTCTCATAATTTATTTTTACACCACAAGAGATCAAACAATCTGAGAAAAAAACTTTGTGTTTAACATTTTCTAAAAAACTAAACTGCAGTAGGACTAGCATGACAAGGGGACTATTTTGTAACTTTTTAATACGAAACAAAATCAAAACTCGGGGTTAAACTTCACCAAGCGTTTAAATTGTTGAGTTGATCTGTCAGTGGCGAAAAATAGGGAAATAATTTTGTCTTTCCCCCGGGGATAAGGCCATGCTAGCCCTGTACAACAAATATGGTTTATATTTGATAATGAGATGTATTCAAGATTGCTATGAAAAAACATAACTGTTAATGGAGAATATTGACATTTTAAAAAATTTGAAAATTTATAATACCGACCCAAACACGAGTGAGTATTAACAATATGGAATTTTATTTTTCAGGAGGCCATTAAAGAGAAGAAAGAAGGATTGGATTGAGAGATGACCATAATGTTATTATTAATAAGATATCATTAATTAGTCGTAAGATCTATTTTGTATGGATGGTACTATTACATGGATTGAGCTTGAAATCTTGGTTGTTTTTATTTTTCAAATGAAAAAAAAGCATTTTTTTAAATAATTTAATTCATTTTTGAAATTACTGGTTGGATATAGGTAGTTTGTAACTGGACGATAGCATTACCAACAAATAGAAGGTTGACGATAGCATAGCCTATGCATAGAAGCAGGTATCTGGAACCTATTTTCTTTTGCTAAGTTATTTGAAACTGATCGCTAGACAATAGGGTATTACACCCATTTTTATAAAGTGTCTCAATTAGATTCTATAGTGCTAATAAACCACAAAAAAATGCACAAAATGTTTATAAAATAGTATATATTATTTTATACCCGCACTTAACGCTTGCTACCTACAAATAAAATGTTATTCGTAGCTTGCAACGCTATTCCGTCAAATAGAAATATTATTGCACGGCGTGAAGTTGGCACCCGAGCGCAGCGAGGGTGCTAATCGTCGTATAATCGACTATTTAAGTCACGGTAAAGCGCGGGTTCAGGTTACACTGTGCTATAAATGCATTTAATTTCGCGCGTAATTTGACGAAAACGCTGGACGCTGTGGACGCCATATTGCCCTGTGGTCATGACGTCAGTTGGCTGTGTAAACAAATGCAGTGATGTGATATAATAGTTGACACTAAGTTTACATAGCCGTATGACGTAATAACATGGCGACTACTATTTAATGGTGTTATGAAACAGATTAAAATGGCCGAAACCTTTAAATTGAATTTTAAATTTTAGTTTGCTATTTGAATTAAAGCTAACGTTTTCCGACTGCTTTTTGCCTAAGCTATCTCAATAATATACTTATTTTTAGATTTTTTCTCATTAGAGTAAAATACCGTATTGGTAATTATTTTGGTATTTATATTTGTATCGATTATTCGTTATTGCATGCTTCCACTGTCTAATACTATAAAGAATCTTTGTCCTGACATACTGACAGACAACGCACAGCCTAAACCGCTGGTCGTAGAGACTTGAAATTTGGAGGGTATACTCGTATTTGTCTTAGTACGTATGGGTGTACTAAGAAAGGATTTTCTAAAATTCACCCCTTAAGGGGATGAAATGGGGGTTCAAAGTTTGTATGGAGAAACAAGATTAGATAGTCTATTCTATCCGAAACATTACACAAGTGCTTCAGTAAAAAAAAAGTATATACGTGTTTCAGGCTTTTTTGAAATTAGTATTCGTTATAGTCATTTTCAGATTTTTTTAAATTCCGCCCATAAGAGGGTGAAATGTGGTTACAAAGTGTGAAAGTCAATATTGTTTCAGATTGCGCTGAAATTTGCCATGCAGATAGGTATTTTGACTTAGGTATTCGTTAAGAAATAATTTTCTAAAAATTCCTCCCGGATACGGAACGGGGATTCATCGTTTGTATGGCGAAACAAGATGAGATAAAGTAGGTACGTGTAGGATTTTTCGAAATGGGGTAGGTAACAAAGTCTGAAAATTTGGGTTTTTCGGGTTTTATAAATATGAATCCAGAATTGCCTTAGTCACGCGATAACATAAAAACGGTTGAACCGATTTGGCTAATTCTTATTTGATGTCTTTAATGATAGAATCGTTTTTACAAAAGAAAAGTTTTCAGTAAATAAAAGAAGCTTATAACGCGGGCGAAGCCGCGGGGCACTTATAGTTTTAGTATATAATCTTATATTATTCTTTATATTTACTATTCTTTAGCAAATCACGAGAGTGATCCTGAGTGTGATCGCAGTTATTGCGATGCTATTAAGGTTTTTATAGTCATTTTTTGGGTTCCGAACCCAAAGGGTACCAACGGAACCCTATTACTGAGACTCCGCTGTCCGTCTGTCTGTCTGTCTGTCCGTCTGTCACCAGGCTGTATCTCATGAACCGTGATAGTTAGACGGTTGAAATTTTCACACATGATGTATTTCTGTTGCCGCTATATCAACAAATCCTAAGAACAGAACAAAGTTAAAAATTAAAGAAAAGTTTTAAAAAGTTTTTTACGATAGCGCCGCGCCATCTAGCTAGCATCAAAGATGGCGCTATCGTCTTTACCTTAATCTGAATCTCGGAAGCGGCTCCAACGATTAAATAAAATTTAGTATACAGGGGATTTCGGGGGCGATAAATCGAACTAGCTACGAATAATTTTCAGAAAATGTTGTTTTATTCGTGTTTTCAATAATCAACATAAAATATTACTCTTCCCGACATCTATTGGCCAGTAGAAGTAGCTTTAGTGTTGTGTGGGTAAAGCAGTTAGTGGCTCTCAATAAAAAAAAATAGTATTATTATTCGTCAATAGATGTCGGGAAGAGTCATATTTGTTTAAGTGGCAAAAAATACCGAGCAAAGCTCGGTCAACCAGATATTTAATAATATTAATTACTACTATTACTACTATATAATACTATTCTACCTTTGTTTTAACGTTTACTTAGTTGGTGTTCGTTTCGGAACCCTCCGTGTGCGGGACAAAAGTCACACTTGGCCAGTTTTATTCAAGGAAGCCTAGGGTTAAATTAAAACAACATTTCAAGTAATAATTAAATTTATTGCTTATATAAAACTTAGTAGGTGATGATTTTGTGTTCTCATGTAAAGAATACAATTGCAATAAAATTATCATGATTGTGATGGAAAATGTTTAAGCCGTATAAAAATGTTTCTCAATGTTCATTGTGACCAGACAACGAACATGAAAATATGAAATACCATTCACCTGATACAATTTGATTGGTAAAAATGCAAAAACATGCAAATTAATTTTATTTGCTTTAAAACATTCTTTAAAATAAAGATCAGAGATATTTACAAACATTTGTCTAATATAAGAACTAACAAAAGAACTTTACCCGAAGGTAAACAATAAATAATGTTAAACAACAACAACGGTAACATTAGAATTAAGTTATTAATAAATTAGGGGTTAAAATGTTTCTTCTTCATCACAGTTTTCTGTTGCATGCCCGAACACTGTAACAAAATAAAATGTATTAAGTAAATATTAAAAAAAAAACCTTTTTAAGATCGTATAAAACGTAAAAACCGACTACACATACCGCGATAGTCAAAATAGCCACTAGCCATAATCATGTCATCAAGTTATACAAATTTGTTTATATTGTTTATCTCTATATCTCCGGAGATGATTATCAGATCTCGAAAAAATTTGAATGGGACCAAACGGGAGGCATAAACTCCAAATCGGTTCAGATTTGACGGAGTGCTGAGGTAACAAACATTAAAAAAAACAGTCGAATTGAGAACCTCCTCCTTTTTTGTGAAGTCGGTTAAAAATTACATAGTGTGAACCTGGTAGCGAGAGGTTGCCGGATCAAATCCTGGCACGGGTGTCCATTCACTTGGCTAGGAGCATATTATACACACGTCAAACTATAACTATAGGTCCATGCAGTTCAGTGTGACGTGTTCAGAGTGCCTAGTGCGAGTTTTATAGATTGGTTACTTATTCGATCACGTTACAGTAAACGCAGATTTGAATAGAATTGAAAGTGCCATCTAGTGTGTATAGTAGGTAACATTGTAATTTCCAAACAAGTCTGCGGAGTGAGTAAATAAATTTATAAAACTCGCACTAGGCACCCAGTTTTATCTAGTGCGTTACAACTGGGCCCGTAGATAAAATCCAATTTCCTGTTTCCATTCACGCTAACGCAAGTTCAAAATGTATGGGAATCACATCTTTGTTGCGGAAACATAAATTAGAAAACAGGAAAACAGAAAATTGGATTTTGTCTAGGGGCCCTGCTCGGCGTCGCGTCACAGTCTCGTCCCGCCACGCCACGCAGGCTGTCTGCATGGAACTTAATACGCGTCGTTCTATGTCGGGTTTAAAAAAATAAAGTCGTAGAAGTTGGGAAGTAGTACCTTCACAGATATCGCAGTAGGGGCGAGGCGGCGGGCGCTCCTTAGCCGCGTCGGAGAGGGGCGCGGGCGCGTCGGGCTCCGCCTCCTGTCTGGGACAGTCCTCCGTGTCGTGCGCGTCGAACACGTCGCAGATGTCGCAGAACAGACGCGGGGCCACCGCGCGCGGCTTGCGACCGTTACTGGAATTATAATTACATATGTATTTATTTTCCACATAACGTTAGACGACGACGTGGTAGACTCAGATGGAGATGGCGGGATGAACTGGATAGCTATTCTTGCACCTGGACTCAACAAGCAACAGACCGTAATGTGTGGAAGGAAGGAAGGGAGGCCTTTGTCCTGCAGTGGGACAAAACAGGCTAAACCAAAAATCTAAAATCTTTGCTTCTAGGACATAAGATACTTATTATAATGATTTTTTAAACGCGTGCCAAGCCGTGTGGCGCTCCTAGTAATAAATATAATTCAAAACTTAAAACAATTTCTTTATACATAATAAGTAACGACTCGTTGCCGCGTTGACGTGCCGTAAAGGATAGACGATGGGTTGACTTCTAGAAGCGAGTGGTCGCTGGTTCAAATCCTAGCGCGGGTGTGACTTGCTACCAAAAAGTAGCTTACCACCATCAAGAAAAGAATATCTGCCGCCATAACCTTACGGTTTTCCGGCAGCACACATCCCATGGGAGTCCGAGTATTCTAGACCTAAGGTGTGCACCATATTTGACCACATCATTGCTTATCACCAGGCGAAGGCGATATATAAAACGCTATTCTACAAGATTTATAAAAGACTCCGGCAGACGTCCTGCCCGATTGCAGCGCCACCTACCAAGTTCAATTGTGAATCTAAACCATCAAGGAACCAAATAAAAAACACAAATTCATCAAAAACGGTGCAGACGAGTAGGTTTACCAAACTCTAAATTGTATGAAAAACAGTACAGCGCCTCTAGTGGTTTTCACACTTCACTAAATTTGGGTCAATCAGGGATCCAGAATAAGTCGGAAACTATGTGAGACCTGTCAAAAGCGTATACGATGAAAACTCGTACTAACAGTACCCCTGTACCCACAGGGGGAATTTAGTAACATACACACGGACTGAAGACATTTTTATACAACGATAATGAAACTAATACAATAAAGTACTCACAAGATAGGTTCCGGCGTGGTGCCGCCCTCTAGCGCCTGTACTCGCGCCATCAGCTGTTCGTTCTTACGTTGCATGTCCACTATCACAGAGTTCAGGAAGCTCACTTGACCGTCTATCATCTCCTTTTCTTCAGTGTCTCTGTAAATACACAACCATCATCAATCTTCCTACCCTTATCCCACTTACGTGGGGTCGGTGCAACATGTCATTCTCTTCCATTTGGGTCTATCGGCAGTCATTTCCGCATCCACTCTTTTTACATTCATATCTTCTGTCACACAGTTCATCCACACTTTCTTCGATCTTCCTCTTCCTCTATAGCCGTCCACTTTTATGTTCGCAATGGACATTTATAGTCACGTGGACTTCACTTCTTCTCATAATATGTCTATACCAAGCTAACCAAAGTTTTCTGCCACTATCAGGCTTCCCCTTACATACTTTGAACTGAACATACACAGCCATTATGTATCAAACAAATCAAATAACATCATGCCTGTTTTTTAATATCATATAGGCTAGCGTTTGACCACTATCTCACCTGTTGGTAAGTGATGGTGCGGTCGAGGATGGTAAGCATGCTAGGCCTAGACCCGGAACTGGCACTCAAAGATAGGTGCCGGAACACATTAGATGTTTGGCGACAGATTTTCTAACTTGAGGGTAGCTGGCCAGGCGGACACTAGATAGTATCCTACCACCATGCAACTGTTTCTTATTACTACAAAATAATTACCTAGTCGGCCTTCCAGGCACAATCAAAACTACGTTGCCCTACCAAGAAGACACTCTGCCTTGGAATAATATTGCCAACAAGGAAAAGATCCGAAACATACAGCATAGTCTGGTTATAAGCGCTTGCAATAGCATACCTAATAACATATTATGTTTCTTTGAAGTGTCTCACACTTTATATTTTTGTAAATTGTTAAACACAATCCAAAATTTCATCGTACCGACGGGACTCGAACCCGCACCCCCCGGATTACACGTCCAGGTGCTCTGCCAATTAAGCCACGGTTCGATATATCGATACGACGAAATTAGTGGATTGCATTTGTTAACCCAATTATGCATTGGTGGCGCCATCTATGACTACTTATTACGTAAGTTAATCATTCTAAACTGTAATGATTTCTTCCGAATGATTAACTTACGTAATAAGTAGTCATAGATGGCGCCACCAATGTATAATTGGGTTAACAAATGCAATCCACTAATATCGTCGTATCGATATATCGAACCGTGGCTTAATTGGCAGAGCACCTGGACGTGTAATCCGGGGGGTGCGGGTTCGAGTCCCGTCGGTACGATGAAATTTTGGATTGTGTTTAACAATTTACAAAAATATAAAGTGTGAGACACTTCAAAGAAACATAATATTTGATTTACGCAGTGCAACATCTCTCGTCGGATTTGAAAACTGTAATGATTTCTTCCGAATGATTAACTTACGTAATAAGTAGTCATAGATGGCGCCACCAATGCATAATTGGGTTAACAAATGCAATCCACTAATTTCGTCGTATCGATATATCGAACCGTGGCTTAATTGGCAGAGCACCTGGACGTGTATTCCGGGGGGTGCGGGTTCGAGTCCCGTCGGTACGATGAAATTTTGGATTGTGTTTAACAATTTACATAATAACAGTATAAGATTGTCCCATGAACCTCAACCTTAACCTGATCAAACCACCCAGTACAATGTTCAGAATAAAGCAAAGACAATTTTATACACACATAATCCACGCCGTATGACATGAACATAAAGTTGTAATTGCTATGATACATCAAAACGGGCCGAGCGAGAGGATTGTCGAACGGAGTGTATCCTTGTCTAACCTAACCAGCATGCCAGTAACTTATGTAAAAATTTAAAAAAAACTGGCCAAGTGCGAGTCAGTCTTTTGTCTCGCCACGGAGGGTCCCGAACCGCAGTATATTACCACGGTAATATTATATTATACTAGCTGACCCGGCGAACTTCGTACCGCGAATATAAATAAACAGTCCAAGTGCGAGTTGGACCCGCACACGCAATTTCCAATTGAACAATATTTACCGAAAAATAACGTTTCCGTTTGGACCCCCTTTAATTTTTAATTGAATTTAGTTTTTATTATTTGGTCTTATAGCAGCCATTGCAATACACACCATGAGTAAATTTCAAGTCTTTATCTATTAAGGTTTGTAAGATCGAGCATAAAAAGCCTCAAAACACGTATCTTGTATGGGGACCCCCTTTATTATTTATCTTGTTTTTATCGGTTTTTATACACAAAAAGCGAATACCCATGTATGGAAGCGCCATAATGACAACCATCAAAATGAACGAAAAACGAACCAACAATGACAACTTGGGACAACCATCAAAATTCAAAATATTAAAATTTTAATACCTACGCGATAATCTGAGTATTATGTTGTCGATTCAAACCCCATAATTTAGTACTTGCTTCAAATTTCAATTTGAGAGTGGAACCGAGTACCGAAGGGACGAACGTCAAATGTTTGACAGGAAAGTATAGAACAGTTTATATGGGAAAATGAAATTGTTGTTTTTACTATCTTCCTTCCTTGGACTACGACAAACATTTTAAAACCAAAATCAGCTAAATCGGCACAGCCGTTCTCGAGTTTTAGCGAGACTAACGAACAGTAATTGATTTTTATAAGATTACCGTATCAATACTAAACATGCTTATGAACTACAACGCCATCTAACGAATATGTACCGAACTTCTAACACCAACTAACCAAACGTTAACACAAGGGGGTGAGTAGGTAATTAATATTATTAATAAGGTAAACAATCGTTCATAGATGACGCTATAGTAAAAACATGGGTTCGGAACCCTAAAAAAAAGACGTAATTTGTCATAACTCATTAGTCATTTACTTGGGAATTAATAAGAAACAAAGTAAGCTTCAGCTGTGAGAAGTAGATATTTATACGTTTGGCATGTACATAACTTTGTTTACTTGGTTGGTAAGTATAATACAGATAATCTATCAGGTAACACGATGTATGGCATCTCGTCTCGTATCTATATAGATATAATATATATCTATATATATTATCAACTTATATATATAGACATTTAAATAAAAAAGTTTTACTTACTGTGGCGTCGGCGCAGCATCTCCTTGCCCTAATGTACCAATAGAATTATTGTCATTTTTATCTTTACTTTTCGTCGCCATTTCTTTCTGTAATAACAATTTCTCTCTTTCTGATATCTCTGCTTTGGTTTTTTGACTCTGGAAAATATACAGATATTAAAACTCGTAATAAAATTATATTAAACAGGAAAATACATCCAGAAATTAGTTTTTCAAAAGAATTTGATGGCAAGCATATCTACCTTGACTTCTTGTTCTAACTTATTGATTAATTCTCCTTTCTGTTTTAATTCTTTCAGTTTTTTCTCAATTTCAGCCTTTAGATTATTGACTACAGTTTCACTATTCGCTAACGAATCCACTAAAGCCTTCTTGTTAGCTTGCAATTCCATCGACAGCTTTTCTAGCTTACTGTCTTTTTCTACGTCAGTACTTTGTTGGACGGTTATTAATTCTAACTTCTGAGTCAATTCCGAAACATTCTTTTCGGCTTCAGATAGTTTCTGCTGCAGTTCATTTTGTTTCTCCTTCTCAGATTTAACTATGTCTTTGGAACTTTGCAACTCTTTTTCGTATTCGGTCAGTCTCGCTTTCAAGTCGTGTTTTGCCCGTTTGCTCTCTTTTTTGTGTTCGTCGTACTGAGCTTGCAATTGTTTGTTAAAATCCTCGTAATTTAGCTTCTGAGCTTCGTTGATGTTAGTCAACTGTTTAATATCGCTATCTGATTTGTTGAGAAGCTGTTGCAGTTCATTTATTCTGTCTTTCGATTGCTTTACTTCCTCGCTCAGCTTTTCACTTTCAGCAACTTTGCTTTGTAAAGTTTTTATTGTATTTTTTAGAGATTCCATTTCAATTTTATACTTCTCGCTTAAAATAGCGTTTTCAGTTTGTAATTGCACTACGACTTTTTGCGTTTCGTTCGTTCCCATCTGCAAGGATTCGTTTAATTTAGCTAAGTGTGATTCTTTTTCCTGTATTGCCGAGTCTTTGTTGATAATATCTTGTTTTAATTGAGCGATTTCTTGTTCTAACGTCTTTACTTTGTTTAATTCAGTCTCACTCTTTTCGTTTTGAGATCTCAATAAATTATCTTTCTCCTCAATAGATTTTTTGAGTTCATTGCTAATGGTAACATTCTCGTTTAGTTTTCTAACTATCTCTTCGTGCTCTGCTTTTAATTTATTTAATTCATTGCTAGTTTCGTTATATTTTACGTCTAGAGACGATTTATCTTGAACTAGAACGGACATTTCCTTCCGCAGAATCTCCAGTTGGCCGAGTTGTTCTTTGAGTACAGATTCTTCTGCGGACGAGTTAGCTATTAAGTTATCATATTTCTGTTTGAGATTAGACGTTTCTAATGTAACGGTATTTAGTTTTTCTTCTATTTGCTTCTTGTTTTCTGTAACTTTGATGAGTTCCTCGGCAGCTTGTACGATTTGACGATCTTTTTCTGTGACTATTTCAACGTTCGATTTTAGATCAACTTCAAGCATTTCTAGCTTCAGAGTTAATTCTTTGATATTATTTTGTTTTTCCGCGACTAGAGCCTGTAATTGCTGCTCCACCGCTTTGTATTTAATAACTTCTTCGTTAACAGCGGATAGTTGCTGTTGAACTTGAGACAGTTCACTTTCAGACTGAGCTTTTTGGTTATTCATATGAGCCGTCATATCATTCAATATTTTTTGTAATGAATCTTCGTGCTTTCTCGCTTCCTCCAACTTATTGTTCAAGTCGTTTTGAGCTTCAGTCAGTTGATCTACTTTTTCCATTAGTTTAACTTCAGAAGTAGCACCATCCGCTTTTAGTAATGAAATTTCTTCTTTGTATTTATCTAATTCTACTTCCAGTTTCTTCTGAGTTGTTTCATGTTCACTGACTTGTTCTTGTTCTTTAACTTTTAATGTTTCGATGTCTTTCTTCAAAATAGTATTTTCATCTAATAAGTTGTCATTATTAGATTGTAATTCTTGGAATCGTTTGTGAATCTCAGCATTCTGTGTTTCTAAGCCGGTAGCTTTCATTTCTATATCTTTTAACTTCTCAATATTCTCATTGACGGATGCTATCAACTGGCTACGTTCTGCAGTGAAATCTTCTTGAATTTTAAATAGTTTCTGCTTCAGCTCTTGTTCCGTACGAGCGTAATTGTTGCCAGATTCTCTGTGCTTGTCTCGTAATTCTTGAAGTTCTTTCTCAGTTTCCTTTAAGTGCTGTGATAGTTTGTTAAATTGTTCATTTGAATCTGTTGTTTGGCCAGTCAGATTCATATATTCCGTTTCAACCTTTTCTTTGGCTGCTATTAGCTCTTCACATTTTTCGGCAGTGCTCTCAAGCTGTCGTTTAACTTCACCGATTTCTAATTCCATCGCTGCCACATTAGATTTCAATTCATTATTGTTTGCAGTTAATTCGTTGATTGTTTGTTTGAGTTTTTCATTTTCCTCTTTCAACGCTTTCAGTTCATCCACGTTACTGTTAAACTGCATATTAAGCGCGTCAAATTGGACTTTGCTTTGATCAATAGATAGTTTATGGCTTTCAATTTCTTTCAATAGCTGCTCAATTTTAGTGTTACGGTCTTCTATCTCTTTCTTATGTTCTTCAGCAATTTTACTGTGCTTGATGTTGAAATTGGCTGTGGCCTGCTCGTAATCATCTTTGAGTTTAATGATTTCTTTATCTCTCTCGTGAATGGTTTCTTTGTATTCACTTATCAATTTTTCTGTAGATGCCGTGGAAGTACTTGATTCTGAAAGTAATCTTTCGTAGTCTTTAGTTTTAACAGATAGACTTTGTTGCAATTCTAAAATGTCTGTTTTATTCTTTTCATTAACTAAGGATACTTCGTTAAGTAAACTTTCATACTCATTGATTTTATTTGTATATTCTTCTTTGACACGAACGATTTCATCTTGTAAGGTTTTACAAGCAGCGTCTTGCTTTCGTTTGGAATCTTCTAATTGTTCCATATCTAATACTTTGGCACTGAGTTCCATTTTCAGTTTTGTGATCTCTTTATTAAGGTTTACTTCGTGTTCTTTACTTACGCCTATTACTGTAACAGATAAATTATAATAAAATGTCAGAACTATACTTGGGTTAGAGTAATAGTAGGAATTTTCGATTAAATTACATTATAACTTACATTTATTTAATTCTACAGTTTTATCATCTACAGCAGCCTGGAGTTGCGTTAGCTTAGCATTTAGATCTATGATTACTTGGCTATTTTCTTTGTTCAGCCTTTCTAGGTTTTGTTTCTCTGTTTCCAATTTGGACTCAGCAAGCTGCAATTTCGCGGTGAGCACGGTTACTTGAGTTTCAAACTCTGTCTGGGCTATGGCCATTTTTGATTTTGCGTCATTTAGAGCTCTTTCCGATTCTGCTTTTACTTTGGTTAGTTCGTCTGACATGCTTTTGCCTATGGAATCCTTTTCTGTATCTTTCTCTTTGAGAAGAGCATACGCTTCGTCCAATAGCTTTTGTAACTCTGATGATAGAGCTGAAAACAAAAAAACTTTATACTTGTCTCAACGTGTCAATTGAATCGGTCACGACATTGAGACATTGATAAAATACGACAAAAAACAATTTAAGGAAAATAAAAGAGAATTTGCGCATCAGCTATTCTCAAGCTATTAAGTTTACAAGCAGTTGTTTGCTTAGTATGTTTCGCTTCACTGAACGAAATGCAAGGCAGGGTTTGAGGAATAAGTAATATGAAATTTGAATCAATCTACACTTTGTAAAAGTTAGAACAGAATGAATATTTTTCGTGGCGCATCGGTCTCACCAAGCGCGATTAGTGGATAAATCGACGGAAGGTCGATTGGCTGAAGTGCGCCATTCTTAATCCATCTCAAGAAGGCCAGTGGACTGACTAGCGGGTTATAAAGTCCTTACTCTGGGCAGCCGTGAGTTCTTCCCGATGTTGTTCAGCGACGGCGGCCGCATCAGCAGTGCGCTGGTCTTCCGTGACTCGCAGCGCTGCTGCAGTGGCCTCCACTCGTGCCATTTGTAGCGCCACGTCCGACTCCAAATCTCTGATGCGCTGTTCTTGGGCGGCTTTCTCTTGCTGTGGGTGAATAGGATTCTTACTTCTCTTGTTTGTTTACTTTCTTCTTGTGTTGTTACTGGTAGCTTAGTAGTAGGTATTACAAGATTTTAAGTGTTCTTTTTACAAGCATTTATTAAGTTTCACCTGTTGACCCTGTTGTAGTTAGACGGCAAGAAATACGTTTTAGGCCTTGTCAGCTACAAATAAGTGGCGTTCGAAGAAATAGAAGACATGTAACGCATTGGCCAGAATTATGCTTAATATTGCCTCTCAATTTGCAGCAATTATAGGTAGGTTATCTGTGACCGGTTTATAGACTCTTCAATGTCTATTAATAATATTTACTGAGTGGAATTACAAAATAAGTTTTTTTCTTCATAAGAACAATACGAATTGTGTATAGGTTACAATATGTTAACTTACCTCCATCGCCTTCTTGAATTTCTGAAAGAAAACAAGATTTGTTATTCTACCATGCTTCTACTTCATACCAGGTTAAACTAATGGTAACAATTACAACAGTTTACGTGCATTCAGTTAACTAACATATTATACAGACACCTAATTTAGTAAATAAATTTACATTAAACATCAGAAAAAAATAAGGGAAATATATCCAATTAATTAAAACTATATTTATAAGGTATTCTCCTAACAACAAATGGGATGCATAAAAATCTATTAACAATATATTATGTTAAATATTTGTTTGGGACCCAATTTTGTAATACAAACTGTAATTGATAGTAACAGATTTTCAAAAAGTATCTTTTTACGAAAACTAATAGGTACCTCTGATTTTCGAATCGAAAATGAAATTCCCTCTTTGTATTCTAAAGGAAATCTTATTTGCTACTTGATAATCACATAATTAGGTCCTTACTATACTACCTAGTAAACAAATATAAGTAACTGGTTGCTGTGAAGCAACAAATCAAAACTATGTTATACGTGTATCTTATGATCAAAAGTGTCACTATCCAATTTAATGTATACCTATACCAAAACTTGCTACGTTTTAGCACTCCTTTACTAATTTACCACTACTATCACACAGGCTAAACAGGCTGAATATAATTTGGCGACTGATTTTTTAGCTAAACGAATTAAGTGGCTATTTTGCTCCTATACAGTGTGATTTATTACTTCAAGCTAATAAACTCACATTATAATCCTCCTTGTTAATATTCTCCTCTTCATTCCTGAACATGAGATCCTCGACCTTCTGTCGCTCATCTACCAACAGCTTGTTGAGCTTATCCAGCTCTGCTTTGAGCTTGCCATTCTCGTCGTTTGTCTGGAAACGTAACAAAGAAACATTAATTAAATCATTACTAATAATAGCGTATATCGTCAGTTGCTGGTTCAATTGGGGTAACTGACAAAACATGTAAAATAAGTTGAGTAAGTATACCTAAAGTTTGTCTAAAATTTTTCTGCTCTTCCGAACTACATCATCATCATCATATTCAGCCGGTATCACTCCACTGCTGGACATAGGCCTCTCCCAAGTCACGCCACTAAGCCCGATCTTCGGCTCTTTGTTCCGAACTATGTAAAAAAAAATCCTATTTCACCATACATTTTGGCTGTGACTTTTGAACAGTGGACAGTAAAATTGCCAGTGGGCCTTAAACGAGGCCATGCCTGTATTTTGGGTGCCCAATTGCTATACCTGAGGAGATTATTATATAGAGAATTATCAAAGTCCACGAATTCCTACAAATATCTTTACATATTCACAACATTTTTAAACCTGTAGATTTTTAGGGTTCCGTAGCCGAATGGCAAAAAACGGAACCCTTATAGATTCGCCATGTCTGTTTGTCTGTCTGTCTGTCCGTTCGTATGTCACAGCCATTTTATTCCGAAACTGTTAGGACTACAGAATTGAAACTTGGTAGGTAGATGTATTCTGTAAACCGCTTTTCAATTTTTATATAAAAATAACAAAATTAAAAGTTTAAGGTTTAAAATTTTTTTCTTCAAATCTATACGTGTGGGGTGGGTGTCTATGAATAGGTCTTCAAAAATGACATTGAGGTTTCTAAAATCATTTTTTCTCAAAGTCAATCATTTGAAAGATAGGCGCGTCTAAAGTGGTAAAATGTGTGTCCCCCCCCCCCCCCCCTCTAACTTTTAAAGTATGGGAGTGAAAAATCTAAAAAAAATATATGCTGTAGATCTCAATAAAAACTAACAACGAAAGTTAGTTTGAACGAGATACAGTCAGCAGTTTTAGAGATATGGCGACCGCAAAGATAACTTTGTTTTTCATACAAACACTATGAAAAACAAAGTTAATTTTGTAGTTACGAAAAATCATAGTTATGGAATACTTAACTGTGTTACGGAACCCTACGAGTGCGAGTCCGACTTGCACTTGGCCAGTTTATTTGATTATTTTATTTACATGACATAATTTGAAATGAGATTGATGTTTATTACCTGTGCGGCTTCTTTCTTGAGCTGAGACAAGGCAGTCTCCGCTCGATCCGCCTGCATCGATATCTTGGCCACTTCACTTCGCTCTAGCTCCCTTTCCCTCATCAGCCGCTCAAGATGCTGTTGTTTCTCTCGAAGCAGCTCCTGTGTAGTTACATTATTGTTGTAAATACAATTCACGCTTATATTTAAATAACGAGAATATTTATTTGCCCGACATTTCCGGAGTGATTTTTCACTTGTTAAGCAATAATTAAGATAGTTTAATAACTAAAACAACCGACTTCCATGCCCCGCGAGTCAGTCAGCGTGCTACTGAAGTAGCAAGTTTGAGAGGTTTATCGTCATATATCTGGAGATAATTATCAGATCTCGATGAAATACCACCACGGAAATGTACCCTACCGATTAAAAAAAGAATAATTCTAATCAGTTCACAATTGACGGAGTAATCGCGTAAAACACATACAAAAGAAAATAAAACATACAGACGAATTGAGAACCTCCTCCTTTTTGGAAGTCGGTTATGTTGAAAAATAGGTCGAATTTTAGGAACCAACTAATAATATCGTTTAAAAACTAAAAAAGAACCGACTTCAATGCCGCGCTATTCATTTTCAGTACCAATTTTGAGATGTTTATCTCCATATCTCTGGAGATACTAACCAGACCTCGATAAAATTACCATGGTACCACACTTGGGATATCTACTTTCGAACAAAAAAAGAATAATCAAAATCGGTTCATAAACGACGAGGTTATCCGCGAACAAACATAAAAAAAAAATACGGTCGAATTGAGAAACCTCCTTCTTTTTTTGAAGTCGGTTAAAAATAGTAAAAATGTTTCTCTAACTGTTCTCAAACAAAGACGTTACCAAGTGTGAAGGCACTTTATGTCCTTAAAAGTTTGGAAGTACATATTCGCGATGTTGTAACATAATTATTAATTTATGCTACTACTTGAGCAAACTTCATAATGAATCCACAGCCGCTGGACGTAGACTTCTGGGAAGACATGCAACTGAACTTGATATCTGGCTTCCTTGCCAAGTTTTTGCCCACCGCTCTGTTTATACTTACAAATGATTTCATACTATACATATATTTTTATTCAGCCTAGGTATTTGAAGAAGATAGAAAATGTATTGAAAAATAAATGTGGGAATCGAACCCCGCGAAAAGTTAGGCTTAGGATTCTCGACGACCTGAAACTGAAATGCAGAATAGTACAAACATTAATAGAAGTAGAAAGGCTTCTGTAAAAATCGAAACTTATATAATACATTCGACAATACACCAAAAACATACATACTTAATCATAAAATAATTAAAATTAAAAACAGGATACGTCAGATAGGTTCGTGACTGTTAGGACCCGTTTCACCGGTTCCTGAGAATGCGTTAGATAGTTATTTGACACATGACGACTTATGAAAGCTGTCAAAAATCCGTCAGATTTCTTCATATTAGAGCTATCAGGAACCGGTGAAACTGGCCCTTAGTTAGCTATGTATAATTATACAAGCGACTATAAATTTACGGGGCAAGTAAAGTTTTCTGTTTTCTTTATACAAATTCAAGTTCAACGGCGGTCGTTATAAGCTTCGAGATTCTTCGAGTTCTTTACCTCTCTCTCTGAGATAGGGATATACTCTCTCATAACACTGAGGTATTATATTGTCTATACACAGTAGATCCAATGTTCCTTTTGTTTACTTGCAGTGAGTTGGTTCATGGCGAAGTTAAACTGTAGTGGACCCAAGGCTGAGCCTTGAAGTACACTACCTACTCTTATATCAAAATCATCGCCTTTTTCTGCTGGATCTTCTTATCGTCGTGCTTGCTTTTGCTAGGTAGGTCTCTGATATTAGGTGTTATGTATTAACATTATTTGGTTCATTAACAGGTAATGGTATCGACTCTAATGATGTGATAACTAAACTAAATTTGACTTGTACTCGTAACTATTTAGCAATAAGTATAACTACTGTAGTCCCTATTTTACTTGAGGCGTGTGACAAGTAGCTCTTGTCTTACCTCTGAAGCACTACTTTTAGTAGGGTTCCGTAGTAGTATAATATTAAATATAATTATTTTAAAAATTATCCAACACCCCAAGTTCAACGACTATTACTGCTAACCTAATAAAGTTATCCTAGCCGCTATAATTTTCCTTTGAAGTTCATGAAATGCAGTATCATCATGAATTTTTACACATTTTTCAAGCTAGCAGTTATCTTTTAGGGGGGGGGGGTACTATTTATTATTTATTTTTGAACCAGTTCTTATACATTTTAAAGTCATAAATTACGTTACGCAGTGATGCAGCATGCAAGTTGACATCACTGCAAAGAAGCATGCCGTGGATCCGAGATTAGATAAGAAAGCATAATTAATTTGCATGCACTTTAGGTAAAGTATTTACCTAAATATCTGTTAGCCACACATGTAGGAATTTATTTTATTTAATATGTTACATGACGTGTTAAGACGGAACGTGGGGTTCACTTTTCCATACACATGTATTCCCTCGTTTCCTGAGAAATGCTTCTAGAGCAAAATTTGTTACTGCTAAAAATCAAGGTCTGCTGTAGATACAACCTGCATTTTTTGACCACCCAATTGCAAAAAGTAATATAGGTAAGCCTTCTAATCTCCTTTAAGATTTTTGAAGTACCTACTAATTGATTGGTCAAAAAAGAAAATGATAGGGGCTACAGTTTACCTTGCTGTTTTGTAGAAACAAATTTTGCTCTAGAAGCATTTTCCACAGAGGAAACGGGGGAACATTTGTATGGAAAAGTGCACCCCGCGTTCCCTCTTAATGAAAACTTGTATTTACTATAGACTTCTAGAGTTAACCTCTAATCCGAGTTTGGTAAAATCAGCACTAAGTAGGTAAATATAAGTTAATCTGTTATTTTTCTCTTACATACCAACCTACTTAGACGTTTTCACGCCACCCAATACCTACCTATCTACAGCTAGTTTTGTGTGTTTGTGTGTGTGTATGTACCTAAATATCGTTATAATTTGAATTCTAAAACCAAAAGCGGCCGCAAGGCCAATAAAGATAACAATAATGTTTACATTTATAATTTCATATTCATCGTTGGTTATTCCATGCGACCATAATCGATGTTGCCATAATCGAGTTTTATTATTAGTACAGATTATCTCCATCCTGCTTATTTATTTATTCATTTACGCATTTTACACCTACATATTATAAGAGTCAACAGCTAAAATAGCAATTACTAAGATGTCTCAGTAGCCACCTACTCTAAGTACTAATGAGCTGTCTGACTAATTCTGGACAATAGATATTAATGATGAAGCCTACTTCTGACCTAAGTAGCAACTACGAAGGCGCTTTTCATTTGTTTGCTCAGTATCCAGTGGAAACATTTCACTTCGATCGAATAAATGTTTTTGAACATGTACGATCGATCAATGTAACAATACCTACGAGTATTTCCTAGTCTAATACGATGTTAATGTACCTATTATGTGGGTAAAATAAAAGTGCTCTAAATGAAGCAAACGATACTTGTCTGTGTGCTACGGTTAGGTATTGTAATATTACATTAGCATACAGACAGTACCCACAAAGCTTCAATAAAACTCGAGTCTGCATTGCTATAGGTAGGTACCTACTGACTAAATTTCTTGTATTAAGGAATTGAAGTAAGTAGATACCTATATGTTAAGGGCCAGTTTCACCGGTTCCTGATAAAAGCCATATTTTTATATGGCTTCATGTGTCAGACATGACAGCTTTTGCTGTCAAATTTATTCATATTAGCGCTATCCGGAACCGGTGAATCTGTACGCAAAGACAATTTCTTTCCACATGTTACGATCCTGACATACCTCTTTCACTATTTCCACTTTCATGAGCGCCTCCATACATGCTCGCCGGTTCTAGGTAATTTTGAATTGGCTTTTCTTTAAAATGTCTACGATCTCCGATCTCGCCGTGATACGTTCGCCTAGGTCGCGGTCGGCCTCTACCTGCTGGCCCATTCGCACTCATCTCATAAATGTTTCGTCAATCTTCCTTCATCCATCCTCTCTAGATGTCCAAACCATCTTTGTCACTACATCTTCTACCACACCACAACGTTCCCCTATCAAGCTGTTCTCCACCTTATCCATCAGAATCACTCCAATCGTAACTAACTAATGTCATTAGTTTAATTAAAAACTAATAAAACTGGCCAAGTGCGAATCAGCATCGCGTCTCCTATCGCACGCTTAGGGAGGGTTCCGTACAATACGAAACAGAGTTTCAACCTCATGTATTTGATTAATTGATATTACCAAGAATATTTGGTTTGGTCGCGATCTAGAAAGGCTCGTTTACTAGCGCCATCTATGTCATTTTGCCGAAACTAATTAGATAGATGGCGTTTAAAAACAGGTTTTTTGTATGGGGACCCTCTTTAATTTTTAACTTTATTTTGTTTTTAGTATTTGTTGTTCTAGCGGCAACAGAAATACACCATCTGTGAAAATTTCAACTGTCTAACTATCACGGTTAATGAGCTATAGCCTGGTGACAGACGGACAGACAGACAGACAGGCGGACAGCGGAGTCTTAGTAATAGGGTCCCGTTTTACCCTTTGGGTACGGAACCCTAAAAACCGACTTCACATGGCCGCGCCAATCAATTTCAATACCAAGTTTTCGAAGTTTATCGCCATATCTCTGGATATATAGTACCTATACATCAGATCTCGACGAAAATATAATGTGACCACCGTGGCGACTGGAGATGAACCCCATGGAAAAAATAATCATGAAGGCGAAATCGCGTAACAAACATTATTAAAAAATCGGTTGAAAATAAAAGAAAAACAAATGAACTTTCTGAATCTGAAACGATCTAATCGTGTTTTAATGAATACTATATCTACTATTATACTGTATGTGTACCAGTAGATTTCGAAGCTAAAGTGGTATACTTATGCCCTTTCAAACAGCCGTTGTACCGAAAGCCGCGGTTACGAATATATTTTTATATGTTACCTCTATCATCTCGCCTGGTGGCAAGCGATGATGTACAGAATGTACTTGGCCGTACTCTGTTCAAAAGCTTATTGTCCAAGTCAAAGCTGCTCTATGTTAAATTGCGATCGATAGTCAGGGTACGTATACTACTATTATTTATTCTGTGGTCGAGGCTATATAGCTTGCTTTAATATCTACCACCTCACCACATGCAACACAACCTACCTACGTTATTTAATTAAGTATCTGTAATGCACCTCGTTAATCGCCAATACTCGTCCGTGTAATCCATTAAATAAATGTAAAATATACCATTTTATATAAAAACTAGCTGACCCGGCAAACGTTGTCTTGCCATATAAATAAATGGCTATTAAAAAATAAGGGTTGATCGTAGAAGGGTGAAAATTGAGGATTGTATGTATTTTTGTATGTTGTATCATAAAAAAATAGAAATTAAAAATTTTGTCTAAAAAATAAAAAAAAATATTTAGGGGTGGACTACCCCTAACATTTAGGGGGATGAAAAATAGATGTTGGCCGATTCTCATAGATACCGGATAAGCACAAAAATTTCATCAAAATCGGTCAAGCCGTTTCGGAGGAGTATGGCAACGAAAACTGTGACACGAGAATTTTATATATTAGATATAAAATGCATTCTAAACACAATCATGCCTACCCAGTCCCAAAGTATTTACAGTTCTTAGTAAAAAATGAAAACATCACCAGTTTTCCAAGCTGACGTGATCTGCCCACAGGCATGACAACATCTGTGTATATTATAGTAACAATTAGGTAACGCGTGTCAACTATATCTAGAACACAGAATGCCTAAGTAGCACCTAATACCTATAGTCGCACTTTAATGCGACTGAGTCATTGCAAAAAGTAAACAGTTTTATCTCTGGGTATCTTTATGTTGTACTATTATTTATTCTGTGTATATCTCTATCGAACATGATGTACAATCGCCTACAGTTGTGCGTATCCAGTTTCAAAACATTTTCGGTTGCAAGTGTCGATTACTTTTCTTACCAATCAGAAGAGCCAAAACAAAAAAAAAAATCTTAACAATCAGAAGAGCCAAAACCAAAAACAAAACATAATTTTTGGCTTTGTCCCTTCTTGTCATTGGTCAACAATGTCAACATAGACAGAAACGAGATGCCAATTCAATAAGAGTGCACAGGAAATTATTCCTTAAGCTGGATACGCACAAATGAAGGCGATTGTACAATACCTAGGTGATATGAAAAATGTATACCTATTACGAAATGTTTACGATACAGTTTCTGCATATCACTGACGTAAGTTTTGAAAGGTATATAATTTTGTGTGTTTTATGATTGAAAAATTATACAATCTTAGCTAACACTGCATTGTAGATGCAATGTCTTACTACCTATTTAACCTCACATAAGTTGCCACTACCTAACTATGGGTGAATTTAACATTATACATTGGTGTTTATTTACTTGTGCATTAAATCAAGTACCTTTTCTGACAGCTCTAAAATATACAGTTTGACATTACCGTCGAATTGGAAATAATATTACTTCTTGGTCAACACCAACCATACATTTCTATCGATCCGATACTCAATAAAATGTTGTATGATTCCGATGTTAAATGAATTAAATTAAGGATCGATTTCAAAAATTATTTCATGGAAAGCTACATTATCAGCGAGTAACATGAGCTATATTTTATCCCCGTATTCTTTAGGAACGGTACTTGTACTATTCATTATTCTGTGGGAACGGGAACTACGCGGGTTAAACCGCGAGGCGCTTCTAGTCTCTGGGTATAATCATCAGATCTCGATGATATTAATATATAACGGAGTAAGTACTGAAAATGTTAAGTCTTACACGCCCTGTAATTTCACTGGACACATTGCCTAGTTGTTGTAAGGCCTCTTCAGAATAAAAGCAACATAAATATTCACAAGGATTTTACAGACTGTTAGGAAACTTAAGAAGGGAATAGAAAATGGTTTTGCTTAAAAATAACCGAGAAGGTATCTGTAGCAAATTTATTCATACCCGTTCCAATAAATGGCAGAATGAATAAAACATGCCTTAACAATGACGTTATCGGCGTTTGAAAGTATAAGTTTATTATAATAGTGATAGATTGCGGCATTTTATCAACGTATGATATGGTAGGCAAATAGTATCAAAATAACACGTATTATATTTATTGTATTTTACAATAACAGTCTACTTTGAGAAGGTCATTCATAGTGTTTCGTGCATTTTCTTAGCTTTTGTATTTACAAGAAATCTCATGCAATTGGAACCCTCGACGACACCGATCCTTATCTTCCCAAGCCTTTGCATATTCTGTCACCATTGACTTGTGATTGTTTTAAAACCTTCTTCGATGAAAAATGCTTAATATATAGAGATATAGCAAGACCTTATACATTTTTGCTTTGGGAACGAGGTTTTAGCTCAGTTTTAGTTAGAAAACCGGCTTTACCCGTGATGGGGTGATCGGGTATCACGAAACGTCCTTTAAAACGTAATTAATGGGCACCTTCCAAGGGCGACCGAAATAGAGCCAAGGTTGGCGTGTGTTTTATAATTCAGAGCAACGGCCCTAGTGCGCTATTAGGTTACGTAGGTTTCATAATAATCACAAGTCAAGGGCATGCCTACGCAAGGAACATTTACTTGGTGATAATTTTATCTTGGCCCTTCTCGTATCTCGATTTATGATGTAGGTACTAAGACTAACTTACTTATGGCAACCTATAAAATTGCAGCAGCGCTAGGTCTATTATAGCGAGACAAAAAAGTTACGTTCAAAATCCATTTTTATTCAATGCGACTAGTACTTAAGGTTGCCATTTTGAATTATAAACTCATGTTTTATAGTTAGCACTAGATATAAAATGTGTAGGTAAATTACAATTTAATGCTGCACATTAAAATTATTTAATAACAACAGGGTCAAAATAAAATTGTCCATATTGACCTAACAAGCGAGAAACAGCGTTATTAGTGCAATAAAACAACACACGAAGTAAATAATTCTTAACACTTTATTAACATCACCATAAAAGGAGGCAGGGTAATAATACACGATAGATTTATTACATTTTATTAAAACACTGTCATTCATTAACCTAACGTATACCTACAATTAGCCACTAAACTAATTCTATGTTACTAGATTTAATAGATAAATACTTAAATAGTGCATATTCAGATGTTGCACAAAATAAAACTAATTTTAATTTGACAGCTCTGACGTCCCTTTCTCACCTTTGAAGTGCGTAAGAGACGAAAAGAGTTTAAGGTGATGTCACATGAAGTTTAGTTTTAATAAGTGCACATTAGAATACTTTAATAAGTTATAAAAGATGTTAATGTGAGTGAAAAATCTAAAGCAAAGGAATGTACGTTTCTTTATATTTAGTGAATATCATGATCATTATCTTACAGGCACTGGAAAGTTAATATTAGGAATGTTTGCACCAAATAATATAACAAATGCAATGTCTCCACAATTTTAAATACACATAAATACATGATGTATAAAATAATATTTATCACAGTTCTGCTCTGGTAAGCTTCTCTACATCTTTATATGGTTACATTTCTAAGGATGTATGAATTGATTTACAACTTTGTAGAAAAATAATCATGTTTAATTACAGCTTGCACTTAACTTGGTGTATTGTCGAAATGAGTAAAGTATAATAACTGTAGTTTGTACTATTTAGTGCGCAATAATTGACAATATATTGTCATGTTTATAACCATCTCGTCTAAGAGTTAAGTTCTAACAACTAAACAGTTAAGTAAGTTTAGTTTGTAAGTCATACATTAAAAAAAACCAAAACATTCGTTGTTCGTTACAATAAAACAAGATCAAAAACAGTCGTAACAAATGGCCCATCATTGCCGGTGGTAAATCTCATTAGATACGTGTGCTTAACTTCAAAACTTAATAATAAACGTTACAGCCGAATTTTAAGCATTTTTCAAAGCCACTTTGAAAAACACTTAAATTTCCCAATATGAACGAATTTTTTATCGGTTTTTAAAAATCGTCACTGAGAAAGACTTCAAGAAAATTTTCGTAATTTTATCGTTCGTTTTTAAGCTATTTCAGAACTAGTACTGACATTTTTAACAAGGTACAAGATATTTTTCATATACACAAACATTATTGATGAAACTTTCCTAAGATTGCTATTGCATTGAATGAGTAGTTCTTTAAAAAGTGAAAATCCAATCAAAATAAATAACTTTAAAAAAAATTACCACATACAACATTGAAATGAATAATAAATTTAATCGAATTTCATTAAAAGTTTTCAACACCTTGGCTTTGCACGACTAAATGCGTTTAGCCAAAATCCAACAATCTCTTGAAGTATCACAATTTAGCGAATGTAACGTCAAGTTTTGACGTTTAGCCCACGTGTCCATAGTTCCGAGTTTACCGCGCGGCGATAGTGGCGTACCGTACCTGAAGCGCGTTCTTTGCCGATACGGGGGTTGAGGTTGCGCGAGGACCGCTAACACGCTGCCGCCGTGCCGTTAGTGACAGTGCGAATGCGACAAACATGGGGAAAACAACACGCGTTAACGCAATCGTACCACTTTATGGTGCAGCTGCGGTTGAAGTTTCTGGCTTTTATGGTCTTAGTCTGATTTTATTTTTGATATGTTACTGGACTGCTGCAACACGGAATCTTATGCCGTTTCTTTTGTGTTCGGTTTTCGCAAGTTTATTTAAGAGTAATATTTGAATTTAAAGCCGGCTCAAAGTAATTATGCAATAATAAAGTAAATAAAATTATTTGAATTTAAGCACAGATAAATTAATATTATCTATGATTTGAGTAAAAGTTTTAAATTTTCTGTAAAATCTACTTCTTTATTTTATAGAGGTTGCATTCAAGACACCACTAGAATAAAACCTGCTCATTTAGAATATTGCTTAACAAAAGAGCCAATATTCACAAAAGTGACTGTTTTTCTCATAAGTCTTCAATATCAACCCCCGATTCCATAAAAAGGAACCGTCGCCGGCTCAAGCCAATTCGAGCCCCGCTTTATGAAATTCGAATGGCAATAACAACGCCAATCCTACAATTTGCTTCCATAGGAATTTATTGGAAACTTCAACGCAGCTTGCGATTCAGCTGATTTGGTTACACCATAAATTGGCAATGGTAATAGTCAGTCACAGATAAACAGAATCACTTTTCATAAAAAAATCTACTTATTTCTGCAACTGACTGTACACGGGCAAATGAGGTGTTTGAATAATAATCACATCATTTGCCTTTCGCAAAATAAATGTACAAAGCTCAAATAACTAAAACTATAACTAAATGCATGACGTGAATTGTGCGTCGAGAATGTTCAGATGAGATGAGATCAGCCAATTTTATAAAGTCTAGCAACATATACTATTTAAATGCAAATATCTAAATGTATAAATTTCTACACGTAGGTATAGAATTAATATAGAGATCAACTAAAACCAATTTAAAATCCACAATGCGGTGAATAATAATAGTGACCATCGCTAACGTCAAAATGCATAATAAAAACTACATGGAACGATGAACTTTATTTATTATAGTGAGACGACGCTACCCTGTAATTGAATGAGATTCTCGAAGGAACTTGAATGTGGGTTCATTTCATGCCCGACCAAACAAAGGCACAACAGAATTAGTCAGCAAACTATGCAAATAAACATGTTAATTTCCATAATCACTACATATATATCAAATTCTAAGAGGACCTTAAACATAATATCACAGCCGAAATTTTTTGGGTGTCGTACGAATGAATGTAGCAGTCTATAAAATGAACACTAATATTAGATATTAAATATGGGCGTGAGCGAACGAAAGCCGAAATGAGATGAGTCACTAAAACCAAACCAGTCCACGGTTCACTACCATTTCCAAATTTGAAGTGGGATAGTGAACCGAAAACGTTGCAAAAAAGTTAATCAAAAACAAAAAGGGCCAAACCAAGGAGTGCCAGAGCTACAGACGAAAAATAAAACTCAAACCGAGTATCATGCACACGGTAAGCGTCTCTACATAAATACCATCACTGTTGCATGTCGCGCCTACCCTCATATCGTAAAAATGTATTAGTTTTAATAGACGGAAAACATTGTCCCAAGGCGCCGATGTGGCGTTTACTAGCTTTTTGCGGCCGTGCACTCGTAAATTATGAGATAAAATCGTTTCGTTACATGAAACGCAAGGATTATTTCGATCGATTATAATCAAAAAGGTCGCATACAGTGCTGTCGCTACGTGGCGCGCGGGCACGGCGCGCCTTCTCAAGACTCGATAAGCTCAAATATACACGACATAGGGGTAGGTGAACTGAAAGGGCGACACGCAAGAGAAGTGGTAGCTCTTCCCAAAGCCGGAGAAGTGAGTGGTCGGCGGCGGCATCTCCACGTATATGTCGGTAGCTGCGGCGACCCCGTGGCTGGCCCGCGACACGGCAGCCGGCCGACCTCCCCACCGCACCACCTCTCCGCCACCCGCACCGGCCCCCCGCGACCCCCTCGACGCGGCGCTGCTGCCGCTCGACACGCTGCGCCGCGACCGCTCCGACGACCGCGTCTCGAAACTGAGCACGCTCTCCGAGCATCGCCAAGATTTCGACAGTGTCTCGCTCGCCCACCTTCGGGGGTTCAGCTCTTTGCACTTCGAATTCGGGCAAGATCGGAAAACTATGTCGTAATAGACGCGCGGCTTCGGCAGAGCAATTATGGCGCAGCGGTCGGTCTCGACGTGTTTGACGAGGAGCGTCTTGTCGAGAAGGCTGGGGGCACTGCGGTGCGGGCGGGCGCGAGGCGGCGTCAGCGACGCTCCGGTCCGGGGCTCGGCCGACCGCGCGCGGGGCTAGCCTACCTGAGCGCCCAGCGACGTCACCCCGAGCCTCACCCCCGCGCGGGACGACGCGACGGACGTGCCGAGCGACGTCAACGACTCGCGCGAGTTGGACCGGCGCAGCGGTGTCGCGCGCCCGTTGCTGTGGATGGCGCAAGCTCCCGGCTTCCTGTTGGATGGCGACCGCGTCACCTTCGACACCGGCGCGAACAGACCGAACCGAGGCGCGCACTCGAAGTACCTGAAATAGGAATCATCACGTATTCAAATTTTCGCAATTCTCGTTTGGTCTTTTCGGTCTTGCCACTTCGATTTCAACTACCTCTTGCCGTCGACGGAGCCGTCATTCTTTCCGAGTGGATCGTCCAATTCGACTCCAGCCCACATGCCGGGAGCGAAGTCGGTGGTGCCGACGAATCTGAGGGTACCAGCTTTGCTGCCGCGGCTGCTTGAGATGATAACGCGGTCTCCCATGCGGACCTCACCATTCGTTGTTGTCGATATTGAAGCATCTAGAAAGAACGGAGAGTTAAACTTGGCACAAATAGCAGAATTTTGATATAAATAATAATATCATCAGAAATACGTACTCATCTTACTGCTGACGATGCTCCGTATGCTGCCATTAGGCGAGAGCGCTCGCCTTTGTCTACCCAAGGTGCCCATACCAGAAGGCGGCCTCTCGAAAACGCTTCCAGCGTCAGACACTGGCGACGCATCATGGGGTGCGTGGGTAATAAGAGGAGCCCGAGTGAGTCGCGTCAATCGGGAGAAAACTCCTCGCTTCTCTGGACACTGGAAGTAGCGTATGCCCGCTACTGAGCCGTCGTTTTTACCTGTGCACAAAAAAACCATAAATACGTTCAATGAAATTGCATAGAATATAAGCCTTGACTCCAGAGCATGACCGAACTGGCAAATGATGTATTGTATGCACTAGTAACCTTCTGGGGAACGCTAATTACGTTCAAAACTGAACACCTCAATAAATATTGAATAGGTTAGGTTGAACAGTTTTGGACAACTGTCAATACTACCAGGAGGCCCAACTAACCCTGTGTTAGTTATATAATTTGGTATTTCGAACTGTTTTACGAAACAATAATAATAACCCTAAGACTGTTTTTATTTGTAGTGGTAGGACTTCTGCTAATACGCCTTGGGCGGTACCACCACTTTGCCAATTTATTTTCAGCCGTGAAATGGCAAGGTGTCCAGTGAAATTACAGGGCATGTGAGACTTAACATCTTTATGTCTCAAGGTAACAGGCGCAGTGCAGTGACATGCAAAATTCTGGACTGCCAGAAATGTGCCGCTGTATCTGTAATAGGTAGACGTCATCGCTTCGCTTACCATCAGACGAGCGTCATGTATGTCCTGTTACCTTTTACAATAAAAAAAAAAATTAAGATCTAGTGAAAAGTTTGAAGGACTGGCATAGCAGTAACTTACCGATGGGGTCATCCAGCACGATTCCGGCCCAGTCTCCAGGAGCGAACTGTGTTTCGCCAATATAAGCGATCTGTCCAGGCTTAGTTCCGCCCACCCATACTCTCTCCCCGATTATGAAGCTATCTGTATCCTCTGTGAGTACGACACTGTGGTCTGGAAATTCGACACAAAAATAATTAACATGCTAGACACCAAAATTCAGTCCGCATCAAGACATCGGCAATTTTATCTCGAGTACAGATTAGCTCAAGAAAGTGTGTTTACGAGGCGCAAGGACTGAAATTTATCGCCGTTTGAATATTCATAGGTGCTGTTTCCTATTCTGCACACATTTATGATGCGTATACGCACACGGGCTGAATACCGTTGATTGCAAGTGCAACGGCCATCGAGGCATATTTGCAATCCGGTTTGCATATCTTACTGTTTCATCGGAACTGTGAACTTTCGCTACGACAAACTGCAGTTGACTCGAAGAATCGTTCGTTGACACTACTCGAGGCGCTCTACTTCTACGGATCTATCCATGATTTGGAAATAGTTGTGGAAAATGAGGAACATAAATATTGGGGGCTGCAGAACATACGTTTCAAAATCATGCATAGATTTTAGACTCCGCAGATTTGACTGCTAGTTTTCAACCAAAGCTCATGCGTTCACCAAGTGCTTAGCGGACAACAAGCTCACAAGATTTCACACAGCATTCTATAGAGCGTGATGGTACATTCATAATGGTTCAGAGTGTGGAGGTAATCTTATACTAAGTGAAACATAAACGTGAGAACCCAAAATTATAATCCACAACGATATTCAGAGAGGTCAAAGCACGAGCATAGAAAGTAAATCAAATCACGATGAGTATGCAGAAATATTTTTACAAAAATACTTTCATACTGACAGCAGAACCGTTGTGGAATTTAATTTTAGTTGTAGCTATGGAAAGTTGTTTACCAACAAGTTCAGCGTCGTTAGAAGGTAATATTATAAGCAAACTGCTGTTATAGTTCCACTGTTATTATTTAATAATGCTCGACATTTGCTGCGATTAGCAATGCGCACAAAGCAAATGCCGAGATACTATAGTATGTTTTTTATGTACCCGTACAACTTTAGATGGTTGGTCTAAGAACGTCAGTAGTTCAGTACTGAACTGTAAGACTTGTAGATAATGATGACACTATACCATCAATCTACAGTCCTCATCTGGGCCATTCTGGTTCTTCCAAGTCTAACGATGCGTGGGTTTCATTTGAACATGCGTGGCGCGTCAAATATCACTAGTGGGTTTAAAGACCTTTACGCATTTGGCAAGAAGTTACAATCATTTTTGTAGCTAAAAATGATTTAGCAAGTGTATAGCTTTGTTTGTAGAGTTTATTGGTAAACAAGTTTCGCAGCAGGATGTGCGAGTGCAGTTACCTGAGGACCTCCTGAGGCCCGCCTCGCTGAGGCGCCGCGGATGCTTCTCCCACAGCGCGTCCATCGAAGTCCCACTGAACGAGCTGCTAGCTGCGCCACACAAGCGACACGCACACAAACATTAGCCACTCTATCTACTATTACTCAAAACATACGACAATTTATATCAGGCAACATAATTAACGTTAATGTTACTGTTAATTTGATTAATCATTCCTTCATGCTATTCATTCTCGTAGGTCTAACTAAGCTGTATATAACTTTCGCCGTGTTATAAAGAATATCACGAGAATGCAATTACATTGTCATGTATTCAAAACTGAGACACGTGTAACCGTGCCTTGTTCGCAAAGATAGAGACATACATTTATGAGAGTCGAGAGGCGCACGTCAAAGTTGGCCTATTAGCTTTTATTGGCAAGGCGTGATCACGACTCGGATGATGGTCAGTATTGCTAGTAAATAAGGGAAGACTGGATTAGTTTCCTTCCTTTGCCAAGTCGCCCGTCAGCTTACTAATGAAGTTTTTGTACATTGTTTTTCTTAGACAGCGTCCGTGGACTTAAAAAAGCAAGACAATACTAAAGATTTATGATCGGACCAAGAGACAATGAGTCTAATTGCTTGTAGGCGAGCAACTTTAGCTGACAAACCTACTGCCATGAATTATAAAGGCCTCCGGGAGGTAATAGAAAACGCTGTTAGTTTACTTCAATATGTTTTAAGAGCTATTAAAATCACAATTTATTAAGCGACGGGTGTCTCAGATTAGTGTCATCAAAATAAGTACATGAATTTATTGCCAGTCTCTATTTAAAAATATGTATCAATAATAAAGTTTTAATTGCACATAACCGTTGCTCGTCTTTATGTTAAGACATCTAATCATTCATGCTTTTAGTTATGTTTCCGTTATTTTATTTAGGTTATTGTATATATTGCTTTGTTTATCGAAGTTACTTTTACTTGTTACGTTTTGGATTCATACGATTTTAGTTCTCGAAATTACAAGTTGGGTTATTCATGTAAGAGGGTAATAGTTGTCTACAGTGGCTGTACGTATAATCAAGGCCCATCACCTCACGTGCTGTATGTAATATAACTACAGTTGCTTCCACCTTAGTCGAGTTAGCCACACTTACTGGATGCCTTGCGATGTGTCCTGGGTCTATCCGGCAGACTGCTGGTCACTTCGTCTTCTTCGTCTTCAATCAAATCTGCTCCACGACCAGTGAAAGATTATGAAAAAGGTGAACTTATAGAAATTATGTACAGATCTACGTGAAGGTGGTGAAGGTCGTGCAGTGCGTGATATAAAAATTACAACAATTCATAAAGCATCGTGCTCGGAAGTGTATTCATGCGATCGGAAATAATAAACCAATTTCACAGTGAAAAATAGATAACAACGATCACCTCACCTGATAAATGTTTTCTCGAAGAATCTTCGCTTAGCTTTCTGAGCGTCTCGGAGCTGCCGTCTATGACAACAAAAACAAAGAACACGTAAAGCAAAAACAAAAGAATAATAACATGCCGACAAAAATAAATATTGATGACGCAAGTTTACACAAATAATTTAAAGTTTACATACAAATACAAACATTGCAATTAATAGACAGAAGGTATGTAGAATAATGTTTGCAATTCAGACGGGGCAGAGTTCGATATAACCTTTATACTGTGAGGTGTGAGACGAGACACCCACAAGGGACTAGTAGATGGAAATGAAACTCAAGGCCCGGCCCTACAGGTAGGCAAGTTTGAGTAGGCTCACAGACCGCGGTGGGTGATAAAGATAATGCGTTATATTATAGCATCGAGACCTCATTCAAATATACTGTATGATTGTTTCGAAGCAATTAGTATCGTTTACATTTACACATATTTTAAATTGTCTTGTGACAATGGCGATCATAAGAATATAGCAGAGTTAGATTATAAATTTATAATAGCAAGTATTACTTAAACGAGTTAGATCTTGACAGAAAAGGAAAACCTTCGCAAGCAGTTCAATGTTGTTCAAGATTCGATGCAACAATTTTAAATCCACAAGTTGGCACAGATCCGAAGGTTGTTTTGAGGAAGGCACTTTTGACCCAGCCGGTTGGTGGCAGCGCGTGTCCGGCACTGATCGTCCGAGCCTGATCCACCTGATTAATCATATGACAACTGCGTAGTCACCGACCTTGTCAACGGGCGTGGGTTTGCACGTCATAACTCAAAGCAAACCTATGAAAAGAGACTCATCTCTTTACACCTACACTTAGGAAACAGAAGAAAAGCTAACAAAACGGCAAACCTTTTCAATCGGACATAATCACAAAGCTAAACGCAGCGATACAATAAAGACTAGCCTAATCAATCAGGTACAAAGTAGCTTATGCGAATTTTATGCAATGAATTATCACCTTTAAAATGACACGAGTATTAACAATCGAGTTATAGAAGACTGTTATTATCATAATTAAAATAATAACGGGTAATCATGTAAGGAACTGCATTTCCGCGTGGGCATCTCATTGTTATTTATTGCTTGTATTACGCAACAGAATCATCAAATGATGGGAGAAATCGTAACGCGTTAAATTCACGGGCCTCATGTTTTAATAAAGGTATTTGGGACATGTCGTGAGCCAAATTAAAATAAATAGTAGAACACTCCGGGCGTGCTGCAGTTTCTAATAAATTATGTAAGCTTTGAATACAGACCACCAGGGACCTAATTGTGTTCACAGTTGCAACTTTTCCCATAATTTATTGGAGTTGTTCTTTTGCTAGTTCTTTGTTCACTCACTTGTAGATAGATCGTTGTAATTCTGTAAGGTAAAATCGCGTTTTTATATTTTCTACAATAATATTGCGCAATACATGGCCGCGGCTTCTTAGCTGGTTTAACTTTCACAGACTTTTCTCAATCTGTCAGTTTATGAAAAAATATATAAGTAGGTAAAAAATAATTACATAATTATTCATCGATTTAAGCTAAGTAAAAAGCAAGCCGCGATATATTTTACTGGCAGTATTACCATAACAACTGGGTTTTTCACAATTGTTAGCGATGCCGGTCGATTGACGGTCACCTATTGTGATGCTAAGATGGTATTTATCATAGTAACTGAACACGTTTCGAACATTGACAACAACAAATGCAGGGATTTAATCATTTAAGTGGCATGATTAAAATTACAGTTTTTTAAATCAAAATACTAAACTAACGATCAATGATCAGAAGACAAAATAAAAAGCTTTTGACAAAATACAAAAAGATAACCTTTCTGATAGTAGACTTGAATATGACTACATCAGTGTAGTCGCGCAGCAGGTGTCAGACAATGGAACAAAATGTGATCCCACGCTTTTAATTCGTGTTCACATCTCATCATACAACGAGGGGGCGACATTATCTAGTTCCGAACACTTCCTTTCAATCATGTCATGCAGAAAACTGATTCTAAGTACAATCTAACCAGAATAATGTAGCGGTAAGAAACGTAAAAACGTCGATGTTAAGAATGTTGTAGAAAACCTAAATCCAATCGACATTTACGCCCGCGCGTAAGTCTCTATCAACAAATATGATGTAATTGCTATAGCAGGCGCGCACATTATTTAACAATTTTATTAGCACACCAACTTAGCGAGATACTTGACAAAAACATGTTCGGTCGAAGTCTTATGACATTAAATATGTTGTGGTCAAGTTCAAGATGCTATTCGGTGAATTCAGAGAGATAAGTGTACCTAGAGATAATTTTATCGAATACTGTAGTGAAATGCGACACTTTTTTTTTGAGAGGATAAGTATGTAGTAGATAAGTATTTGAGATGAGGTGATAGTCAAAGATGGAAAATGCATGCATACAAGTGAAAGACGAGTCTGGGCGAAGAACCAGTTCAACGTTTGAGATTAGTGCCGTAAGACAATATCTTCTGAATCACTGCAGGCCCTACTGCATCTTGATGAATGATTTAGGGATGTATTGAACGCTCTTTTGAACCTTCCCGGAAATACGTATATGATAGGGAGCCACAAAGACGCGTGTGTCATTTGATCTCCAAAGTTCCCACTAATTCAATCAAGCTTAATAAAACGCTTATTTGTAAGAAAAAAACGCGTTTTATGCCAATTAAGCCAACTGAGGTGCTTCTTAATGAGGCATCACTTTCTCAGTGACTAGACAAGACACTAATTCTTCAATTGAGGACAATTTCGCGGTTGCCTCTCATGTCAGTACACCAATTGATGCAACGATTACATGTTGCAAGATAGATGCAATTCTCAATGGCAATTATTCAGTTTAGCTAAATACTTAGCGAAATCAATTTCTTTAAATGTTATTACACAGCAATTATGGCAAAACGCCGAGAATACTGACGAATAGCGAACCGTGAACACTTAAATTAAGGCTCATGCATTTTCTAGCGTGTAACTAAGTCAAACCAACGAAAAATATCGATTTAAATACTCACACGGGAAAGATAAATAAATACGCTTAAGCCAATGAAGATAGGAGTGAAAAGCACACGCTGATAGGAAATGGAACGTAGCCCATATATCTGGTAGATCTAATTGTGTCACGAGGAAGTTCACGAGGAAGAGTGCAGTAAACTTAGTGAAATACCGAGCTCGACCGAGTTGGCGGCCGAACTCCTACCGCGATCCTGAACTACATCGGCCACATCAAAGTTACCGGATTACATTATATCTTCGTCATTACATTATATACCATGATTAACTGATCACATACGCACATCACATGACTCATTGAACACACAATTTAAGCAATTACTCTTCCACCATTATTATAACTAAATTATATATATTGATTAATCATCGAACATAAGAGGACTTTTTATTTAATGCTGTGACTCATGTACAGGTATGGAATCTGAATCGTCCAACAATGTAATAAACCGCTCGAATCGATGGAGAAACATACAATTTGTATGGTAAACAACAATAAAGACTGAACAAGCAGAAAACTGAATTTCTTAAACCGAAAACGGTATTTCGCGAATTAAGCGGATTCGATTGACCGCGTAGCCAAAACTAACTGATAAAAAAAGCTTGTAATTATGTCACTTGAGTCTCGTAAAGTGTTGTTTATTAGCCATTTGATATTAAGTTACAAGATTTATTGACTATTGTTTTATTTATAGAATCTGATATTGTTATTGATGACATTTTAATAAAAGATACGAGACGTGTCAAACATTGAAAATGTAACAGATACACTATAGACATAAAATAAGTAAATAATTTTACAAAAACAAACTTTTAATTTATTGTTAATGGGCGCACGTACAAAATATAGGCAAGTAGAAGAATAATTAATACAAAATACGTCAATCGAGATAGAATATATAACAGAGAAGAATGTTAATGAATTTCATTTATTATTCCAAGATCGCATAGTTTGTACAATGCTATCTCAGAGTTTGTATCAGATAGAGGACAAAGTTGACCTGGCACGCAAATTGCGAATATCTGCAGCGATAACGACTGATGAATTATGTAGTGGATAACAAAGGTTGACCGCCGTAGCCCTTTAGGGCGAAGCATATGGAATGAAACCCGTTTAGTAATCAGGGCATGTTCGCTCCGGCTACGCTAATGCAGCTAATGGTCGGTAATGAGACGTGCCTTTGCACCTGGCATGATAATTGAGGATCGTCATCCATGCTAAATCATTGTAATTAATCCGGAAGAAGTCGACATATATTACTGACGTTGAGATATGGAGCTTGGGGTCGAGGTTATTAGAGAAGCGGATATACATAAGATGAACAAGTAAAAGTCACTAGCCGATTGTTTTCATTTGATACAATTTGGGGAACCGTATCAGTTAGTTTTGTCGTATGATATTTAATAAGTAGGTACAATATATGTGGTAATGATATTTAGTTTAAATTATTTTTATCTAACAGGGTATCTACGAACGAAATTCGTTGATTGGCGCAGACAGCTCGGAATTAAGGAGAATTGGTTAAATTACTTTGATTGCTGTTCGATGGGGTAGGAAATTGGTAATAGGTGCATATTTGCTATTTGTTTTCCGAATGTTTGGATAATTTATTATATTGAGGTTAGGTTAGGTTAGTTGAGAGTAAAAAAATTGAGTTTTGGCAAGGCTGTTAATGCCTTGTCATGAAGTTTTAATGAATTAACGATATTATTGTAGTTACAAGCTTTGTTACGAGATATCTTTTTGTTCTTGTTTGAAAGTAGACGGAAGCGAAAAGTAGATCGTCGCGAGCTAAGAGTTACATTCATAAATGTAAATAGTCAATAAAAGTTAAAATTTCATGATTTCGAATAATGGGTGGGTCAATGCATAAATAAATTATATAAAAGTCCGAAGTAAGTCCAAATAACGGGAATTTAAGCTCTTGTATTTTAAGGCAAAATTAATTCAGTGGTCGAGATTTATATAGACAGTTTATACAGTCACATTTAAATGACAACATCAAGGAAAAATCTTACCTGTTTACGATTTAAAGCAAAAAACGTAGCGGTCTTTAATGGGCAAGATGCTCATACGTGCCTCCTTAGATTTTCTCTTATCTCTTATTCAAACATTTATCAAAACGGGTCGTGAAAATTCCACAAGCAGACCTGGTATATTTTATTAAATTAAATGTGCAGCGGCAGATAGCTTGTTTATCATTATGATATCTGCAATTAGTTCTATGATAATAAAGTAGGGCCAGTCAGATAGTCACGAAGCAGAAATGTACTTGTTTCTCACGGTCGCTGAAATACTGCAGCGATTGTTATCTACATGATGATAAATGCATTCTTACAAGTTATAACTTCAGCTTCTGCACGATCTAAGCAACTATAATCAACAACAGTAGTTTACTTACACATAGATGGTAAAGCTCGACGTGTACCGTCATGTTTAAGTAAAGCCAGGCTGAAGATGGCTGTTTGAAAATATGACATCAACTTTGTGTGTTTGATGTAAAGATGAGATTCTGGGGCAAGCCCTTTGGCAATGGCGCAGTTTCTCGGCTTAAGTACATATACCGAGTGATTCAGCTATGTTGCTACATCTCTAAGATACATGGAACTGGAGTGAGCCTGTGCTGCCAACTGTGTACATAGAGCGGCGAAAATGACGTGGCGTTTGCTTCATGTGTCAACCGGTATACATTCCTTTGAGCTCGAATAATCGTATTGTAACAAAAGAATATGAATTCTCAATAATATTTGTAGTCATTTTATTTATTTAAGTAACTTAAGTCTTAGTCAAGTCCAAACGCCCAGTCCAATTACGGTTCTAAATACGTAAGGATTCTTAGTGTCAAGCATTAATTCAAGTCATTTTATTATTATTATGTACACAGTAGCAGAAGGCTGGAGATACCCAGAAGTAAGTCGCCTTGAACTTGAGTGCGACTTAAACTAACACGGGCTGACGTAAGTGTTTTGTCAATAGAGCAATTCACACCGTCTTGCTTGAATACTGTTGCCACTACACCGAAATGCGAATTTGATTACAAATTCGGATTAATATTAAAATATGGTTTTTTAATAGCTTTAATTATAGTGATTTGGTTTTTATTACGAGTTAATAAAAAATGTATAATTTTATGTTGTAGAGCAAGCAGTAAAGTATTATATCGGTTGATAAGATAAGTTTCTATTTGTGACTAAATTATGCTAAGTTTTCTAAGAACGATTTTAAATGTAAGGTGATATTAATAACCTGATAACATTTTTGTAGTATTAGAAGTATAGGATAAGGCACGCACACAGACTAAGTACAGATGGGTTATGCACAAGTAAGTAAGTACAATTTACCATAGGAATAATGATTTATACAAGTAGAAATACAAAACTAAGCTTCTAAAGTCACATTACACATTGTTATTAGTAGACAACACCTATCTATCTGAGACAGGATTTAGAAGGAATCGGCTACAAATAATATATGACCAGCTATTTTTTAAAAGATATCTAATATGTAATTATCTTCATGAAAACGATAAGTCAACAAAGTACGATCATAACAACAAAGTAAATTTTATACGGAACATTTAACGAGTTACCAATACACTGAAACAGTTAATATAAGAATGCTAATGTGATCAATATAAATGCGTTAAAAGAATTGACGACATCATTTATATGGAAGTCACGCCTCCGTCACTGAATTAACATCAAGAAAGGTGCAATAAAAACAACATTTAAAGCGTCTAATTTGGTAATAGAAATGTCACCAAATATAATGATGTCAAATAGGTATTAGGTATTTGAGATCAATAAGAGATCTGAGGACACCCGATACAAAGAAAAATACATAGTATAAATAGATTATATTGGATACATTTAAATTCCTCTACACCTACGTTAGTACAGACGTAAAAAATGTAATCGGACTCTATATTTGGAAATGCTTCTGTAGATGGTGTGATTGTGTCCTTAGAAAATCTGTGAAGAATGCAATATATTAGGCGTTTACGGCACATACGGCCCTTATCAGGGTAACAAACAAGTATTATGACATTTTCGAACATTTTTCAAAATTGCTTCAATATATTTTTTTACGTTTTAATTTCCACATTCAATCCCAGCCTTGTGAAAAAATCTATATAATTATCGAACCTAGCTCACAAAATTTCCCGAAAATCGGTTGACAAATGCGACCTGTAGAGGAAAACAGACATCCGGACGCAAACACCAAAGCATTTTGCCCAAACTGAAACTGGTCTCCGTTTTAACTTTTCGCTTCACACGGTCAATAAGTTATGCTTGGAGCTGATAATAAGCAAACTATCCAATATACTCGTAGATTTAGATACTATTAGCAAATTTGATATTCGAAGAATTTGCTATATAATGAAAATAAGTAGGTACAGTTGAATTATGTTTATCTTTATTGGTTAATCGTCATTAGTCCTAGGTTATTATTTTGATATGTTTTGAAAATAGGATTCATAGTTTCCCAATCATGTGTATTTTCGTAATAAATAATCAAATTGAAAAAATCCTAAGAAACCAGCTTTTATATGGTCATCAATTTAGAATTGACAATCATAATTGACTTCATACAACATTTCGTGTTTGCGCCCACTGTTGAGGAGTTCCCTCGTCTGATGCCAACACTGGGTGCCAAATCAGATCATGCTTATTACAAAAATTCGTTGTCATCGAAATTGAACCATTACATGTAATTTATTTTCCGTATGATAAAAGAAAGTGGTTCTAATACAGCTTGCATGATTTGACCCGATACAAACACTGCAAGTAAAATAAAAGCTTTTAATGTAACTTTGTCATAACATCCTATTTCATATACACATTTAAAGTGAAATTGATTTTGGGTTGAAATAAATCAAAATGCATCATGAAGTCAGGAGGGTCATAGACATCCCTCTCGAAGCGGGTAGGTCTAGACGAGGCGGCGCCTGTGCGTTCATCTATAAATGAAACGACCTACTCCATAAAAAGCTTTATACCATCACTCGATTTGGATGATATCCAATTGCAGCTATCATTAAAATTACTTATATAGATTTATCCCAACAATTAATGTCACGAATAAACTGATGCGCATTAACTTATAACATAAATGACGAGGAAATATGTACAGCCATATCTCGCTGGAAGTTCATACATCACAAATCGTTTGTGATCTCATCTCAGGTTGTATTGTCTACCGCGCATAAGCATGTTTTGCAATGTTGCTTACACAATTGGAGATTCAAATCAAATATCAATTCGCCGTTCACATGAATACTAAAATAAAATTCGGAGAATCGATTCTGCAAATCTGGGAACAAGAAATAGGAAAGATAAATGCCATAAGCCGGCAATGGACGTGGCCTTCTCTGAACCTAGGCGAGGATTAGGAAGTGTTATGGATAACGTTGATAAATTATTCAGATATCCTCGAATGTGGAATAGTAAATCAAGTCTAGAACGTATTTATATTACGACAAAAAGTCTGATACTGAAATGGAACTACGCAACAAAATTCAATAACCAGTTTAAATGTAGTATTTTTAGCTGTACGCGACTCTAGATGACTAAGTCAGTCTGTCCCAATGATATCGAATGGCGCCATGTACCGGCAAAAAATGTAGCCAGAAGATTGACTTGAGCTATAACATGTAATTGAAAATAATAAAACATTGTATCCTACAATTACTAGATCCATTGACGGCATGACATGACAGAAGTTATAGATGTCCACGTGAGATGAATGAGAATGTAAGTGATTACATTCGTACAACACACACAACACGTTTTATGTCTTTGGTGAATGTCAAAAAATAGGATGTCCTGTGTTGACTAGTGCAGTTGCGTAATTTGAAGGAAGCAAAGATTTGAATAACAAGCAAGGTACTGGCTAAGGATAAAAGGCAGGTTCCACCGGTGATTTGTCATTGAGCGGCCCCAGGCGTGGGAGTGACGATAGCTCCGGAACACGTTACAGCGATTAAACTTATAACTCAATTTTTAGTAATAACAACGCTTGCATTGGTTTTTTTATACGAGATAATTATGATTTATTTATTGTAAGATAAGCCACCGATCGACGATTGATTACCAATACATGTTTAGTTTGGTTCGATACGCTCGACATGAATCGCTATCGATGAGAAATCGAGATCGTGGTTCAAGGTGGCACTCGCTGATTTATTACAGTGACAAAAACTGTAATATTTATGTGTATACTTGCAGGATAATGTTTCGATGACTAATAAGAACTTGACGACAGATTGAGACCATGGGTGCAAGATCACGATTTACTAGAGGATTAATTTAGCAAGGAAGTCACGTAAAGACGCATGTCGACGGCCCAGTGGTGGTAGTGGTAGATCGGTCGGCTTTGATGCCAGAGGTACCGAGTTCAAATCCCGCCGTGCACCAGTAGACTTTACTATCGAAAAATGTATGTGCGCTATTCACAGTGGCCCTCAGGTGAAGGAAAAACATCGTTAAGAAACCTCCAACCCCCGCATAGTGGTAGGACACTATCTAGCGTCCGCCTGGCCAGCTACCACCCTCAAGTTAGAAAATCCGTCGCCAAACATCTAATGTGTTCCGGCAGCTATCCTTGAGAGCCAGTTCTCATTCTAGGCCCAGCTTACCATCTTCAACCGCATCATCAGTTACCAACAGGTGAGATAGTGGTCAAACGCTAGCTTATAAGATTTAAAAAAAAATGTCGTACCTGACCAGCAGTTTCGTTTCGGTTGACTGGTAACAATGCTAGCTCAAGTAATTGAGTAATTCCAACACGAAGAAGCACATCTCGATAAGGTTAAGTGACAGGAAACTGTCACACACATAACTTTGTTCCGACTCAAAATAGGTGTTTTCCAAGAATTTCCGAATCGTGAGTAGTGACCATATAAGTATGTACATAGTTGACAAGCTCAAGATGTGACTTTCAGATTAACAGCCTTTACAGATTGGATGTTTGTATTATTGCATTTTTGAACTTTACAATACATAACACAATTGAACGGCAGACAGCTTTGTTAGCGAGTCAATTGAAAAGTCGGATTTTAATCGTGCCCCCAGTCAAAAGGAAGGTGACCTTCAAAACAAAGTAGGAAACAGATAGATCGTGCCGTGTGGTTAAATGTTAGTAGTATTGACCATTGACGGAGCTTCACATATAATGCTATTCATCGTCAAACCTACGAACATGACGTGCGTCACGCTATATGAAAATAATAGTAAAATAAAGAAACAGATATTGCGCAACTGACAACTGTTAAATACCCGGTAAAACACCTACTTGTACATAGAAATAGCAAATATAAAATCTACCTACCTACACGACAAAATATAATTTGCCTAACAAAGGCTGGCGTGTCAACTGATAACTTTTTATAGCACGCAGCAAAATATTCGAGCAAAAAATATGTAAAATGCCGGCGAAAAACTGACGGAACTCAATTGCACATATTTTAAATTTGTCTGAAATTCTTTTATTCCAGAATATGCCTCAGCTAAATAAAAAAAATTTTTTTAGTTACAATGTGGTTTATGAAATGGTAATGTAGAGTATGATAATAATATTCATGTTTTATTTGTGGTGGCTCATCAAGGCCAGGATGCAGTTATGGTTTGCGATGTGGCATGTCGTGCCGTTGATCCAAACAAGGTTAAGCACTGGCGCTGGACACCGCAATTGTAGAAACATAATGCGAGCAAAGGATAAGTGCAGCGGTCACGGTTAACATCTCACGTTAAACGAAGGCTTAAAGACTAATGCCGACCACCAGCACACTAATAATAATAAGTCAGTCAACAGAACAAGTATTCTATTAGTGTGCAAATAAGGCTGTCACCGTAACCTAATGAACATTCTATGTCAGGTTTTACATGGCGATTTGTAACTCATCAATGGAGATCGCTTCATGTTACAATAAATAGCCATAAGAAAATACCAATGTAGCCAAGAACAGTCATAACAATATAGATTGTTGCTTGTCAAAAGACCAAGAGGTCTAGATGAATGTAGAGGTACAAGGACAATAACTAGGGCGGTTTATCTGCAAGAAGGGCGGTACTCGAGGAATTTCTATTCGAAGTTAAACCCACAATAATTACCTCAAACCTTACACGACTTGCCAAGAAACAATTCAGTGCTTTGGTAATGAGAACTTTGGACAAGACACACTATATTCTCATTACATTACTTAAAATTGAAGTTTTCTTGTTAAGATTGTTAAGCAAGGATCAAAGACTGAGCAATGAGGAAAATGTGTACTAAATATTTACAAGCTATATGTTTTTAAGTTGAAATGAAACCCAAATTTCAGTTTCCGAAACAAGTGAATATTTGAATATTTACCACTCCAAAACTCCGAAACATTTTCTAAAGAGAACAATATTTCTAATAGGTGTGCATTCTATTTCTTTAGAACGAGTGAAAACTAGAAAGCAATAGAGAATTTACCTTTTATGGTATTAAGGATGGTAACAAATAATAATGGTTTGAGCGGCTAAGAAATCTGCATATGAACTGCTTACATTAGCATGATATTAAAAAACTGCACAATAGAGGATCTGATTTAAATATATAAAAAAAAAATGCTTGATGTTATAGAATTATTTTAAAGCGTTATTAATTCCAAAATACCCTATTATATTCGTGTATGAAGAAGACTGTGTATTCAGATAAGACTAAAGAAATTGATTAATTATATAACTGTTGGTTTTGGAAAAATTGTCAAACGCCATTTTAATCGTGTCATCTTTTGAACCGACTTCCAAAAAGAATGAGGTTCTCAATTCGTCTGTATGTTTTTTTTTCTTTTTTTTTTTGTGTATGTTACGCGATTACTCCGTCAATGATGAACCGATTCGAATGATTCTTTTTGTAATCGGTAGGGTTCGTTTCCGAGGTGGTCCCATTGTAATTTAATCGAGATATGATAAATATCTCCAGAGATATGACAATAAACGTCTCAAACTTGCTCCTAAAATGGACTCGCGGGGCATTGAAGTCGTTTTTTTTAGTTTTTAAACTAATTAATTATTGTACTTTATCTCATCAACAATCAACACTCAATTCAATTCAAAGAATTAAGTTAACCTCTCATATTATAATCAAGTAAATTTGTGTGATAAAATGCTGACACTTGAAATTTACAATTCCATTTATTCAATAACAATACAAAACACCCACGTGTTTTTCAATAATGCTGACATAACAACACCGGAAAATTGTTCGACAATACAACCATTTATCTCGAGGAAAAGTGAATAGCTAATCAGTATAAAATATTGCTTTGCATGTTAATTACAATCAAGGTTTGTTGGTATTCTAAAATTTTTGGAGATCTAGATTTCATACTATGGGAGATCACCGTACTGCCAAAACATATCCATAATTTTGTGAGTTTGGAAAAGTTAGGCAAATTAAGGCCACTTCCTAATTTGCTATTTCGTGCACGTCACAAATCATAACAATGGTACTTTATATTTGAGATAAAGCCTTTAGCACTGATGCATGTTGTATTGTAAGTCCGTTTGTGTTCCATCTCTAAATCGCCTGTTGTGCAAATACAGTGAACTATTTATTTCATAATCTTTTAACACTTCCTTTTCATTAACACTATTATTCAGATTAAGATCTATTAGCGCTAGCACTAGGGAAGCAGAATGAGACTGCGAAATATATCTATTAAGCAAACAGTATTCAACAAGAAATCTGCCTTTTAGGCTTCATCTTTTGCGGTTTCAATAACAATAATACTAAATTGTGCAAAGCGTCGTATATAATTGTAGAGACTGACATCATTTTATTATCTTTTGCAATAATAACACTTTGATGTTTAAATGTTGTTTTTAATATTGTGCAAATTATAAGTTCTAGATCTTACTGGTAAAAAGATTTATTATCCAAATTATTTATTGTTTAGTTGCATTTAATTGCAGTGCAATTAATTAAATAGTTTTCTCCATCTTTACTCACCGGAAAAGCTTATTCTGGTTTCGACCGGCATTTTTGGTCAACGGATTCTCGGGTTAATTTCAAGCGAGGCGTTCGATTGGCCGGGATCGTTTGTCGTGTGAAGGAAGATCCTGCGTGGGGCAGATGCGCGGTCGAGCGATGTGTGGAAGCGCGCGCTTGTGTCGGCAGCCGAGCGTGCACTGCCGGGCGGCCGGCGTCGGCGTCGCGACGTTCACGGTTCAACCCGCGCCTCCGCCCTTGCCAGAGTTTCCTACGATAAGCTATAATGTTTTTGTTTTACCGGTGCCCGCCACCCCGCGACCCAGGCGCGGGGTAGTCCTGAATGCCAAATTAACGATGTTACTTTTGTTACTCCGCCTGGGACTGGAGGCTGTTTAGGTTTACACAAGAGTACTACGCAGTTACGGACAAGGACGCGGTTGGCAGATTCCTTAATGCGATGTGCCTAAATTCTCATTATACAAAGCGTTTCAGTTTAATCTTATTGCAGTAACAACGTTCCGTGCGAAGGAACGGAATCGTATGAGTGTAGTAATTATAACAGTTATAATAAAACATAAGACCGCCTCTTCAATATAGTAAATGAAACATTCTTATTTGCGAAAGGTTCATGATGGTTTTCCCCTAATTAGTTATGAAAATGTATAGCCTTCTATAAAATTACTCGCAATTACCTAGCGTAGCAATAGCGCATGCAATATTAAAGGCAATTCCGCTTAGGCCCTTCAAGCGAGCGTTCACCTTATCATTATCTACCTTTCATAGAAGTGACAAAGGAATTGTTTATCTTCACTATTAAATTATGATAAGATAGCATCGCTCAATATAAGGACAGCGATAAGAATGCCTGTTTATTTTCTAGAACACAGTCGGTTAGAGAACAATGTATACAAATAGACAAGAATATTTATATTTAACTGAAATTTTGTTAAGATATTCCCTTACTTTTAAACAAAAGCCACAGCAGAGACTTCCTTCGTAACGAACTTTAAGATCATAATATTCATGCATGAATTCGGTAAGTTTGATTTTGGAAGCATCATACCGAAAAAAATAATCGCAACTCTACAATGGCACAATACAATGTACTCTTACATTGTACTGGGAAGGTACTTCGGTAATTACCATTCGGGTAATTATATCCAGCAAGTGTAAAGCCACCACCTGTGACAAAATGGAACGTCACGGTTGGACGAGGCACGATTTCTAACAGGTCAAAGAAAGTGAGTTGACATGGTCGAACCTACTACAAGAGCAAGTGATTCACACCGCATCCTGTTCCATCAAGAATTTCATAGCTCGATGCCAGCTTTAGCGTACCTTTCACTATAAGCTAATTCACAATCAGAAAGCTAAGGCATCGCAGAGGCAACAAATTGCTGTGTCTTAGAATGGTCAGCAATCTTATACAACAACGGACAATAAAGTTCAAGACACCTTTCACTGAAGCGTAACAATCACACTATCTGTAGTTGAGATAAGTATACAGCCAAACTTTAATGAATCTATATTTCAAAATAAACATAAAACAACGGATAAGTTTTATTGCCAATTCACCAGCCGGGCTACTCCGACAATAAATTGAGTTGACAAAACTTGCAAGTGACAGGTTACGCTCGAGGTTCGTGTCGGTCTCGTTAAAACTTGCAAATTAGACACACAAAGGTTGCTGGTAACTGTGACTGCGACAAAAGATTAACAAGTACAGATATAAAAGGAATAACACCTGGTTATTGAGTAGAGAGACATTTGCTATAAACAAGGATACTAACGGTATAAGATTTGCAATACCTAAGGTTCTAATAAGGTAATATTGTCAATAGGTACAAAACGTAAATAATGCCAATAATATCTTACGGTGTGATGCAGACGTTGCGTCAGTTGCGTGCATGCAGACATAGCTGAATCGACCCAACTCCACTCAAGCGTCTCCCCTCTCGGGAAAAGCTTTTGCAATTTCAGATTTTAGCAGCTTGAGTTGCTATTCAATCTCAAAAGAGGCGACGCGGTCACACCGACTTGCAATGTAACTGATATTTTAAGATAAGCCGATTATTTCTTACTGAGCTATTTATTGCCCGTTACTTTTATCGTCTATTTCGTAATTTGGCTCTAACCATAACGTGATCGCAATACTCGTAAATTGTAATGATCGAATACCATTGAATGGAGAAATCGTGTTTGTTTGAACAATGTGTTACGACACTTTATGAGTGATGAATTTAACACTTTTAACACTAATGGGTTTCTCAAGTTTGAGCAATTAGTGTCGGAGCCTTGTTATGACTACTCGTGAGGGCTTTTATCCGACTACGGCGATGCCAACGAGGAATGCGATATTACTCAGTTGGGTTTCATTTAGTACCTATATTCGTAATATGCTCGAATAGGTACCTTCTTATTGTATCGAGAAGTACAACACACAGGATATCAGGGTTTGTGATAACTTGTTGGTACTTACTTCCAGGGAATTACCAGTTACTTTCGACCACAAATTAGTCATAGGGTAATCAGCACAATAAATCAAATAATATATATATACGATTATGTGTCACGAAGGACTTACGCCATAACTACCGCAGTATAAAGACCCTTTTAGGTCAAGTGATTGTAAAGGCTTTCCGTGGATCAGTGTCATTGAAGTCTTTTAGCGGTTAACAGCATTTATCATCGTTATTCAAAGAACTTTGGAAACCTTGTTGACTGAAATATGTAGAGAATGATGCAACGAATACAAAGTTCTATATTTACGAGGGATTCGCAGTTGCATGAGTCTGGATTACTCATCCAAGGGATTGTTGCTGTGTACCGCACTATATTTCGTCTCACTTCTGACTTCTGAACACAGTAAAACCTAGCTCCGTGCATTCAGACATCGACCCTATCCATGACAAGAAATCCTATTCAAACAATTACATATCTGATTTCAAACAAACAGTTACCTACATTTCTTTGTAATGCCACCAAATCATTACGTAAGTGTATTAATCGAGTTGCATCGGGGCTTTGACCGGGTGGAATCTAAACAATCCTCGGTTCAAGGAGCGAGGTTGCGCCGGAAGGCACGCGCACTTCGTGCCCTTTGCTCCGTTCGCGAATGCTTAGTACCTACTCAGTACCCTCGTTTGTGAAAGGCGAAGGATGTGATCGTTTGATATTTATAATAATGCCTTCGAATGTTTTGAAAGAGTACTATAATTTAATGTACTGGTAGTTTTGAACTACTTGAGATAGAGTAGCTGTACCTATTCTGTGTCTAATCTATATTTAGATGGGAACAGCCTAAAATAACTACCATGGCTAAATTTCAAAAGTACCCGGTTGCTTGGTGTTACAGGTCCGAAGAGCGATGGTAAGCTCGGAATAGCAACTTTCAACATTAATATTATAAAAACACGAAAGTCAGTTTGTATTATTTGTTTCTTACCTCTTTACGGTCAAACGGCTGTACGGATCTGGCTGCAATTCTCTATAGGTATAGCCAGTATAGAATAAGATATAGGATTCTTTCTAAGGCAGGAGAAGCCGCGAGGAGGAGCTGGTATATAAAATATTTATAGATCATCGATAATTTCCTGTCTATCTCCATTTACTTATTTCCTTGATCGAAAACCACTGATGTTTCAAACAATTTAAAATCAAAATAATTTGTATATAATTTTTATAACCTTACGACGTAGCACATGTTAAGTTGCGCCAATTTGTATTGTTTTATTTTTACGGTTCTCTGAATTTAAAATCGTAAATAACTTTAAATGTACGTACATAAAATGTTTCATTAAAACTGCTAGAACAGGTGTGGATAATGGACAAAATACTGCAACGTGGACTGTGAACACATTAGAGTAACAATTTGGGCAGCATTAACATTGAAATCAAAATGAAACTGCTCGTTTTCTAAATAACTTATAGTAGACGAGATAGAAAACATGTTTTTAATATCTTCTAGCAGAATTTGCATCATAAAATTTGAGTTCAATCGAACGCCAGGCAGGATGTGGTTCTTCTAATTAGCTTCCAAGATTTGTCCCATGCAGATGCACACAAACTTACATACATTGATTATGTAGATGTACACAACGTAGAATACAAATTGCGAAAGTTTTTGATGAAAATACTAAAGTCAACCAAAATGGAGAGCAAATGAAGTAAATAGAAGTAAAGAAAATATAAACACAAGTCGCAAAGAATATAATTTAATCATGTAAGGATATAGACTGTTCGTAGAGGCTAATATTCAACTGTGAGTGGTTACTAATAAGCTGACGATTTCGTTTGATTTTAACTTTATAAGTTGGGGTGACCCGACTCATACCTTATGTTGAATGTCTTCTATTGAATCATGATTAGGAATAACTTTCGCCAACAACTGTGATCTTTTGATCGTTATCTAATAGTAGTTTTTTTGCTTTGTCATCCTGAAATCAATGCGCATTATGATTTTTTGTTTATAAACCTACAAATATAGTGTTACCGTGAGATTGCAATGGATATACTTTTTTGTTCTCCACGCATTGATGTAAGACTGAGACGACGCCGCCGCTCTGATGATATCGTTTTTAAAGTCACGTTCAATTTACTAAAACACTGTTTAGTTCAAGTGCTAAATGAGTATTTCTCAAGAAAGATGTACACGTAACGAAAAAGTTGTTATGAAATATCGTAAAGAAATAGTTTACAAAGTAACGAAATAGTAAACTAAAGATTAGTAAACTTTATAACATACTATTTCGTTACGTGACGAAAAAAACGAAACAGTAAAAGGAATTATGTCCAATAACCTCTAAAAGAAGTAGATTTTTTGTCCAAAATGAATTTCAAGAATGTAATTCACTTAAACGATTATCCTAACATACATTTTTATTAACTTGATAAACAATTCAGAAGTACTTTGCCCAAAAAAAGTAATAATTTTCTCGCGTATCGAAACAGTAAAACAGCCGGCGCTATAAGAGAATCTTATTTTTGACAGAGAAAAAAATATGGCGCTGACATTTACCATCGTCCAATAGGAACGCTTTTAGTGTTGCCAGTACAAAATACTACAGATTCGTTCAGAAATTAAAGAAATTACTGGGAAATGGCGTGACTAAAGAGTACGTGACTAAAAAGTAAAAAAGGTGAGACATTTTGTTTATTGCGTGAAACGTAATTATTTTGAATAAAGCAAGATACAAGCATCTTTGAACCTTAAACCTGATTCTACTAAGGTGCTAATTACAGAAAATTAGAACGTTAGACATACGAAAAGTAGTATTTTTTGAAGCGACGAAGTCGTTGGTACCCATTGAGACAAAAAGATTTTGTATGGAAGAGTAAATCATGATATTGACAACTTGAAGCATTACACAATTTTATGAAGTATATTCGGTCCTTGCGATATCAAATCCTAATCCGGAGTATATTTTCTTCATTCCTTCGCAAATATCTTACAAGAAGTTTCATCGTTTTATTTTAATATTTTGACTCAAACTTTTGCGACATGCTTTTTTCCACAAATGTACATCTCTTTTGAGAAATACTCAAATACTAAAAACTCAAAAAAAAACAGTGCCAAACGCTTTTCTTTAATAGCAGTAGAATCAACATCAATATATATATATTTTTAATTTCTTATAGGCTAGCGTTTGACCACTATCTCACCTGTTGGTAAGTGATGATGCGGTCGAAGATGGTAAGCACGCTAGGCCTAGAATGGGAACTGGCTCTCAAGGATAGCTGCCGGAACACATTAGATGTTTGGTGATAGATTTTCTAACTAGAGGGTGGTAGCTGGCCGGGCGGACACTAGATAGTGTCCTACCACCATGCGGGGTTTGTTGGTTTCTTAACGATATTTTCTTTCCTTCACCGAGGGCCACTGTGAGAAGCGCACATAAATTTTTCGATAGAAAAATCCATTGGTGCACGGCGGGGTTTTAACTCGGTACCACGGCATCAAAGCCGACCGACCGACCAAATATTATAAATGTAAAAGTCAGTTTGTATATTTCGATTGTTTGTTTTGGACTTCTTCACGGTCAAACTGCTGAACCTTAGCTGAAATTTTGCACAGGGAGGGATAGCCAGTATTATGGATTAGGCCATAGGATACTTTTTAATGCGGGGGAAGCCGCGGGGCACAGCTAGTATCTTTATATTATTATACATCATTTTGACCTCTACCACGGAATAATGAATAGTACAAGTACTACTAGCTATTTTGCTCGAGTAAGTTAACTTCACCAAAAGATTTACTGCTAAAATGTTTAACTCAAAAATAGATGTTGAGTGAGACTTTATATGTGGACGGGAGGTCAAGGTAGAGTAATTTTGTCATCGATTAATAATCATCAATTAGACAGAACGTATGATCCTGATTGGCGCAACGGGTTTGTCAATACGAAACGTCAGTCCCATAGATTTCTTGAGATCAATTTTCGATAGCGAGACAATATATCTTTGTGTTAGACAAAGAGATAATGTCTCGTTATTCGAAAATTTGTTCTCAAAGGGATCGTCGATACCTAGGTAGGTATGCATCTCAATCAATAAAACGTAAATATGTCGCAAAACCACGTTACGACTATCAACGTAGAAAGAAACTACCGGAGTTAATCGATACCGCTAATCAGTCCGTAATGACGATGATCGAGAAGAAGTCTTGGCAAACCGATACACTATCTTCCTTATAACTCAATTCTTATTGAGCAATCTGAAAATGCACAAATAAAAGTCGAAGATTACCGTGCATTATCAACTCAAAGCGATTTGAAAATTTGTTAAACGCTAGCAAAAAGCGCAAAGACCAAACTTGAGACTGGACTCAACTTAACGGGAGTCTCATTCAGTAGTTGTACAACATTTACTTGACCAACAAGCCAAACACTTTACCTAACAAAATAACATATTCCATTATATATTTACATTAAAGGATCGGTATTTCAAAGCAACAGATGTACACTGCGGCGGTAGGTTGTCGTTCTTGTTCAAATACATAACAAAGCCAAGGTTTTGCAAATAAAACGAAGACTGGAGTTATGTAAATGGGGTTTTGCTTGTAAAGTCATTGAACCCGGATAGAATGACACGTCTGTTGCAGGACTGGCTAAGGATTAGACACCAGATGCATTCATATATTTTTTAAATATTTGATATCTGATCGCTAGCCGCGTCTGAACACTATCTCACCTGATGGTAATCGATGATGTGGTCGAGGATGGTGAACACGCTAGGCCTAGAATAGTCTTGACTCTCGAGGGTGCAACCGAAACTAAGTAGTACTTTATTTAATCTATGGCGGAACACAGTTTTTGGCGGCAGATTTTCTTCCTTGTTGGTGGTAACTTGGTAAGCTACCTTTTGGTAGCAAATCAGGCGGAACATTGAAATAATGCTCCTACCACCTGTGTATACGTGTAGTTTTAGTGTCACGTATGATGACGTGTGTATCAGTTTAGGCATGTCCTGTAACTAAGATTATATATATATATTGCAATGAAATCTAACAGCTAGTACAAACATGAGTATAAGAAAATAATATTTTAGATCAAGAAGCCGTAAGGAGCTATCAACCTATACGTGCGTTCCAAAACTCAAACCGCTGAAGTTGATCATAAAGCCGCCGAACTGAAATGGAACTGGGTTAGACTAGACGTGATGCTGCAAGTCGGACGATCTGTAGGCTATACTCTCTGGTACACACACTGTGGGTTCCAGAGAACGTTAGATGCCGACGCGGTAGGCCTAGACGGAGACGTGTTTTATTTTTCCTGGGACAAAAAAAAACCAAACGGAGACGGCTAGATGAATTGTATAGCTATTCTTGCACCTGGACTCCAGAAGCGCTACACCGTAATTTGTTAAAGGAGGGATAGGAGGATTTTGTCCTACAGTGGTACAAATTAAGCTGAATAAAAAATAAATCGAGCAAAAGCTCCGTCAAAAATATTTCTCCGTCCCTCAAAATTACAGATTTCCACATAACCTATAATATTTTTTAATGCTTTGGCATCCATAATGGCTATTGATTTTATTATAAAAACTCACGTTCATTTTAAACTTATAGGATTAAAAACGGGAATTTAACGTGACTTATTCGATGTCGATATAGCGATCGACATATGTTTCGGCCTCATCCGGAGGCCTTCTTTAGGATCTATATCGACATCGCGTAAGTCACGTTAAATTCCTGTTTTTAATTCTATAAGGCTATTGATTTATGGATAATAAGTGCAATAACATAAGAAATGCATAATACTTTCGTAAATACCTAGCCGATTCTGTTGAAGTAACAGAGGAAGTATTGCAATCGTAGAATATCAAATAGTAATTGAGTGTAAAAATAACAAATTAATAGTATTTAATGCTGAAGCATTTTATAAGTAGAATAAGTATGTAGAATAAGATGTATGTAGAATAAGTATGTCTCACGCAGGACACACGGGGCCGAACCAAGGCGAACGAATGAAAAATAGAAGAAGACGCATTATACAGGCGCATCCTCTGCGTATTTGGGTTCGTTCGGCCCAGCGTGCACTCCGCATCAAGTTGGACGGACGGACACATTGCAACGCGTTACAATTCTGGCAATCTACTCGTACAGTCTTGTTGCCTGACGCAGTATATTATTATAGACACGTCATCGTTTAACACAAAAAAAAACGAAAATAAATTCAGAGCCATCATATTCCGAAGACTTGATTCAAACCTAAAACTCATAAGAGAATAATCATAGAAGAAGCAATATCTTCGATGGCCAAATATTTCAGCCAATCGAGGTTATCACTAAAGCGAATTGAAATTAATCGCAATACGATCGCAACTACTTTTAACTGTTTAAACACTTATAGGGCCTCCCGTCACAGTCATTGCCACCACACCGGATAGGTAAATCTTACCTCTCGACTCGAGTTACAGGAACAACAGATACCTACAGCGACGCGACAGTGCGAAAACACCAGGGGGTCTACCACAATCAAACCACTAGGACTAAAACAATCTTGTTTCTGACCGACTTAACCACGGTAATAGCAGCAAGGGTGCTACGCCGTGCAATAATAGACAACTTAAGTCACGAGTATCGATATTATTTTATAGCTGTCATTGTGACATAAACCCGCACTTCACGCTTGCTACGCTTTTCCGTCAAATAGAAGATTATTGCACGGCGTGAAGTTGGCGTGCCATACGTCGTGCAATAATCGACTATTTAAGTCACGGAAAAGCGTGCGTATAGTGCGGGTTTAGGTCACACTGTGCTATAAATTATATTTTTTTTACTGATAACCCGTCTATATATATATATATATGTGAATTTAAATTACTATGTTAAAACAACACACACACATCACACACAAATCAATAGGCATGATAGTTTTTCAGTAAAGTGTACCACAAAAGTGCTCAGGTTGTAGGATAGTGTTAGGGTTCGCTTCGCTCGCCCTGATTATATTACCGTGGACTTCACTAAAAAAACATGTATGTTCTCAATCAAAGTGAATGTTGATTCAGTTAGATATCAACTTCCAATACAATTGGGATGTTTAAATTTTTAGGGTTCCGTACCTCACAAGGAAAAAGGGAACCCTTATAGCATCACTTTATTGTCCGTCTGTCTGTCTGTCAAGACCCTTTTTCTCAGAAACGCGTAGAGATAACAAGTTGTAACTTATATCAAACATTCGGTTCGATGATAGCTTTCAGCTGAGAAAAAATTCAACTTGGTAAGTCAAGAGGCGATCAAAAGATATGACCGTTTAAGGCCTTGTGGTAGGCCCCCAGAATGTCAGTTCCGCTAAATTAAGTTTCATCAGACGACACTTCTGAATATTTAAGTGTACACAATACACATTATCGTCAATAACACGTTACAAATTACAACTTTGTAACTTTGTACAGTGACGAATACAGATTTGTGTTAAGTTCAGACCATTTTAGGTTATGCAGGGTGCAATACGTGTGATATATCAATAGTCCAGTGCTTCATCTTGTATTAGGTTGTCAACTCATCAGACGGCACTTCTCTATATTAGGTGTATAAATTGACGCTTGTTTCGGTGTTATTTTGCATATTATATATAGGTATAGATGGTAGGTTTACAGGTGGTACGAGCATAATATCCACAGGTAGAAAGAAGGAGCATAATACATCGATGTTCCACCTGACTTGCTGACAAAAAGTAGCTTACCACAATCAAGGAGAAAATCTGCCACCATCATAATCATACGGTGTCCCGGCAGCACACAGCCTTTGAGAGTCAGAGTATTCTAGGCCTAGGGTATTCACCATCTTCGACCACATCATCGCTTACCACCAGGCGAGATAGTGGTCAAACGCTAGGATACACGATATTAAAAAGAAATAGTTTAAAGGCTACCGTATAGGTTTGGTAAAGGACAAAGGAAGGATACAATTAATCCTTGGCGAAGCAAAACAAGTGATAATTTAGTTAGATGATGGTCATTGTTTCACAATTAAAAAGATTATGCGTCTGGTTAGAGTAGAGTAGGTTAACATGGGTCGCAGTAAAGTCCTGTATAGTATAGACGTAGAGACAAAAGGAAAGTGTCAAATTCATGTCGATGGTGTCACAAAACAAGTTACTTTAGTGGAAGTCGTTAGCTAAAGTAGTGTGAAGTAGAGCATACTTGTCTTGTGGAAAGATATTGTGCGTCGTAACGTATCCAAGATACTGTTATGACGATGATGGTTCAGAAGCAACAATAAGGTTCTCAAATCGTCTGTATGTTTTTATTTAGTTTTTTAACTATCATAATTATTAAAGTTTTGAAATTAATTTTAGAGAGTTACCATTATAAATAACTCGAAAAAACTATCAGTAAGATTGACATGATATAACTAAACTTACAAATACTAATTATTATGTACATATTGTACTGAATAATGTAAATTCAGTACCACCATATTCTAGTATGAAAATGTAATGCAGCTATTTTCAGAAAGCAATTTGAAACTAAAATATATGCGCATGTAAGAATGGAAGTATCTAAGGACATTAATAATGCAACAGGAGCCTTGAGATACTGAGATTAGACTAATCCCACAGGGACGAAAATAGTTTCTTTTGTATTTCACATTACATTGTACTGTTGTAGGCACGGTAATAAGATAAGGTTTACTAGGACCACAGTTTTGTAAAACTATGCTAGGACCGTAGTAAGGCTTTTCTTATAGGTACACATAGGTACATTTTGCACAAGCACAAGATCATCAAAACTGATGCTACCACAGAAATATGAATAAATTATTCATATTTCTGTGGATGCTACTAACGATAGAACAGTTATAACATAATTCGGGAAATTATGACAGTTTTAATTCAGGAAAGTGTCAAATAAAACCCTGGATCAGCAGCGGAAGATGAATTAAGATGATTTGAACTTGTAGTAGTATTAGTTTAAAACCTTAATAATCACATAGGGTTAACTATTATGCAGCGACTTATTTTACTGATACCTTCGACTTAACCTTTTCATCAGTGTATATATAAACTAGATCACGAGGACATACCGTGATCTAGTTTCTCTCTCCAATAAAAATCAAAAATTATATTAACCAATCCAATATTGACATTACCTCGTATCTTTACAAACACACGAAAGTGCTTTATACCCATGAATACTTCCAGTCCAATCATCGGTTATTGTTTTCGCCACAGAATAATTCTCAAAACAAATTGAGCAATTAAACATGTCGCAGTACTTAACTCATTGTTATTCAGAGAACGAAATCAGATATCAATTATAATGTGACAACAATAGGTAGTGCTAATTACTTGCATAATGAGGCGAATTCCATTAAAGAGTGCAATTAAACCAGTTAAGTTTGGATAGCTTTCTCAAACGTTACGGGAGAAGCAAATCTCAAGCCTGTTTATCTGCTAAAACATAACATAAGACATAACATAAGGCACGCTCAAATTTCTGAAGCCCTATCGTTGCGTAACATTAATGTACAGCTTTTTTAATATATATGGTAAAAGGACAAGCACGACGCTCGCCTGATGGTAAATTGGTAAATGATGACGTCTACCTATTACACATACAGCGGCATACAAAATTCTGGAGAACCAGAACTTTGCATGTCACTGCTCTACGCCTGTTACCTTGAGACATCACATGTCCTGTAATTTCACTGGAAACTTTGCCATTTAAACCGAAAACCATTGCCATTTCACGGCCGAATCAATGGGCAAAGTGGTGTTACCACCCAGGCGGACTAGCAGAAGTCCTATCACTACGAATTTCAACTACGAAATTCAGAAAACTTGTGAACATGCAATGGCAGACACAGACAAATCTATAATATGACTCCATGAAAATACCATGGATAGCAGAAAAGTTTTAAAATCAATAATTTGACTTTGACTGATCAAGGCTTTCAGAAGATTCTAAGAAATAGTTCAATATTATTTTGCCAAAAATATAACACTTTGAACCCATATAAGAATGGAAGGGTTCTCATTAAAATTGTAAGGACCTATATGTTTTATTTTATTTCTTAATAACCCTTAATAAACCTTGGTAAAACAACCTACAGTTGTAAAAATCGAAGCATATTGCGATATTTTGTACTTCGTATTCTGCGTTCTCGGTAAAAGATTTCGGTCATACAGCCCGCAGCATAAGCATCATCGCCCCAGTTCGATCTGATACCGTATTATGAGATTAGCAACAATTTGTGGTGGGTTGTATATCGAAATTCGTTGCAGCAACGGTCTCTATGTTAATACTATTACAATAGCTTTTATTAAAATAGATCGATCGATCGATCTCCATAGACTCATGTTGTGATTGTTCAAGATCCTGATGGAACTATCATACCATGAGGAAGAGATACTGGAGATACTGGTAGGTCTATGTGGAATGGCCTGCGCCGTTTTGTCGCACTGTAATCGTTTGCTACCACTTGTTTTATGGAACATGGCATGGCTCTTAAAATTATGGAGTCTTAGCTTTGTAAGAATTTTTGTTACCACAGATTATTTAATTTGTTATTGTTGATAGCAAGTAATAATAATGTTAATATGCCCACAGAACTTTTTTTTTCTGATAAGTACATCCATGAGTAACAAATGTTCTGTAGACTGTACTTGTTTCTCGAAACAATTACTTTATATTTTAAGAATAAACTATGATGATATATACATAGGGCTGTGTCATCTTACTAGCTGGAAGAGGTCCAAGGATGAACAAGGAAAATAAATCTCATTTGGCAATGGTAATCAGAATTTTAATGAGATTTAAAAGCAAATCGTAATTTGTATTATTTGTTTATATTTTGCATTACATTGATTTTTCAGTTGATTATATTTCGTGCGTTCAAAATTTGAAACACTGTTTAAATAATAAATCTCAGTCCCAAATGTTTCAGTTTGTTGATTTGTTGTACCTATGTTTCAAATCGATCACCAGCCCGCAATTTCAATTTGTATTTGAGTGTTGTTAGGTTGGAAGATTGTCGATCCAGCATCATAATGATTGATGACACGCCTACTATCTACATATTTAGTATGCTGAATAAATAATTGTCTTCTCTTTTTAGTAGAATTGCCGTAATATTTATCTTTTTTGGGCGAGATTTGCCTATTATATAGTATCCCTATTGTGGCAATCTTCCGTCCAGTAACCCGAATTACTTACCCAAATTTAATGGCTGACATCACAGTCATAGAACGCTAGTATCTTAAAGTAATTACTGGTTATTTATAACACATGAGTTCAAAATATAAAATACTGTTCATAAGTATTGCATACGTTGACATTTGTGAAAATATTAGAGGAACTATTTAGAAGGTACGCCAAGCAACTTCAAGGCGAGCTGGTTGCTATTGAAACAGGATGCAGTTGCTGGCATGTTTGTATTTAATACGATTGTAAGTAAACAATGCTTGCCATTGGAGTTTTTTATGTAGCGCTAAACAGAGCTTGACTAGCTCTTAACTAATCTGTTTAATTATGGGGAACGAAAGTACCACATATAATTTGTCTTTGGATGCGCGCGCCGTTGTTAAGAGTATGTTTGGAATGGCAATGGCAAAGGTTTAACCTATAAATTGAATAATTGTAGATCAAAATAGTTTGGACTAAAATTAGCAAATGAAGAGTTCTCAATAATACTGAGTCTTGGATTGTGGCCTATACTAAGTAATATAGACTAGGTAGGTAAGTACTAGATGATATATGCAGGATCTACCGGCAAATATCAATGTGATTAGTAATCATAATTACTAAATGATTACTAAGATCTTAAGAGATCAGGGTCTGAGTTAATCGCATAGCAGTACAAAAAGATGAAGCAAAGCCTTACATTCGAGTTCTAAGGTAATGTAGATATTTAAATGTTTTTATGCGTGATGGGCAAGCGACTTGACTACATGGTATGACGATGTAGCACGCTAAACACTATTCATTATTCTGTGGTTAAACCAAGAAGACAACTACTTTATACATAGTCGTGAGTTAAAAATATATTTGAGTTTTGGTACACTATTGATCAGGCTAGAATTATGCTTTCAGGATTGGATGATCATAAAGGTTAATAGGTAAAAAACCTATTAACCTTTATGATGACAGACCATTCAAATTTAAGTGCTGAAGAAGCCGAACTGTTGTGAACAACTATTTTTTTTAATTATTATGTATTAAGGTAACAATTATGGGGCATTGATTCGCTGAATTGACGTTGAGTCTCATGCAGGGTACACACAGGGTAAACCAAACGAAAGCGAACGATCGCTGAATAGAGGGATATGGAGCTATACGCCTGCATACGTCTTCTTCCATTCGCATTTAGTTCACTTGGTGTGTACCCAGCACCATATGCCCTGTAATTTCACTGGATACATTGCTCTTCAAACCTAGAAACGTTTCTTGACAAACCTACCACTATAAGAAAGCGGTGCAGTGGTACCGTCGAAATAAAGTTGAGTAGATTTATATTTCTAAAGCCATTTGTTTTAACACAACGACCCTATTTATTTTAGTCACGCCCGTAACTGCCGAACAAACGGATGGACGGGCACAATATCGTAAATGGTAACTGACTGTCCACTGACCGTGAACTGTCCGTCTTCCTGATTGATGACAATTCTACAATAAAGGAGGAAAGCACTAAACCGCTCCCAAAAACCCAGATATTAAGTAGTCTTTATTTCTTATTTTAACACTCTTGAATGACCTAATACTTATCGTGTTCGAATTTGTTGTAAATTTAAATTGCAATCAGTTGCTGTCAACCGTAAAGTTCCTATTGAAACCTATCCTGATGAGTGCTAAGATTAACTCGAAGACAGAAGGGTTTATGATAGCCCTTATTAGGCACATATCTACCTCATGTATATCAACTTTTACATGTCAGTTAACTAGGTATCTGAAACTTTAACAGGAACCGGTGAATCGGTGTTCTAAATCTTACGTTAGATAACTTTGACTGTTCTAATATATGTAATTAGTAACGCAGTAAGGTGGATAGTAAGCTAAAAAACCTAACCTTACCTAACAATAGAGTGCAGAGATGAGAAGTTTACTTTAGTATTAGACTAGCGATCCGCCCCAGTAGGGCGGGCTATTCTGTAAGCTAATCTCGGAAGCGAACTTCGCAGTGAGATTTGAATTTGTGTTACGAAATTCAACCGTATCGCAATCGCTTTACGATTTGAATTTCGTAGTACGACTCACCGCGGATTCCGCTTGCGAGATGCGTAAACTAGCTTACAGAATGGCCGTGCAGCTTTGCACGGGTAGTGCATACATAATATATGCCTACATTTTTCGTATCAGTTTGTTTTAATTAACATCCTAAACAATCTAATTGATTAATTTATTCAAATAAACCAAATCTTTATCGTCATATTTCAACCAATTTACACAAAACCTTAACCAATTATAGACATAAACCTTCCTCATCAATCACTCCGTCTACTGGTCATAACTGCATAAAAATCAGTTCAGTAGTTTTTGAGTTTATCGCGAACAGACAAACAGACAGACGCGGCGGGGGACTTTGTTTTATAATAGGTATGTAGTGATATTAACAAGTTCTATCCAGTTCTATAGTAATAAGTAAATCTGGGATAGTTATCTACTTAATTAATATTTATGTACCTACTGTATCTAATGCAGAGTCAATGCCAAGGCGGCTAAGAATGTTGGGATCAATAAAATTGTAGATGAAACGAAAATGGCAGACGGAAATGGCGTTAAGCAAATATACTGAGAATGATAACGGCACACCTTTTGTGAATTTGTGAGAAGACCAAAATTTTATGAATATATTCTAAAGTTATTCATTAAATGAGTTTTTTTTTGGAAATTAATTTATAATATACTTACCACAGAAATATTAATAATAAGACACCTTATTATTAATATTTCTGTGATACTTACCGATACTTAAAACGGTTTAAATTGTTTAAAAATCTAAGGAACCGACTTAACATGCCGCGCTGGTAATTCCTGTATTTATCTCCATATCTCTGAAATTATGTTATATTATTAAGGAAGGACCACCTTGAGATACCTATTACCCTACTCGTGAAGAATATAATCATTAAAATCTGATCACAAGTGGCGGGGAAATCGAGTAACACACACGCATAAATATAGGTAGGAATTTCAACACGAGAATTATCGAAGAAAACAAAATACCTGCGTGAAAAATGAATATTTTTTAGCATTTCGCATTTAAAAATATTATAAATTGTAAATTTTTTAGAAACCATTTATAAAAACCTTTATTTCAATACCCAGTTCGAGGGTCTTTGTAATTTTTTTTGGGAGCGCCTTACGTACATTCAGGTCAAATACATAACCCTCCTTTTGAGCTTTCCACATTGAGGTAAATAAACTGGCCAAGTGCAGTCGGACTCGCACTCGTAGGGTTCCGTACCACAATACAGTATTTTATAAGATCGAGCAAAAAATACCACTATCATTTTTTGCTAGCAAAAAATAATAATTAATAAACATGTTATTTCTTATAACGCCATCTAACGTCTAACAAAGGTGTTAGGGATCGATATTTTAATATAACGCCATCTATGGGACGTACATAGATGGCGTGAAATGCCGAAAAAAACACGTTTCTTGTATGGGAACCCTCTATTATTTTTAACTTTATTCTGTTTTTAGTATTTGTTGTTATAGCGGCAACAGAAATACATCTGTGAAAATTTTGACTGTCTAACTATCACGGTTCATGAGATACAGCCTGGTGACAGACGGACAGACAGACAGACGAACAGCGGAGTCTTAGTAATAGGGTCCCGTTTTACCCTTTGGGTACGGAACCCTAAAAATCATACAAACGAATTGATAACTTCCTCCTAATACCTATAATGGTTTTTATCTATCGTTCCTGTATACACACAAAGTCAGCAACATTCTACAAACCTAACTAAGTTATTCATATTAAGTACCTATGTTTGGTTTACTCAGTTACTAAATATTTAGTTATACTTTTATTTCATCTATGGTTTAATCTCGCTTAAGTATGGATATATTTTCGAACAAACACACATTAACGATATCTCTTCATTCATGCCGTATCAGGATACGATTAGGCAATAACAGCAACATATTTATAATCTGTGCCTGCAATAAATCTAGTTCGAGATGTTATTTTTACGCAAGCGCCATACGATTTAATGAGATATAATAATATCGCTGATAAGTGCGAAACTACCATCAAAATCATTATAGTGTGTTGTTTGAGTTGCGAGTTTGCGAGACAAGTTTTTTACTGTAATATAAAAACTAATTTTAGAGATTAGGATCAGCAAGATATTGCATTACATAGCTTTAGAATCTACTTCCACTAGTAGGATGTTGAAATGACTACGACCGAACTAATTTTATCTCGCATAAATAAACTTGCTGCCAATAAAGTTATAAAAGACTCTCTCTAAATAGGCAATCTAGAATTGCCACTGAACATAATTTAAGGATCTCTAATGTGTTCGGCTTGAAAAGGGAAGCAAATGAGGTCAAAACGGGATTAGGGACCATTGAATTACTTGAAAAGGTAGACCGTAGAGTAATATTAGTTACTAGTACCGAATGTGAATTCCGCAGTACGTACTATCATACATTTTATACACCAGAGAATTGTAAGTCTTCTGTGTTTTAAGAAGCCGCTTGAGGTAAGCCTAGGCGCGACTGCGATTAAAATACAACCAGGATATCGATTTCCCGACGCTTGCAAGTTCATAGTTCATAGACTGACTGGAACCAGGCGGCTTTCAACGATTTAACGATATAGGTAGTGTTTGTCTGCTATGACAATTACAATCCTAAATGATATATCGCGTTGTTGTTGAAGCTAATTAAATGCTTCAACCGTCCTTGTACCGTCAGAGTAGATACCTACTCTGACGGTATCTATATTTTCGAAAGCAAACAGTTGAGAAAAGTTAAATGACGCTCTTCGAGAAACATGACCAGCAACATTTTTTATTCGTGGTGTATCTCGTCAATCCGGCAGCCATTCGGAGTGCAAAGTCACGTCTATTGAAGGGGAAAGTAAACTCTGCGAACAATAGAATGGAAGCCCCGAAACAAAACACGAAAACAACATTTTGTCCCACGATAAGTTGCGGAGAAACTTCCATCCTTGACATGAACAGGAAAGGAAAATACATGGTCGGCTCAATCTCGGCTCTTTAGTAATTCTTTCGGTTATCGTCAATTTATGATTCACTTGAACTGGCGAAATATTGAAGATTTTACCCATTTTCGTATATTGTTTACTTTAGTTTGGTGTATCAGGTGCTTGTCGCTCGGCCTTTTGTATATTAATGACTGTAAAATAAAATAAAATGGTCCGAAAAATACATCATAAAAACACGGCACGCGTAACATTTGTGATACTGTATGAACGTAGGTATCCTTTTTTATGAATGTATGTATAATGTTGTTCCGACTGACTTACTAACAAATAGTAGCTTACCACTATCAAGGAGAAAATCTGTCGCCACCTTAATGGTGTTTCCTTGAAAGTCAGACCACTCTAGGTCCTAGCGTGTCCACCATCTTCCACCACATTATTGCTTATCACCAGGCGGGATAGTGGTCAAACGCTAGCCTATCATATACATAAAAATAACAAGTCTGGCGCTTCTAAGCGATCGGATCAGGTCTACTTTCATTACTTCCTCATACAAGATCGATGCGAGAGCAACAACACCTAATAACACCAACGGGACTTAAGTATAGTTTTGGTATCGAAGGACGTATCGACCGGTTAAATATAACAGCAATCACTTTTTGCCACTATCCCATGTATGGCTATAAAAACAATAAACAAAGTGCTCGCTTTAAGAACTGGATCATAAATTGTCGGGTTTTTTATGTGAGAAAGAAACAGGCTGCAGACGGCAATCGTTACGTCCGATGTGACGTCAAAAGTAATATGGTTAAACGTGTCAGGGTTAAATCTGAATGTTATCTGAGATAACTAACTGTGATCATTAAGTTTAGGCAGGCAGCACACAGCCTAGGTACAGAGTGCATACCAACATTGACTGCATCAATTCTTGGATTCAAGGTACCTACCTATTTAATTGGATTCGCTGTCTCGGCCGGCATTCGACAGTTGCATTATATGTGGTATCCACTCTAGGGAATCTATAGTGTGGTATAGGCCTCCAGCTAGATGGAGAGATTATTTATACTAATTAATAGCAATTGGCAGCGGCTTGAACAAAGAGCTGAAGATCGAGCCGATTGGCTTACGCGAACCATAGGTGAGGCCTATGTCCCGCAGTGGACAGAGGTAGGCGATGATGAGTAACGGTAAAGTTTGACAAGCTATTTCAACAATAGATCCTCGACGTTCTGCGGAAAATAGTGCAGAATTGTGAGCAAATTATATTAATGCTTTCCGCATAGCCATAGCAGCGTTCTCACGTTGCATTGCGGTCTTGGAAATTTAGTCGTTATGAATGCAAGATTTTTTGAGGTTTTACCTTTTCCACGTCGCTAAGTTTGTCTATAGATTAATTGATTGATTGATCCTACAAGGAGATCATATCTACGAATGTTATGTTTGGTTGCATATTTAGGAAGTTCTAGGCATGAAGGAAAGGTTTGATTTGAACGTTCTACACAACAACATTTCAGCAGGTGAAATTCACGTGATTCTAGGAATTTCAAACGACCATCTGTGAAAAATCTAACAAAGTCGAGTACTTGGGTCCGTTATTGTGGTTACAACATTCGGCATACGCGAGAGCAGCATATCTAATCCACACGAAACGGTATATATGTAAAATGCTTATTCATGCAAATTGGAGTGAAAACTTCGGCAACCGCTGCAAATCGGTCAACAAGACGATGGTTGGTGCGTGGCCAGCGTGGCCACAAACCGACGCTAATCGGCCATCAGACAGCTTCAGGTGAAACTCCGCAGCGCCATGGCTCGTGCAAAAAGCAAAGAAATAATAATTGTAATACGCAAGGCGCCGATCTTCACACTTTCATTCCAACGACTTGAGCGAGATAGGAACAACATTGCGACTAATGATCTGGAATTAGAGCGAGAGCAATTAGGCCGCATTATGAACGAATACGTTTACGTGTACGTTTTCTGCGGATGTAAGTTGAACTTGAAATTTAATGTTGTCCCTGTGCCACAGAACAGATAACCTGTGCGTTGTCCGTTTTTATTTTGTCTAAAGGAACTGACGGACACTGAACTGCGTGCGCCGCGACAAAAACGCGGACATAACTCTACATTCAAGATCTTCCGCGTAAATCGCTTCTATAATAAATATCCATAAATAATTCATGTATTCAAGAAATTCTTAATAAAACTAGTTTTGCTCGAATAACTGAAGGTCTATATTTTCGGATTAATCGCGCGACTAATAAAAATGACCGGTTCGTGAGCCGGTCGCGGTGAGGTCACGCGTGCATCTCTCATCGATATTATAAGCTGATGACCTAACTTAATTCTAGTATTATCGTAAACACTGCCATGCATTTCTTATCTGCGAAATATATGTACCGCAATTTCATCTTCGTTTTATTTGATATTACGTGGTACTTGCTGACGCTAATATTAGGCCCTATATTTATGTGACTTCCATAACGTAATATTATTTTAGACTACGGCGAGTTATAACGTTTCCGTTTGCGATTTTTCGTATTAATTTGGTAGACTTGCTTTTGATTTCAGTTTTAATGAAACATTTCTAGTAGCAGCCTCATGTATCAGTCAGTTTGAAAAGCCTTTACCATGGATAAAAATCCAGTAATTAGGACAAAAATTCAAATTAGTTTTTTTTTAGATAAACAGGAAATATGGTGGACATATTGTAGAGTATGCAATAAAAACTTTAAAATTTGCATGTAATCATTGCAAAAACTTAAATTGAAGATAATAAGTGATCTAACTGAGGTATTACTGATGTTGTGGTCTGTACTTTTTCAAAATCTTATGTAATTAGAAAGTAAGTTAGTTTTATTAATGTCATTAAAAAGATTTAACCATTTGCTGATGTTTTTATCATGAGACATTCAAACGAAACTGGGCCAGAGACATTGCAAAATGTGTGGGAAAGAATTATGCTCGATATGATATAGTATACAAGTGGCCAAATTGTGGTTCGTACAATTTTCACTTTAATCTTAAAGAGTATTGAACAGCATAGTGGTTAAATTTGCATATAAAACAGGTTTATGAGCGTACTCAACACAGGATGAGATAACAGTGGGGCTAAATTAACGTAGGTACCATGTCCTTGTCTCTCGAGTTTGATTAGGTATAATTCAATTGTGGACTGAATAAACCAATTGACAATAATGAACTTAATCTATTGCTCGAACTCTGCCATTGAATTGAATGAAATAGATCAAATAACAGATATTGTTATATTTAACATAAAAAATACAAGCAAGCCTCAATGGTATGTAATTAAGAATTGAGATGAGTATTTGTCAATTGCAGTTTGTATTGTGTTCAGGATTTTTTTCTAGTAAGTAGGAATAATAGTTTTTAGACAGAAGCATTTCATCAATGTATTATACTTAGAAAATTATCAAATGTTCTCAAGAAAAGAAATGTAACTTACCAGTTCGAGGAGAGATTGGCACGGCCGGCTTTGGAGCAGAATTTGAGCAGAGCCTTCCAATTTTGGATGGTTGCTTCAATCCCGAGGGCTTGGGAAGAGATGAGGGTCGGACAGCATCTGTCTTCTGTATGGAAACTGTGGTGCTGGTGACGGATCCTGCGTCAGACGACGTCGATGATGGAGCCGGTGGCGGCGCCGATGATTCCGGCGTCGCTTCTTGACTCTCACTCATTATTTTATCACTTTTAATCACTTAAGTTTATACGATTTATCTACACATAACGCTGAAAACGTACGTTCAATTATAGAAACTTAGGAATAAACGCGACGCATCTCAAATCATTACACGACCGACATACTAAAAATAACGCAAGTTCCCGCGCAATAACAAGACACGTAATCTGGATCACGGCCAGTGTCTCGGATTGTAAATAATGGGAGTAAATAAAAAAATTGCAACTTCACCAATTGGCTCTAAATTTGTGTGTCCTACTAATATTGTGTGAGATAATCTAAGTGAATATTAGTTGGTAGGTAAAGGCATTTTAATATAATATATATAAAGGTTTGTGAGACGAAATAGGGAAGCCTAAATTAGAATTATTATAACGGCATACCTTGAACAAATGGAGCACGAAAAGTGCTACCTGTAAAGCCAAAGAAAAACTCGCGAGATTTTTACCGCTCCTCGAACCAGCTGAGCTTGACCGTTGACGTTATCACACACTAACACTCACAGTAGCACAATACCGTTTTACGAGAGTTTAGATTATTATAGCACTAACTGAGCTATTGCTAAACTAAAATGTGTTCACTATCGCTAGTAAACAATCTGCTTTGCACGCTCGAAAAACATTACAAAAGACACGAATCTCATCCTTGCTCTCAACAACGAAACGAACACAGACAGCCGAACTTCAAAAAATTACGTTTTCTTTTTGGCTGTCAAGTGTCAATGTCAAATTAATAGTACTTGACAAAAATCTATTTCTAAAACGATTAAAAAATATTTATCTATTTTTATTAGATTGTATATCCATTAAAATGTTTATTGCTTTTTAAGATATTTGAATTACGGCTTTTAATATTATCTAATGTTCTAAGAAATTACATAATTATGTAATTTAATGTCACTGTCATGACTGTCAATATATAAATATGACTGTCAATGTCATTGTCATGTATTGGCATGTGGACTTCTGTGCTTATGCTCTTCTTCTTCTTCTTCTTCTTATGGCTTTTAAGCGCTGCTTGGCGTTTTTCTGCCAGTGTCAAAAGTATGGCCAGTAATTGCTCATTGCTTGTGCTTATTTGTCTCTGACTGACACATATAGTAATCTGTGATCTGTGTACTTAACTGCAGTCCCACAACACTGCATATATAATTAAATAACTCAGGCTGGCTCCACACGTTGGTCCCAATGCTCGTACCAACGTTGGACTGCACATTCGGTGAGGCGTACACACGATGGCTAATAAACTAGTTGTGTCCCGTCAGGGCCAATGTGAAGATGTCCGATACAGAAATTAAATTAAATTAAATTATTGGATGTGCTTGATAAAGTTCAATAAATTCTATGACTTTTTCATTTGTCCATGCCGGTGGCGATTTTGTGGATGAGGAAGCCATTCTCGCTCGACGTACGCACTCGCTGCGTGTTGCAACAGAACTGAGCAAAGCGCCAACGTGTGGACAGATCGCGAGCGTTGGCGCAGATTCCTTTGATGAAACCGACACGAGCCGGCCAACTACCAATGCTCGCCCCAACGTTGGGACCAATGCCATTTTCTAGATCCACACGTTGGACGAGTAGCGTTGGGGCCTATATTGGGGCCAACGTGTGGAGCCGGCGTCAGAATTATAAACGTACATTGTACTTACCAACACTGCAAAAAAGGTATAAGCATAATACCACAGATTATATAATAGTTACTACGTAAATAATACTTTTTTGGTTGTTTTGCAACTCGCTCGTAGGGCTCCGTTCACGTCCTCCGGAGAAGGTTTTTTGATTGTTTTGCAACTCACTCGAAGGTCCAGAACGACCACGGGTGTTTTTCACTCAAATTGTGACTTTGACATATTGCGCAGGCTCGAATTTCGAGGTTATGTTCATTTATTTTTCTATTTCTAATTATTTTCCGTTTCTTTTTACGATTAATGTCTCGTCATGTTACGTCTTGGTCTCGACAATGCAAATTTCTTCCGATCCCCTTAATCTATAAAAAATTACGGCTTTTCCCGCCAAATTTACTGTCACAAACGTCAGAGCGTTTTTTAACCATCGAATTTGATCGTTAAAAAGTTGCAACTGGAGTGAAACAACCGAGGTCGTGAACGACACAGTTGCTACAACCGAGTGCGACGCTCTGAGGTCGTAAACGGGGTTAGAGCGTTTGGGTGTACTCCGAGCGTAGGTCGTGAACGCAGCCCAGTACTCTGTGCTGTGCCATAGAAAAGATAATAATACTACGTAGCTGTGGGCTCAGAGTCTGACACATATAGTAATCTGTGGGCACAGTCTGTGGCACAGACTACTAAGGAGATGGTCTGTGGGCCACTGCTTACTGTCTCTGACACATAAAGTAGTCTGTGGGCTTACTGCTTGCCTGTGCTGCTTGCTTTGCGTGTTCGTGTTTCAAAATCATGAAAAATGTTTTAGACCTATTAGACACAGATGTTGATTTAGCAAGAAAAAAATTCCACTATCCTTTTTATGCTTATCAAAACTAATGTAAGTTAAGTTTGAAAGATGAAGTTAGTTCACAAAAACATTGAGAAGGATGGTTGCGGGTGAGTGACAATTTTTACGGAATTCTTGCAAGGTTGTCACAATAATTACGTACTTTAAATTACTGTTATTGTTGTGTAGGAGTATTGGGCTAATTCCTGAAGAGCCCGAAGACATGTGGCACGCGTACAACCTCATAGCAGAAGGTGACGCGGTCATGGCATCCACGGTGCGAAAAGTTCAAACTGAATCTTCTACGGGGTCCTCGACTAGTAGCAGAGTGCGAACGACGCTTACTATCACTGTGGAAAATATAGATTTTGACACACAAGCATGTATGCTTCGGCTAAAGGGACGCAATATTGTTGAAAACCAGTATGTAAAGGTAAATGGTTGTCTGCTCTCTTATTTTATATCTTAAACAGACATTGAAATATTTTACAAGCACTGCTTCACCATTCAGTTAATTGGTGAATTTGAGCAAACAACCTGAATAATGGAAGATGCAGTATAAAGTTATTCAGGTTTATTCCATAGTTTGTTCCATCTTGGTAGTATGAGAACCTTTTTAAGCTATTCACATGTTATCCAGTGAAATTTACAGGGCATGTAAGACTTATTATCCTTACATCTCAAGGTAAGGTGCAGTGCAGTGACATGCATAATTCTGGCTATCCAGAATTTTGCATGCTACTGTATTTGTAATAGGTAGACGTCGTCTCATACCATCAGGCGAGCATCGTGCTTGTCCTGTTACCGTATATAATAAAAAAAAAATATATATATTCGTTTTTGAAGTTCATATCAAGATGGGCAAGATTGTTGAAGACTTCATTTAGCATTATTTGTATGTATCACTGACAATATCATTACAGATGGGAGCATATCACACATTAGATTTGGAGTTAAACAGGAAGTTTGTTCTTAAAAAACCATACTGGGACTCGGTGGCTCTAGAGAGAGTGGATACAGCATGTGACCCAGCAACTAATGCAGATGTGGCTGCGGTTGTGATGCAGGAAGGTCTAGCTCATGTCTGCCTGATAACTCCTTCAATGACTCTCGTTCGAATCAAGATCGATATCACAATACCAAGGAAAAGGAAGGGATTTACTCAGCAACATGAAAAGGTATAAGGTGCAGTCAGTTACATGCTACATTGGTGTGAATTATACCTGTTTGAGAACTTTACCATGATATTGTATACATTTACAAATACAATAAAGAGGCATCAAGATAAATAACAACAACCTGTTTCAGAAAATCATATTCAATACTTTTTGTGATTTTTACACAGTAGTTTTAACCCTGTAGTCTTTGGTGTCACTTTTCTTCATCCATGTATCCCATTGTACAGGTAACTCTAGTGCACACATATCAAACACTCTTTTATCACTTTCAGGGTCTTAACAAGTTCTATGAAGCTGTCATGCAAGGAATCCTCCGACATGTTGACTTCAACATAGTCAAGTGTGTGATTCTCGCATCTCCGGGTTTTGTCAAGGATCAGTATTTTGAATACATGATCCAGCAAGCCATCAAAACTGATAACAAACTGTTGTTGGATAACAGAGGGAAGTTCCTATTGGTAAAAGCATCTTCAGGATTCAAACATTCTTTAAAAGGTAATTTATAATTTGAACTAGCTGTTCACCATGTGTTGAAATCGATCTTTATTTTTGTATGATGTAAAATATCCAGAAAACTTTACAGTTCAAACAAGAAAATGAAATGGTAAAATTTCATTTAAATCATTGCTTGAATGTTAATTTCGAGTTTTAGCATGTTTTTCAGTGCAACCCAGTTCAGAAGACCGGTTGGGATTGTTCTCCAGTGCAATACCAGCCATCTTTCATTTCCATAGAGGCATAATTCTACCTTAGACCACATATTCACTTGATTTCAAGTGAGATTTTTTATTTTAGATTGATAGACATCCCGTCTATCAATCTAAAATAAAAAATCTCTAAGCTTTGTTTAACTGTTTTAACTTCTTTAAAATACAAATATAGTAGTTTTTTTTACCCTAACCCTCTGTTTGTCCTGCTGCTATTGCTAATGCAGCACCGTTACTCTAATGTAGGTTAAATAATATTAATTGTAAGCATAAAGTAGTATAACAAGCATTTAAGCAAGTAAATTACAAATATATTCTTCCACAATATTTCAAGACCTCTAATTGTTGCAATAACACAATTCCAGAAGTCCTACAAGAACCAGCGGTAATGGCAAAGATATCAGACACCAAAGCAGCTAGCGAGGTCAAACTCCTGGAAAGTTTCTATACCATGCTACAGCTGGAGCCAGCAAAGGCTTACTATGGAAAGAAACACGTGGAGCAAGCTAATGAGGCTCAGGCTATTGAAACCCTTATGATTTCAGATAAACTATTCAGGTATGCATAACATTTTGTTTTCAAAAGTGAAATTGGATGTGAAGATTTAGATTCTATGGTATATGACTATAAAGTAGATAATGGTTAAGAAATGAACTGAATGAACTCTCTCTGTATATTAATAATGAACCTGGCTGTATTGGATATATGGATATGGATAATAATGATCCTCAATAATAATTGTGAAGGTTAATGAAAGCCAATTGATTAATTAAATCAGGCCTAGTTAAACAATCAAATGTCTTCATTCTATGCTAAGAGTCGATTGATACTTGAGTATTATTCTACAATACCAGATGTAACAAGGTAAAAGGTGCTTAACATTGACAAAATAGCTAATAAGCAATTGTTGCTTTCCATGAAGGAAGCATCTTGCTTGTTCTGCTATAAAACAATTTGTATTGTGTTTCCAAAGAACAATAATAATAAGCCATTTATTCCAAACTTTGGGTTTACACATTTTTTTGTAATGTTATAATATAAATAAAGTATTAAAGGATGTCCCGCAGTTCGGAGTGCCTCTTGGCATAGGCCTCCTCTAACCCCTTCCACTGGGTTCTGTCTTGTGCTACCCTTCTCCAGTGCTGTGCAGCTGTAAGTTTTAGGTCATCCTCCCATCTTGTTTGTTGACGCCCTCTATTGTGTTTGCCGTCTCTGGGGTACCAATCAGTGACCCTTTTGCACCATTTGTCTTGAGGATCTCGGATCATGTGGCCTGTCCATCTCCACTTATGTTTGTCAATTTGGGTAATTATATCGACTACTTTAGTTTTTTCCCTTATAATGCTACTTCTTACTTTGTCTATTTTCTTTATTCCTGTAAGGCTTCTCTCCATAGCTCTCTGACAGCGTTTCAGCTTTTCACTATGATGTTTGGTGAGTGACCAAGTTTCGCAACCATAGGTGATGACTGGAAGAATACATGTCAAAGACTCTCCTTTTAATTTGCATGCTTAACTCGTTTGATTTCATGACTTCTTTCAGGGACCAGTATCTCTTCCATCCATTTGCAGTTCTCCTATCAATTTCTTTGGAGGTTTGGTCTTTGTGAGAGATTATCTGCCCTAGATAGATGTATTCTGTCACATATTCGAGCGTCTGGTTGTCAATATCTATGATTACTGGTTCAGAGTTTGTAAGTAATTTAGTTTTGTCTTTGTTCATGAAGAGGCCTACTTTTATGCTTTCTTCCATCAGTGATTTTATCATTGTATTTAAGTTTGCCGGGTTTTCTTCGAATAGAGGATCCCTTGTCTCACTCGTTTCTCTATCTTGATCTTGCTTCCTAGGGTTTCTAGTTGGACTCTTGCTTCGCTGTTCGAGTAGATGTTCTTGATAATGTTGGTATAGTTTGGGGGTACTCTTTGCTGCTCTAGACTCTCCCATATGGCCTTGTGGCTTATGCTGTGGAAGCCTTCAAGTAATCGATAAATAATATGTATAGGTTCTTGTTATACTCATTATATTTTTAATTTGTTTTATATCGATAAAAATAAAATGTTATTCATGTTTTTTTTTAACATAAAGCTAGGTAGCGCTTGACCACTATCTCACCTGATGTTAAGAGATGATATGTTTTCAATTATATTTTATCTATCAATGCTGTATATATTTTTAGGGTTCCGTAGTCCTGACAAGTAACCCTTATAGTTTCGTCATGTCCGTCTGTCTGTCTGTCCGAAGTTTTGCTAAGAAACCGTTAACACTAGAAAGCTGTAATTTTGTGGGAGTATGTATATATATTACGCCAACAAAGTGCTGAAATAAAATTGTGAAAAATATTTTTTCTTAGGGTAGCTCCCCTATATGAGAAGTGGGGGTGAATTTTTTTTTCATCGTCTACCCCATCGTGTGGAGTATCGTTGAATAGGTCTTTTAAAATGACTTAAGGGTTGCTAATACCATTTTTCGATTGAATGCTCCATTTACGAAATATTAAACTTTAAAGTGCAAATGTTTGTTCCAGCAGGGCTTCCCCCCCCCCTCTCCCCCCTCTAAAAGCTTAACTGCTGGCTTGAAAAATCTGGGATAATTCGTGATAATAGCGCATTTCATGAACTTTAAAGGAAAATTATAGCGGTTAAGATAACTTTATTAGTTTAGCAGTAATAGTCGTTGAACTTGGGTGTTGGATAATTTTGTACCAAATACAAAATCCTTAGAATAAATCCTTTAAAGTGACAAAGACGGAGTACCTAGTTGCTTGTTTATAACGTGTAAAGACTTGCATTGAATAATATGATACTACGGAACCCTACACTGCGCGTGGCCAGACACACACTTGGCCGGTTATCTATTTTATCAGTTTCTTCAAATTAAGCAGAAATATAACTTCTTACATACATAGATAAGTTCTCTTAAACCCTTTTCTTTATAATTACAGATGTCAAGATGTACAGCTGAGGAAGGAATATGTTGCTATAGTGGATACAGTAAGAGAAAATGGTGGAGAAGTGAGGATATTCTCTAGTATGCATGTTTCAGGAGAACGTAAGTCAATAACCTAATATTGATGAGTATTTAATTTCTACATTACATCCAATTTTAATTGACAATGGGGGAAGACCTACACTGACATTCCCCTTGGGGTGTATTGGTTGTTCTGCCAGCCATTACCCAAGCCATCCCAGCTCCTTGATGAAGTGTAGCACTGCATTGAATTGTTGGTACATTTACAGTGGTGAGGGTGTGATGATGGTGATGAAAACTGTGGATGTGTTTTTATGGCCGATGGTGAATTTTTACATCATCGGGATTTCATAATCTTGTAAAAAATATTTATGCCAGTCTCGTACTTACATTGTGAATAAAAAAAATGTATTTGAAAAGTAAATTATTAAAGCGAGTCTGTGTTTGTCTTGTCTATCGAGACATGATTTGTGTTGAGGAATTGATAAAGTCAAATAAGCATTGCCCTTGAAGATGGCAATAGCAACTAGTCATTTAAGAATCTGCTAGATTAAGGTCCAGTTTCACTGGTTCCTGTATACTAATCTGACAGATTTTTGACAGCTTTTCAATGGCGTTACTATAACATTAACAAACATACAATTATTTTCAGAATTAGATCAATTGACTGGCATCGCTGCCATCCTTCGGTTTCCAATGCCAGAACTCGAGGATAGCGATGGAGATGCAGGATCCGATTCTGATTAGATTTAACTAGCTGTTATTTTTAGTTCTGTGCTATGTTATACTTAGGAAACAACTGAATAAATTAGAAACAATCTGTTTACAGAAATGATTACCATTGACACACACGTTTGTTCATAAGTACTTGTGAAACCAAACCGAATACTATAGTTCAGTCAGACTATATTCCAACATCTGTATGTATTTGCTGAACGATCTCATACACGCAAATAAACATTCAACCTATTTGTTATTATTCCCTCTTACTTGATAGCATGGCATTGAACGATATTTTATTGTGTAACTGAAGACATGGATGAACTGTGATAGACACCTTATAATCTGCTAAAATGAATATGTTTTATTTTTCACATGAATTAGTTATCGAGATGGTTTCTAATTTATTGTTATACTCTCGAATTTCGAGAAATGTTCATTTTCACGTAAAAATGTTTATTTTTATGTATAGTATGCTTGCAACAGTTTGAAACATTAATGGCATGGCCATATAAAACTGTATCATTATCTTTTATATTGTACTTAGATGATATTATGTATCATACTGTAATTATCATTGTGGTTTTGATGTAGTGCAAAGATGATTGTAAATACTTAACGCAGTTTTTTTATACACCAGACATACTAGATTAGAGAGGCGTCTATTATTAATGACTATTTTATTCTAGGTTGTTATTGTTCCAAGCATTTCCTAAATGTTCAATGTTTAATTTATTTTAATTATTGTAAATATACAACAGTTAAGAAATAAAAAGTCAGTTATGTTACAATTATAATTTATTAAAATTTTCCATTACACTTGGGATCTTATGATCCCTAAAAACTAAGCAATGGCAGCTTCCAAAGCTTTAGTCTTTTGCTTTTTCTTTTCAGCTTTCTTTTCTTCTTGAAGTTTTTCATCGTGAAGTCTCCTTTTCTTTCGTAGAAGCCATATTTCCTTCTTCCTCGATTCCTGACCTGCCTTCATGCTCTTGTATAAATTCCTGTGTTTCTTACGAACAAGTTTCTCTCTCAGCCTGAATGCTTGTTTGTCTTCAATTTCTTTCTGGTATGGGTGATCTTTGTGTGTGACTCCTGTAGATACTGCCATCGCCTTTTTCTGCGATACAAACAAATGTATTCAAGCAATCAACCATAACACTGAAAAATTATTCATGTAGCTTTTAGAAATCAGTAATTTTTTTTTAAGAGTTATGATACAGGACAAGCATGACGCTCGCCTGATGGTAAGCGATGATGTCTACCTATTACAGATACAGCGGCATGCAAAATTCTGGACTGCCAGAATTTTGCATGTCACTGCACTGTGCCTGTTACCTTGAGACATAAAGATGTTAAGTCTCACATCACATGCCCTGTAATTTAACTGGACGACACCTTGCCATTTCAGCCGAAAAACATTCCCATTTCACGGCTGAAAATTAATTGGCAAAGTGGTGGTATGTACCGCCCCAGGCGGACTAACAGAAGTCCTACCAACCACTACAAAACATTACCTACCTACCACAAAAAATATGATCAAAAACTTATAAACACCAGTTCAAACAAGCTTCCAATTTGTCACCTTTCTCCATGAAATATCTTGAAGAGGGCTGTACTTAGTTCCAAACATTAATTAATAGAAAATTTAATATAAAATATTACCTTCTCTTTTGCCAATATCTTTTTGTCAGGGTCAATACTATCATCTTCATCCTCTTCCTCTGAGGTCGAGTCTTCTTTCACCTCCTCCTGATACTGCTTAGTGATTGCAGCTTCAGCATCATCATCAGTATCTGGTTCTTCAGCTGAAGGCTTATCTTCATCACTGGCTTCCTCAATGTCACTGCCTGAATCATCACCACCTGTAAAATATACCCTTATTAATTTGTCTCTGTATATTTGAAATGAGAGAAATTGTCTCATCACTCATAACCTGATGGGTGATAAGTGATGAGACAAAATTATCATACATAAACTGTTGTGACTGTTATGAATGTTTTAGAAAATTATAGTTGCTAAATAACTATGCATACCCAAAGGTTTGAAGTCAGGATCTCTGAGTTCCCTCTCCTCAGGTGGCATGTAAACTTGATCTTTGATCTTGTCAATGAAGGGAGACAGGTGTGGGGGCAAAACCGCTCCCATCAGATACTTGTTGATAGGCAGCATAGTCCTTGCATTCACACTGTCAAATACCCACTGCGGCTGGACATAGTAGCGAGATAGATATTTCTTATCCATGCTCGGTCTATCAACAATCTGATATGAAATACTCTCATCAGTTTCATCAAACGTTGCTCCAACAAAATGGTCTTTGTCCCAGGAAACCTCTCCACCAAAGCATCGAATAATGAACACCAATGGCTCTCTTGGCACTTCACGGTTTATGAAGAATTTTAAACCCTTGAACATGTTTTTCAGTTTCTTGACTTTCTCCACTTCTTTCTTTGCCTCCTCCAGTTTAGCAGGGTCTTCATCTTCTGTCGGGAATACATCAATTTCTGGTAATTCTTCACTTTCATTGGAACCTTCAATTCTTACTGGAGATATGTTCATAGCAGCAATCCTCTCAGATACATAGGTTTGCTCATCTATGAGGTCTTTGTCGGTGTCTGAATTAAATGCTGCCGTTAGTTTTGGAGGGTACACCAGATTCAGGGAGTGGTACAGCTTGAAGTTGACAAATCCAAGCATCATTGTGTAGAATTCTACAAATGTTGACATAATTTTGAAATCAACTTCGTCTTTGCTTTGGGGCTGGAAAAGTTAATTAGTATGTTAAATAGAAGCATTCAAAGATAAAAAATGTGGAACATGAAAAATAATTTTCCACATAACATATTATGTTTCTTTGAAGTGTTACACACTTTTTATTTTTTTGTAAATTGTTAAACACAATCCAAAATTAAATACATTGATATGTATGTAGCATTCTTCAAACCTAATAATTTCGTTGTAACGATACTTCGCACCGTGGCTTAATTGACAAAGCACCAGAACATGTTATTCCGGAGGTTGCGGGATCAAGTCCCGTCAGTGCGATGAAATTTTGGATTGTGTTTAACAATTTGCAAAAATATAAAGTGTGTAACACTTCAAAGAAACAATATTAGATTTACGCAGTGCAACATCTCTCGTCGGATATGAAAACTATAATGATTTCTTCCGAATGATTCAACTTACGTAACAAGTAGTCATAGATGGCGCCACCAATGCATAATTGGGTTAACAAATGCAATCCACTAATTTCGTCGTAACGATACTTCGCACCGTGGCTTAATTGGCAAAGCACCGGAACATGTTATTCTGGAGGTTGCGGGTTCAAGTCCCGTCGGTACGATGAAATTTTGGATTGTGTTTAACAATTTACAACATTTAACATAATAAATTTACCTGGAATGAAAAGTGATGTGGCACAATCCATGTGATCAACTGCCCTTCAAACTCAACTTGATAATAGTATCCTTTGACAGATATGAAGACCCTCCGCAAAGCTTTAGCTGCAATTACTGCATGCATAAACTCCACTGTAAGTCTCCGGCAAAGCATGGACTGGTCTCTTGGCACTCTATTCAGTGAAGGGAATGTACTGAACAGGAAACACAAAGTGAGACAGTCATCCAGGTCACGAAGAGCATCTACAAATGTTGGATATCTCTCCTTCACAATATGGTCAATATTTATGTCAGGGTAGTCACGGAGGAATTTTCTCATCTTTCCATATTCTCTCATTGCTCTTGCACGCCGGATTTTTTGTTGGTATACCTGAAAGGAAACAAAAAAATTATACACCTAGTTTTATTGGTTATGACTAAAATGTAACAAATATTTAAAGAAGCAATTTTTAAAGTAGCCCGGTACATCCTGTAAGACGTACAGGTGTTATTGTATTGGGATTTGTAGAAAATGTCTTTCTTATTTATGTCTTCCTACATAAACATGGGTTGTAATGTATGAACAATAATATTAATTGAAGGTTTTGGTTGAGGCACACTACTATCCAATAAACCAAAATATTATGTTGCCATAAGTTTATCCATTTTTGGCATGATGATGGTTAGCCCATAAAGTAGGCCATTAGTAAAGTTCAAGTGATTTGATCAAACAGGCTGTTTCAAACAGTTTTATCTAATTGGTATGATCTTTCGAGCGACTACACACTTTTATTTTAATCAACATTTTCAGACATTAATTTCAATTAGATAAAACTGACTTTAAAAAAACCAGCCTTCGCATTACTTGAATATCTATGGCCCGTATAAGATGGTTCACAATACTATGGCTATGTAGAAGGGATTTCCTTGAATGCAACATCACTTTCTCTAGTGAATGGCTTATCTCTATAACGATGGTGGAAAAGACCTGTTTCAGGAACATAGTTCAACATAATATTATATATTTACATATGTTTTTCTTGAGTACTTACTTTTAGTTCGCGAAGTTTCCATATTATAGGTTCGTGCAGCAGAAACTTTATGTCCTTAGTATGGTAGAGCGTTTTGATGCCGCCAGCACCTTTCTGTGCTCGTTTACGGTTTCTGGGCTCACGAGGATATATCCCTTTCAATATGCAAATTCGTCGAAAATCTTTCAAAGATAGCTGCAGCTTCTTTAGCGCAGCTTTTCTCGTCATAAACTGAGCTCCCTCTCCCGATGAATACTGCAAAAATACAATTTTGTGGTTAGAAATCTCAAAATAAACACGTGTTGGTGCAAAGACGCAGTAAAACAAACCTTCTTTTTCTTTTTGGAGACCATTGTGATTAGATTATTTTCACTGATTTATTATTGATACCTCTTCTAAGTACTTTTAGTGTTCAGGCAATTCAATGTTCAATATATTGAAAAATTAATTATTTCTATTTATTATATGATTGATTTCCCTTTGGCCATGTTCGGCCAGCAGGATGAAAGAAAAACATTGACATTTGACAATGACATTTAAATATACCGTGACATTCCAAAAATCTACATTTGACAGTGACAGCTACAATTTTTTATCATCATGTCATCACACGAATAGTGTATTTAGCCAGTATCAATTAAAAATGCTATTGAAAGTTTTAGTAAAATAAATTAAAATTATAAATTCAAGTCCTTAGATTATAAACTCGGTTTTAATCTAAGTTCAAGTCATTACTTACCATAGCATATTACTTGTCCATACGCTAGTAGAGTGAAACCCTTGCTACAAGGTTGAAAACCGGCCTCTCTGCAAAGGTTTTCTGTATGGGTTTCTCCAGTATAGACAGCTGTTACCCGACGACTTTCAATGACCTTCCTTCATCGACGGGTGAGTGATGAGCGTTGCCAACCGCGGTTAGCAGTCAGCGTTACATAAATAAACTGGACAAGTGCGAGTCGGACTCGCACACGCAGGGTACCGATTGAACAAAATTCGCCGGAATAATTAAGCACAGTCTTAACATCGATATACAGGTCTGATACATAACATTGTTATATTATTTCTTTTTAATTGCTTTTTTTTCTGTGAGGAATTAATAAATAAATAAATAGATATATATAAATACCGTGTCAATACTAAACATGCTTATTTACTACAACACCATCTAAGGAATATATAACGAACTTCTAACAGCAACTAAGTCAACGTTAACAAAAAGGTGTTAGGGTAGGTTATAATAAGGGTAAACAATCGTTCATAGATGGCGCTATAGTAAAAAAAACACGTTTTCCGATGGATGGGACCCCCTTTAATTTTTAACTTTGTTCTGTTTTTAGTATTTGTTGTTATAGCAGCAACAGAAATACATTATCTGTGAAAATGTCAACCGTCTAACTAACTATCATGGTTCATGAGATACAGCCTGGAGACAGACGGACAGACAGACAGATGGGCAGCGGAGTCTCAGTAATAGGGTTCCGTTGGTACCCTTTGGGTTGGGAATCCTGAAAAGTACTTACTCTGCGGTCGCCACTTATAGCTAAAATCACTGTAGTTGGGAGCATTTTGGCTGCTGGTAGCTGTACCATCCTCAAGTTTGAAAATCTGTCACTAATCATCTAATGTGTTCCGGTTCGAGTTCCCATTCTAGACCTAACGTGCTACCATCCTCGATCGCTTCGTCACTTACCAACAGGTTAAGTAGTGGCTTGTACTATTCATTATTCTGTGGTAGTGGTCAAACGCTAGCCGATATAACATATATACTTGTAAAAAAGGTAAACGATGACAGAGGACTAATAATAACTGCCCTAAAACCGTCGCCTCTGGTCGCTACACAGAGTTCCACCCCACTTGTGTAACTAAAAGATCGCGGGGGTTTTGCGCCATTTAAATTTCATAAGATCTGATGAGTATCTCCAGAGATATGGATAAACACCTCGAACTTGGTAGGTACTGAAAATGACTAGCACTGCAATTGAAGTCGGGTTTTTTCGTTGTATATACGATTTTAGTTTTTTGCAGCAACGCAGGGAAAATTAAATAAAAAAGTCATTGGCGAGGGCTAGAGGCTCAATAAGTCTAGGTACATACCTAAAAACTGTGCCTAGACCTACCCACATTTTTACCATCATATTGTAAAATTGTGACCCTATTATTAATATTCGCAGCATAAAAGTAGTGCGTATCGATACCGTCCTGTTTATATGCCTGAAATTATTTTTAAGTCTAGGGTGTATTGATGGATCTCAAAAGGTATCCCAGAATTTTAGATTTCTTTATTCTGGATTGTGATTCAGTTCTACAATATCATTGAGCATCTAAACCTTCGCCTTAGAGGCAAACATTTAAAACAATTTATTGATACTTACATTGGAAAATAAATTAATACAGACTAAGATCATATAGATAGGTAAACTGTTCTTAACTGTCGTTGGCTGGTTTGGCAGTAGTTGTTTGTGAAGTCTGCGATTGTGCCCAGGCACTGGGATCCACCATCACGTACATAGGGTAGGCTCCGTACGGTGACCACATGGGAGAAGCTTGCGAGACAACTGATCCGGCTGTCTCGTCACTCATGCCGGACTCCTTTAAAATAGACTTAGCGTTAGCATATGCAGACATCATGTGGGGGTAGAAGTATTGGAACGGATTGTAAGGGACTGCTGCTGCGGTGGTGTCAGTGCATTGAGGAGTCGATTTTTCCGAATTTGATGCAGTTTGGGCAGCAACAGTCGGGATAGCGTAAGGATATGATAACGCTCCTTCCACTCCTCCTGCTACTGGTAAAGCGTATGCATACTGCACGGGCGGAGCGATAACAGCTCGTTTCTTCATGGACTGGCTTTCAGCCTGCGTCGAGGCAGAGAAGCTCGGGGTATAAGTGGCGACCTTTTGCGTAGCACCAACTGGTAGGAAGTTGACAGGCTGATCTGTCATCCATTGCGACCTGGTCGCACTGTCCTCCGTAGCTGCTACGTATAGGTCCCCTGTAGTTCCATCGACAGAAGGTTTCACGTAGAGTCCATGAACGGGATGTAACTGACTCGGACCCTGCCAAGGATTGCAATTACTCTTCCCGAATATTAAAACTGTAATGAGAAAAATCTGAGTGATCTTACTCATTGTTTCCGTTGGTAATTCACCTTAATGATACACAATCATATCTTTCTTTCTTTTTATATGTTTTAAATTGTGAAATTCTGGGAGATAAACAATGAGATTTTGTGTTGATAATGACGGTTATTATTAAGTTATTGGCACGTTCTTCTCTTGATATGTATGTAGCATTCTGTATCTACTGTGAATTGCTGATAAATAGGTATAGTTATCGGTATTATTGCACTTAGTTATTAGGCAATAATATTAAACATTATTATTTAACATATAGCTGACTACTCATAATATTATTAGGAGATGTAATTTACATTCAGTAAGTACCATCCGGCTAGGTGGAGCAATGATAATACACGCAAACTTGCAGTGGTTGGAAACAAAGAGCTGAAGTTCGAGCTAGGTGGCGTGCTAATAGGAGAGCCCTATGTTCAACAGTGGACGAATACTGGCTGTTAATGATCATAATGATGAAGTACTTAACGTAACGGTCAATAACGATCTAGTGCCGCGCCATTATGCAATGGCTAATTGTTTTTGACCGACTCACAAAAGGCGTAGGGTTCTAGCTACTTAATTCGTGTGAATGTTGGTTTTAGGTAAGTACCTATGAATGTTTACTCAGAACTCTGGCATCCCGAATCCGTTGACCGATTAGAATTGTGGTATAAGAAAGAAGGGTGGTAGCTGGCCAGGCGAACACTAGACAGTGTCTTATGCCGGGAGTTTTTCTTTTACCGGAGGGCCACTGTGAACACTTAAATTTATTGATAAAAAATGCATGGTTTCACGGCGAGGATTTGAACTCACAAACCTATGGCGTCAAATCAACGCTCTCTAGTTCCTATACACTTTTATTATAATATTATCTGATAGGTGTCATCGGGTCCCCGCGACGGAGCGTTTTTGTATGGAATCGCGCGAGCGTTCGCGTACCAAATCACAGAATAATGAATAGTACAAGAAAAACATTTTTACTGGCAAAGGCAGAAAATAACTCATGTGGCATATGAAGAAAACGGACCCTTTTAAGATGTTATACTTAAAATATTGAGGGCTCGGTAGTGTAGTGGGCGAACGGTCGGCTTTGATGCCAGAGGTACAAAGTTCAATCCCCGCCGTGCACCAATAGATTTTTCTATAGAAAAAAGAATGTACGCATTTCATAGTTAAGTGGTCCTCCGGCCGCCAAACATCTGATGAGTTCCGGCAGCTATTCTTGAGTACCAGTTCCTGGTCTAGGCCTAGCGTGCTTACCATATTCGACCGGATCATCTCGGTCAAACGCTAGCCCATATAAAATTAAAAAAATGTATATTTTCTTAAATTAATTTAGAGTAGGTACTTAACTTACCTAATTTACCTACATTTGTTTGTTTAAAGGAAACGTACTTACAAATCACAAACTCTGCAATTATTAACAGTCGATACAGAGAGGAATGTGGCTTGGCTACCACGAATCGTGATATTGATGACAAATGCATACCCCCGATGTGGACATCTTGTCCGATTAACACGTTCATCGAAACTCGAAGTACAGTCAAGGTTGATTCACAGATTAAAGATGAATACATGTAGCTAAACGTCTTTCGACCGACTGCACAAAATGAGGTACACAATTCAATATTTTTTTTTCTTTTTATGTGGCCATGTAATATTAAGTGTAATTGTGTAAGGTATTCAATAAAGCGTAAGCGACTATCTATCATGAAACCTCACATCACTTTTTGTAGAGTAGTTAGGTACTAATCCAATTTAGATGATTATTTTTAAACTTAAACGTGGTGGACCCACATTAATACTCAGGCTAGTTTTACCGGTTATATAGAATATATTATAGAAAAATACCTAAAACAGAAGTACTGTGTTACGTCCCCTATTATTTAATGTAATTTGGAATGTTACATAGCTGTAACAGTGAACAACTCAACCGGTAATAAAACAACACGCAAATAAAATAACTTCTAGCCATCAAGCTATCGAGTTTTATTAGCAGTCTGCAATTGTAAAACAATGCTGCAACGTATCGCGTTGTTATTATATTTGTTGAAGGTAGTAGAAGTGTACAGGACATCGATGTGTCTGAGAGATCACGAGCAGTTCTCTCTGTGTGGATGGAGGTGCCCTCCCACTTGTGTTAACTTGAAGAGGTTGGCTTTACGTAAGTTGGTTATTAAAAGTATTGTACCTGGTATGTGTTGTCAAGTAGTATAGGGATGTTTCACCTAAAGCTTCTTCTTCTTCCTGCGTTATGAAAAGTGTCTACAAAAATTTACCAGGGTTATAACTACTATCATTGGTGTGGGGGTTGTTGTTATCTACGGGTGGGTCATTATTACCCGCTTGCGTTCGTAGGTAACCATCATCATTAGTGGCGGTTATTCTCAATGACGGGAGGTTAATTGTGATTCGTTCGCGTCTGTAGGCTATGACTTTCATCCTACACGTTATTTGTAGCTGTTTATTATGTTGGCACCAATAGAGATATAGGTACAGTAAGTCGATGTATCTGAAAGAATACAAGCAGTCTCTCTATGTGGCTAGTGGTGTCCTTCTACGTATTTTAACCTGAAGAGGTCGCCTTTACGTAAGTTGTTATTCAAAAGTATAGTATCTGGTATGTGTTGTCAAGTACTCAAGTAGTATAACTGTTGGTTTGTTTGGTTGTTGTAATATTTCGTCTTCCACCTGCGCAATGAAAAGTGCCTGCATACCTGTCCTAGGGTTAAATCAGGCGTAATCGATGAGGGTTATTGTCATCTACGAGAGGGGGGTAATTTTTATCCGTCCTTGTCCTTGTGTAGGTAAACATCACCATTGGAAGGGTTATTATCACCTACTTATCCTTGATTGTTATGTTAGTTAGAATAGCAGCAGAGGTGTAGGTACATAACTTCGATATATCTGGAAGAACACACGCAAGACTCGTGAAGAAGTTGGCATGACGTTAGTAGATTAATTTCAAAGTAGGTATGATTAACTAATTGTACCTAACTTGTCTGATATGCTTGGTAGTAGGTATATAATATGCTAGGGTTACAGTGTGCAGTGTCGCCTTTTTTTATTGTTTAAAGGCAAAAGCATTTGACCACTATCTCATCTGCTGGAACTTTTTTTTAATTTTTTTTATACCTTAATGGCTAGCATTAGACCACTATCTCACCTGTTAGTAAGTGATGATGCGGTCGAAGATGATGGCTCTCAGGGATAACTGCCAGAACACATTAGATGTTTTGGCGACAGATTTTCTAACTTGAGAGTGGTAGCTGGCCAGGCGGACACTAGATAGTGTCCTACCACCATGCGGGGATTGTTTCTTTACGATGTTTTTCCTTGACCGGGGGCCATTGTGAGAAGTGCACATAATTTTTTTCGATAGAAAAATCTATTGGTGCACGGCGGGGTTTGAACTCGGTACCTCTGGCAACAAAGCCAACCGCTCTCCGATTACGCCACCGGGCCCTCAAACTCGGAAACAAGTCAGCCGGCAATTTGCTTACCTTTACTAGCAGCGACTTTTTATAACCCAAGGTATATAAGGGGTATCTAAGTCGTATCTAAATCGTAAGTCTCGCATGCCCTGTAATTTCACTAGACACTTTGTCATTCAAACGAAAAACATACCTATTTCACGGCTGAATTAATTGGCGAAGTAGACTTGACACCAATATTATAAATGCGAAAGTCAGTTTGTTTATTTGTTTGTTTGGGACTTCTTCACTATCAAACGGTTGGGCTGATTTAGAGCTGGAATTTTGGACAAGGATAACGGATACAGTATTATGGATTAGGCCATAGGATACTTTTTAAGGATGTAAAATTCCACCTGATTGCTCCCAGCCAACCTCTCCTGCACGTGGTGCATTTTGCCGATCAACAAACGAGGCTCTGGCGACCGACAAATGGCGGGATATCCATTCAGAACAACGTAGCTAAATACCACAGGCCGGTGTCGGGCAACAGCGTCACCGTTGCGAGAAGTTACATCCTGCGATCACCCAAACCGACTGCCCAGCGCGTGGTGATTATTTGGGCAAAACCTGCATGGCACGCACAAATATAGCTGAAGATCGAGCTCATTGGCGTGCCATAGGAGGGGCCTACATCCAGCTGTGGACGGAAATTGGCTGATAATGATGATGCTACTTTTTAACGCGGGCGAAGCCGCGGGACATAGCTAGATAATAAAGTAAATAATAATGCAGATGACCAGAACTGTCCGTTGATATGGGCGTGCCGGGTGGGATGTCGCTGCATTGCAGGGTACGTCAGGGATGAGTACACCAAGAGCTGCGTGCTGGTGCAGGACTGTCCAGGCAAGTTCTGAAGATCATTATCATTTTAATAGAAGATTGTATTCATCATTAATAGCCAGTATTCGTCCACTGTTGGACATATGCCTCTTCTATGGCACGCCACTTTTAACACCTAATAAGGGGGCGGCAAATTTTGTATGCTGCCCCGCGGCGGAAATCTACGCTACGCTATACTGTCGCGACCTACATTTTAACATGCAGCACAAATGTAACAAATTTAATTTCCAAGAATTGCTGCAAAAGTTCACAGCTATTGTGAAATACTCTAACACTACGTAGGATCTACGTCATATTATGTACATTAGCTTACATACGCGTAGGTAATGTAAACATATCTGGCTTACCTGGTTACGTTACGAAATAAGAATTACTAATGCAATTTTATCCGACTGCCCAATAGGACGGTAATGTTTTTCGAGTGTATGTATAGGTGTATGTATGTGTATCTATAATATAAGTAGTATGTAAGTATACGTCTATATTGGTATCTTTGTATACTAATTATATATATTTTTAATTTCCATGAGCCTTGTTGCTAAAACAGCTGGACAGATTTTTTATTATCTATATGATGTCATTATTAAGTCCGTATTTAATTTTGTACCCCGCGTGACAAAACTGACAAATGCTATGTTTTTTGTGAAGAAGCCTGATAACTACATTTCTAATAAAAACCTTCATCACACAATATGTAAAGTGCGGAGTCAACGCTGACGATATAACTACATCCGCAGACGGTTTTATTAAGTCATTATAGTATCTACCTACAGTAAATACAATTGTACAATGACGAAACATTGTAATGATGATAATACGGTACTTGCCTGTATCTAATACTATAAGAATCTTTGTCCTGACATACTGACTGACTCACTGACTCACTGACTCACTGACTCACTGACAGACAACGCACAGCCTAAACCGCTGGTCGTAGAGACTTGAAATTTGGAGGGTATATTTGTCTTAGTACGTAAGGGTGTACTAAGAAAGGATTTTCCAAAATTCACCCCTTAAGGGGATGAAATGGGGGTTCAAAGTTTGTATGGAGAAACAAGATTAGATCGTCTTTTCTATCCGAAACTTCACATAAGTGCTTCAGTAAAAAAATAAGTAAAGACGTGTTTCAGGTTTTTTTGGAATTCCACCCCTAAGAGGGTGAAATGGGGTAATAAAGTGTAAAATCAATATTGTTTCGGATTGCGCTGAAATTTGGCATGCAAATAGTTATTACGACGTTAGTTCCCACTGAGAAAGGATTTTCCAAAATTAACCCTCGAAGGGGATGAAACGGGGGTTCAAAGTTTGTATGGAGAAACAAGATTAGATAGTCTTTTCTATCTGAAACTCCACACAAGTGCTTCCGTAAAAAAATAAGTAAACACGTGTTTCAGGTTTTTTTTTAATTCCACCCCTAAGAGGGTGAAATTGGGTAATAAAATGTGAAAATCAATATTGTTTCGGATTGCGCTGAAATTTGGCATGCAGATAGTTATTACGACGTTAGTTCCCTCTGAGAAAGGATTTTCCAAAATTAACCCTTGAAGGGGATGAAACGGGGGTTCAAAGTTTGTATGGAGAAACAAGATTAGATAGTCTTCTCTATCTGAAACTTCACACAAGTGCTTCAGTAAAAAATTAGGTAAACACGTGTTTCAGGTTTTTTTGAAATTCCACACCTGAGAGGGTGAAATGGGGTAATAAAGTGTGAAAATCTATATTATTTCGGATTGCGCTGAAATTTGGCACGCAGATAGTTATTAAGACGTTAGTTCCCTCTGAGAAAGGATTTTCCAAATTAACCCTCGCAGGGGATGAAACGGGGGTTTAAAGTTTGTATGGAGGAACAAGATTAGATAGTCTTTTCTATCCGAAACTCCACACAAGTGCTTCAGTAAAAAAATAAGTAAATATGTGTTTCAGGTTTTTTTGAAATTCCACCCTTAAGAGGGTGAAATGGGGTAATAAAGTGTAAAATCAATATTGTTTCGGATTACGCTGAAATTTGGCATGCAGATAGTTATTACGACGTTAAATCCATCTAAGAAAGGATTTTCCAAAATTAACCCTCTAAGGGGATGAAACGGGGGTTCAAAGTTTATATGGAGAAACAAGATAAGATAGTCTTTTCTATCCGAAACTTCACACAAGTGCTTCAGTAAAAAAATAAGTAAACACGTGTTTCAGGTTTTTTTGAAATTCCACCCTTAAGAGGGTGAAATGGGGTAATAAAGTGTAAAATCAATATTGTTTCGGATTACGCTGAAATTTGGCATGCAGATAGTTATTACGACGTTAGATCCCTCTTTGAAAGGATTTCCCAAAATTAACCCTCGAAGGGGATGAAACGGGGGTTGAAAGATTGTATGGAGAAACAAGATTAGATAGTCTTTTCTATCCGAAACTTCACACAAGTGCTTCAGTACAAAAATAAGTAAACACGTGTTTCAGGTTTTTTTGTAATTCCACCCCTAAGAGGGTGAAATGGGGTAATAAAGTGTAAAAATCAATATTGTTTCGGATTGCGCTGAAATTTGGCATGCAGATAGTTATTAATTACGACGTTAGTTCCCTCTGAGAAAGGTTTTCCAAAATTCATCGCTGAAGAGGATGAAACGAGGGTTCAAAGTTTGTATGGAGAAACAAGAATTGATTGTCTCTTATATTCGAAACTTTACACAAGTAGTTTAGTAAATAAATGAGTAAATACGTGTTTCAGGCTTTTTGAAATTCTATTCCTAAAAGGGTGAAGTGGAGTAACAATGTCTGAAATCAATATTGTTTCGGATTGCGCTGAAATTTGGCATGCAAATAGTTATTACGACGTTAGTTCCCGCTGAGAAAGGATTTTCCAAAATTAACCCTCGAAGGGGATGAAACGGGGGTTCAAAGTTTGTATGGAGAAACAAGATTAGATAGTCTTTTCTATCTGAAACTCCACACAAGTGCTTCCGTAAAAAAATAAGTAAACACGTGTTTCAGGTTTTTTTTTTAATTCCACCCCTAAGAGGGTGAAATTGGGTAATAAAGTGTGAAAATCAATATTGTTTCGGATTGCGCTGAAATTTGGCATGCAGATAGTTATTACGACGTTAGTTCCCTCTGAGAAAGGATTTTCCAAAATTAACCCTTGAAGGGGATGAAACGGGGGTTCAAAGTTTGTATGGAGAAACAAGATTAGATAGTCTTCTCTATCTGAAACTTCACACAAGTGCTTCAGTAAAAAAATAAGTACACACGTGTTTCAGGTTTTTTTGAAATTCCACCCTTAAGAGGGTGAAATGGGGTAATAAAGTGTAAAATCAATATTGTTTCGGATTACGCTGAAATTTGGCATGCAGATAGTTATTACGACGTTAGATCCCTCTTTGAAAGGATTTCCCAAAATTAACCCTCGAAGGGGATGAAACGGGGGTTGAAAGTTTGTATGGAGAAACAAGATTAGATAGTCTTTTCTATCCGAAACTTCACACAAGTGCTTCAGTACAAAAATAAGTAAACACGTGTTTCAGGTTTTTTTGTAATTCCACCCCTAAGAGGGTGAAATAGGGTAATAAAGTGTAAAAATCAATATTGTTTCGGATTGCGCTGAAATTTGGCATGCAGATAGTTATTAATTACGACGTTAGTTCCCTCTGAGAAAGGTTTTCCAAAATTCATCCCTGAAGAGGATGAAGCGAGGGTTCAAAGTTTGTATGGAGAAACAAGAATTGATTGTCTCTTATATTCGAAACTTTACACAAGTAGTTTAGTAAATAAATGAGTAAATACGTGTTTCAGGCTTTTTGAAATTCTATTCCTAAAAGGGTGAAGTGGAGTAACAATGTCTGAAATCAATATTGTTTCGGATTGCGCTGATATTTTGCATCCAGATAGAAATTTTGACGTAGGTATCCGCTGAGAAAGGATTTTTCAAAATTCACTCTTCAAGGGATGAAGCGGGGGTTCAAATTTTGGATAGTCATTTTATTCGACATTTCACACAAGTACTTCTGTAAATAAATAAGTAAATACGAGTTTCAGACTTTTTCAAAATGCCACCCTAAAAGAGTGAACTGGGGTAAAAAAGTCTGAAAATCAATATAGTTTCGGATTGCGCTTTATTGGGTTTTTCGGGTTTTAAAAATATGAATCCTGATTTGTCTTAGTCACGCGATAACATGAAAACAGGTGAACCAATTTGGCTAATTTTTATTTGATGTCTTTAATGATAGAATCGTTTTTACAAAAGAAAAGTTTTAAGTAAATAAAAGGAGTTTTTAACGCGGGCGTAGCCGCGGGGGACTTCTAGTTGAATAATATGTATCGAGCTATTGTCATCTTAAAGTATTTGCATTTTCCAAATAATTTATTATTTTATAAAACACAAGAAATCCCAGTATTCGTACATAACTTTTGCTAATTAAAATACCGTGTTCGAGGCAAGTAAGTAACTTACGTCTTCATATAATTTCTCAGAGTCAGAATAAGTTTATTTGTCAGAATATGTGATTCACAGGTAACTGTATACTAGCCCATGTGATCATACTAACATTGCACAGATGATATTGCATATATAATATACATAAAGTTGCTATACATATTCTGCGCCATCGCATCAGGCAAATAAATATTACATATTCTTATTCGTTCAACATATTTCTGAAAGTAAATGCCTTCGTCGGCGGAAATTAGTCGGTCAATTGAAGTCACTCAGAATGTAAGTAGCTCGTAAAACTGCCTACTAAGATGTTAACCGAAAAGCTTGCTTGCAAAATGTGTATAAATATTAGTGGCCTGCAAATCTTCAGCATCTGCAGTTGTTTCTGAAATATGGAGCTTGTACTATCTGTGATTATCTTCGTTGCCACCGCAGTGGTTGTGGCTGCAGCACCGACTATGAGTGACGTGCAGGTGCCTGTTAATTCTCTGTTAGCTGACCAGGAAATGCAGCGGGACTACTACAGAGATAAACGGTCGCAGTACCAATACATATCTCCGTGTGCTGCCGCCGCCGCCGCCTCGTCTCCCATCCCAGCCATAGCTCCTGCCACGTACCAGGTCAACTTATCACCGTACCCAGCGTATGCAGCACCCGCTCATCACGGTTACTACGGCGTGCCTCACTACCGATCGGTAGAGTTTGAACCCGAGCAAGAAATGCTCAACTTTTCGGACATGGATCGTCTTATGTCTGAACAGATGCCGACGGCAAGATACGGGTATGTCGCCCCGGCTCCCGCCCACGTTCCAGCGGGCTATGCGGGCCCTGCTGCTACGAGCAACGTATTCGGCGTGTTCCCCAATGCTAATGCAGGAGGCTGCAGCGTGCCACTTCTCTTCAGCTGCGCACCGTCGGTTGTTCAAGGACGTATAGCTCCGAGCCCGGCGCATTACTCCCCGGGAGATTCATACAGAGGTGTTGAGGGCATGTCCCACCATGAAGTTCACGAGCATCATCAGGAACCAGTAGTCCCGGAGAAAATGAGCCCGGCACAGGATCCAAGTCATACGAATGTACACCAGTGATAGATACTGACTTTGGTTTCTAGTGACGAGTTGTAGTGTGTAAGTTTATGGATAGTACTCGCAGGCTGACTAGTTTAATTTTAGTATTAAGGTTTGTTTCATATAATAAATATTCCAATATTTTTTTGTTGTTTTCATTTTTATTTTATGTAGAATATAATTTATTAAGTAGAAAGATACATTTAAAACAACACATTTAGTTTTTGATTGTTTATATCATCATCATAATCAGCCAGTGGTCAGTCCACTGCTGGACGTAGGCCTTATTGTTATATATACAGGTACTTTTATAGTATGCGATTTGAAAATTATAATAATATCAAAATATACGTAGTTGATATCCATTGACTTGCACTTTGTATTAGGCAACTCGTGCACTATACGACCACGACTTCGGTGGTGGCTCCAACGACCATGTTAACTAAAGAAATCATATGAACGCGGCGCACTAGACAGCTACGACTTTGGCCAGTGGCCGCGTGGCCAAGTGCGTGACATTTATATGGTTTCTTTATGGTCGTTGCGGCCACTGGCCAGAGTCGTGGCAATCTAGTGCGCGAGGTGCCTAAAGTGTATGTTAGGTATAATTTATTATTTTCTTCTGCAATATTTTAATGTTTTCACTGTCAATTAATCCGTTGTCCATCCAATACAAGGCATACTCATACCTGTGGTCATACTATGCGTATGCAAATGTACAGTTTTACTATTGTATACGCCTCATAACTGTAATACAAAAACTTCTAATTTAAAGGTTTCATAAATACGTCCATATCATAAACGCACCTAGAAGTTACAACACAGATTTTGAAAGAAGATAAAAGTACATTCCTAATAGATCAGCTCACGTACCTATCTTTTACACGTACTTATTAATTAAACACTAGATTCATATTCTGTCCCTCATCATCACGTAAATATATAAATGCAGGTAATCTCATAATTCTACTGATTTTCACGATGAAATTCGTCGTAGCGATATCAATCCTCCTGACCTCAGGGTTCGCCGCCCCCGTGGAAGACGACAGGAAATCCTCAGAAGTTAAAGAATCAACGCCCATTGCGCTCCTTCTTGTGGTACCAGAAAGACCAGCTCTTAGTGAGTTCGAGGATTTTTCTCAAGAAGGCTTAGAACTCCCAGTAAAAGGCTTCGAGGAAGAGGACCGAGGTTTAGGCAATTTCCGTTCATACGGATATGCATACCCAGAACCAGCGGCGTATGAAGTATTAAAGCCTGCAAGTCCAGCACCGAGTTATACCGCACCAGCGAAGCAACCCGTAACAGCTACGTTTTATCATACTCCTCCCGGTGCGATTCCAGTTCTGCTAAGCTGTGCACCGTCAGTAGTCACCGGGTACTTAGCAGAATCACCGCCTGCTGCCTACAGAAGCGTCGCCTCGGATATAGCCGAAATCTTGACCCCAAACGCTTCTGATTTAGACTTCGATTTAAGTGATATTCTGAACCTGAATAGCTCAGCATCTGAGATCACAGAAGGCGATGAGCGGAGGAGAAGAAACGTCATCGTGAAAAGTGGGGCATCACACTTCAGAGTGTCGGAAGACTATCCAGAGATGCGTCAGGGAAATCACCACCATATTTCTAAAGACTACCCTCACCCTAATATGATTAGGATGGTTGTAGCCGATGGTCACTGAAGAATATATAAATATTTATTATTTCACACACAAACTAGAATAAGTTAGGCTTGATTTATTTATTACCTACTGTGGTAAAAGTATACTACTGAAACTACTGAAACTAAGTTATTTGTTATGTAATTTATTGTTTTTAATAAATATTTGCATTTATAAGTTTGTTGTATAGATGTGTCTTAACCCGGATAATGTTCTTGCTACCTAGACAAAATGCTAGTAAATTTAATTCTATGATTAGTATAAAATTAAGTTTACTCTAATCGTATAAGTAGTATTTTTCTTATGTTGGAAATAGATTGATAGACCTATGTTTTTAAATTTCTAGTTCTTTGTAGTAGTAGGACTTCTGCTAGCCCAGCTTGGGCGATACTACCACTTTGTTTGATAATCAGCCGTGCCATAGATTTTTTTCAGTTTCAAAGGCATATCCAGTAAAATTACAGGGCATATGAGGCTTGGCATCTAATTGTCTCAAGGTAAATGCAGATGCAGTCGCAAAATTCTATCAACGTAGAATTTTGTGTGCTACAGTTCTGTTAGAGGAAGACAGCACCACTTAGCATTAGCGAGCGTCTTGCTTGTCCTGTTACCTCATATCATAAAAAAAAAATATGTAGAAATCAAATGTCACCAGTGCTTCAGGGTCCGTATTCTGCACTTGACACCCGATTCCTTGATACCGGGTTCTAGGGTGGAAGTCTCTACATTGATAGCGATGTGTTCACCATCTTCGACCGCATCATCGCTTATCACAAGGCTAGATAGTGGTCTAACGCTAGCGTATCTCAAAGTATAAAACAAAGTCGCTCTTGCTGTCTGTACGCTTAGCACTTTTAAACTACAAGAGGAAGGTTTATAGCCAGGATTAAACACGGCCAAAGCAGCAGGGCGTAGCTAGTAAGACATAAAAAAAATTATAGGTAAATCTGTACGGTGGTTCCATTATACAATTTATTGAGATCTGATAAGTATCTCCAGAAATATAAAGACAAACATGCTACTGAAACTGACTTTGTGTGGTATAATATAAGTAAAGTAATTTTTTTGGGGTTCCGTACCAAGGGAATCCTATTACTGAGACATCGCTGTCCGTCCGTCCGTCCGTCCGTCCGTCCGACTTTCCGTCTATCAGAGGGCTATAACTTTTAAACTGTGATAGCTAGACACTTGAATTACTTATCTTACATTAATTATCTTTAATTTGCATCGAATATCAATAAATACTAATAACCGAATAAAATTTAAAATGTATGTGGTCTCTCCATACAAGAAATGTGTTTTTCGGCTTTTTTTGCTTGATCTTATGAACCGCAATAGATTGCGACTTAAAATTTTCACAAAGTACAAACTTATGATTTACTATGGCTACTATAATAAAAAATACTAAAAACCGAATGTTCGCAATATCTGCACGTAAGAAACGTGTTTCTTTAGGAGTATTTTGCCCGATCTTAGGAACCGTAACGGATAGATAACTTGAATTTAGCTCATACGTTTGTTGCTGTAACAGTAAATAATAAAAATTTAATGGGTCCCCATACAAGAAACGTGTTTTTCGGAAAATTATGTTCTTGTTCAGTCTTATTTATTCCACTGTGGTATAAAACCCTACATGAGCGAGTCTAACTCCAAGAGCGCTTGGCCAGTTCATTTTAGCTTTCGTAATTTCAACAAAACTATTATATACCTACTTAATAACAAACATTGGACAGATTATTATAGTATGTACTACGTAGCTATACGGAAAAGTTGACTATACATACTGTATATGTAATGGTGTTGCTAATTAAGTATTATCTTGCGGATTTTTTAAACGATTTCACAAAAAAGGAAGGAGGTCCTCAATTCGCCTGTTTTTTAATGTTTCTAACCTCTATAGAGGATGAAGGAAGGAAGATTGATGAAACAGATTTATGAGAAGAATGTGAATAGGCCAGCCGGTAGAGGCCAACCTAGGCGAACGTATCACGACCAGATCGGAGACGTTTTAAAGAAAAGCCAAGTCAAAAGTACCAACGTGTATGAAGGCGCTCATGAAAGTGGAAGAAGCGAAAGAGGAATGTCAGGATCGTAGCATGTGGAAAAACATCTGCTTACCCCAACAGGAATAATGAGTACTTAGTATTGAAAATTACTAGCGCAGAATGTATATATCCTATCCATTCCTACTATATTATAAATGCGAAAGTAAGTATGTGTGAATGTTTGTTACCACGTATCTCGATTTCATCTCGACTCGATTTTATCTCGACCATTTAAGCAATTTTAATGAAATTTAAAACGTAGATAGTGTAGGCTCTAACTTAAGACAGGCTAATCTTATTTTTGAAAATCATTCCCTAAAGGGGTTAAATAGGGTGATAAAGTTTCTATGGAATATTTTATTCCTTGGGCCGATTTACTCAAAACTCAGTACAAATAAACCTTAAAACAAATAATGATACACTTGTATTTCATTTTTTCAAAACTACCCACCCTAGGGGGCTTAAAAAATGAATTTTCTTTGTAAAAATTATAAAAAAATCAGTAATACTTGTTTTCACGTATTCCTTTGTTCGATTCACTTAAAACTCGGTATAAACTAACCTTAAAACAAATAATGAGACACATGATTTTTATTTTTTTAAATCTACCCCTAGGGGTGTGTAAAATTATTTTGTTTGCAAAAGTCATAGAAAATTCAGTAATGTTTGTTTCCACGTATTCCTTGGTCTGATTCACTCAAAACTCGTTACATATAATCTATAAAACAAATAATTAGACACGTATTTTTTTTATATTCCAAATCTACCCCTAGGGGGTGTGTAAAATGAATTTTGTGTGGAAAAGTCATAGAAAATACAGTCATGTTTGTTTCGACGTATCTGAATAACTAACTAATAAACTGATTTCAATGAAACTTGAAACGTAGATAGTGTAAGTTTTGAAATAACACATAGGTTAATTTGATTTTCAAAATTCAACCCCTGAAAGGGTTACATAGGGTGATAAAGTTTCTATGAAAAATGTTATTCCTTGGTCCGGTTCACTCAAAACTCGGTACAAATAAAACTTAAAACAAATAATGAAACATGTATTTTTTTATTTTTCAAATCTACCCCTAGGGGAGTGAAAATTTAATTTTATCTGGAGAAATCATAGAAAATACATGAATGTTTGTTTCCACGTATCTGCATAACTACTAAATCGATTTTGATGATTTTGGAAATGTAGATAGTGTAGGTCCTGAAATAAAACATAATAAGGTACTTTAATATTTAAAAATCATCCCCTAAAATGGTTTAACAGGTTGATAAATTTATATGGTTAATTTTATTTCATACTTGGTTTGATTCACTCAACATACGCGTGCAAAATGAAATTTGTAAGTATAGAAAACGTGTATTCCCTGGTTCTATTAACTATGTAGGGAAATACAGTTTATCGTAAATAATGAAATCTGTATTATATATAAACGGCAAACGTTACCGACTGACTGACTAACTGATTGATCTATCAACGCACAGCTCAAACCACTTAACGGATTCGGCGAAATGTGGCATGCAGATAGTTGTTATGAGTTATGACGTAGGTATCCGCTACGAAAGGATTTTCCAAAATTCACCCCTTAAAGGGATAAAACGGGAGTTCAAAATTTCTATATAGAAACGACATAAGATAGTCTATTTTATTGGAAACTTCACACAAGTACTTCTGTAAATGAGTATGTATGTGTTTCAGGCTCTTTTGAAATTCCACCTTTAAGAGAGTGAAATGGGGCACAAACAAACAAAACAAAGTTTGAAAATCAATATGATTTTTTGGGTTTTATATAAATGAATCCCTATGTCCTTTGGTCACGCCGTAACTTGAAAACGGGTAGACCTATATGGCTAATTAATTTTTTTATGTGTTTTTACGAAAAAAAATTAAAGAAATGAATGAAGTTATTAACGCGGGCGAAGCCGCGGGACACTGCTAGTTTGGTATATATTAGGAATTTATAAAAGTAAATATTTATACATATAGTTGGTTTTATTAGTTTTGTAAACTATTTTTAATTATTATTGTTTAGTGCCAAATCTATAGAAGAAATTACTAAATGAAGATTGTATATTATTATCATATTCTCAATAATAAATAACAGAAACTATAACACGTAAAATTTTGATTTTGCTAGGACAAGAATGCTTGTGTTACGGTTAATAAAAAAGTTTTTATAGCTTACTAGCTGCACCCCGCGGCTTTGCCCGCGTTTAATCCCAGTTACAAATCTTCTTCTTAAATCATCTATCTATTGCTGATAACTGTATTAAAATCCGTAATTTAAAAGATCTAAGCGAACAGACAGCGGGAGCGACTGTGTTTAAATACCATGTTAACCATGCCTATAGCACATAATATTATATGATAGTTATAAAATACGTATTATATGTATGTATTTTATTTATGTATATGTAATATATGTATAATAATAATAGGTATAAAATAAAATTTAAAATATTAAACTTTAAAGTAGTTTTAATTAACGACTTTATTAATTTACCATATTAAAAATTAAATAAACTGTGTATTCAGACTTTATACATTCAGATATTCAACTTAAATCGATTTGATTTGATTTACATGCAATCTGATTTTAATTTGGTGTAGGGGGCGAAAAGATGCATATCTGACGTCACAAAGGGTGCAATTGTGCATGATATTTTATATAAAATCATGATTCCTCTAAATGTTCACTTTTTGTACGAGTTACGACTCTTCAAAAAGTAAAAATAAACAAGATTTGAATAGGCTTAGGAATGACGGATGTTCGTGAACAATACGTTATACCGCGTATCGTTTGCAAGGCGGAAGGCGCCGGTTCAGCATTACCAACGCTCGGGCAAGGCACGTTTTACGACATACCTTTATCGAGAGAGAAATGTGTGGGGCTTCCTTCGAATCTAATTAGTATAAAATGACAGGCGAAATCATGAACAGCATCACACATACCATCGTTCTCACACGATGAAGACATTAATAGTGCTCTCTGCCCTAGTTGCAGTTGCACTCGCAGCACCACTTCAAGAAGAATCAGACATCAAGAAAACGAATACTCCTGAAATCTTCAAACGGGAACGGAAATCACTACCTCAAGAATCTACCGACTCCAAGTCTCCTTTAGAACCACAGGACCAGCTATCAACACCCCAAGTTTCTGAATTCGGAATATCTGGAAGAAGCTTTGCCCTGAAGAAACCAATTATCATCAAAAAGAAACATGGTAATGGGTACCACGTATACCGAGACTCTGACGAAGAGCAAATAGAATCGGGTGAATCATGTGGGAAGCAAGTCAAGGTGAAACTTTGCGATGTCAAATCTAAGGACAAAATGAGGAGTCTGACCATTGAAGACGTCGACGCTGCTATGACGGAAGAAGAAATGAAACACAGCATTAAACTTGCAAAAGAAGCAGTGGAAAATTTGCAACGTGACTTCAAAACTGCTGAGCACCAGCCGGGATCAGTAAATCATGAACATTCAGAATCTGAAGCTGATTTACACCAAGATATTGAAGTCGCAAGAGAAGCTTTGGAACACATTCACAAAAACTTTGAAAACTTGGAATCAATGAGTTTACATGCCACGAAGTTAGAAGATACTCATTTAAGTATTGCAAAAAATGAAGAGCAGAGACTAGCGCAATGGAAAGAAGCCATTGATAATATTCAGAAGAACGTCGAAATTGCAAAAAACATCGAAGATAGTTTCAAAGATAAATCTGCAAAAGGTGACAACGGGTTGTTATTGACCGAAGATTCTATGACACAAAATAACAATCATAAATTGACCGACTTCATGAGAGCAACAGATGATTTAGTGCAAAAAAATGCCAAAAAGCTACACTCCAAGACATGTAAAACCGATTTGAAACACGAAAAATCTAAAGAGAAGATGGACAATAAACCCAGAACAATGGAAGATGATATGACATCGTCTGCTTCAACAATGTCTGAGAAAAAAATAGAAGAACTTCATAAAGCCGATGAAGCAAGACATACACCAGATGTTTCTACTGAACCGCTCACATTAAAGAACTCATTGGAGAATAGTGCCAAGAAAGAAAATGAAGAAGATATGGGCAGAATGACTTCACAAGATCTTCCAAAAAAAGATGTTTTAGTGCCTGATTCTCTGAAAATTGACGAAACCAAAGAACGAAACACAGAAGCTGAAAAAGAAGACAATACAACACTCTTGAAGCCCACAAACATTGTATCCGAACATAAAATAAAGAATGTGGAATCTGAAGATATGGTTGAAAGAAATGCAGCAGCTACAACTGAGAATCAACATGCACATAAATTACTGAAACACGACTTTAAAAATATAATAGAAGAAGAGAACAAACACCAGCAGATGAAATCAGCTGAAGTATCTGATACCCACATCGATCATACAAACAAACACGAAGCTAAAATAGACGACAAACAACATCAAAATAAAGATGTCGATTCTACAATAATCGGTAAATCTGCTGAAGCAACTCTTTCGAATCAGCAACACATTTTGCAGAGTGTCACTGATATAATGCACGACGAGAGAATGAAGGGACCTAAGGCACACCTACAGCATGAGCCGAAAATGGCGCAGCAACAAATGATGAAACAGCAGGCTGAAATGATCACTCCAACCAACAACGTCGAGCACAAAGCTGGTCAGCAGATGCAGTCACAAACGCATTCCGACATGAGAACAGCCGAAGACACTAAAACTACCCATCACCTCCACCATCACCATCAGCCAGCGGATCTACCTCAGACACGTTGGGCCGAAGATAAACACTTACACCTCCAAGATTTTTTGAAATCAGCAAACGGTATTCAATCCCAAGCTATGGAACAGGCGCATAATTTACAACATGCTGGTAATCTACATCATCAGGCACATAGTCATCATTTCAACACACCAAATGGCCACGAACACCACCCACGATTCCCCGATAACTTCATGCCACAGGGAAAATCGGCAGACATGGACCTGCATTCGTATTACATGATGCGAGACGGTTCGGGACTAGGACCTGAGAACCACAGGTTCCGGTGGAAGCCGACTCACGAAGCTGCTAGGAGTGCTTACGGCGCCCCGGCTCCTCCCGCAGTGGCGAGTCCTCCGAGCGGCAGTGCAGTGGGAGTGTTCCATAACGCCAACGTCGGCGGCTGCGGCATCCCGCTGCTACTGAGCTGCAACCCCTCAGTGGTTTCCGGCAGCCTGAGCAAGCATCCCGCTCCGTACTCGCCGCCCGCCTACAGGACGGAGGATGAATTCAGCTTCCACACGAAGAGAGACGTGAAGAAGACGCAGGAGAACTTGACCAGACAACAACAGAGGACTCCCACGACCACCCACACGAAGACAAGCACCGTTTTAGTTGCTAATCAGTGAAACGTTGAAGAATAGGGCTATTTGTGTACTCATACTGATCTGTAAAATAGGGATTTTAGTTGTTACGTTAAGTTATAAGTATTTATTTTTTGTACTAATTTATACTTATGTGTCAACATAAGAAACATCACAGAATTAAATAAAGCAATTTCTTTTAAAATACAAATGTGTTTTGTTTTGTTTAAATATAACTACATAACTAGACGCAATTAAGCTTAATTACAGGTAGCTATAGCTTTTAATAAATATTATATCATCATTAGTTAAATTTCAATTTGGTGCTGTGTTAGTCATGACCTGTCTAGTTCATATCATTGTATTTGCTTACAAGTGCGATGCGGTTTCACATTACAAGTTTATTCCATTACTCAGTGAATTCATACTTTTGCTGAATAGTCGAGTAAATAGTTCTGAATTGTATGAACATTAGCAATGATTTAGTGACCTAAACGAGGCTTTATAATGAAGTCCGGTATTTTAATATTGTGTTGTTTCGTACAACTATTTCAAATAAATGTATGTCACTGCTACGATCCTTACGACAATGACTATTTTGAAAGTGAAGAAAGTGAACATATAATTGTTAAGAAATCGGCGACTATTTGTTCATCTGAAAACCAAGACTACTATGGGGAACCCAGCCGTTTATCGCTGCCTGTGGCACAAAGAATTGAAACTGAAGCTGTGGAGTCATTTGAAGATACACGAGAAGCGTATGTCCCAGTTGAAAAGATACCTCCAGCAGTGCCACCATTAGGTTGGAACAGCTGGTCACCTTACAGCATGGACGACATTCAAGATCTAAGAAATGCTTACAACGGATTTCCCTATCTATTAGTTCCACTGCCCCCATATTCGTTCGTTGATCCTCAGCTCTCTGTGAACTCTCTACCCCCTGTCTCTTCAACGCAGATACTTGAAACTGTTCCACAAGAATATTACCAGACGAAGGGCTTAGAAGATGAGTATTTCTCACCTAATGTAAGAGCAGTTCGCTCTAAGGACGAGGAGTTATTGGATCAGTTGAAGCATGATGGGATTATACCTAATATTATACCGACGATGCCGGTGCCGTTTATGCGTACTGCTGATACTTCTGGATACTATTCTGGTCAAGGTTATCAAGCTGTATACCCTGGGCCAGCGCCTGAATGTTCCTTGCCGTTATATATCAGCTGTTCTCCAAGAATTGTTTATGGAAGTCTTGCACCAGACTCTTACGGATATGGAGGGCAACCAATAATAGCGCCACCTACGTATGGCAATATGGTTTCAAAACCTTATGGTTATAGCGGACACACTGCTTCGGAACCAGCTGGAAGTAACTATAGAGGCCATGATGCTGTCAACCATAAGGCGGAACAAATACTAGCGCCAGTTTCAAAGCCAGTGGTACAGTAGTATTAGCTCTATTTTGTGAAATAGATACGCGGATAGTTTACGTTCCGGTTTAATTTTGTTCCCAGTATAAAGTATTTTATTTAAAAATAGTGTTGTTATTGATTTATTACAACCTAACGGTTTTTTATTTCATATGTTCTAGCGTTATGACCACAATTTCACCTAATTCTGCATCATCATCGGATTTAAAAATCTTGTTTTTTAAATTCGTGATCGATTCGTGATTCATGATCATCTATAACATCATGAGTAAGTACTGGACCACCCCTGATATAACGTAAACGTGAAGAACGCAGAGTATGTTTTTTTATATATTATAGGCTAGCGATTGACCACTATCTCACCTGTTGGTAAGTGATGATGCGATCGATGATGGTAAGCACGCAAGGCTTAGAATGGGAACTGGCTCTCAAGGATAGCTGACGGAACACATAAGATGTTTGGCGACAGATTTTCTATCTTGAGGGTGGTAGCTGGCCAGGCGGACACTAAATAATGTCCTACCGCTATGGGAGGGTTGTTGGTTTCTTAACGATGTTATTCCTTCACCGGAGAGCCACTCTGAAAAGCGCACATACATTTTTCGATAGAAAAATCCATTGGTGCACGGCGGGGATTGAACTCGGTACCTACCACTGGCATCAAAGCCGACCGTTCTCCCGATTACGCCACCACGCCCTTAAAAATTTTAATTAGATATGTACTCTTACTTAACTAATTAATATTTTTAGATACATTGATAAAAACTTTTTTCTTTTTTATATCTTATATACTAGCGTTTGACCACGCCATCTCGCCTGGTGGTCAGCGATGATGTGGTCGAAGATTTTTTTTATTTATTTGTGATTACTCGCAATGTGGGTTGCACATTACTAGTATTCTTGTTAACCCCTCCAACTAAGCTAAATATGCTTGTGTCTGGAGTGGGTACACGTCAATAGTGCAATGGGTGGGGTGGGGATCGAACTCGCGACCTCTCGATCGCCACTCCGACACCTTATCCATTGGGCTATTGCCGCCTAAGATGGTGAATACGCTATGCCTAGAATACTTTGACTCTCAAGGGCTGTGTGCTGCCTGAACACCGTAAGGTTATGGCGACAGATTTTCTCCCTGATAGTGGTAAGCTACTTTTTGGTAACAAGTCAGGCGGAACATCGATATAATTTGCTCCTACTACTTGTCGACGAGCACCCGTGCTAGTATTTGAACTGGCGACCTCTGGCTTAGAAGTTAAGTCATCTATCTTTTACACAAACAGGGCTCTATACAGTTAAAATTGCTACTGGAAAAAGTTTTCGCGGCACGGCTCGATTCTTGAGTTTTTCAAGTGATATCACAATATAATATTATCGAAATCAGTAAGTACCATGCGTGGCAATTAAATTACGAAACTTTTTATTCGGCTATTCGTAGTAATTAAACTAGACTTTATAATTTTAGGTTAGGTTACTCGTGTTTAGCTTTGAAAAACATTTACAATACTCGTAGGTATTAAATTTCGTTGCACGTATTGTCTGTAAAATTGCAAATGGTGCTGCACCTTTTGTTCTGTAGGTACTTACAACTTTATGCAAAATCTACATATACAGCATTTATTTTCACCAAGAAAGAGGAAGGGACACAATTAATGTGAAGGTTGCTTTTAATCAAATTAAAAAACGAGGAGGTTCTCAATTCGTAAGTCTTTTTGTTGTTACCTGAGAACTCCGTCATCTTTAAACTGATTCGGAAGATTCCTTTATTGTTTAATTCCCGTTGGTTCCATTGTTCCACGGTTCAATTCATGGAAATCTTTTTTTAACCGACTTCAAAAAAGGATGAGGAATTCGACCGTATGTATTTATTGTATATATATTTTATGTTTGTTCGCGGATAACTGCATTGTTTATGAACCGATTTTGATTATTATTTTTTTGTTGGAAAGAAGATATCCCAAGTGCGGTACCACGGTAATTTTATCGAGGTTTGGTAAGTATCTACAGAGATATGGAAATAAACACCTCAAAATTTGCACTGAAAATTAATAGCGCGGCATTGAAGTCGGTTCTTTTTAGTTTTTTAAAGAATCTTATTTTATATCTGATTATAATTGGCTATATATAGTGTTTGACCACTCCGATCTTAGCACCAAGCGAATGTTGAGTATCTCCAGGTCACGTGTCCTGACGCCAGTTTAACATTTTTTAACCATCCCAAAAAATATCTACTCGGGAGAGTAGAATTTTTGATTAAAATAGTGAAAGTAGTAAGTTAAATATGGTTAAAAAATGTAGGGATCGATCTAACGAATGTTCGATCAGGTCACGTGTCCTGACGCGAGTTTTAAATTTTATACCCATCCCAAAAAGATCACAACGCCGCTAAAGAAGTTTTCACTTCATAAAGGAGTGATTGTATGTATGTAACTAGCATTTGTATATGATTTGTTTCAGAATCAGATGTGTGTCCCCCGGGGGAGGTGATGGGTAATAACCTGCAGTGCATAATCAGACGGAGGGCCACGCACACCAATATATCTACATGGAAAAACTACGAGTGATCATTTTATTACCAGGGGGCTTATGCTTGAATTTGATAGGGATGAACGAAATTACAGAGACGGAGCTACGAAGCCTGCATAGCCACCACGTCCCCGTCATTTAGTTCATTTTGTTAATTCAATAATCAACTGCTAATCAGAAGCATAAGCCCCCTGAATATATAGGTATGGAAATAGTAATGGGAATTGTAAATGCCTTTATTACAAATATGCGATAGATAGTAAATTGTTTTTTTAGGGTACTTACCGTACCTCAAAAGGAAATAAACTGGCCAAGTGCAAGTCGGACTCACACTCGTAGGGTTCCGTACCACACTACATATGTATAAGATCGAGCAAAAAATACCACTATTCTTCCACTGCGCCACTGGGCCTTCAAATCGATATTGGCTACTAAGAATTTTGCATGCCATAGTTTCTGTGAAAGGCAGACGTCATAGCTTAACATCAAGCCGAGCGTTAGAAGCCCTTAACTAGAATACTACATATTATATCGATGTTCCGCCTGACTTGTTGCCAAAAAGTAGCTTCCCACCATCAAGGAGAAAACCAACTGCCCACAACCTTACGGTGTTCCAGCAGCACACCTTGAGAGTCAGATTATTCAGAGCTATTCTAAGCCTAGCGTGTTCAGCATCTTCGACCACATCATCGCTTACCAGGCGAGATAGCAGTCTAACGCTAGCCTATCAGATATAAATAAAACTGGCCAAGTGTAAGTCAGAGTCGCGTCTCGCATTGCACACTTAGGGTGGGTTCCGTACTACAGTACAACACGAAACATTTGAACCTGGTATTTGATAAATTGATTACGAAGGAATTTTTTTTTTTGGTATACGAGTTATATTTTAAGTATTTGTTGTTCTAGCGGTAACAGAAATACACCATAATCTGTGAAAATGTCAACTGTCTAACTATCACTGTTAATGAGATACAGCCTGGAGACAGACGGACAGAGAGACAAACGGACAGACAGACAGACAGACGGACAGCGGAGTCTTAGTAATAGGGTCCCATTTTACCCTTTCGGTACGGAACCCTAAATAACTTGACAGAAAGTGACTTTGCAGCATGTCAAAAGTCAGTTTGTGATGGACGACTCCATATATTTATTTACCTCCACGCTTTGCAGACTTTTAAGACAAGGTATTGCGGTGGAGACCTACTATTATTTAGTAATACTAGCTGTTACCCGCGGCTTCTCCCGCGTTATTTGTGTCTATGACCATTGAGGTCTAGATCGATGATCTCTTAGGCCAAGTCAGCATAGATGACCCTCAAAGTCGAACTCAATATCCTCTATTGTTAAAGTCATTAATCATTTTGGTTAGGTATACGAAGTTGTGCTGTTTAAGTTTTTGACTCAACACAACAGTTCCTGAAACATTTCTTACAAAGAAAATAAGGTGAATAGCTGCGCGAGCGTAGCGAGCGCTATTATTGGGCGAGTGAACATTTTTTATGGCTTTTTATAACCCTGACAGTTTAATGGCCTAATCATCAAGTCAATATAGATGACTCTTAGGTCGAACTCGATATCGTCTATTGTTAAAGTTATTAATCATTACTTGGTACTTGGTAAACCTAACCAAGGTTTACCAAGTTTTTCTGTTTAAGTATTTGAGTCAGTCTAATGTATGAGGCTGTTAAAACACGCTATTATACGCTATGTAGCGTTATTACTGCGCAAGCGAAGTGAGAAACTTTTTTATGACTTTTTATGACCCTGAAAGTTTTTAAGACCTACTAAGTGAACACCGATGACCCTAAGGTTCAACTTGATATCCACTTATTTTAAGGTAGAAAATCATTATGAATATTGAAGGTTGTACTGTTTCAATTTATGACTCGTTTTGATGCATGTGGCTATTAAAATACAAAAGTTGCTAAAATGTTTCCTACAAAGTAGATATAACAAATGCTTGCGCGACCGGAGCGAGCGCTATTACTGCGCGAGCGTAGCAAGCCCTATCACAGCGCGAGCGAAGCGAGCGCGAAAAATTTTTACGCCTTTTTATGACCCTGACAGTTTTATGACCTACTAAGTCAACACCGATGACCCTAAGGTTAAACTTGATTTCTTCTTATTTTAAGGTAAAAAATAATTATGATTATTGAAGGTTGTACTGTTTTAATTTATAAACTCGTTTTGATGCATGTGGCTATGAAAATACAAAAAATGATGAAATATAACCTACAAAGTAGATAAAACAAAGCTTTGCGCGACCGCAGCGAGCGCGAAAAATTTTTACGACCTTTTATGACACTGACAGTTTTTATGACCTACTAAGTCAAGACTGATGACCCTAAGGTTAAACTTGACATCTACTTATTTTAAGGTAAAAAATCATTATGATTATTAAAGATTGTACTGTTTTAATTTATAAACTCGTTTTGATGCATGTGGCTATGAAAATACAAAAAATGATGAAATATAACCTAAAAGTAGATAAAACAAAGGTTTAAAAAAAAAAATTACGACCTTTTATGACACTGACAGTTTTTATGACCTACTAAGTTAACACTGATGACACAAAGGTTAAACTTGATATCCACTTATTTTAAGGTTAAAAATCATTATGATTATTGAAGGTTGTACTGTTTCAATACAAAAGTTGCTGAAATATTACCTACAAAGTAGATAAAACAAAGATTTGCGCGAGCGCAGGGAGTGCTATCAATGCGCGAGCGAAGTGAGCGCGAAAATTTTTACGTTTTATGACCCTGACAGTTTTTATAACCTACTTAGTCAACACTGATGACCCTAAGGTTAAATGTGGCTGTTAAGACACGGATGCTTTTAAAATACTTCCCACAAAGCAGATAAAACACGTTGGGCAAGCAAAGCCATCAATTAATGACCCTGACAGTTTTATGGCCTAATTAAGGCACTTATTAAGTTTAGTCATTATCTATGAACCTAAGCTCAAACTTTTATGATTATGCAAACTCTATGTAAAGTTAAAAAAAAATATAGGCACCCACACTTAACTGCCGAAAAAAAGTATTCTTTGCCCTTTTATGCCCTATTAAATGTCTGTACAAAATTTCATCTGAATTGGTCAAGCCGTTTGGCCGAAAAGAGGCCACACATTTACAAAATTCCATAATAAAAATATAGAAAACCGAAATTTCCACCCAAAAAAAAGTATTCGTTGCCCTTCTATGTCTTTTTGACTGTCCGTGTACAACATTTTAGCTTAAATGGTTAACCAGTTTGACCGAGAGTAGGCCACACATTTACAAAATTCAATTTAAAAATTCTGGACAACTGGACTCGACTGCCAGAAAAAAAGTATCCTATGTAATTCTATGCAATATGAACTGTAATATGTATAAAATTTCAGTCCAATCGGTCTAGCTGTTTAGCTGATAAGAGGCCACACATTCACAAAATTAAATAAAAAATATCTGGACCCCCGACTCGACAGCCAGAAAAAAAGTATCCTATATCCTATTCTGCCCTATGACATGTATTCATACAAAATTTCAGGCAAATCGGTCAAGCCGAATTCGAGAGGAAGTCTTATATTTACAAAATTCAATTAAAAATATCTGAACCCCCTGTAACGATAGCAAAAAAAAAGTATCCCTTATCCTATTCTACCCTATGAACTGTCTTTATACAACATTTCAGGCAAATCGGTCAAGCCGTTTATTCGAGAAGAGGTCTTATATTTACAAAATTTAATTAAAAATATCGGGACCTCCTGACTCGATAGCCAAATAAAAAGTATTCTATATCCTTTTCTGCCCTATGTACTGTCTTTATACAACATGTCAGGCAAATCGGTCAAACCGTTTATTTGAGAAGAGATCTTATATTTACAAAATTCAATTAAACATATATGGACCCCCTGACTAGATAGCCAGAAAAAAAGTATTCTATATTCTTTTCTGCCTTATGAACTGTCTTTATACAACATTTCAGGCAAATCGGTCAAGCCGTTTATTCGAAAAGAGGTCCTTTAGTTACAAAATTCAATTAAAAATAACTGGACCCCCTGACTCGACAGCCAGAAAAAAAGTATCCTATATCCTATTCTGCCCTATGCCATGTATTCATACAAAATTTCCGGGAAATCGGTCAAGCCGTTCATTCGAGAAGAAGAGAAACAATATTGATTTCAGACTTTGTTACCCCACTTCACCCTTTTAGAGGTGGAATTTCGAAAGAACCTGAAACACGTATTTACTTACTTAAGTACTTGTGTTAAGTTTCAAATATAAAACACTATCTAATCTTGTTTCTCCATACAAACTTTGATCCCCCGTTTCATCCCCTTCAGGGGTGAATTTTGGAGAATACTTTCTCAGAGGGCTTTTACGTCGTAATAACTATCTGCATGCCAAATTTTAGCGCAATCCGAAACAATATTGATTTTCCCACTTTGTTACCCCATTTCACCCTCTTAGGGGTGGAATTTCGAACAAACTTAAAACACTTGTTTACTTATTTATGTTCTGAAGCACTTGTGTGAAGTTTCGGATAGAAAAGACTATCTAATCTTGTTTCTCCATACAAACTTTGAACCCCCATTTCATCCCCTTCAGGGGTGAATTTTGAAAAATCCTTTTTCAGAGGGCACTTACGTCGTAATAACTATCTGCATACCAAATTTCAGCGCAATCCAAAACAATATTGATTTTCAGACTTTGTTACCCCATTTCACCCTCTAAGGGGTGGAATTTCGAAAAAACTTAAAACATTTGTTTACTTATTTTTGTACTGAAGCACTTGTGTGAAGTTTCGGATTGAAAAAAAAAAGACTATCTAATCTTGTTTCTCCATACAAACTTTGAAACCCCATTTCATCCCCTTAAGGGGTGAATTTTGAAAAATCCTTTCTTAGTACACCCCTACGTACTAAGACAAATATACCCTCCAAATTTCAAGTCTCTACGACCAGCGGTTTAGGCTGTGCGTTGTCTGTCAGTGAGTCAGTCAGTCAGTATGTCAGGACAAAGATTCTTATAGTATTAGATGTGATAAGTAATATTATCATCATCAGCCTATACTACCGTCCACAGCTGGACATATGCCTGTTCAACTGCACGCCACTGAGCATGGCTCTAGGCTATTCTATTCTCGGCTACTACTAATACTAAGACCGGGCGCGCACTAGCGGCTAGGTCGCAGCGGCCAAGGCCGGTAGTCTACATGTATAGCGATGAATTTCGACCGATAATCGTCGATAAGAAAAGAGATGCAGATAACAACTGTCTAGTTGCATCTCCTTCTACTAGACGTTTGTGAAGATAGGACGCATCGATATCAATGTAGACACTTCCACCCCTGGGCCGGTAGTCTCTATATGCATAGCGATGAATTTCAAGCGATTATTGTCGATACGAAAAGAGAAGCAGATAACAAATGATCTCATTCTAACAGACGTTTGCGATGTGAAGACGCATCGTCATCAACGTAGAGACTTCCACCCCTGGTCGCAGCGGCACATTACATTAGTATGAAATCGCCACGGATTGGAAAAGAAGAGCCGAAGATCGGGCTCAGTGGCGCACCTTGGGAGAGGCCTACGTCCAGCAGTGGACACCGGCTGATAATGATGATGATGATGAAATCGCCACGAAGCGCGCGCACCTGCGGCCCGCGGCAAGGTACGACCTAGCCGCTGCGACCTGGCCTCAAGTGCGCTATTGCTCTTAGATAACTTCATTATCATTCTGCTTATACTATCTTGTTTATATTCAAAACATCAATTTCTTTGTAAACATATCATCAAATATTGGTTGATTTGATAAATTTCCTTTAAACGATACGTAAAGTAATATTATATATCGATAAGTAGCTGCATAACATTTGCAGACAAAAGAAGCACTTTCAAGCTAGAAAATCTGCCAAACATGTAATGTGTTCCGGCAGCTATCCTTGAGAGCCAGTTTTTAAGGTTCCGTACCCAAAGGGTAAAACGGGACCCTATTACTAAGACTCCGCTGTCCGTCAGTCTGTCTGTCTGTCTGTCTGTCTCTCTGTCTGTCTGTCCGTCTGTCACCAGGCTGTATCTCATGAACCGTGATAGTTAGACAGTTGAAATTTTCACAGATGATGTATTTATGTTGCCGCTATAACAACGAATACTAAAAACAGAATAAAGTTAAAAATAATAGAGAGTCCCCACACAAGAAACGTGTTTTTTTCGGCATTTCACGCCATCTATGAACGCTTAGTTAGATAAACGTCCCATAGATGGCGTTATATTGAAATGTCGATCCCTAACACCTTTGTTAGACGTTAGATGGCGTTATAAGAAATAAAATGTTTATTAATTATTATTTTTTGCTGGCGAAAAATTATAGTGGTATTTTTTTGCTCGATCTTATAAAATACTGTAGTGTGGTACGGAACCCTACGAGTGCGAGTCCGACTTGCAGTTGGCCAGTTTATTATTCTAGGCCTAGCGTGCTTACCATCTTCAACCGCATCATCACTTACCAACAGGTGAGATAGTGGTCAAACGCTAGCCTCAGATATAAAAAAAAATACCCTTAATCCTACACATGATCAGTAGCTTTGGCTTTGGCTGTGGCTTAAACCACCCGACCGGACAAAGACGTGGCGCCAATCGGTTCGCCGAACATTTTAATTTTATTTCTGTTATACATGCAAAAGTCAAAAGTCTGTCATTATGGTACTTTTTTTTATTCAATATCAGAACTTTACGATATGAGTGCAGATAAAAAAAATATACGGCCGAATTGAGAAACATCCTTTTTTTTGAAGTCGGTTAAAAATGTTTAGCACAATGACACAGCGTTTGGGCTCGAATCCAGACTAATATTATAAAAACGTTTGGAACTCTGTCACTCTGTCTGTTTGTAACCTTATCACGCCTAAACAAACGGACAATCTGATTTTACTGAAATTTAACAAGGAGATACTTTATAGCATGAGGATGAATATAGGCTGTTACATTCTTGGTGTTCGTGAACTAAGTCGCGGGTATCGGCTAGTAAAAATATATATAACACCCTTAAGATACTCAAAATAAACCACAATGAGCTACCTTATTACCTACCTACGTACTTACCTACTAAGAAAATTCATTATTATGAAAACGATTTCAACATAACATGTGATTGCGATAAAAAGTGGTACGATCATATTTTCTGAGAAAAATAAGGTAAACAGGGGCATCCTTTCCTCATACAATGTGGTTTCTAAGCGTTCCATACAGCACTTATAGCTAACTATATACCTATTTTTATTATCGTTAAATATTGCCATTAGCACAGAATAAATAATAGTACAAGCCATTAGTCAACGGTTCATTAGAAATACCACCATATGTAACATCGGAGGATATTTCGTAAGCTATGATTATGTAGGTTTACGAGTAGGTATACCAGTTAGTGACTACAAGTACACAAGTTGCTTGTTTTGGTTATCTGGGGTTGGAAATTTTTTTACGCATCGGTTTAATTTTTATACAATTATATTAGCTGCGGCCCGCCATAGAAAAGATAATAATACTACGTAGCCCCGCGTCTTTGCCCGCCTTTTGGCCACCCTTAATACTTAGGGGTATAAATATTAGTTATAAACCTATTCTCATACTATTACCTAACTACTGAATATATACATATCAAATTTCATCAAAATCGGTCAAGCTGTTTCAGTTCCGTATAAACACTAAAACTGTGACACAAGAATGTTATATATATAGAGATGAAAATTAAATGTTTGCGTCAAATAAATAGTTTTCTGGTCTATTCTATTCGCAATCGCATTCTACTTTCTAATTGAGTAGAATATACCAGAAAACTCTTTATTGCACATTTATATTAGAAAACAAATAAAAATAAAGTTAAATATTATGTTTGTCTGGATCGCTTATAGCGATAAGGCCGCCATTTGTCCTCATTCTTATAATTTGTTTCTATTTCTATCTGTTATATTTTCTTGGCGTGCAAATAAAGAGTTATTGTATTGTTTATTTAAGTGTTACACGCTTTATATTTTTGTAAATTGTTACACACTATCCAAAATTTCATCGTATCGACGGGATTTGATCGTACTGTAGTTGATTACAGCGCCTGGGCATGCTAGAAGGCACGGGTCCGAATACCGTCGGTACGATGAAATTTTGGATTGTGTGTAACAATGTACAAAAAATAAGTTATTTTGTATACCAAAGGGTACAATGAGCGATGTTATTGCTTTAATCTATCTCTTCCACGTAATATTTATAATTCTGATTACCCACCGAACAATGCAACAGAAAACATTTGTGAATGTTTTCTGTTCCTAAGGTGACTATAGTTTACAATTTTAATAAGTACTGAAATAAGTAACTAAAACTGAAACTGAACTTAAACTGAAAAAAGAGAGATATATTCGACTTGGAAACGTCTTTAAACCATTTCTAAAACATCGTACGATGGTTTAGCCTCGATAAAATTAATTGTGAAATTTTCACGATAAAAGCCTGCTATAGTTACTATACTAGAAAACTCCAATCAGCTTTACATAATACAAAATGGCACCTTGATAGGAGATTTGATAAGACAATTGTTTTATCATAGACTAGCAGCCCGCCCCGGCTTCGCACGGGTAGAACATATGTGCCTACAAAATTTGCATCAGTTTGTTGCATCGAATATAAAATATGAACATATTTAACAATCATCGTCAAATTTCATCAAATTTACACAAAACCTTAGCGAATTATGCACCTAAACCTTCCTCATAAACACTCTGGCTATTGGTGAAAACCGCATGATAATCCGTTCAGTAGCTATTGAGATTATTGCGAACAGACAGACAGACGCAGTGATGGACTTTGTTTTATAATACTTACGTAGTGATATTGGACGGCCCTTTGGCGTAAAGGATAGTTCCCTGATTCTGACCCGACGGTCGTTGGTTCTAATCCTAGCTATATGAAAGTTTTATGTAGCCATATTAGCAATCAAAGTTATATGTGCATTCATGAATCATGAGTTTTCGTACAGTGGTAGTGGGATCATTAAATCTACCAAAAAGTAGCTTACCACCAAGGAGAACATCTGCCGCCGTAACCTTACGCGTTCCCCGATGCAAAATGTAGGGGTAATATACGTTTAACGTGTGTATCTGTGTGTCTGTCTGTAGCATCTTAGCACCTAACCTGATGAACCGATTTTGTTTTTATTATTGATAGTTTTTTTTTGTTTGATAGATGTCTTCATCGAGAGTTTTCTTAGCTTTGATTCAAGAAAATTCGTTCAATCGTTATAAAACTATGAGCTTTTTTCTAGTTAATTGCGCTATGAAATCAACTTTCATAGGTCTGATCAATTCGAAAATCTTCTTCTTCAACGATATTGTAAGAACATGGTAGCATTGACCTGATGCTGGGACATCTCCTAGACTCTACAGAATACTCAAATCCTCACCAACTTACAGCTCAGATTTTAAATGTCGTGTTTAGAGTCATTGGAACTATGACCTAATCTGTGGTTTCACTGCCAATATTTTATTAATTTTGCGATGCGTGTATGTGAAATTCGTGATATCTTCTAGAGTTTTCATTTGAATTATATACTGTAAAGGACAATTTTAATCTATAATATGTGGCCAAGCTAATGAACGTAATTATTTTGATAAGGATGAATACTATATACTTGAAAATAGCCTTGGAAGTTATGTAATATTTTATAACAAAATTTTTAAGATTAAAATGGTTACTGTGAGTCAACCTTAACAGATAGACATATACTGTCGCGGACTTTTTTGTAGGTCTTATTAAGTTGTACAACTCTTGCATAGAAAATATTCTTCTATATATTTTCAATTAAGCAGCGTTCGTAAGAAACGTGTTTTTTCGACCGTTTTTTTGCCGACTTAGGTTGCAAATTAGGTCTCCACGAATGTACCTTTGATTTAAACGGGATAATATATAGTCTATTTTCATTCCGAAAGTCCATTATATGTATTAGTGAAAGAATTTTTTAAATCGGTTCAGTAGTTTTTGAGCCAAATCATTACAAACATACAAAAATACAAATGTTAAAGTTTGTAACGGCTATTATCACGTACATATTTTATTTACCGGAAAATTAACTCCGACCAGTTTCGAACATTCTTGAAGTTCTTCATCTGGGAGTCCCGCCTACAAGCCGGCCTACATTTTCCGGTGATAAGCCGTTACAAACTTTAATATGTGTAACTTTCACGATAACTTTAATAATCAAATACAAATGTTCTCTCTTTATAATATTAGTATAGATATAGGTATAGATTAGTATAGATTTAACGACCGTTGAGGAAGCAAGCTTAGTGTCTATATCAAAAGATAATTGTGTTATGCAAAAAGGAAATATTTCATATAAATAGATGTTATAAATTATAATATATATATCAACACTAATATAATAATATTTATAGCATAGTGTGACCTAAACCCGCACTTTACGCACGTTTTTCCGTGAAGTAAATAGTCGATTATTGCACGGCGTGAAGTTAAACGCCGTGCAATATACTATACTATACGCCGTGTAATATATTATATTATAATGGCGAAAGTCAGTTTGTTGGTTTGTTGATACCTTTTCACGGTTAAACGGCTGAACTGATTCTACTGAAATGTAACGCAGAATAATTTATTAATTATCATATAGTCGAGTCGAGCATGTGATACTTTTCAACCAACTTCATAAAAGGAGAAGGTTTGCATTTCGACTGTATTTTGCGTATGTTACTCATGTTGCATGTAAGGGCATGGGATGTAAGGGAGCACAAATACCACCTCAGTGCTCCCAGCCAACCTTACCTGCCCGTTGTGCATCCTGTTGACCAACCAAGGAGGCTCTGGCGACCGACAAATGGCGGTATCATCATAATCAGCCGGTATCAGTCCACTGCTGGACATAGGCCTCTCCCAAATCATGCCACTGAGCCCGATCTTCGGCTCTTTGTTTCCAGTCACTGCCCACCGCTTTGCGAATGTCGTCGCTCCACCTGGTAACAGGGCGTCCTACGCTACGTTTACCGATTCGCGGTCTCCACTCTAGAACCAGTCTACCCCAACGGTTATCGGTCCTACGGCAGATATGACCAGCCCACTGCCACTTCAGCTTGCTAATCCGATGGGCTATGTCGATCACTTTAGTTCTCTGGCGAATTACTTCGTTCCGGATTCGATCCCGCAGAGATACACCGAGCATAGCTCTTTCCATAGCTCGCTGAGCGACTTTAAATTGGTGGACCAGTCGAACCGTGAGTGTCCACGTCTCGGCTCCGTATGTCAAGACGGGTAGGACGCACTGATAAAAGACTTTTGTCTTTAGGCACTGTGGTATATGCGACGAGAAGACTCGACGGAGTTTTCCAAATGCTGCCCAGCCCATTCTTCTCTGGATTTCCTTTTCGAAGTTATGTTTGCCTAGTTGGAGCGTCTGCCCTAGGTAAACATACTTAGTGACAACTTCGAGTGGGATTCCATCTACGGCAATCGGTTCCGGAACAACGTGCTCGTTGTACATGACTTTGGTTTTATCCAAATTCATCCGGAGACCGATCAGCTCAGCCATTCAACATCCTCTGTAGGTCCTGCAGCGTCTCTGCCATAATGACGATGTCATCTGCGAATCGTAAGTGAGAGATGTACTTGCCGTTGATGTTGATGCCACAATTTTTCCAGTCCAGCGTCGGGATGTAAGGGGGCACACATACCATCTAAGTGCTCCCAGCCAACCTCACCTGCCCGCATCCTGCTGACCAACGAACGGGGCTCTGGCGACCGACAAATGGCGGTATAACCATTTCAATTTATGGCGTAGCTAAATACTACAGGCCGGTGACGGGCAGCAGCGTCACCGGTGCGAGAAGCTACGTCCTGCGATCGCCAAAACGCCTGCCCAGCATGGCGATTAGGGCATATCCCTCCCAAGGGATGAAAGAAGGATGGAAAGTCACAATATGCCGCGGCCCCCAGTTCCCGGCCGCCCTGCTATTCCTGACCACGGCGGCGGTCACGGTAACGGCAGGGCAGGGGGTGCTAAGAATCTCCGGGCTACGGTAGGCCGCCAAAACAAACTGACCCTCGCAAAATATAATGGACGCACGATTCGGCTGGATGATCATCTGGCGCAGCTGGAGGAGGAGCTGGGACACATAAGATGGCACATTCTGAGGTTATGTGAAGTCCGAAGACAGGGAGAGGACACCATAACTCTAGAATCGGGCCATCTTATGTATTACAGAGAAGGAGACCAGCCATCCTAAGCCGGCGTCGGGTTTCTGGTCAACAAGGTTCTCAGTGACGACGTTGTAGAAATCTCCAGTGTGTCGACCAGGGTAGCGTACCTCATAATTAGGTTAACCAAGAGGTACAGCCTCAAGGTTATCCAGGTTTACGCACCGACCTCGGCACACTTGGACGAAGAGGTGGAGAGCATGTATGAAGACATCTCTAGAGCTTTACATACCACCTCTAAGGCTCACTACAACGTTGTCATGGGAGACTTTAACGCCAAAGTGGGAGTACAGACCTGCAGTGAATCGACAATAAGACCACACGGATTTGGCAGTAGGAATCACAGGGGGCAAATGCTTGTCAACTTTCTCGAGAAAGAGGGTTTTTCTTGATGAACTCATTCTTCAAGAAACAGCCCCAAAGGAAGTGGACGTGGCAAAGCCCCGACACTGTGACTAAAAATGAGATTGACTTCATCATTACGGACAAACGGCGCATATTCAGAGACGTCTCAGTGATCAGTAGGTTCAATACGGGAAGTGATCACCGACTTGTACGAGGCACTCTGGATATCGACTTCAAAGCCGAGAGATTCCGATTGATGAAGTCCACACTCCGACCAAACCTACTCCAAACCGTTGTTGGGTCTGAAACATTCCAATTAAAATTGGAAAATCGATTCGCTGCCTTGGAAACCACAGATGACGTAGACCAGAAACTCGAAGAAGTGGTGGAAATCCTCAGGGATGAAGGGACGAAGTTTTGCGAGAGCAAAACGCCGTTTATGAATGGAAACTATTCTTAGCAGGAATTTGCAAAACACTTCATTCATTGATACTTAAAAATAATTTCATTGAGTAATAAAGTAATCGTATGAATGAATCCTTTTCATAATGAGAAGCAGTGATTCAAAAACTCGTACGATGTGTACAAACAAAGTAACTGCGTCATAGTACCGTAAACATTTGCCAGCCAGCCTGGCTCGCCCTGCATTCCCATTGCGGTCTGTGACGTCATTCGACCCTCTGATAACAGAAAAAGGTTTAAAAGCGTGCAATAGCAAGGAGTCTCCATCAAATATATCAGAGACATCGATAGCGCAACAATCGAAATTGATAAGAAAATATATTAAGCACGTAAATCGATTCGACAGTTTCGACATTCATTCGATAGACAGATTACTTGAACGCTGGCGTTACCAGTAAATAATAAAATCAAGAATGAAGAGTTTACTGATGCTGTTTGCTGTGATGGTGGTGGTGATGGGTGTGCAAGGGATGCACATCCATCCGAGGGGGATAGTGAAGATGGAAGAGAACCAGCCGGATGACACTAACATCGAGACGATGGTTGCAGAAATCGATGGAAGTTCTATCGTGAGTATATTATTTCAATTTTTTTTCAGATCTGTAATTTATTTTTAACTTTATTTGCTATTGCTGCTATTAGCCCCTCGTGGTTTCACCCACGTAGTTCCCGTTCCCGTGAGAATACGCTTATGTTTATTTATTTATGTATACTTTTGCACACACAAAAATTGTACACGGAGGACTTAATGCTAGAATAGCATTTTCTACCAGTCATCCTGGAGGTGCAGAAAAAATAGTGGCGGCGCAGTAAATTACAACAGAGAGAAAGCAAATTATTACAAAAATTAATTTATAATATTTTAAAATAATTAATACATATGTTATAGATATATACAAACAGATACGAATAGATTAATATTTATACATATATATATATATATATAAATTATATACGCATAATACAATATATACAATTACATAAAAAAAGTAACTATGACAAATACAGTAGAATATACATACTAACAAAAAGAGAAACTATGGGTAAATCTTCTTTAAAAAGTGCTCACGGGTTTTCATCTTAAAAACTTGTTTTGAGTTTACTTCTTTATAATATTAGTTTAAATTGGCATATTATGTCTGTGTCTGTCTATTAACAGTTTTCTTAATGTCTTTTTTTAAGAGGAGAACACTTTGATCTTGTGTTCTGTTTAGCTGATATTTTACTTTGTGGACCTAAGTGTAGTTGAAATGAACACAAGAACAAAGTGTCGGCGGTGGTGAGGATAAATACATAAATCATTTTAAAAAGCAAATCTCGGTATTCCAGCCATTATCTTACCTGATGATGCTCCACGATGTAGTTCACCTGCCTTGAAATATAGGATTATGTTTATTATTATTGTTGTTTATTTTTTAACTGACTTCAAAAAATAAGGTTTCATTTTCCGTACCTTGAATCTATTTAAGTTCTATTCGAGAATTCGAACGAGATTCTACTCTAGAATCTTTCGCTTCGCTAAAATATCGGTCTCGCTGTAAATAATTAAACTATTTTGCACCATTGTACTATAATCTCCTATTTGTTTGAAAATGTGTATAAGCAAATAGTTCTCCTATAAACATGAGATTCCACGGTCCAAGTAAATTACTGAAAATCAGCACTTAAACAGCTTAAACTGTAGACTTCGTACTGCATCGTACAGCATCAAAAAGCATTGGATTTTGTGTTCAAGCGTGTTTTGATAAAATAATAATTTAGAGTATTCGTATTATATAATCCTTACCATAATAAATGCTTATAAAGTACCTAATTGAACCTTTTTATATTTTGCAGGATGAAATCCGCAACATAAGGCCAAACCGGTTCGTCCCCATCAATAGCGTATTGTTCTTCAAATCGTACCCTCCTTGTGAAGACGGCATGGAGAGAGACCTGATCGGAATTTGCAGAGAAGTTTGGTAAACTTCATCTACTTAAAGGCCTGGTATATTTTCAGCTCTAAAAGTTAACCACTGCCGGGACCTTGCTAAAAGCACTTGCTAAGAGGCAAGATGGCGGTAGCAGAACCAATCAGCTGATATTATACCGCCTATATTTTTATTATAGTATAGTATATAGTATATAAGTAGGCTGCAGGAAGTTGTAATATATTATATAGATCATTCATTGACGAGCAAAGTGAATGTCCCCGTTTCAGCTTGGGCAAAAATGCTTTTGTGTATCTCTTCGCATGTCTGTTATTTTTTTAAGAAATAAATTTTTATTTGGAAAAATACTTGCCATACATTATTTGAAACGCCATTTTCACTTTTTTTATTGTTAGATACCTACTTACAAGTTGAAGAGGCAATATGGCTACCAGATAAATTAGAAGGAATATTTTATAATTGTGATATTAATATTAAGTATGTAGTATTGTTCGTGTATCATGAACGTTTAAGTATAAATATAAATAATTTTGTAATGTTAGATAAAATATATTTTTAACGGATAGTATGTTATTTTATTAATACCTTTATCATTAAATCCACACCTAACTTAAATAGTATTAGCATTGAAGATAACATTATCGAATGGTAACAAATAAGACAATAATGAAGATTATATTATGTAGGCATACATTTGTTTAAAAACTAAAAAAACTGACTCCACATTAGAGCAAGTCAGTTTCAGTAACAAGTTTGAGTTTCTCATCCCCATATTTCTGGCGATACTCATAGAACTCATAATAGGCCCCAGTAGAGACGTACCCCTACCAATGAAAAAAACAATAATTCGAATCGGTTTACAATGGGCGGAGTAATCAGGATAACAAACAAAAAAAAACACGAATTTGGCAACATGTCTTTGCTCGATGGGTGCTAGTTGTCACATATTTAGCCCAACCCCCTATATAAATATTTTGTTTGCGGTTGAACCCTGGGGCGAAACTAGTACCTACATATAATTTTTTGTCATATCAATGATTATATTCTATTCTACGATACATTCTATTGACTGACGAGTTCCAATTTTCAACCGAATTTCTATTTTGTTAATTCAATGCGTTAAGCATTTTAGGGTTCTGAACCCAAAGGGTACGAACGGAAACCTATTACTTCGCTGTCCGTCCGTCCGTCCTTCCTTCCACCCGTCCGTCTGTCTATCCGCCTTTCACAGGGCTGTAAAGGCTCCTTAACCGTAATAGGTAGAATTATTTGAAATTTTCACAAATTATGTATTACTATGTGCACCATAACAACAAGTACTAAAAATAACAAAGTTACAAATTAAAGGGGTCCATCCTAATACAAGAAACGTGTTTTTCCTAGCGTTTTTCGCTCGATTAATATCGAATGAATTGTATTGTAATAGATACTTCACCTTTTTACAGATCTATAGTCTATAGGTTTCGTAAAGTCACTTGACATTTTCACACATTTGTCGTGCTACAAGGATCATTTGGCACTTTGATGACATTGCCATGAGGGCGTGGGTGTGGAATTAGAATTAGCAGCTAATAAAATCTCCCTAGTTTTAGGGAATTGTTTAACTCGCCCGTAATGAAATGTAAACTTAGGAATTGTTTTGATGATAGGATTAATTACATCAAAATAAAAGTAATGTAAATTATATTAAATATTAAAACAGTTTTTTTTTCTTTTGCTGTAATTATGTTCTGCATTAACTATATCGAGAAGAGATTGCATAATATGGAATTCTTCACCATCTGTATCTTCAAAATCATCATCGTAACTGCTTTCTTCACTGTCAGAGCATAATTGTAAGATGAAAGGTTCGTCCCAATATCCATCTCTTTTTCGATACTCTTCTTCTAGTTTCTTGGCGTGGGCGCAATGATTACGCCACTCATCGACAGGAATGGAATCAAAAGCATTCTGTACCATTTCTGGCATTTGATTGGATGACTTCAAAATATTTACCTCGGCTACTTTTCGTGGTTCAAATTTAGAATCGTTTGGCACGAAAAAGGGGGAATGGAGGGGTGGAAGGGGTAGGTGAGGGTCCCCCTTTCACTACCCACCACTCTCATTACAAGGTAATGCATAGTTTTTGAGTTATGATTTTTTTTGCAAAATCATAACCTCACTTGGTAAAAATTTAGAATCGTTTGGCACGAAAAAGGGAGGGTGAGGCGATGGGGGGGTAAGGGAGGGTCCCCCTTTCCTTTTCCCACCACTTTCATTACAAGGTAATGCATAGTTTTAGAGTTATGCGTATTTTTGTTAAATCATAACCTCACTTTTTTGTAACACCTTGCTGATCAATATCACTGTTTTGTTGGATGTTTAACAGACTTTTTGCGCTTCGCCGGCCGCTGCCGCGGCACGCTCGCTTCGCTCGCTCGGCACGCGCGTTGTGTTGTCGCAGTTTCAACCTAACCTAGTTTTTTTTCTAGTGGGGTGTTCTTATTAATTTAGTAGTGGTAAATAATATTACTAAAAGTTATCTAGCCCTGTAATTATTATTTGCGCTTTGTTTTTATGGTTTAGTATATTTTTAGGTTTGATTTTGTTTATATCGTTTTCTTTTCAAATATGCATTACTTTTTTATAAGAATGGTATTGTTACAATCAGGGACCTAACCTCTACCCATCCCCATAACATTTTATATCAAATTCATGCCAAACGATTCTAAATTCAACCAAAAATCCAAAATCAAACCCAACAATAATAGGCATAACTTAAAAACTATGCATTGCCTTGTAATGGGAGTGATAGGGTAGTGAAGGGGGGACCCTCCCCTTCTCATTCCACCCCTCTACCCCCCTTTTTCGTGCCAAACGATTCTAAATCCAACCCCTTTTCGATTTATGGATGCCCAGACCATTTCAATAGGATGACAATCACAATGATATGGTGGTAACCGCAATATCTGAGAAAAAAGGGCAGCAAAATTAAGTAGATAGGTATGTGGCGACCACGCCTTATTTTATGATGTTCGAACTCTTTGTTGACAGCTTAATTTTCTCATCCGACATATTTGAATGTTTTCATATGTCGATGGTAGAATTGGTTGTCAAGGATTCTGACATTATTTTTCAGTAATTAATATTTTTCCTTTGCCCTGGTTGGTAAAATTTGATTGCAATAATACTGATTGAATTTAAGTAATAACTATTTACTAAAGCATGAGCCTTGATTGTACAGCATCAAGGCCATGCAATAACAATATAACTTCAGTTCCAATATCTTCGAATACAACAAATCATATGAAACTGCGTTTGCTTGAATAGTGAAGCCCAGAGCATTTCACGGTCCGTTCGGACTAATATCTGCCCGGGACCGTCGATATAAAAGCTAAGTATATTTTCATTATAAATCTAGAAGAGGACCCCTCTCTGTTCTTCATCGGCTTTTACGAACCAGTCGTAAAACGCCGAAACTGCAAGTGCCATCCCATTCCTGTCTCAGTATCTAAGTAGCAGTTGATAGGGTTGGCACACGTAAAAGTAACTGGGATTGTCCCGGGAAATTTCCCGGAGGTCCCAAAGGTACTTAACCATACGTTAAGTTAATTTAATACCAAAGTACTATATTTACCTAAGCCAACAAAATATGAATTAGTATTTTTTGGTAATGACGGGGACACTTACAAGGTATGGTATGGTAACACTTACCTGTTCAAGCTGCGACGCGCTCATTTACTTTTTCAAATGGAATAATCGAAGCGCTAGACTGCTTTTCTTTAAAATAAAAATTCTTGTCTTCTCCTTTTAGCATCAACTCTCTAACACCACTTTTTGTCACTTATGGCACATTTTGAGATATTTTTATTACAATAAAAGCACGAAATATCCACAACAAATATCATCTCCAGCTGTCTGTCAAAAGTGATCATAAGTGACACTTTACAAGATGACGGTGTTAGTACTGATTTTGGCCACGTGCCAAATTATCCTTGTAGCACTGTACCAATAACAATTATAGACAGAGAAGGCAAATACTCCTATCCGAGACTCCTATCTACAAATTTAAGTGATTTTACGGTTGCTTTGACAACAAATCAATAACATTAAAATGTTACTAAAAGTTAAGGGTGTATACAAGGAAGGTGATTTTATCTGCATGTTTTGCTCGACTTTCTAAAATATGGTACTGTGGTACGGAATAGGAACCCTACGAGTACGAGTCCGACTTGCACTTGGCCAGTTTATTCTGTATTATGCGCTCGTTGAATCGTATACGCACTCTAAATTTTGATGAAGCCTTCAGGACGAAGCTAAAACATAAGTCGATGACTATATCGGCATTGCGTAAGTGACGTTAAATTCCCGTTTTCAAACAATAAAATAATTGATATTATAAAGATCGTCGCGATCTTGCTGCGTAAACTCCCGAGGAAGTGCAACGGACAATATATTATGTTACTCTTTGCATGCACGAAACCTAGGTTAAAACAATCTACGCCATAGTAGTGAGTATAATAGTCAGTACTTTTAGTCATATGTTTAATAACTTATGACATGCATGAGTAGGTACATAAATACTGCCTCTGAAGCCGGGTCTCCTGCTGCCTGAATTTCCTAACATTGTTGACCCAAGAAGTGTTTGATGAACATGTTGGTTGAACATAAGTCTCCTGAAATTTCCGATGTATCTGCGAGCGTCAAACAAAGTCCAAACAACTATGCAAAGCTACCTCGCCGCCTTATAGGCGAACGGGGATATGTTTCGTCCTCCGCGGCAAACAATGCTGCCCAGTTTTGTTGGATGAATATTGTTTTATTCCTCAAACCAAATTCATTTTTTGTTCATCAAACATGTGGCATTTTTACCCGACTGCGCGACGCAAAGGAGAGGTAATGTGTTTATCAGTCTATATATGTCTGTATGTATGTATGTTTGTTCCTTTGTGGCACACTAGAGACCAAACGCGTGGGCCGATTTTAATAATTGGCATGTCAATAGATTCGCCATGCTAGCGCGATTGTCAACAAAGACATAAAAAATTGAAAAATTCAAAATGGCGGATTTCAGACGCCAAAATTTGGGGTACAAAACATTTTTTTTTTCAATACCTATCGAGTGGGGTATCGAATTAAAGGTCTTAAAATGGAGATTCAAAATCTATTTATAACAAATAATTTATGATCGTACAAATCGAAAAAAAACGATTTTACATGCCGCGTTAGTCACTTTCAGTAACAAGTTTGCGGTGCTTATCTCTGAAGTTACTTATCAGATCTCAATAAAATTACAATGAGACCAAACGAAAATCATATTAACTCAAACAAAAAAAGAATTTTCCAAATCGGTTAAGAATTGATGGAGTTCTGAGGTAACAAACAACCTCTTCCTTTTGGTATAGTCGTTTAATAGTACAACTGTAAAGTAAGTAAGCTTAAAAAGCAATACCCTATCTATTTCACGCATTTCGGTTTTTTGTTCTTTTTTCCATTAAGTTCACGCATTTTTGCGAAAGGTCAAGCCTATGTAGCATTGAGCCGGGTTAGATCTTTAGATGGACTAGTAATAAGTAGTTTAGATCCCCGGAAACTACTCGATAATCCACATGACATCAACTCTCTAAATGAAATGAGAAGATTACGGAATTTGCCGTCCTTTACTTAACTAAAAAGTGTAAAATAAAACATTAAATTAAAAAATATTATGTTTCTTTGAAGTGTCTCACACTTTATATTTTTTGTAAATTGTTAAACACAATCCAAAATTTCATCGTACCGACGGGACTCGAACCCGCACCCCCCGGATTACACGTCCAGGTGCTCTGCCAATTAAGCCACGGTTCGATACATCGATACGACGAAATTAGTGGATTGCATTTGTTAACCCAATTATGCATTGGTGGCGCCATCTATGACTACTTATTACGTAAATATAAAGTGTGAGACACTTCAAAGAAACATAATATTTGATTTATGCAGTGCAACATCTCTCGTCGGATTTGAAAACTGTAATGATTTCTTCCGAATGATTAACTTACGTAATAAGTAGTCATAGATGGCGCCACCAATGCATAATTGGGTTAACAAATGCAATCCACTAATTTCGTCGTATCGATGTATCGAACCGTGGCTTAATTGGCAGAGCACCTGAACGTGTAATCCGGGGGGTGCGGGTTCGAGTCCCGTCGGTACGATGAAATTTTGGATTGTGTTTAACAATTTACAAAAAATTTAAAGTGTGAGACACTTCAAACAAACATAATATTTGATTTACGCAGTGCAACATCTATCGTCGGATTTGAAAACTGTAATGATTTCTTCCGAATGATTAACTTACGTAATAAGTAGTCATAGATGGCGCCACCAATGCATAATTGGGTTAACAAATGCAATCCACTAATTTCGTCGTATCGATGTATCGAACCGTGGCTTAATTGGCAGAGCACCTGGACGTGTAATCCGGGGGGTGCGGGTTCGAGTCCCGTCGGTACTATGATATTTTGGATTGTGTTTAACAATTTACAAAAAATATAAAGTGTGAGACACTTCAAAGAAACATAATATTTGATTTACACAGTGCAACATCTCTCGTCGGATTTGAAAACTGTAATGATTTCATCCGAATGATTAACTTACGTAATAAGTAGTCATAGATGGCGCCACCAATGCATAATTGGGTTAACAAATGCAATCCACTAATTTCGTCGTATCGATGTATCGAACCGTGGCTTAATTGGCAGAGCACCTGGACGTGTAATCCGGGGGGTGCGGGTTCGAGTCCCGTCGCTACGATGAAATTTTTGATTGTGTTTAACAATTTACATTAAATTAAAAAATCAAAAAACCCGACTGCGCAAAAAGTGAAGTGTTAAAAAACCAACTAAAAAGAAAAAAACACATCGGGACACATTAATGGCTTGAGGATTAATGTGTCCCGACTGTTAAAGTCTCTACATTCCATATAACAAAGTATAATTTATTTTATGAGTGTATCGACCGAGAAAGAATTTAAATGGTATAGTTTTTTGATATCCCTAAACAGAAGTCAAAACTACTAGACTTACTTGTTTTTTTCTTTTCAGTTGGTTTTTTAACACTTCACTTTTTGCGCAGTCGAGTTTTTTGATTTTTTAATTTTTTCTGTAGTATTTCAGATAGCAAGAGCGGCAAATAGAATAGGTTTGAGTTATCACAGCAATATCAAAGTTGTCATATCATAATATTCGTAATAGATAACAAAATGAAATAACAGACGTTGACTTTTAAAATTTTATTGAAAGGTTGAGATTGTAAAATTAAGTAGACGCATATTAAACAAAATAATTAATACTTACTAGAAAAACAACACTAAATAAAATAAAAGCTGTTTTTCTGGTATTGCTTTAAAGGACTTTATATAAAACAGACAAATTTTTTTTACACAAAAAATTCAAGTACGAAATAATATTGTATATATAAAACAGACTTAAGAAGGTATTTCCTCAAAAAGAGACACATTATATAATTTTAATAGTAATGTTTTTTGTTATACATATTTTTATATATATCTTATAATAAAGAATCAAGATATTAACAATCACTACTATACAAGTATTAATTATTTTCATGTTCATAACATACCTATGCAATCACAAAAATCAGAGAAATGTAGTAAAAAAAGTTAGTAATAGAATCAGTTTTAGGGAAGCTATAAAATATTACAAAATCATTTTAGAATAATTATCATAAAACGGCAATAGCCCAATGGCTATGGCGTCGGCCTGGCGATCGAGAGAGGTCGTGAGTTCGATTCCCACCCATTGCACTATTGACGTGAACCCACTCCAGACACAAGCATTTAGCTTAGTTGAAGGAATTAACAAGACTAATATAGTAAATAATAATATGCAACCCACATTGCTATTAAGCTTTTAAAAGAACAAAAAAAATTTAATAATCAGTTTATTTATATATCTAGAGCTAGCAGTACCTACTTATTTACTTATATAATTTTACATAAAAATAAAAAACAAACAAAACAAAGTGAATGTGAACGCTAGAAGGTAAACTTCAAATTTCAAACATATTAAACGGACTGCTTTTCGCAATAAATCACAATAAGAAAATGTGCCTCCAAAGTACTCCTACGGTGTTTAATCTATTACATAGTATGTGGATAATACTTATGTTGTGACTACAAGAACATTCAGCCCTTATACTTACTAAGGACAACTTGCACCCTCTTCTTTCGAAGAGAAACCATCGAGTACAGAAAAAGAGCGTGCTGCTGGTTGAGTTGAGTTGGTGAGTTTTGTATGGTAATATTTTTTTGTATATAGGTATGTAGTATACATATTCTGCGGGAAAATATTTTACTTTCTTTATTGTAATATTAAATAGAAAATAATATACCTTAGTGGACATATAATAAGACATCAGTAACAGAAAATAGTTACATTACAAAACGTCAGTAACACAATAGATGCAACAGTCTCTCAAACGCAAACACAATGTTTGGATGGACAGAAATATCCTATTAGTCCGAAATAACACTACGTAAAAATATTGACTAGGTAGGTTAAGTAGATTATTGTTTATAAAAAAGGCCTGAAAGATTTGTAATCGCAGCATATAGTTAATAGTTAAAGTTCATTAGTTAATAGTTAGTCCAGGACAGTAGACTACATGAGCGAAGCTGGTGGTAAGGTGACGGCTCCGTGGCCAGACAATGGCAAGGGTAACGTGGCTACACCTCGGATCCACGCTCCTCGCTCGCAGCAGTACGATTCAACGTTGTTTAGAGCTCGCATGTAGATTGTAGTTACGCCACCTGGTATACAAGAAACGTATTTTTTTATTTCTAAGAAATTCCATGTACAATCTCCTTCATTTGTGCGTATCCACCTTAAGGAATAATTTCCTGTGCACTCCTATTGAATTGGCATCTCGCTTCTGTCTATGTTGACATTGTTGACCAATGACAAGAAGGGACAAAGCCAAAAATTATGTTTTGTTTTTGGTTTTGGTTCTTCTGATTGGTAAGAAAATTTTTTTTTGGTTTTGGCTCTTCTGATTGGTCAGAAAAAGAATCGACACTTGCAACCGAAAATGTTTTGAAACTGAATACGCACAACTGTACGCGATGGTACAAAAAGTATCCTCTATGTTTTAGGTGCAAATAAAAAAATCAAATAAGTAATTATTGTATAAAATGAAAAATATTATATGTTTAGATGTATGTACGTTTTTTTTTAAATATTTGAATTTACAAATTAAATTCAAATCCGAGTAGCCATTTTAACGTGATTGAGAAAAAAACGTACAAACATCTAAACATATAACATTCGTCATTTTATAAAATAATTACTTATTTTGATTTTTTACATTAAATTTTGAGATTGGACTGTGATGGGTTAGTGTCAGTAATCTAACTGTCAGGCCTAACGATTTTGTAGTTATGTCACATGAGTAAAGACTTTTCTTTACTCATGATGTTATGTCCTATTTCAAAATTATTATTGTACTCCATTAGTAACTAAACAAAATCCCTTTTTTATAGCGGTTAAAGAAATTTCAAGGACGAGGACGTATAGTAAATGTTTATGCAATTAAACGTGTCAAGACTTACAGTTATTTAACAATAGGTACCTAATTAAATTACAAAAGGATAGAATACAAAACACCAAGTAAGTAGGCACTTATTATAGAAGTATACCTAATCAAAAATAATACTTAGTTAATAGGAAACACTTGAATTTGTAATCAAAGTAAACAAATGAATACGTGATACAACTCGATTCAAATTTGAAAGTCATCATAATCACAATACATTGACCAAAGGTAATATAAAATACAACCAAAGCAGTCAAAAATTATCTTGGCCTCAGATATCTACATATCTATGGAGATACTTAATCGATAAAATTACAATGGGACTAAACAGGAAACATACTCTCTCAAACAAAAAGTAAAATTCTAAATCGGTTAATAAATTAAAAATTAATTAAGGAGTTCTGAGGTTTCTTCCTTTTATGTGAACTTCCTTTTATATGAAGTCGGTTAAAATCGAACAAAATCAACAACCATATTAAATTCGAGATAGAAATATAAGGTTCTACTTCTGTTGTTTTAAAACATATTCAACACAAATGTTCTTTGATTAAATGATTATTTATACCTTTCTTCTTCAGGTAACTAAATACATTGATAATCGAGGTTCACCTAGATAATTTAGTTCGTAATAAAACACGATTCTTAGAACACGAGCTGTTTGCAAGTAGGAAGCAATCTTTTGTTAACTACTCAAATGATCAAGGCTGACATTATCTGATTCGGCAATATATTCATAAACAAATCATTCAAAGTGACAATATGAAATACGGTGTACTTCGGTAGTACGGTGTACTTTATATCTTCGTGTTATTATAGTAGAGATTGCACGTCTGAGGTTTTCGAAATACCTAGTTACGAAAGTATGGAATGTCAATACTCCAAAAAATTTGAATATTTATGTTAACTGTTAAGTAATAAATAATTTTTATTTTCAGTATTTTGCTTTATATAAAACTAGAAGTGCCCCGCGGCTTCGCCCGCTTTAAAAACTCCTTTAATTTACTTAAAACTTTTCTTTTGTAAAAACCTTTCTATCATAAAAGACATCAAATAAGAATTAGCCAAATCGGTTCACCCGTTTTCATGTTATTGCGTGACTAATGAAAATCGGGATTATGATTATCTGCATTCTAAATTTCAGCGCAATCCGAAACAATATTGATTTTCAGACTTTGTTACCCCACTTCACCATCTTAGGGTGGCATTTTGAAAATGCCTGAATTTCGTATTTATTTACAGAAGTACTGGTGTGAAATTTCGAATAAAATGACGATACAAATTTTGAACCCCACTTCATTACCTTTAAGAGTGAATTTTGAAAAATCCTTTCTTACCGGATACCTACGTCAAAATAACTATCTGCATGCAAAATTTTAGCGCAATCCGAAACAATAATCTTGTTTCTCCATACAAACTTTGAACCCCCGTTCCATCCCCTTCAGGGATGAATTTTTGATTATCCTTTCTTAACAGATACTAACGTCATAATAACTATCTGTATGCCAAATTTCAGCGCAATACAAAACAATATTGAGTTTTCACACTTTGTTACCCCATTTTACCCTTTCAGGGGTTGAATTTCGAAAAATCCTGAAACACGCATTTATTTATTTGTTTATGAAGCATTTGTGTGAAGTTTAGATTAAAAAAGACTATCAAATCTTGTTTCTCCATACAAACTTTGAACCCCCGTTTCATCCCCTTATGAGGTGAATTTTAGAAAATAATTTCTCTGAAGGAACTAACGTTGTACTCGTAATAACTATCTGCATGCCAAATTTCAGCACAATCCGAAACAATATTGATTTTCAGACTTTGTTACCCCATTTCACCCATTTAGGGGTGGCATTTCGAAAAAGCCTGACACACCTATTTTCTTATTTACTTACTGAAGCACTTGTGTGAAGTTTCTAAAAAACTTTCTAATATTGTTTCTCCATACAAACTTTCAAGACCCCGTTTCATCCCCTTTAAGAGTCAGTTTTGAAAAATTCTTTCTTAGCGGATACGGATAAAAGACTATCTAATCTCTTCTCTCCATACAAACTGAACCCCCATTTCACCCTCTTAAGGGGTGAATTTTGGAAAATCCTTTCTTAGTACACCCTTACGTACTAAGACAAACATACCCTCCAAATATCAAGTATCTACGACCAGCAGTTTAGGCTGTGCGTTGTCTGACAGTCAGTCAGTCAGTCAGTCAGGACAAAGATTCTTATAGTATTAGAAGATATCGCTGTCAGCAATAGGCTCCCCACTAGGATACCCTGTCTATGTTATACCTACACAATGTTAAAACATTTTTTTCAATTATTATGTTTCTTTAAGTGTTACTATACTTCATATTTTTCTACATTATTATATACAATTCAAAATGTTACGTACAGGCGGAACTCCCTCCCGGAGAACATGCCCAGGCGCTGTACCAATCCAGCTACAGTACTACCCCCTATCGATACGACGAAATTACTGGATTGCATTTTAACAAATTTAGGCATTGGTGGCGCCACATTTATGTACTGTGACTTTAGAGGTAAATTACTCGGATGAAATTATTACAGATTTCAGATCCGACGAGATATATTGCTTCATTATCTATATATTTCATAACATATTTTCCCAATAGTATACCTTTCTATTTTCCTAGCTTCAAATGTTGCAAAGAATTATTGGCAACAGTAACTTTTAGTTAAATTAGGTGAAGTTTGGTGAAAAACTTGCGCTTGTAGACACTGGATAATAGACTACAGATCGAAAACGGGTGATGCTTTTGAGCGTAATCCAGTTTCGGACACCCGTTTACCCATTGGGGTGACGGACTTCTTGTAGCCTTTGACCATGGCTCAAACCTCAACAAAACCTGTCGCCAATTGGATTGCCAAGTTTCATAGGCTCGCACTTCTGCCATCTTGTTCCGCCAATTTGGCTTGGGATAGATAAAAGCTACGTGGATTAGATAGACGCCTCGTCTAACTGCAGTCTTTTTTTTCTTCACAAGCACAATTCCACCTTAGTCCCTATAGTAGATTCTTTCTAGTCAGAAAGCTGCGTGATCCTGTGTGATCTTATAAATCAGAACTCATACCAATGATGATGAGCTGTGTACCGAGGTAAGCCAACGCATGCCCATGTCTGGGCATAGACATTTCTGTCTCCTGGTGCCACTCCCTGGTCTTCCAGTCCCACACGTCTATCGCAGCCACGCTACTGGCTGTCTTGTCCTGGAAATATTGCATTATTTTTAACTTCACTTTAAATGAATCCACTGTTTTTAGCTTATTGTTTTAGTGGTAAGGCTCGCCTTCGGGACTCTGGGGCAAATTATTCGTCTGTACATGCCTTTGTCACTGAACTCCCATAAACGGCAGGACCGATTATGATGAATGTTTTTGTGTGATGGTTTAGATTTACAATTGCACCCGATGATAGGTTGCGCTGTGATCTGGCAGTACCAAGTGTGCCAGATCCGTTAGTACTATGTAATATACTATTAGACGGAATATTATGCTAGAATTCAGTAAAGTGATTGGTGATATGTCTTTCTTCGCCGGATAAGTTGTTAGTGCGAGTAAGGACCTATATATATCATATCTATCTATTCACCAGTTTTCGAGGGATAGACTGCAAAAATCTGCGGACCCGGTAATTTCACGGCGAAAATGCCTGTAATCCTACATCGCATACATTTTCGCATCTGTTAGCTCAGCATTATAAAAAATATCTCTTAGGTTTATTGCGTTTATTTCTAATACACCTTTACTCTTTTAGAAAAATGGTCAACACGTATAAAAACCAAACTATTTTATTGATTACCATAGCACTAATTTCATTTATCTATATGCAACATGAAGTGTGCATTATCATTTCTCAATACCGTTACATAGCTATTTAGTTCTGAACTAAAGACGCACCTAATCTCTAGTAAGAAATTGATACGTATCTATTAGTATAGATACTTATCACTTATACTACTTCGATACTTTTCAATAATAATACCATCAATATTATCTTGACTTTTACGCGTTATTTCAAAAGCGCAGAATAAGTTAGAGTTACTACGACTAAAACTTTGTAGTTCGGTTGAGAAGTCTTAATTATTTAAGATATTTTTATTATGCTAATTGTAATATTTAGGTCATTCATATTATTTACCAGACAAATTCTCAGAAATGAAAATGTTGGCAAATGCTTAGCTTGTCTTTCTCTGCAGCCCTTGCATATCGGGCTGCTAAGGGCTCCTAAGACTAAGCTTGACTAAGTCAATAATATTCTATTCGGCAGAAGGGCCTTATCTAATTACCGTCTCCTACAGTCATCATCATCATAATCAGCCGGTATCAGTCCACTGCTGGACATAGCCCTCTCCCAAGACTCTCAAGAGCCCGAATTTTGGCTCTTCGTTTCCAGTCACTGTCCACCGCTTTGCGAATGTCATCGCTCCACATAGTCATAGGGCGTCCTACGCTACGTTTGCTGATTCGCGGTCTCTAGAACCACCCAACCCCCCTGCCCAGCGTGGCCATTAGAGCAGAAAACTGGAGGGTTTCTGGAGGAGGAAAAAGAAATGGTAAGACTCCTAGAGTGGTCAAGCGTAATTCCATCATAGACATCATTATCACTTAAATAGGTAAATTAAAGTGAGATAGGGTATAAAATATTTTAAATAGGTTAAGTAGCATATTATCATACATTTGGGACTGAGTAACAAAGTAAATGTCTAGTGGTAGTTACCTTTTCACAAACTTTGCCGGCTCCACCAATGATGAACAGTTTGTCATTCATAGAGAACAGAGTGGCGAAGCAACGCGGAAACCGGAGGTTGTGGATTTCAGTCCATCTGGAAGCATTGAATTTATTAAAATACTATTCAGCATAATAGCTATTCTTTTAGCCCGCTTAAAATTGTACTAAATAACGTTACCGTTTTTTAACCGACTTCACAAAAAATGTTCTCAATTAAACTGTTTTTTTTTATGTTTCTTTCCTCAGAACTCCTTCAATCTTAACCAATTTGAAAAAGTCATTTTTTGTTTGAGAGATTATGCTTGCCGTTTGGTCCCATTCAAATTTTATCACCATCTGACAAATTTGATACCTTGATGACATGATTATGGCTAGTGGATATTTTCACTATCGTGGCTTGTGAAGTCAGTTTTTTTTCGTTTTTTAAACGATCCTTAATTATTTAAGTTGCTCAAAACATATCTTATGTGTACTAACATACTCTAACTAACCAAGTTTTAATCTATGTATGTACCAAATTTAATCCAAATCCGTTGAGCCGTTTTTGCGTGTTTGAATAACAGTCACACAGACTTTCACATTCATAATATTATTATTGTTAGAAGTAAGATAAAAGACTACTTTAACATGGTGCTACGTGGGATATTTACGTAGAGCAACCCACCGCACTCTTAGAATTCGTAGCACGTAGTATGTAGATAGATAGATAGATAAAACTCTTTATTTGCACACCAAACAAAAAAACAGAAACAATTTACAATTTACATCAAACTAAAAGTCATGCAAAGGGCGGTCTTATCGCTTAAAGCGATTTCTTCCAGACAACCGAAATAGTAAAGAAGAAAATTACGAGACTGTGAAGGACGGTGGTGTACCGATATAAACTCTAAAATTAATAAATATACTTACTTACATAATATTAACATATTATCATACCATACACTACTTAAAAACATATACATATATAATAATAATAATATAAAATACACTGTAAGATAAAGATTTCAATGAATTAGACTAGCAATAACTATAACACAACAAAGAATAACAATAATAAATAAATAGAAAAATAAAAATAATAATAATAAATAGTTCAGGCTAATAATAGTTCACTCGAGACGGGATAGATAGAATTTCAATAGCCGTTCTTTGAAAACGTGTGGAGATGGAGATTGTCTGATTTCCACTGGTATATCATTCCACATGCGCGCAGCCTGTACCGTAAACGATTTATCAAAAAAGGTGGTAGAATGAGCAGGTATTTGTGACGTTAGATTATCAGATGACCTCAACGTTAGTGAGTGCTGTGAATGTAGGAATTCAGAGCTTTCCTTAAGATAGCGCGGGGAAGCGGGATTAAAAAGTATATTATATAGGAGGGAAAGAATGTGAGTATTCCGGCGGAGTCGAATGGGAAGCCACTTGAGCTTGTGACGGAAATATGAGACATGGTCATATTTGCGCAATCCAAATATGAACCTTATGCAAAAATTCTGAAGCCGCTCAAGTTTGTTTAGTTGGTCCTCCGTTAAATCTAGATAGCTAGCGTCAGCGTAATCAAGAATCGGAAGCAGAAGAGATTGTGCTAACGCAACTTTGGTAGCAGTAGGGAGAAAATTTTGAAGCCGTTTCAAGGCACCTGCAGAAGCAAACATTTTACGCCTAACGGCATCCAATTGTGGACCCCATGACAATGTCTGATCTATAATAATACCTAAATTCTTCACTTGTGTACTGTAAGGAATTTTAATACCGTCAAAAATAATTGTAGGAAGGTTATTACGATCAAGCTTAGACAACATGCGGGAGCTGCCTACAATTATTATTTGGGTCTTGCTGGGATTTACTCTTAGACCAAACGCCTTACTCCACGCAGCTATACGGCTCAGATCGTCATTCATTTTTCGAACACAGTCAATCAACTGATCGGGAGATGCCTGAGAGTAAATTTGTAGGTCGTCAGCGTAGAGGTGGTAGGGAGAAGATATATCAGAAGAAATAGAATTTATGAATGTAGAAAAGAGTAATGGAGATAGAACGCCGCCCTGTGGGACGCCAGCAGAAATGTTACACCACGAAGAGAAACAGTCTTCAAGGCGCACCCTCTGCCGACGCCCAAACAGGTAAGTACGAAAGAAGTCAATTACAGAAGGAGATATGTTAATAGAGCGCAGCAGTTCCAATAGAATCTCGTGGTCGACGGTATTAAACGCATTGCTGAAGTCAAGGAGAGCAAGCACAGTCAGCTTACCATGTTCCATGCCGGCACGAATGTCATCTGTGATTTTTACCAACGCAGTAACTGTGCTGTGCCCAGGACGGAATCCAGACTGAAACGGGTTAAAGAGACAATTTCTATTTAGAAATAAGCTTAGCTGATGATGCACAAGCCGTTCCAGTACTTTGGAGAGGAAGGGGAGGATAGATATGGGACGGTAATCTGAGAGAGATTTAGGATTAAGTTTTTTTGGAAGTGGAATAATTTGAGCGTTTTTCCATGAGGTTGGAAATATACCACTCAAGGTTGAGTAATTAAGAATGTGGGTAAGGACAGGAAGGATAAGATCAAGGATAGGGACTATCATGTTGCGACTAATACCATCGATGCCCACAGCATTAGATGTGATTGACAGTACGCTCTTCTTAACATCCCCTTCCGTAAAATGAGTGAAACAGAAAGAAGAGTAGGTTGGAGATGGTGTGTTACAAAGAAGAGAGATAGTGTTGGATTTGACTGAGGAATCCATACTGGTAGTGGAAGAAAAGTGATTGTTTAGTGAATCAATATCAAGATTTGGAGAAACAGGATTTTCTTTGGGTCTGCCTATACCCAGGGTTCTTAAAAATCTCCAAACCTTAGAAGGATCATCATCATCTACGGATTCATGAATATGTCGGCGTTGAGCATCCCTACACACTCTGTTGCAACGATTTCGTGACTTTAGATATTTGATTTTATTACCATCGCTGGGAGAACATTTGTATTTAGTTTTGGCTATAGCTTTTTTATGCATAATTAACTTAATTTCAGGTGTTAGCCACGGAGCAGGTAAGTGTTTAACCTTGATCGGTCTCATCGGTGCATGGACATCAAAAACTTGCAGTATGATCGTGCTAAATATACTAATTTTGTCATCAACAGAGTCAGCATTATCTACCAATGACCAATCAGCATTCTGCACATCTGCACGAAGATTATCTAGATTAATGTTACCAAAGTTGCGTTGAAGAAGAATTTTAGGTTTAAGTTTTGGAGGACGGACTTTGTAGGAGAGAAAAATTAAATCGTGATAAGAAAAAGCATCAGCAGGGCATTGGCCATGTTTAGCAACATGGTCGCTAGAGGAAACAATAGCTAAATCAAGAAGTGATGGAGTCGAATTTGGGAAATGATGGGTAGCATTAAGTGGAAGTAGGTTAAGATTACTTGATCTTATCACAGATTCGAGAGAAGTAGAACGAAAATCTTTTTTAAGGAGGCATGTGTTAAAGTCACCCATGATAATGGTATGACTATAGCATGGAATGATATCTTCTAAAAGGTTTTCAAATGAAGGAAAATAATTAATACGTGAAGAAGGGCTATAATAGACTCCGAGGAGGATTTTAGTATGCGAAAGAAGAATCTCAATAAAAAGGTGCTCACCCGCACTAGTCGGGGGTGGTTTTGCAGACATATTGACTACAGTGAAAGGAATTTGAGCTCGAAGGTATATGGCTACACCTCCACCACCACCACTAGCACGGTCGTTCCGTATAAGTTGGAAACCAGGTAGAGGGTAAAGATAAGAAGAAAGACATGGCTTAAGCCAAGACTCGGAGACTAAAATAGCGTGAATATGTTTGAGATGTTCAAAAGTCGCTAGCATATCAGGGAAGTGAGCCGGAATACTCTGCGCATTAATGTGGACAACGTTGAGGTTTTTAGGCACATCCAAAAAATGTGCCTCTAAAGTTTCAGAGAGTGTTGGAATGCTAACAAAACTATCATCTGTACTGCTTAGTGAAGAACTAGAACAGGATTTATAACTATCACTATCTTCATGAAATATGTCTAACATAGTGTATACACTAATAAATAATATACCTATAATTATATAAACAATAAAATACTAATATACTATATATAATACTTAAAAATATTAAATTTATCAAAAAGTACCTAAGTACCAATCTCACCTGCCGTTGCGTGTAGTAAGAAATCATTCGCAGAATAGTTACGAAGACACAATTGTACTACCAAATTACACTAACTCACAGTCATTCACAATATCAGCGTAACTATATAAAGACGGTTAAAAATAAGATTTTACGTAAATAATTTAAAAAAAAATAATAATAACAAAGGAATACGCAAAAATAACTTGTCTATAAAACCTATAAGTACAAAACAAATTATGGTTAACAACGCCAAAAAAAAAAAAAAAAATTAATAATAATAATAAAATAAAACTTTCAGTGAAAATATTGTTAAAACAGCTTATAAAGAGATAATTAGTTGTTGAACCCACAAAAAACACATATTATATTGATATGTCAGTGTCAGTTGTCAAACTGACAGATGACATAAGAAAAATTGAATGTGGCAGCTTGCCAGCTAGCTGTAGCCCGTAGCCGAATTCATGTCTACAAATGAATCACAATAACATTATTTTTAACTCAAAAAATAAAATAAAAATAATAATCTTTACAGGTAGGGTAGGTAGCAGTGTAGTGCAAAAGTTTTTATGTGTACCGCCGACTCTTATGATAATCAAGATAAACAATACGCAAATGACTATGAAATGCACAAAAACTGTACTTAAAACTGATTCAACGCCTCGCTCCTTTCTTGGGTTTCACCGCGGCCCGCAGCACCTTCTTGTTAGCAGCTGAAGTCTTGGTGGGGCTGCCAGGCTTCGGGATCTCGTCGAGTTCCCTTAAACAGGTCGCACGATGACGCGAGCCCTCAGCATCCACGACGTAGATGACGCCGTCCCGGGTCCAACATTTGGCCATCCCGAAACGCTCGCGCGCTGTCATGAACGTGTCGTGTCTCACCTTGGTCAAAAATTCCGTCAGAGTAGTGCCCGAGCCTTTAAGTTTCGTCTTGGCCGACCAGATCTTCTCTCGCAGAGGCAGTTTACCGAACTTCACGAGAATAGGTCTCGGCTTGTCAGCACCGGCAGAGCGACCCATACGATGGCATCGTGAGATGCAACTTACAGAAAAATCTTGGATCTTAAGCTGCTCTGTGACCGTCTTGGATATAGTCACCGCTACATCTTCATTTTTGTCCACCTCAGGCAGCCCATGAAACAGAAGCATCTTTCGGCGCGATCGCATCTCGATATTATCGACGCTTCTATCCAGCAGCTCGATTTGTTCCTGTAGTGAGCGCAGTGAAGTCAACACAAACAACTTGAAGGCTGGGAACTCAGACGGGATTTCAGTGCTTGTGGAAGCTGCAGTGCTGGTTTTTTTCGTGCACTCACTCTCAAATGTATCCATGCGCTGATTGAAAGCAAGTGATAATTGTGCAATGGATTCTTTTATTGCCTCCATCTTGTAAAACAGTGTAGGTACAATTATAACTTTTTGTGTATTTTGATAATATATGGTGTCTTCTTGGGAGGATAACACACTGTGGCAGGTACTGTTCACTATACTATATTTTTAAACATAATTTGACCCAGTTAGATCTAATTTATAATTATAAATTGAATTTAAAAACAGAGCAATGAACTGACAATGTTTTCTTAGGGAATACCCCCGCCCAAAAAAAAAAGCGTAGCCAGTCGGGATAATGGTCAAAGCTATACTTAGCTTAGCTATATTTAGCTCGTACTCTGTAGAGACATTTTACAATGACAACATCAAATAGCTAATAACGCGCGGTAAGCTGTTTGTTATTTTATGCTATCATAGTACAGCTGAAGTGCGTATTCGAATGCTTATTTCTCTGCGGTGCAGCAGCGGTGCGGTAATAATAGGATAATTTACCTATAATATAGAGGAACACCGTAGTGCCCCAAAAGTGAGGCACTAATACTAGTTAGTATCTCTTAAGGTCTTATTACAAGTCTTATCTTTGTATTTTGTACCTGGGGATAAAACAGGTTGGCATGAAAACCTTTTATTTATCGTACAATACAATTATTATTTATAGTTAAGTTTTAGTTAAGTGTTTCATCACTATTTCACCCCTTTTTTTAATACGACTATGCAAAGGTTTTGCTGCAATCTCATCTGATGCTAAGTGACGATGCAGCCGAAGATGTAGCACGCTTGTTTAGTAAGTTCCTATTCACTATTGAACTGCCGGAAAGTGGTGTGGTCGAAGATTGTAGCACGCTAGGCCTAGAATGGGAGTGTGGCAGAATCATAAGGTCTTTAATTTGACCAGTCTCCACACTCAGCAATATAAAAATGATGATGAAGAAGTAACAGTTAGTTTGATTAAGTTAGTTAATAAAAGTTAGAAAATTCTGAAGCTTTTTACATTATATAACAAAATATATAAAATTCTTCTTCGTAATAGAATCTTTAAAACGAAGGTTTATTATTTCGTGTGGATATGATACGAGGGTCATTCAACAAGTACGTAGCCTCATCGCCCGATGGCACTGCGATTACAAAAAAATTTTACCATAGTACAGTGCAATGTTTTTGAAGCCCATTGTCAAAGTTTTAAACAATGACCTCTATTAGTTTTGTTTTAATAGCATTTGAAAGCGAACGTGTCGGTCAGTTTAACAAAAATGGAAAAAGAGCAGTATCGTTCGGTGATTCGATTTTTATTTTTGGAAGGGAAAACGCGCAGTGAAATTAAAAATCGCTTGGATGCTGTGTACAGTGACTCTTCTCCTTCAATGGCAACCGTCAAGAATTGGTTTAACGAGTTTGCTCGTGGCCGCAAGTCGATTTTTGATGAGCCACGCCCAGGTGCCCCGAAAACGGCTACTACGGTGGAAAACATAAAAAAAATCCACGATCTCGTGTTGGCAGACCGCCGATTGAAGGTTCGCGAGATAGCTGACACTGTGGGCATTGCAGAAAGAACGGTACATCATATTCTCCACGCAGAACTGGGCATGAGAAAGCTGTCAGCGCGATGGGTGCCGCGTTTGCTCACACTGGACAACAACCACGACAACGCGCCGGCTCACACCTCTGCCGTCGCCATGGCCAAATTATTCGAATTGCGCTACGAATTGCTGCCCCATCCACCTTACTCTCCAGACTTGGCCCTCTGTGACTTCTTTTTGTTTCCAAACCTGAAAAAGTCACTCGCCGGAAAAAGATTTGGGTCGAATGAGGAGGTCATCGCCGCCACGGAGGCCTGTTTTGCAGACTTCAGGAAAACGTATTTTTTAGACGGGTTAAAAAGGTTGGAGCATCCCTGGGCCAAGTGTATTGAGTTAAAAGGAGATTATGTAGAAAAATAAATCGGCACTTTTCGAAAATTTTCGTTTTTCTTTTGTAGGCTAAGTATTTATTGAACGAGCCTTGTATGTGCATGTTATCGTAAGTTGTAAGTACCTACAGACTTGTTTGTACCAAATATTGTATATCCATATCGTATCGTATAATATTGCATATCGCTAGTACATATTACAGTGATTCCAGTGCAGTGTAGGCACAAAACACGTGATAAACAGGCATAAATATGACACCGTTCTAATGACCCGATTACAGCAGCCTTCGGCATAATTTAGGGCATAAATCATTTGTACATAAATTTAATTTTGTAAACATTGCAATATTTATTTAATTTTATCCATGGTCAGGTTTTACTTTTGGCGTAATGTGCAGTCTTTTAATACAGTTGAAGTCTTGGTCGGCCTTACACATTGGTTTTCGTTTTCAAGACCTATCTACAGCGTGCCAAGCACAATAATCTATCGAAGATTAAGATTACCATAATATCTACGATATTTTTGCGATAAAACGGTTAAAGAAAGAAAACCCGACAAGTGCGAGTCGGACTCACGCACCGTTGGGTTCCATACAATCTTGTAAGTTTTAAAATATGCGGGATAAACAAAATTTTGTATTAGGTAATTTCAACTTGCTTCAGGCTCCACGCCCAAATATTTGATGTGTCCTGGAATCTGTAGAACACCTCACCTCACTGTGGCCAATCACAAAGTTAGAATCAGAGTTTAGAATTTAGACTGTAATTTTGAAAAAAAGGGGTGGAGGGGAGGGTGCAAGGTATATAATCTCAAATTTCAAGGTTTTAATTTTTACATGTTGTATGTTAGAAACCCCAAATATAGAAAGGTATTTTATCAAAGATCGTATGACAACGAACAATCATCCGAGTGTCTGTTTTTGAATGATAAGATACATCCCATATCATCCGATTACTTTGTGATCGCAAAGTTCATCGTTCGAAGATAGAACAGTGCATCGTGTTTTCTAGAAAAACTTGAAATTTGTTTATTTCTTCTAATCTACTCAATAGTTTTACGGTTATTGTGTTATTTTGCAGTTCACAGACGCTGTATTTTATTTGTTTCATTTGTCAGGAACACGATGAGACTTCCTCTCTACTATTTTTAGGATTTTTTAATACCATATATATTGGTTAACCTAATCTTAAGATCGATTACAAAACAAAAAAAAACCGACTTGAAATGCCGCGCTAGTAATTTTCATAAGTACTAAATTTGAGGTGTTTATCTCCATATCTCTGGAGATACTTATGAGATCTCTATAAAATAACAATTTGACCACTTTGAAAATGTACCCTACTAATTAAAAACAATCCTTCGAATCACAACAATCAACGGAGTAATCGCGTAACATAAATACAAGAATAAAACATACAGACGAATTTAGACCCTCCTCCATTTTGGAAGTAGGTCGAAAATAATAATTTCTATGTACTATATTTAATTACTCGTTAGTATTTGAGTTGTAGCACTCCACGATCTTGCAGACAGGTTTCTTCTTCTCCCCCGTCATCCCCCCAGCTACCCAGATGTACTCCCTGTACTTAGTGCAGGCTACTGCCATCCGGGCCACGCTCATTGATCGTACTTCGCTCCAAGACGATGATTTTGGGTCGAATCTCTCTACTGAACGGAGTACCCTGAAATTGTGGTAATATAATTTCATAGACATGTGTTCAAGAAATTCTTAGATGATACGCAGTTCTACTGTTTGACAGATAATTTTGGAGCATGGGTTTGGATAGTTGCTCTCTGTGGATTCGACTAAATTTTAACACCTCGTCTTACTACAGTCTTCCATTTCAGACAGACGAGATTCCATCTTAGACCGCATCGTCACTTAACATCAGGTGAGACAGTGGCAAATTGTTTGTCTGTTTAAAATTTAAAAAAGTTTTGAATGCTGCAGATTGAGTACTACTGAATACGGATAGACTCAAGCCTGAGGCAGATTATCAAAGATAAAAGAATCAGACAGAAGGACTACGAATTTTCCCACAGATTCGGTATTGTTTACTATTACTGCTCATCAAAAAGCTATCATCTGAAAGTATCGAGAGAAAAGAAACAATGATCCGCGATTACTAAACTAAAACTGTAGTCCAAACGAATGGAAGTCTGGTGGATTGTGCGCTCTGTGGAGTGAACTCGTGAGTCTCAGTGCCGTCTTTCATTTTCGGAAAAGCACGATTCCATCTTAGACCGCATCTTGGCTTAACATCAGGTGAGGTAATGTTACACTCCAAAGGATAATAGATTGTACGGCTCCTCATGCAATAAATTATTTATGATTATGATTATGAAGTCACCGAGGCCAAAAACGGCCCGGATTATTATTAAGTGTCAAAATCTGTAATCTCAAAGCAGTATCGAGTAAAAATAATCAATGGTCCTCACCTCCCCTTCTTATCCTGCCCGCCGATGGCATATAAAGCCATCCGATGCACGACGAGTCCGAAGTTCTTCCTGGGCACCGCGAGACCAGACTCGCTGTACCACGACCTGGAGACTGGCTCGTAGCTCCACACCGTGGACACTACCACTGACTTGCCTCGGACGTCGTCATCCCGTGGATCTGCACCACCTACATGAACACACATTTATTTTGGTACAAGCTGTCCAAGCGGTTTTACCCGCGTAACGATGTATCGTTACCGTGGGATTATCGGGATAAAAACTATCATGTGTGTTATTCCAGGGTCTAGGCTATCTACATGCCAAATTTCCGCTCAATCGGTTTAGTACTTTTGGCGTGAAGAAGTAATAAGCTTACACACAAACATTAATTTTTACAATATAAGAGTAGGAAGTAGGATAGTACGATTAAAAATATTATTGTAAATTGACCATTTTATGTCCTAAATTGATATGTATTAAAATCTGTAAATACAGCTCTGAAAGAGCTGCAAACAGCTTACTTTAGCTTTAACTGTCACTTAAGGTCCCACCTCAAATATGTTTTGTTTTTCCAACTGTATGTTTATTTTGTATTAAGGTTGCTCGTCGTCAGCTAACCACAACAGAGCCAATAGATGGCGCTGATACTCTTATTTGATGAATTTATTTTTTTTATGACTGAAATAGTATTTGGTAAATAAAAAATATTGATTTTGCGAGTAAAGCGTATACATTTTAATTTATTCAGGTAAATTTGAAGTATATATACACTCTCTATATACTTTTATTTGTAAACAAGCGTGGCGTCATGACTGATCACGCACACACGCGAAAGTATTTTTCTATCACAGATTATTTAATAGTGTATTTGACGTTTACGAAAGCATTTGCAAATTTTGTCAGTTTGTAAATGAGTAAAGTAGCCGATTGATGAGGGCTATGGGTTAAAGCGCAACGGGGACCGGGTTCGAACCCTTTCATATAATCTTACTTTTTTTCGTTTTCCATTCCGAACATTACATTTTTATTTCTTCTTATATAATTTACTGTCTACATTACTCTCGCTAATAACAAAATACCAAATATGATATAGATTTGCACTACTTTTTGATGTGAACTGGTAGTACTCTTACTAACGCTGTTGGGTGATTTTGAGTCCACGATGTTCAACGGATATTTTGTTGCTGGATTCGTCTGTAGATCCCAAAATGAAGCGACCAGGGTACACTAGTTGTGCTTTGCGGCTTTACCCATAATCTAACAGGAACTGGCTGGACTGCTATTTGCGATAAAATGTAGCCTATGTTAGGATATGGATGAGTCGGATAATAAATCAAGCTTCTCTTGTCATGTGACTACGACAGCGAGTAGAAGGCATTAGCTGATTATAAATTACAGACAAAATAAAAAAAAGTAGGTCATATATAAAGTATATTAATTTACTTACATACGTATACTTTCCTCTTTTATTCGTGTATACTATTTTATTTTCATTTACAACATATTTATATAAAAATAATAAATAGATATTATTAAAAACCTAAACAGGGGCGCAGGGCACAAGTTACTGGTAGTTAGAGCTGCAGAGTGAGGAGTTCTGCCTGACAATATGTGCCGTGTCCAGGATGACTGCCTGCTGTGTCTATACCTTGACCAAACGTCTAGCGAGAGCCTCTAGAGATGTTGATCAAGGCTATTCGCTAAATAGTCCTGTCCGTAAATGATAATAGAACGGTCCTAATAGAGCTATGCATGACCATTTTCGAGAACTGGCGCTGGTATCATCCTCATCATCATCACAATCAGCCGGTACCAGTCCACTGGTGGAGATAGGCCTCTCCCAAGTCAATTTCCACCGCTTTGCGAATATCGTCGCTCCACCTAGTCACAGGAAGTCTTACGCTACGTTTGTTATAAAATCATTGTCACGTTAAATTTTGAGAATGGTAATGACATGTGTTTTGATAATAGCCAACATCATTTATGATCGTACAAAACGAAAAAACCGACTTCACATGCCGAGGTAGTTAAAATAGCCAGTTGCCATAATCATGTCATCAAGGTATACAATATTGTTTATATTGTTCATCTCCATATCTCTGGAGATGATTATTAGATCTCAACAAAATTTGAATGGCACCAAACGGGAGGCATAACCTCTCAACAAAAAAATAAATTTTTAAATCGGTTAAGATTTGACGGAGTTCTGAGGTAACAAATATTTAAAAAAAATCGAATTGAAATCCTCCTCCGTTTTTTGTGAAGCCGGTTAAAAATAGCAATACTTCATTTTTGATATCCCCAGGCTGCGGTAGGCCGCTATAACTGATTGACTCTGGCTAAGTATAACGGACGCACGTTACGGCATTATTATCTTTTCTATGGTTACGGCCCTACTAACATCTGGCGTCACTCGCATACGGAACATAAGATAGCACATTCTGGTATTATGCGAAATCCGAATAGGAGGATACCGTAACCCTATTGCTTCACAGAGGGAGACCAACCATTCCAAGGCGGTGTGGAGTTCTTAGTACACAAGGTCCTCTCTGACAATGTCTTAGAAATCTCCAGTGTGTCGACAAGGGTAGCGTATCTTGTGATCAAACTCGCCGACAGGTAGCTTCAGGTTATTCAAATATACGCACCGACTTCAGCACTCTCGGACGATGAAGTGGAGGAAATGTACGAGGATATTTCCAAGGTCTTGTACACTACCCAAAAGGCTCACTTCAACGTTGTCATGGGAGATCTTAACGCTAAAGTGGATTTGGAAGCAGGAATCTAGGAGGGCAAATGCTCGTCAACTTCCTCTAGAAAGAAGGGGTTTTTTCTGATGAATTCCTTCTTTCAGAAAGACCCTCGGCGGAAGTAGACGTTTCAAAGCCCTAATTATATGACCAAAAACTGGCCAACTGCAAGTCGAACTCACTCTCGTATGGTTCCGTAACACAGTAGAGTTATTTTTTATATAGAATTCGCCACCAAAAAATTAACTTTGTTTTTCATAGTGTTTGTATGAAAAACAAAGTTATATTTGCGGTTGCTATATCTCAAAAACTGCTGACTATATCTAGTTCAAACCAATTTTCGTTGAAAGTGCTTACTGAGATCTACAGCATATATATTTTTTTTGATTTTTCAGTCCCATTACACATCACATCCCATCACATCCCATTTTTAACCGACTTCAAAAAAAGGAGGAGGTTTCTCAATTCGACCGTATATTTTTTTTTTTTTTTCGATTATTCTTTTTTTGTTCGAAAGGAGATATCCCAAGTGTGGTCCCATTGTAATTTTATTGATATTTGATCAGTATCTCCAGAGAAATTGAGATAAACATCTCAAAATTGGTACTGAAAATGAATAGCGCGGCATTGAAGTCGGTTGTTTTTTAGTTTTTAAACGATATTATTAGAGTTAGAGGAGGGGGGGGGGGGGGACACATATATTACCACTTTAGAAGTAACTATCTTTCAAACGATTGTCTTTTAGAAAAAATGGTGTTAGGAACCTCAATTTCATTTTTCAAAGACCTATCTATAGACCCCGCACGTAGGTATAGGTTTGATGAAACATTTTTATTTTAGTTTCAGTTCCATGTAAAGCGGTTCACAGAATACACCTATCTGCCAAGTTTCAATTGTGTAGTCTAAATAGTTTCGGAATAAAGTGGCTGTGACATACGGACGGACGGACAGACAGACAGACATGATGAAACTATAAGGCTTCCGTTTTTTCCCATACGGCTACGGAACCGTAAAAATGAGATTGATATCATTATAACGGATAAGAAGCGTATATTTAGAGATGTCACAGTGATCAGGATCACTAGGATCAACACCGGTAGTGTTCACCGACTGGTCTTTTCATTGCCCTTATCCCAAAGCTTGAAGACGAAAGGCTTGAAACGAGTGCGTCCTACCTGTTATTACCTGTTACTTATTCGAAATGAAGTCATCCGTCTAAGAACCAAAGTTATCGACATATCTCAAAGGATTAGCTAGCTGAAGTGGTAGTGGGCTGGTCACAACTGTCGTAGAACCGATATCCGTTGGGGTAGGAATGTTTTAGAGTGGAGACCACGACTCGGTAAACGTACTAAGAGTATCTTTTTTGCAATCTTTCTTAGGGTTCCGTAGTCCTGACAAGGAACCCTTATAATTTCGTCATGTCCGTCTGTCTGTCTGTCCGAGGTTTTGCTAAGAGACCGTTAATACTAGAAAGCTGTAATTTTGTGGGGGGTTTGTATATAAAATACGCCGACAAAGTGCTGAAATAAAATTTGCTAATACCATTTTTCGATTGAATGCTCTATTTACGAAATATTAAACTTTAAAGTGCAGATTTTTGTTCCAGTAGGGCGTCCCCCCCTCTAAAAGCTAAACTGCTGTCTTGAAAAATCTAGAAAAATTCGGTGCATTTCATGAACTTTAACGGAAAATTATAACGGTTAAGATAACTTTATTACTTCAGCAGTAATAGTCGTTGAACTTGGGTGTTGGATAATTTTGTACCAAATACAAAATCCTTAGAATATATCCTTTAAAGTGACAAAGACGAAGTACCTAGTTGCTTGTTTTTAACGGGTAAACACTTGCATTGAATAACGGGCTACTACGGAACCCTACACTGCGCGTAGCCAGACAAGCACTTGGCCGGTTATTTATTTTTTAATGTACGTTAACCGATTGCTCGAAGATGTTTGAACCGATTTGGAAAATTATTTTTTGTTTCTAAGGCTCTTCCCAGGTGATCTCAACTAAAAGAACCAACTTCAAATGCCGCGCTATTAATTTTCACTACCAAGTTTGAGGTGTTTATCTCCATATCTCTGGAGATACTTATCATCCATCACATCTTCTTTCCAACAAAAAACGAATCAAAATCGGTTCACAAACGACGAAGTTATCCGTGAACAAACATAATACAACGGTTAAATTTAGATTCCCATTCTAGGCCTAGCTTGCTTACCATCTTCGTCCGCATCATCACTTACCAACAGGTGAGATAGTGGTCAAGCCTATAAAAAAGATATAAAAAAAGAAACCTCCTTTTTTGAAGTCGGTTTAATAAACGAATCGAAACTAAAGACATTGTGCAGCACGCGACATAAAACAGATTTTTATTTACTTTTGAGTTTGTTAGAGCCTAACCTAACCGATAAACCGACGAAATATTTGAAGACCACAAACTACAACTAATGAAAACTTGAATTACTGAAAAAGCGGCGACTCGCATGTCAGCGGTCTGGCAACGTCGCTTTTTTAGCGAGCGCACGATTTGGCAACGTCCCACAATCGCGATAATACACACTAATGAGCTTAGTGTATGACACTGTAAACACTTCACTCACATATTGACAAAAATGAATTAAAATGTCGATCTTAGTTTTCATAATATTTAATCAAATTATGTAGTAAAATATGATTTCGCGTATGTTAGGAGTTGTATAAAGGCTAATAGATGTGATTTCCTTGCAATTTTTCGATCCATTTACTCGTATTTGTAAATATACTTATGTATGGAAATCGAACCACCTTAAAGGAAACGAACAAAGGTACCTGTCAAAAAGTCAAAAGTCAAAGCATTTATTCAGTATATGGGCAAATTAAAAATTTGCACTTACCTGTTGGTGAGCATGCTGTCTGTTCAATATTACCTGAGCCCATTGCCTAACTTGTGCTTAGTAGATGGATTTAACATATTTTACTGCTGTTTTAATAAATATAACGTTTAAAATATGCAAACCTCAAGTTACTATGTATGATACTTACCATATTTTCAATAAGGGACTAGGCAGTCAGGTACGTAGGTAGCTAGCAACGCATAAGCTATGGTTTAACATAGATGATAGAATCTTTGATTATATACTTGAGAATATGGTATGGCAGGATGGCACGGCACGTTTTAAAAATAATTGCAATAAAATGTTAAACGATGGCAGCCAATGAGGATTCACTGCTCTTTTAGGTCTTCTATTCGATAATAACAAACATGATGGATGATAGACAACACTGAGATCACAGTCATTAAACTTTCCATTTCTTAATAATTAAAATAGTTTAATAACTAAAACAACCGACTTCCATGCTACGCGAGTCAGTTTCAGTAGCAAGTTTAGAGACGTTTATCATCATATCTCTGGTGATACTTATCAGATCTCGAATCGCGTACTATACATAAAAATGACAACCAGAAGTGAACTTACCTACTAAATACACCCTGCCTCTAAGAAAAGCAACAGAGTGATGATGTCGAGGCTCAGGCAGTTCTCCTACACAGTCCCATACATTTGTCACTGGATCAAATCTGCAATTATTGAAAGTCGAAGATTTTTTCTGTGAGAATAATTTGGTAGTTATATCTCTATATCTCTGAAGATACGCATCAAATGTTGATAAAATGCATGAAAAACCTGATCAACCTGAGATACGAGTATACTATATTCAAGAAAAATAATCGGCTCTATTCCATAAAAAAAAATTACTGACTTCATAAATAAGGCCTCACAATTAAATGCAGATATATAAAGAAAAAACATATAACTAAACAACTTGATAACCTTCTTCATTTTGTAAGTCTTATAAAGGATCTGGTTATTTTTATATAAGTAACCGAAAAACTTCAAGAAAAAGGTATGATATTTAGAGACTTTACCTGAACATATCCTTCCCATTGTTTGCGCTAGATCCATAAGGAGTGTGAGGATCGATTCCTCCGAACACGAGCACTGTCTCCCGATCCCAATTGAAGAGAGAACCTTCAATTATGTAGTTCTTGTTTGAAGGTCCGAGTATTGAATTTGATAGCTTATTTCTGAAAACTTTGTTACGTCTTAAAGTGTATTGCTATTACATTTTACACGTACAACATAATACTTTCAAAACGAAGAAGACCGACTTTCGATGCCTCATTTTCAGTACCGAATTTGAGGTGTTTATCTGCATATCTCTGGAGATATTCATCAGGTCTCGATGAAATTATAATGGGAATAATCGGTTAATAAATGTCAAAGTTCAGAAGTAGCAAACATAAAATAAAACCGGGCAAGTGTTGGACTCGTGCACCGAGACTTCCCTAAAAACTAGTCAAAACAAACTTAACTTTGCAGTTATTTTGCAGTTTGCAGTCTTAAAGTGTATTGCTATTATATTCTACACGTACAACATAATACTTTCAAAACGAGAAGAGACCGACTTTCAATGCCTCATTTTCAGTTAAAAGTTTGAGGTGTTTATCTCTGGAGATACTCATACTCGATGAAATTATAAGAGACCAAACGGTAAGTATACCTATTATTTTCTTAAACAAAAATAATTTCCAAATCGGTTAATAAATGACGAAGTTCAGAGGTAGCAAAAATAAAATAAAACCAAAACAAACTTAACTTTGTAGTTCGATCCCTAGACTGACGCCTAAACACTGTTCATGAACCAACCGCAAATAATAAGTTTGTAATAGTAGATTCGATTTTTTTTGTTATTAAAGTACATATTTCAGGATCGTAGCATGTGGAAAGAAGTAGTCTCTGCCTACCCCAACGGGAAAAAGGCGTGATTGTATGTATGTATGTATGTATTTACGGTTTTCAGTGCTTCAAGACCTTGCTTCTTGCCAAGTTTCATGATTATAGGTCAACGGGAAGTACCCTATAGGTTTTGATTCCCTCGTAAAATTGCAAAATATGCGAAAATAGGTGACATAAACGGTTATATCTTTTGATCGCGTTGATCATACATACACACAGCGAAGGAATGGAAGTCCCTGCCAGAGTATGTGTTTGTGTTTAAGTCATGTTTGAGTACAATCTATCGCGAGTGAACAGGTTCTAGTCAAGCGTGCTACATCATAGTAGCCGATGTAGCCCCAGATATAGCATGCTTGCCTAGATTTGACAAGTTTACAAACATATTAATCCTGGCTAATGAATCCTTGGATCGGTTGAACAGCGATATCTGCGGGCTGAACGCGTTTTCCGACTGGATCATGGGTTTTGGTGGAGAAGGTGGTTCCAATCTCGTGGGAGCCGACGTTTGGATTCGAGGAATTGTTGATGCTCTGAATGTAATAGTGAAGAAATTATATTGCAAACAAGAAATTACAGGACATGTTAGATGAAAATCTCTTAGAACCAGTTTGACTGGTTCCATAAAGCTCTATTAGGAACTTATCCGACAGATTTTGACAACTTTTATATGCTGTCATTTACCTCAGATGACTATCTGAAACTTTATCAAGAACCGGTGAAACTGGTCCCTATCAATTATTGATTCTAACATTTCTTTGAGTGACATAAATTTGCACATTTCCATCCTAGACTGCATCTTCATTTAACATCAAGTTATTATCATTTGGTGCGATAGCGGTTAAGTGCTTGTCTGTCCGGCATACAATAAAGGATGGAGTATACGCTGGGAATCTTGTAATTTGTTATTATATCAATAACGATGAAAAAAACTGAACTAAGTTTATTTTGCTTTTCTTGTAAAGATAGTGACGATAATAACAGGCGTTATTGCTGAATATTGGTCGAGCAACCTAGTAGGTAGGTGGTGGTAAGTATAGGAAAAAAATACTTTAAACATTTTGTTATAAATAGAGTGTAGGTTACGTTATTTATATAGTATTTATAAATATACGACAAAACTGAATAATACAAATTAGTAACTAGTAAGTAGTAATTAGTAACTAGTACTTATGACAAGAAAGTATTCCTTTTAGAGCCTGCCAAAAAAAAATCCAGCATTTTTTGTCAATACCACACAATAGGCATGATGATAAATTTTGAACTTTTAATGTTCGGAAATATATATTTAATTACAACGAATATGATATTTTGCTAGAAATAAAGATTTATTTAAAAAAATACAATTTACTTTTAAGTTTAAAATTCACATTTCACACCAATAAAATTCCACATTTCACACCAAACACAGAATAAATAATAGTACAAGCATACGCTCAGCGTCATGTGGGCACGTCGGTGAACTTGGGGACCTCTTAGGGGAAACGCAAAGGTTTGTGCAATCTGTGCAATTGCGGACGAAGTTATCAAGACGAACAAATATTGAAGATATATCCTGAAGGACGTTTTGATCCCTATTTATGTGGCACAGTATTTGTTACAGGCTACTTAGGTTATTATTATACTTAGGTTATTACTTAGGTTATTTGTTAGGCCATTGATTACTTCCAGAAAAGCACGATTTCATCTCCGACCGCATCGTCATTTGGGAAAAAGTCAGATAGTGCTCCAGTACCGAAATATAACCAACTAGTTAGATACCCGCGACTTCGTTCACGTACATCAAGAATTTAGTAGCCTGTATATTAATTTTCATACCATAAAGTAGGTATCTCCTTGCTAAATTTCAGTACGATCGGATTGCCCGTTGAGGCGTGATTACGTAACAAACAGAGTGACAGAGTCACAAACGATTTTATAATATTAGTATGGATTAGTATGGATATAAATAAGTAGTTATAGTAACGAATGTATCAAATAATTATATATATACACATGTCTAGGCATAGTGTATCTATAACAGAGATGCATAAATAACATCTAAGATTACAAAGAAAATATACCTTCTAGAGCCAGCTAAGGCAGCGGTAGCCGCCGCTAGGTAGGACGCCGCTACACTGTGCCTCCTCTCATTCGTACGAGGCTTGTACAACAGATGCTATGGAATCAACATATATTATATAGTTGTTTCAATACATGAGCGCGTATCATTACATAGAAGTCACGCAATGCGCGCTTGTGAATTGCAAACGCTATAAGATTTTTAGTTAATCGTTCTAGGATTGATGTACTGTTGCACCATAAGATTTTTAAGAAATATACAATACTATTGAGGCAAGTGTCAACAAAGTGCTGAAGATCGAGCTCAGTGGCGTGCCATAGGAGAGGACTATATCCAACAGTGGGCCAGCAAGATGGAGTGGCATCATCTGTGGCTAATAATTAATTGAAAGGCTGTCTTTTATGAAAGCCACACATCATAAGACTTGCTTACATGATTTGCCCTTTAGCTGACATACATTTTGATTTTTTTAACGGGCTCGTACATAGCCCGTACATATTTAAGGTGAGGGCGCTCGATGAGTCCACAAAATGTTATAATACCTTTTCCCCCATACTGGTATCAGCAGTCCCACTGCTGGTCTCACTGGTTGTGTTGTTTACGTCTACAGAGTCCTTTTCAGGAGGATCCAATAAATTGTTTTTTGTTGCCATCTGAAAAAACAGATTTGTCTACTAATAACAATTTGCCCTTCCAAAATATGTACCTACGAACTAAGTTTGTATAAAATATAAAAAAACATTGCATTAAGTAAATTTTTAATTAATAAATTAGTTTGTACAAAATTTCAACAAATTTGGTTGTACCGTTAGGCCATGGCAAAGAGCAAATAAACAAGACTCTCAGCTCATATATCTATCCGTAGTACTTAAATAAAAAAATAAAAACCACCCCCGACTGATTAGTATATGTATAATTTGTTCATTGAGACCAATGTATTAATTCAAATTAATACATTTCATTTGACTAATGTACCTAAACTACGCTAAACAAACGGCAGCAGTGTGACGGATATGTAGCGCGCATAGGTAAAACTGTGGCAAAAGTCCCATTTTGATTTTTTTGACGGTCGCGGTAAAGAAGCTACGAAAGTTGCTATCGTAGTCTCATCAACCAAAAAAGAGCTAATAATATTTAAACGGCTGAACGGATTTTCATGAAACAAAGCTAAGAATACTCTCGATGAAGACACCCATCAAACAAAAAAAACCTAAATCAAAATCGGTTCATCCGTTAGGGCGCTACGATGCCACAGACAGATACACACATACACAGATACACAGACACACAGATACACAGACACACAGATACACACGTGAAACTTATAACACCCCTTCTTTTTGCGTCGGGGGTTAATAAAAATAATAACAGCATAGTAAAACATACTATAGTCTATTCACAGTTTTACAATCCATACTAAAATTGTGATACAGTACAGTTTTTCATTCGCTGGAGACTGGGTTGTAAAACGTGGGAGCGGTGCAGATATTATTTCTTTCTCTCTCTAACTCAGGGGTATTATGGGCGGGCGGAGTGCTGCGCATTATTGCTATCGATATGCTGTATCGATAGTGTACGGTCTGTACAACGCTCCGGGCCGTGCACGTGCAGTGCAGTACCATTATGAGTTTATTACTCACTCGTTTTTATCGATAACGGCGTTGCGCCCGCGCAACATGCTCAGCGCCCTAGCCTTACAATAATTTATGAACAAGTCTGCAGCGAGTGAATAACACTATTATAAAAAACATACAAATTTTGAAAACTAATAATTGATGTCACTGGGCTACAATTAAACTTAACTACTAAAAAGTTATCCAAATACAAATCATAAAATTACAGTATTAGCTCCATGTTGAGAGCACACATGTGTTCGTTGAACATTGCGCCGATGTCTGTCCATTAATTGCTGTTGTTCTAATAATTTATTTTGCTCCTAAAAATAAATAATAAATTACATAAAAATAAACGAAATAAAAAGCGCCGTCTGACTACTTGTATGATCGCTGAGCAGAGGACATGGGGCTAGCAATGCATTTTTAATAGACTTCACAAAAAAGGAGGAGGTTCTAAATCCAAATTCAAATTCTCACAGAAAAAGCCACCAATACACAATTGGTTAAAATGTATCTAATAACAAACTAATAAGTGTCCATTAGTTTTGTTGCATCGGTAGGGTCGTACCGTAGCCAAGTTGGCACAGCGCCGGGCTTGTTTTCCAGGAGACGCAGGTTCGATTCCCGTCGGTACAGTATACATTTTTAAATAACAATGTACAAAAATATAAAGTGTAGCGGCCTTACTAATAAAAATTTGCCTAAACACCCGTTAAACTGTTGTACAGTTGCACAATGAATAAACGCTAAACACGCGTCAATCCACATAGACGTTTAACACTTTTTACTTTTTCATTTGGCAACATTAGTCAATTTGTTTAGAAACTGTTTAAGTCTTAAATAGTTCCGTAAATTATTTTTTCATAAAGTTTACTAATTATTAATATTACACATTTATTTTAGGAATGCAATATTAATAAAATGGAAATCCTGATTTAATGGAAAATATTTTCTTTTAGTTGGAGTGGAAGACTCACAACAAATTTAGAACGAAACACTCAAATTGACTGATTTCCTCTGTTGACATTGTAGCCATCGTGGTAGCCATCTTTGAATAAATTGTCAATTTCCATAGAGAATATAATCACTGCGTTTAGTTTCTTTCATATAGCTTTTCGTTAACCTGTATTTGGACATAAAATGAAAATCTGTATAGTTAAAAAAAATGGATCGCATGTTCTTCATGATGTTTTCGATTTTTCTATTTGCCTCCTCTATCTCCCAATGGTCAAATATGTCGAAATAATTTATGTAATCTATTTCAATGAGAACAAATCTAACACATACAAACGATCCTCAAATTACAGCATACTTTTTGAAGTTTGAAGGATCAAAACGTTTTTTTACAGAATACTAGACACAGATTCAATAATAGTTACTAGGTGTATACATGATTTCCATCAGCTGATAATAGAGAAATCCGCCATTTTAATCCCGTACACACTCGCTAAACAAGGGTCAGAGGCTATTTAGGATATGGATAGCCTCCTTTGATATTGGCACATCTGTATACCAATTTTACCCAACGCTTACGTCAAAAATATTTTTATTGGTCAGCTTTTGTGGTATACGTGTATACAGAGTGAAAAAAAACTTTATTAGTAAGGCCGTAGATATCTACTAACACCTAAAAGAACCTTAATATTAGAAATATATTTGGCAGATATTTGACAACTTTTAAATGACACCTTATGTCGGATTTCTTAATCTTAATTTTCACGAAGATCCGGTGAAACTGGCTCTTAGTAGGTATACTGTAGCAAGTCCGTTCGTGCATGGAGTACTGTTAACACCTTTGGGACGGTTCTGCCAAATACCAGCTGGAGACACTGGAAGCCATTGAGAGGAGAGCCAAGAAGCTCATTTGTGACGATCTACTAGTAGGCAAGAGACTCCAGAGTCTCGCGCATCGCCGCAAAGTCGCTTGTTTATCGGTTTTCTATCGGTTACGTTTTGGAGAGTGTGCTTTGGAACTGCATAATTTGTTTCCACCTTCTCCATTTTATTATCGGACATCCAGAGACACTAAAAGGCGCCACCGATTTATGGTGGATATACTATCTACCCGAACGAAGCAATTTGCATTTTCGTTGATCATGCAAACCGCCAGGGAATGAAATGCTCTGCCTGAGTCTGTGTTTCCGGCTAAATACAACATGGGGGTCTTCAAAACACTCGACAAAAGAGACAATAGGTATCTTTTGGGTAAGCGCGCTCCATCATTGGCCGCATCATCACTTAACATCAGGTGAGATGGTGGTCAACTGCTACGCAGTTCTACGTAAAAAAAAATACTTAGGGCCAGTTTCACCGGTTCCTGATAATGCGTTAAATAGCTATCTGAAACATGACGCCATATAATAGCTGTCAAAAATCTGTCAGATTTATTCATATTAGCGCTATCAGGAACTGCTAAAACTGGCCATTAATAATGTAAGTGATAGATAATGATAGGTTTCATCCATACCTCAGTGTGCTGTATTCCATCGACGTGCCTCCGTCGTTCCATAAGAGGAGTTTGTATGTTGATCTCCTTATCTGTAGCCGTCGATCGAGGGGAGCACTGATTTGACTCCTGCGTATACAAACGGTTATCATATTATAGATTCGCAGTATACATACATAAAAACATACAGTATACATAGACAGTGTTTGTGTGAGTTTTGTATCATAATTATCTTCTTATCGTCTTTCAGCAAAAAATAATGATCTGTATTTTTACTAGGTACGTCTAGGAAATATTGTACCTAATAATAACTTTGTGAAAAAATTGCTTCTCAAATGCCAAGTAGTGGCCTATGTCTAACAATGAACCTACCTTATTAATGTTACTGCTAGGTATATACTTAACCTTTTTCTTATTTTCGAAAAACTCGTTCATCGTTGGAAACTTGTCTTTATCTGGAGAGAGTGATGAGAGACCTTTCAAAGTGGCTGGTAGAGGGAAGTCCATCTTAGGTCTACGCATTTCTATTTTCTCAGAATCCATTGCACGCATGCTGCCTGATAGAACATATTATAATAGTGTTAAAGTGGTTTTGCTGATTAAATAATATTAGGAGTACCTAATAATAATAAGTAAGTATTTAGCAACTTAGCTCTTGTGATTCCCATCTCCGGTCAGCCGGTCAAGGCAATCCGGGGGTTAGAGGGTCTCAATTAGCCCTTACGGGATAGTGGTACGCGGTATCGCCACACACCGCCGGCATAATAAATATTTTAAAATTATTACTAATCTGAAAGGCGGACATTTGATATAACTTGTGTATGCTTTCTTCCTGCTTCGCGATTTGAGGATTCGATAAATAATTAAGATCACTTGCTCAATCTTTAAGCCCTTGTCACTAAGCTCAATCTATTGGACTAGTCAAAACGAATTAAAGCCCAAATTCGAGGGATTTATTAGTAGCCACTAAAAGTTCTACTATCCAGCTTCTGGATTTATCACAAGATCAGCTCCAAGATAGTAAATTATAATGCTGTCATCTGAATCAAACAAACATACAAACTTTCATTTCGATATGTTATAGAGATGTTACGAGATAAAATAGAATAAAAATACTTATTTTTACAAGCTTTTATTTAACTTGCAATGTATGTATGTATGTAACTATGTATGTTCGGGTGGAATCTGGGAAGTTAAATTAGACCCACTTTCCAATGTCCGATTGGACTCAAATTTTGTGTACTTATGTATCTTCAGTGACAATACAATGATATGGTACCATGGAGCTGGTCTGATGATGGAGACGGAAGGTGGCCACGGCATCTCTGTGATAAAACAACATAACCCCACCGAGTTTGGGCTCGATTGATTTGTCTTGAAGAGAACTTTACGCCTAGATGATATCCAGGGTCTGATGATGAAGCTGGAAGGTGGCCACGGCATCTCTGTGATAAATCAACATAACCCTACCGAGTTTGGGCTCGATTGATTCGTCTTAAAGATAACTTTTCACCTAGATGATATCTAGGCTCTGAAGATGAAGCTGGTAGGTGGCCACGGCATCTCTGTGATAAATCAACGTAACTCTAACGAGTTTGGTCTCGATTGATTCGTCTTGAAGAGAACTTTTCCCCTAGATAATATCCAGGGTCTGATGATGAAGCTGGAAGGTGGCCACGGCATCTCTGTGATAAATCAACATAACCCTACTGAGTTTGGGCTCGATTGATTCGTCTTAAAGAGAACTTTTCACCTAGATGGTATCTATAGGGTCTGATGATAAACCTGGAAGGTGGCCACGTTAACTGATTCGTCTTGAAGAGAACTTTACACCTAGATAATATCCAGGGTCTGATGATGAAGCTGGAAGGTGGCCACGGCATCTCTGTGATAAATCAACATAACCCTACCGAGTTTGGACTCGATTGATTCGTCTTAAAGATAACTTTTCACCTCTATGATATCTAGGGTCTGACGATGAAGCTGGTAGGTGGCTACGGCATCTCTGTGATAAATCAACGTAACTCTACCGAGTTGGGGTTCAATTGATTCGTTTTGAAGAGAACTTTACACCTAGATAATATCCAGGGTCTGATGATGAAGCTGGAAGGTGGCCACGGCATCTCTGTGATAAATCAACATAACTCTACCGAGTTTGGTCTCGATTGATTCGTCTTGAAGAGAACTTTACACCTAGATGATATTTAGCGACTGGCAATGAAGCTGGAAGGTGGCCATGGCATCTCTGTGATAAAATTATGTAACCCCAGTGAATTTGGGTTTAAATGATTCGTCTTAAGGAGCACTTTACACTTAAATGATAGCCAGGATCTGATGATGAAGCTGTAAGGGGGCCATGGCATTTCTGTTATAAAGCAACATAGGCCCACCGAGTCGATTGATTTTTAATATTTTAAAACATCATGCCTTCTCTTAAATACTTAGGTAGTAGGTAGCTAGTCGGTATCTATACCTACCTACTAAAAAGTTAAAAATTAATTATAAATAAAAAATATTTTTTAAAACAAGCTTTTATCTTGGACAATGAACTAAAATGTTAAAAATAAATTCTAGTAAGTATTTGGCGTGTAGATACTTACCTATATTTTTAAAAGCTTGAAGCACTACCCGTTTTTCAGGCTACGTGATTAACGTAGCCTGAAAAACGGGTAGTGCTTCAAGCTTTTAAGAATATAGGTAAGTACCTATACGCCAACTACTTAGTATAATTTATTTTTAATATTTTAGTTCATTGTCCCAGATAAAAGCTTGTTTTTAAAAATATTTTTTATTTATAATTTATTATTACTTAGTCTGTCAATTAGTTAGTAACAAGTCCTAAAGTCAATTCGCAAGAATGCAACGTGACATTCCTATATACACACTGTTGATCAAGGAAAATGCCAACATTACTATGCGATCTAATTCAACACTAATTCGCGTAAAAATGCTCAATTATCACATAACCTGCACGTGGTAACGGAAACAACCGGGTAAATTACCAGGTAAATTATCATCAGTCCGCCGCGTGGATTGCATCATATTCATCTGTTGGTACATCTGGTCCTTTGGTATCATAAACTGTTCCAAGTACTTCAAGAAATCCTTGTATGTCACGTGGTTCTGGAAAGGTGTAGGAATTGTGTTGATATAGGTAGCGTTTCGTTCATGTTCTGGGATGATTCCCATAAGCTAACTTTTTATCATTTATGGCACAGTTACACTCTTGGTCGTTAGCCCGTATTCTATTATTTGAATGATTACTTACTAATTCGACCGCATCATCACTTAACATCAGGTGATATAGCGATCAAGTGCAATCCAGTTCCATGTAAAAAAAACAAAAATTGGTTTTGGTATACTGTTCGTTTCAATAGAATACGAGCTAACTACTAAAAGTAGATTGAATGAAGTCTTGTCAAAGTCTGATCGAGGAGAAAGGACATCTGGCGTCGGGTATCCGAAACTATCCGAGGTTCCGAGGATATCCGACATTGTCCAAATACGGGTGCACCAACGACGTTTTACTTACGAAATAAATATTATATAATCTGTGGTTTTACTATAATAAATACGACGGTGAACTCCGGCTCGATAGAGATCGACCTTGAACGGATTTTGTCCCTTTCTTATGTATGGACTACCACATATATGATATACATATATTATAGTACATTTATAGTACTGGCAGGTTGTTAGACAAGGACACCCTCCCATCTAGGTTCCTTTCGTTGGGGGCGTTTTGATGTACATAGCAATTACCTTATATTTAGAGCATACGGTTTAAATATAATTTTTCAAAACATCTGCTGTGCACCATCTATCGATTTTTAAATCCATGGGGTGTACTCTACCTTGTTTATTTACACTTGGTCATCTGCTCGAATTCCACTGGCAATCGAATTCAGGCTACCGACCAAGTGTAATCGACTTATTAGACTGGTTTGACAAAACATCTATCTCAAACGACAAAGGTGACAAAATATTATGGATACCGTATCATATTATGTATGATAAGCCCACAGATTAACAGCAATTTTTTTGTTTTATGCCAGATTAGCAAGCGTTTGACTACTAATAAAGGGGAGTCCTCCATGATTTTAAAGCAATAGGATTTAAATAATAATTTAAATTAAGTACTTAATTTTTATAGCCTTATTTAAATTTAGTTTATATACTCACTTCAATGAGCCAAAGATCGGGCTCTGTGGCATGACTTGGGAGAGGCCTATGTACAGCAGTGGACTAGTACCGGCTGATGATGATGATGATGACTCACTTTTGTCTAAGTGTTGTTAAATATCCTTGACGTTTGACCCTAATCTTGCATAAACTCCCAAATCTTACCTTCTCTTCTCCTATCCAGTTCCTCTCAGCTGGTTCATTGAGACCTAGCACGTCGAGCCAATGGTAGTAGTTCTGGGAATTATTCCCGTACCAGTACTTTATGATCACGTACCTGTGAAAATTATTAATGAAAGTAAATTGTATTAATGTATTTTATCTCTGTTGGCCTCAGTAATCAAATCATCGTCAAATTTTGAGCCGTAAGGTAGATATGAATTATATATGATTCCAGTGGTCTATGATACGGTATGCTATTTGACTGACAGCCGGCGCTAGACTGGTACAAAGCGCAGTATACACGGAGCCAGTCGCTGGTGCCAGTCTAGCTGGCATGGCAGCACTGGCACCGTATAAATCGACTTATCCGCTGTTATGTTGTGATATTTAATTGATAACTTATAAAAACATAATCCAGTCAGGTTGTTATCTTGACTGATGTGAGTCCAAAACGCTTGTTAAAAGCCGGAACTTTCCGACACAAATATTTTAATTCAGTTCTTTGCTAACTTGTCTATATAAATTGTGTCCGTCCATAAAACTGAATCGACTTCGTACAATTTCCCCTTGGAAATTAATAACAGGTACAATCCAGGTAACATTAATATGAATACCGGAAAACCCTTCACAATAATTTTAAAGCCAAGGATAGAGTAACGGGAAATGTTGTGCGAAAAGTTACGCTAAAAACCTGCGAAAGCGTTATTTTATTGATGTTGGAGTTCTGCCAAGACAACAGGCAAATCTGGACTTCTAAATATTTACTTTTTACTAGTAGTTACCTGTTTTTAAATACGTTTTTTAGGTATCAAAAATGTTTGCATTTGATGAATCAGAGTCAGAATCATTTATTGAAAACTAATATGGTTGATAATGCTAGATCTTAGTGCATAGTAGAAAAATTAGTTCACCATCAACGGGTATTCAATATTTACATGTTATTAGTTATAATCGATTTATTAATATATGCAACGATTCCGTATTCAAATTAATAATATTCCAGACAGAGCCAATTACTTATATATTTAACCGACTTCACAAAAAAGAGGAGGTTCTCAATTCAACTGTATTTTTTTATGTTTGTTACCTAAGAACTCCGTCAAATTTGAAAAGTATTATTTTTGTTTGAGACATTTTTCGTCGCATCTGTGTGACAGCCGCCAATGTATTCTTTCCGTGTAGTAATAAAACAAATCTAGAAAGTAAGGTACCTATTACATTATTGTAGGATGATTTGAATTAATTTTATAAGACCACTATGACCTGTATTTGCAATAAATAAATGATTATGATGATTATGATTATGATTATGATTGAATAACTTACGCCAGTCCATCATCCACCATCTGCTGTATTTCCGGCTCGTTGACCACCTCAAGTATCTCAGCGTTGTCTGGGTTCCTCTTGATATCCACGAGCTGCCAGGGAGATATGAGACCAAAGCGCACGCATCTCATCGTACCAACGGCGTACACTTTACGGTTTGACCAGTCAGCATACAGCCAGCGTATAGCGGCCATTAGAATCTCGATTTCACTAGAAATTCGTATGAATTATGAATGTTGCATAATTTATTTCAATTTGTTTTAGTAGTAGTATTGATGATAAGACGTGCTTATATGACAGTTTGAAAGGCATGGGATCAGAAGGCAATAGGACCCGCGAGGAAAATTATTTCAGTAAGGTTTTAATAATTGTTAAAGCTCAAATAATATGATTTGCTTTTCCAAAAAATTCTGAATATATGTATTAAGAAATCTGGTTTAATGCTCTTCAGAATTTGAAGAGACTGCAAAAGAAGTTTTTACATCTCTCTCTCTCTCTCTCCCTCTCTGTTGTTTTAATGTAACCTCTTGGCTTGGCACTGAGTCCATTGCGCGCCGCGCCGCTTGAGGTTCGTTCGATTACGTTATGATGCAATGTGCGCCAAGTCTAATGATGATTTTGAACTGACCTTGTTACAGATATGTAGTTAGATTTTAGGAATGTCATTAACTCATCTGGTTCTAGAGTTAGAAAGTCTGTAGAAGCCACTAGTGGAAGAAAAAACCGCATCACTCGGGGTGTCTGAAAAAATAATTTTATTGAAATTCAGTTTATAAGCAAGAGTTAAAAGCATGTAGTATAATTGTCCCAGCACTATTATATTAATATACTATACACAATTAGAACTTGTTTTTTTCATTAAAAAACATCGCCACAGATAAGAATGATACTGTAGTTTTTTCTTTCAGACGTATACGACTCACACACAAAGCTTTTGCTGCCACATATATCATACGTACAGCAAAGGAATGGAATTCCCTGCCAGAGACCGTGTTTCCTGTTAAGTACTTCCAGAGGGTATTCAAATCGCGAGTGAACAGGTATCTTTTTGCCAAGGTTACTACATCGTCGATCACATCGTTACTTAACATCAGGTAAGATAGTGGTCAAATGCTTGTTTATCAGGAATAAAAAAATAGGTCATTTCCGTTCGAGAAGATCACCCATTTCATATTTTATTTTGCTGTTTACGTTATCTAGACCATTCATTTATATTATACAAGCCACGCCCAGCTTTGTCCTTTACCCTATTGGCTAAGCATGCATAAAATTTCATCAAAATCAGTCGATTCGTAAGGCTGTGAGATGTCTAATATAAACAAATACAAAGACTGAATTTGGCATTCATGATACTGGTGGTGATTTAGGTAACTAGTAATAGTTACTAATGTACTTACCATTAGATCCATTACTTGATTGAGTTCTTTCTGTCTCGCTTCTCTGAATACAGCGAATGCAGTATCTTCAGTAAATAAGTTTTCATTGACTATTAGGGACCAGCATTGCTCTTCCAAATCTATAATAAAGTCCTTATGACAATACGGTCTAAAATGTAATCACATTTGTTTTGAAATGAAATACGGCAGCGAGACGAGGCGCCTAAACAACTGACTCTAGTCTAATCCATATATATTTTTGTTTTACTTCCAACTACCGACCAGTCCCGGCTTCGCACGGGTAGAAAATACATGCCTATATTTTTGCATCAGTTTGCTGCGTCGATTTTTAATTAACATGTTCAACAATCATTGTCATATTTGAACCAATATGCACAAAACCTTGACAAATTATATACCTAAACCTTCCTCACGTCACTCTATCTATTGGTGAAAACCGCATGAAAATCCAATTACTAGTTTTTGAGTTTATCGTGAACAGACAGACACACAGACGCGGCGGGGGACTTTGTTTTATAATATGTTGTAACGTCGTTTTTTGATCAAATTCATTTTTTTAATGACCTCCTAAATCCAATAAAAATAACTAAATATTCCCATAACTACAGATAAAATAATATCGTTTAAAAACTAAAAAACAACCGACTTCAATGCCGCGCTATTCATTTTCAGTACCAATTTTGAGATGTTTATCTCAATATCTCTGGAGATACTTATCATACCTCGATAAAATTTCCATGGTACCACACTTGGGATATCTCCTTTCGAACAAAAAAAGAATAATCGAAATCGGTTCATAAACGACGAAGTTATCCGCGAACAAACATAAAAAAAAAAAAAACAAAAAAAAAATTACGGTCGAATTGAGAAACCTCCTCCTTTTTTTGAAGTCGGTTAAAAAAACAACTAAAGTAACAATAATTTCCATATTGCATTAAATCTTATTTCCACGCCATCTATCGGTATTGCTCGGCATTTCATCTTCCAGACGCCTGGATAAACGGTTTCCTTAATTGAGCGGTCGCGCAAATGTATCTACGTAACAACTCAATCACTACGTAGTTACGCTTTCTCTCAAAAGAGGGCGCGAATAAATAGAGATTTAGAGTGGGCGTAACCTCAATGTTGGGCGTCTCAGGGATGCTTTTTAGAAATATGCCTTCCTCACCAACTACATTTAATCGCAAAAAGGAGTAAAATCGAATTTAAGGATTTTATTCCAGATTTCCACTTCATGATTCCCCAATGATAGTAACCCGTGGTGTTGTTTTATTTAGTTGGAATGTTTTATAACCTCAAATAATACATCTCAACTTCTTATTAAATAGTCTTATCGATACGGAAAATCTTTCTTCAACTCCCTATTTGGTAGCTAACTTTTTACAGGTCCCTATTATTACCAAATTAACCAACTAGGGATGTCCTAACTTAACTTAATTTACCCAGGCTTACTTCATTTTCCCCTGGAATAGCCAGATTTATACGTTGGCAACCCCAGGGAACATTCGAGAAATCCATCGACCGTGTTCGAAAAAGCTCGACTGGTTGGACACTTTTACGCCGGTGCCCTTCGGGGCACCGCATCTATTATTTACTAATTATATATGGTAAATTAAGAAATTTACCACATTAATCAGTGTTGGATACCCCCTGAACGGGTGGTTCCAGAGCCTTTCCCCCAGGCTGGCCAGTCTAGGCGTTGGAGACCCGGGGAATCGACGGGTTCAACGACCGACCTCCCCCTAAGCTGAGCCTGCCGTGGTCCCTAAATTTAAAACCGGTGATATAAGCTGGCACTACCAGCCTAAAGTCAGGTACCCCAGGTACCCCCTAGGTCAGGTATCCTTTCTTACCATCGGATGTGGCTTACATGCATCCCGCTGCATCTCACCGCATCACCGTAAGAGAATAAGGGCGATTTCGCTCCCTATCTCACATACGTTACTCAGCATCATTATCATCGGGTGCTTCATTTCAAATCATCATTGTGAGGACTCCAGGGGGGTTCTTTCTCCAATCCTCATCGGGATGTAACCTTTTATAACCCAAATTTAAATTTTTCAAAGTGGATTGGTACGGAGTAGGTTTTCGAATCATAACTCATCCCATCTCGTCATTCTCGCAATCATTTTATGTATGATATTTATCTTCTTTAATCATCATCATCATCTTTAACTCGACTGAGCGGACCACGTAGTTGTCTTTACATCTTCTACAAACATAGTAGTTCTGATTGAAAATCATTGTTAGATTAAGCCCGGGATAGACGGATGACTTCTACCCGTACAATGTTATAGTCAATTCATTGTTCTGTTATCTTCAGGTATATTAAATCATAATATTGTGGTCTTCAACCTTCTAACATAACCATTTATAGGAATTTGTTTGTAAAATTACCTCTGGCTGTTGGCGACACCAGTTGAGTCGTTAGGGGGTTATTTCCATCGGAACTCCCAAAGACTTAAAATCTTTGTGAGGTGAAATACCGACCCAGAAGACCCTAGGCAGGTCTAAGAGACTAATTTTAAGTGGTGGCAGATACTAATTATTGTTAACCGGTGACGGGTAGGATCTAAGCCCTTTGAATTTTGTATTGAGTCAAATAAAATATTCTATGGAACTTTGTTTTTATTTTGAATCATGAACGTCCATTAGGCAACTACGAACCCTTTATCATACGTTAACCCCAAATACACGGGGATAACGCTACAATGTATAACTAATGTTTAACCAGTTACATACTCATCTTTACATAGTATAAAACAAAGTGCCCCCGTCGCGCGTCTATACGCTTAGATCTTTTTAACTAAAAAACTTTTCTAAAACAAGCTTTTATTACGTAATTTATGAGTAGAGTAAGTAAGTTAAGACAAATTCATCGAGTCCAAACTCGACGGGTTTACGTTTTCAGAAGTCCCAAAACGACGTGTAGTTATATCATGACGTCTTGTCTAGGAGTTCCTTTGGCCTCCATCTCCATCAATCAAACCAGCTTGATGGTACCATATGATATGTGTATGCAAAATTTAAGCACCATTAAATGCCGGGAAGTGGGTAAATGTTCAATCACTTTTGACCCATGAAGTCATGGTTGAGTCAGTTGAGTCAGTCATGCCTTCAACAAAAATCAATAGCTTATTTTGCGATTTGAGAAATAAAAAAATATATATTCCCTTGACCCTAACATATAATATTATTATGACATTCTAGACTACCTTGTCGCCACCCCATTACCTATATGGCAAGTACGTAATTTTCTTTTACATTACGATGCCAAAGTACGTAATTATTTACCTAGCAACCTTACTTTTATGTCAATGGTCAACAGAATGAGCTCTTTATAGAATTATGTGCATAAATAGCACTAGAGAAGTAACCTAGCTATCCGTTTTTAATAACTAGCTGCGGTCTTCTTAGTTATTCACGGTTAAAATAATAATCGAGGTAAAAGGTGTTATTTTGAGAGTGGAAGATATTGCCATACTAAATATCATTCAAATCCGTTGAAAAGCTGTTTCAAGTCACTGTTAAAGTGATATTGATTTGATATTGGGAGTGTGGGCGGGCCCTTGTATGGGATGCGACTTGTGTCGACACTCTGGCCCCGTCCCGTCTCATTGGGACAGTGTAGAGAGCGGGAGCCGCGACGGAAGCTGCCGAAGACACCAAGCGGCGTAAATATGCATCTTTATCTAGTAGCTACATATTTATGCCGCCTGGTATTGAAACTTCTGGTCCATGGGGTCCGAGCACCAAAACTTTCCTAAAAAAATTCTCCACGCCTTATCGATGCCACCGGTGACAATGGCTCATTGCTAGCACAAAGAATTTCAATGCAAATGCAGCCAGTAAAGTGCCAAGAACGCTCCCCTCCCGCGCTCCCCTATGCGCGGAAAAACGCGTTAACATAGTTGACGAGAAAAATAAAGGTTTTTTTTAATGAAAATTAATCGACTTTTCACTAAATCAAATTAGACGGACACTTTACGGATAACGTTTTCTGTACCTTGATTTAAACGCTATAGCGTCGGTTCTGGTGAAGTGCGGCCGCTACCGCGGCTCCCCTCCTCGCTACGCTCGTCGGCGCACGTCACGCGATGGTCACTGTTCTCTAGTGTGTTACCTTAGTGTAAGACTATGACTTTATCTAATATTTTCGTTCCATTTCACGCATCATTAGCAAGTTTTTCACGCGAATTCACAAAAAGAAAAATATTAATTTAAAATATTTTGACGTAACTCCGGCAGCTAAAATCTGTTTGGGAGGATCAATACCAACCCCCTTGACCCTCCCAAAGCACCAGAATCCTCTTAATTCAGGCGACTCGTTTTAAGATCCCAAACTACAAATGCAAAACAGAATTTACGTCGCTGTCTGCTAGTAGAGTACCCACTACCTATCCCACTACTAAATTAATAATTTGTCTTTAATAAAACAAACAAATACCTTTTATAGCCAAATACTGAGCAGCACAGAATAAGCTTAGAATGTTGTCTCTCTTTATCACTCTGTTGCAGTCCATTCCTCCGAATATCATCCATTCGTATATTGTGTGGAAAACTTCAGGAGTAACAGTAGTCTGAGAAAATGTTTGGTGAAAACGATTATTGATGAATAGAGATGGTCATGGCTGGTGGTGCGACAGTGAGACACAAGATCTGAACTATCTCCGAACCACGGTTGCAATAGTTATACAGAAAATCTTTTGTTGATTTTCATGTATTGATTACAAAATTTGTCATACTTATGAATGAAATTCCTCGGCTTAGTGTGACGTATTACTCGATTAAGGCATAGTCACATATCAGTCACATTACCGTCATGTTGCCGAATAGTCACGTATCACGGAATGATCATGACCTATAATCACTTCTGAATTCAAATTGAAGGTTGAATACCTATATCGGGAGCAAAGCGAAACAAACCTATCACCCTCAAGTTAGTTCCACAGAGCTACTCAAGATTTTTAGTCCGAAGTAATAAACTTAGTTTAGCTCTGTAGCTTGCGGTGTGAACCCAAGTAATAGAAGACGCGTTCCGAGACATAAGCGAAGCGGAAACTAAGTTATCTTCATTTCGATTCGCTCCCAATGTGGCCTGCGCTTTAGTACGAACATTTATTTTAATATTAGGTGGGCAATAAGTGATCCAAACCTAGCTGATTTGGTATACATATGTGTGACGTTTTTCATTTAACTTTATTAATGCAGGTCAGTAAAACATTCCTTACGGTTGGCAGCTCGATTTCTCTCATCGGGTTCTGATCAAAGAAGGAAGAATAGATCTGTAGAACTATGCGATGGCAATGGAACTCCTCGTCACCAATCCGCACTATTGTGTCAGTATTTCTGAAAAAAAAAACACAAGTTTAGATAGGCTAGACGGAAAAAGTGTCAGACCCTTTTGCTATAGTGCGTTACTGTTATGCATGTAGTGTATATAGTGCGGTAATATGTTAGAAAGAGGCAGAGGGACTAAAGAGAGATGTATGGTAAACGGGATAAGTTTATGATTTGTTTATCAGTCAGTAGGTACTACAGACATATGAATAATAAGGTATTTATTAATATTTCTGTGGTAAGGTACCAATATTATAAATGTAAGTCAGATTGTATATTTGTTTTCACCTCACATCCTCGGAAAGGTTCTGTTTATCATTCAAAATCTGCGTGCAAAAGTGCATTTTATCCGCTAGCGTGGAAAGAGTTATTAAAATTCGAACCTTTCTACTCAATAATTTTCTGTACTGCCAATCCACTAAAAATGCATTAATAATTATTTCGTGTCAGTGCGCCAACCTCATTTTTAGTAGGTATAACACACTGGCCAGCATGACAACTGCATGAAAAAGATAAAACCTTTCACATTTTTTTTAGTTTCAGTATGGCTCCACACTATTAGTGTATATAGCCAGTGCCAAGTATTAAAATTATTCACGATTTTGCTAATTCAAGTCATAAAATTGAGTCAAAGTCACATATCAGGTCAAGTTGAAGTCATAGTTCAGTCTGAATTATTATAGCCTCAGTAAAGATGTAGACTTACTGAAGATTTTCAGTGGAATTTTGGTGTGAACGCAAATAGCATATTTTTTAACATTGTTCTGTTTCCCTACACTTATACACATTTACCGGTACAGTGGTTAATAATCCACATTAATTACACATTAACTAACGGAAGAATACTACAAGTTTTGGAATAAAATACAACTCTAGTAGGGTCAATTTAATAGATCACATTTGACATCTGTCAGTCTTATCTTCATAGTAAGGTGATTTGCTTAAAAACATCGATTCAATTGATGAATCGATACGCATCAACACAAACAAGAATGATGTTAGTTTGATGTTATTCGAAATAACCAATTTTCCGGCAGCTCTAAACGAGAAATACAATAAGTATTTACATTATTCAGTGTTATTTACTTGTTTGTTTTGCCTTAATATGAAATTGATAAGACACGTTAATACAAATATACAAATCGGAAATTGTACATATTTAAACGATTTTATATGTATTTATAGATTAGAATGTAGCTCCATAGTAAATAGCCCAATAAAAGAAAAAACATACTGAAATGTACTTAAGGATCTAACGTTTAGTAGTTTATCGTTAGGTTTTTAACCCAAATTATTGATTTTAGTTCCTATTCAATTATTTTTGTTTTTTTTTTAGTCAAAGAATAATATTATATTTTAATTACAATCACAGTGTAGTTATTTTTATAGTTAAACATCCTTCACAAGTAATCATTGCATTCGATTCAACCTATCGACTTATCAATCTTTTGATTTTTTGGGTAGCAACCCTAGTGTTTATAAAGAAAAAGTGTTCACTGACGTAACCTTGTACTGACGTTTAGTTTTTTAGAACGAAATTTGTTTATTATGTTTAAAATTAATTATTAGTCAAAGTAAGTCGTAAAAACGCTTTCTTCTGTAATTATTAGAATAAATATGTATTTGTTACTGAAAAATGTTAAGTAATTATGCAGTTCCGACATTGAAATAATTAATAATTTTATGTGCCCCTCATTACAAGGTCATGTTGTTGAATTTTGATGAAGTGTCAAATGTGATCTATTAAATTAACTACTATAGTGATCATTTAGACACAGACATTTATTTTTTTATTTCATCTGAATCACGCTACTACGTTATAAAAGTCGGCACTTACCTACATTGTTGATAACCGAATTATGAAAGCACTTTGTTACCAACCTAACAATACAAAACTAGAGCCAACATTATGAAAACAGGAATATAGGTCTAGGGATTGAACATAACGAATTGCTTTTGTCTATCGATATCGATAAAAGTAAAAAAAGTGAGGAGTAGTGGTATCATTTAATCCTGTGATAATTTGGTATATTAAATAAAACGAAGCTACGGACTCGGCTTTTTTATTACATTACATATTACATAGTAGAATTAAGGAACCTATATCCAGCAGTAGACGGAAATTGGCTCTTAATGATGATAGTTACAAAAGAACATAATGCATCTTAGAATTAACAACTTTTCATATATTATAACTTTATTCTTTTCACAAACGATTGAATTGCCTTAGGAATGGTGTAATCCAGGCGTGAGACGCCAAACTTTTAGTTTTTGTATAGGTAGGTACACAAAATCTTCGTTTCCGCCATATCGTGAGTTTGAGCCGTATCCAACATTTGCAGTAACACATTAAATGTTTTATCGATAAGTGTTGCTCATCACTATTCATGTTTTAAGTTTATGGAATTTTGATGTGAACACAAACAGAATATTTTTCGACTTTGTGCTATTTTCCTGCACTCGCACACATTCACCGCAATAGTTAATAATCCACATTTATTATACATTAAATCCTAGAAGAACACAAGTTTTAGGAAAATATACAATAAGAGCACACACACACTTTATCACGTTGCCGTTTTTCTGACTCGCCCACAGTGCCCACACCACAAACTTCATATTATCGTAATGATTTGCCACCCATTACAATAAAACATGAGATTTTAATTAAAAATGTTACAAAATAATAAACTGTACATTATCACGCACAAACAAAGCTAACCAAAGTTTAAGGAAGACATGATTTATTTATTACCAGACCTTGTAGCCAACCTAACTTAACGGAAAGTATTATTTCCAGTGTTGGTACAAAGTAGGTACATAATTCAGAGTTATTTAATTACGAGTATGTATGCAATGTCGCAGGCCTGCATTTAGATGTGAATTATATAACAGTAAGTGTCTATTTTTATGAAATCTGAAAAATTGAATAAAAAGTATAGAATTCAATTTTGTTAACATTCGATAGCTAATAAAGCATACAGTCGAACCACCAAAGCATAGTCATCTATTTATGTAATCACATTTTCTCCAAACCTAACATTTATTTACTGTGAAACTAGCTTTACCAAAAACAAACTAAATACTGCTACCGTCTGGTCTAGATAGATTAGATAAATGCAATTTGGTGCGTTACGTATTCATATAAATAAATGTTGTTAAGTTGCCTATACATTAAATATTTTTAAGAAAAATAGCACTACGATGTTAGCGCTGTTTGTCTGTGCGCTAAGCGTACGCATCACAGTTATTGATGGATAAAGAATGCTGTTCTGTTGTTAGCAGCTAAATATTGATGTGTTGGATTATCATTGTTTGTGTTATTCAAATCTATCAACAAATGAAAAAATGGCGGTTTTGTAGGTAAGTTTCCCCATTTTAACCTACGGTGCTGACTTGGTCTTTGACGGAACATCAAAAACACTCTCTCAGGGTTTGCCAACGTGCAATGGAGCGTAGTATACTGGGTGTCAGACTTTCGTATCGCATCAGAAATAGTATATTGCGCTCCAAAACTCAAATCGCCGATGTTAGTCAAAAAGCTGCCAGTCTAAAGTGGAACTGTGGAACTGGTCTGGAACCTTTTAGAGGTGGGTCGTAATCGGACTTTCGCGTAACTAGTTATACGTAGTTTCATGATTGCGCGTAAGCAGTTTTAAAAACGCTTATTTTAGTAACCGGTTATTTCTACACAGCACACACATAGAGCTTCGGAAAAAGTTTTGCACGCGTACTAAAATTGATGCTGTTCAATATCACATTAAAAAGATAAGAAAGCATCTCATTATTTCGGTAATACATTATTTTGATTTTATTCACTATTTCGTGAATAATGTTATACGTTATAAGCGTGTTATACGCGTTATCTAATAACCATTTTGCATAACATTTTTGAGAAAAGGAACGTTTCCTATCACAAAACTGCTTACGAAAAATAACTGCTTACTTTTGATCCGCGAAACTACGTATACAGTTATTAGCCTCGTAAGCAGTTTCTAGAACCGCTTACGTTAAATAAGGCCCACCACTAGAACTTTTATCGCATGTCGGACGAGCTGTGGGCTAAGTTCACCACTGAGTGGAGCTCACGCAACGTTATATTAGACGACGTCGCGGCAGGCCTGGAATGAGATGACGGGATGAGCTAGACTCCTTTAAGAAATACTGGCAATCCACAGCTGCCGACCGGGATCAATGGAAAGAGTGTAGATAGGCCTTTGCTCAGCAGTGGGACTTGGAAAAACAGCTCAAAATTATAATAATAATAAATAATAATCTAGGTAAGGATGTTAGGCAGTATGGTAGGTAGTACAAAAGAACGTACAAGTAGGCTAGGGTGTTTTTTAATGCGGTCAGAACTGCTGGTCGCTTGTGATGTAAAAATAAAATAAAAATGTAATACCTACGTATAACATAGCGGTAAATTCAACCAATAAAACACACAGACAATTAAGATTGGGTACATCGATTGGGGCCAGCATAGCTCTGCTTATTAATATAGCTCGATTAACCATCCTTTGATCAATATTCAACGGATTGGTTGCGTAATGTACCTAATGATATAAATCGTTGGCAATAATACTGACAAAGACAAATCGAAGAATTGCAAGGTAGAGATACGGATATGGATAAGCAAATCCCGTAATACAAAATAATAATAATGCCTATTTATTCATAAAAGACGGATTGAAACTGCTTTCCTTACGGTCTACTACGTCCAGAGCTTCGCCTAACTACCACCTTCTACTGACTGTAACATGCTCCTCTAAGACCGTATTGTAACTCTCCATGATATAATAGAATAGACAAGCACTGTTTTCTGTCTCCAGCATATGTATTCTGATTTCAATCGTAAACATTCGAATTCGGAAGTCTCATCTTAAATTTCGAATATTGAATAATCCGTTGACTATTTGGTTACAGAATCCTCAAAAATAGGAGTTTGGGCGGGATCGTGGAAAAGTGTGTGTGATCTTATTGTATTTTTTCCAAAAATGTGTGTTCTTCCGCGAGTTAATGTGTAATAAATGTGGATTATTAACCATTAAGTGCCGGTGAATGTGTGCGAGTGTAGGGAAACAGCACAATGTTGAAAAACATGCTATTTGCGTTCTCATAAAAATTCCACTGAAAATCTTCAGTAAACACCACATCTTTACTGAAGGTATGACTTAGACTAGACTTTTACTTGAAAACTGACTTGAAATGTGACTTTGACCCATCTCTACGACTAAAATTCATAGAAACTTGAAGAATTTCTATACTTGACACTGGCTAAATACACTAATCGTGTAGAGCCTTTATGACTCTAACTAAAAAAAAAAAAAAAAAAAACCTCAAAAATGAGAGTCATTGATTTTCAATCGACTTCCAAAAAGTTCTCAATTCGTCTGTATGTTTTTTTTTTTTGTATGTATGTTACACGATTACTCCTTCAATTGTGAACCGATTCAAATGATTATTTTTTAATCGGTGGGGTACATTTCCTAGGTGGTCCCATCGCAATATCATCGTGATCTGATAAGTATTTCCAGATATATGATGATAAACGTCTCAAACTTGCCACTGAAACTGACTCGCGGGGCACGGAAGTCGGTTGTTTTAGTTTTTAACTATCTTAATTATTATTCAAATTAAAATGTTAAAAGTATCCGATCGGAATTCTGTGATCCGAGTCAAAGGAGATGCAGTTTCCGAATCCGAATTTGTTTTCGAATTATTTTGAATAGCCCTGCTTATAACATAATAAGTAAAATGAAATTTTACCAATAACGAGCAATAAAAGCAAGCTAACATTTTATGTGTTCCGGCTGTCCTTGAGAGCCAGTTGCCTTTTTAAGCCTAGCATGCTACTGCCATCGACTGCATCGTCACTTACCAATAAGTGAGAAAGCGGTCAAACGCTAATCTGTATGATAGAAAGCACTCTTACATATAGTTATGTATCCTCTTATAGAACTCTTGGAACAAGTCTTGTTTCTTAGGGAGTTGCAACCTGGACCAGTCGATGGGCTCTGAGATGGCGTATCCAAGGCTGTGGAGATCCTTGCCCTTATCTTCCCTTACTCCTGGAGATTTCTTCGTGCGGTCGTTAGAGTGGTATTCCTTTACTTTGTATCCAATCTGACCGTCTATGCAGAGTTCAGTATCCTAATAGGTGAAAAATTTAAGTTATTTATGTAGTTAGTCTTTTCCCTTCCATATTGTTAGGCATGTGACCCACAACGTTCGTAGGCTATAATAGGCGTACGCTTAAATTATAAAGTGACAGGACAGATTACAGATATTTTTAGATATTCTCAACTATATATCATAGATAAACAATTATGTATTTTTTTAATGACGTAAGTAGCAAACAAGCAAACGACCCACCTGATGAGAAGTGGTCACCGTCGCCTAAGAACACTTGCAACACGAGAGTTGTCACTCATGCGTAGCTGACCTATCAAGATTCTTTTAACGTCCTTTTTGAAGGACTACATGTTGTAGGTCTGCGTATCTCATTTACATAACTTTTTGTTGGTATGAACTTATCAAGCATGAGATACCTAATAAATCTATGAGTGCAGAGCATACTTAAACGTAGGTATTACTAGTAGTAATTTTTAACATAAACGGCAAGACCTTATTCATAATAGATTTATAATTCAGATAGTAAGCGATGATTTTCTATAACAGAAGCTGCGACACGCAAAATTTCTCATGACCAGAATTTTGTGCGTCACTACAGTGTGACTGCTACCTTGAGACATTTTGATACAGTCAATTAATATGTTTACTCAAATTACTAACACAACTATATACAAACTCATCGGTTTTACCATCAGAACAAATTCAAGCTGAGTTTCAGCAAATTCTTGAATGAACTGTTCGGTATATAGTCAGCAATTGACAACAAGTAGGTACTTTAGCTCTTGGTGCCGGGTTGTATTTTTGTTCTTTTTTTTTCGTTATGTCTCTACACGATTAGTGTATTTAGCCAGTGTCAAGTATTATAATTCTTCACATTTTTGAGAATTCAAGTCATAAAGATAGGTCAAAGTCACATTTCAGGTCAAGTTAAAGTCTAGTCGAAGTCATACCCTCAGTAAAGATGTGGACTTTACTGAAGATTTTAAGTGGAATTTTGGTGAGAACGCAAATAGCATGTTTTTCAACATTGTGTTGTTTCCCTACACTCGCACACATTCACCGGCACTTAATGGTTGATCATCATCATCATCAGCAGCCTGTGTTAGTCCACTGCTGGACATAGGCCTCTCCTAATGCTCGCCACTGAGCCCGATCTTCGGCTCTTCGCATCCAATGACTGCCAGCTACCCTGCGCAGATCGTCACTCCATCTCGCTAGAGGGCGTCCTACACTTTTTTTTCTTAAACGTGGTCTCCACTCCAGAACTCGTTTACCCCATCTGTTATCGGTTCTGCGACTAATGTGGCCGGCCCACTGCCACTTCAGTGTGCTTATCCTGCTAGCTATGTCGGTTACTTTTGTTTTCTGCCAGATCACCTCGTTACGAATGTGATCCCTTAGAGAAATCCCGAGCATAACACGCTCCATAGCCCGCTGAGCGACTTTCAGCTCGTGGACCAGTCTCACTGTCAGTGTCCACGTTTCGGCTCCGTACGTCATAACGGGAAGGACGCACTGGTCAAAAACTTTCGTTTTTAGACATTGAGGGATGGGTGACGAGAAGACTTGACGAAGTTTACGGAATGCTGCCCAACCCAGCTGAATCCTTCTATCGGCTTCTGTCTCAAAGTTGTTTTTGCCGAGCATGATAGTCTGTAGTAAACATACTTTTGTACAACTTCGAGAGGTATGCCATTAATGACTATTGGTTCCGGTGTAATGTTGGCACTTAGCATTACTTTGGTTTTATCGATGTTCATGCGGAGACCAATATGTCGAGAGTAAACCGGTTCTGAGAGAGCTTCAGGCTATTTTTAATTCCATAATTCACTGCGGGAGAACTCTTGAGGCTTGGAACAATGGTTAATAATCCACATTTATTACACATTAACTCGCGGAAGAACACAAGTTTTAGGAAAAAATACAATGCGAGCACACACTGTTTCACGTTTTCGCCAAAACTCCTTTTGTTATCTTGCTTTCTAAACTTATTTGACATCGCAAAAAATGTTGTTCTCTCTATTTTACTTCAGAGCTGAGTCAAGGAGAGCACTATTGTAACGTGTTGCAAGTTGATTGTTCTTTACTAACACTAACTTTTAAGCAGATTTATGATTTTTTATGTTACACTAGCAACTACAGCTAACTAAATCGAACCACATCGCTGCCACGACTGCTGTTGATAATTGACATGGGACACGGCGTCGGTTGATTTTTCTATATTTATTTTCACACTTATTTCCTATGTTTAACCTCCGACGCAAAAGAGGGATGTTATAAGTTTGACATATGTTTCTGTGTATCAGCGTATATGGGAATGTGTGTCTGTATGTAGCATCGTAGCGCCCATACAAATAATCCGACTTTGATTAAGTTTTTTTTATTTTAACTTCATGGAGTGTTCTTAGTTTTGATTCGTGAAAATCAGTTCGGCTATTTTAGGACCATGAGCTCTTTCCTATTTGATGACGCTATGAGATCAACTTTCATCGGTCTAATCAATTCAAAAATTCAGTGTCCTCATACTTCTTAAACTATATTTTAAGAACATGGTAGCATTGACCTGATGCTAAGGCATCTCCTGGAAAGTGCGGAATACTTAACTTCTCACCAACTTACAGTAGAGATGTTGTGTTTGGGCTCATTGGAATAGTCCTAATGAACAGATTATACATAGTAGTAGTGTATACGATGGTGGTTTTAAATTATGAATTTAAGTATAATTAAGAGCTTAGTTGTTCAGCTCTTTGATGCGCTTTTGGTAGTTATGTTAATGTTATTTTCCCCCTTTTACGGAAACTTCAACAATAGTAACTGCTACGACAGAACTGTATGGAAAGTTTGGTACTAACGAAACTTTGAGAAAGGTCATCATCAGGCTCTCCGCTTGCTTTACCCTCAAATTTAACCTTGACCTTTGCTTGCGTCGGGTCTGCTAGAAGAACACCGACTGTGGATGATTGGAACACAACCTAAAAGAAAATCGAAGACGTATCACAATCGGTTTTCCGAGTTCCAGCATCATGTTTGGTGCTAGCCTGAATAGAAGACGGGTTCATATAGTTGTGCTCTGTGAACTGGACTAAAATCAGATGTGGCTGCCATCTTCCAATTCCATACAAGCACGATTCCATCTTAGACTGCATAGTCACTTAACATCTGCTGAGATAACGGTTAAGTGCTTGTCTGTCAGATATAAAAAAATCAAAGGATCATGACGTGGTCGAAGATGGTAAGCACGCTAGGGCTATAATGGTCTGAATCTCAAGAGCTGTGTGCTACCGGAACACTGTAAGTTTGTGACGGCAAATGTTCTCTTTGATGGTGGTAAGCTACTTTTGGTGCAAGTGAGGCGGAACATCGATATAATGCTCTTACTATTTGTGGACGAACACCCGTTCTAGGATTAGAACCGGCGACCTCCCGCTTTGAACGGGCCGTCAAAGTGTATCCTGTACGTACACGCCGACAACAAGGAATGCCGAAAAAGGCCGTTATTAATAAAGAGTTCATTTTATATATTGTTTTGATATTACAATACTTAAAAAGCGGCAGAAGCTCAATGGCTATGGCGTCGGACTTGCGATCGAGAGGTCGCGAGTTTGATCCCCACCCATTGCACCATTGACGTGAACCCACTCCAGATACAAGCATATTCCAAATACAGGCTTTGTTGGAGAGGTTAACAAGACTACTAGTAATCAGCAACCCATATTGCTAGTAAGCTTTTATAAAAATAAAATAGAATATATCCTCCTACTTCAAGTATATTTTAAGAACGTGGTAGCATCGATCTGATGCTACCATGTTCTTAATGTTCTCTAGACTTTCTTATTTTCGTAAAAGTATCCTGTAAATACGAGTAGCTAAGAATAAGTTAAAAATGTACTTTACTTGATTTGATTGAACTTTCAAATTTCCACTGGGAGTAGATTTAAAAGGAAAAGCAGCAACTTTCTGGGTGCTCGTTTGGTCCGTACTGCAAGTACTGGAAATATTTTTGGATCAGAGTGATTTAGTTATAAGTAATCCTAATTCTAAGCGATGTAAGTGATTGATAGGATATCTAATACTATAAGAATCTTTGTCCTGACATACTGACTGACTCACTGACTCACTGACTCACTGACAGACAACGCACAGCCTAAACCGCTGGTCGCAGACACTTGAAATTTGGAGGGTATATTTGTCTTAGTACGTAAGGGTGTACTAAGAAAGGATTTTCCAAAATTCACCCCTTAAGGGGATGAAATGGGGGTTCAAAGTTTGTATGGAGAAACAAGATTAGATCGTCTTTTCTATCCGAAACTTCACATAAGTGCTTCAGTAAAAACATAAGTAAAGACGTGTTTCAGGTTTTTTTGTAATTCCACCCCTAAGAGGGTGAAATTGGGTAATAAAGTGTGAAAATCAATATTGTTTCGGATTGCGCTGAAATTTGGCATGCAGATAGTTATTACGACGTTAGTTCCCTCTGAAAAAGGATTTTCCAAAATTAACCCTCAAAGGGGATGAAACGGGGGTTCAAAGTTTGTATGGAGAAACAAGATTAGATAGTCTTCTCTATCTGAAACTTCACACAAGTGCTTCAGTAAAAAATTAGGTAAACACGTGTTTCAGGTTTTTTTGAAATTCCACACCTGAGAGGGTGAAATGGGGTAATAAAGTGTGAAAATCTATATTATTTCGGATTGCGCTGAAATTTGGCACGCAGATAGTTATTAAGACGTTAGTTCCCTCTGAGAAAGGATTTTCCAAATTAACCCTCTAAGGGGATGAAACGGGGGTTCAAAGTTTATATGGAGAAACAAGATTAGATAGTCTTTTCCATCCGAAACTTCACACAAGTGCTTCAGTAAAAAAATAAGTAAACACGTGTTTCAGGTTTTTTTGAAATTCCACCCTTAAGAGGGTGAAATGGGGTAATAAAGTGTAAAAATCAATATTGTTTCGGATTGCGCTGAAATTTGGCATGCAGATAGTTATTAATTACGACGTTAGTTCCCTCTGAGAAAGGATTTCCCAAAATTAACCCTCGAAGGGGATGAAACGGGGGTAGAAAGTTTGTATGGAGAAACAAGATTAGATAGTCTTTTCTATCCGAAACTTCACACAAGTGCTTCAGTACAAAAATAAGTAAACACGTGTTTCAGGTTTTTTTGTAATTCCACCCCTAAGAGGGTGAAATGGGGTAATAAAGTGTAAAAATCAATATTGTTTCGGATTGCGCTGAAATTTGGCATGCAGATAGTTATTAATTACGACGTTAGTTCCCTCTGAGAAAGGTTTTCCAAAATTCATCCCTGAAGAGGATGAAGCGAGGGTTCAAAGTTTGTATGGAGAAACAAGAATTGATTGTCTCTTATATTCGAAACTTTACACAAGTAGTTTTGTAAATAAATGAGTAAATACGTGTTTCAGGCTTTTTGAAATTCTATTCCTATAAGGGTTAAGTGGAGTAACAATGTCTGAAATCAATATTGTTTCGGATTGCGCTGATATTTTGCATCCAGATAGAAATTTTGACGTAGGTATCCGCTGAGAAAGGATTTTTCAAAATTCACTCTTCAAGGGATGAAGCGGGGGTTCAAATTTTGGATAGTCATTTTATTCGACATTTCACACAAGTACTTCTGTAAATAAATAAGTAAATACGAGTTTCAGACTTTTTCAAAATGCCACCCTAAAAGAGTGAACTGGGGTAAAAAAGTCTGAAAATCAATATAGTTTCGGATTGCGCTTTATTGGGTTTTTCGGGTTTTAAAAATATGAATCCTGATTTGTCTTAGTCACGCGATAACATGAAAACAGGTGAACCAATTTGGCTAATTTTTATTTGATGTCTTTAATGATAGAATCGTGTTTACAAAAGAAAAGTTTTAAGTAAATAAAAGGAGTTTTTAACGCGGGCGTAGCCGCGGGGGACTTCTAGTATATTATATACTAGCTGTACCCCGCAGTTTTACCCCGTGAGAATATTGGTATAAAAAGTACCCTATGTCTTATTCCAGGGCTGGCAAAATTTCAGCTCATCGGTTAATTAGTTTTAGCATGAAGAAATAACAAACACTTACTTACACACTCACAACCTTTAGCCATTATAATATTAGAAGGATATTACCACACATTACCATCTGAAGAAAGAGAAATACTGAAACATTTTATGTAGGTTTTGTATTAGGATAGTGAACACACTAGGCCTAGAATCTCTAGGGCTGTTTGTAGCCAGAATGCCGTAAGGTTATGGCGACAAAATTTCTCCTTTATCGTGGTAAGCTACTTTTTGGTAGTAAGTCATGCGGAACACTGATATAATGCTCCTGAGGAAGTTGACCGAATACAGATTAAAAAATTCGATCGAAACAAACATTGCAAAAAACACGTTGCAATAATGATTGTCCGCCACTCCATGTCGATTGCGCTGATGAGCTTTGGTGAGCTTCTTTATTACTCCAAGGCCAAAAGTACCTACTACGCATAACATTCTTCAACAACTCAAGGGCTGCTCATGGTTTTAATTCTACTCATAAATGACAACTGAACATTACTCATATTTGCATGATATATTTGCAATATATCAGAAGCTTTTTGTAATTTTTATCTTTAAGCCATTTTATCAAATAATGATCATTGTCGTTATCGTCCCTTAAATAGCTACTGCCGAACATCTTTATCACGCCATTTTTAGGGTTCCGTACCCAAAGGGTAAAACGGGACCCTATTACTAAGACTCCGCTGTCCGTCTGTCTGTCTGTCTGTCTGTCTGTCTGTCTGTCTGTCTGTCTGTCTGTCTGTCTGTCTGTCTGTCTGTCTGTCTGTCAGTCTGTCTGTCTATCTGTCTGTCTGTCTGTCCGTCTGTCACCAGGCTGTATCTCATGAACCGTGATAGTTAGACAGTTGAAATTTTCACAGATGATGTATTTCTGTTGCCGCTATAAGAACAAATACCTACTAAAAACAGAATAAAGTTAAAGATAATAGAGGGTCCCCATACAAGAAACGTGTTTTATTCGGCATTTCACGCCATCTATGAACGCTTAGTTAGGTAAACGTCCCATAGATAGCGTTATATTTAAATGTCGATATCTAACACCTTTGTTAGACGTTAGGTGGCGTTATAAGAAACAAAATGTTTATTAATTATTATTTTGTGCTGGCGAAAAATGATAGTGATATTTTTTGCTCGATCATATAAATTACTGTAGTGTGGTACGGAACCCTACGAGTGCGAGTCTGACTTGCACTTGGCCAGTTTATTTCCGATCCTGAGCCACGCTGCCTACACTTTTAACCTTAGGTGCGGACTATGTCGCAAGTCCATCTGGCAATTTTAATGGACTCAAGAGTCACAATATAACCTAGAAATTATTACTTATGCTTTGGTCATACCTGGTGTTATCAATTTCAGACGAATAATTAGGATCTGTTGACTCTTTCGGGTAGCTCAAGTACTCAGCAGCAAATTTGTTCGCATATGTCTGAGCCATTTCCTTCCTTTTCGAGGTTCTAAAATGTTATATTCTATATTTTGATTGTTATTATGTATTGCTAATCAAGGTATTAATATACATTTATGTAGTAGTATACATACGTATAATCTAGCGTGCAACTGTGTTATTAATGTGCTAGAGTTTTTTAATACCGAACATCATTATTATCAGATCGAATTATCCAACTCAACAAAAACGTTGAACGTCACATGCGGACTACTTAGGTTCACTAAGTTCCGGCATGATATATAGATATATAATTTATAATATAGGTACGACGAGTCTACAGGTAGACGAGACGGAACAATTGCGAGGTTGCGTCATAAGTGCTTGTCACCTCACTCTAAGCGCAGTAACAATAATACTGTAAGTACTTTTAGTAAATACCGTGACTTTCCATCAGCTGAAACAGGTTCATGACCGACTCATATCGAAACATGTAGACATAACGTATTATTAACATTATAAATGTGGAGATTCTAATATGAGTACTTTATCGGGACAATACAAATTTTAACTATTATAATGACTCACAATTTCGAGCAACATAGGTCACCTGGTAGTCTAGGTATATATCTCATCTGTTGGTAAGTGATGATTGCAATAGATGATCATAGCCCACTGGGTCTAATGGGAACTGGCTCTCAAGGACAGCTGGCAGAACGGATTAGATGTTTGGCGACCGATTTTCCTACTTGAGGGTATAAGCACACATTATATAAGTATAAGTTAGTAGCTGGCCAGACTAGATAGTGTCCTATACCACCACACCATGCCACTTTAATCAAATTGTGGAGCAACCTGGACCCGACAGAAACATAAAAAACTTTCCAACTTCACAATTCTTGCTAAGCTAGCAATAATTTTGCGTGTAGACATTATTTATATTATATCCATAGTCCATATTAAAATCGCAATATGTGGTAAGTTCTACCTCTAGCGCATCCTCACGCGCTTCCAGGGCAACTGCCAGCGTGAAACTCCGTAATAAGGTAAACATTAAGTTACAATTGAAGTGACTGGAGAAGCCCGTTCCGGCTCATTTCTGGTGCAAAGAATGGCCATCGCCATTCAGCGTGGCAACGCTGCGAGCGTTATGGGCACCTTTGCACCGGAAACGTTGCGGGGCAGGATTCTCTACTAAATGTATCTATTTTATATAATTCATGTAACGAGCTAATTAAATAGTGATTTTATATTTTAATTATATTTTGACTTTGTTAATTAAGAAAGGTTTTAAGTAAATAAATTTGCGTGTTTGCATTGATAACAGTATATTTTATCTGAAATGTGAATGTTTTACTTACTTTCCTTTAAAGTTGCAAGACATTAATTTCGGCGATGTAATATGGTTAACGTATTGCTTGACGGCGTCTCCTGCGCTTTCTGGGTCATACGAAATCTTTGTTTTCCGTCTAATCTTGTGTTTGGTATATTTTAGAAAATCTAGAGCTGCAATCGATTGATCTTATTAGGAATTTGTAAAAGACAGTGTATAGATATTTGGGAGAAGAATGATTATATTTTTTATCAATTGTACCAGGTAATCAGATTCAACACTAGACAATATATTCGGTATAATTAAAATTCGGGGTTTCTTTCATTTTACGGTCCCTTGAGATTGTCAGAAGTGTTCTCAAGAGCTGCACAGTCCTTTATCATCGTTTCACTACCTAACATCAAGACAACCGTGTCTACTTTCCTAATCTTAACCAAGTATTCGGGAGAGTTAGTAGTGTTCTGTGAACATAACTGCGAAGAATTGGGAAGGAATTCATTGACATATTTCATATTGCTGTGCACACTGTATAGGGTTACACTTATAAGCCTATGTCTGTACTAATGTCATTGGTTTGTATGTAGGATTGTAAGTAATGTTCAAATCAAAACTACTCATAAATAGGTATTAACATAATCAGTGCACGTAACCATCAACCGTAATGTAACTTTCGATCGGGTCAGGTTATGATTAAAAGTTGACTAAGTTAAAATTTAACGTTCTACTGACAAAATCACGTAAGTCTCATGGCCCACCATTGTACCTACGGTAGTCGTTCTTAAAATTACGTGGTTCATCATCGCAATGACTGAGTATGCCCACGTCATTGATATGCGTAAGTCCTTAAAGAACGTATTATATACTAGATGCGGCCAGCGGCATCACCTGCATTATCCTGTGATCTATTCTACTCTTTTAGCCTAAGCAAAATTTCGGCCAAATAGGTCGAGCCGTTTGGCCGTGAAGTAATAAAAAACAAACAAACACTGACTTTCGCATTATAATAATATTCTGGTGTTGATTCGCACACGTCCCGAAAATCTAGTAGAAAAATATGTCTTACAATTGTATTATAAAATTGATAAAGACTAGACTTTCTTTTACCAACAATAAATACTAAGAAGATTATAATTTTTCACCGATATAAAAGAAAAGACTCACTATAGTCACTGTTAGTTAGATCTGACAAGGAACTGCTTCTCTGTATTTTAGGTTTGATGGTGATGGAGTACTCCTCAAACAAATGGCCGTAAGTGGACTTGTGACGTCTTCGCTTTGGGACGATGTTGTAACTGTTAATGTTAAATACAAACATGAGTACACGTCCTGTGATTTTTAAATGTTGACGTTTGCCCTCTGTCTCTTTGATCATAAAAACTTTGAATCTTTGATCATAACTCTTGGTTAGTGACGATTTATTCGAGGATAGTAGCTACGTCTAAAATGCCTACTAGTTCTACAGGGCAGCTGTTAGTAACTGCAGTTGGCGATAGATTTTCCAACTATAGTGTGGTAGCGAATACTAAACAGTGGCATACAACTATGCTGGGCGTTATTACATTGATATAAACTTGCCCAATACACAGGCGGAGGTTTCCTTGCGAGAGGGCCCGGTGGTGTCGTGGGAGCATGGTTGGCTTTGACGCCAGAGGTACCGAGTTCGATCTCCGCCGTGAACCAATGGAGTTTTCTATCGAAAAATGTATGTGCGCTTTTCACAGTGAACGAAAGGAAACACATCGTTATTAATCTTTCAACGTATGTAAGTATGACACTATCTAGTGTCCGCCTGGCCAGGTAACAACCCTCAAGTTAGAAAATCTGTCGCCAAAACATCTAATGTGTTCCGGCAGCTAATCTTGAGAGCTAGTTCCCATTCTAGGCCTAGCGTGCATATCATCCTCCGCATCATCACTTACCAACAGGTGAGTTAGTACTCAAACGCTAGCCTATATAATATTTAAAAAAACGTTTTACTTAACCGGAGGGCTACTCTGAGAATGTTTCATATTTTTCGATAAAAATGTCTATTGGTGCACATTGTCTACCAGCAATCTTTTACGGTTTTACAACTGTGTTGATGCTGAAAATACTTTCAGCATTTTTAAAGTAGGAGAGACTCGCAGATGTAGATCTTCTGGTAAGCAGGAAACACGGAAGAATATATATCGAATTCCGTACGCCGGTTGTATCTATACACCTGCTTTTTAGGGTTCCGAACCCAATTATTTCATTATTAAAATTAATTCACCTCGACGCAGCTAGATGGCAGCACTGAAAAAATTAGCACGCGCAAGCGTTTCATTTGTTAAATTTGTGGGCCTTGGTCGATTTGTTTACTTAGTTAAAGTTTATTTGCACATATGTACTATGTAGTGTACAGTATTGAATAATATATCTTGTATTTTAGTACTTAAAGAGCTTCAATTAGCTAGAATCAGTAGAAAGTTAGTCGTACGTACGAACACTCGGTCTTCCAGATATTACCTTTGTGCTAATATTTACTTAATTGGTGTTAGAAGTTCGTGACGTTCGGACTTCGGAAATTTGGAACCCTCCGTGTGCGGGACAAAAGTCTGTCTCGCACTTGGCCAGTTTTATTTTTTTATTTTTAGTGGTAGTGGGGCGGTACCACCACTTTGCCAGTTAATTCAGCCGTCATATAGGAATGTCTGTCGGTTTGAATGGCAAAGTGTCCAATGAAATTACAGAGCATGTGAGACTTAAGATCTTTATATCTGCGGATAACAGGCGCAGTGTACTGACATGCAAAATTCTGGATAGCCCGAATACCTCTGTGTCTATAATAGGTGCAGCGAATGTATATCATGATGTCTGAAAGACTTTTGAAGTTTATGTCATTCTAATTAGTCGCTACAACTCGTCATTACATTTGATTCGTGCATGAAATGAAATTTGTATTTTACTTATTTTACTAGAACATTATTCATTGGAATTTCAAATATGCACAATAAAATGAATCAAACATCGATTGCATTTGAAAAGTCACATAAGTTTGAAGCAAATCAGAAGTTATACATACTTACTCGTAAGATTTATGTATACAGGAATTTCTCTCATAGGACTGGTCTGAACCATAAACCTGGAACGAGAAAATGTACTGCCGTTACTAATGCAACTGATGCGACGCGATGCTACGTATCAAATCAACGTTCAAATTTCAAAGTAACCGTCCAAAAATGCGTATGCTACAGATAGATTGAAGGTGCCTAGCAATAATCATAGCTTTTTATACTTCATAGATGAGAAGCTACGCTAAGTGAGCTATGCATCTGACTCGGCTACGCGTGAGCATAGCGGTACATAGCCACAATTCAGGCGTAGGTTATCGCATCCAAGGTGTGTGGAGAATTGATAGATTCTTACACAAAACAAATAAAATGTAATGCTATATTCTCTTTGGTAACGCTGTCAGAAACCTGACACTGTAGCTCTGAAACTGTACTAAATACTGTAGAGTTTGAAGCCGCAAACAATATCTATTCTGCAGTAGCTATGTTGCGAGGCATAAAAATAGCCAGCAAACCAAGCGTGAGGCCTCATATATGCCACAATTAAGTTTAATGGGCACATATACCAGTACATAACCTAAAATTCACATACTGTAAGTTACCTTTTCCAGGCTAGAACTTTTTTTCATTTCCAAATCACTAAAGGAGTAGTCCAGATACGTGAGCCATATTGCCGACAAAGATATTTTCAAGGATGTTAGAGTCAGATTACCACAAAAATCGCTTAGGAATTTTGGCACATGAAGTTTGTGTCGTTTTATGTAAGTTGACAAAGTTATAAAAAAATCCAACAGGGACATGAATGAGTTATGACATTGTAACCAAAGAGAATGTATTCAAAATTTAAAATAAAACTCACGAGAGTAGAGTCTATTCTCCGTGATAAAACTGGTCAATTGTGTGTCAAACCCGCAAGCAACCTCAAGGGTTTGATAGAATCACAGACCTAGGGTAATCCTAGGTACTTGTACTATTCATTATTCTGTGTCCTAGGTCTGTGGATAGAATCTTGATAGAATCTCTCTAGTTAAGAAGCGTAGATGGGAGTTCTCTCTATGTTAAGAAGTATTAGGTTATAACCGTACATGTAACGCACTGTTGTCTAGAAGTAACATTAAATATGGGATTATTTTCTACGCTCGCTCAACCTATGTATTGCTAAGGTATTTTCAGGATGGGTCAGAATATCATCTTTTTGTTACACAGAACTAGGTATCTCTTGACTACCTTCTCACCATTAGATGTTAAGTGAGGATGCAATCGATGATGAAGTGCGCGTACCCAGAAGATATCTCTTTTGGGAGACCCTAAAGTTTTGTAATTCAACTTACTGGACAGAATATCAAAAATTTCGCGTTCGCTACGCTCGTTCGACTTTATATTCATGTGATGTTTTTAGCTAGTTTACATATCATGTGTTTTATATGAGGCAGACGTTACGCTGCCGACATAGGTACAGCTGAGCCTTTACATACATACATTACATATATAAAATCACACCTTTTTCCCGTTGGGGTAGGCAGTTACTACTTCTTTCCATATGCTACGATCCTGACATACTTCTTTCGCTTCTTCCACTTTCATGAGCGCATTCATACCTACATGCTCGGCGGTTATAGATACTTTTGACCTTTTGACTATAAGCCGATTCTTTCAGCGAAAGTGCGCAACAACCCTTTGTGAGGAACATAAGATGACACGGATTGAGAAGCGGCATTTGTTGCGTGAAGCGTTGCATCAAAGGTTAATGATTTCATTAGCTTATTCTATTAATAATTTTGTGTAAACATCCAGTCATACTGATAATGTCCAGACGTTGTAAACTGGGCAATCGATCGATTATTGGACGCAGTTCCAATAATCGATCGATAACAAATCTAAGATCTAACTCATACTCGTAAGTACGGTGTTTATACTACCAGCCTTCTGCAAATAATAATGCCCTATCTATAGTTAGGGTGATAAATTATCTTTTGCGTTGTTGAATAAACTTACGGAGTAGGAATAACTTATATCAGATTAGCTGATACTCGCGACTTCGTTCACGTACACCATTTGTGTGATCAAAGTTATTTAAGTGATGTGTAAAAATCGTGATTTTATTTTTACAAAAAGTAGCCTATGTTCGTCCTCATGCTATAAAGAATCTTTGTTAAATTTCAGTAAGATCGGGTCGTCTGTTTAGGCGTGGTTAGGTAACAGACAGACAGAGTGACAAGAGTTACAAATGTTTTTATAATATTAATTCTACTTAATGCGCCACCGTAGACCTGTACCCACCTGAAGACGAACATTCATGAATGTACTATATAGAAAAATCCATTGGTGAATGGTTAGTTAGTATATTTGGTTAGAAGATCTATATATGTTATATATAAATGTTTATTATCTCCGCTAAACGGAGCCCATTTCTACTGGCTCCTACTTTCCGGGATGTGTCCGTTCCGATAAGTAACAATCTCGAGCTTCTTGGGATCTCTTTGACACCAACTCTCAATTTCGGCTTATATTGAGTCTAGAGCCCAGCTAACCTCAATAAAGCTTGGCATTTTGGCTAAGGTGAGACGGTACTTCACACCGGGCGGGACAGTAGCTTAATCTTTACTAAGCACAAGTCCGGTCGTGTATGGAGTACTGTTCTCACCATTGGGATGGTTCTACCAAATACCAGCGACGACCTACTAGTAAACAAGGACTCCAGAGTCTCGCGCATCGCCGCAAAGTCGCTTGCTTATCGGTTTTCTATCGCATACATTTCGGAGAGTGCGCAATGGAACTGCATTATTTGATTCCACCATCCCCATTTTATAATCGGACATCTAGAGACACTAAAAGGCGCCACCGATTTATGGTGGATATACCATCTACCCGAACGAAGCGATTTGCTTCTTCGTTCATCATACGAACAGCTAAGGAATGGAATACCATGCCTGAGTCTGTTTCCGATTAAGTACAATATGGGGGTCTTCAAATCGCGAGTGAATATGTGTCTTCTGGGTAAGCACGCTCCGTCATCGATCGCATCATCACTTAACATAAGGTGAGATAGTGATAAAGTGCTACCCAGTTAGCTGTAAAAAAAATGTGACCTATGTTCGTTATAGACTGAAACCATCCAATAAATTATTATTATTATACAACCGATGTGCCCCAAGCCTGTTTCATAAGAAAGATAAGATGATTTTAGTTAGACCACTAAACGATGCATTCGGCATATTCGGTTACATTTCTTTTTTAGCATAGTAGCAACGCGGGGTATCTACCCGCTGGTAGTATTTTAAAACACATTCATATTTCCTTAATATTATTGAATTGATATCACTGTTACAATAATATATTTGCATGTTGAGTTAAAATGCGGTCTAAGGTTTTATTTTGAAGCTGTTGTGCATGTCTAAAAGTGGAAGACGAGTGAGGTAAGGCGATGAACCACTGAATTCCAATCCTAGTTTAAAAACCGTTAAAATATGACCTAGTACCTAAGTAAATAAGTTGATAACGAGCAAGCGAACTGACTTCTTGACCTTCTTTATTTCTATACCTACTTGAATAAAAGGCTATTAAAAATATTAAAGAATAATAGGAGCTTTATGCATTATAACTTAAGCGATTGCCAGTAACTTAAAATGGGACACGGGGTGCACATTTACATACAAATGCATACCCCCCCACCGTTTCCTCCCTGGAAAATGCTTCTAGAGATTTTTGAAGGGTCATATTTCTATTTGCGATTGGTTGGTCAAAAAAAGGAAATGGTAGGGGCGCGGCGTAGCTACATCAGACCTTGATTTTTTGTAGAAACAAATTTAGCTCTAGAAGCATTTTCCAGGGAGGAAACGGGGGAATACATTTGTATGGAAAAGTGCAACCCGCGCTCCCTCTTTCACAACGATTGGGTTCCAAAAAAGCAAATGTGTTTTGAAGAAAATTTTATTTTCAAAACAATTCTAAGTAGCAAGTAGCATCGTTATTTTATCTCTGACAAATCGTTGACAATAGGTAATAGGCTGATAAATCGATATAGCTATGACTAAATACCATGCCCCCTTTTATGGCATAGGTGTGGGTGGGTGTATAAACAAGTAAGTAGGTACTTTACTCAAATTCTATGCGTAAATACATTTCGAAGAAATACTGAAAGAAACCGATAACCAAAGTATCTGAAAATACGCTACATGTAAAGGATTGAGTGTTTAATCAATGAGTCAGAAAGACGTCATGAAGTGCAATAGGTAGATAATGTTTAGTTTGTATATATATAAGTTAATTCTCTACAGGCCCTGTGTATCAGTTTGCTATAAGCTTTCGACAGAATCAGTGCTGTTAATCGTTTCAAAAGAATCTTATCACTTAATTTGTAAGTTTTTACTTATGTATCCTTGTTTTGAATTAAAATCGATATCGTGTTTGTGAAATCGTTATCGTGAATGCGTTTTTGTTTATCTTTTTAATTTTCTTTTCGGGTAATCACGATAATGCAGTGTTTTTTTTTTGTCAGGATTAAGATTAAAATAAATAACAATATAAGCATGTATATTTGTTTAGGTAATTTATTAATTGTCAATAAATATATTTTATTACAAGTACTAAAATAGTTATAGCGACGGCAACAGAATTTTAAAAAATATATAATTTTGTAAAAAATAAATTCCTATGGTTCTACTGCCTTTACCTTCCCTATTAAACAAAACTTAACTGTGAAGGAAATGTAAATTCATCAATAAATTGTTGGAACACGTACGTACCTATTTAATTGTTTGCGATTTTATTGTAAACGTTGATAACTTTAAGAAAACTATATAAACAACATAACAATATATCAAATAACTTCTTTAGTACGCAGTTTAAAAAAGAAATCAAAGGCGGATTCTATACAAGGATGTGACAAAATCAACAGCGCATGCCAATAGCACGGCCAATAGGTAGGTAGTACCTTGAGCATCGGCAAAAACCCTAATCGTGGCTCAAATGGCCTTCGAATGCCTTATTAAGGAGTAATGCTACATTGACCTTCAGTCTGATCTCAATCCCTATCTTTGTGCTCTTATTGGCATTCCTTCAGTCCAAAAGGTTTTATTTTGGCCATGTTTTTGCCGTGATGTTTTTAGGTGCCAACCCGCTAAACCTGAATTGCAGTGTATTTGCCTATATGTTAAGGCTTCTGGAATACCAATTCAAACTTAACTATAAAAGATGACTCAACTAAACAATTCCAAATAAAAATCCACTGCGGAAATATTACCTATGTTAGTATTAATAGACCGTCATTTGCATCAATTAGAACACACTTAAGTAATGGCTGTGTCGAAGTACAGGCATACTGTAGAATACATTAGAATCATTGACCATAATCTTTGAACGGTCGTTTTATAGGAAACTGTACGATATTACACTGCGAGGTAAAACGCTTTTTTGTTTTTTTCGCGATTAAAAATGATAGCATTATTTTTGTTTAAAAGTGTAAGTGTAAAAGTGTGTTTTGTATATTTGCTAACAAGTGACATATTGCTCAGCGACAAAGCAGAAAAACCAAAAATTGCAAATTGATAAAATAGTCACAGTGTATACAGTAGACTGTGTTTTACTTTTTCTTATTAGGGTGCGTACAGACTATATAACATAACATGTTATAAAACTGCTATTTAACATGGTTCAGACAATATGGACACGGAATATTAAAAAACATGATATTATAACATGTTTTACAACACTCCGCGTCTATATTATCTGAAACATGCCAAACAACAATGTTATAACATGTTATGTCACATAGCCTGTACGCACCTTTACCTGTTTCCTATTTTTTCAACCGAATTTCAAACACAGGAGGTTCTCAATTCGCTATTATGTTTTTTTTTGTATGGTTGTTACGCATTTATTCTGCCAATTGTGAACCGATTCGAATGGTTTTTTTAACCGACTTCAAAAAAAGGAGGAGGTTTCTCAATTCGACCGTTTTTTTTTTTTTTTTTTTTTTTTTTTTTTTTTTTTTTTTAATGTTTGTTCGCGGATAACTTCGTCGTTTATGAACCGATTTCGATTATTCTTTTTTTGTTCGAAAGGAGATATCTCAAGTGTGGTACCATGGTAATTTTATCGAGGTATGATAAGTATCTCCAGAGATATTGAGATAAACATCTCAAAATTGGTACTGAAAATGAATAGCGCGGCATTGAAGTCGGTTGTTTTTTAGTTTTTAAACGATATTATTAATGGGTAGGGTACATTTTCACGGTGTTACCATTATACAATTCATTGAGATCTGATGATTCCTCAAATACTATCACTAAAAATCAACAGATTTTAAATATTGTTGAATAGGTGTGGTCTTTTAGTAAATTTTAACAAGATCAATTAAAGAGTACCTCCAGAGATATGGCGATAAAAAACTCAAACTTGCAACTGAAACTGACTCGGGTAACATGAAAAGTGGGTTTTTTATTTTTTTATTATTTTATTTGATGGACATGCATTTGACCACTATAGCTAACTGTCCTGATTAAATGACTGCGTGACGCTGGTGTGATATGGAATCACACTTGCTTGGAAATGGAAGATTGCAGTGAGGCGAGGCTCTGGACACACGACCTTAGTCTAATCCAAAATATCCCAACCATTCCACCCCAACTTTCGAATTAGAAATCCTAAATTACAACATTGTCCTATTTCCTTTCACCAGATACAATGGCCGACACTGATCGCGTGGTATTCCCCGACGAAATCGAAGAGGTGAAGGCAGCTGCAGCCGCCGCTGTGAAGCCCGAAAGCGGAGACTCCAATACTGTAGAGGAAGCTCCTGCAACTCCTCAGATCACTATGAGGAACATGATCGTCACCCCTCCCAACTGCCCCCCTGGACAGCAAATGGGAGCCGATGGCGTGTGCCGAGAAGTCTTCGACTAATTTGATCCTGCTAAATACCAGCTTTGTTCGGAGAGCAGGATAGGATAGGAGCACTAGGATTGGATAGATATTATTATCACACATTTGAATACAGATTTCTTTATTGGAGTCAGAAACGTAGTTGACAACGATCTCACGTAGTGGAAGGTACTCGTAGAATAATGTTTTATCTGGTTGTATTGAGACTTAGCTCGACTTACAGGTTACTACGTAAATATCCAGGAAGCCATAAGCGGCTTACGGGATTGGTATACTTTTACTTATCAACAGACTTCCAAAAAGGAGAAGGTTCTCAATTCGTCGGAATCTTTTAGTTTTTATGTATGCTCCCCGATTACTCAAATACGCCTTGACCGATTAAGAAAATTATTTTTTTGTTTGTAATGGACTTCCCAGATTGGTCCCATTTAAATTTCATAAAAATATGTTCGGTATCTCCAGAGATATCGAGATAAATCTTCATTCTTCATCTTCATTCAAACTTGGTACTGAAAATGACTAGCGTGGCATTTGAAGTCGGTTCGTTTAATTTTTTAAACGTTCTTAAATTATTTAGTTTTACGTTTCGTTTCATCGCAGCTCTAATATATATTTTTTTAATTGAGCTGTATAGATTGAGCTTGTGGAGCAGATTATCATTTCATATTATCTAATACTAGCTGTATTACGCTGTTTTACCAGCGTAGACATCGTTCCTGTGGGAATATCGGGATAGAAAGTAATCTGTGTTATTCCAGGGTCTCTGTGTACCAATTTTTAGCCCAATCGGTTGAGTGGTTTTAGCGTTCAGAAGTAACAAACCTACACATAAACTTTCGCATTTATACCGAATATTAGTAGGATTTATTACCTTGTGAGATTGTTGTCAATTACTTGAATATTGATAATTCAAAACGTAATCTGATAAAGTATGAAAGTAACATAGTATTATGAAAAAGAATAAACAAGTGTGCTTCTATGGAATACCAGCATATTATTAGCTTCGGCAAAGGATACTGATAGGAATTATGTTTAGATAGAATTAAGTTTTTGTTGTTATCTTAAAAGAGTGTTTGAGAAGGCCTTCTGTTTGATTGTAATTTAATTGGTTTGATATTGCTCTGTATAACTGAAATATTGATTTAAATTTCTTAATTTTTAAGTTCCTTTTTTTGTAATGTTTCTAATAAAATGATGTGAGTTTAAAATAAGCAATGATTTAGATTATTTATTTCAACCCTAATTTAAAATACTGTGTTTTATTAAACTTATACTATATCAAAGAATAGAATTCCTTGTCGATGTCTATGTTTTCCGGTAATAACGACCAGGGAATCTTTAAATCGCGAAGGGACAGATATCTTCTAGGTAAGCGTGCTACATCGTCGATCACATCATTACTTAACATTATGTGAGATAGTGGTCAAACGCTTGCCTATGAAGTATTAAAAAATCAAGACGTTAAGTTTCGCACACCCTTTCATTCACTGGACACTGCTCTTCACACTGAAAGACATTTTTTGGTTGAATCACGGACAAAGGGATGGTCTCGTCTCAGGCGAGACGTTCTTTTCCTAAACGAACAGCCTTCTTTCTGGTTATTTTCTTATATGTTTATAATTACTCATGTAAAACAACTGTGCAGTTTGCACAGGTAGATATTTTAAGGGTTCCGTACCTCAAAAGGAAAGATCACTTATTAGATCACTTTATTTTTCGTCTGTCTGTCCGTCTATCAAAACCCTTTTTCTCAGGATGCGTAGAGGTATCACGTTGTATTTTATAGCAATTACTTGGGTCTACAGTTTCTTAATACTTGTACTTATATACTTTTTTTTAATATCTGATGGGCTAGAGTTTGGTCGCTATCTCCCCTGGTTGTAAGCGATGATGTGATTGAAGATGGTGCACGCGCCAGGCCTACAATGGTCCCTCAAGAGATGTGCTGCCAGAACACCGTTAGGTTATGGCGGCAGATTTTCTCCTTGATGGTGGGAAGCTACTTTTTAGTAGCAAGTCAGGCAGCACACCGATATACCAACCTTTGTAAACTTCAAAGTTTCGCGATATAAGTAAACACAATCATAGTTAATATCTAAGTTAAGGCTAATCGCACTCAAAACATTAATATCTCGTGACCACGATCAATGCAACTTGGTCAAAACGTCGAGGTAAATGAAAATGTACCACCTGTGAAAAAAGTCTGGTAAAAATTGCCTTGGTAGTCTGCTAAATAGGAACTAGTTCTTACACATCTAAGTAAGTATCTCATCTAAGTAAAATTATTACAAGGCACTAGACTTAAGTTCAATCGATGTAGCAAATCACTTTAGAATAATTTAATATCGGTAAAAAAACTAGAAGAACCGACTTTAAACGTCGCGCTAGTCAAGTAGCCAGTCGGCAATATCATATTATCGAGATATATAAATGCATCGATGATTTTTGTTGACATTTTAAAAACCGTTCGACCGAATTCGTAAAATTTTAATAGGAACGTCTGGGACGGGTACCCTTTGACACAAAAAATAATTTTCCAAATCGGTTCAGGCATCTTCGAGTAATCGGTGAACATAGGTACATTAAAAAAAAAGATTCTGACGAATTGAGAACCATCTCCTTTTTTGTGAAGTCGGTAAATAATTTCAGCATCTAACATTAAATACTCTTGACTTTTAACATATTATATGTCGTTTAGATAAACTGGCCAAGTGCAAGTCGGACTCGCACTCGTAGGGTTCCGTACCACACTACAGTATTTTATAAGATCGAGCAAAAATACCACTATCATTTTTCGCCAGCAAAAAATAATAATTAATAAACATTTTATTCTTATAACGCCATCTAACGTCTAACAAAGGTGTTAGGGATCGACATTTCAATATAACGCCATCAATGGGACGTTTACCTCACGTTCATAGATGGAGTGCAATGCCGAAAAAAACACGTTTCTTGTATGGGGACCCTCTATAATTTTTATTTTATTCTGTTTTTAGTATTTGTTGTTATAGCGGCAACAGAAATACATCATCTGTGAAAATTTCAACTGTCTAACTATCACGGTTCATGAGATACAGCCTGGTGACAGACGGACAGACAGACAGACAGACAGACAGACGGACAGCGGAGTCTTAGTAATAGGGTCCCATCCCTTTGGGTACGGAACCTTAAAAAAGGAAGTACCTATGGATATTGCAATAAAACCACACAATTCTAATAATTAACGATCATTTACTTAAAATATTCATATAATGACATAAAGTTCTAGTCTCTGATAATCAAACATAGGGTCTAAGTTTAAAAAATTAAATATTCTTTCTATAACCCTGGCATCATAAAATATTGTTGATATTCGTCTACGAAATTATAGATAACCGAGCGTTGCATATGTTTTAACAAATGGAGTGTCACTTTCACACGAACTCCTGGAAGAGAAAATATATCGTTAGATGTACTACTTAGTTTTAGTTTTATTTTACATTATATATATATATATACGAGTAGGTAGTAGGGTAAGCGAAACACACTTCTTCTGAGTTAGAGTCAGTGCAAGAAGAGAACCGTCGTTGCTTTACGATTAACTAACATTCAAAGGTTAGGAAGGAAGGTCTAGCACCACCCGATAATGATAAGACTAGGTACATGATCTACTAAGGTATCAAACATTTTTGGTCGTATTGGCAATGACAGAGCAATGTTGTAAACGCAACAAAACAGTAAATTAGAACCATCAACACGCGTGCCCTCAAGTTCTACGACCATTCTCTTTTTGTACGTAATATATGACTTCTGCATATGATAATGTGGAACGCAAAGCTGCATGACTACGATAAGCTCATCATTGCTTTGCGTTTGTCACCCTGAGACTTCAAGATTTAAGGCTCATAGGTTCAGTTTTTTTTTTTATGTTCCGGCTAAATGTTGATGCCGTTGTATCGCGACAGGTGGATTAGCAGGTGTCATATACACTAGGTACCTACTTTACAAAAGTGTCATCATACAGTGGTGAAGTAAGTAGATTGCTTTAATAAGAGAAAATAAAATAAATAAATTGTAGTTACCAAGTGCTTTTTGAACATCAAGTGGAGTTGGTTCTTTAAAGTATAATCAAATCTTAGGATTTTGCAGATGAACATAATACTTTTATTTTCCCGTTTATATACTTTCATCTATGCTTTTATTAACTAAATATGTATGTATTTTAATGTTCATCCTAAGTCTGAAACTGTAGAGTGTAGACAGCAGAGTCTGTGCAAAAACATAATCGTCGTGGTGTTACGATAAACTAACATTCAAAGGATAAGAAGGAAGGTATATACCAACCTAGTAGCACGCGATAACGATAAGAGTAGGTACCTAACTAAACTAACCCAACCTAACCCAAGAACTAAAGATTTCAGTCGTACTAGTAATGACACCAGCGTTGTCAATGCAACAAAAAAAGTAAATTAAAACGACCGACGACAGACGCGACCTCAAGTTCTACGACGTTCTCTTTTTGCACAGACTCTATGTGAGTTGACGCTGGATTACTAACTTCAGTCCCAAAGAGAATATAAATACTACGTAAGATTCAGTTCAAACGAAAAAGTGAGACAGTCCTCACACATAATTCAAACTGGCTGCAGGTATTAATTGTTGAGCATGTCGTTACTCTGTGATCATATAGCCACATATGTTTTGATCTAATATTCATGCTGCAGACTTTTCTATATCAACAAGCACGAAAATAAATGCGAAGCATCATATTTGACATAGCTTTGAGACAACTTTGGAAAATATTTATTATCACTCCTACGTACCGATGTTTCACCCGCTATGTGGATGAAGAAGGTACTTGTGGCGGGTCATAATCGTGTGAAGTAGTCTTATTACATGACACTATTTAAACAACATTTTATCTTTTTATGACGACTTTTACAGTTACGTTAGATGAAATTAATTTTAATTACTATTTTATTATCTCTGTTTTTTTATTGTAACTATCTCTAATTAATGATATTTAACTTGTTGATTACTCTTTTACTAAGAATATTTTTTTAATAGATAAATGTTATTTATCAAATTCAAATTTCAAATTTATTTATTTCTTAAAAAGTAGATACATTATTACATTTAATTTTATACAGCCGTCAAACTTGGTGTTTGTAACACCTATATTTTAAGAAAGTTCCTGTTCATTGTGTGTCTCAGATATACATTACTAGGGATAGATCCAAATCGAAAAGGATAACATATTACACCGACTCTAATTAAGTGGGATAAGGGTAGTAAGATCATGATGAATTTTATTGGTAGATTTACTTTATATTTTAATTTGATGATGGATAAAAATTTCAATTGTAATATGATTGATTCGAAAAAGGTAAAAATTTTGATGTATGGTGGATTACATATAATTATCCGACATAAGTTAACTTAATTTCATACATTATTACAAAAAAATATTCCACCGTTGAGGTATTTACAATTTAAGCCTTAGTAATATTTTTAGGGTATTCAACATTCAATACAGTCGGAATGTCATTATGTTTAAGCATGTTATACACCACAGTACCTACTTACATTTTAAAGCGTTAGGCGTACATTCTTATTAGCTTTAGGTAGATAAATAATAAAAAGTGATTATCTATGTATGCATTAATATGAAATGAATATGCTACACTAATACAAAACGTTCATTCCTTATAACTGAATTAAAAAAAGTAGGTATGGATGGTAAACAAAGCTACTGTTCTTTAGGATGTTAAAATGTCTATCAAAATATCTGTTAGTACTTAACAAACAAAGTTAACTACTAAAACACAAAACAAATAAAAATCAAAAACAGTTTATTAGAATAAGTTACAATAAAACTACATTGTTGTGTCGGGTACTAATACTGTGCAAGCATAGAAATAATCTACACATATACAAAAAATATTAATATTACTAAATACATGACAAAATTAAATTAAATTGAGTGACAACAGTGTTGCGATTTTCATGAGCGATTACAATCTGCGAGACATGCAAGTCAAATCGAGAAACTTATACCTAGTAGCTAATACAATTATAGGCAAATTAGTTGAGCAAAGACAATGGTGTTGTGCGGATACAAGGCCTTTATGTGACAGGCCATGCACAGAGATGTGTGTATGTCACTAAGGAAAAGGATTTGGTAGTTCTGCATGATTTCAGCAAGATGATATCGTACTTTAGGGTAGTTGTTAATATACAACTCGTACAAGTAGTAATAGTATAAGCTTAATTGTCGATAAAACTATCGCCCTTTTGATTTTGAAATGTTTAATAGTTTGCCATTACCACCGCTTTAAAACTAGATACCTACCTAATATGTATTATAAAACGAGAAAATTATTGTTTTGACATACTCTAAAATCTCTAATGTGTCTCTAAATCTCTATGACATACAACATTTTGAACTATCTAGAATTTTGAATGTTTCCTGTTTTGGGAATTGTTGTGGGAACTATCAGCGTTATAAAACATTGTGCTACATGGCTTTTAAATTTTTCCAAAGACTTTTTGCCACATGGTCAATATAATTAGTATTTATTTAATTAATTGGGAACTCATAAAATACACAGTCTGTTTACAACTCTGTAATTATAGTGTAAATTACACTTACTAGTTGCTACAATATGTAGAGATAATAATATATCTTATGTTATTTCAAGGTATGGCATGCATACGGTCATATAGTTTTAATGTCATACAAATTATATACAATTAGGTATAATCTACAAAAACTACAGTCTTACATCACTTTGCCAAACTGTACACGATATTAGACTGTCGTCATCGATAGAAATAATAACAATCTATTGCAAAAAGTTTTATATACTACGTTCTAAAGTTTTGTCGTGGAAACTAAGCATTACTAGGTCACCACCTTAAAGACAATTGGCGGGCAATGGAAAGAGCTGCTGTGTGTTTCAATTAGAGATCTTATATCATCATTATCAGTCAATTTCGGTCCACTACTGGACATAGGCCTCGCGTATGGCGCGCCACTGAGCTTGATCTTCAGCTATTCGTTTCCAACCGCTTAGTAGGGTTCCATTTTTTGGAAATAATTTTTTTCCAAAATATGGAACCCTTATAGATTCGTCATGTCTGTCTGTCTGACTGTCCGTCCGTATGTCACAGCCACTTTACTACGAAACTATTAGGACTACACAGTTGAAACTTGGTAGGTAGATGTAATTTTTGAACAGCTTCACGATTTTTATACAAAATTTAAAAAAATTAAACATTAAGCTCCTCATATATGGAACTAAAACTATTTTTTTCATCACACCTATAGATAAAATACACCTACGTGCAGGGTGTCTATAGATAGCTCTTTAAAAATTACATTGAGGTTTCAAAAACCACTTTGTCTCAAAGTCAATTGTTTGAATGATAGACACTTATAAAGGGGTAAAAAGTGACTGGAAGAGAAGAGCCGAAGACAGAGCTCAGTGGCGTGCATTGGAAGGCCTATCATGGCATATGTCCAGCAGTAGGTAATCTGACGTGATAAGAATGAATGATGGCAGTTTTGTTCAGATTAGGCACTAATATATTCAAATTCATGCTTAGTTACATATAGTGGATTACACTAGCGCTAGCAGAGCGTAGACTGAAGTTAACTAAGAGACCAAAAAATGTTTGCGTTGATGTAAGGTATGGCGTATGAAAAAAAACGTAGAGAAAAATCGAAATCAATTGTGATTTGAATAACGTCGGATTGTCATGCAAAAAGACAATAGTATAAATGCAAAAGAATAACGATAAAACCAATATCGCAAATAGTTTGGTATGATCGAATCTACCGTAAAACTGCCACTAAAGTAGAGTGTAGAGTGCCGCAAACTTAACTGGTCCTCCGATACCTGGAGTGTCACTGTGGTCGCATTTAGTTTATGTCATAAATATGTTTTACTTCCACTTTTGGCTACCGGTCCATATTATAATATTATCGATATTATAAGTTTGTGGCACTCTTTACACGTGCGTTGCAATAATGATAAAACAAACCGTGCTCTCATATTCAAGGCTGATTTACACAAGGAGCGAGTTAATACTAATTCGAACAGGTGATTAGTACCATCTTTTGGCAGTTAAAGTTACGTTTACGCTACAAAAATAACACGAACGTAGCAAACAGGAGAAAATATTGTCTGCTAGTAAGTTTTCGTACGGCATGCATGTGCTTATATAACTTTTTCGACTCCACTCTATACTTTGTTATCGTTTGTCAAGCTTGGCTTTAATTTCACGCGCTAAAATGACATCAGCTGCTTGAACTGTTCGGCTGCTAATAATCTCTTGCTCGTGTTAGATGCACTTTCCTTGTCTTTTTATTCTTAACTAGCTTAGTATGTGTCTATAACACCTATCTATATTGCTACAGCTACACTATATCTACATCGTAGTACACACATCAACACTGTCTAGGAATATTTTGTAATAAATTCTTAAACTCATAAAATATTGACCGGTTTAAAAATATTTTAATGTAAGCTTATTTTGTGGGTTTTAATGAATGATTCCAAATTTGAATTTGAAAAATAAATTAAAAACAAAAGATTTGCGCGGCATAATTGTAACGAAGTTAGAATGTTTTTATTTACCTAACATAGTTATTGGTATTTTATTTGTTTAAAATTAAAGTTTTAATAAAAATCATCGGTTAATTTCTAATGTATGTAACTGTATGCATCATGTAGCGGCGCCATTTAACGGGAGACGAGATGTTAAGGGCAGTAAGCATGCTTCAAGCTGGGGCTACTCAACGGAGTATAGCCGAGAAGATTGGAACAAGATAAAACGTGATATCAAGGTTGTGGTCACATTATCGTACCACTGGTGAAGTGGCTTAAAGGCACCTAGGCGGGAAACGCATAACCACCCAAAGACAGGACCAATTTTTTCAAGTGGCCGCGAGAAGACAATCTAACGTTACGGCTATGCAGTTGGTTCAAAGGCTCCAGTCAGAGCACCAGTTGCTTGTCAGTGACCAAACTGTGAGGAGAAGACTGCATTAGGCTAACTTTCCGTTTCGTACTCTAGCACTACGCAGAGGAAATCGCGGACGAAGATTAGAGTGGGCTCCAGAACATTTGCCCTGGGAAGATAACCAATGGTATACCGAGAGCGCTGTTTACCGATGACTCCCGATTCGATTTTTATCCTGATTTACGAAGAGTACGTGTATGGCGAGCTCCTGAACGTAAGAAGCGTCTGCAACACCCTCAGGAAGTCCATCCATACCACGGCGGAACAATTATGGTTTGGGTAGGTATTCGTGTTGGTGGAGGAACAGACCTCGTTTGGATCAGAAACACCAAGACTGCAGAAAAATACCGAAATCAAGAGTTAGCACCAGTAATCTATCCTCATCGAATGCAAATGGGCCAAACTTTCACGCTCATGCACAATAACGCTCGTCCACACACTGCGCGAGTGGTCACCAGTTGGCTACAGGAGCACGACGTGTCGGTCTTAGACTGGCCCGCGCAATCACCAGACCTAAACCCCATAGAGCACGCGTGAGACATGCTCCGAAGAAGGGCTTTGAGGAATTTTCCTAGAAAGGTTGCGACTGAAAAGCAACTTTTTTGCATCTTAGCAGCACCTGGGACAATATCCCGCAGCAGACTTTGATAACTTGATTCGAAGCATGAAAAACCGTTGCAGGACCGTGGTTAACGTCTTGGGTGGTTTTACTGACTGCTAATTTTTCGGGTAACTGCAAAAAACCCGATAATTTCGCTTTACTTCACTTTATTCTTAAAAATAAATTCATCTTTAGGTTACCATTATTTCACTTTTTGTCTTTATTTCATAAAATAAATATTTACGCAAAACAAATAACTTTCTTTTATTTAAAGCATAGTCTGATAAATGGGCTCTATAAAAATATATACATGTTGTATGTTAATTGTAACACATTTTGAAAAAATTGAGATAATCAGAATATCCCTAGACATCTATCTATATCTATAGACACTATCAGTCTATCCTTGATGTGTGTATAATATATTATACTTACTCGTCCTCCCAGGGACAGACGTCGTTGCGCTTGCGAGCGTCGTCGCGCACTACACTGGGCCCGGTGAGGGGCTTCACTTGGTCTCTGCGAGCTAGTTCGCGCACGGGCGCCGAAGGCACTTTGTCTGCGTGGTCGTCTTCAACGCCGATGTCTTCGCCCACAGCTAAGGGCGCTACGGGCGCACGAGAGACGTTCGACGCGCCCGCGCTCGGAACTGTCGCTCCACTCGAAACGCTCACGGCGCTCGAAACGCTCACGGCGCTTGCTTCGCTCGGAACGCTCGCCTCGCTCAGAACGCTCGTTTCACTGGCGCCGCTCGGAGCGGTTGTGACACTCGGCGTCGGCGCTTCTTCTATCGACGCGCTCGATTCTATCCGAGGCAACCCATCCACTTCGTCAATCGTCGGGAGATCCTCCTCGTCCGGTCGCAGCGTCGCCCGCGACTCGGAGACGTTCGCCAGCGAGTCGTCGTCGTCCCGTCTCAGGTCGGTCGGCGTCGCGGCCGTCGACGCAAACACTGATGAAGGTTCGTCCGAATGCGCGATCGAGCGGGTTTCGGGCGAAACCGAGTCCTGGGAATCTTCTTCGGGCGCCGAGCTGACGCTGATAGTCGGAGTCGGATGCGGTGGGGGTGCCGGCGCTGGGGCGGGGGCGGAAGGTTGCGGTGGCGGGCGGGGGGAGCGGGGCGGCGAGCCGAGCGGCGTAAGATGCCGCGGCTCGACCGCCGACAACCTTCTCAAAGGCGGCGGTGCTCCTCGTAACCCTCCGTCGAGCGTGCTCTGCTGCGGCAAGCGCCTCGCTCGTTCGACGACCGCTGCCGACACGTCAGAAGAGGAAGAGCCCGAGTCCGCGGCGGAGTCTTGCCTCCTCCTCGGCGGCGCGGTCTCCCAGGTGTCCTCGTCGTCGGCGCCGTAGGGCAGGTCGGCCAGGTTGGACTGCGAGTGTGAGTGCGTGGGCGGGTCGGGTGGTCGCGCGGTGCACAGCGCCAGTTCGTGCGCGGAGCCCGACAGCGAGCGGTCGGAGCCGCGCCGTCGGGCCAGCCCGACCGCGCCCGACGTCGCGCCCGGCTTCTTCTTCACTTGCCCGCCGAAGTTGAAGAACCTGCGATATGCAGACAGAATTTATTTCGAATGTGTAAGTCAAATGAATAGAATATCAAAATTATCAAATCAATAAAAGCTTGTAATCTATCGACGGAGTTCTGAGGTAACAAACATAAAAAATATAAACTAATTGAAAACATAATCCTTTTTTAAAGTCTTTTTTTTAATAAGATCGTTTAAAAACTAAAAAAGAACCGACTTCAATTGCGCGCTATTCATTTTCAGTACCAATTTTGAGGTGTTTATCTCAATATCTCTGGAGATACTTATCAGACCCCGATAAAATTACTATGGTATCACATCACATATCACATATATCTCCATTCCAACAAAAAAAGAATAATCAAAATCGATTCATAAACAACGAAGTTATCCGCGAACAAACTTAAAAATATATATATATATATATATATATATATACGGTCGAATTGAGAAACCTCCTCCTTTTTTGAAGTCGGTTAAAAAAAGGTTACTAGCAATGTGGATTGCACATTACTAGTATTCTTGTTAACCCCTCCAACTAAGCTAAATATGCTTGTGTTTGGAGTAGGTTCATGTTAATAGTGCAATGGGTGGGGATCGACCTCACGACCTCTCGATCGCCAGTCCGACACCTTATCTATTTGGCAAACCCTTACTTACTTAGCTTTCTTCTGATGCACATTTTTTCCTTCAACCAGTAGCCGTTGGAAGTGGTCAGAGCGTATGAACCGCGGGTAGCAGTCCTTCTTCAGCAGTAGACCATACACATGGTCCGCCGCGTGGTCAAGAGCATACCGGGAGCCACTCTTGAGCCCCTCGGCGACGCGCTCAGCGGTTGCGCCGTCGATGTTTATCTCGCACGGTGCGCCGGGTTTTAGAAACTCCCTGAAAATAAATAAATAATAAGTCCTTCATCCCTATCCCACAAACTAGCATTGATGCTGTGTCTTGTAAGACATTGTTCCTCCGTCGGAGTCAATTAATTGAAATTTCGTCAATTTTTTTTATTGGTTTTTACTGTGTCTTGTAAGACATTGTTCCTCCGTCGGAGTCAATTAATTGAAATTTCGTCAATTTTTTTTATTGGTTTTTACTGGTTTCAGCGAACGCTAACAGGTGTCTGTCTAAATTCACTCGCTATTTTTTCTTTTTGCGTATCGTCCACGATAACTGATGACAGTCATATTTTGAACGTTATCGGCGTTGTAACTAGGTTAATCTCGCATGTTTGCTGTCAGAGAGTGCATGTTCTGTCCATAGGACTATTATATTTTCTGTGCTATGGTCTTGTAAAACTGTGCTATGGTCCTTGCCCAAAAAATCTGTTATTACAACGTTTTTCTTGTTCATTATAAACATTTATATTATATATTAAAAAGTCTGCACATTTGTGATTTCTTCACGGACATACTGGTCCAATTTAGTTGAATATATACACACAAAAAAATCTAGTATTATGGATAAGGCTTTTTAATTCAGGCAAAGCCGCGGGGCGCACCTGTGGTGCGATATCTGATGCTTCGAGATAGATCAATGACTGTAGTCTAGAACCGGATGTTCTCATGGGAGTATTTCCTATAAAGTAAGCTTCAAAGTTTCAAATCGCAAGTGAATCTAGAAACATATCTTCTTGGTAAGCTCGCTTTATAATCAATTACCATCAGATGCTAACGTAGTGATTATATTATTTTTGATCAGGTGAGATAGTGGACAAGCGCTACGCTGTTCGGTATAAAATAACATGGCCAAGTGCGAGTCGGACTCGCACACGTAGGGTTTCGATTGAACAAAATTTGCCGGAAAAATTAAGTACATTTAGTTTTAACATCGATATATATAAATACCGTGTCAATACTAAACATGCTTATTTACTACAACGCTAATTAACGAATATTTAACGAACTTCTAACACCAACTTAAATTATCCTCGAAGCCTCTATACGGGGACCGCGGAGGGTCGCAAAGCCTCAGTAAAATTAAAAAAAAAACAAAATTTGAAAATATACTTTTAAAGAAAATATTAATTAAAGAGCATTTGTAGGTGTTGTGACTGAGAGCGCTTATAATATTTGTTTCAAAAGAAAACTATGTAATTTATTTATTTCCTGTATGTAAGTAAGTATGTAATTTATTTTCTGCACGACTCTGGACCGAACTACCTTTGGATATACGCAGTGCAAAATCATCATCCACTTTTAAAACCAAGTTGAAGAATCATTACCCCACACTTATATAACTATACTTATGCTAGCTTTCAAACTATTGATAATATATAATATCTATCTGTATTATATTTATATATATTTGTAATTTTGTTTAAGATTATTTATTCTATTATAAAATTTGTATAGTATATCTTTTAAGATCTTATAATTGTACACCAACGTCTTCTACTTCCTACAATTCTCTGTCCATACAAAGGTTGTCTGGTAGAGATCACTTTTAGTGAAAAGACCCGCCCATTGTTATACTAACCTTAGATGTATTTATAATATAATTTCAATTTTATAATGAATGGTATACAATAAAGAGTTTTGTATTGTATTGTATTATTTCCTGTATTCCACACGAACGAAGCCGCGGGTAGAAGCTAGTAATATAACAAAATACAGATTATAAACAGTGCAGGTAGGTCGATTTCTTTTTTCATACTAAGGGGGTCGCGTTGCGTCATGAAAAGGGTTGAAAAACACTCCTAAACAATCGTTCATATGGTGCTAGAGTAAAAACACGTTTTTTTAATGGGAACCCCCTTTAATTCTTAACTTTGTTCTGTTTTTAGTATTTGTTGTTATAGCGGCAAGTTGTTATAGCATACATCATCTGTGAAAATGTCAACCGTCTATCACGGTTCACGAGACAGCGGAGTCTCAGTAATAGGGTTCCGTTGGTATCCTTTGGGTTTGGAACCCTAAAAAGAACTGGTATATAACACGTGAATTTGTTTATAAATATGTATAATTCGAATCTCACAGAAAAATAATAAGAACAAAGGCACAAGGTATAATTCCTCGCTGTCTGCATGTACGACGGATAGCGGCTATGGAGGGAACGTATGGTGTGCGCGGGAAATGCACGCGACCGATAGCGCGTAATATTTAATAATTTAAGATCGTTTACAAAACGAAAAAAATCCGACTTCACATGCCGCGATAGTGAAAAATAATCATGTCGTCAAATTATCAAATTTGTTTATATTGTTTATCTCCATATCTCCGGAGATAATTGTCATATCTCAATAAAATTTGACTGAGACCAAACGGGAGGCCTAATCTCTCAAACAAAAAAATATTTTTTTAAATCGGGTAAGATTTGACGGAGTTCGTAACAAACATTTTTAAAAAACAGTCAAATTGAGAACCTCCTTTTTTGTGAAGTCAGTTAAAAATCCCCCCGTTACACTGGTATTTACTAAGTTCATGTAACTTACTCATAAATATCGTCAAGTTTCTTAGGTATCTGCTTCGTGCTGCTCCGCCGCAGGTCCATGACCGCGGTCCAGAACCGGATGTTCTCGTGGGAGTACTCTTTGCGGAGGAAGCTGGTGAACTCCTGCAGCCCCGTGGGGTCGGAGACAAGCTCCTCGATGGACAGCGCCCAGCGCTGCACGCGCTTCTCGCTTGGAACTTCCACGCTGGAAATGTCAGGATCGGCATCAGAACAATTTAGATTTATCGTAATGGGACCCATTAGACAACATCAAATCCTGTGGAGGTGGTGAACTTACAAAAAGTAAATAAAGCTTGTACCACACCACACACTACCGTGATTGCACAGAGCCTCGTAAAGCGTAATTTTTTAATTGAAATGAAGTGTTGCAAACGATAATTTTTGCATACGGTCAATGATACTTTCAATTAAAAAAGTAGGTACTGTAATAGTAATACAGTAGGTACCTTTAGTAGTTGTTCCTCAGAGTACACAACTATTGTTTTACAGAACATATCACTATCCATCACTACTGTTATTGAAAAAGACAGTCAGACAAATAACAGACACAAACGGCGCCATATAAGTAATATACATCGATATGTTTTTCATAATTATATCGGATTTAAAAATCTCTCGGTACAACGGCGAGTATCAAAGGCAGTTTTTCATTTCAAGCAGTCCACTAAGAGATGAAGCTTTCTCGGAACAGTAGGCCTGGCATACAACTGTCATAAATTGTATAAAAAGAAACAACATTCTTGATTACCTAGTATGTACAAAATATCAAGGCAAGGAGTTACGGAAACACGAGCAAAGAAAAGTGTAAGTGTCAGAAGCGTGTTTGGATAGAACTGAATAAAATAATACGTGAAAGGGTATCAAACATAATACTAATATGAAAGTGTGCATAAGAATAATTGCTAGCTGTATATGCTACATGCTACGAAGAAAATATAAGTCATTATCTTCGTAGGATACATGGCATGTAAACAAGCAGTGTAAAAATTGTAGAAAGCAAGTCATTGCTCAAGTATAACAAATGAGCGTAGGCTGTGAGTATAGGTATATCATTTATCAGGTACTTCGTGAAAAATGTGCTAAGCTTAAACGGCCGAAAAAAATTACTAAACTTTTTTCAAAGTGTAGGTATTGCCAAGACTATCAACTAAATGATTGAATCATTTAAGTTTATTTTAAACTCTTTCTCTGAATATATTTTTGTGAAAATTGGTTAAACAGATTTTACAAGTGGTAATGTCAAGTCTATCAACTAAAAGATGTTCAATAATTAGTTTAATAAAGCCTTTCCAGGTCTCACTACATCGTATAGAACAATAATCAAACTGAGATTACTGCGTCATTTGTGACCCAGATCAAGTGATTAATTTAAACAAGACCAATTTTGCCTAGGACAGTAAAATCGTAAAAGGTTCCGTGGTAAATAGTATTAGTAGGCATAAAAGTGTGCAGAAGTCCATCTACAGCGGACGTAGGCATATGGTACTGCACTCACAGAGGGTTGTTAATTTGCCAAAATAGGGTGTCATCGCTGACCCAAGGGTTTGAGGGCTGCGGCGGCGTGAGCCAGGGATCGTAGGGAGCGAAGGTCTCCGAGTAGGCCAAAAGGGCCTCGAGGGCAATTGAAGTCTTCACTCGCGTACGGTCCAGGCTCGCTTTTAGATGCTCAATCTATAAGAAGGAAAGATAGTTAGGAAGATTCTACTGTAGATGTCTATCGTCTATTTACATAGGGTTGGTTGTTAGTTTACAAGGGTTTGTACCTATATCTAGTAGGTACACAATATACAATACACAAAGATACTCGTAATAATTACAATATAAATATTAAAGAATAAATATAGCAATAAAATATGTGTTGACTCAATTAATCTATAAATATGAAGAGTACACTATTTTTATGAGTTTTTGAAGACCCAGTGGCGCAGTGAGAGAATGGTGGATGATGCGATAATGGAGCGCGCTTACCGAGAAGATAGGTACCTATTCCCTCACGATTTGAAGACCCCTATATTAATTATTAATTTTATACTTTGAATCTTAAACTAATTCGTACATCTGACCTCGTATCTCATACTATCTTGTATAACTTACCTCGTACCTCCCACTATCATGTATAACTGACCTTGTGTCTCCCACTATCATGTATAACTTACCTCGTATCTCCCACTAATAATGTATAACTGACCTCGTATCTACCACTATCATGTATAACTGACCTCGTATCTCCGACTATCATGTATAACTAACCTCGTATCTCCCACTAATCATGTATAACTGACCTCGTATCTCCCACTATCGTGTATAACTGGCCTCATAACCTTTACTATGTAGTACAACTGACCTCCTTCTTAACATGGTGCGTGGTTCGCTTGCGCGTGGTGCGTGGGTGCCGAGCTCGCACGGGCACTGGGCACGGCTCGAGCGCGCTCGGCACGCCAGGCGGCGGACGCGCTACGCGCCAATATGCGCGCTCCTGGCTGTCGCTCACTATCTTATCGCCTTTCTTGCGCTCTTTCGCCAGGCGTACCTGTTAAAGAAATATTTAATTGTTTCTGTATTTTATTTATAGTTTAAGTCATATATATTTTTTATATTGCCTAATTGGGTGATTTTTTTAAGTTGTATATACATATGTACTGTTAAGTTTCTAGATTATGTAATTTTTATTTGTAGGAAACTTAGTGATAAATCCTAATAAGTAATAAAATATCCAAAATACTTTAATTGAAAAAAAACTTATAATGTTGTAGGTATTACTGGCATTCACTGGAATTAACTACCAACATCAATAAAAATCTATCTTTAGAGCTATTAGCAATTTATTACAGCAGACATTTACATAGCGCAATTAATATGACAGCGATCTTAAAGGAATCTATATAAATAGCATGTTCGATCATTTAGATACCCTAATGATAAAGATCAATTGATAAGTCTGCAACCAAACACCTGAGGGCTCTGTGGAGTATTGGAAGAACCCTCGAGAGGTCACCTTTGACGCCAGAGATAGTTGGATTGGATTCAAATCACGTCATGTGCCAATGGATTTTTCAATCAAAAAATGTATGTGCGTATTTCAGAGTTGCCAACTACCACCCTTTTGTTAGAAAATCTGTCGTCAAACAGCTAATGTATTCCGACCGACAACTGTCCTTAAGAGCCAGTTCCCATTTCTAAACCTAGCGTCACAGTTTTACAATCATTATTATGATTGTAAAACTGTGCTAGCGTGCTGCCATTCTCGACTGCATCACCTCTACTTACCAACAGGTACGATAGTGGTCAAAGGCTATAAAAAAAAATAAACAAAAGAAAGGGTTATATCAGATATGTTACTTACTTGTTCCTCAGCTTGCATAGTGATGAAATCCCACTTAGCAGCGAGGTTCTTCTTGAGGTTAGCAAGGGCCTCTTGTTCATACTCCTCGAGACCATGCCGCTGTTTGTTGCGCAGTGTGCGCTTCACGAGGTAGATGGCATATTCAACGTTGTCGGGGCCGAGGGTCGGAGCCGACGATCCTCCTGCCACGCGCGGCGCTTGCCATGGCCAGTAATATGGACTCTGGAATATCACAGCTGAGATAAAGTCATGAACACGAATCTGAAAAGCTCTCTGGAAAACCTATTTGGGTAAGCGTCCAGCTACAAATCTAGAGGTCTTGGGCTCAAACCCGCCGTGCACACACTGAAAAAATATATGTGCTTATTCACAGAGTGGTGGTCACCCTCAGGTGAAATAAAAAATCGTTAGAAAACCCCCGGCTTAGTATGCTGGCAGGATACAGGTGTTAGGTAACCGTGTACTTAATCTAATAACACCCCGTAGGGCACTGTCATAGAAAAGATAATAATACTGCACTGTCTAGTGACCGCCTGGCTAGCTGCTACCTTCATGTTGAAAAATCTGTCGTCAAGCACTTATGTTCCGACAGCTGTTTTTAAGAGCCAGAGATTCTAGGCCTAGCGTGCTAACCTCTGATAATCTGATATTGGTCAAAGGCCTGATTAAATAAAATAAAAAAACTGTAGCTCCTGAGGCTGGTCCAAAGCAGTGAGGATAATGCTGTGTTAAGATTGTTAGCAGTTATATATTTATCATCTACATTTTCTAGTTAAAACTGAAAATTATTTTTAATTTGAGTTTAAATTTATTATTCAAACATCCTTCTACTATCTAATCGAAACGCAAGTCAGTGCTAAAACATCTTTGGAGACAAAATCAATAGTACTTTATATTAGGTATTTCAAAATTAATAAGTACCTACTTAATATTGGTTAATAAATTGGTTCCACTTACTTGAAATCTATAGAGAGAAGAATCATCTTTTAATACAAGGTTTTTCAAATCGTTGACAGGAAAGAAGTAGCCGTATTGGCAGAGCTGATTGCCTAAGTTTATTGCTTCAACTGTAAAAAAGAAAATATACATTATAATATCGTCTAAAAATTAAACAAAACTTAAAAGCCTTTTATTTCATTTCGTAGAACTTAAAATATGAAAGTTACATATTAAAACACTTGAAATTTGTGTAATAATATTTAATGATATTGAATCTCTACACATACTACTGTTTGTTGTAGACTGTATCTAATTAACCTCGGGAGTTAACGCAGCAAGATCGCAACGACCACATTCAACGATCGCAACGACACAGTCAAGACAGTCGACAACAAACAGTACTGAGTATAAAATCCGATAGTTTATAATCATGATTCAAACTTACGATAACTATAAATCTAAAAATCACGTATATATTAAAGTAATAAGGTACATATTATTTAGTGTTTGGTTTGCATTTGCAAGACCCCTCTACAGGTGAAGACCTCTTCCAAAGAAACTCAGTATTCTCTAGATTTTTGTGAAGTCTGGCACAACTAATAACACGGGTACCTGCCTATTTGTAATAAATTAAAAAAAACAACTAAAGCCAGTAACAACGACAACAAATCATCCTACGTCCCAAACATATTGGGTAAGGGACAAAATGTTCATGTTACAAAGATATTTGCAAGAAACTTTGAACCTTCACGACACCCACTACAAGATTTAAGGAGGTGGTATTTATAAAGGTACGGAAAATTAGCAATAATAATACACGAAAGCGTTAAACATTCTACAAACAGCCGGTCTGAAACTAACCCTCTTTGGGAAGGATGTTGAGCACTGATTTACCAACCGTCTTCAGGCGGCCCAACGCCGGTTGTACTTGGTGGCCCATATGCCGGTAATAATTTTGGACACTGGGGTGTTCAGAACGATCCTTCGTTAGACCTTAACAAAAATGTGTATAGGCCAAAAGCCTATCGGTTAATTACCACGGTTAACACCACGCTTTCTCACATGCAGGGCAATAGGCTAGTTAACATTATAGTTTAACGGAATATACGAAGTTTTAAGGTAGTTATTTTTTATTGTTTTATTTTTTTTTAATATTTGAGGGCTTACAGCTAAGATTATAGAATAGAACTGAAAGTAACAGCGTGAAGCTAATTTCAAGCCTGCACAGTTAACACAAAAATATCTAATTAAACTGGTTCTTAGAGCATCAATTAAATTAATATTACAATATTAAACACATAACTAAAAATTAAGAATTTACGTTTGTTGGTTGAGAACAAGGTGGAAAATTTAGTTAAATGCAATTAGGCTACTCGTAAATAAGTCTAAGGTTAATGGATTAGTTTTCGTAACCTTATTGAATAGCCTACAAGCTCGTATAGTGAAAGGTGTTTTTACAGTATAAAGTGCGTACGGAAGGAGTTTTATAGGGGGATCGTTATACACCAGTTTCCTCCATTGGACCTCATATAATAATATAATAAAATCTTTACCGCCTGAAAGACACCCGCGAGAATATATGATGAGGAGCTATCCATACGGGTAATCACAACAAATGAACAAAATTACACGAAAGCGCTAAAACATTAACTTAGGAGATTCTTAAGTTTAGTGCAAACGGGCATTAGAGACCTAATTATTATAAGCTAGGATAAATTATGATTATAAAAGGATAAAATATTTTACTTAATTTCTAAGTCTAATTTTATGGACCGTAAACAAATTTCACATTAAAAATATTAAAAGCGACCAATCAGAGGCAACAACATAAAATCGATACCATGAATGGGAAATTCACGATTGTTTTGTTCTTTGGCTATTATTTTATTTTATTAGATTGGCTAGAATTTTGTACATTGATAGCCAATAAGGTAGAATAGGACATAGGATATTTATAACGCAGGTGCAGCTGCCTGGCACTACTACTATAGTTAAAAAAATATGAAACCGCCTATTTATAATTTGGTTACATTACATTAGTAAACACTTGTAATTTTATTCTTATATTCTTGCGATTACGCATGTAATTACGCTCTAAATTATACATTTTCATCATCAGCCTATCTCTGTCCACTGCTGGACAATTATATAAATATAGATACAGTATTTCCATGGATAGTAAAGTATCCAATATGCAGTCTGTATTAACATTAAGGAAGCTTTGCTGATTTACTAGAAGGAGCATTTTGGACGCCCGCGCCTCTCACATTCACAAGACGTTTTGATATGTCCGGGGCCGTATCCTAGTTTTGAATATATGACTGGTTGTATTGGTATGACTTGTACGAATACATCGAATACCCCCACCCAACTCACTGAATTACCTAAAGCGCTTGCAACCCGCCCCACAGTCATAATTTTATGAAATAAAGACTTAAATGTGTACATAGTGTAGTAAGTAAATAGTATAGTGGTAAGACTTCTGCTATTCCTGGGATTATTATTATTTCAGCGTCTGTGTTTTTAACATTACTGTTATTTACCGTGAAATAGAAATGTTCTTCGGTTTGAAGTACCTACCTAGAAAGTGTCCAGCTAAATTACATGGAAGAATCAACATCTAATCAAGGTAAAGGACGCAGTATGTTACGTAGGTACATATTTTTATTGATTCTAACCAACAAAAATCTATCTTTAGAGCTAATAGCAATTTATTACAGCTGAAATTCACAAAGCGCAATTAATATGACAGCGATCTTAAAGGGATCTAATAAGTAGTGAAGAATGACAATATTCTGCCATTTCTAAATAGTTTTGGGTGTCAGTAACTGTTAAAGGCAAACTTCATCGCTTACCATCGGGCGAGTGACTAGATTATCCTGAAAAGTTATAGCATAAAAATGGAAAAATTGTAGACGATTAAACACCCACAGTTGTCCTTACCCCTAGATCCCTTCAAATTGTTCTTTTCACATATACACGATTCTTAGGGCTAGTTTCACCGAATTTTGACAAAGGCCCAGTTTCATTCATCCTAATAAACTTTCAGATATTTTTCTGACAGACAACGTCATAGGAAAGTTGTAGTTTGTCTAAAATTCCTAATAAGCTGTCGGGGACTGTGTCGAAATCGGTGGAACTGGCTGTTAGAGTTAACAGTTATAGCAGAGTACATGTTTTTCGACAATGCAGACAACACAAAGTTGAAAGCGTTGAACTTACACTCACCGTTGCTAGTCTCGTCAAGGTTGAACCGTTCCATTAGCCATTCGACAAGATCGTAACCTGGAAGACAAGAAAACTGTTAAAGAAACCTACATTCAAGGGTGATTTTCACCCATGGGCTAACTGTTAAAGAAATCTACATTCTGGGGTTATTGTCAACTATGGCAACCACGGGCGAACCGTTAAAATACGAGTAACCTCTACATTCTGGCGTAATTGTAACCCACGGGCGAACAGATTCACTGCCACGGGAGTGTTGTGGTTACACACGCAGTGTGAAGGCTTAATCCTACACGTGATCCCTGGTTGGTTGTAAATGGGTGACCACAGTGAAAGGTTACGTGGTTAGAACCACCTACCGAACAACACCATCATCATCATAATCCGCCGATATCAGTCCGCAGCTGGACAAAGGTCTCTCCCAAGACACTACACTGAGCCCGAACCTTGGCTCTCGTTTTCAGTTACTGCCCAAACCAAACAACTTGAATGTTGCTAATCGATTCGCCGCGTTCAAGCATAATTTTTGGCACCAGCCAATTTGGAAGACGGTTTGAAATAGTTGCGCTATGCGGATTATACTGACGTCACCTTCGTCTCACTGTCGTCTTCCACTTCCAGACGAGAATGATTCCATCGTAACTTAATTAAATTTAGTCAAAATGCAAATTGTAAAAAAAATTATCATTGTCGGGCCTGACTTTGACTACATACAGGATTTTTTTAAACCTACTTCAGATACCACCACCAGATAGTGTACTTTTTCTTGAACTTTAGACTAAGAACTATACTTTGTTATTAACTTGTGAGAGAAAATAAATACATTTTATTGTAAACTGTATTATCACCTATCACCTGGAGAGATAATTGTCAAGTGCTTGTCTGTGCAATAAAAAAAAACATTTTTCCTATAGTATAAGTACCCTCTCAGTTAAAAGAGAGAAATATAAATTTTCGCGATATTACTATCCAGCAACAACCCAAACGAAAGTCTTTTCTACGCGGAAATGGTAAAAACACTAAATCGTCCTAACATTTTATCAAGATAAAGCCGTAACCCTTTATATAGAATAGTAGGTAAAATCTGAAAGTGTCGGATGCATTATTTATAACCTGACCCTTTCGAAAATTCAAAGTGAAAAGGGAAAGCCTGGAAATGTTAATATCGAATCTGGCTCTTTGCCATCTGAAAGGAGTAGTGTCTATGCATCCATAGATATAGAATGTTCAGTATCAATATGTACATTATATAAAATACCTTAAAATGTAAGTAGGTACAGCGTTACCTTGGTGAGATTAAAGGTCGTAGCCGACTTATACAACACAGCTCCCACCCGGCTAAACAGCAGATAGCATACTGTTGTCTGCTCATTTGTGTTGTCAATGTAAAGTCTGTATACAGTGGACGTCATAAGGCTAACATTTTAATAAACATTTTTTGCCAAGTGGGAGCGGTTTTGTATAAGTTGGCTACGAACTTAAATCCTGAAAACTTACAGCGAGCCCTTCACTATTTAAAACGCCACCGAAGAATACCAGTTGTGCTTATCTATATAACAGGGCTCTTGAGGCCCTTGAGGACTCGGTGGTGTAATCGGGAGAACGGTTGGATTTGATGGCAGAGGTACCGAGTTCAATCCCCGCCGTGCAATGAATTTTTCTATCGAGAAATGTATGTGCGCTTTTCACAGTGGCCCTCCGGTGAAGGAAAAACTTCGTTTAGAAACCAACAACTCCCGCATGGTGGTAGGACACTATCTAGTGTCCGCCTGGCCAGCTAGCACCCTCATGTTAGAAAATCTGTCGCCAAACATCTAATGTGTTCCGGCAGCCATCCTTGAGAGCCAGTTCCTGTTCTAGGCCTAGCGTGCTTACCATCTTCGACCGCATAATCACTTACTAACAGGTGAGATAGTGGTCAAACGCTAACCTATATGATATTTAAAAAAAAAGTTAAAGCGTTTACAGCGAGCCCTTCACTATTCAAAACGCAACCGAAGAGCACCAGTTTCGCTTATCTATAAATTACCATCATTATTTGTACCTCCTGCCAAGGATTGGAATTTCTTGTCATAGTCTCGTCCTTATAATACAGAAAAACTCTTAACTCAAGTATCATCCCCGAGTCTTCAAGTCGCTTTGAACAGATAGCTTCTATGCAAGCGTGCTCTATCTTAGATCATATTGTCACTTGACTTCAGGTGAGACAGTGATCACAACATTATGGAGTGTAAAGGGAAGGAAGGTAACCACTTTAGGAATACTGGTATAACTTTTTAACCGCTACCGCTACTTTTACCGGAGGAAAACTACTCTTTATATACTAGAGATAGCAAATTTTGCTCAAAGGAAATTTTTAAAGTAAGCATGTCTTCTTTGAATATTTTCCAAAACTTGCTTACCACCCCCGGGAAACGAACTGCCTGTACTTTCATGGCATCAATCAATAGGGTCAATAATAAGCATCAAATCTCTTTAACAAACATTATAATTGAATGAAAGGAAAAATCATTACATCTTATGATATGATAGCGTAATGAGTTGTGGCTAAAAACACTGATCGTGTGGAGCCTTAATAAAACTAAAAAAAACACTAGTGTTATTCTGGTGGTTTTTAAAATATAATATTTACTTTCCACATTTTTTTTTTCACAGGTGGTAGGAGCGTATTATATCGATTTTCCGCCTGACTTGCTAGCAATAAGTAGCTTACCACCCATCAAGGAGGAAATCTGCCGCCATAAACTCACGGTGTTCCGGTTCCACACTGCCCTTTAAAGTCAAGAGTGTTCTGAGCCTAGCGTGTTCACCATCTCATCGCATACCACCAGGCGAGATAGTGGTCAAATGTGGCCTATCAGATAAAAAATTAAAAAACCGGCTAAGTCGAGTTGGACTCGCCCACCGAGGCTTCCGTACCAACGTTGGTTAGTACCATTTAAGCTAGACCTCTAAATTGTATTAGCGCTCATATAACTCAGAGGCCTATCTTAACTGGCGTAAACTATGTATGTATTTACACCCTTTTTTATTTATTTTTTAATTTTTTGTAATTTTCCCTTTATTTGTGCTGTAAGATCTTGCTTCTTGCCAAATTTCATGATTCTAGGCCAACGGTACCCTGTAGGTTTTTGACCCAAAACCTATAGGGTACTTCCGGTGGATCTAGAATTGTAATAAGTATTAAGTAGAGGAAAAATTCCGAAAAATTAAAAATGTTGAAAATTAAGGTAAGTCAAAGTCAAATCATTTATTCAGTATACAGGCAAATAAAAAAATTGCACTTACACACGTCAAATAACATTAAATAGATCATATTCAATAATAATTATTATAGATATAACAGAAACTTAACTTATTGCTTAGTCACACTTAAAACAAATGTTTTATTCCCCTGATTAATGTAGGGTTGCCAACCGTACTATTACGTGCACCCGCAACCCAGTGCATGTTTTCAGTACTTCAGACAATTTTTTTGGTAAAATTTGGTACTTACAAGTTTTCGCGAAAATCTAAATTGCACATATCTTTTTATCGTGTTGACTCAGGACCTTGATTTTTATACACCTAATAGGCTTCAACTTGCTAGTTCCACCCGTTCCTGAGAAAATCGGTGGGGATATACGGACAGACAGACGGACAAGAAAGTTATCTTATAAGGGTTCCTTTTTTACCTTTTGAGGTACGGAACCCTAAAATCAATATGCCGGAAACTTAGTCAGATTTCCGCCTTATAATATGACGATCTTCTTTACCTTTACCCTCCACCACTACCTGCCATTATCAAAATTAAGGAACATATCTTTTTTTTGGTTTAACTAACTAATGACTTTAACAGCAAAGAACACAAACATATTACGTTACGGAAGCCAGCACAGCAGCACCTACAGCAGTGCACACCCAAAAACTGTGTAATTTTCTTGTTACCTCTTCATACAAACTTCATATACTGCAAGCCCGTCTCTTATTCAACCCGTCCTTACAGTACAGAATAATTATTAGTATCTAACTAAACTATCTCATAAACGTTCTAAAATACCCCCAAACCTAAGCGGTAGATAGGTTTTCATAAATTTCCGAAAACGTTTTAAAAACAGTGGAACATTCTCATAAATTGTACCAAGGTACGTGCTCACCGGAATGGTATGTAAATAGCTCAGCATATTAAACGTAAGGAAATGTATGGGTTTCCTCCAGTGAATGTCCGGACTTGGGAGGCGGAATTATAGGGGCCTTACGTACAGATGCTTTTTACGCAATCCAACTTGCAAGGTTATTAGGCCCTTATACTCGTATATGAGACTGCTTTTTACGCAATCGCAATTGAAGCCTGAATTATATTGCTTTTTTACGCCATGAGCATTACGGTGATAATCATAGTTTTTAGGTCAATATACGAGGGCATAACTCTCCCAAGCCGGCTGGTCCCCGTGGGAGAAAATGACCAAAACCCTCCAGAAAAAGATAAAGAACTGCCTCAAAAACCTCTACACATTGGAACATTCAATGTAAGATCCTTAGCATCCACAAGAAGATACATAGAACTTATGTTTGCTCTGGAAAAAATAAAAATTGATATACTTGGCTTAGCAGAAGTTAGGCGAATGGGATGCAAAATCGAAGAACATAAAGATTATATATTTTGTTATAAAGGTGAAACGCTCGGCCTACATGGAGTTGGCTTCTTGATAAAAAAAGAATATAAAAACAATATATTAAAATTCTCGGGATTGTCTGAAAGAGTTGCCCTACTTCAACTGGAATTCAACAAAAAGATTATTTCTATAATCCAAGTATACGCACCAACCGAAAAAGCCTCTAAAGAAGAAATCGATAAATTTTATGATACCCTACAAGAAGCACAAATTCAGGGCGGAGAAAACGTGTTAGTTATTGGAGATTTTAATGCCAAAGTGGGCGTAGCCAAAACAAATGAAGAAAAGATTCTAGGCAAATTTGGCTATGGAAAAAGGAATGAACGAGGTAAAAAACTTATAGAATTTGCTTTCGAACACAAATTATCGGTCATGAATACTTATTTCAAAATGAGGCTTAATCGTAAATGGACATGGATCTCACCAAATGAAAAAATTAAGAATGAGGTGGACTACATCCTTTCAAACCAACCCGAAAAAATAAGGAATATAGAAGTTCTACACGGCTTAGAGTTTAGCTCTGATCACAGACTAGTTAGAGCTACATATCTCCTACAAAACAGCAAAAAAAGCAGGAAGTCATTTAAATCATCTTTGAATACATTCAAAACAGAAGAAGAGAAAACGCTGTACATTAGCAGTTTAGAAACCAACACAAAAGAATTGGAAAGTTTAGGCGACGACGAGGATGTCCAGACTTTATACAATAAAATAGAACTCATAATTAAAAATAGTATGTCAAGAAAACAAAAAGAAGAAAAACAAATCAATACAAACAAAATCTTCACAAAACCTACAATAGAATTAATGACTAGACGCTCGGAACTTTTGAAAACAAAACAAAAAACGAAGGAAATGAAGGAAGAGCTAAGTACGCTGTTCAAAATAACTAACAAATCCATTAATCAAGATTACAAAAACTACAGAAAACAGGTAATAGAAACAAGTCTTAAACAATACAGGAGCACGAAAAGAGCATATAAACAACTAGGTACACATAAAAACTGGATACAAAATTTAAAAACAAGAATCTCAACAACTAACATGAGAAAAGATATTATAGATTGTGCCACAGAGTTCTACAGAGAGCTGTATAAAAACAACGTTGTAACATATTATGCAAGCAAAAACAAGTATCCTAGAAGATGTAGCGACACTGAAAACGAGCCCGCAGAAGTGGACGTGATGGAGGTAGCAAGTCATATTAAGAAACTTAAATCAGAAAAAAGTCCAGGGCCAGATGGTATACCAAATGAGGCTTTAAAAATTGGAATTACTCTGTTAGCACGTCCTCTCTCATATTTGTTCAGCAAAGTTATAAACACGGGACAAATACCAGAACAATGGAACAAATCAGATATAGTTCTGCTGTATAAAAAAGGTGACCCTCAAGATATAGGCAACTACCGTCCAATTAGCCTTCTCCCTAGTACCTATAAACTTTTCACCACTATATTACTAAACAGAATCAGTGGCAAAATCGAAAAGCTTCAACCAATAGAACAAGCAGGGTTTCGGTCTGGTTTCTCAACGATTGACCATATACATGTAATGCAGCAAATAATAGAAAAATACAAAGAGTTTAACAGACCATTATATCTAGCTTTCATCGATTATGCAAAAGCATTTGATACGATATCACACGATGCAATCTGGGAAGCTCTGAACAAATGTCATGTCCACGAAAAGTACAAAAATATTTTGAAAAACATATACGAAAGCAGCACCAGTAATGTAAAACTAGAGAAACGAGGATCGGAAATACCAATTCTAAGAGGAGTGAGGCAAGGAGACCCCCTATCTCCCAAGATTTTCATAGCAGTATTACAAAACATCTTCGAGGATCTGAAATGGGAAAACGAAGGAATCAAAGTGGGTGACCGCTATTTAAGTCACCTCAGATTCGCAGATGATATAGTCCTCTTCGCCGAAAGCAGCAGAAAACTAGAAAAAATGATAAACTTATTAAGCGATCAAAGTAAAAAAGTAGGTCTTTTGATGAATAAAGATAAAACAAAACTAATGACAAACAGCTACACACACATAATAAAACTCGAAGGAAAGACCATTGAATACGTAAATAAATATATATATCTTGGAAAAGAAATATCATTTGAAGACAGAAATGAAGAAGAAGAGGTAGAACGTAGAATAAATATGAGTTGGAAAAAATACTGGTCACTCAAAGAGATTATGAAAGGTGACTATCCGCTCCACTTAAAGAAAATAGTAATGGACTCATGCATCTTACCGACTCTCACGTATGGTTGCCAGACAAGGACCTACAACACTAAAATAAAAACAAAACTGGTTAGCTGCCAGAAAGCTATGGAAAGAAGCTTACTAAAAATAAGAAGAATGCACAAAGTAAGAAGCGAATCTATACGAAAGAAGACAAAACTAATAGACGTCCTACACTACTGCCAAAGATTAAAATGGCAATGGGCTGGCCATGTAGCACGATACAGCGACAAGCGATGGACTACAGAAGTGACGAGATGGAAAGGACCTAGCGGAAAAAGACGAAAAGGACGACCTATAAAACGATGGAGTGACGATATTATAGCAACAGCAGGAAAAGAGTGGTTCGAACGAGCTAAAGAGAGAGAAAACTGGATTAAGCTGGAGGAGGCCTTTACCCAAATAGGGGTTCCTATCCAAGAAAATATGAATGTAAATAAAACACACAACTTTAACGAAAACATCATGGTAAAATGAAAAACTGTACAAGTGCAAAACTTATAAGTTTTAATTCATGCATAAATTTAATGTAATACTTAAGAGATAGAAAATAAAAGGCTTTATTATTATTATTATTATTATTATTATTATACGAGGGCATTTTAAGTTTGTATAAATGTACCTAATAGAGTTTGTGCAAAATATGTAAAAATTTTGCTCAGCATTTAATATAAGCTTTTTTGTGTCACAATTTTCAGTTTTGTGCACTTTGATGTGTTTTATTGCTTATGCACGTAATTATAGAATAGAGTGAAAAAGGGGTGGCAATAATACGCAGTGGTCGTTGCAATCATGCTGTGTACATCCCCGAGGAAGTGCATCAGACATGCACAAAACCTAGGTCGAGAAAGTCGACAACAAACAGTACTGGCTATAATATAAAAGTCGGTAGTGTATGAGGTAATAAAAAAATATTAAAATAAGATTGCACATATCTGCTGACTAATCAAACATTAACATTAATAATTTGTTTTGAAGAAAGTTATCAATTTAATATAAAATGTTACTTTAAAACGTTTGTAAGTAATAGGCGTCTGACTCTGAAAACTACAGACATTACAGACACTTAAATATTTAGTGGCCGTGTGTAAAGGCCTTAAATAGAGGTAGGTACCTACTGTTGGGCATGTGCCCCTCGTATTGATTTTTCAATCAGACATTAGGCTTAAGAAGGGAAATACGTCGGGCTTAATGTCTAACTAGGTTCAACGGATAAAAGGCTATTTGATCCAAGCGATATGTTTGAAACTTAACAGTAGAGCGATTTAATGTTACTGATTTGGGGAAAATTAAAAAAAAAAGTATATAGTATGAATTAATTATAATTTAAGCATACATTTTTAGTATAGGGTAAGCCACTACTTTTGCAATAATTTCATGACTTAACGCGCTTTATTTTAGCAAATAAAAAATGAACTTTTTAAAATCGTAAGCTAAGTGACTAAACCGCCATGGGCTTAAAGCAAAAAGATTCAAGTACTATTTGGTTTCGTATTTAATAACAATTTATAAGGAAAGAACACCGTTAGGTGTTTTCGTTATAGGTCAGATATCTCAGCGCAAATTGTGTATGAAAATTAGTGTATTTTTAGTGTACCGAAAAGCCAATGAAAACGAAGCTCAAACGACCAAATATATGAATCGCTTATTCCGAAAATTGTAAAAATGACAAAATCTCAAATATCTATAAGTCTCTCGCAACCTTTTGCTTTTCACCCATTGGTATATAATAAAGTTAAACAGAGCCATTTACAATTTTACTGTTCGAATACCTTGGTTGAAAGTATGCTGTTTAAAACTCCCACATCTACCTACATACTATCGTATCAACTCTAGAATCTTTCAGCTACATAATAAAATGTGTTGACGGCCCGTTGTCGTATACTTAAAGATTAGTTTGCCTTTGAACCGGGATGTTGCCGGTTCCTAGGATTTTTCTAAGTGCATTTATTGGTGTTAGTCCAGGACACCGTAAGATTATGGCGGCAGATTTAATAGTGGTAGGCTACTTTTTGGTAGCAAGTCAAGCGGAACATCGATATAATACTGCTACCACCTGTGGGAGGATCTAATCGTATCTAATTGCAACTCACCAGTAAAAGCAGAAGGAATAACGCTGAGAAAAAGTTTTTGACTTCTTACAGGTACGCCATTTTCTGGATCTTGCATTTCTTTTATCAAACTTTCCATCTGCAACAAAATAAGTAAAAAACTTAGATATTACGTGCGGGGTAAAACGGTTGAACTGTTCGGTTGTACTAGTGATTTTTTTTTAAATTATCTTTTATGAAATTTTAATAGTTATTCCCAGTAGTTCAATTGCTAAAGAAAATCTTCCGCAGTTGAACTAGTGGGAAAAATATTCCCACTATTTCAACGGTTGAACTGTTTGTTTGAACTAGTGGTAATGAGCCAAATAGTTATCTAGTGGTAGAATACTTATACCCAATTCTTTAAGGACTTATCATGTCAAACCAGTTATCCCATTCCGATGAAGTAAACGGACCAAGTGGTTTGTCAGAATGGAACTCGCCATAATTTTTCTCTGCACCTCCAGGATGACCGGTAGAAAATGCTATTTTAGCATTAAATCCTCCTTGTGCAAATGTTTATGTGTGCAAAAGTATAAATAAATAAAATAAACTCGATAAAGCAATTGTTGTAGCGGACCAACTAGCTGATCCGATAGGTGAAATATTGTAGATAGATAAACACTTTATTTGCACATCAATAATAACAGAAAATACTAAACGAAAATACTTATTATAAGTAATGCAAAGGGCGGTCTTATCGCTTAAAGCGATTTCTTCCAGACAACCAAGCTGAGAGTAATATTGCGAGACTGTGACGGACGGTGGTGTATTTATTTTAATTGTTAAGTAATATTTTTAATTGGTTTTAAAAAAACTGGGCTATAATTATAATATTTTTTTATTTTCTAACGTTAGTTTAGGATGTTTGCTAATATGAACCCTAAAAGCGCGTCTATTCCAATAGTATCCAAGGAACATAGGTATCGTCGTTCACGACGAGTACTTACCTATTACCTAATTAAGACTTTAAAATAAAACCATAAAAGTATATCAACCTATTCTGAGTATAAATTAACAGCACAAAATTAAAAAACATCAGTCTCCAGTCTCCACAAGTCTTGAGGTTTGCATAACGACGTTACGACGTCAGTCGCGTCCTTTCAGGTCAGCGTGCACTTGTGTTGCGATGAGTGGCGGCCCTGCGGCCATCGACGAGGGCCCTTAACCCAATATAGGCCTCGCCGGAGAAAGCGGTGCATCAACGTTAATGCAAATTTGATGAAAACGTTTGCTGCGATATCTGAGATAGAGATAGTTATATTTTGCCTCTATCGTGCTATAGTGTGGAGTGCATGGAGTTTATGGTATTTTCTGCTTATATTATAATTTTACAAAGTATTCATATGTATTTCATTATAATTTCACGACCTAGAATACTGTCAGATTATTTTACCCTAAGTCATCATATTTTATGCCAGAGATTTTTAGCCCCACTCTGCTGTAGGTTTCAAGGTATCAAATTAGATATTTTTTTATTGATAGTGTCATCAATGTCCTTTCAAGTGAGCGTGCCGTAGAGTGGCGGCCCTGCGGGCCACCTACGAGCCTTCGCCAGAGAAAGCGGTGCATCAACGTTAATGCATATTTGATGAAGATGTATGCTAGTAATACTTAGAAGGGTTTTTCGAGAATATCTTGTTTACGTATATTTATAAATTTCTTTATACCTTGTATCTTCCAAACGGCTTCATTCATAAAAAAAACTAAATAGCGGATTTTTGCGCAAAATAATACGTTAGTAAAAAAAAACCAAACCTATCGAGTTGGGTATCAAAATAAAGAAAATTAAAGGGAGAGAAAGTGAATTATTGAAAAGAACAAAACCTAGCAAACAAAACAAAACCTACATTAGGGTATTTGTTTTTTTTCAATAATTAACTTGTTTTAACCCTAGCGAATTTGGGCTCAAATGATTCGTCTTGAGGAGCACTTTACACTTAAACGATATCGTAACGTTAGGTGGCCATGGCATTTCTGTTATAAAGCAACATAGCCCTACCGAGTCGATTGATTTTCCTTGAAGAGCACTTTACTATATACATAAAACTAGAAGTGCCCCGCGGCTTCGCCCGCGTTAAAAACTTCTTTTGTTTACTTAAAACTTTTCTTTTGTAAAAACGATTCTATAATTAAATACATCAAATAAGAATTAGCCAAATCGGTTCACCCGTTTTCATGTTATCGCGTGATTAAGGCAATTCGGGATTCATATTTATTAAAACCGAAAACCCAAATTTTCAGACTTTGTTACCTACCCCATTTCAAAAAATCCTACAACACGTACTTTATCTCATGTTATTTCGCCATACAAACTTTGAATCCCCGTTCCGTATCCGGGAGGAATTTTTATAAAATCCTTTCTGAGCGGATATCTACGTCATAATAACTATCTGCATTCTAAATTTTAGCGCAATCCGAAACAATATTGATTTTTAGACTTCGTTCGTTACCCCAGTTTATCCTCTTAGGGTGGCATTTTGAAAAATTCTGAAACTCGTATTTACTTATTTATTTACTTAACTTGTACTTGTGTGAAATGTTGACTAAAATGACTATCCAAACTTTGAAACCCCGCTTCATCCCCTTGAAGAGTGAATTTTGAAATCTGCATGCCAAATTTCAGCGCAATCCGAAACAATATTGATTTTAGACTTTGTTACCCCACTTCACTCTTTTAGGGGTGCAATTTCGAAAGAGCCTCAAACACGTATTTACTTACTTAAGTACTTGTGTTAAAATTCAAATATAAAAGACTATCTGATCTTGTTTCTCCATACAAACTTTGAACCCCCGTTTCATCCCCTTCAGGGGTGAATTTTGGAAAATCCTTTTTCAGAGGTAACTAACGTTGTAATAATTATCTGCATGCCAAACTTCAGCGCAATCCGAAACAATATTGATTTTCACACTTTGTTACCCCGGTTCACCCTCTTAGGGGTGAATTTTCAAAAAAACCTGAAACACGTATTTACTTATTTTGTTACTGAAGCATTTGTGTGAAGTTTTGGATAGAAAAGACTATCTAATCTTATTTCTCCATACAAACTTTGAACCCCCATTTCATCCCCTTAAGGGGTGAATTTTGGAAAATCCTTTCTTAGTACACCCCTACGTACTAAGACAAATATACCCTCCAAATTACAAGCCTCTACGACCAGCGGTTTAGGCTGTGCGTTGTCTGTCAGTCAGTCAGTCAGTCAGTCAGTCAGTCAGTATGTCAGGACAAAGATTCTTATAGTATTAGATATTCCACGGATATTTGATGTTATTATCGTCAAATATCCGTGGAATATTTTAAAACATCACGCCTTCTCTTAAATACTTAGGTAGTAGTTAGGTGGTCGCTATCTATACCTACCTACTAAAAAGTTAAAAATAAATTATAAGTAAAAAATATTTGAGGCACTGAAGTATAGTCATTACCTAGCCTGAAAAACGAGTAGTGCTTCAAGCTTTTAAGAATATAGGTAAGTACCTGCACGCCAAATACTTACTATAATTTATTTTTAACATTTTCGTTCATTGTTCTAGATAAAAGCTTGTTTTAAAAATATTTTTTACTTATAATTTATTATTCAATAAATCACATGCGAGCATTCTGACCTGCTTGCAATAATTTGCTTTTATTTACTAAAAACAACTAGTAGGATTGGGTACCATCATAATACAACTTACGTGCATACTAGTAATAAACAAAACTATGAGCGGCCACGAGACGGCCACTTTAATTGTGTTTCAAGTGTAAACAGAACCGTTTTTGTTTCGGTCTAGGTGAGACCGAAATTGGCGGGAAAATGGCTGCGTCATTTAAGCCATTTTGATATTTCCCATCGTCATGGAGGAGGGTTATCTGTTTTGTGATAATTAAAGATACAGATTTAAGAAAAATTAAGAGTGCTATAATAGAAAAGCAGAACAATTTACTACCAATTATATCTCGATACGGTTGTGAACGTAATTTTCTAGTAAGTATTTAATATTATTAATTAAGTTAATGTTATTTTGTGTTTCTGTTTTCAGCTACTTCATATCCCATGATTTAATTTAATTTACAAGGTGAAACAATGTTTTTTTTTTCTAAATTGCGTAAAAGCATTGTAGGTTTATAATTCGATGGTTAAAAGTTAGTAAAATAAGCCTTAGTTTATAGATTTAAAATCGGAAATTGAACGTGACTTACGCGGTGTCGATATAGCGATCGACATCGCGTATCGTCACGTTAAAATCCCGATTTTAAATCTGTAAGTTTAAAAATGAACGTGAGTTTTTATAATAAAAAAGCCTAAGTTGTTGGTTTAAAACTATATAGATAGGTTATCAAAGATAATATAAGTGATGACGTCATCAGCGTCCTTAAGGTCAGCGTGCACTTGAGATGAGGGTTGAAGCTGAGCGCCCTCAATCCAGCAGAGGGCTGAAAGTGGCCTCGATTAATTGAGCTATGCAATGTTATTCACTATATCTAGATATTTTCTTTGATTCAATATTTTTCATCCCATCAATTCGAAAAGTGATGGTTTGTTCCTCGATAAGTGCGCGCAAAATAGGTCTTTTCCGGGAAAGTATTTTTTTAATTTTTGGTTTATGACTGTTCTTTTATAGTGCCATGTCTAAGGAGGTTCAATAATAATATTGTATGGGAAATGTTACTGTCCTATTAAATAGAGAGCGCGCGGCGCTAATTAAGTTAAAAAATGCCGCAACGTGAAATAGACGGGGAAATAAATTTAAAAAAAGAATAAAGCTCGCAAAGTGGCAAAATACACATATATTGTGGTGGCCAAGAAAAATAAAAAAAGCGCTAGAATTATTGGCATTTTTAGTCTGTGGTCACAGACTGTCATAATAACACAACCATGGAGTTGGATATACATATAGACATGGAGGTGCCACGATACATTTGCTTGTATGGATATAACTTCAAAAAAAGTGTCTAAAAGTCATACTAGAACCTAAAATAACTGCCATTGATCCATTGATGACCTTGATTGACACAATCCTAGCAATGGACCAATGGACAATTAATGGCATACGTTTTAGGTTTAGATCTCAGACTAAAAATCTAGACCGTGGCCCGCCGAACAACGCACTGAGGCCGGTAAAATTACACCTCGCCGTATACATACACAGTAACACACACACGACGCATATAACGAAATTACACCTTACCCTGTCAGTCGAGCTATTCCGGCGCGCGGAGTGTCACGTTATAATAATTTACATTTTTATGGAAAACAATGCCGAATTGTTTTGTGAAAGGGTGTAAAAACCAATCTTCGAAAAATAAATAGCAGGAGGGAATCACATTTTATAAGTAAATAAACATAAAAATCCACATTTTTCATAAATCAATTGTAGTAATTATTATGACAGCTTGGAAAAAAAAACCCACAAGTGTTGCCACTAGTAAGCGTCACGATAGTCCCCGTTTATTGAGTAAGTTATTTTGTTCTATATTTTCATTATGGTTCCACACGATTAGATGTATTTAGCCAGTGTCAATACTGGCTAAATACACTAATTGTAAATCGTGAAAAAAATCTTTAAGTTTTTGAGAATTCAATTCATAGCAAGGGGTCAATATCACATTTTAGGAAGTCATAGTCTTAATTTAAGTTTAGTTTAATATTAATTTCATATACCATATACGGATTATGACGGGATTCAAACCCGCGCCTACTGAGAAACATGCCCTAGCGCTCTAACATTGATATAAATACCTGTTATTGTTCAAGTGAGGGTGATTAAATATAATATGACATTTCGTGGCTTACCATGACATTTCATAACATTTCGTGACATACCATGACATTACGTGACAGTTCATGACATAAGGTGACATTTCATTAAAATTCGTGACATTATATTACATTTCGATACACTTCATGAAATTTCATGCCTTTTTATGACGATTCGTGACATTCGTGACATTTAATGACATTTCGTGACATGTAATGATATTTCATGACATTTCGTGACGTTTCGTCACATTTTCTGACATTTTGTGATATTTCGTAATATTTTGGGACATTTTAGACATTTCGTGATATTTCGTGACATTTCATGCCATTCCAGGACATTTTATGACATTTTGTGGCATTTCGTGACATTTCATGATATTTCATGACATTTCGTGACAATTTATGACATTTCGTTACATTTCATGTCATTTCATGATATTTTGTGACATTTCGTTACATTTCATGACATTTTATAATATTTTGCGTGTATGTAGTGGTCAAACGCTAGCCTATAAGATTTAAAAAATAATATAAAAAACACTTTCCCGTCCTAGGGTGGATAAGCTCTATTTTGCGCGCACTTATCGAGGAACCACCCATCGTTTTTCGAATATATGGGATGAAAACATACTTACAGTACTCTTAAAAGTAAGGTATACACTTAAAAAAAATTGCTCACTTATCTATTTACTTATCCATTCATTCAGTACATAGACAATAATATATTAGGGTAATAAGTTTATACTGCATGGCAACACTCACTAAGAGCACACATGTTTACGAAACCGGCCTCAGTGCGTTGTTTGGTGGCTGGCGTCTGGACTTCTTATTCCGTCTTAGGTTTAGATATGCACCTTTTTTTTGTAGGTATTTCATGTCCTTATGTATAATATGTCAATGAGTAAAAGATGAAATGTTTATCGGGTGAAAACTGCAAAAGGTGCGAAGTTTTTATCGGAAACTGTATGTATTTATTGGTTTATTACGATTGTTTATGTTAGTTAGCGTCTTTTACAATATTATGCTCTTGAATTGCTATTTTATATAGCCTTTTATCTATTCCCTTTTCTCATAGAGGGGGATGAAAAGCAGAGTGTAAAACTCGGCTGCAATATTATTTTCTCTCGGTCGACGTACTTTTAAATCCCTCGCTACGCCTGAGCGAAGCTTGTACTATTCATTATCCTGTGGCGAAGCGAAGGAAAAGAAGAATCCTGAGATTCTTCTTTTCCTTCGCTTCGCTCTGGATTCAAAATAACATGTATTTTTCATTACTGAAAGTAGCAACATTTAGGTGTCTGTATATCTTCATATCTTAAAATATTAATATCTATCAAGATCTTGATAGTATATATAGAAATCACTATGGCGCGTCAGCAACTTGCTTGGGCAATGTGTTCTGCAACTGTTAATCCGAAAAAAATAAATTTTTGATAAACATGGCTCAGACCATCTAGGAAAAAAGTGACTTTTTCGTGTAATGTATCCACCGAGAGCCAAGAATATTCTTCAGGCCCATTACCACCGATAGGGTTGAACAGTGAACCTAAGATTTTCTGAGGATACCGCGCCTCGATGACTAATGCAGTGCTTTATTTCAAATGTTAGAGGCGGAGTTCAGTGATATCATTAAAATAAAATAAAACGTTTAGAAGCTGTGAAATGCTTTGAACTTTGATAACATTAATTAAACTACTATTTATTAATAGACTATATTACTAACGCTGATATTTACGAGTATTTAAAAAAAACAATTATTTCTTTTTTACTCGATTATAGATTTTATAATGCGTCTGTCTGTCTGTTCGCGATAAACTCAAAAACTACTGAACGAATTATATAGATATTCCACCATGCATTGTTTTGTTTAAGGCAGCGTTATCGATGAAAGCGCCCAGGTGGCTTGACTTTTTCCGACACTTCCAACAATAATCATCTCATTTGAACTAATTTGCACAAAACCTTGACAAATTATATACCAAAACCTTCCTCATCAATAATCCTATCTATTGGTGAAAATTGCATTAAAATCCGTTCAGGGCTTTTTGAGTTTAACGCGAACAGACAGAGAGACAGAAGCGGCGGGGGACTTTGTTTATAACCGATTTCATAAAAAAGGAGGAGGTCCTCAAATCGTCTGTATGTTTTTTTTTGTGCGTATGTTACGCGATTACTCCGTCTATTGTGAACGTATTCAAATGATTCTTTTTTAATACGTAGGGTACGTTTCCGAAGTGGTCCTATTTTAATTTCATTGAGATCTGATTAGTATCTCCAGAGATATGGAGATAAATACCTCAAACATAGGAAAATGTACTGGTTTTAGAAGAAGAGTCCTAAGAAGATTATACACAATGGAGGTTGCTATTGCATATACTTTTGAAGACTAAAAATATGACCTTGAATAATGTTTTTACATTCACGTTGATTTTGGTTTTTGACAGATATTCTTACGATAACTGTGAGCGAGATATAAACAAAGGTGGGGAGAATTCATTTGTCTTCACAGGAATGTTCTACCGGGAAGTCTTGTTAGGGTGCAAAGTTAGTTAATATTTTTTGACATGACATGACGTTTGGCGAAGATGGCGGCCATATCAGTACCGCGACACTGCATACATAATTAAATAACTCACAATTATGTACGTACTTTGTACCAACCAACACTGCAAAAAAAATATATAAGCGTAATAACACAGATAATATAATAGTTACTACGTAAATAATACTTTCCGTTGTTAGGTTGGCTACACATTGCTTTCATAATTCGGGTATCAACAATGTAGGGAAGTGCCAACTAACTCTTATATCGTTTATTGCACAGGGCCATTTTGAACATTGTCCTTTGATACCTTGATGACATCATTATGACTACATAGTGAATATTTTTACTAGCGCGGCATTTAAACTCAATTATTTAGGGTTACGAACCCAAAGGGTACGGGTTAAATATTGAATGATTAAATATTGAAAAAATGAACACTTTCTGAGACTTTGTTGTCCGTTCGTCCGTCCGTCCGTCCGTGTCTCTATATGTGCGCACTTTACAGATCTGTATTTTCTTAACCGTAATAATACTTGAAATTTTCACAAAGTATATATCCTACAGTGTATAACGGCCCAGACACAAAATTTTATAGATGCATGTTGTTTAATTAAAACTTGTTTTGCACTAAAAAGGGTAAAATAATCAACATCTAATGTGTTCCGGCAGCCATCCTCGAGAGCCAGTTCCTATTCTAGGCCTAGCGTGCTTACCATCTTCGGCCGCATCATCACTTCCAACAGGTGAGATAGTGGTCAAACGCTAGCGTATAAAGTATTGAAAAAAAAAAAAAAAAAAAAAAATACCGACTTCATAACCACAAACAGGCACTCAAAAGCGAAAAATAAATTACTTAATATAATTATTATAAGTGCTACCCACTTATCTATTTGAAGTCGGTGCCAGCCAAGTCTAATAGGTAGTAGATAGATACTACCTACATGTATCTACCTACTCACTACTACTACATACATAGTATCTATCTACTATCCAATAGACTTGGCTGGCACCGACTTCAAATAGATAAGTGGGTAGCGCTTATAATAATTATACTTAGTACTTAATTTTTCGGTTTTGAGTGCCTGTTTGTGGTTATGAAGTCGGTTTTGTTTTTTTTGAAAAATAATTTATATACGAGTAATATGTAGTGATTGTACCTAGGTATAAAAAATATAGTTACAACTATTTATATATATAACTATTATAATATACACATATATTTGTTATACTTACTTACAAAACTCAAGTCACTATCTAGATAGAAAGTATAAAACCTTATAAAGTTCACAATCAGAGAAAGTAAGACCATTTAGATTGAGAGAAAAAGGAAGGGTGCTTTGATTCGGGAGCGTCGTCGGAGCTAACTCGGTGACGTCACGGGTAAATCGATTTGCCTGGGCTTGCTCAAGGAGAGTCTCAACCTCCTCCTTTAATATTTTGCCCCCCCCCCCCCCTTACGATTCATTACCCACAGGATTGTATTTATACGAACTCACCTTTATGATGCAGGGTTAGCAATACACATTCGTAGGTACTAAATTTTGTTTTCGGTTTCGGCGTTTGTTTTAAGTATGCAGCTATAAATTAGAAAGGTACATACCTAGTAATCAGACAACCTGACAGTGAAACTTTAATTGTTTGTACCTAATAAATGGACCGTGAAAAAAACTTTTTTTTTTAAAGCTTACTAGCATTGTAGGTTGCACATTACCTAGTAGTCTTGTTAATAGACTCTGAATTAATCCATCCTCTAGGATGGATGTCTCAACGTCTTAGCTAAGAATACATGTTTGCACTATCTCATGTATCTCTTGCCTGTGAAAACTGTGGTCGACGATGGTACCACGCTAGGCCTAGAATGAGAACTAGTTTCAAGGACAGCCGTAAGAACATACAGCTAGATCAAGATGCCAACTTTTTTGCCCAGATGTTTGGCGACAGATTTTCAAACTTGAGAGTATAGTATAGCTAATTAATAAGCGGTAACTAGGTAGTGATAGCACTACCTAGTGTCCGCTTATCTATAACTACCTACCTCTACATGCAATATTTTGCTACTGGTGGGTAGGCTTTGGTCATTGCTTGAACAACCCACTAAAACACATGTCGCCAATCGGATAACCGAGTTCCGGTATTGTGTTTGAGGCCAGCCAGTACCGCAGCATACTTGCGCTATGTGGATTGGATAAATATATTTCTAGATAAGTACAATACTAATTTAGACCAAGCCGTTACTTATTATAAGGTGAGAATATGGTCAAATGCTTGTCTATTCGCTAAAAATAGACAAAGGAAAGAAAGGAACAAAATATAAGCAGAGACAGACAGAACAAAATACTTTAAGTAGTACATAGTCACTGAGCGAAAATTTAAGCCCATAACAAAAAGCCTTTTAAGCATGAACTTAAACGTACGTAGTACTTAAATATCGATGCCTTTAAAATATTAAAGTCTACTACCGTTGCCACGCGAGTAGCATGTTTTATTCACACTCACATATGCAAAGGTGATACGAAAATAGCATTATGAATAAAAGGTGGAAAGGCATCTACAAATGCTGGAAAGTAGACCAGCAGTGAAATTGGTACGATGACATTTTACTGAAAATAAAATACTCTTCGTGTATCTCCATAATTACGATTTCGCACCCTGTATCTCAATAATTTAAGATCCTTTAAAAAAACAAATAATACCGACTTCATATGCCGCGTTAATCATTTTCAGTTACATGTTTGAGGTATTTATCTCCGTATTGAGTAAATAAAACCGGCCAAGTCGAATTGGACTCGCCCACCGAGGCTTGGTTCGTTGGTTGGTACCAATTAAGCTAGATCTCTAAATCGTACGAGTAAAGGAAAAATTCCGAAGAACAAAAAAGTTGAAAATTAAGGTAAATTTTCGTACTTACAAGTTTACGCGAAAATCTAAATTTGCCATTTAATACACCTAATAGGGACTATAGGCTTTAGTATCTGGTATAAATGTCAACTTGCTAGGTCTACCCGTTCCTGAGAAAATCGGTGGTGACAGACGGACAGACAGACAGACGGACAGACAGACAGACAGACAGACAGACGGACAGACGAACAGATGGACAAGAAAGTGATCTTATAAGGGTTCCTTTTTTACCTTTTGAGGTACGGAACCCTAAAAAGGAATTCGGAAATCACAATCCACTATTGACAGAGAAATCAGTGTTAGTACATAAAAAAAATACATACAGACGAATTGCGAATCTGCTTTTTTTAAAGTCGGTAAGTATAAAGAAAAAGCAACATATAAATAATTTCGTTGTCTATCTGATTGCTATTTTCGTTTAAAGACCCTTTTTCAGGAGCGTGTGAAGGTATCAAACAAAGTTGATGTATTAGATTTTAGATGATATCTCAATGCTGTATATCGAATAAGTACCTACCTTACCTCACCTTACATTACTTATACCGGGGTTACACCAGGCGATTCTAGTCGTTCAACTAGGGATGTACTTGTCTTTCGATTCCAAGTACTTTTAGTATCGATACTTTAGAATCGATACTAAGTAAGTATCGGTTATAAGTACTCGTTTCGTTACTTAATTATTTGTTTTGGAAGAACATTTAGGCTGGCATTATACAGCGATAATAATGTTTCGAATGTAATTTGATTTACTAATCAAGTGCGATTTAATCGATAAAAATATCGATTGGGTATTTTTTGTAAGTCGTATAGTACATCCCTAGGAAGTAGAACGACAAAAATCGCCTGGTCTGAACTTGGTATTACATACTTTAGGTATATCGTTAAGGTCCATTGGAACTGTAAAAAATAAAAAAAACTAGTTTCTCAGCCAAAATACGGAACTTTTGACTGCGTATTTCGGAATGAACTAGCTAGAATAATACAATTTGGTAATAAGAAGCAAGATACACAGCACAAATAAAAAGCTTAAGTTCGTTAATTTGTAACAAAGTTCAAGTTTCCAACAAAGAAAGAATAATCAAAATCGGTTCATAAACGACGAAGTTATCAGCGAACAAACATAAAAAAATATATATATATATACGGTCGAATTGAGAAACGTCCTCCTTTTTTGAAGTCGGTTAAAAAGGGTAAACTGTTGCGCATATAAATTGAACCGGAATTGCCGATGGAGGCTAAATCCTTCTCCCATTATTTTTATAGGATCCCTCCCTTTGTCTTGCCCGTCCAATCGATAGGGCTTTACCCCTGCCACCCGCGATATCCGCATTGGACTTAAATGCTGGGCTCTTCCTATGTGTGTGAATTACGTTCCTATTCTAGGCCTAGCGTGAAGCCATGATCGAACACATCGTCAATTACCAACAGGTGAGATAGCAATCAAACGCTAGCCTATTTCTATTATATAAACTTACTAGCCGTGCCCCGCGGCTTCGCCTGCATTAAAAAGTATCCTATAGCCTAATCTTTGGTACTGGCTATCCCTGCACAACATTTCAGTTAAATCGGTCCAGCCGTTTGACCGTGTAGTAGTCCCAAACAAACAGTGACTTTCGCATTTCTAATATGGTGTTGATATAATTTTTATATACATACAATCAATTGCCGTGCATCAAGTCTTCCGATGATGGAAAGTCACAAGAAGAGCCGAAGATCGGGATCAGTGGCGCATCTTGGGAGAGGCCTACGTACAGCAGTGGACTGATACCGGCTGATGATGATGATGAAGTCTTCCAAAACCTCGTAAATAACTCGATCTACTTTTTTTGTTTTGTTCGCTTCAATACTTGTTATATACATACTATGGTTTGGTTCCGTTAAGACAAAAAAAATCAGAAAAACTTTTATATTATACTACTTCGTCCGCGTGTAGTGTCTTTGGGAAGCATCAACAAATATGACACATATGTATCCCAAATACACCGCGCCGTACCACGCCACGCTAATCCCCCTTCCCTACTCCCCTCACATACGCTCCCCTCCCCCTTCCCTTCATTTCCACCTCCCCTCCCCTTCCTCTTCTCTTTCCCCTCACTTCCACATCCCATCCCCTCCCCTTCCCCTTACCCTCACTTCCACATCCCCTCCCCTCCATCTTTCCTCCCCTCCCCCTCACAAACTTTGAATGCCATATTTATTTATATCGAAACCACAGCCAAAAAAATAAGTTTTAAGCTCCTAGCTTTAAAAATGACGATATCCATACAACTTTACATCCCCCCATTCAACCCCTTACAACCCACTCTTCGCATTAAAAAGTAGCCTATGTCCTTTCTCAGGCTCTAGACTATCTGTGTGCCAAATTTCATTTAAATCGGTTCAGTAGTTTTGGCGTGAAAGCGAGGCAAACAGACAGACCGAGTTACTTTGGCATTTATAATACCCAGAGATGCGCTAGTCTCCTATAAATATTGCCTAAATGTATGAGATCCTGCATCGCGCAAACGATATTTTCCACGACATTGAAACCGATGCACTCAATGCTTCGTGATTAGACATCTCAAAAGTTGAACTCGTTTAAAAACGTTTTCTCTTTATTATATTAGTCTGGATACGACTGAATAACATACGGGGTGTGGCGTAAACAGTAGTCAAGCCGTCGCCTGTGGGGTGGAGGGCTTCATGACTAATCAAAAAATCAAAATTTATGTTCAGTAAAAGTATCGTGGTTTTCGAGTTATTTACCATTTTCAAAATTTCATATTAATTACACCCTTGGTGAAACTGTCTCTTATTAATTTCTCTTACCTAATAGGCTAGCGCTTGACTATTATCTCGGCTGATGGCGATTTTATTGTCATACTGTATACAATTCCTGTGCCATAAATCAATTTATTTGTCAATTTAATAATAAAGGTTGAGTTTATTTATTTTGTAAAAATCGCCCTTGGTCTCTTTAACATGTATTTTCTTTGGAATGAAAGCTGAAAATACCATTTATTATATCGGTTTGGAATCTCAATGAATCACGCCAATTTTTGGTAGCTTGGTCGCACAAGTTTTCATACATTTTTTTTTACACCACAGGCGCTGAAACTTTCGCTTTTCTTATACTTCTCAGTAAATTTTGAAATCAAATGTTAAATAATACAAAAATTAAGGTAACGGTATAAAAAGACAGTTTACATTTGATAGCGCATTTATCCAAGAGTGTTTCTCAAAAATCAGATTGAGAAAATATTTTAATTTGTGGTCATGCCATCGAAAAGTTTCACCAAGAGTGTAATTATTATAAAATTTTGAAAATGGTCAATAACTCGAAAACCATGATACTTTTACTGAACACAAATTTTGATTTTCTGATCAGTCATGAAGCCCTCCACCCACAGCTGACTGCTTGACTACTGTTTACGCCACACCCTGTATAAAGTGGTAGTGGTGGTGAGTACTCTAAATTATAATCTCTTCTAAATCAGCTACATCATAGAAACAACATTGACTGACCAAAACTCAACAAATGTGCTCGTAATTGGCGCATTCATTAAATTAATGTAAAAAAATGTTAAAAAAAAGTACTAAATAAAGTCGAAGATAGAAGGAACAGTATAAAGCTAAAAACAATAGAAGCTGTATTGGAAACTTCAATAAAATGCATTTCTATGCGGTATGCTTATGTAAAATAATCAATTGCGAGTAAAATGTAAATTCACTTCATCCATTTACATTCAGTACCTATAGTATGTGATTCAGTAAGTGATTACCTACCTATTAGAAATGCCGAAAATATTTACACGTCTACGTCATTCGTCTAGATTTTCTCAAAAACGTTCCTGTATTTGGAATTCTCGTTCTGACAGATTTATAAGCCTTCAGCTGCAAAGAAGTGCTCCCTGGAAACTCGCCAAGTTCGCTCTACTGCTTAGGTTAATGGCATTCGGGGAGCTTTCGAGCCAAATCAAATCTTAGGCTCGCCTACTTTGTTGCCAAAATGAAATTTCTGAGGATTCTAGTACCTAATGCTTTTAAGCGCATGAATTATGGAGTTTATTTTAGTTTGTTTTGTTTGGTGTGCATAGTATAATAATAATAAGTAAAACACGTTTTCATACAAACATTAAAGCTGGACGTGGTGGAAAATTACGAGTTTGAATTTTTTAGTTTAAATAATATTATCATGATTATCATCAGCACGTTTCAGCTGGACACAGGTGCCATAGGTAAAGCCTATGCCTTACCTATGGCATGCCACTGAACTCCATAATAAGGTACTTACTAATATTAATAATGTATTAATATTTCTGTGATCTTAACGAATGAATCGATTTTGATTTTGTTTTTGTATTTTTATATTATATAGTAAAGTAGTACATTTATATATACTTGATATTATTTCGAGAGTGTTCTTAGTTATAGTAGAGTCAATTTAATAGATCACATTTGACACTTCATCAAAATTCAACAACGTAACCTTGTAATGGGGCACATAAAATTATGAATTATTTCGAAATCAAAACTGCATAATTACTTAACATTTTTCAGTTACAAATACATATTTATTCTAATAATTACAAAAGAAAGCGTTTTTACGATTTACTTTGACTAATAATTCATTTTAAACATAATAAACAATTTTTGTTCTAAAAAACTAAACGTCAGTACAAGGTTACGTCACTGAACACTTTTTCTTTATAAACACTAGTGATGCTACCCAAAAAACTGTGATTGTAATTAACACATAATATTGTTCTTTGACTAAAAAATACAAAAATACTGAATAGGAATTAAAATCAATAATAATTTGGGTTAAAAAACTAACGATAAACTACTAAACGTTAGATCCATAGGTACATTTAAGTATGTTTTTTAGTTTATTGGGCCATTGTCTATGGAGCTACATTCTAATCCATAAATACATATAAAATCGTTTAAATATGTACAATTTCCGATTTGTATAATTTTTATTAACGTGTCTTATCAATTTCATATTAACGTAAAACAAACAAGTAAATAACTCTGAATAATGTCAATACTAATTGTATTTATCATTTAGAGCTCTAAATGATAATCGAAATAACCGGCATTCGAAATAACCGAACCGATTCGAAATAACCAATTTTCCGGCAGCTGCCGGAAAATTGGTTATTTCGAATAACATCAAACTAATATCATTCTTGTTTGTGTTGATGCGAATCGATTCATCAATTGAATCGATGTTTTTAAGCAAGTCACTTTACTATGAAGCTAAGACTGACAGATGTCAAATGTGATCTATTAAGTTGACCCTACTATAGTGTACTTTGATTTATGAAAATCTGTTTAGCCGTTTTAAGACTATGAGCTTTTTTCCAGTTGATGATAGGTTTGATCACTTCGAAATTCTGCATCCTCTTACTTCAACGATATTGTAAGAACATGGTAGCATTGACCTGATGGGGCATCTCCTAGAATCTGCAGAATACTCTAACCTACTCATCACCAACTTACAGCAGAGATACATAGAGAGAGAACATTTCAACAGAGATGTTGTGTTTGGGCTTATTAGAATGGTATCAATGAACAGATTATATACATAGGTACAGTCGGGGGAGGTTTTAAATTTAGAATTTAAGTATTATCAATAAAATATATTGCATGTTACCAGTTGGGTTAACACGTTACGTTTATGTCGTGACACGTATTAATTCATACGACGAGTAAGGTTTTTTTATGATATAATAGGACAAATTAGTTAGATGCTCGCCTATAACACATGTCATAACAGATATACAATTCTTTATTAATTAATAATTATTAATTCTTTGTTTATTTATATTTTATTTTAAGCTGTTTTTGTCGCACAACTAGGCACTATATCCTATATAAAATTATTATTAATGTAGACCAACGCGTGATCATTATTATACTACGAAATAAAAATAATCTCTACGCAACATGTGTTTGTCGTTTGTTTTTTATAAAAAAGTCGCTCAACTGTTAGGTCGACCCGCAGAAAAGTGGGCGTTGGAATAAACTGATTCAGCAGTTCACACCTAATACGTTTAGCACAGGATCATGCTAAATGACATAAATGAAAGGAGGCAAACATGCTCAGCTGTGGTCGTGGGCGAAATCAGATTGATGCTCATGTGATAAAGGCAGTCGACCGATAAAAGTCAGCTATCCAATCGTAAAGTGGAAAGGTTTTTCGGTTTGAAGAGTAAAGTATCCAGCAGAATTTCTGGGAAGGTGAGACGCAACATTAGATTTCTCAAGATATTATGAGTGTAGTGCAGTGACGCTCAAAATACTGCCAATTTAGAGTGTACAGGCCATAGTATCTGTCGTAAACAGACCATCGTATGATAATAGTCAGGCAGGAGTCTTGATTAATCTGTTAGCAAGTTGCAAAACAAAACTGTAGAATAAGACTATAAAGAACCAGTCTGTACAAATACTACTGTGCTATCTGATCGCCACCTAGATCGCGCACGCAGGACGCTGCGTCCTTTTTTTAAGTTAAACTTCTTTAGGCGCATTCGTGTAAAATTTGACGGAATTGACGTAGCGTCACGGTCCGAATCAACGGAAGTGGCGTAGGCGTCATGTTATAATTTATATTTATAAACGTCCTCTATTGTACAACGGCGTAACTACGAAGACGCATTCGCTATCATTCGGGCATTCTTCCCGCTAAGTTCAACAGATGGAGTTGTACAAAAAAAAGATTAGTGATGTTGAGAAATAAATTGAATGAACTTGGAAGTTTCAATTCTAACTCGTAGCTTTCTAACCACCCTCTTTTTATATTTATTACAAGCTTTTGTTTAGTTTCACTTGTCCCGATGTTTATCATAAAATCTTGCAAATTAAATTTGCTGAAAACTGAAATTTTGCATACATGTGTAAATCGCGTGCCAATGCAATATTATGATGACATGGTGCGGATCTGATAAAGGGCTGGATGGTGGCCAAAGTAACTCCTAATCCTAAACTACACATGTTATACCCGTCGTGTTTGGGCTCGTTGGATTTGTCTTGACTTACTCTGATCCTAGGTTATGTAAAAGCTTGTGTTTAAAAAGGGTTTTTAAAAATATTACTTGTTCATATTTGAGGTGGTCTTAAAGTAGGTGCATTGTGTTCCAACTACCACTTTTGTAGTGGTAGGACTTCTGCTAGTCCGCCTGGGGCGGTACCACCACTTTTCCAATTATCTTTCAGCCGTGAAATAGGAATGTTTTTGGTTGAAATGGCAAGGTGTCCAGTGAAATGACAGGGCATGTGAGACTCAACAGCTTTATGTCTCAAGGTCACAGGCGCAGTAGAGCGACATGCAAAATTCTGGCAATCCAGAATTTTGCATGTCACTGTATCTGTAATAGGTAGACGTCATCGCTTACCATCAGGTGAGCGTCGTGCTTGTCCTGTTACCTAATAAAAAAATTAAAAACTAACCTTATCGAAGGCAAGGGGTCGGTGTCGCGGCACGTCAGTGAGTTCCATGGCGTCGGCGGGGGGCGGGGGTGGCGGGCGCGGAGGCAGCGCGCGCGCCGCTAGCCGACCTCCATGGGCGTCTGCCGCCTGCGCCGCATGCCGCTCGCGCCCGCGCTGCGCCCCCGACACCTGCGGGTACAACTGAGTGTTATGCTGCGTACAGACTATGTAACATATCATTTTATACAACATTGTTATTTAACATGTTTTGGATAAATCTGAACACGGAATGTTATAAAACATATATTAATAACATGTTATAAATATGTACAATAATGTTATATTAGTCACGTGTACTCTATAGCACTCAAGAAATGTTATGTAACATTGTTATTCGAATGCGTACAGTATTGTTTTATGTTGTAATGTTGAATAAGAAGGTTACATAATGTGGACGTGTTATAAAATACAAGCTATATAACATGTTACATAGTCTGTACGCAGCTTTAGAGCAGAGAACAATATAAAGGTAGGAATTCTGTGGTTAGGACTTCTGCCACAATCGCTCTCAATTCCATTTTGAGGCGTGTAAATACCAATAAAAAATGATTCATTTTTTCGTAACATTTTGTTGGCAACTAATCTATTAGCCATTACTTAAAATGTATGTAACAAAATACTATTAAAATTATATGTAGGGATGAAAATTGCTACTGTTTTGTTTAAAAGGTAACCAGTTGGTGATCTGACAGGAGCTAGGAAGCCTCATTAAGAGTCCGGGGTACTTGCAGAGAGTGTCCAACAGGACAGGCCTGGGTACCTAGGCTAAAGTGTGAACAAATTGTTAATTTAATCGGAGGCCTCTTAAGCTCTATCCAGATAGTTAGATGAAAGGAATGTTAAACAGGGAAAGTTGCAGCTATCAACCGCATAGCTGCATCTTATATTCTTCGTTCGTTAGCGTACGTTTTAGCGATCTAGAGAAGGCTTTAGACCAGGGCTGTCCGAACTACATACCTTCGTGGGCTAATTAAATTTACTACAAAAGCTGGAGGGCTGCAGACACAAATATTTTCAGTTTTCAAGTAAAATAATACTTTTCGGGAATTCTCCCAATAATAGTAAAAGATTCTTCACTTCTAAATGATGTCATGCGAACGGAATGTTACAAAAACAAATTATACCAAATATTGATAATATGTCTTGACAAAAAAATCTATTATCTAAACTATTTATGTCCAAAACTATTTTCTGATTAAAACATGTGTCGCGGGCCGCATGAAAACCAGCCACGGGCCGCATGCGGAACACTGGAGACGCGCCGAATACGCGCTGTTAACGTTAAATGTAATCTGGTAGTTTATACTATTTATTACATGTATATACTTTACCTACTTATGGACTGTGAAAAAATCGCAGTATAGGTACTTACCAACCTTCTGCTATCGCTAGATTTTGGATGGCAATTGATAATAAAATACTACACGAATCTATTACATAGAAAAAGCTAACGAAAGAAATTCCTTCTAAAACAAATAACACAAACATGGGACTTACAATTTTCTTATTAGGTATGATGACCGATGCACGAACTGTATATCTATCAGTTTAAGTATAAGCTGATCATTTAGTTAAAATCATGCAAGAAATACACAGTAGGTACGATGAAGTAGTTATTTGAATCTACGTCTCAAAAGCACTTACAATCACCGCGGCCGTCTAAAACCGTTGCAACAAAATGTGTAACAAATACTACATCACAATAATCTAAGAGCTGGGGAATTCCTCACTAAATAACACTCAATAATAAATAAACCAACAGGATAGATGTAGCAGAATAATACGAAACTAGCTTTCTCCGGAGTGTCTGCCACTCTATTGGAGCAACACCGTTCGATTGATGAGATCAGCCGCTGAAATGAATAAATGCAACGATTATCTGCATTAATTACGTTACTTACATGCATAGCATAATCAGTATCTGTCGATAGAGTCAGTTTATTATATTTCTAGTAGTGTAGTGTAGTCAAGGAAGCTATGCCATTGTTCGAGGACCTAGCCAGACAAAGAAACTTTGAAGTTTCGTTACATCATAGACCATAACCTAATCATAATCCAAATTAGTTTATATATCGATAAAAACGTCGCCAATAGTCAGATTTGTACATGTAAAAATATATATTTCAATTCTATAGCTTTTAAATGCTATTCCAATAACAAAAATGCTACTTTTCAAGATTCACATCACAAGTATAGCGGAACATGGAATCGTAGAGCAAGGTGGGTGAGATGATGTTCATTTATATAGCTAGTCGCCGAATTATATCCAAGGAATAGATAGATCTTAATGGCTCAGTGGCGTGTCTAGGGAGACTATAGCCTATGTCAGTAATATTGCACTAAAAATAATGTACAAAACCTGAAATATGTAAATTTTGATTTGATTTGATATGTCCAGCAGTGGACTGATACCGGCTGATTACGATGATGATGAATAGACAGAAAATCAAGCCTGACTCAGTGTTTGATGATCGTATCGTGCAGTATACACGTTACTCGTTATTAAGTGTGTATAATGAATAAACAAATAAAATAAACACCTAATTAAAATTTGGATAGTAGGTCCAATAGTCCTCACCAATCGGCTAAATTACTCATTTATAAAGTTATAAAATTAGCAAATGCGTAAACGTCAAAAACACTATTAAACAATCTGTGATACAAAAATACCTACTTTCGCGAGTGTGCGTAATTAGTCTTGACGCTACGCTTTTAGACAAATAAAAGTATTTAAAGAGTGTATATATACTTTAGATATAGCTGGATAAATTAAAAATGATACGCTTTACTCGGAAAATCATTGGTTTTTATTTACCATACACTATTTCAGTCATAAAAAAATAAAATACATCAAATTAATGTATCAGCGCCATCTATTGGCACTGTTGTGGTTAGCTCACGACGAGCAAGGATTGAAGTTAAAAATGTCTTATCTTACAAGCCTCAACTTCCAATCCAAATACTACAACGCAATGCAACGCGGTGTTAGAGCCGAGAGCTGACAGATGGGTTTGTTATTTTCTTATGTTAGGGCTGAGAGCTGGCAGATGGGTTTGTTATTTTCTTAAAGTAAAGAAAATCGAAAGAAAATAAGAAAAACTCAAAGGAAAAGCCGAGAAAACGAACTTTGTAATTTTAAATGGGATTTGGTAGATCTTTATTCTAGCGAAGAAGTTATAGAACTACACACAATAGGCCTTATTAATAAATGTCAGTAGTCAGTACCTACTCCACAATCGAAGGTGATGCAATACCTAAGCATATGTAAGTATTTATAGGAACGTTAACGGCACTTATACTTGAAGTCAACGGCTCGAATGGCCAGTAATTACACATCGAATTAAAGCTACAAATAGATTTTAACTTCTTGGTAGAATGTTACCTATGTAGAATACAAAACTGTTCCATGTCACGCGGTTTGGGAAGTTCGTGTAGGTAGTTAAAACATTTCAAAATTTCAATTCAATATTCTAGTCAATCCAATTAAATATAATTCAACATGGTATTATTGTCTAGCAAAAGGTACCTAGAAACTTAGCAGTATGTAGAGTATCTCTTTTGAAGCGTTCTATTAGAGGTATTGCGATACCATAAATCGTACAGTATTGACATTAACAATTATGTCATATTATTTAAAACTAGGAAACTCCCCTCGCGGCTTCGCTTCAGTATGGCACATGCACAGATATCGTATACTTACTACGATGTAGTACGAATACTATATATAGCACTAGATATGCTACGCTGTATATTTGGTGCATCGACGTCCTAGACGTCGATGATTTGGTGCATGATTCTTCGTGCTCACCTACCTATAGGGTTTTTGGAACAACATTTGACACTATTGACATAAAATTGACAGTTTTGCAAATGACCGACGTAGTGAACTGAAATTCACATCGATATTTTATCATTTTTTAGGGTTCCGTAGTCCTGACAAGGAACCCTTATAGTTTCGTCATGTCCATCTGTCTGTCTGTTTGTCTGTCTGTCCGAGGTTTTGCTAAGAGACCGTTAATAGTAGAAATCTGTAATTTTGTGGGAGTATGTATATACATTACGCCGACAAAGTGCTGAAATAAAATTGTGAAAAATATTCTTTTTTAGCGTAGCTCCCCAATATGAGAAGTAGTGCTGATTTTTTATTTATCGTCTACCCCATCGTGTGGGGTATCGTTGAATAGGTCTTTTAAAATGACTTCAGGATTGCTAATATCATTTTTCGATTGAATGCTCCATTTACGAAATATTAAACTTTAAAGTGCAAATTATTTTTTTCCAGTAGGGCGCCCCCCTCCCCCCCCCCCCCCTCTAAAAGCTAAACTGCTGGCCTGAAAAATCTGTAAAAATTCATGATAATAGCGCATTTAAGATAACTTTAGTAATTAGTAAGTAATTAGTTTAGCAGTAATACTCGTTGAACTTGGGTGTTGGATAATTTTGTACCAAATACAAAATCCTTAGAATAAATCCCTTAAAGTGACAAAGACGGAGTACCTAGTTGCTTGTTTATAACGGGTAAAGACTTGCATTTAATAACAGGCTACTACGGAACCCTACACTGCGCGTGGCCCGGGACACGCACTTGGCCGGTTATTTTGTTTCATAGTAGCTCCATACGATTAGTGTATTTTTAGTGATTTTAAACAGTCTAAAAATTCATCTATTTATATTCATGTAATGGGTTTATGTAGTGTAGGATATTGTTAGTAAATTTTTAATTACAAACCCATTTCTATACCTTGACTAGCCATCCCGTTGAATTCACGACCTCGTCAAGCGACATTTCAATATTATTTTGTCTGAAATAAGTAACATATACATTTTACTCTAAATTTGATCAGATTTAGGTACATAAACTATTATAACTATTTCACTCGAATCTTGTATCCAAAAAAACAACATTTTAATAAAATATTACTAAGTATCTTTTAAAAATGTTACGGTTGCGACATGTAGCATTAGATTCTATGATCAAACTAGATAAGCATTTTAAAATATCACTAACCTTGTATAGACAATCAAAATTGTGTGGCACACGTCACAGTGATCTTTATTGATCCCATCTCAACGCACGTGCTTCCAAACACACGCTACAGAATTGTGTTCTTGACATGTGCTCGCTTTTCACACACATGTGTAGTGTGAGTAGTAGTTTGACACAAATATAAACCTGGAGTCAGTACTAACTCACTTTACTGTGATACTAGAACAGCGTTTTATATGTGATTTTGTTTGGGCACGCGCGAGTCGCTATACGTTCTGATAAAGATAACACCGCGTTCGCTGAATCTTCTCGTAAATTTAAAAGACACGAGGGAATTTTAGGAGGCTTAAGCACCTTAAGATAAGTGAGATAAGTGTGGTATCGCGAGACGGTTACGATGGACAATAACGGTTTTACGTTGTGTGTTGTTTACGGCGCAATTATGACTGATACTTGAAATTAGGACGGCCGTGAAATCTGATCAAAACTAGCTCTTTGGATTAGAGGGTGATGATAACATTTTGAAATGACACATGCGTGTTGTGCTGGAATTTAGAGCCTATGGATTATTTTAGTACAAACAAACGAAGCTGTAAGTACCCAAGTCTGTACTGATAATGTTAGCTTATTTCTTTCGTAGGGTTTTGAGAGCATTAGAAGGCATTCTATTAGAGAAGAGTTAGATATTATATTCGTCTTGTAATATTGTTTACGTTTGTTGTATTCATAAGCTTAATAGGTAAATTGTGAACTTTTTACCTAAGATATCCCAAGTAGTGTAGGTACCCAAAAAGGAAAGTAATATTCATTGCCTAACGGTAGACCTACACCAGCTGTTGGTGTAAATATTATAATATTTTTAATTTGGTTGTGAACTACTGATTCTGTTAGTAATGTAAATAATGTTTTTTTTAAGTTTACTCGCTATGTGGGTTGCACATTACTAGTATTCTTGTTAACCCCTCCAACTAAGCTAAACATGGTTGTGACTGGAGTGGGTTCACGTCAATAGTGCAATGCGTGAGGTGTTCATGTAATAGTAGATTAGTAGCCAAGGGCTGTAAGGCATCAATTGCAGCCCGAGATATTTAGGCGCACGAGCGCAGCGAGGGCGCCTATAGTTCGAGGGTGCAATTGATGCTTACACCCGAGCTAACTACTTTGCTTTACATCTCGATTGTGAGGTAAGTAGAAAAAACCGGCATTACAAGAATAAAACATTTTATTAGTTAAAATTTATAGTGAAATGATTGTTTCTTCAGCTTCCATTTTCATTGAATCGGGAATGCAGCTTATTTCTTCATCACTTGCAGAAATCATGTTTATTTTCCTAATAATTAGCACGTAATTATAAAAAATCCCAAAAACAAACAATATTTAAAGTAAAAGTTTTCTATTCCCGCCTTTTTTCATCTTTTTTTGTTTATTTTTTTCAAGAACGTAATTGAGCTTTGCCGTTCGATATTTAAAATTGATGACTATTATACTCATACGAAGACAAGGCTGAATAGCGAAGCGACCTCTTTTGTCATTGGGCTGAATGCATGATGTCTATTGCCAGTATGATGGTTAGATGTACGCGAACTTTTTGAAAGAGTGAAGAGTTTTTTTTTAATTACTTACCGCCCTAGGGCTTTTCTAGCTACATTATTACCCTAGAGCGCTAATTGGTTACCTACAAGCCCCATTTGGGGGTAATAAGGACCTTCTTACCGAATATGAGAGATGTAAAATATATTTTACATACATCGACTGTGGCAATTTAAAATGTCGTAACGAACAAAAACCTCTTACAGGAGAGCCAAAAGCAAAGCGTTGTATCAAAACATATAAAGTATTACATTTTAGGGTTCATTACCTCAAAAGAAAAAAAGGAACCCTTATAGGATCATTTTATTGTCCGTCTGTCTGTTCCTCTGTTAAAACCCTTTTTCTCGAGCACGCGTTGGAGGAGATATCAAAATAAAACTTATCAAATGCTCGGGTCTATGGTATTTTTCAGGTGTAAAAAAATTAAACTTGTAAGTCAACGCGATTCACAGATATGACCGTTTATGTTGCATATTTTCGCATGTTTTTAACAATTTTGAATAAATCTGAAAACCGTTACAATAAAAAAAGCAAATATACAATTACAAACTTATTATTTGCGGTTGGTGCATGAACAGTGTTTAGGCATCGGTCTAGGGATCGCAAATAACTGCAAAGTTATGTAGTACTTAGTTTGACCAGTTTGTACGGGAGCATCGATGTATATGTTCTACGTACCAGATGTGGCGTCGGGAACTAGCTCTACGTTCAAATAAAAAGCAGTGCTGAATCAATCTACATCTCCCTTAGTTTAGCGTAAGTACTCCTAACGCCCATCGCGCGCCGCTCGGCACGTAAGTAAGACGTAAGTAAGTTTATAATGGGCGCCTCTGGTTTATGTTTACCTGTACCATGTACGGAAGCCTCGGTGCGCAACTCCAACTAGCACTTAGCCGGTTTTATTTCCCCTAGAATTCTATAGAGATTGTTTTTAAGTCACTTAATCTATAGCAAGATATTGAACAAACCAGGATAAATACATGATGTCCGTGAAATTTTGGAAGAGATGTCCGTTTCGTAAACGACGTTGACGTACGTCGTTAGTGTAATAATGTTTACTTCCTATTTTTGATGTATTGTATTCCTAGTACAACATTTGCTAAAAACATAATAAACAATTTTCTAGGATCGTTAAAACATACCTATTAATGTTTAACTATAGAGTCGTTGCATAATAATAAAATAAACTTAGTAAGTATCTAAAAGTGACCCATACGATACATAATTAAACTATTTTTAACCGACTTCAAAAAAAGGAGGAGGTTTCTCAATTCGACTGTATATATATATTTTTTATTACGTACTATAAAGATAATTTCATCATAACTCCGCCATTTTAAGATTAATCAAAATTTTAAAAATACAGTTCAAAAGAGAAAATAATTTTCATTCAATAGTTCAGTTTACTTACGATAAAATTACCTTTACTATACGACATTTAAAATTTCTAATGTCGTTAAGTTGTATTCTTATTGGTTTATAGTCGTAATAGTCTAAAGGAAATATATACCTAGAATTATAATAGTGGTTCATTGATGTATTTTTATTATGTATAACGATTTGGATATTTTGTATCACGAAGTACCTACTAAACATACCCCATTTCATAAAAATCCATCTAATTGTTTAAGCCATAAAGTGCGCCAAATAATAAACACTGTAGAATAAAAAAGTAACACTGGAGTTTTATTCTCTCTACATGGTAAGCATTTTTTTTTAAAAAAGGCTAACAAAACCACTCATATTGCTTTAATTACCATTGGTAATTAAATTTTTGTGTACCTTAGCAGAACTTTACTGTTTTGTTAAAGTCACTGCACTTTTAATGGGTTCAGGTTCAGTCAGCAAAGTATTGCATAATGTTAATTAAACTACTCGTAACGGTAAGTATAACTGATGTTACCAAAATATGTTATACTAGCAGTGCCCGCGGCTTCGCCCGCATAAAAAAACTTCTTTCAAAACTTTTCGTAAAAAGACCTTTCTTTCGTAAAAACACATTTAAAACAGAATTAGCCATATCGGTCCACCCGTTTTCAAGTTATGGCGTGACCAAGGGACACTAGGTCTTATCTTGTTTCTCCATACCATACAAACTTTGAACCCCCGTTCCATGCACATAAAAGGTAAATTTAGAAAAATCCCTTCTTATCGAATACCTTCGTCTTAATAACAATCTGTTTGCCAAATTTCAGCGCAATCCGTTAATATTAAATTTCAGACTTTGTGACCCCATTTCGCCTTCTTAGGGGTGGAATTTCAGAAAAGCCTAAAACACTTTATGCATCTTCATCGTCATCAGCCCGTGTCAGCCCACTGCTGGACGTAGGCCTCTCCCAAGATGCGCCACTGAACCCGATCTTCGGCTCTTCTCTTCCAGTGACTGCCCACCACTTTTCGTATGTCGTCGCTCCACCTGGCCACAGGACGTCCTACGCTACGTTTGCCGATTCGCGGTCTCCACTCTAGGACAAGTCTACCCCAACGGTTATCAGTCTTGCGGCAGATATGACCAGCCCACTGCCACTTCAGCTTGCTAATCCTTTGAGCTGTGTCGATAACTTTAGTTCTCTGGCGAATTACTTCGTTCCGGATTCGATCCCGCAGAGAAATACCGAGCATAGCTCTCTCCATAGCTCGCTGAGCGACTTTAAACTGGTGGACCAGTCGAACTGTGAGTGTCCACGTCTCGGCATCCGTATGTCTCCGTATGTCATTACAGGTAGCACGCACTGGTTAAAGACTTTTGTCTTTAGACACTGCGGTACAGGCGACGAGAAGACTCGACGGAGTTTTCCGAATGCTGCCCAGCCCAGCTGAATTCTCCTCTGGATTTCCTTCTCGAAGTTGTGTTTGCCTAGTTGGAGCGTCTGCCCTAGGTAAACATACTTAGTGACTACTTCGAGTGGGATTCCATCTATGGCAATCGGTTCCGGAACAACGTGCTCGTTGTACGTGACTTTGGTTTTATCCAAATTCATCCGGAGGCCGATGCGACGAGAAGAATCAGCTAGGCCATTCAACATCCTTTGTAGGTCCTGCAGCGTCTCTGCCATAATGAAGATGTCATCTGCGAATCGTAAGTGAGAGATGTACTTGCCGTTGATGTTAATTCCACAATCTTTCCAGTCCAGCGTCTTAAACATATCCTCCAAGGCGTTAATGAACAGTTTCGGGGATATGACGTCCCCCTGTCTCACTCCTCGAGGCAGTTGGACATGTTTCGTTTGCTAGTTCTGTAGTTGTACAGTCATCGTTGCGGCATTATACAGACATCTCATCACTTCGATATATCGCCAGTCGACTTGGCAACGCTGCAAGGACTCGAGAACAGACCAGGTTTCGATTGAGTCAAAGGCTTTCTCATAGTCCACAAACGCAGGACACAGGGGTTGCTTATACTCTTCGGTCTTCTATATAATGCCGCACTGTGTCTCATAGTCTGCAAATGCTAAGCACAGGGGCCGATTGTAGTCTTCGGTCTTCTGTACGATCTGCCGCACCGTGTGGATGTGGTCTATGGTGCCGTAACCGCTTCGAAACCCGACCTGTTCCGGAGGTTGAAACTCGTCGAGTCTTCGCGCAAGACGGTTCGTGATGACCCTTGAAAACAGCTTGTAGACATGGCTCAGAAGCGAAATCGGGCGGTAGTTTTTCAATAGGGTTTGGTCTCCTTTTTTGAAAAACAGAACCACCATGCTTTTGTTCCATGCCTGTGGAGTTTTCCCAGTAAAAATAACGGAATTAAAGAGCTGCTGAAGCTGTTAAACTGCTGGAGCTCCGCCGGCTTTTAAAAGCTCTGTTGTGATTTCGTCTTCTCCTGGGGCTTTTCCATTTTTGAGTTGTTTAAGGGCCATCACGATTTCGTCACGGCTAATTTCGGGCAGATCTTCTGTGAAGTGGCGGGTTAAGGTGGCTCTAGAGTCCTCAGTATCGGGTTCGGGCATGCGATGCGTAGAGCTTGCCGTAGAAGTCTTCAACTTCCGACAGAATCTCCGGCTTGGATGCGATGACGTTCCCCGTTGACGTTGTCAGCTTTGTAAGGTGGCTTCTACCCAGAGGCTGGACGAACACTTTCAACCCCCGATTCTGCTATATATATTAGCCTTTTATATATACAGATTTTTAGAAAACGTTTACGATTTAATCATAAATAAATGGAGAGTTTAAGATAAAACGAAGCAAAGGTTACATAGGTATTGCATTTGATTGTTATAGGATTCTCGAAGCTTTCGACTTCTCGACACTTTATTAGATTATTATGCTGAGTTTGAGTGAATGAGCTAATACAATTATTTTCTTTCGAGTTTAGTCACTATAATTTCCACATATGCGTCACTGTTTTATTTTGAAGAATCTCATTTCTCTATCAAAATAACAACACGCAAAACATCGTAAAACATCGTACGGACTAGCCAATATACCGAAACAATAATTAGCAAGTACATACATATTTGTGTACAATTCTTCTTATTCAGCAAATATACCCAGAAATGCAATAAATATGTAGGCGTCCATAGCATAGATAGACGATGGAATCAGCAGAGTATGACAGTACAGTTACGCAATGCAAGATAAATAGACCGCCCAATAAGGCCTTGACTGTGTCCATTCTTCGCAACGCTTTATTGCCTATCATCGTCGTAAAAGGCTGGATTTTGTATAGGTATTACGTATACCTACAGTAGGTATGAAGGACGAGTTTAATAGAACGATTAGCACGTTGCTGATACTTATTTAGAAATGATGACAACATGGTTAATGATTTAAGTATCAGAACGGTTATGGAACAGTGACGAACTGTTCAGTGTTCATGTATAATAAGGTTAAATAATAATGTTAAATAAATAATGTTAAGATTAACAATATGATTGAAGTAGCTGTTCATTCTCCTATTCAATAAGATGTCAAGTATCAATAAGCTCACAACATGGCTAGCAAACGCGTTAACTGATTTAGTATTACGATTTTGCAATCTTAATAATTACATTAGAAGAGAGATTTCCCGAATTTTCCTTGCTATTCTGCTGATTGTTTTATTCGATATTCAACATAGATATTTTATTGCGGTCGTAAAAATGTGGCGGTGGGAACATAAACTTTGCCCGGTGCTTTGGAGCCCTAACGCCGATTGCCGGAAATCTCAGGTCAGTCGTAAACTGTATTAGCGAGTAAGCAATAAAAGTTACTGTCTGCTTACTGTACATTATGGCTAAAGTTCGTACTAGTCAGTGTCTATTGACTGAGCTTAGTAGACACAAAATACAGAAGCCATGAGTCTCATTTCATTATGTTACTAAAGGTCTGGGATTAGGTAAGTGGATTCATAAATTAAATTAACTTTTGGAAAGATGTCAAGGTTGCTGTTGTTGTCAAGGCATATTTACCAAGAATTACTATTATTAAAAGGCATGGGTTGAAAAATCTGTACTATATGATATAATTCATATTTAAAGTAGGGATATACTTGTAGATAGATAGACAAATAGATAAGTACAAATCTACATGTGATATATTGACGTCGTAACCAAGTAAAGTGACAGCAGCTAAAAGCTGGCAGCAAGTTAATGTAAAGATCTGAAGATCGAACTCTATCTTGCATAGGAGCACAAAATGAGAAGAACACACAAGGAGCGGGGCTTCAAATCCAGCACTAAATAGCTGATAATACAAGACATGTAGATAAGTAAAATATTGGTGCGAAAAATCTGAGAGAGACAAATTCGAGATTTTAATTTACGTGTTACCTACCTAGACCTTTGATATCGATCGTCTTGTTTGGGTGAATGCACCACACAAAAGCTAGACCTAAAGCTAATTTTACGCACGTGGTGACGAAGGAGAAATTATTTGTTTTTAGGTAGATACCTATTTTAAATAGCACAAATAAATAAGATTGGTAGGTGCTAAATCTTAGTCAGCTTCTGGCTTATGTCAAATCACGACATACACATACTAGGTAGTATAAGTACTAGGATATGGGTGAGGCCTTCAATACTGATTTTAAAAACGGATTGATCTAATAAGGGCAGTTTCATAGAGACTAGATTTTCAGTAGGTACTGGACAAAAGTACGACATGTGTATTTTAAACGTGAGTTATTTTGACTGAGAAATCTCAGACTAGTCGTAAACGAAATATTAGTGCTGGCAATAAAATACGTCTGCCGGAAAATCGCGGCCAAAGGAAATATGACGGCAAATGTTACGTTGGAATGAAGATGTGGTGATGACCGCGAATTGTCGGATATTGACTGGTCGGCTTTTTACTGCTTCGTGGATAGGCACCTATTAAGGCGCGTCATGTTTATCGTATAGGTAGGATGCGTCTGTTTAAAATGAATATTGAATTAATATTGCTCTTATGTCACAAACAGAGGTATTAAGTTAAACACAGTTTAGTGCAAAGAATAGATGAGTAATCATGGTGTTCCATTGAGAGAGACCAGTAAAGTATATTACTTTATGACAGAGCAGGTATATACCTGCTCTGTCATGTTACCTGCTGATAATGATGATGTTTTTACAAAGCTGACATTTGGCACCGTTTTTGAGTCGATTTTGAAGTAATGATTATTTTACCACTAAGATCAATCTTCAGCTCTTTGTTACCAACCGCTGCCAGCCAGCTTGCGTGTATCATCGCTGCACCTAGCTGGAGGGCGTCCTACGCGATAGAGCTCAGTGGCGTGCCAGTGTCCAACAACGTGCGAATACTAGCTGTCAATGATGGTGATAATGATGATGATGAGTATTTTTCCTAAGCCTGTGTTTGACTAATTTAATGTAATAAAGTTTTTGTAATGTAACAATGTTGATGTTTTCATTCATAAAAAACAATTGTTTCTCTTTAATGACTCAATAGATTTCATTTATTCTATTTAAGTCTATTCTATTTATCTAAAAATAACACTCACACTCAATTCCAACACAAAGGATTCTCCAACATAAAAACAATTTAAATAAGTAAGAAACGAGAATTGTAACATATACTTATATGGGTTTAATGTAAACAATTGAAATTAATCTTAATCTAATGTAGATAATAAGTAATTCCCAAAACAAAACAAAAAACCCAAACAAATAAAAAAAGGTACCTCACTATCATCTGGAAAACACAACCTCCTAACAAAGACGATGTGTATTCTCCTCGACATGTCATAGCTCTATTCTCATCTCACTCGTTATATGCTCGTTATAGACAATTACCCGTTATTACTGCTAACTCGACCTCTGCACATTTCTCGTCACAACTCTAATAACATTCATTCCAAACGAACTAAGGCACCTAGAAAAAGGTCAGATTTGTCTAGAGGTACTCAATCGATATCTCCAGCCACCGTCTCCTTCATAGCCAACGTCTGTGACTCTCCCCAAGGACAAAGCTAGTTTCGCGCTAACGCTACTTCGAAGCCTAAAAAGCATCTATACGGTCCAAACTCAAATCTTACATAAGACAGCCAAACTAAGGTTTAACCGTTCGGGGTCTAACGGTACGCTCCATTATGTAACGGCGGACTCTCAGTAAACTCAAAACAAGCAGACGAAGAAGTCGCGATCGAAACAATTCAGGCGCTACGAGAGCATAAGCGAGAACTAACCGATAGTGCATCGGAGGCGTCGGATGCGCAACACACGACCGCCGGTCGGATACGGGCACACACCGGGGCGAGGATCCTAGCTCGAGACAACCTCGCCGCGGCCGGGGAGCGAGGACGCGGCACGCCGGAGCCCGGCCAGAGCACCGTGCTCGAGGCGGGGGCGGCGCGGGGGGGCGGCTACGTTACCTATCGGGTGCGTGGCTCGGCGCGAGGCGAGGGCCGCGGGCTGGGCGCTGGGTCGCGAGTGAGATCGGGCGCGGTCGCTGCGGTCAGCGGAAGGCGCGCGGCGCGGCCATGGCGGCGGCGGCAGGCGGCGGCGGCTCGCGCACTGCCGCCGCCCGCCACCGCCGCCGCCGCCGCGCTATCCGCGCACGCGCCCTCCCCCGCCCGCGATTGATCAGCCCCCTCGTCCCGGCTCCCCTGATTGCAATGAAATTTATGACAGGTCGGGGATCTATTATCGACGTGATACCGGCCGCCGTAATCCAGATCCCAGGACCCGATAATCGCCCAGATTTCGTAATTGGAGGTAGATTACGTCCCTCGGCTCACTGCTCCGTGGGGTTGTCATATCGTAGAGTAGCATTATAATATAATGAGAACCTCGTGTGTTTATATTTAAATATATACATCTAAATTATTGTTTACCTTTCGTAACCTTGTTGCAGTCGTAGCTACATCATTGCCATGGCAAAGTGATAGCAATAGGGCTACATACTACAATTGCCAATATAACCAGAATGTTTCATTTTTTTCTGCAGCATCTATTTGGCTGTGTGCTGTAATGTTGTTGCATTTGAAGTGTGTGTAATAAATAAATAAATAAAAAATTAAGACACGTTCAGCAATTAAAAAAAAACAGGTACACAGAAACCTTTTAAGTAAGGTTAGCTGTTGCTCGCGGATTTGTCTGCGTGAATATAATTTATAATAAAAATAATATAATTGAAAATAATTTCAAAAATTGCAACTTGCGAGTGTGATTTTTCAGTAGTCGGGTTTTAGTTTTTAACTTACATTTAGGGTTCCGTAGCCGAATGGCAAAAAACGGAACCCTTATTGATTCGCCATGTCTGTTTGTCTGTCTGTCTGTCCGTCCGTATGTCACAGCCATTTTATTCCGAAACTATTAGGACTACAGAATTGAAACTTGGTAGGTAGATGTATTCTGTGAACCGCTTTCCGATTTTTATACAAAAATAAAAAATATAAAAGCTTAAGAGGGGGCATCCCATACATAGAACTGGAACAAAAAAAATTTTTCTTCACACCTATACGTCTGGGGTGTTTATGGATAGGTCTTTATAAATGACATTGAGGTTTCTAAAATCATTTTTCTCAAAATCAGTCATTTAAAAGATAGGCGCGTCTGAAGTGGTAAAATGTGTGTCCCCCCCCCCCCCCCCCCTCTAACTTCTAAAGTAAGAGAGTGAAAAATCTAGAAAAAATAGATTCTGGAGATCTTAATAAAAACTTTCAACGAAAATTAGTTTGAACTAGATACAGTCAGCAGTTGCTGAGATATAGCGACCTCAAGTATAACTTTGTTTTTCATACAAACATGAAAAACAAAGTTATTTTTGTAGTTGCGAAAAATCATGGTTATTGAATACTCTACTGTGTTACGGAACCCTACGAGTGCGAGTCCGACTTGCACTTGGCCAGTTTTTTTTTATAGTTGTTAATAAATGCCGAGTCATTTATCAGAACCAAGCTACATCGCCGGATTCTCCAAAACTACTTAAATTATATTTAAAATAACCGGCCAAGTGCGTGTCGGGCCACGCGCAGTGTAGGGTTCCGTAGTAGCCTGTTATTCAATGCAAGTCTTTACCCGTTATAAACAAGCAACTAGGTACTCCGTCTTTGTCACTTTAAAGGATTCATTCTAAGGATTTTGTATTTGGTACAAAATTATCTGACACCCAAGTTCAACGACTATTACTGCTAAACTAATAAAGTTATGTTAACCGCTATAATTTTCTTTTAAAGTTCATGAAATGCGCTATCATTACAAATTTTTCCAGATTTTACAAGCCAGCAGTTTAGCTTTTAGAGGGGGGGGAGACGCTCTACTGGAACAAAAATTTGCACTTTAAAGTTTAATATTTCGTATATGGAGCATTCAATCGAAAAATGGTATTAGCAACCCTGAAGTCATTTTTAAAAGCCTATTCAACGATACCCCACACGATGGGGTAGACAATGAAAAAAAAATCATCCCCACTTCTCATATAGGGGAGCTACGCTAAAAAAAAATATTTCAGCACTTTGTCGGCGTTATTGATATACATACCACAAAATTACAGCTTGCTAGTATTAACGGTCTCTTAGCAAAACCTCGGACAGACAGACAGACGGACATGACGAAACTATAAGGGTTCCTTGTCAGGACTACGGAACCCCTGAAAACGTAATGTGTTGATTAGATTTAACTTATCTACATTTTTTCATAATAAATTACGGATTATTAATGATTATGCACGCATAAACCTGTACAGCTAATGTTCTTGGATTTACTTTCACACGCACGTACTTTTTACCACTTCAAAGTCACGGTTGAAGTGAAGAAAATAATTATTTATAACTGGGAAATATCCAATCAAGCGGGTCTTCCGTTGTTGCGTGCATTTACTTGATAATTTAATATAATGTATGTATGTTCTGTAATGTTTAATATTAGTCAGTAATATTTTTTAAATAAATATTAAGCAGAAAAAAGCATGTGGACAGCCCACAGCCCATCGGATGATAAGTATTTTCTGCCGCCTATTGACACCACAGAGGTAAAACTGTTGGTAACGTACCTAACGTTGCCTGCTTTTTAATCCCCGGCTGAAAAAGAGGGATGTAACAAATTTGACGTATGTAGAGATCTACTACGATAACATGGCCCGCCCCTCCAAATTACTGTTTTAATATGTGTAGTCACATCCTTACGAAAGAGTTTGTATGTAGTTGTAATTATTCGTCTTCAATTTCAGTAGCAGGCCAGCAGTACCAGTAAGCACACATGCGTAGTGGTGCGTTGTAAATACTTTCACAAATACTTTCAACGTTTTGAATTTTGGAGGGGTGGGCCATGTTATCGTAGTAGATCTCTATGTACCTATTTGTGTGTCTGAGGCATCGTAGTTCCCAAGCAGATGAACCGATTTTTTGGTTGAGGTGACCGAATTTATTGTGTTTTTAGCTTTTATTCAATAATATCCGTTCAGCAGCCGTCTGAAACTAATGAGCTTTTTCATTTAGTCGATAGTTGATGAGACTATGAGGGCAATATTCATAAGTCAATTTAAAAATCAATTTAAAATCAATTTAAAAATCGGTATGCCTTTAATTCAATTATATAGACTATACTGTCGCAAGTAGAGCAGCATCTATCTCACTCACCAGTATAGTAAGGTTGAGATTTTAATAAGAATGTTTCAGATCTTGTGGTAAGCACCCGGATTCAATTTAAAGGCACGCGGACGGCAATTTTCGCGCCTTTAAAATACATATCAGGCTCGGAATATTTCCAATCGCTACGATGCATTCACCGTAGCAAACGCTACATTGCAGTAGCGCGAGATCCTACGTGCGTGTTTTGGGTAGATTTGTAGGTACATATATTGATTCACGTTGTACTTGCCCTATGTATCTACAATACATACTAAGAAAATTCTGTCGCATCATACTTGAGCAAAATTGAGATGTTAGATTGTTTTTCAAGGTTGCAAATGCGAGGTGTAGATGTGTGTAGAGAAGAATATGTAGTGATTTTACCTCATTTATACATTTTGATGAATTATGTGTGCTGTAATTTATTTTTTCGTCAGTGCTTGTACATACTACTACTTGTACTATTATGTAGTGGGGTTATGGATACTGCAGGTCCCATTCTTGGCCTAGCATGATACCGTCCTTGACTGCATCGTCACTTTCCGACAGGTGAGATAATCAAATGATCATACGCTAGCCTATACCACAGAATAAATAATAGTATAAGTGAGTACTTATACTATTGGCCAGTTATGTATTGTATAGTTACAATACATAACTGGCCAAGTGCATGTCGGATACGCAGGTTTCCCTACCACAGTACAATATTTAGTAAGATTGAACACGCCGAAAAAACGCCTTTCTTGCTTTAACTTTTAATTTATTTTAAATTTTATTATTTTTTGTTATAGCAGCCATAGTAATACACTATGAACAAATTTCCAGTCTATCTATTACGGTTCAAAAGATCGAGCAAAAAACACGTTTCTAGTATGGGGAACTGCCGAAACACAGTCCTCGAGAGTCAGAGTATTCTAGGCTTAGCGTGTTCACCATCTTCGACCACATCATAGCTTACCTACCATCCGGCGAGATAGTGGTCAAACGCTAGCCTATAAGATATTTATTTAAAATCTTCGGCAGTGTTCTTTGTTCTTTAAATCAATGATCAATGCCTTATCTTAATAATTGCGACGACCCGGATTTACGTGCAATCATGGCAAGTCATGAAAGAGGCAATAGACACAGGAAGGGGTTCCGAAAGTAATCCGAGAAACGATTCGGGCCGTCGTCACGCGACCGTGCAGTTTCGCGACCTAGTTTAGGAAGGACTAAGTTACAAGCGATATGCGGGTACTTAGTTTATTTATTTTTTAGAAATCTCTTATGTCCAAGTGCTGGACCAAGATCTTAGTCAACTACTCCCACTCCTGTCTGTTCTTTAGAAATCCACGTCAATTACCGTCACAATTAATTACCTACAGATATTTTTTACCGACTACCGAATCTACTTGGTCACAGGACGTCCTACACTACGTTTGCCAATTCGCGGTCTCCACTCTAGTACAAGTCTGTCCCAACGGTTGTCAGTCCTGCGTAGATAGGACCAGCCCACTGCCACTTGTCACTGTGACCAGGTGGAGCGACGACATACGCAAAGCGGTGGGCAGTGACTGGAAAACAAGAGCCAAAGATCGGGCTCAGTGGCGCATCTTAGGAGGGGCCTACGTCCAGCAGTGGACTGACACAGGCTGATGATGATAAATCTACTTAATTCTATATAGTACAAAATTAAGAAATACGAAACCAAGCGATTTATTTCTTTTTGAAGATTTGAATCGTTCTAAAAAGTTATATCCACCTAAGCCCAATTTATACCTCCCCCATACGGCCAATCTAGCGTACTAGTATACAAGATATACTATACAAGATATCTATGCCCCACGACATAGGGTTTTCTAGTGTGGAGAGGTGAAAAAAATCTCCAGCGACCTTACAATTATTAAGTATATTAAAATGTTATAAGTCTAGCATGACTAAAATCTGCTTTTATAGTGACAAATGTGAGATTTTTTTATACCTATTTACCAGAAATGCAAGTGTTTGACCACTATCTCACCTGATGTTTAGTAACGATACGATCGACGATGTAGCACGCTTACCTATAAGATATCTGTTCACTTGCAACACATACCAGCAAGGAATTCCATTTCTTGGCAGTGCGTATGATAAACGATAAATTATAAAACGAAACGGAATGGCGGTACTATAGTCCGGCAATCTCGTACGCCACCGTCCTGCGGAGTGACAAACGGTGGCGGGGACGAGGTAGCGGTCATTCTAGCACACGGCTACGTAGTAACTATTATATAATCTGTGACACGGCTACACATGCTTCCCTTCCCCGCTACACCACCCGCTACCCGCTGACATCTTGAGTACCTCGTCCCCGCCACCGTCTGACACCCCGCGGGACGGTCGCGCACGAGATTGCCGGACTATAATTCGTGCAATTGGATGGCATGCTCTCCAAAATGTGTCCGATAGAAAACCGATAAAGTAGCGACTTTGCGACGATATTCTAGGTTCTGGAGCATTTTGCCTGTAAGTTTGTCGTCATTTATAAGTTTCTAAGCTCTTCTCTTTATTACTTCTAGCGCCACTAAATTGTATTTAGCTAAACCATCAGAGACAGATATCCTATTATTAGGAGTATAGGATATCTATGATCCCAGACGTTAGTAGAGTACCTACTCCAACGAACTTTTACTTGATACAAATTGAACAGATAAATCTCATAGCGCAACCCGCTACCGCCTATCACTTAAAGCCCGCCCTAAAATCAATACAGCGAAGTCAGTGGCTCGGCTAAACGGTCCACGGTATATATTTAGACATTTATTACTAAATTATGGGGCGAAGCGCACTACACAGCGGCACATCGATGTCTGTCGACGACAGAAGGATAAATGGATTTTCATTTCACATGCTCATATAAAGTTTATATGAAACCTTAGAAGGCGTTATAGAAGTACCTACCTATTTCGTTTTTCAATGTATACAGAATCTATTGGTACTTCTTTATCCCTATATAATACATACCTATATTCAAATTCAAATCCAATACATTCGAATACGAAAGCCTCGTTTGAATTATTTAAATTTTTTTCTGTTAAATTTCGGATTGCTACCCACCTAGAAACTATTTTTCAACCAAATGAAGGAGAACATAGCTCACTTCTACAGGATGATGAAAGTCTCCAAGAAGAAGAAACTAGCTTTAAACTAGCGACACCTAAAGAAATTATTAGACAAATAAAATATACTATAAGTCCTCGTAAAGCTCCTGGTTATGACCTTATATCAGGACAAATACTACACAACCTTCCAAAAAAAGCGGTAGTTAAATTAACCACCTTAATCAATGCTTCCCTTAGATTGAAATATGTGCCTAATTTATGGAAAGTAGCTGAAGTTATAATGATAGTAAAACCAGGAAAACCACCCAATGAAACTACGTCATACAGACCAATATCTCTGCTCCCCGTAATGTCGAAGCTTTTTGAAAAGTTACTCTTAAAAAGATTGAAGCCGATATTAGAAGAAGCTAAACTTATTCCAGAACACCAATTTGGTTTCCGAGAAAAACATTCCACAATTGACCAAGTACACAGAATCACAGATATTATTGAAAAGACACTGGAAGACAAAAAGGTCTGCTCAACTATATTCTTAGATGTTGCACAAGCTTTCGATAAAGTTTGGCACGAGGGCCTTATATATAAGCTACGAAAGAGTCTACCAAGATTCTTAGCAGATATTCTTGAATCCTATATCTCTAATAGAGTATTCAGAATAAGGCATGAAGATTCATACTCTGACGTCAAGGAAATAAAAGCTGGAGTACCGCAAGGAAGTGTTCTTGGTCCGGTCCTGTACCTTCTCTACACTTGCGATATTCCAGAGCTAGAAAATAACACCATAGTGACGTTTGCTGATGATACTGCGATAATGGCTGTAGGAAGTACCCATGCAGAAGCATCAGAAAAAGTCCAGAAAGCTGTTGATCAAATCTACGATTGGACAAGACACTGGAAAATCAAACTGAACGAATCTAAATCAATACATATAGATTTTAGTAACAAAAAACATAATTATTGCCCAGTCATTATCAACGGGAACCAAATCCCCTACCATAATACGGCCAAATACCTTGGCATGACCCTTGACGTCAAGCTGCGCTGGAAAGCACACGTCAAGAAGAAAAGGGAAGAATTAGAGCTACGGTACAAAAGAATGTATTGGCTACTTGGCAAACAGTCTAAGTTGTCAATACAAAACAAATTATTATTATACAAGCAAGTCCTAATGCCAGTATGGACCTATGGTATACAGTTATGGGGCTGTACCAAAAACAGCAATATATCAATTATACAGCGGTTCCAGAATAAAGTATTGAGAGAAATCGCAATGGTTCCTTGGTACATCAGAAATGACGATCTACATCGGGACCTGAAAATTGAGACCGTCGTCAAAATTGTCCAAAAGTATGCAGAAGCTCACGAAAAAAGACTTCACCATCATGTGAATGTCGAAGCAATCCAGCTCCTTGACCATACAAACATAGTAAGAAGACTTAAGCGGACAAAACCGTTCGAACTAGTGTATAAAAATAAAGTTTAGTGATAAAGTGCTAATAGTGCTATACGTATGAACACTTGAACAATGTGTATACATCTTTATTAGAGACAATAAGAAAAGTGTCAATGGACACATTCTTAGTGTAGTTTATGTATACAGTTTAGGCTAAAGTAAAATTGCTTATTAGCCGAAAAGGCTAGATTGTAGTTACAATAGGGACGTATTACTAACAAGTAATATGCTCTATAATAAAAAAAAATAAAAAAAAAATAATTTCGGATTAATTCAAAGCTATATATTGGTAACCTATGAGCGCTATGTATCGGAAACCTTTTCTACTAGAATCGAGTGCGTTCCTGCATGCTACCTTGTAAATCGCATCGTGACCTGTGACCTGATGTGACGGTAAAACGCTTGACTATGTGACATTAGTACCTATATTACGATACGTGTGTCGTTAAGTAGTCGATTATTGCACGGCGTGAAGTATTGTAACGCAGAACACCGTAAACCTAAGTGGTAGGTACCTAAGTGGACTTGTTTAGTTTTTTTCCATATCTACCTGCGTTTTTTGAATAAATAAAAAATATATACAAACTGTTCATTAACAATTATTAGATGGTTATTGAAAAGTTAAGTACTTGTTAACTAGTTCCTACGCGGAAGGAAGACGTTGGCAGCTGTAACACAGGCTTGACCTAGTACGGTTGCTAATGTCAAAATACCTTTTATCTACACTAATGTTATAACATTCTACTTATGTTTCCAATACTTGACTTATAATTACTACTGTTATAGCGCAGATAACAAAACACTCAATTTAATCAATTTCACATGATGGTATAATATCCACATCGATATCGTAAAATCTCACTATAACATCAATAAAACGCGACCAATTAACCTGGCGAGCCTTATGTCAAAATCCTCATACAAGTTGTATAAAATTTTGATATTAGGCTGGCTTTTGAAAACAGTTGGGTTATACGTGAAAACTTCGTCGAAACTACTAAACTTACATACACAAAACTCTTTGGTAAGATCTTGTGCCAATTAAATAAAAAAAGAACAGCGCGCGCTCGCTCCTGATTGGCCCTGCGCGCGCAGCTGCGCTCTCATTGGTTAGATTTTAATGGCGGCAAGTTCACTGACAATACACGTACGCGTGAATTTAATGTTTCGCAATGTGTTTTGTTTTTAAAATACAAATTAAAAGTTAAAAATGGATAGCGACGATGATATTTGTACGCCTCCGGATATTCTAGAATTGGCAACCAAAGTAACTCACAATCTTTTGCCAGAAAAATCTAGAAAATTATATGAAAAAGAATATAATAACTTTTTGGCATTTTAACTTTCAAAATTGTACCATCCAAAATTTGAACAATTATTATAAAAAAACTATTGTCAGCTTTTACTCCTGTTGTTTGATTAATTTCATTAGTGAAGATAAAGTAGTGTATGCAACTGCATATAACACGGGTATTATATGACAGTTGCATAAACTACTATTATTTAATTAGTAAAACTAGTTATATATTTTTTGTTAAATTATTCAAATACTATAAGGTACAAATTTGTAATGTGTTTTTTGATGAAATAAATTATCTATCTTATCGACTATTAAGTGTACCACTTAAAAAAAGAACCATTTGAATCGTTCACGATTACAACGGAGTATTCGCGTTAAAAACATACAGACGAATTGGGAACCTACTGCTTTTTGAAGTCGATTAAAAAAAGAAGCACTGATTTTTTGAGTTGAAGCATCAAAGTATCCGAACATTTGGAATTGTAAAGATACGAATCGGAGGGGAGGCAGCTTCTGAATCCGAATTTTGTGATCTTGTACGATGATTATTCTGTAATCGTGATGCTGATAAATAGTCCTAACCCATGAAAAGATACGCCTCTGAAATCGCCTGCTATAAAGGTAATAGCAATCTATTTCCAACCCCCGACGCAAAAAGAAGGGGTGTTATAAGTTTGATGTTTGTATATGTATATGTATGTGTAATTCTGTCCGTGGCATCGTAACGCCCTGACGAATAAACCGATTTTGATTTAATTTTTAGGGTTCCGTAGCCGAATGGCAAAAAACGGAATCCTTATAGATTCGTCATGTCTGTCTTATCCGTCCGTCCGTATGTCTAAGCCACTTTATTTTCTTTTACTTTATTCCGAAACTATAAGTACTAACAGTTGAAACTTGGTAGTTAGATGTATTCTGTGAACCGCTTTACGATTTAATACAAAAACAAAGAATAAAAGATTAAGGGGAGCTCCCCATACATGGAACCGAAATTGAAAAACATTTTTTTCATCAAACCTATACCTGCGGGGTGTCTAAGTCTATACAAATGACAAGTCTTTACAAATAGTACGGCTCCTTGTCCTAGCAAAAATATTTTTTACGGTCCCATCCAGAAGAAAGTATGAAACGTTGCATACATATGTAGCTTTCATATATGTGATTCAATGACGATATGGAAACAAGTCGAGAAATGACTGCTGCTGCTTCCCCCCTTTTATCTCCCTCATTCTGGTTTTCTTAATTTTGTACAAAAACGGCAGGACTGAGGAGTTTACTTTCTGAGTACCAAATCATGGTCGATAAATTACCTACAAAACGATACTAAATTTATAGTGGTAGGATTTATATATTATTAAATACAGCCATCAACATATTATAAAATTATGAAAATAGATATAATTTTTTCTTTCTTGCTGCATTTAAAGGAAAATGACAAGAGTTGTGATAAAATGACCTAAAGAAGTTAAATACCTTATTTATTTAACTGCAATATGACACCAAATTTCATTAAAATCTGTTCAGTCATTTTCCCATGACTGAGTAACAGAAAGACTCACAAATTCACATAAAAAAATTCGCATTTATGATATTAGTGTGTTGATGACCTGGACCAACGGCTAAACGTGCCCTGACTTTCTACATAGGCATTGTTGACCTTAAAATAAACTTCGGCAGGAACATTTCGTCAACTCCTTAACGAATGTTGAGGTTTCTTTGTTCGTACTAAATTATGTTGTCGATTCTCAAAGTTGGAATATCCAGGGTTTGGTACCAAACTCTATCCTCCAGATCAATGCTGCTTTTGAATATGAATATGAATGGAATACTCTGCCTGAGTCTGTGTTTCCGGTTAAGTACAATATGGGGGTTTTCAAATCGCGAGTGAATTGGTATCTTCTGGGTAAGCACGCTCCATCATCGATCGCATCATCACTTAACATCAGGTGAGATAGTGATCAAGTGTTACCCAATTCGGTATTAAAAAAAAATATGCTCGTTTTATATACCTACTGTTGAAAAGCACTAAATGTTAATGAATAAAGCTTGGTTAACGTCGTTTACGTCGCTTGTTTCGTCGTATTGTAAGTCAGGATGAAATATCTTGCCAAAAAAACATCCAAATGATGGGTTTCGAGAATATTTCGAATCGGTATTCGGTCTATACCGGGAGATGGTAACAGAAAAACTTGGTCATTTGTACCCGTATGGCTGTTCTTCAGGGGTCTAATTACGGAATGAAAAAAGAAAATGATGGTCATAGCGCTGGTACCGGCGGCCCAATCGTGTGGGCGTTAATCGAATGTGTCGGATAAATAATAGTGTCCAACGATTTGTTCCACAAAAATGCTTGTATTTTCCGATAGTCGATAAAAAATAAAACTGGCCAAGTGCGAGTCAGCATCGCGTCTCTTATCGCACACTTAGGGAGGGTTCCGTAAAATACGAAACATAACAGAGTTTCAACCTTCTATATTTGATTAATTGATATTACCAAGAATATGTGTGGTTTGGTCGCGATCTAGAAAGACGGGGCTCGTTTACTAGCGCCATCTATGTCATTTTGCCAAAACTAATTAGATAGACGGCGTTTAAAAACACGTTTTTTGTATGGGGAACCTTTAATTTTTAACCTTATTATGTTTTTAGTATTTGTTGTTCTAGCGGCAACAGAAATACACCATCTGTGAAAATTTCAACTGTCTAACTATCACGGTTAATGAGCTATAGCCTGGTGACAGACGGACAGACAGACAGACAGACAGACAGACAGACAGACAGGCAGACAGACAGACAGACGGACAGCGGAGTCTTAGTAATAGTAAGTGTGGTACCATGGTAATTTTATCGAGGGCTGGTAAGTATCTCCAGAGATATGGACATAAACACCTCAAAATTGGTACTGAAAATTAATAGCGCGGCATTGAAGTCGGTTCTTTTTAGTTTTTTAAACGATCTGATTTTATCGACTATCGGAAAATACAAGCATTTTTGTGGAACAAATCGTTGGACACTATTATTTATCCGACACATTCGATTAACGCCCACACGATTGGGCCGCCGGTACCAGCGCTATGACCATCATTTTCTTTTTTATCATTCAGTAATTAGATCCCTGAAGAACCGCCATACTGGTACAAATGACGAAGTATTTTCTGTTACCACCTCCCGTCTATTAGGTTCTATGCATTTATACGTTACACTAAAGTACCTTATACTTAGGCTTTAGAGCAATAAATGCCTACCTACATAATTATCTCCGAAGGTACTTACTAAAACGCTTTTAGCTAAATATCAAGAAGTCGCAAAAAACAAACAAATAAATATATAAACGCATTTAAGGTGTTGGTGTGGATTTAACTCTTTTAGGGAACGAATTTTGAAAGTAACATTAGCTTATGTGTTATTTCAGAAACTACATAACACTATCTACGTTTCCAATTGAATTAAAATCGATTCAGTAGTTGTGGAGGTACGTGATAACAAACATTAATGAATTTTCTATTATTTTTCCTAATAATATTCATTTTCACACCCCCTTAGGGTAGATTAGAAAAATAAAATAAAAACACTTCATTATTTGTTTTAGGGTTTCTTTGTACCGAGTTTTTTAGTGAATTGGGCCAAGGAATACGTGGAAACCAACATTACTCATTTTTCTTTGATTTTACCAAACAAAATAATTTAACACACCCTAACAACGGGTAGATTTGAAAAAATAAAAATACCTTGTTTCATTATTTGTTTTAAGATAGGATGTACTTGTGTGAACAAACTTAAAACCCCCGTTTCATCCTCTTAGGGGTGAATTTTATAAAATCCTTTCTTAGCGGATACCTACGTCATAATAACTATTTGTATGCCAAAATTTACCGCAATACAAAATCCAAAACAACATTGATTTTCAGATTTCAGATTGTTACCCCATTTCACCCATTTAGGGGTAGAATTTCGAAGATTCTTAGTGGATATTTGCACTTCACAAAGAATACACCAAACATCTAATGTGTTCCGGCAGCCATCCTTGAGAGCCAGTTCTCATTCTAGGCCTAGCGTGCTTACCATCTTCGACCGCATCATCACTTACCAACAGGTGAGATAGTGGTCAAACGCTAGCCTATAAAGTATATAAAAATAAAAAACACCCTCCAAATAACATGTCTCTAGAACCAGCGGCTCAGGCAGTACGTTGATTTATATGGCAGTCATTCAGTCAGTCAGACAGACGGGCGGGGGACGAATTTGGAAAAACTGTGACACCTTGTTTTAATTTAAGAGTATGTGTACCAATTTTCGATGTGGATACTGCAGATATAGGACTTTATATCAATAAAAATGTTTTTGTAACTGTAAATATAGGTTTATTACCGAATTATACTTATTATAATCATTATACTTATTTTGTAAAACAATGTGTTTTGTAAAGGGAATGTTATTTTTATTTTATACATATTCTATTTTAATCACAAAATCAATATAGGTACTATTTTTAATCTGTTTTGTTGAAAGGAAAATTATTCAACTTTTACACTAAGTAATGCAGCATAGACTTGTTTTATTAAAACATATTATTGGTTAGAAATAAATTACGCCAATTTTAGTCCATTCTTATCGCGTTTTGATTGGCCAGCGCTGGTATTTATCAGTGCAAAATCACTCACAGTTAGGCAAACACAACTCTACTATGTTTAATGCTACATGGATATATACATATTTTAAAGCAGATCAAATCAGAATAACAAATTTTTAGACAATATAATGATAAAACTATCCCAATACCCAGCATTGGAGGATTAAATGATCACCAACCAAAAAAAACGAGCGAGCCTTACAGTAGTCGCAAATTATGTGTAACATCTGTGAATATCTGACATCACATTTTGGTAATAAGCAACGCGCGCGCTTATTGGTCTATTTAAATAGCGCGCGCTTATTGGTCAATAAAAATAGTGCGCGCTTTCCTGGTTTCTTATTACTTACGTCCCTTTTCACAAAATCACCCCCACATATTGGGCGTTTTCACATTGAACGGTAACTGTAACTACACGATATCGTCGGACTGGTAGTTTGATACAATCTGTCGACGACACAGGACGACACAGTGTGAAAGCATTTAGTAGTGATTGTATCAAACTACCAGTCCGACGATATCATGCAGTTATCGTGTAGTTACAGTTATCGTCCAATGTGAAAACGACCATTGCAGGAAAGCGCGTGGAAAGATGTTACACATCAATAATTTTACAATTTAGTAAATAAAACTCTATTATGAGCCCTAAAACTAGACGCACAAAGCAATATTTTACACTTTCGTTATCAATTATCAAAAAGAGATAATTTAAATACGTAGAATCGATAAGCACCATACTATGTAGACCAAAAATCGATATCAATACAATAACATCAATAACAAAAGCAAATATAACTTAGTTTAGGTACTAAATTGTTCTTATTTTACCATGTTAACTGTTCCAGGTTAGAATATAAAAACTATAACTAAATCAAATAACAGTAGTAGGTACTTAATAGTTATTATAAGAGATATCAGCATTATTGTTAGTACAACCTTTACACAATAGCTTTACATTGAGACTATTAGTGAATAAAATATAAAGACAATAGTAACAAAGTAAATAGTACAAATCGAACAACTGAGTTTGACTACATGAGCAGATCTGTATTGATTTGGTTGTTAAAAATTATTATGATAAAAGACGGCTCGAACCTTTTGTACAACATTCAAATGGAGCTGTTAAACTAAGATCAGTTACAGTAGGTACATACTAAATGCACATAAAAATGGTCTTCGATGCCATCAAATTAGGTCTTTAGAGTTCAGACCGATGATACAACTATATTAGTGAATACTGACCGCTTTAGTATAACAGTGCCGAAGTAACATACTTGAACCAATAGCTTAAATATATATGTAGCTTAAGTTGTGTGCAATAATAAATTCGTCAGAAATCCTGTTAAAAGCATAATGTAATAAGACAAAAATGTAGATATTGTCTTTTAACAACTCAATATGAAACTTCATATAAACGAAACAATACTAACAGATTACGCTCTGGACTTGTCTGATTTGATGTACTTGTCGAGATCGGCATCACTGGCTGGATCCACTTGCGACAGTTGTCTGAAGCTTTCATCATCGACGAAGCAGATCTCATGGCCGTCTGGGTCAGCTAGGATGATCACTCGGACAGTTGCTTTCCCGGGAGTATCCAAGGATATAAGGGGGGTTAGAATAGTGCCATTGGCCTCTTGGATCTTCTTGTCAATGGTTGGCTGCTCGTCGAATGGACAGGAAAATGCGATTCGGCCGTACGCTTTAGCCCGGTTCACCGGCTCCCCTGTAATTAAAAATATGGGTTTAGATCTTTGTTTCATTGCAAGCGTTGTTTCAATGAGACGTTTTCAGGAACAAAAACAAACCAATTTCTCTGTAATTTTTTTAGAATCAAGAATTTTGAGGGTGTGGAACGCAATTTTCAGCACTCGGCCATTAATTAGCAAAATAAATAACTATAAAATATCGAGCTTGATTTTTTTCGTTGTCAGTTATTTTATACCGCATCAATGAAAAAAAACAGATGTTCGTTTTTAGGGTTCCGTAGCCGAATGACAAAAACCGGAACCCTTATAGTTTCGTTATGTCTGTCTGTCCGTCCGTATGTCACAGCCACTTTACTCCGAATCGACTACACAGTTGAAACTTGGCGTTTGAAAGATAGACACTTCTAAAACGGTAAAATGTGTCTTAACCCTAACTTTTCAAATAAGGGAGTAATAAATCAAAAACGAAATATGCTGTAGATCTCAATAAATACTTTCAACGAATATTGGTATGAACGAGACATAACACAGCAGTTTTTGAGATATAGCACATTTTCAAAACCGCAAATATTTTACATAAGCTTTATTTTTCATACAAACACTATTAAATCAAAGTTAATTTTTTGACTGGCAAATTATGATAGTTATAAAATACTCTACTTTTTGTATACTACGTTACTACGTTGTTAGAGATATAGCGTCCACAAACAAATATAACTTTGTTTTTCATAACAAAGTTATATTTATGGATGCTATATCTCTAAAACTTGCTGGCTGTATATCGTTCAAACCAATTTTAGTTTAAATTTTTTTTCAGATTTTTCACTTCTTTATTTTAAAAGTAAGCGGGGGGCACACATTTTATCACTTTTGACGTGCCTATTTTTCAAATGTACGACTTTGAGAAAAATGGTTTTAGATACCTTAATGTCTTTTTTAAAGACCTTTTTTTATGTGATGGGGTATCGATTGACCACTATCTCACCTGATTAAGTGACGATGCGGTCGATGATGTAGCGCGCTTACCCAAAAGATACATATTCACTCGCGACTTGAAGACCCCTATGTTGTATCTAATCGGAAATACAGACTCGGGCAGGGAATTCTATTCCTTGGCAGTACGTATGATGAAAGAAGAAGCGAATCGCTTTGTACGCGTAAATGGTATATCCACCATGTAGCGGTGGCGCCTCTTAGTATCCATGCTAGTCCGAATATAAAAAGAGATGGCGGAATCAAGTTATGAAGTTCCGATGCACACTCTCCGAAATGAATCCGATAAAAAACCGACAAACGAGCGACCTTGCGACGATGCTCGAGACTCTGGAGTCTTTTGCTTACTAGTTGGTCGTCGTTGATGAGCTTCTTGGCTCTCCTCTCAATAGCTTCCAGTGTCTGCAGCTGGTATTTGGCAGAACCATCCCAGAGGTGAGAACAGTACTCCATACACGACCGGACTTGTGCTTGGTAGAGATTGAGCAACTGTCCCGGTGTGAAGTATTGTCGCACCTTAGACAAAATTCCAAGCTTTTTGGAGGCTATCAGCTGGGCTTTAGACTCAATATAAGAGCCGAAATTGAGAGTTGGTGTTAATGAGATGCCAAGAAGCTCAAGTTGGTCATTTATCGGCACGGACACATCCCTGAAAATAGGAGCCAGTTGAAATGGACTCCGTTTGGCGGAGAAAAGACACGCCTGGGTTTTAGAAGCATTAAACTTAACCAGATTGGCATCGCCCCAATCGGAGACTGCCTTTAAGGAAAAGTTTAAGCGCTGAACCATCGCTTCTCTATGAGACTGGATTTGTACTGTACTGGCTCGTGCACTAGACATATAACTCTCCACAACGGTGCTGTCATCTGCATACCCTAAAATACCAGTTTTTAGCAGGTCATTAATATGCAGCAGAAAAAGCGTTGCAGAGAGTACCGACCCTTGAGGAACACCGGCATTTATAGCCAATTGGTCGGACGAGCAGCCATCAATGACCACACGAATAGACCGTTCCCTCAAGAAATCTGATATCCAGACACAAAAACCAGTGGAGAGGCCGTATGAAGGAAGCTTGCTAATAAGGCTGTCGTTCCATACCCTTTCAAAGGCCTTAGAAATATCGAGAGAGACGGCAAGCGCCTCTCCATGATTCTCAATGGCCTCGCTCCAAATTTGAGTGGCATACGCTAGAAGGTCCCCAGTAGACCGGTTTCGGCGGAACCCGTACTGTCGGTCACTGAGGAGATCGGTTGCTTCTAGGTATGTTAGGAGCCTGTGGTTCAGTACACGTTCATAGTCTTACAGAGTATGGAAGTGACTGAGATGGGCCTGTAATTTGCAGGGTCAGCACGACTACCCTTTTTGGGCACGGGTTGCACGTTAGCTTGCTTCCAAGACTTAGGCACTTGACCAGTCGCCATAGACAAGCGAAAGAGACGTGTCAGAATAGGAGTCAACTCAGGCGCACACGTCCTCAAGACTATAGCTGGTATACCGTCTGGTCCACTAGCTTTATTCACGTCCAGATCGCGCAACGCTTTGCGCACTTCGGTTTGCCGTATGCGGATTTCCGACATAAACTTCCCGCATGACGGCAAACTAGAGGGTACAGCATTACCAGCATCTTAACGTGAAGATTCCGCAAACAGAGTAGCAAATAGATTTGCTTTCTCTTTAGCGGTGTGAGCTAGTGATCCGTCGGGTTTCAGCAGTGGAGGCAGTGAGGGACGGCAGAAGTTCTCTTCGATCGATTTTGCCAGGGACCAGAACGCTTTACTACCCGAGGGGTAAGAAGCAAGTTTGTTCCCAGTTCGGCGTATGTGGTCGAAACGAGCCTTCTTGAGAGCCTTTTTGCAAAACTTAGCGGCTTTGTTAAAGGCTTTCTTCTTTTCGCGAACATCTCTAGTTTTGCGGGTTCGAGCATCAGCCCAGGTTACACACCGCACGTATAGATATAATGAAAAAAAAATGTTTCAGTTCTATGTATGGGTGAGCTCCCCTTAATTTTTTATTTTTTTATTTTGTATGATAATCGTAAAGCAGTTCACAGAATACATCTACCAACCAAATTTCAATTTTGCAGTCCTAATAGTATCGTAATAAAGTGGCTGTATCATACGGACGGACAGACAGATAGTCAGACAGACATGACGAATCTATAAGGGTTCCGTTTTTTGCCATTCAGCTACGAAACCCTAAAAAGTGACCAAACTATTGCAAATTCTTATCAGTCCACGCATGTGCTTCCATAAAACGGTAACAAACAAAACCCTTAAAATGCGCCGTTGTTTACAATCATATGACTATGACTATGACGCCAACATAGGCACGTTTTCTCCACGATACAGACAAATGACTTATCTTTGCATATCTACTTTAGAAACAGTGTATCTAATGCAGAACGCGATAACATTCAATATTTAGTCATCTGGTGTCATTGTCACTTGTATGGAAAATTTGACGCTACTCTCAATAGAATGGCTTAGTAACGACTGTTTATCTTTTTATCTGATTATATAATTCTTTTTTTTTTTTAATTTTGAGGGCCAGATGTAGGGATTTTAAATCCCCGCCGTGTACCAATGGATTTTTCTGATGAAAAATTTATGTATTTAGTACCTACGCCATCCACAGTGGTCCTCCGTTGAAGGAAAAACGTCGTTAAGACCTATAACCCTCAGCATGGTGGTTGTACACTATCCTAGTGTCCGTCTGACCAGCTACGACTTTTTTAGGCCTAGCGTGCTACCATCTTCGACCGCATCATCACTTACCGACAGGTGAGTAAGTGGTCAAAGGCTAGTCTATACGAATATAAAAAATTGAAACATTAACATAGCACCAGGGTGTGGTACTGACATTTTGTTGGAATTTTCGATGTGTCAAAAATATTTCAAAAATATTATTATTTGCGATATTTACATTTTTACTTACAAACAAATGATTATACTATTTGCACTTACCTATAGTCTTTGAGTACAGATTAAAAAGTAATATAAAGATCACACGTACCAATATTGACAAGTTCAAGCTTCGCCTGGTTTTCAGAGAAGCCAAGGAGGGCAGATTTGGGCGTCTGGTCGAAGATCTTCAGAGTAAGGAGACCGTTCCAGTACGCGATCGACTTGGCAAGGTCTGAACTGGCCAAGGATACCTTCACTACTGGATCTGGAATGGATAATTGGTATATTTAGTTTTTTCTTATGCTCAATAGGCAAGCGATTAACCACTATCTCACCCGATGTTAAGTGACTATGTGGGCTTTGGACCATCATACATCTTAATGTAGCACGCTTGCCAAGAAGATACCAATTGACTCATGACTGGAATTGCAATAAATGTCAAAATCAAGTCAAATGTATGATCTTATATGAAGTGGAGCGCATGTATATCTATATCTATCTATACAAGACCCTAGCAAGCTACCGTCCTCGACCAAATCGTCAGCGTCACATTGTCAGGTGAGATAGTGGTATCTATATAAAAACCGCCTCCAACCGTAAGGGACGCTCTGTCTCTAAAAACATATCCGTAAATCTGCGCGCGCCTCCCTTCTAACTCTTGTAAATTAACTAGAATGCATTTTTACTGGTAGGAACGGCACAAGATGACTTTATAAAACTCAATTAGACATTTATAAAACACGTTATCTAGGCAACGACGTTTATAGTGACTACGAGCCGGCGCGCACTAGCGGCCAGGTCGCAGAGGCCAGCGAGATACACACATTCATACTAATGTGTGTATCTCGCACAGATCTAGTATTTTCACTACGTTAAACGTAGTGAAATCCTAGATCTGGTATCTCACACTGGCCGCTGCGACCTGGCCGCTATCGCGCGCCGGCTCTTAGTCACCATAAACTTCGTTGCCTAGATAACGTGTTTTATAAATGTCTATTGTCTACACCTTCCTCATGAATCACTCTATCCATTGGTAAAAACTGCAGGAAAATCCGTTGAGTAGATTTTGAGTTTATCACAAACAGACTCAGACAGACAGACGCGATGAGGGAATTTGTTTTATAATCTACTAGCAGCCCGCCCCGGCTTCGCACGGGTAGAATATATATGCCTACAATATTTGCATCAGTTTTTTGCTGCGAATATAAAATATAAACATATTTAACAATAATCGTCATATTTCATCCAATTTACATAAAACCTTAACGAATTATGCACCTAAACCTTCCTCATAAACACTCTGGCTATTGGTGATAACCGCATGATACTCCGTTCAATAGCTATTGAGATTATTGCGAACAGACAGACAGACGCAGTGATGGAATTTGTTTTATAATACTTACGTAGTGATATTGGACGGCCCTTTAGCGTAAAGGATAGTTACCCTGATTCTGACCCGACGGTCGTTGGTTCTAATCCTAGCTATATACCTACCAATGAAAGTTTTATGTGCATTCATGAATCATGAGTTTTCGTACAGTGGTAGTGGGATCATTAAATCTACCAAAAAGTAGCTTACCACCAAGTAGCCCGGGCCCGGTGGCGTAATCGGGAGAACGGTCGGCTTTGACGCCGTGGTACCGAGTTCAAACCTTACCGTGCACCAATGGATTTTTCCATCGAAAATTTTATGTGCGCTTCTCACAGTGGCCCTCCGGTGAAGGAAAACATCGTTAAGAAACCAACAACCCCCGCATGGTGGTAGGACACTATCTAGTGTCCGCCTGGCCAGCTACCACCCTCAAGTTAGAAAATCTGTCGCCAAAAACATCTAATGTGTTCCGGCAGCTATCCTTGAGAGCCAGTTCCCCAGTCTAGGCCTGGCGTGCTTACCATCTTCGACCGCATCATCACTTACCAACAGGTGAGATAGTGGTCAAACGCTAGCCTATAAGATATTAAAAACAATGTGAACATCTGCCGCCGTTACCTTACGCGTTCCCCGACGCAAAATGTAGGGGTAATATACGTTTAACGTGTGTATCTGTGTGTCTGTCTGTAGCATCTTAGCACCTAACCGAATGAACCGATTTTGTTTTTATTATTGATAGTTTTTTTTTGTTTGATAGATGTCTTCATCGAGAGTTTTCTTAGCTTTGATTCATGAAAATTCGTTCAATCGTTATAAAACTATGAGCTTTTTTCTAGTTAATTGCGCTATGAAATCAACTTTCATAGGTCTGATCAATTCGAAAATCTTCTTCTTCAACGATATTGTAAGAACATGGAAGCATTGACCTGATGCTGGGACATCTCCTAGACTCTACAGAATACTCAAATCCTCACCAACTTACAGCTCAGATTTTAAATGTCGTTTTTAGAGTCATTGGAATGCTTTTAATGAAAAGATTATACATAGATCAGTCGGGGTGGTTTAAAATATGATATTATTATATATATAGATGAATATTATTTTATACAATAGATCATATTATTATACTATATTGACTTCAAATTGATTGTGATCGGTGGGGATCTACAGCATAGCTAAGCCTATAATAATATTTACGTAGTAACTATGACCTAATCTGTGGTTTCACTGCAAATATTTTATTAATTTTGCGTGAAATTCGTGATATCTTGTAGAGTTTTCATTTTAATTATATACTGTAAAGGACAATTTTAATCTATAATATGTGGCCAAGCTAATTAACGTAATTATTTGGATAAGGATTAATACTATATACTTGAAAATAACCTTGGAAGTTATGTAATATTTTTTAACAAAAATTTTAAGATTAAAATGGTTACTGTGAGTCAACCTTAAGAGATAGACATATGCTCTCGCGGACTTTTTTGTAGGTCTTATTAAGTTGTACAACTCTTGCATAGAAAATATTCTTCTATATATTCTATCTATCGTAAGAAACGTGTTTTTTCGACCGTTTTTTTGCCGACTTAGGTTGCAAATTAGGTCTCCACGAATGTACCTTTGATTTAAACGGGATAATATATAGCCTATTTTCATTCCGAAAGTCCATTCTATGTATTAGTGAAAGAATTTTTTAAATCGGTTCAGTAGTTTTTGAGCTTACTCATTACAAACATACAAAAATACAAATGTTCTCTCTTTATAATATTAGTATAGATGTAGTGATTCTGAGCCTGCGTTATAGTGTAGGTGATTGCAGTGCACTGCACGTTACGTTGTTATGCACGTCGTGGAGCTGTCCAGACGCGTAATGATGGCTCCCACGACCAAAGAGCCTGGCGCTTACCGGGCAACGCATTAGTTTCGCCATTCAAAGAAATTCGCCAGCTGTTTGGGTACTCTATCAGCAGAAAGCGACCTAAATTCCATTTTTATTTATTTATATATTTTATTTTAATTCTAAGTCTTAGTTAATATTTTAGTTTAATTAAGTTATTAAAAAGTAAACGCATATTTAAAAAAAAATAAGTAAGCAGAGGAAAATAAATACATTAAGTCAATTCGATTTAGTTACTTTAGTTAGGTAGGTATATTAACCTGAAGTGTGACGAAATACCAGACTATTATCCACTGCCATGACGAACAGGACTTTACATAAGTTATTTTTCAAAAAAAATAAAACCGACTTCATAATCACAAACAGGCATCAAAAGCGAAAAATAAATTACTTAAAATTATTATAAGCGCTACCCACTTATCTATTTGAAGTCGGTGCCAGCCAAGTCTAATAGGTAGTAGATAGATAATACCTACATGTATCTACCTACTTACTAACCTACATGTACCTACTTACTACTACTACATACATAGTATCTATCTACTATCCAATAGACTTGGCTGGCACCGACTTCAAATAGATAAGTGGGTAGCGCTTATAATAATTTTAAGTAATTTATTTTTCGCTTTTGAGTGCCTGTTTGTGATTATGAAGTCGGTTTTATTTTTTTTGAAAAATAACTTATTTTACCCTTTTAAGTGCATAACAAGTTTTAATTAAATTACATGCATCTATTACATTTGGTGTCTGGGCCGTTATACACTGACGGATATATACTTTTTGAAAATTTCAAGTATGTACCTATAACGGTTAAGAAGATACAGATATGTAAAGTGCGCACATATGTATGGACACACGGACGGACGAACGGACGGACGGACGAACGGACAACAAAGTCTCAGAAAGTGTTCATTTGGTACCCTTTGGGTTCGGAACCCTAAAAAATTGACTTTAAATGCCTTGCTAAAGTGATAATATTCACTAGTGATAATTATGTCATCAAGGTATCAAAGGACAATGTCCAAAATGGCCCTGTGCAATTAAAGCATCTGACACACACGATAATTAATTGTCTATTTTATTACAATAATTCCAAATACTTTTATAACACGCACTAGTTGTATTCCAAAATGAATATAAAAAAGTATTATTTGCGATTATTAACATAACTTGCCGCCATATGGCCAACAGAGTACTGAATCAATCTACTACGTTATAAGAGGCACTTCCCTATATTGTTGAAACCCGAATTATGAGAGCACTGTGTAGCCAACCTAACAACGGAAAGTATTATTTACGTAGTAACTATTATATAATCTGTGGTATTATGCTTATAATTTTTTTTTTGCGGTGTTGGTTGGTACAAAGTACGTTCATAATTCTGAGTTATTTAATAATGTATGCAGTGTCGCGGGACTGAAATGGCCGCCATCTTCGGAAAACGTCATGTTATGTCAAAAAATCTTAGGTATGTTTAAAAAAGTTTGCACCCTAACAAGACTTTGCCAGGTAGAACATTCCTGTGAAGACAAATTATTTATATTTATATATAATTTTTTATTTTAATTATTAATATATAATTATTCATTGAGGGCCCGGTGGCGTAATTGGGAGAACAGTCGGCTTTGATGCCGTGGTACCGAGTTCAAACCGCCGTGCACCAATGAATTTTTCGATCGAAAAATATATGTGCGCTTCTCACAGTTGCCCTCCGGTGAAGGAAAACATCGTTAAGAAACCAACAACCACGGTGGTAGGACATATCTAGTGTCCGCCTGGCCAGCTACCACCCTCAAGTTAGAAAATCTGTCGCCAAACATCTTATGTGTTCAGGCAGCTATCCTTGAGAGCCAGTTCCCATTCTAGTCCACTTCTCTATCTTCGACCGCATCATCACTTAGCAACAGGTGAGATAGTGGTCAAACGCTAGCCTATAAGATATGAAAAAAAATAATTATCCCCACCTTTATTTCTATCTCGCTCACAGTTACCGTTAGAATATCTGTCAAAAACCAAAATCAACGAGAAGAAAGATGTAAAAACATTATTCAGTCATATTTTTTAGTCTTCAAAAGTATATCCAATAGCAAACTCCATTGTGTATAATCTTCTTGGGACTCTTCTACTAAAACCAGTACATTCTCCTATGTTTGAGGTATTTATCTCTATATCTCTGGAGATACTTATCAGATCTCGATAAAATTAAAATGGGACCACCTCGGAAACGTATCCTACCTATTAAAAAAAGAATCATTTGGATCCGTTCACTATTAACGGAGAAATCGCGTAACATACACACAAAAAAAAAAAAAAAAAAAAACATACAGACGAATTGAGAACCTCCTCCTTTTTTGTGAAGTCGGTTAATTAGGACATTTTATGAGGTAAAATAAACCAAGATATGTATGTTACCTGAAAGTATTGTCTTTATCGTCGAAAGGAAACGTCGGACTGTATTTTATGTTCGATATGAGTCAGTCAGAGTCAGTACATCGTTCAGTGCTTATTTTTAACCGACTTCAAAAAAAGGAGGAGGTTTCTCAATGCAACCGTATATATATATATATTTTTTATTTTTATGTTTGTTCGGGGATAACTTCATCGTTTATAAACCGATTTTGATTGTTCTTTTTTTGTTTGAAAGGAGATATTCCAAGTGTGGTAGCATGGTAATTTTATCGAGGTCTGATAAGTATCTCCAGAGATATTGAGATAAACATCTCAAAATTGGTACTGAAACTGAACATTGAAGTCGGTTCTTTTTTAGTTTTTAACCGACTTGAAAAAAAGGAGGAGGTTTCTCAATTCGACCGTATATATATTTTTTTTTGTTTTTTTTTTTTTTATGTTTGTTCGCGGATAACTTTGTCGTTTATCAACCGATTTTGATTATTCTTTTTTTGTTCGAAAGGAGATATCCCAAGTGTGGTACCATGGTAATTTTATCGAGGTCTGATAAGTATCTCCAGAGATATTGAGATAAACATCTCAAAATTGGTACTGAAAATGAACATTGAAGTCGGTTCTTTTTTAGTTTTTAAACGATATTATACTTATCTTATTTCTTATTCTTTCTTAATTTATTAGAACTTTTAGATTCGGAACCTGGGAGTAACTAAGAGACCTTACATTTTCGTTTGTTACTTTAGAAAATAGTAAGTAATTAAGTGTCAAGAGCCTATAGTAATTTTTTACTAAAGGCTTTTTATGTCGATTGTCTCATCTACGGCCCTCTTACACCTTTGTTTAAGAGGCACTGAAAGGCCAGACAAGTGCTTTTTATAATAGACTAGAACTAAGACAACTTGATAAAACTCTCAAAGATAAACAAATACCTGCGTGATATAACACGCGGCAATGTCATGCAACTTCGTATGTGTCAGTTTTGCATTAGGCTTTGGGCTCAATATCTACATAGTATGAGTTGGCATGTGCAAATAAATGTCTACCGAGATAAGATCAAGCAATGTTAGGAAAACATTTTGCTTTATTATGTTCTACTCAAGTATCTTCTGTTACTATTAGGGCTGTTGTACACGCTACGAAATTTCAGTTCAGAACAATTCATCACGTACACGACAAGGATTTTGTCGGACTTAACGACGAAATCTACCCCCACCCTACTCCGCCCCTCCCTTTACCGCAACAACACAGCGCGTCTTAGAGGAAAGTAAGGACGACGGAGAGGAAAATTATAGAAACTATGCCTTGCTTTAGCTGACTAGCCATCTTACTAGGTTCATCATATAAGTACTAAATATGTCTATGATTCTAATAACTAGAATCATTGACGTAGGTATATCATAGCGAATCACAATGAATAAGCATAAGTTCGCTATGAGCACTTTATCATAAGCGCTTCATATAATCTTGAATTCTAATCGAATAACCGACAGGCAGACACACTGACACCCGCTTGCACAAAACAAACTTTGGTCGGTTGATTTCTAACGATAGGCTTATCAGATCATAATCTATTGTTGCTAGTTTTGTCAAACAGGTAGTATAGATAAAAAATATCCAGTTCATATGACTATCACGTATTTCGGGGATGGTCAAAGCGTATTATGAGGGTCGATCGCGAGAGATTTACAATCCAATCTCGGAATCTAATGACCTAAATTCGCCTTGTCTTGTCATGGCGCTTTTACCCATAGAAGAATATCGCTTCTTTCTATCTTTCCGCATAATGATATTTCTGACGATTCATTATTATTCATGCAGGGACTCATATACTTCTATAGCCGTATATTCTTTCACGTGTTCACGAATCACCTCAAAAATAAAAGAACGTCCAAAACTGTAAATCGTCTAGACGGATTGCCCAGTTTATTGTTAGTTCTTCCAGTTAAAATCACGATACAATTTCAGGATATTTTTTTTTTAATTTTAACATCTATTTGTATATTATTTAATATCGTAGTATGTATGTGAAACGCTAGCCTATCTGATATTAAAAAAAATATTTAAGGAATCGTCATGATGGACGTTTGTGTGAACACACCCTTAGGTAGTAATTATTCAAGTAAATTATCTTAATTTTATTTCTTACTTATTTTCAGCTACGCACGGGGTATCTAAGCTATTCGTTAGTAAGAATTTAATAATTTTTGGGAGAAAAATCTTACCAACAAAAAGTTTACCATAATATCAAAGATTGGAAAAGCAATATCAATTTACTTATACAAAAAAGTTTCTTTACCAGGTATACATTAATTTATTCTTTCTGCTATAGAGCAACTACTAAGAACCTTAAGAGAAACAGACTTGTTGTAATCTAAATTGGGCAAAACTTATCATTTAGCGTTCTTGTTTTGGGGGACCAGGTGATCGAGACATTGTCTGGCCTGTTTCAGGAACTCAAAATGTATATTTCAAAAATCAAATACCTAGTCTTAATTCGAAAAGAATAAACTTGAATAGATAAGATTAGTTATTCTAATCTGATTTTGATTGTAATCTGCATTTAAATATAATAAGTTATGACACAAAAAACAAGAATTTGTACATATTAATTATATTGATATTGCAGGGCATTTTATGATGTTGGACTAAATCATCACCCTAGCAACTGGAAGTGTTTTGCCAGCAACATCATTGCTGAACACTGTCTTCAGGTCTTCTCTTACAGTCACTAACAGCCACCCTGCGTATAGAGCGGCTCCACTTTGTCACAGAGCGGCCCACACTATGTTTTCCAATTTGTGGTCTCCACTTCAGAATGCCTCTACCCCAACGGTTATCGGTTCTACAACGTATATGACTAGCCCACTGCAACTTATTTTATATCTGATATGCTAGAGTTTAACCACTATCTCGCCTGGTAGTAAGCAAGTAACAGGCTGAACATCGGCATAATATTCTCTTACCACCCTTAGTACGAGTTTTCATATCAAATTCGATATCATATATCGAACAAATTTTGTATGAAAAACAGTACAGCGCCTCTAGTGGTTACTACATTTAACTAAATTTAGACCAATCAGGGAGCCAGAATAAGTCGAAAGCGTTTACGATGAAAACATGTACTAAGGGTACTATTGGTTGAACACCCGTCTAGTTTGAACCGGCTAACTCTCGCTTAGTCAAGCCATCGATCTTTTACACCAACGGGGCTCTTAATTCCATTGTTGCAGATATGGCCATAGCCTGCTGAGCGACTTTAATTTGGTGGGCCAGTCGTACTGTAAGTGCCCATGTCTCAGCACCGTTATGTCATACATGTAAGACGCACTGATTGAATACCTTAGTTTTAAAGCACTGAAGTATGAGTGAAGAGAAGAGTCAACAGTTTCTCAAATGCTGCCCAGCGCAGGTGAATTCTTCTCTCGATTTCCTTTTCTAAGTTGTGTTTGCGTACTATATTTTGTATTTTCATGAACTTTTAGACTAATTTAATCACATTGTCAGTTGTCATTTAATTACTTGTCATGTCTGTACCCCATAAAAAATAGTTAATTCCTCACCTTTATCAACTGGTTGTGGCTTGTCAATAACATAGAATTTGTATCCACCAGGTGCTTCTAGATATTTCTGTCCATTGCTCTCTTTTATTGGCCAGTTATTGGAAGCTGCTCTCTTCAGGCTCTCGCTGGACTGAATAGTGAGGCCGAGGAAGTCATTGCCCAACTCGTAGTGGGTGATGCCATAGTTGTATGTGAGCTCAACAACAAAATGTGTGTCTTCAGGACCATAACCTATCATGGTTTTGCTCCAACGGTTAGCATAGGGTCTGAAAATAATAGTACAGTTTCGTAATGTAGGTGTTACTGTATTTTTTATAGAATCAAGGAAACTAATTAGGAAATTATGACATTGACTGTTGGTTACTAATGAAATCATTTAGGTCGTTGAGATAAATTAAATTAATAACTTAGGTACTTGGTTATCGAATTCTGGTGGATTATAATTTATAAAAAGTTCATGACTTTCTAATATTTAGTTTTGTTAATTTCATTATAATTATTTAAACTGTATTTTGTTTTAACTAATGTGATTTTTAATCATTTTAATATTTTGTTGGTGAATATTTCTTACCCATTGCATGCTGCTTCACAGCCTTCACTGAATTCCTCATGGCGAAGAACCTGGATAATTTTAAATTATTAGAAAAATTAAATAATTCTGCTAAATAATAAAATAAAGATACATTAATAAAGGATACAAACAAATAATACTAACACACACAGACACTCACTCGCTTGTTTGCTCACTCACTCATTCACTCACTCACTAACTCTCTCACTCACTCACACTGATAAATACACATTGAATAAAAAATAAGTTCAAAAACTAAAACCTGACTACTAAACAATCACACTCTAAAAAGTATGGAACAAGAAAATATTCTCACCTGAGATCGCTATATACAAACTATTCAATATGTATCGTGTATTATATAAACAACTTACTTTTAATAAATATATTATTGTATTTCATAAATATTCTTAGTGATGCTATGAGTAACTATCATCAGGCTGCATTCAACACTCTTGTCGAATCAACACCTGACTCAGGTGTGAATGTTGAATGCAGAAAATCTAAGTCTAAGTCTAATCTAATCTAAGTCAGGTCACCTGACTTAGATTTTTTGGCGGACAAATAGAGGGTAGTTTGAACAGCCTCTCAGAATATTTGTGAGTTTTAAACTGATTTTACATATACGTTGATCCAAATTATTTAATGTGATGTATTTATTATTTATTGACTAAACTATTTTAATTTGACTTGATTATGTTTAAAGTACATCTGTTTAGTTTAATTGAATATTTTAAGTTTTTATTAATTCGTCTTATTCTTATCTATCTATCATCTGTCATCTTAATTCTATCTATGTAATCATTTTAATTTAATAATGTGATAATTAGTGTTAGTGGTCTGTGTATACTGTTCTAATTATTATCAACAAATAAATATTTATTTATTTGTTGATAATAATTAGAAATGATGATGTCTATGCTAATGTGCTAGCGCTAGGGCCAGCCAGTTCCCGTCTACTGCTGGGCATTGGAAGCCTATTTACTAAGTGGATGGCAAGTCACCATCTTTATATTTAGTTACTAGAAGTGCCCCGCGGCTTCGCCCGCGTTAAAAACTTCTTTTATTTACTTAAAACTTTTCTTTTGTAAAAACCATTCTATAATTCAATACATAAAATAAGAATTAGCCAAATCGGTTCACCTGTTTTCATGTTATCGCGTGACTAAGGCAATTCGGGATTCATATTTATAAAAACCGAAAAACCCAAATTTTCAGACTTTGTTACCTACCTCATTTCAAAAAATCCGTACACGTACTTTATCTCATATTATTACGCCATACAAACTATGAATCCCCGTTCAGTATACGGGAGAAATTTTTAGAAAATCCCTTTTGAGCGGATACCTACGTCATAATAACTATCTGCATTCTAAATTTCAGCGCAATCCGAAACAATATTGATTTTTGGACTTTGTAACCCCAGTTTATCCTCTTAATGTGACATTTTGAAAAAGTCTGAAACTCGTATTTACTTATTTATTTACAGAAGTACTTGTGTGAAATGTGGAATAAAATGATCCAAACTTTGAACCCCCGCTTCATCCCCTTGAAGAGTGAATTTTGAAAAATTCTTTCTTAGCGGATACCTAAGTCAAAATAACTATCTGCATGCCAAATTTCAGCGCAATCCGAAAGAATATTGATTTCAGACTTTGTTATCCCACTCCACCCTTTTAGGGGTGGAATTTCGAAGGACCCTGCAACACGTATTTACTTACTTAAGTACTTTTGTTAAGTTTCAAATATAAAAGACTATCTAATCTTGTTTCTCCATACAAACTTTGAACCTCCTTTTCATCCTCTTCAGGGGTGAATTTTGGAAAATACTTTCTCAGAGGGAACTAACTTTGTAATAACTATCTGCATGCCAAATTTCAGCACAATCCGAAACAATATTGATTTTCACACTTTGTTACCCCATATCACCCCTCTTAGGGGTGTAATTAAAAAAAAATACCTGAAACACGTATTTACTTATTTTTTTACTGGAGAGCACTTGAATTAAATTTTGATTAGAAAATACTATCTGATCTTGTTTCTCTATACAAACTTTGAACCCCCATTTCATCCCCTTCAGGGGTGAATTTTTGAAAATCCTTTCTCAGAGGGCACTTTCGTCGTAATAACTATCTGCATGCCAAATTTTAGCACAATCCGAAACAATATTGATTTTCACACTTTGTTACCCCATTTCACCATCTTAGGGGTGGAATTTCGAAAAAGCCTAAAACACGTATTTACTTATTTATGGACTCAAGCACTTGTGTGAAGTTTCGAATAGAAAAGACTACCTAATGTTGTTTCTCCATAGAAACTTTGAACCCCCGTTTCATCCTCTTAAGGGGTGAATTTTGAAAAATCCTTTCTTAGTACACCCCTACGTACTGAGACAAATATACCCTCCAAATTTCAAGTCTCTACGACCAGCGGTTTAGGCTGTGCGTTGTCTGTCAGTGAGTCAGTCAGTCAGTATGTCAGGACAAAGATTCTTATAGTATTAGATGAAGCATAATTGACAGGTGCCGTACCTCATTTAGTTAATATAATCCTCGTTTGTCAATATTATTGTATTTTTTATTAATCCCCGATGCAAGAAGAAGCGGTGTTATAAGTTTGACGTGTGTATCTGTGTGTCTGTCTGTGGCATCGTAGAGCCCAAACAGATGAACTGATTTCGCTTTAGTTTTTTGTTAGATAGGTGTCTTAATCAAGAGTGTTCTTAGCTCTGATTCATTAAAATCCATTCAGCCGTTTGAAGACTATGAGCTTTTTTCTGGATAATGATGCTATGAAATCAACTTTTTTTATTCTGATCAATACAACATTTAGTATACTCTTCCTTCAACAATATTGTAAGAACTTGGTTGCCTTGACCTGATGCTGGAACATCTCCTGGAATCTGCAGAATACTCAAGTCTTCACTAACTTACAGCAGATATGTCAAGTTTGGGCTCATTGGAATGGTCTCAATTTACAGATTATGATTAAATTGGTCAGAGGTGGTTTTAAATTTAAATGTTAGTAGGTAGACCTTCGCTTCATTCATGCCCAAAAAAAGGACCAGGCCAAACCCATGAAGGAAGAATAAATAAAGGTTGTATTATATTTTTAATTAAAAATAATAGCCACAGCCAGAGGTGCGGTGTAAGGCGTAGGCAGTGTGGGACACCGCCCACGGCCGAAAATAAATTTTAAAAAGTATGTAAAATCCAAAAGTACACGCCACCTGGTTTTTCTTATAATAAATACATTAAAATTAATTCTTAACTTTAAGATATTCCACTCTTTGGCGCACAAAATGAATGTGAATGAAATAATCAATATTTCTGATAACAGTTTAATTTCAAGCTGAGATTTTTATTTTATATTCCCTTCCTCTTGCACCATCGGAGGGCCTCGCGAAATGTACCTTGTCCACATTAAGTTTAGGTCTTGCGCCGCCACCGGCCACAGCAACAAGTAAAACCATATGTACTGTATACATTGTAAGCATACATAAGTCTGTAGGTATTCAAATGATCTTTTTGTTGCCTCACCTAAATTTTTCAATTGCTGCTAGCATTGTAATTACCCACCTCAGAACCGGTCTAGTAGCTTCTATTATATGAATGTTAGAACCTTGCACTTGATCAATTACTTTTTTTTTTATTTCTTGTTAGAACATTTAGCAGATATGACGAGCTTTCAGCGACTTTTTAGCAATATCGAATGAAATGAATTGACTTACCTTCATTCCAAGAATCTCTCGGTAGAATTTAGCGGTGAGGGTCCTATCGGCAACTTTGAACACAAAATGTAGAGCACGACCGGCAACCATTTTGACACAATGTTTTATATTTGTATTTTAAGTATTTCTATAAATGTTAATTTTTGCTTGCTCTTGAATTAATTTATACAAGGTAAAAATATAATATTAATTATACGTGGTACTCCTCGAGCAAAGATGCATAAAATGAAATTGGATGAAATGAAATGACACTTGACACTCTTGACAGTGGGTGGTGCGACCAAAGCAAAGAGAATATAATACTACGCGACCAAAGGTGCGACCAGGCCTGCCACAGAGTACTGAATCATTACTACCACAGAATACTACTACGTTAAAAGAGTGGTACTATGTACCAACCTAACAATACGAAACTAGAGCCAACATTATGAAAACAGCAACATACCAATATTGCTGTTTGTTGCTGTTGCTAGAGATTGAACATAACGAATTGCTATTGTTTATCCATATCGATAAAAGTAAAATAAAAATTTTGAGGTGTAGTTAAGTATCATTTAATCCTGTGGTAATTGGGAATAGTAAATAAAACGAAGCTACGGGCTCTGCATTTTTTTAATATATAGAATTATATTACATTAAGGAACAGTCCTATATCCAGCAGTAGACGGAAATTGGCTCGCTTGATGATGGTTTCAATACAACATAATGCAACTTAGAATTAACAACTTTACATACAACATAACTTTATTGTATTCACAAATGATTTAATAGCCTTTGGGAAGATGTTATCCAGACGTGATATATCACACTTTTAGTTTTTGTAAGGTACACTAAATCTTCGTTTCCGCCATATCGTGAGTTTGAGCCATATCCGACACCTGCAATAGCACATTAAATGGTTTATCGATAAGTGTTGCTCATCACTATTCATGTTTTAAGTTTTTGGAATTTTGATATGAACGCAAACGGCATGTTTTTCGACATTGTGCTATTTCCCTACACTCGCACACATCCACCGCAATGGTTAATAATCTACATTTGTTGCACATTAAATCAAAGAAGAACACAAGTCTTAGGAAAATATACAATGAGAGCACACACACACTCTTTCACGTTCCCGTTTTTCTGACTCACCGACACCACAAACTTCATATTATCGTAATGATTTGCCAACGATTACAATAAAACATAAGATTTTAATTAAAAATGTTACAAAATAAGAAAATGTACATTATCACGCACAAACAAAGCTCACCAAAGTTTATGAAAGACATGATTTTTTTTAATCACCGGACATTGTAGCCAACCTAACAAACGGAAAGTATTATTTTTTGCAGTGTTGGTACAAAGTAGGTTCATAATTATGAGTTATTTAAAATAGTATATATGCTAATATAGTAGTATGCTATGTCGCGGGACGCGGGCCTGCCTTTTATAATGACACTTTTCAAAATGCCAACTTTCAAGTAGCAAACGTTTCAGTTTAGAGTAATTCATTTAGTTGTATATTGTTATCGATACTTAACACACATATTCAAGTGTTCTGGCACTTCGCCGGCCGCTGCCGCGGCACGCTTCGCTCGCTCGGCTCGTGCATAGTTGCTCGCAGTTCTAACCTAACCTAACCGATTCCTTTCGATTTCGCCTAAACTTCGTTCCGCACTTTGAAATTTTGCAAATGTGTATGTAAATAAAAATTGCGTGTAAAAATTAGTTTATTTTTTATCATATTACAAATCTCAAATTACCATAAAAAGGCAGACGGAGCTGTGCCTAACACCCGAGTGAACGCAAGTTCAGTAATACTAAATGCTTGAGTATTACGCTTCAGGGGTGCCAGATTAGGCGAATTATCGCCATTTAGGCTACCTTGAGGGGTCAAATGGCGACCAAAAAATCCAATCGGCTACCAGTAGCCATTTAGGCTACCTAGAAAAATAAGAACGGGCGATTTAGGCTACTTCAGGATTATCCCAAACGTATCATATTATTTCTTCATAGCTGTATTAAAAATATGCGAAAATATGAAATCTATGAACGGTAATATTTTCTGATAGCGTTTACATACAAATTTAATTTTTTCCCAGTATTTGATTAAACATTTCAACGTGATGGCTGGCGACTGTGATGAAGCTGGAAGGTGGCCACGGCATCTCTGTGATAAAATAACGTAACCCCAGTGAATTTGGGCTCAAATGATTCGTCTTGAGGAGCACTTTACACTTAAATGATAGCCAGGATCTGATGATGAAGCTGTAAGGGGGCCATGGCATTTCTGTTATAAAGCAACATGGTCCTACCGAGTCGAATGATTTTCCGCGAAGAGCACTTTACCCATAATCACATCAAATATCCGTGGAATATTTTAAAACATCATGCCTTCTCTTAAATACTTAGGTAGTAGGTAGGTAGTCGGTATCTATACCTACCTACTAAAAAGTTAAAAATAAATTATAAATAAAAAATATTTTAAAAATAACCGGCCAAGTGCGTGTTAGGCCACGCGCAGTGTAGGGTTCCGTAGTAGCCTGTTATTCAATGCAAGTCTTTACCCGTTATAAACAAGCAACAAAGTACGCCGTCTTTGTCACTTTAAAGGATTTTTTCTAAGGATTTTGTATTTGGTACAAAATTATTCAACACCCAAGTTCAACGACTATTACTTAACGGACGTAAAACTTTTATAAACTTTGAATGTCATCTTTATTTATATTGAATCAACAGCCTAAAAATAAGTTTCAAGCTTCTAGCTTTAAAAATGACGATACTCCCATACAACTTTTCATCCCCCCTTTCAACCCCTTACAACCCTCTTTTCGCATTAAAAAGTAGCCTATGTCCTTTCTCAGACTCTAGACTATCTGTGTACCAAATTTAATTTAAATTTGTGCAGTGGTTTTGGCGTGAAAGTGAGATAGACAGATAAGGATTAACTCGCGGAAGAACACAAGTTTTAGGAAACAATACAATGAGATCACACACACATTTCCACGTTCCCGCCAAAACTCCCACGTATTGTTTGTAGTAGAAATATAAATTTGTTTATGGCCACCCCCATCGGTCTACCATCATGCCTTTGATTATTTTCTTGTCTGGATAGAGTGTTGCGCTGCAGTCGCGTCGCAACTAAACGACAGGCCAGGGGGCTGATCACGAAAACCATTGAATGAACGAAATGACGGGGACGCAGCTATCACGGATAAAAGAGTCTTAACGTTAATCTATAGTTACTCGGTATATTCTTGGAATCACAGCTTGGAATACTTAAAAGTTAGTTTTAAAATGAACTGACGCATATTAAAATAACTTACCTGTGATGGGAAATATGTCCTTGCCTTTTGGGGTTTGAAATTGTTGAGCTGTTGCAGTTAATTATCATGCAACGAGGCATTTTTGTGGTTTTTGCGGCCGTCCGGCTATAACAACAGACGCGCGCGGACTGTAAGTAGCGGCAGCCAACCTGGCCGCTTTGGCCGGGTTCAGACACGGGAAGTACATACATTGGCGTTATCTATGTATATATAGATGTATATATAGATCTGTGCATGAAACATAGTAAAGAACAAAAATGAAGTATCAAATTAAAATATATAAGTATATAATCTAAAATAATAAATTTGGTAAAGATCTTAAATCAAGTCGCCTTCGTAGGAGGGGGGGAGGGAGGGGAGTCCCCTCCACTTGTTCCACCGGAGATGCGTAGTTTTTTTTATTATTTTAATATCAAAGTTCATTGACGCTACTCTATTAAAACACCGTCGATTTAAGGGGGAAGAGTGAGAGGGAGGGGTAGAACCCCCTCCTAGAAGGAAACGTCGCAAAACCCCGTCCTTTAGGAGATATGAGTGTTTTAAAATTTTGAGGTTAAGTTCTAAATAAAAACCGGCCAAGTCGAGTTGAATTCGCCCACCGAGGCTTCCGTACCAACGTTGGTATGATCCAATTAAGCTACACCTCTAAATGGTATCAGCGCTCATTTAACTCAGAGGTCTGCCTTAATTGGCGTAAACTATGTAATGTATGTATAAGTAAAGGAAATATTCCGAAAATTAAAAAAAAGTTGAAAATTAAGGCACATTTTGGTACTAAGAAGTTTTCGCGAAAATCTAAATTTGCGCATATATTTTTACTGTGTTGACTCAAGACCTTGATTTTAATACACCCAATAAGGACTATAGACTTCAGTATCAGGTATAAATTTCAACTTGCTAGGTCCACCTATTCCTGAGAAAATCAGTGGTGACACACGGACAGACGGACAGACAGACGGACAGACAGACGGACAGACAGACGGACAAGAAAGCGATCTCGTAATACGGGGGCTGCCCCCGTATCCATTTGATCACGAAAACCATTGAATGAACGAAATGAACTAAATGACGGGGACGGAGCTAATAGCTATACAGCCTACATAGCTGCCACGGAGAACAGACTCTTTTATCCGTGATAGCTGCGTCCCCGTCATTTCGTTCATTCAATGGTTTTCGTGATCAGCCCCCTGGCCTGTCGTTTAGTTGCGACGCGACTGCAGCGCAACACTCTATCCAGACAAGAAAATAATCAAAGGCATGATGGTAGACCGATGGGGGTGGCCATAAACAAATTTATATTTCTACTACAAACAATACGTGGGAGTTTTGGCGGGAACGTGGAAATGTGTGTGTGATCTCATTGTATTGTTTCCTAAAACTTGTGTTCTTCCGCGAGTTAATCCTTATCTGTCTATCTCACTTTCACGCCAAAACCACTGCACAAATTTAAATTAAATTTGGTACACAGATAGTCTAGAGTCTGAGAAAGGACATAGGCTACTTTTTAATGCGAAAAGAGGGTTGTAAGGGGTTGAAAGGGGGGATGAAAAGTTGTATGGGAGTATCGTCATTTTTAAAGCTAGAAGCTTGAAACTTATTTTTAGGCTGTTGATTCAATATAAATAAAGATGACATTCAAAGTTTATAAAAGTTTTACCCTCAAGGGTGTAAAATAACAATAGGGGATGAAAGTTTGTATGAAAAATGTAAGGTTTATGTTAATGTTCTACAGAACTGATTTAAATGAAATTTAGTTCACAGATAGTCTAGAGCCTGAGAAAGAACACAGTCTACTTTTTATTGGGAAAAAAGAGTTGTAAGGGTTTAAAAGGGGGGACGAAAAGTTGTATGGAAGTATCGTCATTTTTAGAGCTAGAAGCTTGAAACTTATTTTTAGGCTGTTGATTAGATATAAATAAATATGACATTCAAAGTTTGTAAAAGTTTTATTCTCAAGGGTGTAAAATAACAATAGGGAATAGGGGATGAAAGTTTATATAGAAATATTATTATGTAAGGTTTATGTAAATGTTCAACTCAACGGATTTAAATGAAATTTGGTACACAGTAGATAGTCTAGAGCCTGAGAAAGGACACAGTCTTCTTTATAATGCGAAAAGAGGGTTGTAAAGGGTTGAAAGGGGGGATGAAAAGTTGTATGGAAGTATCGTCATTTTTAAAGCAAGAGCTTGAAACTTATTTTTAGGCTTGATTCGATATAAATAAATATGACATTCAAAGTGGAGAAGGGGGAGGGTAGGGGAGGGGAGGGGAAGTGAAGGGAAGGGGGAGTGGAGGGAGAGTAGTGGGGGAGGGGGAGGGGAGTGGTGGGGGAGGTAAAGGGGAGTGGTGGGGGAGGAGAGGTGGAGTTGTGGGGGAGAGGAGGAGAAGGGGATGTGGACGTGAGGGTAAGGGGGAGAGGGAGGGTAGGGTAAGTTAGGGGAATGGGAGGGGCGGTGGAAGTGAGGGGAAGGGGGAGGGGAGGGTAAGTGAGGGGAGGGGGGAAGGGGGATTAGCATGGTAAGGTGCAGTGTAACTGGGATACTTATGTGTCTTATTAGTTAATGCTACCCAAAGACACTATTCCACGCGGACGAAGTCGCGGGCACAGCTAGTGTGTTATTAAAGTGGATGATTAACCATTAAGTGCCGGTGAATGTATGCAAGTGTAGGGAAACAGCACAATGTTGAAAAACATGTTATTTGCGTTCTCACCAAAATTCCACTGAAAATCTTCAGTAAACACCACATGTTTACTGAAGGTATGATTTAGACTAGACTTTTACTTGAAAACTGACCTGAAATGTGATTTCGAAACTCTACGACTTAAATTCATAAAAACTTAAGGGATTTCAATACTTGACACTGGCTAAATACACTAACCGTGTGGAGCCATTATAAAACTAAAAAAAAACAATACGTGCGCGAACGGTAGCATGCGGAACCGACCACAGAATAATGAATAGTATTCTATTATGAATCCCAATGAGCCGGGACAACTCAATCATTTCATTGTTAATATGGACATAAAGGTGTTTTTAATTTTACTGGTAAATACGGACATTTGGTGCCCTTCATGTAGTGCGTGCCAATTTGACCACTACCCACCGGATGAGTGTGAAACTTGCCAATAAAGTAAGTAAAAATTTATTTTCTTAATGTATAGTTAAACATTATTAAAGTAATACATTGTTATTTTGACCACAACAGTTTAAGGCCGTTCTGAGTTTTGTTTATTTGAAACAACACAACAGGCTTTGTATTATAATATGGGTTAGATATTATATTTTGAAAAGTCGGTACAGTCCGTATGTTTGAGACACTTCAAGTCTCTAATATCAAAGGTTTCTTTGATATAATAAATAATGGGTGTAACATAAACAAAAAAGTTCATAAAATAGCATGCTGGTCCTTTTCTTTTTCATTTGCATTCAGGACTTCCTGGGTTGTGAAAATGTTCTGCTCTCTTACCAATTTAACTCAACTAATTTATTCTAATCGCAATAAAAATATGCGTTTGTGCTATAATATTGTTTATTTTTCAGATTATCATCGTGCTGCGGGGCGGCGAGCAGTAGCCGCCGAGACTCTGTCTCTCTGGCGGCGATGCCACCGCCGCCTGCTGCGTTGTGGCCGCAGCAGGCGCAGCAGCCGCAGCACAGCACCCTCCGTTTGTAAGTATTTCTTTTTAACGACGCTAAAATGTGTTAATAAGTTTGACGTGTGTATCTGTTATTATGTTTTGTTAAGAGCGTACGCGGGGTGCAGTTTTCCATAGTTTCCTCCCTGGAAAATGCTTCTAGAGCCAAATTTGTTTCTAAAAAAATCAATGTCTGCTGTAGCTATGCCCCTATCATTTGCTTTTTTTGACCAACCAATTGCAAATAGAAATAATATCCTTCAAAAATCTTAAAGAGGAGATAAATAGGCTTATATTTCTTTTTGCGATTGGTTGGTCAAAAAAGCAAATGATAGGGGCATGGCTACAGCAAACCTTGATATTTTGTAGAAAAAATTTTTCTAAAAAAAATTTTTAGAAACAAATTTGGCTCTAGAAGCATTTTCCAGGGACGAAACAGGGGAATACGTTTGTATGGAAAACTGCACCCCACGTTCCCTCTTAAAGTGTTACACGCTTAATATTTTGCATATAAAATATAACCTGGACATGTTATCCGGGGGGTGCGGGTTCAAGTCCCGTCGGTACGATGGAATTTAGGAGTTTGTATCTGTGTTTCTGTTTGTTTGTTGTTCCTAGTTGATGACACTATGAAATCAATTAACATAGGTCTATAGGATATTCTAAGAACATGGCAGTATTGGCCTTATGCTTTAATTGTAAATTGTGAAATTTAAGTATTATTTAATTTCTTATTGCAAACTTTCGTCCGCGATTTTGTGCGAGTGTAGGGAAACAATAATGTTATAGATTTTTATACGTTGGCATTTATGCCACAGTATCAATATTTTGTAAAAATTTTGTTTAATTTTCAGATTGTCATCGTGCTGGGCGGCGAGGGAGAGCCGCCGAGACTCGGTCTCGCTGGCGGCGATGCCACCGCCGCCTGCTGCGGTGTGGCCGCAGCAGCCATGGCAGCTAGGCATGGGAGGCAGAATCCTTGTGTAAGTATTTCTTTTTAACCCCTTGTTTTTCTGCCTGTGGCATCGTAGCGCCCAGACGGATGAACCGATTTTGATGAAGTGTGTTTTGTGTTTGATAGATGTCTTAATCTAGTGTTCTTAGCTTTGATTCATGAAAATCGGTTCAGGCGTTCTAATACTACTGAATCCGTAATGGTGGTCTTTATTAATTTTTTATTTCCACTAAATCAATTAAGAGTATACCTGAAATTAGTATAATTATTTTTAGGCTTACGAATTAGGAATATTAGTATATTTATTTTTAGACTTACTCCATCAGTTGGTTGAATGAAAAAAACTGAACTTTATTTCAAGCACATAAGACTGGTGGAGTCTGGAGTGGGTTCACGTCAATAGTGCAATAAGTGGGGATCAAACTGACGACCTTTCGATCGCCATGCCGACCGACGCCTTGTAATGAAAATGGAGTTTGAGCTTCTTCTTGTTTATTTTTCAGATTGTCGCCGCCACCGACTCCGCAGCAGCCGCAGCACCAAGATGGTGACGAAGAGGTTGATGATATAAGTTTGTCATCGACCTCTTCGCCATCATCTTGGGAGTCAGTTTGGACCATACCACCGGCGCCACCTTCTACACCGGCATCCATGCAGATTGTGCATGGATGCCGGTGTGGGATGTGTGACGGTGGTCATTTGGTTAATTATTTTATTTAATTTATTTAATAATTATGTATTTTTAATTAATAGTTTTACTTAATATATGTTATTATAATGAAATTATGAAATTTTATTTTTCCTTTTTTTATGCGAAAATGGGTAGCGCTTGGCCACTATCTAACCTGATGTTAAGTGATGATGCGGTCGATTATGTAGCGTGCTTACCCAAAAGATACCTACCTATTACTTAAGTTTTGGCTATTTATTATATATGATAGCGTTCCACCCCTATCTCGCCTGGTTGTAAGCGATGATGTGGTCGAGGATAGTATGGTCGTTATTTCGCATAGCGTAAATATTATTTTATTGTTTGTTTACTTTTTTTAACTTTTAAGTTAAACGTTTTAATTATATTTTTAATACGGTCTATCTATTTTTTTTACATACTACAAAATGTTATTATACACTATTGTCACTTATTTAGGATAAAATATTTGAACGTTAAGTTTACTTCTTTACTTTTAAGTAAAATGTTTTTATGATTCTTTTTTTAATCGGTAGGATATGTATCCAAGGTGGTCCCATTGTAATTTTATCGAGATCGTTTAAGTATCTCCAGAGATATGACGATAAGTGTCTCAAACTTGCCACTGAAATTGAGGTTTATTGAGTTTTCGTTTTTAAACTATCCTAATTATTATATTTCATTAATTATTTTTATGTTTAGAAGTTATATCTGAAGAAATGAAATATGTAGACACTTATTTAATTTTAAGGCTGTATGTATTGAACACATCCCCTGCTACAGTAATCAATACTTCTCATAAATAATCAAATATCTTACAAAACTTATAATTTGCAGAAACATTGAAGTAGTTAAGTGTAAGAGTTACTAGGTATAGGGGTAGATAATTAAAACTAGATTTACCTTATTGCTAAAAGGATACAAATGAAAAAAAAAAATGTAACATCACATTTATATTCTTTTTCTATTTATTTTACTTTACACCTTACAGACAGATGGTTCCGACGCCGGGATTCGCCACTTCGGGGTCTTGCATTTACGTGACCCTCTTCCTCGAAACGCCTAATCCAAAGGCGCACCGTTTTTCTATTAAATTGTAATATGACATTCGTAATTTGTGATAAATATGTATACATAAAAAATCGTTACTAGAAAAATCGTAAAAAAAGATTGATGTCAATATAAACTATGAAAAAAAAATCGATTGTTAATATATTATACGTTGATAACAACAATAAACTCACCGTCATATGCAGTTCTTCTGCAATTTGAGATATGTTAAATCCACGTTCACGTAAACCTACTATATTGCTACGTTCCAAAACAGATAAGTGACTACTGTGACAACTGTCTGACAACTGTGAGTTGACTGTAAAAGGCAGACTGTAAGGACGGGCTGATGTTTAAGACGTAACTGAGAGATAGTGGAAGTTGACTGAGCATGAACGTTTCCTACCCATCTGTTTGTCATAAAACAATTTAGAAACCTTTTTACCTTTTGTTTTGCCCCAAAAAAGATATCTCTCTTCTGATTGGATAGAAAAATATTGGGCGGAGCTAGCCAAGATCGACACTTGCAACCGAAAATGTTTTGAAACTGGATACGCACAAATGGAGCCGATAGTACAAGGTACTACGCACGCTAGGCCTAGAATGGGAACTGGTTCTCAAGGTCTGCTGCCGGAACATATTAGATGTTTGGCGACAAATTTTCCAACTTGAGGGTGGTAGCTGGCCAGGCGGATACTAGACAGTGTCCTACTAACGTGCGGGGACTGGGGGTTTCTTAACGATGTTTTCCTTTACCGAAGGGCCGCTGTGAAATGTACACATACATTTCTCTGGCGTCAAAGCCAACCATTTTCCCTTTGCGCCACTGGGCCCCTCTTAACTTAACTTTGACTCAACCATCCATAGTAGTCTGTGGACTCAACTAAGACTTAAATCTTCTAAAACTTGAAAATATTATATTTTGAGGTTTGAGGTGTATATATCTCTGGTGATACTCATCAGATCTGAATAAATTGTATAGCGGGACGGGTCCACTGTGGAGATGTACCTACCGTACCCGTGAAAAAAAGAATCAGTCTAATCGGTTTACAATTGGCGGAGTAACTAATCGTGTTACAAAATAAAACCATACAAACGAATTGAGAACCTCCTCATTTTTGGAAGTCGGTTGAAAATATATCGGTGCTCGTCAGAGTTCTTTCTTCTGTTCGATCGCCTTTCCAATTACCTTCTAGTTGAGGTCCTCAGACTATCCAGACGGAGCCGTGCCTAACACCCGTGTGAACGCAAGTTCAGTAATATTAAATGCTTGAGTAATACGCTTCCGCGCTCAGTTTGCTACCGTAGTGGTTATATTTTCTTTGTTTGCTACCAAGCGGCAGCAGGGTCGGACGCTTCCGTGCAGGATTACTACGTAGCGTTGCTTACGTAGTAATCATGCCGTATTGACTATGCCGGACTGAGCGCGGAAACTTATTACTCAAGCATTTAGTATTACTGAACTTGCGTTCACACGGGTGTTAGGCACGGCACCGTCAGGATGATAGTCTGAGTTGAGATCCTAAATGTGCTACGAGCAACAGATAATAATATTGTTTGTTACCTCAGAGTAACAATTACTAAAGTATTACTAATGTAATTGTTACTCTGAGTTTGTTACTGACTCACAGACGTAAACACGGCTGAAGGGCTGAACGGATTTCTATGAAATGTGACACCCAGCCCAGAGAGTATACTTTTAGCGAAAATTTTTTTACGTAGGTATGCGAAGCTGCGGGGTGCACCTAAAAGGTCCTTTTTAGGGTTCCGTACCTCAAAATGTAAAAAAGGAACCCTTATAAGATCACTTTCTTGTCCGTCTGCCTGTTTGTCTGTCCGTGTGTCACCACCGATTTTCTCAGAAACGGGTAGACCCAGCAAGTCAAAATGTATACCAAATACTGAGGTCTATAGTCTCTATTAGGTGTATAAAAATCAAGGTCCTGAGTCAACACGATAAAAAGATATGTGGCAAAATTAGATTTTAGCGAAAACTTGTAAGTATCAAATATTACCTTAATTTTCAACTCTTTTTTATTTTTCGGAATTTTTCCTTTACTTGTGCTGTAAGGCCTTGCTTTTAACCAAAATTGACAATTCTAGGTCAACCTACCGCAAATAAGGTAAATAAATAAAATCATGCTATTGTGTGTAAGAAAATGACGGTATAATGGGTAGGTACGGAACCCTCAATGCACGAGTATGACTCGCACTTGACCGGTTTTTTTAGATTAGTCTATGTTAGAACCCTATAAATAAGTGTTAGTCAGGAATAGGAAATTATAGGATATCAAAGTAGATATAGCTGCTGCTTATCCCTAAAACATTTTAATCAAAATCCATTATTCCATCGTTCACATAAAAACTACATATAATTTCATACAGAAATACGATTAAATATATTTTTCTTACGTCTAAATACTACATCAATTTTGTTTTGTTGCGGTAATATTTTTTTTTACATTTTCCCATTGTATGCAAATATTAATCTTACACAAACGTAGGTACATTTAAATATATTTAATTTAAGTTCTATTGAAATAGCTAATGTCTGTAAATAGATAGTTTTTTTTATTCTGATTATATTTTTCAGGTATTCCGTTATCGAACGAGATATGACAATATTTTATTTTAAAAAATAAGGTTTTAACATTGCATTGAAAATTAATGTGTTGTATAGGGTCAGATGTGTCTTTGTGGAAGTTGATAACACATAAATTTTTTTTTGTACGAAGTCATTCTAATCAAACAACTGATAATAAATTTCTCATGAGCCTTTTTAAGTTTTATACTGCGTAGTCCTCTGCCCTTAAATAAAACCAAAGCAAGAGATATAAAAAAAGAGCTTGGCTTGATTACAATGATTACGTACACTTTGCTGTTAGGTACCTACTCTACAGATACTGCCACATGAGTCTATCTAGCTAGAATATATATGCCTTATCGGTAGGTAAGTAGGTACCAAGATTTACTTGTAGGTAGGTATTGTATAAACTGAGACAAAATCTAATGACGCATAAATAGCCGAAACTACAACATTCTATTTTTTCAATACAAACATCTTTATATTCGTAGCCCTTTGTAGCAAATCCATTAAAATATACTCGTATATAATTAAATAACCTAGTTACACTTATAGAATGTATACATTCACCATTAGTAATAGATACCGATTACATAAAGCCAGATAAAAGAAATAGGCACGTAGCTTCATCTAAAGGTAGATTTAGATAGCGTAATCTAAAATTAATCAACATTATGTATTGTATAACAATAAAATACACTGACTAGATCAGTTAACTATGCATTTGATGCACAGAGTTCGCTAAACATTCATCAATATTGTGAAGATTTTTAGAATTCTGTAGTGTATAACGTATGATATTTAGATTTATTAAAATAGCACTATTTTGAACTCATTGACATGTTAGTTTTAGAACTGTTTGGTCAATATTTTAAAATTCTGATGGTTCAAAAGATTTAGCGAAACAAACAAACATGGTATCTTAACAATTGACTTCTTACTTGTTGTCGTATTAATGTCAAATTAGTGGGGAACTTTCCGAACACGATAGTCTCTGGAATCAGCTAAGCTCTTACAAAAATATAAATTACCTAAGTAGTGCATCTATCGTAAGATAATGAAATCAATAAATAAAATAATGCATTTAAACAGAACTTTGTAGGAGCTGCATCGATCTGTAAGCGAGACAAGTAAAGGGATTCACTTAGGAATTAATAATTCAAATCAAGAACTTCGTTTAAAAAGAGCAGTTTTTTTATAACAAAATGACATCATAGGTCGTTGAAAGAAAATACGCCGTGAACAAATAAAAGAAGTGTCTTAATTAATTCGCAAATTAATTATGGTCTTAATTCGCGAGTACTTTACTAACTAGCTACTTTAGGCTGTTAGTTCAATCATAGTAAAAGCAATCTTCATGTAACATACGATAGTGGATTGCTACGATATCCAATAGCCAATAGTCAAAGTTTTGAGCACATCATTTATTCTTGCAAACATGGTTGATGATTCTAAAATTATTGAACTGCTGCTTCAAGCGAAATTCTTTATTTGAATAAACTACACCAAATATCTAATGAATAAATATTAATTAAACATACACAATCAATGCCGACGTTTTCTAGCACAAAATATTGACTAAGCGGGGGTAGTTCATTTGGGTTTATCCTTTTCAGCGATGTCTTTGTCTTTTTCCTTTTCCCTCTCCTTTTCTTTTTTCTCCTGCATTTGTTGTAAATGAGCAGGCAAGGCTTTTAGAATCGCGTGCACCTGAAAATGTCAAATTTTAATTATTTATATTAGAATAGAAAGTGTTACATCATCTGGTTATATATGTACACATAATAATATGATCCTACTATAATGTAATGATAAAAACTAAAATTTAGTCCACCAAACCACTACCAGTAGGTAAAGTTCCCAAAATGCTGGCTGTATTCCCCCGTTGAATGGCGATGCTTAGTCTCTGAGCTAAATACATGCCAGCATTTTGGTCCCGTGTCGTTTCAACCAGCCGTGTGGAAAAAAGATCTTTGAAAATGCTGTGCGCACCCGGTCCCCACGGTCCTAGAGTCTCAAACCTAAAAGGCACAGAGCAGCTGTCTAAACCACTATATTTGCGCCTTTTGAGGTTCTCAGCTGCTTCTGCGGCCACACCAGCCTTTTTCTGTGTACCGGGAAGATGTGACGGTGCCAAAGTGTCGACGCAAGTATCGTCCCATACCAAGGGCCGCCCCAACTTCCATGGTATTAATGTCATACCGTCAGGTCTTTTACCATCATCACGCATTAAGCCATTTGCTTCCAAAACTGCTGCGCAGTTGATGGTGGTAAAAGCCCGGTAATAGAAATAGAAATTAATTTTGTTCTAGAAGATTTTTTCAGAGAGGAAACGGGGTAATACATTTGTATGGCAAATTGCACCCCGCGTTCGCTCTTTATGGCAGCGACAAGTGACTGTTGTAAAAATAAGATCGTTTAAAAATTAAAATAACCGACTTCAAATGCCGCGCTATTTATTTTCAGTACCAAGTTTGAGGTGTTTATCTCCATATCTCTGGAGATACTTATCAGATCTCGATGAAATTACTACGGTACTACCCTTGAGATAAGTCCTTTCCTACAAAAAAGTAATCGTCGAAATCGGTTCATAAACGACGAAGTTATCCCTATCCGCGAACAAAAATAACAATAAAAAAATATATACGGTCGAATTGAGAAACTTTTTTTGAAGTCGGTTAATAACGCCTAGATAAGGGGAACCTGCGTGAAATTAGGCCTGCCTAAGCGCCATTAATCTAAATATTTTGGAATTACCGAATACATGTTCCAGCGATAAATATAACATAGTTTTATACTTACTTCTTCAGCAACAGCCATGAGTACAAACTCGAACTGCTGCTTGGTGGCGACGGTGCGAGTTCGTTGGTCGCGGATGTGCTCCAATGTAGCGGCGATGTCGATCTCCTTAGCTCCTTTAGCCATGCGGTTCAGAACCATGTCGATCAGGCAGTAGGTGCCAGAGCGACCGGCGCCATCACTGGAGAAAACAAGATTTAGTGTAAGTTCTAAATTAAAATTTATAAGTATACGGTATATAGATGATGACCGCTCTGGATTCACAGAAAAGTACTATTTTGCGCCCTTGTTAAACATTGACGAAACAGATTTATGAGACGTGTGTGAATGGGCCAGTTGGTAGAGGCCGACCTAGGCGAACGTATCACGACCAGATCGGAGACGTTTTAAAAAAAGGCCAAGTCAAAAGTACCTATAACCGGCGAGCATGTATGAAGACGCTCATGAAAGTGGAAGAAGCGAAGGAGGTATGTCAGGATCGTAGCATGTGGAAAGAAGTAGTCTCTGCCTACCCCAACGGGAAAAAGGCGTGAATGTATGTATGTATGTTAAACATTCTATGTTTACTATTATGCACATTACAAACACGGCAGAGAATGATGAGGTACATGTGGATAGTCTTAGCGTATAGGCACGGTAATTTAGAAGAAAGGAGAAATGGTGCATATTTCTAATAGTCACATCACCGCGTTCCACAAGGTGAAACAGTGGTCAAAACGCTAGCCTATGAGATAAAGTTTCAGATACATATCTGACACATAACTTCATATAAAAGTTGTCAAATATGTGTCAGATAAGTTCCTAATAGGCTTATCAGGAACCGGTGAAATTTGCCCTTAAATTGTAGTTTATCTGGTAGATAAGTTGTCTTTAAGCTATCAAGGACTATACCAGGAACCAGTGAAACTGCCCCTTAAACTGAAATATTGATATCGCTATGATGGTAAGGGGGCTACTGTTTTTTCGTTCACCAGGTCGCACCACTGAGTAAAGTGTTCCTCATGAGAACTGTCAATCCATAAATTTTAATTGAAATGTCAAATTTAACGAAAAGTCAGTGTCAGTTTGCGATAATCCTACATTAAAAATGACATTTGGTTGACCTTGAGTTTACTGGTGTCTCTAGCGGCAAATTCAAACACGATAACCCCCCATAGGTAAGTGATGATCATAGAAGGGATATTGAGAAATATGCATTTTATCGGACAAATAAGTGCCTACTTGAAATTAATATATATTTTCTGGATACCCATCCAGAAAATATAGTCAATGTAATCCTGATAGTATAGTAGTATGTATCATGACCATACCCGTTTCTCATGCAAAGTATTTCTAATGAATAAGTTGCTATTACATTTTTAATTATTATAAGTAAGTGCTAAAAGGTGAAGTAAATAATTTATATTTTACAGAGACTTTATTACCTGCAGTGGACTACAATCGGACAGGACCTTCCCCGGTATGACTTATTCACTTTCCTGAAAAAATAAAATGATATTATGAAAAACTTATTAAATTAATTTGTCTACTGCACGAAGACAGAAAAGGTTCTAGAGAATCCGCAAGACTTGTGTGTGTATTTGTCTATCAAACATATTATAATTTCATGCCTTTCGAATATTTATGACGCAAGTCCGCAATTTTTTTAGCAAGACCCGAAAGTAAACGTTGCAATATACTGCCCATCGGAGACGTTTTAAAGAAAGGCCAAGTCAAAAGTACTTATAACCGGCGACCATAGCTGGGCATTAACTCGTTAATCCGTAAATCGTTAACCGCCTGGGGCGGTACCACCACTTTGCCAATTAATTTTCTGCCGTGAAATAGGAATGTTTTTCGGTTGGAATGGCAAGGTGTCCAGTGATGCTGCTGTATCTGTAATAGGTAGACGTCATCGCTTACCATCAGGCGAGCTTGTCCTGTTACCTTATATCATACAAAAAATTACGAAGTTAGCCTAAAAGTTAATCCGTTAATCAAAAATAACTTTTAAAAATGTTAGCGGACACGTTAACTGCCGTTAATATATGCAGAAGTCCGTTAATCGTTAATCCAATGCCTAATAGTTACCGCACGGCACCGACAAGTGCCGGGCGGCGCGTGACAGCGAGTGAAACAAAAACAAAACTAGAAATATTTTGCCGGCGCGTGCGAGTGAAAAAGAAAACTGCGAAGAGATTTGTTTCGTTTGATCATATCATTACTTCGCCGTATTCCTCGATATCGAGAAGGCTTTTGACAGGGTGTGGCACGAAGGCCTCATCTACAAGCTGGTACAGAAGATGATGCCACCGGCGCTGATCAGCATCGTCGCGTCGTTCCTCGCCGATCGTCATTTCTACGTGTCCGTCGAGAATATTAGCTCCGGATGCAGACAGATCGTTGCGGGGGTACCACAAGGAAGCTGCCTGTCCCCGGCACTCTACGCCGTCTACACTGATGACATCCCGGTCCTGAAAGAGGAACATCTTCGACCCGGCGAGAAGGGAGTCACATTGGCGCTATTCGCTGACGACAGCGCCTATTTTACCTCGTCAACAAATGCTACCATATCCGCAAGCAGAATACAGCGGGTGCTAAACCTTCTGCCAGAATGGCTAGATAAGTGGCGCATGGCTGTCAATGTGGGAAAAACAGCCGCGCTACTATTCGGTGCACAGCGTATTCTGCCCCCTCCACTGCAACTTCGAGGTGAGATTGTCCGATGGGAAAAGTCGGTCAAGTACCTCGGCATCCATATTGACCGGTCTCTGAGAATGGGTCCACAGGTGACTCACTCCGTGAAACAAGCCAAGGCGGCTAGAGCCATGTTAAGACCGGTCCTAAACTCGAAGTTGCCTCTTAAAACCAAGATCGGTATCTATAAGACATACGTGCGAACACGTCTTACATACGCTGCACCATCGTGGTACGCATTATGTTCCAAGACCAATAAGCAAAGACTGCAAGTTGTCCAGAATGTCGCCCTGCGGATGTGCACAGGAGCCGGCCGCTACGTCCGTAATGACGTCATAGCGAGGGACCTCAAGATGGAATCGATAGAGAAGTTCGTCGTCCGACTTGCGCGCGGATTGTATGACCGCGCTGACAATGGACCACATCCCCACCTCCGAGACATCGCACCTCACCACGCTCGACCACCAGACGTCAGGGCTTGGCGTGCACTCCCTCGAGACATCGTCCCGCCGACACTGGATAACGACGAGGTTATAGACGGCACACCAGATGAGGCAAACTGAGCCAAAGCCATGAAGGCCAACACTACCACCAAGCTATGATTGCCACCGCAACAACCACAATGCCAAGATACGGCCAACATGACCATATCGGTCACCAAAATAGGGTGCTATAAGTAGCCCGCTCCGTTCCCGTGGGGTAGTCGCCCCACGCGCCCAGCTCGGGAAATGAGGATAACCTCGACCCCGCCCCCAACAACTACATGTGTGAAGTACGAATATTTTCATTTTATTTTAGCATTCGTAACATTCAATATTTATTTGACGCCATGTAATTATTAAGGTACCTGCGAGTACAAATTGTTTGTTGGAAGAATAAATGAATTGAATTGAATATCATTACTTAGCGCCGGTGCTTAGAGTGACGAGTGTTTTGTTTGTTTGTTTGTTGTTATTATATATTACTGTCAGTGATCATTTGCGTGTTGATAATTGATAAAGAAGAGTGCAGTGTAATTTAGTTAGATAGAAAAAGAGTACTGTGTAGTGTACTGTGTAGTAATTAAAATAAAACCATATCATGGATGTTGGAAGACATGGAATTTGTTCCTAACCTGTTAACTTCCAGAACCTAAACCAACAGGTTTTATAAGTTCACTAACGCAACGATATAAAGATGCAATTTTACATATATTAACGGAGTAACGATTAACGTTAACTTGCGTTAATTCTTCCGAAATGTAATGCTTTAACGTTTAACGAAGCTAACTTTTTTTGTAGCGGATTAACGATTAACGAAGTTAACTATTTGATTAACGGTGCCCAGCTACGCCGGCGACCATGGTATGAAGGCGCTCATGAAAGTGGAAGAACCGAAAGAGGCATGTCAGGATCGTAGCATGTGGAAAGAAGTTGTTTCTACGTACCGCAACGGGAAACAGGCGTGATTTTATGTATGCATGTATTACTCCATAATCATTACCTCCTAAATTCAAGCAGCGCCTTAGTAGACGACGGCACGCCATTCTCCGACCACGAGAGGAAATGGAACTGCGTGACGGTGCGAGTCTCGCCGGTGCGCTGGTTCTTCAAGTAGAAACTCCTCACCAGGTAGTCATCGCACCAGATGTGTTCGCTTACTAGGTGCACCTGGGAAAATATGCTAGTTTAGAGGAATAAGAATGATTTTAGGAAGATTGTTAAGCTGGAGTCAGGATTTGGTTACACATTGGCTTTCAATCAATCAATCATCATTGTTGTTCGGGAGTTTCTGTTCAGTGAGATTCATTGCATAGTGAAGAGGATCGGACCTTGACACGATCATGACAGGATTCCCGGAAGTAGCCGAAACGAAGGTTTTTGAAGGACCGCATAAGGTGAAAAAGTGAACTTTTAGTCTAAGATTGGACGTACTTGCCCAGTCGTAATAAAACTACTAGCGACTGGGTAAAGGCTATAGAAATGAAAAAAAAGGTGAAAATCGGCTAAATCTTTGCAAGAACGAGATGAGAGACACTGATGAATAAATTTTTCTCTCTTTTCAAATACGAATGTGACTTAAAGGTTACCTTACAGATTTTTAGTATTAATCAGGTTTAATGCGTTTATCCATACCTCGTAGATATGGTACAACTCCGAGCCCTCCTCCGGCCAGTATCGGTGACACAGCTGCTGTCCGTTCTCGGTAAGCCTGGTGAGCATGACCATCACGACGCTTCCCTGCTCCCACACCATCTGCCAGAAATCGGGCGCGGTGTGCGCCAGCGGACCGGCGGCTGCGATGTAAGCCGGGTTGCGGGGGTCGTGGTCCGTCTGATGATTACGTTATAAGCGATTAAGGTTTTGTGAAGTGAAAACTTCTTTAGCGGCGTTGTGCACTTTTCTTGGGATAGGTAAAAAATGTTAAACTCGCGTCAAGTCACGTGTCCTGATCGAAAATTCGTAAGACGGAGCGCAGGGCGCTTGCGCGAGGTGTCATTCCAAAATATTCAAAATGATGTGTTCAAGTTTTCACTTTTGCCGGCACTCCCGGAGTGAAACCCGTTGTTTTTTTAATTAATAGACTCACTTCACAGAAGAGGTGCCAATTGTGAGTAGAATATAGTTACGCAAATATAGTGCACCATAGACGGCTTTTATCTAAAAGAAGGAGAAATAGAAGAAAGAAGACGTATTCTGCGAGTCAGCTAGTTATAGTTGTTAATACGAGATAAGCAGAACAATTGCGTGATTCGATACCACAAGATAATTGTAGTGTAGTTGTGCCCAAAAATAAAAAATAAAACTTGGCCAAGTGCGAATCGGACTTGCGCACGTAGTATTTAATAAAAAGTGAGAACAAAATTTCTCAAAAACCACGTACCTTTAATTTTTTATATATTTTAATTTGTATTATTTGCTTAGCAGCCATAGTAATAGCACAGTTTTACAATCATATTGTAAAATTGTGGTAATAGATAGTAGAATAGTACACACTATGAGCAAATTTCAAGTTTCTATCTATAACGTATTAAGTAGTAATCATTAAGTTGTAGTACATCGTGTAGGTAAATGTATTCCATTCCTTTGCACCTTTTTATCGATTTTATGTCATATTATTAGTTTATCTATATGTAATGTTTAAATAAATTTAATAAACTATTGTCATGTGTAAAAATATTTATGTATTTTACAAAATATATATTTATTTATTACGTTTTAAGTATCCTATTTTCTTTTAATTATTTATATAATATCCTATGATATATATATTTTAAATATCTTATTTTATCTATATTTTTATTTTATTTTATTTAAGTTATTTCTTATTTATTTATCTATTTATTTTTCTGCGTTAGTCCAACACCCGTTTCAGGCCTTTCAGAATATCAGCGTCCAGTATTTCCAGGGTCGATGATCCTGGAAGTCGTGACATTTGCGCTGAGACTGGCCTGTTTCAGCACTTCATAATATTTAACTGTATTATTTAACTTTAAGCATTTTTTATTTTAATATGCTGAATAAATGATTTTTCTTTCTTTCTTTCTTACGGTTCATAAGGTCGAGCGAATACCGCCTAAAAACACGTTTCTTGTACGGCGACCCCCTTTAATTCTATAACATAACTTTATCAAGTTTTTAGTATTACTTGTTATAGCGGCTACAGTAATAGGTACTTTGTGAACATTTCAGCTGTATACCTATTACGGTTTAGAAGATACAGGACTCTGACAGACGGACGGACAGCGAAGTCTCAGTTATAGGGTTCCGTTGATACCCTTTGGATACGGAACACTAAAATGCCTGATAAACGCTTTAACGTAGGAGTTAATTTAACTATACAGTGACACCGCATTTTTAAATCACTATTACTGTATAATTTTGGGCGTCATTGATCTGCGCCCATCGATGTCCTAAGGTACCCATATTTTAGATCTTGTGTTTTACAGGTCACGCGAATTGGCCACTTCTTAACACTGATTGTGGACAAAAGTTAAAACTTCTTTGCTTATAAAAGTGTACATTAAATTCATAGAAACCCACTCGCTTATATACCCCAATTTCGAAGATCTCTGCCGTAATTATTAAGCTCGTGTGCATTTCTAAAATAATGAGGGTCTATAAAGTAATTGAATGAAACTCTCTCATGATATAATTTTAACTTTCCACTTAAAATGAATCTTCACCTTTTGTACGTGTTTTGCTTGCTTATGCATAGATACAATATTTTTAAGGTATTTTATTTTATTCTATGTTATTTTTTAGCGAAGTAACACTGTAGTATGCTGCTGTATGCTGATGTAGTATGCTGTTATACCATAATTGGAGGTTTGCCTTGGCGATCTATGTTCATTTATAATGAAGCCTTTGAAACATTCCTCCTACCTATTAATATTGTGTTTGTTTTATAATAAACAAGTCATTTTTTCAAAAGATTTTTAGTAGTCTGACGTCGGCGATTGGGTGAGAGCTGAATGGCTCATTTTCGGCTCGCATTTTTCTGTTTTTATTATTTCTTTATATATTTCGCAAAAATATTGTTGTGATGATTTATTTAATAATTTTGACTTGTATAAGTGCAAATTATTAAACTGCCAACATTACAGAATAAATGATTTAACCTTATTATTCTGGCTGCTAAGATTGCTAACGCTAGGACCGAGACCGACAGCTACAAAGCTGCGTAGCACTATTTTTAATGAAGCGTTTTCATTTCGATAACTAAGCGTTTCGTTTCTACGCGCTGACTACTTATAGTTAGCACACAAGCATAGTGTATGCAGTATATAAACGTGATTTCACCGAATCTTTTACATAGTATTTTTAGGTGTAGCGTAGCCTGCGTAGCCGAACACCGCAATAGAAGGAATGGACTTTCTGTCATACAGGTCTATGCCACTCTAGAGGACTAAGTGCCTAGACAAACTGTTTATAATTTACTGGTAGTTATTGTCTTTTATTTATTATGTTATGAAAAAATCCTACTAATATTATAAAGGCGAAAGTTTAAGTGTATGTTTGTTACTTCTTCACGCTAAAACTACTGAACCGATTTAGCTGCAATTTGGTATGTTATGTAGATAGCTTACCCTGGAATGGAATAACGTAGGACAACGCAGGATACGTTTTATACCGATTCAACGATGTCTACGCGGGTAAAACAGCGGGGCACAGCTAGTAAATTTATAATAGTAGATTATACAACAAGTGAATAAAAAGGCAATTTAATTCGAGGGACTAAGTTGAATCCCGAGAGCAGCGAAGAATTCTAGAGTAGAATCCCGAGTGTAGCGAGGGAGTCTATATTAGAATCCTGAGCGGAGCGAGGGATACAAGGACCGAGATTAAATTTTTTATTCACGAGTCGTGTAATCTTCATTTTACCATTTACTGCGAGAAAATAAACAGTAGTAGCTACTTATAGTATTTATGTTTATTAATGTGTGATAAATGTGGATTATTAACCATTTAGTGCCGGAGAATGAGTGCGAGTGTAGGGAAACAGCACAATCTTGAAAAACATATTCTATTTGAGTTCTCAACAAAATCCCATTGAAAATCTTCAGAAAAGTTTACATCTTTACTAAGGGTATGACTTGGACTAGACTGTGAGTTCAACTTGATCAGAAATGTGACTGACTCAACTTTATGAGTCGAATTTATAAAAACTTTAACAATGTTAATACTTGATTCTGGCTGAATACACTAATTGTGTGGAGCCGTAAAGAAAGCAAAAAATAATTTAACGATAGTTGGCGGGATTTTTAGTTTTATTTAATTATATAGCTTCTAAGGTATACCTCCATTCAGCCAGCCAGTAGGCATTTTACAGCAAGATTTACTCGTATTTATTTTTTGTACATAATGCGTGTTTCGTGCATGTTCTAAATTCAAAATGTTTTTATTCACTGAGTGAGCAAAAGAGCGTTTTATTCACTGCAATCAATGAATAAAGTGCTTTTTTTGAGTGGCAATAATAAAAAATAAAATAAACAGATATCTAATACTATAAGAATCTTTGTCCTGACATACTGACTGACTCACTGACTCACTGACTCACTGACAGACAACGCACAGCCTAAACCGCTGGTCGTAGAGACTTGAAATTTGGAGGGTATATTTTTCTTAGTACGTAAGGGTGTACTAAGAAAGGATTTTCCAAAATTCACCCCTTAAGGGGATGAAATGGGGGTTCAAAGTTTGTATGGAGAAACAAGATTAGATCGTCTTTTCTATCCGAAACTTCACATAAGTGCTTCAGTAAAAAAATAAGTAAAGACGTGTTTCAGGTTTTTTTGGAATTCCACCCCTAAGAGGGTGAAATGGGGTAATAAAGTGTAAAATCAATATTGTTTCGGATTGCGCTGAAATTTGGCATGCAAATAGTTATTACGACGTTAGTTCCCACTGAGAAAGGATTTTCCAAAATTAACCCTCGAAGGGGATGAAACGGGGGTTCAAAGTTTGTATGGAGAAACAAGATTAGATAGTCTTTTCTATCTGAAACTCCACACAAGTGCTTCCGTAAAAAAATAAGTAAACACGTGTTTCAGGTTTTTTTTTAATTCCACCCCTAAGAGGGTGAAATTGGGTAATAAAGTGTGAAAATCAATATCGTTTCGGATTGCACTGAAATTTGGCATGCAGATAGTTATTACGACGTTAGTTCCCTCTGAGAAAGGATTTTCCAAAATTAACCCTCGAAGGGGATGAAACGGGGGTTCAAAGTTTGTATGGAGAAACAAGATTAGATAGTCTTCTCTATCTGAAACTTCACACAAGTGCTTCAGTAAAAAATTAGGTAAACACGTGTTTCAGGTTTTTTTTTAATTCCACACCTGAGAGGGTGAAATGGGGTAATAAAGTGTGAAAATCTATATTATTTCGGATTGCGCTGAAATTTGGCACGCAGATAGTTATTAAGACGTTAGTTCCCTCTGAGAAAGGATTTTCCAAATTAACCCTCGCAGGGGATGAAACGGGGGTTCAAAGTTTGTATGGAGAAACAAGATTAGATAGTCTTTTCTATCCGAAACTCCACACAAGTGCTTCAGTAAAAAAATAAGTAAATACGTGTTTCAGGTTTTTTAGAAATTCCACCCTTAAGAGGGTGAAATGGGGTAATAAAGTGTAAAAATCAATATTGTTTCGGATTGCGCTGAAATTTGGCATGCAGATAGTTATTAATTATGACGTTAGTTCCCTCTGAGAAAGGTTTTCCAAAATTCATCCCTGAAGAGGATGAAACGAGGGTTCAAAGTTTGTATGGAGAAACAAGAATTGATTGTCTCTTATATTCAAAACTTTACACAAGTAGTTTAGTAAATAAATGAGTAAATACGTGTTTCAGGCTTTTTGAAATTCTATTCCTAAAAGGGTGAAGTGGAGTAACAATGTCTGAAATCAATATTGTTTCGGATTGCGCTGATATTTTGCATCCAGATAGAAATTTTGACGTAGGTATCCGCTGAGAAAGGATTTTTCAAAATTCACTCTTCAAGGGATGAAGCGGGGGTTCAAATTTTGGATAGTCATTTTATTCGACATTTCACACAAGTACTTCTGTAAATAAATAAGTAAATACGAGTTTCAGACTTTTTCAAAATGCCACGCTAAAAGAGTGAACTGGGGTAAAAAAGTCTGAAAATCAATATAGTTTCGGATTGCGCTTTATTGGGTTTTTCGGGTTTTAAAAATATGAATCCTGATTTGTCTTAGTCACGCGATAACATGAAAACAGGTGAACCAATTTGGCTAATTTTTATTTGATGTCTTTAATGATAGAATCGTTTTTAGAAAAGAAAAGTTTTAAGTAAATAAAAGGAGTTTTTAACGCGGGCGTAGCCGCGGGGGACTTCTAGTAACTACATAAAAGTGATGTGTGGAAAAATATACCAATGACCATTAAAAAGAAGCTAAATTTTAAGCTGTGTAAAAGAAAACCAAGATTTTAAGGTAATGTAACAAAAATGTCACGTACAATAGTAGAAGCATTGATGTAATCAGATCCGACGTGATTGGACAAGGTGTTAAGAGTGACCCTGGAGTGATCGTACGGCAGGACGTCAGCGTAGCGGTTCTTGCCGGTATTCTCGGGCTTCAGGGCCGCGGCGGTGGCGCAGGGTTCCGCTTCGTATGCGCACAGGGCGCGCCACTCCTGCTCTAGACGGTCCTTGTTGCGGAGGTGGTCTTCCATGTAAGCCTAGAGTAGAGAGCAAATTCTCTATAGAAAATCATAGAAATTTGTAACCACTGGACAAAATCTTATTAATTTTAGTATTTTTGGATATCAAACCCTGAAGAAGAAGTCTCACTGTGACTTAATTTTGATTTGTCTTGTTCATATTTGTCAACAAAAAATTTGCAGAGCAGTTTTAAAAGCATTGATTAATTTAAGTACTGTTTATAACTAAGGCTGGAAGGCTTGGGTCTTCAGCGGGCTTAAGACATATGTATAGGTACTGACATAAGCAACATCTATAATTAACCCCCTAAAGCAATAATGCGTACATCAATCACGCTAAGTAGGGGAGTACCTATTCTATTTGTGTTCTACTCACCAATACCATGTGGCCAGTTGAGATGTCCATATTAGTCAAAGCCGGTTCCTCGCTCCTGCACACAAAGTAAAATAACCGATACAAATGTTATTGCTCCAGCCTACACATCGACAGCTATCATTGTTAGATACAAGCCTCTTCGATGGAGTGACACTTTACAGCACTGAGCTTGATTTTCGGCTTTCTATTTAAAACCGATACTAGAAACTCGTACGACAAGAATAATGAAAAGCAAAAAGCTACTAAAGATATCGATAAAACAAACGATACTTACCACGAAGAAGTGCTAGACCGAGTGGAAGGCGAGTTGCCGTCCGGTTCCCGAGAGAGCGAAGTGATGCGTTGTGGAGGGTCAACTGGGTGGGGTGGAGCGGCGGTGGTGGTCTGCTGACCTGACCACTTGCCAGACATACGGGCACGGCACAACTCCTGTAAACATACACAACGTTAACATATTTTGAAGATGGAATTCGTTTACGCAACTTTTTAATAGTTACGCTATTTGAATATGTTTAACGTCATTATCAACCGACTTCCAAAACAAAGGAGGTTTTTTTTGTATGTATGTTACGCGATTACTCCGTCAATTCTGAACCGATTCGAATGATTCTTTTTGTTATTGGTTGGGTACGATTCCGAGATGATCCCATTATAATTTCATTGAGATTTGATAAGCATCTCCAGAGATATGACAATAAACGTCTCAAACTTGCTACTGAAATTGACTCGCGGGGCATTGAAGTCGGTTGTTTTAGTTTTTAAACTATCTTAATTATAATTATTATCCAACGTTTTCTTTATGTCCTAAAAAAGCACAACGCTACAATCGTCACATAATGTCAGGTGATATAGTTGTCTGAGCTTATCAAACAAAATGCTCTTCCTTTGTGCGATTTGATGAGTGAGGCATAGAGTAAACTGACTTCGAACCATAAAGAGTGACGATATGGATCAGAGTACCTTAGTGGTTATTAGATGCTGTATTCCAACCATCTTTGAAAACGTATTTATCCTATTTATTTATATATAAAAGATGTTTATTGTTAATGTATTCGCTTAAATTATCTACTTAATAAGTTGTTACCTGATAGTCTCTGGTAGCTTCAGCATCAATCTCAGCAGCTCCAGACATTCCTTGCATCTTCCTCTTGCCGCTCATGTCCCGTTTCAAAAGCACAGCGAAGACTATTGCCCCCACGATGAGAACTGCTAGACTTCCAACAAGAGCCAAGAGCACTGGAAGCTCCAGGCCAAAGAATAGAGTCTCCGGAGAGTCAACATGCCTGATCACTGGATGCTTGCTCTGGAAATATTAACATAAATGATTACATAGAGATATACAAATATATATGTACGCGTGTATATATACAGATCATTGGATAAGTAACATCAACACTGATATCATAAATGCGAAAGTCGGTTTGTTAATTTATTTGATTGGGACTTCTTCACTGTCAAACGGCTGGATTGATTTAGCTGAATTTTTACAGGAATAGCCAGTAGTACTATGGATTAGGATATAATATACATTTTTACGAGGGCGAAGCCGCGGGGCACAGCTACTATTATATCAAATAAATGAAAGTTCGTTTACAAAATCTTCGATTGTTTGGGCAGAACACTGATGGTTCATGATGATTTTTCAACCGACTTCCAAAAAGAAGGAGGTTTTCAATTCATCTGTATGTTTTTTTTTGTGTGCAACTTATGCGGACATGGAAACATGTTGTCACTTTCTAAGGTGCAAGTCAAATAGAATGGGCGTGGACGTGGAGATAAGTGGACATTTTTACTAAAGGCTCGCGATGCAAAACATATAGAGAGGACGAAGTGAAGACGCGTCTTTGTTCTAAAAGACGTATCTTGTCTCTGTCTGGCTTGCGCCTCAGTCTCTCTGGCTTGCGCCTCAGTCGCCATGATAAAATTTACAGTCTATACCTGCAACCTCTGTTGCAGCTACTACATTGAAGCGATATATTGAATTATACAAATTTATCAACTATGTTTTCTTTACATTTAAAGTAAAAAACAGTGGTTATACTTTAGTAACAGAAATAAAGAATCTTAGTATTATTTATATATTTATTTATTATTTTATTGTATATTATTCATACGCAAAATTTCTTACCCTATCTCCAACGCCAGTCGATAAAATTTGAGCGCCGGTCTCCCGACGAAGGTCATCTTTGATGGTGTCTATTAAATAACAATAGGTTTCGTATTACAAAATTATTAGTCAGCATAGTCATAGCTACGAGCAATTACCTCTTACTTACCCACTCGTCTAGCAACATCGATAGCGTTATACCCTTTATTATTTTTCTCCACTTTAAACGTAACTTCTCCTGGGTCAACCCTAAAATAAATAATTGTTATAAATCAACGTAAAACTTAAAATAGAAGAGTTTTAAGGTCACAACACTTCACGTAAGAAGCAAATAAATTACCGAGGGTTGGTAAAAGTGTTTTTTTCTAAGCCAAGCATTTCTTCAAGTCTTGATATAAAAGAGATGCCCTTGTCCCAGTCTGTAAGGAACCTGGGGGAGAAGCCACAACCACGACAGTTAATAAAGCGTTAACAATATAGCTTTGAGCATAGTCACAAGAATTTGTACATGGTAAAATTTTCCGTCTGAAAGTCACCATGACAAAACCTACGAAACTAATGCGACGAAATACGATACATCAATGGCACATAGTTCAGCGGCTATATAGTTTTCACACATCACACTGGAAGCAATAAAAAAAGGAAATATTTACAGGTTTTATTGTTACACACTATCCAAAATTTCATCGTACCAATGGTATTGGATTTTAGATTGTGTGTAACAATGTACAAAAAACCTCTCTTAATAAAACATTAAACCGGTTTTATTGGTTTTAATGGTTTATATGGTATATATTAAAATTTAGTTACTTTTCGAATGTCGTAAATTCAATACCTGTCGTGCGTATAGAATTGTTAATAAACACTTAAATTAACGTAACTGGTACTTACCTATTTTTAAACAAGACGTATGCATACGAAGGGTCATAATCATATTCATTATGGTCGTGTCCTTCACCTTTACCGGCTTTGTGTGGGTAAGAGGAACCGTGAGCTGAAAACCACTAGGAATTATTCATTTGTCGAGAGGGACATGACATCATAGTTATAGTTATATATTATGACAACATCAATATGCCCCTCAGAAGTTCATGCAGGTTTTTATATTTATTTAAGTTTTGCATAATAATTAATATATTTGGTAAATTCTTAAAAATGGTCTTCATAAATATATATATATATATATATATTTCATAATTATATATATTATAAGTATGGTGGTATGTAAATAAAATAGTTTAGAATGCAGCATTTAACAAAAAAATATTATAAGAATGTAAATCTAAATATAAGCAGATATGTATGACAAGAGAGTATTAAAAAGCTCTTTACATCCAAAGAAATAAATAGAAGTAACGCCCACAAACACGAATACACTTATTTAGAATTTGATTGAAATCACACGTAAAACAAAATAACATATAACAAAAGAAGGCTGGAAATAAAAACAGCCCAATTACTGAGATAACGACTTTCAGAAAAATTGAATTGGGGAAACACATAGGCGACACTCTGTGGGATGGCCTATCCGGCTCCATGCTTTTGAATTAGGTAAAATAAAATGTGCAGCGAGTGGTAAACATTTAGTGCGGTGTTCTAGACAAGACGTGGAGGTGCTGTTAAAATTTAGGAAAAAAATATAGTTTTGTTCCAATGCAGCGTTAGACCGGCGGCCGATTATTCGAGGGAACATCGACATACTAACACAGCTGTCGGATGCTGCCGTGACACTAACCTGTCACTGATCTATTGTGGTACAAAATCTTTAACGTTTTTGCGTCCAGGCGCGGCCCAGGCTTTTTAACATCATCTCTTTCCCTACGCTTAAAGCCCCATTCGCTATCGAGCAAATCTTGGATGTCTTCGGGATATAAATTGTAATTTTCACCTGAAACATCGTCGATATCTGTAACACCTCTATATTGGTGTGAACGCACTCTGCGAGCCTATCGTCTCCGATTAGAGGGGCACAGTGAAACAAAATAGCTGAACTTAAAATAAAACACCAACTGAAAAACTCAGAAGTATGAAGTCGATGTTAGTCGGGTATTTAAAGAATGAGTGAAACAGATCTGCTGTCGTCCTACGATGCAACAAAGCAGTGAAACAACACAATGCCTTCTTTACAGAAAGGTTACTCTGTCTTAAGTACGGTCAGGCTATTTGTATTCACGTACCCTGCAATTCGTCGGGCTTGAGGGGCCCTCCTTCAGCGTAAAGAGGGCCTTGTTGATTAGTTTTCGATTCAACTATTCCACGCCAGTAGTTCATCAAGTATTCCATATTTTTTGTATATTTAGGATCCAAAGGCGGCGCATTTTGATCTGAAGCGTTACGAAGCATTAATGAGAACGTGACCGTTATTATTTACAAAATTACTTTTAATAAAGAAAAGGATACCTTTTTGTTGATATGGATAGACATTTTCACCGCTGCCGGTGTCAATCGGTATTTCTTCGGCTCCTTCGTCTACGTAAACTCTCGGCTCAGATATTTCTCCCGGGTTCTCATATTCGAACGGGAAGTTTTTCTCCACGAAGCTCTGTTTGTAGTTTTTCCAGGCATTTTCCCGAACTTCTTCGTCAAGTGGGGAGATCCTATTACGAGTAATGTACTCGGCCGTGTTCGGGGGTGGTTTTATTTTGTGCTTTCGGAAGTGGGCACCGAGCCTTTCTTCGTCCTCGAACATGCCCGGATCGTTATGACTCAAGTCGGGTAGAGATTTCTTATCCTTAGCGATGACCGCGCTCGGTTCGTTAATTGCCATTGGATCGGTCCTTATCAGATTATTAGCCTTTTCTTCTTGGATTCTCTCGCGGAATCCTTCAAAAGGACGTATGGCCGGGGAGTCATCGACCGCGCTCAAAAGCATTAGGTCGCGTAACTTATCGCTTGGGTTTTCTCCGTCAAACGGCTCTACGTCATTAATTCCAGTCACTAGAAGTTTAAAAGCTATAAGTAAGTTAAAGAGAAAATCATATATTTTGTCTTACAAACAATATTATTCGTGTAATCTTAAGACTGTAATTATTATCGACAAACAGTAAGTTGTTAAATCGAGTAATAAAATTACCTTTAGCCAAATAGGCCGCAGGGTCTTCATCGGGTGAGAACGGAGGGTTGTAAACTTCGTTCGCAAATTCAGAGTAGGCCGCATTCGGTGTGAAACTAATGAAGGCCGTCTCAGCCGACGGTATCTAAAAGTTAAATTATATTGATAAAAAAAACTTCAACCTTAAATCAAATGTTCTTGTATTTTTTGTGTAGGTATCTTTATATTATTCTGTTTTGTCAGAGCTCATTATCTTAAAATTCTGCTTTCTATTGAAATAATCTTAGTGAAACAACATATCTATTACAAAACTTACCTCTTCTAAAGAACTGTCTATGCTGTTTTCAAGATCATTAGTCAGCTTAGGGTCTGCGAAATGTTCGCATATCTTTGTATTTACGTTTGATGGCTCCCTAAAACCGAAAAGGATATTAGTGACCGAATAAGTACCTCACAAGGTGGAATGTTACGAAAATAGAGTTCCGGCGTAGCTGCGATGTATTCGTAGTATTATACGTAGCGCTACGAAGACACTTGTAGACGATGCTACACGGTGTAGACAATGGAACATCTTTTCAAATCTTTATTACTTAACTTTAAGTTATTTTCGTAGTATTTTGATTATTTATTTCTCCGGCATCGTCCTTGAATGCATAGAAAACAATAGATTATCTGCTAAGTGATATAATTGACTCACAGGTTCTGTTGTAGTGTGTACAACATAGCTTGTAGCACGCATTGGGTGTAAGCGTGCTCCCAGCGGTACCCACGAGACAAAAGTCGTTGCAGTTCTCCTTCAAACCATTGTAGCTGCTCTGAGCTCATCGCATAGCTGGAAACATAGGACATTTATTTATACTAGCCGCTGAGTATTACATCTAAACTACAAGTTATAGAGTACGATTTTTGTATTTTTAAGTGTTAGGGTAGATTTGTAACAGTTTTCACTGGGATTGATGGTTATAAGGGAATAAATGACTAAACAGAGTTTGATAGCAGGTAAAATAGCGTTTTGAAGAACCGATACAGGAAATGATAGTTGGCATCTAGATGTCGAAAACCTTCGGCACTATGTAAAGATTACCAGCTCTAGATGTTAGCACTAGACTACCACAAATGGTATAAACGAAATAAATTCAATGACCAGGCCGTAAGTAAAACGCGGCACATATTTAACATCTATATTAGGCGGAAATTTTAAATTTAAATTTTATAAAAAAAATGTTTTTTTTTTTATATGATGAATCATTATGATTCCTGTATAATTATATCCTGTATCTACGTAAGTAAATTAAAATGATGCAATATGGTGATATTATATTACTAAAATTACCGATACAAGGATCCATCTTCAGGTTCCTCTTCAAACACTGGTATGCACTTTCCAAATGCATAATCTGCAAAAACGTTAAAATGATGTCTACAAAACAGATATAACAGATATATTAAACAGATATATACAAAAATAGGTGGTAAACTTCGTCTGTGGCTCTGACCATCATCCCCAAAGATTCACCAAAATTAAATAATATTAGAATACATTAATTCATTATTCTAATCATCATATTCATCATTATATTCTAAATATTGAGATAATGATCTAATTTAATTAATAATTTATTATTAGAAATTAGGCATATCGTAAATCGATTCACCTTGTTATGGTGTTCGGTGTAAGCCAGATTTTTTGTGGTATTTAAAGGTAATAGGCAAGCACGACGCTCGCCGATGGTAAACGATGACGTCTTGCTATTCCGATACAGGATCATGCAAAATTCTGGGTAGACGAAATATTGCACGTTACTGAATATTGCACGTTACCGACATGCGCCTGTTACCTTGTGATATAAAGATGTTAAGTCTCACATGACCTGTAATTTCACTGAACACTGTCATTTAAACCGAAAAACATACCTATTTCACGGCCAAATAACTGACAAAGTGTTGGTACCGCCCTAGGTGAACTAGCAGAAATCCTACCACTACAAAAATTTAGTTTAGAAGATTAAAATATTCGACTACAATCAGTTTATCAGCGCCTGATCTATTTTATACTTATGCCGACTTTCAATTCCAAGTTAGATCGGAGTAAAAATAAATAAATAAAAACTGTGCAAAAAGTATTTGCAGCTACAAATTTTACACAAATGTAAACTTACCGTCGTAGCACCATTCCACTCCCTCTACACATAGCGAAGCGCTGAATAGGCAACCTGTAGGATAATTAAGTGGTAAAGCACGAGCTGTGAAATTACATAACTTTATTTTCAACGAGGAAACTGATTTAGGGTCAGCTTCAGTTCCTGATAAAGTTTCGTATCGTCTTATAAATCTTTTCAAACATCTGTCAGATAAGTTTCAACGAAGCTATCAGGATGCGGAGAAACTGGCTTTTTGTCTCTACCGGCCTTAAAACACTTAAAAGACTCTAAGAGTATGAACAAAATATTAGTAATGTTTTACCCAAGATCATAAACAGGTGGACCTAGAGATATACCTAGAGATAAAAATATTTTACATACCTACTCGTAACTTCACTCGTAAACAAAAATAACACAATTCAGTGTTAAAGTTTGGAACCAATTAGTACGTAAACGAGTACAACAGAATAACAATTGAAGTTCTGAGCCAGGATCAGACGGATTTAACTTGGCTTTCTCCCGTTGGAGGTCGCTGTTAATATACGGTAGAACTCGGATGAGTGGCCTCAGTGCATCGGGTCAATTTACTAGGTTTAACCGTGGTATTTATAGCTTTTAGTGTCCACCTTACAACCAATCACAATCCTGAGTATTTTAATTTATCATGTATCTAGGAAAAAAATGGACACATTAAATCATTTTTTGATCATTTTAGCTATTAACAAAATCTAGACATAGCACATATTTTATGGATTTATTATAGAGAACGGAAACCCTAAAATCTTAATTAACGTTTATGTTTCCAATTTACGTTTTGACGGATTTCACAGTACTGAGGAAATACTCAATTACGCGTCACAGCACAAATTAAGAGTAACATCTTTAGCAGTCGATGTATTTAAACGTATGTTCCGCCGCAGCGCCTCAACTTCTCATCTAAGGCGGGATACACACAGGCCCAAAAGAACGCGGACGAACGCTGAATAGAGAGAATCGAAGCTATATGCCTGTATAAATGCGTCTAACGAAAAGATGACATAGGCTAAATAATATTTTCCATAGTCAAGACTTAGTTTTTAGGGTTCCGTACCTCAAAAGGTAAAAAAGGAACCCTTATAAGATCACTTTCTTGTCCGTCTGTCTGTCTGTCCGTCTGTCCGTGTGTCACCACCAATTTTCTCAGGAACGGGTGGACCTAGCAAGTTTAAATTTATACCAGATACTGAGGTCTATAGTCCTTATTAAGCGTATAAAAATCAAAGTCCTGAGCCAGCACGATAAAAAGATATGGGCAATTTTAGATTTTCGCGAAAACTTGTATGTACCAAAATTTACCTTAATTTAAATTATTTATTTATTTATTTATTATTTATTGTTTGAGCCATCACCTCATTCAATTTAATGGTAAAACTTGATAAAATGAAACACTTGCGTGTGTTAACGGTGTACAACGCCATCTATCGGATTTTTAATTATATTACTGTATGTAATGCCTAACTACTAAAACTTGACATAGGTGAAAATGCAAAATGAAACACTTGCGTGTGTTAACGGTGTACAAACCCATCTATCGGATTTCATCCCCACTTCACATGTAGGGGAGCTACCCTAACCGCTTATATACCCCTCGGACCGGCTAATTTTGATTTTGTTTTCTCGTTTTTTTTTTCAAATATAAATTCCGAATTCTATTTTCAAATTATATCAAGGGTGAAAAAGTCCTCGGAACTTTACATAATTCCTCCTTGTTAAACACACACTGCCTTTATACATGTAGCCGTGACACAGATAGGTATTAATCATCTATGTACAACAGTGAATATCTGTACTCTGTCTCTATCTGTATGTATGAATAAACAAAGTGCATTTATTAATGGAGAAAGTCACGAAAAAAATAGTGAAAGAAAATGAGTGAGTACTCTATATACATATATTTTATTATTATTAATTTCATAATACATAAATAATGATCCACAAGAATCCACAACAAAATATGGGACCACCATTGACGCGGTATTTTCCAGATATTTAGAAGATATCAAGTCTCAAACTTATGTTTCTTATTTCAGTTACCATAAACCTATAGTTTCAATGATAAATATTCCTGAATAACCTACATTTATTGTAAGACAATAAAAATATTTTGAACAGTATTAACTTCTCATTTATTTAATAAAAGAAAAAAAAATTAAATATTATGTTTCTTTGAAGTGTTACACACTTAATATCTTTGTAAATTGTTAAACACAATCCAAAATTTCATCGTACCAACGGGACTTGAACCCGCAACCTCCGGAATAACATGTTCCGGTGCTTTGCCAATTAAGCAATGGTGCGAAGTGACGTTACGACGAAATTAGTGGATTGCATTTGTTAACCCAATTATGCATTGGTAGCGCCATCTATGACTACTTATTACTTAAGTTAATCATTCGGAAGAAATCATTACAGTTTTCAAATCCGACGAGAGATGTTGCACTGCGTAAATCAAATATTATGTTTCTTTGAAGTGTTACACACTTAATATCTTTGTAAATTGTTAAACACAATCCAAAATTTCATCGTACCAACGGGACTTGAACCCGCAACCTCCGGAATAACATGTTCCGGTGCTTTGCCAATTAAGCAGCTTAATTGGCAAAGCACCGGAACATGATATTATTATATATTATATTTATATATATATTTATATATGATTAACTTAAGTAATAAGTAGTCATAGATGGCGCCACCAATGCATAATTGGGTTAACAAATGCAATCCACTAATTTCGTCGTAACGTCACTTCGCACCATTGCTTAATTGGCAAAGCACCGGAACATGTTATTCCGGAGGTTGCGGGTTCAAGTCCCGTTGGTACGATGAAATTTTGGATTGTGTTTAACAATTTACGAAAAAAAAATTGTTTTCTTATCGGTCACCACACTCAAAAAGTGTAACTTGAATTAATATCAAAGAAAAAAAAATACTGCATAAATAAAAAAAAGCTATGCTGCGGCAGTCCCCGAGTGCCACACGTCTTTTTTTTTGTAATGTGTAATGTTGGAATCTGGTAATGAAAGTGTAGCTTACCTATGTTTCCATCGGCTCGCGAGGGCGCCAGCACGCTGATCAGCGCCAGCGCCCACAAGGCCAGGCGTATCGACACGTGTGACATTACATCTGTACCAAACATAACACATTATATTAGTACTAAATACTGGTTGGAATTAGAGCAAAATTCAATAATTTGTTCCACACAAAAATGTGAGCTTTCTGCACTTCTTCACCATACAAACTTTAACTAAGCCAAATATCACCCTCTTCTGTGCGTGCAATACTCTTAAAAACCGGCCAAGTGATCTTTATAAATATTAATACGTAAACCAAAAACTTCGTTTAGCCTTAAGGTACGGCGACACCGCGGCGTCCTGCGATCTGCGGGCGCGATCTCAGTACTTTTCAATTGTTTTCTGATCGCGTTTGGTGTGAACCAGTCGGTAAAAATACTACTGCGCTATCTGATCGTCGCCTAGCATCTGATCTCTGATCTCTGATCGCGCACGCAGGACGCTGCGGTGTGTCCGTACCTTAAAGTTCACTTGAAGGCAACTGTCTGGATCCCGCTTACATTGTAAATCATTGTCACCCACAGAAGGATTATTACTACCATCCCACGTTTGTAAGTTTAGCTTAATTTATACGTGATCCCTGCGTGGGTGACCATCAGCGGTAGGCTTCGGTTGTGTATACTAGCTATATAGCTTTAATATTTGAGCTTCTATACAGTACTGTACACTAATTACGTTTCATACAAATGTATCGAAAGAACAATACAAAGTTATATCTGAGTGGGCAGAATTGGCACTCGAACTTTTGTTTCTTATATTGTGTAACATCACGACAGGCTCTTTTATTGTTTCCGGTTCGTATAAAAATAACTCAGCTAAGGAGCAGCCCTAAGCTGTCTTCTATTATAAAACTGTAGTAAAACGACAATTTCTGGCAACACAATTTTATGTGTTGATTATTTGTTACATGTAGACGCCGTCGCTTATCATCGACGAGCTACTTTCTCGTAAAGTTACCACATAACACTAAAAAACATTATTCCCTCTGTTTAAATTAAATGGTTCGCATAATTATGATATTGACCATAAGGATTGCCTCACAGCGAAGTTTCGTTAACGACATACAACATACATAGAGGCCCTTATATATATATACCCCTTGATAAAAATATTATGGTATGTTTATTATTTGTCGTCCTCGTTTCAGTGTGCAGTAAGGATCATTAGCAGATAACCTAAGCATGTCACGACCACAGACAGCCTATCAAGTATTCCGTCTTGGAAATGCGGGGTAAGTAGATTGCATAACTTAGCTTCGATTATCAAGTGGTGCAGCTATTTCAGAGTCAAGAATTTTATAAAATGTACTTATAAGAAATCTTTACTCTCAATATTATTACAATTTCAATACTACGAGAGATATTACATATTACGCAAAAGCTCTCCTTTGATTATTTAAAATATTTTGTTATAAATAAATCAATGAGCCTACAGTGCTAGGCACTGAGACAGTGGAAATAATATTCATTGAGCTTCCACATGTTGCACTTTTAACGGACGTAGAATTTCGCAGAATAGTAATTAAGCATACTGAAAAACACAAGAAGGCCTTGAGATTCATATTATTCTTTGGTTATATGTAATACTAGAAGGGGCGCTAGGACTAGAAGCCGCGGGGGCGGCTGCGCCCGCGTTAAAAAAATCTTTTATTTACTTAAAACTTTTCTTTTGTAAAAAAATATTCTATCATTAATGACATCAAATAAGAATTAGCTAAATCGGTTCACCCGTTTTCATGTTATCGCATGATTAAGGCTCTTCGGGATTCATATTTATAAAACCCGAAAAACCCAAAATTTCAGACTTTGTTACCTACCCCATTTCGAAAAACGTCCTACAACACGTACTTTATCTCATCTTGTTACGCCATACAAAGTTTGAATCACCGTTCCGTATCCGGGAGGAATTTTTAGAAAATCCTTTCTGAGCGGATACCTACGTCATAATAACTATCTGCATTCTAAATTTCAGCGCAATCCGGAACAATATCGATTTTTAGACTTTGTTACCCCAGTTTATCCTCTTAGGGTGGCATTTTGAAAAAGTCTGAAACTCTATTTACTTATTTATTTACAGTTCTTAGTAGTTGCGTGTAATGTCGAATAAAATGACTATCCAAACTTTGAACCCCCGCTTCATCCCATTGAAAAGTGAATTTTGAAAAATTCTTTGTTAGTGGATACCTAATGTAATGTCGAATAAAATGACTATCCAAACTTTGAACCCCCGCTTCATCCCATTGAAAAGTGAATTTTGAAAAATTCTTTGTTAGTGGATACCTAAGTCAAAATAACTATCTGCATGTCAAATTTCAGCGCAATACGAAACAATATTGATTTCAGACTTTGTTACCCCACTTCACCCTTTTAGGGGTGGAATTTAGAAAGAGCCTGAACACGTATTTACATACTTAAGAACCTATGTTATGTTTCGAATATAAAAGACTGTGGTTGAATGGTGATGGGTGAATTTTGGAAAATGCTTTCTCAGAGGGAACTAACGTCGTAATAACTATCTGCATGCCAAATTTCAGCGCAATCCGAAACAATATTGATTTTCACACTTTGTTACCCCATTTCACCTTCTTAGGGGTGGATTTTCAAAAAAACCCGAAACACGTATTTACTTATTTTTTTACTGGAGCACTTGTATGTTCGAAGTTTCGAATAGAAAATACTATCTAATCTTGTTTCTCCATACATACTTTGAACCCCCGTTTCATCCCCTTCAGGGGTGAATTTTGGAAAATCCTTTCTCAGACGAAACTAACGTAATAACTATTCGCATGCTAAATTTCAGCGCAATCCGAAACAATATTGATTTTCAGACTTTGTTGCCCCGTTTTACCCTTTAAGGGATGGAATTTTGAAAAAGCCTGAAACACGTGTTAACTTATTTTTTTACTGAAGCACTTGTGTGAGGTTTCAAATAGAAAAGACTATCTTATCTTGTTTCTCCATACAAACTTTGAACCCCCATTTCATCTCCTTAAGGGGTGAATTTTGGAAAATCCTTTCTTAGTACACCCTTACATACTAAGACAAACATACCCTCCAAATATCAAGTCTCTACAACCAGCGGTTTAGGCTGTGCGTTGTCAGTCAGTCAGTCAGTCAGTCAGTCAGTATGTCAGGACAAAGATTCTTATAGTATTAGATGAATACATAAATCCATATACATGATACATAATTCCACAGGTAGTAGGAGCATTTGAAAGTTTAAGGTTATCAAAGATAGGAGCATCATATCGATGTTCCGCCTGACTTGCTACCAAAGAGTAGCTTACCACTATCAAGGAGAAAATCTGTCGCCATAACCATACGGTGTTTCGGCAGCACGCAGCCCTTGAGATTCGGAGTATTCTTGGAACACACTAGTGTGTTCACCATCTTGACCACATCATCGCTTACCACCAGGCAAGATAGCGGTCAAAACTTATATAAAATATTTTAAAAAATCACAAATGTTAGAACATTAACAAAGAGTTTCTTTGTATTCTTTGTGACTAAAGCATCATTTTTCTGAGATTGTATTGTATAGAAAATCTTCCAAGAAATATTAGAATCCTATTAATGTCGCTAAAAGCTTAGTACAATAAGAACATAACTCCAGTGTGAATGTCAGCTATGGATTCTTCAAATAAAACATCGTATGATCTCGAAAAAGATTAAATAACATTATTCGTGATAAGCCACGCTGCGTTGCCCGTGGCAGCGAGGGGTGATATGATATATTATTAAATTCTACCTTCAGCTCTTAACACCTGGTGATCTCTTTCTACGTTAACATTATTATATGTGGAAAATTGCCGTGTTTTGAAAATATATTTGATGTTAAGTTAATGTAGGTAGCCGAACCCTTGTGACGTTGGTAAACATGCTACTGCTTGTAATCTTACTAAACCCTGTTGAAACCTTTTGTATGATATTATAATATATATTCATATATATTATCTTGATATGCTTATAATTGTATTATATTTAATATACTTAACTGGAATTAGGATTTGATTTACAATAGTAAATAAAATGCCTTGATTACTTTATTTTCTAAAGATTTGTTTAGTATGATCGCTGCGGATGAGTACAAAACATTTCATAAAACTGTTGCCTATGATTGACCACGAATTAAATACAGTTAGTACTTCTCCTTTACTAATATCGCTAGGGATCCTCCCACTCCCTGTAATAATCCCTTCATAGCTAGATATTCAACCCGATATCTAATATACCTAGCCATTATTACAATACCCTAAACCTGCTGTAATTACGAGATGATATTGCAAAATAAAGGCCTCGAGATTTTCGTGAATCCTACTATAATATAATATTATAAAGCCGAAAGTTTACTGACACAGACTACAGACTACTGAACGGATTTTGATGAAACTTTACAATATTGTATCTTATATCGGCCCGACGTCATAATATCAGCCAGCCCATCAAAGAATACTTATATATACAGAAGAAAATCCGCGGGACACATTTAGTAGTAAAAATAATAAGTAGATTCTTATATATCTACTTGGTTTACTTTGTCACATGATTATATTTTCCAACTATGGTAGGTACAGTTGTTATGACAACTACCTCGACCTAGATCTCACTGTGTAAGCTAAGCTCCCTGAGCGCACGAAACTTATTTAGAGACTTTCGCTATAACTTCTAGAACTAAAATTGTAGGAAATATTATCAGGAATTAAACCCATCAAAACTTTAAACAAACATATTTGCTCCGCCTACGCTCTTAAATCGTATATGACCATGTAACCTAGTGTGCAAAAAAACGCTATATCCCATGTTATATTTAAAATAAATAAACATAATAAAACTCTTACAACTTACCTACCTACCTGTATAACCAAGTTACCATACAAAAGTTACAGTTTTGCAGGGTTTAACAGACCCTTTCAGTAAAAGCACTACTTACACATTTTAATCTTCTGTGTCATTCGTTGTTATACGGAGTTAAGCTAGACTTTTGGTTATCACACAGATTTTATCTCCATTCTGCTTTTAGCGTAATTCGTAACATACCGAATTTCTGTGAACCAAAAGCAACAAGACCAAGAGATATAAAATTGAAACCCTGTCAAAAGTTTCCATAGCTTACCTACTACTGTTCACTTGCTTTCAACGGGTCGGTTTCGACAGTGTAATCCAAAATCTGTGGTTTCGATTAATCGACATCGTATGTGGCGTAGGTGCAAATTAAGGCTTCGTGTTGATAAATAACGATCTCAGGTCTGCTGCGTCACAAAATCTAACGAGATGCCGCGGTGCAGGCAGCAGAATAATTAAACAGGCAGTTTTCCTCGTAACTCGATTGGGAAGGTATACTGTACACTGCCCGTGACAAGGCAACACATTGATTTACCTATAGGCTATAGGCACTAGGAACCTGACTTAGCTTCGCAGGGGTGAGTTTTATTATTCTACATCTAAACTTGCCTAGTAAATCACTTGTATATTTATTAGAGCAAACGGCATTGGAACCCCAGTCACTTTCTTTACGTTTTGAGATTACTTCGTTCGGACATAAAGACATGCATAATAGGAAATAGATCTTAGAATGGAAATGTAATGAACCTTATTATTAATTTAAGATTTATAGTTACAAAGTTGTAAACTGCCGAGGAAATTCATTCAGATATTCACGAAATCTTGGTCAAGATAGTCGCCGACAAAATTAAATATAAGTAGTGAGTATAATAGACGATATTTTTATAACCTTATTAAATTTATTAATTATACTGGAATTAAAACAGAAATTGGACGTAACGGACAGAAAAACTTAATTTCGTGAACGAATAGAGTTAGTAGAGCGAGTATTTAGAATTTTTTAAAGGTGTGGAAATATTTAAATTATTAGAAGTCTTTAAAGAAATGTTTTTTTTTTTTTTGTTATCATATACAAAACTTACCATGATTTTATCAATACCTTTGTTCAAGTAATACTCAATAACATACTCATACACGTTAACTCACATGTTTTCAGACAAAATTCTCAGTACTAAGCGCACCAACACTTTGTCGAATTCATCATTAGATAAACAAAATTCCTACTAAATCTTCTAGAATAAACATATATTCTTATGAAAGAGTCTCAAAAATCTCAGAGTTATCTATCTCTTTATTTAGGAAGGACGCCCCCACATACGGTGTCAGGGCTAAGAACTTATAAATTAAGTTGGGACAGAAAGCTTGTCTTAATTTACGATCGGCAGGGAATCGAGGGTACACAAAAGCTAATTTTGGGTCTCATTAATCCGTTGACTTTAGGTAAAAAACACAAAGTTCTACAAAAACTTTATACATATTACGCCCAAATGGTCGCAAATAATGAGGCAAAATATAAAATGTTATGATCTATTTATTTACTAGATGTGCTCGGTGGCTTTGCCTGCGGTCAATTATAATAATCCTAAGTCTTCCTTACGCTACGCTCCACCTCGGTTATTTACAACGACGCTACGAGAGCTACGAATTATAAAATTTTACGATAAAATGGATGGTAATTAGCAACTTCTTTTTGATATCTTTAATGGAGATGCAGGCGGATTCTAATATTGGTAAAACAGTACCAATTTTGGCATAATTATTATATATATTCTAATTATAACATTAAAATACACAATGCCAGAAGACAAATAAGGATTCATATATTTCTATATACTTAGGTAAATAGAGATTTTATCATTAAACATTACCTAATTAGGGCCACTTACTAACATTACATTACACTTAAAATGTCAACTAAACTTTAATTTAACTAAAAGAAAGTTTAACTGGATGCAAGTATTGGTTTTTAGTCTATGATGAAGTCTATGATATTTTCATCTCTTGTTCATATTTAACCGTCCACCCTTCAGTCACCAAATTCAATGATTTTAACCGACGTTAAGTCCAATAGGAAACATATTGTTACGTGCGGGGTGGTATTAAAATGCCAATCCGATGAGATGAACGTTTATTTCCACTGATCACTAGGTTAGCACAATGTTCCACAGTAGTTGTCCAAATTGTCTTGCACAATTATCAAAAGTCCGTTAACACACACTGAGCTCGTTGGTAATCACAATCACTGATTTCACTGTTCACAGTTCACAACACTAGTTCACTGATAACACTTAACGATCACTTGGTCGCTATCCGCGCTTAGATAGTTACACTGTCGCTTCCAGAGAAAGACTGACTTAAGCCGCGGTTTCAACGTCTTATATAGGACGAGAATATTTCTACAGAAATTTCTAGTATTGACTCGAAACAATAGACAAAAGACGTTCAAAACAAAGCAATAACAATCACAAACAAAAGGGGCGGCTTTCCTTTGAGCATCTGACGTAAACAACTTTACCATACATGCTAATTTGATCTCTAACTACTTATGAATAAGGTTCAATCTTAACTACAAAACTAGGTACATTGACTAGGGTCTGAATTCCCGGAAGGTTAACTTTTATGACGGTCGGGTCGGGTGTTTATAGCCCGTAATTAGTCTATTCTTTCCCACGGTATTTTTGTTCGAGAAGCTTGGCGAAACATCGCGACTCGACGACGCGATGTAACATTATCCCCTTCTTAGTTATGATCGTCCCGATCATCATTTGTTCCATGGTATCGTGTAAGTCGATCGATGTGTACTACCCTCGGCTTTCCTCTCTGGCCTCGTTTAATGCGGTAGGTAACGTCGTTTATCTTCGTGATAATCTGGTATGGTCCTTCCCAATGAGCCTGCAGCTTCGGACTTTTTCCTTTCCTTCGTAGTGGGTTGTGCAACCAGACGAGAGTTCCTTCTTCGAAACCCATCGTATTCGCTCTACGATCGTACCGGGTCTTCATTTTTTCACCAGTTTTTAAACTATTCTCTCGAACTATCCTGTGCACTTCGTCCAGCTGACTACGAAGATCACTGACATAGTCGGTTACAGGCTTCGGAGCATCTGGCGGGGAACCAGTGATGGCGTCGATAGGAAGTCTTAGTTCGTGTCCAAAATTCACATTTGCAGGAGTCATACCAGTGCTGTCATGGGTAGCGGAACGGTATGACAACAAGAACAGAGGTATGTACTGATCCCAGTCACGTTGATGTGCGTCCACGACTTTAGCCAGGTGATTCTCCAACGTCTGGTTAAACCTCTCAACCATTCCGTCTGACTGTGGATGAGCTGCCGTTGTTCGCGTCTTTTGGATCCCGAGGAGGGTGCACATTTCCTGAAATAGGGCAGACTCGAAGTTCCTTCCTTGATCGGAATGCAGTTCCATCGGTACACCAAATCGACAGATCACTTCTTGCACCAACTTCTTTGCAACTGTCTTTGCTTCCTGGTTTGGTGTCGCGAAAACTTCGGGCCATTTGCTGAAGTAATCTTGCACTACGATGATGTACTTGTTGCCTTCTTCAATCTCGGGAAATGGCCCGGCAACATCCACGGCAATGCGCTCCCATGGTGCTCCAACGTTGTACAATTTTAGTTGTCCTTTACTTCTTGTCTTCGGTCCTTTTACTGATGCGCACGCGGTGCACTTCCTGCACCAATCTTCCACATCCTCGCGGCTGTGTACCCAGTAAAATCGTTGACGAACCTTCACAAGAGTTTTCTTGACTCCTAGATGTCCACCAGAAACTCCATCATGAATGTGTCGTAGTAGAGATGCCACTTTGCTCCGGGGAACAACGACCTGCATCGTAGTTTCTTTTCCATTGCTGCTTTCCCATTTTCGGTACAAGATTCCTTGTTCCAGAGTCAGGCTGTCCCACTGAGCCCAGTAACTTTTTGTGATTGTGCTGCAGGCTGACACGTCGCTCCACTGGGGCTTGTTTCCAGACTTTATCCAATCCAGTACAGGTCGTAAATCTCTGTCCTCCAATTGTGCTTGTCTCATATTTTCGCCGTTCCATTCGTCATCTGTTCTGTCCATCCTGATGACTCTGACTTCTTCTCGAGACTCGTGCTTTTCGCAGTGTTTACAGTCATCTGCACAAGGTCTTCTTGACAGGGCATCGGCGTTGCTATGGCCCTTTCCACTGCGATGTTCTGTCACGAAGTTGAACTCTTGAAGTTGCTCGATCCATCGTGCCACTTGACCTTCCGGGCTCTTAAACTGTAGAAGCCATTTTAGAGCAGCGTGGTCAGTTCTGAGCGTAAACTCCCTTCCGATGAGGTACTTGTTGAAGTGCTGAAGAGTCTTTACCACGGCTAGCAACTCGCGGCGGGTGACACAGTAGTTTCGTTCTGGTTTGGATAATGATTTACTGAAGTATGCTATGACCACTTCTTTGTCTCCTTGGATTTGTGAGAGAACTCCTCCAATTCCCGTGTTGCTGGCATCAGTGTCCACAATAAATCTTCCATCTCTGGTAGGGTATCCCAAGATCGGCGTTTCACACAGTCGCTGCTTTAGATCGTTGAAGGCGGTTTCACACTCCAAGTCCCATACAAATGTGCGCTTTTCTTCTGTCAGCCGATGTAAGGGTTTGGCAATTCCAGAAAAGTTCTTGACAAACCGCCGATAGTAAGCGCATAGTCCCAAAAACGACCTTACATCAGTTTTATTCTTCGGGGTAGGCCAAGTTTGAACAGCCTTGATTTTGTCAGGATCAGTTTGTACCCCGTTTTCCGAAATGATGTGTCCAAGGTAGCTGACTTTGGATTTAAAGAAGTCACACTTTTTGGCACTCAGCTTCAGGTTTGCTTCACGTAGACGGTTCAAAACCTTCTCCAGATTCTGCAGATGTTCAGTAAAATCACGGCCCAAAATGATGACGTCATCCAGGTACACCAAGCATACGTCTCCCAGTAATCCAACCATTACTCTGTCCATGAGACGTTCGAACGTTGCTGGAGCATTACACAGTCCAAATGGCATGACGTTGAATTGCCAGAGTCCATTTCCAATGCCCGTACTGAATGCTGTCTTCTCTTTGTCTTCTGGACTGATTTCTACCTGCCAGTAGCCACTTTTCAGGTCAACCGTTGAAAACCACTTCATTCCACTGAGCATGTCCAGTGTATCGTCTATTCGAGGCAAAGGGTAGCTGTCCTTCTTTGTGACTTCATTAAGCATTCTGTAATCTACGCAGAATCTGGTGGAGCCATCTTTCTTTTTCACCAGAACCACTGGCGATGACCAAGGACTTGTAGATGGTTCGATGACTTTTTCTTTGGCCATGTCTCGTATCATGTCTGCAACTTCAGCTTCTTTCGCCCATGGAATCCTTCGTGGCCTCTGTCGTATAGGTCTTGCGTCGCCAGTGTCAATTTTGTGTTTAACAAGTCCGGTACGTCCACAGTTGTTTCCAGCGGCGAAGACGTCTTTATACCGCATCAACAGATGTTTTGCTCGTGACAGCTGAGCGAATGTTAAGTTGTCTTTGGATGATTCCAGCAGCTGTGATATTTGATCTTCCGAGCTTGGTTCCGTAGAAGTAATATCCGTTCGTCGCAGGTACTTCACTTCTTGACATTTTCCAATTATGCTGTTTTTCTTCAGATGAACTTCTTCATTGCCAAGGTTAAGAATTCGCACACTGGCCGTTCTGTTTGTCATGAGCAATGTTCTTGCAGTAATCCAGGTCGGATGTGTGCCCTCATCTTCGGCAACTACACATAGTCCACTCTTGACTGTATTTGGAAATTTCACTCGAACAATATTTTGCGATTTTGGAGCCAACACGACGTCCTTGAGACAGTAAAGCTTACACGGTGCCGTTCCATCGAAAAACACTTCTTGCTCGGGAAACCGGAGTACACCACGGGCCACATCCAATATGCACTGCTGCTTCTCCAAAAAGTCCAATCCCAGAATGCAATCGTCAGTTATGTTGGCAATAAGCACAGGATGAATGTATGAGTGCTCACCGATGACTATCTCCACATCTGTATCGCCAAGGACAGGTACTGACTGGCCGGTTGCTGTCCGTAGTGAGCATGCTGCAGATCGATGTTTCCGTGATATAAATCGTTGCAGGAATTCAGGCTTCACAATTGTGCGCGATGCTCCTGTGTCCACTGTGAACTTGCAGGTCTTGTTGTTCAGGGTGCCCTCGACGATTAAGCTGTTCCCGTTGCACACTTGTGTCATAGTGATGGTGGGGGCTCTCTCTTGACCAGCCAGCGCCCGCCCCGCGGCCCTGGCGACGTTTAGTTTAACGCCTCCTCATCCACTTGGGTCTCGCAATTTCTGACCCGTTTCTTCGTTTTCGGGCAATCGATCCGAATATGCCCTCTTTCTCCACACCCGTAACATGTGGGTCCATAACGGGGCTTCCTGGGTTCAGTCACCAGCTCCCGAACTCTGTATGGTTTGGTGTCCCGTCGCACTGCTTCCACTTCTAAAGCATGAGCCAGAGCGCTCTTGAGTGTCTGATGATGTCCTAATCGTACCGCAGCGCGTACCTCATCATCCCTGATTCCATCCACGAAGCTCTGTAGAGATGTCACCTCAATGGTTGATGGCGTCGACACGTAGGCTCGTCGGACCAACCTCTCGATTTCATCTGCCCACTGTTGCAATGTCTCTGTGGGCTTCTGGGTGCGCTCACGTAGTTGTGCCCTGTACGCATGCTCCATGTGCTTGTCTCCATAGCGCGTTTCGAGGGCTTCCAGCAGGGTCTTCAGGGTCCTTTCCTCTTCAGGTATGCGTTCCAGGATAAGCTGAGCGTCTCCTTTCAGCGCTAATGTGAGCGCTGTATTTGCGTGCTCGTCTGTCCAGCCGCAACTTTTGGACAGCGTTGTGAATTGGAATTTGTAGGCTGCCCACGAAGATGTTCCGTCGAAGTGCGGCAAATCTAGCTTGAAGGGCGAGGTCATAGTGGGACCCTGGCTGCTATGTCCAATTCCTCTTAACTTCAGTTTCTGAAATTCGTTGGCCAAGTCATTCACGGTCTGCTCATGTATGTCAAGCCGCCCTTCTACTTCCTTGATACTGGTTTCCACCATTTTGATCTTCTCTCCTATGCCGGCAAGCCCGCTCTGCAACTGACGTCCAATTGTCTCTTCCAGTTTGCGGCTAGCTTCTTGTTGGGCCATCTGTACAGCCTGTAGTGCAGCCTGTTGTTCCTGGCGAGCCTCCTCCTGTTTGCGGCTAGCTTCTTCTTGTGCCGCCTGTACAGCCTGTAGTGCAGCCTGTTGATCCTGGCGAGCTTCTTGTTGTGCTGCCTGTACTGCCTGTAGTGCGGCCTGTTGTTCCTCACGTACAGCTTGTAGTGCAGCCTTTTGTTCCTGGCGTGCAGCTTCTTGTCCAGCTAGGAGAGCGGCTAGCATGGCCTCCAGGCCTCCATCCGTAGTTAGACTCACCGGCGGTGCTGTAGGTGGCGCTGCCATGGTGGGTGCCATCGGTGTTGCTGCTGGCTCTTCCAATGTGGATGTTCCTGCTCCCGATGCTTCGAGCTCCTTCTGCCGGGTTGCATCCATCTCCGCCTGGCGCCTGGTGCGTGGAGTACGCGTATCTTCCCTCGGAGTGATTGGCATTCCGCTTCTGACACCAATTGTTACGTGCGGGGTGGTATTAAAATGCCAATCCGATGAGATGAACGTTTATTTCCACTGATCACTAGGTTAGCACAATGTTCCACAGTAAAGACTGACTCAAGCCGCGGTTTCAACGTCTTATATAGGACGAGAATATTTCTACAGAAATTTCTAGTATTGACTCGAAACAATAGACAAAAGACGTTCAAAACAAAGCAATAACAATCACAAACAAAAGGGGCGGCTTTCCTTTGAGCATCTGACGTAAACAACTTTACCATACATGCTAATTTGATCTCTAACTACTTATGAATAAGGTTCAATCTTAACTACAAAACTAGGTACATTGACTAGGGTCTGAATTCCCGGAAGGTTAACTTTTATGACGGTCGGGTCGGGTGTTTATAGCCCGTAATTAGTCTATTCTTTCCCACGGTATTTTTGTTCGAGAAGCTTGGCGAAACATCGCGACTCGACGACGCGATGTAACAATATCAAAACTGTGCCTAATATAAAGGTCACCGGGCGTTTAAATAAGTCGGTGAACCACATTTTAAAACTTACTAATTATTCTAAACCTAGTTTGCCAGTCTGATATTACATTTTAGTGATCTCTAGCTTTTCCTTATTAGCTATTAATTAAGACCAACTGCGAAACTGAGAATAGATAAACAATATAATAAAAATATACGCTGTGATATCAGACACCTCATTAAATTGTTTAACTCCCACGTTGAGAAAGCTTCTTATTGTCACTAGAATAGATGGCTGCCTGTTTATTTATTATAATAGACGTTGACAGATACCTGGGAAGACAGTTTAGTACCGTTTTATATGAAGTTACTTGTCGTTTTTGCTACTATGTCATGGGTCTGGATATTTTTAGATGTGTAGATGAAGGTATAGGGTAAAGCGCACGAAGAAGTGGCATCATACACAGATAGTGTCGTGGCCAAGAAGAAAAATATATTACCATGATCTAGTCGTCATCACCACAGACAAAAACATGTACTACGTAGTCAGTACTTAGCCTGTAGTATTCTAGAACAATAGTTTTTGACATAAATGTAAAATGAAATTTAAATTAAATCAAATCAATCGCGAGTGGACAGTTAGGCATCTTCTAGGCAAGTGTCGATCACATCTTCACTTAGCATCAGGTGAGATAGTTGTCAAACTCTCACCATCATTAGCCAACATTTGATATTTATGTTATATACTATTTGGACTTTCGAACATTGGACGAACATCCGTGCTAGGATTTGAACCGATTTGATCAATATTATTAGAAAAAAAATCTTAATTTTAATCAGTTGAAAGAATTATTCCAATTCTTCAGTATCAATAAACTTTATTCGGACGTTTAACAACATAAAAAAATGTAATTATCCCTACGCTACACTACAAAGATCCTGAAATGAAAAATATACAGGAATGATGAATTTCATATCATTAAAGCTTTTGGGGTAAGCCCCACAGGCACAAATTAATATATCAAAAATGTGCTTACCTATTTTCCTTTTATTAAAGCGTAAAACATTTTTATATGGTATTTTAGGTATGGTATTGTACCTACTGTTGGAAGCACGGGTCGCTACGTCCCTTCCATGCTACATAGAGATTTATTGGAAAAATGCTTATTGAAAGCCTTTATTTCCGAGCGACTATTCGGAACCTTACAGATTTATCTGGGGTTGCGAGTTGCATTTGTATATTGCGCATTGTATTTGGTATCCCTACTATGTACGTAGTATAGACGTAACGAAGAGGTATATATCGTGCGAAAATTTCATTGACAACGAAATTTCTCTGCCAATTAATTTACCAATAGGGGTAAATAAGTAAATAGTTACGGTCGTGATATACGGTTAGTGATATTGTAATCCTACTTACTGTGGATTACAATAGCTGTGTGTCCAAAGAGCTGGCGCTTACCTCGGTCAACGTAATAGCTTTGCAATGCAAGAAGGTAACGTCGCTAGGAACATTACCGGCACAGAGTGACCTTGGTTCTGTATGGTTCTGCTTTTAATATAATGATTATTTAGTTCTTAGAAATAAGTTTAAAAATTATAATGTTTATAGATGTCTCGAGTAAATAAAATAACAAAAATACTATAAATGTGAATTTTTTAATAAGTTTATTTATTATTCGATAATGCTAAAACGGCTGAACGAATTTGGATTCAATATGGTAGGCAGATAGCTTATAACCTGATATATAAGAAATACTTTACGCAGGTGAAGTCACGGGATACAGCTAGTAACAACTTATATTCAGTAATTGTTAATTTCATAGAAAACTATCTAAACTAAACTATTTGATTATTAAATGTATCGTGAGGATCACACATAATATTATTTTTAAAAACGGTTGTACACTCACGGGTTTTTTTAACGGAATTGCTCCGAACAGTTTCGGACATGTTTGATGTCCTTCTTCTGGGAGCCACCTCTACCGCAAGCTCCTCGCGCAACGAGCTTCGGCACGTAACTCGTCGGAGCAATTCCGATAAAAAAACCCGTGAGTGTACACTCACGGGTTTTTATGAACCTGTTTTAATAATAATATTAAACTAAACTAACTTATTTCTACATCTCTACACATTTAAAACATCTATAGTAGATACTTATAAGTTCAATGACATAAGTACCAGCTTAACAAGTAAGCCTCTACTGAAATTCTAATTCCTCTAGTACACTGCGTAGCTATTTTGGGATGGATCCGAAAATAGAATTAGAATTGAAAGCCGCTACGTCTCCGTAGCTCTCGTAGAGGTACTATTTAACCGACTACAGCTACACACGGTTAAAACTTTTTAAAAATTACTAGCCGCGTAACATACGATTATATATCTGATATGCACTATCACCTAGGTATACTAAAATACCTACAGATCTCCCCTTCCTTTTGGAAATTCTTTAAAACTCACATCATACTCCTGTGCAAAATCTCATGCGTGGTCCTGGTCTCATACAGTGGTTTATGCTCTACGGCCGGTTTTACAGAACTATGCTTAAGTTTGGATCTGCTCTTCGCAAATGGTTAAATTGCGGCTAGATTACTAATCAAGTGACATAATTCTATGCTATATTAGTACGTTGACCTAGTACGGCTACTAATCTTAAAATACCTTTTATAAATTAGTAAAACTTGTATATAAAAAGTATATGTAATACTTTAATTTGTTAAATGAAACAAATACTATAAGGTACAAATATGTAATATGTGTATTTGATGGAATAATATTATGATTATATCTTCTATGCTTCTAAATAAGGTACGGGCACACCGCTGTGATCTCAGTAGCGGCCGCGATGCATATATCCATGTGCGTAGAAATGCACACCCACAAACTATAACAAATGGAACCACGCAACATCAATTGTAACCATATCTTGTACATAAGTTAACTAAAATAAATCACTTTACTCGAACCTACTGCAATCAAATGTTAGAATACAATGCTAGAATGCAAATTTAGAAGATGTTTTAATAGATAGATAGATATATAAACACTTTAATGATCACCACTTACGCTAAATAAACTATTTCTAATGATAGTGTCAATGGGCGGAAAGTAATGACTCTCCAAGCTATAGTCAGGTGAGGCCTATGTCAAGCAGTAGACAGAGATAGAGATAGGAGATGATGAAGATGGTACTCAGCAGCCTGTATGCAGATGTGCAGACATTATAGAATCGTGACCTTAGTATTCCTTTTTATTTATTAACCGACTTCACAAAAAAGGAGGAGGTTCTCAATTCGTCTGTATGTCTTTTTTTTTTTGTGTGTATGTTACGCCATTTCTCCATCAATTGTGAACGGATTCAAATGATTCTTTTTTTAATAGGTAGGATACGTTTCCGAGGTGGTCCCATTTTAATTTTATCGAGATCTGATTAGTATCACCAGAGATATGGAGATAAATACCTCAAACATAGGAGAATGTACTAGTTTTAGTAGAAGAGTCCCAAGAAGATTATACACAATGGAGGTTGCTATTGCATATAAGATATTCTTACGTTAACTGTGAGCGAGATAGAAATAAAGGTGGGGATAATTTTTTTTTATATCTTATAGGCAAGCGTTTGACCACTATCTCACCTGTTGCTAACTGATGATGCGGTCGAAGATAGAGAAGTGGACTAGAATGGGAACTGGCTCTCAAGGATAGCTGCCGGAACACTTTAGATGTTTGGCGACAGATTTTCTGACTTGAGGGTGGTAGCTGGCCAGGCGGACACTAGATATGTCCTACCACCATGCGGGGGTTATTGGTTTCTTAACGATGTTTTCCTTCACCGGAGGGCCACTGTGAGAAGCGCACATATATTTTTCGATAGAAAAATTCATTGGTGCACGGCGGTTTGAACTCGGTACCACGGCATCAAAGCCGACCGTTCTCCCAATTACGCCACCGGGCCCTCAATAAATAATTACATATTAATAATTATAATAAATAATTATATATAAATATAAATAATTTGTCTTCACAGGAATGTTCTACCGGGCAAAGTCTTGTTAGGGTGCTAACTTTTTTAAACATACCTAATATTTTTTGACATGACATGACATTTGGCGAAGATGGCGGCCATTTCAGTCACGCGACACTGCATACATACATACATACATACAATCACGCCTTTTTCCCGTTGGGGTAGGCAGAGACTACTTCTTTCCACATGCTACGATCCTGACATACCTCCTTCGCTTCTTCCACTTTCATGAGCGTCTTCATACATGCTCGCCGGTTATAGGTACTTTTGACTTGGCCTTTTTTTAAAACGTCTCCGATCTGGTCGTGATACGTTCGCCTAGGTCGGCCTCTACCAACTGGCCCATTCACACACGTCTCATAAATCTGTTTCGTCAATCTTTCTTCATCCATCCTCTCTAGATGTCCAAACCATCTAAGCATCCCTTTCTCTATCTTTGTCACTACATCTTCTACCACACCACAACATTCCCTTATCACGCTGTTCTCCAACTTATCCATCAGAGTCACTCCGATCATACTTCTCAAACTTCTCATTTCTACAGCATTAATTTTACTTTCATGTTTCTTCTGCCATACCCAGCATTCACTACCATACATGAGTGTGGGAACCAACACTCCCCTATGTACAGCCAGTTGTGCTTTTTTAGACACATTCTGACTTCTCATAAAGTTATGTAGTGCCCCACTCACTTGGTTTCCAGCCAAAACTCTTTGCTCAATATCACTTTCATACTTACCATCTCTCGTAAACTTAGAACCCAGGTACACAAACTCTTTCACTTGTTTCACTCTTTCTCCTTCAATCGTCACATAACAATCAGTCATTCTTTCTTCTCTTTCAAAAACAATTACTTTGGTCTTGCTTACATTCACTTTCATTGCTTTGCTTTTTAAGGCGTCATGCATAATATTAACCATTCTTTGCAAATCCTCCTCCGATGATGCTAATACCACCTGATCATCAGCGTATAGGAGGCATTTGATGGTTAAATCATTCATTCTTAATCCGTACACACTTTCTTTCAGATCTGTCAAGCAATTGTCTATGAATAAGTTGAACAGCACTGGCGATGCTACACATCCCTGTCTAACACCTTTTTCGATGTTATACCAGTCTGTGTACGCTCCGTTTATTCTGACACAAGCACTGGAACCCTCATAGAGTGATTTCAGTGCTCGTATCAAACTGCCGCCCACTCCATACATAGACAATGCTGACCACAATTCATTCCTCACCACTCTGTCATAGGCCTTTTCCAAGTCTACGAATGCGCAATAGACCTTTTGGTGTTTCGCCAAACATTTTTCGGCTATGCTTCGTAAAGAAAAGACCTGATTCATGCATCCCATTCCTCTCCTGAAACCCGCTTGTACATCCCACATTTTCTTATCAGTGTCATTCGTCACTCTTGTAATCAGTACCTTTGCATACAATTTTCCGACGACGCTGAGTAAGCTAATGCCGCGATAGTTTTTGCAGTCTTGCTGTGATCCCTGCATACATAATTAAATAAATAACTCAGAATTATGAACGTACTTTGTACCAATCAACACAGCAAAAAAAATTATAAGCATAAAACCACATATTATATGTATAATAGTTACTACGTAAATAATACTTTCCGTTGTTAGGTTGGCTACACAGTGCTTTCATAATTCGGGTATCCACAATATAGGGAAGTGGCTCTTATAACGTAGTAGAGTGATTCAGTACTCTGTTGGCCATATGGCGGCAATTATTGTTAATAATCGCAAATAATACTTTTTAATATTCATTTTGGAATACAACTAGTCCGTGTTATAAAAGTATTTGTAATTATTGTAATAAAATAGACAATTAATTATCGTGTGTGTCAGATGCTTTAATTGTACAGGGCCATTTTGGACATTGTCCTTTGATACCTTGATGACATCATTATTACTAGTGAATATTTTCACTTTAGCGCGGCATTTAAAGTCAATTTTTTTAGGGTTCCGAACCCAAAGGCTACCAAATGAACACTTTCTGAGACTTTGTTGTCTGTTCGTCCGTCCGTCCGTCCGTCCGTGTGTCTATATGTGCGCACTTTACAGATCTGTATCTTCTTAACCGTTATAGGTACATACTTGAAATTTTCAAAAAGTATATATCCGTCAGTGTATAACGGCCCAGACACGAAATTTAATAGATGCATGTAATTTCATTAAAACTTTTTTTGCACTAAAAAGGGTAAAAAAAGTTATTTAAAAAAATAAAAAAAACCGACTTCATAACCACAAAAAAGCACTCAAAAGCGAAAAATAATTTACTTAAAATTATTATAAGCGTTACCCACTTCTCTATTTGAAGTCGGTGCCAGCCAAGTCTATTGGATATTAGATAGATACTATGTATGTAGTAGTAGTAAGTAGGTACATGTAGGTTAGTAAGTAGGTAGATAAATGTAGGTATTATCTATCTACTACCTATTAGACTTGGCTGGCACCGACTTCAAATAGAGAAGTGGGTAACGCTATAAGCGTAATAATTTAATAAGTAATAATTTTAAGTAAATTATTTTTCGCTTTTGAGTGCCTTTTTGTGATTATGAAGTCGGTTTTTTTTTTAAATAGCTTATTTTACAATGAATTTTCAATGTAATTCTTTAGCATTATTAAAGCCTCTTATTATAATATATATATGCCCTGTAATACTTATTTATAATAAATTTTCTTGCAAATATCTGTTTAATTAGATTCAATAAGCTTTATTTTAATAAATAAATCCAAAATAAAATATAATTTTATTTGAAATTAAAACGAAAAAGAAACCGGCCAAGTGCGAGTTGGACTCCCGCACCGAAGCTTCCGTACAAATTTGTCAAACCAGGTAAAAAGATAAACTTACCTTTGCAGTTCGATCCACAGAATCTGTATTACACCAACCGCGAATAATAAGTTTGTAATAGTAAATTCACTTTTTTTATTATTAAACTACATATTTACGGTTTTCAGATTTAAGTGCTTCAAGACCTTGCGTCTTGCCAAATTTCATGATTCTAGGTCAACGGGAATGTTTAGCTTCCCTATAGGTTTTGATTCCCTTATGAAATCACAAAATATTCGAAAATACGCGACATAGACATCTTTTGATCTCGTTGACGTACAACTTTGATTTTTTCACAGCCAAAAGAGACCGTAGATCCAAGTATTTGATATATCTACACGATCCTGAGAAAAAAGGGTCTTGACAGACGGACAGACAGACAGACAGACGGACAACAAAGTGATATTATAAGGGTTCCTTTTTACTTTTACGGAACCCTACTACTTATTCTAACTTGCATCTAAAAACTACCAACAAACATAATATTCATCCGAATATGTAAAAAAATATAAGATTTAAGACTGTTATATACACGCAGTTCTCTGTAGTTCTATCATACCACCAAAGTTGAAGATAATTTTTAGCAGGTCATTACTTACGAAGATTAATAATGACGCGAGTCTCCAAATATGACTTTATATCTATCAATAAAAACGACTTCAAATACCATGCTCATCATTTTCAGTACCAAGATATCTTGAGGTGTTTTATCTCCATATCTCTGGAGATACTCATCAGAGTTCGATTAAATTACAATGGTACCAAACGGGATGTATACTCTTCGAATAATAAATAATTTTCCAAATCGGTTATTAAATGGTAGAGTTCTGAGGTAACAAATATTAAAAAAAAAACGGATTGTGAACCTTCTCCTTGTTTTAAGTCGGTTGAAAATAGACTGCCTATGGACCAGTAACAAAATCTACAAAATCCCACGTGTTTTGTTTTGAAATCGACCAACTGTCAAAAAGCATTTTAATATAAGTAACAAGGTTTTTCAATAACTGTCTGGGGTGTGAAGTGATACCTACACGTTTTGTTCAATACTAGCAATAATCGTACATTTTTAATCTTATTAATAAGAACCGAAGCAATCTATTAATCGATCATGTAATGTAAGCATTCGATAGCCAGCGTGTTCTGTTCTATAGATGTTATAGCAGAGCTATGTCGATTCTACTGACGTAGGACCTCCCTCCTGCCCTTTAGGTACCTCCCACGCAAACACTCCCGATGCTTATTTCAATAACTTCAATGTATTATTCACGTTTGCTAGACCCAATTTACAATGACATTTTTATCAATAATTAGAAATATTAACATATGCAATAAAATAAAAAATAAACATTCGAAAAATCAAACAGCGGCCGATCGTGTATCAATTGTCATGCCTTACCTAACAGATATATTTTTAGATCACGCTGACCGGAGTCGTATTTTGAGTTTTAAGAGAAACTTCGACACGTAAGATCACACTTGAAAATGCCACAAATAAAAACTCGAGGCTACAGTTGATAAACAAACATATTCACAGGCACTAATGAATTGTTATGAAGGTTCGCGTAACAGGTTTCACGTAAAATTTAGATATGGCGACAGAGAGATCTGGTGCTGCTTAGCGAGGGTGTAAGTGAGTAGTGGATGTTGGTACGCACCGTTTAGATCCGCGGATGAGACGGGAACATATCCGTGGGGATGTGGACGAAGCGGGTCCCTCGCTGGAGGCACTGAGGGGTCGGACAAGACGGCAGCCGCGCGCCAGCTGAGTCTCGAAGCGGGCCTGCGCACTTCGCTCTATCGATCCCACTGTCGCCCATTCACGCGCTGCCACTTCGCCGCCTACATACACTGTCCGTTGTCACACACGACGATCAGCTCCAGATAACGCGATATTACCGCTGCCCTCTCGCACCTTCGCGTCGACCACTCCACTCGGACACCAATTAACTTTGATGCGATAAGCTCTTACGATAGCGACATAATTAATGGTCCGATAGTTTAACTGGCGCGAGCTTTACTTGACTACCGATAATTACTGAAATAGTTAAGGAAACGACGGCTATGATGCGACTGATGTCGTATGCCTAATGTTTTGTCGGTATTGTCGCCCACGCCGGTGTTATCGCTCGACTCAACTCTGCATGCTAATGAAGTCGATAATTCGCCGTGTCGGGGCCATGTCAATGTATCTACTATCTATACAAAAATTTGAATACAGTTCGGTCAATGAAACGATTCGTTCTTATTAGACGATAATTTCCAATGCGCAAGTTTTCCCGCACACTTACTGATATATCTACCTTTGTCAACTAAACCCGCACCGATCTATATGTATAGGTACCTACTCAAGTACTTACGAATGTGTTTGTATTCCTACTTACCTACTTGGCAAGGACTACTTACGAAAATAGCCCTTTCAAGTATATGTAATAATGGGAAGGGAGGCTATCGAAAATGCGGTCAACGAATGCATAAATCTGAATGTAGGTTACAAAGCATATAGGTAGTACTTAAATACATATCTAGCTAGATATAGATCTTAATATTTCCAGTTGGCAGAGGTTTCATTACCTACAAGCGGTTTCTCAAACGACCGCACCGGATTAGAAAATATTTTTCCCCTCTGCTTCATAATAAAGTTATGAATTAATGCTCTTCCAGAAGTTAATTTTGCATCTGCTCCTGGAAAATTAAAATTTTGTAAACTGAAAACTTAACTGTAAACTTAAAATGTAGTTAGTCTTTCCTGTGTCGAGCCTAAATTAGTTTTTTAATAATTATTTTTGTAGTGGTAGGACTGCTAGTTCGCATAGGGCGGTACTTCCACTTCATTATTCAGCTGTGAAATTAAAATGTTTTGGTATGACCAACAGAGCAGCTAAATTTATGAAGATTTTGACGAACGCATAGCGGTGGATTTGACATAAGTTTATGTCTATAATGTGTTGGTTTGATTGTACAGTACTATGCGCTCGCGAGCATTGTGAGATGTGAAAATAGCACCGACAACATTATCTGAAAATGACACAACTTTCTAGTCTATATCCCATAAAATCTGTTAGTTATAGGCAGTCGTTAACATTAATAATTATGCAAACGTCTACTCAGTGTTGTTTATGAATACGGAGGAAAATGTTCAGCGAAATTACAGGGAATGTAAGGCTCAAAATCTAATTGCCTCAAGGTATTAAAAGTACAGTAACGCGCAAAATTCAACACCGAGAATTTTTGCATGCGACAGTTTCTGTTATATGTCTGTCAGGCGAGCGACTTACCTGTCGTGTTACTTTGAAAAGGTATGCCTATAGGTAGATAATACAATAAAATAAGTTAAAAACCGCCCGGATTTATCCCTAAAAGCGACCTCTTCCAGTCAACTTTTGTTTTGTCAATTTATCTACTAACGACAGATTATATTGCAGGCTAGGCCGATAGGTCTATGGTCTGTCTGAATCCGACATTCAATGTAAGGCTTAGGGCGGACAACGGTTTTTTATAAACCCTCCCACCCCTCTCATTTTTAACCGACTTCCGAAAAAGGATGATATTTTCAATTGTTTTGTAAATAAGTATTGATTTTGTTTATGTTACTTGTTTTCGCAGCCAATTGTCAATAGATTTTTTTTAAAGCGTAAGTAGATTTATAATCATAGAGGTGGCCATTTACTAAACTTGATCAATATATCTGTTGAATATATTCCACATCGATGTTCCGCCTGACTTGCTATAAAAAGTAGCTTGCAACCTCAAGGAGAAAAATCTGCCACCCTAACCTTACGGTAATCCGGCAGCACATAATATTAATTTTATATACTTACACTGTTACTCAAAACTTTTTAATTTTAGGTAGGTACCTAGGTAAACTTAGTACCTATGACGAAATATTTCTAAAAATCTCATAATATTTGATTTAAAAAATATGGCATCTTTTTCGTTCGGGCCGCTAAATATAGGTAAAACGTAATGTTTGACCGCATTTGTTTTTTATTGCAAATCTGACAACTTTCATTTTATATCGACAGTCTTTGATCCAAACTTAGCAACGTGTAATAGCCAATTTATAAGGCAGGGTGATAAATAATGAAAAAATACTATTCTAGCTTTGTTTCAATAAGTGTAGGTGTAACAGAGTAGTTGTACCTATCAAAATACAAACAATCCAATGAAAATGTCGCTACCTCTACTTATATCGCCCACGTTGGCGTCCACAACGGTACCTACTATAGATACCTACTTACTTATCAAATTGTATCCCAGTATTGTTCGACTAATTGAAATCTTGTAGTCTTTGTTCTCTTTCAATTATTTATTACAAAGCGTCTACTGTGTATTGTTATTTCTTAATAGATTTACTGATGATATGGTCGTTACGTAGGTAGGTAGGTAACCTAGGTACAATCTTAGCAATTTATTGAAAAATAGTACCTACCTACCTGAGAATCAGGCTCAATCATTCGAAAACCCATTAGGATTCGAAAAATTGCGTCATCGATCGTATCATTATCTAGAACTTTATATAATAACGTTTACTGCCGAGTTTACACCGATCAGGCGATTTTTGTTGTTTAACTTTCTAGGGAAATATGATGTCTTATCTTGCGATTCCAAGTAGTTTTAATATCGATACTTTACAATCAATACTGAGGTAAGGTATAGGTACCGGTTAAAATTACTCGCCTCGTTACTCAATTATTTGTCTGATGTCTCGGAAGAACATTTAGGCTGGCATTATAGAGTAAGGGATATTTGATTGGCTCATCGATAGAAAAGTATCGAATAAGTGTTGTAACTCGTATCGTACAACCCTAGGAAGCCGACAAACAAAATTCGCCCGGTCTGAACCTGGTATATACGACACAGTCGCTGAGTGCGCCGTCACAGTACTAGAGCAGTAGTCCTACTATAATAAGATCGTTTAAAAACAAAAATAAGAAACGACTTCAATGCCGCGCTATTAATTTTCAGTACCAATTTTGAGGTGTTTATCTCCAAATCTCTGGAGATATTTATCAGACCTCAATAAAATTACCATGGTACCACACTTGGGATATCTCCTTTCCAACAAAAAAAAAATAATAAAAATCGGTTCATAAACGACGAAGTTACCGCGAACAAAAATAAATATATATATATACGGTCGAATTGAGAAACCTCCTTCTTTTTTTGAAGTCGGTTAAAAATAAAAATCGAAATACACATTTTCGTTAATTCTTTTATTTAAATTTTAGTACACTTACTGAGTATATGATATAGCTATTTACTTATATTAGAACTGTACAATGTTTTTATAAACGTTGTAAATTACAGATACAAGTAGTTTTGTAATGGCTCATATTTAAATAAAACATATTCAGTTAAATCTGTTCATATCGACAAAATAAAAAATAATAATAATTCTAGGACTTTGAAATAATCCAGAATCGGCTGTATTTAACACGTTTTAATTATTTACTTATTTTAACTTTATAAGCTTCAACACTATAAAATACAAGCCAAAAATTTTAAAAACATATTTCTCGAAAAAAGCCTTAGCCTGGATTAGATTTCCTACTCAAATTGTTCTCTGTTTTTCTTACTTTTAGTAATTTAAGTAATCGCAAACAATCTGAATAGAACTACCACTATTATTTTCGAACAGAAACTTTAAAATAAAAAAAAAGCATGAGAAGTAATAAAAAAAAAACAAAGAAGAGATTTTGAGTAGTTTTAGCTTAAATTAGGTAGTTTAAACTGATATAGGTTCTACATCTATAGAGTGAAGTTTTAATAGTTATTGAGATGATATAACTAAGTAAACTAAACTAACAGGTACTTATTGGTGAGGCACCGTGATGCTTGTCCGAGACTATTTACTATACTGGTTTATATTACTACACAAATGTTACAGTACAAAAACAAAAGAAGGCCAGAAGAAATCATTTTTATCCCATCTATTCGAAAAACGATGGTTGGTTCCTCGATAAGTGCACGCAAACTAGGTTTTCTCCGTTCTCTTGGGCGGTAAAGTTTTATTTTAATTTTTGGCTTATGAATATTCTTTTATCTGTCTTCCCTGTCGATGGAGGTTCAATAATTATATTTTATGGCAAATATTCTATAAAATAGAGAGCGCGCCGCGCTGATTAAGTTAAATAAAATGTCGCAAGGTCATATATATGGGAAAAAAAATTATAAACAAAAATTAAGCGAGCGATGCGCCACACACATCTCTTATGGTGGCCACAATGTCCGCCAAATTATTTTCATTTTTAGTCTGTGGTCACAGTGAAAAGTGCAAAAGGTGCGAAGTTTTTGTCGGAAACTGTAAGTATTTATTGGTTTATTATGTTTGTTTATGTTAGTCAGTGTCTTTTTACAAAATAACACTCTTGAATTACGTTTAACGAGTCTTTTATCTATTCTCTTTCTTACAGAGGGGGATGAAAAAAGCAGGGAAAACTCGGCCGCAACATTATTTTCTCTCGGCCGACTTACTTTAAATCCCTCGCTACGATCTGGATTTAAAATAGCGGCCTCGCAGAAACTTACTATGTTGCGTCTTTGTTATACAATCTACTATTTCATCATACGAAAAAATAATAAGTAGAGAGCGCGCCGCGCTGAGGAAGTTAAAAGGAGTTAAAAGGGGGAAAGAATAAACTGGCCAAGTGCATGTCGGACTCGCACTCGTAGGGTTCCGTACCACACTACAGTATTTTAAAAGATCGAGCTAAAAATACCACGATCATTTTTCGCCAGAAAAAAATTATAATTAATGAACATTTTATTTTTTATAACGCCATCTACCATCTAACAAAGGATCGGCATTTCAATATAACGCCATCTATGTACGTTATATTGAAATGCCGAAAAAAACACGTTTTTTGTAGGGGACCCCCTATTATTTTTAACTTTATTCTGTTTTTAGTATTTGTTGTTATAGCGGCAATAGAAATACATCATCTGTGAAAATTTCTACTGTCTAACTATCACGGTTCTTGAGATACAGCTTGGTGACAGACGGACAGACAGACAGACAGACAGACGGACAGACAGACAAACAGACAGACGGACAGCGGAGTCTTAGTAATAGGGTCCCGTTTTACCCTTCGGGTACGGAACCCTAAAAATGAAAAATAAAGCGCGCGAAATGGCACAATATACAGAACGTGTGGTGAAAATAAAGCACGCGAATTATGTTATCATGATTTAGTCGTCATCATTACAGACTAAAATAAGCACAGAAGCACATTTTTAATCAGACTTCAAAATTTCCACTTACACTGAACGATTGACTGTCCATAATCGTAATCGTTTATCGAACTTTAACTACAAAGACAAAACTGTTACATTACGGTAACAATAAGAACACAATTCTCATAAGATATAGTAGACTTGTTACTCCCTAGCAAGTAAAACAAATTTTATGTATTATGAAAACGTATAGCACTTTTATTTGAGTAGGTACCATTCTGTAAAACCAATAATACTAACATGAGACCAACATCAAATGTTCATTTTAACTACGATATTTTACATACGAAAACGGTCAGAGATCAGAGATACTCTATTATAACTGTTAAAACGAATATCATAATATCACTTATTTTTCGGTTCCGTTTACCTACTCAATGTAGTTTTTATGATCTATCTACGTTAATATAATATTTGCTTAGGATTGTTGTTATATTGCAATGAGTTTATAGTTTATACACCACTAAATTGTAATTACCAAAAAAATCTAATGGCTAGAGTCTGTGCAAAAAGAGAACCGCCGTGGCTTTAAGATGAACTAACAATCAAAGGTAAGGAAGGAAGGTATATACCTACCTAGTACCACCCGATAATAATAAGAGTAAGTACCTACCAAGATGTCAAACATATTTAGTAGTATTGGCAATAACAGAGCAATGTTGTCAACGCAACAAAAACAGTTAATTAGAACTATCAACACGGGCGCGGCCGCTCTCAATTTCTACGACGGTTCTCTTTTTGCATAGACTCTATATCAATGTTGCTTAACACAGTAGGTAAGTAAAACTTAAGAAAAAAACATAAATAGACTAACTGAACAAATGGATTATAGGTAAATAAGTGCCGCCCGGCGGCTGGCCAAAGACCGACGCTCAATGATAGTTTCGACGTGTGTGAGAAAGTACGACTATAAAAAGCCACGCATCGAGGTACGGGCTGGGCAGTCTATGAATGTAGTGCGTACGAGATCGACCTTTTTTCCCGTTGGGGTAGGCAGACAATACTTCTTTTCACATTCTACGATCCTGACATACCACTTTCGCTTCTTCCTTTCATTAGCGTCTTCATAGACTAGATCGAAATTATGTAGTCATTCTGATACTGTGTCCATTATACGGAATTTTGTGAAAAAACAACAACTTTGTGAATAATAATACTGACAGCGCATTCACCATTGAAAGTCCAGTTGCCAAAAATGTTAGCAGTTATAATCTCGTGGTGTATAATATCATCAGCAGTTATTCTGTAAAACATGCGTAATCAATAAATTACAAATAAAACTTTTACTTATAAAACTTCTAAACGCTACACTTGTCAAACAATATGCAGCACAAAACTCACACGAATTTGTCATACAAATAAAATTGTGTAAATCTAAAACTAAAGTATTCTGTACATCATAAAATTACCAGTAGCACTCTGCGAAACTTACCGTGTTATTATCATAGTGACATATCAATCGGAATAAATAGCAAGCTGTTAAAAATAGCACAAAAAATCACTGTTGCTGTGATGTAAAAACGCTTAAAAATCCTCATATGAAATTATCGAAACGCTAAAATTAAATGATTCACTCTTTTGAAGCCTTACACACAAATTTACAAGCAAGTTTTTTTTTATAATCATCTTAAATATTCTATATTCTATATTTTAGACTAGTTTGAAAGTGTTTCTTAAAATGTGTCAAAATACAATATAATTTTAAAATTTTTTTTAAATAATATCAGCTGCTTTGATCACAAAATGGGCAATATCTTCAGTTTCATACGGCTAGGATATACAATAGAACATAATTTCAGCTAAATCTCTTTAGCTACTCTTCTTTACTCTTTGTAAACGCTTAAAAATGCCAATCATCAAAATCAGTCGTAATAACTTTACTACAAGGCACATTTTAGCAAAGTTATCTAGTAAATAATATTTATTATTTTTAGCAAACATTTGTTTCATTTTTTTGCTTCTACTGCGGATCTATGCTAGAAACAACGAAGCGTTTTAATGGAACTTCTGTTAAATGAAATGTAAATAAAAGTTAGAGAGTCTCATATGTTTGAAATAATTGTCTAAAATATGCTATTTTTATGGACAATCTTGAAAGCTAGACAAATAGCATTATATTTAGCCATATACTCACACCGCGTAGATTTATATCGATTATTATAACACGAGCTGACAAAAGTTAAATAAACGGTTGGACGGAGTATAAATCATCCAAGTTATCATCAACCCTATTCTCCAAAAGTTACTCTGAGCTGAGCTCGTCAAGCCATTGAATCCTGCATAGCAACGAAATCCTGTTCGTTTAACACACTCAACGCATTTGTTAATCATTCAGTTTGAAAGTCGATAGCTATAGTCGTATTTTTAATTAGAGACGAAGTCAACTGACGTTTACTGTGTGTCAGTTTTTGAAGAAATAAAAATAGTGTTGTGACAAAGTGAATGATTGAAAAACTCCTGAATTAATGAAATTGCCTCGATTGTCTAGTGAATAGTTAGTGTGCCGAACTGCCGATATCGGGTACGGGGTTCGAATTACAAACAAAAAAAAGCCGAATTACAAACAAAATGGCAACCGACGCGCGCGGCGTTGATCGGTGTTGGCACTAGTTTGTAATAAGCCGTCAAAAAACTGATTGTAGTTACATACTACTAGTAACTTATATCAGAGCACTTTTACGCAAATTTATTGTAAAATAGAAATAATATTCTTTATAGTTTGAAATGATTAACTATTCACACTCATTGTTCATTCATCTGATTGAACGAGAACTGAACGCATCATTATTACTTTAAATATGGCAACATTATTTTACAAAGTGACATTAGCTACTGTCAGTTGGCTGCGTATAATTAAAAATACGACTATAATAATAATGTCATTTTGTCTAGATAGGACAGTTATTGTTCGCATATTAACTATGCTTTTACTTCAATCATGTAGAATATAAAAACGTGAAGCGGTTAAGACTAGGGGCGGGCTTCACTCAGACTTACAAGTTCGAGACGCACTCATAACCTACTAACTTGCTACACGTTACATAAGTTCAGTCGTTCTAGTGTTAGAACTTTTCTGGTATAGTTTCCATTTTATTTATTATTAAAAATTACTTAGGTTTAGTAGGGCAAGGAGGCGCCGGCCTATGCGGCCGCGGTGCCGATTCCTCATAAACTTCATCGTACAAACACGCGTTTGTATATATATTCTGCGTAGTACCATACACGCTAGATGTTGACGGCTCGCCGATTTCACTATAGATATTACTCATATTACTGGCCGTATCGTTTACTTCGTCGTAGGTGACGCGAGACGTAGAAGCGTTCACTCCGTAAGCCCCCGAATAACTCGGATATCCGTAATCGACATTCTGATATTTCAAAGCGGAATAATTCTTAGAATTCTGCAAGCAGTCGCTGAAGTTCTTCAGTTTCTCCGCTTCCTCCTCGTATTTAGGCACGTATATGTTCTTCTCGTAATCATTGCTAGTGTTCGCTTTAGCCGGAGTGGAGTACTTCGTGTAATAATCTTTAGTTTCTAACAAAAATTGATGTTGCGCCGGATTTATATCGAAATTGCTATAGATGGGTATGTCGTTGTACTTAGCTTCGTTTGAAGTGGAAGGCGCGCTTTGGTACGGATTATTGGAGTAGAGATGTTCGTTTGTATTTTTCCTGAGATTCAGCGATTCGGATATTCTATCGTCTAGAGACATCGCCGCTAGCGACGTCGATGCGTCCTGCACATTTCTTTCCAGCGAGAGAGCGTTCGCATTCGCGTATGTGGAATTAGGGATGGTTCCATACGGTCCATTATTAATCGAGTTATTTCCACTAACTACTCTATTATTAAAATTGGAAGTTTCACTGGTCGAGGCGTAGTTTGAGGCGTATCTGTGAGATTCCTTCTGGCTTACACTAGGGGAGGGTTCTTGGCTTAGCTTAGGTTGTAGATCGTAGTTGTTTCTAGTCTGTATTTCGTAGTTAGATCTCTGAAAGTCGTAGTTGGGCCTGCTCGCTGGGATACTGGTGGGTCTGTTAGTTAGTTGGTCAGCTCCGGTCCATAGTTGTGCGGTGTCGAAGGGGTCGACTGGTCCACTGTGAGTGGGGCTCGCGAGGTTGTCCATGGACTTAGCGCCGTATATGTTCGGGTAGCTTTGAGGGGCGATGTTTGAAGAATATGTAGGTAGGCTTTCTGTGCTCTGCTGCGTCCATTCTGCTTCATTGCCTGAAAAATAAACAGTCATTCATAAGATAAGCAGTCGGATTTGAAGTTTCTTTTTGGCGAAGCGTTAAATAACATCGCGTGAGATATGCTGAAGACTCTCTTGCAGTCTTTAGGGAGAGTGAAAATATTTTTTATTTATATCTTATAGGCTAGCGTTTGACCACTGTCTTTTCTGTAAGCGACGCTTACCACCAGGAAAATCAGTAAAATTAATCTTCAATAAAAATATTGTGAGATTTTTGGCGGGAACGTGAAAATGTATTCCTACAGCTGATGCTCATCCGCGAAATAATGTGTAACATTATAATGTTTAACCATTAACAGTGTAACTTATAAAAATCTGTTGATCAATTGCTGAACTGCCTCTCAGTTGAGAAGGTCTCAGCGTCAAGGACTTGATCATTGCTTAACTTTTTTTCACTCATAAACGTTAGTCAGTCGTTGCTTGCTTGAGACACGAAATAATATGCTCCATGGGCTGTTGGCATAGACTATAACCAAATTAGTCGACTAAAGCACGATTCCAGCCCTCAGATATTCATTTTTTCATATCAGCTGATTGGTGCTGTCAACGTCATCTTGCCTTTCAGCAAGTGCTTAACTTTGAAAGCTGTCAATGCAATGCTCAACGACCTCTCAACATTGATCGCGTTCTCACCAAATTCCACTGAAAATCACATCTAGTTCCCATATTTACTGAGGGTATGACTTGGACTAGACTATGACTTCAAGTTACCTGAAATGTGACTTTGCCCCATGTTAATGATATGAATTCACAAAAAATTGAAGAAATACTTCATCGTCCTCATCATCAGCCGGTGTCAGTTAACTGCTGGACGTAGGCCTCTCCCAAGATGCGCCACTTTTATACTTAACATTGGCTAAATACACTAATCGTACGGAGCCATAACTAAACAAAATACCGTGGAGGCCCTCCGCGCGGAAGAAGTGAAACTTCGTAATGTGGAAATGTAAAGTTAAACGTGTAACGCAACAGTGCTTTCACTGCTTTCACACCCCCTCGTGCGTTGCGTTAAACGTTTAACGCAACCTTGTTGTTTCACTTCAAAAAAAAAAAAAAATTTCAGTGCACTTACCAAGTTCGGGAACATCAATGGGTTCATCAAGTAAAGAGACATTGTTTGTATTGGGCCCGCGCTTGGCCGGCGACCGGGTTGACGGCGGCAGATCCAGGTCGATCAGGAGATCTTCTTTCACTGTAATTGGTATAAGGATAAGGATTCCACGGTGGATTTTCGAAATGGTACCGTAAGGGCAGTCCCTTTTCCGTTGTATAGCTACTGTAAACGTTGTAAGGAGACTGTCCATTATTTTCAACAGAATTCTAATAACCGGCCAAGTGCGTTTCGGGCCACGCGCATTGTAGGGTTCCGTAGTAGCCTGTTATTCAATGCAAGTCTTTACCCGTTATAAACAAGCAACTAGGTACTCCGTCTTTGTCACTTTAAAGGATTTATTCTAAGGATTTTGTATTTGGTACAAAATTATCCAACACCCAAGTTTAACGACTATTACTGCTAAACTAATAAAGTTATCAAGTTCATAAAATGCGCTATTATCTCGAATTTTTCCAGATTTTTCAAGCCAGCAGTTTAGCTTTTAGGGGGGGGGGGGGGGGGGGGGAATGCCCTACTGGAGCATTCAATCGAAAAATGGTATTAGCAACCCTTAAGTCATTTAAAAGACCTATTCAACAATACCGCATACGATGGGGTAGACGATAAAAAAAAAATCATTCCCACTTCTCATACAGGGGAGCTACCCTAAAAAATTTTTTTTCACAATTTTAATTCAGCACTTTGTCGGCGTAATTTATATACATACCCCCACAAAATTACAGCTTTCTACTAATAACGGTCTCTTAGCAAAACCTCGGACAGACCGACAGACGGACGGACATGACGAAACTATAAGGGTTCCTTGTCAGGACTACGGAACCCTAAAAAGGAAGTTCTCAATACGACGGTTTTTTTTAGAACGACGTCATGATTGTATTAACCGACTTGAGAAATTATTTTTTTCTTTGAGAGAGTAGTAGGTATACTACCCGTTTGGTCCCATTGTAATTTCAATCTGATGAGCATTACCAGTGATATGGAGATAAACACCTCAAATTTGGTACTAAAGAAGTAAAACTGATTAGCGCGAAATCCGAAATAGTTGTTTTTTTCGTTTTTGAACTATCTTATATTATTTACTGCATTATGCTGTAATTGCATTTGTTCCGCTTTTTTATAGAGACCAAAACATTATACTGGAACAACTAAGGTTAAAAAAAGTAAGAAATAGTAAACAACTTTTCCAAACAATTTGCATGAGTTTTTTTTTATTATCTCATTGACTAGCGTTTGACTACTATCTGGCCTAGTAGTAAGCGACGATGTGATCGAAAATGGTGAACACCTTTCTCTGCCTCTCAAGGTGCTGCCGAAATACTGTGAGATTATGGCGACAGATTTTCTCCTTGATGGCGGTAAGCTACTTTTTGGTAGCAAGTCAAGCGGAACATCGATTAAAAAATGCTCCTACCTACCACATACACATTATTATCACCAGTCTATGTTAGTCCACTGCTGGACATAAGCCTCTCCATCTGCACGCCACTAAGCACGATCATTGGCAACTCTCATCTAACTCTTGCTAGCCACCTTGCGAAGATCATCGCTCCACCTAGTCTGAAGGCGTCCTACGCTACGCTTGCCGATACGCGATCTCCTTTCAAGAACTCGTTTACCCGAACGGTTGTCGGTTTTTCGACTGATATGTCGTTGATAAATACATACCTTGATTCAAGCTTTTAGAGTACGCATCTCTAGCGTTCCTCGCCACTCTATCGGCACCAAGACTGAGTGTAGCTCGGTCGTTGACTAGCTTGTTATAGTTGAATTGTTTGCTGGCTCCTTTCTCAGCTCGAGTGGACGAAGGTTGGGTTGACTCGATGGTCCGACGCTTGCGTAGGACTACGGCTGAATCGTCTGCGTCGCCGTTTGAATGGACGGCTGTGTGTGCGTTTGATTGGGCTGTTAAAACAAAAAGTTTTAGTCAGTTAAGTGATCAAGCTCGTTTACGCGGCTTGCGGTAGCCGTGCCTTCCAGAAGAAGGACGTCAAATATGTCCGAAACTGGTCGGAGCTATTCCGATTATAAAACCCGGGATTGCGCAACCGTTTCGTTCTATCGTTCTCACGATACGATCAATAATCAAATTGCAAAAAGTTTTTTTTTTATTAGAATACTATAAGGCATGTAGTAATAGAAGAACTTCAAAATGTCAATCAGGGTTAGAGTTTCATCAACATCAACCAGCATCCAAAAAAGAGGAGTTTATAAGTTAGGGACGTTATTTTATTTATTGACATTTTTAATTTATTTAATGTATAATATTCTCTATGGCATCGCAGGGCTGAGGTTCTCTATTTACACGTAGATTCCATGGATATTTAAATACACAAAAAGAAAAGTTCTTTTGGACAAAATTATCGTAGTATCTTTTTCTATGTAAATGTGTATATCACATTATTACAATATGTCATTAGTACAATACGTCATTATATATTGGTTAAATAACTTAGTAATGCCTAGAAAACGAACGCCTTTAGTGAAGGATCTAGACGTTCGGCGTTGAGGAAAACTCGAAAACATTTTCTTTCTTTTCCGCAATCCTGTGTCTTTTGATAATCGAACTCCTCGTACCTAAACCGAAATATGTGACATACGAGGCTCGTTCAATAAATACTTAGCCTACAAAAGAAAAACAAAAATTTTCGAAAAGTGCTGATTTATTTTTCTACATAATCTCCTTTTAACTCAATACACTTGGCCCAGCGATGCTCCAACTTTTTTAACTCGTCTAAGAAATACGTTTTCCTGAAGTCTGCAAAATAGGCCTCCGTGGCGGCGATGACCTCCTCATTCGACCCAAATCTTTTTCCGGCGAGTGACTTCCAGGTTTGGAAACAAAAAGAAGTCACAGGGGGCCAAGTCTGGAGAGTAAGGTGAATGGGGCAGCAATTCGTAGCGCAATTCGAATAATTTGGCCATGGCGACGGCAGAGGTGTGAGCCGGCGCGTTGTCGTGGTTGTTGTCCAGTGTGAGCAAACGCGGCACCCATCGCGCTGACAGCTTTCTCATGCCCAGTTCTTCGTGGAGAATATTCTGCACCGTTCCTTCTTCAATGCCCACAGTGTCAGCTATCTCGCGAACCTTCAATCGGCGGTCTGACAACACGAGATCGTGGATTTTTTTATGTTTTCCTCCGTAGTAGCCGTTTTCGGGGCACCTGGGCGTGGCTCATCAAAAACCGATTTGCGGCCACGAGCAAACTCGTTAAACCAATTCTTGACGGTTGCAATCGAAGGAGAAGAGTCACCGTACACAGCATCCAAGCGATTTTTAATTTCACTGCGCGTTTTCTATTCCAAAAATAAAAATCGAATCACCGAACGATACTGCTCTTTTTCCATTTTTGTTAAACTGACCGACACGTTCGCTTTCAAAGGCTATAAAAACAAAACTAATAGAGGTTATTATTTAAAACTTTGACAATAGGCTTCAAAAACATTGCACTATACTATGGTAATTTTTTTTTGTAATAGCAGTGCCATTGGGCGATGAGGCTACGTACTTGTTGAATGACCCTCGTATGTACCTACAATACCTAACTATATTTACACCGCTGAACTAAAAGAATAGTACCTACTGCATACATAACAATCTATATAAACATCTATAATCACAAGGTGTGAGAGTATACGAAAATCAAACAAATACATGTTTCACGCAGGTGATAAAATGACAATTGCGTTAGTCATAGATTAGCTAGTCTCAATGTCAAGTACTTAAAGACGATGCAAATCTATTATCGCTAAGATTTACACCTTTGTGAGTATTTACATCGGAAAATCCTGCTACAGGTTGATGATTTCCAACGAACTAAGATTTACGTATTTACGAATCTTGCTATTATTACAAAGTTTGTGAATGTGTATGATTGTTGCTTCTTCACGCTAAGACTACGCCGACTTGATAACCGATTGAGCTGAAATGTAGATAACCTAGACCCTGGAATAACACATAGGGTACTTTTTATCCCGATATTCCCTTGGGAACGATGTCGACGCGGGTAAAACGCTGGGGCACTGCTGGTATTTTATATTGGAAAATCCTGCTGCAGGTCAATTACTTTCCGCCTGACTTGCTACGCAAAAGTATTTTAACCCCATCAAGGAGAAAATGTGCCGCCATTACTTTAACCCTATACTTGGCAAGGAAATTTTTCTCAAAATTTTTGAACTTTGCAGTTAAAAGTATGTTTTTAGGATCACTAATTACAGGAACCCTATACTTGGCAAGGAAATTTTTCTCAAAATGTTTGAACTTTGCAGTTAAATTATGTTTTTAGGATCACTAAGGACAGGTGAAAAAATAATAAAAAAGTTTAACGTATCTTCCAGTGTACAATGCCAATTTTAGGGTTAAGGTGTTCCGGCAGCACACAGCCTTTAGAGCTCAGAGTGAGAGTTTCTGTGATTCAGAGTATTCTAGGCCTAGCTTATTGACCATCTTCGACCACATCATCGCTTACCACCAGGCGGGATAGTGGTCAAACGCTAGACTATAAGTTATAAAAAAAAACAGATTCACACATAGCATATAGTACATATTACAGTAAGGTAGCACATGACGCCACGATATAACATGTGCTCGTAAATTATATAATAATAACTTTACGATATCAGAACAATGTCCGCGTTATTACTACTACGGCAGATATAATGGATTTATTTAATTATGCAATCATAATAGCACAGATTGCGTTGGTTGCTTAAACTGATATTGTCAGTGTTGACCTGCTTTTTACGGGTTAAGGGTACTATTTGATGTTCATTTTAGGGTTAATTTGACTTAGGGCTAGTTTTACCGGTTCCTGACAATATCTCAGATAGTTAGTTATCACGCCGTATAAAAGTTATGAGTACATAGGTAATAAACTAGGAAATAATAAAACCGGCCCTTAGACTTCTGTGGTTAACATCGCTAGAAAATGTAAAAAAAACTTTACTTTTTACTATTTTTACTTTGAGTTTTTATCATAAACGATTTTTACAGATAGCACTTAGTTCTCGACTTATTCTGGCTCCCTGATTGATCTTAATTTAGTAAAGTGTGAAAACTACGAGAGGCGCTGTACTGTTTTTCATACAAAATTTGTTCGATATACGATATCGAGTTTGCATGAAAACTCGTACTAAGGCTACTACTGATGTTAAAAATGACGATGTGATTTACGAAGTAGCACGCTTGCCTAGAAGATTACCTGCTTACTCGCGATTTAAAGACCCTGGATTGTACTTAATAGGAGACACATGCTCAGGCAGGAAATTCCATTCATTCGCTTGACTTCGAAGTAACAATACGCAATTATTTTTACTACCCATTATTTACTGTGATAACTCCGCCTAACTTTATCTTATACAGTCATAGATAACATAGAATCGATTGTACATTCCACACACACAAATTCAAAGTAATAAATACTATGTGGTTTTCCCTACTCATTGAATCACTAGTTAAAAATGTAAAATACACAATTTTATCTATAGAATAAAAAGTAGGTAGTAGGTAGGACTTACCTTTCTGTATTGGTGATAGTGTCATGGCTTTTTTCGTCGCCTGGGCGTTTTTACTCTTCGCTAATATTGTGCTGTAAAGAAAATATTTAAAAAATTACACACATTTGATGTTTTACAGTAAAATACTGGACCTATGCAATGATGCCTATAATATTTACATAGTATAAAACAAAGTTGCTCCCACTGTCTGTACGCTTAGATCTTGCAAACTACGCAACGGATTTTAATGCAGTTTTCAGCAATAGATAGAGTGATTCATGAGGAAGGTTTATAACCAGGATTAAACGTAGGCAAAGCCGCAGGATGCAGTTAGTATTATATATACCAAGGCACACCTTGTGCGTCACTGAATCGCGCCCCTACCCTGAGACATGTAAATCTTGGAACACACACTCTGGCAATTCGATGGCTTTGTTTGCCCTTCAAAACACAATTATTTGCTGCTACATAGTTCAATAACTAACAAAGGATTTTTTTAATGATATATTGTAACAGGACAGACACGACGCTCGCCTGATGGTAAGCGATGACGTCTATCTATTACAGATACAGCGGCATTTAAATTCTGGGTAGTCAGAATATGGCATGTCACTGCACTGCGCCTGTTACCTTGAGACAAAAAGATGTTAAGTGTCACATGCCCTGTAATTTCGCAGTACACTTTGCCATTCAAACCGAAATATTAGTCATATTGTAGTGGTAGGACTTACGCTAGTCCACCTGGGACGGACTAGCATAAGTCCTACCACTACAGGAATTGATAGAATATAATAGAATAGTTACGGTCACGAGTATTTTCATGACCACGATTAATGCAACTTGGTCGAAACGACGACGTAAATAAAATTAATGTTGTAGAATGTATTTTAATATTTATAACTATGTATTTAGATCGCGAAAGTTTCAAGTTTTCTATTTATTTTGTTACTAAAACAAGTAACAAAATAAATATATACATTATAAATATATATATAATACGAGGCATGCCTTTTAAGTTTTGTCGTTTGAAGAAAAAAACACAACTAAAACTTTAAAGTACTTTTTATTGTTTTTCAAAGTATTCACCACGTAGCTTAATACACTTTTCCATTCGCTCAAACCAGTTATTATAAAATTTATTCCACTCTAAACTGGTGTTCAAAATGGCTGACTTGAAAGCGTCGACTGCTTCTTCACCGGACTGGAACCTTTGACCACGAAGACTTTTTTTAATTTTAGGAAGTGTAAAGAAATCGTTAGGACTTTGGTCAGGACTGTACGGAGGATGGTCAAGAATTTCTACTTTTTCCTGCTTCAAATACTCAATCGTTCGACGAGCGCTGTGTGAGCTTGCGTTGTCGTGGTGCAGGACGATGCGTCGCTTTGAGTTAGATTTTCGAAGTTCGGCGATGACTTGTGGTAAACTAACTGTGGTATACCACTCTGCGTTAACCGCTCTACGATTTTCAAGTACAATAGTCGCAACATGATCGGTTTTCCAACGAACGTGGCCACCATCTTCTTTGAAGTGCTTCGAGAACGAACCACTGTAGTCGGCTTTGGCTCATCTTGAAAGACCCAGATTGTAGATTGTTGTTTGGAATCAGGATCGTAGGCATAGATCCAGGATTCGGCACCACTGATGATGTCTTAGACGTGATATGACTTTCCTCGGTTGAACCTTTGCAGAGTTTTCTTACACCATCTGACGCGGGCCGCCTTGTGATCGTCGGAAAGCAGATGCGGTATCCAACGGCAAACTAGCTTTCTCACACCAAGCGCTTCATGCAAGATTTTCTGAATGGTTGTCCCTGAGATGCCTAATAGAGCCTCTATCTCTCGATACGTCACATGACGATCTTCGAGAATTAGTTGTGTAATTATTAGTTGTCTCACAGCAATGATGTTATCTTCAGTAAAGGCGGATTTTGGGCGTCCTTCGTGAGATTTGTCACTAACACTAGCATGTCCACGCTGGAATTCTAAATACCAGCGTTCGACAGTCCGCAGACATGGAGCTTCATCACTGAACACAGATGTTAGCTCTTCAAAACAGCCGTGTCAGGCCTCTTCTAAAGTTGTAGAAAATTATTGCACGAACATTTTCCTTAGAAAGATTCATTTTCGTACGTGACCTGATAGATTCCAATCGACGCTGTGTGTAAACAATAGTATTAATCCTAATACTTTCAACTGTTTTGAGATAAAAAAAATTAAACACATTCGAATATAGAACAGTTCCAAATTCAAAATTTCCCGGAAATATGGAAACGACAGAACTTAAAAGGCATGCCTCGTATACAGTCCGGCAAGTATAACTTGGCGTGCCTGTGCGCCACTGTGCTTTTACTTTGTACTTTGATAACAGTTTCTCTTAAACCACTTTTAATTACTTTTGGCATTATTGAAGTATTTTAATGTAGAAGATTTATCAACAATAATGTCGCGGTAATCTCTCAAACGTCAAACTCACAGTTTCAATTAAAAGAATTAATTCAAAAAACCACCACCGCCAAGTTATACTTGTGGCACTGTACATTACTAATTTTAGTAGAGAGAGATACTGACTCACATCCGTATCGCCGTCTCTCCAAATTAGTAAGACTTCGATAGACCTCCGAAACTTAACAGAAGTACTCATAGAAGGAGAAGATATACCTTGGAAACAAGCCGACTTCTAAAGTCCTCTGGTTCTGTCCCTTCCACCAATGCAGCTCCGGCCTCTTGTCTATAAGAACTATGGCGTCTCCTGCATCTACGGACATCTGACCTTGTCGCCGATAGCTGTGAAATAAATTATATATTAAATATGAAAAATTATGATGTAATAAGGACTGGGCGGGTCATATTTGTCGGATGCATCCCGACAAGAGGGCTAAAATTGTCACGCAATGGGTACCTGAAGACGGCCGTCGACGTAGAGGTAAAGCGGTGGCGAGATTATTTAGTGCGGAATGCCTTTTGAGGCCAGTCTTTGTTAAAACCATCCAATGGGATAGGACGGAAAAAATGGGGGAGACCTTTGCCCGGAAATGGAATCAAATAGGTTAGTTCAAAAATATTTTTTGTTTATTCCGGTTAGACAACTGGAACACTATCTCTCCTGATGTTATTTGACGATATCTATGATGGATGGAATCGTGCTTGTCTGAAAATGGAAGACTGCAGTAATGTGAGAGAGGAAAACAACCATATTCCTAAAGACCTCTTATACATATCAGCCGGGAGTTCTATCCTACATATAACTTACCTCAAAGCCGCGACAGCAGTTTCAAACTTGTTTGTCTCCATATATCTCTGAATGCCAGCGAAAGTAGGCCGTTCTTTAGGGTTGAGGTCCCAGCATTGCATCATTAGCATGTAAACATCAGGTGGGCAAGCACTCGGCGCAGTCAGACGTTGCCCTTCACGCATTATCATGCGGAGAATCTCGGAGCCGTTCAATCCTGAACGAAAAATTGAGCATTATATTGCCACCAATATTATAATTGCGACAGGCAGTTTGTTTTTTGTATTTGGTTAACATTTTGCACATTTTTGTCCCACGGGTGGTTGGAACATATTATATCGATGTTCCGCCTGACTCGCTACCAAAAAATAGCCTTAACAGTGTTCAGCTCAAAAAATTACCTAGGTACTAAGTATGAAACTTGCAAGCTGATTTGAGATCATGAGTTAAATATTGCTTTAACGTTCCAGTCCAACGAAAAATTAATCATGATCTTGTATCATCATCATCAGCCGGTGTCAGTCCACTGCTGGACGTAGGCCTCTCCCAAGATGCGCCACTGAGCCCGGTCTTCGGCTCTCTTCTTCTTTTCCAGATCTTGTATCGTATCGTATACATTCGAGGGTGTTAAACGTATGTCGAGGTAGTAATGTCATCATTCGCTTTTCTGACTAACCTCACCTATTACCCAATTTAGGTGTAGCGGTAGGAAGCCATAGATTCACCGATTTGTCAAGATGTACGGATTAGATAAGTGAGGAACTTGGTCGTGAAGCCGTAACGTGACTCAAGATTGTTTTTCGAAGAAGAAAATAAAAAGATTTATGAAGGTTTTTGCAAAGATTGGGTTTTTACCATTCCTAGATTTTTCCAGATAAACACAATATATGTACATATTAATTAGGAATTCTGAATTAATAACTAAGCAATGAGTATGTACCTAATGTGTAACCTGTGAATGATGAATAACCTAATGAATCGAATAGTTTGGCGCCTTCAACTTATTCTTATTCATTGAAATGTCAAAATTTTCCAAAGCCTTGTGATTTGCAAATATCAGTCGAGGGAGAGGCATTATTTGAAACCGAATTTGTTTATGATTCGAATTATTGTAAACTAGCGGATACTCGGCGTGTGCTTCTACGCTAAAATAAGAAATGTGACCGAATGTGCCTAATTAAAAATAATAATAATAATAAACAAAAAATTTAATAGTCTAAGAGGTTCCCAAACTTATTTGTACTGTGACGCCCTTAGGATTTTGTCAGTTTTTACGACGCCCCTCACAACCCCACCTTCCCTCCCCCCAAAAATTTAAATTGAAAATAAGAACAAAACATATGACTAAAAATGAATCGAGATATTCTGTTGGCTGGTTGCCAAAGAGAAGGATTTGGCTTGTTTTTCTGAGCAAAGCTTCTCTCTCTCCTCCAGTTTGGAAATTGCCACTCTCATTTATTCTCTCATCTATTTTTGACCTGTACTTGTTCTTTATTACTGCAATTGCAGAAAAGCCTGTTTCGCACAAGTACGAAGTCGCAAATGGTAATAGAACCTTTTATGCTGCAGTCCTGATGGCACGATATTCATAAAAAACTGAGCTCCAACATTCAAACAGTTTGTCGGCGATTCGAGAGTAGCAACGACAAAATGCACTCGGCGCTCACTCGAGTCAGTCACATCGATACACGACGCACCAGGGCGTCGTGACGTACAGTTTGGGAAGCCTTGGTCTAAAGCCATCTTCGCATCATTGCCTTTCTAATTAAACTGGTTTGAGGCACATCGGTTGGATAGTTACTAAGTCTATAACGGGCATAGGTAGGTAGTTTTTTTTTTTGTGTTTTATATAGATAGGTAGATAGACGTGCAGAAGTCAGGCACAGTACAATAATTCCTAAGAAGTTTTAAGTCTACTCACCAATCCAAGGTTCTTCGCCAAAAGTGTACATCTCCCATAGCGCTACCGCAAACATCCAGACATCAGAGGCATGTGAAAACTGGCGCGATCGCAGCGATTCTGGTGCACACCACGGAAACGGCACCCGTCTTCGTTCAGACATGACGTAGCAGTCGTCAGCGTCGGGTAGTGCTCGCATTAAGCCGAAGTCACCGATTTTTACCTGATCATTAAATTAAACCTTTATTATTATCACCATATACATATTATACTTCAATGTTCCATCCTCGAGATTTAAATTACCATGTAGTCCGTCTTTCGTTGTATCGCATCGTCACACAGTTCAAAGCATAAAAAAAATATATATATATACTTTGTTAATTCGTTCATGTTCACTCGCTGAACGATACTGCGTCTGTGTTCATTCCTTAACTTCATTTCGTATTTTGTGTGTAGCATCGTCCAGATGTCACAATTTTAATTGTTACAATTTTAATGTTTTAAAAGTATTTGCTATAAGTTTTGTGAATTAGTGTTTGTTTCTCATACTTAAATATGGGTAAACGATTGGAAAGTTCTGATTGCGACGTTATCAGACGAAACTTTCGCTGGATTTTTGGGATGCGGAGGATAATATACCGCTTCGAGCAAAATCTACCTACACCCACATTTTTAAAAAGAAAAAATGTGTTGAAGTAAATTACTTATTGTCTTAACGTGGTAATACGTGATATTATCCCGACAATAAACAAAAATAATTCCTTAAAGTGGTGGGTGCTACGAGATATCATCCCGGAATTTATTTAATACTTTCTTAATGTAAGTAGTACGCGATGCTACTCAGAAAGTAAACTACCTCCTGTGTCGCATATATCTACATGGGACTTATTGGATTCTTGGATTCTACAGATCTTAACCAGAGATCAGAAACTTGCTCCACTACGGTGTCCGAGCATGAAGATAGGCAATAATAATTGCCGATAATGTTGCTACCATTATGTCATAGCGGAATTACAGGTAAGTAATTAATTTAATCTACTTTTAACACTGGCAGAAAAACGTCAAGCGTTTAAAAGCCATAAGAAGAAGAACAAGAACAAGAACCCGTATATGTCATTAAACCTCTTAGCGGATTATATGGTATGCAACCAACCACATTATAATGAATCTAGTTCCTGTCTACCCAAAGATTGACTGCCAGATATTGCTCTAAGCGATAAGACATGCCCATTGTTAAATAAATCTTATTATATTTTTTCCTAGATAAAGGTTTTGTCTGGTATGCAATAAAGTGTTCATATGTTTTTATACTTTCTTAGTGTGGTAGTACGCGATGCTACCCTAGAAAGTACTTCGTACTGTGTCGTATAGTACATGGGAAAGCCATTATGCAAAAGGAAGGCTACAACATAAGGTACAAAATAATTCAACCAGATATGTCTAGATACTGTTATAGTACCTATATTGCCTGTGTATGCGATACGATTTCGGTAAAGACCTTGACCATGGCTCTAACCCCGCTAAACTCTTGGTCGAAGATTCAACACTTGAGTCAACTAACCAACTTCTTCAGTCGTGCCAAATGAGATCTTGCAATGATTTAAAGCGGTCAAGAAATTTTCTCATTGATGAGGTTGAAAACACCTACAGTGATCTCTGAACGTTGGGGTAAGACTGTACTACATTGTATTACTAAATACACATAAACCGGTCAGAAACATAATCCTCCCTTTTGCTTCACCTTAGTCAGGTTAAAAAAGAATGAGTCATCTTGTGATTATTTTTCTTTTGCTATTGGCACAAAGGGCTAGAAAAACCACAAACAAAGGTATATCCTGGCTTCACTGACCTAGTTGACTTATGTCTTATGACTAAGTCTTGATACAGCCTACTGTTATCAAACTTAACATCTTTTTTTTTTTTTTTTTTTTTTTTTATACGTTATAGGCTAGCGTTTGACCACTATCTCACCTGTTGGTAAGTGATGATGCGGTCGAAGATGGTAAGCACGCTAGGCCTAGAATGGGAACTGGCTCTCAAGGATAGCTGCCGGAACACATTAGATGTTTCGTGACAGATTTTCTAACTTGAGGGTGGTAGCTGGCCAGGCGGACACCAGATAGCGTCCTACCACCATGCGGGGGTTGTTGGTTTTTTAACGATGTTTTTCCTTCACCGGAGGGCCACTGTGAAGAGCGCACATAAATTTTTCGATGGAAAAATCCATTGGTGCACGGCGGTTTGAACTCGGTACCTCTGGCATCAAAGGCAAGCGTTCTCCCGATTGCGCCACCGGGCCCTCTAAGAGGCATCTTCAAGAGGTTGTGCGTTTATATAATAATAAACCTACGACTGTGCGACCAACCTTTCATTTTTCGACCTCGATGTCAAACAACATTAATCTGCAAATGCCGAATCGTCTAAAGTACCACGGAATATTGCTCCATTTAATCCACCTGTTCCTGAATGACCGTGGCTGAATGGCAGCGCGTTACCAAGCTGAGAAGGCCTAAAAGGCCAAAAAGGTCCTGGCATACAACGTCTTGTCCATACAAACGTAATACAAAAATCGTATAAAATTGAAGCATATTTATGGATTATTAAGCATATTGATATTATTCATCCTCATATTCAAATTGACAGAAATCGTTATAGTTTTCGCCCAAGGACACAGATTTAAGTGAGCAATAATAGACTAATAATCTTTGACTATGCATAATAATGCCTACCCTCATCAACAATACATTGCAAAATAATAATACATTTTGGTTGCAAATGTAGGCGAACGTGAATGGTTAAACGTTAACCTAAAAAGTCAACTTGTTCTGCGCAACACATTAGTTTGTGTTAAACGTTATAAATTATTTATCACACAAAAGCAATGGAGCGTATACAAGCTTATAGTTTAGTGTCGCTTCCTATTGTTAACATAAATTGTAAGATTTACTTACCGGTAATGTTGCAGTAATTTTACATAGCCATAATCGGCTTCAAGAAGGCCTATTTATGTTGCCTGATTTAACTAGACAACACACACTCATACATGAACATTGTAAAATAATGTGTACTAACTAATACGTCAGATATGGTTCCAATAAGGCTTTTATTACAATGAAAATATCATAGTACAATATGAAACAATACATAATATTATGGTATGGTTAAATAGCTTAATGTACGGCCTCAAGCGCTCCAGTACAACCTTGATTTTGCTACGTTAATGAAGTCAGTAGTTATTCCGATTATGAAAAAAAAAAAAAAAAAAAAAAAAAAATGGACACTATTGTTACCCCTTTTAATATTTTGTGCGTAGACTCAGAGTACAAAACTTGCAAAAAGCAGCAAGTAAGTAGTAAACACGTCTGTGTGATCAATGATTTGATAAGAAATAATTTGGAATGGAAAATGTAATATGCATTGCCTCCACAAATTTTTAAGTCTTGAGATGAATACACTCAATGTTTCATAATTAAATTAACACAAGCTCAACGTTAGTAACCGAGAATAAACTCATATACTTACGAATCCGTGAGTTTACTAAGTTACCAAATTAACTACTTCTTGTCTTGCCGCAGCAATATTAAATTATAGCCAACGGCCCATCGTTAATTTTGACGTGTGAATAGAGATAAATAATTATAATAATAACAACAACAATGTTCAAGTGTCTTCACAAATGTTATGCTATATGTTGTAACAATACATATGATGTTTAAAGTTAAATGAAGTAATTAACTACGCGATAGTTGTAGAAATTTGATGCAATCAATTTTATGGAGAAGTATTTACTGTATCACAACCTGTGATTCACAGATCACCAAAGGTCATCACAGGTCTAATTGGAATTCTCATGCATGTTGATTGATGATCGTGCTTCTTAATTTAGAAATATCGATTATCGAGCTCCGTAATGTTTTTAAAATCATAATATGGCAAATTCTATATTCCATATTGTATCACAGGATAAGCCTGTGCCAGATACGTATTCACAACTATATTTTTTCTGAAATAATTTATAAAACCTCTTATATTATTTCACAAATCCACTGAGGCTCAACATTACCCTTGCTTGCATTTATAACCCGGTAGCTACAAATCGTTATAAACGTAGATATGTACGGTATTTACCAAGACATTAATGATGATATAATTAGTCTACTAGTAATAACATCGATAGTATTTTTTTTTTGTCAGCTATATTAGATTATTATAATGCAGTACTAAAATTTTTAAAACTTATGAGATGAATCAGCGTCGAATAAAATTCGTAAAAATTGAATTTTTAAACGGAGTCTGTTATAAGTAAAAAGAAATCATAAGTTTATGATTTTATATTAATTATTAAACTGGCTGTGATAATCGATTGTAAGGGTGTATTTAAGTTTCTAAACATCAATCACTTTTGAATTAAATGATTATTCTTAGATCATTGTTTTATACTCAATGACAATGTTTTGCTTGATTTTTATAAAACTATTTACCTTGACAAAATAAATTGGATAATATGCTTGCCATGTCAATATATCAAGTCAAACATTTAATCATTTAATTGTCCAGAATACAATTTCACACTAAAAGATCTTCTGATAGATTGTAAGTTGAAGTACTCAGACTGCGTGCAAGTATGACAATATTGAATAATATTACATTTTATTTATTAATGCATTTCAAATTTATTGATGCTATAGAAAGTTTGAGTATGCAGACGTTGTCTGCGATATCCCTTATTTTGGCTTAAATATCTTTAAATGTGTATGTAAACTTACTCTATGTTACAGCTTTGCAGCAGTATATGAACGTTTTTATCTACACCTTATATAGTACTATTATTTATCCTGTTATAGTACGCCTCGTGGTTCTACTTTGCTGCCAATTGATTGTCTCTAATGACGTCATCAAAAGAACAACTGTCATTATACTGTTCTAATCAAATTGTATGGGTAACGTATAACGACCAATTTTACATTCCGGAGGTCAGCCATTGTGCAATATTTTTTTTATTTTCTTGTGTCTAATCCTAATGATTGATTTAATTCCTTACTAATAAAGGAAAATCTATTTATTTATGCATGCACACATGCATTAGGTTATCATCAAAATTTAATTTTGATCAATTACTGAGGAAATAAATAATATGAGGAGTACTTTTATTCTGCAACAGGCGCTAAACATCTACATGGTAATTTAAATCTCGAGGATGGAACATTGAAGTATAATATATGGTTGAAAGAACTTACCTAAGTGAATTTCAACCGCTATTATACGAAATGTTCCATCCGAAGAGATTTAAACTCCCACCCAACCCGTTTATACAACTTTTAACCCAGATGTTGCAGAATGCAGACGCCGGTCAATCAGTTTCTACTACTCTAAAACGAATGAAGTTAAGGAATGAACACAGACGCAGTATCGTTCAGCGAGTGAACATGAACGAATGAACAAAGTATATATATATATATATATATATTTTTATGCTTTGAACTGTGTGACGATGCGATACAACGAAAGACGGACTACATGGTAATTTAAATCTCTTCGGATGGAACATTTCGTATAATAGCGGTTGAAATTCACTTAGGTAAGTTCTTTCAACCATATATTATAAAACAAAGTACCCCGCCACGTCTGTCTGTTTGCGATAAACTCAAAAACTACTGAACGGATATTCATATGGTTTCTACCAATAGACAGACTAATTCATAAAGAAGATTTAGGTGCATAGTTCGTTAAGGTTTTGTGTAAAGTGGTTGACATATGACGATGATTGTTAAATATGTTAATATTTTATATTCGATGCAACAAACTGACGCAACAAACTGATGCAACAAATGTAGGCATATATTTATGCTCTACCCATGTGAAGCCTGAAGTATAATATTAGTATAGATAAAGAGAGAACATTTGTATTTTTGTATGTTTGTAATGATTTGGCTCAAAAACTACTGAACCGATTTAAAAAATTCTTTCACTAATATATAGAATGGACTTTCGAAATGAAAATAGGCTATATATTATCCCGTTTAAATCAAAGGTACATTCGTGGAGACCTAATTTGCAACCTAAGTCGACAAAAAAACGGTCGAAAAAACACGTTTCTTACGAACGCTGCTCAATTGAAAACAGATGGAAGAATATTTTCTATGGAAGAGTTGTACAACTTAATAAGACCTACAAAAAAGTCCGCGACACCATATGTCTATCTCTTAAGGTTGACTCACAGTAACCATTTTAATCTTTAATTTTATGTTAAAAAATATTACATAACTTCCAGGGCTATTTTCAAGTATATAGTATTAATCCTTATCCAAATAATTACGTTAATTAGCTTGGCCACATATTTTAGATTAAAATTGTCCTTTACAGTATATAGTTCCAATGAAAACTCTAGAAGATATCACGGATTTCACATACACGCATCGCAAAATTAATAAAATATTTGCAGTCAAACCACAGAATAGGTCATAGTTACTACGAAATATTATTATAAGCTTAGCTTTTCTGTAGATCCCCACCGATCACAATCAATTTGAAGTCAATATAGTATAATAATATGATCTATTGTATAAAATAATTATGATCTATACATATAATATAATATTTTAAACCACCCCGACTGATCTGTGTATAATCTTTTCATTAAAAGCATTCCAATGACTCTAAACACGACATTTAAAATCTGAGCTGTAAGTTGGTGAGGATTTGAGTATTCTGTAGAGTCCAGGAGATGTCCCAGCATCAGGTCAATGCTTCCATGTTCTTACAATATCGTTGAAGAAGAAGATTTTCGAATTGATCAGACCTATGAAAGTTGATTAAAGCTCATAGTTTTAGAACGATTGAACGAATTTTCATGAATCAAAGCTAAGAACACTCTCGATGACATCTATCAAAAAAAAAACTATCAATAATAAAATCAAAATCTGTAGCATCTTAGCACCCAACCGGATGAACCGGTTGGGTGCTAAGATGCTACAGACAGACACACAGATAGACACGTTAAACGTATAATACCCCTACTTTAAATTAAAATCGGTTCATCCGGTTGGGTGCTAAGATGCTACAGACAGACACACAGATACACACGTTAAACGTATAATACCCCTACTTTTTGCGTCGGCGAACGCCGTAAGGTTACAGCGGCAGATGTTCTCCTTGGTGGTAAGCTACTTTTCAACCGATTTCCAAAATGAAGGAAGTTCTCAATTCGTCTGTATGTTTCTTTTTCTTTCTTTTTTTGTGTGTGTATGTTACGCGATTACTCCGTCAATTGTGAACCGAATTATTATTTTTGTAATCGGTAGGGTACGTTTCCGAGGTGGTCCCATTGTAATTTCATGGAGATGTGATAAGTATCTTCAGAGATATGACGATAAACGTCTCAAACTTGCTACTGAAATTGACTCGCGGGGCGTTGAAGTCAGTTGTTTTAGTTTTTAAACTATCTTAATTATTGGTAGACTAGCAGCCCGCCCTGGCTTCGCACGGGTAGAACATATATGCCTACAAAATTTGCATCAGTTTGTTGCATCGAATATAAAATATGAACATATTTAACAATCATCGTCATATCAATAAAAGCATTCCAATGACTCTAAACACGACAATCTGAGCTGTAAGTTGGTGAGGATTTGAGTATTCTGTAGAGTTCAGGAGATGTCCCAGCATCAGGTCAATGCTTCCATGTTCTTACAATATCGTTGAAGAAGAAGATTTTTGAATTAATCAGACCTATGAAAGTTGATTTCATAGCGCAATTAACTAGAAAAAAGCTCATAGTTTTATAACGATTGAACGAATTTTCATGAATCAAAGCTAAGAAAACTCTCGATGAAGACATCTATCAAACAAAAAAAAACTATCAATAATAAAAACAAAATCAGTTCATACGGTTAGGTGCTAAGATGCTACAGACAGACACACAGATACACACGTTAAACGTATATTACCCCTACATTTTGCGTCGGGGAACGCCGTAAGGTTACGGCGGCAGATGTTCTCCTTGGTGGTAAGCTACTTTTTGGTAGATTTAATGATCCCACTACCACTGTACGAAAACTCATGATTCATGAATGCACATACAACAAAACTTTCATTGGTAGGTATATAGCTAGGATTAGAACCAAAGACCCTCAGGTCAGAATCAGGGTAACTATCCTTTACGCCAAAGGGCCGTCCAATATCACTACGTAAGTATTATAAAACAATGTCCATCACTGCGTCTGTCTGTCTGTTCGCAATAATCTCAATAGCTTCTGAACGGATTATCATGCGGTTTTCACCTATAGCCAGAGTGTTTATGAGGAAGGTTTAGGTGCATAATTCGTTAAGGTTTTGTGTAAATTGGTTGACATATGACGATGATTGTTAAATATGTTAATATTTTATATTCGATGCAACAAACTGATGCAAATGTTGTAGACATATATGTTTTACTCGTGCGAAGCCGGGGCGGGCTGCTAGTTTTGTTATATTGCTAGCTTCTGCCCGGGACTTCGTTCGTGTGGCGTACAGGAAACTAATTACATATTTTTCTTTTGAAACAAATATTTTAAGCACTCTCAAACACACCCACAAATGCTCTTTCATTAATATTTTCTTTAAAAGTATATTATCAGACTTTGTTTTTTTCTTTTACTGAGACTTTGTGACCCTCGCGAGCCCCTTATTGAGGCTTCACGATCCCCAAGGGGGTCGCGACCCACACGTTGAAAAACACTGGTTTACCTTATTATTACATGCCCTAACCCCTTAGTGTAAACGTTCACTTAGTTGATGTTAGAAGTTCGTTAGATATTCGTTAGATGGCGTTGTAGTAAATAAGCAAGTTTGGTATTGAAACGGTATTTATATATGTATATATCGATGTTAAAACTATGTACTTAATTTTTCCGGCAAATTTTGTTCAATGGGAACCCTACGTGTGCGAGTCAGACTCGCACTTGGCCAGTTTATTTCTTAACTACACCCGTGCGAAGCCGGGGCTGGTCGCCGGTTAATAATAATATTAGATAACTAGTTAATATTATTTTATCTCCTCAAAGTTATTTATAGCACAGTATTATTTAAATAAAATGTTTTATCGAACTAGAATTTTGTTACCCTCTACTACTACTAGAATTTTGCCTCCCTCACTCGCCCATTTCGCGATTTATACCTAAACTTTGGTCAACTCCGGCGGTACTATCTGCCAGTCGGTTGTCACTGCTCACGCGCGCGCAACGTATATTATTATTCTAATGACGGGATAACTGCGCATTCGTATTCTATATCAGAAACGATTTAAGTTTTTCATAGTCATTTTGCGGGTTTGACAAAAAACAATAATAATATGTTTCAATTTTCTAACCGACTTCAAAAAAAGGAGGAGGTTTCTCAATTCAACCGTATATATATATATATATATATTATATATATATATATATATATATATATATATATATATATATAATATATATATATATATATATATATTTTAATGTTTTTCGCGGATAACTTCGTCGTTTATGAACCGATTTTGATTATTCTTTTTTTGTTCGAAAGGAGATATCCCAAGTGTGGTACCATGGTAATTTTATCGAGGTATGTATGATAAGTATCTCCAGAGATATTGAGATAAACATCTCAAAATTGGTACTGAAAATGAATAGCGCGGCATTGAAGTCGGTTGTTTTTTAGTTTTTAAACGATATTATTTATGCTAACGATACTAAAATGACAAAACGGAGTAAAATTCACTTTTTCGATTTCAAATTCGACTCTTAGTTAGGAATTTTGATGTTATTTTGTGAGGTAAATAAAAATAATTCGTAAATATTTATTTTATTTTATTGAGTCAACCCTTTACTGTATCAGGCGCACGCCAATACATCGCGCTCCGAACGAAGTAATAACAACGCTAGGTCGAGCCCCTTATACATATTTTTGCTTGTATTGTCTGAAATAAACGTTGGTATTGTGTTTTTGTAGGGGAGTGAAGTATCTGTTACGTAATAACTATTATATAATCTGTGCCCATGCTCACTGAATATTTTAGTAATCAAACACTTTCAAATGTGTCATGGTCATTGAATAGACTCTGTCTGTCTGCCTAAAATGCATGCATGTTTAAAAATTCAAAGATTCACTGAACACTTGGGAATGTAAGGTAGTTAATAACTACTTAGCTGTGCCCACAGTTTTACTAGCGTAGATATTGTTCCCGTGAAAATATCTGGATAAAAAGTACCCTATGTGTTATTCCAGGGTCTAGACAATCATACAAACAATTACAGCTCAATCCGTTCAGTAGTTTTAGCGTGAAGAAATAACAAACTTACACACAAACTTTCACCTTTATAATATTAGTAGGACATTTAAAAAATTATTGGGTTAACATAATTTAATTATGCAAGGAATGACTTCACTTTTCAGTTGAGATTAAAGGAAGGAAGAAAGAAAGAAGAATGCTAGGAATGCAAAAGAATATAACTTTTTATACAAAAAAGTAAGAGACCAGTGCTTTTTTTGCTGTCTATATATATATAACATACATATATATTTAAAATAAAAACAAAAACCGGCTGTCGAGTTGAACTCGCCCACCAAGGCTTCCGTACCAACCAATTAAGCTAGACCTTAGAATTGTATTAACGCTCATATAACTCAGAGGTGTACCTTAGTTGGCGCCAACTATGTATGTATGGGGACACCCTTTCATTTTCACTTTTTTTATTTTTTAGAATTTTTCCTTAATTTGTGCTGTAAGACCTTGCTTCTTGCCAAATCTCATGATTCTAGGTCAACGGGAAGTACCCAAAACTATTTTCTATAAATTAAACTTAATAATTAAAACTTAATTCTTTTTAAACTATTTTCGACCCAAAACCTATAGGGTACTTCTGGTTTACCTAGAATTATCAAATTTGGTTATAAGCAAGGTCTTAGAGCACAAGTAAAGGAAAAATTCAGAAAAATAAAAAGTAAGTAAGTTTAGTACTAACAAGTTTTCGCGAAAATCTAAATTTGCCCATATCTTTTTATTGTGTTGACTCAAGACCTTGATTTTTATACACCCAATCGGGAGTATAGACTTCAGTATCAGGTATAAATTTCAACTTGCTAGGTCCACCCGTTCCTGAGAAAATCAGTGGTGACACACGGACAGACAGACAGACAGACGGACAAGAAAGTGATCTTATAAGGGTTCCTTTTTTTTACCTTTTGAGGTACGGAACCCTAAAAAGGTTTCTGAAGCTAAAATGTTATATGAGACATGTACGGATGAAACTACAGATATAAGCTACTATTATCATAGTATTACTCACCAATTCTAAATTAGACAGCAAAATATTTCTGCAAGCCAAATCTCTGTGCAGAAATCTGTTCTTTTCCAAATGAGCCATGCCTGCAGCCACTTGTGTTGACCATTTGGATATGTAGTTTAATGAAACTTTACTGTTCTGTTTCCTGATATAATCTAGTAAGGCACCCATAGGTGCTAGCTCGCACACCATCATTAAAGGATGAAACACTACTCCATGTAGCTTGATAAGATTGGCATGTTTTAAACTGTGCATAGCCTCAACTTCTCTTCGAAAATCATCATAGATCCCGGGCTGTGAGAAAGCATCAGCTTTTAATACTTTTACTGCTACAGGAATAGTTTGGCCTTGTTCTGAGATTCGCCATTCTCCACGTTTTACTACTCCAAATGAACCTGTGCCTAACTCATTATGTAACCTGCAAAATATTTGTAATGTCATATTATGTGAAGAAGTTGCAACATATGAAACAAATTGTTGTGTAAGTAAGGTATGTATGCAATTTCAATTAATTGTTTTAAGCAACAGTGTATTTAGATAGACTCAGTATGTTATCCAAAGTGCATTGATAAATGTTAAATAATAATTGTAAACAAACAATAAATATGCCACTAGAGCGGCTTTTATGGGGTCCCCAAAAAGCTGATAAAATGTGTGGTGGAAGATTTGAGTACAAACAGAAAGCCCTGGGAATAAGCAGCTAGGGACCAAATTAAGTTGCGGAAATTAGTAGAGGAGGCTAAGACCCACGTTAGGTAAAAGCTCCACAGGACGTAAGCATAGCATATAAAGTAAAAAATAGGGAAAAGCATGTTCTAGTGTGGAAACTACATCTCAGCAAATGTAGCGTATGGTATCTTCCAGCTACGTAGAGTAACAATATTAGCGAGGTGTCTTGTAGTAGTTGGAAAAGAGCAGCTGAAGGTCAAGCTCAGTAGCCTCCATAGGAGAGGCCTTTATTCAATAGTAATACAGTCTGATAGTGATGATAAATCAATCAATTATTTTCTACAACAAAGTGTGATTGATATATATACAGTTACTCTAGGGCATACATTTCTATGGCTTAGCAATATTATTGCCATACTTACACAATATCTTTCTCCAATACAATACAAGTAGTTCTAGTCTCTGTTTGGGTGGTTGGTCTCGGTGTTAACTCTGCTTTTTCTTTTACAGAATTTGACGAACCAAAGAGTTTGTTCCAGAATTTGCGGTTCCATAGCTGGAGTTTCTTTTTCCTGACCGCATCAAAGAGCCTGCGGACACCAGGCTTACTGATGCCTATCCTTTCAAGGTCTTCAGCATGAACATAGTCGAAGTGTGCTAGCCTTGTTATCTAAAACAATATTTACCGTATTATTATTTCTCCAAATAATTATTTACATATTCATGCAAACCATACACTTTTAGTCGAAGCTAGTGTATGCACTGTGCATTATGGGTTGGATGAAGATGTTTTCACAACATTTAATGCATTGAATTATAAATCGGTGAATCACCCTTATTATAAAAATATTACTGACTATGACTATATTACTTGAAGTATAATAAACAATAACAGTGATTGTTTACCTGCAACTGGTCTCTGATGGGCACATAAAACTGTTCCAACTGGACATTCTGCAATATATCACAGAGCCAGTCTGTTCCTGAATCCATCGTGCAGTTAAACACTTCCAGCTACGATCACGCACATAAAAGGTAGCATCTCGCGATTCGCAGCAGGAAGTTAGCCTCAGTCAGTAGGATGTAACGATTGAATTAATTCTCATATACAACACGACAACTCCATACTAATAATAACACCTTTACAGTACGATTTCAACGAGATTTAATTAATTAGAGCTGGGGATTGCGTTTTTATGAAGTATCAGGTAAGTAAACTGTCCAAGAATGTTTAATTTTATCAATGCAAATTAATGAAATCAACTCAATACAACGCAGCCAAACGCATTCTTCTCGATTACATTACATTACTACTGACAGTCAAGTGGAGTGACATTGACATTTTGGCAGCCAAAGGATGATGGATTATAACCATATTAACCATCATCCTAGAATGTTACAGATACGATGGTCAATGTGTGACTTTTTTAGTTTCATCATGGCTCTACACGATGAGTGTATTGAGCCAGTATCAAGTAGTCTATGCAAAAATAGAGCCATCGTAGAAATTGAGGGTGCGCGTGTTGATAGTTCTAATTTACTGTTTTTGTTGCGTTGACAACATTGCTCTTTCATTGCCAATACGACTGAAAGTTTTTGGTAGGTCTACTACTAGTTCTACCTACTCTTATCATTATCGGGTGTTACAAGGGACGTATATACCTTCCTTCCTTACCTTTGAATGTTAGTTCATCGAAAAGCCATGACGGTTCTCTTTTTGCACAGACTCTATGTGCCGGTAAATAAGTGCAAGTGTGGGGAAACAGCACAATGTTGAAAAAATTTGGGTCAACTTTGGGTCCTATATTGAGTTCAAGGCCCAGTTGGCTTCGAGGGTTGGCATTAGTAGTCGTTTGCACGATTTTGGGGTTTTTAGGGGTTGTGTTTTATAGGGGGTGTCTACCCCTTTCAATTGACACCCCCCTCACCTGCCGGAGAAAAACTAGGTTAGGTTAGGTTGAAACTGCGACAACACAACGCGCGAGCCGAGCGAGCGAAACGAGCGTGCCGCGGCAGCGCCCGGCGAAGCGAAAAAGTCTGTTAAATATCCAACAAAACAGTGATATTGATCTAAAAAAAATACGCATAACTCTATGCATTACCTTGTAATGAAAGTGGTGGGAAAAGGAAAGGGGGACTGTCCCTTACCCCCCCATCACCTCACCCTCCCTTTTTCGTGCCAAATGATTCTAAATTTTTACGAAGTGAGGTTATAGTTTTGCAAAAAAAAACATAACACCAAAACTATGCATTACCTTGTAACGAGAGTGGTGGGGTAGTGAAAGGGTTTTTTTAAACCATTGATCTCCGGCGTTAGGGGAAGAAAGGGGGGAGTCTCCCCTCCCCCTCCCCCCAAAACCCCCGAAATCGTGCCGCCGACTACTAATGCAATCCCGGCTTCGAAAAAGCTCGGTATTCTGGCCAAGGTGAGACAGTATTTCACACCGGGACAGCTGCTCAATTTGTATCAAGCATAAGTCCGATCGTGCATGGAGTACTGTTCTCACCTCTGGGATGGCTCAGCCAAATACCAACTGGAGGCGCTGGAAATAATTGAGAGTAAAGCCAAGAAACTCATCAATGACGACAAACTTGTTGGTAAAAGGCTCCAGAGCCTAGAGCATCGCCGCAAAGTCGCAAGTTTATCGGTTTTTTATCGGATACATTTCGAAGAGTGTGCCATCCAATTGCACGAATTAGTCCCACAATCCCCCTTTTTCTATCGGACAACCAGACGTACCGATGTGCGCCATCGATTTATGGTGGACATTCCATCTACCCGCACAAAACGTTTCGATTCATCATTTATCATACGTGCTGCCAAGGAATGGAATTCCTTGCCGGTGTCTGTGTTTCCCAGTAACTATAACCCGGGGGTCTTCAAATCGCGAGTGAACAGGTATCTTCTAGGTAAGCGTGCTACACCGTCGATCGCATCGTCACTTAACATCAGGTGAGGTAGTGGTCAAACGCTTGCTTATCCAGTATAAAAAAAAAAAAAAAAAAAAAATGCTATTTGCGTTCTCACCAAAATTTCACTTTATATCTTCAGTACAGTCCACATATTTACTGATGGTCCTTCTTCTTCTTCTTATGGCTTTTAAACGCTGCTTGGCATTTTTCTGCCAATGTCAAAAGTATGGTACAGTATATTTACAAGAAAAAAAACCGACAAAAGAAATATTAATATGATGGTTATGCAGTATGCTTTGGTTATGATTCGAACTTATGACTTTAACTTAACTAATTCGAACCGCAAAGGAATGGAACACGTTGCCGGCTGACTTGTTTCCGAGTAGCTATAACTTGGGTCTCTTTAAGTCAAGAGTGTACAGATATCTTCTAGGCAAGCATGCTACACCCTCGATCACATCGTCATTTTCCACCAGGTGAGATAGTGGTCAAATGCTTGCCTATCTGCAATGAAAAAAAAAACCTGAAATGTGACTTTGACTCAACTTCATGACTTGAATTTACAAAAACTTGAATAATTTTAATTCTTAAAATTGGCTAAATCACACTTGTCCTGTGGAGCCATAATGAAAGTAAAAAAAAATTTTACTGTCATATTGAAATTGATTGAGAAACCAAGGCTCCGTTCACGACCTACGCTTGGAGTACAACCTGTGCAACCAAACGCTCTAACCTCTCTTTCTAACTCGTTTAGCGAATGTGACGCTCTGACATAGAATAACTATACTCCTACCGGAGCGCTCTGAGGTCGTGAACGGGGTTAGAGCGTTTGGGTGCACTCCGAACGTAGTGAACGCAGCCCTGGGCTGCGTTCGCGACCGCTGTCGGTCGCACTCGGTTGTAGCAACTGCACAGACTACAGAGGGGATTTTTCAGGAGGACCTCGGTTGTTCCACTCCGGTTGCAACATTTTAACCATCAAATTCGATGGTCGAATTCGAAGAACGCTCTGAATTTTGTGACAATGAATTGGGCGGGAAAAGCTGTAATTTTTATTACAGATTAAGTAAACTGGAAGAAATTTGCAGTGTCGAGACCAAGACGTGACACGACGAGACATTAATCGTAAAAACAAATGGAAAATATTCAGATAAAGTAAAATAAATATACATAACCTCAAAATTCGAGCCTGCGCAAAATGTCAAATCAAAGTCACAATTTGAGTGAAAAACACGCGTGGTCGTTCCGGACCTTCGAGCGAGTTGCAAAACAACCAAAATATCTTTTCCGGAGGACGTGAACGCAGCCCTGGCAGCCCTGTCCAGTGTCTACGTAAACCGCGAACTGATTTGAATTGGTTAGTTGTAAAAAAGCAAATTGCACGATAGCAGTTTTGTTTTATTTGGAATAACGATGGATGGAATTTTATCAAACGACTTTTCCGAACTGAAAATAATAGAATTTGGTTCGATACCTGTAGACACAATAGCTGAAAAGTGTTTTAATGTTGAAAATACAAGCGATGTGCGATATTTTTTTTCATATACTATTATACAAATTTTCACCAAGAACAGTGGTCATCCGAACTGTAAATTAATTTATTATTTCAGGATATATTATCTTATCATGTATCAGTGAAGCACATTTTAAACAATATTGACAGAGTCTTTAAGATATCTGTAACTTCGAATCCAGTAAAACCAGGTGACGAGGCTCTAGTAAAGCTTATTTTCAAACCAACGGTACCTGACCAGTCTTACACAGATTATTATATACTGGACGATACTGCTGGTAATACTTACAGGATTACTGTTACAGGACAATGCTTTGGTTAGTAGGTACATCAAGTGCAAAATAAATGTAGGTATTCCAAAGGTATTCCTATCCCTGTTTCGCTAATAGAACGAGAGCCTACGACCAAAATGTTTGCCTACTATGTTTCTCTGACATTTAAAGTATGGGAGTGAAAAATCTAAACAAAATTGGTATATGCTGTAGATCTCAATAAACTCTTTCAACGAAAATTGGTTTGAACGAGATATAGTCAGCAGTTTTTGAGATATAGCAACCGCAAATATAACTTTTTATTAAATACAAACACTGAACAAAAGTTAATTTTTGGGTAGCGAAAAATTAAAGTAGGTTAAATACCCTGTGTTACAGAAACCTACGAGTGTAACCTATGAGTCCGACTTGCACTTGGCCAGTTTATTTTTATTGATAGGTATATGCATCGACTTCATACCAATGAAGTCGATGGGTATATGGTAATAGGACAAGTACGACGCTCGCCTGATGGTAAGCGATGACGTCTACATATTATTTCTGAATAGCCAGAATTTTGCATGTCACTGCACGCGCCTGTTACCTTGAGACAGTTGAGACATAAAGATGATAAGTCTAAAGTCTCACATGTGGCACATTCCCTGTAATTTCACCATGGACAGTGGACGCTTTGCCATTTCAACCGAAAAACATTCCTACTTCACGGCTGTAGTTGGCAAAGTGGTGGTAGGTACTAGCAGAAGTCCTATCACTACAAAAGTATTTTCAAATAAGTAGTTACTTATGAAAACAAATTACCGAACTATTTTCAAGCAATCTTTATAATAGTTGAACGATATAGATTTAGAGCCCGCGCAGACAGAGAGCCATCCAGAGAGCGGTCAGGGTTCGGCTTGTGTTCCGCGTTGACATCTCGAGAGTTCCGATACACACAAGTGGCGTTCAAATTCGCGTTCTAGTTTCGTTTGTCTGCACGTGCATCATGTCGCTAGAAAGTTCTTCCGATGAAAAATTATTGCTTTTGTGGAGCTCAGAAGCTTAAAAAGAAGAGTATGGGTGCACCCAATTAACATAACGTCAGAACAGAACAAAGAGAATTAAGCAAAACGGTTGGCCCATTGCTGCGGTTCTATTTCGCTTTTCTATAATCTCAACCTCAGACATCGTGGGGTTCTAGCGTTCTGTCTCGGCGCGAAAAGAACTCTAGAATGCGACGTTCCGCTTTGAGACCGCCGCGGTCTGACTGCCCGCTGCGTGCATTGCGTCTTTGTTATATACACATATAAAGAACGCAGAACTCTGAACTCGGACCTCTGAATTCCAGAGTGTTTTCTGTCTGTCTGCGCGGGCTCTTAGGATAACAAAAACACATTTTTCAGACAATATTAGCGTCGCACGTACTACAGTTAGGTACCCACTCGACAAAGATCTTGATCTAAAGGTGCCCTATTGTAAAATGTTAATTAATGTATACCTAACTACCTACTCTTTGGCTAAAGACGACGTACTGAGGGTCTGGGGAAAAGTCTGCACATTAAACTTCCGGATATAAAAATGGTCATCATCGGCGTCGAAAATTATACCTAAATAAGTCTATTTAAGTAAAACAACAATGTATTATTTTACTATTAAATAAATTATGGTAAAAAATATTTTTAAAAACAAGCTTTTATCTGGGAAAATGAACTAAAATGTTAAAAATAAATTCTAGTAAGTTTTTGGCGTGTAGGTACTTACCTTTATTCTTAAAAGCTTGAAGCACTACCCGTTTTTCAGGCTAGGTATTACTGTACTTCAGTGCCTCAAGCTTTTAAAAAATATACGTAAGTACGTACACGCCAAATACTTACTAGAATTTATTTTTAACATTTTAGTTCATATTCCCAGATAAAAGCTTGTTTTTAAAAATATTTTTTACCGTAATTTATTTTTAACTTTTTAGTAGGTAGGTATAGATACCGACTACCTAAGTATTTAAGAGAAGGCATGATGTTTTAAAATATTCCACGGATATTTGATGTGATTATGAGTAAAGTTCTCTTCAAGACGAATCAATCGAGCCCAAAGTCGGTATATTTTCGTTGATTTATCACAGAGATGCCGTGGCCACCTTCCAGCTTCATCATCAGACCCTGGATATTATCTAGGTGTAAAGTTCTCTTCAAGACGAATCAATTGAGCCCAAACTCGGTAGATTTACGTTAATTTATCACAGAGATGCCGTGGCCACCTTCCAGCTTCATCATCAGACCCTGGATATCATCTAGGTGAAAAGTTCTTTTCAAGACGAATCAATCGAGCCCAAACTCGGTAGGGTTATATTGATTTAGCACAGAGATACCGTGGCCACCTTCCAGCTTCATCATCAGACCCTGGATATCATCTAGGTGAAAAGTTTTCTTCAAGACGAATAAATCGAGCCCAAACTCGGTGGGGTTATGTTGTTTTATCACAGAGATGCCGTGGCCACCTTCCGTCTCCATCACCAGACCAGCTCCATGGTACCATATCATTGTATTGTCACCGAAGATACATAAATACACCAAATTTGAGTCCAATCGGACATCGGGAAGTGGGTCTAATTTAGCTTCCAAGATTCCACCCGAAAATACATAGTGACATACATACATACATTGCAAGTTAAATAAAAGCTTGTAAAAACATTAGAACCACCGAGTTAATTAGTCGTGCATTATATCAATTTATAAAATGTATTACCTACTCCAATGTTATCTACATTGGAGTAATAGGAGCCTGAAAATCCTTGAATCAGCTATATCACAAAATAATGGCTATATTAAGGTACTGCACCCACTGCACCTCACAGACCTATTTATTACTAAACGCAGATTGTTAATGTTGCTGTAATCGACAGACTTATTTTTTGATAGACACGCACTGGACTACCATGTCAGCTGATCTGTGAGGATGCAGTCTAGCACCTTGCAACACCCCCCGTTGGGTGACAATGAACCCCGACATTTATTAGAAACGAGCAGCGCCTCGCGGTCTCACCCGCGTAGTTCGCGTTCCCGTGTCCCGTATACAATTTCATACATCTTATATTACTCGCTGATAATGTAGCTTTCCATTAGTAATTTTTTTTTTTATTGGTCCCGTTGCTTTTGAGTTAAATCGTAACAAACAAACAAACAAAACATTTAATATTTCCTCTATAGAATATTAGTTTCGTAAATATTTTAGACTAGCTGTGCCCGCGACTTCGTCCGCGTGGAATAGTGTCTTTGGGTAGCATTTTTAAATATTTGGGCTAAGTGCATCTATATAGCGGAAGTGAATTTATCTATCATAGAAATTAATTCATTCGCGACTTAGACTTTGGTACCTAGTAAAAACGTGGAATACCTAAGAGAAATTTGAACGTAGGTATCGGATTATTGTATATTCTATGGTATTTTACACGCTTATCATCGTCGTATTTTTTTACACCTGGTAGGCTAGCGTTTGACTACCATCTCGCCTGGTGGTAAAAGATAATGTGGCTGAAGATGGTGAACACGCTAGCCCTAGAATGTTCCGACTCTCAAGAGCTGTGCCTGAGAAAATCTGCCGCAACAACCTTGCGGTGTTCCGGCAGATTTTCTCAGGCGTTGATATACATATAATGCTTCTACCACCTGTTATTATTTAAGTAAGCTTATTTAATAACAGGTCCTCGTGTAAAATTGGACAAAAAGCAGTTGCAATTCAAGGTTTGCAAGAATGTAGACGAACATAGGAGTGATGTTTTAAACATAATAAACAAGTCTGGAGTGGATACCGCTTACCAGTGGCTAATGCCAGTAGGTGGCCTAGGGAATTTCCAAGTGAGTTGTCGTTTAGTTAGTATAATATTTTTTTTTTCGACAACAGCCTTACAAAATGTGTATGTCTGATCGGTTTGCCGAATACCGGATTGATGTTCGATGCGATGCCAGCCATTTCGGGAGGCGGTCTGAAATAGTTATTGCACTATAAATATGTACTTAGATTGGAATGGCGGATTGTCTAGTGTCAGCCAATTGTTTAGTGATGATGCGGCCGAGGATCTATGACTAGAATGGGAACTGGCTCTCAAGGATAGCTGCCGGAACACATTAAATTTTTGCCGACAGATTTTCTAACTTGAGAGTGGTAGCTGGCCAGGCGGACACTAAATAGTGTCCTATCACCATTCACCATGCCATGCCACCATTCATCATTAGGGGTTTCTTAACGATGTTTTTCCTTCACCGGTGAAAAGCGCACAAATTTAAATTTAATTGTGTCCTCATGAGCTTTCACTATAATTATATGTGACAGTTTGTGTTTGATAGCACTTGCAACAACTGAGATGATGGTCAAGTTTTTATTTATCTTAGAAAAAACAGATTATATTTCTATGTTACATCCTCGAGATTTAAATTTACCATGTAGTCCGTTTCTCACACGGCGATGCAAAAAAAAACGAAAGACGGACTACATGGCTAATTTAAATCTCTTCGGATGTAACATCTCGTATAATATAAGTTGAAATTCACTTAGGTAAGATCTTTCAACTATATATTATACTTACTAAAAAGTGCGATCATATTTTTTTCCATTATTAGATTTCAACGGGAAATTGTGGAATTATCAGAGCTTTCGAAACTATTTCAACCACCGTTTACTTCTCCGGAACCTCATTGGGAATGTATACTGCAGAATTAGTGTGTTTAGTTATGCATCAGGTAAATCTTACTTGTGATAACAGTAGGTATAAGTAATATGAGGCTCATAATATAGATAGATAGATGACTCTTTATTGTACACCAGAAATTACATGAAACTCTTTAATTATAATAGGCTTAATTTAAGTTGCACAATAGGCGGTCTTATCGCTAAAAGAGCGATCTCTTCCAGACAACCTTTGGATGGAGAAGAAACAAATCACGGTAAATCGACGGCGCGGTGTAGTTAAAAAATAATAATAAATAAATAAATAAAAATGGGAATATAGAACAATGCTTGGGCGTCGATCCGTCATTTCTAAGTACGGAACGAAACCATTTGATTGGTTAACTATAGGCGCAGTTTTAACGGACTTCACAAAAATGGAGGTTTTCAATTCCATGTTTTTTTTTTAATGTTTGTTACCTCAGAACTCCGACAAAACTATTGATTTGAAAAAAAAATTTTTTTTGAGAGATGCTTTCCGTTTAGTCCCATTCAATTTTATCGAGATCTGATAATCATCTCCGGAGATAAACAATATAAACGAATTTGTATACCTTGACACATATTAATGAATAGTACAAGTACTGGCTACTTTGACTATCGCGGCATGTGAAGTCGGTTTTTTCGTTTTGTACGATCATAAATTATAGCAATAAAATAACATCAGCGTTGTTCTAAAATACGGACCTAAGTTTCTTATTGTATACTAAAAAAAACGTGCTTTATTTCAGGAACCATTGTACGTACATGTAGCAGCATCTGTGACTCTCCTCGGGAATCCATTATTCGATGTAAATGACCACGTCTTCGAAAGACATTGGAAGCGCAAATCTCGGTCCACACATCTGATGGAAAATAGCCTGAAGCGTCTGACATACATACCTGCAGCTTCCGTGTTCGACAGATATTTAGACTTTGGGACAGGTTCTGCCTATGACGTTACTCTGAACATTTCACAGACACTATGCGTGTCTAACCATAGAGACACTGATGGATACATCCAGTGGATGTCAGGTTTGAACTTTCTTTTGAGTAGGTACGTATTTATTATGTTAGGGCCTAATAAGATGCATTAAATTTCTACAAAAGCTGAGTCATAGTAGAAGGCATATTTAGGATACAGGGTGGATTTGATGATGGGATGGGATATGGGACCGTAAGGGCAGGTACCTCTTCCGTTGTAGCTACAGTAAAACGTTTGGAGGAAACTGTCCATTATTTGTGTTAGAATATGAGCTGCATTTACAAGATTTGAAAAAATATACATCATCATCATAATCAGCCTTTACTAACTAGTTCATTGCTGGACATAGGCCTCACCAATTGCACGCCACTATGTACGATTGAACATCATCGCTCCTAGTCCGAGGGCATCCTTCGCTACGTTTACCGATTTGCGGTCTTTTTCACACCGTCTTCCAAACGGGTTGGCACCGAATATCGTGCCGGTACTCTGCAAACCGCTAAGCGACATGTCTTTGTCCGGTGGTTCGAGCCACGGCTAAAGCGTATCATCACCAATGGGCACCCATTTATCACCAGACAGAGATCATGTGTAAAGTAGATTAAGTCTAAGCCTTCGGAGTACGGATGCAAGAAGGTAACAACGTCCCGACAGATATTTGACTACAGTAGATTATGAGATCCGCGGCATACAATGGGATGACATCTTAATTCATTTCAGATCCAGACAATGTGTTTATGATAGACCCACTTGCAGCGGTCGTTCCTCCGAACGAATCCAGACTGTTTACTGTTAGATACAGGTACGATTACCTACCTGACATAACCTGCACTTAAGCATTTTTAGATCCCTACTTTACTATTCTCGCCACATTCAATAATAAACTTGAATTTTCGTCGGTTTGTATAAGCGGCTTCGAACTGCGCAAAAGCCTTAACGAATTTTATATTTTTCCTTACAAAAGCTTTCTTTAAGAAAACGCTGGTAGCTGGTAGTTAAAATAACCGGCTAACTGCGAGTCGGGCCCGGCACAAGAAGGGTTCCGTACCACAGTACAATATTTACTAACATCCAGCAAAACAATGCTGGAAAAAATAAGCTTTTTGTATACATCCCTTAATTTTTATTTTATTATTATTTGTCATAGCATAGATACTTACACTATACCTACTCTGTGAAAATGTCAAGAGCCTATATAAAATCGAGCGAAAGCGCCAGATAAAAAAAAACGTTACTTAATTGTATGGGACCCCCTTTATATGGGACTTAGTTATTATTATTTGTTTTTATGTATAGCATACACCGGCAATAGTAATATACACTTTATGAAAATTTCATTTGTCTACTTAACTATTACGTTTCAAAAGATATAGCCCTGTATGTGACAGACGGACGGACTGACAGCGGAGTCTCAGTAAAAGAGTCCCATTGGCACCCTTTGGGTACGGAACCCTAAAAATAAGATTCGCAATCTTATTTTTCAGACCCAAGGTACAGGAAGAAATGTACGGATACCTATTATTTGGAGACTACCAATATAATGTATACGAAGGTGACACGGTGTCTGTAAGGCACTCTTGGTTTCGGATACCTTGTATAGGTAACACATGGTCACCTTGTACAGAATGGACTACTGAGTGGAATGTACCTACAGAGGTATACTAAGATGACGTTATAATTTTCTAAATTACTTACACCCGTATTCACAAACAATACCATTATGTACCTATTTATTGATTTGAATATATGAGGTCTTACATTCGAAAAAGTCGAAGAAATCACGAAAGTCGCGAACGCTTAGGGTTCGCGAGCACTGCAATGCTGGGTACACAGGTAAACACCAAGTGAACGAACGCGATCGAGTAGAGCAAATGAAGAAGACGCATCGATACAGGCCAGCTCCATCTTTCTCTATTCCGCCTTTGTTCGCTATCCTTCGGCCCGGTGTGTACCCAGCATTAGACCTCATAGCTATTAAAATCAATCAAAACATGCATGTTGGTAGGACACTGTCCTCGAGTTTCTAACTTGTCTGTCGCCAAACATCGAATGTGTTATGACAGCTGTCCTTGAGAGCCAGTTCCCATTAAAGGCGTAACGTGCTAGTGCTACCATCCCCGATCGCAGCATCACTTATCAAATATAGTTACGATTTATAAAAATAAACTGGCCAAGTGCAAGGACTTGGACTCGCACTCGTAGGGTTCTGTATCACACAACAGTATTTTATAAGATCGAGCAAAAAATATCACCAACATTTTTCGCCAGCAAAAAATAATCATTAATAAACATTTTATCAAAACTATCTATATATATATATATATATATATATATATATATATATATATATATATATATAAGTGAATGTTAACACAAAGGTGTTGGGATCGGCATTTCAATATAACGCCATCTATGGACGTTTACCTATGCGTTCATATATGGCGTTATATTGAAATGTCGAAAAAAACACGTTTCCTGTATGGGGACCCCCTATAATTTTAAACTTTATTCTGTTTTTAGTATTTGTTGTTATAGCGATAACAGAAATACATCATCTGTGAAAATTTCAACTGTCTAACCATCACGGTTCATGAGATACAGCCTGGTGACAGACGGACAGACAGACAGACGGACTGCGGAGTCTTAGTAATAGGGTCCCGTTTTACCATAGAAATAGGAATAATAAGGTATTAGAAGTCACATACTCTACGTAAATTGTCGCCGCACTTGTGACTTGACAGCCACAACTGTGCGAAACTGCCCGAAATTAGCTGTCAGTATTGTTCGAAACGGCGGACGTGAAACACCTACAAAAATGGTGTGTTGCAGCATATCTAATTGTGGAAACTCTTCCACAAGGTGTAATTACACAAATAAGAGGATTACATTTTACTGATCAGTGTATTTTTTAATTCTAATGCTGTTTTTTAATGAAATATGCTGGAACAAATGAATTACTACGAGAATAATAATTTATTTGCTTTATCGTAATTTGCATACCATTGCTGCATAAGTTCTTCAACACCCAGAGCGGTACAAGCGTACGTAGCAATGTAATGAGATACAAACGATATCGTCATGCTCGCAAGATTAGCGAGCATGACATGGTGCGGCCGCAAGCCACGCGCATGCGGTTCTCGTAAGCTAGTGATGTGATTGTACGGTTTTATTTCGTCAATAGTTATCGATAAAATTGTTATGTATCGATGAAAGTAAAATTAATTCTGTAGAAATGAGAAGTTTGAGAAGTATGATTGGAGTGACTCTGATAGATAAGGTGGAGAACAGCGTGATAAGGGAATGTTGTGGTGTACTGGAAGATGTAGTGACAAAGATAGGGAAAGGGATGCTTAGATGGTTTGGACATCTAGAGAGGATGGATGAAGAAAGATTGACGAAACAGATTTATGAGACGAGTGTGAATGGGCCAGCCGATAGAAGCCGCTCTACCGGCTGGCCCATTCATACTCGTCTTATAAATCTGTTTTGTCAATTTTCCTTCACGAAGACAAAAAGTTTAAGAGAAATGTACATTAGACTTATAGCAAATGAGGAGAAGATTAATTATTTACCAGCAATACAAGTTACAACATTTATACAAGTTATCGCAAGACTATATCGAACTCACTTTTGGTCACATTAGAGCACACGGAGGTTTTAATAATAACCCACAGCGAGATAATTTATGTCAATTTACAAAAAAAATATTTCATATGTTGAACTAAAAGATTTTGGTAGCGGAAATTCTGTAGCCCTTGAAAACATATCAATCCTTAGTTGTTCTTCAGCTGTAGATCAAATAAATATTACAACAGTGGCTCCATATCATGTTGACAACAATGACGAAGATACTGACACTAGAACTACTTTTATTTACGTAATGTCGAGTTACGATGTAAGTAATATGTCTGAGTTCGGGTCACGAGTGGTAGTGTACGTAACAGGGTCTGTCGTTCATAGCTTATTAAAAAATATTAAGTGTGAGACGTGTATTGCAGCATTAACAGGGTCCGATAATAACAACGATCAAATCAAATTCCTACATTTGAAAGAAAACGGATGTCTCATTGTGCCGAGCGCAGATGTCATCACAATTTTCAAAATAAGTGAATCCTTACTCAGAAAAATGTATTCGGACATTAAGTTAACTAAAAAAAAACATTTAAACGTCACTTTGTTACAAAAACCTTGGGTCATTTTCTTGGACTTAAAATATTTGAAAATATTTACTATCATTAGTATGATCAGTCTCCACTCGATAATCATATCATTCATTTAATAAAATGGGTATTGGAGAAGGAAGTGAATATAAGAGGTACATGAATATTCGTCTTCATCACTTTGCCAAAAATGCGGTGCAAAGAGTCCAAAAAAGGCAACTTAAACAAATTTCTTCATTTCATGGGGCTGTACAATCTGAAACTGTTTTACAAAAAAACTGTGTGACTGAGTGTGAGTGGTATGTATGTGTGAGTGTAAAAAAGGTCGATTTGTAGTGAATGTCTATATTTTTATATTTTATATTTACTTAATTTAGTAAATTATAGAAGACAGGTGCTATGTGGTTAATTATGAATCGCATAGCACCTGTTTTTTTTTTTTCAAAATTAAATTAAATGTTTTGTGTGTAATTGAATTTATAAATACACTGTTCAGTAACACTTACAATAAATGCAACGTTTAATAAACATGTATGATGTTTGTTTTTTTATTGAGCTAATACATTTTTTAGTAGGACTTCTTCTAGACCGCTTGGGGCGGTACCACAACTTCGCCAACTAATTTTCAGCCGTACCGTGAAATAGGAATGTTTTTAGGTTGAAATGCTTGATACAGCTTATTGTATGGTACTTAACCATACAATAAGCTGTATCAAGCATTCGAATAGAACATGCAGAGGTAGATATTTTAATTTTATTTCTGGACCATATAACATTTGTAATTTTAAATGCTTTATCATGTTTATTTATTGTAACAGGACAAGCACGACGCTCGCCTGATGGTAAGCGATGATGTTTACCTATTACAGATATAGCGGCATGCAAAATGCTGGACTGCCAGAATTTTACATATCACTGCACTGCGCCTGTTACCTTGAGACATAAAAATGTTGAGTCTCACATGCCCTGTAATTTCACAGGACACCTTGCCATTTCAACCGAAAAACATTCCTATTTCACGGCTGAAAATTAGTTGGCAAAGTGGTGGTACCGCCCCAGGCAGACTAGCAGAAGTCCTACCACTACAAAATGTATTAGCTAAATTAAAAAACAAACATCATACATGTTTATTAAACGATGCATTTATTGTAAGTGTTACTGAACAGTGTATTTATAAATTCAATTATAAACACAAAATAAATATCACTATTTGCAGGAAGTAAAAAGAAAAACCAGCTGTTTCGTCGCAAATAAACTTACTACGCAAAAATTTGTTCGTATACGTAGCTATAATTGAACCCTGTTGAAGTATTTAAATTAATAATAAAATTATAAATTTATCAAATAGGATTGCATTGCATTTTGAAATATCGTATAATATATATAAATAACTAATATATAAATAACTTTTTAGTTTTGAGATTTGTCCAGCACTAGCAGTATATGTCAAATAAATCAGGTCTTAGTAACCGGAAAAATTTGCAAACCGGTTTCGCTGCATGCATGCAAATGCATTCCCCCGTTTCCTCCCTGGAAAATGCTTCTGGAGAAAAATATCAAAGTCTGCTGTAGCTACGCCCCTATTATTATTTTTTTGGCCAACCAAATGCAAATAGACAAATGACCCTATAAAAATCTTAAAGAGGAGATTAAAATTAAAAATGTTAACATTTTCTTTTTGCAATTGGTTTGTCAAAAAAGCAAACGATTTGGGCGTAGCTAAAGCAGACCTTGATGTTTTGTAGAAACAAATTTTGCTCTAGAAGCATTTTCCGTGGAGAAAGCGGGGGAATACATTTGTATGTAAAAATGCATCCCGCGTTCCCTCTTACATGCCTAAAACCTTTTCTTTTAAGTTTAGTTCTACCTCAGCCTCTATTTAGAGCGATACATGCAAATAAGGTTTTTCAAGCGGTTTCGTTCGAAAAACTGGTATACGTATGCTCGTATCAGTTTTATATTTATTGTAGAAATGTTGGCTGGAAAACCATAGAAAATTTATCAATGTTTGTTTTTACTAATTATATAGATAATATTATTTTTGAAAATCATTTCCTTAAATGGTTAAACAATGTGATACAGTTTCTATTGAAAATGTAATACTTGGTTAGCTTCTTTCAAAATTTGGTACAAAAACCATAAAATCCTACTGCCTACTAATATTATAAAAGCGAAATATTTACAAAGTTCAAATTTTAAGACTTTGGATGACAAATTTTCAATTCCTTCCTCTTTTCGGGGAGAACTCCTAAGACGTGGAGCAAGAGTGTGGTCATTGTGTTATTTAAAAAAACTAGCTAAGTTGAGTTGGACTCGCCCACCGAGGCTTCCGTACAAAAAGCTCAAACTACTCGTAGGTTAAAAGACAAACTTAACTTTGCAGTTCAAGCCCTAGACTGATGTCTAGATACTGCAACCGCAAATAATAAGTTAACTATATTGGTATAGTAAATACGTTTATTGTTTGGTCTTAAAACACATTTTTACTGTTTTCAGATTTTTTTTTCTAGACCTGGCTTCATGCCATATTTCATGATTCTAGGCCAACGGGAAGTATCCTATATATTTTCATTCCATTGTGAATTTGAAAATATGCCAATAATGCAACTTAAACGGTCATATCTTACTTATACTTGATATAAGTTTCAACTTGTTTTTTCTTTGAACAACAAGAATTTGTGGATCCCTCGATAAAGGGACTAGACAACCAGACAGACAGACGATGTCGAAGCTTGTTTAATTGACTGATTTGGCTGGAATAAAATAGAAAGATACGCGTTTGCCTCTCCACGCAGGCTGGCTCGCGCCGTGCGTCTTGCATCGAACGACAGACACGTGACACGGGCTCGCGGGATAAACCGGACTACAAAGGTTGTTAATGAGGTTTTTATAACCCTCGCGCTCCTAACGAAATAATCGTAAGAACGTTATGTACCGGTTACTAACCGGAAAATTGAAAACTGGTCCTGAAATAAATTACTGTTTTCGATGTATTATAAGTTCACAGACAACCGTTTATGAATGTGCTAGAACTAATCAAAGTGCAGAATTGAATGTGTAACGCATTGGTAGGTTCACAGATAACCGTTTGTGAATGTGTTAGAACTAATCACAGAGCAGAATTTTAAGTGTGGGGCTGTTTAAGTGTGCGTGGCTCTGCGTTTGAATATATGCGTATGTAGTAGTGATGGCATGGGTGGGAAGAATGCGCGGCGAGGTGGCGACAAGCGTTTTGTAAGTAATTGGCGATTTTTGACATTTCTACTACCTAATTATTCCTATTTCTATGCGTTTTACCCTTTGGGCACCGAGCCCTAAAAATGACAATACTTGAGTGCAGTCCACCACTATATAATATGCGTTTGTTAAAATTTTGAATACGGGTGTAAGTATGTCTCCAAAAAAGCTAAGATAAAATGCTCACAATGTTTTAGGTAACATTACCGCCAACTGTTCCATTGAGAACTACGTTTACAAATTTTATGCTAGCAAACAAATTAGAATCACCGATGTATTTCAAATTTGTGGCTCCGACCGAATCGTAAGTCTGCTTAAAATCTTAAATAAGTAAGAGTACTTTTGCTTGGATATTTTCCTTAGATTAGGTACATAGATACACAAAACCAATGTCTTTAACGTGGAATTTTAAAGAAGCGTTTTAGATCGAGACACATCGAAATTAAACTAGACTAAAATTAATCTTACAACCGAGGAAAAAGCAATGTATTTACTGAAGAAGTACAATAACGAAAATTTGTATCTTAGGAATTTCGTCGTAATGCCAATATGTGGGATTGTACCAGGCCGCGGATGGTATGTGATATCAGTAGCTCTGGAGCCAAGATCATGCGGAGAATACTTTGAAACCTGGGATTTGGTTATTAACCAGAGTCAGAAGGTAAAACATGTCTTACCTTTATTATGTAGTGTATAAATAGGAAAATTCTGTCCTGCAAAAGTAATGTATAACGTATTATTTTGTTCATGAGGACTATAGCTCAGATGCACATAGTTTCAATAAGGAGTTTCAATAGTTGCATGAAGTATAATAATCTGTTTGTGATCTAGACGCGTGTGTGCCTGTCTGGTAATGCAGAAATCAGTCAAATAGATGTATTGTCTCATGGATATAACCCTGCGACACATGGTATGTTCGAGTTTCCACCAACAATCACTGGATGCACCAACTATAGCACTGCACACTTCCACAATTTGACTAGAATGGAGATTCAGTAAGTTACAACATATTGAAGACAAGTTTGTTGCTTATATCACGCGATCGGAAGGCCCGCTCAATGCCTAGGTTTTTCGAGGCCGAGCATGTCCTTAATTCCATAGCTAGAATTAAATTTACTTTTTACTCGTGTTCAAAAACAGTTATATGACTTATCACAGTCCTCGCGAACGCATAGGCCATTCAATCAAATCATTTTTCAATCCAATACATGTATCATTGAGAATACTTGAGTTAAATCCACCACTATCCGTTTGAGCACTGTGAGACCTCCTAGTCTTGTTTGTAAATACGAGTGTTAGTTTTCTAATTCATGCACAGCTTGAACAATCTTTGGAGAGTCGGAAGATCGTGTGATTATTAATAGCATCAAATATTTGTTAATCAAATTGTCTGCAGTTTAAGGATCTTAAACAATGTGTCTTGGCTCGGCGCTGACAACTGTGGAACGATAGTGCTCCCACCTAAGGAGATTGTGCGTTATCAATGGTGGTTCTTCCCTCGAGAGCCTGATAGAGTCTATGAAACGACCATTACTTGCACTTGTGTTTGTCTCATTAACGGAAGGCAAGTTAAGTAGTCAGTCATATTCAATTCCGCAAAACAAAAAAAAAATAGGGTGTTAAATGAAAGTAAGTAATGTTTCAGGCCAGTTGGAGAAACCTCAGAAATGTTTATCCACATAATTGGATTCTCAGAACTTCCTGATTTGAAGGTAAATCAATCATTTTATGTACTAAATAGCAAATAGTTCGTTTAGATAAAGTGTAATATACAGGGTTACTGGTTATTCGACGTATTCCCGGAAGGAGCAGGCAGATAGAGGGGCTAAAATGCGACATATTTAAAACCCCCAATGTATGGGCGAGCGAAATTTAATAGTTTACGAGATATTTGAAAATTTTCAATTTTTGGAAATATATCCAATTTTGAAGGTTAGTAAAAAAAACATTGGGCTTATTAAATATTATTCAATAATTTTAACCCCCGACGTAAAAAGAAGGGGTGTTATAAGTTTGACGTGTGTGTCTGTGTATGTGTGCCTGTCTGTGGCATCGTAGAGCCCGAACGGATGAACCGATTTTGATTTAGTTTTTTTGGTTTAATAGGTGTTTTCATCGAGAGTGGTCTTAGCTTTGTTTCATGAAAATCCGTTCAGCCGTTTAAATATTATCAGATCTGTTTTGGTTGAAAAGACTACGCGATAGCAACTAGTCCTTTGACCGCGGACGTCAAAAAAATCTAAACGGCGGTTCTGCGCACTACTTACTTGTCACACTGCTGCCGTCTGTTTAGCGTAGTTTACCTCGCAACAATGACTAAAGCATAGAAGCCGGGCTAAAATAAAAATCGAGTAAGCATATTTTATTCATTTATATCAATTAGCATGTCATAAGGTGTGAAAGAAACAAAACATGGCTGTTTGTTTTTATTATTTTAAACGTGTCACAAAGCTTAAAATGGGAAATGTCAAATGGTCACCTTTGGTCATCTTATAATGCTAACAAACACAAAAGTTCTATCCAAGACGTCAAAATACTATATGTCAGCTATCAACTTAGTTTTGCAGTTTTATGTTTTGTCGATCCGTGTCGCGGGTTTAACGAATTCACTGAGTGAAAAAAGCGATATAATTATTAATTTCTGTCTGAGAACGTGACCAGAAAGTAAAAGTATATACTTACATGAGGTGTACAGTGCTTTGGACAAGATGCTTGTGTTGTTGAAGGGTGTATTACGGATTTACGCACCATTATCATACTATTTCTACATTACGATGCAACGCTTTTTTATAATTATACTGAGTGAAGAAGAGAAGATTTTAAAGGAAAATTTCATGAACTAAATTTTCGCTAAATAACTAGGTTTTTTATAATTTAAAAACCTAATCGGAACTAACTTTTTTCATTAAGATTGATTAATTGATATCATAGCCATTGTCAAATTTTTCGTGTGTTCCCAAAATCCTACTATTTTTTGCAAAAAATGTTTTATCAATAATACCTACGACATACACAACTCATATAATGAAGTCTTGTATTTGGACTTTTTAATAAAATTAAATACATATTTGCTTTGATGGCTGACATCGACACGATAATGTCGATGATAAGCCCATCTCTAGCCAAAAATTAACTTGTGACAACCTGCATGATAACAAAACAGAACGGCATTATACGTCTCTTTCCTACGCACTATTAACATCGTAAGTAAATAAAACTGGCCAAGTGCGAGTCAGCATCGCGTCTCTTATCGCACACTTAGGGAGGGATCCGTAAAATACGAAACATAACGGAGTTTAGTTTTTAGTTTTTTTTGTTTTTAGTATTTGTTGTTCTAGCGGCAACAGAAATACACCATCTGTGAAAATTTCAACTGTCTAACTATCACGGTTAATGAGCTATAGCCATGGTGACAGACGGACAGACAGACAGACAGACAGACAGACAGACAGACAGACAGACAGACAGACGGACAGCGGAGTCTTAGTAATAGGGTCCCGTTTTACCCTTTGGGTACGGAACCCTAAAAAAAGTAAACATACGTATTTCATTTCTTATTTTAGCCCGGCTTCCATGCTTTAGTCATTGTTCCGAGTAGTTTACATTAGTCAAATCAAATGTATTAATTTGAAATTCAGTATCCTGTTACTTCAGTGATATTGCAGAAATATGGTAAACTTGACATAATGCTGAGACATCTCCTTGAATCTGCAAAATACTCTCAACTCCTCGTCTGAGATGTCATGTTTAGGCTTATTGGAATGGTTTCAATGAACAAAATTATATATAATATACTATTCACTCGGGGGTGGTTTTAAATTTTACTATATGTATGCTGATTTTATTCGTTAGCAACTTAGTGATAAAACTTAAGAAGTAATAAAATATCCAAAAATACTTAGAATGTTATAACAATGACTTAAGTATATCGTTTTTTTTTTGATAATTTTTACGATTATGTAGGGTCTGAATATGTCACATTTTAGCCCTCCTATATCGGCTCCTGTCGGGAATACGTGGAATTACCAGTAACCCTTTATAAAGTGTAATAAGTAACTTGAATATTATCCAGGTTTTGCCTAAAACGATGAATCTTCGCGATATAGTCGTGGGCGAGAGTGTAACATTTGCTGTAACTCTTTACAACTACGGTACCTGTTATTTCACATCTAAGCTCTTTCATAACATCGAGGGAATGGGAGATGACTATAGCGGAGACACATTTGAATTTGACTCGAACGTGGTAAGAGCTATAACTTTAAACCGCGTATTAAAAGATTTATGAATGACACTACTAACCAATGCAACTTTATTATTTATTTCATAGAATAGTCTGAAGCCATCCTCGCACTGTAATGTGGTAATGAAGGTAACGCCTGACGGGGCTGGTCCGAGGCAAATCACAATAAAATACACGGTACTGTATCGAACTGAATTCGATGAAGTGAAAGAAATCATGCCTGTCACGAAGACTATTTTAACTGTATGGTATGACGGCATCTATCCTACTTTCAAGGTAAGAATTTCTATAATATTTGTGTTTTTCTATTTTAAGTTTGATATTTTTAGGGTTCCGTAACTCAAAAGGTAAAAAAAGGAACCCTTATAAGATAACTTTCTTCTCCGTCTGCCTGTCTGTCCGTCTGTCTGTCCGTGTGTCACCACCGATTTTCTAAGGAACGGGTGGACCTAGCAAGTTGAAATTTATACTAAATACTGAAGTCTATAGTTCCTATTAGGTGTATAAAAATCAAGGTCCTGAGTCAACACTATAAAAAGATATGGGCAAATTTAGATTTTTGCGAAAAATTGTCAGTACCAAAATGTACCTTAATTTTTAACTTTTTTAATTTTTCGGAATTTTTCCTTTACTTGTGCTATAAGATCTTGCTTTTGACCAAAATTGACAATTCTAGATCAACCGGAAGTACCCTATAGGTTTTGGGTCGAAAACCTATCATGAATTATGAAATTTGGCACAGACGGACAGACAGACAGACGGACAAGAAAGTGACCTTATAAGGGTTCCTTTTTCAGGTTTTGAGGTACGGAACCTTAAAAAGAGACCATTATCTAACACAACTAAACAACACATGTGATATATGTACATTGCTTTTCGACGATTAATAATTTAAATTTGTAATTGAACAATTTTGGAAAGTTATGTTTATAGGTTTGTTAGGTAATGATATTGTTATCGTCTTGTTTATGGTTTGCGTATTTGTTACAAACTCAGAATCTGGTTGCTGAGATACGAGATGTTCTTTTTCAATAGGACACGGCGACTCTTGTTGTTTTGACCTAGATGGCCACGGTGAACGGGGCAAGCAATTCGAGCTGCGTTCATTTTGAGGCTTCGAGGCTTCCAATTTCATATTTTCAACCGACTTCCAAAAAGGAGGAGGTTCTCAATTCGTCTGTATGTTTTTTTAATGTTTGTCACGCGATTACTCCGTTGTGAACCGATTCGAATGATTCTTATTTTAATTGGTAGGCCACGTTTCCGACGTGGTCCCAATGTAATTACATCGAGATTTCATAAGTATTTCCAGATATGACGATAAACGTCGCAAACTTGCTACTGAAATTGACTCGCGGGGCATGGAAGTCGGTTGTTTTAGTTTTTAAACTATCTTAATTATCAATGATACGACTGCTTATTTTTGTCTTATTTTCAATGGAGTCCTCAATGTAACCTTCCGCTACTGTAGCAGATTTCCATCCACCGTGTCACTTAATAACAGTTGACGTTGAATAAGACCCGCGCCAGAATTGGCTAAAAGATTAGCGGGTGCTCTGCGACAATGTCCTGTGTACAGATTTATTTCTGGCAATTTCAAATAACTTGCGATTGCTTGTGGCATCCTAGATATTTTGTTTAATTTAATCAATACTGTCGTTATCAGAACTCATTTTCTTTATAAATTAATAATTTATTTAGCACTGTAATAAAAATAATGTGATGAGGACTTCGTATTGATTCGCGCGCTTATTTTCTTCTTCATACGAGATTATTTTTTTAACCGACTTACCGACTTCACAAAAAAGCAGGTATTCGAAATTCGACTATTATTTTTTTTTGTTACCCCGGAACTCCGTCAAATCTTAATCGATTCGAAAAATTATTTTCTTATTAGAGAGATTATGCCTCCCATTCAAATTTTATCGAGCTTTGACAATTATCTCCGGAGATATGGAGATGCACAATACAGGCAAATTAGTATACTTAGATGACATGATTATAACTGTACGTCACGTACGCCAGTAGGTACTTTGACTATTGCGGCATGTGAAATCGTTTTTTTCGTTTTGTACGATCATAAATTATTGAAATGTAATTTAATAATCTATTCAAATTCACTATACTATAAATGACAGTTCGCGCGCTTTCTTTTATTTTCGTCCTGGCTACCACACTATCAGACTATCAGTGTATTGTTACTTGTACTATTCATTATTCTGTGGTATTGTGCCGCGTATTAAAAATTTACACTTTCTGTATTATATATATGTACTAGCTGTGCCCCGCGGCTTCGCCTGCGTTAAAAACCACTTTTATTTATTTAATTTTTTTTTATAAGAACCATCTTCTGACGATAAAAAACACAACAAAAAAGAATTAGCGAAATCGGTCCAGCCGTTCACGCGTGATGCCGTGACCAAGGGCAATTAGGATTCATTTTTATATATAAAAGATATAATATTGTTTTATAGTATTAAATGTTTAGCTTCACGAGCTTTATATATTCATCTAGCATGTCGCGCTATCTAGTCGATAGGCTGCAGTAACTTTTTCCATACAGTATTGTTATTAGGCCTCCACATGGCACTATAGAAGAACATTCATAAGCCAACAATTAAAAAAACACGCATATTTCGCGCGCACTTATCGAAGAGCAAACCATCGTTTTTCGAATTGACAGGATGAATAATTGTTTTATTACACAAATTTGTATATATTTATAATTTAAGATACCTTCATTTTCAGGTAAAAAGAACCATTTCAGTGGAGTGTCCGGTTATATTGAGCAACCATTGTGTTTGGAACATAACGAATGTAGACGAGTAAGTATAAAACCGTTTGGAATTTTCAGATATGAATTTGATTCAAAATTATTTTTCTGTTTCTCTCAGATTCAATAAAGCCCTGGAGGACGTTCGACCTAATATACCATTGTCAGTAGATATTTATGCTCCTGATCTTTGTATCAGAAAAGGACTTGTGGAGCTGATATTTGTATTAGGATGCGTTTACAAAGTTCCCGTACGTTGGACGCTTTGTAGAGAGAAAATATGTGATTGTGAGATGGTGGAAGTACAAGTTGGTATTTCAATGTATGAGATGCGGCACGCTTGTAATCATCGAGAACTCGTTGAATTATCTCCATTGGAGGGGATAGTCACGGTTAGTTAATTGAATATAATTTTTACATTCAGTGATTATAGGAATACTACACTAATACATAGATACATAATAGGTGGACTAGAGAAACAAATGTGTGATCTTACCGTAATTACCCTTTTTTGCGTTTGGCTATATGGATTATCATAGTTAAGTAAGGTAGATACACAACGATTCACTGGTTGCCGGCACATTTTTTATTTTATTAATGTGGCTATTGTGTCTCATTCTCATTATTAATAATTTAAATTACCACATAACTCATTTACGAGACCAAAATACCTGATCTGGGCCGGTAGTCCGTACATGCATTATAGCGATGATCGTCGCTAAGAGAAAGATATGCAAATATACAACTGTCTAGCTGCATCCCCTTCTATTAGAGTTTTGACGTTTGCGATGATAGGACGCATCGATATCAATGTAGTGAATTCCACCCCTGAGCTGAGATAGCTTTCTAAAACAGACCAGGGGTGGAAGTCTCTACATTGATAGCGATGCGTCTTGTCATCGCAAACGTTTACTAGAATGAGATGCAGCTAGACAGTTATATATATGCAGCTCTTTTCTTATGCTATGCATGTGGAGACTAGCGGCCCAGTTAAGCCCTGGTAGTCATAACTACATGTCTTACTAAAATATAATTCGAAAATTCGAATTGATTGATAATAAGTGATGTGGTGATACTGATACCTAACCTTTATATTTAAAAAAATATTGTCATTTTAGCCTGAAGAACCTGGACTCATCAATATAAAATTAAGCTATACTAATGAAAGTCAAAATAAGTTATGCTATAGCCTGACTTTGCCGAACCAGAGGCTCATATATTTATTTATCAATATCTGTGCGTATCCCAATACTAAAGGAATACTGACGCCACTGAGACGGCCCATTGGTGTACCAAATTGTTTGGCGTTTTTGGACTGCGGAAAGGTTCCGATCAACAATCTTGATCCTGTAATCCGGGTTAGTGTGCAATTTTTGTTAATTAGCTTATTTTCGATTACAAAATGAATGTAAGAGAAAAATGTGTCTAAATAATGATGAAAGATAATTCTTTGCCCTAGCTACCTGACATTGATCTGAAAAACAAACACAGAAACATCTAATAAATTCGAGAATTATGAGAAAAGTTGGAAGTGGGGGTACTCATAGGTTATTCACAGCGAGCAAGATCGGAGAATCAAGAGAGAGAGTTCAGACATGATTTGTTCCAAACAAATCGCGAAAAATAACGCGCACTGATTGGCTAGCCGTCAGGAAAGCGCGCTCTGATTGGCTGTCGAGAAATAGTACAAATAACGTGATCTGATTTGCCAGCGCTAGTTGGCATTAGTGCAAAATCATTTACTAGTTTTATTATTAAAACTCACGTTCATTTTAAACTTATAGATATAAAAACGGTAATGTAATGTGACGTACGCGTGACGTATAGCGATCGACATATGTTTCGGCCTCATCCGGAGGCCTTCTTAAGGATTTTGAGTGCGGGGCGCTAGCATTTACTACATGTGGAATCGGGCGCATAACTGTATTGCTGAGTAATGCTACCACAGTGATCAAACGCTATCAAACGCTAGCCTATCCTCTTGAATATAAGTGTTAAATTCTACCCTCTTTCCAGATTGTGTGGTTGTACAACCCAACAGATGTTTTCACAACTTGGCGACTGTTACGCGGTAATACTGTCACACAGGATTCAGCTATTCGATGCTTGCTATATTTCGCGGAGGTGCCACCTTTGGGCAAATTGGCGATACCATTTGCTTTTATGCCTACAGAAATGATTGACTACAAGGTACTCGTATCTCTATAAAATATTCAGATACGCTTTCTCGCTCTCTCAAATCTTTTATTTTATGTGGAATAGTTTTTAGGTTCTACGTTGATCTAGCTTATACATATGCAGTATGATTTGAATAAATTATCTATTAATTATATAGATGTCGCTGCCAACCAACTTAATGAGCAGTTCTGGCTGATGCTTCATGCAATGAATGGCTTTACATGATTTGCATCAGCAGCATCAGCACCATCGACAGCGCCGTTTAGTAAAAGGGCTAGGCTGTTAATTGAACGGCTAATTAAGCTAGTTAGCTGTGATATTTATATTATTTAATCCAAACTATCCATACTTCCATACTAATATTATAAAAACGTTTGTAACTCTGCTTCTGTAATTCTGTCTGTTTGTTGCCTAATCAAGGACGATCCGATGTTACTGAAATATAACAAGGAGATACTAGCATGAGGATGAACATAATCTACTAAATTCTTGGTGTACGTGAACGAAGTCTTAGTAGGTAGATAATATATTCAAATATGACTGATGTTATGAAGGCTAGACCAAGGTGGAACCGGAAAACTTTTACGCTGCTGCAACATAGTAATAATATGTACTAGTTTAGCCCCGCGGCTTCGCCGGCAAGAAATAAAGAAAGAAAACACTCATATAAAGTATCTCAAGTATCCTATGTGTTAATCTAAGGTATAAACTGTCGTCAGTCGTCTCGTGACCACGATCGAATCAATGCAACTTGGTCGAAACGTCGAGTTAAATAAAAGTAATGTTTAAGTCCCGTGTTTTAATATTTATAACTATAGACTGTCTGTTAACATTCATTTAAATCCGTTCCGCCGTTTCTATGTGATTGAAAAACAAAAATACAAACTTTCATCTATACTAATATTAAAAAGAGAGAACATTTGTATTTTTGTATGTTTGTAATGATTTGGCTCAAAAACTACTGGACCGATTTAAAAAATTCTTTCACTAATATATAGAATGGACTTTCGAAATGAAAATAGGCTATATATTATCCCGTTCAAATCAAAATTGTGGAGACCTAATTTGCAACCTAAGTCGATAAAAAAACGGTCGAAAAAACACGTTTTTACGAACGCTACTCAATTGAAAACAGATGGAAGAATATTTTCTATGCAAGAGTTGTACAACTTAATAAGATCTACAAAAAAGTCCGCGACAGCATATTTCTATCTCTTAAGGTTGACTCACAGTAACCATTTTAATCTTTAATTTTTTGTTAAAAAATATTACATAACTCCCAAGTCTATTTTCAAGTATATAGTATTAATCCTTATCCAAATAATTACGTTAATTAGCTTGGCCACATATTATAGATTAAAATTGTCCTTTACAGTATATAATTCAAATGAAAACTCTAGAAGATATCACGGATTTCACATACACGCATAGCAAAATTGATAAAATATTTGCAGTGAAACCACAGTATAGGTCATAGTTACTAAGAAAATACTATTATAAGCTTATCTTTTCTGTACATCCCCGCCGATCACAATCAATTTGAAGTCAATATAGTTTAATAATATGATCTATTGTATAAAATAATAATGATCTATATAATATAATATTTTAAACCACCCCGACTGATCTATGTATAATCTTTTCATTAAAAGCATTCCAATGACTCTAAACACGACATTTAAAATCTGAGCTGTAATTTGGTGAGGATTTGAGTATTCTGTAGAGTCCAGGAGATGTCCCAGCATCAGGTCAATGCTTCCATGTTCTTACAATATCGTTGAAGAAGAAGATTTTCGAATTGATCAGACCTACGAAAGTTGATTAAAGCTCATAGTTTTATAACGATTGACCGAATTTTCATGAATCAAAGCTAAGAACACTTTCGATGAGAACATCTATAAAAAAAAACTATCAATAATAAAATCAAAATCGGTTTTTCCAGTTGGGTGCTAAGATGCAACAGACAGACACAAAGATACACAGGTTTAACGTATAATACCCCTACTTTAAATCAAAATCGGTTCATCCAGTTGGGTGCTAAGATGCTACAGACAGATACACACGTTAAACGTATAATACCCCTAGTTTTTGCGTCGGGAAACGCCGTAAGGTTACGGCGGCAGATGTTCTCCTTGGTGGTAAGCTACTTTTCAACCGACTTCCAAAAAGAAGGAAGTTCTGAATTCGTCTGTATGTTTCTTTTTATTTTTATTTTTGTGTGTGTATGTTACGCGATTACTCCGTCAATTATGAACCGATTCGAATGATTATTTTTGTAATCGGTAGGGTACGTTTCCGAGGTGATCCCATTGTAATTTCATTGAGATGTGATAAGTATCTTCAGAGATATGACGATAAACGTCTCAAACTTGCTACTGAAATTGACTCGCGGGGCATTGAAGTCGGTTGTTTTAGTTTTTAAACTATCTTAATTATTGGTAGATTTAATAATCCCACGAAAACCCATGATTCATGAATGCACATAAAACTTTCATTGGTAGGTATATAGCTAGGATTAGAACTAACGACCCTCGGGTCAGAATCTGGGTAACTATTCTTTACGCCAAAGGGCCGTCCAATATCACTACGTAAGTATTATAAAACAATGTCCATCACTGCGTCTGTCTGTCTGTTCGCAATAATCTCAATAACTTCTTAATGGATTATCATGCGGTTTTCACCAATAGCCAGAGTGTTTATGAGGAAGGTTTAGCTCTTAGGTGCATAATTCGTTAAGGTTTTGTGTAAATTGGTTAAAATATGACGATGATAGTTAAATATGTTAATATTTTATATTCGATGCAACAAACTGATGCAAATTTTGTAGGCATATATGTTCTACCCGTGGGAAGCCGGGGCGGGCTGCTAGTAAATTTATAAAATTGATAACAGTATGGTAATTGAAGTAATTGTTATATTTAGGTAACATTCAACTCGTCGTTCGGATACGAGACTCTGAACATAAAAGTTAGAGGTCAAGGTGGTCTCCCTAACTGTGTGGAAACAAGACTTGATATTCCTTACTATATGGAGACAATCGTCAGAGCGGCTTATAGACATAAAGTTGTGAGTTATAAATAATTGTAGACGGAGAAAAATGTTGTCTATATTCCGGACAGACATGCGTGACTACTATCATACGATATATACTATGATGTTAGGTGTCGATGCGTTCTAACATGGACTCTTTTTTAACCGACTTCAAAAAAGGAGGAGGTTTCTCAATTCGACCGTATATATATATATTTTTTTTAATTTTTTTTATGTTTGTTCGCGGATAACTTCTTCGTTTATGAACCGATTTCGATTATTCTTTTTTTGTTCGAAAGGAGATATCCCAAGTGTGGTACCATGGTAATTTTATCGAGGTATTATAAGTATCTCCAGAGATATTGAGATAAACATCTCTAAATTGGTACTGAAAATGAATAGCGCGGCATTGAAGTCGGTTGTTTTTTAGTTTTTAAACGATATTATTTATGATATTATAAGGTAACAGGACAAGCAAGACGCGAGCCAAGGTCCAAGCAAAGATGGCTTACCATCATCGTGTCATTGCCTTCAATGACGTCTACCTATTATAGATACAGCGGCATGCAAAATTCCGGATAGCCAGTATTTTGCATGTCAGTGCACTGCGCCTGTCCTTGAGACTTAAAGTTTCACACGCCCTATAATTCCACTTGACAAATTGCCATTTAAACCGAAAAACAGTCCTATTTCACGATTTAATTTATTTGGAAAGTGATAGTACCCCGCCCCAGGTGGACTACCAGAAGTCCTACCACTACATAAAGTATTTGCTGCAAGTGAAAGGTGGCAGTGAGACATGGCGCAAAGCAACCGATATCAGTTGAACGCAACTGTCGCAATTTTACAAACTACGAATTTAATGCTTATGGAAACATTCTGAAGATATAAGTATTTAATACTAGCAAAGCCGTCAGAAATTGTGCTACCCGATCGTAGCGCCACCTACAGGGTCTAATTGTGAATCTAAACCATCTTTACTTAACCAATGAAACGTTTTAAACACACAATACTTGTCCGAATTCATCAGAATCAGTCTAGCCGTTATGTAGAAGTTTAGTGACATACACATTAGACATGTACAAAATAATGAATACAATATAAAATTAATTTTATAAGTATATGAATAATGAAAATTATATAATGTTATGAGTATTGCATCTTTCAGGTATATTTATCAACGCAACATATTACTCTCAGAATAATGCCGACACATTCTTTATCCAGAGACATAATAGCGATTTGTAACGATACAAATAATACTATTAGATTTATTTGGCTTCCGTAAGTCTTTTTCTACTTCTTCTATACGTCTTTTTCTAAAAAGTGCTTACAGGCATATATACTACTTTCTATTTACTATGTAAGTATGGGATATAGAGTACCTATATCTGAAACCTTTTATTTGGTTGGTATTAATTATATTGAATCACAATCGCTGCTGACGTCACGTGATCAAATAATTTAAAAAGTTAACAAACTAAAAAACTGACTTCATTTCACATGCCGCGCGAGTCAGGTTCAGTAGCAAGTTTGAGATGTAAATCGCCATATCTCTGGAGATACTAGTCAGATCTTGATAAAATTTAAAAAGGTTCACCTTGGAAATGAACCCTAACTATGAAAAAAGAATCATTCAAATATGTTCACAATTGGCAGAGAAACATAATGAAAGTCGTCGGTTGAAAACTACTGACTTGAATTATACGTGCGTAACTATCCCAATCCGATTGCAAATTAGCTACTACGAATATCATACTAGGCATGCCTTTTAAGTTCTGTCGTTTCCATGTTTCCCGGCAATTTTGAATTTGGAACTGTTCTATATTCGAATGTGTTTAAATTTTTAATCTCAAAACAGTTGAAAGTATTAGGATTAACGCTATTGTTTAGTCACAGCGTCAATTGGAAACTGTCAGGTCACGTACGAAAATGAATCTAAGTAAAATGTTCGTACAATAATTTTCTACAACTTTAGAAGAGTCCTGACACGGCTTTAGTGTTTTGAAGAGCTAACATCTGTGTTCAGTGATGAAGCCCCTTGTCTGCGGACTGTCGAACGCTGGTATTTAGAATTCCAGCGTGGACATACTAGTGTTAGTGACAAATCTCACGAAGGACGCCCAAAATCCGCCTTTACTGAAGATAACATCATTGCTGTGAGACAAATAATAATTAGGCATCTCAGAGACAACCATTCAGAAAATCTTGCATGAAGCGCTTGGTGTGAGAAAGCTAGTTTGCCGTTGGATACCGCATCTGCTTTCCGACACAACACATCACAAGGCGGCCCGCGTCAGATGGTGTAAGAAAATTCTGCAAAGGTTCAACCAAGGAGAGTCAAATCACGTCTACGACATCATCAGTAGTGACAAATCTTGGATCTATGCCTACGATCCTGATTTTAAACAACAATCTACAATCTGGGTCTTTGAAGACGAACCAAAGCCGACTAAAGTTGTTCGTTCTCGAAGCACTTCAAAGATGGTGGCCACGTTCGTTGGAAAAACCGGTCATGTTGCGACTATTGCACTTGAAGATCAGAACGGTTAACGCAGAGTGGTATACCACAGTTAGTTTACCACAAGTCATCGCCGAACTTCGAAAATCTAACTCAAAGCGACGCATCATCCTGCACCACGACAACGCAAGCTCACACAGCGCTCGTCGAACGATTGAGTATTTGAAGCAGGAAAAAGTAGAAATTCTTGACCATCCTCCATACAGTCCTGACCAAAGCCCTAACGATTTCTTTACATTTCCTAAAATTAAGAAAAGTCTTCGTGGTCAAAGGTTCCAGTCCAGTGAAGAAGCAGTAGACGCTTTCAAGTCAGCCATTTTGAACACCCCCACTTTAGAGTGGAATAAATGTTATAATAACTGGTTTGAGCGAATGGAAAAGTGTATTAAGCTACGTGGTGAATACTTTGAAAAACAATAAAAAGTACTATAAAGTTCTAGTTGTGTTTTTTCTTCAAACGACAAAACTTAAAAGGCATGCCTCGTAATGAAAAATCGACGTACTGTTCAAAATAAAATTTTAAACAATTGATATCAAAATTCCCTAGTATAAGACTATGACGGAATCGGAGAGCAGCAAAATCAAAGGCAGACAAGGCAGGCCAATGCTTAGCTAGCAGTGGGCTTTATGAGGATAATGCTGGTTAAGTATAGAATTCTTTGACATTTCAGGGAGAGAATACCAAACATTATAAACATAGTAATGACGCCGTGCTGGGGTATAATTCATCCTAAATCTACTGAGTGGATCACTATGACTGTGTATACTCTTCAAGAGCCCGCTACGTTCACGTAAGTAAAATAAATATGCTTGTTTTAGCTAGGAGTACCTTTCTGTGCCTTATTGCGCTGTACTAGGGCATATTGAGCCGGAATTACAGGGTTAAATAAAATACCTCTAGTTATTGCGGAGACACAAAAGGTACATGATAATAACACATGACCGATAAGCAATAATATGCACTTTTCTCGTTCTAAACTAGGATATATTCTATGGGTCATGATGCGAATAATACGGACTGATTCTCAGGACCACAGTGGCTTGCGAAATTTTGGACCTGACAAAACGCAAGGAGTACCAGCGCAATGAACTTTTGCGCAAGAAGAAAATGGAGAAGTGCAACATGGAATTTATTATTACTGAAAAAGGGACGACTCATCCAGTAAGTCTATATCCACAGTTGAAGTATTCTCATTCTCACTTAAAATTATGAAGGCGAAAGCTTATAAATATGATACGATTCTGTAAGGACATTTTTCCATACAAGTTACGTATAGTAGTAGGTATAATAACATACCATAACAGTAGTAGTAGTAGTAGTTGAAGTTCGGGCTTTGATTGGATGATTATATTTTAGGTTTGCCTTGTTGTCACGTTCATGAATATATCTAAGTATACGTCAACGTGAAGTTAACAGAACATTATATAATTATAATATCAATAGCTGAAACCTGCGACTTTGTTTGCGTACACCAAGTATTTTATCACTGAAAGGTCTGTGAATCTGTGGATTAGGTAACAAACAGACAGAGTTACAAACGTTTTTATAATATTAGTATGAAAGTATGGATAGCATTTAAAATGAAACCGAAAATATGTATTTTGTACGCTTTCATAAACATTCCAATAAAGAAAAAAAATACAATTTTATTTTATTTTTGTCTAGGAAATCAACGATTATCCACCGTACGTTATTATGGATTTAAAAAAACCTCAGCCGTCGTACTTAGCTATGACGGTGTCGATATCATCTAAGGGACAACGTGATGGAGTATCAAGGATGTTGCTGTCCCAAATGTGGGAAAATGTACGTTATTTATTTACCTCTTACCTCTCATAGCATAGAGGATATTAAAATACTCTCCCTAGTAAGCGCCTTTGTAGGCCTTTACTCACTGACATGAGTTAAGTTGTTCCGAATCAGTGGATTAAAATAAGCGACATAACTTCTATATTATACCCTACTATGCTTGGCCTACTAGGCCGTAGGCGTTAGTATTCAAGTCTGCTAGACTGTGCGTTGTCTTTATTAGAGCAAGTTCTTTTGGCCAGAACATGGCAATGCTCTACGCTATTAGTAAACTTACAAGTGAGCTAGTTGCGATGACCTATCTTATACTAGGTAAAGGGATAATCTTCTCAAGATGGCTTGCAAGAACTAGATAAATATAGCCAACGATCGTGTTCATGTACATTTGGAGAAACGTCCAGAGGTGGACTAGTCCCTGTAGGCTGTTGATCATGAGTTTTATAATTTTCAGGTACCTCCTTACGATCTGTTGTCAGCAGATACCGCTGAAAATATGGCTTTGGAGAAGATACCGGGCGGTAACAATATGCCCATGGTGGATATCATACGAATCACTGATGGAATTCTGTGGTATTGTATACCTATAGGATTAGTATTACTTAGTAATAAAATGCATGAAGAGGAATGTTAAGAGCTAATGGTTGCTACCGTTTTCTCGTTCACCGAGTGGCGCCACTGAGTAAAATGATTCTGATGACAGCTGTCAAGCCAAACAATTTATAATTATATGTTATTGTCAGTTGGGGCTAAATCTCAAACTAAATATAACATTTGACATTTCGTGGACCTTCTAGTTCACTAGCACCCCTAGCGGCTAATTCACATGCGATCCTATTGAAGGTAGTCCTAGCGGAGGATCGTTCTTTATGATGGATTCAATACCTATGCCTCATGATAGAAAAACGATGTCTATATAATATGACTGTCGATTAAAGGAGTGGAGATCAGCTCCCCTGATTATCAATCATTCGATAACATAATCAGATTCGGAAGCTTAATTTTTACTTTTGAATATTGACAAATCTGGCCGTTCTTCTAAGAATTGAAAGATCGGCCCTTATAATATCTAAAAATATTTTTCAGGGAAGCTTTGCATAGTAAGATGTTCAGAAACCAAATGGATTATTACGCCAAAGAGGATATTCCTACATACGCTCAATTGGTTAAGGTCGTCGACAAAGCTGCCAAACCCCGCTTGAGCAGGCGGTGAGTATTTTACCGATTTTTAGGGTTCCGTACCCAAAGGGTAAAACGGGACCCTATTACTAAGACTCCGCTGTCCGTCTGTCTGTCTGTCTGTCTGTCTGTCTGTCTGTCGTCTGTCATTGTCATGTCTGTGTGGCTATAGCTCATTAACCGTGATAGTTAGACAGTTGAAATTTTCACAGATGGTGTATATCTGTTGCCGCTAGAACAACAAATACTAAAAACAAGATAAAGTTAAAAATTAAAGGGGGTCCCCATACAAACAACGTGTTTTTATACGCCATCTATCTAATTAGTTACGGCAAAATGACATAGATGGCGCTAGTAAACGAGCCCCGTCTTTCTAGATCGCGACCAAACCAAATATTCTTGGTAATATCAATTAATCAAATATATGAGGTTGAAACTCTGTTATGTTTCGTATTGTACGGAACCCTCCCTAAGTGTGCGATAAGAGACGCGATGCTGACTCGCACTTGGCCAGTTTTATTATGTTTGACGAATATAATATAATATTGGAAACTACTCTGCATTAGGATATCCTACAGTCCTTGAGATGGTCATCATTATAAAAGCCCCAAAATGTTACCAAATCATGCCAAAATTAATAAACAGATTTTAATAATGATATTTGGAATGGTGATAGTTTGAACCTCAGAATAAAGAAATAAACAGAAACCTTGTCCAACCGTTATTGCAAACGACGCTCCTCGTAGAGAGCTAGAATGTTTACAGGTAGTAACGGCACAAGATGTCTACGCACACTGCATTGCACTGCACTGCATGTATTTTACTAAGCACACAGCCCTTGAGAGTCAGAGTATTCTAGAGCTAGACTGTCCATGTCTTCGACCATATTATCGCTTACCACCAGGCGAGATAGTGGTCAAACGCGTGGTCAAAACTAGCCTTTTATCACTCTGACGGCTGAACAGATTTTGATGAAATTAGGTAGCTGTGAAGAGCGGACAAAATAATCCTGATGAAAAACTGTACAGATTTGAAATTAGCAGTAAGTATATACTTTTCATAGTCATACTTATACTACAGTTCACGAGTTGTGGCGTTTATTTTTCAGCGTAACATCTGGGATATGCGACGCTATTGTCAACAAAGCTATATTCAACGTTTACTCGTTGAAGACTAAACGCGACCCCTACTCGGATGCTGATAATATTTAGCCTTACATTCGAAATAAATACATTTTCATTTCAATAATCATCTTTTACTTAGTGTATAACACAAGAAACATCACATACAAAATTAAATACTTATTTATAATATATCACATTGATTGTGTTTTATTCAGATTTTAACCTATACAACACTGTACAATATAATCGATAATATCCAACTTGTGCATAACAAAAACACATAAGTTCTTTTACCACAAAAAGAGGTCATACTGTACTACAGCAACATCAGTGCCTGCCAAGCGAGGCAATACAATGAGGAAACAGGACGGCGCCTGTTGCGCTCTCTATTGCACTTACGGAAGGCAAAGTGAAACTTCACTTCGTGTCGATGTAATTACAAAGTAATGAAAAGTAGGAAGCTGTTCCGTATGTAGTGACGAACTACACGACTGGGCAGGCAACGAGAATTTGACATTACTATATTTTATATCACAGTGTGACCTAAACCAGCACTTTACGCACGCTTTTCCGTGACTTAAATAGTCGATTATTGCACGACGTTTAGCACCCTCGCTGCGCTCGGGTGCCAACTTCACACCGTGCTATAATCTTCTATTTGACGGAAAAGCGTAGCAAGCGTAAAGTGCGGGTTTATGTCACACTGGCAGCTATAAAATAATATACGATACTCGTGTCTATTATTAAGTCTATCTTAAGTTGTCTATTATTGCACGGCGTACTAACTAATAACTTCACGCCAGGCATATAATAGACTACTTAAGTCACGTATATCTATACGTCATATATTAATACTGAATATTTAACAATTAATTTTGCGGTAAAGTCCTTCACCCTAGCCCTTATGTATGTAAGATAAACATATGACACATATAAACCAATACGAAGTCAGTTACCTACCGGTATATCAGTTAAGTATTCTATCCAACCTCAGTTGTAGTTTCTTAGGTTTAGGCGATGCTATGACGGTGACAGCCACTCTGTCACCCAGTTTGGGTGTTTGGAATCCGCCGAGATTACTCCTATGTATCAAACCGTTGTCACCCACGCCGCAGTCTACGAAACACCCGAATGGCACCACGTTGCGGACTACTCCTGTTAATGTAATATGTTTTCGTTATTTAAGTCCTTTTTATGGATGGCATGCATGTGGCTACATCTTATCTATTGTAAAGTAAAGTGCTAGATATAGGACATGCTTGTCCCAACTTTAAGATTTTAGAATGTGATGGATGCGACGAAGTGCTCATTTATAATTTTATGACTTATTAAGAAATGTTGGTTTGTATATGTACAATAATATAAAGTGTAGTTAACTCAATAAACATAATATGTTATCTGGTTTCATCAATGAAATTACTTCTAAACAGTAATTGCAGATGGCGCCACCAATTCATAATTGGTTAAAATGCAATCCAGAAACTTCGTCGCTTCAGAGTCTCACTCACTTTCACTTAAATGCTACATCATCAATCATATCTTCGCTTAACATTAGGTGAGATAGTGGTCAAACGCTTGCTTATCTACTATAAAAAAACTCGGTTAAAGCGCTTAGGCGTGTTACCAAGGAGGCGCGGGTTCGAATCCTGCTGGACGGAGAAATTTTAGATTGTATATAACAATGAACAAAAATATAACGTGTAGGTAGGTAACGACTTAACGACTTAAATATATATATTTTTTAAAATTCTTACTAGCAGTATGGGTTGCACATTACTAGTATTCTTGTTAACCCCTCCAACTAAGCTAAATATGCTTGTATCTGGATTGGGTTCACGTCAATGGTGCCATGGGTGGAGACCGAAATCACGACGTCTCGATCGCCAGGTTCGACACCTTATCCATTGAGCTATTGCCGCTTACTATATTTGTTAGTCAAAGCAAACTTACCAGTAAGCGCCGTTCCTTCACAAATCTGATCAGTAGCTTGCACCGCCAAAGAATACACAGGTCTACAAAACGTTATAATGTTGTCCTCGTGAGCTTTCTGCTTGAAAGCGTTTATAATCAGTTCTAGAGTACAAACATCTGTCTTCAAGTCTCCACTCATTTTATTAACGTCTATTGACGCAGTCAGTCTTTCTACGGTTTCCGGAAAACTCGGTTTGGTCAAGTCTTTTATGTTTGCTCCAATGTTCTTGGCGAATCTGTAATCATATACAATTTATAGAGTACTTTATGATAATAAGGTTATATAGAATGCTCGCCTAAAACATACAGCGCTCTGAATTTTGCGCGTTTATTGATTGCTCCTGCTAATACAGCAATCGGACTGTTCATAACACTGAAAATTGAAAGATTAAAAAAAATACGACTAATAATTTAAAATCTACTTGAATAAGGTCGCCTGCCGGTGTCAAGAGTGCTATCAAATTATTAATTTTATTAATATTATAAATATATAATTATACATATATAATGTATATAACAATGAATCCCAATTGCCCTTGGTCACGGCATCACGCGTGAACGGCTGGACCGATTTCGCTAATTCTTTTTTTGTTGTTTTTTATCGTCAGAAGATGGTTTTTATGAAAAAAAAACGCAGGCGAAGCCGCGGGGCACAGCTAGTAATTTTATAAATATATTTAACATTTATTTGGACGTGATAACGTCTTAGAAGTCAAGGAACGCCGGCTGCAAGACAAATAATTGTCACGTTCGCACGCATGCAAGCGAGAGCACGGAACAAGCGATAGGAAGGCACGATCGTATCACGCTATCACGTAAAATTATTGTCCGTAAACCGACTTTGCAGACAACCATTTTTTTAATATTTGATAGGTTGCGTTTGGCCGCTATCTCGCCTGGTGATAAACGATTATGTGGTCGAAAAACACGCTAAGCCTTGAATGGTCTGACCACGGTAATATAATAAACAGTATTCTGACTCCATACCATACTAACGGTCGGAACGCGCGTCAGGCCTGCGCGCCTCGAGTTCGGTACACACTCGGTACACAGCTCACGATAAATGTGGTGGCGCCGCAGTGACGAACAAACCGTGTGAAGGTACAGTCGTGTAATTACGGTTTAAACAGTAAGCATGCTAATTGTGAATATTTGATTGATTGAGAATATATATAAATATTATACTTAATATGGCACAAAGGAATTATAGACTATATTTTGCTGTTTATGTGTGCTTGAATTCTTCAATAACGCACCCAGAGATAACATTTTTTATATTACCTGAAAGCTCCGAACGGTACGAGTATAAAATAATGTTTACATACCTACTCCTACTAGTACGTAATTTTTTAAGGTGTATATTTCGCTTTTTCCTCTACAGAATAAAATACCTAGATTAATAAATAAATGAATAGAGTGAAAAAGTGATACACGAGTGACTTATAGTCTACACTCGTGTTAAAAAAGACTAGTATTTAGGTAGTTTCCTAGGCTAGACTATCTACTTACTTATGTATTATATTATTGAATTAAACGAAATAGCATTATGAAGTTATTAAGAGAGTAATAAACGGCAGGTACCTACGTAATAAGATTTACATTGTAATTTACTTTTCGAGTAGGATATGGAAGTATATAAAATATGTACTGTCATATTTTCACAACGAATTTCATTTTATTAAATAAAATATATAATATTACAATCACAAAAAACTAGAAAGATCGTCAAGTAGGTAGATGCAATTAAAATACTGTAGGCGGGCAGCCATATCGCGCGTGTACGAACCGCGCGGTGCCGCCGGCTGCCGCGCGGCTTAAGCTTTTGATCTCAAGGACACGCCGCGTCACAATACTGTATTATAATATTACCGTGGTCTGACTCTCAAGGGCTGTTCCAGATCCGGCTAAAAGTGGCAGATTTTCTCCTTGTGCTGGTAAGTTACTTTCTGGTAACAAGTCAGATGGAGGCTTTACCGCACACAGTCAAGCAAGTACATATTACACTGGTCAGTCGTCAAACGTAAAGCACCCGTCTTAATCATAAGTAGAGATGTGATAAACGGCTTTAATTGACAACACGCTTCAACGTTGCGCTTTTTTTAAAAAGCCAGCTTTAAAAAAGCTTTACGCTTAACGGCTTTTTAAAACTATAAGCAGTGCAAGTCACTATTGTTGTGAAGATCGTAGTAAGTATCGTAACGTAACGTAATAAAACGGGGGCTTATTTGAAATAGTAATGTAATGACGTAACGTAAGTTAATGTTTTTGTTTTATGGCTTTACTAGGACAGTGTTAGGATATATAAAAAAAATTTACTAAATACAATGCAAATTACTATAAATCAATTAACTTCCCTTCGTACTTATCAACAGGCTTAGGACTGTCTGAAATGAATATCGTTGCGTGTCTTTTGAAATAATACTAACAAATCAAAAACGGGTCATTGTACTCATTGTCAGTCTGCCTCAACGAAATCAAACTGCATTTGTTTTAGTCGTATAATACTGTAAACTGTAACCGATCCCACCGATATTGAGTCTTATGTGCATAGCAATAAGGTTGTTATATCAATTTAATAAAGAATGTTTATAATGTGCCGTATAGCAGCTGTACGAATAAGGTCATTTTATGGTCGAATATAGTAGTACGAAAAATGTTTTAAAGCGTAGACGGCTTCATTTTGGAAGCGCGCTTCGGCGCTTCTTTCGGATAACGTTTTTAACCGACTTCAAAAAAAGGAGGAGGTTTCTCAATTCGACCGTATATTTTTTTTTTTTTTTTTTTTTTTTTTATGTTTGTTCGCGGATAACATCGTCTTTTCTGAACCGATTTCGATTATTCTTTTTTTGTTCGAAAGGTGATATCCCAAGTGTGGTACCATGGTAATTTTATCGAGGTATGATAAGTATCTCCAGAGATATTGAGATAAACATCTCAAAATTGGTACTGAAAATGAATAGCGCGGCATTGAAGTCGGTTGTTTTTTAGTTTTTAAACGATATTATAAAAAGCTATTTCCGATTAAAAGCGCCCACCGCTAATCATAAGTACACGTTAGTCTCTTTCGATACAAAAAAATACTGCAGGTACTTACAATTTGGCAATGCTGTAACTTTCCGGATGAATTATAGTGGCATCGAGAGGTTCCGTACCTCCTAAAACCTTCAAGAATCCGGCACATTGTTGATATGTAATCTTGCCTATACCTGCCACTTTAAGTATTTCGGCTCTTGTTGTAAATCCTCCGTTGTCCTGGCGATATGCTAAGATTTTCTTAGCTCTACCCTCATTTAGACCTGAGATTCGTCTGTAATAAATATATGCGTATGGAGTAAACATAGCAAGCGTCGTAGTGGGAGAGATGCAGTTAGTAAAGGCCCGTTTTCACTTTTGTTAGTGCGAGTTCAGGTTATTATTGCGAGTAGGATTGCCAGGTCGCCAGACCTAAAGGCCGGACATCCTACATTATTGTGGATTTTGTGTTTCAGTATTAATAGGTACGACAAAAAAATGTATAAAAACAAACTTCTTTTATTTGCTTTTTTGATCATATTTATGGGCAGGGCAGGACTGCCTGCGGACTACGGGAGCGACCTACAGTCGACTCGCGTGCGCTCTGCCATGCTCGGTGCTCGCTCGTTTGCGAAATGTTAAAAGCCTAACAAAAGCCGGACACCGTTTATTTTGGCCGGACACGCAATCATAAAGCCTAACTATGTCCGGCTTTATCCAGACGCCTAGCAACGCTAATAGCGAGCATTTAGACTAGGAGTGTGTAGAGACAGTAGTGTCCAATACTGTTTAGGTATCGGTTCTGCATAGGTACATACAAAGGACAACTTCATCGTCATAATCAGCTGATGGTTTGATTAACACTGAACATAAACACCATGTCCAAACATGGTATGTAGCAGGAGAGCTGCAATTGAAGGTGCATGCGGGACGAGTGGGCGAGTCTACTCGCAGAAAAATATAACGCGCTTCTAAACACTCTACTAAGCTAATTACTTATCACTCGCACTAATCAGTTATGGCTGGTTTACACGGGCTTAGTAGCTAAGTGCTTAGTACTTGTCACTAATACTATGTCCCAATGTGTAAACTGTGAGATTAGTGCTTAGTATTAGTGTTTGTGAATAGTGCAAGTGAATAGAAATCGATCCTATTTACTGAGCGAAAAGTCGATACCTGACCGCGTGTTGTGACTTTGTGTAAACAGCTCGACAAGTTAGTTACAAGTAGTACTGCTTATCAGTTAGCTACTTGTCATTAGTAACGAATGACAAGTACTAAGTCCGTGTAAACCAGACCAAACGTGTTTAGTACTAATTACTAAGCACCTGCACTGATGACTCGCGCCAAACACTAATCAAAGTGCAAACGGGCCTCTAATCAAAGTGTAAACGGGTATGTTTTGGCCAGTTTTTGTACAACATTAGTTTAATATTACCTACATATCGAGCTCTAGGAAAAATATCTTCGTTGACTAGTTTTTATTTGTAATGATTTTTACGTCGACGATATAAAAAGACATCGACTTTCCATAGCAACCCTTTCTTACCTCAACATAGCTTGAGAAGCAGTGTTGATATCAACACCTACTAAACTGACAACTTTCTCGACCGCACAGTCGAGGGCAGTTTCTAACATCTTCGGCGGAATATCGTGTTGGTACATGCCCACACCTAAATTCTTTGGTTCTACCTGCAATCGAGAAGAAGTAAGCCACACTGTTAATTTCGTAAGCATGTTATAACTTGGCTCTGTTGAAACTTACCAATCACAGCTTATTATTCAATGCCATACTGTGCTGTGATTGGTTAGTTGATATTTTCAACACCAATTACAGATAATATTTGGCAATGCTGAATTATAAATACCTACATACCTTGATTAACTCTCCTAAAGGATCAAGAACTCTTCTGGCTATCGACAGCGCTGATATTAAATTTGGATCCATGTTTGGATGTTCCTGCAATATGGTATTTTACTATATATGAGAAAAAATCTAAAAATGTATTATTGAGATAGCTTAGGCAAAAAGCAGTCGGATCGGCAAACGTTAGTTTTAGTTCATGAAATAGTAAACTAAATTTTAAAATTCAATTCAAAATTTTCAGCTTTTTAAATCTGTTTCATAACACCATTAAATAGTAGTCGCCAGTAGTTGCCATGTTATTACGTCATACGCCTATGTAAACTTAGAAGTGTCAACTGTCAACTATCATATCACTGCATTTGTACTTTTTACACAGCCAACTGACATCATGACCACAGAGCAATATGGCGTCCACTACGTCCAGCGTTTTCGTCAAATTAAGCGCGAAATTTGCGAAAATGCAAAATTTAAATGCATTTTTATGGCTCTTAACGGTTGAATAAAATGTTGGTGAATTTTGTAATGGTTCATTAGCACTATAGAATCTAATTGAACACACAAATTGACACTTTTCAGAAATGGGTGTGATACCTAATTAATTTTCGTGCTAACATTACTTGCATAATTAATTTACACCAAATAATATAGTGTTATAAATTGTATGAAGTGTACATGCATGTTTAAGTCACTTAAATAATTTAATCAAATGAGGTACTGGTTCAAAATTGCATTACTATAATTACTTATTTTCACGTAAACCAGCTATAAGAAATCAAACCCGGTAGTTTATTATTTTGTCGTTTCTTTGGCAAAAGACGTTATTATTTCAGGATATTTCAAATAAAGTTTACTGAAACAAGTACTTACTATTTTTTTTTTTTTATTATGTGTGTGCGCGCGCTCCACACGTTAACACGCGATTCCGTGTCGATACGTTTTAAAATTGCAATAATGGCTCCAAAAGCCGCAGATCCGACTCTAAGTGAAGTGTTAAAAGTTGTGAACGACTTGACTTCTAAGGTACGTAACCTGGAAGTCATTGTAACCAATCAAACTGCTCTAATAACGATTCTATCGCAAGATACGAAGATCATAAAATCAGAAATACAGGGTACGACGACACCCGCAGCGGTGTGCTACCCACCCACGGACGCAGAAAAAGTGACTATTGCGCCGGCGACACAGCGACCGGTGCGTCAAGCGCGCATTAAGGCTACGACTGCCCCGGCCATTAAGGCAAGCACTGTGTCGACACAGAAGACAACTGGAAAACTACGCCAATCACTGTCCGAAGTTACGACGGCGCCCGAAAATAGACGAAGCAATACGAAGGCGACACCCGTCGTCAAGGCAATAACAGCGAGGGAACAAACCGGATGCGATTCGAGCGATATATCTGCTGCCGCCGGAGCCGCCCGCACTGCCGCTATGACGGCTTCCACTATGTCAAAGATGCCATTGTCTCCGTGTGGGGCCACTCAATTTAATATCACTGACAACAGTGACAGCATCCACAAAACACAAGATACTAGTGATTGGAAAAGAGTTACGAGAAAACGTACTAAGAAACGCAGTGTTATAGAAGGCACTGGTGTAAAAGACGATAACCTCCAGACAGTGGTGAGGATGAGATATTTACAAGCTTGGCAATTCAAGCCGGAAACTACGGTTCAACATATCCTGACTCATTTGAAAAAAATTAACAGCAACGAAGAATTTTACGTAGAAAGAAGAGATATCGAATCGAAATGGCACGCCGTCTTCGTAATAGGTGTCCCAGGAAACCTTTACGAGCAAGTAAGCGCACCGACTGCGTGGCCCCAGGGAGTTCGAGTGAGTCATTGGAATTTTCGGACGCGAACGTCGGCCAGCAGCGTCGCTCGCTAAACTCGGTCTCGGAAACGAAGATGTATCCTCGGACAGGACCGGCGCCGAAGACGGGCGATCCTGCCCACCCTGCACTGCCGCGCCTCCGGTCGCCGTGTGCTACGCCCACTCTAACTATATGTCACCAAAATATAAGGTGCCTAACTAACAAGACTAAAAGCCTCGAGGTACTCTTGACTAAGGAAATAGCCTGTGACTTGATAATCATCACTGAACACTGGCTCCGCAGTCACCAATTAGTTTCCGTTACTATATGTAACTATGATTTATTGTCATACAGCTGTAGGGAACGCATAGCACATGGTGGTAGCTGCATCTACGCGCGCTCAGGTATAAATGCTCTAAATAGACAAGACTACTGCGATTTGTCGCAGGAACAAATTTTCGACGTGTGCGCCGTGCATCTACTAGATGAGGATATACTCATCGTCGGTATCTATCATTCAAATCAGACGGCTCTATCTGATTACCTAAAGTTGTTTGAAAACCTGCTTGCTAAGATATCAAACGAAAATATGAAGTGTGTGATTATGGGTGACACGAATATTAACCTTCTTGAAAATTCCAACGCTAGAAAACAGCTGTTAGATATTATTAGTAGCTACGATTTTTGTCAGCGGGTTGATTTCCCCACGCGAGTTGTGGAGGGAGGCAGCAGTACGCTCCTGGACCATGTGTATACAAACATTCCAGGGGTGCGCATTGCCGCTGTCGCCGCTGTCGAGACGCACTTGAGCGATCATAACGCACAGCTGTTGTCGGTGCAGCGTGACGTCACACCCGCTCCTACCTTTAAACTATCGCGAAGCTTCACTGCCGCGAACAATAGGAGCTTTATAAGCGCCCTCTGGTCGATCGATTGGACCCCTATTATAGAGAAAAGTAACGGTCGTAGCGACGCTTTGGCTGAGTCTCTTGTGAACGCTTTAACAAATAAATTTAATATTTGCTATCCCATAAAAAATAAATTATGTCGTAAGAACCGCAGTTGGGTAGATTAAGAAACGCATAATTTTAAACATCTACTCTTCGATATCTTACATACCCGAAAACGTTTTCCGGGGAACATAGACTTGATTAAAAACAGTATAGAATACACGCGCAAGTATCACGCGATGCTGAAGGAAAAGCGGTTTGTTTTTTATAATAATATTATTCGCAACGATCGCAACAAATGTAAGTGTATGTGGAGGATTATCAATGCAGAGCTGGGTCGCGGTGACCGCGAACGCGTCGACTTCACAGATCTCCTGCGTGACGCCCACGGTCAGCCTTTCGTTTCCAAGAAAGAATTAGTTGACACGCTTAATCTGGAATTCGTAACGGCGGCGAGCAAGTGTGGCGCGCCGATAGCTGATGGCCCGCGCGCTTTAGCGACGCTAGCGGATGGAGCGTCAGCCAGCGATACCTCGATCCGGATAACGACTTTCACACCCACTGAAATCAGCATAATAGCTTCCAAGTACATAGCACCTAAAACGAGCACCGATCTGTATGGCATTTCCGCTAGCATAATCAAGACCGCTATTAGGCCGCTAGCAAGCATCATTGCTTATGTTTTTAACACTTGCACGCGTGAAGGCGTGTATCCGATGGTTTTAAAAAAAGTTAAAATTAGCCCATTATACAAAGGGAAAGGGAAAAAGGCCGAGGTCAAATCATACCGACCCATTTCATTGGTTCCCGCCGTGAGCAAATTATTCGAGGTTGGACTCAATAAGAGAATTATCTCGTTTCTGTCGACTCGCGAGATCTACACCGACAGACAGTTCGCATACCGGGCGGGGCGTTCCACTACTGACCTGGTGCGGGAGGTGGTGTGGCGCGTGCTGAGCGCGCGCGAGGCGGGACAACAAGTCGCCTTGTTGTGCTGCGACCTATCGCGCGCGTTCGACACAGCCGACCATGCACTAATAGCGGGCAAACTACGCTTCTATGGTCTTCGTGGACCGGTCGTGTCCCTCCTGACATCATTTATGTCGAATAGGACACAAGTGGTTGTAGGTGACAGGGGTCGGGTGGTATCATCCGAATTGGTGAATGTGATGGGAGTCCCGCAGGGTTCCTGTCTCTCCAATACCCTATTCAGCCTGCTGCTGAATGATCTCCCGGGTGCTATCGAGGACGCGGAGATATACATGTACGCCGATGACGTGGCAGCTGTGATCACCGCGCCCTCGGTTCGCGGTCTGGAAAGTAAGCTAAATCTGGTAGTGGATCGGCTCGAGAGGTGGTTCAGGTCGAACGGATTGGCGCTCAATAGGGATAAAACGTTCTTTATGACGTTTAACCTCAACGGCATGATCCCTCAACCGTATAATGTAGTCGCCGGCGACTCTAAACTGAATCAAGTCCAGCACACTAAGCTACTGGGCTTCGTTATTGATAGCGCACTTGTATGGGACCACCATATAGACGAGTTGTGTGGTAAACTCGGTCGCTCGTGCTTCGCTCTGGGGCGGCTCACGAAAACAGCTTCTCGTGCAGTGGTGCGCTCGTGCTATTTTGCAACCGTACACAGCGCTCTCACCTACGGCGTCGAACTATGGGGTCGCGCCGCGGACAGACAGAGAGCGTTCGTGATGCAGAAGCGAGCCGTGCCATCATGGGAGTCACAGACGACGTCTCCTGCAAGGAGCTTTTCAAGGAGCTGAGAATACTGCCTCTGCCTTGTGAGCTTATTTTCGTAGTGGCGTTATTCACGTTCACACATCTCCATGTATTTAAAAAACGGGGGATTAACGAGACACGAGCACTGCGAAGTAACAAATATAAAGACCGCCTTATAACACCCACGCATAAGCTCGCGAAATCGGAAAGATCTGTATATATAATGGGTCCGTCGGTATATAACAGACTACCTGAGTCCGTGCGCGATGCACCCTCCACTGTGTGCTTTAAAGTACGTTTAAAGAAGTGGCTGTTGAGCCACTGTTTCTATAATCTTAATGAATTTTACAAATTACCTGAATTTATATAATTTTAATTTTTATATTTATAATTGATACAATGATATTTTGTTACTATTTTGACTGCATTTATAATAATTATCTTTATGTTTACACTTGTCACTTATTCTCTGTATACCAATTATGTTGATTAGCTATTAATTATTTATTTTAATAGTTTGTAAGATCAGCAAAGACCTGTAACATCGGTGTTATCAATAAACAATTTGTATTTGTATTTGTATTTGTACTGCTAGTAGGTTAATATTACCTTTTGTGCTTCTTTGCTAATAGAGTAAATCGAAGCGCCCTGTTCAGGCACAATGATGATTGGTATTTGATCAGATATGTGATGACTTTTCAACCAGGTCTCGGTTTCTCTACAGGCTGTTCCATTGCCTAAGCCTATCAGTTCTACTCTGAAACAAACAGCAACTTAAAATAAGTAGTATAGTAAGACTTGAATATAATTAATTCCTCGATCGCATCATCACTTACCAACAGGTGAGATAGTGGTCAAACGCTAGCCTATATAATATTAAATAAACTGGCCAAGTGCAAGTCGGACTCGCACTCGTAGGGTTCCGTACCACACTACAGTATTTTATAAGATGGAGCAAAAAATACCACTATAATTTTTCGCCAGCAAAAATTAATAATTAATAAACATTTTATTTCTTATAACGCCATCTAACGTCTAACAAAGGTGTTAGGGATTGACATTTTAATATAACGCCATCTATGCGACGTTTACCTAACTACGCGTTCATAGATGGCGTTACATTGAAATGCCGAAAAAACACGTTTCTCTTATAGAGGCCCTCTATTATTTTTAACTTTATTCTGTATTTAGTATTTGTTGTTATAGCGGCAACAGAAATACATCATCTGTAAAAATTTCAACTGTCTAACTATCACGGTTCATAAGATACAGCCAGGTGACAGACGGACGGACAGACAGACAGACAGACAGACAGACAGACGGACAGTGGAGTCTTAGTAATAGGGTCCCGTTTTACCCTTTGGGTACGGAACCCTAAAAAATATTAAGGGTTGTTACAGCTCTAAGAAGAAAAAGAAGTTTGAAGATAGAAGCTGAGATAGCTTGCAGACATGGAGAAAGATATACATAATAATAAACCACAGCGAGATTTTTTTTTCTTTCAATTTTATTATGCCACACGATTAGTGCATTTAGCCAGTGTCAAGTATTAAGATTCTTCAAGTTTTTGAGAATTCAAGTCATAAAGATGGGTCAATGTCGCATTTCAGGCCAAGTTGAAGTCAAAGTCTAGTACATGTCATACCCTCAGTAAAAATGGGGACTGTACTGAAGATTTTCAGTGGAATTTTGGTGTGAATGCAAAAATTATGTTTTTCAACATTGTGCTGTTTCCCTACACTCGCACTCATTCACCGGCACTCAATGGTTAATAATCCAAATTTATTACACATTAACTCGCGGAAGAACACAACTTTTAGGAAAAAATACAATGAGAGCACACACACTTTTCCACGTTCCCGCCAAAAACCCCACAAGCGAGATTAGTGATGGGTGAAATGAGACTAGCGAAGCATCAATATAGGTCTGAGAAGTACCAAGCAAAATGCTATTCTGCAGTATAGCATCAACACGAAGCATCCATCTAGGTCCGAGGAGTAGACCAAGCAAACTGCTATACAGTAGTATAGCAGCATCTCACTCTCTAGCATAAGTAAGATTTAAGTATAGATATTTACGCTTTGTCTGTGTCACTGTCACCAGACATTGTCTAGAGTCTGACTGAACAACCATTTACATCCTCAACTCCCTCGAGTAGGAAAATCTGTCGCCAAACATCTCAATGTATTCCAGCAGCGGTCTTTGAGAACCAGTCCCAATTCTAGGCCTTACAAGAATGAAGACGGCAACTTTTTTTAAATCTTACTAGCTGTGCCCCGCGGCTTTACGCGCGTAGACATCGTTCCCGTGGGAATATCGGGATAAAAAATCCCATGTATTATTCCAGGATCTAGTCTAAGCTATCTACATACCAAATTTCAGCTCAATCGGTTCAGTTGTTTTAGCGTGAAGAAGTTACAAACATACACACTAACATTCGCCTCTATAATATTATTAGGACAGGCCAACGTTTGACCACTATCTTGCCTGGTGGTAAACAATGATATGATCGGAAATGATGAACACATTAGGACTAGAATACTCTGAATGTCTGTAATGAAATGAGCAATATACAAAGATAACCGAATAAAAGTAAATAAGTAAATTTAAAAAAAAAACAAACCGCTCTAACAGGATTGATGTCTTAAAACAAGTTGAAACCAACTTACTTAAATTTTGTTATAAGCTCTTTCAGTTGTCTAGCAGCTGGATCATTTGGGTTGTAGCCTCTTAAATTTGGATACAATGTACAGGCTTCTAATTTATCCCCATTTGGATTGATGATACCTAGCTGGAAACGTAATGTTTATATTATAGATAGTACGGATTTTATTATTTCAGTTATTAAATAAACAAAATACAATATAACATGAAATAAAAACCCCTGAAGTTGTAAATATGTCCCCAAACATCTAATTTCTTCCAACAGCTATCCTTGAAAGCCATTCTGTGCTTGTGTCCTTGAGAGCCTGAATGGGAATTGCCTATGCTGATATTTATGTGCTATCATCTTCGACCACATAATTGCTGACTAGTAGGTAGTCAGGTAGTAGTCAAACACCAATATGTATTTGTTTGCTAATTTGCCAAAAAAACAGATTTACAAATTTAAATTGGACTGACTATGCATGCCGCACGAGTGATAATGTCAGTTAGTGTTCTGCGGGCAATAAGGAGTAGGTAACATACAGAACAATTTTCACAACATTGAGTAACACTTGTAAAGACACTCAAAAATAATATCTGGGACGCAAATTGTACCTCACCTTACACCCCGCCTTGAAACCAGGATCCAATCCAGCTATAGTTCTATTCTTAATAGGATCAGTGAGTAGATACTTTTCCAAGTTTGTTGTGAATGTTTTGACAGCCTCCTTTTGTGCTGCTGTGGTTAGACTGGTCCGGACTTGTCTTGACAGCCATGGTTTGATTAGACGGTTGTAGGCATCGCCTAGACCTTTGCGGACCCAGTAGCTGCTTCTCCATAGAGTGAGACAAAATCTAGGAAAAAACAATTTTTTTGTAAATGTTTCTTGATGATGTTCAGAAGATGGTTCAGATAGTTGAGCTATGAGTATAATGGGACTAAGAAGGTTAACTAGTACCTTGTAGCTAGTACTTAGTAGCAAATGTATCACAAGTAACAAAATTAAAATTTTGAATAAACACTCGCGACAATGTCCTTTAGAAAATTAACGTCATAACATCTATCTAAGAACCACCACTGATTAATTACGAACTGTTTAAAGACAAAATTGAACTAGTTATGGAGAAAAATGGTAACATGGATTTGCACAAACAAATGTTTACTGCAGCACCCCCTGGTGAGTTAACACCGTAACACCTATTTAAGAATATGTGCGTATCAAACACGAACCCATAAATGAAAACTGCATCAAAATCGGACTAGTCGTTTTGAAGAAAAATGGCGACATCGATTTGCACCAACAAATGATTACTGCAGCGCCCCCTGGCGAGTTTTCACTGTGATACCCATTCCACCCAAACCCATAACTGAAAACTGCATCAAAATCGGACTAGTAGTTTTGGAGAAAAATTGCAACATGGATTTGCAGACATAAACAAACAAACATCCTCTCACCCCCAAACGCATATATAGTCTCCGTTCCGTCATGGGTAAAAAGAAATACACACCTCTCAAGTTTATTATGAAACCAGTCTGGAACAATGACTTTAACACTCAGTATTTTCTCATCCTCTCCTCTATTGACAGCTAAAGTCTGATGTGGCTTAACAAAGTGAGTGGGACATTTCCACTCAAAGTATATCTTGTATGTCTCTGGATCAGATTTTTTGTCTTGATGTTTGTTTTCTGTTTCTTTTTTCTCTTTGGTTGAGCTTTTCGTTCTATTGCTCTGTAATGTGAATCTAGTTTCTTCTTTTCTGTAAATTATGGCAAATAGGATGATGCTTTAGAGAGCAGATTTTAGACCTGTATATCATTTATTCCAAGATGATCTAAACAAAAATATAAAAAGCTCAAGTGATATTCAGGCATACTAGCACTGCATTCCTTACTGCTACATGAGTCATTTACTCTTTCGCAGCTCTAAGCTGGCGATCTGTGTAGGTTCAAAGTAATTATGTATACGCTACTGAAACTTTGAACTATTAACTTTGAAGAACTTAAAACCGAGTAACACTTGGTACTACTTTACTTGTTAAAACTAGAACTTGGCGCACCTCTAATTGCTACCATTTCAAGCAAATTTACAATATTTATTATACTTTGCTGCACAATAGGTGACTTGCTATTTTTGACTCTTCTCAGTGCAGACATAGCTTTAAGGTTTCTAGACTTCAATAGATGTTACAAAAAGGCTGGTGATCAAGTACCATGAATCTTTACTAAGTAATATTTTATTAATTTGATGGAGATGTTGCCAGAGGATTGTGACACCTGTTTGTTTATAATATCACAAATTTTATCATAAGTCCACAGTTTTCTGGTGATAGATATATTATAATTTTTTTTTATGTCATTATAAAATAGGACAAGCACGACACTCGGCTGATGGTATGCGATGATGTCTATTACAGATACAGTGGCATGCAAAGTTTTGGATAACCAGAATTTTGCAAGCCACTACACTGCGTCTATTATCTGGAGACATTAAGATCTTAAGTCTCACATGCCCTGTGATTTCATTGGACACTTTGCCATTCAAACTGAAAGATATTCCTATTTCATAGCTGAATTAATTGGCAAAGTGGTGGTACCGCCCCAGGCAGAATAGCAGAAGTCCTACCACTACACAAAATATTATATTACTTACAAGCTCCTCATATGCTCCAAGACCCTGGTATCTTTGTAAATAATATCAGCCACTATATGTGTGATGTGTGCCTCTACTTTATCCGGAGATGACAACTCCTCATCATCAGTACACAATGTGTTCACGTTGACAAACTCCCCGTTTAAAGCTCGGATAGCCACCTGCTCCAAGCCAAGATTACGAGCTCTCTCTGCTAATGATAGTGAATGAGATTTCAATGGTGCGTACTGAAATTAGATGCATACATGTGTTTACTTTTGGAACATTGAATCAATTATTATTACAATACTAATTCTTTCTGATTTTTACAGGATAAATAGATGTTAATACAAGCTATTTCTTTATTTAATTAAAACAGCTCATTGACTGAAAATTGACTGCTCACTCACTCTAAGATCAAACTTCTCTGGAATGGCAGACTTAAATGTGAGACAATGTTCTGGACAACTGGCTTTAATAGGCCTATTTCCTAATAATGAATGCAAACTAATGTACATGTACAGTAAATAATATAAATTAAGGGCAAAAACATAAATGACAAATTTTTATATACTGACCACTAAATCCACCTCAGATAAATTCCTTGCATTTAATAAACTTTTCTCTACTTCTGTTGTTAGTTTATTTGACTTTTTTAAGGTTTCTATGACAGATTTAACTTTTTTCTTCAGCTGTGCAACATTTTGGTAACTTTCAAATAGTTCTTGAAGCCTGTAAGACATGAAATTAAATATCTAATATTATAATTACATTTTAAGGTCTATACATATGTTTTATTATCATTGAAGCAACATCTTGGAAGTTAATGTTAGCATCCTGTTTATACTCGTATGTACTGAAGTTTTAAGCAATATCTTACATCATTTTTAGTTTGAAAGTTAAAAAATTATTCATTTTAATGTGAACGTACCGGTTTTTGTTAGCGTTGTCTTTACTTCGGATATGCTCAGACCAGGTTTCGTTGCGCCGAGAAAAGCAGGCGATACGATGCGCATCGCCGCTATCCTAGCCGCTCCCAGACCTACGTATTAGGTTGAATCTTGGTCGGAGCATATCCAAAGTAAAGACAACGCGAACAAAAGCCGGTACATTCACATTAATATCTTACATCTGCATGTTGCTTATGTCTGATTCATTTACTATACATTATTTTTGCTACTCAGCGAGAAGTTGATAGAGCAGTTTTTGAGTGCTACAAATAGTATATATCTTATCTTACCGATCAGGCATAAGATGGTCTACATTTGCTTTTCGATATCTTGCAATAAAAGGCAATGTGCAACCTTCCGTTAAAAGAGCAATAAAATTTCGCGCCAAATTTATAGGAACTTTTTCTACGTGAGCTAGCATTTCCGATTCATCCCACAAATCATGTCCTCCTTTTTCATGATATTCAGATTGTTTTGTGTTAACTTTAGGTTCCCTAGAAGTACTTGCTTTAGTCTGAAATTGACCATCGATGGTATCAGCTGAAGTCTCATCAGTAGTCTTATTTTCTTTCAGCTTTTTTGCGCCGACCGCTCTTCTCTTAACCGTGGTTCTCTCTTCATTTTTAATCCTTTTCCTAGTGTCTTTTTCAGCAGAGGTCTTTGTGACTATTCTTGGTTTTTTTGTAATAATGATATCTTCGTCAGATGAATCGGATTGAACGGCTATCCGTTTTCTAGTAGTTCGTTTTGGTTTATCCATGTTGCTTTTATGAGATGTTTACGATTTTACAGCCTCACAGGTCATGAAATTCGTGAAAACAAATCCAATCCAACAGAATTTAAAATCAACAACCACATCCCACTGACTGTCAGTTTTTTTTTTATGGCTCCACACGATTAGTGTATTTAGCCAGTGTCAAGTATTGAAATTCTTCAAGTTTTTATGAACTTTAATCGAAGAGATGGATCAAAGTCACATTTCAGGTCAGTTTTCAAGTAAAAGTCTAGTCTAAGTCTTAGCCTTCAGTAAAGATGTGGTGTTTACTGAAGATTTACAGTGGAGTTTTGGTGAAAACGCAAATAGCATGTTTTTTAACATTGTACTGTTTCCCTACACTCGCACACATTCACCGGCACTTAATGGTTAATAATCCACATTTATTACACATTAACTCGCGGAAGAACACAAGTTTTAGGAAAAAATTACAATAAGATCACACACACTTTTCCATGTTCCCGCCAAAACTCCGACTGTCAGTTAGTCGTGCTGACAGTGACACATAGATTCAATTCTGACAATTCGATAAACATATATATACATAGAGAAAGTATATAATATTTAATCCATGTATATATCCTAACTATCCTAATCCTAACTTCCTAACTAATATTATAAATGCGAAAGTAACTCTGTCTGTCTGTATGTCTGTGTCACTTTCACGCCAAAACCATTGAACCGATTTAAATGAAATTTAGTACACAGATAGTCTAGAGCCTGAGAAAGGACATAGGCTACTTTTTAATGCGAAAATAGGGTTGTAAGGGGTTGAAAGGGGGGATAAAAAGTTGTATGGAAGTATCGTCATTTTAGAAGCTAGAGGGAAATGGGGAAAGGGAGGAGGAGGGATTACCGTGGCGTGGTACGGTGCGGTGTAGGTGGGATACGCATGTGAAATTGTGTGAAATTAAAAATTCTACCCAAAAGACACTATTCCACGCAGACGAAGTTGCGGGTACAGCTAGTACATATATATACAACGACGTAGTACTAAATTTGACTGTGACCTAAACCCTTAGACCATGGTCTAAGCCTAAACCGCAAATTCGTCCCGAATGAGACCGACCTTGACCGGAGTTTGTCCCTTTATTTTGTGGTGACAACAAGTTTAGGAATGTCTAGACTAAACTTTGACTTGAAACTTGACCCGGAATGTGACTTTGACCCAGTTTTACGACTTTAATTTACAAAAAATTGAAGAATTTTAATACTTGGCACTGGTTAAATACAGTAATCGTGTGGGGCCATAATGAAACTAAAAAAATAATTAATTATTTTATCATCGTAGAGAGTAGAGGGAAAATTTACTCGAGAGAACATTACCACATGCAAATGAAATAGCTATTGAGATATAACCCGACTAAAATGACGAACACGTGATACATATGCCAGCTATAAGATAAAATGAACAACGTAATTTGCTCGGGTCATACATGACAGCGGGTGAAAGCCAATGGGTGCACTAGAACTTGGAGCCAGTGCTGGAGCCAGTTTGTAAAATTGCATACGCAGAGAAGGATAAACAATTGTTGTTCATGTGGCTCTCTCATACTAGTGATTGTATAGTTTTATCCTTCTCATATTATTATTAATATTCACAGAAATAGGAATAATAAGGTATTAGAAGTCACATACTCTACGTAAATTGTCGCCGCACTTGTGACTTGACAGCCACAACTGTGCGAAACTGCCCGAAATTAGCTGTCAGTATTGTTCGAAACGGCGGACGTGAAACACCTACAAAAATGGTGTGTTGCAGCATATCTAATTGTGGAAACTCTTCCACAACGTGTAATTACACAAATAAGAGGATTACATTTTACTGATCAGTGTATTTTTTAATTCTAACGCTGTTTTTTAATGAAATATGCTGGAACAAATTATTTACTACGAGAATAATAATCTATTTGTTTTATCGTCATTTTGCATACCATTGCTGCATATGTTCTTCAACATCCAGAGCGGTCCAAGCGTACGTAACAATGTAATGAGATACAAACGATATCGTCATGCTCGCAAGATTAGCGAGCATGACATGGTGCGGCCGCAAGCGACGCGCATGCGGTTGTCGTAAGCTAGTGATGTGATTGTACGGTTATACTTCGTAAATAGTTATCGATAAAATTGTTATGTATCGATGAAAATAATAGTTGTAATATTAATATGATATTCTTTGCTAAGACAAATACATAGTTATAACATTCAATGTAACATATCATCAATATTTTTTGCTTCTAAAATGTATTTAAGGTAGGTAGTGCAATGGGGCATGAAAGTTTAAATCGAAAGTTTTTTTATTTATAAAGTTTAAGTTGTGAAAATTAATACATAACATTAATAATAATTTGAGGAATGAATGAACGTGTCTAAAAAAGCACGACTGGCTGTACATAGGGGAGTGTTGGTTCCCACACTCATGTATGGTAGTGAATGCTGGGTATGGCAGAAAAAGTATGAAAGTAAAATTAATGCTGTAGAAATGAGAAGTTTGAGAAGTATGATTGGAGTGACTCTGATAGATAAGGTGGAGAACAGCGTGATAAGGGAATGTTGTGGTGTACTGGAAGATGTAGTGACAAAGATAGGGAAAGGGATGCTTAGATGGTTTGGACATCTAGAGAGGATGGATGAAGAAAGATTAGACGAAATAGATTTATGAGACGAGTGTGAATGGGCCAGCCGATAGAAGCCGCTCTACCGGCTGGCCCATTCATACTCGTCTTATAAATCTGTTTTGTCAATCTTTCTTCACGAAGACAAAAAGTTTAAGCGAAATGTACATTAGACTTATAGCAAATGAGAAGAAGATTAATTATTTACCAGCAATACAAGTTACAACACTTATACAAGTTATCGCAAGACCATATCGAACTCACTTTTGGTCACATTAGAGCACACGGAGGTTTTAATAATAACCCACAGTGAGATAATTTATGTCAATTTACAAAAAAAATATTTCACATGTTGAACTAAAAGATTTTGGTAGCGGAAATTGTGTAGCCGTTGAAAAAATATCAATCCTTAGTTGTTCTTCAGCTGTAGATCAAATAAATATTACAACAGTGGCTCCATATCATGTTGACAACAATGACGAAGATACTGACACTAAAACTATTTTTATTGACGTGATGTCGAGTTACGATGTATGTAATATGTCTGAGTTCGGGTCACAAGTGGTAGTGTACGTAGCAGGGTCTGTCGTTCATAACTTATTAAAAAAGATTAAGTGTGAGACGTGTATTGCAGCATTAACAGGGTCCGTGATAACAACGATCAAATTAAATTCCTACATTTGAAAGAAAACGGATGTCTCATTGTGCCGAGCGCAGATGTCATCACAATTTGCAAAATAAGTGAATCCTTACTCAGAAAAATGTATTCGGACAATAAGTTAATTAAAAAAAACATTTAAACGTCACTTTGTTACAAAAACCATGGGTAATTTTCTTGGACTTAAAATATTTGAAAATATTTACTATCATTAGTATGATCAGTCTCCACTCGATAATCATATCATTCATTTAATAAAATGGGTATTGGAGAGGTACATGAATATTTGTCTTCATCACTTTGCCAAAAATGCAAACAAGTCCAAAAAAGGCAACTTTTAAACAAATTTCTTCATTTCATGGGGCTGTACAATCTGAAACTATTTACTAAAAATCTGTGTGACTGAGTGTGAGTGGTAGGTATGTGTGAAAGTAAATAAACTGGCCAAGTGCAAGTTGGACTCGCACTCGTAGGGTTCCGTAACACAGTAGTAAGTATTCCATAACTATGATTTTTCGCAACTACAAAATTCATACAAACACTATGAAAAACAAAGTTATCTTTGCGGTCGCCATTTCTCAAAAACTGCTGACGATATCTCGTTCAAACCAATTTTCGTTATTAGTTTTTATTGAGATCTACAGCATATATTTTTTTTAGATTTTTCACTCCTATACTTCAAAAGTTAGAGGGGGGGGGGGGACACACATTTTACCACTTTAGACGCGCCTATCTTTCAAATAATTGACTTTGAGAAAAAATGATTTTAGGAAGCTCAATGTCATTTTTAAAGACCTATCCATAGACACCTCACACGTATAGGTTTGAAGAAAAAAAAAAAGTTTGTTTCAGTTCCATGTATGGGATACCCTTAAACATTTATATTTTTTAATTTTGTATAAAAATCGGAAAGCATTTTACAGAATACATCTACCTACCAAGTTTCAATACTGTAGTCCGAACAGTTTCTGAATAAAATGGCTGTGACATACGGACGGACAGACAGACAGACAGACATGACGAATCTGTAAGGGTTCCGTTTTTTGCCATTCGGCTACGGAACCCTAAAAAGGTCAATTTTTTAGGGTTCTACGGAACCCTAATGGCAAAAAACGGAACCCTTATAGATTCGCCATGTCTGTCTGTCTGTCTGTCTGTCTGTCTGTCTGTCCGTCTGTCCGTCCGTATGTCACAGCCATTTTATTCCGAAATTATTAAGACTACAGAATTGAAACTTGGTAGGTAGATGTATTCTGTGAACTGCTTTCCGATTTTTGTACAAAATAAAAAATATAAAAGTTTAAGGGCATCCCATACATGGAAAATGGAAATGGAACAAAAAAAAATTTTTTTCATCAAACCTATACGTGTGGGATGTCTATGGATAGGTCTTTAAAGATGACATTGAGGTTCCTGAAATCATTTTTTCTCAAAGTCAATCACTTAAAAGATACACGAGTCTAAGGTGGTAAAATGTGTGTCCCCCCCCCCTCTAACTTTTAAAGTAAGGGAGTGAAAAATCTAGAAAAAATATATTCTGTAGATCTTAATAAAAACTTTCAATGAAAATTGGTTTGAACGAGATACAGTCAGCAGTTGTTGTGATATAGCGACCGCAAGTATAACTTTGTTTTTCATACAAAAACTATGAAAAACAAAGTTATTTTTGTAGTTACGAAAAATCAAAGTTATGGAATACTACGTGTTACGGAACCCTACGAGTGCGAGTCCGACTTGCACTTGGCCAGTTTTTTAGTGAATGCCTATATTTTTATATATTATATTTACTTAATTTAGTAAATTAAAGAAGACAGGCGCTATGTGGTTAATTATGAATCGCATAGCACCTGTTTTTTTTTTCAAAATTAAATTAAATGTTTTGTGTATAATCATAGAAAAGATAATAATACTACGTATAATTGAATTTATAAATACACTGTTCAGTAACACTTACAATAAATGCATCGTTTAATAAACATGTATGATGTTTGTTTTTTAATTTAGCTAATACATTTTGTAGTGGTAGGACTTCTGCTAGTCTGCCTGGAGCGGTACCACCACTTTGCCAACTAATTTTCAGCCGTGAAATAGGAATGTTTTTCGGTTGAAATGGCAAGGTGTCCAGTGAAATTAATTACAGGGCATGTGAGTCTCAACATTTTTATGTCTCAAGGTAACAGGCGCAGTGCAGTGACATGTAAAATTCTGGGAGTCCAGCATTTTGCATGTCGCTATATCTGTAATAGGTAAACATCATCGCTTACCATCAGGCGAGCGTCGTGCTTGTCCTGTTACCATAAAAAAAATAACAAAGCATTTAAAATTACAAATGTTATATGGTCCAGAAATAAAATTAAAATATCTACCTCTGCATGTTCTATTCGAATGCTTGATACAGCTTATTGTATGGTACTTAAAAACGAAATAAATATCACTATTTGCAGGAAGTAAGAAGAAAATCCAGCTGTTTTGTCGCAAATAAACCTACTACGCAAAAATTTGTTCGTATACGTAGCTATAATTGAACCCTGTTGAAGTATTTAAATTAATAATAAAATTATATATTAACAAATAGGATTGCGCCCCGCTATTTGAAATATCGACAACTTTTTAGTTTTGAGATTTGTCCAGCACTAGCTGTATATGTCGAATAAATCAAGTCTTCGTAACCGGAAAAATTTGCAAAACGGTTATGCCTTAAGAGGGAACGCAGGATGCACTTTTCTATACAAATGCATTCCCCCGTTTCCTCCCTGGAAAATGCTTCTGGAGCAAAATTAATTTCTACAAAATATCAAATACATTTGTATGTAAAAATACAACCCGCTTTCCCTCATACATGCCTAAAACCTTTTCTTTTAAGTTTAGTTCTACCTCAGCCTCTATTTAGAGCGATACATGCAAATAAGGGTTTTCAAGTGGTTTCGTTCGAAAAACCGGTATACGTATGCTCGTATCAGTTTTATATTTATTGTAGAAATGTTGGCTGGAATGGAAAATCGTAGAAAATTCATCAATGTTTGATTTGACTAATTATACAGTTAACATTATTTTTAAAAATCATTTCCTTAAATGTTTAAACAGGGTGATACAGTTTCTATTGAAAATGTATTACTTGGTTAGCTTCTTTCAAAATTCGGTACAAAAACCATAAAGTCATACTGCCTACTAATATAATAAAAGCGAAATATTTACAGAGTTCAAATTTTAAGACTTTGGATGACACATTTTCAATTCCTTCCTCTTTTCGGGGAGAACTCCTAAGACGTGGAGCAAGAGCATGACCACATCATTGTGTTCTTTAAAAAAACTAGCTAAGTTGAGTTGGACTCGCCCACCGAGGCTTCCGTACCAAGTGCTCAAACTACTCGTAGGTTAAAAGACAAACTTAACTTTGCAGTTTGAGCCCTAGACTGATGCCTGGACACTGCAACCGCAAATAATAAGTTAACTATATTGGTATAGTAAATTCGTTTATTGTTTGGTCTTAAAACAAATTTTTACTGTTTTCAGATTTTATTCTGTTGACCTTGTTTCATGCCAAATTTCATGATTTTAGGCCAACGGGAAGTATCCTATATTTAACAAATGCGATCCACTAATTTCGTCGTAACGTTACTTCACACCATGGCTTAATTAACAAAGCACCGGAACATGTTATTCCGGAGGTTGCGGGTGCAAGTACCGTTGGTACGATGAAATTTTGGATTGTGTTTTACAATTTACAAAAATATAAAGTGTGTAACACTTCAAAGAAACATAATATTTGATTTACGTAGTTCAACATCTCTCGTCGGATTTGAAAACTGTAATGATTTCTTCCGAATGATTAACTTACGTAATAAGTAGTCATAGATGGCGCCACCAATGCATAATTGGGTTAACAAATGCAATCCACTAATTTCGTCGTAACGTTACTTCGCACCATGGCTTAATTGGCAAAGCACCGGAACATGTTATTCCGGAGGTTGCGGGTTCAAGTCCCGTTGGTACCATGAAATTTTGGATTGTGTTTAATAATTTAGTATCCTATATGTTTTCATTCCATTGTGAATTCGCAAAATATGCCAAAAATGCAACTTAAACGGTCATATCTTTTGATCGCGTTGACTTACGGGTTTGTTTTGTTCTCACCCAAAACATACCGTAGATCCAAGTACTTGATATAAGTTTCAACTTGTTTTTTCTTTGAACAACAAGAATTTGTGGATCCCTGCGATAAAGGGACTAGACAACCAGACAGACAGACGATGTCGAAGCTTGTTTAATTGACTGATTTGGCTGAAATAAAATATAAAGATACGCGTGTCCTTCTCCACGCAAGCTGGCTCGCGCCGTGCGTCTTGCATCGTGCATCTTGCATCTTGCATCGCATCTTTGAATGTGTAACGCATTGATAAGTTCACAGACAACCGTATGTGAATGTGTTAGAACTAATCACAGAGCAGAATTTTAAGTGTGGGGCTGTTTAAGTGTGCGTGGCTCTGCGTTTTAATATATGCGTATGTAGTAGTGATGGCATGGGTGGGGAGAATGCGCGGCGAGGTGGCGACAAGCGTTTTGTAAGTAATTGGCGATTTTTGACATTTCTACTACCTTATTATTCCTATTTCTGTGTTAATATTATTTTAAGGACAAGTCTATTTTAATAAATATACTTAGTCTTTGTTGGAGAGGGAAAATTAAAGAGAGAGAACATTAGCGTATGCGAACGAGGCACGCGGGCCGCCCTACTGGAACAAAAATTTGCACTTTAAGTTTAATTTTTCGTAAATGGAGCATTAAATCGAAAAATAGTATTAGCAACCATAGGTAGTTTTAAAAGAGCTATTCAACGATACTCAACAGGACGGGGTAGACGACGAAAAAAAAAAAATCATCCCCACATCTCAGCTATCCTAAACAAAAATATTTTCCAAACTTTTATTTTACCACCTTGTTGGCGTAATTGATATACACACCCCTACAAAATTACAGCTTTCTTGTCGACGGACATGAGGAAACTATAAGGGTTCTTTGTCACTACGGAACCCTAAAAAAAGTACCTTTTACCCTATTATAATTTGATTGAGTTGATTGATTGTTGTATGCGTAGCATCTCAATTTTGGCTCTATTCTCTTCTTACTTAGTCTGTGATGTGATTGTTTGTTGTGTTGTAGTCTGTTCTGTGACACATATATTAATCTGTGGTCTGTTCTGTTCACAGAACACTACTACTCCGCCAAGGTTCTGTTGTAGAATAGAAATACGTAGTATCTCCTTAGTAGTTTGTAACGTAGTATTATATTCTTAATATACAGTTATCTGTGTTATATTCTCTTTGAGTAGTCCAAAGAGAATATAACCACTTGGAGTAGTCTGTGGAATAGAATGTGGTGGTGGTGGTTGCGGTTGGATTATTCTAATTAGAAATTACTACACATGGAAATATTAGCGATATATTATTTATAAACTAATGAAGTACAACTCTATCAATAACATTCAAAGAAGCAAATAATAATTTACAGTAGCCGCCACCCCCGCCTCCGTTGAAATATTACTGAAAACATAAATACTAAGTTACTCTATGCTGAAAAAATTTAACATGCAAGCTAACAGTGATATACTATTGGAAAAAATGAGGCAAATGTTTTACCGTGGATCACACAATTTTTTGCTACAGGTAAATTTTAATAAAATGTGTTTACTAAACTATGGTACTTACCTGCCTATCCAATGCTTCTACCCAGTACAAAATAAATAAATAATGACATAAAACTTTATTTTCAGCCTGATGAGATACGTTTAATGACTTGGGATTGGCAGCAAAAGTTTTTAGATGCAACAGTGAACAGTAATTTACTAAAGGAATATCCAAAAAGTGGTCAATTTATTAAGTTATTCTTTAAAAAAGTTATTAGTCAATTAGAAGGATACCAAGATGTTCATGACGATTTATATTCAAACCTGTGCTTTGCCATGAATAGTGCAGAAGATAGCTACTGCTATCGTCATTATCTTATTAATGGATATGATGACATTATAACTATTAAGGAAACAAATAAAATGGTTGTGAATGGGACAACTGGGATGCGTACATGGGAGGTTGGTATTGTTAATTAACTGCTACAATGTGAAGCCCTTGACAATTATATCAATTGAATTTTCTAAAGATTAAGCTTAAACTACTGATATAATCTATTCTAATGAGGGCCCGGTGGCGTAATCGGGAGAACGGTTGGCTTTGATGCCATGGTACCGAGTTCAAATCCCGCTATGCACCAATGGATTTTTCTATCGAAAAATGTATGTCATGATACATCGTATCGTGTGAAAACATCGTTAAGAAACCAACAATCCCCGCATGGTGGTAGGACACCATCTAGTGTCCGCCTGGCCAGCCACCCTCAAGTTAGAAAATCTGTCACCAAAACATCTAATGTGTTCCGGCAGCTATCCTTGAGAGCCAGTTCCCATTCTAGGCCTAGCGTGCTTACCATCTTCAACCGCATCATCACTTACCAACAAGTGAGATAGTGGTCAAACGATAGCCTATACAATATAAAAAATGGAATAGTGAGAGGGAAGGGTTTTTGCTTTGGACATAATTTCTAAATAATGATAGCTAATGAGGCCACCATTAAAAGTGTAACATCCATACCCTTTTATAACTTACATGTTTTTAGGAATAACACTTTTTATTTTATTTCAGGCAGCAATAATGTTAGCTGACTGGGCGTTAAGCCACAGAGGAACCTTTACAAACAAAAACATTTTGGAACTAGGTTCTGGAGTAGGTTTTACTGGTATAACTATAGGAAAACTGTGCAATCCAAAAAGCATTTATTTATCAGACTGCCATCCAGATGTTATGAAAGCAATATGTGACAATATCAGCATCAACTTTCCTAAATCACAAATTACTGAAAGTAATGAAGGAACTATTTTCATTAACGACGGGAGAACTGTCGGTAAGTAGGTAGGTACTTAACTCACTAATTGGTCTGCTGCTAATATATTGACTAATGGTACAGTCATAATAACTAAAAGTAATCCGGAGGTCTTCAAATCGCAAGTAAACAGGTATATTCTAAGCAAGCATGCTACATTGTCGATTGCATCAATACCATCAGGTGAGGTAGTTGTCAAATGCTTGCCCTATAAAGTTTATTACCTCAGAACTTGGTCAATTCTTACCCAATTTGAAAAAACATTTTTTTGTTTGAGAGTTTGCTTTCTGTTTGGTCCAATTGTAAGTTTATCGAGATCTGATAAGTATCTTCAGAGATATGGAGATAAACACCTCAAACTTACTAAAAACGTACTTAAAAATGTACTGAAAATTAATAGTGCGGCATGAAAAGTAGTTTTTTTTTCGTTCTGTAAACTATCTTAAATTATAAATGACCAGGCGATTGTCCAAGCTAATCCAAAAAAATCTGATATTGAAATGTGGTAATCTTAGGACAAAATATATATTTTAATCGTGCGTTACTGGTCCTCCAGTAAAACTGTAAAGGCGAAGTAGAGACCAACAGCATACATTCTCTAGAAAAAAGATGTACGAATCCTACTGTAAAACTGCTAACAACCTTTAGAAATCGGCAACAACACAATTGCACATTCGACATTCCATCAATTAAAAAAATACTATTAAGTCCTGTTAAATTTGTGTTTGTTTTTTTCAGGTGTTATGCCACTAGACTGGAACTGCCTTGATGGTTTATCAAACGAATTAATTCCAGACATTGACATTGTGATTGGTGCTGACATAGTTTATGACCCATCCATATTACAGCCACTCTGTGATGTTCTGAAGACTCTTTTTGACAGGAATATTGACTTAGAAGTGTATATTGCCAGTGTAATTAGGAATGAAGACACTTTCCAGTCATTCTTGGCACATCTTGGTACTTATTTTATAAATTTTTGTCTAGTATGGATTTATTTGTAGAACTTCTGCTGGTCCACTTGGGGCGGTACCGCTTTACAGAGAGATAGGACACTTATTAGCTCATTTTAATTGGTGCGATTGGACCTTTGTTCATTACACCTAGCGTGTATTTATAAAAAATGTCCTAATGCCATGTAATACTTTTAATTTTTTTATACAAAACTAAAATGCTAGGCCAAAAACTCTAACTTATGCTGTACTGTAACATACAATAACTGTAATATAGATATAATTTTGGCATTGAAACTTTTTTTGTTAAAACCCACCGTCTTACTTTTCAGATAGTAAGAAGTTCCAGTATCAGAAGATATCATTAAATGAAAGCATTTTTCTAGAATGGGACCCCACAATAAATAGGTGTTTACTAAAAATAAATTACTGTAATTGAAAAAGTTTTTGCTTTTATGGACCGTGTTTAATCTATAGTTGATAAATATAATAGTAAAATGGATAATAATCATAGAAAATGTTCATATATACCATAAAATATTTTATTTTTTGTTGAAGTATAGAAATCATGGACAGCAATAGAAATATATTTATTTTGTTAAGCTTCAATAATAATAACAAGTAATGTCATTTTCATTCGATTTGTCAAAAATGTTCTGTCACTGTCAAGTGTCAATGTCAATATAGTTTTTGTCAAATAAAAGATGGACTATCTATGTTTTTGGTTTACTTTATTTATAACCCTAAAATTAAATAAAAACTGAAATTTGCGGAATAACTGTGTGAAAAACCCCTCCATATTTTCTACAATTACTGTCCATTCTGGTAAATATTTATTACAATAGCTATTACCTAAAATCATAGATCAAAACTTTTTAAATTTTACTTTGGTTTACAGCGAATGATTCTGGATTACATTTATTAATAATTTTACAATGTCAGAAGAAAATGCCTCACAACCAGACAAAATGCCCAACGAAAAACCTACCAGCAGTCCAGATAAACCGGCTAGTGGTGGAGAAGCTTGGGGCTATGATTTGTACCCTGAGAGAAGAGGTGCCTTCAAGGCAAGTCTGGGCAATGTTCTTATTGGAAAAGAAGGCAAAGAGAATATGGATAAATATAAATGTGAAAAAAATGTTTTCGAATGTGTTAAAAACAGTAAGTTGATTGAAAAATATATTTCTAGTCTTTCTGATGAATTATTATGCAACATAGACACATTTATGTGAAGTGCCAGTGTTTGGAAGTCGGGTTCATATATTGCACTATGACTATTAGATTAATGCTGGTTGCACAGCTTCACTGCGGTGTTCCACAATGTGCTGAACTACTTAACCACTTACATCAATTGTGCCAAGCGCATTTCATAAATATTTGCACAGAGTGCATAGCCGTACAGCTTAAATTAGCTTGACAAGACTCAGCCGATGCACACCAAAATGGCACAACTATTTTACAGTGGCCCATCAGCGGGATGGATGCAGTTTTAGAAATTAAAATCTGAGATAGTTAGATCTGAGATAGAGATAGTTATCAAGTGATTGATTATAATTAATTAAGTAAAAGCCTTTAGGCTAAACAAATCCTTTACTCCATCCATCCCAATAGTATGTTGGTAGTTGATATGTAGCTTCCATGGAAGCAAAATATATAAGTCCCAAAATTTATTTATTTATATTCCATACATAACACCATAACAGCTGCTTAGCTAAACCGATGCTATTGGTACTCTTAATTGTAACTTAAAAATATTACTTTTACACTAAACTTAATTACTCACAAATTTTCAATGCATACATAAGCCGCTTCGACGAATTTCGGCAAGCTACAGTCAAATATATCAATATATTTCGCAGATATTATATTGAGCAACTTTATGGCTCGGCATAGAGGAGCAAACTCGTTTAGGTTTGTCCTACTCGAGGGCAAAAAATGACTTGTATGATATGATTGAAATGTAAAGTATTTTAATTACAATAAAGTGTTTTTATCCAATGCTTCCAGGTCCAATAGTAAAAGTAATGATGGCAGCTTTAAAGAGTTCTGGATGGTCAGTATACCTATGTATTAATTTAAAACTAATATGAATTTGAAAACACTATATCAAAATTGTGTCACATTAAAATCAGCATGTTATCTAAACTATAATAACAAAACACTTCTTGAATACTGCCTATAACTCTCTCTATTTATAATTTTGTTGTTTATACCTTACAGGCTAGTTCTTGACCACTATATTGCCTGGTGGTAAGCAATGATGCGGTCAAGGATGGTGAACAGGCCAGGTTTAGAATAACTCAAGGGCTGTGACCAAAACCATGTGTATACCAGAACACGGTACATTTTATGGTAGGTACTCTCATAGTGGTAAGAGCTACATTTGTAGCAAGTCATACGAAACATCAATATAATTTTACCTTTTCCTTTTACCTTTTGATGAACAGAACACTAATGAAGACACATATATTTGTCCATGTTTAGGATGGATTATTAATGAATATATCGTATTTTCAGTCCAATTGACATACGCAGGCACATATCGTGTGAAGTATGTGACTATTCTGTGAGTGGAGGCTATGATCCAGAACTAAATCAGGTAACACATTGTTGTTATTAAATAATTTTTTTATTGCTGGTACACAAACACTTGACTAGGGATTGCAATCCCGCAGCTCATTCAATCCCGCGGGATTGATATGCGGGAATTAAAATTGAAATTATGTTATAAAAAACATTATTAACAAAAAAATACCACTTTAAGTCATACATAATGGTTCACGCAACATTACGACATTATATTGCTATAGATTTATATTCATTTATTTCATTTTTACACCATTACAATTGATAACTATCATCGATAACCGTATCCATAATCATTATATGAACAAAAACAATAACCACTTTAAGTCATACGGTTTCTGGGTGAGGACATAAGAGGCAGATAGCACGCATACAAACCGGTACTGATCCCTACTGGTAAAATATTCCAATGTTATCATTATGCGCTCGTACATAAAGAATACAGAACAGAACACACACATACAGGTTGCAGATAATGATAAAACAATGGAATGTTGTACCAGTACGGATCTGTACCGGTTGTCTGCACTGGGAACCTCCTCTTTATGTCTTCACCCTCACGCAACATTACGACATTATATTGTTATTTACGGCACAATCTGCTTTTAAAAGAGCACAGAACTAAACTAAATCAAAAACATTAAAATTGAGGTACCTACGTTAAACGCCGGACGGTGACACTTGGTGTGACGGAAAACACTCTTCACCTACAGAGAGACTTGGGCAGCGCAGTGGTATTTATGAAAAACTGACAGGACAGCCCGCCAAAGGCGCCAAACATTCGCTAGGCGCGGCGGGCTGTGTGGAACGGCAACGTTGCGCTCGTGCTACTCTCTATTTTCGCTAAATTTTAACGCCAAATTTTTAATTTGCGGGATCCGCGCTTTAAATGTGCGGGATCCAGCAGATTTAAAAAAGCTGCGGGCTCTCGCGGGATTGCGGGATCCCGTTTTGCGGGATTGCAATCCTAATGATAAGTATGGATGCAATATAATGAAATTGTGCTTGTATGGAATTAGACGAAGGCATAGCAGTAAGGTGTGGGACAACTGACTTTAGTCCTGTCCACTGAGTGCAGTTGTTTCACCCGTTTTCCAAGCTAGTACAAAACATCTTGTCAGAGCTCTAATTCCGACTGGTGATGGGGGGTGCTAAGACCTACACTGATGGTTTTTAGCAACCTGGAAATATAGAATTTTCTTTTCTTTTCCTTATTCCTTACATTTAAGAGTAGCAGATAAGGTGAAGCTCTGAAAATGTGTCTAATACACATGTCACAATTATAATACAAACCCTGGTCTTACCATGGACCATCTCTTTTCCAGATAGTAGTCTGCCAAAACGTATCAACCCGCAAAGGCATGGTGCAAGGAGTTCTAGCTCATGAAATGATCCACATGTTTGACTACTGTCGTAATCACCTAGACTTCAAGAATATGGAGCATCTAGCGTGCACAGAGATACGGGCAGCTAACTTAACGCATTGCTCGTTTGCAAGTGCTTGGTCTCAGGGCGATGCGTCGTGGACGAAAATTAAGCAAGCTCATCAGGTAATATTATATGCGTACTACGATTTTTCACTGCATGCTCATAAAGAAACAACGATTTGATGCTGCGCTGCGGTATTCTTACGCTTTGGCACTTGCACACAATATAATTGAAGTTTATTACAATAACCTACGAATAAATAATAAGTCAGGAAGTCTAATTCAGAACAAATCTAATCCACACAAAAAGTGCCCTCCTCAAACCAAAACTCGTAGATTCAAAATAAAAATCACTTTCGAAGTTATAAATGATTGGCTTGGAGATTGATTTAAATTCGGAACGAAAGCAGGGATTGGTTCGCGCATGTGCTGCAATGTCTGTTATGACAGTTGATTCAAACAACCGACTAATGAAGGCTAAAATATTTTTTGAATGCGTTTTTTTGGCTTTCGCTTCTGACAATATGAACGCAAATTATACTTTTTGTAAGTTAGGTAACAACATTCTATAAACATTTTACTTATGTCAATAAAGTTTTTCCGTATCATATCTATCGTTGTCAATATTATTTTATTAATTGACTGTGGTTTTTAACCGACACGTACAAAAGGAAACGGGTGTAATTTCGACTGTATTTGTTTTATGTTGTTACCTCTGAACTTCACTATATATTATTAGTTTTTTGTTTGAGAGAGTAGACTTCCCGTTTGTTGCCATTGTAATTTTATCGAGATTTGATAAGAATCCCCAGATATATAGATATAAACAATTCAAACTTGGTACTCAAAATGACTGGCGCGGTATTTGAAGTCGGTGAGTGTTTTAAATGATCTTAAATTATTTTAAAAATATTTACTCATTCCACAAATGATTTGTTTTTGTTTCAGGATTGCGTTAAGACGAAAGCACTCTACTCAGTATTAGCAGTCCGACAAATAAAAAAGATAGAGGCCATTGAAATAATAGAGAAAGTTTTCCCCAAATGTTACGCTGATTTAGAACCAATCGGTAGAAGAATTCGAAGAAACTCGGATGACATGGCACGAGCTTTCAAAGAGGCTTCGTATTACGGATACGAATAAATATTTTGGTTCAAAAATCAGAATCAAAGGTACAAAGCAATGAAAATGATGTGAATGAAATCAAGTGCACTTCCATTTCATATATCTTATTTAAGTAGTAGCAAAACATTTACAGCCATATTTATAAATGGTAAATAAATAATATTATAATAAAATCTGTTCTGCGAACAAAATTGGTAAATGTGAAAACGAATTCAAATTGAATTATCATTTAGAAGAAATGCTCTAAATTTTTTATGGATTTCAAATGCTATGGTTCGAAGTCATGGTAATTCTCTTAGCTTAGAAAGAGAAATAGTGAATTATATATTTGTTTTGGCAGTCACAAAACTTTCGATCTTTATATGACACCCTGCCAAACGTCAAAACTGAATAAATCATGATAATTTGACGCCACTTATCGGTCCCAAAATTATCCTCCTATCCTGTATGTTGAAATCAAACATATTGATAAAATTTTAAAATTTCATTTAAATCGATGGGAGGTTTCAGAGATTCGTGTACGATACGAACTTAATGACAATGGCGTGATATACCTAGCCTAGCTGATACCAGCGACTTCGTTCACGTACACCAAGAATTTAGTAGCCTATGTTCATCCCCATGCTATAAAGTATCTCCTTGTTAAATTTCAGTAAGATCTTGTGGTCTGTTTAGGCGTGATTAGGTAACAAACAGACTGACAGATTTGCAAACGTTTTTTAATATTAGTCTGGATGGACCAAACGGAGACATCAAACATTTTGCTTATTTACCTGAAATCGTTATAATCTTATCACATTGTATTGTTGGAGAGCATAACAGTTATTTATTTTTTTGCCAATAAAATTGTAACATTGCATCTACATATAAATCATAAGTCAGCAAAAGTAACTGCATTATAAAAATGACCCAACAAATGTCGTGTCCAAGCAGGCGGGGTTAAAATTCGTGTCTAGCACGTCATTAGTCGGACATTTGTCTTATTTGACTCAACTGTCATAACAGACATTGCAGCATATGCGCGAACCAATCCCTGCTTTCGTTCCGAATTTAAATCAATCTCCAAGCCAATCATTGGTAACTTCGAAAGTGATTCTTATTTTGAGTCTATGTCGTTTTGGTTTGAAGGAGTGCCACTTTTTGTGTGAAATTTGTTCTGAATTAGAGTTCCTAACTTATGATTTAATTGTAGCATTGCATAAAATATTAAAGTGTAGGTATGTAGATAGTGTAAATAAAATTAAACACACTTTAAGTGAATTAAAATAATGTCTTTTATTTCATTATTTTCATTACTTAACATTAAGTATTGCCTATGATATCGAAAAGTATTTATAATACTGCCCCTCCACAGTTTTGGGATCACAAGCTTAAATATTTTACCTAACCGTGAAAAAGGCACATGTTCTTTTTACATATCGATAAAACCAATTATATGACATAAATTGACTCAAGTTGCTAATATATCTAAATTCTGCGTTTGTACAGTAACAGTTGAAATAGTGTTAGTGTTTCATGTATGACACAAATCGTACACTGCAGATAGGTAATTAAGGCGAAACGAATAGATGTTGATCCAAGTGTTTTATAGTCTCGCAAAGCATTCGCAGTAGGTAAACTGACGATCAGTTTTTATAATCTTTCGGTCTGGATTTCTTACAACTTATGTTTTATCTCGAAATTAATCTGTCTTCGCCTGAAAGCTCGATCGATCGATTAAAGAAACCTATCGTAAATTATACCCGCCTGATCTTATATTATATTTTAAAGACAAATATACTTGCCGGTTACAGACTTTTCATGATATCTCAAAAACAACAGACCTGACGAAGCTAATTTGCATGTTCTTATATGCATCATAGGTATCTACTAAGAAATAATAGTTTACTGAACTATTCTTTCTTAGTTTATTATTAGTATTACGAAAAGCATGAGTAAAATTAAGGGCGTGAAAAGAGGGACGGACTCTTTTATGATTTAAAAAGGGGAATTTACCTAACATAACTTTTGTGATATCGATATAACAAAACTACTATAGTCTTCCGGATGAAGCTGAAATTAGTTTAATTCGGAAGCTCAAACAGTTTTCGTAGTTAGTTAAAGATCACTATAATATCGATATCGTGTAAAACAGTTAATAGTACCTAAACGCTTCATAGCTGACAAAAACGCTCTCGTCTATTCGTCGCCTTTTTCATACAGTTTGTGCAAAAATAATTTTGTGCATCACTGAGTCAAGTTACATTCAAACACAACTGCAGGGACGTGGCAATATTAAACATATATTAATTCAACTTATTTCTATAAAGATCAATTTGCATATGACTAGTATTTTTCGCATTTGTACAATTAATTATTTTAAAATGAATATCACCTTAGAGCTGCGTTTCCACTACCTTGTACGAAGTAGCAAAACAATTGAGCGAGGGAAAATCCACCATTAGTATCACATTCATTTCCTAGCTATTTTTTTCTATTCATATGAAGTGATATTGAAAGGGATTTGTTTCCTCGCTCATTTCTTAGCCACATCGCACATTTCTGCTGAAGTATATAAGAATGAGCAGTTTTAATTTAAAAAAAAAAAATGATAACATTGGCTAGGTGGCTTTTGTTGCGAACCTTCTGAGATGTCACTATCAAAAAGCGATAATTAAATTTATTAAAGCAAAGGTCATCGAAAATTACAAATGTTAGAAATTGGAATAAAAGCGCTAAATACATCAATCGAAAACGAATTACATTTAAAATTACATTACATAAAAATAAAACATTTTATATAAACATGAAATAGAACAGATTTGTTCAGTATGACAGTGACAGATCACTTGTAATTGGGTTCATTTTGTAAGCCATCTGGTGAATTTCCAGGAACTACCATATTTTTTTAAGAAAACGCCTTATTGTAATGTTATTGGATGAAAAACAATGAGTGGAATATGCGAGGGTATAGCTCCGTCTCTGTCATTTAAATCATTATCATTTTCAGCGATAGGCCTCCTGGTGGAAACGTAACTATACCTGCCACTTTAAACTGGACTATTAGATATATGTATTTCACAATTCCATAATAAGATGGTATGGTATTTCAAGTGAAATTATGCCGTGAAACGAGTATCGTGTCATTCAAAAGACCACCATTATTAACAGATGTTGGGGATAAAAATAAGTATATAAAGGAATCTGAACATGCCGGCTGTTTTTCGCGTTGCATTTATTTCTGATATGCTCCGGCACAGAATAATGAATAGTACAGGTACTAATACGTAGGCCATCATCTGGGAGTGGCTAGAATGGCGGCGATCTACGTCGTTACGGGCGACACTGGCATATCCGAAATAAATACCACGCGAAAAACAGCCGGTATGTTCTCATAATTATTAACAATATTATTTTTCACATTAAATACATGAAACATGCACTGCGAGTAATCCTGACAATTATCTGTACTTACACTACAAAAAGGTTGATTGTGCTGGTTAATAATAAAGTTGTATCATTGTACCACAATCTGACAAATAAAGATACTTGTATTTTAGTACACTGTCGAAAAACACAATATTTCAGTAGGTATAATTTTAAATCCCATAATTATATTAATCATAATTTTTTTTTTTACTGTTTACGCAATTGCTACCTTTTATTTTTATATAAGTTTTCCAGGGAGAAAATAATCTTTACAAATACATGACACTCGAAAGATAAAGCGTTTGAGATAAGTTTCACAGATTTGGAATTAATTAATATGTGAACAAAGTATGTACTAGTTTGTAACGTCATTTGCATTATAATTATATCAAATAAATAAAATATCGACCTTAAAGTAATAAAATTAAATTTTAAGTATAGCATAAAAATAATTATTTTTCATCTTGCACGTCTGATTCTTCTAAAATTAAGGATTGAGTTAAAAATCCCCGGAGCATGTTGATTTTTGTTCTAAGTTTGTTCAAATCTATCCGAAGGATTGATTTGAAAAATTACTACCTAATATAATATGTATTAGGTAGGGATACGTAATAACATTTTAAGGACATTTAACGATATTAGACTAAAATTTTAAGTAGGCTTAGGTTCCACAGTAACAGCTGCTGTATTTTAATTAACTGCATAATTATCTCATCTATATCAATGCCTAGCTATGGTAGGTAACACGCAGCCTTAAACTAGCTTTTATAGGCAGGTTCTCGTCAATCTTCGATTTTGTATCCAATATCAGTAAATAAATAAGTACCTACACCGTACTAAACATTTTACTCGAACATCGTGGAAAAGGTCCTCAGTTTATTAAAAGTAATTAAATTACTATTTAATTGCTTTATATATCCTTGATAAATCTATAAAATATCGCATTCTAAGAATCATAATCAAAATTCTTCGATGTTTTTTCTGTCTAGAATGAGCTTTGCTATATTAAAAACTAAGTTATAAATTATTCGTACAATTAATTAACATAACTACCTACATTTACATAATTTTAAATGAGCACTACAACCTGCATCAATTGTATGCTATTTTAAGCCAGTAAATAGACAATATTTAGGGAACTGGAAAACATTTTTACATTATTTTACACTCTTACACAACCCTACAATATAGATATGTAGAACAGAAGGCATTTTAAGTCCATACTTATAGAGAGAGGGTCTAGGCAAAGTAACATTAGCATTTAAGTCACGTATTACAATAATATAATTATGAATATTGCGAAAGTTAAAAAAGTTTAAAAGTTCGTTTTGACGCTACCAACTGGAAACATATGGAACAAATAGATGTCAACAAAAGATCCAATCGGAATAATATGGGACTGACGCTTAGTATGGATAATTCTTGTCCCTCGACACTTTAAATATTTTTCTGATGGAAGTTTCATCCTATATCTGAAACACTGATTCTGATTCCGTAGCCTACGTATGGTACTATTATTACACTGTGCAAAAATTAATCTTCAACAGCTTCATACTGTTTGTTAGTGACAACGCAATTTCAGACAAAACGCGTTATAACCTTGTTGTAATATTTTCTTAAGCCAGTTCGAGAATTACAATATTTTTTCAGTGTTAGAAAAAATATTGTCGAAAATCGAAACCTGTGATTTTAACATGAATTTGTTAGAAAGTGAATTAAGAGAAGATGAGAGTGGTATAATTTTTTTCCAGAAGCTATTAGAAAGTGACCAATACGTTATTGGTCATTTTCTGATTGAATTTGTTGTTGATATCTAATATATTGTATAAATCTGCATACAACACAATAGGGTATTACACCCATTTTTGAAAAGTGTGTCAATTAGATTCTATAGTGCTAATGAACTACTAAATAATTACGATAGTTTAAAAACTATCACAACCGACTTCCATGCCCCGCGAGTCATTTTCAGTAGCAAGTTTGAGACGTTTATCGTCATATCTCTGGAGATACTTATCAGATCTCGATGAAATTAAAACGGGACCACCTCGGAAACGTACCGATCAAAAAAAGAATCATTCGAATCGGTTCATAATTGACGAAGTACGGAGTACATACGGACGAGTTGAGAACCTCCTTCTTATTGGAAGTCGGTTAAAAATTCACAAAATTTTTATTCAATCATTTAGTGCCATAAAAATGCTGTTTAAATTTTGTATTTTCAAATTTCGCGCGTAATTTGACGAAAACGCTGGACGCAGTGGATGCCATATTGATCTTTGGTCATGACGTCAGTTAGCTGTGTAAACAAATGCAGTGATATGATAGTTGCCAGTTGACACTGCTAAGTTTACATAGCCCTATGACGTAATAACATGGCGACTACTGGCGACTGCTATTTAATGGTGTTATGAAACAGCTGAAAACAGCTGAAAACCTTTAAATTTAATTTTAAAATTTAGTTTGCTATTTATGAACTAAAACCACAGAAAAACTAAAGTTTTCAAACATCAAACATATAGAGTAAATACCCTATATGAAATCGCGTAAAGAGAATAAGTTAAATTCTGAATTCGTCTTCAAGTCGTGCAATAATAGACTACTTAGTTGTGGATTCGATAGATTATATTATCTTATCTTCTGTAGGTACTTTGTCTAGACCCCAATATCGTAATTAATCTATGAGCACGTAAGCAGACCAGTAAAATATTGCTTATACAAGGCAAAAGGCACCTGGGTAAATTATACTATACTGTACATTGTACATAGAGTAAGTACATAGAATTATCTACTGCGGTAGTATGTTCCATTGAACTGAGCTCGTATTGTGGTCCCAATATTGCCTGCTTGTATTAACTCATTTACTACGTTATATAGTCTTAAGAGACCATACAGACTAGCATTTGTTTGAAGATATACCAACTTCAAAGACTTGTAACAATAATATGTTGCGCCGTGCGCGCCGAAGCTATGTTGCGAACATGCTGCCGTCTCGATTGTCAAGAAAATGCTAGTGTATTAGCTCTCTTATTGCGCCACGTAAGTCCAAGAGTCATGAATTTCAAGACTAAGGCTTGAAAATCTTTTTTGTTATTTTGATTGTTTTTATTTGGCGGATTTCACAATAATGGATCTCTGTTGATGATACCTACATCACTTAAAAAGAGTGGAGTTAAAGTAGAAATCATCACATTATACCTATTTTCAATTCTGACCTTTGAAAGGTTTTAAGTTAACAGTGTATCCGTTACTATCAAGGTTATGTAGGGTGTACCTAGAAGGTTGTTTGGATTTCACAGACGCTATGCAAGCTTTAAAAAAGTTGAGCACCCTACTTCCAACTTCACATAAGTGACCTTAGATCATTTGACTGATCTAGAGAGTCATATCCCATTTACTTGTGCTATAAAAATAAAACCATACTGAAGAACGCGTAGTTACACAAACCACCCCCTCTGTAGTAACTGGGCTACTATGGCGCAATAAGACTTTATATTGTAACAATCTTACATTACATTATGTATCTATATTTTACAAACTTTAGTACTTCGATTCGAATCTATTCTAAGTCTCAAAGGCACAAACTAATGTTGATATTTATTGAGTTCGACAAGAAGTAATCGCACTTTGAAACGCCTACATTTAAAATCGTTGTAAGATATGAAGATCAATAGATTAGTCGGTTCTTATATAACGGGGTTCACACATTAAAATCGACTAGCAACTTGTCTAATATTTACAGTATTATATTATTGTATTCGTCTCTGTTCGGGCACTGAAATCACGACTGTGACTGCTAGAGCATAGAGTCTATAGTTAAATGTACACCGCTATGTCACTTGTGCATCGCTCGATGCGCTTCATTAAGGTATGTGGTCCAGTAGATGACAGTGAATAGGAGGAAACACATAGGGAAAAGTATCAAGGCGAACTTGTCCATATCGCCGTGTTGGGCACCACAGAACATAACGCCTCTATCAACCTTAGAGGCGAAACGCGCCATGAAACCCGTCGGCCCGCCGTTTGACGGCATCGACTCCAACATTGGGGAATCCTACAAACGAAAACAGTTCATTAAAATGTTATATTTCAGCATTAAAACTTTATTTACACATCAACTAACAACTCTAGCGACATTTTACTTTTTGGCAAGCGTTGAAAATAAAAGCGGTGATAGTTTTGCGGACCTACTATTTGCGGCCTAGTCTTACGATTCTGCCCAAAACATACCCGTATCGACTACGATACGATGTAATTGCTAACTACCCACATTGCACACATATTTAACTTTTTAGGTTAGACTTTTCTACTTCTCAAGTCTTCGTGTGCTGATTCTTACTTGACCTAGTTGTAAGCGTTACACGTCTACGTTTAATCATCTAAATAAGTAAACAGTTTACGTCTAGATACACACCTACTATCGTGTCTCCTACTGCGTTACTTTAGCCACACTGTGCAGTTTCTTGTCTGTATTTTTACCTTGCTAACTGATCTTGTCTCACATCCAACCTTATTTTGTCTCCAATTCCTTTTCCCCGAGAGGGACGACTAGAAATTTGTGGCCTAAGTTTAAAATTAATGCACCTAGACGGTCCTACGTGGTAAATCTACTTATTAATTGTATCTTACATGCAAGTTCTACAGTGTTAGCGGTCAAATTGCTTACCCGTTGGATAGTTTGGTGCGACATTTGTTGCTTCATGCCCTCGTCTTCGACGCTTAGCGTGGGAGAGAAGACTCCGCCTTGAGGAGTCCCTGTTACAGGCGTACTGAGCCTCTGTGAAATCCCAATGTTAGCTTAGCTTGAAAAAATTAACCATAAAATTGTAAACTGTTGTCGCGTTACTTTCTATTGCCCAAGGAATTCTAAGACGCAAAACGCCTGTCTCTCAATAAAAAAAAACAACGGGTTACACTCCGGAAGTGCCGGCAGAAGTGAAAACTTGAACATTATCGTTGTGCATTTAGTCTACTCTCCCTCCGTCTTACGAATTTTCGATCAGGTCACGTGTCCTGACGCAAGTTTTACTTTTTTATCCATCCCAAAAAGTTCACAACGCCGCTAAAGAAGTGTTAACTTCAAAAACTAACAATTAAGGTGAAATAGAGTAAAAGAACAGAGAAGAGAAAGATAAAAGCTGCAGCAACTACAAGCAAAAACCTTCTAAAAATTATCTAGGAACAAGCTTTCAAAAATTTTGAGTCAAACATGTTTAGGTATCTTTCGGTGATAGAATAGAAGCATAGAAATTGAAGCACTATTTCTATTTTTACACATTGATAAAACTTTTTCGTAGAATCGTTCGTGCCGGCTGCACATCGGGAATACACGTATATTGCTACAAAGTTTGAAAAAATTTGTAAAGTGATGGTACCACTATTTGCTTATGGGCGGGCCCTTATGGCATGCAATGTAGAAACAAAATAGCTTTGCACACGGTATGTACCTAATAAATGACGGTATGTACCGAATAAATGCTGGCACTTATTAAAATTTTCGAGAGTTTGTTCAAAGCCCGATTGTACAGCCGGACAAGAGTCGATAAACCATCTATCTACCAAATCTGAGCGGAACAGATGAAAAGGATTTTCAATTGAATTTGAAACCTCGGCGTCTCGATAGTGAAACGAAATAGGTTATAGGTATGGTTTAAAAACGGACATTTGCCGTGACTTACCTACCTACGCCAGTCGCTAAGTCGATATAGGTATCGACAAATGTTTTTGTGTGTAGTGCGAGGCGGGACGCGTCAGCTAGATCTTAAAGAAGATCCTGAATCTGCATTCAAGAACCGGAAGACGACTTCCTGAAGAATTTGAACATTTGTCGATCACTACCTCTTATCAACATCGCGTTAACCATAGTAACTAGTTCAAAATGAAAGTGTGTACCTCTTTATTTAAAAAATAATGGTTAGTGGTTGTTCTCTTCTTCGCTCCGCTCAGATTTTAGAGATACCGAGCTTTATTTATACAAATGTCATAAAGTTGTAAAAGTCACCGGTCAGTTGTGACTCCTGCATCAAAGTAGGTACCTGTGAATGATTGATGTGTAAAGGCGGCGGCGCCAACTGTGCTGAGGACGCCGCCCGTCGCAAGTCCTGCCGCCGCCGGCACCAGCTCTTATCGTATCTGATGCCGAACAGCACCACGAAGTACTCGAGCAGCGCCAGGAACACGAATATCGTGCACGAGATCAACCATACTTCGATGCACTTCAATTCGAGAGCATCTGGCGAGTTGGTGCTGCAATTGGATTAAAGGAGTGGAATTAATATTTGAGCATGTTTTCTTTACCTAAGTATTGGAGAGAGATAAGCCCTTGACAATTTTCTTTACATCTTCCATAAGTCCAATCCGCAGCGCTATCCTAAGTCGTCTTCTGTACTATATACCATATTCGACCGCATTACACTAACCAACAGGTGATATAGTGGTCAAACGCTAGCCTATAAGATATATAAAAAAAAACGATTGTGAGTCAGACCATGCTAGGCCTAGCGTGTTCACCATCCTGGACCACATCATCGCTAACCACCAGACGAGAGAGTGGTCAAACGCTAGCTTAAGAAAATTATGCCTTATGTATGCATTATTCATATTTTAATAATATCTAGAAGGCTGTTTATTTTTACTTTATTATCTTTCATGGTCCAACAGCTTAGCTAACGAGGATGAAATTTTGTATCTACATATAAAGATATCACAAAGCAGTCTTAAAGTGTGAACAAAAACGCGCTGCAGAGTACAAAGGTATACAGTTGGACAGTATTATAATTACACTATCGTAACGAAAGGTATATATAACTATAGGTAGTTACCTGAAAATCTAAACTTTATTGCAGTTATACATGCAATGATAATCTAACGATTATCTAACCTTTTTACCAGAGTAATAGTTAAATAAAGATTATAGTAAATTACCTGACTGTATCAAACATAGTGACCAGCGACAGAAGCGTAGTCACCAACAGCACCATCCGACCCGGCACGATCTCCGGGATCACACAGAAGCTGCCCCAGGATATGATGACGAACAGGGAAGATGGCAAGTAACTCTCCAAGAGGTAACTCCTCAGTTCCCTCGATAGTTTGATTTGGAGCCGCGCTGCTGAATGGGCGCCTGGAAGAATACAACGGTCATGGTGGTCGAAGGTGATTATCTACAGCAATGGTACCTAATATTATTACGATCAACTTAGTTAAGTTCCTGAAGTGTTAAATACTGCCGCTATAAGGTAGGCACTCCAGGTTGCCTATATTTTTAGTCACTTGTCAAACAATCTAAACGCATTTGATACTTCATGGGATCATTATGTAGGTACATTATTATAGACTATAGACAAGGCTGACGTCAATTTAAGGCCATCAGCCTCAATTCGTTACATTGTAAAAACAAAACATATACATACATAATAGGTAGGTACCTAGCTACTTATTTCTGAAGATTTCGTGAGACATTTTACAAATTATAGACTAATCCTATTATACTTATGTCTTATACACTAAACTATATTATTAGGTACAAGAGTAAATTATCCTATGTAGCTAAATACAGAGGCAGATGATCTAAGGAAATTCATGTCAGTCAGATTACAAGGTTCGTATGAATATAATGATAAAGTACGCGTCTAAATGATGACAAGTACTACCTACTTATCATTCGACACAACACTATCAAAGCTGTGTAGTACTATAAACTAAACAAGCGGCTTGCTGAACAGCACAAAAGCGTGAGTTTTGCCTACCTTCCTACCTTTTTATAAAATATTGTAAGACTTATCTCACTATATATTTTTATTTTATTTTAAGTTCTATTATGGATCCACACTTTCAGTGTATTAAGCTAGTGTCAAACTAGTTAATATTTTCGTAGATTCAAGTCGTAAAGTCGAGTCAAAATCACATTTAAGTAAGTCAGGTTAAGGTCGTAGTCTAGTCCAAGTCATACCCTCAGTAAATATGTGGACTGAAGACTTTCAGTGGAATATTGGTGTAAACGTAAAATGGCATGTTTTTCAACATTGTGCTATTACCTTACACTAGCATACATTGACCGACACTTAAATGGTTAATAATCCGCATTTATTACAACCGTAACTCGCGGAAGAACACAAGCTTTAGTAAAGTAGTTTACGGTCAATTTGTAATTAAGTCTATGTAAATTGTAATAAGTTTTTTTTGACAATAAATGATTTTTGTATTTGTATTTGTATTTAAAAAAAATCAATGACAACATACACTTTTTCACGTTCCCACAAAAACTACTTTATTATTTATTTATATCCGATTTCCCTGAAGCCTAGAGCGCTGAGGCCAGTAGCACGGATGCGTGATCAAACTCCGTTCCTCCGAGCGGATCGGTGTTCGAATATTGTTCTAGAATATCGGGCGCTGATCCATTCCTACAGAATTCTTCATTCTTCCAGAACGGAATGAAGCCTTGTTTGGTTATCTAGGTGCGATTGTATCAATCAAATGCTCCATTATGTTTAGGAAGTGGATACGCATTTGAGCGTCGTACTAAAATGCGGCCTTATTTTAAAGCCACTCCAACCGCCAGTTTTGCCCAGATTTAATCGATAAAAAGAGTGTGTCGGCCGCCGCTCAGATAATTTTTCATTCAGATTTCATTTTAAGTTAGCATTCATTCGTACGAAAGTTCCGTCGAGGACTCATAGCAATCAACACGGAAATACAGTGTTAGGCAAATTATCAATCTTTCATTTGTACGAGACCCATACAAAGAGTTTGTCTATAAAACAAACCTCAAATGTTATTCCCTGCATCATTTCAAAATGTATTGAAAACTGAAAGGTATAGTTATTATTTATAACTTATAAAGTAGGAAGGTAGATATGCAAAATACAGACAGTAAGCACCACGTAACTAGACGAACGTAAAAACTGTATAAACGTGCATCACGGACATTCACAAGAAGGATATTTGGTGCTTGGTACGGATGCTAAAGTTACCCGAAACTGACAGTGATGTACCTAAGTACTCGTATTTATAGGATTTGCATGTCGTATAATGTTGACTCTAAAGACTGTTTTGTACACTCATAAATAAATATTAATAGTTAACTGTTTTCATATGATTGAAACTTGAATTTATGTGCCCACGTGGAAGTAGCCACCTGTGTTTTTGTTTTGATAAGCTAACTTCCCTTCGTCATCTCTAAAGTGATAAGACTCAAGCCATTACACTTGCCGCGATGTAATTTTCCGAACGTTTTAGTGCCATTCTGCCTAAGGCAAAGGCTCATTGACTTTTGTATATTTGGTGGCGAATGGATGAAGTCTTCATTCTAGAATTTACATTGATTTTAACGATTATGAGCCATGCTTTTTACTTTACATTTTCTCTCATCCCTCCTTTTTAATTTTACAAGATTTTAAATCTGTACTTGTTTGTACCTAAGGTAATTCAATAAACACATTTTTTCCCCAGTGGTGCTCAGTTTCAGGCTCTGAGCCCTTGCATTCTGAGACCAGAGTTTTTGACATTGCGAAGACTGAGCATCTTTCTGCTTCATCCGCACCATCACCGCTAGCAGCGTATAGCGACAGCGCGTAGCGTTAGTAAGGTACAATAGTTAGTCACGAAGCGCAAACAAAAGCGCGAAGCACTGAATTACATTTACCTTCACCAAATTGTTTAATATGATTACTTTTATCCGTTACGAATGAGACTACATATTTGGGTAGTCGGAAGTGGTTCCTCTGGCCGTTAGCGTCCCCGATGCCTATCCAGGGCTGAATGTCACGCCACTCGAATCTCACATCTTCTGTAGTGTATTTGTCTGAAAATAATAAAGATTGATTCGTTGAAAAATTAAAACTAAGCGATTTGCATCTTGGTTCATCATACGAACTGCCAGGGAATGGAATGCCCTGCCTGAGTCTATGTTTTCGGTTAAGTAGGTACAATATAGGGGTCTTCAAATCGCGAATAGGTATCTTCTGGGTAAGCGCGCTCCATCATCGACCGCAGCATCACTTAACATCAGGTGAGATAGTTAGTAGCCAAGTGCTACCCTGTTCGGTGTGAAAAATAAATAGAAAATAAATTATTTTTCAAGAAAAATAAAACCGACTTCATAACCACAAACAGGCACTCAAAAGCGAAAAATAAATTACTTAATATAATTATTATAAGCGCTTCCCACTTATCTATTTGAAGTCGGTGCCAGCCAAGTCTATTGGATAGTAGATAGATACTATGTATGTAGTAGTAGTAAGTAGGTAGATACATGTAGGTAGTATCTATCTACTACCTATTACACTTGGCTGGTACCGATTTCAAATAGATAAGTGGGTAGCGCTTATAATAATTATATTAAGTAATTTATTTTTCGCTTTTGAGTGCCTGTTTGTGGTTATGAACTCGGTTTTATTTTTCATGAAAAAGTATTTATTTTAGCCTTTTTAGTGCAAAACAAGTTTTAATTAAATTACATGCATCTATAAAATTTCGTGTCTGGGCCGTTATACACTGGCGGATATATACTTTGTGAAAATTTCAAGTATGTACCTATTACGGTTAAGAAGGTACAGATCTGTATCGTGCGCACATATAGACACACGGACGGACGGACGGACGGACGGATGAACGGACAACAAAGTCTCAGAAAGTGTTCATTTGGTATCCTTTGGGTTCGGAAGCCTAAAAAATTGACTGTAAATGCCGCGCTAGTGAAAATATTCACTAGTCATAATGATGTCATCGAGGTATCAAAGGACAATGTCCAAAATGGCCCTGTGCAATAAAAGCATCTGACACACACGATAATTAATTGTCTATTTTATTACAATAATTCCAAATACTTATATAACACGGACTAGTTGTATTCCAAAATGAATATTAAAAAGTATTATTTGCGATTATTAACATTAATCGCCGCCATATGGCCGCCATCTTCCCCAAACGTCATTTCATGTCAAAAAATATTAGGTATGTTAAAAAACTATATATAGATACTTATGAAGAATTAACACATATAATGCCTCGTCAGCCACATATGGTTGACATTTTTCTAACCAACTGAGCCTTGTCAGCCATATGTGGCTGGTACAGCACAGCACAGGCTGGTTTTCAAAGTGAGATTTAGGCGTCGTCGTCCACGTTTTTCGTATAAAAATGTATGTCGTATGGCTGACAAGGCCTGGTAAAAAAATTTTGAAACAAAAAAAATAACAATAGGTCACTTGTAACTACGGCATTATATGTGTTAAGGTACGGACACACCGCGGCGTCCTGCGATCTGCGGGCGCGATCTCAGTATATTTCAATTGTTTTCTGATCGCGTTTGGTGTGAACCAGTCGATACAATTACTACTATGCTATCTGATCGCCGCCTAGATCGCGCACGCAGGACGCCGGTGAGTACGCGCCGTACCTTTAGCATAAGAAGTTGTATTTTAAAAAGGAAAATATTATGATTTTCCAGAACTCTAAAAAATATTATTTATGCTTTATAATTGATGCTGATCTATGTAATAATTTGATGTGGATCTTGCATTCTTTCTTAGACCGACTTTAAATACGTCATGGATATAAGTGCACCACCTATCTATAAACGCACCTATACTCGACCCACTGTATTGTATCAAAAAAATAGGTATTGTATTGTAAGTACGTTGAAATAAAGCACGCCACAGTAAAATTCTTAAGCATTTCCAATTAATTGGTTTAGGTATAATAAAAATGTATGACTAGAAATGAAAGATAAACGACTGACGTGTAGACAAAACAATGGTGCAGCTGAGTGAAATGAACACAATTTTACGATTAGAATAAAGTATCATGATAAGTAGGTACTAGAGCTACGGTTACACACGGTTACAGTATATTTTGCTTAACATAATTTTATGATGATGAGTAGAGGATGGTAAACACAGCATGCCTAGAATGGTCTGACTCTCAATCTTATCTTTAACTGACTTGAAGATGCATATAGAATTCATTATCAATTTCTGTTTGCTTGGTAATGATAATTCAATATTCACTATACCTACTATTGAATTACCAAACAAACGTAGGTAAGTTGACTCTAATACTGAAAACTCGCAATTGAATTTTCGCTACAGGTGCACAACAATACGCAGATTTGGGTAAAGGCCACTTGAATGTTATTGATCCAATAAGGACACATTACGAGAAGGAACCTGAAGAAAAATCCGGGTCACTGCGCAAATAGAATAAAAAACGCGACACAAAATAAATACTTACAGCTTGTGAAGTCGATGGCACAGTTCTGTACATCTAATGGGTACAAGACGAAGTCCATCTGGCATTTGATGGTTATTGTAGCACTGAAATTAAAAACACTAATGAAAAACACGCTTCAAATCGAAACAAAGACTTCAACGAGCTATTTTAAATAGCAGATAAGTTTCAGTTAATAAAAAAATGAATCTTTTAACAAGCGCTTCGTTCGAAAGTATTGCTGGTTTATTGGGGCGCTTTCATGTCGTCGACATTTCCGGTAGTAAAAATATGAGTTAATGGACTATTAATTTCGAATGGTTTATTCAAGAACTAGACTTTTCCACCGACTTTGTGGACACTAAAAAGTATTTGTGCTGTATGATTTTATAGAATTATTTTAGTTAAGCGTGTCTACAAATTTTTTATCGTGGAATATTTCGAAGCAATTAGGAATCTTCAATTGCAATTAAATTTTTGCCGCCTTAGCACAGCGGCTTTACATTGTGATTCTTGAATATTTCTTATTTTCTAAACAAAACAAACAATTTTGTTTTGGATTAATTGGATATAGTACATTTACACATAGAACCTACTTTACACATTCTAAAGAACCTTGTGCTGAACAGATTTCAGACAAACCTACATAACCTACCTATATCATAAAACATTTCAATAAACAGTCGAAGACACAAACCATAGGTAGGTACACAAGAGTGAAAGAGATAGAAGTGTTACAAATAAAAAAATGGAAATAGACGAACCCAATACTGACTGAGACGGTGCTGTTGGAGTAAAGCCTCAGCGAAGCCATCTCTTGCAGCACGGAGAGTATCCTCATTGTCTGGAGCTGCCAGATGTAGAGGTCTGGCGTCCAGATAAGCTGCCGGAACTCCCACGGCAGGTCGATGAACGGTATACCCGAGGGTAAATGCAGACGTGTATCCTGCCATGTCACTTGCAGGAACACGTCTAGTGTTATTTCCTGAAATAGCGGAGAATTTTGGATGTTAATATGAATAAGTCTTTTGGGTATGTTAAATATTTAAAAATGTTAAATTTATGTGCGCTCTTCACAGTCGCCTTCCGGTGAAGGAAAAACATCGTTAAGAGCGAACGCGGGTTGCACAATAAAAATATAAATAATCTCCATACAAATGTATTCCCCGTTTCCCCCCTGAAAATGCTTCTAGAGCAAAATTTGTTTCTACAAAAAGGTCTGCTGTAGCTATGTAATTGCAAATAAAAATATGACCCTTTCAAAAATATTAAAGAGGAGATTAAAAAGGCTTATATTTCTTTTTGCAATGGATTGGACAAAAAGAGCAAATGATAGGGAGGGACGTAGCTGTAGCAGACCTTGATATTTTGTAGAAACAAATTTTGCTGTAGAAGCACGTTCCAGAGAGAAAACGGGGGTACATTTGTATGGAAAAGTGCACCCCGCATTCGCTCTTAGGAAACCTCCATCCCCCGCATGGTGGTAGGACACTATCTAGTGTCCGCATGGCCAGCTACCACCCTTAAATTAGAAAATCTGTCGCCAAACATCTAATGTTTTCGGCAGCTATCCTTGAGAGACAGTTCCCATTCTAGGCCTAGCGTGCTACCATCCTCGACCGCATCATCACTTATCGACAGGTGTGATAGTGGTCAAACGCTAGTCTATAAAAATATATGTTTTGGTTGATGATAGCGAAAGTAATTTTGCTGCTGAGGTCTGGCTTAAGGCGAGTTTTACAAAATGATTGAAATTAAAAAATAAAAATATTCTCGATAATCGAAACAGATCAAGTCTTAGAATTCTGTAGTTGATGGAATATTCTGTATTTTTAGATATTTTTTATGCTATATTTACATACTTTTTTATGTATAGGCAAGCGCTTGACCACTATCTCACCTGATGTTATGTGACGATGCAGTCGACGATGTAGCACGTTTACCTAGTAGATACCTGTTCAATCACGATTTAAGGACCTCCGGGTTGTAGCTATCCGGAAACACAGACTTCGGCAAGGAATTCCATTCCTTGGCGGAACGTATTATAAAGGAACTAGTTAAAGGTACTTATGACAAAGTTTTAGGCACCCTGCGTACACATATTTTCTTAAAAATCCTAAAGTGAAATAACATGAGCAATGAAAGAATAAGATACAGTCTACATACTACTATATAACATATTGACTAATATGTTCCTAGAAACAAAAAAAAAATACGTTTATGGTAGATACAAATAATTCTGAACTATAATTTCATGAATTAAGTATCCGTTGATCTATATGGAATAACTGACAGCAGAGTCGGCAAAAATCTACTTATTTAGAATGAAACACAGGAAGATGAATGAAACACAGAAGAAAACAAGGAAATATTAAATTTATAAAGAATGTTTAAGCTTGTTAGAAAAACAATAAGAACTAATGAGATTATATGAATTAATCTTGCGTAATTCGTAATGGTAGGTATAATCCACAGGGGGCAACCGACAAACGGCTTGTTTGAGGTGTCTTTAATTGGATTTTAGCGTATTTCGCGTAAACAGCGACTTAGACATTTTTTGCCAGATTTTTTTGTCGTGTAATTGGTTTCGAATGAAATAAGTGTTTAGTGAATAATGACCATTACACGGTCATGATAAGATAATGCCAAGTAATCGTCAGGCATAGAAGAAACCGTCGTGAACTTTTCACATGTTTTGCAAATGTGAATAACATGCAAAAATATGCAGAAAATATCAACAAGCAGCTGGGTCGGTTTTGTGCCAAATTTTGATCAAGGGCATATACCATACGTAGTGTAACATAGTGCGTAGTATAGATATTTTAGGGATACAAATATTGATTTTAAAGTAGGCAGGCTTACTCACTTCCTTATTTTCGTCCACTCCCGACACCCGGTTCACGTGAACTCCAATGTATACTGTTGTGTTTTTCTCTGTAACAAACAAAATATTTACTAGATTATTGATATTGATACTATTGCGTCTTGTGGTATTGGCCGCTTTATAAAGCGTCTATATGTTCTATTCTATCCTATTAGTTATCCACGTGCAAATGTTTAGCCAAATCTGCTAATAAACCGTTTGACGTGATGGATGAAGGAATAGATTGACAAACAAACTAACTATCACATTTATGATATTGGTGGGATATGAGTTGTGGCACAGATTATATAATAGTAACTGCGTAACAGATACTTCACTCCCCTACAAAAACACAATACCAACGTTTATTTCAGACAATACAAGCAAAAATGTGTCTAAGGCTCGACCTAGCGTTGTTATTACTTCGTTTAGCGCGCGATTTATCGGCGCGCGCCTGATATAGTAAAGGGTTGGACTCAATGAAATAAAAAAAGTTTACAAATTCTTTTTATTTACCTCACAAAATAACATCCAAATTCCTAACTAGGAGTCGAATTTGAAGTCGAGAAAGTGAATTTTACGCCGTTTTGTCATTTTAGTATCGGTAGCATAAAAAATGAAACATATTATGCTTGTTTTTTGTCAAACCCGCAAAATGACTATGAAAAACTTAAACATGAGGATGAACATAGGCTAAATTTTCAGTACCTACGTATCGAGTATCAGCTAGTATGAAGATATTTAAAAAAAAATCCACATTAGACGATGCACTGATATATATACTGCCCATAAATAGATAGATATTTGTAACTTATGGCTATTGACACTCATTATGTATTACAGAAATAGAACAAAACCCGCTCTACAAATGTCTCCGGTCCCTATCGGAGGAATAAAACAAGCGAAACAAAAAATAATATAACTTAAGATCGTTTAAAAAATTAATAGAACCGGCTTCAAACGTCGCGCTAGTCAAAGTAGCCAGCAGACGTACTAACTATTACATAATCTGTGCCAGTAGTTAGTAGTACTCGTAAGTCGTCGAAATAAGTAAATGCGTCATAATACAAATGTTGATATATTAAAAACGGTTAGGCCGATTTCGTTTAAATTTTAATGGGACTACCTGGGAAGAGTACCCTATGAAACAAAAAAAGAATTTTCCAAATCGGTTCAGGCATTTTCGAGTAATCGGTGAAGATACATAAAAAAAGGCTCTGAAGGATTGAGAACCTCTTCCTTTTTTGTGAAGTCGGTTAAAAACTATGGCTATCTTTGCAAATTGTGCCTACCTTATGGTAGTCATCTTAAGGTACACGCCGTAATAAATAACCACGTAATCTACACGACGCATGACCTACACTCATTTCAGTGTCAAGTTGTTAACCTTCATTGGGATTTCCTACATCGAGTCCATCTCGACACACTACGTTACTAATGTAATACATGTGACTGAAAAATATAGCATTCATTATCAATAGGAGATGTAAGTTCTTTATTGAATATATGTATTTAAGACTTTGAGATATACAATATTATATTTGCATTTCTCTGAAATGTTTCAAGGGATTATTAATTATCTACTTATTCTATATTTTTGTAAATTGTTAAACACAATCCAAAATTTCATCGTACCGACGGGACTCGAACCCGCATTACATTTCCGGATTACACGTCCAGGTGCTCTGCCAATTAAGCCACGGTTCGATACATCGATACGACGAAATTAGTGGATTGCATTTTGTTAACCCAATTATGCATTGGTGGCGCCATCTATAACTACTTATTACGTAAGTTAATCATTCGGAAGAAATCATTACAGTTTTCAAATCCGACGAGAGATGTTGCACTGCGTAAATCAAATATTATGTTTCTTTGAAGTGTCTCACACTTTATATTTTTCTAAATTGTTAAACACAATCCAAAATTTCATCGTACCGACGGGACTCGAACTCGCATCCCCCTTCCGAATGATTAACTTACGTAATAAGTAGTCATAGATGGCGCCACCAATGCATATTGGGGTGCGGGTTCGAGTCCCGTCGGTACGATGAAATTTTGGATTGTGTTTAACAATTTACAAAAATATAAAGTGTGAGACACTTCAAAGAAACATAATATTTTATTCTATATTGTTTTAAAATCATCGAGAACTTGTAACATTATTGATGTCATATATACCTAGGCCGAGAAAATCCCATTAAAGGTATGTTAATTACACATACTATAGGTATAACATAAATAATACTTATTTCCTATACAAACATATACTTATAAAAGTTTTGAAATATGTTTTTAAGTTTGAAATGAAATAGATTCTTGCTAACCGACTTCACAAAAAACTAGGAGGTTCTCAATTTGTCGGAATCTTTTTTTTTTTAATGTATGTTTACCGAGTACTCGAAGATGCCTGAACTGATTTGGAAAATTCTTTTTTGTTTCAATGGGTACCTTTCCCAGGTGGTCCCATTCAAATTTTAACAAAATCGGCCGAGCCGTTTTTAATATATCAACATTTGTATTACGATGCATTTACTTATCTCGACGACATGCTACTAACTACTGGCACAGATTATATAATAGTTACTAAGTGTACTGGCTACTTTGACTAGCGCGACGTTTGAAGTCGGTTCTTTTAGTTTTTTAAACGATCTTAAATTATTTGGATTGTGAGATTATGTGACTTCAATTCAAATTATGAGCTGCGATCAGTTACCATCCTCTTTAATGTGACATTCGATAGAGATAATGTTGTTGGTTTGCCGATCAAGACTGGGCTTTTTTGACTTCACGGTTCTTATATTTTAAATATATAATATATATTAGGAGTAGTTTATATTGTATACATAGTTATAAATTAATTTTAATCCTATGAATGAAGTAGGTAGGTAGGTTTTTAAAAATTTTGAAACAAAATTTAAAGAACTGTACGTTGAAAAGAAATTGAGTAGGTGTCATGCAGATTTCAAGGGCTGTCCCAGACTCAGGGTCAAGCTGTTCTTTCAATATCATTTAAGTAACAGGATATCACATTTCGAATCGATCAGACCAGTAGAAGTTGCTACAAAAAATCTATTAGAAAAGAGTTGATGATCTTCAAACGGCTAAATTTTGTTTTTAATAAGGCATCTGTCAACAAAGAAACAGAATCTTAATCGGTTAATTCGTTTGAGAGGCAATCGCCACAGAAAGATGTTACACACAACACCCCTCTTTTTGCGTCGGGGGTTAAAAATATTATTCAAGTGAAATAACATCACAGAATGATCAAGATTGCGTCAGTTCTACGATAACCAATTCTAAAGCAGTATGTAGTAAACATCGGTTTAACGGTAGCGATCGGGGATATCACGGGTTTAAATGATAGTCTAGTGAAGCCTAGAATGTAGGTAAATTGCAGGATCAATTTTAACTGTCTGATTCGTTTAGATTCAGGAATAATTTCGTCTGATGACTTGATTGTTGCGGTTTTTAAGCGGTGAATGGAAATTAATAAAATAATGTAATACATTTCCAAAGATTGGCAGCAATAGTACGCTTTATAGTACGCTTTTTTAGTACGCTTTTTAATAGTACGCTTTGTTTGAATAGACAGTAATCCTTCTAATACTATAAACGCGTATACAGTAAACATCGGACTTGAAATTTAAAATGTCGATGGTAATTTACACATAGATACAATAATGCGGTAGCGTACAAGTGTAGTCATATTTTTTTAATGTAACAGGCACTTGGAAATTGCTCACCTAATATGTACCAGTTATGTGACAATAAGATCTAAGATAATAATAATGATAATAATGAGACGAGGCTCTGACTTTGATTTGAGTCCAATCAATATAGAGCGACTTATTCTAACTAAATCATGGTAACTCTCAGCGGACCATAGGTGGAAGGAGCATATTATATCGATGTTTCGTCTGATTTGCTACCAAAAAGTAGCTTACCTGCATCAAGGAGAAAATCTGCCGCAATAATATTACAGTGTTTCGGCAGCTCAAAGCCCTTGAGAGTCAGAGTATTCTAGGCCTATTGTGTTCACCATCTTCGACCACACTATCGCTTACCTCCAGATTAGGTTCAATAGGCGTAAGTTCTCTTGTCTGGTTCTCTTATCCGCCTGGAGCTATTATCTTATTTTATAGATACACAACAGTAAGTAATGTAAAGTACTCTCAAGATACAGAGAAAACTTTAAGAACTCAATAATTAAGCGACAAAAACACTACCTAATTAAATTGTATACAAATCAACTAAAATATATGTCGATAGACATTTTCGTTGATTTATATAGAACTAGCTGCGCCCTTTTTTTATGGATAAACCTTCCTCTTGAATCACTCTATCTATTGATGAAAATCGTATTAAAATCCGTTGCGTAGTTTAAAAGATCTAAGCGTACAGACAGCAGGAGCGACTTTGTTTTTATACTATGTAAAGATTAAGATCTTCCTATGTATTTATATTTTGTATAAAGTTTTCGAAGGAACCCATTTATTTGTAGTCTCGCCTAATTTGTAGGACTGTATCATAATTCTTGTGATCGTGATTCTTAGCAATAATGCGAGCGGTTCCGCCTTACTCACATGAATTTGCTTGACAATGATATATTCGTTTGCGATGTTTTCGGTTACGGGAGATTTCATCTATGTCAGATTAAACTTTTTTAAAAGCTTTTATTTAACTTGCAATGTATGTATGTAAGTAAGGATGTTTGTTCGGGTGGAAGCTAAATTAGAGCTACTTCCTGATGTCCGATTGAACTCAAATTTGGTGTACTTATGTATCTTCGGTGACAATACAATGATATGGTACCATGGAGCTGGACTGATGATGGAGACGGAAGGTGGCCACCGGCATCTCTGTGATAAAACAACATAACCCCACCGAGTTTGGGCTCGATTGATTTGTCTTGAAGATAACTTTACACTTAGATGATATCCAGCGACTGATGATGAAGCTGGAAGGTGGCCACGGCATCTCTGTGATAAAATATCGTCCCTTCAGCGAATTTGGGCACAAATTATTCGTCTTGAGAAGCACTTCACACTTAAAAGTTATCTATGATCTAATGATGAAGCTGTAAGATGGCCATGGCATTTCTGTGATAAAACAACATAGCCCCACCGAGTCGATTGATTTTCCTTGAAGAACACTTTACCCATAATGACATCAAATATCCACTAAATATTTTAAAACGTCACGCCCTCTTAAATACTTAGGTAGGTAGGTAGGTAGTCGGTATTTATACCTACGTACAAAAAAGTTAAAAATAAATTAAAAGTAAAAAATATTTTTTAAACCAAGCTTTTATTTGAACTAAAATGTTAAAAATAAATACCAGTAAGTATTTGTATCTAGTTCATTGTCTCAAATAAAAGCTTGGTTTAAAAATATTTTTTACTTTTAATTTATTTTAAAATTAGGCATACTAGCAATGTGAGTTGAACATTACTAGTAGCCTTGTTAACCCCTCCAACTAAGCTAAATATGCTCTGTCTGAAGTGGGTCCACGTCAATAGTGTAATGTAAGCGGCAAAAGCCCAATGGCTAAATCAACGGCCTGGCGATCGAGTGGTCGTGAGTTTGATTTGTTTGATACTTTCTAACCAGTTAAAAAAAGCTTCTAATAAGCGAGAGCAATTGCATTCATATCATAAATGTACTTCTTAGTTATTCCTAGAATTTAAAAATACTGCATACCTACCGTATTTTAGATTCTGATCAATCTACAATATTGACAACATTTAGTTTGCAAACAATAAATATATAATGATGATTGATTCCTCTAAACAACGGAAATGACACTGATCTGCAAGAATGTAAATAAAAAATGAATCTGTTATTGGCCTTAAGCATCACAATATCATTATTAAACTATGTTAATTAAGGGCTGTCTGTGGAGTTTGTTAATAAATAAATAAAAATAAAAATAAATGTCTACATCCAACTTTCTTGGCATTAAAAAAAACATCTTCCACTCTCACAAAATTGCTTTCCTGACGGTTATGAGCTTGCAAAGTGCGAATGTAAAGTTTTGAATTCTTAAATCATATCTTGAGGCATCCAAGACTATCGTAGTTTTGCTATCCGGGAGCAAATATCTGAGTTAATAGTTTCAGTGATATAATTTCTGCATAAATGCCTATGAAAACATCGGAATTATTGGAATGCAACTGTTGCATTGCATATTTTACGCCGCCCGTATTCAGTTAAGCATCTAACAGGCCTATATACACTGACGGACTAATAAACTGCATCAAAGTTCAGGATTACTTTCGAATTAATTGAATGGTCCTTTCCAGTATACAAACATACACTTAAGGATATTATACTACGCTATTATGAAGTTAACAAACCTAACAATAGGTTTCAATTTAAATTTGTATAATTTGTAATAAATAACATTTAATATTTGTATTTTATTTCAAAGGCGTCTTGAACATTGATGCAGTTTATGAGTCCGCGAGTGTATATTGCCAGTGTTGGCTTGCTAGTACAACTGATAACTTTATAACACTGTAATACTATTTTCCATCCAACTATTTATTTAACTTTTTAATTAATTAATCTTAGATTGATGAACAGAAAAGGATAGTATTTTGGCAAAACAGATCGTACATGACTGATCGCTGACTCATATTTAAAAGTTTACCATCAAATATGTGGATACCTAAATTTACCAAAATCTTATAAAATGTTTGATTTGGCTTTCCTAAGAATGAAACCAAATTACTGTAGGAGCTGAATCCGATTCTCGACAGTTTGAGTAAACATTAAAATTTCGATTTTTGAACTCCCGACGCAAAAAGAAGAGGTGTTATAATTTAATTTAATAATTTAATAATAAGTTTGACGTGTGTATCTGTGTATCTATCTATGGCATCGTAGAGCCCAAACTGATGAACCGAACTGAATGAAAGATTCATCCTCGAACACATCATCACTTACTAATATCATGCTATGAACATGCTAGGCCTAGAATACTCTGACTCTCAAGGGCTGTGCTACCGGAAAACCGTAAGGTTGGGGCGGCAGATTTTTTCCTTGATAGTGGTAAGCTACTATACTATAAAAAAATTACTATACAATATAATAAAAATCTAGTAAGTATAGCATGATACTATGTAGTATATATAATAATAGTAACATCGTAAAATCTGTTGTATAATTAACAACGGTTCGTCGGCCATCATCTTTGACTAATGGCCGGTTTATCGGACCAAACGCGGTTTCGCTGAATAACGTCCGCTGCTAAGTGGAAGCCTGTTAATAATGAACACACACCACCCTGCATAGATACCGCATACTACTGCATGTAGATTGCATATTAACAAAACGTATCATTTTAGTAGTCACACGATAACGCGCGCATTTATTTCCAAATCTAGATGGTTGAAAATAATCAAGAAACTACACTGGCGAGAATAGCTTATCTTCCTTCTATACTAGCTCTCTATAAAGCATAGTAAGCCTGAAGTAATAGACTATGTGTTAGGCCTCGCATGACCCTTGCGTGATATGTGAACAATTATTATTCATGCAAATGAAACTTAAATAAAATCTTTTTCAAAAAAAAAAACCGACTTCATGACTACAAACGGGCTTTTTCGCTTTTGAGTGCCTGTTTGTGGTAATGAAGTCGGTTTTACTTTTTTTTGAAATAGATTTTATTTTACCCTTTTTAGTGCAAAACAAGTTTTAATTAAATTACATGCATCTATAAAATTTCGTGTCGGGCCGTTATACACTGACGGATATATACTTTGTGAAAATTTCAAGTATGTACCTATTACGGTTAAGAAGGTACATCTGTAAAGTGCGCACATATAGACACACGGACGGACGGACGAACGGACGAACGGACAACAAAGTCTCAGAAAGTGTTCATTTGGTGGGTACCAAATGAACACTCTCTAAGTTCGGAAGTTTCGGAGTTTGGGTTCGGAACCCTAAAATGCCGCGATAGTGAAAATATTCACTAGTCATAATGATGTCATCAAGGTATCAAAGGACAATGTCCAAAATGGCCCTGTGCAATAAAAGCATGTGACACATACGATAATTAATTTTATTACAATAATTCCAAATACTTTTATAACACGGACTAGTTGTATTCCAAAATGAATATTAATAAGTATTATTTGCAATTATATTAACATTAATTGCCGCCATATGGCCAACACAGTCTGAATCACTCTACTACGTTATAAGAGTTGGCACTTCCTTACATCGTTAATACCCGAATTATGAAAGCACTGTGTAGCCAACCTAACAACAAAAAGTATTGTTTACGTAGTAACTATTATATAATCTGTGGAATTATGCTTATAATTTTTATTTTGCAGTGTTGGTTGGTACAAAGTACGTTCATAATTCTGAGTTATTTATGTATGCAGTGTCGCGGGCGGGACTGATATGGCCGCCATCTACGCCAAACGTCATGTCATGTCAAAAAATATTAGGTATGCTCAAAAACTTTGCACATTAACAAGACTTTGCCTGGTAGTACATTCCTGTGAAGACAAATTAATTCTCCCCACCTTTGTTTCTATCTCGCTCACAGTTACCGTAAGAATATCTGTCAATAATACTTAAATTAAAAAAATTAAAACCACCCCCGACTGATTTGTACATGTAATCCGAGTTTATAATCAAAGCATATGAATAACTTTGTACATTGAGACCATTCCAAGGAGATGTCTCAGAATTAGATCAAGCTTACCATATTTTTGCAAAATATCATTGAAGTAACAAGATACTGCGACAGCGCCATTTTGATTTTTTGACGTCCACGGTCAAAGGACTACGAGCTAACGAAAGTTGCTATCGTAGTTTTTTACCAAAGTTAGTTTTAACCAAAAAAGAGCTGATGATATTTAAACGGCTGAACAGATTTTCATAAAATAAAGCTAAGAACACTCTCGACGAAGACATCTATCAAACAAAACAAACTAAATCAAAATCGGTTCATCCGTTTGGGCGCTACGATGCCACGATGACAGACACACAGATACACAGATACACACGTCAAACTTATAACACTCCTTCGTTTTGCGTCGACGGTTAAAAACCAAAATCAACGTGAAGAAAGATGTAAAAACATTATTCAAGGTCATATTTTGTAGTCTTCAAAAGTATGTGCAATAGCAACCTCCATTGTGTATAATCTTCTTGGGATTCTTCTTCTAAAACCAGTACATTCTCATATGTTTGAGATATTTATCTCCATATCTCTGAAGATACTAATCAGATCTCGATAAAATTAAAATGGGACCACCTCGGAAACGTACCCTACCTATTAAAAAAATAATCATTTGAATCCGTTCACAATTGACGGAGTAATCGCGTAACATATACACAAAAAAAAACATACAGACGAATTGAGAACCTCCTCCTCTTTTGTGAAGTCGGTTAAAAATACATCGATGTGTGGTCCGCTATCGATGTTCAGCATGCGGCGTCTATTCGAGAGTAACTTGTGGTAATGATAGTGAAAAATGTAGATTATAGTGCTAAAGTGAATAACTACGGCACTAGCCTGCTATATCTATGAAAGAATTCTGAAGATAATATGTATTGATATTGGTGATTGGACTATTATTAAGGAGAATTTGGTACTATTTAAACGCTAATCAATTACCTAGTCAGTTTATATAATATTTGATTTTGTGGGATTTCTTCACGTTAAAACGGTTGGACAGAGGAGCTGACATTTATTTTTAACGCGGGCAAAGCTTTAAAAAGACACGTTTATTTTGAGGACCCCTTTCTATTTAAAATTTTGTTTTTATTATTTGCTATTATACTGGCCACAAAGGCATTAGAGCAAAGTCTCTGAAAATTAAAAGCGTCTACTACCGTGCTTATGATGTAGCAAAAATGCTAAAAAAAACACGTTTCTTGTATGGGGAACCCTTAACCTTTAAACTTTTTTAAATTATATTTCTTGTTGTTATAGTGGTTATAGTATTGTATGTTCTGTCATAATTTTATGTGTACATGTTATGGTTAAGGAGATACATGCCCTCTGACAGACAAACGGACGGACCGACAGCGAAGTCTCAGTAATAGGTTTTCGTTGGTACCCTTTGGTTACGAAACTTTATAAATGATTCGTGTAGCATATAAAGTTGGTTCTTTTTAATAATTTTTAAACGTTCGTATATTAAAAAAATTAATAAATCTTGGCATCATGAATGTAAAGTCGTAACACATTTCTCGTGTTTATAGCTTTACGCTTCGGTTTCCGCTCAATATTTATAGAATACGATCTGAATGCATCAATTAACATCTCGAAACTGCATCCGAATCGATCATCGGAAGTCGATGACGCAAACTAACGAATCTCTGAACGTAGCGGAAATGTATGAATCAGAGATGAGATAAAACCGTAACGTATAAGTCATATCAAAAGCTGTGTATGATAATATATTATGCAATAACTGATAGAGTTGTATGTATAATTTTTTGAACATACGAATGCTTGTCCTCTATCTCATCTGATTATGAGCGACGTCCACTTATCGAGCTAAACCATATTACTTCGACGCGACGTTTCGATCAATTTGCATAAAGTATATTAGATTAAAGTTTCGTTACGACTATTTAGAAAAAATACTGTTTGTGTGGCATATAGAATAAACTTTTGAAAAATAAAAATATGACTTTGAATCATGCTTTTGCACTTTTCTTTACGTTAATTTTAGTGTTTGACAGATGTTCTTACTAGAAACAAGGGGTAAGTCAATTAATTTTTATTCACAGCAATGTTCTAATAAAATTCTACCGTGTTAAGTCTTAGGTACAAACTTTTTTGATTAGTATACTTATGTTCAGTTAACATTATGTCATAGTTCGGAGGTGGCTCGTCTGCTTAAATAGTAGCATAATATAGTGTTACGGCTGCAGCTTACCATGCACCAATGGTCAATAATACTAAGCACCGCCAAGGGCCAAAAGCCAAAACAAGGTTATTGGATAAGATTGAAAAAAAAAACCGAAAAAGTACAGAACTCAACTTACGTGGTGGGACGTTTCTGCTGTAATTGGTGGGTATCTGGTACGCATGCTGATCCATGTACAGGATCTGGCTGAAAGAAACGGAACATTCATTAGACACCGATATCTATCACTTATTGAGGATGTAAGGTCCACTCTGCAGGACTGATAAGTGTTGGGGTAGACTGGTTCTTGAGTGGAGACCGCGAATCGGCAAACGTAGCGTAGGACGCCTTGTGACCAGGTAGAGCGATGACATTCGTAAAGCGGTGGGCAGTGATTAGAAGCGAAGAACCGAAGATTGGCCTCAGTGGCATGCCCTGGGAAAGGTCTATAAGCAGCAGTGTACTGATACAGGATGATTATGCTGATAAATGTCTAATTTGTACGGGCCATCAGACTTAGGTACTCTCCAGTGACGGAAAAAAAGTTTTTAATGGATACTTTAAAATGGAAATTAGTAGACCTAAGAATTTAAGTAACCATCATCCTTGTTGAATTGGTCTTCCTCCAGAAAAGACCACAAGGCTGAAAACATATTTATTTTAGTATTTCTCGCTGGAGAGAGCAATATGCTACTATATAGCTTATTACGCCATCTCTCCTTCCCTTCGGCAAAGTAAGATTTAATTAAGCTTGTATTTAGAACCTGTGGTATTATGCCCCCTGCATAAAAATCTATAGAAGTATATAAATAACTGAAAGTAGGAAAAGAAGGATACTAAAATGATTAATTAAATAAAGTAGTAAACAGGGACAATAAAGCTGGCCTTTGCAGATCAAACCAAATTAATGTTTATGATTTACGTTTGAACAATCAACAATGCTACGTAAGCCTACGGATTGGCGTAGCCTTCGTAGTATCTTCTTTATAGGATAAAGATTGGCGTAATTATTATATTCTGAATAAGGTCTTTTAAAGTGAAGTTAATGTATGACCACACCGCGGCGTCCTGCGATCTGCAGGCTCGATCTAAGTACTTTTTAATAGTTTTCTGATCGCGTTTGGTGTGAACCAGTCGGTACAAATACTATTTCACTATCTGATCGCCGCCTAGATCGCGCACGCAGGACGCTGCGGTGTGTCCGTACCATTACACCAGAACCTACAGCCTATATAATAAGCAAATATATCTACTTAAATATCCACTGGCTGGTTTTGAACCACTTATCGCACCTCATTTTATACAGTCTTTGACTTTCTGACAATTATTTTTCGAACAGCATTCAACATCGGGTGAAATCGTGGTTAACCTGAATAGGTAAGAAGTATTTCTATTACCTAATTCTATTCCTAAGTGATATGTGACTCATTAGACCCAGTTTTAACAATCTATAGAGCAATACTTTATGAAAATGGGGTTACTACTTGACTGAGACGATAAGCAAATGTTTCATACATTTGAACGTAACTATTTCCGTAGAAATTTACTAAAGTGGCAGCAATCTATGTTTAGATAAGATGACTATTTAAGACTAAGTTTAATTAACTATACTTAGGTATAGGGAACGTCCCGTTTCTTAATCTTATCACAATCGAAATTAAATATCATCAGTCGTCAATTAAATATCATGTAAAGCGTTTTCTCAAGATTTAGATTCACGTTTATTTGGATTTGATTTATATTCAATGCGCAAAGAATAATATTAATAGACGCTAGAGATCCGAGACATATAAGAAACGCAATTATGATGCCATTCGTTCCGGTTTCCTCGGATGATCAGAACTATCCATTGAACCAACAGGAATTCACTTTTAAAATTTACAAATAAAGGTTTTTTGATGTTAAACGATCCTGTTGTTTTGGTACTTATAAGAAATCACTTCGAATGGCACCAAAAACATTTTGTGTGGTTTACCCATTTTGTGGCTGACTGTAGGTACATTTTATTTCAAATCTGTAAATGCCACTAGTGTGAAAAACCAGTAGATTCAACAGTAATTCAGTTTTCGTCTTTTGTTTGCAGGTCTAGGGTTGCCTATTACGACGGTATTATGTAGCTGAGTTTTATTTATTTATTGTGTTTCATTATTTCACAATTTTTTGGATAAAAATGTTTGGAAGTACTGAAACATGCACTGGGTTGGGGTGCACGTAATAGTACGGTTGGCAACCCTACATTAATCTGGGGAATTAAACATTTGTTTTAAATGTGACGTTCGACGTCTAGACGAAAACTGAATGGCTCATTACTTTTGTTTTTTTCAACCGACTTTACAAAAAAGGAGGACGTTCTCAATTCGTCTGTATGTTTTTTTTGTGTATGTTACGCGATTACTCCGTGTATTGTGAACGGATTCAAATGATTATTTTTTTAATAGGTAGGGTACGTTTCCGAGGTGGTCCCATTGCAATTTTATCGAGATCTGATTAGTATCTCCCGAGATATGGAGATAAATACCTCAAACATATGAGAAAATACTGGTTTTAGAAGAAGAGTCCCAAGATGATTATACACAATGGAGGTTGCTATTGCATATACTTTTGAAGACTAAAAAATATGACCTTGAATAATGTTTTTACATCTTTCTTCTCGTTGATTTTGGTTTTTGACAGATATTCTTATGGTAACTGTGAGCGAGATAGAAACAAAGGTGGGGAGAATTAATTTGTTTTCACAGGATTGTTCTACCGGGCAAAGTCTTGTTAGGGTGCAAAGTTAGTTACTATTTTTTGACATGACATGACGGTTGGCGAACATGGCGGCCATATCAGTCCCGCGACACTGCATACATAATTAAATAACTTAGAATTATGAACGTCCGTTGTACCAACCAACACTGCAAAAAAAAATTAAAAGCATTCTACCACAGATTATATAATAGTTACTACGTAAAGAATACTTTCCGTTGTTAGGTTGGCTACACAGTGCTTTCATAATTCGGGTACCAACAATGTAGGGAAGCGCTAACTCTTATAACGTAGTAGAGTGATTCAGTACTCTGTTGGCCATATGGCGGCAATTAATGTTAATAATCGCAAATAATACTTTTTAATATTCATTTTGGAATACAACTAGTCCGTGTTATAAAAGTATTTGGAATTATTGTAATAAAATAGACAATTAATTATCGTGTGTGTCAGATGTTTTTATTGCACAGGGCCATTTTGGACATTGTCCTTTGATACCCCGATGACATCATTATGACTAGTCAATATTTTCACTAGCGCGGCATTTAAAGTAAACTTTTTAGGGTTCCGAACCCAAAGGGTACCAAATGAACACTTTCTGAGACTTTGTTGTCCGTTCGTCCGTCCGTGTATATATGTGCGCACTTTACAGATCTGTATCTTCTTAACCGTAATAGGTACATACTTAAAATTTTCACAAAGTATATATCCGTCAGTGTATAACGGCCCAGACACGAAATTTTATAGATGCATGTAATTTCATTACAACTTGTTTTGCACTAAAAAGGGTAAAATAAATTATTTAAAAAAACCGACTTCATAACCACAAACAGGCACTCAAAAGCGAAAAATAAAATACTTAATATAATCTATTTAATGTTAGTTGACGTGTGTAATAGCAGATTTTTTATTTGCCCATATATACAGAATAAATGCTTGGACTTTTGACTTTTGAGTGCAGCTTGTAATTTCATCAATAATATTGGACTTGTATCTACTACTGTAACTACTACGAAAGATGTACCTGCCCTTGCGGTTCCATTTCAGAAATCCACCCACCAGTAATCCCTTTGTTACACAATACACATAAGCTTATCGAGTTCATACGAAAATAATGTGAATTATAGCGTAGTGTACGTTGAATAAACAACAAGTAGCAGGTTCATATGCAGAGTAGACACATTTATCACGCGAGGACGTATAGTTCTTGTACCTGTACCTACATTCTTGATTTATTATTATCAGCGTGCTGTCTTGATAGCGAACTATGAATTAAGGTTTGGCCCTTTTCGACCGACTTCGTAAATAGACACTGCAATATTGTTATTTCAACCACTGACTTATGAAGGTGGTGGTATAAATTTATAATTTATCGGATTACGTCTTACGTCAAACTTGACGTGTGTGTCTGTTTGTGGCTTTGTAGCTCCCAAACGATTGCAATTGATAAATAAGATCGTTTAAAAAACTAAAAATAACCGACTTCAAAGCCGCGCTATTAATTTTCAGTACCAATTTTGAGGTGTTTATATCCATATCTCTGGAGATACTTATCAGACCTCGATAAAATTACCATGGTACCACACTTGGGATATAACCTTTCCAACAAAAAAATAAATAATCAAAATCAGTTCATAAACAACGAAGTTATCCGCGAACAAACATAAAAATATATATATACTAGAAGTCCCCCGCGGCTACGCCCGCGTTAAAAACTCCTAAACTTTTCTTTTGTAAAAACGATTCTATCATTAAAGACATCAAATAAAAATTAGCCAAATTGGTTCACCTGTTTTCATGTTATCGCGTGACTAAGACAAATCAGGATTCATATTTTTAAAACCCGAAAAACCCAATAAAGCGCAATCCGAATTATATTGATTTTCAGACTTTTTTACCCCAGTTCACTATTTTAGGGTGGCATTTTGAAAAAGTCTGAAACTCGTATTTACTTATTTATTTACAGAAGTACTTGTGTTAAATGTCGAATAAAATGACTATCCAAAATTTGAACCCCCGCTTCATCCCTTGAAGAGTGAATTTTGAAAAATCCTTTCTCAGCGGATACCTACGTCAAAATTTCTATCTGGATGCAAAATATCAGCGCAATCCGAAACAATATTGATTTCAGACATTGTTACTCCACTTCACCCTTTTAGGAATAGAATTTCAAAAAGCCTGAAACACGTATTTACTCACTTATTTACTAAACTACTTGTGTAAAGTTTCGAATATAAGAGACAATCAATTCTTGTTTCTCCATACAAACTTTGAACCCTCGTTTCATCCTCTTCAGGGATGAATTTTGTAAAACCTTTCTCAGAGGGAACTAACGTCGTAATTAATAACTATCTGCATGCCAAATTTCAGCGCAATCCAAACAATATTGATTTTAACACTTTATTACCCCATTTCACCCTCTTAGGGGTGGAATTACAAAAAAACCTGAAACACGTGTTTACTTATTTTTTTACTGAAGCACTTGTGTGAAGTTTCGGATAGAAAAGACTATCTAATCTTGTTTCTCCATACAAACTTTCAACCCCCGTTTCATCCCCTTCGAGGGTTAATTTTGGGAAATCCTTTCAAAGAGGGATCTAACGTCGTAATAACTATCTGCATGCCAAATTTCAGCGTAATCCGAAACAATATTGATTTTACACTTTATTACCCCATTTCACCCTCTTAAGGGTGGAATTTCAAAGAAACCTGAAACACGTGTTTACTTATTTTTTTACTGAAGCACTTGTGTGAAGTTTCGGATAGTAAAGACTATCTAATCTTGTTTCTCCATATAAACTTTGAACCCCCGTTTCATCCCCTTAGAGGGTTAATTTTGGAAAATCCTTTCTCAGAGGGAATTAACGTCGTAATAACTATCTGCATGCCAAATTTCAGCGTAATCCGAAACAATATTGATTTTACACTTTATTACCCCATTTCACCCTCTTAAGGGTGGAATTTCAAAAAAACCTGATACACGTGTTTACTTATTTTTTTACTGAAGCACTTGTGTGGAGTTTCGGATAGAAAAGACTATCTAATCTTGTTTCTCCATACAAACTTTGAACCCCCGTTTCATCCCCTGCGAGGGTTAATTTGGAAAATCCTTTCTCAGAGGGAACTAACGTCTTAATAACTATCTGCGTGCCAAATTTCAGCGCAATCCGAAATAATATTGATTTTCACACTTTATTACCCCATTTCACCCTCTCAGGTGTGAAATTTCAAAAAAACCTGAAACACGTGTTTACCTAATTTTTTACTGAAGCACTTGTGTGAAGTTTCAGATAGAGAAGACTATCTAATCTTGTTTCTCCATACAAACTTTGAACCCCCGTTTCATCCCCTTCGAGGGTTAATTTTGGAAAATCCTTTCTCAGAGGGAACTAACGTCGTAATAACTATCTGCATGCCAAATTTCAGCGCAATCCGAAACAATATTGATTTTCACACTTTATTACCCAATTTCACCCTCTTAGGGGTGGAATTTAAAAAAACCTGAAACACGCCTTTTAATTATTTTTTTACTGAAGCACTTGTGTGGAGTTTCAGATAGAAAAGACTATCTAATCTTGTTTCTCCATACAAACTTTGAACCCCCGTTTCATCCCCTTCGAGGGTTAATTTTGGAAAATCCTTTCTCAGTGGGAACTAACGTCGTAATAACTATTTGCATGCCAAATTTCAGCGCAATCCGAAACAATATTGATTTTACACTTTATTACCCCATTTCACCCTCTTAGGGGTGGAATTCCAAAAAAACCTGATACACGTCTTTACTTATTTTTTTACTGAAGCACTTATGTGAAGTTTCGGATAGAAAAGACGATCTAATCTTGTTTCTCCATACAAACTTTGAACCCCCATTTCATCCCCTTAAGGGGTGAATTTTGGAAAATCCTTTCTTAGTACCCTTACGTACTAAGATAAATATACCCTTTAAATTTCAAGTCTCTACGACCAGCGGTTTAGGCTGTGCGTTGTCTGTCAGTGAGTCAGTGAGTCAGTCAGTATGTCAGGACAAAGATTCTTATAGTATTAGATATACGGTCGAATTAAGTAACTTCCTCCTTTTTTTGAAGTCGGTTAATAACACTTTCAGCCACATTCATATTTAAGTTAAAATGTAATAAACATTAGTTAGAATCTTTCGAAGTCATTGTCTGATAAAGATTCTATATATTAGATAGATATGCGAACACGTGTAAAGCTGATCTAAGAATAGACCTTGTACCAATATTGGCGTTATCACTAGTAAGAATGTACCTACAATATTTGAGTAAATGCTGAGTATATTTGTAGAGAGGACGTCCCGTAATCCTAGTAATGGATTTAATCTAATTAAAATTTAATTTAATTTAATTTTGTAATTGTCTCACAGAAAACTGTCGGCTTGGTTTAGCTCCATTTTCTTGCTTGTTACTTACAAAATATAGCTCATTTAAAGTCTATAAAATCATTTCTATTAATAGAGATACTCAAGTATGTCAATCTACATGAAATAAGATAATTGTTTGTGAGTATGACCTATTTATTTACTTGGAAAATATAAATAGTAATACCGTGTGATGTATGAGCTGTTTTCTTTTTTAACCCCTGACGCAAAAAGAAAGGGTGTCATAAGTTTGATCTGTGTGCCGTATCGTATCAAATCGTAGCGCCCAAACGGCCGAACCGATTTTAATTGAGTTGTTTTTGTTTGATAGGTGTCGTGATTGATAGTGTTCTTAGTTTTGATTCTTGAAACTCCATTCAGTCTTCAAGACTATAAGCATTGAAGACTATGAGCATTTTCATCAGATGATGACGCTATGAAATAATCTTTCATAGTTCTAGTTCAGTACGAAATTCGGTATAGGTACTCTTATTTCAAGGATATTGTAAGATTTCAAGGATTTCAAGGATATTGTAAGTTGACCTGATGCCCCAGCATTAGGTCAACCCAATCACCCCATGTCCCGAACATCTCCTGGAATCTGCGGAATACTCAACACCTCACCAACTTACAGCAGAGAGGTTGAGTTTGGGCTCATCAGAATGGTCTCAATGAACAGATTATAAAAAAATCGGTCGGGATATATTTTAATTTTGAATTTAAGTATAATCGCCCGTAACGATTACCTACTGATAAACATAATTAGGGCCTTTTCAAAAGTATGGAGTATTATTATCTTTTCTATGGTATGGAGCTCGACCAATCGAAGTCAGTAAAATAAAATAACCTACTTATTAAGTACCTTTGAATTTCTCGTTAGTTCAAGTTGTCTAGAAGCTATATATGTTTTCGTATGACATAGCACAACACTGTATTCAATGCAGAATGTAACAGAGAAGATTAACCTAAACTAAGTGAGCGAGACAAATCGATACACGCAAATAGAATCTTGCGATCAATTGAAGACAGTTTATGTAACCCGTGTTTACACCAACCCAATAGAGGATGCGCCGGTATTCTGGCAAGCCATACAAATGATAATATGTATACGGTGGAGCAACCGTGGAAACGTGGATATGAACACGTGTGCACGATGGCTTTATCAGATCACTTGTAATTGAACTTTGTAGAGCGGGAGAGAAAGATGCATGCTGAAATTACTTTGTAAAATGTTATAGAACACAGATACATATTAACAACATTTGGAAGAGAGGGCTGGGACAGTTACGCTATTACACAAATTGGACCGAAGTAGTCCAGTCTTATCTCACTATTGCCGCCACATGTACCACACAATATGGTACTTCTAAGTTGAAGTAACTTGAAAGTTGAGATCAATACATTTAAGATCATTTAAAAAACTAAAAGAATCGACTTTAAATGTCGCGCTAGTCATTTTAAGTACCAAGTTTGAGTTGTTCATCTCCATATCTCTAGAGATACTGAACATATCTTGATGAAATTTAATTGGGACCAACCGATAAGCATCCCATTTAAAGAAAAAAAATCCTTATCGTTCCACGCATCTTTGAGTAATAACATAACATACTGGGTGGGACAAAAGTAATCACCCTATTGGAAAACGCTATAACTTTTGCAAATAGCGCCAAATGTCAATTCGGTTTTGACATTTGTAAAGTAAACAGACGCAGAATACAAATTGACAAGCCATGAATCGGTTTACTCCACAAGAACGCGGAATAATTGTTTCCATATTTTTGCGCAATCATTCGTCGGTTGTGTTGGCACAGCGTGAATTTTGTCGCAGATTTCCTGGCCGTCCGACACCAACTGCACAAACACTGCGGTGTGTGGCCACTCGCCTTGAAGAGACTGGAACATCACGAGATGTTCCCAAGGCTGGCTGGGCCTGGAGCAGCCGTTCTGCTGAGAATATCGCTGCGGTTGCCCAAGATGTCGGAGAGCCTGCCAACCTAACCTACGCTTAAGCCATCCTGAATCTCAACGAAGAGGTGAACGATTTTTCATCGAAAATTATCATGAGAGATGAGGCTCATTTTCATCTTAGTGGTTACGTGAATAAATAAAATTATCGTTTCAGGGGCATCGAAAATCCGTGTATCACCCGCGAAAACCCATTACACCCACTCAAAGTTACTGTGTGGTGTGTTGTTTACGCTGGAGGTGTCATCGGGCCATTTTTTTTGAGAACGTCTCGGGCCAACCGATGACTGTGGACGGTGCGCGCTACAGAGCCATTTAGAATGTATGGTATGCCGCGGTATATGGTGTGCCGGTATTGCCATCAACTATGGCGGCGGCCACTTCTGCCGTCACAATTTAAAAAGGCACAATTAACATTTTGCAAATGTTGAGAAAATCGAGATTAAAATATTTTGGGAATTTTCTTAAAAAAAATACCTTTGAAGTGTGATTTTCAAACTTGTGTGAATGTTAAAAGTTGACTATGATTAGTATGTATATAACGACAGAAATTACTATATATTTATTTTAATGTATATAATTAATAATTACCTTATTAATTTTTAACTTAACATAAAAAATTACATTACTAGAGCAATATTACGTTTAAAAGGCACATATAACCAAATATGCCTTATCAATGTAAAATTTTGACACGTCAGGCACAACTGACGGCATTCCCTGCTCACCTCGCCCCGCTCACTTCATCTCCGTTCAGAAATGTTAAGTGGTAAAGGCACAAACGTCAATGTGCCTTTTTATTTAACATTTTAAGGTGTAAGGGTTAAAAAGAAAAGGTATAACTAACAGTTGTGACCTTTCTTTCTACGTTAAATTGCTTAAGTATCGGTATAAAAAATAAGCACAATTGCCACATGAGCCTTTTATACTTGATGAACGTCAGTTATGCCCATTCAATTAAATATATAAAAGTAAAAAGGTAAAACTAAAAGTCATATCTCACAATATGCCCTTTTCTTGTAATAAAACTCAAAAAATGGTGCAGTTGTGCCCTTTAAGCTTATACTATCTCTGTTAATTTTGTAGCTATAAATCCACAAAAAATCAGGCAGTTAGGCCTTTTTTTCCTGATTCTGAATATATATATAACTCAATTTCACAAAAAATGTTAGTTGTGCCCTTTTTAGGGATATATATCAGGATATCCCGTATTTTTAGGTTAGGATTGTTACATTTATAGCATACTAGCTGTGATCCGCGGCTTCGCCCGCCTTAAAAAGTATCCCATAGCCTAATCCATAGTAGTTTTTAGCAGAATTTCAGCTAAGTCGGTCCAGCTGTTTGAGCATGAAGGAGTCCCAAACAAATAAACAAACTAATTTTCGCATTTATAATATCGGTGTTGATAAGTACTTTGTGGTAGGCATCCTGTGGTTGCGCTATTTGGATTAAAATAAAGTGAGCAGTCCAGGATGTGGTCGTATCTACTTTAGTCTTCCACTTCTGGATGAACACATTCCATCTTAGTTTTAAACAAAATGTTTAATCTCGATACTTATACAAGATTGTAATTACCATTTATGCAATTTTTTTGTTGTTCGAACATATTTGTCATGGTAGATAATAATAGACTAAGTACATATAATACCGATGTGTAAAGTAACTTTTCAAAGCAATGGACCCCATGCAACAGTAGTGAAATAAAACGACTTTCCTTGGAATAATAAAAACTATAATTAATGCATGTTGCGTTTTATATTTTAACCTTGTGTGCAAACATATTAGCAACCCGCAGGTAATCTGAAGGTTAAATTATTCACAGGGTGCTAAAACTTCCTAATGATTTTAGAAAACCAATAAAAAATTACGCTTGCGGGCTCATAAATACTATGAATGCGAATAGAAAGCCTTGAAATGTATGTATGACAGATAATAAATATACGGGTCTTCATATCAGTGAATAAATAGAACTAAAAATAGAGTTTTCTGTAACATTTCCGCAATCTCAAGTCAAGTATTTTTACTGGTCTATTTACTTACTCGAAGTATAGGTTTTAATTGCATGATGCTACGGGTACTAATTTCGTAGAGAGTTCCACCCGTAGCACCTGTAGACGTGTCGTAGCCTTGCTTCGCTACATAGAGTAATGGAAAGTAAAGAACCTTACGTCCCTACTAACAAACGCAGAATTGTACTAACAGGGCACAGCACAGTATAATATTTACTAGATTTTACCACTATCTCACCTGTTGGTAAGTAATGATGCGGTCGAAGATTGGAAGCACGCTAGGCCAAGAATGGGAGCTACAAGGATAGCTGGCGGAACACATTAGATGTTTCGCGACAGATTTTCTAACTTGAGGGTGGTGGCTGGCCAGGCGGACCCTAGTAAGTGTCCCACCTTACCACCTAGCGGGGATTGTTGGTTTCTTGAGGATGTTTTCCGCCACGGGAGGGCAAAAAATGTATGTGCGCTTTTCACAGTGGCCCACTGTGAAAAGCGCACATACATTTTTTGATAGAAAACTCTGTCGGTCCATCCAACTTACACGCGTCATATAACATCATATCGATGTTTAGCCTGACTTGCTGCCAAATAGTTGCTTATCACCTGGAGAAAATCTGCGGTCATAAAAAAGGACGAGGTTCTCATTTCCTACTTTATTTTTTACCATGTTTGTTACCGTTGTCAGAACTTAGAACTCCGTCATTTATTAATGATTTGAAATATATTATTTTTCTGTTTGAGAGGGTTACACTTCCCGTTTGGTCTTATTGTAAAATTTATCAAAAACTGATGAATACCTCCAGAGATATGGAGATAAACAACTCAAACTTGCTACTAAAAATGACTTATAGCGCGGCATTTGAAGTCGGTTTTGTAAATTTTTTAAACTATCCAAACGTTATATATGACAACATCTTATGTACCTAATCAATCAGGTAAAAGGAAATTAGTAGCATGTTTCCACACTACATTGCTAAGCCATATAATTTTTAATTACTAGTACAAGTTAAATGAAAGTTGCATGGCTTAGTGCACGAACACAATATGACTCAAGTGAACGATTTTATGTTTATCGTTGTAGGTCATCGGCGTTTTTCTTTGGCATTTTCTTCAAACTTCCTTGTTATAAATGTTGCTTTGTATTTAAGCTTTAATAAGCGAAGCGAAGCTTTAAGAAGCGAAGGTCTTTGTTTCTACTTGGGAAAAAATGCTTTCGTATGTTGTCCGGGGATGTCCGGATGTCTGTTTGCCTCTACAGATCGCATTTCTTAACCGATGCTCGTGAAATTTTGAAAGCATGTTCGATAATTTATATGATTTTTTTTGTAGATTCGGATTTTGGAAATTTTTTGAAAGGAGATGTGGGAATTATTTTAGCTATTTCGTAAAATGTTCAAAAATATCACAAACTTTTTTATTACCCTTATTAAGACGCAGCTTTCTTGTCTAAACAGCTTATTCATCTGATAATCTTTATAAGGTCGGGGATGTGCTATTCAGTTTTAAGCTATGCAAAGACAAACTCGCGAGATCTCCATCTTACAGAGCCACAAGTATTTGCCTATTCGTCAGTTTCTATTTATTTAAACCATCGTTCAGACAACAAAATCTTGCTAAAATTAAACGTAAATGTAATAAAATAGCTAAGTATCATTAGAACAGAATAATTTGATATCAGTGTCTATGGAGACATATATACAAGTCGAAAAGAAACGGATGACAGGGCAACTTGAAAAGTTTTGGTTGAGGCAAAACTGTTTAAGGTAATTAATTATGATTATTAAAACAAAAACGAAGATTATTAAAAGAAAACTCGAATCGCAAATGTGTGTGGCAGTATAATTTTACAGTCAGCTGCACTGCACTGCCCATCAACCCTTTGGAGTGCTGTATATCCATCTTCAGGTGACCCCAAGAGTCCTTGGTGAGATTCATTCAGATTATTTATTATTTTCTGTTGAATTATTATTTTACAACAACGATGAAAAGAAGAAGAAGTGTGTCTAGGGTGAGATGTTGTTTGTTCAAAAACTAATGTTGCCATAAATTTGTCTCTAAAATGTTGTTGCAGTTTTTGTTTAGCGGTTAGTTATGATTCGGCAATGGTTTTAACATAAGAATTATGACAGTAACTCGCCATAAAGCGCTGTCATGGGTTTCAATATTGTTACTTGTATATTGATTTGCAGTTGATCTTACTTGCTTAAATGAAACCAGCGAATGAAAATATACGAGGAGATTGTATTTCTAAGCAGCCATCTGACGGTTCCTTTTCAGTGACGAGTACCAAATCAATAATCTCAATTCAATCCCAATATGATGGTGAGAATGCAATGTGGCAAGCTTAAAGACATACCAAGCGTTTACACCATGAATCATCCTCTCTGTTTAATATCAAGCAGCCAATTTCTTTGATATCACCTCTCATGAGCATTATTTGGACAATAATGTGATGCGCACTTTTGGCTCCAGGCCAATTTGTCTGCCGGAGAACCACATATCACGAAAAATATCAACTGCGGTTTTATTAATGCCCCTAGCATATAGGTGAAGGAACCTGCTTTCACAGTTATGGCGCGTGAGATCACCGCGCTATAAACATTTTGATACACCGGCTCGGGAATATGTTTTGACGTGTCAACATTTTTTCACCGTCAACTGTTTAGACTGAGATTTATGTCGCTGGTTTACAAGACACGTCATGATTACGGTTGAGTGTCCTCCGACCTATCCGTTCTCAGCTCAATGTTTTTACCATTTTAAAAATTATATCTAATACTATAAGAATCTTAGTGCTGACATACTGACTGACTGACAGACAACGCACAGCCTAAACCGCTGGTCATAGAGACTTGAAATTTCGAGGGTATATTTGTCTTAGTACGTAAAGGAGTACTAAGAAAGGATTTTCCAATTCACCTCTTTAGGGGATGAAATGGGGGTTCAAAGTTTGAATGGAGAAACAAGATTAGATAGTATTTTCTATTAGAAACTTTACACAAGTGCTTCAATAAAAAATAAGTAAATACGTGTTTCAGGCTTTTTTGAAATTCCACCCATGGTGAAATGACTGTGAAATGTGGTACTAAAGTCTGAAATCAATATTGTTTTTGATTGCGCTGAAATTTGGCAATAAAATTAGATAGTTATTTTGACGTAGGTATACGCTAAGAAAAGATTTTTCACTCTTTAAGGGGATGAAACAGGGGTTCAAAGTTTGTATGGAGAAACAAGATAAGATAATTTTTTTCTATTCGAAACTTCACGCAAGTGCCTTTAAAAATAAATAAGTAAATACGTGTCTCAGACTTTTTCGAAATGCCACCCTTAAAAGGGTGAAGTGGGGGTAACAAAGTCTGTAATCAATATTGTTTTGGATTGCGCTGAAATTTGGCATGCAGATAGTTATTATAACGTAGGTATCCGCTAAGAAAGGATTTTTCAAAATTCACTCCTTAAGGGGATGAAACGGGGGTTCAAAGTTTGAACCGATTTGGCTTTTACTTCTTTGATGACTTTTATGATAGAAAGGTTTTTACAAAATAAAAGATTTAAGTATATAAAAGAAGTTTATAAAAGTTTTAAGTATATAAAAGAAGTTTATAACGCGGGCGAAGCCGCGGGGCACTTCTAGTTTAGGTATATAGGACAAGCAATTTGCTCGCATCATGGTAAGGTATGACGACTGCCTTTGATTTTTTATAATAGCATGCAAAATTCTTGATGCCAATATTTTACGCGTCATTGCGCCTGCTATCTTAAGACATTGGATGTTTGCGGCCATTTTCACAAATACTACTACGACTTCTATAAGGTCTTACAGCACTCGCAAACTCATAGGATCATTCAAACCGAATACATGATTGACACTGTGTCGAATCCACTGCTATACAAATATCAATGTTTCATTTATACGAGGGTTAGTCTCACTCACCCTATAATTTCACTGGCCATTATACCTTCCACAAAACTGGCTTTTTGTTAACAATGACAACTAGCAACTATACGATGATTATCTTTAGATATAAACGTTCTTCAAAATGTTCTAAGCAGGATAAATAAAATTGCACGCCATTATTTATGTCACGTCCGGCAATTACACGGTCGCATGATGTCCGAAAACCTGAAAGCCGGGATTTTTAAAAAATTACATCACAAACTTAATGAAGATGAATGTTCGATCCCAGTTCATCATTAGAGCTCAGAAATAGGAAATAGGTTAGAAAAAGAATATACATAGTTTTGTGCCTAAAATATGTATGGAACATTTTATTGTCAACCGGCATTGGAAACGATGATTTTCTTAATGTGTGTGTAGGTTACTATGTGTAGTATGAGGGTTTTTTTTTATTAATATAATTATTTACAGAAATCTTCGGCATTGCCACGATTGATAGATAGATCCTTTATAAAAAAATGAGCTTAAGATCAGATTGAAATCTTATGACATATAGAGAGAAACTCTAGAACTCTACTTAAGCAACAGATAATCACATCCGCAATCAAAGTCGATTCTTCAAAAGTTTTCAAACGAAATCATCTGCTATTATGATACATTTTATTGCAGATTTCAGACCACTGATAGTTGCGAAATGTTTGAGCGTCACATTATGTATTTGTAGCGTACATTGTGTAAGTCTGTGCGTCATAGATGGACGCTTCTTTTGGCGCCTCAGGCGTGTCGTGTGGCGCATGGGTAGGCTATCAGCTTCAGACGCAGCAGGTTGCAATGACAACTATTCAGAGCAAGGGTTTATTTCTGTTGTCACAGTTACCGTCACAGGCCACGGGTATATTTGGAGTGTTAGTGACGCAAATAGCTATGATAAACGGGTTTAATTCTAGCCCGACACTCCTGTGTTGCTATTGTTGTCAATGGGTCATTATTGTCTTAGCTCTAACCTTGTTTTTGAAACTTTATGACTTATTTCTATGTGTTGGTTTTATTTGTGTTTTAGTGAGATTATAATGAGCGCATTTGTAAAATTAGTCGGTTTTAATGATGATGTTTGCCGCGTTTTATACGGCAGCCTCGTTGAAGAAGATTGTATAGTTGATCAAATAAATTACACTTATATTTGGCATGTTGGTGTATGTACTGCCCAAGTATGTATTATTTAATAATGCTTCTTCGATTTTCAGTGAATTATATTATTACTAAATAATCTATAAATAATTCCATGCAGTAAATACTATATGCTTCATTATTATTAATATATTTGGCAAAGTTTCGTCAATAAAGATATATTGCTTAGGAAATGTAATAAAACCGGTAGGTACAACAATGAAGTAAAGTGTCTAATAGTTATAAGGCGCAGGCCAGACAGAAGAAAGACAAAAACGCGAATCTCTACATGTTTTGCATCGCGAGACTTCTCTACATATCGTATGAACGTTAATTTATAAGACGCCTCGTCCTCGCCCCGTTCTTGCCCGTCTCTTCTATCTGGCCTGCGCTTTAGGTGGTCATCACCTAAAGCGTATCGTATATCGTATATACACGATCAAGCTTACCGTCAAGTTTGTATTTTTTTTTACAAGTTTGTTTGACGTCAGAGCAAGTCCAGTGGGTATACTTTTCGTTGTATTTCATTCAGCGTGAAACTCGTCATGCACATTGATAGCCATAGATTGTTAAAATGATCCGTCAATCAAGGATATACAGGTTGATGTAGCACCAATGGATCCAACAAAAAAAAAGTCTGTGGTAGAGGACCTCACTGTATCTATTGAACACCCATGTATGTTTTACCATTTTGGATAGTTATGTATGTATATATATGAGATGTGAAATATTTTTTAATATTTTTGCCTACCGCCGCTTTGGTCCACAATTTTTTTTTCTTCTGCTGAACTCTTTACGCTAGGGCGCAATTATTTTTTAATGTAGGTTAATAATAGACCTAACGAATTGTAGTATTATTATTTTACTAGAAAATTAAATACTTTTATAATAATAAAAAAAATACAACAATCTCATTGACGCATGCTACTGCATAAAGTTTGCGAGGCGAATACAAAAAAAGCACATATTTTTTTCATAGCTATCCAAAACCTTCAATATTAGGTACTTCAAAATTAGCTACTAGGTACCTCTGTATATTTTATTTACCTAAATTATGCGGTTCATATTAATCTTTCATTAATGTCTAGATACAATAAGTAGGTATAAGTTGCATCGCTATATGCAGCAGAAAAAAACATTTGATATTAAATTACACTGAATACTGGTATTTTTACGTCTCTTTGAATGATTTATTTTTTAATTGGTAAGGAACATCATCATCATCAGCCGGTGTCAGTCCACTGCTGGACTTAAGCCTCTCCCAAGATGCGCCACTGAGCCCGATCTTCGGCTCTTCTTTTCCAGGCACTGCCCACCGCTTTCCGTATGTCGTCGCTCCACCTAGTCACAGGACGCCTACGCTACGTTTGCCGTCACGGTCTCCACTCCAGGACAAGTCTACTCCAACAGTTATCAGTCCTGCGGCAGATAATACCAAGCATAGCTCTCTCCATAGCTCGCTCCCGTAGAGAAATACCAAGCATAGCTCTCTCCATAGCTCGCTGAGCGACCTTAAACTGGTGGATCAGTCGAACTGTGAGTGTCGTCTCGGCTCCGTATGTCATTACAGGTAGGACGCACTGACGACGAGATGACTCGACGGAGTTTTCCGAATGCTGCCGAGTCCAGCTGAATTCTTCTCTCGATTGCCTTCTCGAAGTTGTGTTTGCCTAGTTGGAGCGTCTGCCCTAGGTAAACATACTTAGGGACAACTTCGAGTGGAATTTCATCTACAGAAATCGGTTCCAGAGCAACGTGCTGGTTGTACATGACATGTAAGTTACATATCCGTAGTAATTTCACCGAGATCTAATAAGCATCTCCAGTGATATGGAGATAAAACCTCAAACTTAGTACTGAAAATGACTAGCGCGGCATTTGAAGTTTTATTTTTTTTCGTTTTGTAAACGATCTTAAATTATTTTTTACAAAAACTTACTTGCAATGTGGATTGCACATTACATTACTAGTAGTCTTGTTAACCGCTCCAACTAAGCTAAATATGTTTGTGTCTGGAGTGGGTTCACGTCAATAGTGCAATGGGTGGGGATCAACCTCACGACGTCTCAATCGCAAGGCCGACGCCTTAGCCATTAGGCTATTGCCGCTCCTTTTGTTATTGTTTTTTGCTATAGATATAAATGGCGGTAATAGCCCAATGGATAAGGTGTTGGACTGGCGATCGAGACGTCGTGAGTTCGATCCCCACCCATTGCACTATTGACGTGAACCCACTCCAGACACAAGCATATTTAGCTTTGTTGGAGGGATTAACAAGAATACTAGAAATGTGGAACCCACATTGCGAGTAATCTATTTAAAAAAAAAAGTTCCAAATTCTTTTATCATAAAGGCAAGGAAGGTTTCGTGACATTTTCTCAGTTTTTTTTCGCCCTCACTCATAGTTTTATTCCTTTTAAAACTCCTGAGAGTGTTTAGTAACTAGGTAGCTACTACTACGTAAAAGTGGCTCAAAACCCTTCCTATTCAGTTTTTGTATTTTATGTACCTAAGTTCTTTAAAGACTCTACAAAGAAGTAAGTAAGACCTTCTTGTGTATAAATGTCTAAATAGAAACACTTTTTTTTTTCTCAAATTTAATACCTTTTTTTTATATATCTTATAGGCTTGCGTTTGACCACTATCTCACCTATTGGTAAGTAATGATGCGGTCGAAGATGGTGAGCACGCTAGGCCTAGAATGGGAACTGGCTCTCAAAGATAGCTGCCGGAACACATTAGAGGTTTGGCGACATGTTTTCTAATTTGAGGGTGGTAGCAGGCCAGGCGGAGGATTCCTTCACCGGAGGGCCACTGTGATAAGCGCACATAATTTGTTCTATAGAAAAATTAATTGGTGCACGGCGGTTTGAACTCGGTACCACGGCATCAAAGCCGACCGTTCTCCCGATTACGCCACCGGGCCCTCAAAACTGCTACCGGCAATATACAGCCAAAACACGAGCAATTCTTGTATATATATATATATATATATATATATAATCAAAATCTCGAAAACGGCTCCAACGATTTTCATAAAATTTAGTATACTGGGGATTTCGGGGGCGATAAATCGATCTAGCTAGGATTCATTTCCAAAAAATGTTGTTTTATTCGTGTTTTTAGGTATTTAAAAACTGCTACATTATCATTAGAATACAAAGGGTAATTTCGACTCATTTGACAACGTTATGATAGCTCGGTGGAAGATCGATTGGATGGCGTTCGGGAGGTCCCTGGTTCGAGACCAGATGAGATGACTATTTTTCCCTTTTTTGTGTTCTATTTTTTTCCTTCTTTTGTGAGTAAAACTATTAATGGGAGCCAAAAGAAATCCAAAAACTCGATTTAACAAAAAAAGTACATACAATACCGAGCAAAACTCGGTAAACCAGATATTGATTAGATTAAATACAACAGCACCAAGTGGCTATTTAATTTATTGGGGCAAAATTTTAATTGGCTTATATACTTATTAGCGACACTATCGAATGGTGTAATAATACAGGGTGTGTTTTTTATCAAAATCGACGGGTTCGATTCCAGGCTAGGAATATTGATTTTTCAAAAAATTCAATGATGCAGTTTTACATAGTTTCGGATTTGGCCATCCCTGCCCACTTAAAATTCATTCTGTATATAAACCGATTACAAAGTTCCTTACCATCAAACTACCGTAAACATCTACTTAAACTCGAAGTTAAGTGTGAAGACAATTCTCTTACCTCTCATCTAGTAAGAAAAGATGATGTGATTAACAGCTGAAACATTATTGTCTAGCAGTGGTACTTTACGGTCACTGCCGTGATGTCTTCCATTTTCAAAAAACATTTAGTGTCCATACGTGATCATGGATAATAAAAATTGGTCCATGTATCATCATTAAATGTTGTTTTTTTTTTAGCTTTTGTTGATATTATTTTGTGTCAGCGTAAAATTACTTTTAGTGTGAGTATATATATATATACGAGTATATATATATTTTACTGCATAATATAGATTGCACTAAATATCGGCGTGATTATCGGCTTTCATTGGAAATGCTTGTTTATGTTTGTTTATCTGTACGGTAGTATGTCAACAAGCAGACCTGCCAAGCTCTGCGGCCACGACCGAGATAGCGCGGCCGCGACGCGTCGCACCGTCTGCGTCACGGCGCGTCGCGTCGCGCTATCCACGCGTGCGACGACCGGGCCGTCCATCCCGCCCGCCCAACGCTCGCTGCCAGATTCTCACATACCTGTCTTTATGGACGTGTGGGTGATAATGTGCGCACTAATTGATCATTATGCGAATATAACGAGAAACTCGTTACTTGATTTTGAATAATAGTTGCAAACAGTCATTAACATTCAAAAATGTTCCAAATAGGTACTTACAAAATTAGTTTCGTTTGGTTTATGAGAACGAAAATTTAAAAGTAGGTAAGAATTTATTGTTTCACCTTTACGAACGACCCGCTATAGTTCTAGGTGAAATAGAAAGTTCAACCTAGCATGTGGCTAATGAAAAAGCTAATGTTAAAATGTCAATTAAAATACCTGTTTATTAAGTAACGTACAAACATTGTTCGGCGCAATCGCTATACCGTCGTGTATTGCGTGCCCATTTAAATTATTTTTGTAGCTCATTCGAGGTCCCCGAGCGGGGATCGGCAGAGTGTTTGGGATTGGTGTTTATTTGGAATTTTATTAAGACGAACCTAGCGCACTCGAGCAGTTCTTTGTTGGGCGTGAAGGTGGCTCCACCGGCAAGTGCCAGGACCGCCAGAAGCGGCCCCAGCGATGTCCACATGACTGGCTACGGCCGCGGCAGCCGGCTCCGGGCCTCCTCTGTCACGCACTCACTCACTTCACTCACTTTCCGCGGGCACATCATCGGTGGGTTCAATGCGAGCACATCACTACACGGGCCGCGGTCCGAGGATCAGAGCGCGCGGAACGATACTGCGCGAGGCGCGGGCGTTATCGCGCCGCGGTCACGGGCGCAACCTTCGCTTCCGATCTCACCCCGCGAGTGACGCGGAGAGCGCTCACCCTCATCAGCGGCAGCCGGCGTCTGCGGCTCACAGCTGATTAGCGCCGCACTGTCGGACGTTGTCGCGGACGTCACACACTCTTCCCGATCGTCTCCGGTGCAGTCGCCACTTAGCACCGAATTACACGTGCGATTGCGACCGAGTCGATGGGCTGATAAAAAATACTCCCCGGGCGGTTTGATCGGCGTGTCGAGCTCGCGTGCCGCCTCCGCCGTGCCCAATCGTTAGACAACATTTGACTTTCGCAAATCTACGGAGTGACTGTAGCGAAAGCGAATAAACTACTAACAAGATATTAATTTCCAAGGTCATATACCCTCGCGACCTGCGCGGCATCACGCGCTGCTGTTTTCCATAACTTTTCACAAAGTTTTATGTTCAGTCTCATTGGTGGGCGACAGATATTATGATGAAACTTTATGGTATTATGGGGAGGCTCTTCCGTTGTTGTTTAAAGGTCGATCATTCAGATATCTGTATTACATTACATAATGCCACTTATCAATGCATGACTATGGCAGACTTTAACGATATTATGAAGGCGTGCACTCTTGATTCTTTGTTTAGTACACATGAATGCTTGGGCTCTCTTCACATATGTGGATGTTTTGTGTAAAGCGTTTCAAGGCAAACAGCTGAGCTCATTATTAAATATTTTTCTTAGTGTTTCATATATATGTCACGAAAGGTAACTGGCAGCTATCGCTGGTAACCGGGCGTGTTGCGTGTCACGAATTTTATTTAATTTCATCGCTGTACCACCCGAATATCTAGTTATAGTGAATCGTCGTCCTAACCCGTACCGACTGCAAATTGATTCTAATGTCATTCAAAACGATCAAGCTTATCGCATCCATCGAATTACCCTTAGAATCGGTCAGAATAACGCAACTTTGTTTTAACGATAAAAAATTGTAAGAATTTATATCCAGTCTAATTTTAGAACGGAGAAACGGAAATGCCACTCTCGTTTGTTATCTCTGTTGTGTAAAAGGTAGTAACTAATGAGCGTTGCAATTTGATTTAAACATCTTAAACATAGAGTCATTTAGTAGGTAAATATGTGTTATCAACGCCAATATTATAAATGCGGATCAGTTTCTATATTTGTTTATTTGAGACTTCATTATAGCCAAACAACTGGACTGATTTACCTGAAATTTTTCACAGGAATATTCAGTATCGTGGTTTAGTCCATAGTTTATGATTGTCTCCAACGGATTAAAATCCCAAGGTGCTCCCTCTCGACGCCGAGTATCGGAGCTACGGGTACGCTTTCGCACTCGTCCGCAGCCCAGACGGCGTTTGTCCGCAAGGACCCGTCCTCGGGGATGTCACCAGGCTTTTGCCCTTCCCCCCTCTTCACGACGTATCAGAGCACATGGTACGTCGCTGCCTTTTTTTATCCGGGGACCACACCAGGAATGGGTGCAAATCAACCCCATATCTTAACGCCCTTAGTCCTCTGCGGTGGGTCATCAACTCTGAAGGATAGAATTTGAAATAAAGTCATCCGTCAGAGAATCAAGATTGGTCACATCTGTTTTAGAACAATAACCGTTTTGGTAGATGTATTTTAGAGAGACAACGCGGCTCTATAAGCGCCGCGTAGTGTAGAACGCCCTTCAACGGGATGGAACGATGATACACACAAGCTGGCTGGCAGTAGGTAGAAACAAGGAGCTGATCGAGCCCAGTGGCGTGCCATAGGTGAGGCCTAATATCTAGCAGTCGACAGAGATAGGCTGATGATTACGATGAAAAAAGAAGCTATAAAACATAACTAGAATTGTTGTCTTGAATGTTGGTGAAGAGTTTTTTTATTGAATTGGATATATTGAGCTATAGGTATTCATACGAATTAGGTCAACTAATTCATTAATTATATAGATACATGCTACAGATAGACTAATTTTAAGTCTAACAAATAATTACTAGAGAATAGTTTACTGTGTATAAAACATAATTGAAAACAATTTATCGATTACCGCTATCGACATCACGGAGCTACATTACTACAGCTCAGTGATCGACATCACGAACTTTTTGAAGAATAAACTGTATGTCACAACCAGATACACATAATTATCGAGTCACAATATGACAATATCATATTGATATCTAGTCACAATATATTAATTACATCTGAATTTTGAACAATAAAGTTTTAAAGGTGTTTTTAGGGTTCCGTAGTCCTGATAAGGAACCCTTATAGTTTCGTCATGTCCGTCTGTCTGTCTGTCTGAAGTATTGCTAAGAAACCGTTAATACTAGAAAGCTGTAATTTTGTGGGGGTATGTAAATAAATGACGCCGACAAAGTGCTGAAATAAAATTTTGAAAAATATTTTTTTTTAGGGTAGCTCCCCTATATGCGATGTGGGGATGATTTTTTTTTCATCGTCTACCCCATCGTTGAATAGGTCTTTTAAAATAACTTCAGGATTGCTGATACCATTTTTCGATTGAATGCTCCATTTATGAAATATTACACTTTAAAGTGCAAATTTTTGTTCCAGTAGGGCGTCCCCCCCCCCTCTAAAAGCTAAACTGCTGGCTAGAAAAATCTGGAAAAATTTTGTGATAATAGCACATTTTATGAACTTTAAAGGAAAATTATAGCGGTTAAGATAACTTTATTAGTTTAGCAGTAATAGTCGTTGAACTTGGGTGTTGGATAATTATGTACCAAATACAAAATCCTTAGAATAAATCCTTTAAAGTGACAAAGACGGAGTGCCTAGTTGCTTGTTTATAACGAGTAAAGACTTGCATTGAATAACAGGCTACTACGGAACCCTACACTGCGCGTGGCCCGACACGCACTTGCCCGTTTATTAAAGGTTAAGTAAGTTAAGTAAGATTTTGCTGAATTATTCATAATAGTACTGCTGTTAAAACTGTATAAGGGCGAGATTAAATTTCAAACGAACTTGTTTGCTAAACCATGTTCTTGACCGCTTACATCCGGTTATTTCTAGGCGTTTAAGCAGATATAGTGAACTGAAGCATGTCGTAGTGTAACTATACTTGCACTTGATCGGTTTCCCTCCGGCCGCCGACATGGATCAACCAACATCTGTTACGTAGAACTACACATATAACCTGGTTTATTTATGTGAATATATCTGTGTACTCGTATCGTACAATCATACGTACCTACTAACTAAATTAAGACATGTTTCAAGTTATTATTATTTAGGTCCGCGAATTGGTACACCCCAAACCTAACGTAAGACGCTTTGTTCCTAAGTGGAGTCACTAAAGTCAGTAAAATGGTGAGTCAATAAAATGGTAGGTTATAGTGACTCGTAGAAAAGAAGAGTCGACGATAAGGTTCAGAGGCGTGAGTTTGGAGAGGTCTATATGTCCAACTGTGACTGATAGATTGATTATGATATAGACTACGTAGGTAGACTACACTAGTCTTATATGTTTGGTCTCTTTAGTCATCGCATCTAAAGAAGGTAATTTTTTAGAGAGATAATAGCTTGTTCAAACCAAATGCTAAAACGGAGGCTAATTATCCAGCTGAGGGAAGATTGACTGATGATAGTGATGTTGTTGTTATCTTAGTTCAGACTCTGGGTCCTTTTATAGAATTAAAAAAAGTAGCTTATATGCTGTTTAAAAGATTTATAAAGATACGAGAAAATACGGCAGCTGTCTATTGTTAGATTAGAGAATCCTTCAGGAGTAACGAATACCATACGTTTGAGATAAATAATTAACACTCAACTATCAGCCGTTGTAAAAAATTACCTTCTCAACGAAAAAAAAACAAACAAATAGCATCTAATTGTATTTGTATAATAAAATCTAGTTCGACTAACATCATGAATCACAAATCTTCCCCATTAGTAGAACGACTATATCTACGGCTGAGTGTAAAATATTTCTCTTGGCTCGGTTTCGACGAGGATCCACGGACACTATAAATAGGCACTAATCACGGCGGTGTTTTCTCGCAAAACTGTAGGTCGGCTATGTAGACTGATAGAAGGCCACCGGCCCGGGGCGTTTTATGTGGTTTTGATGACAGACGCTGCGAAGGTTCCTGCAACTCGTACACTCTTACTTTTTTAACTGTAAAACAAAACAACAGGTTTTAATTTTCTCTACTGAACTCTACTCTCATATCTTACACTCATATTTATACGCTTGTTCTGGAGTTCAGCGTAAGGCCTTTTTGCTTGCCATTAAAATTAAGATGGAGTAATTACTAGATTTGCCTCATGGCTTTGCCCACGATAAAATATACTTTGTTATTCTATTATAATAGAATAACAAAGCATATTTTATCGTAATTAATTTTATATTTTTTCTGTATACAGACTATGCCTGCGCAAAATATCAAAACAAAGGGCCCACCTGTATCGAAAGGGGTCACCACCGCCTATAAAGGTACGGCCACACCGCAGCGTCTTACGTGCGCGATATAGGTGCTGCGACTGCAATGGTTCACACCAATCGCAATTTACGGCGATCAGAAAACGATTGAAAATCAGATCGCGAACGCGCACGGGGATGCAGGACACTGCGGTATGGTGGATAAAGGTACGACCTTTATAGACGGCGGTGACCACTTTCGAAACAGGTGGGCCGCCGCTTGCTTGTTTGTCACCTTTTACATAAAAAAACAGAGGTTTTCATTCTGCATAGAGGACTCTTTTTGCTCCTCTCTTAAATCACTGCATATTGTACTGTAGCTGAAAAACTCTAATGAAAGATCTTTCCACGTCCACATCTTGCAGGTTCTTGAAAAAAAAAACGACCGCATGAAACGTGCCGTTTGCGATGTTCACGTGTCTACAACATGTGGATGGGCTTTCTCGCGGTGTAGTGAAGTTCGATGGTAATAGCCATATAGCGGGATGAGGTTAAAGATTTTATCAGCACATTTGTAGATTCATTTTGTAGAATTATAATAGTAAGTCTATTTTTTTTCGAAGGAAAAGTACTTTTATCTAGAACGCTGGCTGCGTTCTAATGTACTTTACCTTAGGAGGTACTTTCATAACCTTTCACCGCCTATTCACATCTGTCGTGTGTCGGATCCGATTTTTAATTAGATGTTCCAGTGGCAGAACATTTTATATGAAGCTATTCACACTTGTCGGTGCAATTTTGTCGTTTGTTTTGAAAACCTGATTAAAGATCGGATCAGACAGACACGACAGATGTAGACAGGCGGTCATATGGCACGATACTAAAAAATCTGTCGAAAAAAAACTGTAGATCAAGTAAGAAAGACCTGATTAAAACATGTAAGGTTGACTCCTTCAGTTGACATAACCGATGTTTCAGAGCGTTACAGGAATTGTTCACGACATCCCGATGTGTTGCACTGCGTAGGCCGTTTTTTCGTGTTTGGCTGCCGGCCAGATGTTTTGGCGGTCTTTGTCAATGTTGGATTTATTAATACACCGTATTGTCGCTCGTACGAGGTGAGCGACATCCGGATAATTGCTCGCCCTTCATTGTCTAGCCGAAACAGATTTGTGAACTACTATTATAGTACTATCAAAATTAGACAAATAATGGGGCTCTTAGTACAAATAATGTTTGTTGTTCACACTTTCAACACTTTCTTATGTGCTTTGGTGACTTCGAAGTTTTGCAGGTGACTCAACGATCTGAGGCAGATTTTTGCATTACATTTGTTCAGTTTTTGTTGTGTTTAGGGTACGGGAGTTTCATCATCATCATTATCAGCCAATTTCCGTCCACTGCTGGACATAAGCATTTCCTATGGTACGTCACTGTGCTCGATCTTCAGTTATTCGTTTCCAACCGCTACCAGCCAGCCAGCGTATATCATCGCTCCATCTAGCAGAAGGGCGTCCTACACTACGTTTGCCGAGCCGCGGTCTCCACTCTAGAACTCGTCTACCCCAATGGTTATCGGTTCTACGATAGATGTGACCAGCCCATTGCCATTTTAGCTTGTTAATCCTTTGAACTATGTCGATAATTTTGGTTCTTTGACGAATGACTTCGTTTTGAATTCGATCCTTCAGAGAAACTCCGAGCATAGCCCTCTCCATAGGTCGCTGAGCTGTCCACGTCTCGGCTCCGTAAGTAATAACAGGTAAACCGCACTCGTTAGCAAAGTCGGTCGTCGGAGAGTTTCAGCATGCAGATATTTCCGGTTAGTTTTATGTAGATAGTAATAATTGAAATGATAAGTTATTTAAAAAAAAAAAACCGACTTCATAACCACAAAAAGGCACTCAAAAGCGAAAAATAATTAACTTAAAATTATTATAAGCGACTCACTTCTCTATTTGAAGTCGGTGCCAGCCAAGTCTAATAGGTAGTAGATAGATAATACCTACATGTATCTACCTACTTACTACTACTACATACATAGTGTCTATCTAATATCCAATAGGCTTGGCTGGCACCGACTTCAAATAGAAAAGTGGGTCGCTTATAATAATTTGAAGTAAATTATTTTTCGCTTTTGAGTGCCTTTTTGTGGTTATGAAGTCGGTTTTATTTTTTTTGAAAAATAACTTATTTTACCATTTTTAGTGCAAAAAAAGTTTTAATGAAATTACATGCATCTATTAAATTTCGTGTCTGGGCCGTTATACACTGACGGATATATACTTTTTGAAAATTTCAAGTATGTACCTATAACGGTTAAGAAGATACAGATCTGTAAAGTGCGCACATATAGACATACGGACGGACGGACGGACGGACGAACAGACAACAAAGTCTCAGAAAGTGTTCATTTGGTAGCCTTTGGGTTCGGAACCCTAAAAAAATTGACTTTAAATGCCGCGCTAAAGTGAAAATATTCACTAGTAATAATGATGTCATCAAGGTATCAAAGGACAATGTCCAAAATGGCCCTGTAGAATTAAAGCATCTGACACACACGATAATTAATTGTCTATTTTATTACAATAATTCCAAATACTTTTATAACACGGACTAGTTGTATTTCAAAATGAATATTAAAAAGTATTATTTGCGATTATTACCATTAATTGCCGCCATATGGCCAACAGAGTACTGAATCACTCTACTACGTTATAAGAGGCACTTCCCTATATTGTGGATACCCGAATTATGAAAGCACTGTGTAGCCAACCTAACAACGGAAAGTATTATTTACGTAGTAACTATTATATAATATGTGGTTTTATGCTTATAATTTTTTTTTGCTGTGTTGATTGGTACAAAGTACGTTCATAATTCTGAGTTATTTAATTATGTATGCAGTGTCGCGGGACTGAAATGGCCGCCATCTTCGCCAAATGTCATGTCATGTCAAAAAATATTAGGTATGTTTAAAAAAGTTTGCACCCTAACAAGACTTTGCCCGGTAGAACATTCCTGTGAAGACAAATTATTTATATTTATATAATTATTTATTGAGGGCCCGGTGGCGTAATTGGGAGAACGGTCGGCTTTGATGCCGTTGTACCGAGTTCAAACCGCCGTGCAGCAATGAATTTTTCTATTGAAAAATATATGTGCGCTTCTCACAGTGGCCCTCCGGTGAAGGAAAACATCGTTAAGAAACCAATAACCCCCGCATGGTGGTAGAACATATCTAGTGTCCGCCTGGCCAGCTACCACCCTCAAGTCAGAAAATCTGTCGCCAAACATGTGTTCCGGCAACTATCCTTGAGAGCCAGTTCCCATTCTAGTGCACTTCTCTATCTTCGACCGCATCATCACTTAGCAACGGGTGAGATAGTGGTCAAACGCTTGCCTATAAGATATAAAAAAAAATTATCCCCACCTTTATTTCTATCTCGCTCATAGTTACCGTAAGAATATCTTATATGCAATAGCAACCTCCATTGTGTATAATCTTCTTGGGACTCTTCTACTAAAACTAGTACATTCTCCTATGTTTGAGGTATTTATCTCCATATCTCTGGTGATACTAATCAGATCTCGATAAAATTAAAATGGGACCACCTCGGAAACGTATCCTACCTATTAAAAAAAGAATCATTTGAATCCGTTCACAATTGATGGAGAAATCGCGTAACATAAACACAAAAAAAAAACAAACATACAGACGAATTGAGAACCTCCTCCTTTTTTGTGAAGTCGGTTAAAAACTGATTTGTCGGTTCCCAAATTTTGACGTTTCTTTCTTTATTCACCAGTAAGATAAGTAAGATCTTGTAGAGCTGTTAACTTTTGTATTTCTTCTTGGTAATTAGCACAACATAGAATGAAAATATTTATTTACAACCTTCTGTGTATATGTTAGTAGCGAATTTTAAAAACAGGAGTAGGTACTCAATGCAACTGTATTCTTTATTTAATGTTTGTTACCTAGGAACTTCGTAAATTATTAACCGAATTACAAAATATTTTTTTGTTTGGGAAAGTTATACTTTCCGTTTGGTCCGATTTTATGATTTCATCGAGATCTGATTAAGATCTCCAGAGGTATGAGGCCACACCTAAAACTTGGTATTTAAATGACACGGCAATTAAAGATTTTAATAATTACGATTTAAGTATTTATTTACCTGCTGCGCGCGTGGTATTTCTTACCTGCGGTTTTTATAAACATTATCAATTTCGCCGAAATATCTTTTGCCGTTTTAGCGTGAAGGAGTTACAAACTTACACGCGCACTCAAGAGCATTTATAGACAACTCGCTGCGCTCCGCAGCTTCATCCGCAAGGTAATTACCATTAATTAGTCTATCTACCTTATCTGCTATTCTAGTGCAATATTTCTATCAACTTCGTGTACTTAAAGAATAAGGTTTACAAATATCTCTCAACGTATTCAACATTCATTGTCTTGCAGTGTCTTGTTGCTACGTGACCTAGACGATATAATCACAAAACGGTGTCAATTATTGTAGTTGTGTAATGCTGTCTGGTATTCGAGAAATGTAATTATTTGGGTGTTGGTAGCGGTGATCAAAATAAACCGGAGTTGCGGATCTGCCAAAGTGCGAAGTCGCGGGATATGCGACATCTTCCCTGGTGCCAGACTGAGTGCAGCACTGTGGAGCGAAAACAATGAGCATGTATTTGCTTTATTGAAAATTAGCTATTTTCTCCGACTGTGTTAGAGGGAACGTTTGCAGTGTTACTTATAAACGTGTCTCAAATCTTATGTTTTAATTTTAATTATTCATATGTACGTAGGTACACCAACTTATTTTTGTCCTAAATGGTTAGGTTAGATGAGTTTAACTATATGTTATGACTAATGAAGTATGGGACTTATTTTAACAGTTTTAGTACTCACAGTAACCATTTTAATCTTTAATGTTTAAATCAAAAACATTATATAATTTCCAAGGCTATTTTCTACAAAACTGTATTAATCCTTATCACATAATTACGTTAATTACTTATGAATAATAGTATATACATTTTTTTTTATTTTTAACCAAAATTTTTAAATAAAAATAATTATTTTTAATAAAAATATAATCGAAAATAAGAATATCATAACAATATTAAGAATAGAATATAAAAAATTAAGAAAAAATAATAAGAATAGAATATAATAGAATAGAAATAATAAGAATATCACAGTTTTATCTGTCCTTTAAATATAGTATTGTGGTTAACAAATGTTAACCCCTTGTTCAGGCATTCAGTTGAGTTGGAAAACGATATCCTAAAAAGTGACGCGTTCGCAAGTATCTATTTAGATTGTCCATCATTTAGCACGTCAGTTGAAAGTACAAAAGATGGTTTTTGAGAGTCGTGCCAAGTTTTGCGAGACAAAACAATGAAGCTATTATTTATTTTGAATATCAAGTTGTTTGGTTCGTCATACAATTCTCGCTTTGATGATTTTATCATTGTTTCTTATAGGTGAACAGCAAGTACTAAATTACGATAGAAAAGTTGATTAGGTAATGAATGAGCGCTTGGCCTGGGTAGGTACTCTTAATTTATTTTTATATAGAATAGGCTAGCGTTTGACTACTATCTCGCCTGGTAGTAAGCGATGATAGGGTCGAAGATGGTGAACCCGCTAGGCCTAGAATGTTCTGACTCTCAAGGGTTGTGTGCTGCAGGAACACCATAAGATTATGGTGGCAGATTTTCTCCTTGATGGTGGTAGGCTACTTTTTAAGTATCAAGTCAGGCGGAACATCGACAGAATGCTCCTATCACCTGGAAAAAATATTTTTATAAACACATACCTCGTCTAGTATAATATCAACTTTTTTCCTTGACATGCAGGAAGTGGCGCTAATCATGTGATTTAAATACCCTTCTCTTCCGCCCTTGAGCAAACAAACACGACCGAACACGAAGTCATGTAATCACGCGAATAGGGATCTACCCAGTTAATGGCTATACATTTTATAACATAAAAATTATTGTTAATTAAAGAAACAGCCAGTTGGTATATTAATGCCACTGGGAAGGAAATTACCTAATTACGTTACACTAGGTCAAAACAAGTTGGGAGTAGATTTATAGTTGTAGTATGTGAGCTATGGGCCAAATAATTTGTGTAAATGTTTCATTTATAATGGTGACGGGTAACACTAGCACATGTATAAATGTGAATTAAATAATTAAACATCTTTTTTTAATGCTGTATAGGCAAGCGTTTGACCACTATCTCACCTGATGTTAAGTGATAATGCGGTCGACGATGTAGCACGCTTACCTAGTAAATACCTGTTCACTCGCGATTTGAAGACCCCCGGGTTGTAGCTATCGGGAAACACAGACACCGGCAAGTTATTAATTTGTTAATTATCTTCTATGGTCCAAACAGCTTAAGGGGTATTTGTAAATAGAAGTATGTGTTTTTAATAAATTAATCTTTATTAACATCCTTTTAAAGATTTTTCCAAGCTCTCAGTTTCTTTTACCCGTTGACTATGTCCATAACCTAGTCCATAACATACCAACTTGTCTAAAAGCTATAAACAATTATACAATTATTGAAGGTCAGAATTTAATTAGGACATAAAAAGAGGGAAAGAATTGCTGGACAGTATAGTATCATCTTCTATCATAATTCAACGGTTATCCAGTCCTCTTTATCTATACTAATACTATAAAAAGAACACATTTGTATATTAGTATTCAAAAGTACTGGACTGGTTATACACATTCTTTCTCTAATATTTAGTAAGGACTTTCGGAGTGAAAATAAGCAATATATTATCCCGTTTGTATATTCGTGGAGACCAATTTTGCAACCCAAGTCTTATAAATAGTCTTCAATAAAAAACGTCGAGAAATAGTAGATTGTATTATAACATAGGTGCAAAATAGTACTTTTCAGCGAGGCCGCTTTTTTAAATCGCTCTGGATTTTAAAAAGCGGAGTGAAGGATTCTAGAGTAGAATCCTGAGCGTAGCGAGAGATTTGAAGTACGTCAGCCGAGGGAAAATAATTTTACGGCCGAGTTATACACTCTGCTTTTTATCGTCCTCTATAAGAAAAGGAAATAGTTAAAAGGCTCATCATGTCATGTCATGTAATGTCACGAAATGTCATAAAATGTAACAAAATATCAATAAATGTAAAAAATGTCATAAATGTCTTGATATGTCACAAAATGTCATGAAATGTCACGCAATGTCATTGAAAAGCAACAAAATGTCATGATATGTCACGAAATTTCATGAAATGTCATGTAATATTATGAAATAAAAAAAAAATCGCGAATGAACGGGTATCTACAAGGTAAGCGTGCTACATCGTCGACCGCATCGTCACTTGACATTAGGTGTGACAGAGGTCAAATGCTTGCCTATCTAGCATAAAAAAATGTCATTAAATGTCAAGGAATTTCATTGAACCTCCTTAGACCGGGCACTATTGAAATACATTCATAAGCCTAAATTAAAAAAATTATTTCACCCCTAGGGTGGAAAAGACCTACTTTGCGCGCATTTACAAACCATCGCTTTTCGAATAGATGGGATAAAATAGTAGATTGTATACCAAGGGTGCAATATAGTACGTTTATGCGAGGCTACTTTTTTGAATCCTGAGCGTAGCGAGGGATTTAAAGTACGTCGGCCGAGAGAAAATAATATTGCAGCCGAGTTTTACACTCTGCTTTTCATACCCCTCTATGAGAAAAGGGAATAGATAAAAGGCTCCATAAAATAGCAATTGAAGAGCATAATATTGTAAAAGACGCTGACTAACATAAACAAACGTAATAAACCAATAAACACATCAGTTTCCGAAAAAAACCACTTGGCACCTTTTGCAGTTTTCACCCGATAAACATTTTACCCTTAACTCATTGACATGTTATACATAAGGACATGAAATACCTACAACAAAAAGGTGCATATCTAAACCTAAAACATATGCCATTAATTGTCCATTGGTCCATTGCTCGAATTGTGTCAATCAAGGTCATCAATGGGCCAATTGACATTCAATGGCAGTCATTTTAGGTTCCATTATGACTTCTAAGCACTTTTTTTTATTAGATTCACCTGTATGTTTGTATAGTTATAAATATGAAAATACGGGACTTATCGCGCCTAAAACATTAATTTTATTTAACTCGACGTTTCGACCAAGTAGCATTGATCGTGGTCACGAGACGACTAAAGAAAAAAAAGTTAAATAAAATTAATATTTTAGGCGCGATAAGTCCCGTATTTTCATATTTATAACTATGTATGTTTGTATGTTTGTAACCGACTTCTTTGGGCGCGATTTTGACCCACTTTAAACGGCCAGATTTCGTTCAAATTTTGTAGATTTATCGAAGACCGATGACAATATACTAATTTGATAAAAAAATATTCCATTTTTCAACTAAAAAGTAGAAACTAAATAATCGTTTAAAAAAACTAAAAAACACGCTATTGATAGAAAACCGAACTAAAAAATAGAAAATAAATTTTAATAAATTTAAATTAAGAGTAGTGTTAAAAATTTCAATAAATATAAATTAATAATAGTGTGAATAAAAAAAATATATTTTATTTAAAAAAAAGCGTCGGGTGCTTTTAAGATATTATCAAAATGATAATCACTCTACTCATATCTGTCAATAAAATATTTATAACTATTGACACCATGCACCACACGCTTTTTTTAAAATATTTTTTTTTTAATTCACACTATTATTAATTTATATTTATTGAAATTTTTAACACTATTCTTAATTTAAATTTATTTTCTATTTTTTAGTTCGGTTTTCTATAAAAAGCGTGTTTTTTAGTTTTTTAAACTATTTTAAATTATTTAGTTTCTACTTTTTAAAGTTATATCCATGCAAATGCAAATGTATCGCGGCACCTCCATGTCAATATGTATTTCCTACTCCATGGTTAAATGTGTTATTATGACAGTCTGTGACCACAGACTAAAAATGCCAATAATTCGCTTTTTTTTTCTTCTTGGCCACTTGTATTTTTTGTATTGTGCCACTTTGCGCGCTTAATTTGTTTTTTAAATTTATTTCCCCCTATATGACGTTGCGGCATTTTTTTAACTTAATTAACGCCACGCGCTCTCTATTTAATAGGACAGTAACATTTCCCGTACAATATTATTATTGAACCTCCTTAGACATGGCACTATAAATAACAGTCATAAGCCAAATATTAAAAAATTACTTTCCCGCCCTAGGGCAGAAATGACCTATTTTGCGCGCACTTATTGAGGAACAAACCATCACTTTTCGAATAGATGGGATGAAAACACTTTTTTGCGCTGTACGTTTAAAAATAAATGAAAAATGTGTATGAAAAAGTTTAAAAAAATTAATGAGAAACCTATAAAGAAGTCTGCGATGATAGTTTAATAACGAATAGTACTGACATAATTTTCAGAGCTGCTTTCTTCATTAAAATATGAATCCTTATTCATTGAATTGAAATATATACCTTAGCCGTATATTAAAGATGATAAATACCCTTTACACTATTTAATTTACATGAAAACTTTAGAAGATATCACACATTTATAATTACGCGCATCGTGACCAATAAAATAGGCGAGCATTTGATAACTATATCGCCTGGTAGTAAGCGAGAATATTCGAAGTCACGGTAACTATTCTTTACGCCATGAGGCCTTTCATCCGATTTAAGATATAAATTTCACCCGTGCGGAGCCGGGGCGGGTAGTGAGTAATCGAGAAAGGGGAACAAGACTGTCCTGATAGAAAATGACCACACCGGAAACCGTACCGGAAGTGCCGGCACCTGTCAAACACTTTAGCGACATCATAGTTCAAAGTGTTCAAACCTTTATTGATTTCAATCATTACTTTCAACATCTACTGAGGTAATTAATTTTAATATTGAAGTATGTTCCAGGGCCTTTGATGACGTAGTCTTTAGACTAGCAATGTGTTAAGCCCACATTGACTTGAACTTTAAATCTATCGATGCATGCCTGACTGACATCAGTCTGACACGTGACTTTCAGCCTTTGGTTCAGGTTTCACGGCGAACCTTTTACAAGCTCACCGGAACTGCGGGTAGTCACAAACTTACATTATTTCAAGAAATGGAGAAGCTAAATATAGAACTGTCGGTCATTTATTTACCTTAAATATGGATTTTAATCGCATTTCTACGGAGAATTGCCTTATTTCTTGAAAGAAATTAAACTATTTATAAACAAATCTTTATTTTGTTTTTAGTGTTTATTGTTATAGTGGCCAATAAGTAAACGTCGCATTTTTCCCATATTTTACGTACTAGCTTGCTGAATTAACCTATATGGTACTTCCCGTTGTCCTTGAATCATGAAATTTAGCATGAAGCAAGTTCTTGAAGCACTCATATAGGAAAAGTTCTGAAAACTAACACAATTTAAGCGAATTTACTATTACAAACTTATTATTTGCGGTTGGTGCATTAACAGTGTCTACGCATCTGTCTAGGGATCGAACTGCAAAGTTAAGTATGTTTTGACAAGTTTGTACGGAAGCCTTGGTTCGCGAGTCCAACTGGCTCTTGGTCGGTTTTTTGTTATAGTGGCCATAGGATTTGATTCGGATTGGTTACGGATCCTTAAAAACATCTCCAACGGAAGCAAGAATAAGTAATTATCTTGAGTTCAGTATCAGAGGATCATTATATTGAGACCAATCATACCGAATTTTTATTACAGAGAGACATGCACTTGACCGCAATCTCACCTGATAATGACAATGCAGCTTAAGATGGAATCGTGCTTGTCTGGCCACCTACAATAAGTACGCTGGAACATGTCAGAATTTGGAAATAATAAATATTAAAGTAATGATACACATTTTCAAACTTCTTTCTTCACTCTTCACGAACTTAGCTAAATGCTAATTTGCTAGTACTTGTCGATGGTAGTTTTTTATTGCAGTATGCAACTGCAATAAAAACTACCATCGACCATTTCTTCCAATATTGAGAGGTATCAAAACAAACCTGCGCTGCGTACGCCATTGTTCTGTAGGGATGGAACTTCCGCAGTGCGTGTGAGTCGCCGGGTTGCCAAGGACGCGGTAATGAGGCCGCTGCGTGACTGCCATCAAGGCTGTGCTCATCTATAATGTTCTTACAGTACTGAAACTTACACAATATTCATGCCTATATCATTTTGCATCTATTACATGACACAATTTATACGGCACCTAGTAATAGTATTTAACTCACTTATTGATTCCAAGTCAGATGCTCTTTTGCCTAGATATGATATGGCTTGACCAGCGTGTGTATGATCCTGCCAGCTATGTTGGCTAATATTCAGTACATTTCTGAAACATATTATGCGTATATAAAAAAATGCAAGCGCTAATAATAAGTGGGGGACATTGAAAATGTCATTAAAAATCGACATGTCTTATGGCAATGCGAACCGATAGACAACATGTCTTTGTTCTGTGATTATTGGTGCTCTCTGAAGCCACAAGTATGTTTATGCTCTAACCTGTATTTTAGATTTCAACTACTGACTCTTGATAAATTGGAGCAGCCGCGTGCGTTCGTATTCGCGTGCCTTTGCGACCATCCCAATTATCAGAATAATTCTATGTAAATCTGAAATGCGCTGATTTGTGATACAATCTTGGTTTAATCAAGAGTTTGCACAAAATTATTTTTTCGGCCTATTTATTGAAAGAAAAAGGTTAATGTGAAACCAAAGAGATATCTTTGGTTTAGCCGTAGGACTAGTATATTTTCTGTGGTTTAGCGCCATCGCACACTTTACGTAAAGTAAACGGAATGATAATGTATCAAATTAGCAGCGCCGGCACATTGCCACTGCTACGGTTAGGTGATGCCGCGCTTACGGCAAGGCTATCTGGGAAAATGGCAGCGTATGTTCAATCCTAAGAGGGAACGCGGGGTGCACTTTTTTAATACAAATGTATTCCCCCGTTTCCTTCCTGATAAATGCTTCTGGAGAAAAATGTGTTACTTCAAAAAATCAAGGTCTGCTGTAGCTACGCCCCTATCATTTTCTTTTGTTGACCAACCAATTGCAAATTGAAATATGACTCTTTAAAAATCATAAAGAGGAGATTAAAAGGCTTATATTTATTTTAATAAAATACATTGATATGGAAATGTGCACCCCGCGTTCCCTCCATCTCAATGTCCTAATAATGATTTTAATAAATGGCCTGCAAAATAAGTTTGTACAGCTCTCTCCTGTTTTAAGTTCATAATCATTATCTTCTTCTCTTCTTTCTGTATATATTAAAGGCAAACGTTACTGACTGTCTGACTGACTGTCTGACTGATCTATCAACGCACAGCTCAAACCACTAAACGGATTGCGCTGAAATTTGGCTTGCAGATAGTTATTATGACATAAATTTCCGCAAAGAAAGGATTTTACAAAATTCACCCCTTGAGGGCATGAACCGGGGGTTTAAAGTTTGTATGGAGAAACAAGATTAAATTGTCTGTATTTGTAGTGTATTGTATTTCTATAAACAAATAAGTAAACACGTGTTTCAGGATTTCTCGAATTTGTTACCCCGTTTCACCTTAAACGGGGTACCAAAGTCAGAAAATTAATATTGTTCGGATTGCTCTGAAATTTAGCACACAGGTAGTATTATGATGGAGATAATAAATGCCCTCTAAGAAAGGGTTTCCCAAAATTCACCCCTTAAGGGGATGAAACGGGGGCTCAAAGTTTGTATGGAGAAACAAGATTAGAGAGTCTATTTAATTCTAAACTTCACACAAGTACTTCTCTGAACAAATAAGTAAACAAATGTTTCAGGCTTTTTTGAAATGCCACCCCTAAGATGGTGAAACGGGGTAACAAAGTCTGCAAATCAATATTGTTTCAGATTGCGCTGAAATTTCGCATGCAGATAGGTATTAAGACGTAGGTGTAAATAATTTTTCAAATCCACCCCTTATGGGGATGAAACGGGGGTTCAAAGTTTGTACGGAGAAACAGGATAGGATAGTATTTTTATTCAAAACTTTACACACAAATACTTCTGTAAATAACTTTAAAAGCAAGTGTTTCAGGCTTTTTTGAAATTTTACACCAAAGAGGGTACGGTAACGGGGTAACAAAGTCTGAAAATTAATATTGTTTTGGATTGCGCTGAAATGTGGCATATGCAGATAATTATTATGACGAAAGTATCCGCTAATAAAAGATTTTTCGAAATTCACGCCCTTCGGGGATGAAACAAGGGAAATTCAGAAATTCAGGAAAAATTCAATAAGATAGTAATTTTATTTGAAACTTCGCACGATTACTTCTGTAAATAAATAAGTTTTGAAAATAAATATAGTTTTTTGGGTTTTATAAAGATTAATGCCTATTTCCTTTTGTTACTTACGCCATAACTTTAAAACGGGTGGATTTGGCTTATTCTTTTTTTAAGTATTTTCATTATTTGATGATTCTACGAAACAAAAGTTTTAAGATAATTAATGAAGTTTTTTACGCGGGCGAAGCCGCGAGCACAAGCTAGTACGTATATATAATATACATTTACCTAAATCACGTTAATATAATGAACTAAAATGTGTAAAGTAGTCTAGTAACAATACATAAATAAAATAGTAGTTAATTCAACATAAAACTTAAAATAATAATAAGAATAAACACTATATTATATTGTGATATTATAGTGAAGAAAATAGCATTCAGCTCAAGATCTAAATATTTTGCCTTGTCCTGACTTGTGACGCCATCTAGTGATAGTGATGGAAACCAGATGGAAAACTGGCTAATGAATTTTCCCTACTCCTTTTCAATTCACTGTAGAGTCTACGGAGCACCTAATGTATTTATTCTTTAAGTTCAACTAAACTTCTGCACAAATCACATAGAGGGCAGCAGTAGCAATATTTTGCCAAAGAAGTTGTAGGTATGTGCAATTTTAAATCTGTCTTTTGTGCAATCGATGTACATGCACTTTACTTACGATGACAAGTCGAGGAAAGGCATATGAGGCATCAGCACTAAATAGTAATACGAATTAAATGCTAGCGAATATCTAAATGTTTAAAATTGATGATAAGTGCAAATTTTACAAACAATAAATATTCGTAAATATTTATATTATAATTTATTCGCTCATATATTTCATCTTCGGTTTTGGTTATCTACAATATGATGGTACATAGTAATAATTTTCAAAATTATTTTAAACATACAACATTATAATAATCTTAAAGTTAGGGTGCTACTAACTGCAGCGGGACAGGGCCCAAGTTATCTGCGGTAGTTAGGGGTAGGGCTTCAGAGAGAGGAACCTCTTGACGATCCGTGCCGAGTCAAGGAGTACCGCCTTCTGGACCGTTTAGCTAGCGAGTCTTTTCGCTATGAGGTCGTTCGAAGAAACGATTATTGGGTTACTACTTGCATTACTACAATACTTGTTGAATGAACACGGCGGCAATCTCAATTCAAGGTATTTTCTGAGCTTATCCTTTTGGGCCTATTTGTTGAAAATAATATCTTGAAAGGTTTAAAGTGTGGTTCAAATAACGCATTTATGTCGTAGATTTGTTTATAACAATGAACTCTTCTATATTTTAGAGTAAGTAAATAAAATTATTCTATTCTTAAAGTACCTAAGTAGCTTTTAAAGGTCTTATAAATGAATCATTCATAATATTTTGTACAAGAAGGTCCAATTTCCAATTCAAATACCTGTTCAGATAATTTTGTAATGCGTGATGTTATTTGAATGACATAAAATCATTTGTAATTGAATTGCTCCATTTTCAGAGCGAGTGGGTAGCGCAAATTTGTTCGTCAAATATTTGTCCACACGACCAACGGTTCGCGACAAGCCACAAAAAGGTATCTATCGGCTCTATTCGACGAGCTTGTCGATTCGACGCACCTTCATTTCCGACACCTACACGTAAAATTCAAATTGAATAACCTTTGTGGCCAGCTCGAGAGTTAAGCTGACTCTAGAGGTATCGTGCTATTTGGTGAACGTTGGCAATATTTCCGATATAAATAATACTATTTCATTGGAGACATTATTTAGTCATATGCTTTTCTTGATTAAATTGAATCTGTGTCTATTTAAGTATAGACCGAGTTAATATTATTTAGGTAGGTATTTAATTCTTAGCTTATCACTTTCAATTACCGTTGATCATCATTTTGGAGACATTGCCCTTCTCATAACTTTTCCTTTGTCAGCATATTGATGCGCACACTAGAGATAATTGTTCCGGACAACGACGTACACCGACAATATGAACGCACTATGTATAGTTAGTTATAAGTTGTATATAATAAAGATAAGTTTTAGCTTAGTACTCTAGGATAGGTAGGGTACTTTGCCATGTATAGAGTTCGCATTTCATTATAGCTTCGTATAGATAGACATATAATTTACAATGTATAACGTTCATATTCGTATAGATAGATAGTAACTTGTATTTGTATCGCATACGTAAACAGCCTTATTATAGATAGATTTTGTTAGATTCTTATTAGAACATAGGAATATAACTCGTGTAAGGTTTGTAATAGTAAAATAGGTCTTATCGTACAACCTAAGTAGATAGGTAATAGATAAAAAGCATGTTCGGCTTTAATAGATGTAACAGATAGTCAACCTAGACCATGTTAGGTTTAGGAATAGGGTTGGTACTTGCAAATAGCATAGGTCTGGGAGAGCTCCGCACTCTCTGATGGTTAGCGCTCGACTAAACAGCATCTCGGGAGAGTATATCTCCGAAAAGTCGGCATCTCGTGCGTGCGCCCACACAAGGACACGCCCCGCGAGACAGAGTGCGGGCGCTCCCAGACTATCGACCTCTCGCTCTTTTGCAAGTACCAACAACAATATAAATAGAGCGTCGCTACCGTGTCAAATTGTTCAGTTCACCAACGGCGGCTCTAGAAGAAAGAAGAAAGGAAAACTAGGAAGTCTAGTGAATAGTGATAGTGACTAGTGAATAGCTCAGTAGCTATAAGAAGATTGTGAAGAAAGAATAAATTAGCGTTTCAAGGCTTGAAGACGTGTTTAAATCCCAGCTCCAAAGCTTCACAGTATAAGTGTGGGAATCCGAAGGCCTCTCCCGAAGAAATACAGTCCACTGCTCCACCGCTGTGTTTAGGGTTCCCCACATTTTTGGACCTTCGTGGCCGGATAATTGGGACCTTAACAGTCTTTTTCAAGACTAAACGTTAATTTAAACGCCGCAAAAAGTCTTTTTTAAGACTACTTCTCGTCGACTCCGATAACTAACGCCGCAAACAGTCTTTTTCAAGACTTGTCGTTGACTCTTCGATTCGATATCCGCTACCATGCCGGTCACCCGCTCCACAGGAAGAGGACGAGCGCCGGCCTCCGAGCAAGAGTCATCCGCCGAGACCACGACAACGGGTACAACGGCGTCAACATCGGGTACTTCGCGCACCGGGGCAACAGTCATCACGGAGGAGCATCCTTCGACCAGCGGCTACGCGTCAGCGGCTGTGGTCTCACCAATGCGACGGGCATCATACAGCTTCGCGCCCGCCGCGACGGCGCCACACGCCGTTCCAGAGCATCACACCGCGACCGTGCCGCCCCCCGCCGCCGTGATGGCGCCACCGGCGCCCACCTCCGCTTCACTCGCCGCGCCGCACCCTGCCGCCGTGATGGCGCCACTGGCGCCAACCTCCGCATCATTCGCCGCGCCGCACGCCGCCGCGCTGCACGCGCCGCGCGCTGCCGCGCCACACACCGCCGCCGTGACGCCGCGGACACCGCCGTTGGGGACTGAAACATTCGCCGCGCCGCACGTCGAGCTACATGCGCCGCACTTCGAGCAACATGCGCCACACTTCGAGCAACATGCGCAACACTTCGGGCAACACATCGAGCGACACATCGAGCATCACTCCGAGCGTCGAGAGAGGCCGCCACGGGACACGAACAGTCTCGCGGAGCAGCGCGCACGCAGCCAACGTGCGGAATCTCGCCGCTCGAAGAAGTCGCACCGCAACGCTACAGCTAAACAAGAACTTCTTCGACAGATCGAGTACGCGACGAGTCGTCTCGCCGCGCTCGAACAATCCGACAGTGAAGAAGACACCGAGGGGGGCTCTGTCGTCACCGAGTCCGACACCCAACATCGAGTCGACACCTGGTTGAGTGACCAGGTACCGCCGCCGCCGCCGCCGGTCTTGTTGGCCATGACCAACGAGACCCTCCGCCCAGCTGAGACGCCACGTGAGCCGCTACCCTCCGTGCCACCGCCGCCGACCGCAGCCGTGTCACGTGATCACCCACGTGTGTCGCCGCCAGCGGGCTTCGAGCTCCGCGCCGAGCTGAGCTACCATTCGACGTGCCCACCTGAGCCGCGTGGACCGCTGCTCTCCGTGCCACAGCCGCCGCTGCCACCGCCTGTGCCACGTGATTCTCCACGCGCGCTGCTACCAGTGGGACCCGAGCTTCAAGACAGAAGCTGCCAACAGCTACGAGACTACGAACTACGGCGTAGCCAGGAGCTACGAGAGAGCTACGAGCTACGGCGTAGCCAGGATCTACGAGAGTGCTACGACCTACGGCGTAGCCAACAGCTACGAGATCAGCCGCTACAGGAGAGCTACGGACTACGCGACAAGCCGAGCTACGTGCATCCACCGATGGTAGGGCAGGCGCCGCCACCGTCCATACCGGCGGGAGCCTGCGACCTCTCACAGCTGTCGACTGCCATCACACAAGCTGTCATCGCCGGACAGCGCCCGAGATTCGCCGAGCTACCGATGTTCGACGGGTCACACCTCGACTGGCTTCCGTTCCGGGCTGCGTACATCGAATCTGCACCGATGTTTTCACCAACTGAAAACATTAACCGCCTGCGCCGGAACCTGAAGGGAAAAGCACGAGAAGCCGTCAGCAACCTGCTCATCACTAACGCGAGACCGGAAGAGGTCATGGAAACGCTCACAACGCGCTTCGGTCGTCCTGAAACGTTGGCGATGGTCGAGATCGACAATCTTCGGTCTCTGCCGCGCCTCACCGAGTCACCGTCGGACATCTGCCAGTTCGCCTGCAAAGTGACCAACGCCGTGGCGATGTTGCGAGCCCTCGACTTCGGCTACTACCTCTTCAATCCGGAGCTAGTAGCGGCCATCGTAGAGAAGCTACCACCGACGCTGGCGCGCAATTACTACAAGTTCGCAGCTACTCAACCACGTGACACGCCGGACCTGATCAAAATACAGAGCTACTTGAAGAGCGAAGCCGAGTTTTGCGGACCATTCGCGAAACCTGACTCGAAGATGAACTCGTCAGCTCCGGGGCCTCAGAAGAGGACGCAGCGAGTACACAACATCGTCGAACAACAGCAGCAGCCACAACAGAGATCGCAGCCACCTACAGTACAGTGCCCCGTGTGTGAACAAGCGGGACACTTCGCCGACGACTGCGACAATTTCGAGAAGGCCGATCAACACGAGCGCTGGGACATAGCGAAGAAACAGCGGCTATGTTTCAGGTGTCTACGCTACAGGAGGCGAGATCACAGCTGCCGTGCCAAGGTGTGTGGAGTCGACGGCTGCAAGACCCACCACCACAGAATGCTGCACTACGAGAAAAATTAAAAGGGTGCAGTGACCGAAGCCATCAACTCCGCGTGGACCACAGAGCATCACAGGTCTTACCTGAAAATGATTCCAGTTCGAGCTGTGGGGCCAGCGGGCACAGTCGACACCTTCGCGCTACTGGACGACGGTTCGACGGTCACCCTAGTCGACGAGCGCATCGCCGTCGAAATCGGAGCAGAGGGACCAGTCGACCCGCTGTACATCAACGGCATCAACGCATCGAAGTCGTCCACAAGCAACTCGAAAAGGATACAGATCACTCTGCGTGGCCCGAACAAGAAGGAAAAGAAGATTCGAGCGCGCACAGTACAGAACTTGGAAATCTCGCCGCAGGAAGTAAACAAGTCTGCGCTACGAGGCTGCAAGCATCTACGTGACATCGGCAACCTACTGACGTACCAGCGTGCTTCGCCGGGTATCCCGGTCGGCCAGGACAACTGGGAGCTGCTGCTAGCTTCGAGGACACGCCGAGGCGCCCGAGACCAGCCGGTGGCATCGCTGACGCCGCTCGGGTGGGTGCTACACGGGGGCCACAGCAGAACGCTCGGGAAGAGCATCGACTTCGTGTCCTACGTAACCGAGTCGCCTCAAGATGCAGCCCTGGACGTGATGATTCGCGACTATTTCGAGACTGACGTCATGTATATTAACCCACAGTACACATCGAGATCGGAGCGGCGTGAGGTCAACGAACCACCGGTCACGGACGCGCTCAACTGCGAGCGGCGTGAGGTCGACGGACCACCGGACACGGACGCGCTCACCATCGAAGACAGCAACGAGCGGCGTGAGGTCAATGGACCACCGGACGCGGACGCGCTCAACAGCATCGAAGAGTACGTCGAGGACGTACCCCTACAGAACACAGACACCGGTGAAGAACGGGTTCATCACCTCATCGAACGCCGACAGAAGCTGAGCGAAGCCCTACCCGACGTGTCCCGCTTCTCCAACTAGGACCGACTTCGCTACACTGCAGCCCGAGGACTACAATTCATTGACCTCTGCAGGGGCGCTCAACGGGTGTACTACAAACGCACCAAACAGAACAAGGTCGATGACCCCGCCTGGACTAACAAGAAAACGGCTAAGAAGCCCGCACCGGTACAACATTCGAAAAAGGAAGAAACAGAAAAGTTCCTGCCTGTTCCTGCGCAAACACTGAGGGCCGCGGAGGCGCTACTTATGCGCGCCTCACAAGAAGAATCGTTCGCGGACGACATCGATGATCTGCAAAAAGGAAAACCACTTCGGAAAGATAGCCGCCTACAACAGCTGAGCATCGTATATGAAGACAACACTCTACGACTGCGGAATCGACTCATCGCTTCAGAGCTACCGAGCCACCGAGACAACCCGCTGATTTTGGACGGCGGCCACCCGACAGTCAAGCTCTGGATTCTGCACGTCCACCGCCGCCTGCATCACGCCGGAGTCGAAGCGACGGTGAACGAGAGTCGTCAGCAGTACTGGGTGCTACGCTTACGCCCAGTAACCCGAACCATTGTAAGGCGATGTTTATTTTGCAGACTTCGCAGCGCAGCACCACCGTATCCGAGAACCGGAGACCTGCCGGCGTGCCGGCTGGCTCATCATCAGCGGCCCTTCTCCTGCACTGGCGTCGACTACTTCGGGCCGGTGACAGTGACTGTCGGCCGCACCAACCAGAAAAGATACGTGGCGGTCTTCACGTGTCTCACCACCCGGGCCATCCACCTCGAGATCGCCGCATCGCTCAGCACCGACTCCGCGGTGATGGCGCTGCGACGCATGATGGCGCGACGGGGCTGTCCGACTCAAATTTGGTCCGACAACGGGACCAACCTTCGAGGCGCCGAGAGAGAGCTGCGACAGACGATCGACGCAGCAACAGCACAGGAAGCAGCCAAGCGGACCATCGACTGGCGATTCATCCCACCGGGCGCGCCGTTTATGGGAGGCGCGTGGGAGCGAATGGTTCGCTCCGTGAAGACTGCACTCGCCGCTACGCTCCACGAGACCCGACCGCGAGAGGAAGTTCTCGCCACTCTACTCGCAGAGGTGGAGTTCACCGTCAACAGCCGACCACTCACACACGTGTCGGTCAACCCCGAGGACCCAGAGGCCCTGACTCCGAACCACTTCCTTCTGGGCGGCCCTGCTCGTCTCCCATACCTGGGGGAGATTGAGCGCACCGTCTCCATCTCCAGCTGGCGCGCTGCACAACGCCTCGCCGACACATTCTGGGCGCGGTGGCTGAAGGAGGCGCTTCCCGAGCTACAACACCGGCGGGAGCCCCAGGGGAAAGGAGCTGGGGTGAAGACCGGAGACCTGATCCAGCTCGTCGACCCGAATCTACCCCGAAACGTATGGCTCAGAGGCAAGGTCATCAACACGTTCCCGGGACCCGATGGCATCGTGCGCACCGTCGACATCCAGACCAAGGGCGGCGTGCTACGACGGCCTGTAAGGAAGCTGATCATCCTACCAATCGAAGACGTCGTTCCTACACCGGGCTCTTCTGCTGCAGGCAGCACGGCGGGAGAATGTTCCGGACAACGACGTACACCGACAATATGAACGCACTATGTATAGTTAGTTATAAGTTGTATATAATAAAGATAAGTTTTAGCTTAGTACTCTAGGATAGGTAGGGTACTTTGCCATGTATAGAGTTCGCATTTCATTATAGCTTCGTATAGATAGACATATAATTTACAATGTATAACGTTCATATTCGTATAGATAGATAGTAACTTGTATTTGTATCGCATTCGTAAACAGCCTTATTATAGATAGATTTTGTTAGATTCTTATTAGAACATAGGAATATAACTCGTGTAAGGTTTGTAATAGTAAAATAGGTCTTATCGTACAACCTAAGTAGATAGGTAATAGATAAAAAGCATGTTCGGCTTTAATAGATGTAACAGATAGTCAACCTAGACCATGTTAGGTTTAGGAATAGGGTTGGTACTTGCAAATAGCATAGGTCTGGGAGAGCTCCGCACTCTCTGATGGTTAGCGCTCGACTAAACAGCATCTCGGGAGAGTATATCTCCGAAAAGTCGGCATCTCGTGCGTGCGCCCACACAAGGACACGCCCCGCGAGACAGAGTGCGGGCGCTCCCAGACTATCGACCTCTCGCTCTTTTGCAAGTACCAACAACAATATAAATAGAGCGTCGCTACCGTGTCAAATTGTTCAGTTCACCAACGGCGGCTCTAGAAGAAAGAAGAAAGGAAAACTAGGAAGTCTAGTGAATAGTGATAGTGACTAGTGAATAGCTCAGTAGCTATAAGAAGATTGTGAAGAAAGAATAAATTAGCGTTTCAAGGCTTGAAGACGTGTTTAAATCCCAGCTCCAAAGCTTCACAGTATAAGTGTGGGAATCCGAAGGCCTCTCCCGAAGAAATACAGTCCACTGCTCCACCGCTGTGCTTAGGGTTCCCCACAATAATTTTCACGTTTCTGTACCGCTAAGATAAAATAAACTGGCCAAGTGCAAGTCGGACTCGCACTCGTAGGGTTCCGTAACACAATTAAGTAATCCATGTATAACTATGATTTTTCGCGACTACAAAATTAACTTTGTTTTTCATAGTGTTTGTATGAAAAACAAAGTTATCTTTGCGGTCGCCATATTTCTAAAACTGCTGACTGTATCTCGTTCAAACCAATTTTCGTTGTTAGTTTTTATTGAGATCAACAGCATATATTTTTTTAAGATTTTTTACTCCCATACTTTAGAAGTTAGAGGGGGGGGGGGGACACTCATTTTACCACTTTAGACGCGCCTATCTTTCAAATGATTGACTTTGAGAAAAAATGATTTTAGAAACCTCAAAGTCATTTTTGAAGACCTATTCATAGACACCCCATCCCACACGTATAGGTTTGAAGAAAAAAAATTTTTTTTGTTTCAGTTCCATGTATGGGATGCCCCCCCTTAAACTTTTATATTTTTTATTTTTGTATAAAAATCGGAAAGCGGTTCACAGAATACATCTACCTACCAAGTTTCAATTCTGTAGTCCTAACAGTTTCGGAATAAAATGGCTGTGACATACGGACAGACAGACAGACAGACAGACAGACAGACAGACAGACATGACGAATCTATAAGGGTTCCGTTTTTTACCATTCGGCTACGGAACCCTAAAAATAAAACCGGCTAAGTCGAGTTGTACTCCCCCATCGAGGCTTCCGTACCAACGTTGGTAGGTACCAATTAAGCTAGATCTCTAAATTGTTTAAGCGCTCATATAACTCAGAGGTCTATCTTAATTGGCGATACTATGTATGTATGGGGAAACCCTTTAATTTACAACTTCTTTTATTTATTTGAATTTTTCCTTTCTTTGTGCTGTAAGACCTTGCTTCTTGCCAAATTTCATGATTCTAGATCAACGGGAAGTACCCTATAGGTTTTCGACCCAAAACCTAGAGGGCACATCCGGTTGACCTAGTATTGTCAATTTTGGTCAAAAGCAAGGTCTTACAGCACAAAGAAAGGAAAAATTCCAAAAAAATAAAACAAGTTGAATATTAAGGTAAATTTTGGTACTTACAAGTTTTCGCAAATCTAAAATTTAAATTTAAAATCTAAATCTAAATCTAAATTTGCCCATAACTTTTCATTGCGTAGACTCAGGACCTTGATTTTTATACACCTAATAGGGACTATAGACCCTCAGTATCTGGTATAAATTTCAACTTGCTAGGTCTACACGTTCCTAAGAAAATCGGTGGTGACACACGGATAGACAGACAGACGGACAGACGGACAGACGGACAAACGGACAGACGGACAGACAGACAGACGGACAGACGGACAGACGGACAGACGGACAGACGGACAGACGGACAGACGGACAGACGGACAGACGGACAGACGGACAGACGGACAGACGGACAGACGGACAGACGGACAGACGGACAGACGGACAGACGGACAGACGGACAGACGGACAGACGGACAGACGGACAGACGGACAGACGGACAGACGGACAGACGGACAGACGGACTGACGGACAGACGGACAGACGGACAGACGGACAGACGGACAGACGGACAGACGGACAGACAGACAGACGGACAAGAAAGTGATCTTATAAGGGTTCCTTTTTTACCTTTTCAGGTACGGAACCCTAAAAAGAATGGAAACAACTGCCTCTCAGTTAGATTCTCGAGATCTTTTCTCAGGAATGCGTGGAAGTTGAATCAAGTTGAAATTAATATTGAACACTTAGATCTACAGTCAAAAAGAAAGTAAAAAGTTAACGTAATAATAAAATAAATTCCCGCAGAGGCGGCTTTGTGGCGAGCCGACGGTGAGTGGCGACACCGCGTACCCCTATCCCGTGAGGGCTAAATGAGACCCTCTGACCACCGGCTTGCCTTGACCGGCCGGCCGGTGGTGGGAATCGCAAGAACTAAGACCTAAGCTCCAGGGTGGAAGTGTTAAAGGCATAAAGCCGCTAGTAGCGTTAAGTGAAAGTGCAGCACACCTCTCAACACCCTTAGCTATCCACGCCAATGTTGCCCCTCAGCGCCGACATAACGGTCCGCCTTTATGGGGGGGCCCATTTAGTGTATAGCGAGTCACCACCCGCCTTAATAATTTGTAATGAGGCATAATTGGCGGGTGCCGTACCTCATCCCATAGACCAGCAATTCGACATTAATCAGCTCACTCAATAGTCTCATAATATAATGTACCATCTTTTTATAACATAGTTTCCCATATCTCCTTCTCATCCATAGTAAAACTAAGTTAAAATTGTAAAGGGCCTCTTGATGTTTGCTTCGGCTCCATCAATGCCCTCTAAAAGACCGGGCGTGTACGACCCTTGATGTTAAATGAATAAATAAATATATATAATAATATATAATAAAATGCACAGTGATTAATTACTGCACTTCACTACTTTAAAACTCGTTGAAATGTTTAGCAAAAAGCAACATCTACTATTACGGAATATACTGTACGGGTCCTTAACTTGAAATACGGTCCCATCCGAAGAAAGCATGAAACTTTGCATGCATATAGCTTTCATATATGTGATTCAATAACGACATGGAAATAAGTCGAGAAATGACTGCTTCCCCCCACTTTCCCCCTTTTATCTCCCACATTTTGGTTTTCTTAATTTTGTACAAAAACGGTAAGACTTAGAGTTTACTTTCTTAGTACCAAATCATGTTCGATTAAATGATCTACAAAACGATACTAAATCTATAGTTGTAGAATTTATAGTTTATTTTATACAGCCATCAACATATTATAAAATTATGAAAAAATTGCTCCATTTGAAGGAAAATGACAAGATTTGTGATAAAATGGCCTAAATAGGTATATTACCTTATTTATTTAGCTGCAATATAACACAAAACTCATTATGGTAGATGGATTGGTTCTCGAGATACAGCTAACCACGAAACAATATAACACTTTTTTATGGTTTTACAAACACTACCCTACGCCCAGCGACTTCATCCGCGTGTAATTCGAATTTCCAAGCATGATAAAAATAAGCGTTTCCGTTAATCCCGATCATAATCTATCCGAGTGCAAAATTTCATTTGAATCTGTTCAGCCATTTTCTCGTGATTGAGTAACAATCAGACTAACAAATTCACATTTACATTTACAAAACTTTCGCATTTATGATATTAGTGTGTTGATGACCTGGACCGGGACCAACGCCTAAACGTAACCTGACTTTCTACATAGGCATTGACCTTAAAATAAGCTGTGGCAGGAACATTTTGTCAACTTCTTAACGAATGTTGAGGTTTCTTTGGTCGTATGCAGTCGATTCTCAAAGTTGGAATATTCAGGGTTTGGTACCAAACTCTAACCCCCAGTTTAAAGCTGCTTATGAATATGTTTGTTTTATATACCTACTGTTGAAAAGCACTAAATGTTGGTGGTAGTCTATCCATAGCCTGTGCCCTGAAGCAGAATAAAGCTTGGTTAACGTCTTTTACATCGATTGTTTTGTCCAGTGTTTGTTGACATACATCGATGATATGATAAAATCATCAAAATAATGTTAATTTTGTCCATTATTTTTGTTGATTTATTCAAAACGGCTCGACCGATGTTCGTCGTTAAAACTTAAATGAGACCCCCTTGGAGGTATACCCTTTCCAATAGAAAAAGAATTCTCGAAATCAGACCACTCTGTAAAAAGTTATGCGTGGTCATACATACAAAAAAAATATATACGGGTTGACTTGATAACCTCCTCCGTTTTTTTTTCGTCGGTTAAAAGGGGAAAAAATGCAACGCAAGCCGCGAAAAAAATTTGCGATGTTTATGGACCTAGAGTCTGTGAGAGTAGCACAAATTTGGTTTAAGCGTTTTCAATCCGGACATTTTGATGTCAAACATGCACCTCACTCTGGTCGCCCTATTACGGATAAAATGGATGCCATTTTTGAAAAAGTGGAGCAAGATCGGCATATCAGTAGTTACGACGTAGCTGACGAACTAGGAATTGACCACAAAACAGTTTTGGCGCATTTGAAAAAAACTGTTTACACATAAAAGCTCGATATTTGGGTACCTCAAGACCTCACTGTAAATCCCGGGTTAACTCGCAACAAGGTGATGTTGTGTGTGTGGTGGGATTGGAAGGGCATTATTCATTATGAGCTGTTACCTTCAGGCAGGACCATCGATTCTGAACTCTACTGTGAACAACTGATGAGATAAAAGCAAGAAGTTGGGAGAAAGCGGCCGGAATTAATCAACAGAAGGGGTGTGGTTTTTCATCATGATAACGCTAGACCTCACATATCTTTAGCCACTCAAAAATTAAGAGAGTTTGGCTGGGAGGTGATAATGCATCCGCCGTGTAGTCCAGACCTTGCACTTTCAGATTTCCACCTGTTTCGGTATCTTCAGAATTCTTTAGGCAGTGTCAGGTTAACATCACGAGAGGACTGCCAAAACTACTTGTCGCGGTTTTTTGATCAGAAGCCCCAAAACCTCTATAGCAATGGTATAATGTCCCTCCCTACAAGATGGAAAAAAATTATAGAACAAAATGGTACCTACATACTTTAGTTAAATGTAAATAAACTAAATTAAAAAATGTTTTGAATTTTCTTAAAAAAAACGAAGAAACTTTTCCCCCAACCTATTATTTTCCTAATGGTACGGTCACATCGCAGCGTCCTGCGTCCGCGATCTAGGCGGCGATCAGATAGCGCAGTAGTATTTGTACCGACTGGTTCACACCAAACGCGATCAGAAAACAATTGAAAAGTACTGAGATCGCAGGACGTCGCGGTGTAGCCGTACCTTAAGTGAATGCGACGAAGTAATTATATATGGAAACCTCGATTAGAGAGTCAAGCTCGCACTTTTTTTTTTTTTTTTTTTTTATGTGATAATGGGTATCGCTTGACCACTATCTCACCTGATGTTAAGTGACGATGCGGTCGATGATGTAGCGCGCTTACCCAAAAGATACCTATTCACTCGCGACTTGAAGACCCCTATGTTGTATCTAATCGGAAACACAGACTCGGGCAGGGAATTCCATTCCTTGGCAGTACGTATGATGAAAGAAGAAGCGAATCGCTTTGTACGCGTAAATGGTATATCCACCATGTAGCGGTGGCGCCTCTTAGTATCCCTGCTAGTCCGATTATAAAAAGGGGATGGCGGAATCAAGTTATGAAGTTCCGATGCACACTCTCCGAAATGAATCCGATAAAAAACCGACAAACAAGCGACCTTGCGACGATGCTCGAGACTCTGGAGTCTTTTGCTTACTAGTTGGTCGTCGTTGATGAGCTTCTTGGCTCTCCTCTCAAACTTATCCGATATTTTTCGAAAACGTTGCGATATCCAGTAGACGCCCTTAATGCAAATTAGAATTCGAGGACGACCCAAATTTTTCAATAAAAGCTGCCCACGCCTTGAACAAAGACATTAGTAACTTTTTAAAAGAATTACCTACTGTTTTAAGTTTGAGCTTCACAATCACAACTTTATCGTTGACTAGTTGAAGCCTGCGACCTTTAGCAACCGTAAAACATTTTTTGGTACATTTTCATATGCAAAGTCTTTTTTTTATATGTCAATAGATTTTGTTTTAAATTAGTATTACAACGCTCTATAATCAACTGCATTCTAAAATATCTATTTTCCAGCGTTTGTATGTGTCTCAATCACAGCCCGTCTTCTAAATAGGCCATTTCTTCAAGGCAACTCATTAAGGAAATCTTTTTAGTACTCACCTATATCACCATGTAGAAAGCGGTTTAAACTGTGCGCCGTCTGTTAGTTGTTGTATTGAATAATTAAATAGTTTAATGGATTTGTAACAAGATGGTTCGATTCAGGGCTCAGGCCTGATCACATCGATTTCAAGTCACCTCCGTGATTTCTTGGTTCGATTTATATTACTACAAGAAATATCACTTTCTTCCATTTTCCACCGACTTCCAAAAAGAAGGAGGTTTTGAATTAGTCTGTATGTTTTTTTTGTATGTATGTTATGCTATTACTCCGTCAATTGTGAACCGATTTGAATGAATTTTTTTTAATCGTTAGTGTACATTTTCGAAGTTATTCTATTGTTAATTTCATCGAGATTTGATAAGTATCTCCAGAGATATGACGATAAACGTCTCAAACTTGCTACTGAAATTGACTCGCGGGGCGCGTTGTTTTAGTTTTTAAACTATCCTAATTATTGAAGTTATACTTCAAATATCGCGTTGGCGAGAAAAAATGACAGTGAATTCTTTACTATGCGCGCGCACAGCAACAGAACTTTTGAACTACACCATTAACTTGGACGATAAATCCAAAGGGATCTTCAGCTAACTTCATGGTATGGTGATATAGTGTAAAGCTATACCTATATTCCTATACGTGTGCTTTCAATTAATAAATATGGTCGTGATTGATGTCAAATAACGGGTAATCTTAGAAAAAATTATAATTAAACAAGCCAATCAATCAATGTTTTCTAAGATATTACCCGTTATTTGATATCAATCACGACCATATTTAATATATTTATCTTTGTCTTTGTAAATTGTATATAATATATTTATTTTGTTACTTTATCGTCGTTTCTACATTTATTACTGTATTAACACACAGGAAAAAATCTTTGAAGTAATTTTTATTTAGTGATGACAAAATAGTAAACCTTCTTACGTGCGTACGAAAGTACACATACACACTCACACTAAAACTAAACAGACATTGAACTTTTTTTTTTGTCAAAGTTGACAAACAAGCAAGCGGCCCACCTGATCGAAAGTGGTCACTGCCGCCTATAAACACCTGCAACACAAGTAGTATACAAGTAGTAGCACGTGCTTTGCCTACCTTTTGCATAGAGGATTCTTTTTACCCCTCTCTTAAATCGCTGCATGTTGTACCGTAGCGGTAAAACTTCTGGTGGGAGATCGTTCCACATCTTGCAAGTCCGCGGAAGAAACGACCGCATAAAACGTACCGTATGCGATGTCCACGTGTCAACAATATGTGGATGAGGACTCTCGCGGTGTCGAGAAGAACGATGATAAAAACGAGATGGCGGGATGAGGTTAAAGATTTCATCAGAGCATTCCCCGTTATAATATCGGTAGAAGAGGCTAAGTGAGCCAATATCTCGGCGTAACGCTAGTGGCTCTAACTTGTCAGTAAGTACAGGACTGTCAACAAGTCTAACGGCTCTTCGCTGTAGGGAGTCAAATGGTTGCAGCTGGTACTTCGGAGCCCCACTCCAGAGATGAGAGCAGTACTCCATATGCGGCCGAATTTGGGCTTTATAGAGTAGAAGCGTGGTTTGGCGTAAAGTACCGCTTGGCTTTGTTGAGGACACCACGTTTTTTAGCAGTTATACTTGCTTTGCATTCCAAATGACTCCGAAACTAGACTTCGCTGGAAATGTCCACACCTAAGATTCCTATACTTCCCGATAAGGTTAGGGGAATGTTCTGAAATTGAGGAACAACTAAAAACGGAGTTTTCTTTGCCGTAAACACGCATATTTGTGTTTTTTAATCGACTTCAAAAAAAGGAGGAGGTTTCTCAATTCGACCGTATATATATATATATATATATATATTTTTATGTTTGTTCGCGGGTAACTTCGTCGTTTATGAACCGATTTTGATTATTCTTTTTTTGTTCGAAAAGAGATATCCCAAGTGTGGTACCATGGTAATTTTATCGAGGTCTGATAAGTATCTCCAGAGATATTGAGATAAACATCTCAAAATTGGTACTGAAAATGAATTGCGCGGCATTGAAGTCGGTTCTTTTTTAGTTTTTAAACGATATTATGTTGGGTTGAACTGTACTACGTGTAACTAGATTTCGTGTACCAACTGAAACCTGTATCAGCGATCATTCCACTTCAGACACATGTAAGTTTCTGCTTTCCTGGAGCTCTGCTAAATTTGCACGGCCTGTATATCTTGCATCTTCCGTACTATCATCCGCATAGCAATGAATATTGTTTATTTGCAATAAATCATGAATATGCAGGATGAACAGCGTAGGAGATAGCACAGAGCCTTGTGGAACTCCAGCATTAATCGACATGGTCTTGGAATAAGCACCATTAACAACAGCTCTTATTTTTAACCGACTTCAAAAAAAGGAGGAGGTTTCTCAATTCGACCGTATACATTTTTTTTTTTTTTTATGTTTGTTCGCGGATAACTTCGTCGTTTATGAACCGATTTCGATTATTCTTTTTTTGTTCGAAAGGAGATATCCCAAGTGTGGTACCATGGTAATTTTATCGAGGTATGATAAGTATCTCCAGTGATATTGAGATAAACATCTCAAAATTGGTACTGAAAATGAATAGCGCGGCATTGAAGTCGGTTGTTTTTTAGTTTTTAAACGATATTATTATTCGACCATGCAGAAATCTTCAATCCATTTGCATAGCCCCTCTGGTACACCGTATGATGGTAGTTTTTCCAGGAGTGCCTTATGCCAAACCCGATCAAATGCTTTGGCTATATCAAGGTTCACAGCAAGGGTCTCCCCTCTACTTTCAATTGCCTCTGCCCAGCGGTGTGTTAGATAAACTAAAAGATCACCAGCTGATCGTCTATGACGAAAGCCATACTGGCGGTCGCTGATCAGCTGTTGATCCTCTAGGTATCTAAGAAGCTGAGTATTAATAACTCGCTCCATCACTTTGGAAAGCAGAGAGGTGATCGCTATTGGCCTATAATTTGACGGATCGGTGCGGTTACCCTTTTTGGGTATTGGGTGGACATTGGCAACTTTCCAGGAAGAGGGTACTGTACCAGTGCTGTAGGAAAGCGAGAACAAGCTTGTTAAAACTGGCGTTAACTCCGGAGCACATACTTTCAGCACGATAGCCGGGATACCATCTGGCCTACTCGACTTATGAACATCAAGAGACCACATTAGGGAATATGCATGTTTTTTTAAATATTTTTATTTCACTCATTACATCCATATAACATAATAAAAAAATAAAATACTGCTGGAATTAGTCTAATTATTTTTTTACCGACTTCACAAAAAGGAGGAGGTTCTCAATTCGTCTGTATGTTTTTTTGAATAAACATTTAAATATACAAATAAATTTGAGCAGTTTAAACGCCATAATTTCCCGGGCTCGTTGATAATACTTTGTGACGTCACGCACTTACGTCAGACACACGCCGCTTGAAGCAAACTAGCTTTTTTTTTCTTTAACTAATACTCCGCGCGATTATTGTATTTAGCCAATGGCATGTTTTTATTAAATTATACAGTTTCTCTAATCTCGTACTCATTTTTATCTATATTAAATGGTTAGTAATATACATTTTTGCACAATAATACGCGGCAAATACAATATTTGGAAATAAATACAATAAGACCACACCATACATTTATTTTTATGTTCCCGCGCTCAATGTTTCTATCACGTGGAGTTGTGCATAATGACGTCAACTTTCGATTCGACCAATGGTGATCTGTTTTACAAACTTAAATTTCCCTCGGTTAAATTGCATTTTTAATTTATTATTTTAAGCAAATAAAATGGAATGAATTAAAAAAAAAAACGTTTTACATATAACTCCAGGACAACAAAGAATCGAAAAAAAATTATTTCTAATAAATCTGAGCTTCATGCATATTCCCTATTCTCTGCGTACTGCCTTTTGAGAAATGCGCACTTCCGGCATCGAGCTTGAGCAACAAGGCAACACAGGAGGAATTACGTTTCCATCGTCAAGAGTTGAGTTTGAGGCGAAGAGAGTACCTATGAGATCGGCTTTCTCTTTCGCACTATGGGCTAAAGAATTGTCCGGCTTTCGTAGAGATGGCAGTGTAGACTGGTAGAAATTGCCTTCGGCAGCTTTTGCCAGCGACCAAAATGCCCGGCTTCCGGTCGGATGTTGCGCCAACCGGTCCCCAATACGGCCTATATGGTCAAATTTTGCTTTGGCAATCGCTTTCTTTGCGGTCCTTGAGGCAGCGTTAAGTTTTTTTATAGTCGGCTGTTTTTGGATCCTTACAGTTTCGCACATTAACCCAAGCTCTGAAGGCAGCTGATTTAAGATTAGATGCCTCAGAACAAGATTAATTGAACCATGGATGACTTTTGCCACCGATGCGTATCTCAGAGTTTGGAATGAAACACTCCATTCCCTGCAACACGACATCAGAGACAGAGTCAGCGCAGGTGCAAAGATTTTCCGACGTGAAACAGAGCTCCGCCCAAGGATATGATGCAAAAAATTCACGAAGGCCATCCCAATCAGCTAACCGATAATGCCTGACCCGACGTTTTCCAGGAGGAAAATATGGTTCGGGTCGTAACAATGGCACAGAAAACCGGACCAAGCAGTGATCGGATAAACCAAGTGGTGCATCAATCTCAACCTGGTACCGATCTGGGAGCGTGGTCAGAATGAGATCCAGCAAAGATGGTACATGACTCTCTATATCTGGTACTCTTGTTGGACCGGTTACCATTTGAGAGAGACCGTAGGTCAAAGCAAACTCATGAGCAGCTCTTCCCGCATGATCGGTAGATTGAGAGCCAAGCCATTCAGCATGGTGTCCGTTAAAATCTCCGAGGATTACCACTTCTGCGGTGGGATACTGTTCAAGAACACAATCCATCCCGTTGGAGATGTGCCCAAAAAGGCGCGTTGTTTCCACATCACCGCTATGGGACCTGTACAAGCACGAATAGATCCGAGTATGACCTCCATAGTCTATCCGTACCCATAAGTTTGACAGATCACCAACTTCGAGACCGTTAAGACGTCTACAGCAAATATCCTCCCGAACGAACAGACAAACACCGGCACGACGTAGAAATGCGTGCTCAAGCTTGTAGCCCGGATAATGAAGATATGATGTGTCTGAAGGACAGGATATTTGAGTCTCCGTTAAAAAGAGTAAGGCAGGTTTAGCTGTCTCTAGGTGATGGTGGACAGCGTTAATATTAGGATGCAAACCACGAATGTTGCAGAAGTTCACATCAATAGTGGAATTTGGTGCCGCTGATTTAACTTTACTCCTTTTTTTAATAGCCATTAATTTTAGGTTTTGGTTCGTTGGGAATATGTCGTACATCCAATGAATAAACAAAAGGGCATTTAAGAGGAAAGTGTGCTATGATTTGCAGATCATGTCCGCAATTGTGTGATTTGCTGACGCGAGGGACAGCAGGGCCCCCGGTCCCCCCTGAGAAAGTGACTGCCGGGATCCACTCCGGTCTCCTACTCCGGCATAACAGTTACTTTACAGGATTATGCGCGGGTTGGCGGGACAGCCTCCCAGGGTGGAGATTACAAGTAATCCCTGCGTTCGGGCCCCCTACTGACCCGCGGGCGTCCAGCGGACAGCCGTTTCACCGGGTCGACCCTGGACCCCGCGCCAACATTTCACCGCTGCAGGCAGGAGTCTGCATTAATAGCATTAACAGTATTACACGCGGTCCTAAAGATTTCATCGGTATAGCACAACATTACAGTAGGAGGGGGGGAAGGGGGTCTGGGATTCTGGGGCAATTGTTGGAACACGTTGGTATAAGATGCCTCCGCTATACAACACACTTTCACAAGAGGGTGGTCGTAGCCAGTCGAACTTCAAGAGAAATTCTCCCACCAATGTTTAAAAGTGGAGTTTATCAATCTATAAACTGGTTGATTGACAAGGAACGCGCTGGGTGCGCCTTCACGCTTGTTCCTATTCAGGGTCCCTCGATTCCCTTATCCACGGGATGAGAAAGGGTGATCCTATTATAAGGCCGGGACCACACGGCCAAACAAACCTTTTAAGTGAAGATACATTATTTATACAGACTTCTATCGAACCGCTAATGCTTTTAGACTTAGCCGATTCAATCATAATCCCAATTGAAATCAGCTCTAAAGTTTTCGCTTAAACAATGGATATTGTCTTCGAAGATCCTTCAAATTTTATTGAAAGCTTGTTTTGTTTCCAAAATCGCTTTTGGCCTATTTTCCATTGTAATAAGTTTATGTTATGATTTTATCAAAGTTTAGATCAATTGTTTATATATTCTTTTGCAAATTCAGCATTTTTGGGAATAAATAAGAAAGTTTTATAATGGCATTTTGTCGTCAGTTTTAGCGGTATTGCACACTGTACGTAAAGGCAACAGAACGTCACCGTAGCGGATCTCGGATGCCGGAAAATCGCCGCGGCTACGGTTAGGTGACGCCGCGCTTTTGGTAAGTCGTTACCTGGGGAAATGGCAGCGTATTTTCAACCTAAATTACCTTATGTCAATGGTTTGGTTAGTCGCTGTTAGGGAGAATGCATATTAAACTCCAAGCGGGATGTCAGTGCAGGTCGTATCACCTCCACCTCAGATGATTATTTGAATTAGTGAGAATCAAATCGTTTGATACAGTAACTAACTAAACATCAACTAGAACAAGGAGCCAAAGCAACATGAACCTGTTGTTGATGCAATGCTTGTCATAAGATAGGTACTTTACTAAATTTTAACATAAACCCTGTGGAATATTTGAATCACCTTCATGCATGGTGTCATGATTCACAACTTTTTATATAGACGTAAATGTTTCTTTTTAAAATGGAACGTTTTGAATTTTAAAAATCAATGACGGAAAAATATCGAGAAGTGAATCAGGTCCTAGCAAGGAAACGAAAGAGGACTTTTGTAGAAAATAATGATAAATTTGTTCTTCATCAGTTTATTCACGGCTGGGTTTTTATCATAATATCCCGAAAGTACAACAAATTTATCATTCTTTTCTCCAAAATTCCTCTTTCGTTTCCTTGCTAGGACTTGATTCACTTCTCGATATTTTTCCGTCATTGATTTTTAAATTTCAAAACGTTCCGTTTTAAAAATAAACATAAACGTCTATATAAAAAGTTGTGAATCATGACATGAAGGTGATTCAAATATGCCACAACCCATCCTGGATGAGTCTCGAAGACCACAGAGTGGGAGAGCATCGCCTTTGATATCAAACAATCTAAAGGCTTACTAAATACGTCTGTATATATATCTTATACATTATAAAGACTGATAAGGGTGCTAAACTATTCAGTGTACCTCCAATTATTTAAATTATTTAGAAGCAATTTGTTTAATTTTTTGCTTGGCGCTATGAACGTATGCACATAAATATTAATTATCCTTATTATAATTATTTCTGTGAACGTATGTAATCTGTAAAACTGGTATCTAGAAACAAATTTAAAATAACTACATCAAAACTATTTTAACTAAGCTTATGTTCGAAAGTGGATTGTAAATTATTGAAAATACAATGTATACACTTATTATATCTGTCGGCGCGAACGCTCTATCCTACTCCCAATGAGTCCCAATAAATAATAATTCATTTGTAAACGGTAATTTAATTACTTGAATGTCTATTTGAGGATTTCAAGTTGATTGAATTCATTTAAGATTGTTGAAATATTTAATTTACTAACTTTATTATTTATTACCAAAATCACTTTATTATTATTTCTTAATTCATATTGTGATTTATAATTAAGCTTCAAGCTCATAGAAACATTGTAAACGTACGTAAACATTTAAAATGTAAACTCAACGAACTGAAGTTGGTATAAATACGGCCGCCCGACGCTCCATAATTCATTCCAGCTTGGATCGTCGAGCGGTGCGGAGCTCCCGACATTGCTGTGTTCTTGTGATGTTTTTGTTGTTACAACATAAAGTTAAAATAAAATATCTGGAGAGTGATACCTCTGAGCTAAACCATGGTTACCCTTGAGCCAACCACGGATCCTTGATGTATCCACAACCCTGAGATACCGTAGGGACGCCTTGTGGAACTATGGGTAGACACGTATACACCACAGATTCTAAATTAATAAGGCAGTGCACTGTCTTTGTGTAAGGTTGTAGCAACGGTAACATTAACAGACATTAGCGGTGTTGTGCAAGGATAGGTGTTTCGTTAAAATGAATGACTCACCTAGTTTTGCTATAAAAGGCCGAGCGCATGCCGGACTTATGGCATTCTTACTTGAGCCGTCGTAGTGGTCGGACCTCCTCAAAAGTTCGAGAATAAAGTAAAGAAAGTATTACTTTGAAAGTTTACTTTGATCACCGAAGAAGAGCGATGCGAGCCCTGACCATGGAAGTTGTGACGCCAGCAATTCTTGTGTCACGCCTTTTTAAAATAATTACGGAGAACCTGCTTCGTCATCAGAAGTGGGATGAGACCCTGCTTCGTCATCAGAAGTGGGATTGGAACCAAATCCAATCCAAACTACTGCCTCATCAGCTCGTTCAGCACCTGATATGCTTGGAGCTGCCGCTACACAACAAACTGATCTAGTGCCAGTTTCCAGTACCTCATCGGGCTTTCTATCCCAATCAGGGACGCATAATGAGATACTTCAAAGCGGACCTGCAATGTCTATGGGCGGGTTGACAGATCCACGGGTGCACAGATTTAGGAATGCACGCGTCGGACTTGTAGCACCCGTTCTTTTTGTGTCGGAGTTACAAAGCAACTACTGCTCCTGATTTCTATTATTTCTTTCTATTGCATCAAAGCACCACTACGTCGAACAAGCATCCATGCTTAACAGCTAGTAATCAACCATCTTGGAGCTGTCAGTTTTGTAAATCTTTGTCCACTGCTGGACATAGGCCTCACCTATGGCACGCCACTGATCTCAATTTTCAGCTCTTTGTTTCCAGCCGCTACCAGCCAGCTTGTGCATATGATCACTCCATCTGGCTGGAGGGCGCCCTGCGCTGCGTTTGCCGAGCTGTGGTATCCGCTCTGAAACACGTCTACCCCAAAGGCTTTCGGTTCTACAACGGATATGGCCGGTCCGCTGCCGCTTTGGCTTGCTGGTCCTTTGAGCTGTGTTGATAGTTTTGGTTCTCTGACGGATGACTGGTGACGACTTATCAGCTCCGTAAGTAATAACAGCTGTATGTTTCTGCGAGCTTTCTTCTCGAGGTTGTTTCTGCCTAATTGCAAGATTGGTCCAAGGAAAACGTATTCGTAAACAACTTCGAGAGGAACTCCGTTTAGAGCAATCGGTTCCGGGATTACGTGTTCGCTGATCATGATCTTGGGTCTTACCCAAAGTGCATCTGGAGACCAATGCGCGCGAGGGCGGTTGGCATATGTTGCAGGTCCTGCATGGTGTCTGCCGTGATGGCAACGTCGTCCGCGGACCTCAGGTGCGATAGGCGCTAGCCGTTTGTATTTATGCGCCATCCCTTCTAATTCGACGTCTCGTAAAAAGACGTTTCATCAAAATAAAATGTGAGTAATTTGTTATTACCTCCTTAAAACAATTAACATCAGCGAGAAATCTACAAGACTCTCCGAGAAATCTACGAGAAATCTTCGAGAACCCTCCGAAAACTCCACGAGAACCTTCACTAATCCTTAAACCCTAACAAATTAATAAATAAATAATATTTGCTTGAGCCATATGGTACAGCCGTATGGGTTAAGTAAAGGAAACATAAGTTGCATGATCCAGTGCCATCCACATCTCAAGCTGGCTAGCCATTTCAGATAACTCACGATGACGATCACGCGTCATCGGATTAAAACCGGCTACAAAAATAAAATGTCTGGAGAGTGGTACCTCTGAGCTAAACATGTGTTACACTTGAGCTAACCACGGATCCTTGATGCATCCACAGGTGAACCCTGAGATACCGTAGGGACGCCTTGTGGAACAATGGGTAGACACGTATACACCACAGATTCTAAATTAATAAAGCAGTGCACTTGAGATGTCTTTGTGTACTGTTGTAGCAACAATAACCCTATAAAAATAAGCAACATAAGTTGCCTACAGATACCAATCTCAAACAAAACATTTTATTTCAGATGGAGGACAAGTTACATTCAGGCTGGTGCAGAGCGCGCACCACTTATCAGAATGGCCGTGTCAGCGCGAACGCTCTATCCTACTCCCAATGAGTCCCAATAAATAATAATTCATTTGTAAACGTTAATTTAATAATAACATTTTGTGATTTATAATTAAGCTTCAAGCTCATAGAAACATTGTAAACGTACGTAAACATTAAAATGTAAACTCAACGAACTGAAGTTGGTATAAATACGGCCGCCCGACGCTCCATAATTCATTCCAGCTTGGATCGTCGAGCGGTGCGGAGCTCCCGACATTGCTGTGTTCTTGTGATGTTTTTGTTGTTACAACATAAAGTTAAAATAAAATATCTGGAGAGTGATACCTCTGAGCTAAACCATGGTTACCCTTGAGCCAACCACGGATCCTTGATGTATCCACAACCCTGAGATACCGTAGGGACGCCTTGTGGAACTATGGGTAGACACGTATACACCACAGATTCTAAATTAATAAGGCAGTGCACTGTCTTTGTGTAAGGTTGTAGCAACGGTAACATTAACAGACATTAGCGGTGTTGTGCAAGGATAGGTGTTTCGTTAAAATGAATGACTCACCTAGTTTTGCTATAAAAGGCCGAGCGCATGCCGGACTTATGGCATTCTTACTTGAGCCGTCGTAGTGGTCGGACCTCCTCAAAAGTTCGAGAATAAAGTAAAGAAAGTATTACTTGTGTTTACTTTGATCACCGAAGAAGAGCGATGCGAGCCCTGACCATGGAAGTTGTGACGGCAGCAATTCTTGTGTCACGCCTTTTTAAAATAATTACGGAGAACCTGCTTCGTCATCAGAAGTGGGATGAGACCCTGCTTCGTCATATCGATATCCTATATATATGCTACCTATATCCTACAGGCATTATTACGTAGTATTATTTTCTTTTCTATGACGTTATTTCCTTCAAATTGTTCACAAACGCTCTAGAGAATATTGTCAAAACGCTGAACTGGAAAGGACGGGGCACAAATATAAACAGCAATTACCTCTCAGACTTGAGATTTGCGAATGATATCGTCATCATGGCTGAAACCATGCAAGATTTGTAATACATGCTGACCACCCTCGCTGATTCTTCTGCACGCATCGGTCTCAGGATGAACTTAGATAATACTAAGATCATGTTCAACCACTAAGCCTAAAGTCTGTAACGAGTCTACCTGTTAGTTGTTGTGAGTTACTAACGCAGTCGAGATGTGGGTCGACTGAGGGTGCGACTGGTTCACCAATTCAAAGTCGCTCAGCTATGGAGAGGGCTATGCTCGGAGTTTCTCTGAAGGATCAAATTCAAAACGAAGTTATCCGTCAGTGAACCAAAATTATCGACATAGCTCAACGGATTAGCAAGCTGAAATGGCTGTGGGCTTGTCACATCTGTCGTAGAACCGATAACCGTTGGGGTAGACGAGTTCTAGAGTGGAGACCACGGCTCGGCAAACGTAGCGTAGGACGCCCTCCAGCTAGGTGGAGCGATGATATACGCAAGCTGGCACGCAGCGGTTGGAAACGAATAGCTGATGATCGAGCTCAGTGGCGTACCATAGGAGAGGCCTATGTCTAGCTGTAGACGGAAATTGGCTAATAGTGATGATAATATCTATATACTAACAAATTAATGTTTTATTTCATAAGTACCTATCTATTACAGCTACAAAATTGCCAACCACTGAACCATTTTGATGCATCACAATAGGGTATAACACCCATTTTTGAAAGTGTCTTAATTAGAATGTATAGTGCTAATAAAACACTAAAAATGCATACATAGCCGTATGACGTAATTACATGGCGACTACTATTTAATGATGTTATGAAACAGATTAAAAAACCTGAAACCTTTGAATTATATTTTAAAATTTAATTTGCCATTTTATCAACTAAAACTAACGCTTTATAACGTTTTCCGCCTGCTTTTTGCCTAAGCTATCTCAATAATATATTTTAAGTTTTTTTCTCATATAAAGAGTAAAATACCCTATTACACATAGTGTTTATTTATATACAGTCCACACCTAATCTCCACATGGTCAAAGCGTAATTGTTCCTGCCTCCAAATATTTAATCAACGATTCCCAGCAAACTGACGTATTGATAAATGATGAGTACCGAAGCTAATTACTTCCACGGTGCTGAAATACACTTTATTGAACGTTGTGCTTTGCCATATTGAAAAACTTTTGGGAGTGGGCTGATAGGAAAACTTGAGCCTTTTCAATTATAGCCGGTAGGCACATACGAGTACGTTTAACTTTGGTTAACTATTTACTTTGTTGACGATTTTCCTCTTGCGAAAATTCTCTAAAGTCTAAAGTACATTAGAGATTCTTTTTATTAAGTAAGTTTTTTTCTCGGGAGTTTTTTCGTCAGATCGCACGACGGGTTGGGATAGGTTGCTTGCTCTATGTGGTTTGAGCATATGCCGATAGTCCAGCGCTTTGTTTCACTGGTGTGTTTCTGTTCCAGTCAAGCACTTTCCATCATCATCAATTAACACCGGGTGAGATAGTCATTATGTTTTTGACTGTTCTTTTCTTCGCTCTTTTATCTATCACTTAACTTTGACTTAATGCAGACTACGCTGACTACCACAGACTTCAGATTACATTACATGCATTAGTTATTATTCTGAGACTACACTACGATACATACTTCTATCTATGGTCTCTATATAGCAACAACGGAACAGATAATTTATTCCTTGATGGCAAGTAACGCTTTCTAAAGCTACAATAAACAATAAACAGACTACAATAAACTACAACTAAACTACTAACTAACTAACAACTAACTACAATAAACAATAAAACAATAAACAGATTATGAATAGATAGGTAGTTTAAAAATTTGAATTTAGATAATATTATTTCGCCTTTACAGCAATAATCTACCATGCATGCAACGTATAAAGGAACATACAGCGGTCTAGCTGATCTATTGATATAACTATAGATATAACTGAACACCGCAATCAATGTATGTATATACTTACTGAGGATGGTACCTACCCGCTATGAAGGTATCTTGTGATACATTCACGGAAAAAATAAACATTCACGCGTGCGTGGCAACAACTCCACGAGATCAATAGACTGCAACTGTATAAACATAAATATATTCACAGATATAAATGCTTTGTTTTCCTCTTTATTTTTCTATTTAACTAGTAGCTGGCACGTCTACAGTAGCAAGCCACAGCTCAGGCCTTTTAAAATACTGTACAATCGTGAGTGAACAGGTATCTACTAGGTAAGCGTGCTAAGTCGTCGACCGCATCGTCACTTAACAGCTGGTTAGATAGTGATCAAACAGTGCCTATCAACAAAAAAAAAAACTGTTTTATGCAAACAAACGTAAGACCAAGATTTCATATTGGAACACATGGGGACTTGTATTCAGACTAAAGGTACGGCCAAACCGCGGCGTCCTGCGATCTGCGGGCGCAATCTTAGTACTTTTCAATTGTTTTCTGATCGTGTTTGGTGTGAACCAGTCGGTACAAATACTACTGCGCTATCTGATCACCGCTTAGATCGCAAACGCAGATCGCTGCGGTGTGTCCGTACCTTTACAGTATTTATTCACCTAGGTCTAATTCACAATTATTTTTTAACTTTTTTAACTTTTTAACTTTAACGAACTTCAATGGGACAAAACGGGAGACATAATCAGCAAAAAAATAAGTTTTTTCGTATTTTCATGTATTACAATTCGGTTAAGAGTTGACGGAGTTCTGAGGTAACAAATATAAAAATAAAATCGGCCAAGTCGAGTTGCACTCGCCCACCGAGGCTTCCGAACCAACGTTGGTAGGTACCAATTAAGCTAGACCTCTATATTACATGAGCGCTTATATAACTCAGAGGCCTATCTTAATTGGCGTTTACAATATATGTATGGAGACACCCTGTAATTTTCAACTTTTTTAATTTTTTGTTAATTTTAATTAATTAATTTTCCAGTATTTGTGTTGTAAGACCTTGCTTCTTGCCAAATTTCATGATTCTAGGTCAACGGGAAGTACCCTATAGGTTTTCGACCCAAAACTTATAGGGTACTTCCGGTTGACCTAGAATTTTGGTTATAAGCAAGCTCTTACACCACAAGTAAAGGAAAATTTCCGAAAAAATAAAAAGAGTTGATAATTAAGGTATATTACTTACGGTACTTACAAGTTTTCGCGAAAATCTAAATTTGCCCATATCTTTTTATTGTGTTGACTTGGACTTGTGTTGGACCTTGATTTTTATACACCTAATAGAGACTAAAGACATCAGTATTTGGTATAAATTTCAACTTGCTAGGTCCACCCGTTCCTGAGAAAATCAGTAGTGACACACGGACAGACAGACAGATGGACAGAAAGACAGTCAGACAGACGGACAGACGGACAAGAAAGTGATCTTATAAGGGTTCCTTTTTTAGGGTTCCGTACCTCAAAAGGTAAAAAAGGAACACTTATAAGATCACTTTAGGTGTATAAAAATCACCAGTATAACCCAGTGTCTAACGATTTATTAAAAATATGACACAGTGGATTAGAGATAGTTTTTTTCGCATTCTTTATTATTATTGAAGGTATACTATCTGGTCCCATTGAGCTACTAGTTTTAAGTTTATTTATGCTTGTTGATGTTGAGTCTCACGGGCATGTGAGAATGTAAGGCTTAACTTTAGTTCTACTCCAATATAATTCAGGGTTCACATTTTTTTACAGAAAGATCTTATTGCACAAAGGCTTCGTGCGAAGTTTTAACTTGCGGAAACAAATACTTTCCGAGAAATAAATATTTTAATATCGGTAAATTCGCCTTACATTTTTTACACTTTTACAGATTATATGTAGTATTTTTGGGACCTCCGGGAAATTTCCCGGGATATCACAGTTACTTGCTACGCGTCCCGTCCCTATCTACTGCTACTTAGATGCTGAGACAGGATGCTGGGTGGCACTTGCAGTTCCGGCGTTTTGCGACTCGTGCACAAAACCCGGTGGAGATCAGAGCTAGCTCACACGATGTGAAACGGTCTATGTAAATAATTTTAAGGGTACTTATCTGGAACAACCGCAGTCCGCATGGAGCGTCGACCGCTATCGGCTTTAGTGTGTCCAAACCTCCTCAATTAATAGACGAGTTTGTTTATGTAATTTTTATTGCTTGAATTATATACATGGATTGGTATTATACCGCAATCCTCGCGTGGCCTGTTTACTTTACAAAACATGCACACGCGATTGAGATTCCTTTTATTGGAAAATAATATTAGTTATATCACTAATCGTGGCAAGAAAATTAATATATCTGCCTGAAACAACTGTGTCAAAACTCTTCTGACATCGTGATCGATTTGAACATAAAACATAATTCAAAAAGATTGACCACCAAGATTAAAACTGTCAAAAGAGTTTAAGGTCGCCACATATTTATATTCTCTTTGGATTATAACACAACTTTCACAACCACAGATTACTATATTGCTTAAGTTCAGCGCCGGGCACACTGTGACGGTCTGCCGTCTGGGTCCGCAGTGTGTTTGACGCCTTATACATGCTATGAAAATAAAGTAGGAAAATAAATAAAATAATAATAATGACAATAAAATATTTTGTTTTAGAATTCTGTTTTATTTTATTACTTTCCACATCCTACTCTAGCTAATTATATAATTTCTGCGCATTTAATAAAATAAGGCCGCGGCAGCGGCCGGCGAAGCGCTAAATAGGAACACTTTAACCTACATTGTTAAATGTTCTAAACAAAAAAATCATATCTCCGATCTAATTTTTTGTTAATTTTAATTAATTAATTTTCCTGTATTTGTGTTGTAAGACCTTGCTTCTTGCCAAATTTCATGATTCTAGGTCAACGGGAAGTATCCTATAGGTTTTCGACCCAAAACTTATAGGGTACTTCCGGTTGACCTAGAATTTTGGTTATAAACAAGCTCTTACACCACAAGTAAAGGAAAATTTCCGAAAAAATAAAAAAAGTTGATAATTAAGGTATATTACTTACGGTACTTACAAGTTTTCGCGAAAATCTAAATTTGCCCATATCTTTTTATTGTGTTGACTTGGACTTGTGTTGGACCTTGATTTTTATACACCTAATAGAGACTAAAGACATCAGTATTTGGTATAAATTTCAACTTGCTAGGTCCACCCGTTCCTGAGAAAATCAGTAGTGACACACGGACAGACAGACAGACAGATGGACAGAAAGACAGACAGACAGACAGACAGACAGACAGACGGACAGACGGACAAGAAAGTGATCTTATAAGGGTTCCTTTTTTAGGGTTCCGTACCTCAAAAGGTAAAAAAGGAACACTTATAAAATCACTTTAGGTGTATAAAAATCAAGGTCCTATGTCAACACGATAAAAAGATATGGGCAAATTTTGATTACCGCGACATCTTGTTGGCACCAAAATTTACCTCAATTTTCAACTTTTTTTTTTATTTTTCGGAATTTTTCCTTTACTTATGCTGTAAGACCTTGCTTTAAACCAAAATTGACAATTCTAGGTCAACCGGAAGTACCTTATTGGTTTTGAGTCGAAAACCTATAGGGTACTTCCCGTTGACCTAGAATCATGAAATTTGGCAAGAAGCAAGGTCTTACAGTACAAATAAAGGAAAAACTCCAAAAGTAAAAAAGTTGAAAATTAAAGGGTGTCCCCATACACACATAGTTTACGCCAATTAAGACCTCTAAGAAATATTAGCGATCATACAATTTAGAGATCTAACTTAATTGGTACCTACCAACGTTGGTACGGAAGCTTCGATGGGGGAGTACAACTCGACTTAGCCGGTTTTATTTTTATATCTTACCTTTTGAGGTAGGGAACCCTAAAAAACAGTAGAATTCTACTCATTATTTTAATCATAAATACTAGATATCGAAAAAAAATCAGTTATATAAATTATGTCAATAATACGGGAAGGATCTGACCCTGTAACACAGTTTTGTAACTAGTACGGGGCACAGATGCTCACACTTCGAGATGTAAAATTATTGTTAACTAACGTTAATGATTACATAAGATAATACTAATTTAGCTGTAATCTTACTGTAAACACTGAGATATGAATAAATATAACTATAAAAAAATATTACTGATTTTTAGGGTTCCGAACACAAAGGGTACCAACGGAACCCTATTACTGAGACTCCGCTGTCCGTCTGTCTGTCTGTCTGTCTGTCTGTCTGTCTGTCTATCCGTCTGTCACCAGGCTGTATCTCATGAACCGTGATAGTAAGACGGTTGAAATTTTCACAGATGATGTATTTCTGTTGCCGCTATACGAGTAACATCAAATACTAAAAACAGAACAAAGTTATAAATTAAAGGGTTTAAAACAAAAAACGTGTTTTTTACGATAGCGCCATCTAGCTAGCATCATAGATTGTTAATGTGTTACTTAATCTTAAATTACGTGTTTACTTTAATCTCGGAATCTGAATCTGAATCTCGGAAATGGCTACAAAGATTAAATAAAATTTCGTATACAAAGGAGATTTCGGGGGCGATAAATCGATCTAGCTAGGATTCATTTTCAGAAAATGTTGTTTTATTCGTGTTTTCAATAATCAACTTTATCGATAATCAACTTAAAATACGACTCTTCCCGACATCTATTGGCGAGTAGAAGTAGCTTTAGTGTGACTGTGTCGGAAAAGCAGTTAATTGCTCTCAATTCAAAAAAATAGTATTCGTTTCGTCAATTTCGTCATTCGTCAATAGATGTCGGGAAGAGTCATATTTTTCTGTTTAAGTGGAAAAAAATACCGAGCAAAGCTCGGTCAACCAAATATTTAATAATATTAATTATTAACACTTTTGTGTTAACGTTTACTTAGTTGGTGTTAGAAGTTCGTTAGATATTCGTTAGATGGTGTTAAGTATCGAAACTTATTGATTTATATTTTATAAATCGATATGTCGGTGCCTAGACAAGGTTCAAGCAATATTTTTATTTTATACAATAAATGAGGGTGTTCCGAATATTTTCTGTACTACCGACCTTGCAATAAATTCATTCGACTGACTTCAACCGAGCGAGTGTGTTTTATTTAACATCGTCCTCTCTAAATTAATTGATTAAGGACATTTTTGGGTGTCGGCGTTACCATTGTTCCTCCGTAGCCGGATATACGGCACAGGAACTTGCAGTTCAACTATAAATCGCGGCAAAAGCATCAAATCGACGACGGCTAGTCTCTTGTAATATCAAGCTAGAGTGATGGCGTCGGTTCTACGGTGACCGCCTAATGGGCTGTCTACAGAAGCCACGTAAGGAGTTGTGAATATTGGTGCGGACAGGCCGCACTAATATCATCCTGTGGAGTAAGCTGAGTGGCCGGCGAGTGTTCACGGAGCTGTATTGTTCCTTTGTTAAATTGTGTTAGTTAACGGCACATAATCAGGAGAAGTTTGATGCATCACGGAGGGCACCACAGCCTTCTCGTCACCATACCTTGGATCTCGTTTGGTGTATTATAAAGTTAATATCATATATATGTAAGTGAGTTACATGTTCAATCGGATGAAAACTGTGAGTACATTTGATCATAATTTAGAAGTGATTTTTTTTATCTTTTCAAGTGATTTCTCAAGATTTCAAGATATACCTATTGCTCAGAGACTAAAACATTCGTATTTATAACCTAAATAGTGTGCTTATAACGATTTTAAGTAGTTTTTATGCTTAAAGTTACAATAATTAGTAACTAAGTGAAGTTAGTTTCAAGTCATTCTGTTCGATTACACCATCTTCGGTTAGTGGGTTAACCGACGATTAATAAGATTTTGATTGGACTTTTTCTTAATATATTGTTTTAGCGTTTATTAAACTGTCCTTAAGTATTGAAAATCAATTGTACTAATAAAGAGATTCTTGTATATTGTCAATATGGATAAGTTAATAAGGTTTCAAGAAAATCTTAAGGATAGAATTTCTAAAGCTAAGGTTAACTTTGGGAAACAGGCCAAAGATAAGATTACATTACCATATTTGGAAACAAGATTAGAAAATTTAGTTCAATGTTGGCAATCGTTTAATAGTACGCATGATAAAATATTGTTGGGATTTGATGGTACAGAAATTGAAATGTCAGGTTATTGTAACATGTTTGAACAAGTAGAAGAGTTGTATGTAGAATATAAATCGAAACTGAAAGAATGTTTGTCTTTGAAATCAGTGAAATCAATCGAGGAATCAGGCAGTAATGATGATAAATTAGATAAGTCTTTATGTGTTCAATTACCAAAAATAGTCATACCTACATTTTCTGGTAAATATGAAGAGTGGACTAGTTTTAAAGATTTGTTCGTGTCACTCGTGCATAGGAACAAGGGTTTAGATGATGTACAGAAACTGCACTACTTAAAGAGCTATTTACACGGAGAAGCAGAGCAGTTATTACGGCACATACCTATCACTTCTGATAATTATCAGTCTTGTTGGTCTCAATTAGAGAGGCGATATGATAATAAAAAGTTTCTTGCGAATTGTATACTGAAGCGTTTCATGAACCAAAAGTGTGTGACTACTGAGTCTTCATGTGCTATTAAGGACTTGTTAGACGTGACAAATGAATGTTTACACGCACTTAAAAACTTAGACATCGATGTTACGTCATGGGACATTTTAGTGATTTTTATTATCTGTCAAAAACTAGATCCCGAATCCAGAAAATTATGGGAGACAAAAAATAATGATTGCATCGGTCAGTTGCCTAAACTGAGTGTTTTTACAATGTTTTTAGAAAATAGGTTTAGAGCATTGGAATGTATAGGCTCACAGAATGTAAATAAGCAAAGTAGCTCATCTCGAAATAAAAATGCTACGGCATTACATGTCACCACAATGAAATCAGTATGCGTTTTTTGTTCTGACAAGAATCACAAAATAAGTAACTGTAAGCGGTTTGCCCATGAAGACGTGGTCAAACGACGTGAGTTTGCCCAAACCAGTAAGCTGTGTTTTAACTGCTTAAATGTGAATCATACCGTGTATTCTTGTCGCCAGACTTCAAGGTGTCGTTTATGTCAAAGAAAGCATCATTCACTTCTCCATCCCAATATGTCCGAAAGGTCGGACGATGTATCGAAACCGGTTCAGTCTGAGGTAAGTAATGTTGTTACTTCAGAAACATTATCGTCTTCAAGTCAGTCTCCCAAGGCCATGACGTGCACGGCTCAGGCCAGCAGTCAGGTGCTCCTCGCGACGGCCTTGGTGAGTGTCGAATCAGCAACTGGAGCATCAGTCTGTTTAAGATCCCTGCTTGATCAGGGTAGTCAGGCTTCGTTTATAACGGAGTCCGCGGTCCAGTTGTTAGGGTTAGCAAAACGCCCAAGCAAAACTATTGTATCGGGTCTAGGTGGCGATGCGCAGGCGTCATTGGCTTGCAAGTCAATGGTGTCCTTTCAGGTGAAATCCTGTTATGATGATACCTTCGTCATCCCAGTTCAAGCCTATGTCATGAACAAGTTAACAACATTGCTTCCAGAGACAAGAGTTAACGTTCAGAACTTACCAGTGTTGACGTCAATTCAGTTAGCCGACCCTTCGTTCAGTAAACCGCACAAGATCGACTTACTGTTAGGAGCCGAGGTTTATAGCAGCATATTGTTGAATGGCCTGATCAAAGGTCCACCCGGTTCTCCCGTCGCACAAAATACCGCTTTTGGATGGATCTTGTCTGGAAGAGTGGGCAAAACCAGTTTTGAGTCTAAGACGTGTCATAATGTAGTTGTAACTGCTATTTCAGGTCATTCCGACGAGAATGATCTTCTGAAGAAATTTTGGGAGCTAGAGTCCGATCATTACTCTAGTGAGAAGAAGCACCTCACTGAGGAGGAGCAGCAGTGTGAGAAGTTCTTTGCGGAGACCACAAAGAGGGATGAATCTGGCCGTTACGTGGTTAGACTGCCGATTCGCACGCAAGATCCTCAATGTCAGTACGGTAACTCACAGCACATAGCTCATAAAAGATTTCTTTTATTGGAAAAACGTCTTTTGAAGGACCCAGAACTTAAGAAGCAGTACGTTGATGTTATCAACGAGTATTTAAGCCTCGGGCACATGGAGGTTGTCAAAGACAAACATAAATCAGGTGCGGTATATCTGCCACATCACGCGGTCGTGAGAAACGATAAACTCACGACAAAGTTGAGAGTGGTCTTTGACGCGTCGTGCCCAGGAACCAACGGCGTTTCGTTGAATCAGGACCTGATGGTGGGTCCCACTTTGCAACCCGAGTTGCGCCATACATTGATGCGATGGCGCTGCTTTCCTATATGTTTGGTTGCAGACGTGACAAAAATGTATAGACAGGTAAAGGTGGCTGACGACGATGTGCATTTCCAGCGTCTGTTATGGCGGGAAAATCCAGAAGATGAACTTCAGCATCTTCAACTTGTACGAGTTACTTTTGGCACATCGTCCGCCCCGTATTTAGCTGTTAAATCATTACAGCAAATTGCATATGATGAAGGAGCAGATTTCCCAGCGGCGTCAAGTCGAGTCTTGAGGTATTTTTACAGCGACGACTTGATGACCGGGCGTCATACTGTCGCAGAAGGTGTTGAGGTTTATGAGCAGATGACGGAGTTGCTTGGTCGTGCGGGTTTCCAGATTCAGAAGTGGACCACCAACAGCAGCGAGTTGCTGGAACAGATCAGAGGCGACAAGGAAGTATCAGAAGGTAACTTAGAATTTAAAACGGATGCAATAACAAAAATTCTAGGACTCACCTGGAACAAGCAAACCGATGAGTTTGAATATACTGTCCAACTCCTTCCACTGGAACCACCTGTAACCAAGCGTAAGGTGATTTCTGACATAGCTAAGCTATTCGATCCCCTTGGTTGGATATCTCCGGCTATAATACGAGCGAAAGTATTCATACAAAGGATATGGCTTTCAGGGATCGAATGGGATCAGGAACTGCCTCCATCATTAATGAAATGTTGGCTGGAGTATAGAGAAGATTTGAATCAACTTACCAATTTTCAGATCCCGCGATGGATTCACTCGTCCACAGATGACAAATGCATAGAATTGCATGGATTTTCGGACGCCTCAAACCTTGGTTTCAGCGCCGTAGTCTATGCTCGTATCGTTGACAAGGATGGTACCATATATGTCAACCTGATAACTTCTAAGACAAAGGTGGCTCCAATAAAGCAGGTTTCGATCCCCAGGCTCGAGTTGTGCGGCGCAGTGCTGCTTGCAAAACTGCTTCGGGAAGTCTCAGATGTTTTAGAGATACCTAAACAAGACTTGCACGCCTGGACCGACTCTTCGGTTGTGTTAGCTTGGTTAAGGAGCCATCCGAGTCGATGGAAGACATTCATTGCTAATAGAGTCGCGGAGATACTTACCATTATGGATGGAAATCAATGGGTGCACGTACCATCTAAGGAGAATCCAGCAGACTGCGCATCCAGGGGAGTAAACCCGTCTGAATGTGCACTGATTCAGTTGTGGCGGCAAGGCCCAGCGTTTCTGAAAAATAAAAACATAGATTATAAAAAGGAAGAAATAGATACAACAGAAGAAGAAAGGAAAGTAAAATGTTATGTAACCTTACCTGTGCCCGATGTTGAAGAAAAAATTGTGTCAAGATTCTCTACCTTGATTCGACTTACCAGAGTTATCGCGTTCTGCAGAAGATGGCTGAAACCTGAAATAAAGGGTTTATTAACAGCAGAAGAATTAAAGGAAGCGTCTAACACATGTATAAAAATGTGTCAGAAGACATATTTCCTTGAAGAAATTGATTGTTTGATGAAGGCTGGTAAAGTAAATAAAAGAAGTAAACTTACTTCATTAAGTCCTTTCCTCGATGCTGACGGTATTTTAAGAGTTGGCGGACGTTTGCAGAAGTCTCAACTAGGTGATGATATGAAGCATCCTATTTTGATACCACATAACTCACATTTCGCGAAATTATTGGTTGCCGATGCCCATCAGAGAACGTTGCATGGAGGACCACAGTTAATGATCAATTATTTGAGAACCAAGTTTTGGATCGTCAATGCGAAGAGTCTCGTTCGGCAATATGTCAGGAAGTGTGTAGTTTGTGTTCGCCACTCGGCTAAGACAATGCAGCAAATGATGGGCCAGTTACCAGAGGCAAGAGTGACGGCTAGCCGGCCTTTCCTTCGGAGCGGCGCAGACTACGCGGGTCCAATCAGCATCCGCCCTACAAAGGGCCGTGGTTTCCATGCTATCAAAGGCTACATATGTTTATTTGTCTGCATGGCTACGAAAGCAATACACCTTGAAACAGTAAGTGACATGACTGCTCAAGGCTTTTTAGCTGCTTTCAGACGATTCGTAGCCAGGCGCGGACATGTAGCTGATATGTGGAGTGATAACGGAACTACGTTTGTCGGCGGTGCTAAAGAGTTGAAAGCGTTGTTCGATGCGGAAAGGTCTAGTGTAGACCCTGAGATAGCTGACTGGCTCGCTGCAAATGGTACAACTTGGCATTTCATACCTCCGCATTCTCCAAATTTCGGAGGATTGTGGGAGGTAGGTGTTAAGTCTACCAAGCAGCACCTAAAAAGGGTGATAGGCAATAGTACCCTGACTTTCGAAGAGATGACACCTTTGTTGTCACAAATTGAGGCGTGCCTTAATTCAAGGCCGATCTCACAACTTCCAACTTATCCAGATGAACCTTATCCTCTCACACCAGGTCACTTCTTGGTAGGTGAACCCTTGGTGGTAGTCCCTGATAAAGATCATGAGAACTCTAACGTTTCTTCTTTGACTAGATGGCACCTTACTCAAAGAATGTTGCAAGATTTTTGGCGGAAATGGTCCCGAGAGTACCTCATTCAACTTCAGCACCGCTATAAGTGGACAGATCAAGTAGCTGAGCCTAAAGTCGGTGATGTAGTATTGATCAGGGAAGATGATCTTCCACCAGCCAAATGGCTGTTTGGCTTGATCACAGAGAAGCATACTGGTTCGGACATGCTCACGCGTGTGGTTAGCGTGAAATGTAAATCAAGTGTCGTGAAGCGACCTATGTCAAAGTTAATTGTATTACCTGTAACTGAGTAAAATTATACAGTCCACAAATGTTTTATGTCAGAGCTATTTTTGTTTATTTGGTAGTGTATTGCAAGATTGGTTTGTCATGTTTATGTTGTTCAGGTTACGAAATTTATATAAGATTTTGTTTTTCGTGTTATTTGAAAATGTATTCGCGCATGGTGGGCGGTTGAGCAGATTTCATGTTTTAGTCGTCTTAGTATTCTATTTGAGTAAAGTCATAGTTTTGATGGACAGTCTGCCCAACGCTGTCCATGGTGGGCGGTATGTTAAGTATCGAAACTTATTGATTTATATTTTATAAATCGATATGTCGGTGCTTAGACAAGGTTCAAGCAATATTTTTATTTTATACAATAAATGAGGGTGTTCCGAATATTTTCTGTACTACCGACCTTGCAATAAATTCATTCGACTGACTTCAACCGAGCGAGTGTGTTTTATTTAACATCGTCCTCTCTAAATTAATTGATTAAGGACATTTTTGGGTATCGGCGTTACCAATGGCGTTCGGAACCGTCCGTGTGCGGGACAAAAGTCTGACTCGCACTTGGCCAGTTTTTTTTAAACTATCATAATTATTTTAAAATATTTGTTACCTTTTTGTAATTAAATTGAGAAACTCCTCCTTTTTTGTGAAGTCGGTTAAAAACTGGTAATTTACGCTATTAAAGCTGTCTTCCTATGGTAATCTCAAGTGATTACTAGGTATCTCAGGAAGCACGTAAAGGTCAGCTTTGATCAGTGCTCGGCCAACTGAAAACGAATTCTATCCAGCGGCACTTCGATGCTCGTCTCACTGAAGATAGATATTTTATAACGGTCAAAGAATAAATATCTGTGAGGCCATGTGAGTGTTAAACTACTTAAGTTTTTTTAAGAACTTTTAAGTAGAATAGCGTTTCATCGCTATCTGTTCGTAAGTGAAAATGTGGCGAGGGTGGCTTTCATTGAGAGCCACCCTCGACCACATTCCGTCCGAACACCATTAGGTAATTGGCGACAGATTTTCTATAGTCGTGGAAGTAGCTAGAGCCAGGCGGACGGTACGACTTTAGTTCACCTCCAATCAATTTAAGGGGGGGGGGGGGGGAGGGGGGAAGGGGAATGGATAGAGCCCCCTCCCTCATGAAGGGATTGCGGAGACCCCCCCTATCGGAGATATGATTTTTTTGTTTAGAACATTTAACAATGTAGGTTAGTGTTCCTATTTAGCGCTTCGCCGGCCGCTACCGCGGCCTTATTTTATTAAATGCGCAGAAATTATATAATCAGCTAGAGTAGGTTGTGGAAAGTAATAAAATAAAACAGAATTCTAAAACAAAATATTTTATTGTCATTATTATTATTTTATTTATTTTCCTACTTTATTTTCATAGCATGTATAAGGCGTCAAACACACTGCGGACCCAGACGGCAGACCGTCACAGTGTGCCCGGCGCTGAACTTAAGCATTATAGTAATCTGTGGTTGTGAAAGTTGTGTTATAATCCAAAGAGAATATAAATATGTGGCGACCTTAAACTCTTTTGACAGTTTTAATCTTGGTGGTCAATCTTTTTGAATTATGTTTTACGTTCAAATCGATCACGATGTCAGAAGAGTTTTGACACAGTTGTTTCAGGCAGATATATTAATTTTCTTGCCACGATTAGTGATATAACTAATATTATTTTCCAATAAAAGGAATCTCAATCGCGTGTTCATGTTTTGTAAAGTAAACAGGCCACGCGAGGATTGCGGTATAATACCAATCCATGTATATAATTCAAGCAATAAAAATTACATAAACAAACTCGTCTATTAATTGAGGAGGTTTGGACACACTAAAGCCGATAGCGGTCGACGCTCCATGCGGACTGCGGTTGTTCCAGATAAGTACCCTTAAAATTATTTACATAGACCGTTTCACATCGTGAGAGCTAGCTCTGATCTCCACCGGGTTTTGTGCACGAGTCGCAAAACGCCGGAACTGCAAGTGCCACCCAGCATCCTGTCTCAGCATCTAAGTAGCAGTAGATAGGGACGGCACGCGTAGCAAGTAACTGTGATATCCCGGGAAATTTCCCGGAGGTCCCAAAAATACTACATATAATCTGTAAAAGTGTAAAAAATGTAAGGCGAATTTACCGATATTAAAATATTTATTTCTCGGAAAGTATTTGTTTCCGCAAGTTAAAACTTCGCACGAAGCCTTTGTGCAATAAGATCTTTCTGTAAAAAAATGTGAACCCTGAATTATATTGGAGTAGAACTAAAGTTAAGCCTTACATTCTCACATGCCCGTGAGACTCAACATCAACAAGCATAAATAAACTTAAAACTAGTAGCTCAATGGGACCAGATAGTATACCTTCAATAATAATAAAGAATGCGAAAAAAACTATCTCTAATCCACTGTGTCATATTTTTAATAAATCGTTAGACACTGGGTTATACCCTCCACAGTGGAAATTGTCGAGAGTTACACCAATACCCAAAACATGCAACAAATCCCATGTCGAGGAGTACCGGCCAATTGCCATACTATCAGCGCCTGCTAAGATTTTCGAGAATATCCTCCATCGACATATATACCTTCAGGTGGAGAAATATTTGTCGAATTCTCAACATGGTTTCAGAGCAAGGCGATCGGTCAACACAAACCTTCTGACACTTGTAAATTTTATCTCGAGAAGTCTAGATCGCGCTCTCCAAGTGGATGTTCTATACTTCGACTTTCGGAAAGCATTTGATAGAGTGGATAATGACGTATTGCTAGAAAAAAATAGTACAATCGGATTTACTCCCGCACTTCTCGAGCTTTTTGCAGATTACCTACGTAACCGGCAACAATTTGTAAGGCTTGGTATATACGAGTCTTCGCCATACCACACACGCTCCGGCGTGAGCCAAGGCTCAATACTGGGACCGCTACTTTTTCTCATCATGGTTAATGACCTTCCGATGATTCATGCTAAGTGTCTTCTGTACGCAGACGATCTTTAGATCGTCTGCGTACAGCGAAGAGTTTTAACTCTTCGCTGAAATAAGATCAGAAGCGGACTGCTTCGCACTCCAGGAGGACGTTCGCGCTGTTCATGAATGAAGCATCAAAAATAAAATGGAATTCAACTTTTCCAAATGTTGTCATATGAGTTTTAGTCGAGGTCGGCGCCCAATAAGTTTTGACTATAGAATCGGTGACACTATCTTTCCGAGAACTTCTGTAATGAAGGATTTGGGTGTCGTATTTGACCAAAAGCTCACATTCCATGACCATATGCTTACTGTCGCAAAAGAATCTTTTAGGCGGCTAGGTTTTGTACTTCGGAACTCACGTGATTTTAAAAACGAGCGTGTAATACGGCTCCTATACAACACACTAGTCCGTAGTAAACTGGAGGCGAGTTCGTGCGTCTGGAATCCTTATGCATCCACACCACATACGTGCTTTTACTAGGAAAGGTGCAAAAAGCATTTCTAAGGTTTCTATACAAGCGAAGTTTTGGATATTACCCATTCATGTACCCCACAGCGTTCCTCCTGGGATGCCTCAATTACAACTCGCTTAAGACAAGAAGAGCGGGTGATCAGCTAGTCACAATGTTAAAAATTTTCCGGAACATGATCGACGCTCTCGATCTTCACAATGAGTTGGTTGAATTTTATGTCCCGAGTATCTTCGGGCTCGCAGACACAGACTGTTCGCTGTGCCACCGAGTCGCACGGTAGCACGTCGTAACTCGCCTATTCCTCGGCCCCTCTCTGCATTCAACGCTCTCGTCGAATCAACACCTGACTTAGATTTTTTTGCGGACGAATGGAGGGTAGTTTTAACTGCCTTTCAGAAATTTTGTGAATTTTAAACCGATTTGACATATACTTTGATCCACATTTTGTTTTAATATTTTTTTTGTGATATTTTAATTACTATTTATTGACTAAACTATTTTAAGTTGACTTGATTATGTTGTAGTACATCTGTTTAGTTTTTATTGAATATTTTATGTTTAATTAATTCATCTTGATTATCTATGTAATAATTTTAATTGAACAATGTGATAATTTGTGTTAGTGGTCTGTGTGTACATAAATAAATAAATAATATTTCTTTAAGTGTTTATACACTTTTTGTACGGATATCCCAGAAGCTACGGGTTCGAATCCCGTCGTTACGATTAAATTTTGGATTATGTGTAACTATACCTATATCAACAAGCATATTTCTATTTACTATTTAATATTACCGGCTTTAACTCGTGTCTATTTTTTGGATATGCTAGTTTTCGATTTCGGTTTCGATTCAATTTGAGAGGCTTCATCCGGAGGCACCTAGGTAAGCTGCAAGTTGCGGCGTGCGGCACGAGCATGTGTCGTGCATGTTCGAGCATATCCAAAAATAAACACGGGTGAGGGCTGGTTAGAATGAATAGCAAATAACAATATAACAAATACAAATACAAAATCTTTATAGACATACTGTATAGTTTACACAATAAATTTTGAAACCATAGACGCCTGAACTAGCATAACTGTGTCTCAGGAGCCAGGAGTGCTCATGATAATTTTAAAACTCAAAGCATATGTCTCTGGCAATCTAGAGTTTAGCGCACAGACTTCATATTTATATCTTTATTCGATGGGTTTGCGCACGGAGAATAGACTCTACTCTAGGTTTTGCATTATGGGAAGCCATCATCGCTTACCATAAGGTGAGCGTCACGCTTTTCCGGTTGCCTGTAGCGCGGTCCTCCTAAACAATCATAAAAATTGAACTGACAACTCCTTGGTTGATCAAAAGTGTACTGAAAAAAGTTTTTATTTTTTTCAGAAATCTGTATTATGATATAAAATTTTTTTTTTCAGTACTACATGCATAAATTCTGTAATTGTGGTACTAATTTTGAATTCATAATTAGAACATTACGATGAGTGAATATCCTACTTCCTACTAATATTATAAATGCGAAAGTAAGTGTGTGTGTGTGTGAATGTTTGTTACCACGTATCTCGATAACCGCTAAACCAATTTTAATGAAATTTAAAATGTAGATAGTCTAGGTTCTAACTTAAGACATATGTTTGAAATCTAATCATATTTTTGAAAATAATCCCCTAAAGGGGTTAAATATGGTGATAAAGTTTCTATGGAAAATTTTATTCCTTGGGCCGATGTACACAAAACTCGGTACAAATAAACCTTAAAACAAATAATGATATACGTGTATTTAATTTTTCTACCCCTAGGGGGCTTGAAAAATTAATTTTATTGGTAAAAATTATAAAAAATTCAGTAATATTTGTTTTCACGTATTCCTTTGTCCGATTCACTCAAAACTCGGTACAAACAAACCTTAAAACAAATAATGAGACACGTGTTTTTTATTTTTTCAAAATACCCCTAAGTAAAATATGTAAAATGATTTTGTTTCGAATAGTCATGGAAAATTCAGTTATGTTTGTTTCCACGTATTCCTTGGTCCGATTCATCAAAAACTCGGTACATACTCGTATAATCTATAAAACAAATAATGTGACAGGTATTTTTTTATTTTCCAATCTAGGGGTAGATTGGAGATGTGCAAAATGAATTTTTTGTTTGGAAAAATCATAGAATATGTTTGTTTCGACGTATCTGCATCACTAATTAACCGATTTCAATGAAATTTGAAACGTAGATAGTGTAAGTTTTGAAATTACACATAGGTTACACAATTTGATTTTCAAAATTCAACCCCTGAAGGAGTTACATACGGTGATAAAGTTTCTATGAAAAATGTTATTCCTTGAATCGGTTCACTCAAAACTCGGTACAAATAAAACTTAAAACAAATAATGAAACATGTATTTATTATTTCTTTCAAATCTACCCTTAGGGGTACTGAACATTTAATTTTATCTAGAGAAATCATAGAAAATACATTAATGTTTATTTTCATGTATCTGCATAACTACTAAATCGATTTTGATGATATTCGAAATGTAGATGGTATATATATATATATAGTAATAGGTCATGAATTACAACATAATAAGGTACTTTAATTTAAAAAATCATCCCATAAAATAGTTAAACAGGGTGACAAAGTTTCTATGGTAAATTTGATTACATACTTGATTCACTCAAAATTCTTGTGCAAAATGAAATTTGTAAGTATAGAAAACATATTGTATTCCCAGGTTCCATCACTATGTAGAGATATACAGTTTAACGTAAATAATGAAATCTGTATATATAAACGGCAAACGTTACCGACTGACTGACTAACTGACTGATCTATCAACGCACAACTCAAACCACTTAACGGATTTGGCGAAATTTGGCATGCAGATAGTTGTTATGGGTTAACATGTAGGTATCCGCTAAGAAAGGATTTTCCAAAATTCACCCCTTAAAGGGATGAAACGGGAGTTCAGAGTTTCTATATAAAAACAATATAAGATATTATATTTTATTGGAAACTTTGGAAATTGGAAACTCATAAGTACTTCTGGAAATAAGTAAGCAAATATGAGTTTCAGGCTTTTTCGAAATTCCACCTTTAAGAGAGTGAAATGGGGTACACACAAACAAAACAAAGTTTGAAAATCAATATATTTTTTTGGGTTTTATATAAATGAGTCTCTATGTCCCTTGGTCACGCCATAACTTGAAATCGGGAAGACCGATATGGCTAATCCTAGTTTTTCATTGTGTTTTTACGAAAAAAGTTAAAGCAATGAATGAAGATATTAACGCGGGCGAAGCCGCGGGGCACTGCTAGTAAAATAATATATTTCATTAATTAATTTGATAGTAGTATATATCTTATTGGCTGTTTTTATATAAAATTGTTGTTGATTTAGACTACGTGTACCTATCTATTTTAATTGTGTTTGTGTATTGTAAAGCGATTCCAACTAAAATATTTCGACTGTCTTCCAGTCTTCCTTTGATCAAACCATGTTGTTTGTATGTTGTTAGCGAATTCATACAGACCTTCATCTTTCAATGGAATCATAGGTAGCTAAAGGTTGCTTAAACAGACCCTTATCAACCGCGATTAAAAAACGAGTGTGAATAGGTCAGCCCTCAGCCGGTATAGGCCGACTTAGGCGAACGTATCACGACCAGATTGGAAACGTTTTAAAGAAACGCCAAGTCAAAAGTACCTATAACCACCGAGCATGTATGAGTATACGAACTGAGTGCACGCTCTAGTTGAGCGTCGAGCGGGGCGTGGCGTCCAGTGTTTGTTTCAAACACATGCTAGCACGTAATAGCACACATTATATAATAGTTACTATGTAACAGATATTTCACTCCCCTACAAAAACACAATACCATCGTTTATTTCAGACAATACAAGCAAAAATGTGTCTAAGGCGCTCGACCTAGCGTTGTTATTACTTCGTTCAGCGCGCGATATACCGGTGCGCGCCCAATACAGTAAAGGGTTGACTCAATGAAATAAAAAAAAGTTTTCGAATTCTTTTTATTAACCTCACAAAATAACATCAAAATTCCTAAATAAGAGTCGAATTTGAAGTCGAGAAAGTGAATTGTACGCCGTCTTGTCATTTTAGTATAGTTACCATAAAAAAATGAAAATTATTATGCTTGTTTTTTGTCAAACCCGCAAAATGACTATGAAAAACTTAAATTGTTTCCAATATAGAATACGAATGCGCAGTTATCCCGTCATTTGAATAATAATATGCGTTGCGCGCGCGTGAGCAGTGACAACCGACTAGCAGATAGTACCGCCGGCGTTGCTCGAAAGTTTAAGTATAAAGCGCAGTGGCTATGGGTAAGTGAGGGGGCCTGTAGGGCTATTCTGTAAGCTATTTCGGAAGCGGCATCCACGGTGAGATTTGAATTTCGTACTACGAAATTCAACCGTATTACGAACGTGATACGATTGAATTTCGTAGTACGAAATTTGAATTTCAGCACGGATTCCGCTGTCGAGATAGCTTACAGAATAGCCTGGCTGGTAATGGTGTCCTGAGTGCCGGCCTAGTGAAGCTCGCGAACACGCGTTAGCATCTGTTTGAAACGAACGCTGCACGCCCCGCCCCGTTCGACGCGTGACGCTCTCGCCACTCAGTGTACTACTTATTTTTTATATATTTTTTTAATTACTATCTTTGTTCCGATTGAAAATTACCGCTGATAAAATTCCGATTGATATGATTTCGATAAAAACACAAACAAGATTATGTGGACTCATTGGATTATGAAATAGAATCATACAAATTAATGAACCTACACCGTCTGAGAAAGCTAAGTATGCGTAGAGATTTTTAGGGTTCCGAACCCAAAGGGTACCAACGGAACCCTATTACTGAGACTCCGCTGAAGTCCTCTGTCCGTCTGTCTGTCTGTCCGTCTGTCACCAGGCTGAATCTCATGAACCGTGATAGTAGACGGTTGAAATTTTCACAGATGATGTATTTTTGTTGCCGCTATAACAATTAATACTAAAAACAGAACAAAATTAAAAATTAAAGGGTGTCCCCATACAAAAAACGTGTTTTTTTACTATAGCGCGCGCTATCTAACAACGATTGTTTACCTCAGTGTTTTTCAACCTTTTTCATGACGCGACCCCCTTAGTATGAAAAAAAAATTCGCGACCTCCTACTTGCACTGTTTATAATCTGTATCACATCATCGCTCCACCTAGCTGGAGAGCGCCCTACACTCCGTTTACCGAGCCGTGGTCTCTACTCTAGAACACGTCTACCCCAACGGTTATCGGTTCTACGACAGATGTGACCAGCCCACTGCCACTTCAGCTTGCTAATCCTTTGAGCTACGTCGATAACTTTGGTTCTCTGACGGATGACCTCGTTTCGAATTCGATCCCTCAGAGATACTCCGAGCATAGCCCTTTCCATAGCTCGCTGAGTGACTTTAAATTGGTGAACCAGTCGCACTTCTTTTCACTCTGTTTGTTTTATTAATTTTATCTTCTATATATATTCTCAAAGTGAAATGTTATCGCACTCTATTACTTACCATAATTATAATAATGGATAATAACTCCTATTTAACTCAAGAAGTAGACTCCACGGGGAATATAGAATGTCACTTAGTAAATGATTCCAAAGAGTGTCTTAAATTACTTGACGATGACATAAATAGCAAAACAATTAGTTCGCTTACCATTATAACAGTCAATATACGGAGCATAAACTGTAATTTTGACCTGTTCCTTGCATTTGTTTCAAACCTGCAGATATCAGTTGACCTATTTGTATTGACTGAATGTTGGTTGAATCCTCATACATCCATTCCAAGTTTAGACAATTATAACGTATTTTGGACACATAATAATCTTAACCAAAATGATGGAGTGGTCACTTACGTCAAGCATGATATCAATGTAACTTCACATGAACCTAAAGTCTCCGAAGGGAATTGTTTAATCCTAGACATAAGTAATGAATATACCATAATATGTTCTTATCGTCCTCCCAGTTTTCGTAATGTAAGTAATTATTTAGAATCCATTGACTCAATTTTATCCAATATTAGTACAAAAACTATAATACTCACGGGAGATATTAATATTGACATCTTGCCCAACAACAACACGGCTTCTTCACAGGACTACTTGAACTTGATGGCAATGCATGGACTTAGACCCGGAATAAACCTTCCCACGCGAGTTACCACATGCATAGACCATTTCATGGTCAAAACACGCTACAAATACAAAACTATTGTATTTGAACAACAACTAACTGATCATTCTCCAATATTAATCTGTATAAAAAATATCCCATTACATAAACAGCCCATAGCCAATAATAAACTACATATATATTATGAAGAAATAAGAAAACTACTCAGCGAAGAAAAATGGATTGAGTTATTCAAATTAGAGGATGTAAATTTGGCAACTGGGTTATTTACAACAAAATTATTAAATATATTAGCTATTAATTCACAAATGAGAACTATTTCTATTAGAAATCAACCATTAAAGCCGTGGATTACGAGAGGAGTTGTCAGATCAATTAGGAAACGAGACAGGCTCCATTTAAAAGTGAAAAAGACACCTGATGACACAATAATTCAACAGAAATACATTAACTATAGAAATACGTGTAACATAATTATAAAAAATTTAAAGCGAGATTATTATAAATCAAAGTTGAATAAAAATAAAGGTAACATTAAAGAAACGTGGAATATTATAAAAGAAGTGTGTAACATCAAAATCACCTGCAAAAGATTTATTAAATATAACCAATAATCCAATCCAGTCACTTAATTTAGTTAATAAGTACTTTACATCTATAGGAAAATCATTAGCAGATAAAACACTTAATACACTACATAAGTCTGAACGTGAGCTAGCTTCACTAGCGAAATCCACATATCAAGCACCTCACACAATGGCACTACTTCCCACTGATGTAAATGAAGTAATAGGCGTGATACTTAGCCTCAAGACACATAGTGCACCAGGGTGGGACAAGATCACAACCGACATTTTAAAGAAGTTTCAACCTTACCTGGCAGAGCCTATTACATTTATTTGCAACCTTAGCTTTAATACAGGCGTATTTCCTGCTTCTTTTAAGAAAGCCGTAGTTTGCCCTATTTTTAAAGCTGGCGATAAAAGTAGTCCATCCAACTATAGGCCGATTTCACTTCTTTCAACTCTTTAGAAAATACTCGAAAAACTAATGAAGCAAAGAGTAATTAAGTTCCTAGAGAAAAACCATCTACTTAGTAATAATCAATACGGTTTCAGAGAAGGTAAATCAACTGAGGATGCGGTCCTGAAATTGACATCTCTAATCACTGAGTATTTGGACAATGGTGACAAGTGTATAGGGGTTTTTCTGGATCTCCAGAAAGCCTTTGATACTGTATCCATTCCCATTTTACTTACGAGGTTACAAAACATAGGCATAAGAGGTCTAGTATTCGAGTGGTTTACGGACTACTTAACTCAAAGATCTCAGAGTGTACGTGTCGAAAACTATGAGAGTGAGAGTGTAGTATGCACCTTTGGGGTACCAAGTAGTACTCTAAGACCAACCCTATTTCTCATCTATATAAACAGTTTTTGTTGTACTTCCCAGCCTGGCTTAGACTTATTAATGTTTGCTGATGATACTGTGTTACTGCTTCATGACAAGACCTGGGAGAAGGTGACGGAATTGACTGAAAGATGTCTTGCTCTTGTATTACAATGGCTTGAAAACAGTCTTTTGACATTAAATACGAGTAAAACAAACTACATGTGCTACAGTATGACGTCATCAGGCAGTACTAAATCAGATCCAAGAGTAAGAATTAATACCTTCCCGTGCAATAAAAATAGCATCATTCCTACCACGTGCAGTTGCGAACAATTATCCCGTGTCAATAAAATTAAATACCTTGGGATTTTAATCGACGAAAATATTAACTGGAATGAACACATTAAATTGCTTTCTTCAAGAATCAGAAAACTAATCTACATATTTAAAACTATTAGGACAGTAGCTGATATGGATCTAGTTATACATACCTACAAAGCGTTATGTGAGTGCCTCATAAGGTATTGTATATGTGCATGGGGAAGTGCAGCAAAAACTCACATAATAACAGCAGAGCGGGCACATCGTGCTGTCTTAAAAGTTCTTTCTTATCTACCCTATAGACATCCCACATCTGCTGTTTATGAAAAAACCAATGTTTTAACAGTTAGGAAGGTATTCATCTATGAAAGTCTACGCAGATACCACAGAACAACTGTGCCAAATTTACCCGAGCAAAAAAGTAGGAGAATGCAATGTCCAGTTCAAAGTACCAGTACTAGATTTGCCCAAAAGAAATTTGACGTTCTTGTTCCACATCTTTACAATAAGCTAGACAAAAAACACAATATTAGAAAAATTAATAACTATAACATAAAAAATATTATTCTTAAGTACCTAAAAACATTCGACTACGATGGAATTGAAACACTTATTACATGTTTTTATTTCTAATTTCATTTTTGGATTACATACACAGATAACACTCAACATTTTTACACATAATCATACACCTAACCTAACACAAACACACAGTAACACACCCCCTACATTCATTTATCATCTCCCACACAAACAAACATTTCACACACCCATACAAAAACACACATTTATACTTAATACTTAGTTTATACGTACAGTAATATCTACTAATTACTATTACTTGAAGGTTTTTCAGTCATTTATTGACATCATTTAAATAAGTTAGATAAGTATAATGGGAGAAGCCACTGGCTCCTGAAACACAGTTACACTAGTTCGGGAGCCTATGGATTCAAAAATTTGAATGTACACTAAATTATGTCAATAAAATTATTTGTATTTGTATTTGTATTTGCACTGTCAGTGTCCACGTCTCGGCTCCGTAAGTCATAACAGGCAGGACGCACTCGTTAAAGACTTTCGTCTTTAGGCTTTGTGGTATGGGCGATGCAAAGACTCGACGAAGTTTTCCAAAAGCTGCCCATCCCAGCTGTATCCTTCTGCGAGCTTCCTTCTCGAAGTTGTTTTTACCCAATTGCAAGATTTGCCCAAGGTATACGTATTCGTGAACAAATTCGAGAGGAACTCCGTATAGGGCAATCGGTTCCGGGACAACATGTTCGTCGAACATGATCTTGGTCTTATCCAAGTTCATCCGGAGGCCGATGCGTGCAGAAGAATCAGCAAGGGTGGTCAGCATGTATTGCAAGTCCTGCACGGTTTCAGCCATGATGACGATATTATCCGCAAACCTCAAGTGTGAGAGGTGCTTGCCGTTTATATTTATGCCCCGTCCTTTCCAATTCAGCGTCTTGAACATATCCTCCAGAGCGTTAGTGAACAATTTGGGGGAAATAACGTCCCCTTGTCTCACTCCTCTATGTAAGGGGATATATTCAGTCTGCTGATTTTGTACTTGGACGGTCATAGTCGCGGCGTCATACAGGCCTCTCAGTACTTGAACGTATCGCCAATCAACTTGGCACCGTTGCAGAGACACCAGAACAGACCAGGTTTCTACAGAGTCAAAAGCTTTCTCATAGTCCACAAACGCAAGGCACAGGGGCTCGTTATACTCTTCGGTCTTCTGTATAACCTGTCGCACTGTATGTATGTGGTCTATGGTGCCATATCCTCCTCGAAACCCAGCCTGTTCAGGGGGCTGAAACTCGTCGAGTCTACGCGCGAGACGCGCAGATCCTCGGTATAATGGCGGGTAAGAGTGGCACTAGGATCTTCAGACTGGGGTTGGGGACGGGACGCTTGCGAGGTATATAGTTGGCCGTAGAAGTCTTGAACTTCCCTAAGAATCTCCGGCTTAGAAGCGACGACACTCCCGTTAGATGTGGTCAACTTCGTCAGATGGCTTCGACCCAGCTGTTGAACAAAAAACTTTTGACCCCCGGTTTCGCTCGATCGCTTCTTTGATAGAGCGTGTGTTGGAGCTCCGGAGGTCACGTCTTACCAGCTTAGAGATTTTTTTGTTCAAAGCCCGTTGATCTGACGAAGTGACTGCGGGGTTTTCCCGTCGCCTCTGCATTAGCTGCACAGATTCTTCTGAAAGCTTAGACCTCTTTCCGGCACCTCACATCTTGCAAAATTTCGTCCCCTCCTCCGTAAGAATTCCCACCACTTGGTCCAGATCCTGTTCCACATCAACGTCAATTGTGGTTTCCAAGGCAGCGAATCGGTTTTCCAGTTTTAATTGGAACGTTTCAGACCCAACCACAGATTGGAGCATATTAGGCCGGAGCGTAGATTTCATTAGACGGACTCGTTCAAGCTTACAGTCGATATCTAGAGTGCCTTGAACCAGTCGGTGATCACTTTCGGTGTTGAACCTAGTGATTACTGAGACATCTCTAAATATACGCTTTTTGTCCGTCATAATGAAATCAATCTCATTTTTGGTCATAGCGTCGGGGCTTTGCCACGTCCTTTTCCGTCGGGGGTTTTTCTGAAAAAAAGAATTCATCAGAAAGAGACCCTCTTTCTCTAGGAAGTTGACGAGCATTTGCCCCCTATGATTCCTGCTTCCAAATCCGTGTGGTCCTACTACCGATTCGCCGCTTGTCTGTACTCCCACTTTAGCGTTGAGATCCCCCATGATAACGTTGAAGTGAGCCTTTTGGGTGGTGTACATGGCCTTAGAAATGTCCTCGTATATTTCCTCCACTTCATCATCCGAGTGTGCCGAAGTCGGTGCGTATACTTGGATGACCTTGAGGCTATACCTCTCGGTGAGTTTGATCACAAGATACGCTACCCTTGTCGACACACTGGAGATTTCTAGGACGATGTCAGAAAGGACCTTGTGTACCAAGAATCCGACGCCGCCTTGGGATGGTTGGTCTCTGAAGTACATAAGATGGCCAGATTCTAGAGTTACGGTATCCTCTCCCTCTCTTCGGACTTCACATAACCTCAAAATGTGCTATCTTATGTTCTTCAGCTCCTCTTCGAGTTGTGCCAGATGTTCATCGAGCCGTAGCGTGCGTCCGTTATAAGTAGCCAGAGTCAGTCGGTGTTGGCGGCCTGCCGTAGCCCGGGGATTCTTAGCACCCTCTGCCCCGCCGTTACCATGACCGCCGCCTTGGCCAGGAATAGCGGGGCGACCGGGAACTGGGGGCCGTTGTTGAGTTGTGCTTCCCATAGGTAGAAATGCCCGTAATCACCTCACGCTGGGCAGGCGGTATGGGTGATCGCAGAACGTAGCTCTCGTACCAGTTACGCTGCTGCCCGTCACTGGCCTAGTTTGGCCATGTTTAGTATTGACACTGTATTTATATATGTCGATGTTAAAACTATGTACTTAATTTTTCCGGTAAATTTTGTTCAATCGTAACACTACTACGTGTGCGAATCCGACTCGCACTTGGCCAGTTAATTTTTTATATCATATAGGCTAGCGTTTGTCCACTATCTTACCTGTTGGTAAGTGATGATGCCGTCGAGAATGGAAACTGGCTCTCAAGGATAGCTGCCAGAACACATTAGATACTTGGCAACAGATTTTCTAACTTGAGGGTGGGAGCTAGGCGGTCACTAGATAGTGTCTTACCAACATGCGGGGGTTGGGGGCTTCGAGAGATACATAAAACGTTTTTTATTCATTCAGAACATATACATCATCATCATCATTATAAACCTATCTCTGTCCACTGCTGAACAAGGCGTCACCTATGGCACGCCACTGACCTCGATCTTCAGCTCATATAAATATATCAGAACATAACCAAAACGAAGTAATTTGAAATTATGTTAGTTTCAATAGTCCAAATACCTGCCTCTTGTTCCATACTTATGAAAACAAACAAATGTGTAGCATCACAACAAAACGAGGCAACATGACAACTTTTCCAATTAGATAATATCCAACAATTCCCTACCACTCTCGTTAAAATTATTCATAATGTGTATTCTGAATCAGTATCAGAGGAAAAATGTTTTAAGCCCCCAACGCAAAAAGAAGGGGCGTTATAAAATAAAGTTAAAAATAAATTATAAAGTTTGACGTGTGGACCTGTGTGTCTGTCAGTGACATCGTAGCGCTCAAACGACTGAACCGATTGTGATTTAGTTTTTTTGTTTGATATGTGTCTTGATCGAGAGTGTTCTTTGCTTTGATACATGAAAATCCGGTCAGCCGTATACTCGAAGACAATGAGTTTATTTCTAGATGATGACGCTATGTAATGAACTTTTGTAGTTCTGATTTTTAAATTTGGTATTCGTTTACTTCAACGATATTGTAAGAACTTGGTGGCGTTGATCTGATGCTGGTAAATCTCCTGGAATCTGCAGAATACCTTCTCAACTCCTCACCAACTTACTGTAGAGATTTTTATTATTATTATTTATACGGTTTGACTCACGTGCAATGGTCGACTGTCAGTTAGACGTCCTTACTGTAGAGATGTCAAGTTTGGTCTCATCGGAATGGTCTCAATGAACAAATTATGAATAGGTTAGTCGGGAGTGATTTTATATGTTGAATAAAAATATTATTACTTTTATTGTCAGCAATGGTTGTTTGGGTAATAAATTGTGCGACAACCGAGTATATTTATTTTCAAAATTTAGCTAGGTACCTAAATAAACAGTTAGAACATATTACGATCGCTTTTAAAAAGCTCTTTGAAAAGCAAATGCTAGGTAGCTAGCGTAAGATAAATTGCCTGTTCAATAAAACAAAAATAATCTCATGTTTGATTGCTTGGAGGTAAATCAAAAGCATCTTTGCTGCAGATTAAAGGTACGGACACACCGCAGCGTCCTGCATGCGCGATCTAGGCGGCGATCAGATAGCGCAGTAGTATTTGTACCGACTGGTTCACACCAAATGCGATCAGAAAACAATTGTAAATTACTCAGATCGCGCCCGCAGATCGCAGGACGCCGCGGTGTGGCCTTACCTTAAGAAGTCCATTTTCGCCATTTAAACACTTTTAAATATTTGCCCAGCAAAAAAAAAACAGTCGAGTTGAGAGCCTTCTCCTTATTTGTGAAGTTGGTTGAAAATAAAAAAATATTTTTTACTCATTACAAAGTTCTTGCTTGTTTACAAGTATTGATTTCAATAAAAGTTTCAATCATTATGTGTAGCGAATTATTCATAACAAAAATTGGGCGGTACGTCAAATGTGATTTGCTAAAATCCTTGTTCTCCCATACTCCCGCAGGATTTATGAGTGCGTTCGTGAACCCTGACCTATGGCGCTGTTTCACATGTCGGCTTACAGAGGAATAATGCTGGATTTTGCGATACCTACTCCAACTAAAAGTTGCTTAGTTATTAGAAAAACTCTGTTTCTTCGCAGTGTTCGTTATTTCAATACAGCATAGGTAGAATTTGCAATACTTACTCCAACTAAAAGTTGCACATTTTTGTATACATTTGAATATAACGTAGAATAGAGAATGATGTTCTGTGGGTATATAGATGACTTTTTCTAGATATGACACTTCATTGCACCGCTCTTGAAAACTTTATATAAAGTGACTACAAACTGTTATGAGATAAAGCCCCACTCTAGACACATACATAGGAATTAAAAAACAACTTATATGAATAAAGAAAATATACCATACTCATACAACGTATTCCGAGTAAGTAGAGTGTAGAGAGATCGCATCGTTACAATACATAACAGTAGAGTCGTAGTAACTATTCCATAATCTGTGGTAGAGTGAAGACAGAATCTCACCTCTTCCGCGGAATGTATGTTTTTCAAAGTATATCAACAATAAGTATTCCACCACAGTTATTTGCAGAGCAAGTGTATATTTTTAATATCTTTTCTGCGTGCGCGTTCGCGATCTGATTTCCAATCGTTTTCTGATCGCCGTAAATCGCATTTGGTATGAACTAGTCGGTACAAATACTACTGCACTATCTGATCGCCGCCGAGATCGCGCACGCAGGAACCTGCGGGTTGGCCGTACCTTAAAAGGTCGGTAATTTTCACCGGGTCAACGCGGGTTGAGACAAACTTTTTGTTCACTTTTGCTTTCGCCTTTCCTAGCGAAAAGTCAAACAAGTTATGGAAAGGACCTTGCATAGCTAATGCTTTTAAAAATAATTTTCTTACAGGGAATTTAGAGAAAAATAAGAGGCTCGAGCAAAGATCTTTGCCACAAAGCTTCAAATTTTGTGAGGGATTTTAATTAGATCAAGAAACGTTGTGAAATAGCCCACAGGATGTTGGGACCTCTTCACTAAGTGAATTTATACTTACTATGGGCAGAGGTAATGTAATTATGTATTATACGGCTTAAAAACGATGGAAAGAGCAAAGTTCAGGGGAGCGGATGTCGCGCAAAATGCTTCGTCGACGGCTTGGCTTGATGGATAGTTCCGATTCTCACTCAACTGTAAAAATGGGAAAGCTCAAAAATATGCGGCTACATAAGTATATAAAAACAAAGGAATTTCAAAGTCAAAGTAATTATCTGTGCCATAGGCTTCATGTTGTTGCACATTCATTTTTGTGTTCAATGCAATATTTATATCATTACTATACGCTTAGTTTTCTGTAGCTATTTAAATTGTTTTGTTGAAAGATTAATATTACTGTTAGAGTTATGGTAAAAGAGGAATATCCTAGAAAAAAATAGAAATTATGAGTACGTCTCATTGTCCCGTAATTTTTTGATTCTTTGCATTTGCTAATACGATTTTAGCAGAATGATATTTAATATTTTACCTCGTTCTGTATGGATTGGAATGTACTGGCAGTGGTCGTCCAACACAATAAGACTTCCATTAGCTTACGATTACTTAGCAGGTTAGTTTAGGTTAGGGCAACGACCGCGACGTGACGCTCTTCCGAGAGGCTGTTTTTTGATTTTATCTTTCATCTGTGTAAAGGCGATGACAAACAAAATATAACGGCAAATATGTAGTACGTTTGTGGTAAGCTCACAAAAGTACTTGGTATGTACTATCGCACAACACTTTTATGGGTAACACACAAACGAGCCATTTGTAATTTAGTTTGCTATGATCTGGCAGTCTGGCAGGGAAGCCATCTATTAATTACAACCTTACATACCACTTTATATCAAGTGAAATCATAATTGTTAAGCCAAATATACATTACAAATATTTTAAAGTGACCATCTTTTTGTCCTTGTGTCTGTTTGGTACACTTTCACTCTAATGTTGACTATACCATAGTATTCAGTATTCAGTATATATTCCATATATTATAAAAGTATTAACAAAGATTTTAATAGAAATCTTCAGTTCTTTATGGACCCTTTATAGTACTGATTTGTTTGTCATTTTACATAGCGTCAGTCATACTAGAATAAGACAAAGGATACTTTTTATCGCGGGCAAAACCACGAGGTGCAACAAGTTTTTATATAGTTATTAAATGTACCATGGAATTTTAAATATAACAATAACCGTCTATAGCCTAATCCCGAAATACCACAACAAAACCTACAAAATGGAAATGAGAGCACGAAACTGCTCGCATGATGTATATAGCGTGCGATCCGGATGCGTCGAGGCGTGAACCGAAACCTACGTTTTAGTGCTACTGCTCTCTACAGGGGCGTAATCAGACCGGGCATCTCATTAGGGGTATGGATGAATATATCTAGCACGATATCACGGAATTTCTGTGCATAATATCGTTGTCTTCAGCAATTGCGATTGTTTTGGGTGTGTCGTTTTGGGCGTTCTTCCGTTAGAATATGTACCTATGCGTTAAAATAATGACGTAGAAACTAACGTTAATCTTGCTTTCCCATTATTTTACCACTAAATTGTGTATAAAACTATCACACAATAAAACATAGCGGGCACAGATAATAATAATAATAAATAAATAAAAAGACTTTATTGCCAAAAAAGATATTTCACACAGAGTTTGAAGTACCAGTGAGTCCCAAACTAGGCTCGAGGCCTGTATCTTGGGCACCCAGAGATGCGATTTTACAATTCGTATTATTATACACAAAGAAAGCTTAAGAAAGCCTTTGGAGTATTAAAATGATGTTTTAATTAACAATATTTTGATCTTACGATGATATGCAAGTTTTTGAACACAAAGATAAGAACTATATATATTACATACGTGTGTACTGTGTGTGTGTGTGTGTGAATGTGTGTGTGTGTGTGTGTGCGTGCGTGCGTGTGTGTGTGTGTGTGTGTGTGTGTGTGTGTGCGTGCATGCGTGCGTGTGTGTGTGCTTACGTGCGTTGCGTGCGTGTGTACCGTGTAAACGTTTTACTTTGTAGTTTGATGCATTATCAGGTTTTCCGTGTCGTCGTATGAGAGCGTGAGAAGCCATTTTTTAATAGTGTGTTTGCATTTTATAGCAGTGGAGTTTTTAATATCGCATAATTTGATTACTTTATTGTATGTTTGGGTAAGTGAATAATTAGGGGAGCGTTTAGTAAGCAAAGAGGTAGCTGATGGGAGGGGAAGTCTAAATGCCCGTTTTTTCAGTAAGTCCTCATATTCTGGCAAATTAAGAAAAGATTTGTGTGTGAGAGTTGTTGCGTTAAGTATAAATAGTTGGCGTACACGTAGAACTTCGAAAGCATTGTATAGGGAGTCTCTAGGATAACGAAACGGTTTTTTTAAAGCAACTTTAATAAGCGCCCGTTGAGCCCTCTCAATATTTAAAAAGACTGTCTTACCTGCACTTCCCCATACAGGAATACAATATTGAATTATGGGTTGGCAAAGAGCTAAGTAAGTTTGTCGAATTATGTCTTGTGGAGCGCAATCTCTGAGATTTTTCATAAGATGTACGAGTATCATTTTTCTTACTCTGCCGGACAAACTGAAGATATGATCCTTATAAGTTAAGTTTTCATAAATTTTGACGCCTAAGTATTTTATAGTCCCTGTTCGTGCGATGTCGCGACAGCTACAAGATTTCGAGTTATCGTTTTCATTTCGTGCACAAGAATGTATTTTGAGATTTTTATATGTAGGGCTTGATGCTGCGGTTTTTGAAAATGTAATATGCAGAATTTTACTTAAATTTAGAGTTAATAGATTTTGATCTAGTAAATTGTAGATTTTGGCAAGGCCATCTTCAGCTGTCGCGTAAACCTGTTCCCAGGTTTTTCCGTGAAATATTATTGCAGTGTCGTCTGCGTATGTAATTATATCCGCATTAGTTAGAGTTGTTGAGACTATGTTATTTACGTAAATATTAAACAAAGTTGGGCCAAGAATGCTTCCCTGCTGGACGCCGTAGTTTATGGGGTAGTGGTCACTGCAGGAGGTATCAATTTTAACACACTGGGATCGATTTGTCAAGTAGTTTTTAAACCAAGCGAGACTCACTCCTCTGACAATGAATATTTGACCTAAAAAATATATATAAGAAAACATATTTTGCCAATATGTTCCTGGGTTTCTAAACTGCTAATCATTTGATGTTCAATTGTTTATCCCGTCGATACGGCAAACCGCAAATTAATAAGGGTCATCTCTCCACACGACTAGTGTATTTAGTCAGTGTCAAGTATAAAAATTCTTCAAGTGTTTGTGAATTCAAGTCATGTAGATTTTAAAAATGTTAATACATTTTAAATACTCTCAGTAAAGACAATTGTATGACATACGAGTATTTATTGACTGTCAAATATGCGTGCGTTCAGAAATGTATGCTTACAAGCAATTAAGACAATAACAATCAATGCCTAATTAATTTTATATGTCAGAATCGTCAGAATGTAGGTAAATACAGAGATATGCAACAATGTGATAGCAAATTTATGAGTGCCGTATGCAGTCTTATCCATAAGGCAAAAAATATTAGACAGTTATTTTATTTATGAAGTAAGTATACTTATTCAGAATTAAAATTAAGTACTGGTGATTATATTTTAACAATTAAAATTAAACTCAATCAAACAAATGTCAAGTTAATAACTTATCTATAACAATAATAACATTGTTTCAATCCATCATGTCTTACTGACACGCGGTTGAAGTACTTGATTATTGTATTTTTATTCTATTTCTGTATTGCCATAATACATTACTAAACTTAATATCTCATTTGTATTAATTGTATTACGTTCATAAAATTCTAAATTAAGTTAATCTAAAAGATAACACGACATTCATTGTTTGTTAGGTGGTACGAAGTTCGCCGGGCTAGCTAGTTAAGATATATAGATATGTAGGTAGATACTCGTAGCTAGTTAAAATAAAATAATGATTTGATTTCTGAGGATCTCTGTACTTAGTCAAAAAAGGCAATGAAAAATCATAGACAGACATTATCTTCCCTCCTTTTCTTAGTCCGGTCCTGTCTCACAAACCGACAAACTCGCTCGTTAGCGGCCATTGTCACATCACTTTGCAACAGTTGATTTTTTTCATAAAACCTTCCATCGAGTTAGGCCGTTGCGCTCGTAGCTCCATGCAGAGTGCTTTGTGCAAAAATTGCTCGTCGACAACTTTTAATTCGAAAGAGTATTTATGTCAAAACCTTTTACACTCTTGCAATATATTCGGTGACATTTTAGGTATCAAACAATAACAAATATTATTCTCAAAATTATACCGTCGCATATCTATTACAACGTGAAACAAAAACTATACAGTATACCTTTATACAATAAAAACCGGCTAAGTCGAGTTGGACTCGCCCACCGGGCCACCGAGGCTTACGTACCAACGTTGGTTTGTACCAATTCAGCTAGAACTCTAAATTGTATGAGCGCTCATATAACCCAGAGGCCTATCTTAATTGAAGAAACTATGTATGTATGGGGACACCCTTTAATGTTCAACTTTTTTTATTTTTGTTTGAATTTTTCCTTTATTTGTGCTGTAAGACCTTGCTTCTTGTCAAATTTAATAATTCTAGATCAACGGGAAGTACCCTATAGGTTTTCGATCCAAAACCTATAGGGTCCTTCCGGTTGACCTAGAATTTTGGTTATAAGCAAGCTCTTACAGCACAAGTAAAGGAAAAAGTTCGAAAAATAAAAAAAGTTGAAAATTAAGGTGAATTTTGGTACTAAAAAGTTTTCGCGGAAATCTAAATTTGCCCTTATCTTTTTATCGTGTTGATTCAGGACCTTGATTTTTATACATCTAATAGGGACTATAGACTTCAGTGTCTGGTATAAATTTTAACTTGCTAGATTCACCTGTTTCTGAGAAAATCGGTGGTGACACACAGACAGGCAGACAGACAGACGGACAGACGGATAGACAGACGGACAGACAGACAATAAAGTGATCTTATAAGGGTTCCTTTTTTACCTTTTGAGGTACGGAGTTCCCTAAAAATGACGTGGACGGAGGAGTATGAAATTTAGCACAGTTTATATGGTGAAAAAGTGGAGAATACTTAGACACTTTACTAAGAAACTACCATTAGCTATACGAGTATAGTGATAAAAAATCCTTCGCTGCTTTGTGTAAAATACGAAAGTAGTAAATATGATTTATTTCCCTAGAAACTAGAAACTTAGTATGTTAAATAAAAAAGTAAAATGTATCACTTTACTTTCGTAGATAGATACGTAAAATGTTAGATCTAGTCTATTTAATATTTCCGATATCTGATCAACCAGTACTTCATCAGTTATAACATACTTATTTAGGTATCTTATTTTATAAAATAAGTTTTTAAGTTTTCATGGTCACTGACACTACTAAATATCGGGATATTTACCATGTAAAATATAAATAATATTGAACATGGTAAATATCCCGATATTTTTGATCAGATTTAGGGTCAGCTCAGACCGCGATGCGACGCGACGCGACGCAGCGCGCACTTAGTAAGAGAGTGATACAAAAAAGAACTTTATTTTCTACACAAAAAGATATACATTTCATTGAGTTAGTTCGGCGGCTTCAGGCTGCGCTGCGCCGCGCTGCGCTGCATCGCGTTGCGGCGTGAACTGACCCTTAGGCATTTTTATAAATTTATGCAATTTTTTTTAGGTCTTGCCGTTGTCTCATCATTTAGCTTTAGGTATGTTACCAAAGATTTATTTTCAGAATAATGATTAAAATAATAACTTGTAAAAATATCGATGGCTTCAAAGTAACGAATGAATTTGAATACATATTATATTTCTACATAAAAAGCAATACTCACACTGATGGCTTACCGTCCCCTTTTTGAAGTTTGTCTGAATAATATACATATAAATCAGTTACTAACAATAATTTATTTACAAGGATAAAGAAGCCTATCCTGAACGAGTCTGAACAGTGAATGCCATGTTTCATATCTCGCAAAAAGGTCAAGCCCTTTGTGTTTCACCGACCTGACTCTACATATGGGACCGGAAATTAATAACAGCACATTATTGGAAACTAAAGTGACGCGTGGCGTAGCCTGCTTCCGGTTCGAAAGGTAGCTCGGTACATATCGGAAATATTAAATAGACTCTAACATTTTACGCATCTATCTACGAAAGTTAAGTGATACATTTTACTTTTTTATTTAACATACTATCTCTTTTGTAAAAATATAAATAATATTGAACATGGTAAATATCCCTTAATAGTTCTATTAATCTTATTTTATTAACTTAGTAATGCAGTACCCCTAGTACGAGTTTTTATCGTAAACGCTTTTGACAGATCTCACATAGTTTTCGACTTATTCTGGCTCCCTGATTGGTCTTAATTTAGTTTAGTGTAGTAACCGCTAGAGGCGCTGTACTGTTTTTCATACAAAATTTGCTCGATATACGATATCGAGTTTGGTATGAAAACTCGTACTAAGGGTACAGCTATGTTACCTCTCTCCCTGACAAATGACGATTCATTAAGGTTATGTATTATTTTTTGTCTAAACTTCAGGATATAGTCCCGTAGCATTTACTTTGATTTTGAAATGCATAATCAGCAAAACTCCATAACGGCTTACATAATATTACTTAATACTAATTTGAAGTCCTTTGAAACGTCCTGAAAGGTTTTATTTATAGTAGGTTCAAACTTTAAACCATTTGAAACTTAACATCAGTTCAAAATTTGCGAAGTACATAGTGCGTGGGTTGGATCGATAGACAACCATTATTATGGCTTCGGTTTTTATATACATTAATCTATTCATCAACAATTTATGTATTGGCGTATAAAAAGCATTTGATTACACTCACTTCTACTTACAATATCATATACATCAGTTCATGATGCAAATACAGTAAAAGGATGTATACTGTGCCTGGACAAGAAAATCTGAGACCCAGACACTAGTCTGCAGACTCTTGCTCACGGTAACATTATAGATAGTAAAAAAATCCTTACGCATCAATTTCAATAAATAGCTTATCACTATGCCAAATTTGAACAAAACTTTATTCCGTTCCGAATAAACAAAACCGTTATAAATCATTCGCCAGCAAAAAGTATTAAAGGAGCCATTTTGTATTTGCAACGAGTGATTGAATGGAATTCCATTATATCGCGTAAACAAAAACCCTTTGTCGACAATTTACATACAAATAAAAAGTTTGGCCACATTATTAAGTTTATTCAATGACGATCAACTTTAATGGTGAGTGTGCCGCTTTGAATACATCTGAAGTTATAATCTAGGTAGTTCTGTAGTGATAGGATTACTGCTAGCTACTACCACCTTTGTCAGTTATTTAGCCGTAAAATAGGAATGTCTTCCGATTTAAATGGCTAGTGTCCAGTGAAATTACAAGGCATGTGAGACTTATCATCACCATCATCATATGTCTCAAGGTAACAGGCCAAGTGCAGTAACGTACAAAATTCTGTGTATCCAGACCAGAATATTGCATGCTCCTATATCTGTTTTAGGTAAAAGTCATCGCATCAGGCAGGTGTCATGCTTGTCCTGTTGCCTTGTATCATAAATAACCGGCCAAGTGCGTGTCGGACCACGCGCAGTGTAGGTTTCCGTAATAGCCCGTTATTCAATGCAAGTCTTTACCCGTTATAAACAAGCAACTAGGTACTTCGTCTTTGTCACTTTAAAGATTTTGTATTTGGTACAAAATTATCCAACACCCAAGTTCAACGACTATTACTGCTAAACTAATAACGTTATTTTAACCGCTATAGCGCTTTCCTTTAAAGTTCATGCACTTTTGTCACGAATTTTTCCAGATTTTCGAAGCCAGCTTTTAGGGGGGGGAGGGACGCCCTACTGGAACAAAAATTTGCACTTTAAAGTTTAATATTTCGTAAACAGAGCATTTAATCGAAAAATAGTATTAGCAACCCTTAAGTCATTTTAAAACACCTATTCAACGATACCCCACCACAGAATAATGAATAGTACAAGTACAGAAGTTGCACTCCCTGAGAGCAAAAATGCGAGATTAAACCTAGTTACAACGCTAGTAACGTTCAAAATGCGCTTCACGCCTCGGGTGCGACCTTGAATTTGCGCCACAGTATCAACTTATAGTAACTATGAACCGCGTGTTGCGCACAGTAAAATGCACCGTAAGTCCGCACAGCGAGAGTCTGAATAACTCGGTCAACTCGCGGCCTTTACTATAGGGTTGAATGTTATGAGACTTGTAAGCCTTTAATTGGTAGAAGAATACTCGTAGAACAATGTAATGAGTACATTACTGATAGTAAGTACTACATTAATGTTTAATGTCGAGGTAGGATAAAAGTACTACAGTTAAACTAAAATACGTGACGTTCAATTAAAATTGAGTAAAGTTTTAGATTGCGTAAGTTAAATAACGCGACAATAGTATCACTTGCCTAGAATCGTAGGTTGTTTGACTTGTAACATTATAATAGTGTAGGAGCCGACTCACTTTTTCGACCAAAAATAATTATGTATTTTATTCATTCTAGGAAAACTTTATTTTGTAATAGTTGAATATCAAAATAAAAAAATATATTTAAAAAAAAACAATATTTTATTTCACCATTTTGTCGGCGTTATTGACATACACACATACCTACACAATTTCAGCTTTCTAGTACTAACGGTCTCCTAGCAAAACCTTGGACAGACAGACAGACACACAGACAGACAGACGGACATGACGAAAATATAAAGGTTCCTTATCAGGACTACGGAACCCTAAAAAAGAATTTTCAATTTCAAATCGGTTAAGATCTGACAGAGTTCTGAGGTCACAAACATTTAAATAAACTAGCCAAGTGCAAGTCGGACTCGCACTCGTAGGGTTCCGTACCACACTACAGTATTTTATAAGATCGATCAAAAAATACCACTATCATTATTCGCCAGCAAAAAATAATAATTAATAAACATTTCGTTTCTTATAACGCCTTCTAACGTCTAACAAAGGTGTTAGGCATCGACATTTCAATATAACGCCATCTATGGGACGTTTACCTAACTAAGCGTTCATAGATGGCGTGAAATGCCGAAAAAAACACGTTTCTTGTATGGGGACCCTCTATTATCTTTAACTTTATTCTGTTTTTAGTATTTGTTGTTATAGCGGCAACAGAAATACATCATCTGTGAAAATTTCAACTGTCTAACTATCACGGTTCATGAGATACAGCTTGGTGACAGACGGACAGACAGACAGACAGACGGACAGCGGAGTCTCAGTAATAGGGTTCCGTTGGTACCCTTTGGGTACGGAACCCTAAAAACCGTCGAATTGAGAACCTCCTCCGTTTTTGTGAAGTAGATTAAAAACTAAAACACCGACTTCCATGCCCCGCGAGTCAATTTCAGTAGCAAGTTTGAGACGTTTATCGTCATATCTCTGGAAATACTTATCAGATCTCAGTGAATCTCAGTGATCTGAGATCTATAAGTACTTTAATTACATTAACTCTCCGATTATAAAAATCTGACTATCGTATGACACGACAAAATCATTAAGAAAGAAAAAAGGAAAATCGAAGTAAACGTTAGTAGGTACCTACCCTATTTATTTATCTTAGAACTAACTAAATAAAGCAAGATGTAATGTCGATAGAAATTCCCTAAAGATCATTACGTGAATTCCCTTGTAACATGAAACTCAACTGATTTATACCTACCTACCATTTTATGTGTGACATTCTTTGCTTTTTACATAGTTATTCTTTACAGTTACTATATGAAGCAAGGAATATAAAATTGAGGTAGGTACAAGTAAGGCGCGCGGCCGATCGAGAGCGCGCGTGACACTTAACTGACTGAACTTGGACCCTAGCGGGTGCGCGGAGGTACTTGTAGTTTCATAGCTACAGCGCGGAGTGCGACAGGCCTGACCCCACACGATGGGGGGTAGACGACGAAAAAAAAATTTACCCCCACTTCTCATGTAGGGGAGGTACCCAAAAAAAAAAAATTTTCAAAATTTTATATCACCACTTTGTCGGCGTAATTTATATACATACCCCTACAAAATAACAGCTTTCTAGTATTCACAAAGGTCTCTTAGCAAAACCTCGGAGCGACAGACAGACAGACAGACATGACGAAACTATAAGGGTTCCTTGTCAGGACTACGGAATCCTAAAAAGGTAAATGTAATATCAGATAAATAAATATTTATGTCTATAAAAAGGGTGTTTCATTATGAACTTATGTTTTATCTAAATAATGTAATGATTAGCGTGATGAATTGACAAGACATTGATTGAAGTATCCGATTGTGTGGCAAGTGTAGTTTTTAACCGACTTTACAATTTTGTTTTTACATTGTTACGTGAAATAGGAGTGTTTTTCGATTGAAATGGCAGGGTGTCAAGTGAAATTACAGGGCATGTGAGACTCAACATCTTTATGTCTCAAGGTAATAGGCGCATTGCAGTGACATGCATAATTCTGGCAGTCCAGAATTTTCCATGCCGCTGTATCTGTTATAGATAGACGTCATCGCTTACCATCAGGCGAGCTTCGTGCTTGCCCTGTTACCTTTTATCATAAAAAAAAACCTCAGAATTTCAGTTAACTGGTTTGGGAACTCCTTTTTTTGTTTGAAAAATTATGCCTTCTGTTTAGAACTATTGTAGTTTTTTATTTAGTCAAGTATCTCCAGATATATAGGAGATAAACACTTTAAACTTGCTTGAATTAAATTGTACTAACTAATGTGTAGGTATTGAAGAAGAGATTAACTTCTTGATGACTTAAATGTTTACTAGCTCAGCTCTTTAAGACCCTCGTTCGAACCGAACTTATTTCCGTTATACATTTTTATGCGAAATTTTTTACTGAACCTTAGTGAATGAAAACTTACTTATGTCGCTAAAAGAACGTAAGAGCAGGTCTTCTCAGAAAGTAAAGAAGTATTTTATTCATGGTAATTTTTAGGGTTCCGAACCCAAAGGGTACCAACGGAACCCTATTACTGAGACTCCGCTGTCTGTCTGTCTGTCTGTTTGTCTGTCTGTCTGTCTGTCTGTCTGTCCGTCTATCACCAGGCTGTATCTCATGAACCGTGATAGTTAGACTGTTGAGAACTGAAAAATGAAGAATGAAAACGTTAAAATTTTCACTGATGATGCATTTCTGTAAGTTGCCGCTATAACAACAAATATTAAAAACAGAATATAGTAAAAAATTAAAGGGGGTCCCCATACAAGAAACGTGTGTTTTCGGAATTTTACTATAACGCTTCCTATGAACGTTTGACTGTATTAACTATATTAATTACCTATGTGTTAACTTTCACTTAGTACATGTTCGTAAGATGGCGTTGTACTAAATAAGCATGCGGCTCCTGTTTGGAATTGACACGGTAATTTAATATAATATAATAATATATCAGGATGACCGAGCTTTGCTCGCATTTTTTTTTTGTAGATCGTGTTTTATGTAAAGTTTTGGCTCCCAATAATAGTTTTCTCACAAAAGAACAAATTTGGAAAAATTAACCATCTCGTCTGGACTCGAACCGGGGTCCTTCTGATCGCCATCCGATCGATCTCCCATTGTGCTATCATAACAATGTAATAGTGGCGAAATTTACCTTCATATTCTAATTATATTCTAGGAGTTTTTCTAATGAAAAACTCAAGAAAATGTTGTTTTATCCCTGTTTTCAGGATTACCTGAAAAAAACAACATTTTCTGAAAATGAAAACTTAGCTAGATCGATTTATTAATTTATTACAAGAAACGTGATTTCTTTCAACATTTTTTGCTCGATTTTATAAAATATTGTAGTGTGGTACGGAATCGGAACCCTACGAGTGCAAGTCCGACTTGCACTGGGCCAGTTTATTTTGTATTGATTTTATTCTACCATACCCCTAAATTGGTCAACTGACGACAAAACGCTGCCATAGATGCATCACGGATTGTGACAGAGCGCTTAATACGTACATTACCAAAATAGATAACGTTTGTGGATCAAAGAAAACACGCACATTATATGCATATTACAAGGTCTCTTGGTATCTCAAGATAACGGGCGCTGAACTATGACACGCAAAATTCTGGTTATGCAGAGTTTTGTATGTCACAGTATCTTTTATAGGAAGATATCATCGCTTACTATCAGACATGCAGTTCGCTTGTCTTATTATCTTCTACAGTAACAAATACATATACGTAATTAAAGTCGCAGTCACTTGAACATCTAGAACAACTATTTCGCGTCGTCGCATGCGACACGCTTAAGCAGTGATAATTATTTGTGGATTGTATATTATAATCTGTTTGTAAATAAGTGCACTCACAGATTAGTTAATTACTATCAATTCAGAGCACTTACAGTGCTTCCAGTTCTGCTATTGAATTAGAATGAAACTGTGTTATTGCAGGCCACCCGCTGAGAGCCGGTAAATAAATCTGCCCTCCCGTTGCTGACTAATGGAAACTTATTGAAAGCTATGCATTTTTTATTCCATTCTTTCTCGAGTATTATGAAAGGCAAATCAGGCATCAATATATTGGCAATTCGTATTTTTGTTCGGTTGATATTGGATAAGACCTATAGGTCTTATCCATTATTTTACATTTAATACATATTATAGAGTTTGACTAATATCTCGCGTGGTGGGAAGCGAAGATGTGACTAAAGATGGTGAACACGCTAACACCGTAAGGTTTTTGCGGCTGATTTTCTCCTTGATGGTGGTAAGCTACTTTTTGGTAGCAAGTCAGTCGGAACATCGATATAATATGGTCCTACCACCTGTAGATGAACACCCGCGCAAAGGTTTGAACCAGTGACCTCTCACTTAGAAGTCAAGCCAATCTATACTTTACGCCAACGGGGCTCTCAAAAACAGTTTTGGAAGACGTTTTGGGATAGTTACGTTATAGTTAGTGATTGGAAATTAATTATCCAGCGCTTTTTTTACCATTACCATCTATAGAGTCTTGATGCCTCGTCCTCGTATTCCCCTTAGACCGAAACATCACGATCAGGTATTAAACAAAAAAAAACAACTTTTAATTATTTTCTCATGATAATCATAACAATAATAAATAGTTATCATACCGTACCTCATCCCGGCAATCTGACATTAATCCATTCTCTCAGCAATCTGACATTAATCAGCTCACCCAATAGTCTCATAATATAATGTACCATCTTCTTAAAGAATAGTTTCCCATTTGCTCCTCCTCATCCGTATATAAATACCTAAGTTAAAATTGTAAAGGGCCTCTTAATTTTGGTTTCGGCTCCATCAATGCCCTCCAAAAGACCGGGCGTGTACGACCCATGATGTAAAATTAAAAATAAATTATTATAATAATAAGACGCTTGACGAGCTACTTAGATCTATTCTGAGATTTAAAATGAACACGCACATTATTGCGCACAACATTTTGGCCTCCTCTCAGAATGGATGTAAGGTTGGGTCCCGTGGTACTAAGGAGCTCCTCCTCATTGACACGGCCATTTGCCAACAAGTCCGGCGGAACAAAGGGGCTCTCTCCACCGCCTGGATTGACTACAAGAAGGCCTATGATTCAGTGCCTCATACCTGGCTGGAGAGGACCTTAGAGTTGTATAAAATTGATATAACTCTAAGATCTTTTCTAGGTTCTTGTATGAGGCAGTGGACCACAGTCCTTCGTCAACCGGGTGGTGGAGACAGCCTCTCTGGTCCGCAGGATTTCATAAGGATTGAGCGAGGCATTTTCCAGGGTGATAGTCAGAGCCCGTTGTGGTTTTGCCTAGCCCTGAATCCTCTTAGCACATTGCTAGAGGATTCAGGGCTGGGTTATCGGCTTAGGAGAGGGGGTGAAGTCATTTCGCACTTGCTGTATATGGATGATCTCAAACTTTTTGCACCGAAGCATAATGAATTGATGGAGCTACTGAAAGTCACTGAGACTTTCAGCAGCGCCATTAGCATGGACTTTGGTGTGGACAAGTGCGCGGTCATGCACGTACAGCGGGGAAAAGTTGTAAATTCAACGATATTACAACTTTCAGAGACAATGACTTTCAGATCTCTCTCAGAAGCTGACACCATAAATACCTTGGTATGTCAGAGGCATTGGGTATCGAGAGTGGGGGAATAAAACAGTCAGTGAAGGAACGCTTCTTCGGTCGCCTGACAAAGGTACTCAATAGTCTTTTGTCAGGAGGCAACAAGGTGCGCGCCTTCAACGGCTGGGTTATGCCCCTACTTATATACACCTTTGGCATACTAAGGTGTACTCAGACCGAACTAGACGCCCTGGACAGAAAAGTTCGACAGCAATTAACATCACATCGCATGCTTCACCCACGCTCGTCTGTTATGAGACTGTATATCCCACGGAAATGGGGTGGTCGAGGCCTTAGACGCCAACACACTCCACAACCGTGAGGTGTGCAGTCTCCGGGAATATTTCCTAAGCAACGAGTGTGGGATGCATCGCGATGACAGTTGATAAGACTTTCACGCCTCCCTCCTTAGGCAAAGAGAATTGGCGCAAGCCTCAGGTGCTGAGAACCGAAGACCGCAAGGACGTATGGAAGAGCAAGGAGCTGCACGGCAGGTTTTATCGTGCCTTAACAGGGCCCGACGTGGATCTGCTCGCGTCGGTGAACTGGTTACGATTCGGGGACCTCTTTGGGGAAACCGAGGGTTTTGTTTGTTGCGGATTTGCGGACAATTGCGAACGAATGTATCAAGACGAGTTGTTCGTCTTGATAACTTCGTTCGCAATTGTCCGGAAATATATTATGAAGGACGGTACGGTCGACATACGTCGGGCATGCCACCGTCCCGGAGAGTCACTCAGACATATCATTTCCGGTTGTTCTCATCTTGCTAACGGCGAGTACTTGCACAGACACAATCTCGTAGCCAGGATCATCCACCAGCAACTTGCTCTTCAATACGGCCTTGTCGAGTCTGAGGTACCGTACTATAAGTACGCACCTGCGCCAGTTCTTGAAAATGGTCGTGCTTTGCTCTATTGGGACCGATCTATTATCACGGACAGGACTATTGTCGCCAATAAGCCTGATATCGTGATAGTCGACCGGTCCCAGCGGCGGGCAGTGTTAGTTGACATCACCATCCCGCATGACGAGAAAGAACCTCGTAAAGGCCGAAAAGGACAAACTTAGGAAGTACCTTGACTTGTCCTACGAGGTTACCGCCATGTGGGATGTTGACTCGACTATCATTGTCCCGATAGTTGTCTCGGCAAACGGCCTAATAGCGAAGAGTCTTGACCAACATCTGAAGAGACTCTCGCTAGACGGCTGGATCAAGGGCCAGATACAGAAGGCGGTACTTCTTGACACGGCACGCATCGTCTGGAGGTTCCTCTCTCTGTAGCCCTAACCACCGGTAGCTTGGGCCCTGCTCCGTTGCCGGTGGCACCCTAGGTTTAGGTTTTTTATAATGTCTTATGTTTTTATAATAGTTTTTCTGTATTATTTTTATATGATATATTGTAAAAAACCTAAACTTAAGAAAAATGAATAAATAATGTGAATAATAATAAAATTAAATGATTTAAAATACTAAAAAAAACGATTTCAAATGCTGTGCTATTCAATTTCAGTACCTACCAAGTTCGAGCGAGATGCTATCTCCATATTTCTGTAGATACTTATGCAATTTTTACAAAATTTAAATTCTCATGAATTCGGCTATATAATTATGACGGAGCTATGCCCAAACATATACATAACAAGTAATTTTTAAAAAAACCTTTATAAACACAAGCTTTAACATAACCTAGGACCAGATTAAGTCAAGACAAATCCAACGAGCCCAAACACGACAGGAATAACATGTGTAGTTTAGGAGTTCCTTTGGCCACTTTCCAGTTCCATCATCAGATCAGCACCATGTCATCTTGCATTGTCACGCGATTTACACATGTATGCAAAATTTCAGCGCAATCGAACCCTGGAAGTCGCTCTAAAATCAATCACAATATTTGTGACGGACAAATTCGCCGTGAAGTAGAGATAAAGCTTGTAAACATATAAACAGCCGAACTATAAATCTCCTTCTTTGTTAATTCGGTCAAAAACGACAATAATTTATACTTTTCCGTAATATCAATATAAAAAAATATTTAAATATAGTACATAATATACAATTTAAAAACATAAAATATTTTCCTTTTCCTTGCAGTTACATCTTTCAGCAACAACTTTCATCTTAGTAAGGTAAATTCCCCAATCTATTATTCTATTTATTCCATAGTGCCCCTAGTAGTGTCACTGCGGTCTATGAAGGCTCTCCTGCTTACAAATCACCTGTTCACTCGGGACTCGATTTTCCCACATTGTAAACCGGAAACAGAGAGCAGGAATAGAATTCCATTCCCTCGCCGCGCGCCGATCGTATAACGAAATTGTGAAAACGAAAGTCTTTGAGGAACGGAACGTGGAATTTTGATAAATGTTTATTTTTTCGTATTTTACTGCTACTAGTAGTATATATCTGTGGTAGATATCCCGCCTGACTGGCTACCAAAAATAGTTTACAATTATCAAGCATGAAATCTGCCACCATAACCATACGGTGTTCCAGCAGCACAGCCCTTGAAAGGCCATTTAGTGTGTTTACTATTTTATACCATATCATCGCATACCACCAGGCAAGATAGTGTATTATAGCATTTTAAAACATTCGTCTAAAAGATTAATCCCATGTTAACCCACAGGAAATTAAAATTTAAGGGTTAAATATTACCCATCTCATCATACGGCAGTACAAATCAATCATTCAGTATGTAGTACATTCGTATAAAATTCTGACCACGATCGACAAATCATAATCGTATTACAAATCTCATGCACGTGTATCGATTTACTAGCACCGATAGCTACGTACCATTTCAGGTACAAGTATTTACTTGTAGTTCAAATCCCTGCACAGATAATGGATGCGAATGTTGTGGAAACTTTCAGCGAAACGTTCTTGATGTCATTTAAAAAAATAAATGCAGAAACATGCTTTAGCTATGTATGCTCTCTTGAATTCCACTCAACGAGAATATTTTCATCAGGGACATTAAATTTCCTTTTTTCCTGTTCTACTAAAGTAGGAGTTTTCGTTGTTACACTAAAATTTGACTACTTCAGGCACATCATAAGAAAACAACAAGTAGGAGTTTTCATTTTAATCTTGAATCTCAAATCATACTTGTATGGCGTAGTATTATATTCAGGATCATCACCCTTAATTATTATATATAACCCCCTATTTATTTTCAAGGAAGAAAACATACTTGACAGTTGTTTTTATTTCTCTCACCTCAGAGTGTTATTGCGCGATAGGTATAAAGAGACTGTAGTCATAAATCGCACACTCTCGAGTCAGGATGTGTGCTCGAGGATCTCTAGCAGTGTTTCATCTTCATGTCTCACTTATTCATAACATAACATTTTATCTAGGTAATTGACTATTCTTTTGGGAGTATTTGAAATCACATCTGATCGGAAGTGATAATGCGGTTTGATGAATGTTCTTGCCTAAAATTGGAAGAGTTGAGGTGGTAAATAAAAAGTTACAGGTGGTACAATACAATACAATACAATACAAAAACTCTTTATTGACACCAATATATAAACAATAAATAAAAAAAACAAAATTGGCATAACTTAAATGAGATGTACAATGGGCGGTCTTATCGCAAAGAGCGATCTCTTCCAGACAACCTTTGGATGGATATGAAACCTATGATAAGCATGGACGGTGGCATGATATATATATATATATCAGGTACATAAACTTACTTAGATCTACAGATATTCAATACATACATTTTATATATCTACATACATATACACAATATAAACTATATATATATACATACATATACATGCATAAACCATACATATTATACAAGAATTAAACTAAATAAAACGTTGCGAATGTAGACAAATGTCATAATTAATATTAATCAATTGACAGGTAATGCTTTTCCACTTGAGCCTTGAAACAGAACAGTGATTGAGCACGTCTTATATCCACTGGTAAATTGTTCCAGAGGCGTACAGCTTGCACAGTGAAAGATGCATCATAAAAGTTGGTACTGTGTGCTGGAGTGCTCAGAACCAAGTTTTCGGACGACCTAAGAGAAAGGGTATTCGTAGAAGAGAGAAACTCGAAGCGTTCTTTTAAATATAACGGAGTGGAGGGATTAAACAAGATGGTATAAAGAAGAGAAAGGATATGAGCATTACGGCGAAGGCGGATAGGCAGCCATTTGAGCTTTGAGCGGAACTCAGAAACATGGTCAAATTTTCGGAGACCGAAAATGAAACGGATGCAAAAATTTTGCAGCCGCTCAAGCTTATTTAATTGGTCTTGCCTAAGGTCTAGATAGCTAGCGTCAGCGTAGTCAAGTATAGGAAGAAGAAGAGATTGAGCGAGCGCAGCTTTAGTCGCAGTTGGCAAAAAGTTTCGCAATCTTCTGAGTGAAGCTGCAGATGCGAATTACTTTTGACTTACCGACTGTATCTGTGGGTCCCAGGTAAAATTTCTATCAAATATGGCTCCAAGATTTCTGACTGTGTAGTAGTGTGGTAGTGATTGGTCAGGCACCAGAATGTATATACAAATACAAACATTATTTATTTCAGTCATCATCATCATCATCAGCATATCTCTGTCCACTGCTGAACATAGGGCTCCCTACTGGCAGACTATGGCACGCCACTGAGCTTGACTAAGTAACTAAGCATAAGTAACACCAACGTCCCTGTGATGATAAATTGTACTGAAAGTGTACTATAAATTATTTTAAAAAAATACGATTTTTTCAAAACCACAAATAGGCACTCAAAAGCGAAAAATAAATTAATATAAATATTATAAGTGCTACCTATAAGATTTGGCTGACACCGACTTCAAATAGATGAGTGGGCTCATCTATTTGGAGTCGGTGTCAGCCAAATCTTATAGGTAGTAGATAGATACTACGTATGCAATGTAGTAAATAGGTAGATACTTGCAAGTGAACTAAAAAGGGTCGAATTAATTATTTTAAAAAAAATTAAACCGACTTCAAAACCACAAATAGGCACTAAAAAGCAAAAAATAAATTAATATAAATATTATAAGTGCAACCCACTCAGCAATTTGAAGTCGGTGTCAGCCAAATCTTATAGGTAGTAGATAGATACTACGTATGTAGTAAGTAGATAGATACTTGCAGGTAAACTAAAAAGGGTCAAATAAATTATTAAAAAAAAAAATTAAACCGACTTCAAAACCATAATTAGGCATTCAAAAGCTAAAAATACATTAATTTAATATTATAAGTAGTAGTAGTAAGTAGGTAGTTACTTAGTAGTATCTATCTACTACCTATAAGACATGACTGGCACCGACTTCGAATAGATGAGAGGGTAGCACTTATAATAATTATATCAATTTATTTTTCGCTTTTTAATGCCTAATTGGTCTTTTGAAGTCGGTTTCATTTTATTTGAAAAATATTTTATTTTACCCTTTTTAGTGCAAAAGAAGATTTAATTAAATTACATCCAGACTAATAATATAAAGGGGAAACGTTTTTAAACGAGTTCAACAGTTGAGATGTTTAATCGCGAAGCAAGTGCATCAGTTTCAATATCACGGTGTACGAATCCAAAAAACCCTCGAGGTAATAAATAAATAAAACTCGGGAAACAAGATTCGCTGAACAGTCAACAGCTAAATATATTTGCTCATCCAAACTTACATTAATTCGACAAATGAAACACCACCGCGAGCTATCTTGCATACTAACGCCATCTAATGGTGGCGAGTACAAACTAAAACAAGCGGTAAGATTGAAATCTTAACATTCCGCCCGCCATGGACTAATGTCCATTTACAACAAATCTTATAAATTTGGAACACTGGGGCAGGAATTAATATATTACAATTTATTATGTGAATAAGATACCACAGTACAATTAAAAACTACAAAATAAATCTTTACGCAATTTAAATCATAATCTACATCATGACATTGTCACCAAATTTACAATAAAGTTTTTGAAAAATACAACAACTTTTTGTAATGTATATATAACATTGTACAAAATATAAAGTGTAGACAACACTTACAGACATGTAAATATACAGCTTTTAAAAGTTTTTAAACAGTATGGTCAGAAACAGGCAGCACACAAAGCTTGGATACAGGCCGTTTGATTACTGCACCGTTGCATCGCAAGCTGACCACGCGCGTAACTTTGTCAGAACCACCATGTTTATCGGTAATGATACCGTAAAGCCACCTCCCCGGGGGCATACCGTCTTCTTTGACTAAAACAATATCGCCAACATTGAGCTCAGCTTTGTTGGTCCTCCATTTGTGTCTGTGTAAAAACTGCGTGAGATACTCGGTCGACCAACGTTTCCAGAAGTCTTGAACCATGCGTTGTGTCAATTGCCAACGTTTGAGACAATTGATATTAGACTTTTCATAGTTTACGTCTGGCGCGAGGATCAGAGGTTCTCCAACGAGAAAATGTCCAGGTGTCAATGGAGAGGGGTCGTCCAAGGAATCACTTAAACGTGAGATTGGTCGTGGTGAGGCAGGCTTCAATTTGTGCCAATACCGTAGAGAGTTCCTCGAACGTCAATGTCGTCTCTCCTATAGTTTGTTTAAGGTGCTTTTTTGTTGACTTGATACCAGCCTCCCATAGTCCACCAAAGTTGGGACTATATGGTGGTATTCTATGCCAAGTCGTACCATTATTGGATAACCAATCACCGATTTCAGAAGCGATGCTCGACTTTTCTGCCGCAAACAACGACTTCAGTTCACGGTCGGCACCTACGAAGCGTTGTCGCTCCACAAGTCCGTGCATAGACCACGTCTTGCCACAAAACGTTTGAAAGCTGCGAGGAACGTACTAGATCTAAGATCGCTCACAGCTTCCAAATGGATGGCTCTCGTAGCCATGCAAACAAAAAGGCAGATGTACCCCTTAGTGGATCGATGTCCTCTACCTTTTGTAGTCCTAACCGCTATTGAACCCACATAATCCAGTCCGCTTTTTTGGAAAGGCCTGCTAGGAGTGACTTTAGCCGAGGGTAATTGACCCATGAGCGGATGAACAGGTCTTGATAATTAGCGCAGACATTTAACGCATTTGTGAATGTAGGACTTCACAAGATTGCGCAAGCTTACTATCCAGTACTTGGATGTGATGATATTCATCATTAGTTGGGGACCGCCATGGAGAGTACGTTCATGAGCGTCCGCGATTAGCAATTTTGCTAAATGTGAGTGCCGTGGTATAAGAATGGGGTGTTTCCTATTTTCTAAAAGGTCAGTACCCTGTAGTCTTCCACCTACACTCCAAATTCCATCACAGTCTCTATATGGACTGAGAGAAGAAAATTTGCTTTTCTTACTCTTGATCTCATCGGTGAGGTATTGACTTTGACATCTCTTTATGCAGAGAGTCAATACTTCTTGCAATTCCTTAGAAGTCAACCAAGATTCTGCTGACGGATTGCAAGGTGAGTAAAATCTTCTACACCAGGCCAGCACACGAAGAAGTCTCCGTAAAGAAGAAAATCGGTCCAAAAATGGATCTTCAATGCTGTCATCACCGGTGAGTATATGACATTTAATTTTATGCTTTTTTAGTTCCAAAGTTGTTTCTTGCACTTTTCCCTTGTTAATTTTTATATGTTCCAGGTGCAGCCAGTGAGGACCTTGATTCCAGAGTTCGTTATCGACCTGGTCAGAAGGTTGAATACCACGCGACGCGCAGTCAGCGGGATTGTCTTTCGACTGTACGTGTGACCACTGACTTGCGTCGGTTACGGTTAGTATTTCTGACACTCTGTTAGCAACGAATGTCTGCCATCGACTAGGGTGACTGCTTAACCACGCTAAGACGATAGACGAATCTGTCCAAGCATGCAGATGAAGCTTGGGAATGTCGAGCGTTTCAGCTACTTCATTTAACAGCTTGGCTAGCAGTACCGCACCACATAACTCTAGTCTTGGAATTGAGACTTGTTTTATGGGGGCGACTCTAGTCTTTGACGTGATCAGGTTCACATGGACATTGCCATTGTTGTCTACAACTCGCAAGTAGACAACCGCTGCAAAGGCAAGATTAGAGGCATCCGAAAAACCGTGGAGTTCACGACACTTGTCATCTTGACGTGTTTGGACCCATCGGGGTATGCGAATCCTAGTAAGGTCTTGGAGACCATTACGAAAAGTTGTCCATTCTTTGAACAGAGAAGAAGGAACTTCTTCATCCCATTCGATTCCAGATAGCCATAATCTCTGGATGAATATTTTCGCCGTAGTAATGAATGGAGCCAGCCAACCCAGCGTATCGAACAGACGAGCAATGTCGGAGATCATGCGTCTTTTGGTCACTGGGACTTCAAGCGGAGGAAGCTGTACCGTACACTGGAATGTATCAGCTCTTCTGTTCCAAGTCAGACCAAGAATTTTCATGATCTCATCTGTCTTGAGTTCTAGATCTGATTCTGGCTCAGTCGATTCCGTTTTGATGTAGTTCATAAGTTGTTCGGCATTACTTGACCACTTTTGTAGTTGAAAGCCTCCACGATTCAACAGAGCAGTCATTTGCTCGTAGATGTGAATGCCTTCACTGTCAGAGAAACATCCTGTCATTAAGTCGTCAACGTAGAATTCTGTCATGACGCGGCTGGCTACTGAAGGAAAATCATCGGCTTCATCCTTAGCTAGCTGTTGAAGACTACGTACAGCCAAGTAAGAGGCTGAGGAGGTACCAAAGGTTACCCGTAATAGGCGGAGATGCTGCAGCTTAGCATCTGGATTTTCACGCCAGAATATGCGTTGAAAATCTATATCCTCTTCAGCCACTTTGACTTGTCTGTACATCTTAACGATGTCGGCAACGATTGCTATCGGATAGCACCGCCAGCGCATAACTAGATGTCTCAGGTCTGGTTGGAGAGTGGGACCCGTCATCAGATCATCGTTCAGTGAAACTCCATTTGATCCTGTGCAAGATGCATCGAAAACTACTCGCACTTTGCTGGTAGTTTTATCTTGACGTACCACTGCGTGGTGAGGTATGTACACAGCATCAGATTTATCGGGGTTGATGATCTTTTCCGCGTGACCCAAACTGACGTACTCATTGATCACCTTAGAGTACTCAATCTTGAGATCAGGATACTTTCTCAAACGTTTCTCAAGCATGAGAAACCGCCTTCGAGCAATGTTCTCAGAACCACCGAGTTTAGAGAGAGGGTCGTTAGTCTTGAATCGTAGACGAACTACGTAACTACCAGACTCGTCTCTTGTTGTAGTTTGAGAATATAATTCTTCGCATTTTTGCTCTTCAAGAGTCAAGAGCTTATGCGTATGGGACGATGGCTCTGACTCCATCTCCCAGAACTTTTTTAACAGTTCATTTACAGACTGATTGATATGCGTTATATGCATATTGACTACATTGCGGCTCTTCACATCTTGGTTGTTTTCATCGGCAGTGTGTACTCGAGTGTTTTGTGCAACCACTGACTCAGGCGAACCTCTGATCAAACCTTCTAACAAGATCTGGCTATACACATCCGCCCCCAATAGCAGATCTATTCGGCTTGGCGTGCCAAACGAAGGATCTGCTAATTCCAATGATGAAAGAGCTGGAAAGTTTTGTACACTCGGTACAACTGAAGTGGGTAAAAGACATGTGAGCTTGGTCAAAACATGAGCTTTTACTGTGACGGTGAAAGTGGGATCATGGCGAGACTGAATTTTAAAAACAACAGTGGCCTTCGACTTAACAGTCGAGGCCCGGTCGCCGCCTAACCCGACTACTACACCAGATTCATGAGACTTTTTGAGTCCTAGCATCTGCACTGCAGATTCTGTAACAAAAGATGCCTGGGAACCTTGATCGAGCAAGGATCTCAATACGACAGTAGTTTTCTTACTGGATTCTGCCTTTACTAGGGCAGTAGCCAATAGGACGTGACTGGACACATTAGCAAAACAAGACGTAATCTTGGGGGCATCTGATGGATTGCCTTGAGTCTCAGAAGATGTTGTTGCTAATGTTGATGTAGCAACAACACTCTTGTTGACAGGCCGATCCGACTTAGCGGCTTCTGAGGTTGACTGTTTGTTTTTGGGGTGCAATAGTGTATGATGCTTCTTCTTACATAATCGGCATCGAGTTGACACATTGCACTGGTACACTGAGTGCTCAGTGCCTAGACAATTAAAACATAGGTGGTTTGACTGGGCAAAATTACGACGCGAGTCTAAGGTCTCTTGGGAGAACTTTTTACAATTGCTTATTCTGTGGTTATCTGAACAAAATGCACAAGATACAGAAGTTGTGGCAACGTGAGAACAATTCATTTTGTCCTGTTTTAGGACCTTAGGATCTAAGAATTCTAGAGATCTAAATCTTTGTTCCAGAAACTCTTCAAACATTACAAGAGATGGCAACTCAATTGTGGTTTCTGAAACTCTTTGTTCCCAAAGCTTGCGAGACTCAGGGTCGAGTTTTTGACTAATCAAGAAAATGACTAATATATCCCAAGAATTGATATCAATACTTAAATTCTTCATCCATACATTCTTTGGTTGTGTCTAACAACTGTTTTAGCGCACTCGAAGATTCTGAAGTCAATGATTTTTGAGTAGTCAATTTCTTTAAAATACAATTAGCTAGATACTTCTTGTTATTGTATCTGTTTTCTAGCTGAGTCCAGCAAACCTGGTAATTGTCTGAAGTGACTGGAATGTGTCGCAGCAATTGTTTAGCTTCTCCAGTAACACAGCTTTTTAAATAATGAAGCTTTTGTACAGGATCGATACTATTACTGTTGCCGATTAAGGAAGTGAACAAATCTCGGAAGCTAGCCCACTCAGAATATTTGCCTGAAAACTTAGGTATTTCAATTTTGGGTAGCTTCACGTTACGTTGTTCCATTCCTCGACTTGCAGCAGGAGTAGCCGAACTTGACGCTGCAGGCTCTGGTTTGAGATTCAAAATTGCCTCTTTCAATAAAGTTTTACATTCAATATAACTATCTTCCGTTTGATCATATAAATTACTAGACTCATAAAGATCTAATTCTACACCCTCAATCTCTGAAATAATTTTTAAGTGGTTATTTTGAAACTCATTCCAATGCTTCTCTAGCACTTCTAACCTTGTAGATACATATGATGTAGTTACCCGTTCTCTAGGTGATTTCTTAAAGTTAATATTTGATTTATTAATAAGCGCTGCAAGACGATCTTGTAGTTTAAAAACAGACATCTTTAATAAACAATAATATAATCACACCAAAATAAAATTCAACAATAATAATTAATAATAGCAAAACAGTATTGAATAAGACACACACAAATTACAAGTTCAGTTTAAGCAATGACTTAGAATATTCGCCGACTTCATATTAACTAATAGTATACGAGTGTAATTCTTAAAATTTTACAAGTCGATGAGAAAAACATCGAAATTTTTCTAAGTGTTTGAGAATTGTAACACCTCGGTCAAAAATCGGGCATAGGTTCCCCGTCTAACCACTTTAAGAGAAACTATTCTAAGTCCTAACTAACACTTGTAATATTTTTCAAACTATACTACTATTACAAATTTTTCTAAGTTAAATTGTTCTTTAAATTAAGGTTGAAATTATCACTAGTTCACTGATATGCATATTATTTTACTAAGTTAAAATCTTCACGGAATTAAAGTTCAAATTTGCACCAATCTAATAAATCAAAAGTACTCACAGTTTGTCCACGTTATACTACCAACTTCACTTTACTGTGTTGCTTGTTGCGTCACTTCCATATGTGACGTACCGGAGCTACAATGGAAAGGTCTCTTTCACTCGTACCACAGATCCTCCTCGATGTATGCCAATCTTCTGTCACTGCTAGATTAGACAGTGACGGTCTCAGAAACTCCAAAATGGCGTCACTTTGGCGCCAAATTTAAATTTTACCGACAGGTGGCGCTTCGGTGCCACGAGAAGTCAGTGGTAGTGGTAGAATGTTCCGCTACCACGACTTAGCTGAAAAGATTTGGCAATGCCGAGTGGACCGTACACAGTATCGGGAGATACCCAACAGAGTTCTCTTTCGCGTCTTTGCCTTGACGGCTAACGAAGGACCATATACGAATCCAAAAAACCCTCGAGGTAATAAATAAATAAAACTCGGGAAACAAGATTCGCTGAACAGTCAACAGCTAAATATATTTGCTCATCCAAACTTACATTAATTCGACAAATGAAACACCACCGCGAGCTATCTTGCATACTAACGCCATCTAGTGGTGGCGAGTACAAACTAAAACAAGCGGTAAGATTGAAATCTTAACACACGGAAAATATCGTTTGCGCGATGCAGGATCTCATACATTTAGGCATTATTTAAAGGAGAGCTATTAAAGTCTACGCTAGCGCTATCTCTGGGTTTTATTCTCATATTATAAATGCGAAAGTAACTCTGTCTATCTGTCTGTGTTTGTTTCGCTTTCACGCCAAAACCACTGAATCGATTTAAATGAAATTTGGTACACAGATAGTCTAGAGCCTGAGAAAGGACATAGGCATATATTTAATGCGAAAAGAGGGTTGTAAGAGGTTGAAAGGGGGGATGAAAAGTTGTATGGAAGTATCGTCATTTTTAAAACTAGAAGCTTTAAATTTATTTTTTAGGTTGTTGATAAATAAATATGCCATTAAAAGTTTGTGAGCGGGAAGGAGGAGGGGAGGGGATGGGTAGAGTAGGGGGAGTTGAGGGGGTGGGGAGAGGGAGGGGAGGAGAGCTGGAGGGGAGGGGAAATGGAGGTGAGGGGAAGGGGGAGGGGAGGGGAGCAAAGGGGGAGGGTAGGTAAGTGAAGGGAAGGTGAGGGGAGGGGGGTGAGGTGGAAGTGAGGGGGAAGGTGGAGGGGAGCGTATGTGAGGGGCGGAGGGAAGGGGGGATTAGCGTGGCGTGGTACGGTGCGGTGTAGTTGGGATACGTTTGTGTCTTATTTGTTAATGCTACCCAAAGACACTATTCCACGCGGACGAAGTCGCGGGCACAGCCAGTGCATATATAAAATTTTCGCGTCTGGGCTGTTCAGCATTGAGGAGTTTAGAACAGGCTATTATGGTTAAATTGATTTATAACATTTTGTGGCTGTACTATTCACCGTTGAGGAGTTTCTTCGCCGGAAGTCAAACCTGGGAGCATCAGCTATCTCATGATGGAATTTAGAACAGGCTTTATGGTTAAATCAATTTACACAACTTTGTGTCTGTACTTTTCACCGTTTAAGAGTTCTCTCGCCGGAAGTCAACAAAGAACAGGCTATATTACAGTTAAATCTATTTATAAAATTTCGTGTATTTACTGTTCGCCGTTGAAGAGTTCCACAATCCACCACCTGACTCCATTATCAGATCAGGTCAATAGTACCAGATATTGCATTGTTACTAAACTTACATAAGTATGCGAAATTTCATCTCAATCGGAAACCACGAAGTGGGTCAAAATTGACTTCTAAGATTATAACATTTTTAGTTAGTTCAATTTTCCTCGATTTCCTTGAGATTCCATTATCAGATCCTGACTTGATGATCATGGGACTACTTCGTTAGTATACCCGTTCGAACTAAAAAATATTTTTTTTAATCGGTTCACAATTGGTGAAAATATCGATGAACATACATAAAAAAATAAATACATACAGATGAACAAAGATCCTCTTTTTTGGAAGACGGTTAAAAAGTACTAGTGTGCTAAATACCAAGTGTAATAATTTACGTACTAAATCCCGTAGTGCAAGGGACGTGCGGTAAGCCCGACTCCTGTGAAATAAACTGGTCAAGCATGCAATCACAGGGTTCTGTAACACACTACAATGTTTTATAAGATCGAGCAAAAAAACCACTATCAGTTTTCGCCAGCAAAAAAAAAATTACTTTGTTTTTCATAGTGTTTGTATAAATGACAAAGTTATTTATGCGGTTTGGAAAATGTGCTTTATCTCAAAAACAGCTGAGTTTATCTCTTTCAATCAATTTTTGTTGAAAGTGTTTATTGAGATCTATGGCATGTATTTTTATTAAGATTTTTCACTGTCTTATTTTAGAAGTTAGAGGAAGTGGGGCACATTTCACCACTTTAGAAGTGTCTATCCTTCAAACGATTGAATTTAAGAAAAAAAAATTTAAAGATACAATAGATCCTAGTATTTAGTATAAGTTTCAACGAGATACCTCTACGCATTCCGGAGATCTATCTGTCAAGACAAAGGGTCTTGACAGATAGACAGATGAACAGACAGACGGACAAACAGACAGACGGACAGACAGACAGACGGACAACAAAGTGATCCTTTACGAAACCGGATTATATATATTATATACGGAACCCTAATAAGAATAACTTATAGCTTCTAATTAAAAAAAAAAAGTAATGAGCCTTGCAACTTTCATCCAAACATCAAAGTTCACACTTAAAATAAATGTAAATTCCCCTGATTAATGTAAGGTTTCCAACCGTACTATTACGTGCATCCTCAATGCATGTTTCAGTACTTCAAATAATTTTAATCCAGTAAATTGTGCCATAATGAAACACAATCAATAAATAAAACGCAAACTAATCGCAGTACAAATCATAATATTCCGAATGGAACTGATTGTCCGTCTATCAACTGCATAATACCGTTACGGATGATCAACCATGAGCCAAATACTACAACGTCTCAGTCTCGGTGTGAGTGTGATTGATTCTTGATTGATTGCACCCTATATCTTGCACCAAGTAACAGAACACCGTGACATATAATCACTAACTACATAATTAAGTATAGACTTACGCACTGTGTAAACCAGCCATACACTCGTAGGTATATGTACATCAGGGAAAGAAGTCTCTACATTGATAGCCATGCGTCCTGTCATCGCAAACGTCTAGTAGAAGGAGATGCAGCTAGACAGTTGTTATCTGCATCTCTTTGCCGGTTGAATTTCGACCGATAATCATCGATAAGAAAAAAGATGAAGATATGCTACTGTCTAGCTGCATCTCCCTCTATAAGACGTTAGCGATGACAGGACGCATCGCTATCAATGTAGACACTTCCACCCCAGTTGTCTCATGCAATTGTTTGTCAATGCAATGTATTTTGCAATCGTTCTTTTTAATGTCAGACTGCTACAAAATAACGATGTCTAATATAACTTTTGGTGAGCGATCCAAGCTCATCCAGTTTTCTTCAAATTAGTAATAGGCAAACACTAAGGGTACGTACTAATAAAGCACTGAATCCCAATACCATAATGAAGTAGTAAATACTATTGTACAACCAATAATCAGCTGATGGTTGATGATGTTGATAAAACTCTATTCTGCAAAATTATCTTCAAGTCATTTAAAAGACGGTTCTCAGAAAAGGTGCTTGACAAAAACTAACTATCCCCGTAAGCACAAACAACACTATGGGGGTGGCATCTTACACCGCCGACATCTTATATCGCGGTTAAACTAAACGAATCCATGACACGATGAAATGATAACATGTTTATGTTCAGACAGTAAGTTCTAAAGTGATCACACAGGGATCCTATTCAGTTAGGTAAAAGCTTCGGACGCGGGTAGCATTTGATCCTATTTTTCTGACCTACAAAATAATTCATTAAAAATTCTTGTCCTCTTCATTCTAAATCACGCATAAATATACCAAATTTTACATACGAATAAACATAAAACGCAAAAGATCACGTAGACAGGACTATCTGTATAAAATATATTCAGTTTAAAAAGGGCGCTACCCAGCCGTCCTTTTGTAGCCATGATTGGTTTAAAATGCCGCATTCATTTTGTTCGAAAAAGCGTGAAATAGCGTAGAGTACGTGTGCGATACTGAATTGGATGAAATACGACGTGGAAAAATGGTAATTGGGATGTTACAATGGCCCGATGACAACAGACCCTGTAAATCCTCTAACATTTTTGTATATTAGAGCGTGAAATTACAAAATACTGCCTCTTCAAACGTATGTACTACAACCTTTCCTAAAGTATATTCCGTGTGTAATATGGGGTTTTTATGGAGACTGTAAGCACTTAACCACGATTTCAGTTGTAAGTTATGTGTTATTGTGGGAGGTCTTAGATGCTATCGTGCTTGTCTGAAACTCGACTCGCGCAAAGCTCGGTCGCCCAACTCGCCCAGGTACTTACTATACTCGCCCATAGCACACGGCATATTTTAAGCCCGCAGACGACGCGCGTTTCAGGAACGCGCGTCTTCGGCGCCGTAGACGCTGATTGTTGCGTTTGCATTGATGATACAAGCGCGCGCATGAAGCGCGTATACGCGCGTTTGAAGCGATACAAACGCGCGTACAAAGGAGCGGAGTAGGGGCAGGGGGGGAACTACAGGCAGGGGGGGGGGCGACTACAGCGCGTCTGTATCGCTGTATCTGCACGTATACGCGCAGTAGAGGCTTGTGTGCTTAAGTTACAAGGTTGCGATCGAATCCCGTTTGAATCGCGTATACGCGCGTAATCTGCGCGTCGTCTGCGCGTTTAAAATTCGCCGTGTGCTATGGGCCTAAATTAAATATACAAAACTACGAATTGCCACAATTTTAGAACTGTAACAAAATTATGCTGTCCGTCTCTTTAACATATTTGAATACCATACAGAATTATAATTTTCATCTCGTGATAGGTTTTTCTGTTCATAACACAATTACACTAGATTGTTACAATATAACTACTGCCGGTTTTCGTAGGGCTTCCATTTAAATCATGTTAATTTTTTAGTGGTTACTTTTCTAGTGGTAGGACTTCTGCTAGTTCGCTTGGGGCGGTACCATCACTTAACCAATTAATTTTCAGCTGTGAAATAGGATTCATTTTCGGTTGAAATGGCAAGGTGTCCAGTGAAATTATAGGGCATGTGAGAGTCAACATCATTATGTCTCAAGGTAATAGGCGCAGTGCAGTGACATGCAAAATTCTGGCAATCTAGAATTTTACATGCCACTGTATTTTACATGCTACTATCTGTAATAGGTAGACGTCATCGCTTACCATCAGGCGAGCGTCGTGCTTGACCTGTTACCTTACATCATTAAAAAAAAATCAACATCAAATCCGGGTAGTTTGTCTCTCATGTGGATGTTTGCAAGTATTAACATATATGATATAGGATGTTATTATCCACTGGTAGAAAATAATTTTTAGTAAAGGAGCATTGTATTAATGTTTTGCCTGACTTGCTACAAAAAAAAAAACTTACCACCATCAAGGAGAAAATCTGCCGCCATAATCGGCGTGTTTCAGCTGCACACAACCCTAAGGAGTCAAACCATTCTAAGCCAATCGTGTACACCATCCTTGACCATATCATCGCTTACCACTAGGCGAGATAGTGGTCAAACGCTAGCCTATCTTCTAATACTACAAGAATCTTTGTCCTGACATACTGACTGACTGACTGACTGACTGACTGACTGACAGATAACGCACAGCCTTAACTGCTGGTCGTAGAGACTTGAAATTTGGAGGGTATATTTTTCCTTAGTTCGTAAGGGTGTAAAAAGAAAGGATTTTCCAAAATTCACCCATTTAGGGGATGAAATGGGGGTTCAAAGTTTTAATGGAGAAACAAGATAAGGTAGTCTTTTCTATTCGAAACTTCGCACAAGTGCTTTCATAAAAAAGTAAGTATGTACGTGTTTCAGCCTTTTCAAAATTCCACCCCTGAAAGGGTGAAATGGGGTAACAAAGTCTGAAAACAAATATTGTTTCGGGTTGCGCTGAAATTTGGCATGCAGGTCGTTATTACGACGTTAGTTACCTCTTAAAAATGATTTTCTAAAATTCACCCCTTAAGGGGATGAAACGGGGGTTCAAAGTTCGTATGAAGAAACAAGATAAAAAAGTTTTTTCTATTCGAAACTTCGCACAAGTACTTCAGTAAGTAAATAAGTAAATACTTGTTTCAGGCTTTTTCGAAATACCACCCCTAAAAGGGTAAAGTGGGGTAACAAAGTCTGAAATCAATATTGTTTCGGATTGCGCTGAAATTTGGCATGCAGATAGTTATATATATATATATATACATTCATATTGAAAAAGGTTCCATAATAACGTACGCGGACGATACTGCCATTACAATCCAAGGAGAGAGTTGGGATGAAGCTTTCAAAAACGCACAAGCCACATTTGACAAGATCTCTTCGTGGCTGAGGAACAACTTGCTAACCTTGAACGTTGACAAAACCAAATACGTTACTTTCCGTATTCGAGAACTGCAGCCAAATGAATCCTTTGCCTTGGTTGGCCACGTCTCAGAAAATTGTCACTCAACTTCTCTAGCAGCATGTAGCTGTATAGCCCTTGAACGTGTTGCTTGTATTAAATATCTGGGTATCACAATAGATTAATGAAGAATTGTGTAACCGTGTTCGGAGGCTCACAGCAGTTTTTAGAAAATTACGGGATTACGCCGACTGGGCTGTGATACAAATGTTATAATACTCACTGTTTCAATCGTTACTGACCTACTGTATCACAGCTTGGGGAGGCACTAACAAAACTCTCATGATCCAGCTCGAAAGAGTGCAAAGAGGAATCCTCAAATGCAGTAAAAGCAGACCTAGGCGGTATCCTACAGACGAGTTGTGTAGAGAATGTCAGGTACTAACAGTAAGACAACTCTTTATACAACACGCTGTATTGCACCATCATTCACTGGCAAGATATGACGCATTAAATAATAAGCGAGCATTGCATAATGTTTATAGCATCCCGACGGGAAACACTACATTTGCAACAAAATTTATAAACTTTTTAGGTCCGTTTTTATATAATAAACTTCATAAAATAACCAACATTTATAGATTAACAAATCATGAAGTTAAACATAAAATATTCAATAAACTTAAAGATATGGACTATTGTGAAACAGATAAATTGATGACAATAATTAAATGAGCTTTATTGACACTTAATGAACACATACCTTCACACACAAACACACACACACACACACACACACACACACACACACACACACGCACACGCACACACATACACACACACACACACACACACACACGCACACACACACACACACACACGCACACACACACACACACACACACACGCACGCACACACACACACACACACATTTTTGCATGCATTATTTTAATTGTATTATACTAACCCGCGGGCAAAATACAGGTCCAGTATCAACAAACGGAAGAGTCCTGGTACCTATGTCACGGGTAGGAAGGTAGCCTAGTGTAGGAACCAGGTTTTCATCAAACAAACTTTGTAATATTCTTGCCTTTTCTAAATAAAGATTTTATGATTTATGATTTATTATTAATATTTTAACGTAGGTATCCGCTAAGAAAAGATTTTTCAAAATTCACTCTTAAAGGGGATGAAGCGGGGGTTCAAAGTTTGAATAGTCATTTTATTCGACATTACACACAAATACTTCTGTAAATAAATAAGTAAATACGAGTTTCAGGCTTTTTCAATATGCCACCCTAAGAGAATGAATTAGGGTAACCAAGTCTAACAATCAATATTGTTTCGGATTGCGCTGAAAATTAGAATGCAGATAGTTGTTATGACGTAGGTATCCGCTTAGAAAGGATTTTCTAAAAATTCCCCCCCGGATATTACTTATTATTTTTAATTATATATATAAACTTATACATTTACTTAAGTACTTCTGTAAATAAATTAGTTAATACGTGTTGCAGGATTTTTGCAAAGGGTTGGTGCCAAAGTCTGAAAATCAATATGATTTTTTGGGTTTTATAAATATGAATCCCTATTTCCCTTAGTTACGCAATCACTTGAAAACGGGTGAACCGATTTGGCTTTTACTTCTTTGATTTCTTTTATGATAGAAAGGTTTTTTACAAAACAAAAGTTAATAAAAGAAGTCTTTAACGCGGGCGAAGCCGCGGGCATTTCTAGTTAGATATAAAAAAGGGGCTCATGAAAATCCGTTTTGTGTTATAAACATAGTATTGAGGTTTACTCAATTAACATACAACATGTGCGCCGAATGCTTTTGTTATTATAACTAATAACGGGGTGCAATCCGAAATCTTCGAAATAACCTTTAGAGTGACGAGAACTGGAAAACGTTATTTTTTTTAATGAATTCTTCCTTCAGTTTTATCGATAAATCTACTTGCCAGAATTTAATCGCAATAATATGAAATATTCATTCAAGGTATGATTTATTTCATGTTTCTATGTTTAAAAGCTGGCTTTTAAACGTTAACTTTAAATGTGATAGGTACCAACATACAATATCTCCTGTTCAAATTCCACTAACTAACGCCATGAATTAGAATATCCTACCAACTTCAATCTAGAACTAAACTCTGCGACCGATAAAGGACTTTCTCGGTGCTATCGAGTAAACTACTTAGGAATAAAATATCACGGCGATTACTTTGAATAATGGAAACGGTTGAGGATCTAAGTGTTACCTAAAATCCCTCTGCGGTCCGAGGGGGTACGGTAAATGATGGCAGGGCCACGTCGCTTTAAGGCGTCATCGGTCACATAGGTATCTCTACTGGGTATCACTCTGGGTATATACTCAGTCACAGGTTGCTAGGGTACTGTAATTGGATAAGTTTGGTTAGAAAGGGTTTTTTAAAGTTGATAGGTAGTTTGATTTAGGAGCTCTGCGGTCTGGGTCACATTGGTATCTCTGATATAAGGTTACATAACTTTGGAAATTTTTGTGGTCGAACCATGGCTAGAGCAATGAAAAAAAAGATTCTTAAAAAATCTATAGATAGTTTTCGCTAGCTAAATACCTAGTAAGTAACAGAGCAGTGTATGGAAAAAATCAAACTTTTTGAAAATCAAGCGTTTACTTAATATGTGTGTATTCGTTAAGATCAAATCTTGCAAGCTGAATTAGATATACCTACTTCCTCTAAGCGTATTGAGATGAAGTTCTAAATATTTGGTTCAGTTCCAATAAAATTTTTTTGGGATCATCACGATGTGCTGGGTTATTCTCAATCATTCGAAAGCAAATTCGGATTCAGAAACTGCCTTTACATCGACTTGGAGCTTTATAATTCACAATGTTCCGATCGGTTACTTTTGATATTTCTATTCGAAAAAATCAGTGATTCTAATTGGAAAGGTTTCTGCAACAAAATTGCTTACTGATTTATCAATATTCTAAATTAAAAAGGAAGCTTCCGGATCCGAATAGATTTTGAATGATTAAGAATCAGGGGGCTAGTTGCCCTCAGACGAGAAAATTTGTCTTTAGACAAGTTCTCACGGCCACACCGCTGCGATCTAAGAGCGCGGGCGCGGGCGCGATCTACTTTCAATCGCTATCTGATCTCCGTAGTTAACGCATAGTTTGAACCAGTTGGTACCTACAAATACTACTGCACTATCTGATCACGCCTGTAGATCGCAACGGTTTGGCCGTACCTTAAGGTCGAAACAGCACAGAAATTACATTTTGATTACACTTTCAATTATGTTAGATAAGTCCATTCTAATGTCTACGAAAAATATGTTGTATTTTTAAAGTTACTTTATGTATTAACTTTAGTTGCTTTTAAAATTATACCAGCGCTGCACAAAGTGAATGAAGTAGGTTGAAATACCAGCTTTTATTACGAGTAAGCACCGAGCAAATGCATTAAACGGTGAGTGGTTCGGCCAAGCGAACCGTTTGAAATAAGGCAAAGGTGGTAAAACCTCGTATAGTGCCCGTTTTACCACCAAGCACCCGTTTATGGTTCCCTCGTATAAGGTCACTTGAGGCATAATAAATTAACTGTTTACTGGTAAAACTCTCTTATAACCTGTTGTTATTTATTCCAAGTTTTATTATATTAGATTAAATAAATGTTTTAAAATTACTGATTAACAGAATTTTATTGCCCACAAGAGGAAAAATGTAAATTCTTAAGAGGAAACGCGGTGTGCGAGGAATTTGAAAATAGTTATTTAAAAGAAACTACTGCCGTCGCGCAGCGCCCGAACTATCAACAAGAGTGCGACTTTTTCACAGTTGAAAGAGATCTTAGACCCGAGTATTTGATGTAAATGTCAACTGATACCTCTACACGTTCCTGACACAAAACATAGTCTTGGTGGACGTACAGACAAACAACAAACTGATTCTATATTGGTTTCGCGCCGCGCAGAGAGAAGCCGCGCGGCGCAGCGCGGTGCAGCTGAATTATCTCAATCAAATGTCTGTCTTATTGTGTAGTTAATAAAGTTCAATTTTTTATCACGCGGCTTCCGGCTGCGCTGCGCGGCACAGCCTGATGCCGCCAAATTAACTCAATGAAATTTTGTATTATTATAAAAAGTAAATATAGTTAATTTTTGTATCACTCTCTTAAAAAGTGCACGCCGCGTCTTGTCACGTTGCGTCGCGGTCTGAACTAACCTTAGAGGGTTCCTTTTTCGTTTTTAGGTTCGGCCAATAGCTGGCTTTCAAAGTGAACGCTAATGTTTGACATTATAAATCTGACAAACATCATGTTTTCTTTTACCTAATCATTATTCCATAGATCGTACTTACCACTTTCATTCCATACATTTCTAACATGTAATTTTCAACCACCAACTTCGCTAAAATTAATAAACAAACACAGCCATCAAAGTAGGTTTGCATCAAAAGACACCTCGCGGGTGTAGTCGAACTATTATTTCAAAAAGTAAACAGCTCGTATTAATTAGGCACGGGGTGCACCTAGTTGTAGAATGAAGGAAATTCCTTATTATTCCTATTAGCTAGAGTAATATTTATAGGAGCAAATTAATCAATAAAAAAACTGGCCAAGTGTGAGTCAGACTTATGTCTCGCACACGGAGGGTTCCGAACGCCATCTAATGAATATCTAACGAACTTCTAACACCTACTAAGTAAACGTTAACACAAAGGTAATTAAAATTATTAAATATCTGGAAGACCGAGTGTTCGTACGACTAACTCAAAGAGAATATAAATACTACGTGACTAACTTTGCACTGATTCTAGCTAAATGAAACTCTTTAAGTTTTTTTTATTTTTTTTATCATTTGTTATTATATCAGCTATTGTCATACTCTCACGTGAAAATTTCGGATGTCTATTTATTTATTTACGCTTCATAATATCGAACAAAATAACTTCGTTTCTTGTATGGGGAGATCCCCTTTACTTTTGAAACTTGTTTTTGTGTCTTAGAGTTATATTAGAGTAATAAGGGTTTCGTTGGCACCCTTTTGGTACAGAACTTTAAAAATATACCATTTCTAACATATCTTATTTATTTTTTTATGACTGATGCACACACTATCACGATAAATGCAAAGCTTTAAAAATTAATAACAGCATAGAAATTAGCTTTACTGTTGTTTATTAATGCTAGCTAATGCACATAGAAATCTAAAACAGGATGTCATATGGACCTGTGCCTGTTTGGACGTGTGCACCTGAATTTAATATAAGCTCCGTGGGCAACCACAGTCCAGCGGCAAAGGATAGATGAAGGACAATATAGATATAAGTCAGTTGGTAAACTTCTGATTTATTTACGACTGATTTTAGAAGTCTTATAGAATGAAAAAAAAGAAAAAGATTACCTATAGGTACAGGGCGTATCGCGCTAAAAGATTTATATGATTAATCATTTATTCGTACCTAAGCGTGATCACGGCCACGAGAAGACATATCACTACATAATTATGGGTTTAGACCACGAAGAATTTTAATTTACAATCACAGTGAAGTGAAAGCGTAAGTTTTGACCCATTCTGTGGTCTCGGTATAAACCTTATAATGTTTTTATATTATATTATATTATATTATATTATATTATATTATATTATATTATATTATATTATATTATATTATATTATATTATATTATATTATATTATATTATATTATATTATATTATATTATATTATATTATATTATATTATATTATATTATATTATATTATATTATATTATATTATATTATATTATATTATATTATATTATATTATATTATATTATATTATATTATATTATATTATATTATATTATATTATATTATATTATATTATATTATATTATATTATATTATATTATATTATATTATATTATATTATATTATATTATATTATATTATATTATATTATATATTCATAATAATAATAGACCAAAAGTTACTAAATTGTAGCCATGCCATTACGTTTGATGTTAAATATTTGATTATCACACATGAAAAAAATTCTAATAGCGTCGAATTACATTAAATAGATCATATTCTAAATATAAAAACCATATAAAAAAGCAAGCAAGAAAATTTTGTTGACTTTGATTTGAATTACCAAACATTTAAAATGTAAGTATCGCTTTAAGTAAATGATATAAAAAAACAACAAAATAACGAGCCATTGAGCTCTCATACAATCATCGACGTGAGACTACTAAAAAAAATTTCCCCGATTTATGTAAAACTGCGCGAACAAGCAGTATCGTGGTAAAATTCACCCAGTAATTCGCAATAATTAGATGTCTAATCTCTACCAGTAGTCTGTCCAAAAAACCTAAAATACTATGTACTGTTTCTATATCTAGTATGCTAACAGCGTTAGTTATCGATTGCGGCCTATCAGCACACGCAACAAGTGACACTATATCTATATATAGCTTTTTGTGTGATTTACAAATCTATTATGCATAGCTATGTGCATTACCTTTTGTGTGGCATAATGTAGGCGGAATCCTGGATCTATTGTGATGCTCTCTTTACAAATTGTAGTGCTTACGTTCTACCTAACACCAACGCTCAGTAAAACGTGTAGGTAACAATACAATGAAATTCTATTTTAAAAGACTTTAAGCCTTTACCTTTAAGGTGATTGCAACTTTGTGATTGCAAAGTTGTATACGGTGCGAGGGATAAGCTGTTTTTTTATATCTGTGTCTCGTGCTCAATAAATGCGCGCTAACAAGAAGGCTATTGAGTTAATAGAGATTTTCGCCACTACTATGTCAATATAATAATATATTAAATATTATATATTAGCAAATAATATTTGCTGTCTAAATATGTAATATTATTATATTGAATTCACATTCAGAGAATGTAACTCACTTGCATAAAAATCACTTTTTGAATGTCATTGCCATCCACGGAAGTTTCACCAGCCCGCATCCGTACTTAGACCTTAATTACATGTGAGCACTGGATGGTGTTAAATGATCAGCTGCAGGTGTAAGGTTTCGGCTGCGGCTGCAATTACTTATCGACATTGATCATCGGTTCTCCGAGTTCCAACATGCTTCATGTACTACTAATGTAGACCACGTCTGAGGTGAAACTGTGTGAAATATATTACGATACGTGTGATTTCGATACGATAGGGTGCTAACTTCACGCCGTGCAATAATGGCTACTTAAGTCACGAGTATCGTATATTATTTTATAGCTGTCAGTGTGACATAAACCCGCATTTTACGCTTGCTACGCTTTTTCGTCAAGTATAAGATTATTGCACGGCGTGAAGTTGGCACCCGAGCGCAGCGAGGGTGCAACGTCGTGCAATAATCAACTATTTAAGTCACGGAAAAGCGAGCGTAAAGTGTGGGTTTAGGTCACACTTTGCTATAAACACACTTATGTATCTTTGTACCTACAGTAGCATACGAAAGTAGAGTCCTATACGCATGTTGTTATTTCTCTAATAGCCTCTCCATTCTCTATAGTATAGTTATAGCAACGCTACTAACGCGTTTGATCGCTTTTTTACGGCTTAGTAGAATCAAGCTCATCCAATCACTGTTTCGCGTCAGAGTGCTGCAGGATGCTGCACTGCGCTCGAACGAGATGCCTCTCTAAGATAATAATATAGTTTTAAAATAAAAGGCAGCTGGTACCTAGCACCATCTGTTCTGCGGATACGATACGGATCTGCCTAACAAGTTTTAGGAAATTCGATTATATCGGAAAGGAATATATAGAATAGAACTAAAAAAATACTTTAGCTTACTTGCTACGTAAAACTGCGGCCTGGACATTGGCAAGGTATTCCAATTTTTTTATCTTATAGGGCTTTTTGGTGCTTGATATTATTTGATGCTTTTTCTTTATAGAATTGCGGTTTAGAATTGTGTCGAGGAGGAGGGTACGTTCCTCGATGTACCTTGATGTCGTGTAGTAGCACTCGCTCCGTTACAACTACGGTCTGCGACAAAGCTGCTTCAATGTTATCGACCGTAGCTCTCGTAGATGTCGTCGTAGCCTGACTACCATGCTACGACGACATCTACGAGGATGAGTGAGGATAACGAAAAAAAAATCCTATCAAATTAACTGTACATTTATTTAGCCGTAAATTTAGTTCGTTAAATAAGAATTAAGTCATCATCATCATAATCAGCCGGTATCAGTCCACTGCTGGACATAGGCCTCTCCCAAGTCATGCCACTGAGCTCGATCTTCGGCTCTTTGTTTCGAAGAATGAAGTACTTCTTTCTTTTAAATATAATTAAAATCATGCCATATCATTGTACAAGACAATCTGGAACTAAATTTATAATTCCCTGCACAAAATATTACTAGCACCATGTTATTCGGTTAAATTTGCAAAGCAGCGGTGAACAGTGACTAACGATGTGGCCGTCGCGTGACCCGACCGACCGACCGACCGGCCGACCATCCGAACACCCTGCCGGATCCAGCGGTCGCGCACCGTAGTGGTCAAGCGTGGTCTGATCCTGTCGTTAACTACAGCTGTGTCAATTAAGTGAAATACAATACGGTTGTGTGGTCTTGTGAGTTATAGCGGATAATATGAAAAATATGACACGTGTTTTGGGTTGTGTATATGGTTTTTGTGAAGTGCTATTTTATGTGCCACCACTACGCCGGAAATGTGACTCTACTCATCCCATCAAAATAAATGTGTTACAAAAAACTAAAATCTAACTTTTTATATATCACTAAAGTATTACAAACTTGTTGTTTGCATATTTGTATATATTTTATTATAATGGTGTCAAATTAAATCTCATACTACAGTCATCAAGTTATTTTAGTTTAACTTTAGAAGTTTACAGGATTTAATAAAGAAATTTCCAAGATATAGAGCCAAACCAATTCCAACGGCCTTGGGTTTTTGCGGAATCCTGGACACAAAACTTGTTACTTAGACGATATTATGCTGTATTTAAAGATAGCTTGGATGGCTATACTAGTATGTACGTAAACTATGTCTAAAAATTGGGTATTGGGCTTTGGGTTTATTTAGTATCGTATAAAATATAAAATTGCTATATGCGATGAGACAACTCAGTGTTTTGTTATACTTATGTACTGTTTTCTGTATTCAATTATTTTCATTAAATCCAAAAATATTTTTCATCTAAGTATTTGGAACAGCCGTTGTCTATGAATAAAGCTATTTCAGTTTTATTATACCAAGACAATAACATGTTACCATCTTGTATGTTTATTAATAAGTTTGTATAATAGATATAGTCGTTGTTTCAATTTATTTCAGGATAATAACAATAGAAATATGTATCAAAACTAATTGAAAACTACTTCAACAAAATAAAGCAATAAACCATTTATCAATTGTATAGAGGTTAGCCAAACATGATTTCATAGGAAAGATTTTACCACTGGCAAATAAATAATTGATTTACTAAAACTACTTAACCTAGGTACCAAATCATTCCATGTACATTATAAATTCCAAATAACAGTGTATTTAAACTTCACAATCATACAAATTAAACTTAACCTGGGGGCTATTCATAGAGCGAAACAAAGAGAGCTTTGTCCTAATCTCCTGTATGAATTCACAGTAGTGCATTATCTAGTAACTGTGCATTAGCACTTCAGTGTAAACGCCACGGTTATAATCGCACAGCATGCAGAGCGTTGGGTATTCAGAATTAAATTGAATAGGATGGTACTGTAAAATTTAATATTGGGAAATAAAATAATTTAAGATCGTTTACAACGAACAAAAAACCAACATCAAATGTAGCGCTAGTCATTTTCAGTAGCAAGTTTGAAATGTTTAATTTCCTAACACTGGAGATACTACTCAGAGCCTCGGAGATAAAACCTATTTATGACAAACATAGCATTTTAATCGGTTCATAATTAACGGAGTAATCGGGTTACAAATATATACCTAGAAAAATATAGACACGCATAATTATGAAGCTCTCGCTTTTTAGAAGTCGGTTTAAAGTACATATAACATCTTAACGCACATCTTAACGCACTGTCAAAGTGACTATTAGTTAGAGGGCCCGGTGGCGTAATCGGGAGAACGGTCGGCTTTGATGCCGTGGTACCGAGTTCAAACCGCCGTGCACCAATGGATTTTTCTATCGAAAAATTTATGTGCGCTTTTCACAGTGGCCCTCCGGTGAAGGAAAACATCGTTAAGAAACCAACAACCCCCGCATGGTGGTTGGACACTATCTAGTGTCCGCCTGGCCAGCTACCACCCTCAAGTTAGGAAATCTGTCACCAAAACATCTAATGTGTTCCGGCAGCCATCCTTGAGAGCCAGTTCCCATTCTAGGCCTAGCGTGCTTACCATCTTCGACCGCATCATCACTTACCAACAGGTGAGATAGTGGTCAAACGCTAGCCTATAAAGTATTAAAAAAAAATAGTTATTCTGTGGTAATATTGTATTGTATTAGTGTCCAATATTATAGTCACTGATATTGGTGGCAACTCTACTTTATACTTATTTTGCTAAGCAAAAGGTAAAGTAGACAATATATTTCATATGGTGATATTTACTGATACTGCAATCTTATAAATATAGATGGATCTTAATAGAGATCACAGGATTTCTAAATCTCATTATTCTGGATCGTGATACGGATTGTAATACTCGTATTTCTGTTATTTACCCCTCACCTTCGTTTCACGATATTTTGTAACATTCGTATGTCGATAAAGTAATCTTCAATTGTTATTGTTACATCCGTAAGCCATCTTTAAGGTTTTATTCCGAGACTGTTCAACAATAATCCGGAAGATAAGGAGAGGTCACTCATCAACGGTTTATCCTTTTTCCAAATATTCCGTCCCGGAATACACTAAGCAGTAAGTATCTTTATATACGATTTAAGCCTGGATTTGATAAGGAGAGATTCTCGAAACAAACGATAAAATCGTGTACAATACTTGTATTCTAGAATTTTCCGTTGAAATATAATCACCTGTCATAATTGTCAGAGGGACCTCGTAGTCTAGAGTAATAAACTATTTGCCCGAAAAAGTTGTTGAACTCCATTCGTAGAGAAACAGTTTCTTCTCTAAACCTGCTAAAGGCAAGGACTTGGTCGCGATCACACCTGTTTTGCTTTGATATACATAAAACTTGGTGGTAACTCATTCTCATAAGAAGTATCACATTCAATTAGTTACGATAATATGATATTTGTAGACTTTCAGACGACCTAAAAACAGTACTAACAACTACGACTAGATAAACTTACCATACTTTATGTATTTTTATGACTAAAGTGAAACAGAAAATACACAGATGTAGAAGTTTCGCAGTAGCGTGGTACTGCAGTGTAACCAACAAAGCATATTGTCTGCTCGCAGATGGCGGTGACAGAGTACAACTTTGTACATGAATCAAATGAGAAATTGCGAGTTAGGAACGATTCTGAAACTTAATGTAAGTAGGTTTATATTTAAGCAGTAGGTTTAAATAATATATGTACAAAATATCTCTTTAAATAAGTTATTTTTCGAAAACAAAAAAAACCGACTTCATAACCACAAAGAGGCACTCAAAAGCGAAAAATAATTTACTTAAAATTATTATAAGCGTTACCCACTTCTCTATTTGAAGTCGGTGCCAGCCAAGTCTAATAGGTAGTAGATAGATAATACCTACATGTATCTACCTACTTACTAACCTACTTACTACTACTACATACATAGTGTCTATCTAATATCCAATAGGCTTGGCTGGCACCGACTTCAAATAGAGAAGTGGGTAACGCTTATAATAATTTTAAGTAAATTATTTTTCGCTTTTGAGTGCCTTTTTGTGGTTATGAAGTCGGTATTATTTTTTTTTTGAAAAATAACTTATTTTACCCTTTTTAGTGCAAAAAAAGTTTTAATGAAATTACATGCATCTATTAAATTTCGTGTCTGGGCCGTTATACACTGACGGATATATACTTTTTGAAAATTTCAAGTATGTACCTATAACGGTTAAGAAGATACAGATCTGTAAAGTGCGCACATATAGACACACTGACGGACGGACGGACGGACGAACGGACAACAAAGTCTCAGATAGTGTTCATTTGGTACCCTTTGGGTTCGGAACCCTAAAAAAATTGACTTTAAATGCCGCGCTAAAGTGAAAATATTCACTAGTAATAATGATGTCATCAAGGTATCAAAGGACAATGTCCAAAATGGCCCTGTACAATTTAAGCATCTGACACACACGATAATTAATTGTCTATTTTATTACAATAATTCCAAATACTTTTATAACACGGACTAGTTGTATTTCAAAATGAATATTAAAAAGTATTATTTGCGATTATTAACATTAATTGCCGCCATATGGCCAACAGAGTACTGAATCACTACGTTATAAGAGACACTTCCCTATATTGTGGATACCCGAATTATGAAAGCACTGTGTAGCCAACCTAACAACGGAAAGTATTATTTACGTAGTAACTATTATATAATATGTGGTTTTATGCTTATAATTTTTTTTGCTGTGTTGATTGGTACAAAGTACGTTCATAATTGTGAGTTATTTAATTATGTATGCAGTGTCGCGGGACTGAAATGGCCGCCATCTTCGCCAAATGTCATGTCATATCAAAAAATATTAGGTATGTTTAAAAAAGTTTGCACCCTAACAAGACTTTGCCTGGTAGAACATTCCTGTGAAGACAAATTATTTATATTTATATAATTATTTATTATAATTATTAATATATAATTATTTATTGAGGGCCCGGTGGCGTAATTGGTAGAACGGTCGGCTTTGATGCCGTGGTACCGAGTTCAAACCGCCGTGCACCAATGAATTTTTCTATCGAAAAATATATGTTCGCTTCTTACAGTGGCCCTCCGGTGAAGGAAAACATCGTTAATAAACCAATAACCCCCGCATGGTGGTAGAACATATCTAGTGACCGCCTGGCCAGCTACCACCCTCAAGTTAGAAAATCTGTCGCCAAACATCTAATGTGTTCCGGCAGCTATCCTTGAGAGCCAGTTCCCATTCTAGTCCACTTCTCTTTCTTCGACCGCATCATCACTTAGCATCAGGTGAGATAGTGGTCAAACGCTTGCCTATAAGATATAAAAAAAATTTATCCCCACCTTTATTTCTATCTCGCTCACAGTTACCGTAAGAATATCTTATATGCAATAGCAACCTCCATTGTGTATAATCTTCTTGGGACTCTTCTACTAAAACTAGTACATTCTCCTATGTTTGAGGTATTTATCTCCATATCTCTGGTGATACTAATCAGATCTCGATAAAATTAAAATGGGACCACCTCGGAAACGTATCCTACCTATTAAAAAAATAATCATTTGAATCCGTTCACAATTGATGGAGAAATCGCGTAACATACACACAAATAAAAAAAAATTAAAAAAAAACATGCAGACGAATTGAGAACCTCCTCCTTTTTTGTGAAGTCGGTTAAAAAATACGAATATTAGGCTAGCAGTAGCATTAGCACGTACTTTACAAGTAGCAATGTCAGGTGTCAGGAATTTAATAAAATGTATATCAACACTAGTCATTACAAATCTGAAAGTCAGTTTGCTTATTTGTTTGTCACCTCTTCACTGTTTATATATATATATATATATAAACGGTAGGAGATAGTGAGTGAAGTGAGTGAAGCCGCGGGTATTAGCTACTACTGTTATATATGTATCAATGTATAATTATTAGATTATACGCGAATATTTTTTAATGTGCTGTATGCTACAACTATGTCTATTACTATAACGCTACTTTGTGTAAGCTCTATATATATAAATAAGAAATTAATACTCTGAATTTATATTGATACAGACAATTATAATTCGTACTAATGAAAAAGCTTGTAATTTTACCTAAATCAGCTACCCTACCTAGACAGCCGAGATGTGGGTACCTACTGTTAAGTATAGAATAGGAGAAAAGCTTAGGGAAACTAATCCTGTGTGTTCATTTAATCTCCTTAGATTCTTATATATATTCTACATATTTCCGTTTAAGAATGTGGATTTCTATGTAGCATAGAAATCCAAATTTTTTTTAGAGCGTTCCGCTCTCCTCTGAGATTAAGGCACGAGTATATCAATCCATACACGTACACAAAGTCACCAAGGCCTATTATGGAACGATGTAAGCACTCTAGCTAATTACCATCTACTCTTAGCAGAGCAGAATGAAGCCATTTGATTGGTTTATTAAGCGTGATCCAAACTCGTTGGCTGTAAGACTGCTGGCTTGTAAGACGTGTCGAATGAATTGTCCTTACAAAAGCTTTTAATATACCAAAATAATTCAAATTCGATGTATATTGTTTACTTCATACCTACTGTGCTCCACGTGGTAGGAGTATTATATGGATTCGCCTGATTTGCTACAAAAAAGGAGCAAACCACCATCGAGGAGAAAATCTGTCTCCATAAATAACCTTACGGTGTCCCGGCAGTAAACAGCCCTTGAGAAATGCTATCAGACTATTCTAGGCCTAGCGTGTTCACTGTATTCGACTACATCATCGCTTACCACCAGGCGAGATAGTGTACAAACGGCAGATAATAAAAAAATGCTGTAAAGGCACGACCACACCGCGGGGTCTTGCGTGTTCGATCTAGGCGGCGATCAGATAGCGCAGTGGTATTTGTACCAACTGGTTCACACCAAACGCGATCTACGACGATCAAAAAACGATTGAAAATCAGATCGCAGACGCGCACGCGGACCCATGACGCCGCGGTGGTCGTACCTTAAGTCGATCTCAAACAGCTTCAAAGTCATCAAAGAATCTACATAACTTATCTAAAGTATTGGTTACAAACATAAAAAATAGCAGAGAATTCCATTTTCAGAGTAAATTGTGCGTTTTCTTCATAATTGTTTATTAATGTTTGTTCGCGGATAACTTCGTCGTTTATGAACCGATTTCGATTATTCTGTTTTTGTTCGAAAGGAGATATCCCAAGTGTGGTACCATGGTAATTTTATCGAGGTATGATAAGTATCTCCAGAGATATTGAGATAAACATCTTAAAATTGGCACTGAAAATGAATAGCGCGGCATTGAAGTCGGTTGTTTTTTAGTTTTTAAACGATATTATTTTAAAGTATTAATAAAATACCTATAGCAAAAGTTGTAGTTAATAATTTTAATTCATCTCGAAATGCAGGTAAGAGCGGATATCACAGGCGGCGTGTTAACAGCTTATTGATGGTTAAAACTGAAACCGTCGACAGATGTTGATCACCTAATTCCATCAGGTGTGCAGGTGCCAATCCATACGCATTGCAGGTGCAATAAAATGAACGTAAGGGAGCATAGTCTAATATCTTTTCAACAAGTTGAACCAGCAGATGCGACAAAAAAATTAAAAAAAAAAATTGAGATATTGTTGATGGTGAATTCTACAGAATAACTAATTTGACATTGAACGTATTTGATTGTAATGTTGCGTTGCCTTTTTAGCGTAGATTAACTGAATAGGGAGAAGCTATAGTCAGTAGATATTTGGATGGATTAGCTGAGTGGCATATACAATGGATGCATTAGATATTCAGTATAAAAAAGCTTAAATAATTGACAGGAGTACTCAAGCAGTAAGTACTCAATTAAATACCTATATTTCTTCAAATTATTCATCTAATTTTACGTCCTAATATTACGTTTCAATGTACAAAATTTAAAAAAAAAATCTAAATCGGTGAATATATGACGGAGTTCTGAGGTAACAAACAAGAAAAATCCAATCGAGTTGAGAGCCTCCTCCGTTTTTGTAAAATCAGTTAAAAATTGCTGACTTTTGTCACATTTCAAATGTGACCATCATTGTAGGCTGTTTGTGAAATTTTCAAGTCATGAGCATAATTGTAGCAATAAATTAAAATAAATACTTTTAATTCGTTAACGTATAAAGTTAATGAGGCATTTCTTATCTATAATTAAATATCAGCCAAGAAAGACGTAATAAATTCATCGCACTATTTAATTCATGTTCAGAAAGAAACGTTTATTATAAACATAAATAAACATTTACGATAGAATACAGACGGGATTATAAAATAAAAATATGTAGTAACATAAGTGAAATGGTTTTCAACGAAATTATAGTTTTTATGACTTTCATTTACTACTAGCTTTTACCTGTGTATTCTGAATACTTTTTCACTATATCAGACATTATAGTCCCTAGACTGAAAATATTATAATGCATTGGTTGACTATTTTTGACAGATTTGTGATAACATCGTATCGTAATCACCTCGCCTCGGGCCCAATCACAAATCTCAAGCGGTGCGCGATCAACTCGCCGTAGCCGTGTTTGCGGCCTGCCGTCCACGTGCTTACGACTCTCCCTATCGATGCCAAGCTTAGCCAAGAGGTTACATTAAAACAGGAGAGAGAAGTACGCACTTATTTTGCAGGGAATTCTTAAAAAAAAACATTCTTACGGGTTGAACATACGCAGCCATTTTCCCAGGTAACGCCTTGTCGTAGCCGCGGTGATTTGCCGGCGCTGCTGTTTCCGCTTTTTCCGCGTTATCCGCTACGGCGTCGTGCTGTTTCCTTTACATAGTTATAACACTCATCGCATAATTTTTCTGAAGCTTATTCGAGAAAACTGCAGCACTCATGATCTATAGCAGAATATCTATACTTGTAGCAATATTGTAACGGAGTTACATCAAGTGTCCTATAAATATTTTTTGCTGTTTATCTCTATATCTTTAAAGATTTTCATAACACTTAGAGTAACCACACGAGTAAAGAAAAGGATAGTTACCCTACTTTTATGCAAAAAATGTGCAAATAATTTGTAAACCAGGAAGAGCTCAAGCTAGCCTGCTAGTTTTTACACTGCTTTACTTAATTTTATTTTTAAACTGTCAGGTTACTTGATACGACTAACCATCGGCTTATTATGGACAAGTTAATTACGGCCCAAAGTCAAAGTCAACAAGCGATGCGACCACTCCCCTTTCAAGTCGCTGCTGATAAGGGGATAGGCAAAGTTTTCAATGGATCGAGGCGTTTGTTGGGAATGCTTCGACACCAGATAAATAATGAGTTCAGGAGATCTGACGGGCTTAGGACGGTTATTATTAAGGCTCACATTTAAATTAATACTTGATTAGGTAGTTCCGGATGCCAAGAGGGTAGTAGTGAGTGGGAACAATTTTTATTGTCATGTACCTCGCAGGTTTAACCACGTTATAGAAAAGCAGCGTTCTGCTAGATAACTGTTATCCTTATAGAACCAGTTATGCATGACACAGCTATTACAATAGGTATTTACTATGTACCGTTTATTAACGTTTATTAGCGTAATGTTGAAATAATTTTGAAATTGATCGTAGCATGGGCAGTCGTATAAAAGCTTCAAAAACCTCGTACAGGTTTCATTTGCTTTGCAAGTTTGCAACTTAATACTACTATGTACTAGTTCTAGTACTTTTATTTACTAGTATCTTAATTTCTTAGACATCGTAAATTTTCGTTCTCTCATCTAATACATAAAAAGGATAAGTGGTTTGTTAAGACCACTTATGATTAAGATCTTTGATCAGTATTTCCAACGTAGAGCCGACATTTTTGTATATTAATCTCGAGGCTCAGACAATTTAAGTCTGCGTAAGACGGTGGGTACTCATTCGGCTTCAAAAGAAAACTCATCACCTTTTAGAGGTCGGATATTTAAATATCATTGAAATTGAGGCGTGCGCGTGACAGCGCCACAAAAGTTCAATCAAGGGTAAACGCGGTGAGGTACGGTCATGTAATTCACTAAAATCTCATTATATATCATTTTTGGTGAAAATAATCCCGAAGAAACATTGTCACTTTTGTATTACTTAATATCACAAAAAGATTATTATAAACTAGTAGTGCCCCGCGGCTTCGCCCGCGTTAAAAACTTATTTTCTTTACTTAAAACTTTTCTTTTGTAAAAACTATTCTATCATTAAATACATCCAATAAGTGTCATGATTTCTTATTTTTATAAGATAAGTTTACTTATATTGATGTATTTTAATAATGAATTGTGCTCATTTGACTTTTTTTTTTTTTTTTTTTGTTTCTTTATGGCTCCACACGATAAGTGTATTTAGCCAGTGTCAAGTATTGAAATTTATCAAGTTTTTATGAATGTTTGTCGTAGAGATGGGTCAAAGTCACATTTCAGGTCAGTTGTCAAGTAAAAGTCTAGTCTAAGTCATACCTTCAGTAAAGATGTGGTGTTTACTGAAGATTTTCAGTGGAATTTTGGTGAGAACGCAAATAGCATGTTTTTCAACATTGTGCTGTTTCCCTACACTCGCACACATTCACCGGCACTTAATGGTTAATAATCCACATTTATTACATATTAACACGCGGAAGAACACAAGTTTTAGGAAAGAATACAATGAGATCACACACACTTTTCCACGTTCCCGCCAAAACTCCTCATTTGACTTATGTTTTGTGAAACTGCCATTGGAAACGTTTTGACTCACACTGTCAGTGTCAATCGATGGTGCTAACCTGCCAACTTCAAAACTACCGCGAATGAGAATTGTCTGTGGCCTCTAAGCATGGATGCCAACCTTAAAAAGAAAACAAGAAAGTTAACGCGGTAGAGAGTTGGCAGTCGGGCTTCAGTTCGGTCTTGGCGTTTAAACTAGTAGGTCGTGGTTATAAAAGTACCTCTAAATTCTCGACATTTATTGTATAGTTTGTGATGTACCGACATTGGTCGGATGTATATTATACGAAGTTTGCGCCAATTACACGATGTTTCAATTGGAAGAAGGTGTTTTACTGACATAAGAATTAGCCAAATCGGTTCACCCGTTTTCATGTTATCGCGTGACTAAGGCAATTCGGGATTCATATTTATAAAAATCGATAAACCCAAATTTTCAGACTTTGTTACCTACCCCATTTCAAAAAATCCTATAACACGTACTTTATCTTATCTTATTTCGCCATTCAAACTTTGGATCCCCGTTCCGTATCCGGAAAGAATTTTTAGAAAATCCTTTCTAAACGGATACCTACGGCATAATAACTATCTGCATTCAGCGCAATCAGAAACAATTTTGATTTTTAGACTTTGTTACCCCAGTTTATCCTCTTAGGGTGGCATGTTGAAAAAGTCTGAAACTCGTATTTACTTATTTATTTACAGTAAGAAGTACTTGTGTGAAATGTCGAATAAAATGACTATCCAAACTTTGAACCCCTGTTTCATCCCCTTGAAGAGTGATTTAAAAAAATTCTTTCTTAGCGGATACCTAAGTCAAAATAACTATCTGCATGCCAAATTTTAGCGCAACCCGAAACAATATTGATTTCAGACTTTGTTACCCCACTTCACCATTTTAGGGGTGGAATTTCGAAAGAGCCTGTAACACGTATTTACTTACTTAAGTACTTGTGTTAAGTTTCAAATATAAAATAATCTCAGTACTTAATACAAACTTTGAACCCCCGTTTCATCCCCTTCAGAGGTGAATTTTGGAAAATCCTTTCTCAGAGGGCACTTACGTCGTTATAACTATCTGCGTGCCAAATTTCAGCGCAATCCGAAGCAATATTGATTTTCACACTTTTGTTACCTTATTTCACCCTCTTAGGGGTAATTAAAATTAACCTTGAAACACGAATTTACTTATTTTTTTACTCGAGCACTTGTATGAAGTTTCGAATAGAATAAATAATCTTGTCTCTCCAAACATACTTTGAACCCCCGTTTCATCCCCTTCAGGGGTGAATTTTGAAAAATCCTTTTTCAGAGTTAACTAACGTTGTAATAACTTTGTTACCCCATTTCACCCTCTTAGGGGTGCATTTTCAAAAAAGTCCTGAAACACGTATTTACTTATTTGTTTATTGAAGCACTTGTGTGAAGTTTTAGATAGAAAAGACTATTTAATCTTGTTTCTCCATACAAATTTTGAACTCCCATTTCATCCCCTTAATTAGGGGTGAATTTTGGAAAATCCTTTCTTAGTACACCCCTACGTACTAAGACAAATATACCCTCCAAATTTCAAGTCTCTACGACCAGCGGTTTAGGCTGTGCGTTGTCTGTCAGTCAGCTAGTCAGTCAGTCAGTATGTCAGGACAAAGATTCTTATAGTATTAGATTGTTGTTAATGAAATAAAGTAAAAAACTATTGGACCAATTTCAAAAACTGTTTCACCTAGAAAATGCGAGTAAAGGTATGGACACACCGCAGCGTCCTGCGTGCGTGATCTAGGCGACGATCAGATAGCGCAGTAGTATTTGTATCGACTGGTTCACACCAAACGCAATCAGAAAACCATTGAAAAATACTGAGATCACGCCCGCCGATCGCACGACGCCGCGGTGTACCTTAAGATAGGCCCTATATTTTGCGGGAGAAGAGGACCGCGATAGGCGGTTTACCAGTATTATTTAAATTTAAAATATATAATGTTTATGTCGCCGCTGTTTGCAACAAAGTTTGAAGCGGGAAGTTCTGTGATATATTCATGAATTGACTCAAATTATGCTTTGCAGAAGTTTATGTGGTGAGCTTTTTAATAGTTAAAAATATAATTTAAATTTAAAAATGAATGTCAAATCTATCTCCAATCTCTATCTCCATTATATTTTTTCGTAAGAATGAGGTGTCCCTATAGAACTACGATCTACAGTGAGGCGTTCTACAGTTCGTAACTATTAAAATAACCATAGATTTTTGAGGAAATATTCCCTAATCCAGTAGCCTTGGTCGTTGGAAACATCAGCGTAGGTACTGAGCATTACAATTCTTTAGCGAAATCCGTGGAATAGTGAGATTCTGGGAGCTAATGGTATATTAAATCAGTAGAAATGTGTTGTTGTGGCGTGGCGCGGAAGGGGTTGAGTCGCTACATGCCGCCGCCGTCGCAGTTCGTGCAGCATATCACAATGAGGCGATTATTCAAATAACCACGTCTACCCAGTTATTATAAACAAGGCCCCGCCAATGCCTGCCAGCTACTGCTAAGATTATAATCCTGATGTTTGACGAATGATCTTGAATAATAGATTGTCATGTTGATTAGATGACATTATAATATTGTTTATAAATGTCCTGGCTGCCGTGTTGATCTGCTTGTTACCCGTATGGATAATAATCATCCTGTCGATGATATTAATACTATTATTATAGGTAGTAATAGGGTACAATTTGACTTGACTGGCTGCACGTGAGGTGTGAAAGGTTGCACGTGCTATGAGTATGCTTTAGTTGTAGAGCATCCACAAAGATATATAACCTGAGCCTTCGATTCTTTGGTCTTGAGTTGAGTAAACCAAAGATAGATGCAAAGATATTTTATTGTATGCTACGAAGAGCAAACTTTTTTAGCAGACTTCAAAAATGAGGAGGATCTCAATTCAACTGTTTTTTTTAGTTTGCTACCTATGGATTCCGTCATTTATTAACTAATTTAGAAATTTTAATTTTGATTGAAAGTGTATACTTCCCGTTCGGTCCCATTCTCATTTCATCGAGATCTGATAAGCAACTGTAGGTAGATACATGGAGATGAATACCTTAACGACACCCACAAAAACTTCTGATTTAAAGCTCTACGAAGTATAACACGCACATTAACAGACTATAGAAATCAGTTTTTAGTTTTTTGATATTTTCTTTATTAAGGTACGGACACACCGTAGCGTCCTGCGTGCGCGATCTAGGCGGCGATCAGATAGCGCAGTAGTATTTGTACCGACTGGTTCACACCAAACGCGCTCAGAAAACAATTGAAAAGTACTGAGATCGCGCCCGCAGATCGCAGGACGCCGCGATGTGTCCGTACCTTTAGTTTACTAGCTGCGTCCCGCGGCTTCGTCAGAGCTAAAATGTTAAATTTTAACCTATTGGCTGTTTCTATACAAAATTTTTACCAAATCGCTCTAGCCCTTAAACTATTAAGAGTTTACGAACAAAATGACTGACTTTATGATTGACTTTAATATTTGGTGTAGAACCTAGTATTGGTATAATTGCTAAACAAATATCTCCCACAAAGTTTTCAAAGCGTTCTTACAATGTTTGCTACATTGGGTCAGAAAGCGTCCGAAATAATTAAATGATTGGCCAAAGCTGATTCTTTTATTGATTACCGATACTAGACGGACATTTTTTTTTATATCAACGGCAAACAAGCTGACAGCCCGCTTGATGGTAGGCGGTCACCGTCGCTCATGGACACCTGCAATACCAGCGGCGTTGCTTATGCGTTGTTCTATTCCTGCGGCTTCCTGCGGGAATACAATATGGTAAGACCTTAGCTGGAAGCTCATTCCATATGTTACATGTGTGTGGCAGGAAGGAACATACGAACTGTATGGGAAGTCAATGTTTCAATAATGTGGGGATAAGCTTTGGCACGATGCCGTGCAATACGCCAGCAAAATATATAAAAATAAATACCATAACTTATACTATCACTATAGGACTTATACATGCTCACTACATGTAAACATCAGAAAACACCACCCCTGCCCGAGGCTTCTTTCTTCATCCGATGTCGAAGAAAACTAACGCGCTCCTGAGAAGGCATGTCAAGTGTCGAAGACAATTGACCGGCTACTCTGGAACGACAGGAATCCAAAAGAGTATTGATTTCTTGTCGTTCCACTATATGCCTCGGCGCTGAGGAAACGGCACAAACTCAAATCAAGTGCGCAGTAACAGCTAACTAGTCATATAAACCTTTCGCAATAAATACAATACGTTCTTAAATAAAGGTCGAGATTCGAGATATACTTACACAACATAAAACATAATATAGTACCTAAGTCCAAGTTAATACATCATATACTTACCATTATTCGCAATGAAAAGAGACCCGACCTATCCTCAGATTGTGCCAGAGCCTTTGTTTACGCAGTATATATTTCCGAGGTAAGCATTCCGTTTATCCTTGAATCAAATAAAGATATTATTGCCTACATCTAAATCATTAGCGCAGGGCGAAAACCAGTGCCAGAATTGCTCCGCCCCGACAATTTATGGAGACTATAAACTTGACAACGCCACTTAAGAGTTTCCTGTTGAAGGTAGGTACCTGAAAACTGTCGGAATCTGCGCTAATACCGCACATTTGTTACGCTAGAGTTGGAACGGAATAAAATCTAAATGGAGATTTTTCTTTATGGATAGATTCGAGGTAGATATTTTACGTGCAGATAAACAGTGTAACTATTGATGCAAGTTATGAATGAGCGCACCTTTCGGTTATATCTGCTTTTATTTATTACTTTAATACTGAAAAACAAAAGTTGCAGGGCAAATTGAAGTTCTAGTAGTCCAGAGATTTACGTTCCACAGTTTTTTTTTGTTTCACACAGGCATAGGTTTTATCGCTTACCATCAGGTGGGCGTCGTGTTGGTCCCAATAATTTATTTATCAATTAAATTTGTAACTGAAAAATAATTCAATATTTATCTACAATACAAAACCGTATTGAAACCAAGTAGACATCCACGAGATGTGAAAGCTACGACAAAAATAGCTTACCTTTCTTTCAAAAAACAAACAATGAACAAAAGTAAAATTAAACTGGACCAGACATCTCACAGGCACTTTTATCTTGTATAACTAGAAACGACCTTCAAACTGAAAGGGTTCAACAAGTAGGCGAAAAATCTTCGTTAGTGTCAGAGGATCGCATCTTGTCTAGGGTGGGTGCAGGGTGGTATCGATCGAGGCCGCGCAACAAGTGCTCGGGTGCCTCCCGCCCGTGGACGGTCGCCGATACTTAGTAGCTACCTCATTATTTGTAGGCATTTGTTGGTATTTAGAAGGTATTGTTTGGGCGTTGTGCGCGTGCACCGATTGGCACTTCTGTTGTTTGTAGTATTCAATATTCATTATACTATACTTGTCTTTGCGTGTACTATTTGTCTATGATGTTTCCGGACATTGATATGCTTTACTGTGACGTAGGAAATGTATGTTGCGTTTTATATGTGATTTTCTTATTTACATAACTACAAAAATAAATATATTATTATATATATACCTAAGGTGGTCATGAGATAAAGTCTGCTTTATAAAAGGCGTTACTAGAGGTCTACAAAGACGTCTAGTCTCAATAACGACTCAGAAGGCTCATAATACCAGGGAAATTGACGTTTCGCGTAAGATCTCGTAACGTGTATATATATCAGGGAAATTATTCCCTGATTTTCTCTACATTGATAGATACCGATAAAGAAATTAGACCTTTGCGGTCGATGTTCGTTGTATAATTAGAACTAGACGCAGCTAGAACTACATTATCCTCATTTAGTAAGAATTTGTAAGTCATAGTCATATAATTTATTTTGCTGAATGCAAGAAAGTTTCATTAACTATGTAGTGACTACCACCTTAGACTTAAGAATAATATTTATTATTCTTAAGTTCTTAAGATATGTACCTTCTGAGAAAGTATTAGGGATTAGTATTACATAAAAAGACGAATCAATTGTTATTCCGATGTATTTGGATTTTCATTTATTAAGATACACAATTTATTTCATTCTGTAGGTATAAATTATCAAGATATAATATTAAAATTCTTTGTATAACAAGAAACAGTAAGCTTTACATGTAAGGACAAAAGTACACAACTACAGTTAGGTGAACAGATAAAATTAATAATTAAGTAGGTAATATAGACAATTATATATATACACGTTTCAAATCCTTCAGTGCTCTGCATTCGAATAAAAATATATTTTGTTATATTTATAAAATATTTTAAACTGAACATCAACATGTTTAAGTCATAGTTTCTTATTATTTAAAATGTTTATAAATTGATAAATAAATATATTAACTAATTAAGACTGTTATTTAAGTGATGTATATTCTAAGCCATGAATAAATCGAACACGTTCTAAAAGTAGATATCTATCATACTTTTCACATTACAAATAAATTTACTTAAGAATCAATTAAATTTATTTAAATAAATATATTTAAATAAATCTATTAAAACACATTCTAAATTATCGAACATCTAAGATATATTATTTGACAGTAGGTTAACACATATTTTCCTCATTTAAATCATAATATTTATTTCTAAAAACTAAATTACTGTTTAAAAAAGGCACATCCATATAATATGAAATTTCTAAACATATATTGGTGTATTAATATTATTATAAATATACTGAAAAAGTTGTAACATACTACACTAATTAAAATATGTTATTACAATATGTAGGTACCTATAACGAAATCAATTATAAAATATAGATATCATTACATGAAAACTTGATGATTGAAGTATAACAAAGTATTTGAAACACATAAGGGCCCGAGTGTATGTTGGAGAACGGTCGGTTTTGATGCCAGAGGTACCGAGTTCAATCCTTGCCGTTCACCAATGGATTTTTTCACTATCAAAAAATGTATATGCGCTTTTCACAGTTGCCCTCCAGTGAAGGAAAAACATCGTTAAGAAACCAACAACCCCCGCATGGTGGTAGGACACTATCTAGTGTCCGCCTGGCTAGCTACCACCTTTAAGTTAGAAAAAGCCAAACATGTTATATGTTCCGGCAGCTATCCTTAAAAGCCAGTTCCCATTCTAGGCCTAGCGTGCTTACCATCTTCGACCTAGATCATCTTAGAGATAGAGCTTCTCAGTCACTCCAAAACCAGAGTATCATAAAATTAAAAATATTTTCGCTATACGGAGTATAATTTCAACGTACTCAAAGTCAAAATCAATACTTCATTTATACATCAGTATGACGAAGATGGATCGAACCCAAAACTGTCTTTGAATGTTCAACAATACTTTCTTTATGTGAATTTTACTGTGTACATAAGTATAAACTGCGAGTACCTCTTCGATACGAGACATAAAATGGATGGGTACAACGTTGAACATTTCGTTCCACTTCCAGTTCGAGACACAAAGAACCACGCGGAACTGCGATACCTCATTAACTTTGATCGATGACTCATGAGAACGCTTATTTACTTGGCGTTTTTACAAAAAGGTGTAGAAACGTGGAAAAAAGATGTAGAAAATCAATACTGTTTGTATGAACGGGTTAATTGATACGTGCTTTTTTATTTATGAACATGAGAATCAATTTTACTAAAATAAACGTATAGATTTTATTGTTTAATTTTTTAATGCCTAGAATTGTCTGAATCTCAAGGGCAGTATAACACCGTAAGGTTATGGCAGCAGATATTTTCCATGAAGCTACTTTTTTGGTAGGCAGTCAGGCGAAACATCAATTTAATACTACTACCGGTGGACGAACTTGGAAGTTAAGGCATCAAACGCCAACCGGCTGTCAAAAAAATACGCAGAAGTCGCAGCACTTAAATATAACTTCTTTGATGTTCACTATGATAGCTAGCAATTCGTAGATAATCTTCGGCTCGAAGTAAAGTGCTACTCAGCTACCCAAGAACCGCCCTGACGTTGACAAAACGTCAAACATTAATTTGGAATACTTGCTCTTCAGTTGAATTAAATTATGCTGACGAACATAAATTTAAACTGTTCTTGGAAATGCGAAAGGATTCACCACTACGTATAAGAATGTTTAGTTTATAATTCAAGTCGCTTCTGAAAATGGTAAGTAATATTATAAACAAACAAAAATTAACTACACATGCGGTAGTAAGTTTGTGATGTTTATCGCCATAACTCTTGAGATACCTTACTCATCAATCTCAATGAATGTACAATGGGACCACTTCACTTTTTCAATCTTTCAAAAAAAAAACATCGGCCCATAATCGATGGAGAAATCGGTGAATTGGTATTTTCAACCGACTCCCAAAATAGAGGAGGGTTTGTAACGCGATTACTCTGCTAATTGTGAACCGATTTGAATGATTTTTCTTGGGTAGGCTACATTTCCACAGTGCTCCTATTATACAATTCATAGAGATGTGATGAGTGTCTCCAGATAAATGGAGACATAAACACCTCATATTTGTCACTGAAAATGAACAAATTCTAATTATTCTGGAGTAGATGAGGGTTCTTTTATTAAATTTTATCACAATCTTATGAATGTATCCAGTATGGCTATAAACATCTAAAATTTTTACCGAAACTGATTCGCCCGGCATGTGAAGTAGGCCTTTAAGTTTTTTAAACTATCTTATTTAAACATTTAAATAACGACAATCGGTGTTATTCATACGTAGTCATAGTTAGATATACGTAGATATTTTATGCACAGATCCATCATATATACTTGTACTAGGTATTTGATGTTCTGTGCTTTTATTGATGAAAATAAAGTGTTTTCATACAACCTTCGCTACTCAGTTCTAAGTAACTACATTTTACAAATTTCTAAATACAATATTAACCTCCATTATAACTCATTATTATAACACATTATAATTATAAATGTCTTTTCTAAATATTTAAATAAAATTTTGTTACTATGTACAACAAATCACTTGACAAAGTAATCAAACTATTTAAATAACTCATAATATTACATAATTTTGTATTGTATCTTTATAAAAGGTAACTTTTTAACTATGTATGCGATGAATTAACTTGCTTATATTATAAATTGATATAAGAAACTAGATAGTAAACCAGTCAGAAATACCCTTCACTCTACGTTATCACCATTTCTCTACCACTCCGAATACTTTCATCTTAATTTATTCTTAATTACACTTGGCTTTAGTAATTCCTAGACTAGATTTAAAATTACGCTATAAGATCTTGGACAGTTTATATAATTTAAGAAAATAATTTGCTCGCTGTTGTAGAAAATTTTGAGGAGCGTAGAAGTATAAGAAGTAAGAAAGTTAATGCAAAGTTATCGTCCTGATTTCCGGAGCATAGGCGCATTATATACGGAACTACAGATAAAACCTATGATTCTATGATTGGATTAGTTGCAAATACAGATTTAATGTGCATCCAAACATGCCTATGTTTGGTTAGAAGCAAGCATGGCGTGGTCTATATGCATATGGGTGTGTATCTCCATGCGTGGGTATAATTATGTAACGACGTTTTAGTTATGGCATCCATTTTTTGCAAACTCATATTCTAAGGTTTTATTCGAGTACCTTTATTTGACTAAAGTAAGAACTAACTATAAATATAAGGTTACGTCTAGCCGCGGCTGTTTGGGCTGAAAAATATTATACTAAAAACACTAAATCAAATGTGTCACGTGTCTCATTCAGGACTAACTGCCTCTGTAATTAGTGCCCAAGCCAATTAGTGCCACTTTTTGTGAAAACGGTCGGTCAACTCCGTCTAGAAGCTACATTGCCTAAATTTAATATAAGTATATTTTTATTGCCCTAACATAACCGTAAATTAGAGGGATCATGAGCCCACAAGTGTTAGGTATGATTTTACTATACACTTATAATAAACCTGGCTTTATAAGTATAATGACGTCGTAAACGGAATGTAATCCTAGATACATTAACTGAAATCACCTTAAAGTTATTACACATTTTTTTCGTCAATATACCTAAGTAGATAAATCAGGTTATTTTGAAACTGCAATCGAAAATAGAAACAATTGTACTATACATCAAAATTCTTTAAGGTATATGTATCATGAATACGGCTATTGCTAAACATATTTGAATTTTATAATTTAACTGGTCATAAAATTCTCTTTGAAGAACATTGACAATCGATTTCATGAAGTTTACACAACTAGTAGGTACAAAACGTCACATAGCTACACATACATACGTAGAAAATTCGAAACTTACTATCAATCTTAACAACTCGTAAATCTTATGATAGTGTATAATAAATTTCTAGGGAAAACCAGATTCAGCGCTAGGTTGCGCGGTTATCATTGCGATACGGTACAGAGCGACATATTGTATCACTTTATTTACGTGACCGAATTCGGGACACGATAATAAACCTTCAAGAATTTGACGTCACCTTTTGCCTGATGAAAAGGCTAACTACGTGGTTCGCAATAAGGTCCGCAACCCAGGCCATCTGACTGATTGTCAACTGTTTCGATAGATGATTGTTAGTGAGTAGAATAGTCTTTATCTGTTTTGGGGTTGTTATCCATTAATTCAATTTTTTTATATCATATAGGCTAGCGTTTGACCACTATCTCATCTGTTGGTTGTAGTGGTAGGACTTCTGCTAGTCCGCCTGGGGCGGTACCACCACTTTTTCAGCCGTAACGAATTTACCAATTTATTTTCAGTGAAAGAAGTGAAATAGGAATGTTTTCTTTTGAAATGGCAAGGTGTTTATTGAAATGACAGGGCATGTGCAACTCAACATCGTGAAGTCTCAAGGTAACAGGTGCAGTGCAGTGACATGCAAAATTCTGACAGTCCAGAATTTTACATGCCGCTGTACCTGTAATAGGTAGTCCATCAGGCAAGCTTCGTGCTTGTCCTGTTACCTTATATCATAAAAAAAATGTTTTAATTTATTATTTTCAAATTTGCAGTTGATACCTTACTTTTACACAACGCGATATCGCTTTTCAGACGCTCTGTACCACATTGCAAAACGTTCAGCCGGGAGACTTAAGATATTATGCACGAATTGCGTTTGTTGCCGTGACGTTCGCGAATTTGCTGAAGATGGGCTAACTGTGCCGGCGACGGGACGTGTGGTGCAGGCGTGGGGGTCGGACTGGACCCTGGGGGTCCCTGAGGCCCCGTGGGCAGGGATTGTCGTCTACGTCGTCTGAGAGCAGGGGAAAGGTTGTACTTGACCTTAGCTTGGACCAGCAGCTCCTTGAAGATCTGTGACACGTTGATATTTTCCTTCGCAGAGGCTTCTACGAAACCATTCTCCCAGTCGACGGTGACTACTGACTCTGTTGTGTGGAATTCAACCTGAAAAAGAAAATCACACTTTATTTTTCGTTCTTGGATCTATTTTTAACCGACTTTACAAAAAAGGAGAAGGTTCTCAATTCGTCGGTATGTTTTTTTTTGTGTGTATGTTACGCGATTAATCCGTCAATTGTGAACGGATTCAAATAATTCTTTTTTTAATAGGTAGGGTACGTTTCCGAGATGGTTCCATTTAATTTTATCGAGATCTGATTAGTATCTCCAGAGATATGGAGATAAATACCTCAAACATAGGAGAATGTACTGGTTTTAGAAGAAGAGTCCGAAGAAGATTATACACAATGGAGGTTGCTTTTGCATATACTTTTGAAGACTAAACAATATGACCTTGAATAATGTTTTTACATCTTTCTTCACGTTGATTTTGGTTTTTGAGAGATATTCTTACGGTAAGTGTCAGCGAGATAGAAACAAAAGTGGGGAGAATTAATTTGTCTTCACAGGAATGTTCTACCGGGCAAAGTCATGTTAGGATGCAAAGTTTTTGAGCATACCTAATTTTTTTGACATGACATCACGTTTGGCATCAACGAATGGCGGCCATATCAGTCCCGCGACACTGCATACATAATTAAATAACTCAGAATTATGAACGTACTTTGTACCAACCAACACTGCAAAAAAAAAGTATAAGCATAATACCACAGATTATATTATAGTTACTACGTAAATCATACTTTCCGTTGTTAGGTTGGCTACACAGTGCTTTCATAATTCGGGTATCAACAATGTAGGGAAGTGCCAACTCTTATCTATGGCGGCAATTAATGTTAATAATAGCAAATAATACTTTTTAATATTCATTTTGGAATACAACTAGTCCGTGTTATAAAAGTATTTGGAATTATTGTGATAAAATAGACAATTAATTATCGTGTGTGTCAGATGCTTTTATTGCACAGGGCCATTTTGGACATTGTCCTTTGATACCTTGATGACATCATTATGACTAGTGAATATTTTCACTAGCGCGGCATTTAAAGTCAATTTTTTAGGGTTCAGAACCCAAAGGGTACCAAATGAACCCTTTCTAAGACTTTGTTGTCCGTTCGTCCGTCCGTCTGTGTGTCTATATGTGCGCACTTTACAGATCTGTATCTTCTTAACCGTAATAGACTTGAAATTTTCACAAAGTATATATCTGTCAGTGTATAATCATATCAGTGTAGCCCAGACACGAAATTTTATAGATGCATGTAATTTAATTAACACTTGTTTTGCACTAAAAAGGGTAAAATAAATTATTTTCAAAAAATAAAACCGACTTCATAACCACAAACAGGCACTCAAAAGCGAAAAATAAATTACTTAATATAATTATTATAAGCGCTACCCACTTATCTATTTGAAGTCAGTGCCAGCCAAGTCTAATAGGAGGTAGATAGATACTACCTACATGTATCTACCTACTTACTACTACTACATAGTATCTATCTACTATCCAATAGACTTGGCTGGCACCGACTTCAAATAGATAAGTGGGTAGCGCTCATAATAATTATATTAAGTAAAGTTTTTTTCGCTTTTGAGTGCCTGTTTGTGGTTATGAAGTCAGTTTTATTTTTTTGAAAAATAATTTATGTCGGATATAGGCGAACATTAAAATACTTCAACTTTGACGCATTTAACGTAAAGGAAAAAAGAGTATTACGTTGCTTGCTTGTGTAGGGGAGGCAGTAAAAAAAATAGAATCATGGTCTATTGATTCGCAGATCGCACCGGTTTGGCCGTACATTAATAGCGCAACCAAATTCCGTAGGTGGTAGAAGCATATTATATCGATGCTTCGCCTGACTTGCTACCAAAAACTAGTTTACCACCATCAAGTATTATTATTATTTTGACATAGTTACTGTTATTTAAATGTATTATTATTATTTTGACATTATTAAGTACTCTTTTTAATTTTTAGACATTGTTAATTTTAATTGTATTCAATCTTTCTATTAAACTGTTATTATCTTTTACAATATTCAGCAGCGTCACGCGTCTCATTTGTACGCCCATATGGGCAAAATATGACAAGCTATCTTTTATGTTTAAGACCATACTGCACGCAATGTTTGTGTTTGTGTATAACGCATGTTTTGAACAAATAAAATATCTTTATCATTATCTTTATCAAGAAGAAAGTCTGCCGCCATAACCTTACTTACGGTATTCCGGCAGCACACAGCCCTCGAGAGTCAGAGTATAGGCCTGGTGTGTTTACCATCTTTGACCAGATCATTGCTTACCACTAGGTGAGATAATGGTCAAACGCTAGTCTAGAAATAGAAAAAACATAAAGAAATATATGTTAGTGCAACAGCATCGCCAAGACAAAATTCACTTCTCTTAGCATTGAGCCAAACCTAACTTCAAAATGAATGGGAATGACATTTCTTTTCCCACAAATAAATGTTACTGTCAATGTCATTTCCAAACTTACATTCCGAAATTGCTTTTGGCGTTAATGCTAAAAGAAAATCATTTTAGCTAGGCCTGTCGACCCATCCACCCGGCTGGATTGATTACAGAGAAAGCATTTTACCCGTAGCTTAGACTGTATCAAGTTCGCTTTATAATAGGTATTATTTATCACCTCTGTGGCGTGAGCAAATTGTTGTGGTCTCCGGTTACAAAACATAATTAATATCTGACAACATAGAACGCCAAGACCACAGAAATGCCAAAGGCGCTCGCGGTAAATGCGTCGAACATAGTTATAGAGACCAATACTAAGCCGAAAAGATAAGAACATTTTCATTATCATAATAAATTGTGAATAAGTAAACTTTATCTAAAAAAAAACATACAGATGAATTGAGAACCTCCTCTTTTTTTGTGAAGTCGGATGAAAATATAGAAGCATCCATTTTTCCTAAACGATGACAAATACATTTATTTCAACGATATTGTAAGAACTTTGTAGCGTTGAGCTGATGCTGGGGCATCTCCTGGAATCTGCACAATACTAATTCCTCACCAACTTACAACAGAGATGTCGAGTTTGGGCTCATCGGAATGGTATCAATGAACAGATTATGAACAGATTGGTCGGAAGTGGTTTTACATTTTGAATGTAAGTATTATAATCTCTTAACTTTTAGGTTTTCCATTATTTTGTGGTAGCAAATGTGACAGAAAAGCTACTAGTATAAATGCATGTCAAGTAAACGAATCAACTCAACTCTGAAAACACGTTCTAACAACTAAACCTTAACAAGTTCTTTGGGCGTGATAGTCGAACCCATTATCCAGTTTACTGAGTTCACGATACATATCGTTGTTTTATGAGATAAGTTTAGTTAAGTTTCGTCAAGTAGGGATGTGGGAGACGTGTGGGCTAGCTCCGGAAGTGGCGTAACAAGAAATTGGATGTCGATAAGATATATAGTTACCAAATGCCCTGTCTCGTTTGCTCTAGCTAGATTCCGTGTCGGAGTCTGTATTTTTACCCGTCTAGGGTAATGTGTTTCGCGCGTATGTATGTGGGTATTTTTCTTTAATGCCTCCGAGGAGTCAAACAGCTGGAACGATTTCAATAAGTGAGGTCTTGAATGAAAGGTATGTTGAGTGTTATAGGATAGCCTATAACACTCAACTATATAGATAAAGGAAACACAAAATGGTGGCATTTTTAATACACTTTTAAAAAAATAAACATTTAATACGCAGCCGGGTTTTTAGCCTTTTCAATAATTTTTTTTTATTTTCGTTTCATTAATTGTTTTATTAACTAGGTATACAATATGGGTCTACAAGTCGAGGGTATTAAAGTAGCTATATCCTAAGTGAGTGTTCTACAATTCAATAACGATATTATTGAACATCAGAGAACTCATAATTCTTAAAAAATGTTTTCTAATCTATTTTGTTTTAGTGCAGACATAGCCATAACAGACTAAATGAGTTACATTAACAGCTATAACATTGCATATCAGGAATGACACGGAATATCAAGTATCATAACAATCGAGAATAATAGAAAACATTAATAAAAAGGCAAAGGTTTTTGTATCTGCCTAATTTCTATAGGTTAACCTATAGGATCTAAAAAGCCGTCAAAAGATTTTCTCTAAAGTACCATGCACCGAATAAGTTAAGAACGAGCAACTGTGGTATAAAAACGAGTATGGTTTTTCAAGCCCTACTTTCTTTACTCTAGGTTATAAAAAGTTCGGGTACCTATATAAAGATAGTTTCGCAAGGCTGTGTTTTTTCTGCTCAACAGAATTCTAGTCCAGTCTTATAGATTCAAAAACGGTGAGTCTAATAGGAAGTCCAATGTTCGTGGTTTGTAGGACCACTTTATTCGACTCGTTTCATCTCAATAGCGCTGCATTTGGTTTTTATTAATGCCCTCAAAGTTCTGAATTGGAATGAAAATACGTCTTTTTTTGGGTAAAAAAATACTTGTAGTGGATAGGCCTTTAATTACAAGACTACGGCAAAGCAAACAGAAGGCCTACCTCCTTTTTGTTGAACATTTATTTAAATTATTTAAACAGACCAAGAATATGACCAAGAACCTTGGACTCAACCTTTTTGCTAGGGCCAAGTCCAAGCTTTTTGGATATGACGTAAGAATCTTCGACTACATCATCGCTTACCATAGGCGAGATAGCGGTCAAACGCAAGCCTATAAAATATTAGAAAAGAAGAATGACATTTTATTTTGACAGAAAACAGCGCTTTTTAGCATCGCGAAGTTGACATAAGCCATTAATTTCACTCCTCATAAACTTTCCATACCGGAAGGCCTATGGGACCTTCTATTAAAATCTATTCGTAAACTCCAAAACCATTGTTACCGCTAGTCAGCAGTTTTGATAGTGAAATCTGATCATAATAAAATAAAAAGATAGATAATGGGATGGATAATGGGCATTAGGGTTTCGGGTGAACTGCCTACGTTCTCAAGGGAAAACTGCACTATTGTTACGGATAGTTGATTTATATTGTTGCGGGCATTATTCATGAAAGTATTAGTTTTTCCTCGTTAACTCCGGACCACAACAATGTGTGCGGAAAGCCCAGTGTTCCGGATATTGAGCCGCGCTCAGCTATTGTCCGATATCGTCTTCCGGCGACCGAGCTTAGTTCTTTTACACCGAACAGTTTTTTATGACTACGCCTTTTCAAGGTGATGTTTTTTTTACAAAATTTACTGGTTAGCAAGTCTTACTGGCTATATATGTACTTATATTGATGTCGAGTTTTTGTGAGTTTGTAACGTTTTTAAAAGTTGCAATAGATGATAGAATACTATAGTTGATGAATTATGACTTTTATCCATCCTGAAGTTGGAAATTCTATCGCCAAACTTGTGTATTCCCACAGATATCCTTAATACCCAGTTGGTTCTTATTCTAAGTTTAGTGAGCTACCTTGAACTCATCGTCACTTAGCAACAGGTAGGTTAGTGGTCAAAAGCTAGCAGTACGTTCTAATAAAAACTGTTGCTAGGATCTTAGTTTAGATCTTAGTAATCTTACTTCACTCAATTAAGATAGGCTTCTGAGTTATATGAGCGCTCGTACAATTTAGAGGTCTAGTTTAATTGGTATCAACCAACGTTAGTACACTTGGTACGGAGGCCTCGGTGGGCGAGTCCAACTCGACTTGGCTGGTTTTTTTCAAAATTCTGAAATTGTACAAAAATTCTGTCGGTCGCATCGTAAGAATTCACTGTTATCATTTACACCAGAAGTATAACTTCAATAAGAATTATTCTGCCTGTAGGTACTGTCATCATCTATGCATGTATACGCATATTATATAAGTGTCAAATGCCGTTCTATACCATGTAAAAATTCGAAAATAGCTCAACTAATTTGATATTTTAACATACTTAGCTAAAAACAGGGAGTTAGCGCAAAACCTGGAGGGCTGAAAATAAGGGGCTCTTCCAAAACTCAGGTGAACAATTTGTAATATCTCTTGGCCTTGAACCTCGCATATATTCTTATAGCGATGGGTCATACTTAATAAATCCAGTACCAAGGCTACTTAGTACGACAACCGTCAACTACCAGGGCTGAAAACCAGGGCTCAAATTACTTTCAAGTATTTATCGAGCCCGTTAAAATAATTGCATAGGAATTTAATACATGCATTGACATAATAGAGGTGAATATCGTGTGTATAAAGATTAAATACTTTCAAGTGCAAGAATCAAAAATACTTGCATAGAAAATTGACCCGTATTTTCGTCGGAATAAGGCGCAATATAGCGTTCACAATAAAAAAAACTTTTAAGACTTGCAAGTTGCAAAAACCTTCAAAGTATTTCGTATGATACGGGCGCGCCCGATGCGACTGAGCCTAGCCGAAATACTTGCATAAGAGTTTGATCCACGTTCTAAAGATAATAGAAGCGAATATCGTGTGTATAAAAAAAAAATACTTCTAAGCATAGTAATTGAAAATACTTGCATAGAAAATTGACTCATATTACTTATCTAAAATAAGGCGCAATATAGCGTTACATAAAAAATACTTCCAAGTTAACGAGTGAGTTGTCGAATAAAATACTTTTAAGTCTTGCAAGTCTTTAAGGTCGGACCCTGGTTGGCGTACTTGCAAGCATAAACCAGGTTTTAAACCCTGGTAACGTAAATACGTACCTTCTTTATATTCTTAATATTCACGGGCATTCGCAGGATGATATTTATACCAGAAACAAATCCATTGTCTACTTCATAACATATCCTCACAGTGGTAGGTATTATTGCATTCTAAAAGAAGGTACATAAACGAATGGACGTAGATAAGTTGCATCCACACCTCACCGGAAATATGAAATGTCGCGTCAGTTCGTAGCTTCTGTTGGGAGTTTGACCGTGTTGTCAGAACGAGTTCCATATTTCTGCCGCGCTGACGTCGCGGAAATTCAATTTAACCCACACCCCTCACGGAGGATAAAGATACAAATAAATAATCTCAAACTCCTTGTGACTTTTAGTTCTTTTCTTGTATATCGGGTAAAAGTATACCAAGAATAGTTTTAGCTAATAATCGTTTAGCTATTGATACAATCTTACAATATTCCATGAAAAAGTTATGAAACAAACTATTTTCGTTTATTTTCGTAATTGGTTTTTATTCAATGGCTAAGCTAGAGCAAATGTTAAATATGATAATTAACATTTGCAGTTGGACAAGATATGCAAACATCACTTCATTGTCTGTAAGATCTCACAGCTCAAGAAAAAATAAAATGTTTTATCATGTTTTTTCGATTTCTAATTTTCTTTTGTAGTTGTCGATTTGACTGTAACACATATCGATGTATGCTAAATGGTTTTTCAGATACAAAGTTTAATTTGTGATTTTTAAAACACTTAATAACGGTTCACAATTTTGTCTACCGCTGCATAAAGACCATGTGTAGGAACTCAAATGAACTCATCGTTAAATTCTGAAAGTTATTACATGGATACAAGCTGTTGCGAGGTTGTGATGAAGTTTTTATGTTGAAACTAACTCTAACAAAAACTAACTCCCCCCCCCCCCCCCCCTATGTTCCCCGTAATTAAAAACACGCGATCGGCAAATAGGAACTCGGGTGCCCATTTTTATCAAAATTGGTTGAGAAATACGACCTGTAGGCGAGAACAGACAGACAAACATCCGGACAAAATCATTTTTGGCCTAGTCGAAACTGATACACTTCGCTCGCTACGTTCGCTCGGTCAATTATTGAAATAACATATCATAATAATTATCTTAGTAATCAATATAAATCTTAGTAAAAATATTACATTATTTTTATTGTAAGTATTTTGGCGTGCAGTAAACTCCAATTTAACAATTTGATGTACCTACCTATATAGGACAGGGAAAATACACAACAATGTTTGAATTATGTCCTCAAGCCGAGAATTCCTTTCTTTATTGCTCTCTGGTAACGCCTCAATTATTTTGTTTCGTTGGAATTCTCAGACAGATTGTCCATCAAAGGAAAAAATCTTCACTGCTATAATATGACTCTAAACTAAAGCAAAAAGTAGGTTGTAAAAGTGTTTCGATCTATGTCTCTAAAAATTCTCATTGAATCATAATAAAATGCATAAAAAACCAACATGAACAAAAGCGGTGCCAAGTGCGAGTTAATTAAAAGACAAACTCGCCTTTGCCGTTCGATCCCTACACATGGTTATTGCATTGCACCAAATGCAAATAATACGTTTTTAATTAGTAATGATGTCATGTCATGACATGTAAATGAAAATATCTGAAAACCTAAATAACGGTTTGATATTTATTGTGCTGTAAGAGATTGCTATTGAAAATTTTATGATTGTAGACCAAGGAAAAGCATGCCGTACGCCATCGGTTTTGATTCCCTTGTTTAATCGCAAATTACGCAAAATTATGCGAATATGACTGTCGTGATCACATTTTTTGATAGCATTGACTTATTTATATGTTAGGTTTTTCGTTCCACAAAAATTGACATGTATACATACTTGCTAGCACGGCAAGATAATACCGACCACCGACTGAACTACATATTTATAATCTGTTCATTGAGACCATTACAATAAGCCCAAACACAACATCTCTGCTGTAAGTTGGTGAGAGTAGAACACCTGATGCTAGGGCCATCCATGTTCTTACAATATCATTAAAGTAAGAGGATACCGAATTTCGAATTAATTATACCTATAAAAGTTGATCTCATAGCGTCATCATCTAGAAAAAAGCTTATAGTCATAAAAACTCTCTATTTAGACATCCACTTAAACAAAACTAAATCAAAATCAGTTCATCCACTTAGGCGCTACGATGCCACAGACATACACACACATACACAGATACACACGTCAAACTTATAAGACTCCTACTTTTTGAGTCAGGGTTTAAAAAGAAAACGGAAACAAACTATGACATAAATATATATGCATGCTACATCTTGGACCACATCGTCACTTAACATCAGATGAGGTAGTGGTCAATCGATTGCCTATTGAGCATAAAAAAAGAAACACACTAATCAAGAGAAGCCATTTTTAAAATTACGAACCTGTCTTTCCCCGGATTCTGCTAGGTCAACTTTATTTCCAACAACGACTATAGGCACCGCTGTGCTGTCCTTAGTTTCATGTATCTGATCTCTCAGTGCTCTAACTTCAGCAAAACTTTCCGCGTCAGTGATATCATACACCAGGATAAACGCATCCGCTGATTGCATCGAAAGTGCTCTCATAGCTGGAAATTCATACGCGCCTGAAGTGTCTAAAATATCCAACGTCAATCTAACCCCTGCTACATTGAAGTCTCCGTGATGCATCTCTTCGATCGTCCTTTTATATTTTGGTGAGAAAGTGTTGTAAAGGAATTGCGTTATGAGTGAGGATTTGCCGACTTTCGCAGCGCCTAGCACCACTATTTTGTGCCTAACTGCAGTGTTGTTAAGGTTACCGCTGCTTGATACTGTGTCTTCGGTCCTTTCAGTTCTGGAACAAATTAAAAACAATAGTTCAATTTAACTATCCCTGAAATTGATTACAAGAAGTATATTAGATATAATTCCAGTGATGATATTTTTTAATTCTTTCTGTATTTATATATAATTTTTACAATATCTTAAACCTTTTAGAACTCCGAAGATAAAATGATAAGCATTTGTAAGGAAGTAGTGGACATCAACACAAATCAACACCAATCTATAGTATAAATGCGAAAATCAGTTTGAATATTTGTTTGTTTATTTGGGACTTCTTCACGGTCAAACGACTCGATCAATTTAGGTAAAATTTTCTTAGGGATAGCCAGTATTATGGATTAGGCTATAGAATAATTTTTAACGCGGGCGAAGCCGCGGGAACAGCCAGTAATTTAGTAATTCATTAACAATAATTAGGTAAATTGTAGTAATACATGAGAGACGTCGCGACCTTTTCCTTTTTTCTACTTCTTTCTCTTGGTCACACTATTTGCTGAGACGCTGCCAAACGCTACCGATTCACCTATCTTAGCGTTATTGATCACGGCCCATGTGCTATATCCACAAAACAACAAATTAAAAAAACAAAAAAATATCTGTGTAGTATAGAGAGACCGTTTATAAGGAACCTTACACTAATGCCGAAATCTAATACTATAAGAATCTTTGTCATGACTGACATACTGACTGACTGACTGACTGACTGACTGACTGACTGACTGACTGACTGACTAACAGACAACGCACAGCCTAAACCGCTGGTCGTAGAGACTTGAAATTTGGAGGGTATATTTGTCTTAGTACGTAGAGGTGTACTAAGAAAGGATTTTCCAAAATTCACCCCTTAAGGGGATGAAGCGGGGGTTCAAAGTTTGGATAGTCATTTTATTCGACATTTCACACAAGTACTTCTGTAAATAAATAAGTAAATACGAGTTTCAGACATTTTCAAAATGCCACCCTAAGAGGATAAACTGGGGTAACAAAGTCTAAAAATCAATATTGTTTCGGATTGCGCTGAAATTTAGAATGCAGATAGTTATTATGACGTAGGTATCCGCTCAGAGAGGATTTTCTAAAAATTCCTCCCGGATACGGAACGGGGATTCAAAGTTTGTATGGCGAAATAAGATGAGATAAAGTACGTGTTGTAGGATTTTTTGAAATAGGGTAGGTAACAAAGTCTGAAAATTTGGGTTTTCGGTTTTTATAAATATGAATCCCGAATTGCCTTAGTCACGCGATAACATGAAAACGGGTGAACCGATTTGGCTAATTCTTATTTGATGTATTTAATTATAGAATCGTTTTTACAAAAGAAAAGTTTTAAGTAAACAAAAGAAGTTTTTAACGCGGGCGAAGCCGCGGGGCACTTCTAGTACTAATATATAAGTTTGAGGGCCCGGTGGCGTAATCGGAAGAACGGTCGGCTTTGATGCCATGGTACCGCCGTGCACCAATGGGTTTTTCTGTCGAAAAATTTATGTGCGCTTTTCACAGTGGCCCTCCGGTGAAGGAAAAACATCGTTAAGAAACCAACAACCCCCGCATGGTGGTAGGACACTATCTAGTATCCGCCTGGCCAACTACCACCCTCAAGTTAGAAAATCTGTCGCCAAAACATGTATGTGTTCTGGCAGCTATCCTTGAGAACCAGTTCCCATTCTAGGCCAAGCGTGCTTACCATCTTCGACCGCATCATCACTTACCAACAGGTGAGATAGTGGTCAATCGCTAGCCGATAAGATATTAAAAATAGATAAAAAAATCATAAAAAAAAATAGAATTATGTCTGTTAGTCTATCGTACCACTATCTCGCCTGTATATCTCTCGGTGGTAAGTGATGATTTAACAAATAAACAGTTAAATGTAACTACCTACTATAAAATATTACGAATTGACTTTTAACACTAAGATAAACTGGCCAAATGCAAGTCGGACTCGCACTAGTAGGGTTCCGTACCACACTGCAGTATTTTATAATATCGAGCAAAAAATACCACTATCATTTTTCGCCAGCAAAAAATAATAATTAAAAAACATTTTTTATCTTATAACGCCATCGAACGTCACAAAGGAGTTAGGGATCGACATTTCAATATAACGCCATCTATGAGACGTTTACCTAACTAAGCGTTCATAGATGACGTGAAATGCCGAAGAAAACAGGTTTCTTGTATGAGGACCCTCTATTATTTATAACTTTATTTTGTTTTTAGTATTTTTTGTTATAGCGGCAACAGAAATACATCATCTGTGCAAATTACAACTGTCTAACTATCACGGTTCATGAGATAAAGCCTGGTGACAGACGGACAGACAGACAGACAGACAGACAGACAGACAGACGGACAGCGGAGTCTTAGTAATAGGTTCCCGTTTTACCCTTTGGGTACGGAACCCTAAAAAATTATAAACCAACACACACAAGGTACTTACACACTTTTCAATTCAAATATTATGCTACAAAATCCTCCAACCAAAATACTATCGGCAATTCCTTTCAACCTTGTTTCGAAATGACATTTCCAAAACCGTATGTAGTAAATGGAGTGAAACTTCTAATACGATAATACTGTTGACTAAATCCATATGAATAGACCCACACGAGATCCCGGTCACCCACGGTGCGTTCGGTCCACATTCGAACTAATTACGCTGACGTGATAAAACTGTCGATGTACCTACGCTCGAATATGGGCGTAATGGCGTAACGATTCAATATGCTCATGCTAATTGCTAAACCTTGCGAAAATAGGTGATAGTGTTTGAATAGATAAACACAAGGGCAATAGCGTTTTTATCGCCGGAAGTGAGTAATGGCGGAACGTGAACTAGACATATTGATATCAATACAGTTTTGCTAAAATACTAGCAACTATAGTAGAGTCAATTTATAGTAGATCACATTTGACACTTCATCAAAATTCAACAACGTGTCCTTGTAATGAAGGGCACACAAAATTATTCATTATTCCAAAGTCAGCACTGCATAATTACTTAACATTTTTCAGTCACAACTACATATTTATTCTAATAATTACAAAAGAAAGCGTTTTTACGATTTACTTTGACTAATAATTCATTTAAAACATAATAAACAATTTTTGTTCTAAAAAACTAAACGTCAGTACAAGGTTACGTCAGTGAACACTTTTTCTTTGTAAACAATAGGGATGCTACCCAAAAAATCAAAAGATTGATCAGTCGATAGGTTGAATCGAATGCAATGATTACTTGTGAAGGATGTTTAACTATAAAAATAACTACACTGTGATTGTAATTAACACATAATATTATTATATGACTAAAAAAATACAAAAATAATTGAATAGGAACTAAAATCAATAATAATTTGGATTTATAAACTAACGAAAAACTACTACGTTAGATCCATAGGTACATTTGAGTTTGTTTTTTATTTTATTGGGCCATTTTCTATGGAGCTACATTCTAATCAATAAATACATTTAAAATCGTTGAAATATGTACAATTTCCGATTTATATAATTTGTATTAACGTGTCTTATCAATTTCATATTAACGTAAAACAAACAAGTAAATAACACTGAATAATGTCAATACTAATTGTATTTCTCATTTAGAGCCGCCGGAAAATTGGTTATTTCGAATAAAATCAAACTAACATAATTTATTATTGTTTGTGTTGATGCGTATCGATTCATCAATTAAATCGATGTTTTTTAGCAAGTCACCTTACTATGAAGCTAAGACTGACAGATGTCAAATGTGATCTATTAAGTTGACCCTACTATAGTATTTAGCAAAACAATATCAGTAGGTGCCTACTTGACAGGAAAACATAGGTACTTGACAGATTTTTTTATCTTATGACTGTGTTTGCCTGGTGTTAAGCGATGATGTGGTCGCAGATGGTAAACATGCTAGGCATAGAATACTCTGACTCTCAAGGGATTTGTGCTGCTGGAACACCGTAAGTACGTACAGTTGGTAAGCTAATTTTTTATTGGCTAATATATCCAAAATGATGTTTGAGAAGGTTCCTTTCAGAAGATCAGAATGCATTACAAGTAAGTATTTTCCAAATGTAGATTTAATTAACCTTCAAATTTTAATGAAAATAATTTAGGGTAATAAAAATGGAAAATACGTTTGCAAAGATTTATGAATCGCACGCTTAAAAAGTTCTACTCAAGGGTATAAAATAACACTAAAAAGGTTAATTCATAATATCATCAATGAAGATTATATTAAATGAAAATATTTAATATTACTAGACAAAAGCCTGCCTACTTTCCTGTAAATACATTTATACATTTTAAAGTTGTTTTATTGTAAAACTAAAAAATATATATGTAGATAATTTGCTATGTACATAAATGACAGGAAATACGCGAGACATTGGTACTCGTATACACAGCTGAAAACTATTACGTATTCGAATAAAATATCAATTAAAACGAGCATTTAACCTTGATATTTGACTTGACAGACAAATATTGGACTTGTTAACCAACAGTAGATCATAATTTTCGAACCGGTATGAACATAGTCTAGCCTAGACTAGTCTTAACCTTGCCAATAAAATCGTCTTGTACAATCGTTTTTACAAGAAAGTTTTTCTCGAGTTAGAAAATCTGTCGCTAAACATCTAACGTGTTTCGGCAGCTATCTTTGAGAGCCAGTTCCCATTCTAGGCCAAGCGTGCTTACCATCTTCGACCGCATCATCACTTAACAACAGGTGAGATAGAGGTTAAACGCTATATAAGATATATAAAAAAAGAACGGATAAAATTTACTACTTTTTCCTGATTTATTACGCTTTCAACATTCATGACTTACTTAGAGAATTCTAGTAGTCTAGTAGAGAAAACGATACAAACAATGATATGTGAAGTGTGAACCCACGCCTAGAACAAATAGAATGGCATTTCTATATTTTTCTATTTTCGTCTCAATTCGATGGCAATTTCTAGATTTAAGCTCAGCTAAGGCAGAATACATGTTTTTAAATAGGGATATGATTTGCTTGCACGATGTACTAGCGACGTATGTTATATTAATTAGATATCTATATCTAAGTTAGAATTGCTTTTCAGTCTATATATGTATGTATTTGGTTTTCTGATCACTGTGCTAGAAACAGCATACTAGATTAGAAGCAAATAGTATTGGTAAAATCTACTTTTTGGTTTTGCCTGAACGCTGTTCTCTTAAGCTTCATATTTCGGGCTGTAGTGCTTCTGATTTTTAAAAGTTCACGCTGTAGTCGGGATTTTCTAGACATTGTTCCTACCAACAGTTTATCACCAGGCCTTACGTAGTACCTATTGTATTCTTTTTATCATCATGTACCGGTATCATTATATTATAAAAACTCACGTTCATTTTAAACTTATAGATTTAAAACGGGAATTTAACGTGACTCGACATATGCCGCCCGCTCCGTCCGCCCGCGCTGCACGAGCAGCGGCCCGCATTGCGAGGCTGAACGCGTCGGCGAGCGCCCTGCACTCAAGATCCTGAAGAAGACCTCCGGATGAGGTCGAAAGATATGTCGATCGCTATATCGACATCGCGTAAGTCACGTTAAATTCCCGTCTTAAATCTATAAGGTATCATTATAGTTATAAAATGAAGCTGTACACTATTTAGATAAGGAATACTTACTGGAAATATTTTCTCGTTATCTACATACTTTGAAACGCAAGATATTTATTGAAAAATTGATGCCTAGACTTAATATAACAAACTTCAAATCTGTATTAGTGTCCAATCGAAGCTTCAGCCGAAACCGAAACGTGGCGCCATCTATGATAACTTATTTCGAAAGTTAATATTCGGAAGAAATCATTAGATTTCAAATCCGAAGAGAGATGTTGCTGCGTAAATCAAATATTATGATGTTTCTTGAAGTCTTACATACTTTATCATAGATGGCGCCACCAATGATAATTGGGTTAAAATGCAATCCACTAATTTCTTCAATACGACGAAATTAGTGGATTGCATTTTAACCCAGTAGTAGTTTAGTAGTAGTAGTTTAGTATCGCCGTGGCTTAATTGGCAGAGCACCTGGACATGTTATCCGGGGGGTGCGGGTTTGAGTCCCGTCGGTACGATGAAATTTTGGATTGTGTGTGTTTTTTTTACAAAACAATTTACCTACAAAGATATTTATTATTTTGATCAATTTCAATTAAAAGAAAATAAATGGATATAAATTGACTGACAATTGATCATTTTCCAATTCATTGAATTCTTTTAATTAAAAGAGGAGCAAATTGCCAAATTGATTGTAACAAAATACGCTACAATAAACTTCGCAACCACGCGAAATTACACGTCACAATCCCCCGGTGTTATTGGCGATATTGAGGTGCCTAATTAAGATAATTGTAGAGGTTATTAGAAACCGGTGGTCAGGAGGGCAGAAGGTTACCAATTCGTTTCCATAACAACCGAATCCGATTGCTCCCCCTGTCTCGGTGCAAATCAATTTCGATTTAGATATTGTTTTATAAAGATGAGATAATATCTACAACCTCAATGTATAACCATAAAAGCCGCGTATCGCGGTAAAAGTTGACCAGGAAACGGGGTACCACGTCACACCACCCTCAAAACACGCTTCCACTCAAAAGGACGTGGTAAACCTCGTTTTGCAATTCCTGGATGCAAGATACAATGTTTCCTTCTCCATTTATAGTGGTTGTAGCTGATACCCGTGACATTGTTCACATACATTAAGAATCTTATCTTAGAAATTGTTTTTATAAAGATTGTACAATGTTCCTATCTCCTTTTATAGTGGTTACAGCTGATACTCGCGACATCATTTCCATACACCAAGAATTTTATCATGTTTGTGTGATCTGAATTATTTAAGTATGTGTAAAAATCATGATTTTGTTTAACAAAAAGTACTATGTTCATCCTCATGCTATAAAGTATCTCCTTGTTACATTTCAGTAAGATTAGTAGTAGCAGTAAGCTAGGCGTAATAAGGTAACAAACAGACACACTTTTTTTATAATATTGGTCTGTTTAGTGAGCTTTACATTATCTGTGTATGGTAAAACGTAAGAGTAGACATGGAGTAGACCACAGTGCCGTCTTGTTTAAAATGACGAATAAATTACATACATAAGACATGATACAGCAAAATAATATGTATATACGTAGGATGTACTATTGTACACAAATCATCTCAAACCCTTATATTGTGTCTAATAAATAATTGTTAGTTAAATATAATATTTAGAACGATTTAGTCAAGGATATGCTGCTATGAGGCCGAATAGCAGCATCTCTACCTTTGTTTATATTATTAAAATAAGAAAGAGTGACGCATTTTAAGCCCCCTTAAACAATAATTTTGAGGCAAGATATTTCATTCAATGTAAGTAAGTATTGTATTAAATGGACCAGAATAACAACATTCAAAATCAGTTCCAATTACAGCCGTCACAGTTCTGTATAATGATTAATGCAAAGGTAACATAAGGCGTCAAATACACTAGCGGTCGCGGATGTGTTGATGATGATGTGATGATGTGACACATGGAGTGTGGACCATCTCATTGTTTTCCATACATCACAACTGAGTGCGGCATGACCGCAGGCTGACCGCAATCGCTAGTGTGTTTGACGCCTAAATCGTTCTGCAAAATTATATGAGCTAACCTCTGCAATGTACAGTGCAACAAGTATAACTTGGCAGTGGTGGTTTTTGGAACTAATTCCGAGAGATTAATTAATTATATTATTAATTGAGAGATTACCGCGACATTATTGTTGATAAATCTGCTACATTAAAATAGTTCAATAATGCCAAAGTAATTAAAAGTGGTTTAAAAGAAACTGTTATCAAAGTACAAAGTAAAAGCACAGTGGCGCACAGCCGCGCCAAGTTATACTTGCCGGACTGTACGCAAAATTTAATCGGTATCGCGAGGGTAGTTGGAATTGCGAATATGCTCTAATATCGTATTTCCAACAAACAATATAACAATAATACATAGACTTTGAGTATATAGATATAGAGATTATATACTTAGGTATGCATGCAACCTCGTAATTATGTAGAATACTTGAGTATGCAAATATGTTTAATATTTTCAATTATAATGTTATTGCCTAGTTTTATTGTAAGAAAACGTAAATCATGAAAGTCGTGGATTCAATTCCCACCTGGGAAAATTCTTTGTGTGTTCCACAAACAAGTTGTTTCGAGTCTGGGAGTAATTGTGTACGTTGTTTGTATGTTTGTAAAGTCCCCCGTGACCAGCTTTCCTAGGGTGGGGAGTTGTCTATTAAAAATTACAAATAAAGGAAAACAAATCCCACATAGGTATTCGTATCATCTACAACAGTACAACAACACTCCTTGTCTTTAGATAATGATTAATTCATCGCAAGTCATAATCTCTGGTATAAATAAAGATGGATGTCCAAGTACTTTCTACTTTAAGTGGGAACATAAAAGGAAACATCTGGATAGAAACAGAACGACTCATAGGCACGTCATGAATAGGAGTGGCATTATAAAGGCAGTCACAACAGGACAAGTGTCTGCACAGACTGTTATTGGCAGTTTACGGCCGAATTACTTTATTTACCAGCAGGCGTCATATTAATTTTATTAGGCCATCGCAAGCTGTCGACGAGTAAATGTCACGGTGCTCACGATCTCTCGGAGCATTGTTTAAATTTTATTGTAGAGATAACCTTCCCAACTGCCACTTGAAAACACAAAGGGCAGCAGACGACAGCTGGAGGTATGGCGTATATAAAGTTATTGGCGAGGGGTGGGTGGCAGATTTGAAATAAGATCTTGTCTCAAAATACCTTTGTTAAAACGAAACTCGATGAGAAAATCGTTGAGATCTTTTCTTGAAATCATACACATTTAGAATTTACGTTATATATCTGCTAGTCCGCCTGGGTCGGTACCACGACTTTGCCAATTAATTTTCAGCCGTGAAATAGGAATGTTTTTCGGTTGAAATGGCAAGTTGTCCAGTGAAATTACAGGGCATGTGAGACTCAACATCTTTAGGTCTCAAGGTAACAGGCGCAGTGCAGTGACATATAAAATTCTGGCAATTCAGAATTGTGCATGCCGCTGTATCTGTAATAGGTAGAAGTCATCGCTTACCATCAGGCGAGCGTCGTGCTTGTCCTGTTACCTTTTACCTTAAAAATATCCTTACTTTAATATTATACATGCGAAAGTAACTCTGTCTGTCTGTCTCACTCTCACGCCTAAACTACTGAACCGATTTAAATGAAATTTGGCACACAGATAGTCTAGAGCCTGAAAAAGGACATAGGCTACTTTTTATGGCAAGCAAAGGTTATAAGGGGTTGAAAGGGGGAAGAAATGTTGTATGGAAGTATCGTCATTTTTAGAGCTAGAAGCTTATTTTTTAGGCTGTTGATTCGATAAATAAATATGACATTCAAAGTTTGTAAAAGTTTTACCCTCAAGGGTGTAAAATAACAATAGGGGATGAAAGTTTGTATGGAAATATGTAAGGTTTATGTGAATGTTCCACTGAACCGTATTAAATGAAATTTAGTTCACAGATAGTCTAGAGCCTGAGAAAAGACACAGTCTATTTTTAATGCGAAAAAGGATTGTCATCATCATCATCATCATCAGCCAGTGTCAGTCCACTGCTGGACGTAGGCCTCTCCCAAGATGCGCCACTGAGCCCGATCTTCGGCTCTTCTTTTCCAGTCACTGCCCACCGCTTTGCGTATGTCGTCGCTCCACCTGGTCACAGGACGTCCTACGCTACGTTTGCCGATTTTCGGTCTCCACTCCAGGACAAGTCGACCCCAACGGTTATCAGTCCTGCGGCAGATATGAATGAATGAATGAATGAATGATTTATTTATTTGTATCACAAACTTGTTATACACATAAACTTATGTACTAGTTTAATACATAGTATTATCTAGACTAGTTAGTCATTGATACCCAAACTAGGATAGCCTGTGTGATGGCGTATCAATGCCCCCCGCCAGACAAGAACAAGTATTAATAAATATATAATAAACATAGATGCTTACTCGTACATAATTTATCACTATTCATTAAAATCACATCAGATTTACAAGCGGTTACATCCAAGATACAATACAATTTGTATATATGGTTTAGAGATCTATTACTTATGGTGTATTCAATACAATAGTGTGAGTAATCAAATTATATCTCTATGAACGTATAAAACAAATAATACTTGAAGCTAATTCTATTTTATATAAAGTAAAGTACACCCAAACTTTTTCACTTTTTTAAAACCTTAATCTTAATTTTATAACCTAGTTTTTCTGTAGCAAAGATACAATTATATGTGTACTTCACTTAAAAGTATGTATAATATGCATATATATGAATAATATGTATCTAATAATAAAACTTGCATGTAATAATTCCATAATAATTAATGGTTTATAATATAAGTAATTTAGTAATTTTTATTTATTAAACATAGCAAAAAAGAAGGAATATATGAATAATAATTACACTATAAAACTATATTTATCGCTGTTGTAACATGTATTTCTGATATTTGGTATTTGGACCATTAATTTATTTTAATTTATTTATGTATTGCTGAATGTAAAGTATGTATACGAACTATAATCATAGAATAATGAATAGTACAACTATAATATAAATAATATATAAACAAACAAAAATATTTACTTTTGTAATGTATACGACGTTAAAACAATCATAACATCTTACAGACGATTATATATACAAGTAGTCGAAAATCTGTCGGATAAGTTCCTAATAGGGCTAACGGAAACCGATGAAACTGGCCCTAAGTGTTATAATTTAGCCATTTGCTTTCTGAGAATATTGGCATGTAAAATAATCATTTCTATATGATATCTGTCTTTAATATATATATAATATATATAATAGTCAATTAAAGAAAATTGTTGTTAAATTTTATTACTCGAAAGTTACTAGTGATTCTGTTTCAATATAATTTTTACTCATGAGCCATTTGCGTATTAGTGATTTACAGATATTTCTGCTAAAGCGATGAAAATGCAGAATTTTGTTAATATTATTATATAGACAGCCTCCGAGAAAGGCAGAATGTCTGCTTGCGAACACTGTACGGCATTTTGTAATTTCACAGACGTTTTTTTGAACTCGTTCTGGAGATTTAGGTGTCATATCGAACTTTATTATTTTGTGTTGATACAATAATACGTTCATGATATATAGTTGTCGAACTGTTAGTAACTGGATTTCTTGATAAAGATATTCAGTGGGAAAGCGAAACGGCTTGAACAGCATAACCTTCAGTACAGATCGTTGAGCTCTTTCCAGAGAAATTAAATTCGTTTTGCAGGCACCACCCCACACACTGACACAGTAACCGATGATCGACTGGCATAAGGCATAATAAATCATTTTGAGCAAATCGATTGACGCAACATTTCGCAGGTTTTTGAATATCCATACCAGTTTACGAACACGCGACACAGTAAAAGTGATATGAGGTATCCAAGATAACCTCTCATCTATTAGTACTCCAAGGTATCTAATGTTTTCGACCTGTTGCAGAAAAGTACAACCACAGTTAACGGAGAGTAAATCACAGGTGTGGGCCTGGATCTTCAAAGAGTTTGGAATGTTTTTTTTTAATATTCCAAAAGCTATAATTTTACTTTTGTCGAAATTTAGGGTTAATAAGTTTTTTTGGAGCCAGATGATAACATTTCTAAGTCCCTTTTCTGCGGTTTTTTGAGCTTGCTCCCAGGAATCACCTTCAAAAATCAGGGCGGTGTCATCGGCAAAAGTGAAAATTTTACCGTCATGCATGTTATAATTACATAGCTCATTAATAAATATCAGAAAGAGACTAGGTCCCAGGATACTGCCTTGAGGCACGCCAAACATGACTGGTACATCATCACTACTAATACCGTCAATGACGACTCGTTGCGTTCTTTTAGACAAGTAGTCACGGAAGAGTTGGAGGGGAATACCACGGATTCCGATATTTTCAAGCTTATTTAGAAGAGTGGGGATTGAAACAGTATCAAAGGCTTTGGCCATGTCTAAAAATACACCAATGCATTTCCGTTTACTGTCGAGGTTTTTCACAATATATTCAGATAATCCAGATACTGCATCTTCAGTCGATTTACCAGCCCTAAAACCAAATTGAGCTTTTGATAGAAGCTTCTCTTGTTGTAGGTAATTCATTAATCTATTGTTTATTATTTTTTCAAAAATTTTTGATAAGGCTGGTAAGATCGATATTGGTCGGTAATTAGCGATACTGTCTCGGATCCCACTCTTATAAATAGGAAGAATGAGAGCTTTCTTTAGTACCTCAGGGAAAATTCCAGTAGCAAATGATAAATTGATTAGGTGGGTGAGAGCCGGTACTATGTATTGTTTGACATGTTTTAAAAGCTTGTTTGAAATGCCATCCCACCCACTAGCAGAGTCATTCTTTAGAGATATGATAATTTTTTCAACTTCTTCATGATCTGTATCAAGCAGTACAAACGATCTGTGGTGTGTTTGGGACAATATTTCACTGACAGTTTCTGTGTGTATTCTCTTGGATAATATATTTTCCGCTAAGTTTTTACCTACATTTGAGAAGTATGAATTAATTAGGTTTACGGCGTGGAATTTGTCAGAGTTTACATTAAGAAGTTCAGATGGAGTTGTTTTATTTCTGGATAGATTCGTTATATTTTTAATAACCTTCCAGGTAGATTTAGTGCTATGTGCGGCTTTTTGTAGTTCACTGGTTTCGTATTGAATTTTAAGTTTTTTTAACAGGTTGTTGCAAAAATTTCTGTATCTGCGGTAGGTAAGAGTTAAAGGTTGATCATTGGGATATTTTCGCGTTTTTGTATGTAAGTTGTCCCTGTGACGGATACATCTAAGCAAGCCTGGAGTTATCCAACGTTTGGATATTCGTTTTCTGTTAGGAATAGGTCTGTAAATTGTGTGAAGATGAATTGCATTCATCAGGATATTGACGAATTTGGTGGTAGCCTTGTTGGGGTCAGACATAAGGAAAAGAAAGTCAATTTCTTGATTCTTGATATACTCAACTGCACTAGGATAATCGGTATTCTTTAAAAATGATTTAGAGGATGTGTTAGCAGCAGTTTTAGATAGACACAGCAAAACGGGTAAATGGTCAGTTACAGCAGTTTGCAAAACAATGCTAATGGCTGAAGACTTCGTTTTAACCAAGATATGGTCTAGGCAATTTTCAAGTCGTGTAGGATGGTAATGTGCCGGAAGGAGACCGTGTTCTGCGGTTAAGTTAAGATAATCGGAGCTTCTACTATCGGTATTGCCTATTTTTATGTCTATGTTGACATCTCCCATTAATATTATGTTAGAATATTGTTTTAGGCTTGATAAAACGCTCTCAAGGGACTGTAAAAAACTCTCAGTGTTGCGTATTGATGGAGATCTGTAAATTGCAATTATAGCAGTATTTGTACCAATACGAGCAATTAGGCAATTTGCGTCAGAGAACACTGGTTCTTCGACTACACAATTAATATCATTTTTGTATAGTAAAACGATACCATCATTTTGGTTGAAAGATCTCTTAGTGCAACTGTGGTTATAATTTAAAAGAAGAGGAATATTTTTATTCTCGTTGAGCCAACATTCAGTTAATATTAAAAAATCACAATCAAAGTTAAGCAGAGCAATCACAGCTTCACATGCATTAAAGTTTTTATAGATGCTCCTGATGTTTTGGGTCATAATTTTAAGATATTGCTTGTGGTTACCAATTATATTAATACATTCGTTGGGGTAGCATGTGAATGACCGAGCAATTTCAATATCATCAACTTCACTAAAGACATTGTTGATTGTTTGGTCCATGTTGAATATAACACAATTGCTTATGTTGAGGTGATAGAGCAGTAGTTAAAAAAGAAAATGTATATACATATACCTGTACTACACGTGCTTAATATGAATGCACTATAATTAGAGGAATAAGTAGAAAAAAGTTAATTGTTCAATAGTAACTTTAAATACATTCTATCTAAATATAAACTCTATTGTGACAATAGTATTTATGTAGTTATTAGTATAATATTAATGTAATTATGTGTAGAGTATAATATATATTTAAATGAATAGTTAAAAAGATAGTGAATACTACTTAAGATAGGAATGTATAATACAATTACTAGATGCTCTATATTTGGCTTAGCCTAGATACCTGACGTGATAGCATCAATCTGAATTTCAGACTTTATTAGAATAGCAGGAGTTCCATCTGATTTTCTGAGAAATACCTTTCCATTTGATGTCCAGCTATACTTAAATATGCCCTTTTTGACCAGTTCTCTAGATAAAAAGCGGAGTCGATTGCCTTTTTTGGTCAAATGCTCAACAACATAAATAGGACAAGCTTTTTGCTGAAGGCCAAGTTGAGTCGTAGACAGTTTGTTATTTGTGTTCGAAGTATTGTAGTTTTTAATAGCTTTAATGATTCTACTCTTCAAAATAGTATTTCTGAATTCCACAATGATGGGTTTTTTATCCGCTGGCTTGCTAGGAATTCTGAAGATGTCTTTTATTTCTTCAGTGGCTAGTTGAACACCTACAGCTTTGCAAATATTAGAGACGTAGCTCGTGAGTACTTCTTTCGACTCGCTTAGAGTAGAAGGTATACCACGGAGCTCGACAGTGGATTTACGTGCCTCACGCTGAAGATCCTCTAGCTGATCCTTAAGGTACTCAATGGTTTGATGCTTCTCTTTACACTCCTGTTGGATATCTAAATATCCCTGTTGGACATTTTCCACTTTAGTCTCTAAGACCTCGCATCTGGCAGTTAGCAGAGTCAGGGCGCCTTCAGTTGATTTCTGTATATTTATAAGTTTTTCATCAAATTTCTCAAACTTAGTATCTACATCGGATTTCCATCCAGTTAACATACGTGAGATTCTCTCTTCAAATTCATTTAATTTGACCTCTATTTCGTCTATTTCTACGGACTGAATTTTCCTTTTAGATCTGGCAGCTCGGAGGGACTGAGAATGAGTTTCAAGTCTTTTTGGGATGTCGGAATCAGAACCCGCTTTTTCAGGTGTTCGTAGCATAATATAGCTTTATTTCCAATAATAAATGGCAATATATAGCAAAATTATCTATATTTTACGTACAGAAGGCCAATTTGAAGCGCCTCACAAAACCATTGAGCAGTTCATGTAGTTCCAACAGTAATAAAATAGATCAAAAACAGCAGTAGTCGTATCAAAGTTGTCTCTAGTATTGCATACCTGGTATATTCTATAGCGCAGCAAGTATGTAGTGTACGGCTTGGCGCGGCGGCGGTATTACAAACCGGTCGGTGGCCTGAGCGCGTGAGTCACATGTAGTCGCTGTTCGGTGAACTCGTGCCGAGCGGGAGCTCTGCGAGTTGTGGTAGGTCAGTGACTCGACCGTTGGCGAATAATTTCAAAAAAGAATTTTGCTGATATCTTCGTTGTTAGATGACGGATTTTATTCAAACAAATCACACTTTTCTTGATTTCAATTACACTTTATGATTATGTAACTCAAATATACTAATGTTAACTTTTAACTACGTTTTTGGTAAATTAATTATGCACTACGTGAATAAGGTGTTGCCATGACCAGCCCACTGCCACTTCAGTTTACTAATCCGTTGAGTCCGTCGATATCTTTAGTTCTCTGGCGAATTACTTCGTTCCGGATTCGATCCCACAGAGAAATACCGAGCATAGCTCTATCCATAGCTCGCTGAGCGACTTTAAATTGGTGGAGCAGTCGAATTGTGAGTGTCCTCTAAAAATGACGATACTTCCATACAACTTTTCAACCACTTGCAACACTTTTTTCGTGCGTTCTACCTGTGAAGACATACGGAGCCGAGACGTGGACACTAACAGTTCGACTGGTCCACCAATTTAAATTCGCTCAGCGGGCTATGGAGAGAGCTATGCTCGGTGTTTCTCTAAGGGATCATTTCGCAACGAAGTAATTCGCCAGGGAACAAAAGTAACCGACATAGCTCAACGCATTAGCAAGCCGAAGTGGCAGTGGGCTGGTCATATATGTCGCAGAACCGATAACCGCTGGGGTAGACGCGTTCTGGAGTGGAGACCACGAATAGGCAAGCGTAGTGTGAGACGCCCTGTGACAAGATGGAGTGACGATATACGCAGGGTAGCTGGCAGTGACTGGAGGAGAAGAGCTGAAGACAGAGCTCAGTGGCGTGCATTGGGAGAGGCCTATGTCCAGCAATGGACTGATGTGGGCTGATAATGATGATTAATTTACCTAGCAGCACCAAATGTGTAGTATATCTTTATATTAGGTATAGGCATGCATAATATGTATATTTATATTATAATTTTTTATATCTTGTGGCAAACCCCATAGATTATAATATAAAAAAGATTATAGATATAAACTCTATTGTGACAATAGTATTTATGTAGTTATTAGTATAATATTAATCAAGGCAAACCCCATAGATTATACTTTGATAAAACTGAAAATTACTTGCATATATAATAGAATGTTAAAAGTAATAAATATTATGTGAACGTTTATCCCATAGATATTAAATAAATCTATTATATTAATGTTTTATTAGCAATATAAAATTATTTTCCATCGTAATATTGCAGAGATGACTTACATCAATTTAATATTAAATTCATTCACGTATTTCACTAACGCTGGTGTAGTTTTGCTGGGAATCGAATACGATAAAATATTGTTGCATATTATTGCGCACCTTCGAATCCCTTGCCTTTATATATTCAGAATACCGATATTTTATAGACATTATATTATGTACGTATAATATGTTTAATAATCTCTTTAAACTTTATTTTTAGTTAAAGAAATATATATAATACAATAATCATGTGTTTAAAACACGGGCTTAGTCAATGCCAATTGCCACACATATCAACCTTACCTATAGTGTATTTCTGTTTATGAATAATTGTATAGAATAACTTAGTCTGCTGTATATAATTTGGCCGTAATCCGAAACACTGCAAATTATTCTATTGGATCCTGAGAGAACTCAATTTATCATTGACAAATTGTGGTAAATAAATCAACAACAAGAAAATCTATCACGACAACTGACAGAGATAGATTTGGCAATGTCACAAATAATGTAGCTAGCGTACATTTTTAACCGACTTCACAAAAAAGGAGGAGGTTCTCAATTCGTCTGTATGTTTTTTTTTTTTTTTTGTGTATGTTACGCAATTTTTCCATCAATTGTGAACGGATTCAAATGATTCTTTTTTTAATAGGTAGGATACGTTTCCGAGGTGGTCCCATTTTACTTTTATCGAGATCTGATTAGTATCACCAGAGATATGGAGATAAATACCTCAAACATAAGAGAATGTACTAGTTTTAGTAGAAGAGTCCCAAGAAGATTATACACAATGGAGGTTGCTATTGCATATAAGATATTCTTACGGTAACTGTGATATAGAAATAAAGGTGGGGATAATTTTTTTTTATATCTTATAGGCAAGCGTTTGACCACTATCTCACCTGTTGCTAAGTGATGATGCGGTCGAAGATAGAGAAGTGGACTAGAATGGGAACTGGCTCTCAAGGATAGCTGCCGGAACACATTAGATGTTTGGCGACAGATTTTCTGACTCGAGGGTGGTAGCTGGCCAGGCGGACACTAGATATGTTCTACCACCATGCGGGGGTTATTGGTTTCTTAACGATGTTTTCCTTCACCGGAGGGCCACTGTGAGAAGCGCACATACATTTTTCGATAGAAAAATTCATTGGTGCACGGCGGTTTGAACTCGGTACTACGGCATCAAAGCCGACCGTTCTCCCAATTACACCACCGGGCCCTCAATAAATAATTATATATTAATAATTATACTAAATAATTATATATAAATATAAATAATTTGTCTTCACAGGAATGTTCTACCGGGCAAAGTCTTGTTAGGGTGCAAACTTTTTTAAACATATCTAATATTTTTGACATGACATGACATTTGGCGAAGATGGCGGCCATTTCAGTCCCGCGACACTGCATACATAATTAAATAACTCAGAATTATGAACGTACTTTGTACCAATCAACACAGCAAAAAAAAAAATTAAAGCATAAAACCACATATTATATAATAGTTACTACGTAAATAATACTTTCCGTTGTTAGGTTGGCTACACACTGCTTTCATAATTCGGGTATCCACAATATAGGGAAGTGCCTCTTATAACGTAGTAGTGATTCAGTACTCCGTTGGCCATATGGCGGCAATTAATGTTAATAATCGCAAATAATACTTTTTAATATTCATTTTGGAATACAACTAGTCCGTGTTATAAAAGTATTTGGAATTATTGTAATAAAATAGACAATTAATTATCGTGTGTGTCAGATGCTTTAATTGTACAGGGCCATTTTGGACATTGTCCTTTGATACCTTGATGACATCATTATTACTAGTGAATATTTTCACTTTAGCGCGGCATTTAAAGTCAATTTTTTTAGGGTTCCGAACCCAAAGGGTACCAAATGAACACTTTCTGAGACTTTGTTGTCCGTTCATCCGTCCGTCCGTCCATCCGTCCGTGTGTCTATACATATGTGCGCACTTTACAGATTAATCTTCTTAACCGTTATAGGTACATACTTGAAATTTTCAAAAAGTATATATCCGTCAGTGTATAACGGCCCAGACACGAAATTTTATAGATGCATGTAATTTCATTAAAACTTTTTTTGCACTAAAAAGGGTAAAATAAGTTATTTTTCAAAAAAAATAAAACCGACTTCATAACCACAAAAAGGCACTCAAAAGCGAAAAATAATTTACTTAAAATTATTATAAGCGTTACCCACTTCTCTATTTGAAGTCGGTGCCAGCCAAGTCTAATAGGTAGTAGATAGATAATACCTACATGTATCTACCTACTTACTAACCTACATGTACCTACTTACTACTACTACATACATAGTATCTATCTAATATCCAATAGACTTGGCTGGCACCGACTTCAAATAGAGAAGTGGGTAACGCTTATATTAATTTTAAGTAAATTATTTTTCGCTTTTGAGTGCCTTTTTGTGGTTATGAAGTCGGTTTTATTTTTTTTGAAAAATAACTTATTTTGTATGTAATGGTGGACAAACAAGCAGACCTGATTGTAAGCGGTCACCGTCTCGGACTGCAACACCATGAGTGCGGTTGATGCGATGCCGACCTTTGAGGAATTTGTAGATGGGTATCTACAAAAAAGATTTTTAACTTACCTATAGCTAAATGGAAAGATGGTGATGGCAGGTCATTCTATATCTTAAAGATTCGCGGTAGATATTCTCGGTTAAAACGGGTAGTTGCGAGCGATCCAAATCTTTAACATGTGAGGGTGAGCTTTTTGACGGTGCCGAGCAGTACGATAAAAGAATGGCGATGGTAGAATCAAGTCAAAAGCTCCTTAGAGCATTCCCCATTATTCTTAAGAAGATAAAATATGGACAGCGCACCCATGTCTCTACGGAAGCTGAGTGGCTCCAATTTTGCACAGAGCTTAGAATCGTTGACAATTCTAGTGACCCTTCGCTGTAAGGAGTCAAAAGGCTAAACCTGGTAACGTGGCGATCAACAGATGGTCGACCACCAAGAGTTTGAAGTGGAGTTACATACATTAATTGACTATCGAGAGATGGCGTGGGTACGTCTCCTACCTCTGGATTCGGATTTTTTCAACATGAGATTATATTTTATCATAACTTTTATGAGGCTTTTTGTAAAATTCAATTTTTAGTAACGTAGGATTCGAAATCATCGAAGATAAACACGCCGTTGACTAACGCAATCATTGATGTACTGCAATCTATTTAACCATATGAGTACTTTTATATTATAACATTTATTATAAAAAAGCTAGCCTCCAAAAAGACATTTCTAACTTTTTGAAATAAGTATTTAAATCGTTAAGCTAGCCATAACGTATATATTTTTTTTTATATCGATACCTATAGGTTAGCGTTTGGCCACTATCTCACCTATTGGTAAGTAATGATGCGGCTGAGGATGGTTGCACGCTAGGCCTAAAATGGGAACTGGCTCTCAAGTATAGCTGTTAAAATACATTAGATGTTTGGCGACAGATTTTCTAACTTGAGTGTGATAGCTAGCCAGGCGGACTTGATCATGTTCTACCACCATGCCGTGGGTTTCTTAACTATGTTCACTGTAAAATATGTTCTACATTTTTTTTTATAGAAAAATCCATTTATGAACGGCGGGGATTTGAGCTGAACCTGCTACCTCTGTCGTCAAAGCCGATCATTCTCCCACTGCGTCATGGACCCTCGATTAGTACGTACGAATAGTTCATTACGTAAAATATATAAATTATGTTATTGTCATTCATAAGTTGCTAAAACATATTGTTTACGAAATAGTGTTCCAAAATAAGTTGTGAGTGCCTAGAGAGAGTACGATCTCTCGCATGTTATATTTCAGAGGCTGTAATATTTTTGTACCTATCTAGCGTCAAAACTCCAGATGGGAATTGGGACTTACTGCTTTTGCTCGTAAACGAGATGTAAATAAAAAGCAATGTGCTCAAATTTTGTGGAACAAAGTTATTTTATAAGTAAAAATAATATGTTCTGACATTTTTTGAAAGTTGCCTCGTGTCTTCGCCGAATTAAATACCACTTCGATAATATTTTTGTCTCCAAACTTTTGAGGAATATCATTAAAAAAATACTCTCTCATGTATATAAACACCTTATTCAAACTATGATCATATTCCTTATCATATCTCATCCATCATTTTAGTGTACAGCTCATATATCTAATACTATAAGAATCTTTGTCCTGACATACTGACTGACTGACTCACTGACAGACAACGCACAGCCTAAACCGCTGGTTGTAGAGACTTGAAATTTGGAGAGTATATTTGTCTTAGTACGTAGGGTACTAAGAAAGGATTTTGCAAAATTCACCCCTTAAAGGGATGAAATAGGGGTTCAAAGTTTGTATGGAGAAACAAGATTAGATAGTCTTTTCTATCCGAAACTTCACAAAAGTGCTTCAGTACAAAAATAAGTAAATAAGTGTTTCAGGTTTTTTGAAATTCCACCCCTAAGGGGGTGAAATGGGGTAACAAAGTGTGATATCAATATTTTTTCGGATTGCGCTAATTATTACAACGCTAGTTACCTTTAAAAAAGGATTTTCAAATTTCACCCCTGAAGGGGATGAAACGGGGTTTCAAAGTTTCTATGGAGGCACATTATTAGATAGTCTTTTATATCCGAAACTTCACATAAGTGCTTCAGTAAAAAAATAAGTAAATACGTGTTTCAGGTTTTTTTGATATTCTCCCCCTTAAGAGGGTGCAATGGGGTAACAAAGTGTGAAAATCAATATTGTTTTGGATTGCGCTGAAATTTGGCAAGCAGACAGTTATTACGACGTTAGTTCCCTCTGAGAAATAATTTTCCAAAATTCACCCCTGAAGGGAATGAAACGGGGGTTCAAAGTTTGTATGCAAAAACAAGATTAGACAGTATTTTCTGTTCAAAACTTCATACAAGTGCTTCAGTAAAAAAATAAGTAAATACGTGTTTCAGGTTTTTTAGAAATTCCCCCCCTAAGTGGGTGCAATGGGGTAACAAAGTGTGAATATCAATATTGTTTCGGATTGTGCTGAAATTTGGTATGCAGATTTTCAGAAATTCACCCCTGATGGGGATAAAACGGGGCTCAAAGTTTGTATGGAAAAACAAGATTAGATAGTCATTTCTATTGGAAACTTCAAACAAGTGCACCAGTAAAAATAAAGTAAATACCTGTTTCATGTTTTTTTGAAATTCCACCCCTAAGAGGGTAAAAAGGGGTTACAAAGTGTGAAAATCAATATTGTTTCGGATTCCGCTGAAATTTGGCATCCAGATAGTTATTACGACGTTAGTTCCCTCTGAGAAAGGATTTTCCAAAATTCACCCCTGAAGAGGATGAAACGGGGGTTCAAAGTTTGTATGGAAAAACAATATTAGATAGTCTTTTATATTCGAAATTTAACACAAGTACTTAAGTAAGTAAATACGTGTTTCAGGCTCTTTCGAAATTCCACCCCTAAAAGGGTGAAGTGGGGTAACAAAGTCTGAAATCAATATTGTTTCGGATTGCGCTGAAATTTGGCATGCAGATAGTTATTTTGACTTAGGTATCCGCTAAGAAAGAATTTTTCATATTACACTCTTTAAGGGGATGAAGCGGGGGTTCAAAGTTTGGGTAGTCGTTTTATTCGACATTTTACACAAGTACTTCTGTAAATAAATAAGTAAATACGAGTTTCAGACTTTTTCAAAATGCCACCCTGAGAGGATAAACGGGGTTGAAAAAGTCTAAAAATCAATATTGTTTCTGATTGCGCTGAAATTCAGAATGCACATAGTTATTATGACGTAGGTATCCGCTTAGAAATGATTTTCTGAAAATTCCTCCCGGATACGGAACGGGGATTCAAAGTTTGTATGGCGAAACAAGATGGGATAAAGTACGTGTTGTAGGATTTTTCGAAATGAGGTAGGTAACAATGTCTGTAAATTTAGGTTTTTAGGGTTTTATAAATATGAATCCTGAATTGCCTTAGTCACGCGATAACATGAAAACGGGTGAACCGATTTGGCTAATTCTTATTTGATGTATTTAATGATAGAATCGTTTTTACAAAAGAAAAGTTTCAAGTAAATAAAAGAAGGTTTTAACGCGGGCGATTCCGCAGGACACTTCTAGTAATAGTATAAGATTCATTCTTGGAATTCATATTTAAGTAGCTATGCCCTGCGGTTTTACCCGCCTAGACATCGTTCCCGTAGGAATTTTGGAATAAAAAGTAATATTTCAAGGTCTAGGCTATCTACATACCAAATTTCAGCTCAATCGGTTGAGTATTATAGTTTTAGTGTTAAGAAGTAACAAACATACATACAAATATTCGCCTTTATAATATTTTGTTTAATGTTTAATATACCGTTACGTAGTACTTATTCAAATATTATGTGTGCCAGATATTGTGGCACCATTACATATTCCATTCGCTAGAGTTTTTAAAATGAGCCTTTGGGTTCACTGACCGCATAAAAGTTTAAAAAGAGACGCACTATGAAAACAAGACAAACTCCAGTAACCTGGCAAAAGTTCAAAAAGCTGATATAACATCAATTTTCTCTTAACTGGAAAGAAGAAATTCCTGGCCAAAACTTTACTTGTTTATTAAAGGAACTGGGCAACGATAAAAAAGTTATTTCGCTCTTTCCTTATTTGCATCGTAACCCTTTACTTTAAGAAAGAGATCTGTAAAAATATCACAGCAATTATTTATTTGGCTTTCGCTCAACCAATTTATGAGTGGCTTTATTCTCAAATTAAAATTGTTAATATTGAGAATTATAGGTGTTTATTTTGCATCTGATAGCTGTGGGACCAAGGTCTTCGTACTAATATTTTACTAAAATATTTCGGTTGGCATTGCTGATTTTGTTTTTATTAGGGTAGGGTGTCTCAGTTGACGTCATGCGGGCACGGGGAGAGAGTAGAGGCCAAATCAATTCCGCGAAAAATAACGAAAAAGAATCCATATAGTTCACTTATAGATTTTTATTTTTTTACTGTGATTTTTTCACAACGTGATATTAACGTGCTATTAATTGCAGTCACAAATCAAGCAAAAAATTAAAATATGTATTAAAAATTAACGTAAGTAGTTTGATTTACTTTAATATTTTTTTATTCTTTTTCTTGGAATTTATGTACCCCTCTCACTCACCCTGTGCTCGCTTCGATAATGCCAGAAATCTTATTTTTTCAAATTAATTCATTATACAATTATTGTTGTGACGCTGTTTAACGTAGTCATCATTTCAAAAATTTTAAAATAATTTGGGAAGGCCTATAATATTGATTATACCACCAAAAAATAAAATGAAATAGCGTTGAATGAGCGTAGCTATTGTTTTAAAAATATATCAGGTTGTTTTTGAAAAGGCATACCTATCAGCTCACAGAAAACACAAATCTCTATCGAAATTCTAAACATGAAAGAACTTCCAGTGAGAGAACAACTTGAAAGGCTTTTCAGGCAAATAGCGAAGCCGACAGTAACTTAGCAAAATAATATTTAAATCTACAAAGAAATTAAATATTATAATGAAACGTTCAGGTATTTTATTGTAGCTTAATCTACATTTCTCTAATTGCCGTCTGAATTTAAGAGGCTTCTTAAAAGCTTTGGCAACAGTTTATTGTTTCTGTGCTACCATCTGTGAATTGACATCTATTGTTAGAGGTACCTACTATTAATATAGAATAATAAACAGTAAATACTTATTACCTCCGAATAAGTGAAAAAAACATTACGGTGACATTAAAAGCATGTTAAGAGCGCGCATTCATTTGACAGCAAGTCAAAATCTACACGATCGCTAGAAATACGTAACATGGACGGCACACATCTTCAATATTATCTGTTCGCCAAACCACAATGGCAAAAAAATTTGATACTTGATTATTTTATTACATGCTAAAATTTAAAGAAAACAAAGGTGACATTTAAAGCTTATTATATTAATATATTTATCTTATTATATTGTATACACAAACATTTGAGTTAAGAAAATATTTTTTGTACATATTTTCTTTGGAATATATATTGATGGTAGAGATCGTTCTATTTATATAAAGCCACAATTTCTAACTGAAATGAAATACTATACTAATCTGTGTGTCAACTTATTAAGAAATAATTTTCATATTGCGCGTTCAGATAAGTGTAGCGTAGGTTGTTAATATAGAGAAGGTAAAAGTAAAGTAAAGTAAAAAAAAAACTATGCAGCTCCGACATTGTACATATTATATAATTCAATGTAGTTCAATGGTAGTCTTCTTAAGTACAATAATTATTATTATAGTATTATTCCAATATTATTTAATCATTTATTTTAATTTGTATTATTCGATTGTGATTAGTATACCTTGTATGCGTCCATGACCATGATAAAAGCGGCAATATCCCAATGGATAGAGCGTCAGACTGGCGATCAGACTACTCCATATATATATATATATATATATATATATAATCTGAATCCCGAGCCCGGTGGCGAGAACGGTCGGCTTTGATGCCGTGGTACCGAGTTCAAATCGCCATCGTGCACCAATTGATTTTTCTATCGAAAAATTTATGTGTTGTTATTTGTGTCCGCCTGGCCAGCTACCACCCTCAAGTTAAAAAATCTGTCACTAAACATGTAATGTGTTCCGGCAGCTATCCTTGTGAGCCAGTTCCCATTCTAGGCCTAGCGTACTTACCATCTTCGACCGCATCATCACTTACCAACAGGTGAGATAGTGGTCAAACGCTAGCCTATAAAGTATTTTAAAAAAACTCGGAAACGGCTCCAACGATTTTCATAACAGGGGATTTTGGGGGCGATAAATCGATCTAGCTAGGATTCATTTTCAGAAAATATTGTTTTATTCGTGTTTTTAGGCATTGAATGACTGCTATAACATCATTAGAATTCAAAGGGTAATTTCGACTCATTTGACAACGTTATGAGAGCTCGGTGGAAGATCGATTGGATGGCGTTCGGGAGGTCCCTGGTTCGAGAGAGAGATGAGATGACTATTTTTTCCTTTTTCGTTTTTTTTCCATTTTTTCCTTAATGGGGGCCAAAATAAAACCAAAAACTTCGATTTAACAAAAAAATGCATACAATATCGAGCAAAGCTCGGTAAACCAGATATTTTCATATTATTATTTGGTCTGGTGTCGTTGTCGCCTCTTTGACATATCCCCAGGTTTTCTCATTGTTTCTTTTTCTTGCAATCCTTATCCACACTTGTCCATGTCTTTGTGTAAATATGACATCCCACTGTCTTTTTGGCCTTCCTCTTCTTCTTCGTTTGTCACCTCGTAGTATCCATTCTATAATTTTCTTTGTCCGTCTATTACTATCCATCCTGCTGCATGTACTTGTGACGTATGATGAAGCAGAGCCAAAAATACAAAAATAAATATGCGAGGATATACATTTTCTTTGACAAATTCAAAAAAATGGAATTTCAACATTACATGTTACATACATTATTAAATAAACAATGGTCAAATTTCCAAGACTGGACAACTACTAGTACATATATTAGATAAGCTTACGAGTATACTGTATTCATAATAAATCTTAACTATATTGTCGCTGAGGGACCATACAGTTGGTAATACGGCAATCGACAACCATCGTTACACCTCAATAAAGGGCGTTAAACTTGCTGCAGGCAATACGAAACGGATATAAAGCAATTACAGCGGATTCGAAGCCTAAAACAATACCTAGAGGGGAAAAGATCAGTAAATCTGATAAATCTCTTTATTTAGTTTAGTCCTTTGGTTTCGTAAGTTTTATTTCTACAGTAGGTATTATTTATAGGTATATAAAAAAATTAAGGTTCTTCTATATATGTATCTACTTAAAAACAAAGATAGAAAAACGTATGCTCTAAGTAGTGAACAGTGGACAAAATACAAATGAAAATCTGTAATCCGCAAATAGATAATAATATAATACATCATGAGGCCTTAGTAAATGCGTATTTGGGGATGTCGCGGCTTTCGATATTACGGCTGTAGGGCGTTTTCCTCTTCCCATTCATTTCGAGAAAGTGATAAATGAGCTGGAGGGATTTTATTTTGCCAACGGTTTTATGTTTATTAGGTATTTTTAAGACTACGGACCATACCATAAATTATAGAAGCCACATGGATGAGATGGCACATTTAAAATCACTTAAAAGAAATTTGTGATGGCATAAACTTTTTTTTTCCTTTATACATACGTACAATCACGCCTTTTTCCCGTTGGGGTAGGCAGAGACTACTTCTTTCCACATGCTACGATCCTGACATACCTCTTTCGCTTCTTCTACTTTCATGAGCGCCTTCATACATGCTCGCCGGTTATAAGTACTTTTGCCTTGGCCTTTCTTTAAAACGTTTCCGATCTGGTCATGATACGTTCGCCTAGGTCGGCCTCTACCGGATGCCCCATTCACACTCGACTAATAAATCTGTTTCGTCAATCTTTCTTCATCCATCCTCTCTAGATGTCCAAACCATCTAAGCATCCCTTTCTCAATCTTTGTCACCACATCTTCTACCACACCACAACATTCCCTTATCATGCTGCTTTTTCCTTTATGTTGTTGACATATGAAATTAATTATAGTCAGTGGTGTATTTGTTTGGAATAAGATTAAGATCATTTAAAAAACAAAGAAATCGTCTTCAAATGCCACGCTAGTCACTTTCTGTACCAAGTTTGATGTGTTTATTTCCATATCTCTGAAATATACTCATTAGATCTCGATGAATTGTACAATGTGACCAAACGGGAAAAAAGTCTCTGAAACAAAAGAGGAATATTCTAAATCGGTTAGTATATGAAGGAGTTCTAAGTTCTCTAGCAAATAAAAAAACAAACAAATTAGGAACGTCTTCCTGTTTTAAAGACGGCTAAAAAAAGTAAGCGAAGTTTGACGTGCAAAATCTGCCAATTCAGAATTTTGCGCGCCACAGTTTCTGATAAAAGCAGACGTCATTGCTTACCATCAGTCAAAATTTTAAATCTTCGTACTTAATACGTTGATAGGAGTTGTTACCTCAAATACATAAATAAAAACTAATCTATCTAACTAAATAGTAACATAATAAAGACATTTTTAGTACTTAGCATTCCGAATTTAATAAACTTCCTATTAATTACTAAGCAAATTCTACTAGTATCGGGCTAGGATTAGCTGTGTTGCTTCGGTATTCAGAGTTAGTAAATTGGTTAAATGTTCGCAGAGACTTGGCAAGTTCGCTAAGTAGATTAGGTACGTAGAGCCGTAAGCTTTGTTTTGCTAAAGTCTATATTCATAATAGTTAACGTAAAGTCTAAACATTGTTTTTAAATCAATAATGCCCCAAGGAGGATTTTACAATTATTTGTAAGTCCTAATTGAGCGCAAATCAAAACAACTAGTATAAAACTTGTTTTGATAAGGAGTTTGACAAACTACGCAGATGATAATAATACTTAAACTGAAAATTTAAAACCACCCCGGCTATATATGTATAATATATTCATTAAAACCTTTACAATAAGCCCAAAACACGACATCTCTGCTGAGAGTTGGTCAGGAGTTGAGTATTCTGCAGATTTAAATTTCATAAGAAATTTGAATGAATGTATATGATAGTATTGACCAGATAATAACATCTGGTCAATACTTCTATATTCATTCAATATCTTTGAAGTAAGACGATTTATTTCAAATTTCTAAGACATATGAATGTTGATCTCATAGTTTCAACAACAAGAAAAGAGGACAGTATTAAAACAGCTGAACGGATTTTCATAAATCAAAGCTAAGATCACTCTCGATTACGTTACCAATCAAACAAAAAAAACGAAATCAAAATCGGTTTATTCTTTTGGGCGCTACGATGACACAGACAGATACACAGATACAAACTTATAACATCTCTCTTTTTGTGTCAGGGGTAAAATCGTACATGATATACTCGCATAACAGATTCGTTTTTATCGGTTTTTAACCCCCGACGCAAAAAGAAGAGTCGTTATAAGTTTAATGTGCATATCTGTGTATGTGTGTGTCTGTCTGTATTATAGCGCCAGACGACTAAACCGATTTTGATTTAGTTTTTTTGTTTGATAGTTGTCTTTGTTGAGAGTGTTCTTAGCTTTGATTCATGAAAATCCGTTCAGCCGTTTTAAGACTACGAGCTTTTTAGGGTTCTGTAGTACTGACAAGGAACCCTTATATTAGGGTTCCGTAGTACTGACAAGAAACCCTTATATTAGGGTTCCGTAGTCCTGACAAGGAACCCTTATAGTTTCGTCATGTCCGTCTGTCTGTCCGAGGCCTTGCTAAGAGACCGTTAGTACTAGAAAGCTGTAATTTTGTAGGGGTAGGTTAGTTAAGTTATATCAATTATGCCGACAAAGTGGTAAAATAAAATTTTGGAAAATATTTTTTTAGGGTGCTGTGTGTGTTACATGTGAAGTGGGGATAATTTTTTTTCGTCATCCATTCCATCGTGTGGGGTATCGTTGAATAGGTATTTTAAAATGACTTTAATTTAAAATTAGTTACTTTCTCCATTAAACATAGTTTAATATTTCATGGAACAGATATACATTTTTGTTCCAGTAGGGCGTCCCGTCCCCTCTAAAAATTAAACTGCCAGCTTAAAAAATCTCGAAAAATTCATGATGATAGTGAATTTCATGAAATTTAAAGGAATATATTGAATATAATTATAGCGGATAAGATAATATTATCAATTTAGGAGTAACAGTCGTTGAATTTGGGTGTTGGATAATTAAAAAAATGTTAAATATTATATTACTACGGAACCCTACACTGCGCGTGGCCCGACACGCACTTGGCTGGTTTTTATTTCTCGTTGATGAGGCTATGAGGTCAACATTCATACCTTTGTCTTTTCAATTTGAAATGATAATGAATGTATATATCATTGACCTGATCTTGGGACATCTGGAATCTGCAGAATACTCAACAACTCACCATGTTGAGTTTGGGCTCATTGGAATGGTCTCAATCATGGAGGGCCTCAATGAACAGATTATACATGATCAATCGGGGGCGGTTTTAAATTTAGAATTAAAACTATTATTAGAAGATGAATGGTAAGCTTCAAGACCTGAATAATAATTGCCAAGATAGGGAAGTGACGTGCAATGGTGTTTCATTGTCAATATTTTATGTAAAAATACTCGTAAAAAAATACGCATGGAAAATATTTACACTTTGTTCGTAACAGCTTTGTAATGTACCTATCTATCCTATCAGTGTTATCATTTGTTCTAGATAAGTAGTCCTGATAACCGGCAAATGTGTACCTTACGACCCTTCCATTTTTGCCAAGGAAAGGACCGTTTGTTGTTAATATATTGATTTATTTGTAACAAGGCTACATAAAAGATGTAGGCTTATAATATGTAAGAAACAAATAACGTATAAAAGTGTTACCACAATAAATTGGTTTGTGCGTGTTCCTGACATACAAATTATTTCGATTTCAATTTCTTACTTGTTCTGCGTAAGAACAGTTTGGGGAATAAAGTAAATTCCTTACATGTTTTTGGGTTTTTAAATTTGGTCACATTATTTGAAATTTCATAGGTATGTACAAAATTGTACCAGCGAGTAACATACTTACCTACTTCGCTTCTGAATCTTAAGTATTCATTAGCAAGTCTAAAGGTACGACCACACTGCGGCGTCATGCGTCCGCGTGCGCGTTTGCGATCTGATTTTCAATCATTTTCTGATCGCTGTAGATCGCGTTTGGTGTGAACCATTCGGTACAAATACTACTGCGCTATCTGATCGCCGCCTAGATTGCGCACGTACGACGCCGCGGTGTGGTCGTACCTTAACTAATCTAGACAGTATGTATGATACACTATATTCTCCTTGGACACTACTAAATTAATCTAACAAACAAGCTTATCTTAGCAATCTAAAAATACCACCCAAAACAGGTTCGTCTAAACACCTAAGGACCTATATGCCAATGGAAATTGTAGGTACCTTTACCTTTGGTAAATAACAATACGTTTCGTGCGAACATCCGTTAAAGATTGGTATCGTTCATTGCCGCCATTATACATTAAATTTGACGTAATACGAGTACGGGTGGAGGCACTTCAAAGGAGTTAACTTAAAAAAGACATTAATTCACGTGAACGAGCAATAATAATCACATATTGAAAGCCGGGTATTTTTACTCCACATAGAAGGGATAGTTTCTATAAAAACGCTGACACGACGTAACATTGTATCGCGAAAGGGTTCCCGGGTCGGGCTTAATATAAATACAATATATCCGCATTCAAAATATTCACGACTATGAAGAGAACCTCGGAAAATAGTTTTCACACGTCGTCGCGAATATATAATTTTGATATGAAAGTTTGAAAACTCACGTTACCTATCAACAACATACGAAAAGGTGAAATATAGAGAATCGCGTTCAGCCACAACTGCAATATAGGTGGCAAAGTTTTCCTTTCAAACATATTATTTTTAACTACACGCGTGACATTTATTATAAGCGTTTCACAAAGGGGTTATAAACTTTCTACGTTTTATTTATGGTCCTATAGATAATTAATTCGAGTAGTTCATGCGGGTAAATTAGAGCTCATAAAATGGTAATACTAAACTGTTTCGTATAAAACTTGTTACTGGGATCACTGGTGCTGAAATTGATACATAATTTTATTTTGAGCCCAACACCGCGTAATATAACCCGATTTGGGAACGAGATTCGATCGACAATATATTCAAATGAGCTTTGCCCAGACCGATACCGGTCTCAGATGTATGGCGCTTTAAACTTTTAGGGTGCTTTCTCGGATTTGCTTCGAACATTTTGCAAAGCTTATCTATTTTTATATATTGCTTAGGAATGTATATTTCAGGCTAATCCTAGGTTTTATAGTGTTTATCTTTAGGCAGTGCTTCTGATAAACAGTTTTACCAATGTAGAAAAAAATGTTTTAAATTCTATTTAAAGAATTGGAACCCCACAGATATTTAATACATTTTGTAACATCATAAAATCTCCTATTTTAAAAAGAACCCTCTCGTAAAAAACTAAATGAGCCGTGAAACAGGTTTCGTTCTCAAAATACTTGAATCCTTCAGTGACTCCTTTGAAAAACCTTAATCCCGCAGCACAGGTGAAGACGTAGGGACGATATTAAATTGCAGAAAATTGCCTTTCCAAGATAACGAGCGGCTTAACGTATACTGAAGCCTTTTGTAGTATTAGCCAAAGGCTTTTTACCAACGCTTAGTGATGAAAATAATATTAATTATGTTTTTACGTCCGTGGGCAGCTGTCTGGAGTGGGTCATATGGGCATCCTTTGATGGTAAAGGTGAATACCGCAACTATTTTAAGTATATACATTTTTCGGAATTTTGGTAGGTTTTTGTTGTAGGTGTTTACTCGATACATATAGTACATCTACCAAAAAAATTACGTCTAAAAGTGTTATATTTATCGTGACAAAATGCCGTAATGTCGTGTTTACCGCAACAAACATTTTTTTTTTCTCAATACAAAGCTTAAACTGCGTCTCATCAAAGTTGTTCCATTTTTAATAAATGTGCAAATCAATTATAAGCAACAATAATATGTACAATGATATAGAACGAAATATAGCAGCACCATAAATTAAAACATTATCTAATAGCAAAATTATAAAAGAAGTGCATATAAAAGTACTTTATACACATCCACTTTACGTTACAATATTCCGTAAACTAAATTAATGCGAGCCATTAACTTTCCCATAATTTTATGCGTCGTTAAACAAATTTAATCTTCGTTATAAACGTGAATTACGAAACTAATTTATCGTCTCTATTTGTTTATGTCGATAAAACCACGAGTGTCACGTACACAAACAAATCTGCGAAATGCTACGTGAAGTAGCATTCGTAGGCACATATGAAATTCGTAGACATTTGCGTAGCACTTATTTATCATACAATACAATAAATAGTTCTAAATTGATCACCTGTGGGGCCTGCGTTCCTCCTCGTGGTCCTCTTTCATGAAAGAGGGCTGCAGACTGAATCTACGTCGGAATTGGTGTCTACCCTTCATTTTTGTCGGAAGATTCACTTAGCACATAGTACGATAAGTCCACGAGTGACGCAAGCCGTGGCGACGTGTGCGTCGGCCGGCGGTCCACGGACGAGTGGAGGGTGCAAGCTCGACCCACCCAGGTCACGCGCGAGTACTCGCTAGCTTTTCCTTTAATGAAAACATAATACTTATAACCGTTCTAAGATGTAGATTAGGGTTGCGCCGCCTCTTGATCCTCTTCAACCTTATTTTCTTGATAAATTAAAACTCCCAATCAAAGTATACAGCCACAAAGTATTGCAAAATATATGTTTGCGTTCGTTGTTAAGCTGTGTTGTACTATCTGGTTTTGTCATAAACGTGATTAGTTTTCGCACGTGGCAAAGGTAACAGATACCACTGCACAGCATAGATTTATTGATCAGGTGAGCGTCGGATTGATAGCAATAAGCCAAAGAACAAACCGTGAACGAGCGAATACTGCTATCTAGAAAATCGTCAGTGAAAATTTAGTAGCTTTTCTCTTTCTTTCTTTCTCTTGTTCTCTATCTCTCTCTCTCTGTCTCTCTAGTTGTAAATCACATATACCTCCGTAATATTTTGTCTATACTAAAATATGCCCTAATTTTGTTTTCAAATAACAAACAAACATTCGTATACTTCTCTATCTTTTTTGGGGTCTCTATAACCACAATAAGAAATTGTAAAAGTACTACAACTTTCATTTATTTTTTTATAAAAGTCAAAGTCAAAGCATTTATTCAGTATATGGGCAAATTAAAAATTTGCACTTACACTCGTCAAATTACATTAAATAGATCATATTCAAAAAAAAATATTATAGATATAACAGAAACATAACTTACTGCTTTGAATTTACAAAAAAAAACAAAGGTATTGAGCCATTCAGCTTTCATCTAGACGTCGAACGTCACACTTAAAACACATGTTTAATTCCCCTGATTAATGTAGGGTTGCCAACCGTACTATTACGAGCACCCGCAACCCAGTGGATGTTTCAGTACTTCAGATAATTTTTATTCAAAAAATTGTGAAATAATGAAACATAATAAATAAATAAAACGCAGACTAATTGCAGTACAAATCATATTCCGAATGGAATTGATTGTCCGTCTATCAGCTGCATAATACCGTCTTAACAGGTAACCCTAGATCTGCAAACAAAAGATGAAAACTGATTGACTGTTGAAACTACTGGTGTTTCGGAAGTACTCCCATCAGAGAAGAAACACCAAGAAACTCTATGGGGCTTGTCACTTATTTTAATTCATTTTTGTTTTAATTCATATTCAATATTTTTTAAAAGTTACAACAAATAATTATGTTATCATACAATTTATATTATATCTTGGAGCTTGGGGCATTCAGGCCAAGCATTTTTGTCATTCATATAGTAATTTAATGTATAGTACGATTTCTTCATTAAATTGGATTTTACAAAGGTTTTAAATCTGCTCATAGACAGTTGATCAATATCTTTAGGAAGTTTATTATAAAATCGTATACAGTTCCCCAAAAAAGAACCACTAACTTTCCACAACCTGAATTGAGGTAAAATTAATCTATTTTTGTGTCTTGTATTGAAATTATGTACATCGGACCTCTTATCATAATCGTTTAATTTTTTTGCGTACATACATAATATTTTCATATATATATTGACATGCCACTGTGAGAATTTTAATTTCCTTAAATTTTTCACGAAGTGAGTCTCGCAACTTCCTGGTATATATAGATCGAATAGCTCTTTTTTGTAAAACAAATATAGATGGATTTCGGCGGCTTTCCCCCACAATAAAATGCCATAGGACATTATACTGTGGAAGTAGCTAAAGTAAACCAATCTAGCAGTGGATTCGTCAGTCAAGTTTCTAATTTTATGTACTGCGTATGCAGCGGAGCTCAATCTACCTGCTAGAGCCGATATTTGAGAACCCCATTGTAGCTTTGAATCCAGGGTATGCCCAAGAATGTAGCGGATTCAACAAATTCTAGTGGTACATCGTTTATTAATATCCTGCTATCAACGACACCCTTTCTGAAATTTGGCAGCGAGAATTTAATACATTTAGTTTTTTTGGCGTTCAGTAATAAGTTATTGGTTGTAAAACAATTCAAAACCTGTGTGATTGATTTGTTAACATCGTCAAATTTAGGCGCAATCCTATCTATTTTGAATATTAAGGATGTATCATCCGCGAACAAAACAATGTCACATAAGCTTTGCACGAAAGACGGCAAGTCATTAATATAAACTAGAAATAAAAATGGTCCTAAGATCGATCCCTGCAGAACTCCCATTTTATGAGGGATCCAGATGACCTGACGCCATTGACCTCAACCATTCACCACCATTAAAACAAAAGCATCCTTAGGGGAAGAGTTTAAAGGCTGAGTAGTAATAATAGGTACTTGTGAGAAGAACTCAACAAATGTGTTAGCGACATCATTATTATCTATGATGAATTTATTATTAACTTTTAACATAATTTTACCGTCCCTCTGCTTAATTTTTCCAGTTTCTGTATTAATTACTTTCCATGTATTTTATTTTGTCATCGGCATGCTTAATTTTTCTACTTAGATGCAATGATTTTGCTGTCTGACAAACAACTTTAAAAGTTTTTGAATACAATTTTAAGTGATTTATGAATTTAGTATTATGTAAATTTATGGTTTTTTGTGAGTACAAGTTATACAAATTGTTTCTACTTTTATAAATACCAGGAGTTGCCCAGTCATCGAAACGAACCTTTCTAACCATTTTAATTTTAAAAATATCTTAAAATGGTCTTGGCCTTTGGTGGATAATTTACATGAAAAAGTGACACTTTGTCCCAGATGGTCCGAGCCAAGTTTTTAAAAAATTGCAATTTATTCGGGTTCACAGTTGCAGAACACATTGTCCAAGCAGGTAGCTGACGAGCTAGTGATTCTTGTTGGCTGATTAAAAAGATGCTTCAGATTGAAGCTTAGAAATATTTTTTTTAATTTGTCGCTGAGCGGAGACTGCTCAATTAAATTAACATTGAAATCGCCACAAACTATCAAAGATTTAGAGGTGTTGAAGACTTTGCTCATTACTTCTTCCATAATTGTCTCAAAAATTTTATTATCAGCCGATGGAGGTCTGTATACACAGATGACTATATGTTGCCCCAGCTCTATACAAGATAATTCAACACATCGTTCCTCAGACAAAGCTACTATGTCTTTACGCTCTTTAAAGTTACAATTTTCAGTTACATATATTAGTGAGCCACTACGAATTGCCTTCTGTCTAATGAATGTGCTGGCAATTGTATAATTTTTTAATATTGGTAACAATGTACCTTTCACAAACCAGTGTTCAGTAATACACATTATGTCAACTTTATAAAAATCGAGAAATAATTCTAACTCTAAGGCTTTGCTGGAGAGACCTTGTATATTCTGATGAAAAATGTTGATTGAGTCAGGCCTCCCCATTGTCTTAGACATTAGTTTAAACTAACTAAGTCTACTACGCTACAATTACCCCGCATAGTAACACCACTACATTGGGGCTCGTCTTCGTGATCTGTTATAATATGTAAAACAGGGTCATATATATTGAATGCTAATAACTTAGCAATGGTCAACTTATTAGTCTTATTGAGATACAAAGTATCCTTTGTCAATATTACTTTACTAATAAATTTGTTAGTTTCAAAATACAAAAAGTCGCTCAAGCGACAAGTCAAATTGTACAGTGCCAAGTTCAATTTATGAGCATGCTCATTATAAGTGCAACTACTCGTTTTTAGATACGGGACTGAACAAACTATTATTTTACTAATGCCTCTGCTGGCAATGTCTGATAAAAGTTTAATTAGAATATTAATATCAGTTTTTTTAAAGTTTGTGCTATTACCTAGCTGCAATACAATAGTACAATTTTTGTGATACTGAAAGCTGCTTATTTTTTTACATAGATCTGTAATTGGTAAATTAGGGCAGCAATTGTTATAAACATTTTGGTTCAATCTAGCGTCTAATAAGCTACCCATACCTACTCCCATTTCATCGCTGAACACAATGGTCTCTCTAGCAGGCTACGGCAGTTGTAAAGGACTGCCAGAGTCCACCTCGGAGGCACCAGTGCACTGCAACGATGAAAAGATTATTTATCTCTGTAGCTTATTTTAATTATAAAACGAATTCAAAAGTAATTTCACCGGACCTCGAATTTTCTGCTTTGGGTCCAACTGTGTAATGGCACACTCGTATCAAAAGAAGATAATTTAGAACGAGGTTTGTCTAGTAAACAATTTTCTGAAAGGACACATTTATCTTCTAATCCGGGGAACCGAGATGTGTCGGCGAATCCAGCTCTTTCTTAGGATTTCGTTAATGCTTTTAAAATGGTTTCTCAGAATAATTCGTCTTGCTAATGATATTTGTTTGTAAGCTGTCTGATGCCCGCAAAAACCACTGGGGCTGTTTATCTATTTACATTTGTTTTTGTTTCAGACCATTAGCATTACAACGTATTCGTATAAAGAAAATATGCAAATAAGTTTTTTTAAGTGGCTAACGTTTGTAGTCTGATTTAGATAATTCTTTTTTTATTGGAAAGGGTATACCCCCAACGGGGTCCCATTTAAATTTCAACGAAATCGGTAGAGCCGTTATGAATAAATCAACAAATATAATGGATAAAAGTATCATTATTTTGATGATTTTATCATATCATCAACTTATGTCAACAAACACCGGAAAAAACAAAGAGCTGAAAATCGGGCTCAGTTGCGTGTCTTGAGAGAGGCATATGTCCAGCAGTGGACTGATACCGGCTGATTATGATGATGATGATGTTTTACAGGTGGTACCATTTAAATTTTATCGAGATATGTTTAGTATCTCCAGAGATATGAAGACAAACACCTCAAACTTAGTATTGAAATTGACAAGCGTGACGTTGGATGTCGGTTTTTTTAGTTTTTTAAGTGATCTTAAAATATTTTTATTATTATTATAGAGCATAAATATTCTATATAATGTTTGTCTAGGCCAGGGGTAAGCAATGACGCCTGCTTTTAACATAGTAGATCATCATCAGCCTCAAAAATTATAAAATAAAACTTTTTAACAAAAAATTAAACCGCCGAAAAAACTGAAAAGCAAAAAATAAGTAAACTTTATATTTAACCTTAATAACGAAGTTCTTAAACTACTGTTAGTATACCATTGTATATATTTTTGTAATTGTTTTGAGTTTTTAACTAAACATAATAACTAAGTTCGCAAACTAATGTAAGTAAGTAAGTATACCTAAGTAATTTTGAGTCGGCGCCAAACAATAAGCAAATTCAGTACGTATTTCCCCTCTAAAAATCGAAAAAATAAATTTGACCTCTGTATCTCGAACATAGCATATTTTTTATATTTTACAACTTTTACAACTCTATTATTGAAGCTTATTACCTCTGCAGTTCGAAGAAAAATAAGTTGCCGACTTTAAGAAATTGCCGACAGTGTAAGTAGGTACATTATTGTTTCTTAGAAAACAATTTAGGAGTATACAATAAATAGGATTAACCCTTAAGGAATTTATGACTCACGGTAACACGTGCTTTCTTGCTTTGTGTCTGGTGTTAATTTTTAGTATTTTTGTTTTAATTTGAACTGAAGCGAAGCAAATTACTTGTTGTCTGTTGAAAAATTGTCAGAAGTAGTTTGATCCTACCGCAATACACATCAATTTTTAGAACAGATTACAAATAAAATTGTTAAAACATGAGTATTATGAAACGTATACTAAAAACTCAAAATTATTAAGATTGAATCTTAACTTCTAGAAGTCGAATTAAAATCTGCCTAAGTCGAAAACTCTATAACTCGAATGTTTTGGCGTTTCCCTTGAGGTTCGACTTATAGAGGTTCTACTGTATATTGTATACATTTTATAAAACACTATAATTGATATTAAAAAATAAACTAACGAAAATGATACTTTTAGCAGTCTTCAAAATAGGAGTAGGTTCTAAATTCGGATGTTTATATATTTTTATGTATTTTCGAGCATTACTCTGTCATAATTTGGAACAGACGAATTTGGAATTTTCTTCGTTTTGTTTAAAAGAGGTTTATTCCAAAATCGTCTCATTTAAAAATAATTCTATGAAGAACTGACGAGTATCTCCAGAGAAAAAAATATCTATAATTACTAGCCCAGCATTTGAAGTAGTTTTGTTTTCGTTTTTGAAATGATCTTTACATAAATACTATGTTTCGTTAAGTGTATATTTTTATAACTGTTACACACAAACTATAATGTCATCGTACTGATGGGATTCGAACCTGCGCCTCCTTGGAAACTTGCCCAGGCGCTGTAACCAACTAAGCCACAGTACGATCCTATCAATACGACGAATATAAATGGAAATATGATTGACTAATGGATTGCAAAAATTGTATGACAATCTTTGCATAGTATAAAACATGGTGGCATCCGCTATCTGTACGCTTAGATCGTTTAAACTACGCTACGAATTTAAATGTAGTTTTTAGCAATATATAGTGATTTAAGAGGAAGGCTCATAAGGCTGGATTAAACGCGGGTAAAGCCGCGGGGTACAGCTATTACTAATATAATAATTGATTGCATTTTTTATTATTTTTATTATACAAATTATACACCTAAACCATCCTCATTAATACCTCTGTCTATTGGTGAAAACCACATGAAAATCCATTCAGTATTTTTTTAGTTTATCGCGAACAGACAGACATACACATGCGGCGGGAGACTTTGTTTTATTATACGAGTATGTAGTGACTAGCTTATGCTCGCGGCTTCGCTCTCGTTAAAAACATTATTAATTTTCTTAAAAAATTTCTTGCATAAAAAATTGTAGAATCATCAAATCATGAAAACACTTAAAAATAACAGGCCAAGTGCGTGTCGGGCCACGCGCATTGTAGTGTTCCGTAGTAGCCTGTTATTCAATGCAAGTCATTATCCGTTAAAAACAAGCAACTAGGTCATAGAAAAGATAATAATACTACGTATAGAACGGACACTCTGTTCCCCCCACCAATTCCGGGCTTCCTCACCCCGCCACCAATTTGTATTTGTCGAGGCGTCAGTCTGAGCAAGGACGCTACACGCGTACGGCTACAGAACAATAGGTACTACTCTCGAGGAGAAGAACATCAACTTCATACATTTATGTTAAGACCAGTAGACACCGGAGGTTCAAATTTACGTAGGTTCTTATTATGTAGGTATATTATAAATACTTATATACTTACCTGTATATTCGTATTTTAGAATTCATTTTCATAAATGAAACAACGATCGATATATACTCGTGCGTAAATAACATTTGTAAAAATAATAAACTAAAATAATAAAATTACTAATTACTTATCGGAGTCTTCGGGATACCAAAAATATGATATGATAAAATTGTAATATTGGTGTTGCATTTTCAACAACAAACAAAAATATTCATACGGTCAGTACGTAGTATGTATATACGAAGTAACTATTATATACTCTGTGATACGGTGATTACGGGCTACAACCTTAGACATCACGCACACAAATGCACGTATAGAAAAACGACATGTGTGTAGCGTCTGTGTCGGTGTCACAGTGTCGGTCGTTAAAACGCTAGTTTGTATGGAGATTTAGCGAGTGTCCGGGGTGTGACTAGGTACTTCGTCTTTGTCACTTTAAAGGATTTATTCTAAGGATTTTGTATTTGGTACACAATTATCCAACACCCAAGTTCAACGACTATTACTGCTAAACTAATAAAGTTATCTTAACCGCTATAGTTTTCCTTTAAGGTTCATGAAATGCACTATTGTCAAGAATTTTTCCAGATTTTTCAAGCCAGCAGTTTAGCTTTTAGAGGGGGAGGGACGCCCTATTGCAACAAAAATGTGCACTTTAAAGTTTAATATGTATTTCGTAAATGGAGCATTCAATCGAAAAATTGTATTAGCAACCATTAAGTCATTTTAAAAGACCTATTCAACGATACCCCACACGATGGGGTAGACGACGAAAAAAAAAATTCGACCCCACTTCCTATGTAGGGGAGCTACCCTAACAAAAAAATATTTTTCAAAATTTTATTTCACTACTTCGTCGACGTAATTTATATACATATTCCTACAAAATTACAGCTTTCTAGTATTAACGGTCTCTTAGCAAAACCTCGGACAGACAGACAGACAGACAGACGGGCATGACGAAACTATAAGGGTTCCTTAGACTACGGAACGTAAGGTTTAGGATTACGGAACCCTAAAAACTGGCCAAGTACGAGTCAGACTTTGTCCCGCACACGGAGGGTTCCGAACGCCATCTAACGAATATCCAACGAACTTCTAACACCAACTAAGTAACACAAAGGTGTTAGTAATTAATATTATTAAATATCTGGAAGACCGAGCTTTGCTCGGTATTATCGTCACTTAAACAGAAAAATATGCCTCTTCCCGACATCTATTGGCGAATAATAATACTACTTTTTAAAATTGAGAGCAACTAACTGCTTTAACTACACAATAACACAGCTACTTCTACTCGCCAGTAGATGTCGGGTCGGGAAGAGTCATATTCTAAGTTGATTATCGATAAAGTTGATTATTGAAAACACGAATAAAACAACATTTTCTGAAAATGAATCCTAGCTAGATCGATTTATCGCCCCCGAAATCCCCTGTAGGTGTACTAAATTTTATTTAATTGTTGGAGCCGCTTCCGAGATTCAGATTAAGGTAACGACGATAGCGCCATCCTTGATGCTAGGTAGATGGCGCTGCGCTATCGCAAAAAACTTTTTTTAAACTTTTCTTTAATTTTTAACTTTGTTCTGTTCTTAGTATTTGTTGTTACAGCGGCAACAGAAATACATCTCTGTGAAAATTTCAACCGTCTAACTATCACGGTTCATGAGATACAGCCTGGTGACAGACGGACAGACAGACAGACGGACACACAGACAGACGGACAGCAGAGTCTCAGTAATAGGGTTCCGTTGGTACCCTTTGGGTTCAGAACCCTAAAAAGAATAAGCCAAATCGGTCCACCCGTTTTCAAGTTATGACGTAAGTAGGTAACCAAAGGAAATAGGGATTCATTTTTACCCGACTACAGCGAAGTAAAAAGGAGAGTTATGTTTTTGACCGGTATGTGTGTATGTATGTGTGTAAGTATGTTTGTATGTATGTTCATCTGTTCCCTCATAACTTCTGAACTACTTACCATAATTTGACAAATGAAGTGTCGTTGGACGCGTCTTATTTGTCTGCTGGTTATAGTCTATGTGACGCCACAACAAATTGAATGTGGCGCACACTAGAGGGCACGAAGTCCAGAACTAAAAAAAAAATTTCACCACACCACATCGTGTGTGGTATCGTTGAATAGGGATTTTAAAATTAAGATAGGGTTTAGTACATCATATTTTTGTCTGGCCTTACCGTTGGCGGGATACGAGTATATCCCGCCGAAGTCAAGACAAACTAATTTTTACCCCACGGCGTCGCAACAAAGCAGTTGGCAGGGTTATGTGTTTGTTGATAGCTGTGTATTTATGTTAGTATATTGACATGTATACATGTATACAATTATGCAAAAACCCCAAAATGCTTTAAATAAAAAATAAGTTCAAAAACTTAAACCCGACTACTGAAAGATCACACTCTAAAAAGTATGAAACAAGAAAATATTCTCACCTGAGATCCCTATGTACAAACTATTCAATATGTATCGTGTATTATATAAACAACTTACTTTTAATAAATATTTTATTGTATTTCATTAATATTCTTAGTGGTTCTCAGAGGATAGCTGTGGTCGTCCGTCGTAGCTGTGTAACCGTAACAAAACAATACACTCTGCAAAGTAGCGGACCACGGGTATCCACTGAGCACCACTGAGAATATTTATGAAATTCAATAAAATATTTATTAAAAGTAAGTTGTTTATATAATACACCATACATATTGAATAGTTTTTGTTTTAATATTATATATTTAGGTGAGAATATTTTCTTTTTTCATTCTTTTTAGAGATCTTTCAGTAGTCGGGTTTAGTTTTTGAACTTATTTTTTATTATAAAACCCGAAAAACTATATTGATTTTCAAAACTTAATAATTTACAGAAGTCATCGTGCCAAGTTTCAAATTACTATTTAATTGAACCCCCGTTTCATCCCCGTAGGGCCTAAATTTTGAAAAATCTTTTCTTAGCGGATACTTTCGTCATAATAATAATCTGCATGCAAAATTTCAGCGCAATCCAAAACAATATTGAATTTCAGACTTTGTTACCGTGTTCCACCCTCTTTGGGGTTGAATTTCAAAAAAGCCTGAAACACGTGCTTACTAATTTATTATCAGAAGTATTTGTGTAAAGTTTTTAATAATAAAAATAAGTTCAAAAACTAAAACCCGACTACTGAAATATCACGCTCTAAAAAGTATGAAACAAGAACATATTCTCATCTGAGATCGCTATGTACAAACAATTTAATATGTATCGTTTATTAAAAAATAAAAAACTTACTTTTAATTAATGTTTTATCTTATTTTATTCATATTCTTAGTGGTGTTCAGTGGATACCCGTGGTCGTATGCTACTTTTCAGAATGTATTGTTTTGTTACGGTAGGTGACGTACGACCACGGGTATCCTCTAAGCACCACTAAGAATATGTATAAAATACGATAAAACATATATTATGTTTCTTTGAAGTGTTTCACACTTTATATTTTAGTAAATTGATAAACACAATCCAAAATTTCATCGTACCGACGGGACTTGAACCCGCAACCTGAGCACCGGAACATGTCATTCCGGAGGTTGCGGGTTCAAGTCCCGTCGGTACGATGAAATTTTGGATTGTGTTTAACAATTTACGATAAAACATTTATTAAAAGTAAGTTTTGTGTATAATAATCGATACATATTGAATTGTTTGTACATAGCGATCTCAGATGAGAATATTTTCTTGTTTCATACTTTTTAGAGCGTGATATTTCAGTAGTCGGGTTTTAGTTTTTGAACTTATTTTTTATTTCAAGTATTTTGGGGTTTTTGCATAAATGTTTACATGCATACATGTCAACATACTTACATACATACATAGCAATCAACAAACACATAACCATCCCTATTGCTTCTTTGCGACGCCGCGCCGTAGGGTAAAAATTAGTTTTCTTGACTTCGACAGGATATATCTCGCAAACGCTACGCTTGTTAAAAATATGATGTACCAAACCCTACCTTCATTTTAAAATTTCTATTTAACGATACCCCACACGATGGGGTGAGGTGAAACATTTTTTTTAGTTCTTGACTTCGTGCCCTCTAGAGGGTGCCACACTCAATTTTTTGTGACGTGACATAGCTTATAACCAGTAAACAAATAAGACGCGTCCAACGACACCTCATTTGTCAAATTATGATAAGTAGTTTAGAAGTTATGAGGGAACAGATGGACATACATACAAACATACATACATACATACATACATACATACATACATACATACTTACATACATACATACATACATACCCACATACCGGTCAAAAACATAACGCTCCTTTTTGCTTTGCCGTAGTCGGGTAAAAATACTATCCAATCTTGTTTCTCCATACAAACTTTGAACGCCTGTCTCATCCCCTTAAGAGGTGGATTTGGAAAATTCTTAACAGACGTCTCAATACCTATCTGTATGCAAAATTTCAGCGCAATCTGAAACAATATTGATTTTTTTACTTTATTAACCCGTTTCACCTTCTTTGGGGTGGAATTTCGAAAAATCCTGAAATACGTATTTACTTATTTGTTTACAGAAGTACATGTGTAAAGTTTCGAATATAATAGACTATCTAATCTTGTTTCTCCATACAAACTTTGAACCCCCGGTTCATTTTACATTTCAGTGCAATCCATTAAGTGGTTTGAGCTGTGCGTTGATAGATCAGTTAGTCAGTCAGTAACGTTTGCCTTTTATATATATACAGATAAATTATCTGCTACAGCTACAGTCGACATGATGGGAGACAACAGAAGGTAGATAAGTAAATATATCAGTATCTGAAGGTTAGAGTAAGTATTACGTTAAGGCACTTTGTGCCTCTACGTAGCCTGTTGCTTCAGCCGTACCCTTAAATAAGTGGATGAAAATATCGGGGAGCCTCAACAATCTCCTCGTTTATGTTGACACAATGTTTGTGTACCAATGTTTTGTATCCTTTACTGACAACAAGAGCAGGCAGTTTGATTAGGACAGAATTTACATTTGTATATCCTGTCCAAACGGCTTAAATTCGGCATTAGAGATGGCTCGTTTTAATTAAGATTTTATTCAAATACGTGATAGTTTTCAGCTTTGTATACCAATGTCTCGCGTATTTCCTGAATTTATCTAAACATAGCACATTATTTATATATACATTTTTAAGTTATACAATAAAACAACTTTCAAATTTATAAATTTATTTACAGTAAAGCAGGCTTTTGTCTAATAATATTTAATATTTTCATTTAACAGACCTTTTAATATAATCTTCATTAATGATATTATGAATGTCGACGAATCATCAATTATGAATATGAACCTTTTTAGAGTTTTTAACCGACTCCAAAAAAAGGAGGAGGTTTCTCAATTCGACCGTATATATATATTTTTTAGGGTTCCGTACCCAAAGGGTAAATTGGGACCCTATTACTAAGACTCCGCTGTCCGTCTGTCTGTCTGTCTGTCTGTCTGTCTGTCCGTCTGTCACCAGGCTGTATTTCATGAACCGTGATAGTTACACAGTTGAAATTTTCACAGATGATGTATTTCTGTTGCCGCTATAACAACAAATACTAAAAACAGAATAAAGTTAAAAATAATAGAGGGTCCCCATACAAGAAACGTGTTTTTTTCGGTATTTCACGCCATCTATGAACGCTTAGTTAGGTAAACGTCCCATAGATGGCGTTACATTGAAATGTGGATCCCTAACTCCTTTGTTAGACGTTAGATGGAGTTATAAGAAATGAAATGTTTATTAATTATTATTTTTTGCTGGCGAAAAATGATAGTGGTATTTTTTGCTCGATCTTATAAAATACTGTAGTGTGGTAGGGAACCCTACTAGTGCGAGTCCGACTTGCACTTGGCCAGTTTATTTTTTTATACCCTTGAGTAGAACTTTTTAAGCATGGGATTCATAAATCTTTGCGAGCGTATTTTGCATTTTAATACCCTTAATTATTTTAATTAAAATTTGAAGGTTTATTAAGTCTAAATTTATAAAATCTATATATAATCAGTATATTAATCTATCTATTAAATATACATATCTAAGAGATATATTCACAAAACTTTAACGATTTTCGCTTTGGAAGTATTTTAAAATGTACGTTTTTCTTTTATGTTGCTGTGCCTATATCAAAACCGAATTTAAAAGAAAAAACAGATTGACTAAAACTTTTAGACAGAGTTTTCTGATTGTTCAATATACCTTCCTCTTGACCTATTACATAAATCGTATTTTCCAGCCATCAACTGTCAATTCCGTGCGATTCTCAACTTCGGGATAAGAAAAGGACACTTGTGAAACGACTTGGAAAAAAACACCGTCGGGAAAGAAAACTTGATGAAATAAGCTACGCAGTTGGAAATTTCAGTGTTGAGACAGGGAGGCTTCGAAGGGAATTGCAAATTAGTCTTGTGCGGAGAAGGGGAGGTGCGGGAGGCTGGGAGGGGTGGTGAACAATCGGACGGGTGAAAAATAGCGTTCAACAAGTGAGCCTGGCTGAGCTTGCAAAGCGGCGAATTTCTCTTATTTCTCTGGACCTATAGATGGAACATGCTGATGCCTTTTGCTCCACGGTAAGTACGTTTTTGTATTTTTGCTTTGTACCCTTACCGTTGGTGCAGTGACATGATAAAGCAGTAGGTATATATTTTCTTTTTTGCGCCTGCGAAACAGGTTAGCGAAGTATTTTTATGTTATGCAATTTTAGTATTAATAAAAGTGCAGCCAAACCTCAGCGTCCTGCGGTCTGCGGGCGCGATCTCAGTACTCTTCAATTGTTTTCTGATCGCGTTTGGTGTGAACCAGTCGGTATACATACTACTGCGCTATCTGATCGCCGCCTAGATCGCACGCTGGACGCTGCGGTGTGGCCGTACCGACCTTAAGACAGTTTAATTCATCATTCAAACATTATTTTATAGTTGTTGTCGCGATATTACTGCGTAAACTCTCTGAGAAGGTACATCGGACATGTACGAAACCTAGTTCGAGACTGCTGAAAACAAATAGTAGTGAGTATAATAGTCAGCACTTTTGTAATATTTTTTATACATATTCAAACTAAGCTAGTGACAGTAAAATATATAATTTCGAGGAGTTTGAAGGTGGGTAATGTGGGACACTTAGACACCTAGGTACATGACAGTGATCAATAGAATAAAATTATAGCATTTAGTTGCTTATGAAATCCTTCAAATGTTAGACCATTAAATCATTACTATACCAAGATTATTTTACCTTGACATTTGACTTGACAGACAAATTTAGGACTTATTAACCAACGGGACTTGAACCCGCAACCTCCGGAATAACATGTTCCGGTGCTTTGCCAATTAAGCCACGATGCGAAGTATCGTTACGACGAAATTAGTGGATTGCATTTGTTAACCCAATTATGCATTGGTGGCGCCATCTATGACTACTTATTACGTAAGTTAATCATTCGGAAGAAATCATTACAGTTTTCAAATCCGACGAGAGATGTTGCACTGCGTAAATCAAATATTATGTTTCTTTGAAGTGTTTCACACTTTATATTTTTGTAAATTGTTAAACACAATCCAAAATTTCATCGTACCGACGGGACTTGAACCCGCAACCTCCAGAATAACATGTTCCGGTGCTTTGCCAATTAAGCCACGGTGCGAAGTATCGTTACGACGAAATTAGTGGATTGCATTTGTTAACCCAATTATGCATTGGTGGCGCCATCTATGACTACTTATTACGTAAGTTAATCACTCGGAAGAAATCATTACAGTTTTCAAATCCGACGAGAGATGTTGCACTGCGTAAATCAAATATTATGTTTCTTTGAAGTGTTTCACACTTTATATTTTTGTAAATTGTTAAACACAATCCAAAATTTCATCGTACCGACGGGACTTGAACCCGCAACCTCCGGAATAACATGTTCCGGTGCTTTGCCAATTAAGCCACGGTGCGAAGTATCGTTACGACGAAATTAGTGGATTGCATTTGTTAACCCAATTATAAATACAAAAAAATACAAAAATCTTTATTGACATACTGTATAGTTCACAATACATGTTGAATCCATAGACTCCTGAAGTAGCATAGCTGTGTCTCAGGAGCCTGTGGCTTCTCCCATATTTTAGGCTTATTATAGTATGTATCATATGAATTCTATCACTTATAAAAATGTTTACTAAAACTAAAACTAAATATGTGTATGTGCGTGTATGTTTTTGGCGCATGTACTCGTATGTAGGGAGATGTGAATGCATGTAGGGGTTTGTTTTTGCATGTTTGTGTATAAATGAATGAAAATATGTTTGTGAGAGTAATATATGTGTATTTCTTGTTTAAGTTACAGTTATATATATAAGAATCTAGAAGTATGTATCATCAAGTAGTTTCTCTATCCCTTCATAATCAAATGTTTTTAGATACGTTAGTAATATATTTTTTAATTCATTATTATTTATTTTCCTAGTATTATGAGTTTTATTTAGTCTATTATATATGTGGGTAATCAAGACGTCGTATCGTTTTTGAGCGAATCTTGTGTTGGAGCTTGGAACAGGACATCTATTGATTCTTTTAGTGGACTCTGATAATTTTGGAACAATTTTTCTGTGGTATCGTCGTAAACCTTCAAATAAAAACAATTTTCGAACAGAGAGAACATTTGCCTTTTCGTACACTGTAGTCGTGGGATGCCTAAAACATAGGAACTGCATAACCTTTAATAAGGCACGTTGCGGTCTCTCCACTGTAATCAGGTGTGTTTTAGCTGCACTACCCCATGTGCATATGCAGTAACGTATGAGACACTCACATAGTGCTTTGTACGTTTGTGTTACAAGGTAAGGTTCGGCGACTGTTCTCAAAGTTTTAAATATATAAATAAGTTTTCTTACTCTAGACGACAATGTATTTATATGCGCTTGCCAACTGATTTTGTCATCCACTAATACTCCGAGATATTTTATGTTGCTGACTCGATTTAGTGAATCACAGTTACAGCTTAAAGAAAGGTTCTTATTGCGGTTGCACGGAAAGGTGTGGATTTTAACATTAATGTTTGCTGCGGGACTGCCTGCGGATGAGATACTGTAACACATGTATTTAGTCTTACCTGTGTTTAACGATAGAAGACTGTCTTCTAACCAATGTGTTACAGCTGAGAGGCAGTTCTCAGTTCGTATTTTAACATTGTCCCAGGTCTTATCACGGACGAGAATAACGGTGTCATCAGCAAACATTAATAAATCCGAACCAGGCAAGGAAGCACAGCAGAGTTCATTTATATAAATGAGAAACAATAATGGTTCCAATGTACTTCCCTGCGGTACACCATAGGTGCACACTGCACTTTCACTCTCATAGTTTTCAACCCTAACTGTTTGTGTTCTATCCGTTAGATAGTCCTCAAACCAATTATATGCAAGACCTCGGATACCAACATTCTCTAGTCTCGCCAAAAGTATGGGAATGGAGACAGTATCAAGTGCCTTCTGTAGGTCAAGGAATACTCCGATACATCTGTCTCCATTGTAAATTGTTAAACACAATCCAAAATTTCATCGTACCGACGGGACTTGAACCCGCAACCTCCGGAATAACATGTTCCGGTGCTTTGCCAATTAAGCTACGTAATAAGTATTACGTATTTACGTATATTAACTTACGTAATAAGTAGTCATAGATGGCGCCACCAATGCATAATTGGGTTAACAAATGCAATCCACTAATTTCGTCGTAACGATACTTCACACCGTGGCTTAATTGGCAAAGCACCGGAACATGTTATTCCGGAGGTTGCGGGTTCAAGTCCCGTCGGTACGATGAAATTTTGGATTGTGTTTAAATATTTACAAAAAAAAAAAAAAAAAAATATAAAGTGTGAGACACTTCAAATAAACATAATATCTGTCTCCATTGTCTAAATATGACGTGATAAGCGAAGTCAACCTCAAAACCGCGTCTTCAATTGACCTGCCATCCCTGAATCCATATTGGTTAGTGCTAAGTAGATTGTTTTTCTCAAGGTAGCTCGTTACTCTCTTTTTAAGTAATTTTTCAATAACTTTAGAAAGCGTGGAAAGCAGTGAAATAGGTCTATAATTCGACGGGTAATTTCTGTCACCAGCTTTAAAAATGGGACAAACCACAGCTTTTTTAAAGGCTGAGGGAAATATACCTGTTTCAAAGCTAAGATTGCATACAAATGCAATAGGTTCAGCTAAAAACTCGTTATATGATTTTAGTGTATTAGCTGTGATTTTATCCCATCCAGGTGCACTATGTGATTTGAGACCTAAAATAACAGACTTCACTTCAATAGAGTTGGTAGGATATAGTATCATTGAGTTTACTGGTTGTCTTGATGTTTTAGCTAGTGCAGCAAGTTCCCTTTCACATTTGTTAAGTGTCTTTAATGTTTTATTGGCCAGAATTCCACCTATTGATGTGAAATAGTGATTAACTATGTTTAAAGAATCAACCGGATCTTTTTCTATGGCTAATAAATCGTCTGACGGTACTTTAGAATCTTTTAAATTGCAAACTTCTTTTATAATTTTCCATGTCTCTTTAATGTTGCCTTTATTGTTATATAATTTTACTTTATAGTATTCTCTCTTTAGATTCTTTATAATGTAATTACACATATTTCTATATTTCATATATTTATACTTCAGTTTGTTATCGTCCGGTGTATTTTTTACTTTCTTATGCAATCTATCTCGTTTTCTTATTGATCTCACCACACCTGGTGTAATCCAAGGTTTAAGTGGCTGATATTTTTTAGAAAACGATTTTATCCGCAAATTGACATTAATAATATTCAGTAATTTTGTAGTAAGTAATTCAGCTGCTATGTTTGGATTGTTTATTTTATAAAAATCACTCCAATCCTCTTTATTCAGAAGATCGCGTACTCCCTCGTGGTTAATTAGATACCTTGTTTTGGAAATTGTTTTATTTTTAGGTATATTAGTATTAGATAGATATAATAAAATAGGGGAATGGTCTGTAAGTTGCTGTTCAAAAACAATCGTTTTCCAATTATAGGTTGTTCTTACCATAAAATGATCAATACATGTAGTGACTCTAGTCGGCAAGTTAATTCCTTGCCTAAGTCCACGCATTGCCATTAAATTTAGATAGTCTTGGGAGGATGCTGAGAAACCGTTAGGCAAGGTATCTATATTAATGTCACCAGTGAAAATGATGTTTTTTGTAGAAATGTTGCTTAAAATAATATCAAGAGATTCCAAATAGTTACTGGCATTACGAAAGCTTGGTGGACGGTATGAACATATTATTGAATATTCATTAGTTATGTCAATAACAAGACAGTTCCCTTCCGAGCAGTTTGATTCATATGCTGTAGCTATAATTTCACTCTTGACATAGGCAACTACTCCATCATTTTGATTTAGGCTCTTCAACGTCCAAAAAGTATTAAACGTGTCTATGTTTGGTGGTGGGTTTTTGGAGTTTGTCCAACACTTGTAAGTACAAAAACTTCTACCGGTATGTCCAAACTAGACACAAATGCGATAAAAAGAAAAAGTTGCAGTTGCAGTTAATACTTCGTATATTTACTGTAATGATTGAAAATGATTTGTTATTTTCCAAATCAGAATTTAAAAGCTCCAGGCAACCATTTGAGTCGCTTACTGAGAGACACTCTGTGTTGTCTGACATGTCAACCTCTTTAATTAAAAAGTAGTTACTATCCATTATTATTAATAATGTAAGTAATAGGGTGCATGTCTATGATCTTACTTAGAACTGAGTAGGTATTACAGAGTTGGTGTAGATGGTAGTGGTTTAACTGAGAAGATTGTAGCTGAACACATCTAGTAATTGAAAATATAGTTTGTATACAGAATACAATTGTGTAGTGGTGATTCTTATGTATAATATTTGTATGTTCTATAAAATAACTGTCTATTTGTGTGTTTGTAGTCAAAGTCAAAGTCAAAGTCAAAGCATTTATTCAGTATATGGGCAAATTAAAAATTAGCACTTACACACGTCAAATAACATTAAATAGATCATATTCAACAAAAAATATAGATATAACAGAAACATAACGCTTTGAATTTACAAAAAAAAAAACAAAGGTATTGAGCCATTCAGCTTTCATCTAGACGTCGAACGTCACACTTAAAACACATGTTTAATTCCCCTTATTAATGTAGGGTTGCCAACCGTACCATTACGTGCACCCGCAACCCAGTGCATGTTTCAGTACTTCAGACAATTTTTATCCAAAAAATTGTGAAATAATGAAACATAATAGATAAATAAAACGCAGAATAATTGCAGTACAAATCATGTTCCGTTCATGTTCCGTTTGTAGTGTGATTTGTGTGTGTACAATAGTTTATTATAATTACGTTTATACATTTGTAGATCTCATAAAAAATAGACAAAATCAAATGATTAGCGGATGCAAGAATAGTAATGAATGAAAGGGCAGACGACAGGAGATTCTTAACTAGTCATGGAGATTGAATGTTTTCGAGATCAACATCGTTATTCACCTTTATAAGTGATGATCCGTCTGAACGTCTTAGGTATATTCTGCCTCGTGAGGTCCAGCAGTACTTTAGACCGTTGCTTTTAGCAAATTTTCTGGTCAGGAAAAATAGTTTTTTAGTCTATGGAGTGAGCCCCTCAGAAACGAAAATTGGCCTTGGCGGTCCCTTTAGTTTAAGATTTGTGGTGTTAAATTTAGAAGACGTATACGTCTTATTATAAGCTTTAACCGCTCCGATAATGTTATCCCTCAGTATAACCGTTGATAGCTGTGCGATAATAGGTTGACTGCTATTTTCGTTCTTGGAATTCATACGATAGACGTCGCGGATCTCCGATGGCTGGATTGGAATGTTAAGAGCATCGCCAACATTTTTTATCAAGTTGACAAGGTTTTCTTTTGATTTGACGTTGTTTTTGGGAACATTTCGTATCTCTATGGTAGAACTTTGTATAAATCTATCCATTTGTTCAAGGCGGGTCTCTAGGACTTTAATATATTTACGATCTTCCGACTTTTCCTGCTCCAATATGTTCACTCTTGTAATCACTTCATCATACTTTTGACCAAGGAAGTCAATTGAACTAGAAATTGTAGTGTCTTGTTCTGTATGTGTTTGAATACCCATCTGAACCTTATTCGTGAGGGCCTCAAATTTTTCATTTTGGTCCTTTTTAAGTTCGTTGAACATGGCTAAGATATCAGTCTCCACCTTATTATGCTCAGGAATAGCGAGCGATCCACCCTGCATCTTGCTCATTATAGCGGAAAATTTATTATCCTGGTTCTTTTGCAGCTCCGCAAACATCCTCATGACTTCATCTCTGCTCATTTCATCATCTCGCTTACGCTTCCTTAACGTAATTTTTGGGTCGCTCGTAGTAAGCTCCCGCGATAGTGACGTCACTGCTATCGACTCTCGCTTAGGCAGATTAGGGTCTGAATTACTATGCGCAAGCGTTGCTAGCGTAGGCAGTGGCAGCGTGTGCTGCTGCGCGGATGGGGTAGAGGCAGGGGGAGGCGAACGTGTGACTGACATGTTGGTAGTTATGCGACGATCTTAGGTACTAGGCAAATATAACGCAGCAAGCAGTGCGGATGGCCAACCGCTTATACTCTGAATCTGTGTGCAGATTGGGTAGTCACACGTACGTGGTAATACAAGTGCACTTACTGTGTTATACGTTGAATGATTTCCGCTAGTGTGGTGTGTAGACCGCATGTATGTACAGGCGCAGATCCCTTTCACTTTTCTCAGTGTGCGTTCAACTTACGGCACACACAGAACACGGTGCAGAGCAGAGTGGTTGATCTTCTTGTTGGATATGAGCTCCTATTATTATGTTTTAACTTATTGCACTTATTATATATTTATTTATTATGATTATATTATTGAAATAAATTTAGTTTTTTTTTTATTAAGCATATAGTTATTTTTTAAATTTTATAAATAAAATCGATATATGGGCTAGCTTAAACACACGTTTGTTCTAAACAGGGGTCCGGGGGAGAAGGAACTGGACTCAACGAACTGGACGAAATTAAATCCATTCAATCCACTAATTTCGTCGTAACGATACTTCGCACCGTGGCTTAATTGGCAAAGCACCGGAACATGTTATTCCGGAGGTTGCGGGTTCAAGTCCTGTCGGTACGATGAAATTTTGGATTGTGTTTAACAATTTACAAAAATATAAAGTGTGAAACACTTCAAAGAAACATAATATCTTATGAACCAAATTTAGAGTTTGAGTTTTAGGATTGATTTAAGGTGCGGCCACACCGCGGCGTCCTACTTTTTAATAGTGTTATGAAACAGATTAAAAAAGCTGAAACCTTTGAATTGAATTTAAGAATTTAGTTTGCTATTTTATGAACAAGTTTACGTTTTCCGATTGCTTTTTGCCTAAGCTATCTCAATAATATATTTTTAGATATTTTCTCATATAGAGTAAAATAGTGATAGTGATAAAATAGTGACTGAAAATTGTAATTTTAAGGAGCGTAAAGACATTGTAGCTTTGGCTGTTGAACAATGTGTTGAATTATCTTGTATAGAGCTGGGGCAACATATAGTCATCTGTGTATACAGACCCCCATCGGCTGTTTATAAAATGTTTGAGACAATTATGGAAGAAGTCATGATGAAAGTCTTCAACACCCCGAAATCTTTGTTAGTTTGCGGTGACTTTAATATTAATTTAATTGAGAAGTCACCGCTCAGTGATAAGTTAAAAAAAATATTTCTTAGCTTCGATTTAAAGCATCTTTTTAACCAGCCGACTATAATCACTAGCTCATCAGCAACCTGCTTGGACAATGTGTTTTGCAACTGTGAACCTGAGAAAATTGCAATTTTTGATAAACTTGGCTCCGACCATCTGGGACAGAGTGCCACATTTTCATGTAAAACATCCACCAAAGGTCAAGTATATGTGTAATACAGGCCCATTACAACCAATCGGGTTGAACAGTTTGTGGATATCATTGACAAGCAACTAATGAACCTAATATTTTCTGAGGATCCTGATGACCTATGCAGCACTTTATCTCAAATGTTGGGTGCAGAGTTCAATAATATTTTTAAATTTAAAACTATTACAAGAGGTGGGAAAATTCGGTTCGATGACTGGGCTACTCCTGGTATTTACAAAAGTAGAAACAATTTGTACGACTTATACTCACAAAAACAAATTAATTTAGACAATACTAAATTCATAAATCACTTAAAATTATATTCCAAAACTTTTAAAGTGGTTTGTCGGACAGCAAAATCTTTGCATTTTAGTAGAAAAATTAAGCATGCTGATGATAAAATAAAAACAACATGGAAAATCATCAATACTGAAACTGGAAAAATAAAACAAAGAGACAGTAAGATCATCTTAAAAGTTATGTCAGTCATGGATAGTAATGAAGTTGCCAATACATTTGATGAGTTCTTCTCTCAAGTACCCATTACTACCACTCAGTCCTTAAATTCTAGTCCCGCTGATGCTTATTCTATATTATCAAAGTGTGTAAATAAATGTGATACCTTGTTCCAGTTCAAACACGTAACTGCAGACTCAATTGTAAAATCATTTAAAATGCTCAAACAAAAGAAAACCGAGGATCTGTGGGGAATATCAACCACAATTCTTAGTTACATTATTACTGTTATTAGCCCATACTTAGCTTTTATTTTTAACAGATGCGTTGATCAAGGTGTCTTCCCGGATTTAATGAAAAAAAGTAAATTGATTCCTTTATTCAAATCAGTGAACAAAAATGATCCATCTAACTATAGACCAATCTCTATACTACCGGCATTAAGTAAAATTTTTAATAAAAGCTTTTAACACATTTTAACATGAATGATCTTTTAAATAGCAAACAATTTGGATTTACTAAAGGGCGTTCTACTACTGATGCAGGAATAGGTCTTCTTAAACATATATTTGATGCATGGGAGAAAACACAAGATGCTATTGGCGTGTTCTGTGACCTATCAAAAGCATTTGATTGTGTCTGTCATGAAACACTAATTTACAAATTAAAATACTACGGTGTTGAAGGTAAGCCACATGATCTGGTATCATCATACCTCTGTAATAGAACACAGATGGTTGAAGTTAATGGCGTCAGGTCATCTGGATCCCTCATAAAAATGGGAGTCCCGCAGAGATCGATCCTAGGACCTTTTTTATTTCTAGTTTATATCAATGATTTACCGTCATTCGTACAGAACCTATGTGATATTGTTTTGTTCGCAGATGATACTTCCTTGATATTCAAAATAGATAGGACTACACCTAACTTTGACGATGTAAACAAATCAATAACACAGGTTCTGAATTGGTTTACAACCAATAACTTATTGTTAAACGCAAAAAAAACCAAATGTATTAATTTCTCTCTACCAAATGTAAAAAAGGGTATCCTAAATAGAAGTATATTAATAAATGATGAACCATTAGAACTTGTTGAATCCACAACATTCTTGGGCATCACCCTGGATTCTAAGCTTCAATGGGGTTCTCAAATATCGGTTCTAGCAGGTAGGTTAAGCTCCGCTGCATATGCAGTACGTAAAATTAGATTTTTAACGGACGAAGCCACTGCAAGATTGGTCTATTTCAGCTACTTCCACAGTATAATGTCTTATGGCATTTTATTGTGGGGGAAAGCCGCTGAAATCCAATCAATATTTGTTTTGCAGAAACGAGCTATTCGCTCTATATATAGTATGAGGTCGCGAGATTCACTTCGTGAAAAATTTAAGTAAATTAAAATTCTAACAGTGGCATGTCAATACATTTATGAAAATATTATGTTCATACGCAAGAATATAAATGATTATAAGAAAAGGTCTGATGTACATAATTTTAACACAAGACATAAAAATAGATTAATTATACCTAATTTCAGACTGCAGAAAGTTAGTGGTTCATTCATAGGGAACTGTATACGCTTTTACAATAAGCTACCTAAAGATATTGATCAATTGCCTATGAGCAAATTTAAAATCTATGTAAAATCCAATTTGATGAAAAAATCATACTATACAATAGGTGACTATATGGATGACTATGGTGAATAAACGCTCAGCTGAGCAAGTAACAGCATACTCAATTTGCTCCTACATTTTAAATTTAAATTGTTAGTTTTTGCATAATATTACATATAAAAATTAGTCATCTAGTTAGCATAGACAGTTAATCATCGAGTGCAGTGATTGTGAAGCATCAAAACAGTGTAATAACGTGACATTAACCAAATTAATCGATAATTTAAATTCCTTCGCCGTGTCTCAAGAAAACGCGTAAGTGACGCAATCTGCACGGTGCTTACGCTCTTTTTATCGCGAGGATTCACAAGTTTGTCGCAGCTATTTTACCGGCGACGGATAGTTTTGTTTCTACCGACACAGAATTAATAAGTTCTACCTACATAATATTGCCTTCGTTTGTTTACATATTTTATGATGAATGCTCAAAAATGCGCCGGTTGTCCAAACATCTTGAAAGGTTCACTGTACATGCAGTGCAGCAGGTGTTCAGATAAGTATCACTACACTTGTATGAATTTCAACAAGAAGGATTTCGAGAGGTTCAGTACGGATTATAAAAAGTCGTGGGCTTGCCCTTCCTGCCGCTGTAAGGAGCCTAAGTACGGCGATAATACAAACACCCCCATCCGCAGTGCCTTGTCGTCGGCGGGTAGACTTACTGAGAGCGTTGCATAAACTGTGACGCAGTACGACAACGTGACGCTGCGCACCAAGCCGCGAGACACATCCAACTGTGGCTGTTTATCGGCCGACGTCATCAGGGAGATAATCAGGCAGGAGTTGGATAGGAAGTTCAGTACGGACCTCAAGCAGATTCAGACCAAACTAGAGAAGTTTGAAGAGAGTCTAGCGTTATCTGATTCAAAGCACGAAGAAGTTATACGAGAAAGTGAGTCCCAAAAATCATTAATTACTCAGCTTCAAATCGAAAACGCAGTGCTTCGCATCACCTCCCGTGATTTGACGCAACAGCTGCACCAGGTGGAAAAATTATTCTGCACCAACAATATCGAACTGCAGTGCGTGCCCGAACACAGCAGCGAAAACCTGTACAGCACCGTGCAGCAACTCGGAAAAACTATAAAGTGCCCGGTGGAGGAAGCCGACCTCCATTACTGTAGCCGCATCGCTAAGCTGAACGCGTCAAGCCCCCGCCCTCGATCCATCTTGGTGAAGTTCAGCTGCCGCCGGCTGCGCGACACGTTCCTGGCCGGCGTCATCAGGTTCAACAAGAACAACCCTGCAGACAAGCTGAACACCAGCCGCCTGGGCTACAGCGGCCCAAAGAAGACCGCGTTGTTCGTGAGCGAGCACCTCACCCCGGAGACCAAGGCGCTGCACACCGCCGCTCGTCAGAAGGCTAAGGAGCTAAATTATCGGTTCGTGTGGGTGCGTGACGGTAAAGTGTTTTTAAGAAAGACTGAAAACTCTAATTTTATATTAGTGAAGGATAGGGATATTCTTAACAATCTTTCTAAGTAGTTTATGGCTTAGACCATTTTCCTATATCATTTATCACCTAATTTATAAATTATCATCTAATTTTAATTGTTCTATAATTGTTTATATTTTTACAGTTTTTGCATAATTTACAATCGCTTAATCTCATTTTTAATCTCTATAATTAACAATTAATTAATTTTACAAAATGTATATGATTAATATCTACTACCAAAATGTACGTGGCTTGAGAACTAAAACTATACATTTTTTTAACAACGTTGTGTGTAATAATTACGATGTTATTACTCTTAGCGAAAGTTGGTTGAACGGTAGCGTCTTTGATTCAGAACTATTCGATAGTCGTTATTCTGTGTACGGAAGAGATAGGGAGTCTAGTGGTTTCCGCAGTCACAAAAATGGTGGCGGCATTGTTGTCGCCGTTTCGAATAAATTCCACTCCAGGCGCTTACAGAGCTTTGAATCTAAGTGTGAGGATCTGTGGGTCCAAATTGACTGTTTCTTCGATCGTGGTAAGAAAGAAAAACTGTCGTTATGTGCGGTCTATCTACCTCCACCAATTCAACGTCACATTTTAGAGGAATTCTTGAGTAATTGCAATCGCGTCCAAGAACTGAGTGACATACAGAATATATTATTTATAGGTGATTTCAATCTTGGATCAATTGACTGGAATTCTTTAGACAATGAACTAGCATCAACATATTGTTCTAAAAATAGCTTATATACTAGCATGTTAACGGATTTTGCCACTTTAAATGATCTGAAGCAGTTTAATACTATACTAAACAACAAAGGCAAATTATTAGACCTTGTTATGTGCAACCAAAACATTTCTCACCTGAACGCCGCGGCTACCCCACTATCTATGGTCGACCCACTTCACCCTCCTATTACATTTTGTTTGGAGTTCACCTCTGACAAGACACTTGTACTCAATGATACTCCACACTTTTGTTTTTTTAAAGCTGACTACAACAATATTATCAATTTTCTTAACACCATATATTGGGAAGACGAGTTTGAGAGCTGCTTGTCAGTCAACGATATGCTGGATATATATGTTTTTATAACTATGTTCGAAAAGCTATTGAACGGTTTGTTCCCAAATCGATACCTAAGTTTAAAAAGTATCCGATCTGGTTCTCCCGCGATTCGATTAACCGACTGAAAGAAAAACTAAAATACAGAAATAAGCTTAAGAAATTCAATAACAATCCTTTGGATGTTCTCGATTATGAATTGGCCAAGAGGCGCTCAGAACACCTTTTAACATCCTGTTACAACTTATACATCACTCGATTGGAGGGAAACTTACGTTCTAACCCTAAACTTTTTTGGTCCTTCATTAAAACTAAGAAAAAAAACAACAGTAACTATCCCACTCAAATGTCACACGGTCAAAAAATCGCTTCCAATGGAAGAGATATCTGTAACCTCTTTGCACAAAACTTTTTCTCAATATACAATAATCATTCCTTAAAGAAGTATTCTGTTAAATCTAATATTGATCCAGTGAGTTCGTTAACAAGTAATTACTTGACATTAATCAAATTCAAAGACGACCAAGTGCTTAAAGTTTTAAAAAGACTTGACATCCACAAGGGAGCTGGTTCTGATAGATTACCACCCATTTTTGTAGCAAGAAGCGCCCCTGCCCTAGCTCATCCTCTTCGACTGATATTCAACAGATCTCTCCATACTGGTACTTTTCCGTCGGATTGGAAAGTGGCTCAAGTTGTGCCTCTGCATAAAACAGGCGATAAGAATGAAGTCAAGATTACAGGCCCATATCCATCCTCCCGGTGTTCGCCAAAGTGTTCGAGCAAATGCTATATCCGATATTGTCATGGCATCTCAAACAACTCATAGACCCCAATCAACATGGTTTCGTGAAGGCACGGTCAACGACAACTAACCTGGTTTCATGCATGGACAACATATGCAAGAAGGTCGATGGCTGCTCCTAAGTTGATGCTGTTTATACCGACTTCAGCAAAGCTTTCGATCGAGTGAGTCATCGATTGCTTCTTAGCAAACTTTCTGCTCACGGAGTCGCCGAACCACTGTTGGGATGGTGTAGTTCTTACTTGTCGGGCAGAAGATCTTTTGTTGTTGCTGGCGGCCACTCATCTGACGCTTTTTCGGTTTCTTCGGGCGTGCCGCAGGGCTCACATTTGGGACCACTGTTGTTCAACGTCTTCATCAACGACATTGGCGAATGAACTCCAGATACTATTTGTTCGCTGATGACTTAAAAATATTCAAAGTAATCAATTCTATTGCTGATGCTGATCTGTTGCAGTGTGATCTCAGTCGCCTCGCCTTCTGGTGTCAATCGAATGAAATGGATTTAAACGTAGCGAAATGCTTTTCCATCCGTTTCACCAAGAAGACTAATAACACTCAGACATGTTATAAATTGCACAATGACACTCTCAAAGAGGTAACATATATTAGGGACCTGGGGGTCACGCTCGATAACAAGCTGCGGCTCAACATGCATGTTGATAATATATCTACCAAAGCATTCAAGAGCTTAGTATTTGTCTTGCGTAATTGTAAAGACTTCAAATTTCCAAAAACGAAAATTCTACTTTACAATTCATTAGTCCGCAGCCACTTAGAGTACTGCAGTGTTGCCTGGAATACTTTTTATAATGTTTACAGAAGCAGAATTGAGAGCGTGCAAAAACGTTTTATGTGGCATCTCACCTTCTCTTGTAACTTGGCAAAAACCATAAAATCTTACTCAGATCGACTCATTCATTTTAAAATGAGTTCCTTATCCGATCGAAGACATATTTTTGACCTCTTGTTTCTCTACAAGCTGGTAAATGGTATACTTGACGCTCCCTGCCTCCTTTCTACACTCAACTTCTCTGTGCCTTTCAGGTTACCTCGAACATCTAGGTATATTAATGTAATTTCAGAGTCTCAAACTAACACAAATCTTGGTAGGAATGCGCCGCTCAACCGTATTATTCGCGAACTTGGAGAAACGACAAAACAATCAAATGTTGATCTACTCGTATTTACAGGAAACATCCGTGAATTCAGGAAAGCGATTGAATTTTTATAAATAATATTAGCGATGAAAATTAATATAGTTTATAGTTTATTTTTACCCCTTTTTTTAAAATGTAATTATAACATGAATTTTCAATTTTTAATTTTAAACAATTCTATATTTTTTTAAAATCAATATTGTATTTGTATCTTTACATTTTATTATCGCATAGCTTTTACTTGTTTGTTCGACTACGCATGCAGTCTGCATCTATAACTGCGATGGCATTGACCACTGATCCATACTGCGTTTATATTAATTTACTCTTTCTGATGTACATTGTGTTGATGCTCAATAAATAAATAAATAAATAAATGACAAAAATGCATGGCCTGAATGCCCCAAGTTCCAAGAACAAATATAAATTGTATAATAATTATTAATATGTTGTTAAAATTTTAAAGCTGACATGTACAATTAATTTAAAAAAAGATAAAATGACAAGACAAGCCCCATAGAGTTTATTGGTGTTTCTTCTATGATGGGAGTATTTCCGAAACACCGGTAGATTCAACAGCCATTCAGTTTTCCCCTTATGGCCGCGGATTTTATTTCTAGGCTTGACATTTTTATTTTTATTTAAACAATATTATGCAGCTGACAGACGGACTATCAGTTCCATTCGGATCATGATATGTACTGTGATCGGTACGCGTTTCTCTAAGTTGTGTTTCACTATTTCACTTTTTTTATTTTTTTTTCTATAAAAATTGTCTGAAGTACTGAAGCACACAGTTACATGTATGGTTGGTTTTAACGTACTTAATTTTTTTTTAAATATGTTGACGTAAACGATTGGATGACAGCTGAATAGTTCATTGCTTTTTTTTTCTAATTCAAAGCGTTAAATTCTGCTTTTGCTATGTTTACTTGATAATTGGTTATGATTTATGATTTTGACGTGTATATGTGCGTATATTAATACTTACTGAATAAATGCTTTGATTCTTTGATTTGATTCTTTGAATAGGTACCCTAGTTTTGTGTGGTGTGTATAGTCTATTTTAAATTTTAAACTAAATATTTTAAAGAAACTGGCTGCCTCATTATCGTCATCCCCATCACTATTACTTATTACCATCATTAGGAAACGCTCTTTCAGTAATTCTAAAACTATCTCTCCGGTTTTCTTAGGCTGTAAGATCGTAGAATTGTAGGTCATATCGTATATATACCTTTTACAGGATCTACTTTGTCTTTAAGTGGAACGTGTAGTGTAAAGGTACGGTCACATCGCGGCGTCCTGCGATCTGCGGGCGCGATCTTTGTACTTTTCAATTGTTTTCTAATCACTTTTGGTGTGAACCAGTCGGTATAAATACTACTGCTCTATCTGATCGCCGCCTAGATCGCGCACACAGGACGCTGCGGTGTGTCCGTACCTTAAGCCTCGTTGCCCCCTTCATCACAAATACAATAAATACGTAATAGTTCCTTATCATTATTAATCACCATCAATCCAATAAACACTTCTGCTGACTATTTCCCTCCCATAGCGCTTGGTAAATTTGCTTTCCAAGATCACACGGAGGTTTATTTACATGTGATTTTCTATTACATGGTAACTGGTATACCTATCTATGACAAGGACTTGATCTCAATCTCGTTGTCTTAAAGTGGAAGACAGTAGTGAGATGAGGCACTACATATTATAATCTAATCTCAATTTAATAATTTATATTATATAACATTTTCCAGCCTCATAAAAACCAGTACAATCTGCACAGATAAGTAACTACTAAAAATAAATTAAACTCCGAAAATAGGGTGTGCATGAGATAAGATAGAGAATGAATTGAAGGGAGAATGGAAGACAAAGAGGAAAGGTGAAATAGTCTTAAGGGTCCGATGGTACATACCTAAATAAATTACTTCTAAAAGCTCGTATCATGTCTTGGCCAAGTGATTTACTTTCTTCTGAGTTTTGCTCGGTTTGTCCCTCTTGGCAGCAGTTGTTTATCAATGTAAGCACCTATTTCGTTTTGGGATAACGTATTTGAGATTTTGCAAAGCTTTGGCTGTATGGCGTTTTAAATCTGTATTTTAACAGCTTTAATGTAATTATAGGGGCTTAGGAGATATCTCCGTTAGCCGACTTGGTTTTAGGCTGTATAATTTTCATCTACTAGGCAAAATTAACACAGAAAATGTTTTGTTTATGAACAAATCTTCTGATAGCGCAAATAAAAGCTTATCTGAATAATAATAAACCTCCTAGTAGCAAAGCTGTTTATTCCCTAAAAAAATGTCGTAAAAACCTATACAAAAAACTTTATTCCCATGCAGCATTTTCAATTGCAAAGAGGCGTTTCTCTGCATGCTTCTGAATAAAGACTTGAACAAAATCTTGGCGTGAAAAATTCCAAAAAATACATTATTATCCAAATTATAAAAGATGTCAGAGTTCTAAGACAAGATTAGGTACACAGAAAATATTCACACAAACATACCTATGAAAGTTGTACAAATTGCATCCATCTTTTGAAGCAAATAAACTTTCATCTAGACACACATCTAAACATACTGAGAAACTTTAACATTTTTCTGACCCAGTTACGTAAAAGTTTTACTACTTTTCATAACATGACTCAACATCACACACTCAAATAGTACTGAGTAATGTAGTACCATCATAATGAATTATGTATCCTCTAAGTTTTGCCAGTTTATCCTCAGCACGGGTAGCTAATATGAACTGTGAAATACGAGTATATTCCGCTTGTCCTCAAACGCCGCAAGTTTATGACAGACGAAGTTTTATTTTTAGCGGAAAGGAGTCTTCCCACTACATCGTGCCATATCATAACCATACTATTAATGTAATATCAGGCAAGGAAAGTACTGAAACATGCACTGGGTTGCGAGTGCACGTAATAGTACGGTTGGCAACCCTACATTAATCAGGGGAATTAAACATGTGTTTTAAGTGTGACGTTCGACGTCTAGATGAAAGCTGAATGGCTCAATACCTTTGTTTTTTTTTGTAAATTCAAAGCAATAAGTTATGTTTCTGTAATATCTATAATATTTTTTATTGAATATGATCTGTTTAATGTAATATGACGCGTGTAAGTGCAAATTTTTAATTTGCCCATATACTGAATAAATGCTTTGACTTTTGACTTTTCACATGACACGGACTAGTACGCAAACGTAGGTAGGTATCTACCAAGTTTCATTATTCATACCCGTATAAAACGGTTATGGTGCATAACGGTATGGCATCCGCATGCCATATCTGCTTTAAAAATTCAAAATTCGCTTTAAAAATAAGGTAATTTAAGGCAACACTGGTATAGAACGGTCTTAATACGCGGTTGTAACCTTCAGATAAATAAGCCAACCGTATACTCAAAGTTGTAACCCGTATGTATGCTTACCATTTTGGCGCCTGCACGTACCTGTTTGACAACGTCGCGTAACGTGCCATGCACAGAACGTATCGGGGTATCGACACAGACAACATTTATACACATATAGCAATCTGTGACTCCGTGCATGACGCGTGACGGTGATGGAACGGTCTAGTGGACATTGCTATAAACTTTTATGTATAGAAAAAATATGGTTTGCCCCACGCGTTACTAGCCTGGTCATCGTATCATAAGGTGTAGTGGGCAGACTATTTAAAAGTTTTTCGGACCATCTTACGAAGATATATCGTCGACGTTATTAAAAACCAAGAACAAAAGCCCGCCTGATTTGTAAGCTAAATCAGTTTTATGCGAAATTTGATGAATTTTGCTGGGAAATTATTTATAGTAATTATATTTATTTAAGGAATGGACATCATGGGGCCTAACCTGAACCTAGATTATTGAGAGTAAGTAAACATTACAGGATGATTAATCAACCTGTTTTCAAATGAAGTAGATTGGTAGGCAGACTCATTTTTGCGCATCAAATAATCCGCATTGAATCTAATGTTGCCCTATTTTTTTAGTATTAGAAAACTATTAGGCTATCTAATATTATAATGTGTGTCTGTCACTGAACGCCTCCGAAACAGCTGAACCGATTTTGATGTTTTTTTTTTTTAAGTTGAGTGGATGGATTTATGGTAAAGATTAACAATTGAACCCGGTAGTTGGCGCTGTGATCGGTTCGGACAACGTCTACCGGATTTGGTAGTAGTCTACAAAATAAATTGTCTATTCGTAGGTAAGTAATAATGTAATATCGATAGTGTTAGATAAATGTTAGTATTGTATAAATGTTATATAATACGAGTGCTACCGACCAGCCAATATTTTTCATACAATAACACTGTGACGCAGCAAAATATAATTAAATGAAGAGTCCTTAAGAAGTCATAATAATATGTGAGACTTAAAACACAAAAATTAAACCTCAAAATACAGTTTAAATAATAGTATATTGTGCCTGAATAGCATATGTACACTTTATGAAATTAATTAATTAATATAATACTTAAAGCGACTTACTAACGGGCACAACAAACAGATGCTCTGAATTTGACTTTATTACTATTTAAACGGTACTTCTATTCTGTAATTTAACACAACGTAGGCAAAACACGGTAAGTAATGACTTTAATTATTTTAACCAACCCGCCATTTATTAACCTTCCCAACATCTAACAAAACTGTACGAGTAGGTAAGTATCTCTTTGTTCAACTTTGATAAAACAACTTTGTTTAAATACATTACCCACGGCAGATCTAGGTTCAAGCTATTATGTATTCTGTGGTTCAAGGGCAAATTACTGAAAAGTGATGATATAAATGGTAAAATGTTTAGTTGTGAAACGTTAGATCAAGGCCTTTGGCAGATCTGAGTAGCTAGCCTAAATTAAGGAAAAGGTTAAAAGTAAAATGCTGCCTCTTGGGTCTTTGGCTTTACCTGCTTAGTAATAGTCTAAGCAGGTAAAGCCAAATTCTTTCAATTCTTAGGTACATGTCAATCACAAGTTGGAAAATCTGTTGCCAAACATCTAATCTAATGTGGTCCGACAGCTGTCAGGACAGACATTTTTGAGAGGCAATTCCCATTCTAGGAGTAGTGTGCTACCATTCTCGACCGTATCTTCACTTACAAACAAGTAAGATAGTGGTCAAACGGCATACCGTTTATATCATATACAAATGTTTTACAATGTTTCAGAGATAAATATATGACGACAGTCGCGCGATCTCAGTATTTTTCAATTGTTTTCTGATGGCGTTTGGTGTGAACCAGTCGGTACAAATACTACTGCGCTATCTAATCGCTGCTTAGATCGCGCACGCAGGACGCTGCGGTGTGTCCGTACCTTTGTACTGATTCAGTGATGATATCTGCGTGTTGAGGGCCCCCGGTGGCTTAATCGGGAGAACGGTCGGCTTTGATGCCAGTGGGACGGAGTTCAAACCGCCGTGCACCAATGGATTTTTCTTTCGAATAAAAAAAGTATGTGCGCTTTTCACAGTGGCCCGCCGGTGAAGAAAAAACATCGTTAAGAAACCAACAACCCCCGCTTGGTGGTAGGACGCTATCTAGTGTCCGCCTGGCCAGCTACCGACCTCAAGTTAAAAAATCTGTCGCCAAACATTTAATGTGTTCCGGCAGCTATCCTTGAGAGCCAGTTCCCATTCTAGGCCTAGCGTGTTTACCATCTTCGAACGCATCATCACTTACCAACAGGTGACATAGAGGTCAAACGCTAGCCTATAAGATATATTTAAAAAAAAGTGTAACAGAAATCAAAGCACACAAAACTCAGGCCTGGATATATTTTATTATAGATTGAGTATTTGGGCACCATTCACTACGCCTTAACAGATTACCTTGGAACAATTTAAATCTCATACGTCATCTCGTTTCACAGGACATTCAGACACAGACATTGTATTATACAGTAATTTGGTTCGTTAAAGACAGTTATCAGAGTTACGAGATGGCGTCTTATTATGAGGCACCATATATCTACTGTCTATAGTATTTATTATAACCTAATCTAAGCTCCTAGGAAACGATGTCCAGTGAGATTGAAACTCGCAATTAGCCTTTCCGTAGCTGCGAGCGATGTCGCCATCAAACTTTGTCACGAGAACTCCGTCCTTTTCTTTGCTTCTCGTAAATGATTGCAGGATAAAACTTGAATAGAAAGTGCTTTCTGACAAGAAAAACAAAAGAAAACTTGTAATTATAAAAGCGGTTAATTTACGTGGATTTAAAATTATAAGCTATTTTTATATCGAAAATATTTAATTTTGATCGTAGTTTCTAAAATACTAGTTACCTACCTACGCCTTGCGGATTCCTTTGCGCTAAAAAGTCGCTAATTTTGATTCCATAGCTTACATTCGACCATCCTACCTATTAATAACACAATTGACGGTCTATTGGCATAAATTATAGATACCTTGATGTCTAACCCTGACGTTGCAGTTACAAATCCTAGCCATGCTTCTCAGCAGGAGGTAGGAGCATTATTTTAATGTTCCGCCTGACATGCTTCTAAATATAAATTTACATCAACGAGAAAATCAGCCGCCAAAACCTTAAGGTGTTCTGACAGCACTTGAGAGTCAGACTATTCTAGGCCTAGCGTTTTCATCATCCTCCACCACATCATCGCTTACCACCAATTGAGATAGTGTCCAACGCCTTTCGGATATAAAAAACATGTAAAAACTGCACATCAACAAAGATTGTCAAAACAAATCTATTCACAATAATCTTATATATAAAAATTAATCCCAATTCAATTCAATTAAAACAAATCCAAAGAAACAAAAAAAAAAACCCCTTGTTTTTTTTTAACTGTGGTAATGCACCTCAAATTGTGTTTTTTTTTAGTTTTATTATGGCTCCACACGATTAGTGTATTTAGCCAGTGTCAAGTATTGAAATTGTTCAAGTTTTTATTAATTGAAGTCGTAGAGATGGGTCAAAGTCAAATTCTAGGTCAGTTTTCAAGTAAAAGTTTAGTCTAAGTCATACGTTCAGGGGCCTTATTCAGTATGAGCAATGAGATAACGCGTTCCTTAACGCGCCACGTCACGTTATTGAAAAATTGTATTCTGTATGCCACACGATAGGTAAATTATACAAAACGCGCGCGTTACACGTCCTCATATGTCACGATATTTTGACAGCTCAAAATGCGCTCATAACCTTACCCTACCGCGTTTTAATTGGCATACAGAATACCATAACGCGGAGATAACGTAACACGGCACGGGAAGACTTTAAAATGGTCATACTGAATAAGGCCCCAGTAAAGACGTTCACTGAAGATTTTCAGTGGAATTTTGGTGAGAACGCAAATAGCATGTTTTTCAACATTGTGCTGTTTCCCTACACTGGCAGTCATTCACCGGCACTTATTGGTTAATAATCCACATTTATTAAACATTAACTCGCGGAAGAACACAAGTTTTAGGAAAAAATACAATGATATCACACACACTTTTCCACGTTCCCGCCAAAACTCCAATAGTTTTCACTTCTGCCGGCACTCCCGGAGTGCAACCCGTTGTTTTTTTTAACTGTGGTAATGCACCTCAAATTGTGGTTGTAAATTATGAACAGTCTTTTCAGAACGGTTTACTGTAGCTACAAAGAGGTGCCTTTAAAGAGGTGTCTTTACGGTCCATCTCAAAAATCCACTCTGTATACTCGGTCATCTTTCCTCAACCACTAAAAATAGATGGCCAACAATAAACTTGGACACATAAAAGAGGTTTATGTTTTACGAGTTAGTGCGAGATGCAGACATTAAATCATAGAACATTATAAACTTCAGCAGACTTCATATTGAAGTTAATGTAATAAAAAATAATTAATGTTTAATTTTTATGCTGCTACTTTTGATGAGGTAAAATAGAAAAGTTATTTTATATTTTAGAACTATACTATATACATATAGTGTCAGTGCAATTTCATTTTACGATATTAGTCTACGCTCGATGCATCCTTAAATTTTTTTCAGAAAAATGCTTAGTATATTTATAGATTCAATTTATTTATAAAGGCAAAAAAGAAATAAAAAATACAATTGACTGAAATATTAAGATTACGACATACCTCCAACATTAGATCTTTGACATTCAACTAAACTCTTCTCTTCTTCTCAACTGAACGTGCTCCATCGTCGATTGCATCGTCACTTAACATAAGGTAAGATAGTGGACAAACGCTTGCTTATCACGTTTATGTATAAAAAAAACGTATATTACACAATATCGTAACTGAATTTTGGCAATGAAAGTAAAATCGTAAATAAAGTTCGATAATAATAATACAAGAAAATTAAAATAAGGGTTCAGACCGCGACGCGACGTGACGCGATGTGATGCGACGCACACTTTTCAAGAGAGTTGTAGAAAAAATAACTTTATTTACTACACAAAAAGATAAACATTTTATTGAGATAAATCGGCGGCTACAGGTTGCGCCGCGCGGCGCCGCGCGGTGCGGCTCGATGCAGCGAAACGTGCGGCGCGGCTGAATTATCTCAATGAAATATGTGTCTTATCACTTAGTAAATAAAGTTAATTTTTTTATGACGCGGCTTCTCGCTGCGTGGCGCGAAACCAGAAGCACGGTCACGATCACGCATCACGCATTAATACTTTCTGGTCTTTCTTTGACTGGTTCTACAGATTTTAATTGGATTTGATCATCTTCTGTTTACTTTATTTGCTCACGATTTAACGCGGAATTTTCATCCCTTGTTTGATTGATGAATTTTACAACTTTCTGCAGTCAATTTGGCATTAGTTTCTTCGCCTGGGACAAAATCTTTTAAATAAATTACTGTTTATTCCAGGTAATTCTAACGAAGCACATAGACTTCAACCCGCTAAAGAAACACAAAAAGGAAAAATCTAGAACAAGTTAATGGAAAGGCAATTAGTACCAGAGATCGAACAGACAAGGTACTCATTAGGCAGGTCACGAATACTGCGCCGGACAACTCGGCAAACAGAATTATAGCCTGATTTGTGATAGATCCGGACCATCAAATGCTTACTAATGAGAGCGCAGCGATTTCAATGGATAGATCTAATTAATGAAGGTAACTTAATAACCTATTTATTTTTAGGATAGAATGATAGGAAATTCGCATTACATAGCGCGTGAGTCTGTATGTATAGATAATACAATAAGTATTTGAACTACTGGGACTTACTACGTTCTACTATCCTCAACTGCATCGTCACGTCCAAACGCTAGCCTATAGATATCCTATCCAAAATAAACAAATAAAAACACTACTTGAAGTGGAAATAAGGATGTGTGTCACGGTGACGCGCCTAGAGCTTTGGAGCGCCAAAGTTTAGTATGTGCCACAGTACGTAGTACTATTATTTACTGACCACTATATCTACAATACATTATAAGTAAAAAAATATTTTTAAGAACAAGCTTTTATCTGGGACAATGAACTAAAATGTTAAAAATAAAATTTACTTAGAACTAAAATTTAAAAGCTTGAAGCACTACCCGTTTTTCAGGCTAGATAATTAGTATACTTTAGCGCCTCAAGCTTTTAAAAATATAGGTACGTACATACACGCCAAATATTTACTAGAATTTATTTTTAACACTTTAGTTCATTGTCCCAATTAAAACCTTGTTCTTAAAAATATTTTTTACTTATAATTTTTTTGTAACTTTTTATTAGGTAGGTATAAAGATACCGACTACCTACCTACTACCTAAGTATTTAAGAGAAGGCATGATGTTTTAAAATATTCCAGGGATAATGTATGTGATTATGGGTAAAGTGTTCTTCAAGGAAAATCAATCGACTCGGTGGGGCTATGTTGCTTTATAACAGAAATGCCATGACCACCTTACAGCTTCATCATCAGATCCTGGCTATTATTTAAGTGTAATGTGCTCCTCAAGACGAATCAATTGAGCCCAAATTCACTGGGGTTACGTTATTTTATCACAGAGATGCCGTGGCCACCTTCCAGTTTCATCACCAGTCGCTAAATATCATCTAGGTGTAAAGTTCTCTTCAAGACGAATCAATCGAGCCCAAACTCGGTAGAGTTACGTCTATTTATCACAGAGATGCCGTGGCCACCTTCCAGCTTCATCACCAGACCCTGGATATCATCTAGGCGAAAAGTTATCTTCAAGACGAATCAATCGAGCCCAAATTCGGTAGAGTCACGTTATTTTATCACAGAGATGCCGTGGCCACCTTCCAGCTTCATCATCAGACCCTGGATATCATCTAGGTGAAAAGTTCTCTTCAAGACGAATCAATCGAGCCCAAACTTGGTGGGGTTATGTTGTTTTATCACAGAGATGCCGTGGTCTCCTTCTGTCTCCATCATCAGAACAGCTCCATGGTACCATATCATTATTTTGTCACCAAAGATACATAAATACACCAAATTTGAGTCCAATCGGACATCGGGAAGTGGGTCTAATTTAGCTTCCAAGATTCCACGCGAATATACTTAGTGACATACATACATACATTGCAAGTTAAATAAAAGCTTGTAAAAAGAAGAATCTCTTAGAATCAGCCAAGTAGTCTAGCTTGCCCTGCTACTTTACATGAATCGTAGTAAATTAGAATAACAACAAGCATTCAAGATTAGAAATAAAACTTAATATATAAAGAGCACACCTTATGTACTACAAAGAGGGAGAACATCCATCCCAGGGCGGAGTAGGATTCCTCGTCCATAAAGTCCTCGCTAACAACGTTGAAGAGATCTGCAGTGTATCGAACAGGGTAGCGTACCTTATCATCAGGCTCACCAAGAGATATACTCTCAAGGTGATACAGGTATATGCTCCGACCTCGACATACGCAGATGATATGGTAGAAGAAATGTACGAAGATATTTCAAAGGCCTTACATTCCACAAGAAGGGCCTACTTCAACGTTGTTATGGGGGACTTCAATGCTAAAGTTGGAGTTCAAGACGGCAACGAATCAAGAATCGGACCCCATGGATTGGGCAGCAGGAACGCCAGAGGGCAAATGCTTGTGAACTTTCTTGAAGAAAGTGGACATGGCGAAGCCCAGATGGCGTCACAAAAAATGAGATCGACTTTATCATGGCGGATAGAAAGCATATATTCAGAGATGTCTCGGTGATCAACAGGTTTAATACTGGTAGTGATCACCGATTAGTCCGAGGCACTCTGAATATCAACTATAAGCTTGAACGTGTTCGCCTGATAAGGTCCACGCTCCGACCGAATTTGCAGCAAATCATGGCTGGGTCCGAAAAATTCCAAAAAATCTTGGAAGAACGATTTGTTGCTGTGAAGACCCCAGATAGTATCGACGAGGGACTCGGCAGGGTGGTTGGAATCCTCGCTGACGAGGGCAAAAAATTATGTAGCCTGCAACGTAAGGGCCTTAAGTCTAAGCTATCAGACGAGACTCTCCGGCTTATGTCAAAAAGACGTGAAGACACACAAGCCACGTTAGCTGAACAGGCGACTCTTAATAAGAAAATCAAGAAGCTGACACGACGTGACCTCCGGTGCTCCAATACACGCCTTATAAAAAAGGCGATAGAGCAGAACCGAGGGTCTAAAGTGTTTGTGCAGCAACTTGGTAGGAGTCACCTGACGAAGCTTAAAGCTAACGATGGCGGAACTGTTGTGTCAAAACCGGAGATTCTCGCTGAAATTGAAAACTTTTATGGCAGACTTTACGAATCGCAGGCTCCCCGGCCGCTGACTCAAAATAGCGATTCTAGGGCCACCCTGACGCGCCACTTTACTGATGAACTGCCAGACATTAGCTTAGATGAGATGGAGATGGCCTTGAGACAGTTGAAAAAAGGAAAAGCCCCGGGTGAAGATGGAATTACTTCAGAGCTCATGAAGGCAGGTGGCAAATCGGTTCTGAGAGAGCTTCAGGCTATCTTTAATTCCATAATTCACTGCGGGAGAACTCCTGAGGCGTGGAACAAGAGTTTGGTAGTGCTGTTCTTTAAGAAGGGTGATAAAACTCTTCTTAAGAACTATCGACCTATCTCACTCTTGAGCCACGTCTATAAACTGTTCGCAAGAATCATCACAAACCGTCTCGCGCGAAGGCTTGATGAATTTCAACCGCCGGAACAGGCTGGGTTTCGAGGAGGATTTGGCACCGTAGACCACATACATACGGTGCGCCAGATAATACAAAAGTCAGAAGAGTATAATCGGCCACTATGCCTGGCATTTGTGGACTACGAGAAAGCCTTTGACTCCATCGAAACCTGGTCCATTCTGGACTCCTTGCAGCGATGCCAAGTGGACTGGCGCTACATCCAAGTGCTGACATGTCTATATACCAACGCCACAATGTCCGTCCAAATCCAAGATCAGCGCACTAAACCTATCCCTTTGCTCAGAGGTGTGAGACAGGGGGATGTCATATCCCGAAACTGTTTACGAACGCTATAGAGGATATGTTTAAGACGCTGAAATGGAAAAGTACGGGCATCAACATTAATGGCGAGTACATCTCACACTTAAGGTTCGCCGACGACATCGTCCTAATGGCGGAATCTCTGCAAGAAATACAACAGATGCTAACCGAACTAGCTGACGCCTCACGACATATTGGTCTCCGCATGAACATCGATAAAACCAAAGTAATGCTAAGTGCCAACATTACACCGGAACCAATAGTCATTAATGGCATACCTCTCGAAGTTGTACAAAAGTATGTCTACCTTGGGCAGACTATCATGCTCGGCAAAAACAACTTTGAGACAGAAGCCGATAGGAGGATTCAGCTGGGTTGGGCAGCATTTCATAAACTTCGTCAAGTCTTCTCGTCACCCATCCCTCAATGTCTGAAAACGAAAGTTTTTGATCAGTGCGTCCTACCCGTTATGACGTACGGAGCCGAAACGTGGACACTGACAGTGAGACTGGTCCACAAGCTGAAAGTCGCTCAGCGGGCTATGGAGCGTGCTATGCTCGGGTTTTCTCTAAGGGATCACATTCGTAACGAGGTGATCCGGCAGAAAACTAAAGTAACCGACATAGCTAGCAGGGTAAGCACACTGAAGTGGCAGTGGGCCGGCCACATTAGTCGCAGAACCGATAACAGATGGGGTAAACGAGTTCTGGAGTGGAGACCACGTTTGGGAAAACGTAGTGTAGGACGCCCTCTAGCGAGATGGAGTGACGATCTGCGCAGGGTAGCTGGCAGTCATTGGATGCGAAGAGCCGAAGATCGGGCTCAGTGGCGAGCATTGGGAGAGGCCTATGTCCAGCAGTGGACTAACACAGGCTGCTGATGATGATGATGATAATGATATAAAGAGTGACATTACCTAACGCGCCTACGCGTAACCTACGCGTTGGATCCTGGTTATAAACCGTTATCTTAATTCACTATATCTATTGATGAAAACCGCATTAATAGTATATTACGATACGTTTGACTCAAGTAGTCGATTCGATTAAAATAAGTCGCGTACTCCGTCTGTACACTCAGATCTTTTAAACTACGCATCGGATTTTATAGCACAATGTGACCTAAGCCCGCACTTTATGCACGCTTTTCCGTGACCTTAATAGTCGATTATTGCACGGCGGGAATAACCTTACGCTACGCTTTTCCGTCAAATAGTTGATAACGGCGTTTAGCACCCTCGCTGCGCTCGGGTGCTAACATCACGCCGTGCAATAATCGACTATTTAAGTCACGGAAAAGCGTGTATGAAGTGCGGGTTTAGGTCACACTGTGCTATAAAATCCGTTGCGTAGTTTAAAATATCTAAGCATACAGACGGAGTAAGCGACTTATTTTTAGGGTTCCGTAGCCGAATGGCAAAAAACGAAACCCTTATAGATTCGTCATGTCTGTTTGTCTGTCTGTTTGTCTGTCTGTCTGTCTGTCTGTCTGTCTGTCTGTCTGTCTGTCCGTCCGTATGTCACAGCCATTTTATTCCGAAACTGTTAGGACTACAGAATTGAAACTTTGTAGGTACATGTATTCTGTAAACCGCTTTCCGATTTTTATACAAAAATAAAAAATATAAAAGTTAAGGGGGGGCATCCCATACATGGAACTGAAAAAAAAAAATGTTTTCTTCAAACCTATACGTGTGGGGTGTCTATGGATAGGTCTTTAAAAATGACATTGAGGTTTCTAAAATCATTTAACTTTGTTTTTCATACAAACACTATGAAAAACAAAATTAATTTTGTAGTTGCGAAAAATCATAGTTATGGAATACTTAACTGTGTTACGGAACCCTACGAGTGCGAGTTCGACTTGCACTTGGCCAGTTATTATAATCTTATATATAAAAATCAATTGCTGTTCATTAGTCTCGCTAAAACTCGAGAACGGCTGGTGATTGTCGGCGGGGTGATTTAGCTGATTTTGGTTTTGGAATGTTTGTCGTAGTCCAGTGAAGGTTTAAACGGTGAGAAAATTTGGAAAAATTGCGAGAAACACAGTAAAAAAAAGTTATTTCATTTTCCCCATATAAACTGTTCTACCGTTCGTCCCTTCGGTACGGTAGGAAATTTGAAGCACGTACTAAATTAAAGGTTTTGAATCGACAAAATAATATACCGCCATTACTCGGATATTCACGTAGGTATATAATTTTTAATATTTTGAATTTTGATGGTTGTCCCAGGTTGTCACTGTAGGTTCGTTCAGAAAATTTTGTCGTTGTATTGAAATATTTTGTCATTACGGCGTTTCCATACATGGGTATTTGCTTTTTGTGTATAAAACCGATAAAAACACAATAAAATTAAATAATAAAGGGGTTCCTCATACAAGCAACATGTTTTTGAGGCTTTTTATGCTCGATCTTACAAACCTTTATAGATAGAGACTTGAAATTTACTCATGGTGTGTATTGGAATGGTTGCTATGAGATCACATAATAAAAACTAAATTAAATAAAAAATTAAAAGGGGGCCGATATAAGAACGTATTTTTCCGGCAAATATTGTTCAATCGGTACCCTGCGTGTGCGGATCCGACTCGCACTTGGATAGTTTATTTATATTTGCGGTACGAAGTTCGCCGGGTCAGCTAGTTTGGAATAAAAATAATAATAAAGATATATATTACTTTTTATTGTTTAGACAGAGCTGAATACTAAAAGGACTGATTGTAAAGTAACAATAATTAAATAGATACATGCGGAGATAAAAGCAGTGCAATAAAGTGCAAAACGCTGGTAACATAGGTCAACGACAGGATAGCTGCGCAAAGCAAATAGGACTTTTTATTTTGTCTGTGAGTTTAGAGTTAATGTAACATTAAGTATTCCTAGCTTGTTAAATTCAAATAGTATTGTGAATGATATGCTTTACAAGGGTCTTTTTGCTCGACTATGCTAGAAAAAGTTTACTTCTTAACAGTAGCTATGTATTTTACTAGACACTAAAAGCACATGAGTTTACTCATGTGCTAATAGAAAACCTATTGTTATTTCTTGTTGCAATAATCACTACTAAAGTTCTGAAAATATCTTCTGGTTTCAACTGCTAACTTCCTGGTAAAACACCGAGCTGCATAACTTTTACGGAAATTGCAAAACTAGACAACCGAGTTCTACTCACTACATTTCCAAGTAGCTAGAGAAGTTTCTCTTTTCTTCCATAGAACAAGAAGGTAACTGTTTGTCGAACTTCACGAATTTCAGGAAATAATTTATGCTCAAGTGTTATGTTTTTTGTTTGGAGACCGCGAATCGGTAAACGTAGCGTAGGACGCCCTGTGACCAGGGTCGGTAGTCTCTTCATGCTTAGCGATGGATTTCGACCGATAATCGTCGATAAGAAAAGAGATGCAGATAACAACTGTCTAGCTGTATCTCATTCTAGCAGACGTTTGCGATGACAAGACGCATCGCTATTAATGCAGAGACTTCCACCCCAGGTGGAACGACGACATTCGCAAAGCGGTGGGCAGTGACTGGAAACAAAGAGCCGAAGATCGGGCTCAGTGGCATGACTTGGGAGAGGCCTATGTCCAGCAGTGGACTGACACCGGCTGATTATGATGATGATTATGTTTTTTAAGTGTGCACTTTATGTTTTTGTACATTTTACACACAATCCAAAATGTAATCGTACTGACGGGATTCGAACCTGCGCCTCCTTGGAAACTTGCCCGGCGCTGTAACCAACTAAGCCACAGTACGATCCTATCAATACGATGAAACTAATGAATTGCATTTTAACCATTTTATCATCTGTGACACCTATTTAGAAGTTAATCATTTGGATGAAATTTTGCACTGCTTAAATTCACTCCTTAAGTTCGTAAAATCGACCAAAGTATCTAGTTTGAAGTTTCCATATTTCTGGAGATACTCATCCGATCTTGATAAATTTACATGCGATCAAACGGAAAGTGCACCTTTTCAAATGAAAAAGAAATCCAAATAGAATAAATGACGGAGTACTGAGGTAAGTCACAAAATCAAACATTAAAATAAAACCATCCAAGTCAAGTTGGACTCGCCCACCGAGGCTTCCATACTACCTACTTCTCAAACTAGGTTAAAGAACAAACTTAATTTGCAGTTCGATACATAGAACATGTACTGCACCAACCGCAAATAATAAGTTTGTAATAGTAAATTCCCTTTTTTTGTTATTAAAACACATACTTACGGTTTTTAGCTAACTAACTAATAATGCTAACTAAATACCTATTTATTCCTTTATAAGTACTTCAAGAAACTGCCTGCTTCTTGCCAAATTTCATGATTCTAGGTAAACGGAAAGTACCTACCTACAGAGTAGGTAGGGTAGGTTTTGATTCCCTTGTGAAATCGCAAAATATGCGAAAATATGCGACATAAACGGTCATATCTTTTGATCGCGTTCACTTACAAGTTTGATTTTTTCACAATCAAAAGAGACCGTAGACCCGAGTATATGAAATAAATTTCAACTTGATATCTCTACGCGTTTCTGAGAAAAAGGGTCTTGACAGACGGGCAGACAGACAGACGTACAACAAAGTTTTACCTAGATGGGTTCTTTTTTCCTTTTGTGGTACGGAACCCTAAAAACAGTCGAATTGAGATTATACATTTTTGAAGTCGATTAAAAATAGTACCTACTACTGTCCATGTCCATCTGGGATAGTACTAATGTTTATGAGTAAATAAATCGTGTATTTAATGTTTTTCGGTTTGGAGGAGTTTAAGTGTTGAATAAAATTATGGGGCGAGTGAGATTTAACAATTATGTAGATATCTCAAGGTAAAGGTCAGTGCAGCGACTCGCAAAATATCACAGTTTTAATTGCAGAAGTTGTCGTCTTACCATCAGGGTAGTCTATCGCTGTCCTGTCACCATGTTTATTCTAAACAGATTATTTGGATTGTCGGGACAGCGGCGGGTGCGGAATGTACGAGATTGCAAAATAATTGCCCCGGGCATTCTATAATGTGTCCTATCTTACGTATTTGCGGTTGCCTAAGTTTATCTCAAAGATCATAAGGCCATGCGGCTAATACGCCTGGCTTGTTACCACTTGTTTTCTATTTGTCTGTGTTCTATTAGATATTCGCATAGGTGTACAATAATTTTTGCGAAATATAATTAAAAATCCAAAGAAACTTTTTTACATCAAATTTGTAGGTTTTGTTGTTTCAAATTAAATATTGGAAATTAAGTATAATAATGCATTTGCCTAAGTTTATTGTGAGAACGCGTAGTTAAGTATGTATAGATATGTAAATTTGAATCATGATGAAAACAGGCTAGTGTTCATCGTTGCAGTACTTAACCCTAAATACATTACATTAAATATTTACAGCCTATATCTGTTCAAAGAATAATACACCTACATGAATTGTGTACGCAAAATACACTAGCTATATTATATCCCTGTACTCTGCAAAGGAATCAATATTCTCAGTACCATTCGAAAGCGGCAACACATAAACTGACATAAACAAAGGGAAGTGTATCGATCATTTGGCAGGGGAAGGAGACGAATAGAATGTAAGATAAGTGCTTCCGACTTTCCCAGCCAGACATTTCGACAGATTGTCGACATATCTCTTTCGGCATTATCTTCTTGAGAGATGCAATTTGGCAGAATGTTACATGGTTTGAGAAATGTTTACGAGTGCGGAATACGTAGCTAAGCATTTGTTATGAATATGAAGATAAGTAACGGAAGTAACAAGTAAGATGTTTACCTCGATTATGAGAGTCACTATTTAGTTTAGTATTGAGCCTCCACATCGCTTTTGAAAGATAGTAGATAAGTTTATGTAGACTTAATGGCTGACCTTTTCAAGGCCTTTTAGGCAGTTTGAAAGCCTCTTATATAGCTTTATAAGATTGTTGATCTAGAACAAACAGTCAGAACAATGTGTGCATAGCGTAAGCCGAGTCTGTGTTCGAAACCTAAGATGGCATCCAAACTACGAATAAATAGTTAAATGTCCTTAGAGGTCAGTAAATTCCATTCACAGTCACTAATCCAAACATTGACCAGAATGGCCGTAGCAATGTTGCAACTGTCAATATAGTAAGCTTTAAATTATTACTTAATCTGCAGCTAAGAATATACGCAACGATGTATTGACAAATGCCTGATATCTTAAGGCAATGTGTAAAATTATTAGCGCAAGACCTAGAGGTAACTTTTAAGGTAAGTTTGTTCAAAATTGTCTAAATATAACGCCCGCATAGAATGTAGTCGACGGACAACAAAGTCTAATTTGTACGATGCCATGCCAGCTAGACTGGCGCCAGCGACTGGCAACGTGCATACGGCTTTTCGTGCCAGCCCAGGGCCAACTACCAAATATAAATAGCATACCAGCACTGCCATCGTATAAATCAACCTATATTCATCTTTCATACCGAAACTTTTGGACGGATTTGAATGAACTTGTTATTTATAGCACCTTGAATTACACTTATAAGCTTTTATCCCAGCTAACCACGAATAAAATAAGGCAGTTTTTAGAAGTTATTTCAGTTGCTATACGTTTTATTTATAAAAAAAACGTTTAATTTCCTATTCCATTCCTTTTTCAATAGAGCTTTCAACTCCTGATAAACTGGATATCAACAAGATGTCAACCTGTCAACAAAGTGTGCCCCTGAAGGCAATAAAATAACTTACCATTTTTATCGAACGTTTTTATTCAACATACGTTAGGTTGGTGCTTTTGACTGTTGTCAAAGCGTTTTGTGACTAGTTGGATTATGTAAAGAATTTTATGAATCGTCTTGTCATATCATGAGTCCAGTATGTACAGACATATTATAAAAATATACTACAAATTATAAAGATCAGTGTATAAGAGTATACAGTGTTATTTTTTGGCCAAACAATGCTAAGTACTTACTTTCTGCGCCCCGCGGCTTTGCCCGCGTTTGATCCTTCCTCTCTAATTATTCTATCTATTAATGAAAACCGCGGCAAGACTCCGTTGTATAGTTTACATGACCTAAGCGCGTACAGAGGGAGGAACAGACGGCGTGAAGCGACCCTATTTAATACTATGTAAAGATTAACTTCATTTTAATTTTGAACCTTAGGGTACAAATGTACACCCATTACATAAGATTATACTAAAATGTAGGTAACTTAAAAATTCTATATAACTTAAAAACAATGTAGCAAGAAGACGGTCGACACAAAAAAATATTCCTGGATTCTCCCAAAAAGGGCAATAGCAAAATGCCTGAATTCTACAATCAACAATATAAAAATATAATCTTTGGTACCATAATCAGTAGATAAGTTACTTATAATTTGTTAAGGTACGGACAGACCGCAGCGTCCTGCGTGCGCGATCTAGGCGGCGATCAGATAGCGTAGTAGTATTTGTACCGACTGGTTCACATCAAAGCGATCAGAAAACAATTGAAACGGACTGAAATCGCGCCTGCAGATCGCAGGACGCCGCGGTGTGACCGTACCTTTAATCGCCTTGCTGTAGATAAAATAAGGAATTAAAATAGCTACCCTGAATAAAAAGGCTGCGAGATTGATCAGCATTGACGGCAGTGGTTCGAATCTCAATGCATATTTCAAATTGGCTCTCCGGTGAAAGAAAAGATCGTTAATTAATCCCCGCCTTAGTAAGCTGAAAGGATACAAGTTGGGCAAGCTTGTATCAATATTGTAACGGCCCCTGCACGATGGTAGTAGGGACACTGTTAAGTGTCCACCTGCTACCACCCCCAAGTTAGAAAATCTGTTCAACATCTAATGTGTTCCGGCAGCTGTCTTTGAGAGCCAGTTCCCATTCTGAGCCTAGCGTGTGACCATCCTCGGCCACAACGTCACTTACCAACAGGTGAGATAGTGATCAAACGCTTACCTATACGATAGAAAAAATAATACATAAACCTAACACATTTTATCCCGCAAAAGCTCAGGTTTGCGCTAGTATATCATATCTTCAAAAAGGTCACCACCATACAAAGAAACTATTTTCTTAAGCAAACTCTACCGATTCAGTAAACGTACGTAATGTGTGAATTACCGTAATTATATGCGGTACGAGCTGTTCGACATGGAAAACCTTTCTGTTCAGATTGGGTTCAGCAATCCGATCTAAGTAGCCTATAACAATAAATTATTCAACAAAACTCTACGCCATACGCGAGTGCTAGGTGCTATGAAATGAGCCAGTAATTTTTTGCACCTATTGTTGAAGTTTGCATTAATAACAGACATTCTAAAATATAGTAATTTTGCAGTCAACTTGTTTAATGAGCTTTATTAATAACCACCTTTTTATGGTAAAAGGTAACAGGACAAGCACGACGTGTTCGCCTGATGGTAACCGATGACGTCTACCTATAACAGATACAGCGGCATGCAACATTCTGAACTGCCAACATTTTACATGTCACTGCATTGCGCCTTGAGACATAAAGATGTTGACACCTGAATGTTGACTGCTTGGTTTGGTAACGTTTATTAAAAGTTTAGCAGTCTTTAAGGGTTCCGTACCTTAAAAGGAAATAATGATCCCTTATAAGATCTCTTTGCTATCCGTCTGTCTGTGTTTAAATTTATATCAAATACTCTGGTCTACGGTCTCTTTCAGCTGTGAATAAAACTTGTAAGTCAACGCATTAAATATACAGCCATTATACCTTGAACTATATTATGATAATAATATATATTCAATAATATTTGTGATAGTATGTTAAGGTGCGGCGAATATTATAAGCAATAAATAAACTGGCCAAGTGCAAGTCGGACTCGCACTCGTAGGGTTCCGTAACACAGTAGAGTATTCTATAACTTTGATTTTTCACAACTACAAAAATAACTTTGTTTTTCATAGTGTTTGTATGAAAAACAAAGTTATACTTGCGGTCGTTGTATCTCAACAACTGCTGACTGTATCTCGTTCAAACCAATTTTCGTTGTTAGTTTTTATTGAGATCTACGGAATATATTTTTTCTAGATTTTTCACTCCCTTACTTTAGAAGTTAGAGGGGGGGGACACACATTTTACCACTTTAGACGCGCCTATCTTTGAAATGATTGGCTTTGAGAAAAAATGATTTTAGAAACCTCAATGTCATTTTTAAATACCTATCCATTGATACCCCACACGTATAGGTTTGACGAAAAAAATGTTTTTTGTTCCAGTTCTATGTATGGGATGCCCCCCCTTAAACTTTTATATTTTGTATTTTTGTATAAAAATCGGAAAGCGGATCACAGAATACATCTACCTACCAAGTTTCAATTCTGTAGTCCTAATAGTTTCGGAATAAAATGGCTGTGACATACGGACGGACAGACAGACAGACAGACAGACAGACAGACAGACAGACAGACAGACAGACAGACAGACATGGCGAATCTATAAGGGTTCCGTTTTTTGCCATTCGGCTACGGAACCCTAAAAACCGACTTCCTTGCCGTCATAATCAGTTTCAGTAGCAAGTTTGAGAAGTTTATCGTCATATCTTTGGAGATAGGTACCATATCTCGATGAAATTACAATATGACCACCTTAAAAATATACCCTACCAATTAAAAAAAGAATCTTTTGAATCTTTTAACAATTGACGGAATAATCGCGTAACGTACATACAAAAAATAATAATAAACAAACATACAGACGAATTGAGAACCTCCTCCTTTTTTGAAGTCGGTTGAAAATGATTTAGCTAGGCATTTACCTAGCCGAACAATTTTCAATTTTCTCTGTTACCAAAGTGTTACCCATTTTGGGTAACACTTTGGTAACAAAGTAAATAAACTAGCCAAGTGCGAGTCGGACTCGCACAGTGAGGGTTCCGATTGAACAAAATTTGCCGGAAAAATTAAGTATCTACATAGTTTTAACATCGATACATATAAATACTGTGGCAATACTATACATACTTATTTACTACAACGCCATCTAACGAATGTCGAACGAACTTCTAACACCCACCATGTGAACGTTAACACAAAGGTCAGTGACCTTTTTGTTGGTTACCATCGTTCATAGATGGCGCTATAGTAAAAACACGTTTTTTGTATGGGGACCCCCTTTAATTTTTAACTTTGTTCTGTTTTTAGTATTTGTTGTTATAGCGGCAACAGAAATACATCATCTGTGAAAATTACAACCGTCTAACTATCACGGTTCGTCAGATACAGCCTGGTGACAGACGGACAGACAGACAGACAGACAGACAGACAGACGGACAACGGAGTCTCAGTAATAGGGTTCCGTTGGTACCCTTTGGGTTCGGAACCCTAAAAACAAAGTAACAAATTTGGTACCAAAGTATTACACATTCGGATAAAACACTTTGTTAACAACGTGCACGGTTTATAATAAAAATGTATGCTGAATCGGTGATTTAACCAGTTTAGGACTGTAATAATTATTGTTTGATAATAAGCACTTTTATAGCAAAATACAACTATATAGTTCTTTGATTGGTACATAGCAATATAATAAACGCTTCAGTAACACCCTTGCATGTAGAATAAAATTCTGAAGACTAAAAAAATATGACCTTGGATCATGTTTTTGCTCTTTTCTCCACATTGATTTTAGTGTTTGATTGAATATTACAAACTGTTCTTCTTACCATATGTTCTTACGGTAAGTGTGAGCAAGGTAGAAACAAGGATGGGGACAGTTCTTTTGTCTTTACTTACAGAAATGTTCTCTAACCTTGCTAGGTCCAGTTAGACGGAACGTTTTTTGAGACACCCCAAGTGTTGCCAGTGGCCATAGGGGACTGTGACCGCTACAATAAAGCGAATCATCTAATTACTAAATATTACAAAAAAAAACAAAACGTCCTGTACATACTAAAATATTATGATATTCCTTACCTTTGAAAATCGAAATATCGCCCGAAGGTTTCTGATTTACGTGCCTACTTATAAAGTCTGGGCACGATCCTGCTCGTTCCAGAAACCAGACGTGTCCGATTCAGTTGTTTGCCGCTTAGGTAGCGGAAAGTCTTTTAGAGGAGTAAGTTTTGGTGTCATAGAAAACCCGTAAATTAGATACCGTGTGCCGAAGTGGCAGTAGGCTTATCATATCTGTCGTAGAACCGTCGCGTGTACTTGTTCTAAAGTGTAAACCACGGCTCGGAGAATGTAGTTCGTCCTTTAGGTAAGTTGAGATGATGTAGGTACACAAGCTGGCTAGCAGTAGTTGGAAACGTAAAATCAGCTTAAGGACATGTCTCAATAATGAAATGAGTCGATAATTCTTCAAAAAGGCTAAGGTGTAGGTATTATAATTTGAAATATAATCACAAAAAAACTTTTCGATATAAAGGTAATTATTGTAGCTATTATATTATAGCTTTTATATTATAGCTATTATTATATTAATTTGTATTATTTGTAACTAAACAATACAAGCGGTTTTGATTTCGGATAGCTTTTATTTCGGATATCCGATAGTTGCGGTTACGGATATCCCTTACATCCCGGATTTGCACTAATATGCTATTATTGTGTTTTGCATGGAGTATCTATAGTGCTATAAGATATAGCATCTATAGGAGGTGATCTATGATGAGATGTAAACTTATGTTGTTAGCTCAGTGGGAATGTTTCTTTAAAGCTTCTTGGTAAAGGGCTGTTTCTTTGGGATAAGGCTTTTGTTATAAGATGGGTTGATTTTCTGTATCAGGCTACTAGCACTTTGTTTGGTACTATTTCTATGATGGGCTCTGTATAAATATACAAATATATCAAATAACTAAATTACTTGATAGATTAAAAAAATAGATGAATTATTAGGTACAGATAGATAGAGTATAGCATATAGATAGGCATATATAGGTTAGACTAGAAGTGCCCCGCAGCTTCGCCCGCGTTAAAAACTTCTTTTATTTACTTAAAACTTTTCTTTTGTAAAAACGATTTTATCATTAAAGACATCAAATAAGAATTAGCCAAATCGGTTTACCCGTTTTCATGTTATTGCGTGACTAAGGCAAAATTCCGGATTCATATTTATAAAACCCGAAAAACCCAAATTTTCTGACTTTGTTACCTACCCCATTTCGAAAAATTCATCTCATCTTGTTTCGCCATACAAACTTTGAATCCCCGTACCGTATCCGGGAAGAATAATTGAAAAAGTGGCATTTTGAAAAACTCTGAAACTCGCATTTACTTATTTATTTACAGAAGTACTCGTGTGAAATCTAGAATAAAATGACTATCGAAACTTTGAACCCCCGCTTCATCCCCTTGGAGAGTGAATTTTGAAAAACTCTTTCTTAGCGGATACCTAAGTCAAAATAACTATCTGCATGCCAAATTTCAGCGCAATCCGAAACAATATTGATTTCAGACTTTGTAACCTCACTTCACCCTTTTAGGGGTGGAATTTTGAAAGACCTAAAACACGTAAGTATTTACTTAATTAAGTACTTGTATTAAGTTTTGAATATAAAAGACTACCTAATCTTGTTTCTCCATTCAAACTTTGAAACCCCGTTTTATCCCCTTAAGGGGTGAATTTTGGAAAGTCCTTTCTTAGTACCCTTACGTACTAAGATAAATATACCCTCCAAATTTCAAGTCTCTACGACCAGTGGTTTAGGCTGTACGTTGTCTGTCAGTCAGTCAGTCAGTATGTCAGGACAAAGATTCTTATAGTATTAGATAGATAGATAGGTATAGGTTGGGTTAAATAGGCCGACACGTTATTTCGAATCATGGCATATTCTTTTAAATAGTTTTTAAACCGACTTCAAAAAAGTTCTCATTTAAATATATATATAATCTAATACTATAAGAATCTTTGTCCTGACATACTGACTGACTCACTGACTCACTGACTCACTGAAAGACAACGCACAGCCTAAACCGCTGGTCGTAGAGACTTGAAATTTGGAGGGTATATTTGTCTTAGTACGTAAGGGTGTACTAAGAAAGGATTTTCCAAAATTCACCCCTTAAGGGGATGAAATGGGGGTTCAAAGTTTGTATGGAGAAACAAGATTAGATCGTTTTTTCTATCCGAAACTTCACATAAGTGCTTCAGTAAAAAAATAAGTAAAGACGTGTTTCAGGTTTTTTTGGAATTCCACCCCTAAGAGGGTGAAATGGGGAAAAAAAGTGTAAAATCAATATTGTTTCGGATTGCGCTGAAATTTGGCATGCAAATAGTTATTACGACGTTAGTTCCCACTGAGAAAGGATTTTCCAAAATTAACCCTCGAAGGGGATGAAACGGGGGTTCAAAGTTTGTATGGAGAAACAAGATTAGATAGTCTTTTCTATCTGAAACTCCACACAAGTGCTTCCGTAAAAAAATAAGTAAACACGTGTTTCAGGTTTTTTTTTAATTCCACCCCTAAGAGGGTGAAATTGGGTAATAAAGTGTGAAAATCAATATTGTTTCGGATTGCGCTGAAATTTGGCATGCAGATAGTTATAACGACGTTAGTTACCTCTGAGAAAGGATTTTCCAAAATTAACCCTCGAAGGGGATGAAACGGGGGTTCAAAGTTTGTATGGAGAAACAAGATTAGATAGTCTTCTCTATCTGAAACTTCACACAAGTGCTTCAGTAAAAAATTAGGTAAACACGTGTTTCAGGTTTTTTTGAAATTCCACACCTGAGAGGGTGAAATGGGGTAATAAAGTGTGAAAATCTATATTATTTCGGATTGCGCTGAAATTTGGCACGCAGATAGTTATTAAGACGTTAGTTCCCTCTGAGAAAGGATTTTCCAAATGGGAGGGGATGAAACGGGGGTTCAAAGTTTGTATGGAGAAACAAGATAGTCTTTTCTATCCGAAACTCCACACAAGTGCTTCAGTAAAAAAATAAGTAAATAAGTGTTTCAGGTTTTTTTGAAATTCCACCCTTAAGAGGGTGAAATGGGGTAATAAAGTGTAAAATCAATATTGTTTCGGATTACGCTGAAATTTGGCATGCAGATAGTTATATAGCACAAACGTTAAAAAAGCTGATATTAATATTCTAATTAAACTTTTGTCAGACATTGCCAGCAGAGGCATTAGTAAAATAATAGTTTGTTCATTCCCGTATCTTAAAACAAGTAGTTGCTCTTATAATGAGCATGCTCATAAATTGAACTTGGCACTGTACAATTTGACGTGTCGCTTCAGCGACTTTTTGTATTTTGAAACCAACAAATTTATTAGTAAAGTAATATTGACAAAGGATACTTTGTATCTCAATAAGACTAATAAGTCGACCATTGCTAAGTTATTAGCATACAATATTTATGACCCTGTTTTACATATTGTAACAGATCACAAAGACGAGCCCCAACGTAGTGGTGTTACTATGCAGGGTAATTGTAGCGTAGTAGACTTAGTTAGTTTAAACTAATGTCTAAGACAATGGGGAGGCCTGACTCAATCAACATTTTTCATCAGAATATACAAGGTCTCTCCAGCAAAGCCTTAGAGTTAGAATTATTTCTCAATTATTATAAAGTTGACATAATGTGTATTACTGAACACTGGTTTGTGAAAGGTACTTTGTTACCAATATTAAAAAATTATACAATTGCCAGCACATTCATTAGACAAAAGGCAATTCGTGGTGGCTCACTAATATATGTAACTGAAAATTGTAACTTTAAAGAGCGTAAAGACATAGTAGCTTTGTCTGTGGAACGATGTGTTGAATTATCTTGTATAGAGCTGGGGCAACATATAGTCATCTGTGTATACAGACCTCCATCGGCTGATTATAAAATGTTTGAAACAATTATGGAAGAAGTAATGAGCAAAGTCTTCAACACCTCTAAATCTTTAATAGTTTGTGGCGATTTCAATGTTAATTTAATTGAGCAGTCTCCGCTCAGCGACAAATTAAAAAAATTATTTCTAAGCTTCAATCTGAAGCATCTTTTTAATCAGCCAACAAGAATCACTAGCTCGTCAGCTACCTGCTTGGACAATGTGTTCTGCAACTGTGAACCCGAAAAAATTGCAATTTTTGATAAACTTGGCTCGGACCATCTGGGACAAAGTGTCACTTTTTCATGTAAATTATCCATCAAAGGCCAAGAACATTTTTACAGGCCCATTACCACCAAACGGGTTGAACAGTTTGTGGATATCATTGACAAGCAATTAATGAACCTAAGATTTTCTGAGGATCCTGATGACCTATGCAGTGCTTTATTTCAAATGTTAGATGCAGAGTTCAATGATATTTTTAAAATTAAAATGGTTAGAAAGGGTGCGAAGGTTCGTTTCGATGACTGGGCAACTCCTGGTATTTATAAAAGTAGAAACAATTTGTATAACTTGTACTCACAAAAAACCATTAATTTACATAATACTAAATTCATAAATCACTTAAAATTGTATTCAAAAACTTTTAAAGTTGTTTGTCAGACAGCAAAATCACTGCATCTAAGTAGAAAAATTAAGCATGCCGATGACAAAATAAAATCAACATGGAAAGTCATTAATACAGAAACTGGAAAAATTAAGCAGAGGGACGGTAAAATTATGTTAAAAGTTAATAATAAATTAATCATAGATAATAATGATGTCGCTAACACATTTGTTGAGTACTTCTCACAAGTACCTATTATTACTACTCAGCCTTTAAACTCTTCCCCTAAGGATGCTTTTGTTTTACTATCGAAGTGTGTGAATGTATGTGACTCTATGTTTGAGTTCAGACACATAACTTCAATATCAATTATCAAAACTTTTAAAATGCTCAATCAAAAGAAAACCGAGGATCTGTGGGGTATGTCAACCAAAGTGCTTAGTTATATTATTAATGCAATTAGCCCTCACTTAGCGTTTATTTTTAACAGATGCGTCGATGAAGGTGTCTTTCCTGATGTAATGAAAAAAAGTAAATTAATTCCCCTATACAAATCAGTGAACAAAAATGACCCTTCAAACTATAGACCAATCTCTATATTACCGGCGCTCAGTAAAGTTTTTGAAAAAGTTATATTAGACCAGCTTTTGGCACATTTTAATATTAATCATCTTTTAAATCACAAACAATATGGTTTCACTAAGGGGCGTTCTACTACTGATGCTGGAGTAGATCTTCTTAAACATATATTTGATGCCTGGGAGAAAGCACAAGATGCTATCGGCGTTTTCTGTGACTTATCTAAAGCGTTTGATTGCGTCTGTCACAAAACGCTAATTTGCAAATTAAAACACTACGGCGTTAACGGAAAAGCACTTGATCTGGTCTCATCCTACCTCAGTAATAGAATACAGATGGTTGAGGTCAATGGCGTCAGGTCATCTGGATCCCTCATAAAAATGGGAGTTCTGCAGGGATCGATCTTAGGACCATTTTTATTTCTAGTTTATATTAATGACTTGCCGTCTTTCGTGCAAAACTTATGTGACATTGTTTTGTTCGCGGATGATACATCCTTAATATTCAAAATAGATAGGATTGCGCCTGGATTTGACGATGTTAACAAATCAATCGCACAGGTTTTGAATTGGTTTACAACCAATAACTTATTACTGAACGCCAAAAAAACTAAATGTATTAAATTCTCGCTGCCAAATGTAAGAAAGGGTGTCATTAATAGCAGGATATTAATAAACGATGTACCGATAGAATTTGTTGAATCCGCTACATTCTTGGGCATCACCCTGGATTCAAAACTACAATGGGGTTCTCAAATATCGGCTCTGGCAGGTAGATTGAGCTCCGCTGCATACGCAGTACGTAAAATCAGAAACTTGACTGACGAATCCACTGCTAGATTGGTTTACTTTAGCTACTTCCATAGTATAATGTCCTATGGCATTTTATTGTGGGGGAAAGCCGCCGAAATCCAATCTATATTTGTTTTACAAAAAAGAGCTATTCGATCTATATATACCATGAAGTCGCGAGACTCACTTCGTGAAAAATTTAAGGAGATTAAAATTCTCACAGTGGCATGTCAATATATATATGAAAATATTATGTATGTACGCAACAATTTGAATGAGTATGATAAGAGGTCCGATGTACATAATTTCAATACAAGACACAAAAATAGATTAATTCTACCTCAATTCAGGTTGTGGAAAGTTAGTGGTTCTTTTCTGGGGAACTGTATACGATTTTATAATAAACTTCCTAAAGATATTGATCAACTGTCTATAAGCAGATTTAAAACCTTTGTAAAATCCAATTTAATGAAGAAATCGTACTATACAATAAATGACTATATGAATGACAAAAATGCTTGGCCTGAATGCCCCAAGTTCCAAGATATAATATAAATTGTATGATAATAGAATTACTTATTGTACATTAAACATTTATTTAATATGAATTAAAAAAAATGAATTAAAATAAGTGACAAGCCCCATAGAGTTTCTTGGTGTTTCTTCTCTGATGGGAGTACTTCCGAAACACCAGTAGATTCAACAGTCAATCAGTTTTCATCTTTTGTTTGCAGATCTAGGGTTGCCTGTTACGACGGTATTATGCGGCTGATAGTCGGACAATCAGTTCCATTCGGAACATGATTTGTACTGCAATTAGTCGTTTTATTTATCTATTATGTTTCATTATTTCACAATTTTTTGGATAAAAATTGTCTGAAGTACTGAAACATGCACTGGGTTGCGGGTGCACGTAATGGTACGGTTGGCAACCCTACATTAATAAGGGGAATTAAACATGTGTTTTAAGTGTGACGTTCGACGTCTAGATGAAAGCTGAATGGCTGATTTGTCTTAGTCACGCGATAACATGAAAACAGGTGAACCAATTTGGCTAATTTTTATTTGATGTCTTTAATGATAGAATCGTTTTTACAAAAGAAAAGTTTTAAGTAAATAAAAGGAGTTTTTAACGCGGGCGTAGCCGCGGGGGACTTCTAGTATAATATATATAAATATATATAATATGTTCGCGGATAACTTCGTTGTTTATGAACCGATTTTGATTGTTCTTTTTTTGTTGGAAAGGAGGTATCCCAAAAGTGGTACCATAATTTCATCAAGATCTGATAAGTATCTCCAGAGAAATGGAGATAAATAACTCGGTACTGAAAATTAATAGCGTGGCAATTGAAGTTGGTTGGGTATATGTTGGGTATATGGGTATATGGTTGTGGGGACAGTGACGGTGCGGAATGTGCTAGATTGCAAAATGTACAGTAGCAGGCCCCCTCACGCCGCTGGCTCTCCAGTCGTCTTCCTGCCTTTGTAACGATACGTAGCACTAATAATATTTCTGTGGTAAAGACAATATATCGATGGACTTATAATTATTCTTTTAATTACTCACCGGCTCCGATAGATAGTTACATATAAGGTTAATAAAAGGCAGCTACAAAATAGTCCCCCACAAATAGTGACCCGTGGTGTCCTATAATGGTATATATATATTATGTTCGCGGAAAACTTCGTTGTTTATGAACCGATATTGATTGTTCTTTTTTTGTTGGCAAGGAGGTATCCCAAAACTGGTACCACAATTTCATCAAGATCTGATAAGTATCTCCAGAGAAATTGAGATAAATACCTCGGTACTGAAAATTAATAGCGTGGCATTTGAAGTCGGTTGTTTTAGTTTTTTTTTAATATTAAGTGATTTTGTAGTGTGTATTAGTGCAATGCAGTCATGATAAGGATTAAACAAAGTATTATGATTATTTTATCAAGGAGTATTTTTTCTTAAATAAAATAACTTATACGAGTAACTAAAGCACAATATAATGTTTTACATCTCACACTCGCGTACTTGAATTTATTTTCCAATTTTCAATTTTAATATTTCTCGCAAAACTAAAAAGAAATTGAATTTAAAGCTCGCGTTTTATATTTCAATTTGACTGAACTGAAACCAAAATTAATAAGCTCGGGATAATATTGAGTTTGTTGAAACAGAATGGAAACATCGTTCGAACTGAAGTCTTGTTTACTGAAGCAATAGAGTTTAAATAGCTGGTCATCAACAATTTAATGATATTAGAATAAATAAATTTCTAAAACAGTCGAAGTTCCGCCAGAATTTCATTGTAGAATTTAATCTCAAGTTTGTCCCGTTGTTGAATCAGTAAATATTTGAATTTGAATACCGCTAAGTAATAATAATATACAGTTGGTAATTTCTCGAGGGAGGTTGTATAAATAGTATCTTCGCATAGCAACTTTCTTTGTAATTCGTGATAAGATTTTGCTCGTGAGCGAATTTTAAACTTGCGTGAAAACGGTGAAAGCGTGATAGAATTACTACATTATTTTGTCACCTGTTGTTAAAAAGTTTGTACTTTAACTTGCAGGTAAAAGCCTGATTTAGATACGAAGAGTGTCTCTAACAACGTTAATACAATTAGGTGCGGTTTATTAGATTTGATTTTCTCAACCAGGAAAAACTCAATTATAAACTTTTGTCAGTCAATTAAAACCGTATGAACAAAAAGGACGAATAAATGTAAACGCTTTGGTATTTTTAAATACAAAAAAAGTTTAAAAACAAAGTTTCCATTTATTCGTCTGTTGTTCCATTGCCGACTTACCCGCTATCCTTTGATATAAGTGACAATGCGTGAACATAATTTAAATCTGTGTATATTGAAGACTCCCGATACGACAGGGTAATTATAGAACCTGTCGACTTCACGGACCTGTCTCGGACAAAAGTTCAAATCTTCCAGATACCTCGGGGCGTAATGCTGTCGTTATTATATTACATACTATCAGATGAAGATCTTGCGGGAAGAACAATTAATGTCAACTGAAACAATTTCGGAGAAAATGGATTTTATAAGTTGACAGTTCCATCTGCTGTTCTTCGGGTGTTTTTGACATATTTAATCTGTTTATATAGTACAGTACATAATACAGTAAGAACATCGTGTTGGTGTTCTTACTGTCGTGAGATACCTAATACGTATAGATTACTAATGCTGACTGTCATTTTATTGAAAAACTAGCTGACCCGGCGAACTTCGTACCACCTAACAGACAATGAATGTCGTGTTACCTTTTAGATGAACTTGTTTTAGGCTTTTATGAACGTAATAAATGAATACAAAAGAGATATTAAGTTTATTAATGTATTATGGCAATGCCGATATAGAATAAAAATTGGTAAAAATGGTTTTTGGAAATATAAACTTTTTAAGTTGCTTGTAAGCATACATTTTTGAACGCACGCATATTTGACAATCAATAAATATGTCACACAATTATCATTACTGACAATATTTAACATTTTTTAAATCTACGTGACTTGAATTCACAATAACTTGAAAATTTTTTATTTGACTTACTACTTGACACGGGCTAAATACACTAATCGTGTGGAGCCATAATTATACCAAAAAAAATACGGCGGGATAAACAATTGAACATCATGACTGGCAGTTTTTAAACCCAGTAACATTTTGGCAAAATATTTTATCGCATATAATTTTTTAGGTCAATTATTCATTGTTTTTAATACTTATTATCCTGTTCCTGACAAAGACAATTCCAAAAATACAAAAATCATAAAAATTGGCCCAGCCGTTCTTGAGTTATAAGTGTAGTAACTAACACGACTTTCTTTTATATATATAGAATAATAATAATATAATACATTCCTTGTTCTTCCCGCTAGGTCATCAAATAAGGCCTTGCTTCACATGTGTCTGCTACATTATAAATCATCTGCAAATAGATTCGCTTATTTACGACTGCAATGTCACTAGTGTTCAAATGCTTGCATATCAGAAATAAAAAAATATCGTTCACGAATCACTTCTAATTCACTATAAGGAATTCGTGGACTGTCTCAACCGACTGCTGAAGTACACCGCTACACGATTCAAGTTATTCACGATCTTTCATGGATCATGTTAAAAACGGTAGATCTCAGGTTGGCCATTGCAACAACTTGGACAAAGCTGTTTAATGAATCCGTAGAAGTAGAGTGTTACGTATACTTGTTTGTCCCTCGTGCCCCAGGATCTGCACAGCATAGGACTTGACCGGGGTGAACTACAAAACAGTAGAACGGTATCACGGTTTTCGGCTTAGCATTAATATAATAATACTTAAAGACACAACAAAAGAGTTTTATCGTTTGATTTACTTTATGTACTTGTTTTTTATTTATTTTTAATCTAGATATGAATGATTTTTTTTTGTTAACTTAATTGAATTATAAACGCTTTTTAGAACTATTTCAAGACAAAATAAAAAACTGGCTTGAGTTTTTTTTTTATTTTTGAGTTGAGTTTTTATTTATTATCATTAGTAAAGTGCCGGAAGTAACGCGTAATTTCTACATCGTAATTACTATGCAAACCTACCTGCAGTATGTATTTGCAGGTGAAGATGCAGGCGCGTTATCTAGTATTAATCAAAATAAACAATTTGACGGGACACCTGCGCGATATCTAAACTACTTCAGGCCAGGGGTAGCTCTATTGAAATTCAATTATATCTTCGCCGGCTTCGAGAAGACAAACCAATTATAGGACTTGTCGGCCGCAACGCTCCGGGCTTCAAACCTGGGCGCATCAACAAGTTCATACCTAATTTACTAAAGATATTAAATATAACAGAAGCGCCCTGCGGTTATGCCCATGTTAAAAATTAAAATATGTTAATATTATATGTTATATTGACGATTCCGGTGCAATATTTCGGTCAAATTTGATGGAGCCCATAATCATACCGTTGAGAGGTCGCAAACATTAATCATTAAACTGACTTTCGCATTTGTATTATGGGTCATCAGTGGTTGATTTATCGGCTTCATGGCTTGAAAAGTGAGCTGCTTTTGAGAAATGCGGTTCCAGGTTCAAATACCGGCTAGAAATATTTTTTTCAGTGAAAATAACATCTGTTTGTCCCGCACTTTAAGTAGGTACCAATATAACCTATATCGGTAGCTCAGGGATGTGCTGCAACGTCATGAAAATCAGCCAACACCAATGAAGACAAGCCTTTCCCAATGCACACCTGCACTGATTTCTGTCTACGTCTTTGCTCTATACCTGTGTCGATTGTGATTGATCGAATCTTTTTGATTCGATCGCTACCTGTACGTGATTGATCGAATCATGGATCTTGTAACGTAATAGAAAGGAACCAGGAACCTAGTCAAGACAAACTACAGGAGACGGGTTATAATAATTATATTCCTATCGATTCTACCATACTCTACGATACTTATCTTATATAAAACTTAAACTTTATCACTGCTCTTCTACAAAAATCCTCTATATAGACCTTGTGACGTATATCAATTATTATCAATAAATATCAATATCAATTCATTAGCCAAAGTCTGCATCTTAGCTTGTCGCAGCTCTCCCCGTATGAACATTATTTGCGACGTATATCAATTCATTAGCCAAAGTCTGCATCTTAGCTTGTCGCAGCTCCTCCCGTATGAACATCATTTCTGGCCGTAGCTGTTGGTGAGCCTTCGGACCCATGCCGATGGTCAGTTGAGGGTCTATGCCCGCTAGCTGTCGGTCGAATCTGGCTCGCACATCGGCTTCCAGGACGCCAGCATCTTCAAAGGAATTCTCATCCTTGTCTATCATATGGTAAATCGATGGAATACTTCAGATAGGGTAGGTAGATAAAAATATTGTCTACTAGAAAAGCCATAACGTAAGTCGTAGACCGGTACAAATATGAATTCAGTAGATATTTATAGATATTCCATGCAAATCGGTACCTATAGTCATTATTCCTCTCCCTTGTTTTTTTTCCGTTCCCATGGCAACGTGACCCGTCATAAAGAAACAAATCGTTGTAATACAAAAGAGTATATGTATGATATATGAAAATGTATTAGGTCGTTAAAGATATGGCACAATCTCTAAAAGATTCGATCTTATTTGACTCGGTCTCAAATATTAGTCTCGTGTCTCGTGATCGAATGCTTAGTCTGAATGGTGCAACATGATGGAATGTCGAAGTAATTATTAATTACGATACTTTACAAACAGGCGACATGTTCATGAGATCAAAAATAGGTATTCGTTTTTCATCATGACAAATAATATTAATATCATGATTCTAACCATCATCCGTTCAGTTCAGCATTCGTCATTTGGTCATATACTCATACAATACAATAAAGTAAAATTTCGATCATTTGGGTCGCAGTTCGTTTGTACTTTGTAGCACAAACAAACGAACTGCGACTTGCGACCGAAATTATCGAAATTATCAAATCTTTTGGACCCGATTCATTCACGATCGACCCGGGTCACGACAAATGAACGATCGACACAGGTCTACTTTGCTCTTCTATTCACTGCCAGCTACCCTTCGTATATCTTCGCTCAATCTTGCAATACGTTGCGTTTGTTGTTGTAAACACTGCGTTTGTCACTCGCTTCAGAATTAATCTCTTTCAAAGGTTTACTGCTGGTGGTTACTGTTCTGTAACATATATGACCAAACCTCTGCCACTTTTACTTGCTCAATTACCTAAGTCTTAGTTAACTTAGGTAGCTGTGAACTTGGAAACGTTACGATCTATAACCATTACTAGTGTCTATATTTTGTACATACGATACTTCCAGTTCACACAACATAGCTTTCCATAATGTTCAATAGAGACGGAATAAAATATTCATTCACATGCCTTACTTATGCAATTCCTAAGTTGACCCACAAAAACAAATCCAAAAGGGGATAAACATTTTCCCCCTTCATAGAGCAGCGAGGGGAGTTGAATGACTCGCATACATCTTTACTGATGAGTTCGGCCAACACGTGTCACTACTCGTAAAAGACCTTGCGAGAAGAACAAAGAATATCATACATCTGATTTATAATCTATATGACATTTCTTAATCCTTATCTTAATTGATTTATTTCTCGTTCATTTTAGTACAAGCCATTAGTTATTAAACATTCAATAGTGACTAGGTAAACTAGTTGCTATTCAAACAATAATTTGATCTCGTTACCGCTTTCAAATTATTCTAATAATCTACCATTGCATTTTGGTCCATATTGCAAATGGTTAGTCGGGCGTAGCCGCAGACTAAAATAATTAGGGACGTTTAGAATTACAGCGCGGCTTGTGGTCTCTAACTACTGTGCTATTAACTACGTTAATAATGCGGCTGTACGTGTACTGATTTCAGCCAGTCTGTATTTTGTGCCGCAGATATTACATGCCTATAGACTACTTACTGTGAGTGCCTTATATTTCTTATAGGGAATGTTTCCTCTGTTACGGTCGTTAGCGGTATTCCATACTATATATTAATTAGTTTCAGATAAATTTACGGTAATTCTAAAAATATAGTGACAGTACCTACGAGCATGTAAGTTTATGTAATATTTTATCGTCAAGCTGGATTCTAAAGATGACTCAAGATGTAAAATGTGTTCCAATAAAAAGCAAGATAATGAGATTTTTAAATTATCCTGTGAGCAAAATTTCTTCATTCTAAATCTTTGAAGCTTCTTATTTTTAGGAAACCGTATCACACCAACTCTATTAAGCCTACCTGTCTGGTATAAAGGCCATCACTAATTATAGCCACCCGGCACCCGATCAGCACCGCCTTGTCGTTCGGGATTCACTTGTTGTCCACTTGTTGTCACTTGCTGATCCATTGGTGGGCGCCGCATGATCGACAGTTAACGACGCGTGGCGACGACCTGTCACGCTTAATTAAGAAAAAAATTAAAGAGGCAGCATTGGAACCCGCACTTTCGAGAAGCGCACAGTCACCGCAAGTCAAGCATGTGAGCAGTGGATTATCACCAACCCAGTGGTCTACTCGCTGTCCACGCGTATACAGCTTTGCGAACGAATCCAGTAGCGTTACAGAGAAAATATAATGGAAGGCCATACATAAAATACTAACCCCACGAGGCAAGGCGGTGCGGGTCGGGTGCTGGGTGGCTATAATTACCTGTAACCTTTAAATTGCTGCATCCTTGAAACTGTAAGAAAAAAATATCTTGTCGAATTTAACAAAAAGTACGGCGAATATACCACAATACGAGTATAAGTCATCTAAATTCAATGAGTCACTTTGTACTACAGCGAAACCAGTAACATAGATTGAAATAGCAGTAAATAGTTTATAGCATTTTCGTATGGATATGCAGAATGTTCGAGCGCATTTAATTTTGTAACACTCTTACAACATTGAGTTTTTCAGCTACGCAAAAGCGCTTGAAAGAGATGAACAACTAAACTTTCGATAGCAAACTCGTGTAGCACGGCTAGTTATAATATCGTCTATATAATCTAATATCGTCAATATAAATACCATAGATAAGAGTATCTACTTACCACCCGTTTCCTATATCTACCTATTTCACATTTTTCATATCGGTCACATAACGCTCTCAGATCAGGTAACTTTTGTAACATCTAACAGTTGTATATGTAATATACGAGAACGTTTATAAATTCCGAAGCGATATTACAATTTAATTCCCCTGTGGCTTAAAATTTCAGACGAGTTCAAATGCGGCTCTCTTTTTAGCCGGTGATATTACAGACACACATACTTTATATACTCTACTATTCATTATCTGCATGATGAAAATTTCGAAGGAAGTTAGTTGTTACGTGAGAATTGGTAAGCTTTTAACCTTTATATATTTATTCAGTGTAGAGAAAACTCACAGCTAGTCCATTGAATCTTGTGTCGAAATAATTTTATATATAAATACATTAAGAATCTTTCGCCCATAAAGTATCCTATCATATCGTTACTTTTTAGGGTTCCGTAGCCGTATGGCAAAAAACGGAACCCTTATAGATTCGTCATGTCTATATGTTGGTCTGTCGGTCTGTCTGTCTATATATCTGTCTGTCTGTCCGTCCGTATGGCACAGCCGCTTTATTCCGAAACTATTAAGACCATACAGTTGAAACTTGGTGGTTAGGTGTAATCTTTGAACTGCTTTACGATTTTTATACAAAAATAAAAAATCTAATTATTAAAAGAGATATATAATATATAATATCCCATACATGGAACTGAAACTAAAAAAATGTTTTTCATCAAACCTATACGTGCCGGATGTCTATATATAGGTCTTTAATAAAACTAGCCAAGTGCGAGTCAGACTTTTGTCCCGCACACGGAGGGTTCCGAATGCCATCTAACGAATATCTAACACCTACTAAGTAACCGTTAACACAAAGGTAATTAATATTATTAAATATCTAGACGACCGAGTGTTCGTACGACTAACTCAAAGAGAATATAAATACTACGTGACTAACTTTCCACTGATTCTAGCTAAATGACACTCTGTAAGTACTAAAATAGAAGATATTATAATCAGTACTGACTGTATACTACTACAAGTAAAACTAAAGTAAACAAATCGACCGAGGCCCACAAATTTAACAAATGAAACGCTTGCGCGTGCAAATTTTTCCTGTGCTGCCATCTAGTTGCGTCGAGGTGAATTAATTTCAAAGGCTATTATTACACAGGTAAGTTATTTTTATTTATTTGTTTTAAACCCTTTAATTTTTAACTTTGTTCTGTTCTTAGTATTTGTTGTTATAGCTTTTGTAAACTTTAAACTCTCGCGATTTGAACACATAGTTATAAATAAAATATCTAACTGAAATATTTAACTGTAATATTTAACCGAAACACTCAACTGAAATATTCAACTAAAACATTCAACATAAATATCTAACTGAAATATTAAACTGAAACGAGTTGGGAGCGACGGAGTCGGCAGTCGCAGCGTCGTCGAGTGAAGGCAGCGACGCAGCAATTCGGCGCGTGCACCAGGGACAACGACCTGCGATGCTCTGCCACCCACTGCACCCGCACGCACCACGAGCTCCACTCCCAGCCACCTGAAACATGAAATAGTTGGTAGTCCGCTATGGATGTGTTGTTGAGTTGGGAGCGACGGAGCCGGCAGTCGCAGCGTCGTCGAGCGAAGGCAGCGACGCAGCAAGTCGGCGCGTGCACCAGGGACAACGACCTGCGATGCTCTGCCACCCACTGCACCCGCACGCACCACTGAGATCATTTGAAAGATAGGCAAGTCTAAAGTGATAAAAAGTGTGTCCCCCCCTCTAACTTTTAAAGTAAGGGAATGAAAAATCTAAAAGAAATATATGCTGTAGATCTCAGTAAAAACTTTTAACGAAAATTGGTTTGAACGAGATACAGTCAGCAGTTTTTGAGATATAGCGACCGCAAATATATCTTTGTTTTTCATACAAACTCTATGAAAAACAAAATTATTTTTTTGGTGGCGTAAAGTAAAGTCATATTATACTCTACTGTGTAACGTAACCCTACGAGTGCAAGTCCGATTTGCACTTGGCCAGTTTATTTATGATGTTAGATGCTTGCCTGTGGGTAAGCCCTATGCCTATAACAAATACTGTGGCACGCAAACTTCTAGACAGCCAGAATTTCGCGCGTTCATCACCTTGAGACAATTAGATATTGAGTACTACGGCTGCGTATCCGCCCTAGCCAACATTTCCTCGCGCGCCGCTCCGCTTCCTCGCACATTTATGGTGGATTCGCAGCCATTCGTAGTATTGTAATTTACTCTATTCTGAAATACGCTGCTAAATGGACACATTGGCTTTCAAACAAAAAAAAATACACAATTTGATTGCTTATTGATTGCCGGAAATGGTCTCCCGAAATACTTATTACAACCCTTATTTCTATTTCTAAACAGTATAATATTCTAAAACTCTCAACAACTTTAGACATTATTATAACCTACCTTCTTACGCTCCATGGTTGGTACCGGTTGTGTGTTCCAGTACAACAATCGCAACCCATGTCAGAGCCTACAGGAGGCCTAATAACTCTGTCAACATGGCTACCACACAGCCAACTTATTTACTTACTCCAGTTTATTTACTTAAAACCCAACGTTTTCACCTAAAACGCAAACTAAATTATAAAACCTACAACGTGCCTTTTATATGGCCCATTTGAAAAAGTCGATATTATTTTTCAGTTAATTAAATATATTGAAATTTTGCTATTGTATGTTTGTGGACAAAAAATAGTCATATTTTTTATTTTGTTATTTTTATTGTATTATGTTAGTGATTTGATACCCACCAAACCATTTACTTTATATACAGTTAACTTTTACGTAACTACAATCCATATAGGCACTTAGAATGCGTAGATGTGTTTAGCTAATAATCCTCATATTGCTTAAGGTCTTTGATATAATAAAATTAAAGGTTTCAGCACCTAGGTACCTTAACATAAATCAGTAAATTACCTACGAGTAACCTACCTCATAAAATCATAATTTTTACTAACGACCGATTTCTAGTTTAAGAACTCTCGGCAGGTTTTTTAACGCACGTTATCTTATTTTGTATTTCCTTTTAATTTGTAGTATAGGTACAGTTAAATACTTTTATTGTTTTTTCTTTTATCTTTTTTTTCTTAATCTCTCTATCTCTCTTTATAGAGTCATCTTATACGGTGGTGGTATGATTTGTTATACTTTTATACGGATTCAAAATTGATATATGGATAAAATACGGATATCAAATGGATTTTTTATTTTTGAGTTTAATGTTGTGTTGTGTTGTGTTGTGATTATTGTGTGAACACAGTATTCTCTCGCTAGGTATCCCAAAATAACACGCGTGGGTGATTTATTATGACTGATTATAATACTTATTACACTGTGTTACATCATTGCACATTTTTGTGACTAAAATGTGTCTGGAGAATTCATCTGAAGAACTAAAACATGAGTGTAGTGATATAGAAAGGTAAGAAAGTATACATTTACGGGGTGCCAGGAGCAAATAATATACATATATAAATATAAATACAAGTACATAATTACAAGTTTATGGGGAAAGAAGATAAGAAAATTAGCTGTACTATATTTTCCTAAGTAGTTTAAACGCCAAGTAGAGCTATGATGTGTAGCTACAGCTATCAGTTACCTAGAGTCCATTTGGCGTAAAGGACAGATGGCTTTAACAGAACAGAACAGATGGCCGAAGCGAAATTTCGCCGTTGCAAATCTTAGCACGGGTGTTCTTCTACAGGTAGTAGAAGCATACTATATCGATGTTTCGCCTGACTTGCTACCTAAAAGTAGCTTACCACTAAAGAAAAAATCTGCCACCATATTCTTACGTTGTTACGGCAGCACACAGCCCGTGCATGTTCACCATCATCGACCACATCATCGCTAACCACCAGGCGAGATAGTGGTCAAATGCTAAGACAAAAAAAACCTTCTTTAGCCTAGACTAAAAAAATATAAAAGGTGTGTTATTTAAGGAGGTGCCATTGTAGGTTAGAATAGCTCACACGCTCAACACGCTCTAACGCTTACTTAATTCTTGAACTTCACGCTTCAATCAGTTTAATTTACTGAAGTCAGTAAGTTCAACGTAACTTAGCCACAAATGTTCAAGCGCAAATATTCATCGTATTCAGGGGAATATTGCTGGCTGAATAGGCAGACATCAGTAGTAAGATAGATCTAAACACTTAAAACACAGAAGTACATAGAAACAATATGTTATAATAGTTAGGACGGTACTATAGTGTGTTGAAATAGTCGTGCAGCATCTATAATAGAAATCGTTGTAAAACTAATTTTCAAGTTTCAGGAGTTAAGTTTACCACCATATCTCTAGAGATACTGATCAGCTCTTAATAACATTTATTATAATATCGTTTAAAAACTAAAAAACAACCGACTTCAATGCCGCGCTATTCATTTTCAGTACCAATTTTGAGATGTTTATCTCAATATCTCTGGAGATACTTATCATACATCGATAAAATTACCATGGTACCACACTTGAGATATCTCCTTTCGAAAAAAAAAAAGAATAATCGAAATCGGTTCATAAACGACGAAGTTATCCGCGAACAAACATAAAAAAAAAAAAAAAAAAAAATATACGGTCGAATTGAGAAACCTCCTCCTTTTTTTGAAGTCGGTTAAAAAGACCACACCTACTCAAAAACTGCTTCATTTTCACTCCACGATTAGTGTATTTTGCCACTGTCATGGCATTAAAATAGTTCATTTTGTTGTAATTTCAAAATTTGAATCAAGTCGTAAAGTCAGGTCAGACATTTCAGGTCAAGCTAAAGTTATAGTCTAGTCCAAGATATGCCCTAACCTTTGATTATTGATGTGGACTATACTAATGATGGTAAAATTTCAAAAATTCCACTGTTCTAGTGGCAGAACATTTTATATGAAACTATTTACACTTGTCAGTCTGACTCATTTGTTTTGACAACCCGATTAAAAATCGGATCCGACACATAACAGATATGAACAGGCAATAACGTAACGTAACGACATCTAGTGTCTGCTGCGCAGTCAACGAACGGAAACCGCCTTTAAAATTCCTTTTCTTTACTCATGTGCTTAAAATAAGAAGATGTATTTTTTTACTGAAATTCTTTTTAAATTAGCCATTGAGTTTAAACTTATCAAAACATTTAAATTACGGACATTTTATTTATGATCCAAACCATAACTATCCATAAAATAAAATATATAATTGAATAAATTATACCTAATCCCAAATTAGAAGAATTGCTGGCAGTTTCAGGATTCACAATAAATACTATTTAAATAGTAGATTGTACTACGAGGCCGCAAATTTGTAGCTATATTTTCGTTCTTTCAATCTTACTTAAAAAAGATAATTAAAACTAATTAATTTTTAAAACTGTTCTACTTACTAGTCGCAGAAGGCAAGTTATTGTCAAATAAGAAAACGAATTTCAACCAAGTTTTGTTATACAAGTTTTATTTCGCTATGTCTTTCACCATTTATTGCCCTCAGCCCTTAGATTCCGACTGCACCTACTTATATTATGGCGTGTTCACTGAAAGGCTTTGTTTCCTTGTAATAAGTAAAAGGATTTCCTTGTAACCCTGCGTGAAATTAATACATACATACATACAATTGAAGTGGGTAAAAAGCATAATAAATAAATTGTATAAGTTTTTAAAACGTTCTGTATTTTTTTTTATCTTTTTAATTATTAATCATTTTAATTCCCTTAGATTCCAACTGTAGTACCTACTAAAATTATAGTTTGTCCAGTTAAAGACTCCTCGTAATAAGTAAAAGGTAAGTAGGGTAAAAGAAATCCCTTGTAACTCTACGGTGGTAGGTGAAGCCACTCTAACTAGCCAGCTGCTTGGATTTTAAATTTATGTAAGTACATACTGGTGTACTACTTGAGAAAAACTTTTTATTAAATTTGAAGCGAATAAGATATACATTTCGCTTTGTGCTATAAATTAATATTTGTGATATAAGTTTCCTTAACCGTACGACGTAATTACATAGCGACTACTGGCGACTACTATTTAATGGTGTTATAAGACAGTTTGAAAAAGCTGAAAGCTTTGAATTGAATTTAAAAATTTAGTTTGCTATTAAAATAGCAAACTAAATTTAAAGTTCATAAATGAACTAAAACTAACGTTTTACGACTGCTTTTTGCCTAAGCTATCTCAATAATATATTTTTAGATTTTTTCTCATACAGAGTAAAATACCCACCCTATTATGTTTCTTTTATTGGAAAATGTTTTTAACCGACTTCACAAAAAAGGAGGAAGTTCTCAATTCGTCTGTATGTTTTTTTTTTTTGTGTGTATGTTACGCGATTTCTCCGTCAATAGTGAACGGATCCAAATGATTCTTTTTTTAATAGGTAGGATACGTTTCCGAGGTGGTCCCATTTTAATTTTATCGAGATCTGATAAGTATCTCCAGAGATATGGAGATAAATACCTCAAACATAGGAGAATGTACTGGTTTTAGTAGAAGAGTCCCAAGAAGATTATACACAATGGAGGTTGCTATTGGATATACTTTTGAAGACTAAAAAATATGACCTTGAATAATGTTTTTACATCTTTCTTCTCGTTGATTTTGGTTTTTGACAGATATTCTTACGGTAACTGTGAGCGAGATAGAAATAAAGGTGGGGATAATTTTTTTTTTTTTTTAAATATCTTATAGGCTAGCGTTTGACCACTATCTCACCTGTTGCTAAGTGATGATGCGGTCGAAGATAGAGAAGTGGAATAGAATGGGAACTGGCTCTCAAGGATAGCTGCCTGAACACATAAGATGTTTGGCGACAGATTTTCTAACTTGAGGGTGGTAGCTGGCCAGGCGGACACTAGATATGTCCTACCACCATGCGGGGGTTGTTGGTTTCTTAACGATGTTTTCCTTCACCGGAGGGCAACTGTGAGAGGCGCACATATATTTTTCGATCGAAAAAATCATTGGTGCACGGCGGTTTGAACTCGGTACCACGGCATCAAAGCCGACTGTTCTCCCAATTACCAATTACGTTTCAACAATATAGGGAAGTGCCTCTTATAACGTAGTAGAGTGATTCAGTACTCTGTTGGCCATATGGCGGCAAGTAATGTTAATAATCGCAAATAATACTTTTTTATATTCATTTTGGAATACAACTAGTCCGTGTTATAAAAGTATTTGGAATTATTGTAATAAAATAGACAATTAATTATCGTGTGTGTCAGACGCTTTAATTGCACAGGGCCATTTTGGACATTGTCCTTTGATACCTTGATGACATAATGATTACTAGTGAATATTATCATTTTAGCAAGGCATTTAAAGTCAATTTTTTTAGGGTTCCGAACCCAGAGGGTACCAAATGAACACTTTCTGAGACTTTGTTGTCCGTTCGTCCGTCCGTCCGTCCGTCCGTCCGTGTGTCTATACATATGTGCGCACTTTACAGATCTGTATCTTCTTAACCATTATAGGTACATACTTGAAATTTTCAAAAAGTATATATCCGTCAGTGTATAACGGCCCAGACACCAAATGTAATAGATGCATGTAATTTAATTAAAACTTGTTATGCACTAAAAAGGGAAAAATAAGTTATTTTCCAAAAAAAATAAAACCGACTTCATAATCACAAACAGGCACTCAAAAGCGAAAAATAAATTACTTAAAATTATTATAAGCGCTACCCACTTATCTATTTGAAGTCGGTGCCAGCCAAGTCTATTGGATAGTAGATAGATACTATGTATGTAGTAGTAGTAAGTAGGTGCATGTAGGTTAGTAAGTAGGTAGATACATGTAGGTATTATCTATCTACTACCTATTAGACTTGGCTGGCACCGACTTCAAATAGATAAGTGGGTAGCGCTTATAATAATTTTATGTAATTTATTTTTCGCTTTTGAGTGCCTGTTTGTGATTATGTAGTCGGTTTTATTTTTTTTGAAAAATAACTTATCAATATTTGAAGTAACAGTGGAAACTCGAGAGTCAATGTCGAAACTTTTTAACAGAACATGTAAAATTTACAAAACCTGAAAATATAACGGAAAAATGGAGACAGCTTACAGCTTTGATCAATGGCCTACAGACATGGTCTATATGTCTGTATGGTCTAGTGCCTGCATGAATTGGAGAATGCAGTTTCCTGAAATGGTTTTATTAATGAGAAACCTCCCCGCTACGCCGGTCGAGTCGTGGGAGTACTGACTACGCAATGCAGGATTTAGGGCGCTCCTATAGGAGCGGCTGAATGCGCCCTAAAATCCTGCAACGGCAGCCAATCACTGTTGTAGTTGTTGTTATAACAAACATTTTTTTTTGTTGTGTAGTTAGTGCAAGCTACAGCTGAAAGCTCGATGGTCACCCGTGGAACATTTTGTATAAAATTAATATAATTATTTAAAACGGCTTTATATGCACGGGTTAAGATATCGAAATTCCTTTGAGACGTTTCAAACATTTTCGAAATATTTCAAAAAGGGACGTGCGGTTGGCCTGACATAAAACTGATGTACCCGTGTCTAAAAAGATTTTCACAAATGCGGTCGACAAAAAGTAGCCGATTTTACTCAAGAGTCTACATTGTATTGGTTTGAATGACTCCGTGCATTCATGAATACTGTGAGACCTCATAGTATTATTTGGAAATACCTCAAGAACTTACGATCTAATAATAATCTTACGAATCTCTTTTAACCTATCATATTTTATTAGTACTAGAATTATATAAATAAATAAATAATGAAGCTAAATATATGTAATTAATAAAAAGGAAAATCCAGCACTGCATAGTTAAGTAAAAACAGATCAGCTAGATCTCATAATACGGGGTAGGTTTATCTGATTGGGTGGAGCAAACCCGAATTAAGTAGCTTAGCAATAATAACATCTTAAACGAACGATCTATGCATAACTTAGACATCTTAATCCTTAGTGAATTATTACTTGCGTAAATAAACAGCGCTTTTGCCAACGGCTCTATAATTTGAGATTATTTAACGAATCAGCTCTGAGTTACAACTCAGAGCTTTTCTCATTATAATGGAAATAAACCAAAAATCTCAAAACATAAATAAATAGCCTCAATAAAAATTCGATACCTAAATACGGTCTTGAGCAGTCTCTCAGAAAGGACTGCTTAACTTGCAATAGAGATCTCAGATACAGAAAAACTTTATTCTGTATTCTGAGGCAGGGAAATAACCTGATCTAGGCGTTTGCACAACACAGTTTATTTACAGTTAGTTAGCAAACAGACCGTCGACTCAACCTTTTGAAGTGTCTCTTATTCCTTTGTATTCGCCTGAATAGGCCTAAGATGTATGTAGGAGCTCACTTCAGGCTTTAGTGATGTTATATTATGATGTACATCCTGAATCGAAAAAAAAAATCTACTACGTATTTAATATTTTGGTACAGGATATAAAAAGAAAAATAATCTACCTTGTTTAAAATTACTGTGCCTACAACAACAGACTTTTAGAGTGTGTGATGATGATAAAAAAAAACAGGGCACGGGGCAGTGACGTGCCAACAGAGTCACGCTGTTTCAGGCTAGGACGATGGATCACGTTTCGGGTATATGACACGAAAACTGAGTAGACGTCAACGTCATCGCTTACCATCAGGATAGTCATCATATTCTGGTACTCTTTTTCTTTTTTGTTTATTCTGTGGTCTATCAGATCATATTCTGTTACTTTAATAATCCCCGTGATTTTTATAAAGGCAAGGTTTCAAACTAAAAATTGTTCTTGCTACTTTTTACAGTACCTACTGTCAAAAGTACTTACAGCATTTTTTATTTGAAGTCATTTGATATCGATGTAAACATCCAAACTTTTGGCAAGAGCGCTTCTCTACAGCAAGGCAGGTACTTACTAAAAGGATTTGCAGGAAAAGTAATCCAGTCCTGATTTCCTGGGCTGCGGTATCTCAACAATTTATTCTTCGTTTAAGCGGAACATTTAAATTACTTTTCTAACACTCACTCGGATATTGAATTGCTTGTAATGGGGTTTATGACTTGGTACATTATATCTGATTGATATTATATTATATTAGGAGAGGCCTGCGTCCAGCAGTGGACTGACACTGGCTGATGATGATATTATTTAAGGATTATGTAAAAGGCATTTATAAATTAATAATATTTATAGATTTGAGACGGGAATTTAACGTGACTTACGCGATGTCGATATTGTGATCGACATATGTTTCGGCCGCATCCGGAGGCCTTCTTCAGGATCTTGAGTGCGGGGCGCTCGCCGACGCGTTCAGCCTCGCACTGCGGGCCGCTGCTCGTGCAGCGCGGGCGGACGGAGCGGGCAGCGGCGGCGGCGGCGGCGGCGGTGGTGTTGGTGGGGGGTGATGATGCGGTGTACATAGTGGAGGCGCGTTGGAGGGCTTCGTCTTCATCACTGCTGTTTTCTTCAGACGAAACCACATCTAACCGGCAGACGGAACTCAAGGTGTCCTCCTCACTGTTGCCACTGGTGACGAGCTTTCCATGAAGAACGGTTTTCCACGTATGTGACAGGTACCACCCTCTGTCTCTGTTGAAGTTACGACTACGACTAATCTCAATGGCTTCTCGGATTTTGCGGGGCACAAAGTGCTTCTGAGTCTTGTGTCTCAGAGAACACATTGCTTCCATGAAGAACGTGGACAGCGGCAGCTCGGCAGTGACAGAGCACGCTCTCACATCTGGGACGACGCACTATATCAGATTTGACAAGGCACGGATTTTGGCGCGTGAAAACTACCGGATTATAGAGCAGTACGACGTCACTAAATGCCGGACTACTGGGAGTGCCGGATTGCCGAGCGCCGAATTACCAAGCGCCTACTGTACTCGTAAATATTATGCCGCGCAAGTCAGTTTCTGTGGCAAGTTTGAGATGTTTATTGCGAAATCTTTGGTAGTTATCAGATTTTAACGAATTGTATAGTGAGACCATTGTGAAGATGTGAAGATAATCATTTGAATCGGTTCCCGATTGGCAAAGAAATCACGTAACAAACTAACAAAAAAATTATACATAATTGAGAACCTCCTCCTTTTTGGAAGTCGGTTGAAAATAATGACATGCTTGTATGAAACGAATCGAGTAGATACATATAAAAATAAGAATTTATTGAACTTTATAACTTTGTACTACATGTTTATGTTGAACATAGCTAAAATAAACCAGCAAAGTGCGCGTCCACCTCGCACATGAAGGGTTCCGATAAGGGTTACAATATTTAATGAGATCGTGCAAAACAATTAAAAAGGCCCTTGGGAAGATTTCATCGGTACATTTAAGTATCGATTATAAAACAATTTCAATTATGTAACTACCTATTCAATATTTACTTAGAGAGTCATAAAGTACTGGGCTTAAATCTTTCTTTTTAGTTGTACGCAGTCGGATTTTTTTTTATTATTTTGTTAGTATTTGTTGTTAAAGCGGCTTCAGTGTTCCACACACAGTAGTAATATATATGTACATATTCTGTGAAATGTTCAAGTGTTGTGATATTTCTAATTTCTTGAATCGACTCCATGCATGTTTTCATAACCCATCCTCTTTTTATATTGGAATGTAAACGTTTTATTTTTCGAGTGTGGGTAGAATGTTTTTAAAATTAAAAAAAAGATGGATAATGTGATATTTCTAATTTCTTGAATCGACTTCATGCATGTTTTCATAACCCATCCTCTTTTTATATTGTAATGTAATCGTTTTATTTTTCGAGTGTGGGTGGAACGTTTTTAAAATTTTAATAAAGATTGAAGGATAAACAAATTATTTTTGACGGGATTCGAGTTGGTGCTCGAGGGGAGTAACTCGTTATGAATTGGAAAAAAACAATGTTTTCCCAAGAAATAAATTTGGAAAATCCGGAAGATACTTTCAAAATAGTAAAGTATTCGGGATAATTGTACTGAAGAAATCCAAGGAGACGTTCATCTGAAACTGTCCCGTGGAATTGATACAGCAGAATAGCTGAGAAGGCGCTGAAATCGCGTCTCGGATTCCCCGTGTTGAGGTGATACAGCAGAATAGCTGAGAAGGCGCTGTATCGCGCCACGAATCTCCCGTGTTGTTGTGATGTAAACTCCAATTTCTACGAATTAGCTAAATGCTGAAACTGTCCCGTGGAACTACAGCATCTGGAATATCCAGATAGTGAGCCCCTTCAACCCCACCTTCCTCAAGTCCCCACTCTCCTTTTTGTAAATATACTTTTATGTAAATTCTATGAATCGTTATTTGCATTAACTTTACGTTGTAGGTTCCTGGTTCCTTTAAGGATGTAGCGTACGCTAGGTCTCCTCCAGGCGCTCCGTTACGTTACAGTGTCTACCTTTAAGTTCAAAAGACTTGCGACAGACGGATGGACAAACGGATGGATGGATAGACAGATAACGCAGTATCAGTAATAGAGTCCCGTTTGCATTCTCTGGGTACGGAACCCAAAAATGTGAGCCATTTTTGTGTAATAAGTTTTTGTGTTTACGTTGTGTAGTCGTTATGGACAAATAACAGGTTCTCAGCAGGGAAACATAAAAGAAAATCTAAGTGAAACAAATGGAAATCATGATAATTTGCTCAATTCAATTCGGAGGTCGTTCTGGAAACTCGGGTAATTAACATTGTTTAATTTATTCAGTCTCTTTCCATTTGTCGGGACTCCAAACAGATTTTTCTTAGTAATAATATAATAACGAAACATTTTATTTCTAGTAGACTTATCGCTCAATATCTTTGTGACATTGACGTTATTACATTACGATTACGAGTGAATTTACAATCAAAGTTGTGTAGGCGTAACACAAGTTCTGTGATGTTTTATTTCAATTATTGCTACGCCGGTAAAAAGGAGATACAGCATTATGTATAATCATTAACCATTTCTCCAGAGTAGTGTAACATAAGATTTTAGGTTTTTTAATCTTGTACATTGTTACACACAATCCAAAATGTCATTGTACCTACGGGATTCGAACCCGCGCCTCCGGGGAAACATTCCCAGGTGCTGTTACCAACTAAGCCACAGTACGATCCTATTAATACGACGAAACTAATTGATTGCATTTTAACATATTTAAACCAATTATGCTTTGTTGGCGCCATCTGTGACAAATATTGAGAATTTGTTATTTTTATCGGACTGTAGATTTTCAGAAATAGGATTGTGAGGTTAATAAATATGATTTATGTAGGTTTGAGGTATCCTAAGCTTAAATACAACTTATTTAAGCATACCTCGTAGTCATTAGGAAGATTTGATGATGTTACAGACTGTATCACTTCAAAAATCACTATATAAGCAACTATAACTAGTTACATCCAGCGTACTAAATCATAACTGTTTATCAAACTTTCCAAACTTCTAATATTGAGATATGAGAACTTCATGTAGGCAGCAAAATGTAAAGCGCGAATACGCCATCAATTAGCTTAACCGAGACAGACTATATGACATCTACTCTACTACATCATAATCATACAAACACACGCTCAAAATGAGCTTTAATGCTTATACCTCATGATCTTTAATAGCTTGTACCCTGAAAACAGCCACAATCATCGTTCATCACTCTTGTCGAGCATTATAACTGAAAAGATTAATATAAACAAAACTCATATGAATATTTCACGCGAGCTTTTTGGGGATGACACAGAATCGCTAGACATTTAAAAATGGTTGTAACAGCCTGCGATAAATAATGTTGAACTTAATGGAACATTAATGTTGACCCTGGTACCTCTGGTGGAGCTTTTTGCGTCGATTTTGTGAACTTGTAGATTATGTTCTAATTACCTTACGCCTCCGTAATTAGAAACGGCCACAAAATTTACGCCGGGAATTTCGCTTTGAATGTTTTCAGCGGAAAGTGGTCGAAGTTTTCAAATATTTGAATAAGTAAAAAGTTATTTATATGAACCGTACATAAAGCACTACTATTTAAGACCTTATAAAGTGAGGCATGCGACCCTTCTGATATTGCGTGTATTAATTTGAAGACAGTGAGAAATGCCTTCAAAGGAAGCCGGTGAGGCATGCTTTGACTTGAAGCTTACGTGGCACGCCTTGGCCGGTAGACAACCGGTAGGTATAAAGCCTACTATGTCTGCTTTGTCTTCAATCTTGTGATGCATCCTTGTTTTGAAACCTGCAAAGCATGCTTTGTTTTTAAATCGTCGAGGCTGATTTAACATAGAGTCTGCAAAGCATGATTTGTCTTGGAGTCTGTATTCTGTAAGACTGCCTGCTATGCATGGCTTATCTTGAAGCCTGCAAGGCACACATTCAGATAAACATATTTAACTCTTTGACGAATTTTTAACTCAGGCTTAGAAAGTTTTTTTTCTTTTCTATCAAAAATGTAAGACCATGCAATTTATACGAGTATTTATCCTTACAAAGTGAACTCAGTAATTTATAAAACAGCTGACGCTTTCGCAATCGTGAATAAAATCTGTTTTCGAATACAAACCGATTCCGATTTGCCGATTCAAGGGTTGTACGTGATTTAATAAGGGAATTCGGCAATTTCTTATTTCTTTCAAGTATCCACTCACGTGGGCTCTTTACATATTTCCAATTTAACAATGAGATTTTGTAGCCTAATAGATTTTCTGATTAATTTGTAATGTTATAATATATTTATAACGAATTTATTTTTATGGTTTTACTTGTTAATGGTAAAGGTTAGATAAGGGCAGGGATCTCTTCCTGCATTATTTTATTGTAGGAAGAGATACCTAATGCGTAACGTCTAGTTTTTGAAACATAAATTATAAATGTATAAATCTCAGCAGCTATGTGTAAACAAAATGACCAAATTATTCGCTTAGCTGTTTAATGAAATCTCTGAATAATATCCAAGCGGCTAGCCAGTTGACTCTGACATGTACACTGTTAAAGCTACGAATAAATATATTATTCGCACTTTGCAGCGTCAAAGTCGTGTTTCACCGCTTTCAGTCGTCTTTTCCTGTACTCGTGTCGAAGCGAAACGTGTCAAAAATCTAAAGGTTTTTGTCATTTTACGCTGCTGCTTCGCCTCGTTGGTTCTGTGTTCAAAATAAATACTGAGAAAATGGTAAGAAGACTTATAATATTTTGACTTTAAGCTACTTATAGATGCGAAACAGGGCAAGCTAAATAAATTAAGCTTGTAATAACAATTAAGATTAAGTTTGATGTGCTTATCTCCATATCTCTGGAGATACTTATCAGATCTCGATGAAATGGAAATGTACCGTACCTATTAAAAAAATAATCATTCGAATCGGTTCCCAACCGTCCCCCGGTTGACGGAATAATCGCGTACATTCAAAAATAAACTGGCCAAGTGCAAGTCGGACTCGCACTCGTAGGGTTCCGTAACACAGTAGAGTATTCTATAACTTTGATTTTTCGCAACTACAAAAATAACTTTGTTTTTCATAGTTTTTGTATGAAAAACAAAGTTATACTTGCGGTCTCTATATCTCAACAACTGCTGACTGTATCTCGTTCAAACCAAGTTCAATTTGAAAGTTTTTATTGAGATTTACAGAATATATTTTTTCTAGATTTTTCACTCCCTTACTTTAGAAGTTAAGGGGGGGGGGGGACACACAGTTTACCACTTTAGACGCGCCTATCTTTAAAATGATTAACTTTGAAAAAAATGATTTTAGGAACCTCAATGTCATTTTTAAAGACCTATCCATAGACGTATTTAGATATCCATAGACCATACCCCAAACGTATAGGTTTAAATAAAAAAATTTTTTGTTCCATTTCCATGTATGGGATGTCCCCCCTTAAACTTTTATATTTTTTATTTTTGTATAAAAATCGAAAAGCGGTTTACAGAATACATCTACCTACCAAGTTTCAATTCTGTAGTCCTAATAGTTTCGGAATAAAATGTCTGTGACATACGGACGGACAGACAGACAGACATGGCGAATCTATAAGGGTTCCGTTTTTTGCCATTCAGCTACGGAACCCTAAAAAACTGGATAAGTGCAGGTCGGACTTGCACTCGTAGGGTTACGTACAATACAATATTTTATAATATCGAGCAAAAAATACCACTATCATTTTTCGCCGCTTCAAAACCACAACATCAAACCCTAAAAATATTCCCTCCAAGTCGCCAATATTCGCCGAAACTCAGAAAATAGGTTACTACCGCTATAAATCGGCAACAAAGATACAATACTTTTCTCTTAGCGTTTGATAGCAACCTACCTATGTAAACTATGCACATATATGGTAGAACAGTATAACGCATAGCTATAACACAAAACTATAGACACGAAGGATCGTATAGTCGTGACCCAGTTATTAAGATGAGCATCCATTCTATAGAACGACGCTGTAACGAGTCAAGGGAGAAAGGAACTTAATGAACATGTCACTCGGAAACATGATGCGTCTATGTGCATCGGGGATTAGAGCTCTGAAGCCACCGGCTTAGCAGAAAACTTTGTGTCACACGATTTATATGCAAGTAGCAGTCAGTATAAAATGCTAATAAGAAATAGATGATAAAGCGTGCTTATCCATCAAGATTTGTCTACTCGGCCCATATTTATTGGGCAGTTTATATTTATATAAAGATGCATAATTATATTTTTATCATATTATTAAAACAAACAAAACCGAGCAATCCTCGGTCGCTCAGGTAGGTACTAATATTTTTTTTTTTTTTAAATGAATAAAGATATTTTATTGTATATATGATTGTGGCAACATGTTCACGGAACTTTTAAACTTAACCAAAATATACGCAAATAAATTATGTGATTATATTTGTGAATTAGCCAGATTGGTGAACCTAATTTTGTGCAAATAACATTAAACTACAAGCCGTTAATTTACCCATCAAGTTGCAAGTATGTGTATTTTATTTAATAGTAATAATTATAGTAGTAGTAAGTAATTTGATGCTGTTTTTGGTGCCAAAATGTTTTAATTATTCTATTTTCAAATTCCAATTATAATATTTTGCAATGCAGTTCAATAGAACTTTAGCATAAAAAAATAGTACATTTATCCTAGCATATTAATTTAGTTTATCTAGGAAGTATATGGCGACTGGCGACCGACAAATGGCGGTATAATCATTTCAAATTAAGGCGCTGCTAAATACTACAGGCCGGTGACGGGCAGCAGCGTCACCGGTGCGAGGAGTTACGTCCTTCGATCGCCGACCCGCCTGCCCAGCGTGGCGATTAGGGCATATCCCTCCCAATGAACCGAATATCGAGCTCAGAGGCGTATCTTGGGAGAGGCCTACGTTCAGCAGTGGACTGACACTAGCTGATTATGAATTATGAAGAATATGCTTTAGGCGCCTCGCGCACTAGACAGTCACGATTCCGGCCAGTGGCCGCATCGACCAGCAGTTAAAACATCATAATAATTATGAATGTGGCGTACCTAGACAAGGCACCTTAAACCTTTATAATAATTATGTATATTTTGTACTGAGATACCATGTTTTTTCACATTTCAATAACGTCACATTATTTTATTCGTAAATGGACCATCAATGTTGTATGTGACTAAGACTAGTAAAACTGAAAAAAGTCAAATCTCACAGTCTTCATAAATAAATAATATTAGTTTCTACGCAGAGTACAATCCAAAAGTGCTCGTTCATTACATTTTCAGAGACGGCAACCATTCTGTAAACACCGCGGGCTTAATTAATGTAAAACCACACAATGAAATGAATGAAGTCGCGCAAGGTGTTAGCTAATATTGAATATTCATAGACTTGAACTCGAGATATCATTAGCCTTACTAACTCGTACACTGTAAGTGGAGAGGAAGATCTTGAGCCTACGCTACAGCCGACCTAAATTTAAATATGTAAATACATATTGGGTTGAATTGGAGACTATACAAGTTACTTAAGTGTAAAGATACAAAGATGTAACAAAATTATATTAGTTTTCAGTAGATAGTTTGACGTTTAAAATTAGCTAAATCAATTCAGATTAAACGAAAAAAATCAACCACGTTCAATTAATTATGTAGGTACATATCATAACATACTTTTGGTATGCTATTTTTTAGGGTTCCGTACCCAAAGGGTAAAACGGGACCCTATTACTAAGACTCCGCTGTCTGTCTGTCTGTCTGTCTGTCTGTCTGTCGGTCTGTCTGTCTATCTGTCTGTCTGTCCGTCTGTAACCAGGCTGTATCTCATGAACCGTGATAGTTAGACAGTTGAAATTTTCACAGATGATATATTTCTGTTGCCCCTATAACAACAAATACTAAAAACAAAATAAAGTTAAAAATAATAGAGGGTGCCCATACAAGAAACGTGTTTTTTTCGACATTTCACGCCATCTATGAACTCTTAGTTAGGTAAACGTCCCATAGATGGCGTTATATTGAAATGTCGATCCCTAACACCTTTGTTAGACGTTAGATAGCGTTATAAGAAATAAAATGTTTATAAATTATTATTTTTGGCTGGCGAAAAATGATAATATTTATTAGGTATTTTTTGCTCGATCTTATAAAATACTGTAGTGTGGTACTAACTAACGGAACCCTACGAGTACGAGTCCGACTTGCACTTGGCCAGTTTATTTAATTAATTTTAACTATAGAACCGGTATAACTTACGTTATAAGGTCTTAGTCGATAGCCTCGTGCGACGTGCTTACAAAACCTATATGCTAGGTGCTATACTCACGAAACGATTAATCAGGTATGGAACACATTAAACAGAAAGTAATGTGTGGGGGGTGACAGGGTGACAGGTTGGTAGTTTGTGAATAAAAGGAATGATTTCTTCTTGATGATTGGAGACATGTCTCTAAAACGTCTCAACTGAACTAAATGCGATTTTCTACAATTTTTCTTTATTGTTTATTAATTTTTCTTAGATAAAGCTAATTGTAAGCGAAGGGATAACGGCTATCTTTATCAAAAACTATCGAATGAATTTTGTATTTTAATGAACTGTGCCTTTACGAGTGGATACATTTAGACGTAGTTGGGCTACGGGCGAAAGTGCGTGACACTTCATAATATTCTGACCAGACTACATCACTTTCCATCGGGCGAGCTTCTTGTTTATCCTGTTACCCAAAAAAAAACTTCGATATCATCTAACTAAATTAACCCAAGGTGATTTTTTTTGCTGGTACAATATATATATATATATATTTAATTAGATCATTATTTAAGTCTACCTACCGATCTACAAAATCTCTAGGAAAGGGTAAATGTAACTAATATAACGTAATAATAATATTGATCTCAGAATAAAATTGGGTAAGAATTAATAAAATCTAACAACGTTCAATTAATTAATTTTCCAATTTTGTTTATTTACTTACCTACTACCCCTTAAACCCAAGAGCCCAAATCCTAATTACCTGTTTTACGCTTTGTTTCTCTTATCCGGAGAAAATTATTTGTGACGGATAAGCTTGGAAAATGTATTAATAATTATTTAGTGTCTGAAACAGGGTTATTGTTACCTTTTTTCTAAAGAGAGGGATATTTTACATATATAAGGCTAGGTAATTGCTACTGACACCCTTTTTTATACCTTTTGTAATATTTCTAAATATGTCTAACCTTATATGCCTTGCCTTATATGCCTTATGTCTAACTTGTTTAGAGGCATCGTACCACAGGCTTCGAGCATAGTGTGGGATTTTTAGCAGTAACGCATTTTGTTACTATATCATTCATGTCTACTTTAAGCTGTCGGAAGAAATATGTGTTTTTAAGTTGTGGGTTGTATTTTTTTGGTAAACAAACATGATCCAAAAAAAAAACCTTATAGTTATTTTGTTAACCGATTTTGATATTTCAAAAATTTTGGAAAGGAGATATACCAAGGATGGTACCATAGCCACCAAAATTTCATCGAGATCTCATAAGTATCTCCAGAGATATGGAGATAAACATCTCAAACTTGGTACTAAAAATTAATAGCGCGGCATTTGAAGTCGGTTCTTTTTAGTTTTTTAAACGATCGTATGGATATAAATATAAAATAAATAGTGAAAAGAAGTACAAAAGTAGTTCGTCATGATCGGTGGTCCTAAAAGACAGTACGGTTATTACGGTTTGAAAACAGGAACAAAGTCATCAACATAATATGTGTCGGCCACAGAAATAGGAATAAATACCTTATTATTCCTATTTCTGTGGTGTCGGCTTCTTCCAGATGTGTTCTTGAGTTCTATGCCCCCCACAAAACGACTAGGTATATCAATATCGCATAGGTGACGTTAATTTTTCTTTTTCAATAAGAAAAAAATGTTGGGTATTTAACAAATTATATTTTTACTGGTTGTTGTCAAAGCTAATAAAGATATTATAAGACCCAGTATCTACATATCACCAATGTTGAGTCCCCCGCAGATGACGATATAATCCATCGCAAGCCAAAGGAGGGTTGCAGGCAGACAACTGACTACAACAAAACGTTTGCCGAATCTACTTACAACATGTATCTCATGTATTGTATACGTTGGGAAGATAATTGGGATGCCACTGTAATAGAGGAATAGTCATTAAGCAAAGTTTTTTTTACATATATCATATAGGCTAGCGTTTGACCACAATCGCACCTGGTGGTAGGTGATGATGCGGTCGAAGATGGTAGCACGCTAGGCCTAGAATGAGAACTGGCTCTCAAGGATAGCTGCTGGAACACTTTAGATGTTTGGTGACCAGATTGGGCTAGGCGGATACTAGATAGTGTCCTATCGCCATGCGGGGTATGTTGGTTTCTTAACGATGTTTTTCCTTCACCGGAGGGCCACTATGAAAAGCGCACATACATTTTTCGATAGAAAATCCATTGGTGTACGGCGGGGATTGAACTCGATACCTCTGGCATCAAAGCAGACATTCTCCCACTTACACCACATGGGCTCTCAACGTAATATAACTTGCAGAAAAGGATGTCTATTGAATCCAACTAGGATTTCACTAGTAGTGAATTCTAGGTATGTGATTGAAACTTATAATTGCTAGTAAAATCCACAAATGTGCAGGCTGCAAAAATCCTTTCAATATAACGTACTGGTATAATCGTGACCAATGAGTCTAAATACTTAAGTTCTTACCATTTTCACCGCTTAAAAACAAAAATGCTAACTCAAAAAATTAGTAGCAGACTTGTGAGTTAACTTCGTAACTCCAAAGCAAATATTCCTAATTTAATACATTAGCAACCGCAGCGTTTAGGCTAGGCGAGGAAACCCGAGAATTATTCACATTACCTCCCCACTTAGGCTGTGTTGGCCTAAGGTTGTCAAATATTTAAACTGGCCACCTTTTCAATTCGATCCTCATATATCTTCAAATTATACTTTTATTATTAGTGCGCTGTAGACGCACGAGGATTTTAGAAATTAGATCATGTTATATTATAGGATGTTTGTGTTATTATTTTGAATATTATTATTAATTTTGAGGGCCCAGTGGTGTAGTAGGAGAATAGTCGGCTTTGACGCTAGAGGTACCAAGTTCAATCTCCGCCGTGCACCAATGGATTTTTGCAAAAAAGCGGAAATAGCCCAATGGATAATGGTGTAGGACTGGCGATCGAGAGGTCGTGAGTTTGATCCCCACCCATTGCACTATTAACGTGAACCCACTCCAGACACGAGCATGTTAGCTTAGTTGGAGGGGTTAACAAGAATACTAGTATTATGTAACCCACATAGCTAGTAAGCTTTTGATTTTAAAAAATCTAACGAAAAATTTATGTGCGCTTTTTACAGTGACTCCCCGGTTAAGGAAAAACATCTTTAAGAAACCAACAACCCCTGCATGATGGTAGGACACTATCTAGAGTCTGCCTGGTCAGCTACCACCCTCATGTTAGAAAATCTGTCGCCAAACATCTAATGTGTTCCGTCAGCTATCTTTGAGAGCCAGTTCCCATTCTAGGCATAGAGCATATCATATTGTAGACAAGGCACTGGTTGCATTATTATGCAAGTGCATGGAACTTTATCTGCCTAAACATTATTATTTGCAAGTAAGTTTGTTTCTCGGCCTTTTTCTTTTAAAATATTAGAAGTTTCTGGAGATTGATTTATGAAATGATATCAAAAGATATAAAAAACCTTGTTAATATAAAGGTGCAGTTGGTACCTCCCATACGTTTAAATGGCTCTCTGGGCTTCAAAGTTTGAAAACACTGAAGTTCTAATTAACCCGTGAGATTTACTCAGGAGAGTACAAAGTTATATTTGAAGCTTTTAGTTTCGTATATACACATCAGTGTATTTTAAGATAACTTTGTTTGCCGAGAAAATATAAGTATAAAACTGGCAAGTGGGGCTTGGCAAGCTGTAAAAATATCATTTAAGAACATATTTTTTTTAAATAAAAATTTCCTTGCCTCATCGGCATGGCGTTTGAAGCGTGTCTTCCTCGTATACAAAATAGACTACGTCGCGTTTAGCACACATCATTCATCATCATCATCAATTTCAAAACTTCAAATTTTATCATCATCATCATCAGCTGGCATCAGTCATCTCTGCTGTAAGTTGGTAAGGAGTAGGGTATCTGTAGATTTCAGGAGATGCCTCAGCATCCGCTCAATGCTACCATGTTCTTTCAATATCGTTGAAGTAAGTGGTTACCGAATTGCGAATTTATCAGACCTATAAAAGTTGATTTCATAACGTCAGTTGAATTACTATCAGTATTTATGTGAATAGGACGGGACAGCATCTGATGGTAAGCTGTCTTGCTTGTCACATGGTTGTTAAAAAAATCCAAATTCTAGCACGCACATCTCTCGAATCTCTCTCCGCTCTCAATACATTCGTACCAGTAGATGTCCGTAGCACGTCGTAGCACGCCGTAGCTTGGGTAGTAGATAATGGAAATAATTAATTGTACCAGTGCGGCGACCTCAATGCAGATAATAATTCATGTAAATTATAAGACACAATCCAAAATATGATGAAATTTTGGATTGTGTTTAACAATTTACAAAAATATAAAGTGTGAATCACTTTTAGAAACATAATAATCATCATCATAATCAGCCGGTGTCAGTCCACTGCTGGACGTAGGCCTCTCCCAAGATACGCCCCTGAGCCTGATCTTCGGCTAAACTTTTCCAATCACTGCCTACCGCTTTTGGTGTATCGTCGCTCCACCTAGTCACAGGACGTCCTACGCTACGTTTGCCGATTCGTGGTCCACTCTAAGAAACATTATTATATAACATATTAGATAATCATTTATTTACGTGCTCTGTAATTTAGCTCTTAGTACCTAGAAATTCAATAATAATAACAAATAGAGTGAAAGTTACCAGTTAGTCTGCCGAATCGAATTTCCTTAGACGAAAAAGACGGTAGACAAACGAGAACAAAGTCACTGATTTAGCCAATCACGACTTCTGAAGCCCAAAATCCATCAAAGCGAAGAGACGAGAAGATTGTGTGCCAACAACCAATAAATTCAAACCCCGTTGGCGTAAGGGATAGACTAGATAATCGTCTAATAAATAGTAAATAATAGGTCGTAGGAATATCAAACAGGTGTTCCGCTTGACTTGCTACCAAAAAAGTTGCTTACCAACATCAAGGAGAATATCTGCCGCCATAACCTTACGGTGTTCCGGCAGTACACAGCCCTTGAGAGCCAGACCATTCTAGGCCTAGCGTGTTCACCATCTTTAACCACATCTTAATTTACCATCAGGCATGTTTGTGGTCAAACACAAGCCAATCAGATATTTTACAAAAACGTTGGATTTCGTCGCGCTACGTAATTTGACAACGCAATGAAATACTTTTGGCTGTCGATACACATCTCCGCTTATCTCAATTTTGATGGAGCCCGAGCCTTAGTCGCTTTACGTGACGTTTTTGATCTAAAGAATATCCAACCACAGACAATATATATTTCACATTTCCATTCTTTACAGAACTCCCACACTATAATAACCATACCATGAAGCTTACAAGACGCGATATGTTGACAATAATAGGTAACTTCTGGAGGGATTTGTTTGCAGTTGCAAAGATTGAACTTATGATGTGTTCAGAGTCTTGCCGAAGTTGGGTGTATCAGATGGCATAGTAACCAATACACAGAATAACTATGCAGCGTGATGTGATTGTGATTGTTCCTCAAACACAGCATATCTTACCAAGTCAGCATAAAGAGATGACACACTTCCCCTGAAAAGTTTAAACGAATAATGCACCGGACAACCGCTCCCCTTGCAAGTGGCAGGTCTAAAAGCATCATTTGTCATCGGTACCAACCGAGTGCACTTCCGTTGATGTCAGCTTTTAAACTGGCAAACGCGCTTGAAAACTTTTGAAGCTTTCCATAACACTAAGTCAGAAAGTTCACTATAAGTTATACTTAACTAAATTGTCTACTATCTTACTTAAGTGGGTTTTAAAATATAAGTTGGTTGACGTGGGTTGAGAGCAGAGAGGTAAACTGCCAGCGAGCATAATTTTTTTTTTTTTTATAAAGATTACTTGCAATTTGGGTTGCACATTACTAGTATTCTTGTTAACCCCTCCAACTAAGATATATATGCTTGTGTCTGGAGTAGATTCACGTCAATAGTGCAATGGGTGGGGTGAGGGTCGAACTCACGACCTCGCGATCGCCAGTCCGACACCCTATCCATTGGGCTATTGCCGCCTTAAAGCGAGCCTAAATATTTATCGCTCGTTTTTTTTAAATTTAATTTAATTCCTGCTATATGAAATATTATGTTTCTTTGAAGTGTAACACACTTAATATTTTCGTAAATTGTTAAACACAATCCAAAATTTCATCGTACCAACGGGACTTGAACCCGCAACCTCCGGAATAACATGTTCCGGTGCTTTGCCAATTAAGCCATGGTGCCAAGTAACGTTACGACGAAATTAGTAGATTGCATTTGTTAACCCAATTATGCATTGGTGGCGCCATCTATGACTACTTATTACGTAAGTTAATCATTCGGAAGAAATCATTACAGTTTTCAAATCCGCCGAGAGATGTTGCACTGCGTAAATCAAATATTATGTTTCTTTGAAGTGTAACACACTTAATATTTTCGTAAATTGTTAAACACAATCCAAAATTTCATCGTACCAACGGGACTTACTATACTGCTTATACTTTACTACTTATTCCGGAGGTTGCGGGTTCCTGCTATATGGATAAAGAGATTTGTATTAAAGAAAACAGTCTTAGAGCCAAAGATACGTCACTTGTAGCATCGGTGATTGATGATCTAAAAGCTATACGTGTGCTCGATGCCACGTATTAATAAGTAATGCTTGAATCTGCAATCATGTAAACTGCTGGATTTAGTTGCTTTTTATATTGAGATCTCAGAGTAACAATTTCTATAGTCGTAACAATTACTTTAGTAATTGTTACTCTGAGATTGAGATAGTGACTGAAACTCGTGATTTTGATACAGTGATCGGACGCAAACAGTCAAACGCTGAACTATTATAATCAATTTAGTTCCTGGGCTATAAAGATAGTGGGTACTTAATTTTTTTTTTACAGATGTATTAAGCACATATTTTGTTTATTATATTGATACTACTTTGCTTCATATCTACATACTACCAGCGTACTTAACCTGGGATTTCTTAACAATGTTTTCCTTCACCGGAGAGTCATGTGAAATGCGCATTGGAATTCCTAAACGTTAATTAATATTAGACGTTTCCAACAGCTAGTACTATTCAAATTTAACCCCCACGTAGCAGGCTTGTTGAAGCACCAGGCACAAAGGGCGCAAGTACTATCGAGATACAGTATCGGAGGGTTAATTGGCGCCGAGCCTCTACGGAACACATTGTGTACTCACCCAACTATAATCGTAGTCAAAATAGGGATGCTACGTGTTACTTGGGCAAGAAATGAAGGAAACATTTTAAACGAGGGAACGTCGAATTTTCTAATATAATTTCTAGAAGTCGTAAGAGTGCAATAGTAAAGGTACATCCGTAGCTTTGCTCTTTTGAATATTTAATACTTATTGCAATAAATAAATAAAAGAAAGGAACAGAGTAAAGAAAATATTTAAAAAAAAATCTCTTATATTATATCATTCCACGTCAGTAATGTGTTATGGATTAACATATTCCGTAAAAAGTCGTTATCGTCATTTACTTTTGAACTTTGTATCTTTAACACAACGATTTTTTTTTTTATTTTATTGCCGTATAATGATTTTTTTTACCCCATATTATCGCACGTACTCTTGACATAATGATCGAAAACTTTAACTATATTTCGTGGTGGCTATGTAACTGATACCCAGCCAGCCCTCTTGGGAGACCTATTTTTTATAACTGCCAGTGTTTGACGGTCTTGCTATTGATATTGCCACGTACTTTTTTTTTCTAACAATTGTTTTTAAGTATGTGTTAATTCGAGATGACTCTTCTATGATTTTAAATTGCATTTTTATTTTAGGTTGCAGTAAACTATTATTATTATTATATTTCGGTGACTGATATTCGTGTATGGATTTTTCACAATCAAATTACCTCTGACCACAGATTATATAATAGTTACTACGTAACAGACATTTCACAAAAACACAATACCAACGTTTATTTCAGACAATACAAGCAAAAATTTGTCTAAGGCGCTCGACCTAGCGTTGTTATTACTTCGTTCAGCTCGCGATGTACCGGCGTGCGCCCGATACGATGTGCATTTGTGAAGGGTTGACTCAATGAAATAAAAAAAAAGTTTACGAATTCTTTTTATTTACCTCACAAAATAACATCAAAGTCCCTATCTAAAAGTCGAAAAAGTGAATGTTACGCCGTCTTGTCATTTTAGTATCGTTAGCATAAAAAATGAACAATATAATGCTTGTTTTTTTATAAACTCGCAAAATGGCTATGGAAAACATAAATCGTTTTTAATATAGAATACGAATTCGCAATTATCCCGCCATTTGAATAATGACATACGGTGCGCGCGCGTGAGCACTGACAAGCGACTGACGGTACCAAAGAGAATATAACCACTACGTTAAGACGGTACCAGCGCGGGCGTTGGTTGAAAGTTTAGGTATAAAGCTATGGGCGAGTGAAGGAGGCCTACTCTGACAGCTATAATTTGTATTTTATATGTTGGCATTACATATTGAATGTTCGCAACCGGGATGCCATCATGATTCACGTGACATTACAGTGGGGTGCTGCTAGACAGTTGTTATCTGCATCTCTTTTCTTATCGACGATTATCGATCGAAATTCATTGATATTCATGTAGAAACTACCAGCCCAGCTTTTTTTAATAACGTGCCAACTGCAAATTATGCTATGGCAACCTTTTATTAAAGGTGTAAAACTGTGCAACTATTCTCCGTACACACTCATTACCTTTAGCCGAAACCTAGGCAATACCTGGTGTGGAAGTTTACATTGATAGCGATGAATTTCGACGATAATCGTCGATAAGAAAAGAGTTGTAGATAACAACTGTCTAGCTACATCTCATTCTAGAAGACGTTTGCGATGTTAGACGCATCGTTATTAATGTAGAGACTTCCACCCCAGGTATTATTGCCTAGGTTTCGGCTAAAGGTAATGAGTGTGTACGGAGAATAGTTGCACAGTTTTACACCTTTAATAAAAGGTTGCCATAGCATAATTTGCAGTTGGCACGTTATCAAAAAAAAGCTTCGTGCACATGACATCGTAACGTAATCGCCTCGCTTTGGTATAAAGCTTACGATACACAAGCTGCGACGAATGCGGCGACCAACTAGCCGTAGCCGCGCTTGCGGTCCGTTGTCTACGCACTTACGTCTCTCCTTAGCGGAGCCAAGCCAAGAGGTTACATTAAAATAGGACAAGGCTATACAATCTTATTTATCGTGCCTTTCAATAATAATAAAACTGGTCAAGTGCAAGTCGGAGTCGCGCACGAAGGGTTCCGTACCATTATCTGTAAAAACGGCAAAAAAATCATGTCTGTTGTATGGAAGCCCCCCTTAAAAATTTATTTTATTTTAATTTAATTACTTAAGGTGAATTATATAGCTCAATATTCTGTGAATATTTCAAGCGTCTATCTGTTGCTGTTATCAATAACGAACTAAAACGAGTAAAAAAATCACGTTTGTTGTATGGGGCCCTCTTAAATATTTATTTTATTCTGATTATTAGTATTTTTTCTTATAGCGGCAAGAGAAATACATCATCTGTGAAAATTTGAACTGTCTTAACTATCATGGTTCATGAGATAAAGCCAGGTGACAGACGGACAGACAGACAGACAGACAGACGGACAGCGGAGTCTTAGTAATAGGGTCCCGTTTTTTACCCCTTGGGTACGGAACCCTAAAAATTATTCTTACGACATTGACTAGATTGCATACGCTGCCGTTTCCCTAGGAACCTTGCCGCAAACGTGGCGTCACCTAGCTGTAGCTGCGGCGATCTGCCGGCACTGCTGATCCTAGAAGGTGACGCATAATATAGTATGCGGTACCAATAAGTGATAAAGTCCACCATACCAATTACAGACTCTGTGACGCACTATGCAATTGCCAGAATTAAGCCTATCACTGCACTGCGTTACATTGAGACATACATAACATGACAAGTCTCGTATATCCTGTAATTTTAGGAAACACGGAATCCTTGCGACTGTGTCGTGTTTCTACAGGTTAATGTTATGTAAACATTAGTAATTCTGCCTTCCTGCCTACTAGAGGGCCAAACAGAGCAAGCACTCAACGAAATTGATTGCAATGCCAGGCATAGTCAATGAAATGATTCAATTAGATGCCGAGAGCCTGACCTGACCTGCTTGTGCACTGTATTCCTGATCTCATTTCATTACCTAAGTAGCGTTTTCTTTAGTATATTCCATTTATAAAAGGTCTATATTTTCCTTTATGTTATAGTGGGCAATCAAGTAGGCGTGCCTGTTGTTAAGCAATTAATGTCGCCTATGTACATATCCAGCTATTCATTTTCAGTAGGAAGTTTCAGGTATTTATAGCCATATATCTGGAGATACTCAATCAGATCCCGATGAAATATCAATGGGACCAAACTAGAGGGTAAAAATAATTTACCAAATTGGTATTTTTTGTTAATGATCTTATAGGTTAGCGTTAGACCACTATCCCATCTGGTGGTAAGCGATGATATGTCCGAAGATGGTGAACACGCTAAGCTTAAAATACTCTAGAATAAACCCTATTTAAAATTACCCTAAAATTATCTAGAAATAGAATAAATTATACGGAGTTCAGAAGTAACAAACAAAAATATATATACAGTCAAATTGAGAAAATCCTTCTCTTTTGAAGTTGGTTCAAACATTGTAAACAAAAACTACTACTGACGTTGATAAGATAAATATAACTCGTATAACTATCTTATAACTATTTCACGACTATATTCTTCCGCGTAGGATGCCAATTCAGATTAATAGTTACGGGAATACTCCTAAAGTTGCTCTGGAGCTCGGTCTAAATTGTTTTATGTGTGTTTAACTACATAGAGTGTTGCCAAAGATGTTGTACTCAAAGAATGAACACTTTATTCCTTTTCCCCTATTCATAATCGCGTAAGAGCTACAACATTACTTTTGGAAGAATCCGTGGTAGAGTAAGATAAGACAAGTGCCTAATAAATGTATTTACCTAAATTATTATATGTTACATAGGTATGTAATAGTCAATTAATCGATACTTGTAGTCATTGATTTTACTTATATGCCAATATAAACTAAGTAAAATCTATATAATGTAATCAATTTTGGTACTTCAGTGCATATATTAATCATATCGTCACTTAGGATCAGTTGAGGGCACAAGCCAATTAAAAATAAAAATATATAATATTAATTGTAATAATATGTATAATGTACATCGCGCGTCGTTTAATTTTGAAACGCCACGTCCGTTAATCCGAAGTATTCATTTATCACTTTCATGTTCATGAAATATTTTGAAACTCGATAATATCTCGTTTGACCTGAGTATACTAAAATGTATGCTTGTAGAAAAATATTATGAGGACTAAATGTTTTCTCTCGAAACCAAATATTTATTTCATAAACAGGCCCCTGTTTACCTGTGCGTGACACCCACTCGCCCATCAACAATATAAGGATAATATTTATTATGTAACCCGAAAATACTTCATACTTCAATATTATCTGCAGATTGCGAAATAACTGTTACTGTATAAACTTTTATTAATTTCTTTTTTGTGTTAAAGGTATGTAAATATAACTCTGGGGTGGTTTAGAACAAAGCAAAAATAAGGAAACCTTTAACAAGGAAGAAGCTGCACGACACAGAATAAAGTCTCTAATTAAAATCCAGTTTACTAAAAAAACTATTAAGCACATACTATTTCATTAGCTTGTTAAGTTTCAGTGGAAAATTAATAATAGCTTGACGATAAATGCCCTGACGTTGTCTTCTCGACCTCATATAAGTCGTGTCATGTGCAAATCAATACTTAAGTTCTGTCATGATTACACGTAGTACTAGGTACTTATAATAGTTACTTATTTATAATCAATTAACTAACCGTTGCAAAAGCCGCGAACAGTAAGACGAAGAGTCTGTAAGTTTTCACAGGCTTCTTATTTCCTTTGACGTATTATATTATAGATCGTTCACACATAATAACGTTCCTTTTACTTTATTGAAAAATATAATATCACGCAAGGTCGCTCGAGTTCAGCGAATCAGTATGTAAACATCTTATATGCCTATACTCGTAATTCATTTCTCCTCTAAACCAATTTACTTGTTTGGATATATTCCAGAAAGACAGTATTTATTAGCATAAGTATATTATATATTATTTTCAAGTAGCAAATTACACAGAATTCTGTAAGTAAATTATTTTTAATTTATTTCATCCAATAGAATAAGATCTTTTAAACGCAGCGTAACGCTTTCTCCTACAAAATTTCCGTTTGTGTTTTCTCCTGGTGTGGAAACCTTTTAACTTTTCACTGTTGGATACTTTCTCAACGATATTTAACCATTTCTGGTCGAGATCTTCTGGTGGTTTATCATTTATTAGTATAATAGGCAAGATGAAGTGATTTTCTTCTGATCTTATGTTGTTTTCTCTTTTGACGAAAGCTGCAGAGATTTCTGTCCAGTGCTTGCTTTCTTCAGGTGTGTTTACGTTGGAACTTTCTTTGCTGGATATGACTGTCACTTCAAGATTCTGTTGCGAGAGTTCAGATATGTGGACCTCGTTTTCAGCTGCCGCCAGTTCCGCTTGAAGCGCTGCTTCTGCGTCCATTGCCTGGAAATTAAAATTGAAGTTGTAGTCTTAATTATGCTCATGGTGTATTTGGTAATTTTGTTGACTGACTATAGCTGAGAAAGTAAAGTTAGATGAGAACATTATTGCAAAAATGTACTTTAAAAAATTAATAAGGTATATTCATTCAAATATTGATAATCTTGTCAAATCAAACAATTGTTCAACCTATATGATATCCCTTTTATGGCATTATCCCACAATTACATTAAAAGTATTAAAACAGAAGCAGACACAATTAAATATTTAAGCATTTTGACCCAGATTTTAACCACGCTTGCCTACCTGAACAACCCTCGAGGGGGAAACAAAAGATCATAAAGCAAATGGAACATCATTATGCAGCCGGAAAACGGCTCAGTCCCAGCTTAATAGGATCCTGTTAGACAGAAGATTTCACGGGAATTCCATTCTGACCGTGATTGCAACCTTAGATTATCAGATTTCATAGATATTTTATGCAAAGGTTAAGGCCATTAAAATTAAGCTTATAAAATTACTTTGAAAGGGACATTCGACTGATGGTGAGTTTGCTAACCAATTACTGGCAAATGATCACTGTATTAACTCTGTTTACATGTACGTTATTTATACATATACATCTATACCTAAATTACCTATACATTTATATATGATGATAATATTAATTCCCGCAGGGGCGGCTTTGTGGCGAGCCGACGGTGAGTGGCGATACCGCGTACCCCTATCTCTCTAAATGTAACCCTAAGTTAAGAGCCAGTTCCCATTCTAGAGCTAGCGTGCTTACCATTGTCGACCGCATCATCACTTGCCAACAGGTGAGATAGTAGTCAAAACGCTAGCCTATAAGATATTTAAAAAAGCCCCTGGCTTGCCCTGACCGGCCAGCTGGTGATTGAAATCGCAAGAGCTAATATCCAGGGTGGAAGTAGCAATAGGAAACCCTGTGCGTTCGCGGGGAACTTTACAATCATATAAATGACGAACTTTCAGTTTCGCAGACAGGCTCACTAACCACATAACCAACTGGCTAGTCAGACCAATAAAATAAATAAAACTTATAATTTACAGCACAATTAGAAAATTATATAAATCAGGAAAATTACAACAACTATTCATTTAATAATTTTTATTTGACAAATAAGGGCCAACGTCACTATAGATACCATTTCTGACAGCTTAAAACGTTCATAAAAATGTTGCTGTCTTTCAAGATTGATAATAGTAGTACATCCTACATTCAAGCTCTCTGAGTCAAATGCCCTGTGAACTATTACACGAGGGGCTTATCAGAGAGAACCTCGTAGAGGTATCGGGTTGGTATACTTGAACATGCTTAGTTGGATATTGAATTTCAACGAACTTATTGCTTAACTCTAAAACCGTTTGTGATAGAATTATGGTAGGAGTTAGTTTCCAGAGCAGCTTTAGGTTTCCATAGAATGCTAGGGGTGAGTTTATCAACTTTTATAATGAGCTTTGACCGTCTACTGTAACCGGCTAACATATATATATATATATATAGAATCTAACTAGTGTTTTGGAAATAAGTTGCATTTTATTTTCTAATGCTGTATATCTATGCAAAATTACCTACCTCTCGGATAGCCACCACGGCTTATAAAAATAGAATTTTAAAATGCAGTTTTGCTATAACACATTAACATTTAACATACATCAACTGGATACAAATGAGATAGTTTAAAAACTAAAACAACCGACTTCCATGCCCCGCGAGTCAGTTTTAGTAGCAAGTTTGAGACGTTTATCGTCATATCTCTGGAGATACTTATCAGATCTCGATGAAATTGCAATAGTGTCAGCTCGGAAATGTACCCTGCCAACTAAAAAAGCATCATTCGAATCGGTTCACAATTCACGGAGTAATCGCGTAACATACATACAAAAAAATACACAGACGAATTGAGAACCTCCTCCTTTTTGGACGTTGGTTGAAAAAGGCTGTTACACTATTTTTAGACGGAGCAGCTGCAGAGGTAACTGATATTTATTTATAATTCTTACGAAGAGCCTTTTGTTTCTACTTTGGTATACTATAATAGTACTAGTCACATTCATACATAGTCACAGCTGTAGGTACATGATGTTTAAAGCGTGCTACAATCCTCGAGCGCATCATCACTTACCAATAGGGGAGATAGTGGTCAAACGCTAGCCCATATGATATATAAAAAATATAATGTTTGTGACACAACACACATGATCGGCTGAATAGATTTGGATTCATTCATCAGGCTAAACTAACATATCAGAGGCTTCTTCTTATATGTACCTTTTAACGCGGTTAAAACTACGTAGTACGTAGCATAGCTAGTAGTGAATAAACAACGGGCTGAAGTTGAGAAAGAACTTATCTCAACTATGTCTTACATCGCTTTCCGCACAAACTTGAAATGAAGCGTTTCACCTGCCGCTTTTAGAATACTAAATGGAAAAAGTTTCCATGACGGAGAATAATGTCCTGGAAGCTGATTGAGTCGACATTTTGTAACATAATTTGTTTTACGAAATTCAATTTCCGCAAACGTTTACTGCTTGGCAGCGATACGAAGTTTTACACTTTGTTATTGATAGGTATTATTAATGAGTTGAGTCGCCGCGTTCGGGAAAATATAGGTACACGCAGTAGGGAATGTTCTTATTCGATCCTATTATAAATACTTTTACGTTGACAGAGAGTGATGATGAGTTGATGAGGCACAAGCAGTCAATTTTGTTTAACGCAAATTAAATAATTTGAAAATGAAAAATATCAAGGTTATTTCTTTGCTTGAGTTCTAATATAAATAATAAGTTTTTTTTTTTATTATTTACTAAAAACTTTACTAATAGAACAACGATTCATGAAATAAAACCTACACATAATACAGAAACACTGTAATACCAAAATACTTTTGAAAATCTTAGTCATGCCAAAATGTTAGAAATTGATTCAATCGCTTTTCCCCAAGATCAATGTAATATAAGCACTTATATTTATTAAGCAGTGCTAACTATTATCATTTATCATACAAGACACAGCCTTCAAACTAAGTTCAGTTTAGACAACCAGTACAAATATACATTTCTTCATAACTACAGCTTGGTAATGCAATACTGACTGGTTTTTGGGAAGAAGTAGCGTTAAGCGATAAGACCACCCTCTGCAGTATATAGCTTTAGTATTTTAATGTTAATTGTATCTATACTAATTTTATAAAGAGATATAATTTTGTATTTTTATCTTAGACCACCCTTAGCATTACATACCTTAACTATTTTATGTTTATTCTATTGATACTAATTTTATAAAGAGAACATTTTGTATTTTTGTATTTTTATCTTATAAAATTGGTGCGCAAATAAAGTGTTAATCTATCAATCTATAAGTACTTCAATACCGTCCATACTGTGATTCCTTATTGAGGTGTAGCCCAGAAAAGTTTATTTATCTCGTCTTGATGTTTATGATACTTAATTTAAAATCCAAGGCAAGGTTGTAATAACAAAGTCAAGTGCACCATTCTTCTGATGCGAGATTAAGAGCCAATAAATTAAGCGATAAATATAATTTTGATGGACGTAAAAATTCGTGTTTATACGGATGCGGGTGATGATATTTTAAATTATGACGGAAACGTAAATGTAAATTTACAACTATTTGTTTTTGTTAGGCCGATAAAGCACTTGTTTAATGGCACCTGAATCATAGAGTTATTTCTATTTTGTGATTGGTTAATCTGACTATTTGTAAGTGTTGGTGGGGTGGTGAAAATGAATGGGATATCTAAATCACAATAATTGCTGAAAGTAAGGTTAATAGCATCGATATGAACGTACTTTATATACCTCCATGGTTAATAGTGAATTATAATTATTTTTAGAATACAATTTGGGTGACCAACATTTGTGAATGATTAGTTGTATAAAACTGCAATTATAGAAGATCCCTAATGAATCATGACTTCCAAAGCGTATGTCTTCTAGGGCCACCTAGAATAAATGATTTATGATATATTTTATTAAAGAAAATGCTAAATAATATTATTTCTATGTTCCACCTAAACTGTCAACTTGTTCCGTCCGTATCCCACCAGCAAATATTTGGACATTATATTACGACGTATCGACGAAAGATGGCGAATATGTGCGAAACAACATTTTAACTATCGCCCTTGCTTATCCACGCCTCCAACTATGTCTGGGTGTTATAAACACGCCGTCAAACTAACATCAATCGACACCACGTCTGCAAAACTACATAAACTACGAAAACATCTTATGTAGTTTGCACAGACTGCGGATGATTCAAGGAACAATGTTTACAGATTTTCGCCCTGTAGTACAACTTTGATGTTTTGTGGTACATGAACTGTTCGATGACATGATTAACTGCAGGCTTCAGTTTGATCTTGACAGAGAATTTGATGAACTTGATCACTGGCAGAGAGTATATAATAATACGTACTTATTATGTCACGGAGACTTTGCATAGTGGTAGGACACTATCTAGTGTCCGTCTGGTCAGCTACTTACCACCCTCAAGTTAGAAAAATCTGTCGCCAAATATCTAATGTGTTCTGGCAGCTTTCCTTGTAAGCCAGTTCCCATTCTAGACCTAGCGTGCTACCATCCTCGACCGCATCTTCACAAACCAACAGGTGAGATAATGGTCAAAAGCTAATCTATAAGATAATATAAAAAAAAGACTAAGCATACCTGCTTCCTGATTGTCAGAAACAAGTAAATATTCCCATACAAAATTATCCATTTAAAATGTTATATGTAAGATAAGATAATTTAAGATAGTTTACAAACGAAAACAACCGATGGTAGTGTAGATGATGGTATTGATCACGGTAGGACTTCTGCTAGTCCGCCTGGGGCGGTACCACCACTTTGCCAATTAATATTCAGCCGTGAATTAGGAATTTTTTCGGTTGAAATGGCAAGGTGTCCTGTCCAGTGAAATTACAGGGCATGTGAGACTCAACATCTTTATGTCTCAAGGTAACAGGCGCAGTGCAGTGACATGCAAAATTCTGGCAGTTCAGAATTTTGCATGCCGCTGTATCTGTTATAGGTCGACGTCATCGTTTAACATCAGGCGAGCGTCGTGCTTTTCCTGTTACCTTTTACCATAAAAAAATCCGATATCAGATTCCGTGCTAGTTATTTTCAGTATTTAGTTTCAGATTTTTATATCTCTATAGTCTATATCGAGATCTGTGAGACCAAACGGGAAGCTGAGACAGTACTTATGTCTCGAACAAAATATATTTTTTTGAATCGGTTTATAAACGGTAACAAACAAAAAAAAATAAAGACTTTTTCAAAATGCTAAGAGGATAAACTGGGGTAACAAAGTCTAAAAATCAATATTGTTTCGGATTGCACTGAAATTTAGAATAGTTATTATGACGTAGGTATCACAAAGGATTTTCTAAAAATTCCTCCCGGATACGGAACAAGGTATCATAGTTTGTATGGCGAAACAAGATGAGATAAAGTACGTGTTGTAGGACTTTTCGAAATGGGGCAGGCAACAAAGTCTGAAACATTGGGTTTTTCGGGTTTTATAAATATGAATCCCGAATTGTCTTAGTCACGCGATAACATGAAAACGGGTGAATCGATTTGGCTAATTCTTATTTGATGTCCTTAATGATAGAATCGTTATTATTGTTATATACCGGCTGAAATTCACGTACCTACCTTCAGTCGAATTTGTGTGATCTCACTTCCGAGGAAGAGCGACGAACTCGCTCGAAACCTAGGTCGAGAAAATTCGATTAAAGGTACGTGAATTACAGCCGGTATATAACAATAATAATGTTACAAATTCACGATAATTGTAAAAGATAGAATCGTTTTTTAAAAGAAAAGTTTTACGTAAATAAAAGAAGTTTTTAACGCGGGCGAAGCCGCGGGACACATCTAGTTTATTTACATATAGGTATAAGGATTTATCACCCGAATAGATAATGGTTTGAAAGATAACTTAGATTTGCATCTGCAACAGAATCTTTGTATCTTGTTGCCCTCTACATTAAATTCTTCCATTTTTAATTCTAAGTACAAGACAACTCACACCGATCTTTGTAATAATTTGGTTTTAACGCTGTTATTAGTTAGTGAAATAGAAATCACGCTCGTCTTATTAGAAAGAGAGAATGAACACACATTTCGTGTAGGTACTGTAGATACCTTATGCCACACTATCAGCGAGATCTCTAATACTTGTCTAAGAGATCTTTATTCGAAAAGAAACTAACTTTATCTGAGGAGAACTAGGAGAGTAACTAACTTTTTGTACTATATGAAGAGTGACGTAAAATTACTGACGTACAAGTTACAAAACGCAAATGGCAAAACTTTTTAACTGAACTCTGTTAGAGTTGCCGCATTACTTAGTGATTGTTTGTTTAAGTCGGCTACTGAAACAAAATATAATTATACCTATATTAAATAATAGGGAGTTAACAAAGTTGCTGCCCTTAAAACATACGTAGACGTATACGTATACGTTCATAAAGAAAACTTGTAAAATTGACAAAAGCTTTCATGCGAGAAGACACGTAAAGTAACTAGGAGGAAGATGTTTGACTACATCGTCTTTGATTGTCTTGACCAAATCAACGGCTATACGAAAAAAGTGCTATGCTTTTAAACCTTAGTCGTTCAATATTACCCCACAGTCAGAGTTAAACATAAGCCAAATTGCAATGCAGTCGATTAAGCCCGGTATCTTTGGGTATGCAGACGACAGCACCGTTGTAGAGAGCTATACATCCAGTGCATGGACCAGTGCGGCTGAAATACAGTGTTTTAGAGAGGCGATGGTCGAGCGCATGAACTTACAGGGTGTCTCCGAATGGGGTGATGCCAATCTGGTCAAGTTTAATGCTGCTAAGGCCCAGGCGTGTCTGTTCTCCACCAAACGGAGTCCATTCCATCTGACTTCTCTTTTTCGAGACGTATCCGTGCCGATAACTAAACACCTTGAGCTTCTTGGCATTTCTTTAACACCCACACTTAACTTTGGATCCTACATTGAGTCCACGGCCCAGTTGGCTTCGAAAAAGCTCAGTATTCTGGCCAAGGTGAGACAGTATTTTACACCGGGACAGCTGCTCAATTTGTATCAAGCACAAGTCCGATCGTGCATGGAGTACTGTTTTCACCTCTGATGGTTCAGCTAAATACCAGCTAGAGGCGCTGGAAATAATTGAGAGGAAAGCCAAGAAACTCATCAATGACGACAAAACTTGTTGTTAAAAGGCTCCAGAGCCTAGAGTATCGCCGCAAAGTCGCAAGTTTATCGGTTTTTTATCGGATACATTTCGGAGAGTGTGCCATCCAATTGCACGAATTAGTCCCACCATCCCCCTTCTTCTATCGGACAACCAGACGTACGCCATCGTTTTATGGTGGACATTCCATATACCCGCACAAAACGTTTTGATCATTTATCATACGTACTGCCAAGGAATGGAATTCCTTGCCGGTGTCTGTGTTTCCCAATAACTAAGTCAAAGTCAAAGCATTTATTCAGTATATGGGCAAATTAAAAATTAGCACTTACACACGTCAAATAACATTAAATAGATCATATTCAACAAAAAATATAGATATAACAGAAACATAACGCTTTGAATTTACAAAAACAAAACAAAGGTATTGAGCCATTCAGCTTTCATCTAGACGTCGAACGTCACACTTAAAACACATGTTTAATTCTCCTTATTAATGTAGGGTTGCCAACCGTACCATTACGTGCACCCGCAACCCAGTGCATGTTTCAGTACTTCAGACAATTTTTATCCAAAAAATTGTGAAATAATGAAACATAATAGATAAATAAAACGCAGACTAATTGCAGTACAAATCATGTTCCGAATGGAACTGATTGTCCGACTATCAGCCGCATAATACCGTCGTAACAGGCAACCCTAGATCTGCAAACAAAAGATGAAAACTGATTGACTGTTGAATCTACTGGTGTTTCGGAAGTACTCCCATCAGAGAAGAAACACCAAGAAACTCTATGGGGCTTGTCACTTATTTTAATTCATTTTTTTTTAATTCATATTAAATAAATGTTTAATGTACAATAAGTAATTCTATTATCATACAATTTATATTATATCTTGGAGCTTGGGGCATTCAGGCCAAGCATTTTTGTCATTCATATAGTCATTTATTGTATAGTACGATTTCTTCATTAAATTGGATTTTACAAAGGTTTTAAATCTGCTTATAGACAGTTGATCAATATCTTTAGGAAGTTTATTATAAAATCGTATACAGTTCCCCAGAAAAGAACCACTAACTTTCCACAACCTGAATTGAGGTAGAATTAATCTATTTTTGTGTCTTGTATTGAAATTATGTACATCGGACCTCTTATCATACTCATTCAAATTTTTGCGTACATACATAATATTTTCATATATATATTGACATGCCACTGTGAGAATTTTAATCTCCTTAAATTTTTCACGAAGTGAGTCTCGCGACTTCATGGTATATATAGATCGAATAGCTCTTTTTTGTAAAACAAATATAGATTGGATTTCGGCGGCTTTCCCCCACAATAAAATGCCATAGGACATTATACTATGGAAGTAGCTAAAGTAAACCAATCTAGCAGTGGATTCGTCAGTCAAGTTTCTGATTTTACGTACTGCGTATGCAGCGGAGCTCAATCTACCTGCCAGAGCCGATATTTGAGAACCCCATTGTAGTTTTGAATCCAGGGTGATGCCCAAGAATGTAGCGGATTCAACAAATTCTATCGGTACATCGTTTATTAATATCCTGCTATTAATGACACCCTTTCTTACATTTGGCAGCGAGAATTTAATACATTTAGTTTTTTTGGCGTTCAGTAATAAGTTATTGGTTGTAAACCAATTCAAAACCTGTGCGATTGATTTGTTAACATCGTCAAATCCAGGCGCAATCCTATCTATTTTGAATATTAAGGATGTGCACGAAAGACGGCAAGTCATTAATATAAACTAGAAATAAAAATGGTCCTAAGATCGATCCCTGCGGAGCTCCCATTTTTATGAGGGATCCAGATGACCTGACGCCATTGACCTCAACCATCTGTATTCTATTACTGAGGTAGGATGAGACCAGATCAAGTGCTTTTCCGTTAACGCCGTAGTGTTTTAATTTACAAATTAGCGTTTTGTGACAGACGCAATCAAACGCTTTAGATAAGTCACAGAAAACGCCGATAGCATCTTGTGCTTTCTCCCAGGCATCAAATATATGTTTAAGAAGATCTACTCCAGCATCAGTAGTAGAACGCCCCTTAGTGAAACCATATTGTTTGTGATTTAAAAGATGATTAATATTAAAATGTGCCAAAAGCTGGTCTAATATAACTTTTTCAAAAACTTTACTGAGCGCCGGTAATATAGAGATTGGTCTATAGTTTGAAGGGTCATTTTTGTTCACTGATTTGTATAGGGGAATTAATTTACTTTTTTTCATTACATCAGGAAAGACACCTTCATCGACGCATCTGTTAAAAATAAACGCTAAGTGAGGGCTAATTGCATTAATAATATAACTAAGTACTTTGGTTGACATACCCCACAGATCCTCGGGTTTCTTTTGATTGAGCATTTTAAAAGTTTTGATAATTGATATTGAAGTTATGTGTCTGAACTCAAACATAGAGTCACATACATTCACACACTTCGATAGTAAAACAAAAGCATCCTTAGGGGAAGAGTTTAAAGGCTGAGTAGTAATAATAGGTACTTGTGAGAAGTACTCAACAAATGTGTTAGCGACATCATTATTATCTATGATTAATTTATTATTAACTTTTAACATAATTTTACCGTCCCTCTGCTTAATTTTTCCAGTTTCTGTATTAATGACTTTCCATGTTGATTTTATTTTGTCATCGGCATGCTTAATTTTTCTACTTAGATGCAGTGATTTTGCTGTCTGACAAACAACTTTAAAAGTTTTTGAATACAATTTTAAGTGATTTATGAATTTAGTATTATGTAAATTAATGGTTTTTTGTGAGTACAAGTTATACAAATTGTTTCTACTTTTATAAATACCAGGAGTTGCCCAGTCATCGAAACGAACCTTCGCACCCTTTCTAACCATTTTAATTTTAAAAATATCATTGAACTCTGCATCTAACATTTGAAATAAAGCACTGCATAGGTCATCAGGATCCTCAGAAAATCTTAGGTTTATTAATTGCTTGTCAATGATATCCACAAACTGTTCAACCCGTTTGGTGGTAATGGGCCTGTAAAAATGTTCTTGGCCTTTGATGGATAATTTACATGAAAAAGTGACACTTTGTCCCAGATGGTCCGAGCCAAGTTTATCAAAAATTGCAATTTTTTCGGGTTCACAGTTGCAGAACACATTGTCCAAGCAGGTAGCTGACGAGCTAGTGATTCTTGTTGGCTGATTAAAAAGATGCTTCAGATTGAAGCTTAGAAATATTTTTTTTAATTTGTCGCTGAGCGGAGACTGCTCAATTAAATTAACATTGAAATCGCCACAAACTATTAAAGATTTAGAGGTGTTGAAGACTTTGCTCATTACTTCTTCCATAATTGTTTCAAACATTTTATAATCAGCCGATGGAGGTCTGTATACACAGATGACTATATGTTGCCCCAGCTCTACAACTATAACCCGGGGGTCTTTAAATCGCGAGTGAACAGGTATTTTCTAGGTAAGCGTGCTACAACGTCGATCGCCTCGTCACTTAACATCAGGTGAGATAGTGGTCAAACGCTTACCTATCTAGTATTAAAAAAAACTCGTACATAAGCATATACAAATTAAAATACAGAAAATTCAGCACTATTTAATGTGAATCAATCCCAATTTGACTTAGGATAAGATAGTCAATCCTATCTGTTTATAGCCCTCAGAATGCTGTTACTGATGCCCGGTACCCTGTATAGTAGTGACGCAACTCTTTTGGGCATAATGGCGGCAAAGCCATCTTGTACGCGCTTCGCGAGTTGAAATTCTGCATTCCTATATATTTTTCAATTTGGCATCAGGAAGTGGTTGAAAAAGGCTTTGTAAGATTTGAAAAATCTTTTTCTTACATGCGAACAATGCAAGTAAATAAAAAAGCTTGTAAAAACAGAGACCTATACCGGCGGTAAGGTAGTGTTTCTAAGTTTCTTCCAAAGCACATGGTACCTACGATACCATGTAGAAGGTTTTGAACAAGTCAAGAAAACAGGAATAGAAATCTTTCTATCAAGATTAGTATCTTACGGTGTGCTTAAGGGTTAAAATGGCACTTTCCGTTTAAAGATCTTTCCAATTTTTTTTTCGGACTAAATCTGAAAGATAATTAGGTCGAATTGCGTCTCACTCATCGCGTCGTCTCATAGGTTATTATAGTTAGGCTAGCGTTTGACCACTATCTCACCTGTTGATGTCGAAAATGGTATTGGTAGCACGCTCGGTCTAGGATGAGAACTGGCTCTCAAGGATAGCTATCGGAACTTATTAGATTTTTGGTGACAGATTTTCGAACTTGGAGGTTGTACTTGGCCTGGCGACCAATGAATACGTAGTTCCAATCGCCATTCATATAGTAGTCCTTTTTAGGGTCCGTACCCAAAGGGTACCAACGGAACCCTATTACTAAGACTCCGCTGTCCGTCTGTCTGTCTGTCTGTCCGTCTGTCATCAGGCTGTATCTCATGAACCGTGGTAGTTCGACAGTTGAAATTATCACAGATGATGTACTTCTGTTGCCGCTATAACAACAAATACTAAAAACAGAATAAAGTTAAAAATAATAGAGGGTCCCCATACAAGAAACGTGTTTTTTTCGGCATTTCACGCCATCTATGAACGCTTAGTTAGGTAAACGTCCCATAGATGGCGTTATATTGATATGTCGATCCCTAACACCTTTGTTAGGACGTTAGATGGCGTTATATGAAACGAAATGTTTATGATCTTATAAAATACTGTAGTGTGGTACGGAACCCTTCGAGTGCGAGTCCGACTTGCACTTGGCCAGTTTATTTATATCTTATAGGCTAACGTTTGACCATTATCTCGCCTGATGGTACGCGATGATGTGGTCGAAGATGGTGAACAAGCTAGGCTTAAAATACTTTGGATTCTCAATTCATTCATTTCAAAATTTCAAATTCATTCGTCAGAACACCGTAAGGGTATGGTGGCAGATTTTCTCCTTGATGTTGGTAAGCTTTTTTACTTTTTTACTGAGACGTAACTATATAAACGTACCCGTAATTTATCTCTGGAAGCAGTATAAAGCACCCAGGCGACATAGACGAACATGATGAGAGCTGGTACCACGAGGCTGGCCACCACTGGGATCCGGCGGACCCACGCGTGGTACAAAGCCAGGCAGAACAGCATTATGCCCACTAGTATGGCTATGTACCGTCCTGTGCGACGCCGCTCCTCCTGAAATTAATTTCAGGACATCTTTCTTTTTTATAACGCAAACTTATTATAAAGAGCAACAAAATAATTTAATTATATACTCGCAAAAAGACTGGCAATTATAATGCAATGTAATTCAAATTTTAGTCGATTTTCTCGACCTAGGTTTGAAGCGAGTCCGTCACTCTTCCTCAGGAGTAAGGAAACGCGGTGAGATTGCGATCGCTTATAATTACAGCTGGTAAATAACATTAATATTGTTACAATTGTACAATAATTTTAAAACAAATAAAAATCAGTTACAAAACGAATAACCTATAGACATTTTCAGTAGCAATTTTGATGTGTTTATTCTCCATCATGTGTGGAGATCAGATTTCAATGAAATTACAATGGGATCAAACGGGAAGGTGACCCTCTCAAACAAGAAATAATTTTCCAAATCGGTTACTGAACGACGGACTTTTAAGGTAACAAACATAAAAAAAAACTACAGTCAAATTGACAAATTTCGCCTCTTTTAGGCCGTGGAGGCTATTTTCCAATGTGCTATACAAAACCATATGCTGTGTACTTTATGATTCAACTAGCTGTGCCCCACGGTTTTACCCGCGTAGACGTCGTTCCCGTGGGAATATCGGTATAAAAAGTATCCTATGTGTTATTCCAGGGCTTAGGCTATCTACATACCAAATTTTAGCTCAATTGATTTTGCAGTTTTAGCGCGAAGAAGTAACAAACATACACACAAACTTTCGCCTTTATAATATTATAGTGGGATGAAAAAAAACTGTGCAAAAAACTGTGTTTTCCATTTCCTACGACTCTTGCGTACATTCTGAAACATCTTTTATGTGCATTAACTTGAGAGTTGGGACATCTTGATGTTAACTCTAAGCCGTCCGGTTTATATAACACTGGCTAACTACACCTCGAACTAAATGTCACGGTTATATTTAGCGGTTGAATAACTGACACAGATAATTAGTTCTACCCCAAGAGAACTAGCAAAAGTCCCACCACTAACTAACCTAACTCTAATAACACGTACTAAAGATAAAGTTAAAGGTTGGCTTGAGGCTTGGCTGGCTTCTACGGTCCACCAACACACAGCTAAAAAAACTTTCATTATAGTATTAATTTAATAATAGTCCTTACAGACTTTTGAATTCGCAAAAATATTTATTTAGTCGCAAAACGTGCTCATTTACTTATCTAGCTTAGGCCGTTAATAAATCTTTTGTAATTGCAATTAATCTCTCAGAGCTTTAAATTTAACGTAAGTAATAAAATTTATCAAGGAGCTACATTAAATGAGCCTAATTTTAACCCTTTGTCATTTTCTGGTAATCTTTAGATCATTCACGAATTTACCGGGCATCATTTTCTAAATTCTTCTTGATATACATAATTATAAAGAGTGACTACTAATGTACTCTTCTTAACCCCCGACGCAATAAGATGGGTTGTTATTATTTTGACGTGTATATTATCTGTGTATGTGTGTGTGTGTGTCTGTGGTGTCGTAGCGCTCAAATAGATGAACCGATTTTGATTTAGTTTTTTTTTGTTTCATATGTGTCTTAATCGAGAGTGTTCTTAGCTTTGCTTCATTAAAATCGGTTCAGCCGTTTAAAAAAAAAATCACGAACTAGCAGTTTCACCCGCGTTAAAAAGTGTCCTATGTCCTATTCTATCATATTATCTATCTTCGTGCAAGATTTCAGTTAATTCGGTGCAGCCGTTAAATCGTGAAGAGGTTATAAACAAACAAATATACGAACTGACATTTATCACATCGAATTTATAATAATTGGTATTGATTGATTCAGACACATTCAGTGTCAGACATATAGTTACACAGACAGACACATAAAATGTATAGCACCTCTGTTTTAGCGTTGGGAGTTAAATGCTATTAAACACAGGAAACACAAAACCCGACCTAAACAGTTTCCTATAAGACACACATGTATTGAGTGGTGTGTAATCCTGTTCACAGCAAAATGTGTTTACCTACGTCAGGCTATCTCGACCGCAGTTTCGCAATTTCGAATACCTCTACGACCAGTCTCGGTGTTTAGACGTCATTCACACGTTTTAAACTAGATAGTCTTTAACATACCTAGGTTTACACCTAGTACAACAGAACAAGTAGGGGTAGTAAAATAGGAAAATAAAATGGAGCAGCCTATATCCAGCAGTTAACTAGTATAGGCTGATGATAATGATGATGAAGGGGTAGTAGTGGTGCTAAAAGTTTTAATGGTAGTGTTTTATTCAGTTTTAGGCTATGCAAAGACAGACTTGTGAGGTCTACACTGCCCTACTAAGAGCAATAGCGGTATATAAACAAAAGCAAGTTTCAAGATAATTGAAGTTATGTAAAAATAGTTTTTTTTTTACTTTATGTATCAACTTTTTTGCTTTTTAAATAGAATTTATTTATCATATTGGATATATTTGTTATCACGATAGTTGAAATATGATAAATGTCAAATAAATATGTGGATAGACTTATTCATGAGATACTGCTACACTGCTTATATTAAATATATTATACCTCTGGAGTGATTTGAGGGTAAAACTGAGATAGGAAAATCTTTGTTAAGGTTTTTTAATATGTTTTGAACAAGATAGCGCTAAAAGACTCGCTAAAAAGCGAAACCGGGGGTCAAAAGTTCAAGAGCTGGGCCGAAGCCATCTGACGAAGTTGACCACATCTAGCGGCAATGCCGTCGCTTCTAAGCCGGAGATTCTCAGGGAAGTTTAAGACTTCTACGGCCACTTATACACCTCACAAGCGTCCCGTCTCCAACCCCATGTTGAGGATTCTAGAGCCACTGTAACCCGCCACTATACCGAAGATTTGCCAGATATCAGCCTAGATGAAATTGTGATGGCTCTCAGATAGCTTAAAAACGGAAAAGCCCCCGGAGAGGATGGAATTACAACGGAGCTTGTAAAAGCTGGTGGAACTCTTACGCTACAATAGCTTCAGCGTATTTTCAATTCCGTCCTCTTTCCGGGGAGAACTCCGAAGGCGTGGAGCAAGAGTGTGGTCATTATGTTCTTTAAAAAAGGAGACAAAGAGGGGAGTTTTAGCCCCCTGAACAGGCTAGGTTTCGAGAAGGATATGGCACCATAGACCACATACACACAGTACGACTGGTTATACAGAAGACCGAAGAGTATAACCAGCCCCTGTGTCTAGCGTTTGTGGACTATGAGAAAGCTTTTGACTCCATTGAAACCTGGTCTGTTCTGGAGTCCCTGCAACGGTGCCAAGTTGATTGGCGATACGTCCAAGCGTTGAGAAGTCTGCATGACGTCGCGACTATGACCGTCCAAGTACAAAATCAGCAGACTGAATATTTTTGCATAGAGCTGTGAGACAAGGGGACGTTATTTCTCACAAATTGTTCACAAACGCTCTAGAGGATATGTTCAAGACGCTGAACTGGAAAGGACGGAGCATAAATATTAGCGGCGAAAACCTCTCAAACCTGAGATTTGCGGACGATATCGTCATCATGGCTGAAACCGTGCAGGATTTGCAATACATACTGACCACCCTTCTGCTTCTGCTTGCTGATTCTTCTGCACGCATCGGTCACCGGATGAACTTGGATAAGACCAAGATCATTTTCAACGAACATGTTATTCCGGAAACGATTGTCTTAAACGGAGTACCTCTCAAAGCTGTTAGAGAATATGTCTACCTTAGGCAAACGTTGCAATTGGATAGAATCAATTTCGAGAAGGAAGCCCGCAGAAGAATACAGCTAGGATATAGAAAACTGCGTCGAGTCTTTTCATCGCCGATACCACAAAGCCTAAAGACAAAAGTCTTTAATGAGTGCGTCCTACCTGTAATGATATACAGAGCCGAGACGTGGACGCTACTGACGGTGCGACTGATCCACCAATTCAAAGTCGCTCAGCGAGCTATGGAAAGGGCTGTGCTCGGAGTATCCCTGAAAGATCGAATTCGAAATGAAGTCACATCTTAAAATTATCGTGATTTTGTAACATTATTATTGTTATATACCGCCTATAATTCACGTACCTTTAGTCGAATTTTCTCGACCTAGGACCTATCCGCCGATAGATAAGGGTAAAGCCACAGTGGTTGTCGATTCAGATACCTACCAGAGTAAAATTACGCATATGGTTAGTGATACTCGCATTTACAAGAAGGTGAAGTACAACCCGACCTTGAGAGTTTCCACAAAAGTGGTCCAGCTAGTAAAGTGGCACGCTTACGTCCCCATAACCCTACCCCACCCAAGATATATGGCTTACCCAAAGTACACAAGCCAGACTGGCCTACCTATTACTGGCGGCCTATAGTCTCACAAATAGATGCACCGACTTATAAGTTATCCAAAGACCTGGCAAGCATCCTTCAGCAGTATACGGGCAAGACTGATACTTTTGTGAAAGACTCGTACCATTTCGTCCAGTTATTAGAAGATATACGAATACGGCCCTCGGAGATCATGGTCAGCTTCGACATCGCATCACTATTCACGAGTGTCCCGGTAGATGAAACTATGAACATTATAAAAACCATAATTCAAGGTTCTGACCTATCTACCGAATACATACAGTGAATAGATTACAGTCTAAAAAGTGGTTACTTCATGTGGAGAGGAGAGTATTTTCTTCAAGTGGATGGAGTGGCGATGGGGTCTCCAATAGCTCCAGTGGTAGATAATATATTCATGGAGTGGTTTGAGAATACGGCGTTAAATGTGGCAGTTGTTAGACCTAGAGTTTGGTTGAGATACGTAGACATCTTTGCGGTCATCACTAAGGACGGTTTAGCTGGTTTCGCGGATCATCTGAACCAAGTGCATCGCAACATCGCAGTCACAGTGGAAGAAGAAAGTGATGGAACTTTATCCTTTCTCGATGTACGCGTGATCCGCAGGCCAGATGAAAGTCTCGCACATACAGTGTATCGAAAGCCAACTCACACGGAAAGGTATCTACACGCCAACTCGCATCACCATCCGGTACACTTGTCCTCGGTACCTAGAGCATTAATCAACCGAGCTCTAAGAATATGCGACCCTCAATACCTAGATGGAGAGCTAAATCACGTCAGGTGGGTACTTGAGGATAATGGCTACAACTGGCGAAATGTGGCCGGTGGTGTAAACAGAGTGAACGTAAGCGACCACAAGTAGCGGATCGATCACCGGCTTATTTACCGTTCGTAAAAGGAGTTACGGACAGAATCGGATATCTTTTACGACGGAAATATGATGTCAAAACGATGTTACGCCCACCAGGTCATCTTAGACAGATGCTGCGTTCACAGAAGGAAAAGGACGAGCTGAACGTTTCGGGCGTGTACAGAATACCATGCGACTGTGGCAAGAGCTACGTGGGAGAAACTCGACGCAACATCACGACTAGACTTACGGAACACATAAGGAGTATTAAGAATTCGGACACGACAAGATCCGCCATCGCCGAGCATGCACATCTCGCGGACACAAACCACTTTATCCGATTCGATAAAGCCTCCGTACTAGCTAGAGAGAAGTTCTTTGTACCTAGAAAAGTACGTGAGGCTATTGAGATAAATAGACACCCCAATTTCAACCGAGATAATGGATGGACCTTACCGTCAGCGTGGAAACCGATTCTTAATGCGTCCTCGAAAAAGAAAGTGTCAGTCAGTCTGGAATGTGACACTGTCAGCATTGTTTGTGACGGTACTTCTGGCGATAGGAGTAGCAGCGATGAAGAACCGACGATGACATCATTCGGGCTATCTCAGGCATCCTCGGTACTGAAAAGGATCAGCCGTTCCCAATCGCCGCCGAGTCCGCCCCCACACCGGCTATCAATCTGAGCGCAGCGACCGGCGGCCCGCAGTGAACATCGCGATCTCACCGCGTGACCTCACTCTCGAGGAAGAGCGACTGACTCGCTCGAAACCTAGGTCGAGAAAATTCGACTAAAGGTACGTGAATTATAGCCGGTATATAACAATAATGAAATCACATCTGTCGCAGAACCGATAACCGTTGGGGTAGACAAGTTCTAGAGTGGAGACAACGGCTCAGTAAACGAAGCGTAGGACGCCCTCCAGCTAGGTGGAGCGATGATATACGCAAGCTGGCTGGCAGCGGTTGGAAACAAGGAGCTGAAGATCGGGCTCAGTGGCGTGCCATAGGAGAGGCCTATGTCCAGCGGTGGACGAATACTGGCTGTTAATGATGATGATGATGATGATGAAAAGGCTAAGTTCTTTTAAGCTAAGCAAAGGATTTTACTGCGGTTTTCATCAATAGATGAAGTGATTCGAGAGGAAGATTTATAGGCCCAGCTAGTATAGGATAAAAAATCTCCCTCTATTCAGTTTCGATAATTAAATTTTGGCTGGTCAAATACAATGATATGCCCTTGACAATACAATACAATACAACTTGACTTGAGTTTACTAAATATAACCACTCTTGTGGAAGTTAATACATAGTACATGTTCGCTCTTTACAAATCTTTACATCAATTGGTTACATTTGCTTAGTGATTTAAATATAGCATTTTGTTTTTCTCCAATTTTTATCGCTAGTTACTGGAATAAAATCTTTAAATCGTTGTTTGATGTATGAAAAATGTTTACGAACGCTTTAAAAGCTTTGGTCGTCGCCATAACATTGAGAGATGTGGGATCAGTAACTGATGCGGAAAACGTTAAGTTATAAATAAGAATGAAAACAACCCGAAATCTGGCTCTTAATAGGAATTTGTGTGATATTTTACCTACATACATACATAAGTAAAACAAAGATGATGCATGTACCTACTTAGTACTTATACTAACGCATACTCGTACCTAGCGTGTGCTACTACGCTAAAAAAAGAAATGTGACCAAATGTGCCTTTTGCGTTGTTTCAGTGGTCTCAAACTATCTTCTGCCTTTGAAACTGGTTGAAACATTGAAACTAATTAAGGGCACATAGGTCGGATGGTTTCAAAGTATATTACGGACACAGAGCAATTTATACGAGTTTGTCAGTAATTTAAAAATATTATTGTAATGTATATGTCTAAATAAGCAAATATAATATATTAATAGTAATTATAATTAATATGTTTAAATGAGCGAACAAAATATAAATTATATGATAAAATATGCATGCAATGAATTAAATTACATTGACCTCTGTAAATTAATAAGAGATTTACCTTCCGTTTTCCTGATATACATTTTGTCATGAGCAGTCCAACTGTGTTTGAAGTTATTAGTCTTTACAAAGTCTCTGGTCAGATGAAAAAGTCTCTTCATTGATACTTTGCCCTTCAAAGGAATAACATTTCTGTTTCACAGCTAAATAACTCTAGATAGGTAAATGTCTAGGTAGGTAAGCGTGCTACATCATCAATCTCATCGTCACTTAACACCAAGTGAGATAGTGGTCAAACGCTTGCCTATGTAGTTTAAAAACACAAAGTTTTTACAAGACAGTTTTCAAGACAGTACTTACGTAGGCATTTTCAATATATAAGTACCTATAAAGCTTTCTTCTTCTTCAGGGGTAATGGCACCGCACCGTACGTTTTGTAAATTTACCAACGTCTATCGCCATCGACCTTCTCAAACTTAAAACATTAAAATCAGAAGAGCAGTCGAAGAATTTGGCATGCTGACGACGCGACGAATTGTCAAGTCTCAGAAGTACCTACCTACCAACCTATCTACTTATAATAGGAAACTATCTTTAGTACTTCTAGGTACCTAACTATAATATGTTTATGTAACCGCTTGTATTGTCTAACGGCAAGGCAGGGCGCCAAGCCATTAACATTTATATTATTTCGTGTATATAAAAAGATTGACCCAGTTCTGTATACAACTCATAACAAAGAGTTGATTCTGTTACAGGTAAAGGAAGATATTAGACTACGTTGACAGGGAATTTGGCTTTCTGGCGAAGTCAGATTTGTGCTATTACGGAGTATTGTTTGGGGAAAAAACATGTTGAAATATCAGAATACAACACAGCATGGCCCTATAATACAGCTCATATATTAGCTCAAGTATTATAAAGATTTGTAATTGTGCTTATCGAATTTATAAGCATACTTGATAAATTATAACCGTTATTGATATATGCATAACCGCTAACTTCAAACAAACCTATTCTCAAAACGACCATACAATGTTTGATGACTAATTGCTCCCAGCGGCTTTGGCTGCATTATTAAGTAGGTATGTATACTATATCCTGTTTCACGATATCGGCTATCACTGTGTGAAATATTAACCATCGGCCAAGCGAGAGTTGAGATGAGAGAATAATGAGAGAGAACAAACAAAAATAAAACTCACCTTACATTTTATAATATTTATGAGAGCATCTTGAAATATATAAATAATAATAAAAATATCAAGCTTTCAATTTCATCATTTCTTTGTCGTAATTAATTTAGGGTTAACCTTTTAATCTTGACCTCAGAAATATGAGCTATAAATTCGAAGCATTCCACTAACACAGAGTAACAAGCAACAAGACACACTTGAGATAACAAAAAACACTTTCAAAAAAATTCCACCCTTCAATATGCAAACAGGAGGCTGTTCGTTTGTTTACACCTAACGCTTTTAACCAGCTCGAATCGATCATTTGTTTGATGGACGTCTTCCTAACTCTGGATTATTTCGTATGAAAATATGGTGAATAACTGAGGAAGCGTAAAGATACATTACCTTCGGCGAATATTTTGAATTTTTCTATACTGAATAATGTGTTATGATATTGGAAATATTCAATGCCAATCCTAGCATATTTTTTTATGATGATGTCGCCTTAAGGGGAAATTACGTTCAATTCGTGTGAATGTTCCTTTTATATAAGTTATTCTGTAGTAACTCTGAAATCTGTTGATCTATTTGTAAATTTCATCTTGTTATTCAAAAGAGTGTAGCTGCAGGTTGCTCTCATATAAAGTTAATCAAGACGAAAAAGTGATATAGATAACTTCAGGATTATGTATAGCAACGCCTGAAACTTGCAACAAAATAACTCGTACCGTGTGTGGAGTTGATAATTTTTTACATTGTTACAAAATGTTATATATTTTTTTAATAAAGCTTACTCGCAATGTGGGTTGCACATTACTAGTATTCTTGTTAACCCCTCCAACTAAGCTAAATATGTTTGTGTCTGGAGTGGGTTCACGTCAATAGTGCAATGGGTGGGGCTGGGGATCGAACTCACGAGCTCTCGATAGCCAGTCCGATACCTTATTCCATTCGGCTATTGCCGCTTATACACTCGATCGCCAGTCCGATACTTTATTCCATTCGGCTATTGCCGCTTTATATATAATTGACTCTTACAGTTTTTGATTGTCAATAAAACCATTTTAATAGTTTCAAAGGAAGGACGGATTCCTTATGGCATATGAGCGAGAGGTTTTGAAATCACTTTAGTGTATTTACACTTTATCTCTCTGTCTCAAGGCAGAAGTTTCACTGACTTTAACCTAAACGTTTTGCTTTTTTTCATCAAGGCGAAAACCTTACGGTGTTCTGGCAGCACACAGCCCTTGAGCGTCAGACCATTCTAGGCCAAGCGTGTTCACCATCTCCGACCAAATCATCGCTTACCACCAGGCGAGATAGTGGTCAAGCGCCAGCCTATTATTTTTAAATGTTTTATTGTTCTATTGTTTTTAAATGCTACTAATATCTTTTTTTATTTTTTTATTTCATCTATAAATCTAACTAAACAAACGAAAACACATTTTCATACGAAAATACAATCAAACTTAGAAATGTCAAACTTTTTTATTCCGAGCCCTCAAGCTGCCCTTTCATCCTAATTAATCCTTGTTTTAGGGTTCTGTTCAAAACAAAAAGTTTATTAACGAACCTCTTTTGTGACCGCTTTGCCCGAACGGAAGTCCGTGGTAACATTGAAACTAATTATTACTTGCCTGAAAGCGTTTAAGCCAGTACCTATTGTTGGTAGTTGATAGAACCTCGTCTCGTCCTTACAAAGCAAGTGACTTTTTGTGTATAATGTGAAATGTTGGTCTAGTGGACAGTTTCAAACTAATTAACAAAATTGACATGACATAGTTTACCTAAATAATTAATAAATAAATAATAAAAATACTAATAAAAAACGCCAAGGCTGAGTTGCATCATCTTACTTTAACTATAACAAATGTCAATAAACTGGCCATGTGCAAGTCGGACTCGCACTCGTAGGGTTCCGTAACACAGTTAAGTATTCTATAACAATGATTTTTCGCAACTAAAAAAAAAAAAGTTATCTTTGCGGTTGCTATATCTCAAAAACTGCTAACTGTATCTCGTTCAAACCAATTTTCGTTGTTAGTTTTTATTGCTTACATTTTTTTTAGATTTTTCACTCCCATACTTTAAAAGTTAGAGGGGGGACACATACATTTTACCACTTTAGACGCGCCTATCTTTCAAATGATTGACTTTAAGAAAAAATGATCTTAGGAACCCCAATGTCATTTTTAAAGACCTATCCATAGACACGTATAGGTTTAAAGATTTTTTTTTTGTTTCAGTTCCATGTATGGGATGCCACCCCTTAAACTTTAATATTTATAATTTTTGTATAAAAATCGGGATGTAAGGGAGCACAAATACCACTTCAGTGCTCCCAGCCAACCTCACTTGCCCCTGGTGCATCCTGCTGACAAACCAACGAGGCTTTGGCAACCGACAAATGGCGGTATAACCATTTCAAAATTATGACGTAGCTAAATACTACAGGCCGGTGACGGATAGCAGCATCACCGGTGCGAGCCGCGGCCCCCAGTTCCCGGTCGCCCTGCTATTCCTGACCACGGCGGCCGAACGGGTTACGGTAGGCCGCCAAAACAAACTAACTCTCGCAACCTATAATGGACGCACGATTCGGCTAGATGAACATCTGGTGCAGCTGGAGGAGGTGCTGGGACACATAAGATGGCACATTCTGGGGTTATGTGAAGTCCGAAGACAGGGGGAGGACACCATAACTCTAGAATCGGGCCATCTTATGTATTACAGAGAAGGAGACCAGCCAACCCAAGGCGGCGTCAGGTTTTTGGTCAACAAGGTTCTTAGTGACAACGAAACATTCCAATTAAAATTGGAAAACCGATCGTTGCCTTGGCAACCACAGATGACGTAGACCAGAAACTCGAAGAAGTGGTGGAAATCCTCAGAGATGAAGGGACGAAGTTTTGCGAGAGCAAGCGTACGGGCAAAAAGTCCAAACTTTCGACAGAAACACTTCGGCTAATGGAAGAGAGACGAACAGACCCATTGTCAGCTTTGTCAATTAACCAGGTGCGCAACAAAACCATTAAGAAGCTGGTGCGACGCGACCTCCGATCCTCTAACACGCTCTTGATTAAAGAATAATTGAGCAGAATCGGGGGTCGGCATGGTGGTTTTGTTTTTCTAAAAAGGAGCTAAAGCCCTATTGAAAAACTACCGCCCGATTTCGCTTCTGAGCCATAGTAGACATGGCTCAGAAGCTGTTTTCAAGGGTCATCACAAACCGTCTTGCGCGAAGACTCGACGAGTTTCAACCTCCGTAACAGGCCGGGTTTCGAAGCGGTTACGGCACCATAGACCACATCCACACGGTGCGGCAGATTGTACAGAAAACCGAAGAGTACAATCGCCCCCTGTGTGGATATTTGTGGACTATGAGAAGGCCTTCGACTCAATCGAAACCTGGTCGGTTCTTGAGTCCTTGCAGCGTTGCCAAGTCGACTGGCGATATATCGAAGTGATGACATGTCTATATAATGCCGCAACGATGACAGTACAAGTACAGGACCAGCATACTTAACATATTTACCTGCGTCGAGGAGTGAGACAGGGGGACGTACTATCCCCGAAACTGTTCACTAACGCCTTAGAGGATATGTTTAAGACGCTGGACTGGAAAAATTGCGGCATCAACATTAACGGCAAGTACATCTCTCACTTACGATTCGCAGATGACATCGTCATTATGGCAGAGACGCTGCAGGACCTACAAAGGATGTTGAATGACCTAGCTAATTCTTCTCGTCACATCGGTCTCCGGATAAATTTGGATAACACCAAAGTCATGTACAACGAGCACGTTGTTCAGAAACCGATTGCCGTAGATGGAATCCCACTCGAAGTTGTCACGCAGTATGTTTACCTAGGCAAACGCTCCAACTAGGCAAACACAACTTCGAGAAGGAAATCCAGAGAAGAATTCAGCTGGGCTGGGCAGCATTTGAGAAACTCCGTCGAGTCTTCTCGTCGCCTATACCACAGTGCCTAAAGACAAAAGTCTTTAATCAGTGCGTCCTACCTGTCATGACATACGGAGCCGAGATGTGGACACTCACGGTTTGATTAGTCCACCAGTTTAAAGTCGCTCAGCGAGCTATGGAGAGAGCTATGCTCGGTGTTTCTCTGCGGGATCGAATCCGGAACGAAGTAATTCGCCAGAGAACTAAAGTGATCGACATAGCTCAGCGGATTAGCAAACTGAAGTGGCAGTGGGCTGGTCATATCTGCCGTAGGACCGATAACCGTTGGGGCAGACTGGTTCTAGAGTGGAGACCGCGAATCGGCAAACGTAGAGTAGGACGCCCTGTGACTAGGTGGAGCGACGACATTCGCAAAGCGGTGGGCAGTGACTGGAAACAAATAGCCGAAGGCCGGGCTCAGTGTCCTTAGGGGACGTCCTACGTTCCTACGTCCAGCAGTGGACTGAAACCGGCTGATAATGATGATAAAAATCGGAAAGCGGTTTACAGAATACATCTATCTACCAAGTTTCAATTCTGTAGTCCTAACAGTTTCGGAATAAAATGGCTGTGACATACGGACGGACAGACAGACAGACATGACGAATCTACAAGGGTTCCGTTTTTTGCCATTCGGCTACGGAACCCTAAAAAGTAGTCAAACTCCATACAAAAACACCGGTAATAGTTATACTCGTAGTTATGGTTAAAGTAAGATGTTGCAACTCAGCCTTACACTTACGTTCATGATGCCTATAATTATAATAACTCATACACGAAAGAAACAAATACCGAGAGTGTAGTTTTTAGGGTTCCGTAGCCAAATGGCAAAAAACAACCCTTATAGATTCGTCATGTCTGTCTGTATGTCTGTCCGACCGTATGTCTTCAAAAATTACATTGAGGTTCCTAAAATATTTTTTTCTCAAAGTCAATCATTTGAATGTGAACATTTAAAATGTGTCCCTCCCCCCCTAACTTTTAAAGTATGGGAGTGAAAAATCGAAAAAAAATGTAAGCAATAAAAACTAACAACGAAAATTGGTTTGAACGAGATACAGTCAGCAGTTTTTGAGATATGACGACCGCAAAGATAACTTTGTTTTTCATACAAACACTATGAAAAACAAAGTTAATTTGTTAGTTGCGAAAAGTCATAGTTATAGAATACTTTACTGTGTTACGGAACCCTAAGGGTGCGAGTCTGACTTGCACTTGGCCAGTTTATTTCGTGACTATATTAGAAAAAAATTATTTTGTTAAAAATATTATATGCTTTCTTTGGTAGCTTAGCATTTAGAATCTTCGCTGAGATTTTCATGTCATCTTTGGGTCTTTACTCAAATAGAACTAATGATTCTCGATAATCGTTCAAATAGCAATAGCTTTTAAGTTTAGGATTGAAAGTGTGTTTTTCACAAGTTCAGGATCGAAAGTGTGATTTTTAAAAGGCTTTAGACATTTCAATGTATTTATACGGTTTCTGATTTCAATTTTTTTAATTGTCTTTACAATAAAATGTGGAACATTTTTAAATCTCGTAACAGATAGAATTAAAAGATTATCGTAATTTCTGTATCTAATTTCATTCTTCTTTTCAGACTTTAAATGTGATTTACCTAGATTTTGTAATGTAGGCACAGTACCCTTCCCTGAGCGTGGGCAGTTAAAATAATGCCTTGGTTTTTTTCCGAGAAATTATATTATGTACTTTGACAACGTTGTAAGTATTTGTATAGCTAGAGGTGACTCTCTCGGCAAATTAAATGGTAACTACACTAAAACTACAGGTAATATAATATACTTACTAGCTTCTGCCCGCGGCTTTGCTCATGGCAAAGCAGGCTTTGAAGGGAAACTGCACAGTTTTGAACTCGCAGAGGAAGTTATAGAATAGGTAGTTAAATTATATTTTAATTTATTTCATACAGAAACAAATGCGTCGGGGATCTTTTCCTCTAATTGAAGAGTTTGTGTACCAATTTTCGAGTCAATCGACCTAGAAAAAAAAACGTTTCACAGAAAATTCAACCTCCCATTTCACCCTCTTAAGGGTGGAATTTTAAAATATCTTATTTAAATAGAAACCTACACCTCACATAGTACACACCATCCAAATTTCATGTCTCTAGAACCAGCGTCTTTCTGTACGTTGATATATCAGTCAGTCTGTCAATCATACAAAGGCGTTGGGGATTGTTTTGGAAAAACTGTGATTCGTCATAATTTTCATGGAAGAGTATGTGTACCAATTTTCAAGTCGATCAAGCGACCCAGAGGAAAACGTTTCACAAAAAAAGTAACCTTTCTCTCTTCTTTTCTTCTCCTCTCCTATGGGTGAAATTTTAAAAACCCTTAGTGGATAGCTGCACAAAAATATACCAATGCTCACCATCCTAATGTTATGTCTCTAACACTAGCGGTTTAGGCAATGCGTTGATATATTAGTCCGACAAACGCGTAAGGGATAATTTTGGAAAAACTGTACACACCTGTCGCATAAGGGTTGGACCTCATCTGGCAGCACGGAATCGCCTTTTTCCGTCGCCCTTTCTCTTTCTGTCGCTTAGAACTGCCATTTGCTAGACCGGGAGAGAAAGCATAATGCGATAGCACGCGGCGGAATCCTCGAGGCGATCGGCATCACGGACAAAATGCAATGGTCGGCAGGGAGACTCCGGAACGCTGAAGCGCGCGATAGCATGCTAACGCATCCTTTTATTATTTTGATTTTGCATTTCTTGCAAAATACACGCTAGAATCACTGCTCTCTCTTCCGTGGTCCTATCCATCTCGCGCTTGAAACTAACTGATCATGAAAGAACGCGGCAGTATGCCACCCATGCTGCAGCATGCTGACGCGTGCGATCGCCTTTTTTGTCTGCTGAATGCGACAGCGCGCGTTCGCATGCGGCAGCATACTGCAGCACGTGTTAGCACAGGCGGAACAAATGCGATTCCGTGCTGCTAGATGAGGTCCAACACTAATTGTAATTGAAGAGTATATGGACCAATATTAGAGACAAATGGCCCACAGAATAAAAAGTTTCATAGAAAGTTCAACCCTCCGTTTAGGTAACCCTCCCACCTCTTATGGGTGGAATTTCGAAAAATTATTTCTCAGTGGATGTCTACACTTCACAAAGAACACACTCTCTAAATTTCATGTGTCTAAGACCAGCAATTTAGGCAATGCGTTGATATTCTAGTCAAACAAACTCCTAAGGGATTTTGGAAAACTGTGATACACGTGTCTCATAATTTTAATTGAAGAGTATGTGTACCAATTGTTAAGACAATCAAGCGACCCAGAAAATTAAAAGTTTCGCATAAAATTCAATCTCTCATTTCACCCTCTAAGGGATGTAATTTCGAAAAACCCTTTCTTAGTGGATGCCTACACTTTCCAAAGAACACCAAATTTCAAGTTGTGTAGGACCAGCGGCAATGCGTTGATATATTAGTCAGACAAACACCTAAGGGATGATTTTGGAAAAACTGTGATACACGTGTCATAATTTTAATTGAAGAGTTTTTGTACCAATTTTTAAGACAATTGACCTAGAGAATAAAAAGGGTTCCCTATTGTTTCGCATAAAATTTTTTGTCATAATATAATTTAGCTTAATGTTGTTTCTCCTAAGAATTTAAGCATACATTAATTTGGCATAAAGTAATTAGGCATATTTTTCTTGACATAATTACTGTTAGTATAAGCATTTATGGCATAATATTCTAAAGAATAATATTAAAAACGCATAACTATAATTCGGCATAATTGTTTAGGCATATTTTTTTTGTCATACTATTATAGCATAATTATTAAATAGTACTTTTTTAATTTTTGATCTCTTCACGACTAATATAGCTAGTAAACCGAGTTTGTTTAAATATTGTTCTGGTATACCTTATATAATGGAATAGGACATATAATACTTTTTAACGCAGACCAAGTTACGAAGCTCAGCTTGTAGATTTACGAAAAATATCATATAATTAGTAAAAAGTTCGTTGGATGTGTTAAGCACGTCAAGATGCGCATAATTTGTGTAAATATTGACTTATAACTACCTAACCAAATTACGAACATAATCATGAGCTGATATCTAATCAACTACCGAACCAAAACCGTGAGATAGATGCACTTCGAAAAAAGGTAAGTTATGTGTTTGCGTTAAGTCAAATTACTTTCAGCTCTAAAATAAAAATAATCGCGGCGTAAGGGTGGCCTAAGAGCCACCCCCGCCGAATTTGAACCTACTGTCACAGTCTAGTACCTAGTAATTCGTTGTTGGTATTAATAACTTTATATTACTTTATTTAATACATTTAATTTGGCTACGGACTTGAAGTTCACATATTATTAAATATTGATTTAAAACTTGAACTTTTTTTTTGAGCCAAACAATTCTCAAGTAAACATGACATGTAGTCTTACCTTAATTCTTGACTTTGGAAGTGTTACATTTTTTTTTTATGTACTTTTATAATACCATAGTCGTTTCTTTAGAAATTAATAAATGTGTAATTAAGTAAACTTTGTTTATTTTTATTGGAATAAATCAGCATAAAATATGTGTATAAATTCAATTATGACTTCATTTATTATGTCTAAAACTATTAGGCCATTAAAAATATGCCCTATAACTTTATGCGAATCAAAATTAAGCCAAAACAATATAGCCTAAATGAAAGTTGTGCTTGTTCACGCAATATGCCAAAAGAAATTATGCGATAGAACTATCAAGCTAATTAAAATTATGCGTAACCCGTTATGCTGTATTAAATTAGGAATAAAAAAGTATGCGAAACAATGGGATCCCAATAAAAAGTTTCATAGAAATTTCAATTCTTCGTTTCACCCTCATTGGGGTGGAATTTAGAAAAAATATTTCTTAGTGGATGTAAATAGTTAAACACAATCCAAAATTTCATCGTACCGACGGGATTCGAACCCGTACCCCCCGGATTACACGTCCAGGTGCTCTGCCAATTAAGCCACGGTTCGATCCATCGATACGACGAAATTAGTGGATTGCATTTGTTAACCCAATTATGCATTGGTGGCGCCATCTATGACTACTTAATACGTAAGTTAATCATTCGGAAGAAATCATTACAGTTTTCAAATCCGACGAGAGATGTTTCACTGCGTAAATCAAATATTATGTTTCTTTGAAGTGTCACACACTTTATATTTTTGTAAATTGTTAAACACAATCCAAAATTTCATCGTACCGACGGGACTCGAACCCGCAACCCCCGGATTACACGTCCACGTGCTCTGCCAATTAATCCACGGTTCGAACCATCGATACGACGAAATTAGTGGATTGCATTTATAATTGGGTTAACAAATGCAATCCGCTAATTTCGTCGTATCGATGGTAATCCGGGGGGCGCGGGTTCGAGTCCCGTCGGACCGATGAAATTTTGGATTGTGTTTAACAATTTACAAAAATATAAAGTGTGTGACACTTCGAAGAAACATAATAATTGAATTTCTTAGTGGATGCCTACAATTCACAAAGAACACACTCTTCAAATTCCATGTGTCTAACCAGCGATTTTGGCAATGCGTTGTTATATTAGCCAAAAAGACAAACGCGTAAGGGATGATTTTGGAAAAACTGTGAACACATGTCTCATAATTTTAATTGAAGAGTATGTTTTCTAATTTTTAAGTCGATCGAGCGCCTCAGAGAATAAAATGTTTCATGAAACGTTTAACCCTCCATTTCACCCCCTTAGGGGCGTAATTTCGAAAAACCCTTTCTCAGTTTAACCTACATTTCACAAATAACACACCCTCCAAATATTATGTCCCTAAGAACAGCGGATTAGGCAGTGCGTTGATATATCAGACAATCATTCAGAACGTCAGACAAACGCGTGGGGGATGATTTTTGATAAACTGTGACACACGTAACTTACGATTTTATTTGAAAAGTATGTGTACCAATTTTCGAGACAATTGACACAGGGATTAAAAGTTTCATAGAAAGTTTGACCCTCCATTTCACCCTCTTAGGGGTGGAATTTCGAAAAACCCTTTTTAGTGGACGCTTACACTTCACTAAAAACACACCCTCTAAATTCCATGCGTCTAAGACCAGCGGTTTGGGCTGCGGGTTGATAATATCTCAGTCTGTCAGTCGGTAAGTCAGTCAGTCAGGACTTTGGATTTTATATACAGGGTCATTGGTAATTCGACGTATTCCCGGCAGGAGCAGATAGGGGGGCTAAAATGCGACCTATTTAGCCCCCACAATGTATGGCCGAAAATTTATAGTTTACGAGATATTTGGAAATAAGCAATTTTTGGAGAAATACTATATATATTAAATACTCTCATTAAGACACGTATCTAAACAAAAACTAAATAAACTAAATCACAATTGGTTCATCCGTATGGCCGCTACGATGCCACCGACAGATTCACACATACACAGATACACACGTCAGAAAGCTTAATAAACTAGGAAGTTTTATTAGTAATATGCACGCTTAATGTTATAGTGTTTTGTTAAGAAAAATTACATTGTTAAGCACTTATCGTAAAAATTAACAAAAAAATAAAAAACATTATAACTGTAAGTGCCGTACTGGTGCGTTTTCTTAAAGTACTTGGAATTCAATTGCTTCCCTACGTTCAAATCATGATCAAAAACTGGTGGATCTGAGGCCAAAATCAAAATTATTTTATTATTTCCATTTGTCTATTGTTAAGATATTTATTTACACAATACCACTAAAAATATTCTGAACGATCTTTCTTCTAGATAAGAAGGTTCAAGTATCATGTAACACATTGAAATAGTTGAATAGAACCGAAGTTTCAGCAGGCAATCACACTAAAATTTACAAGCAATTGACATTTCTAAACTGTTCCTTATAACTCAACGGTCCAAGACGAGTTCTTATAAAATGCTTGTATATATAGGTATGCCTATATTCATTGTTTATTTTAGCCGTCTAGACTAGATAAAAAACAATGCGCTAAATTAGTAATTGGCCTTTTTATTATAAAGGGTTTGTATATTATAGGCGTTATCTTTTATTGGGTAGGCTGCCCTTAAGTTTGGTAACCACAAGAATTTGGCTACTTCGGACAGGGTTCAAAGTGACCCCTTTCGTAGCTACATGTATCTATCCTTTTTTCAGGCCCATATCTTATGATTTTGCGCATAGTTGAAACTCAAACTCCTAAATCTAGTACCAAATATATCTTGTGCATACGATAACACTTCATGTAATAAATTATAGTTTCAACTGAATATACGAGTTTGTATTAACGGGTAATATTTAGGAGATTCGTTTTATCAAAGATCTAATAAGGTTTACGTAACCAAGCCATCGCATATGTTTAACAAATAATCAATAACAAATAATAGAAATTTAGATATTTTCGAACATTTTAGCTATGTCTGGTCGTTATTTCGATCTAATTATTTATCTTTACATTGCATAAAAGAGAGTCGCTGTCTGTACGTTTAGGACTTTTAAACTACGTAACGGATTTAAATGGAGTTTTCAGTAACAGATAGAGTGATTCAAGAGGAACGTTTATAACCAGGATTGAATGCGGGCAAAGCCGCGGGGTGCAGCTAGTTTAAGATTATACATAATATCATTATATACGACTAAGTTACCTTCACTAAAGATTCCGCTGACTTTACATTGGATCTGGAGCTTTTAATGTTACTGTCGTTATTCAGCTTCAGATTCATTGTGTCACTGATTCTAAAACAGAAACAAATCATATTTCTATCTATTTTACACATACAAAACTAAAACAGTTTCAGGTGTAGCAATTATGAAACCCCTAAAAAATTAACGCAAATAAGCGTAATGAAATTCTCAGCAATAGAAACAAACTATATTGTTTCGGCGGTATTTTTCAAATATCGAATACACACCCTTCACTCATAAACACAACAAAAACTGCGGTTTAAAAATATAACCGTGCGTTTGCGCTTCTCAGAGGGCGCGATCATACTAACTCGAAGACTCCAAGCTATCCAAACGCACCGACAAAATACCCTGCATAATGAGTTCACGCCTCATTTCTCCCCATCGTTAAACATCAGTAAAACTCTTCTGGACCATAAACTGTCCATCACTTGTTTAATCCCTGGATAACAATGAGCTGATCAATCAGTATCCCATAAATACAACGCTGATACTCACCAGACACGAATTTTATGGTTTCTCTAACCGAGAACCGATAAAATGCGCTAAAACGCAAATTTGCGATGTATTTTCGTTGATCATCAAAATGTTCGGGAAGAAAGAATGAATTTGGTTCTTTGATATTATTGTAGTAGAGTAACAAGATATGTCTGTATATTGAAAATTTAATAAACGCTGCGGATGAGATGGATTTTACAGTATTATTTACAAATCGATGAACTTAATTAACCATTGCTATCTTTTTAAAATCTAATTAAAATGTATGAAGAATTCGATCTATGCAATTGCAGTTGCAGCTACTTAAACTTGTACGAAGTAAGGCGAACGAAGTCAGGAGTACTCGTAGATTAAATATAAAAAGTGAAGTGTTACAATATAGAGAACAAAATAAAGTGGAAAGAGAAAGTGTGGCGTCTAGCGTTTAGGTCAAGTGAAGGCGGAAAAGGGGATGCCATGTGAATATATTATCTCCCATTTGCACTAACTATACATAACAATCGCCATAATAACCAAACTACACCGGGAATCAAAATATAAAAAGTTTTTTTTTTTTAATTGAGAACCTTAGGCAATTCATGTTAAGAGTGCAAACGGGCATATGAGTTATAAGTAGTATTTTCATCGAATATTTTTGCTCTACATCTTCGATCGTCACTATTCGACACCAAAAGACGTATCAGTTTTTTTAGTTTGCATTTTTTGTACTAGCCTTTTTTCCGCTTCTCTAGACTTAAAAATGAGACTCTCTCAACCCTTTATGTATCCACGTAGCCACGAATAAGTTGCCTTTACTATATACTCTCGCAAAGTTTAATAGACATATTATATATTATTAAACTTTACTTATTTCTTATTACTTATTATTATATAAGTTTAATAGATAATAGATCAATTAGTTTGTTTAATTTGTGAACATCATTGAAACTTTTTAAAGAATTTTCATTCAACTTGTTCTAACGGTTAGGCGGATATGATGGATCACTTAAACTTCCTCTTCCGTTTTACTCGATGGTTCTTTTAAGAGTTTTGTTTTCATTCCTGTGTGATTATTAGGGGCAAGTATCTATTTCCTTTATAGCAGCTAAAGCAAAACGTTTTGAGAAGACTGTACATTTATTTTTGATTACATTTTAATCTGCATTTACACAATTTGAAAAAAACGCTGTCTCGTATAAATAATTTCTTTAAGGGTAGAAAATATCTACGAAGTTCATAATTAGGTATAAAAAAAATAACATTGTTCTTTATGTCCTAGGATGTGCTTGTGTTTTTCAAAATAATATTTTTTATTGATCTTGATTTTTCTTAATATATAATCATATTTTTTTCCTGCCTAACCATCACGGTTGCAAAGATTATACGTAAGGCGTATTAACGTTGTCTTATATATTATAAGGACCCATTTTTCTCTAACTAAATAAGCATGTTAGGTTTAGCCTGCCAACTTCATTACATAGTATAAAACAAAGTCGCTCCCGCTGTATATACGCTTAGATCTTTTAAACTTCGCAACGCATGGCGTTACTCAGCAATAGATAGAGTGATTCAAGAGGAAGGTTTAAAACCAGGATTAAACGCGGGCTAAGCCGTGGGGCGTACCGAGTAGATAGTAAAATAAAAATAGGCCTAATGACCACACCACCTCAATATTTTTAATCAAATTTTGCTAGCGAGCTTATCTCACATTCTCGCCTATTCTTGCCTCAGGCACAGATCAGATAATAATACCACGCCTCAGGTGCGGGAGCTCAAATGCCATCAGCACATTGTATACCGTTACGATAACCATTAGCTAAGTGATTTCCTCTGAATCCACATTAATCAAAACCTACGCTTTAAAAGCGAAATTGTTAAAGTTACGCACACCTTTCAGGATTTAGGTAGGTGCTCATTCATTCATGAATTCGTGATTCATCTAACAAAGTTTGTGAATAGTAAAAGTAGAATTTTCTATTACTGAAATTGATTTCGCACTAGCGTTTGTGAAATGTTTTCTCTGAAAAATGAATTTCTGATAAATTTACTTAAACTGATCATGCTCTGGCAAAATTATAATATGGTGAGCCAGATGATAACAGGGTCAGGGCGAAAATTAATATGTGCTTATTTTATTAATAATAACTAATGGTGATAAAAATAGGCCCATTTTACTTAGTACATAATTTTTAAATGTATCTTGATGGAGGTTTTGTATCAAAATGTATGCAATTATTGATTTTACTAAGAATATTTTGGAAACCAAGGTCACAGCGATGTTTTAGGTATGCGAAGCATAAAATTGGAAATAAACATGATTATTATTAAAGTAAAACTTTTATTACATCGCCTCAAATGTTTTCGTCCATATATCGCATGTCGCGACATGCAAGCCGCCGACATGCATGTCGCCGGTGCTGATTGGTGGATATGATGTATGTCTTTTGGGGCCAGCTGTGATTGGCGGATGCTTCTGTAGCCATATTTGTATACATGATAATGTGTTATGTCAACTGCTGTCATAGTAGCTAGCTACCATAGCACCTAGTCTATTCTCTGTGGCTATACAAACAAAAGTTTCACTTGAATCGTGGTTTCATAAAAAACCACGCTATGCTTTTACTTTATATAATATCGTTATTAAATTGTCAAAATGGACTGACAAGTCACACTGCTGCGCACTAGCTGCGCAAGGGACATTCTCAGTGAATGATCTGAGTTATTTCACTCTATATTTCTAGATATTGCCATTAAATCTTCAAAAGATTTAAATAAGGGCCAAGTGGCGCAGTGGGCAAATGTATGACCAGCCACCACCCCCAAGTTGGAAAGTCTGTCGCCAAACATGAAATGTGCTCTGGCAACTGTCCTTGAGAGCTAGTTCCCATTATATAATCCTCGACAGCATTTTCACTTCCCAACAGGTGAGATAATGTGGCAATAGCCCAATGGATAAGGTGTCGGACTGGCCATCGAGAGGTCGTGAGTTCGATCCCCACCCATTGCACTATTGACATGAACCCACTCCAGACAAGCATATTTAGCTTAGTTGGAGGGGTTAACAAGAATATGGTCAAACTCTAATAGCGTTATATGAATATTATATGGTAATACTGACATCTTGATCTTGATCTTTGACGGAGAAATAGTGGTATTTTCCGCTTGTTTGCATCTACTTTTGAGACTGTAATATATCTAAAAGATATAAAAATAATTAAGAAAATGGAAACACACACCTTCACTGGGTGTGCCAATAGATGCCAAAGTTTATTTAACAGACATTAAACGTTCACTTTAATTGAGTAGAAACCTAAATCTTATGTTGAGTCGTTCAACAATAGACTAATCAGACAGATTCAACAATTGACCGATGAACCTATGTTAATATGCGTGTAAGAATAAACTGGTGGGCATTCCGTACATTCCTCAATTCCTCATTCGCGCTGCAAGGAATGAAATCTATTGCCTGAGTCTGAGTTTCCCGATAACTACCAGTCTTTAAGTCGCGAGTGAATAGTTATCTTCTGAGCAAGCGTGTAATTCTAAGTATATATTTCATATTTATTTATTCCAAGTAACAATATACATTGTATGGGAAATTACAGACATTGGACATACACGAATACCTTGAACCACATCGTCACATCGGGTGAGATAGTGGTCAATCTAAAAACTATTTATACTAACACAAGCGTAGTAAATAAGCAATTTTCTTCATAATAATTTTGATAGACCTAAAGCTGAAAAAATTACCCACAGTCACGTGATCACGTTGTATTAAAAGATGTCTACGTACTATTTAATGTTTCATAGTGTAGATTATTGTCTTACTGTAGCTTGGTATTTTCTTCAATGATAATTAAATTCAGTCGTTAAAATCAATGAGACGTTACAAAGCATCTAGTCTGGCAGCCTTGTTAGCTTTCATCATTTTAAATAGAATACATCTCGCTAACTATAATGAATCTGTTGTAAACATCTAGAAATGTAGGTATCCCGTCAAAGAATGAACAGTTTTAGCAATAGAAGTGCTAAATCTAGAAAATATTATTTCTTTGTTTTGAAATGATTTATTCTATTTCACGTGTGGTAGGAACATTATATCGATGTTCCGCCTGATTTGCTACCAAAAAGTAACTTAACTGTCATCAAGGGAAAAATCTGCTGACATAACCTTACGGCGTTCCGGCAGCACAGCTCATGAGCATTGTAGGTCTAGCGTGTTCAGCATCCTCGACCAAATCATCGCTTACCATCAGGCTTAATAGTGGTCTAACGCTAGCTGGTACATATATAAAAAAGTCATTGTCACCAACATGCGCCCGTACCTTAGTTCTTAATCCTACACGAGATCCCTGGATGGTTCTAAATAGGTGACAACTGGTAGCTTTTAGCCTTGGCTCAATCCACTAAGCATGACTTTTCGCAAAACTGTTTTTGTGTAAAACTTAGGAATACCTACACTTATTATTTACTTTGCCACATGTTCTTAGCATTCGATTATACTGAATCCTCTTAATTGGATCCTTGATATCGGTACTTTTAAATTTCTATTTTTTTATTGTCATATTGGACATAGTATTTTTTCGGGACTCTGGTTAATCCAAACGAATCCCGAACATATGGCAGCCCCAGTGTATATATAGCATATCTCGTTCAAAAAAGGCCTCAAAGCTATCGCTATTAATGTTAAGACTAGCAGCTTTTGGCGAAGCAACAAATATTTCTGCAAAAGTGTCCGTTTGCGATTAAAAGCAAATAAACTAAATAAATCCAGCATTTCTTCCCCTTTGTAGAAAGGGACTGTACCTATCTCTACCGATTAATCAAAGAGAGACAATACAAGCACAGACTTGCGACAACAAAGGATGTGTCGTAAATCACACAGCTGGCTTAATTACATTTCTTTCTAGGTTGTAAGTACCTATTAAACTTCTAACTTTATTTTAAAAAGCAGATTTGTTACAATTTTTACGCGTTGATTTTTATTGAAAACATTTGTATTTTTTCGGAATTCTGGACAATCCAAACGAATCCCGACCAAATGGCAGCCCTAGTGTATATATATAGCACATCTCGATCAAAACATAGGCCTCAAAGCTATCGCTATCAATGATAACAGCTTTTGGCGAAGCATATATTTTATTCAGATTGTCCAATAAAAAATGTAAAAAACAATTTTTAAGTTACTTACACAATTTTATTGAAAAGATAAACAATAAGGATGAAGATAATGTACTAGAAACTAATAAATAAGTGTAGGTAGTAAGTCATCACACCAATCTCCTCATCAATCTAGGGCATTGATCAGAACTCTCCGATTGTGCGCCAATATACCCTTCTATTTCTAAATGATCTTTATATTATAGCATCACATCATAACTAAAGGGCTAGTTAGGTTGTAAATCATGGACATGTCTTGTTTCAGACTAGACTCGTTGTTCTAGATAGAATTGCAAACTGGGTGGACGTGCAATGCCGATGAACTGCATTGAACTGCGCGTGGCATTATGCCGAGACATCAGACTAGGCAGAGCCGGACATCAGAGACTATATTTTGGTAAATATTTTATTATTATTTCTATATAGTCGTCGCTTAGTTTCTTCTATTATTCTATTAGTCGGCGTATACGGCGTCGGCGGTTGTCATTGCTTGCCACCGAGAATCTTGCTTGTTCTTTTACCTCATATCATAATTTTTATAGTTTTTCATTCCATTGAGTTCTCGCCGTTTTCCCAATAGATTTTATCTGAGAACTGCGTCTCTCTCCACAGCGCTCTACCAGTGAACGTCTCCTGAGGATCATGAGGTTATACGTTATTAATCTATACTAATAATGTATTAACATACTTTGCAAATTTCACCTTCACCTTATTTCAACTTTAACTATTTCATCCGTGTGCGTCCGAGCAGAAACAATTGTCGCCAACTCCGCTGGCCACTGTCAAAAAATATCCGAAACGTATCGGAGTAATATTGATGTGTAAAGCCGTTTTAAATAATTATATTTACTTATTTCAGTTCTATCCTAGTTAGAAGTTACAAAATAAATATGTATATAAAAATTAGGAAGATATTATTGGAACAGAGGGCCCAGCGAGCCACCATTCTTGACCACATCGTCACTTACCAACAAGTGAAATAATGGTCAAACGCTAGCCTACATGCAATAAATAATTTAAGATCGTATACAAAACGAAAAATACTATTTACTTCAGATGCCGCGCTAGTCATTTTCAGTACCAAGTGTGAGGTGTTTATCTCCATATGTCTGGAGATACTCATCAGATTTCGATGAAATTAAACGGAAAGTACCTAATTTTCCAAATCAGTTTATCAATAATAGAGGTCTGAAGTAACAAACATAAAAAAATTACAGTCGAATTGAAACCCTCCCTCCTTTTTTGAGGGCGGCTGAAAAATAAAAACTATTCTGACCCTTTGTTTGAGTGCTTTGTTTAATTTGACGTGCTACGATAAATCAGGACTTCAAAAAAAGAGGAGGTTTTCAATTTGACTATATTTTTTATGTTTGTTACCCCAGGATTTCATCATCTTGATAATGAATCCAGGTATATGAGACCACCATGTGTGGTCTCATATACCTCGTAAATATAATTATCTTTCGAGTAAAAACGAACTAGGAATTCAAGTTAATAATCTGTGATTCAATTCGGTTTCCCATTGTCATCCTCATCATGATCAACCAATTTCCGTCCACTGCTGGACAAAGGCGTCTCCTATAGCACACCACTGAGTTTTATCTTCAGCTATTCGTCATCGTCCACATAGCTGGAGGGCGTCCTACACACACTACGTACAAGTCGTTTACGAATACATAAACAAAGCAAAATTAACTCAAAGTATGTATGTACGTACCTTCTACTTCTTATGAAATCTACTATGAGTAAACCAACTTACCTTCTCTCCCTTCATACATCCCTGGCCACCTCGCACTCTGCCAACAGTGTGACACCATAACTCGCGACGCGTGTTGCCAAACTACTATTTCTTGACTCGTACACCCATTGACAATCCGCTTGAATGCCTGCTTGCCAAAGAAATGGATACCCCTCAGCTTGCCAAGCCAAACCACTTGCAGGCTATGAAGCACTTCAGAAATTAAGATTGGGATGGGATTGCTTGAAAAGTTTATAGTTCTACCGACTTCCCAGTTTCCGAGAAGTTACACAAATCGTCTTTATTCGTTATGCGATTCTCAGTCAATATTGTAAACCGATTGAAATGATTTTTTTTTCATGGGTAAAGTACGTCTCCACGGTGATTTCATTATCAAATTCATTGAGATTGATGAGATGAGAGTATCTCCAGAGATATGGAGATAAACATCTCAAACTTACAACTGAAACTGACTCGAGTGGCATGGCAAGTCGGTTTTTTAGTTTTTAAACTATTTTTAATATCTTGGATAGACTTGGCGGAAGAGAATTCTATTGTCAAGAATATTGGTTGTGATGGCGTAAAATAGGTACTTATTTGTCTTTTTTTCTGTTAAAGTCTTACATTTTTATAGCCGACAAACACTATCTCTGTTGAGATATTATTTGTCAGCTATAAAAACCCTGTTGGTGTGATGATACTGTCTACAATGGGATCTTATGAAAATGGAAGAACCAGTAAACAGTAATTAATTCTATCTAGCTGGCAACTAACATCAATCTCGAACGTGGTGGACCGATTGACGACATATCTTTGTTTGGTGCGTGGTTCGAGCTTGGCCTAAACCTTGCCATCAGTGGTAAATTTAGCTTATATTTTGTTGATCTTAATCATAGGCCGACGAAAAATAGTAATTAAATGCTTTATTCATAATCTTCCCTTTATTTTATATTTTTATCAAAATTATCTTTATTTATAATCTAAGGGAGTCTTAAAAAATCGGTTTCTTAATTATAGTGCGTGATGCTGGTTCTATTCTGACGTGTACAAAAATACAAAGCTTATCCCGCTTATGAGATAGTTAAACACGACGTTGCGTTGGTCAGCCGACTTTAGTCCAGTTTAGTTCGTAGATACGACGACGACCCGTCCAATTTTTAAAAAGTCTATGGATTCTTTTCTTGATATAGCTGGTCGCAAACAAGCAAATGGTGACCACCTGATGTGATGATAACTGGTCATCGTCGCCTACGATTACTTGCAACACTAGGGCTGAGTTGCACCATCTTCCTTTAACCGTAACTCTAACTATTAACCGGTGTTTTTTATGGATTTTGACAGATTTTTGACTTTTGTTATAGTTAAAGTATGATGGTGCAACTCAGCCTAGGAGTGTCACAGGTCAGTTCACAGTAACAGGACGTTGCCGACATGTCAGGATTCATTTAACGCCCCCTTTTGAAAGACTCCATGTTATAGCTCTGCGGGAAAACCACAGACGGCAGTTCGTTCCGCATTTCACAGATGTACGGGAGATATTACGGCTTGAATCGAGATGTATGCGAAGTTTACAACATTTTAACTTAGATAGGTAAAATGGATTTAGAATGGGTAGTTAGGTATGCTTGATACCAAATATTTTCACTACTGTATATTTATATTGTACATTTTCTTTATAGGTAGGTAATTTACCGTCGTTTTATTCAGTCTGTCTGTTTTATCTTCTGGAAGTCATAAAACTAAAATTTTATGTACAGTACAGTAAGCAGAAATAACAAACAAAATCATTATTTTACCCGAACAAACCGGTTGGAGTGCTCGTTAATTTACCAAACATTTTCTAAAAATAATTGAACTCCTGTTACGTAGAATAAAGTTTACCAAACAAGTTTAGTTTTAATAATAAATTTAAAAGATTTTTTGTAAACAATCCTTCTGTAAAAATCTTTGTCATCATGTGTAACGGAACATTATCATAACAAAAGATACTCTAGCCAAAATTCGACTACACTACCATTTGCCATCAGAGAATTCCAGCACTTGCGCTAGCAAGGTTGTTTCATAGTTTAGCAACTACGATGATAATCAAAAATCCTCCAAGAAAGCCTGACGAGTCCCCTGCCTTTTTCCGTATTTTTGTATTACCACATTTTCTTTCTCTATTTTCACTCTTTTATCGTATAGGCTAGCGTTTGACCACTATCTCGGCGATGATGTTTTAATTAAGATATGTTTTTGTTTGTCTGTCTGTTTGGTGGAATCTTGCAAACAAACTACAAGCACATCTCGATTAGCTATTCAGCTGAAACTATCCGGGTATCTCACAACTCGATGACAATACATATACATTATATAGCATGCAATGCCGACCTCACCTCAAGAAAAAACATAAAAACCGCTACATAGGTACATCTTGTAGGAACAAGATAGAGCACACGTTACTGAAACGTAAAACGTAGTTTTTGGAATCATTGTTTAATTTACATTAATTTCTTGTTATGAAGTAGGTAATATCTATCTTTTTTGACAAACACATGTTATACAATACATACAGATTTTAATTTTCACTTACTTACGTCTTCCTTCGTTGCATGACTAGGGAGTAGGGAGGGACATGGAAACAGACAAAAATTACTTAGATACAAGTTGTAGGCTTTCGTAATTCGTTAGTCATTAAGTAAGTAACTATTTCTATCTATCGTCGTTTGATAAGTCTTCTTATTTTTTTTTCGCTTCGACATTTAACTAATCATCAACAACCATGAGGTTTTCTATAATCAGACTCCCCTATCAGAGCATACATACTTTTCTTTCCTAGGTGGAAATTGTGAATCAAAACTCAACTTTCGTTTGTAGAAACTCATATGTACCTACATACATAACACATTTAGATTTTTCACACCAGATGATTTAGCAACAAAGCTGTGATTTTGAAACCATTTTCTAAAAATAGCAGCCAGTACGACCTTTGAAATTATTTAAATGTTATACCTAACTCAATTTACTTCATGTGTGCATGTCAATTTAATAGCTCGTGAGTGCTTTGTTCCCTGACTCGGGACGAATTTACAAAGATTTAACATTCCCTTTCACTCATTAATGTGTTGAGCTATGACTTGACTGCAAATAAAACGGTTTTAGTTATGACGAACCCTTTTAACTAAGAACATTTTCCCAGGTCACCCTGGTTATTGTATATAGGTCATCCGTGTGGAATCCATCGAAATGAAGTCAACTATCAGAGAAACAAAGTTATCAAGATAGCTCAAAGGTTTGGCAAACTGAGATCACATCTGTCGTAGAACCGATAACCGTAAGATTAGATGTTTTTTTTTAATGATATAACGTAACAGGACAAGCACCAGGCTCGTCTGATGGTAAGCGATGACGTCTACCTATTACAGATACAGCGGCATGCACTGCACTGCGCCTGTTACTTCGAGACATAAAGATGTTAAGTCTCACCTAAAGTGGAGCCCACGTCTCGGTTAATTTAGTGTAGGATTAGGACGCCGTCCAGCTAGGTAGAGAGATGGTATTCGCAAGCGGAGGAAACGAAGAGCCCCAAAGATCGAGTTCAGAGGCGTGCCGTAGGAGTGGCCTATGTCCAGCAGTGGACGGAAATTGGCTGATAATGATGATGATGATGATCCATATTTGTATAAGTACCCAAAACGTTTTCGCAACTCGCATATGTATTTATTTACTCATCTTAAAATATAGTTACTACTAACTACGTATCTTCAGTTGATAGAGTTCGGTTTCGGTTGGAAAAGCTCGCCAACAGTAATTTCCAGTGCAGTGCAGGCAAGGAATATCGACTTCAGACTTAGATTAGGTATAATCTCTTCTTTCCTTATAATTATAATCGTGTTCAAATAGGTAAACAAGCATTACGTTATTAGAAGGTGATGATGCCTGGCCTACCTATACCAGTATTTGTGACAATAGTAGCACATACAATTCTGTATCCAATCATCATAATAATAATCATCCTGTGTCAGTCCACAGCTGGACGTAGGCATCTCCCAAAAGGAAAACCATTATATGGTCATAGATGTACCTAATATCTGAACTTTAATTAGTTATCAATAATCATCCTACAAAGGTACTTAGTACTGTTGTAAGTATCTATGAACTTTAGCTTTAGGGATAAACAACACTTAGACAACACAACACAAAGTCTTATTTATCCCCTGGGAATATAGTAGGTATTCATTACGTCTGGGTATTGTATCTAACTACTTACGAAAATAAATGTAGGTACGTAAATATACTCATCTTCTCTCGTCTCTGCATGCATAGCTAAGTAGGTAGGTAGAAAGTTAGATGCAGTGATCAGATAATCCATGTAAACGATGTAGGGGTGCAAAACCTTAAGTGCTTTTTTATTTAAATGCTGCTCATTAAGTAGTAAGTAAGTAAGTAATACTTACATACTAGGTGTGCTTGGCAGCATTACCTATTGACCGTGGACAGATCAAGTTTATCCTATTCAAATTGGTTTTTAAACGGGCCCGATTGTGTAAGCGACAGAACGGTCAGCTTTGATACCAGAGGTACCGAGATCAATCCCCGCCGTTTACCAATGGATTTTTCTATAGAAAAATGTATGTACGCTTTTCACAGTGGCCCTCCGGTGAAGGAAAAACATCGTTAAGAAACCAACAACCCCCGCAAGGTGGTAGGACTTTATCTTGTGTCCACCTGGCCAGCTACCACCCTCAAGTTAGAAAATCTATCGCCAAACATCTAATGTGTTCCGGCAGCTATCCTTGAGAGCCTATTCCTATTCTAGGTCTAGCGTGCTTACCATCTTTGACCGCATCTGCATCACTTACAAACAGGTGAGATAGTGGTCAAACGATAGCCTATATATAAGATATTTAAAAAAAAAATTTGAGTATTGTTTTTCTAAAGAATTTTCTATGTGCCTTTAGTTAAAACGGCCGGAATTTGGTTCGTCTTTTTACCCTGAGTGTTATAGGCACAGGCCTCGAATAACAAACACCACACTATCATTAATCTATAGTTAAATACTAAGTACATTTCTTTTACATTGCTCGTAAAAACATAGCTACATTCGCAGTCGGGATTTTGTTGTTTTTTACTGATATCTGCACAGTTACAGCTTGCGATTAACTTCCAGCTTTACTCCTAATTTTGCTTTATGTTTAAAACCTTAAAACAAAGGGTTCTCGGTCGGATATACAGCATTTTTACGCGCACAATTATGTTTTAAACCGTTTATTTACGAGCTTAGGGACCTTTTAGAGAAATATTTTTATGTGTAGAATACAAAGTAGCCGTTTGCGGCTCGTGCTTTATGAGAGCTTTACAGGGCCGTTCTAAGAATGAAAATTTTCAGGCAGAAATGACCTGCATGCCTTAGTAGGTACCCTACTTTCGAGAAAATGTGTAGACACACATATTATGTTTTCAGTACTATCTCAGATTTTGGTTTCAGATGAGTTATGGAGGCATCGCTTGATAGTAACTATTTTTTAAATGAACGAATTTTTTTATATTCTTTTAACAAACCTATTGTTTCTACAACTAGGTAATCTCCAAAGAACATTTTAAATTAACCTCATTCGCATCTCTAAAATAATTAAGAACAGATAAAATACATAAATCTACCTTTTTCTACAGATTTTACGACAGAAGCATTTGAATATAAGCGTCGATGTCAGCTTTCTAGTAAATAGAAGGCGGCATTCGGCAGGGACATGCTCAACCAGCGTTAGTTCAAACCACAGAGCGCAACTGTCCTAAGCGACCCAAGCCGTCTTCTAAACAATGATGAATAACACCGAGCATCATCTCTTTTGTCGATAAAAATACAATTTGAACAGACTTCATGATATAATGACTGAGGATGTTTGTAAATAAAGAAAAGCATGTGGGCGCTGGATAACCAACGCCACACATAGCGCAACTATCTTAAGCTATCTGCCAGAGAACCCCTAATAATGATGTATAACACCTAGCACCATCTCTGTCGTCGTTAAAACCCCGGACAGATCTCTCCGGACCTCATGTAACCGCGCTCACTCGTACGTTATGATTCCCGTACAAGTCTTTTCACGACTCTACTGGGATTACCGATTTTGTAACCTGGATTTGTTTTTGTTTTGATCGACTAACTGCACAAACTAGATTTTTTTTTTTTAAATGGTAGACTAATATATGAGATCTGTCTAAGAAAATAGAGTAGCTAAACTAGTCAAACTAGAACCCACTTTCGAGGCGAAAAAAGCTGATGATAACATTACCGCGACTTGAAGGCTAGATTTTAAAGTATAGTGGAAACACACGGATATCTCGGATTACGCTAGGTAACTACCAACGCTACTGCTGGAATATATAGAATCACATCTGTTGTACAAGACCTTTTTATGATATTAGGTAGCAGGACAAACAAAACGTTCGCCTGATGGTAAGTCACAACATGTGTCTAGTCTATGGCTGATAGAAACTGTGGCAAGCAACATTTTGGATTGCCAGCAATTTTGCGCGTCACTGCGGCCGTTACCTTGAGTCCTCTAGATGTTTGAGTATGATGAGATTTGATGTTCTCATAATATATATATATATTTTAATGGTAAAAGGTAACAGGACAAGCACAACGCGCGCCTGGTGGTAAGCGATGACGTCTACCTATAACAGATACAGCGGCATGCAAAATTCTGGACTGCCAGAATTTTGCATGGCACTGCACTGCGCCTGTTACCTTGAGACATAAAGATGTCGAGTCTCACATGCCCTGTAATTTCACTGGACTTTATTGTAAATTAACTTGGACTGGATTTATTGGTGTGAAAAGGTGTTTATGAGGATCAGCTATTAATAGCCGGGCTTGTATTGTGAAGGCTAGGAGGGCTACGTAGTCAGATAGGTGCAGGTAGGTAAATTTAAAACATTGACAGTACCTACCTACTTAGTTGAAAATGGCCGTTATTTTGAAGTAGGGTTGTAATTTCCGTATCGATAAATTATCGAAAATTTTATTTATTTTTATTTATTACAGTAATTACAGTAACTTAGCTTAAATAACACCAACGTCCTTACTATAACTAGGTGTAGTATTACTATTCAACTAACTACTTAAATGTAATGTGATACTTATGATAATAACAAATTTTAATACGTAATTATGCTAATCAGTAAGGGTAGATATAATTTTAAGGTAAGCTTGTACTTGATTCTGGATCGCCCTACCCTCCGAACTAGTTAAAAAACTGTGTCTCGGCGGATAGTGTTTCTCTTCCTCTCGCACTCAGCTATTACTCCTAATAGTGAGACTAAATACAATATACGTTCGGCTCTGTTAATGTTCCTTACATTTGCAAAACATTGTAGTATACGTTAGGCGCATAGACAAAACAATGTTTACTGTTGCTTAGGCTGATTTTACTAGACTAAGCATTAAATATTAATTATACATACCTACAAGATATTTATTTTTACTTTACTAAGACTATAATTTATAGCTATGATGAGTGAACTATAATTATATAATACTACTAGCTGACCCGGCAAACGTTGTTTTGCTAAAACCCAAATATCTTAAGGAACCCTAATTTTTTCCAAAATAAAATTTAGCCTATGTTACTCGTGGATAATGTGGCTTTCGAATGGTGAAAGAATTTTTAAAAACGGTCGAGTAGTTTTTGAGCCTATTCATTACAACCAACAACCAAAGTTTTCCTCTTTATAATATTAGTGTAGATATATATATTTCATGATATGCAGCTTGGGAGAATATAATCCGCTTAAACGTAATGAACATTCATATCGTTTGGAGTAAATAGACGTAATATGCAAGTACTTTCATCGTAGCAATTTAAAGTAATTTTGTGTGAGACTGTGTGATTTTTATGATTGGTGTGTGAAGGTACGTAAATGTGGTGAGTAATGTAAATTGTAAGTGCATGTTTTACTAAATTGTGTGTTTAGGTATGTAAGTAAGTAGTTATATTAAGATATGTTAAGCTGACACTTTCTAGTGATAGCCAGAATAAATAATAGTACAAGTGAGGGTATGTAATTGCTTGACAGTATTTCTAGATATACGAGTAGTATTTCCAACGGTCCCACGAAACGTAAATAATTGCTTTTAGGGTTATGTACCTCAAAAAGTAAAAGGAACCCTTAAGCGATATCTTTGTTGCCCGTCTGTCTATCTGTTTGTCTGGCTAAAGGTATATTTGTAAAAATAATAATAGAATAAAAATAATTAAATAATGATAATTAAAATTTATTATTGAAAAATTAATTATACAATATATATAATAAAATAGCGACCTGCTCCGGCTCCGCATGGTTATCTATCATACATAAAACCTTCTAAGATCACATCTATTGCTAAAAACTTAATTAAAATCCTTTGCGAAGTTTTAAAGGTCTAAGCGTACAGACAGCGGTAGCAACAAAAGTTGTAGAAAATTATTTTCTGCTGTCTATAGAATCAATAATGTGTAATAAAAATCAATAAATAAAATAATAAATCATCTATATGATTCTATACCATGTATTTTAAGGTTTGAATTATTCTACAAAACCTAATATGAAATTGAATGCATTTATAATCAAGGACTGTCCAATGATTTCTCCATAATGTTTGACTCGTTATATAATTGTAAATATTAATATTTATATACTAGCAGCCCGCCCCGGCTTCGCACGGGTAGAACATATATGCCTACAAAATGTGCATCAGTTTGTTGCATCGAATATAAAATATTAACATATTTAACAATCATCGTCATATTTCAACCAATTTACACAAAACCTTAACGAATTATGCACCTAAACCTTCCTCATAAACACTGGCTATTGGTGAAAACCGCATGATAATCCGTTCAGTTGCTATTGAGATTATTGCGAACAGACAGACAGACGCAGTGATGGACTTTGTTTTATAATACTTACGTAGTGATATTGGACGGCCCTTGGCGTAAAGGATAGTTACCCTGATTCTGACCCGACGGTTGTTGGTTCTAATCCTAGCTATATACCTACCAATGAAAGTTTTATGTGCATTCGTGAATTATGGGTTTTCGTACAGAGATAGTGGGATCATAAAATCTACCAAAGCTGGCCAAGTGCAAGTCGGACTCGCACTCGTAGGGTTCCGTAACAGTAGAGTATTTTATAACTTTAATTTTTCGCCACCAAAAATTAACTTTAAAGTTATCTTTGCGGTCGCTATATCTCAAAAGCTGCTGACTGTATCTCGTTCAAACCAATTTTCGTTGAAAGTTTTTATTGAGATCTACAGAATATATTTTTCTAGATTTTTCACTCCATTATTTTTAAAGTTAGAGGGGAGGGGGGGCACACATTTACCACTTTAGACGCGCCTATCTTTTAAATGATTGACAAAAAAAGATTTTAGGAACTACAATGTCATTTTTAAAGACCTATTCATAGACCCCACATGTACAGGTTTGAAGAATTTTTTGTTTTGTTTCAGTTCTATGTATGGGATGCCCCCCCTTAAACTTAATCTACCTACCAAGTTTCAATACTGTGGTCTTTATAGTTTCGGAGTAAAATGGCTGTGACATACGGACGGACAGACAGACAGACATGACTAATCTATAAGGGTTCCTTTTTTTGCCATTCGGCTACGGAACCCTAAAAAGCAGCTAACCACCAAGGAGAACATCTGCCGCCGGGCCGCGGCGTTCCCCGACGCAAAATGTAGGGGTATTATACGTTTAACGTGTGTATCTGTGTGTCTGTCTGTAGCATCTTAGCACCCAACCGGATGAATCGCTTTTGATTTTATTATGGATAGTATTTTTTTTGTTTGATAGATGTCTTCATCGAGAGTTTTCTTAGCTTTGATTCATGAAAATTCGTTCAATCGTTATAAAATTATGAGCTTTTTTCTAGTTAATTGCGCTATGAAATCAACTTTCATAGGTCTGATCAATTCGAAAATCTTCTTCTTCAACGATATTGTAAGAACATGGAAGCCAGGAGTAGTAGAGTCCAGGACTCTACAGAATACTCAAATCCTCACCAACTTACAGCTCAGATTTTAAATGTCGTGTTTAGAGTCATTGGAATGCTTTTAATGAAAAGATTATACATAGATCAGTCGGGGTGGTTTAAAATATTATATTATTATATATATATATATAGATGAATATTATTTTATACAATAGATCATATTATTATACTATATTGACTTCAGATTGATTGTGATCGGTGGGGATCTACAGCATAGCTAAGCTTATAATAATATTTTCGTAGTAACTATGACCTAATCTGTGGTTTCACTGCAAATATTTTATTAATTTTGCGATGCGTGTATGTGAAATTCGTGATATCTTCTAGAGTTTTCATTTGAATTATATACTGTTAAGGACAAATTAAATCTATAATATGTGGCCAAGCTAATTAACGTAATTATTTGGATAAGGATTAATACTATATACTTGAAAATAGCCTTGGAAGTTATGTAATATTTTTTAAACAAAAATGTTAAGATTAAAATGGTTACTGTGGGTCAACCTTAAGAGATAGACATATGCTGTTGCGGACTTTTTTGTAGGTCTTATTAAGTTGTACAACTCTTGCATAGAAAATATTCTTCTATCTATTTTCAATTAAGCAGCGTTCGTAAGAAACGTGTTTTTTCGACCGTTTTTTTGCCGACTTAGGTTGCAAATTAGGTATCCACGAATGTACCTTTGATTTAAACGGGATAATATGTAGCCTATTTTCATTCCGAAAGTCCATTCTATGTATTAGTGAAAGAATTTTTTAAATCGGTTCAGTAGTTTTTGAGCCAAATCATTACAAACATACAAAAATACAAATGTTCTCTCTTTATAATATTAGTATAGATAATTATATATTCTATAATATTATATATATATACAATATATTAATATTATATTGTATATATATATATATATATAATTGTACTTATTAATATTTACAATTATTAACGCGAGTGATCTCTAAAACTTATATAGGTACCTGTAGTGGTAGGACTTCTGCTAGTGCGCCTGGGGCGGTACCACCACTTTGCCAATAAATTTTCCGCCGTGAAATAGGCATGTTTTCGGTTGAAATGGCAAGGTGTCCACGGTTGAATGGCAGAGAAGTTACAGGGCGTGTGAGACTCAACATCTTTATGTGTCAAGGTAACAGGCGCAGTGAAGTGACATGCAAAATTCTGGCAGTCCAGAATTTTACATACTGCTGTATCTGTAAGAAGTAGACGTCATCGCTTACCATCAAGCGAGCTTCTTGCTCCTGTTACCTTATAAAATAATTTAAAAACATTTTTTTGCAAAAGCCCAAATCACAGAATAATTAATGGTACTAGGTACGTACCCAAACTCTGAAATGGCTTTGCAAAGCCAGGGGAAGGAGAAAGTGTTGGTTATTCCATGGTTATAAGGGCACGCGAGGTCTACTGCTCCCACAGAACTACTAGTATCTCATCTACATCGTTGTCTATGCAGCCACTTTAGCCAGCCCTTTGCCAATATAGATGACACGAACATATACATAATTACCTACCGATATTTTTTATTTTATTCAATCTACCTTCAAAAACCAATATCTGCATTTGACTTCTAATAATGGTAAGCCGACACCAAATTCTGAGTATCGGCTTACTTCAATCGGGCTAACGAAATTATTTCGCATCAACGCCGAACATCTCGATATTATTTTAATGGAATTTGATCGCAAGATTGAAACAATATAATAAGCTGCAGAGTTGCAAAGCTTTCAACTACACCACTTTAAGTTTGATTGGAGTGCCATATTGTGTAATTTAATAGGTATTGTGATTCTTCAAACAGTATGGACCATTCATTTTCTCTCCTAGATTTTGTTGTGTAACAGCTTTCCTCTCGCTTTCCTACGATCTGTTGGCTGTGGGAGTCTTATTATTATTATTGAGTGTATAGGTATAGCTTACCTACTTATCTACATAACTAAGTTGATTAATAAACTTACTTACTAACTTAATATAACTAAGTTGCATAAAATTGTAATTGTATTGAGTTATTCACGTAACCAAACCAAAGCCAATGACGTAAGTACCTACATACTTATACTAGTTGATTTTTTCAATAAATTAGTATTTGTATTTGAGTGTTTGAGCGCAAGCAGTAATAATGTCATTATCGTTTATTTTTTAACCCCCGACGCAAAAAGAAGGGGTATTATAAGTTTGACATGTGTATCTGTGTGTGTATGTCGGTAACGGTGTAACGGATGCACCGATTTTGATTTAGTTTTTGTTTGATAGGTGTATTAATCGAGAGTGTTGGATTTTTCCATCAAAAAATGTATGTGCGCAATTAACCTTGCCACTCAATCTGTTATACCCCCCGGTGTGGTGGTAAGACAAAGTCTACTGTCCTGTCAAAATCGTTCTCGTCTTGTCTTGAGAGACGGCACCGAGATGAGGCACGGACAATACTTGACTTGACGCTGAATTTACTTTAGTTCAATCCACAGAGCACAGATAACCTAATCCATTTTCCATACTGACTTGCACCGGACATCATGCTGGAACTCGGCGAATTCATAGACGCATGTCTTTGTCCAGTGGGTGGTTCAAGCCATAGCCGAAACCTACCAATAGTGGTCTCTCCAAGTTACCTTCTGCGGTAGGATATTTTCAATCAAATGCCAAATTTTTTTCGTTCCTCCCTTACTACATGTACTGAGTTCTAACGAGCTTCGATGAGAACTTTCGGTGAATTAAACAAGAGCAAAGTGGGCTCGCCAAGATAACTTTAAGTTATAAGCTGCGAAGGATTAAGTCGTGTATTAAGCGCTTTTCAAGTTACTTTTCTATTATTCACTACCCATGTTAAAACTTTATTTCTGAACAAAATCTGCTTGGTGGTGATTTAATGTGGCTAGAACATAGTAAACTCGCCTTAAGACTGATATGTTTAAGATAATATATATTTTTAAGATATCTTAAGATGTAGATATGTTTAATTCTGAAAACATTTTGGGTAGGTACTTGAATTTTAGCATACGGATGGCTTAATGGAGTCTTGAGTTCGCGAGTGAATAGGTATCTTCTGAGCAAGTGTGTGCTAGGTATACCTTAAACCCCATAAACAAATTATCGGCTCATAAAAAAAAACTATTCATACAAACACAAGCGTAATAAATAAGAAATTCACTTCATAATAATTTTAATAGAGCTAAAGCTGTTTAAAGCACCCACAGTCGCATGATCACATTTGTAAGACCTCAGGTGGCGGTTTTTAGGTAGGTGTAGGTGTAGGTTAAGTTCTATTCTCGACCCACCGGTGGGTCGAGAATAGAACTTAACCTAAAAACCGCCACCTGAGAAAGACATCTTCGTACTATTTGATGTTTCACAGTGTAGATTATTGTATTTATTGTCCTACTGTAGCTTATTTTGATTTTAAAATTATCTTGAATTTGTAACATTATTATTGTTATATACCGGCTGTAATTCACGTACCTTTAGTCGAATTTTCTCGACCTAGGTTTCGAGAGAGTCAGTCGCTCTTCCTCGGGAGCGAGGTCACGTGGTGAGATCGCGATGTTCACTCGGTGGGTTGTTCACAGTGAACATCGCGATCTGACCGCGTGACCTCACTCCCGAGGAAGAGCGACTGACTCGCTCGAAACCTAGGTCGAGAAAATTCGACTAAAGGTACGTGCATTACAGCCGGTATATAACAATAATAACTACTGTAGCTTGGTATTTTCTCATAATATTTTTTGGAGAGATAAATTATTTAAATAAATACTGTAATACTTATAAATTATTATATATAGTCGAATTTTTAATTAAACGGAGTAAATTTTCATTACGAGTATTGCCACTTTTTCATAAAATAAAAATAGGCATGTGGTATAAAAGATTTATTTCATCGAGTCATATCAATTAGGTCACAGACAAATGAATATTACTGATACAGTGAACTATTTCGTTCATTCTTATTATATTATATGTCCTACTAAAATGTGTAATTTCTGAGTTATTTATTTTATATACCAGTTTCTAGTAAGGGGTATAAGTAAAAAAAATTGCAATGTGCTTAAACCAATTTTGCCATTATGAGTAAATATATTTATATACACAGATACTTTTTATAAACACTATTTTTATTACATATTTTATCATCCTTATTCAACTAGTACTCTGCGCTTTAAATACGTATGCCTTCTTAATACGTTTATCAAATAATTTAGTTACAATTTATACGTATTAATTAATTTAGCGTTAATTTAATTTAGAGGTCAGTTGTTTGAACGATAACGAATGAACTAGAACGTCACTACGATTTGAAAGTTGGCAACATTTTGATAATTGACATTTCGACCTGTCAGTTTACTCCGTCTAATTAAAAATCCAAGTATAGTCCCAGGGTAGAACAAAGGAGGATTTCTATAAAACCATTCGAATATTTAATCACATCGATTTAATCACAATTATTTAATCTAAATTTATAAAACACAAATATTGTTTATATTAATACATTTAACTAAGTACATTGGAAGAAAATATTTTATCCTATTAATTTATACGATTTTAAATATAAATGTAACTTCGTAGTTCGTACCACTAAGGTTAAAACATAATTGTTAAAACATAATTGTTTAAACAAGTAAAAATTACTACAATTTTTTCTGTAAAATAATCTCTATACAAAACTGGTCATTTTTATTAAAATAAATTCATAATAATAAACATAATTTTTGACGTGATAACGTCTTATAAATCGATGAGCGCCGGCTGCACGCACGAAAAAGTGTCACGTTCCGCGTGAAAGCGAGAGCGCGGACCAAGCGATAGAGAGAGAGAGAGAGAAAGAGAGAGAGAGAGAGTACAGAGTATAGATTACAGAGTATAGAGAGCACGATCGTATGTCGTTATCACGTAAAATTATCGATTTTACAGACAACCAATTTTTTTTACTATTAAAGCTAAGCCATTCGTAAAACTCTAAGGCATCTCTATCACTAATTATTTGGATCTATGGAAGAGCTATCTACTTCAGTCTTTCCATGCTACATATTTTTAAGTTTTAGGTACATTAATATAGAGCACACATCCTTAATTATTTTAAAGGACCAAATACCTCATTTTGTTAAATGTGAAGTACAACCTTATAGCTTGAGGCAATGTCTAAGTCTTATAGCTTGAAGCAATGTCTTTAAAATTACATTTGAAATATACACAGTACATAAGACACTACGCCATATACGTTTGTTATTCTCTATTCTCAGGCATTTTAAAGCATACTATTATTTGTATAAGCTTTTGCGTTAGATCAATGAAACTATAGCCATACAAATTATTGACTATTTACCTTAATTCATAAATGTACAGAAAGTATTTATATCTAATCTAGCTCATAGTTCAGTATCCATTGCAATATTTTTTCACGATTAATTAAACATATAAACATACAATAATTTTATTAATATATTAAACCATCAATTGACATAGTTTATAAAGGCAAAAATAGAACAAGCAAAAATATTAATTTTAAGAGGTCCGTTGGCGTATATTATATTGTATAGTATATATACGTATATATGTTGTTAGGAGCATATTATATCGATGTTCCGCTTGACTTGCTACCAATAAGTAGCTTACCACCATCAAGGAGAAAATCTGCCGCCATAACCTTCGGTGTTCCGGCAGCACGCGGCCCTTGAGCATCGGAGTATTCTAGGCCTAGCGTGTTCACAATTTTGACCACCTCACGTTTACCACCAGGCGAGATAGTAGTCAAACGCTAGCCTAAAAGATAAAAATTTTAATTAAAATGTTTTATTGCAAACAGCGTATAGGTTACAAGAAATATGTATAGTATTACAATGGAGAATCGTCGACCGCTAAGCACGGATAATTTTTTTTAATTAACCGACTTTACAAAAAAGATGACGTTCTCAATTCGACTGTATTATTATTATTATATTTTTATGTTTGTTACCTCAGAACTCCGTCAAATCTTAACCGATTCGAAAAATTATAATTTTGTTTGATAGATTATGCCTCCCGTTTGGCCCCATTTAAATTTTATCGTGATCTGACAATTATCTCCGGAGATATGGAAATAAACAAGATAAGCACATTTGTATACTATGATGACATGATTATAACTAGCCAGTACTTTGACTATCGCGGCATGTGAAGTCGGTTTATTCGTTTTGTACGATCATAAATTATAAAAAAACAAGTTAATTAATTATTGATGAAAACAAAAGAACCAGACTAAAATTTTCAAACTTACATTTTAAACGCCAACTTTAAACGCCAACGAGGCTCTCTTATACAACAATTTGACATCTGTGAAAATATCCCTTTCAAATATCTACATAAGTAGATTCAACACAAAGCTGATCACAACACAAAACGCCAAAGCCACAAACATTAGGACTATCCGTTTAAAGTTCGTCCCTTTTTAAACTGCACATTTCGTTGAAATCACAGTTGTGAATACTGTCGTAGTAATACTGAGTCAGATGCTTCAAGGAACAGAGTTCATTTTTGCACAGCGGCAACTTTATTGGACGCTCTTGATGCATTGTCAAAACGTGATCTCCGTCTTTGCAACTGAAAAATAATTAAGATAGTTTAAAAACTAAAACAACCGACTTCCTTGCCCCGCGAGTCAATTTAAGTAGCAAGTTGTCGTTTATCGTCATATCTCTAGATATACTTATCAGATCTCGATGAAATTACAATGGGACCACCTAGGAAATGTACCCTACCGATTAAAAAAGAATCATTTGAATCGGTTCACAATTATCAAAGTAATCGCGTAACATACATACAAAAAACAAAATCATACAGACGAACTGAAAACCTCCTTTTTTTTTAATCTTTGAATATTATGTGAATTAATTAGACAAAATCTGTGTTTAATCTAATTAGAAGAGTTCCATGTTTATCTTCAACTAGCGACCCGACCCGGCTTCGCATGGGTAGAGCATATATGCTTGCATCTGTTTGCATCAGTTTGCTGCGGCGAGAATGAATTAACGTCTTCAACAATTATTGTCATATTTCAACCAATTTACACAAAATACCCATATTAACCTTCCTCATGCTTTGTCTATTGATGAATACCAAACTAAAACCCGGGGGTTTACAACCTGTTCACTCGCGATTTGAAGTCGCGAGTGAACAGGTATCTTCTAGGTAAGCGTGCTATGTCGCCGATCGCATCGTCACTTAACATCAGGTGAGATAGTGGTCAATCCCTTGCTTATCTAGTATTAAAAAAATCCTTTTTAAAAACCGTTCAGTAGTTTTCTAGTTTATCGCGAACAGACAGACGCGGCGGGGGACTTAGTTTAATAATATATAGTGATATTTAAGTTAAGATAGTTTAAAACTAAAATGAAGTGGCCAAGTGCGAGTCGGACTAGCCCATTAAGGGTTCCGTAGTAGCAAGCATAGATAAGGGATATTACGCCGGTTCACAAAATACATCTACCTACCTAGTTTAAGCTGTGTAGTCCTAATAGTTTCCGAATAAAGTGGCTGTGACATACGGACGGACAGACAAACATGACGAATCTATTAGGGTTCAGTTTTTTGCCATTCAGCTACTGAGCTCTAAAATTGACTCCAATTGCCGCGCGAGTCAGTTTCATTTATATTATACTAGCAGCCCGCCCCGGCTTCGCACGGGTAGAACATATATGCCTACAAAATTTGTATCAGTTTGTTGCATCGAATATAAAATATGAAGAACATATTTAACAATCATCGTCATATTTCATCCAATTTACACAAAACCTTAACGAATTATGCACCTAAACCTTCCTCATAAACACTCTGGCTATTGGTGAAAACCGCATGATAATCCGTTCAGTAGCTATTGAGATTGCGAACAGACAGACAGACGCAGTGATGGACTTTTTTAATACTTATTTACGTAGTGATATTGGACGGCCCTTTTGGCGTAAAGGATAGTTACCCTGATTCTGACCCAACGGTCGTTGGTTCTAATCCTAGCTATATACCTAACAATGAAAGTTTAATTTATGTGCATTCATGAATCATGAGTTTTCGTACAGTGGTAGTTAAATCTACCAGAAAGTAACTTACCACCAAGGTTAACATCTGCCGCCGTAACCTTACGGCATTCCCCGACGCAAAATGTAGGGGTAATATACGTTTAACGTGTGTATCTGTCTGTGTGTCTGTCTGTAGCATCTTAGCACCTAACCGGATGAACCGATTTTGTTTTTATTATTGATAGTTTTTTTTTTGTTTGATAGATGTCTTCATCGAGAGTTTTCTTAGCTTTGATTCATGTAAATTCGTTCAATCGTTATAAAACTATGAGCTTTTTTCTAGTTAATTGCGCTATGAAATCAACTTTCATAGGTCTGATCAATTCGAAAATCTTCTTCTTCAACGATATTGTAAGAACATGGAAGCGTTGACCTGATGCTGGGACATCTCCTGGACTCTATAGAATACTCAAATCCTCACCAACTTACAGCTCAGATTTTAAATGTCAGTCTAGAGTTAGTTTAGAGTCATTGGAATGCTTTTAATGAAAAGATTATACATAGATCAGTTGGGGTGGTTTAAAATATTATATTATTATATATATATAGATAAATATTATTTTCTACAATAGATCATATTATTATACCATATTGACTTAAAATTGATTGTGATCGGTGGGGATCTACAGCATAGCTAATTTTATAATAATATTTTCGTAGTAACTATGACCTAATCTGTGGTTTCACTGCAAATATTTTATTAATTTTGCCATGCGTGTATGTGAAATTCGTGATATCTACTAGAGTTTTCATTTGAATTGTATACTGTAAAGGACAATTTTTATTAATAATATGTGGCCAATCTAATTAATCTAATTATTTGGATAAGGATTAATACTATATACTTGAAAATATCCTTGGAAGTTATGTAATATTTTTTAACAAAAATTTTAAGATATATATATAACCATTTTAATGGTTACTGTGAGTTAACCTTAAGAGATAGACATATGCTGTTGCGGACTTTTTTGTAGGTCTTATTAAGTTGTACAACTCTTGCAAAGAAAATATTCTTCTATCTATTTTCAATTAAGCAGCGTTCGTAAGAAACGTGTTTTTTCGACCGTTTTTTTGCCGACTTAGGTTACAAATTAGGTCTCCACGAATGTACCTTTGATTTAAACGGGATAATATATAGCCTATTTTCATTCCGAAAGTCCATTCTATGTATTAGTGAAAGAATTTTTTAAATCGGTTCAGTAGTTTTTAAGCCAAATCATTACAAACATACAAAAATACAAATGTTCTCTCTTTATAATATTAGTATAGATTATTATATTTGATACAGAAAATTCACTAAAAACAAAAAAACTATATCAGTTTTAACCAGCAAAAATAGGGCATTGCAACTAGGCTGTTTTATTACTACTGTATTTATTACCTACTTATTATTTTTCTCATAATCATAATCACTATTTTATTCCACAAATAGTAATGTAAATACAAAATAAATTAATTTATAATTATAAAGTAACTTACCTAAACAAAACAAATGCAAGATTAGAAGCGAAAGAATCTATAAAAGACGTCTTCCATTCTCTATCCATTTGTTTAACATCAGCAGTTAAATGTGACGCGGGCTTATAGAGACCCAAGTGTGCAATCATCTTAAGAATAGTACCGGAGTGAGCAAAATTAAATACTGCTTTTGGACCATTCTCGTGTCTGAAATAGTAAAACCAAATGGATATTTATATCGCTTTAAAAAGAAGTATATACTGCATGATGCTGCAGTATCAGTTTAAGGAGTTTTCTTAAAAAAAATAAAGATGTTAGTTCCCTTCCTAGACACTCAACAGATGGTTAACAAATTGAAAGCAGTGTGATGTCTGTGTGATCTATAAATCTGTCAAACCTCTTGTTTGTTTTTTCATTCGTTTCGGTTGATGTTTATTCCGCGTTATTACTTAGATTTCTAACACATATTTGGAATTTTCAACGACCTTTGCTATGATAAATAATAAATATGTTCACTACAAAATAATAAATAAACTGGCCAAGTGCAAGTCGGACTCGCACTCGTAGGGTCTCGTACCACACTACAGTATTTTATAAGATCGAGCAAAAATGTCACTATCATTTTTCGCCTGCAAAAAATATTAATTAATAAACAAAACAGAGTTGTGAGCCGCGTGCTTATTTCTTATAACGCCATCTAACGTATAACGCTATCTAAGTGAAAGTAAACACAAAGGTGTTAGGGATCGGCATTTCAATATAACGCCATCTATTGACGTTTACCTAAGCGTTCATAGATGGCGTTATATTGAAATGCCGAAAAAAACACGTTTCTTCTATGGGGACCACCATAATGTTTAACTTTATTCTGTTTTTAGTTATTTGTTGTTATAGCGGCAACAGAAATACATCAACTGTGAAAATTTCAACTGTCTAACTATCACCGTTCATGAGATACAGCCTGGAGACAGACGGACAGACAGACATACAGACAGACGGACAGCGGAGTCTTAGTAATAGGGTCCCGTTTTACCCTTTGGGTACGGAAACCTAAAAAGGTTCGCTTTGACGGTTTTGACAGTGACATCTCACTAAGTTGGCATCAAAAGCCACCCCAGTTTTTAGTTTTTATTTTAATTATTAGTCATAGTATCAGTTTATTAAATTGTAGATACTTGTAATAATATATCCATAAGTAATAATACATTAAAAAAGCCACCTAGCGAGGTTAGTCGGACTATTTTTTTCTTAATGAAAACGGCTCATCGACCTAACTCACCACAAAATTGACCTGTTATAGTAGATTAGTAGCCAAGGGCTGTAAGGTATCAATTGCAGCCCGACATATTTAGGCGCACGAGCGCAGCGAGGGCGCCTATAGTTCGAGGGTGCAATTGATACTTACACCCAAGCTAACTACTCTGCTTTACATCTCGATTGTGAGGTAAGTAGAAAAAACGGCATTACAAGAATAAAACATTTTATTAGTTAAAATGTATAGTGAAATGAGAACAATTTTCAAATTTTAGGGACAGGTGTTTTTTTTTTTAACATTGAATAAATGCACCACAAACTAGATGGCTGCACCTTTTTTGATAGCTCACTAAAGTATGTTAAGAATACAGTCTCAGATAAAGACTTTACTCGTTTTTCTTTTCGCCACTTCATGAACTAGTCGTAAGTTTTCAAATATCTCTCTTTAGAACTTTCAGGCAAAATATTGTTAATTGCTGCTTCAACTTCCATTTTCATTGAATCGGGAGTGCAGTTTATTTCTTCATCACTTGCAGAACTCATGTTTTTTCCTAATTAGCACGTAATTATAAAAAAATCCCAAAATCAAACAATATTTGAAGTAAAAGTTTTCTATTCCCGCCTATTTTCATATTTTTTTATATATTTTTTCAAGAACGAAATTGAGCTTCGCCGTTCGATATTTAAAATTGATGACTATTATACTCATACGAAGACAAGACTGAATAGCGAAGCGACCTCTTTTGTCATTGGGCTGAATGCATGATGTCTATTGCCAGTATGATGGTTAGATGTACGCGAACTTTTTGAAAGAGTGAAGAGTTTTTTTTTTAATTACTTACCGCCCTAGGGCTTTTCTAGCTACATTATTACCCTAGAGCGCTAATTGGTTACCTACAAGCCCCATTTGGGGGTAATAAGGACCTACTTACCGAATATGAGAGATGTAAAATATAATTAGTAGATAATACTAAACTAACAAAAAAACCGACCACATGCCACGCCAGTCATTTTCAGTAGCTCCATATCTCTGGAGATACTCATCAGATCTCGATGAATTGCAGCATGATACCTAACGGAAAGTGTAGGTACCCTTCAAACAAAAAAGGAATTTTACATTGAACGCATTGTGTGATTCAAACCAATACATTCTTGACATTACTTGTGTCAAATCCACCGCTATTATCATTATCATCAGCCTATCTCTGTCCACAGCTGGACATAGGTGTCCTATGGCACGCAAATGAGCTCAATCTTCACCACCATGCGTTCCCTTTAAATCTTTATGTATATGGCCGTAAGTGGAAAGTGTTTATAACTTACGTGAGGTGTTCGTACATGTTTTTAAAAGCCATGCAAGCTTGTCGATACGTCAACTCGTACGCGTATCCATCCCGCCAGTACGTCACCAGGTCAGAGTAGTATTCTAACATCTGGAATTATATTTTGTATCAGAATATGATTTATTCACTAGCTGTTTTTATGGTTATGCATTATAATATCTTCCAATACAATACAACACAATAACTCTGTATTGACTCTAATTTACAAACAAGAAATAAGATAACAATTGGATAACTTAAATTAAAGGTACAATGGGCGGTCTTATCGCTAAGAGCGATCTCTTCCAGACAACCTTTGGATGGATATGAAATCTATGATAAGCATAGACGGTAGCATGATATATATATAAGCTAAAATCTTATTCTAATAGGAAATATGCGCGCATAATTTATTGACAAAGTAGGTACGTTGACGAAATGTCAATAAACATTTGATAATTTGATCTTTTTATAGGAGGTTAGAAACATTTCGTATTTATTTAATGTTAGTAGGACAAAACCGTATTAGTTATTAATCAGAATAGTAGTTTATGAAACTGTTGCATAATGAGGGGTTTTGAAACACGCTTGTTTTACCTATTTATGTGCAGCCCCCGTATCACGAAAATCAGTGAATGAACGAAATGAACTAAATGACGGGGACGGAGCTATACAGCCTACATTGCTGCGTCCCCGTCATTTCGTTCATTTCGTTCATTCAATGATTTTCGTGATCAGCCCCCAGATTCATACTCTACTTTATCTATACTCATGCAATTAGTAGTAGTAGTAGTTAGTTACCTTTTTTTTTATAACTTATAGTCTAGCGTTTGACCACTATCTCACCTGTTGGTAAGTGATGATGCGGTCGAAGATGGTAAGCACGCTAGGCCTAGAATGGGAACTGGCTCTCGAGGATAGCTGCCGGAACACATTAGATGTTTGGCGACACATTTTCTAACTTGAGGGTGGTAGCTAGGCAGGCGGAGATTAGATAGTGTCCTACCACCATGCCGGGGTTGTTGGTTTCTTAACGATGTTTTTCCTTCACCGGAGGGCCACTGTGAAAAGCGCACATACATTTTTCGATAGTAAATTCCATTGGTGCACGGCGGGGTTTTAACTCGGTACCACGGCATCAAAGCCGACCGTTCTCCCGATTACGCCCTCAAAAAAAAAATATATATACAAAAAAAATCAAAAAGTTAGCTAAACAAACACAACAAATGGCTCCGTAATCATCATTCAATGACAAAAATCGAACTGAAATCTCCTTGGTCGATCCAAAGTGAATAGAATAGAAAAAAAGTTATTTACCATTATTTTAAAATCTGTATCTTATATATATCTTTATCATATCTTTATCATAATAAAACCTATTTTTAACCGACTTCACAAAAATGGAGGAGGTTCTCAATTCGTCTGTATGTTTTTTTTTTTTTTTTTTTTTTTGTGTGTATGTTACGCGATTTCTCCGTCAATTGTGAACGGATTCAAATGATTCTTTTTTTAATAGGTAGGATACGTTTCCGTGGTGGTCCCATTTTAATTTTAGCGAGATCTGATAAGTATCTCCAGAGATATGGAGATAAACACCTCAAACATAGGAGAATGTACTGGTTTTAGTAGAAGAGTCCCAGGAAGATTATACACAATGGAGGTTGCTATTGCATATACTTTTGAAAACTAAAAAATATGACCTTGAATAATGTTTTTACATCTTTCTTCTCGTTGATTTTGGTTTTTGACAGATATTCTTACGGTAACTGTGAGCGAGATAGAAATAAAGGTGGGGATAATTAATATTTTTTATTTTTTTTATATCTTATAGGCTAGCGTTTGACCACTATCTCACCTGTTGCTAAGTTGTGATATGATATGATGATGCGGTCGAAGATAGAGAAGTGGACTAGAATGGGAACTGGCTCTCAAGGATAGCTGCCTGAACACATTAGATGTTTGGCAACAGATTTTCTAACTTGAGGGTGGTAGCTGGCCAGGCGGACACTAGATATGTCCTACCACCATGCGGGGGTTGTTGGTTTCTTAACGATGTTTTCTTTCACCGGAGGGCAACTGTGAGAAGCGCACATATATTTTTCTATAGAAAAATTCATTGGTGCACGGCGGTTTGAACTCGGTACCACGGCATCAAAGCCGACTGTTCTCCCAATTACGCCACCGGGCCCTCTATAAATAATTATATATTAATAATTATAATAAATAATTATATATAAATATAAATAATTTGTCTTCACATGAATGTTCTACCGGGCAAAATCTTGTTAGGGTGCAAACTTTTTTAAACATACCTAATATTTTTTGACATGACATGACGTTTGGCGAAGATGGCGGCCATTTCAGTCCCGCGACACTGCATACATTATTAAATAACTCAGAATTATGAACGTACTTTGTACCAATCAACACTGCAAAAAAAACATTAAAAGTATAATACCACAGATTATATAATAGTTACTACGTAAATCATACTTTCCGTTGTTAGGTTGGCTACACAGTGCTTTCATAATTCGGGTTTCAACAATATAGGGAAGTGCCTCTTATAACGTAGTAGAGTAATTCAGTACTCTGTTGGCCATATGGCGGCAATTAATGTTAATAATCGCAAATAATACTTTTTAATATTCATTTTGGAATACAACTAGTCCGTGTTATAAAAGTATTTGGAATTATTGTAATAAAATAGACAATTAATTATCGTGAGTGTCAGATGCTTTAATTGCACAGGGCCATTTTGGACATTGTCCTTTGATACCTTGATGACATCATTATTACTAGTGAATATTTTCACTATAGCGCGGCATTTAAAGTCAATTTTTTTAGGGTTCCGAACCCAAAGGGTACCAAAATGAACACTTTTTGAGACTTTGTGGTCCGTTCGTCCGTCCGTCCGTCCATCCGTCCGTGTGTCTATACATATGTGCGCACTTTACAGATCTGTATCTTCTTAACCGTTATAGGTATACATACTTGAAATTTTCAAAAAGTATGTATCCGTCAGTGTATAACGGCCCAGACACGAAATTTAATAGATGCATATAATTTAATGAAAACTTGTTTTGCACTAAAAAGGGTAAAATAAGTTATTTTTCAAAAAAAATAAAACCGACTTTATAACCACAAACAGGCACTCAAAAGCGAAAAATAAATTACTTTAAATTATTATAAGCGCTACCCACTTATCTATTTGAAGTCGGTGCCAGCCAAGTCTATTGGATAGTAGATAGATACTATGTATGTAGTAGTAGTAAGTAGGTACATGTAGGTTAGTAAGTAAGTAGATACATGTAGGTATTATATATCTACTACCTATTAGACTTGGCTGGCACCGACTTCAAATAGATAAGTGGGTAGCGCTTATAATAATTTTAAGTAATTTATTTTTCGCTTTTGAGTGCCTGTTTGTGGTTATGAAGTCGGTTTTTTTTTTTTTTTAAATAACTTATTAGTTTCAGTTGTACATGCATAAAGTATGTCATTATGCTACTATTTTTAATTCATAATCAGAACTTTACGATATAAGTGTAATATAAACATATATTATTATATCTCAATGCCTCTACCTTTGCATCTTCTTCATCAAAAGCAGCACACCAGGGCGACAAAAAGTGCTTATTCCACGACGTTTCAAACCCACAGGTTTTGTATACAAGCATCAATTGATCTGAGAATACAACAACGCAAATAAAAATTATTGCAGCCAACATCTTTAGGTATATTGATAAAGCGTTAAATTAGACCAGATTTAAAGTTACGTCTATAAGTAACAGAAATATAATATGTATACATAATACAATAAATACTAAACAAATGTAAAAATATTATATAAGTTACATACTTTAAACTGGTTTAGTACACAATGTAGTAGTAATTTGTAGCAAATAGCAAAGCAAGCCGTGACGTGTTCAATATAGGTTTCCACTATGCATACCTGCCTATGCATCATACTTTGATGACAAATATTTTTTATTATAGAAAGTATTGTTTACTCTTTTTTTGTGTAAATTGCCCATTTTCGATGACGATCGATCCACTTTCTGTTAAGGATCAAAATACTCTTTAACACCAACTGATGATAGGGTACTAGTCAGAAATCGCAATAATCATTTTGAAAAGATGTAAGCAAGGCGAAGGAAGAGTATAAAAGGTATGCAGCAAAAAAGGTTGTGGATAGAAAGAAAGAGGATGATAGAGATTAATTTGATAGGAGGTTATCTGACAACTTCCAGACGAACATTAAGTTTTTCTGGAAGTCCATAAGATCAGCCAGAGGAAATCTTAATACTTCGCAACTGGACAAAGTCAGAAATCAGGATGGAAGTCTTGTGAGAGAAGAGGAATGCGTTCTAAAGATTTGGAAGGAATATTTTGAAAGTTTATTTGAAAAGGAAGATATGCAAGTACCAGTGACAACTAGTGTCGCGAATGAAGATAGCGATGGAAGTGATATCAGCATGGAAGAGATTATGACAGCGTTGAAAAGTATGACATCGGGTAAGGCTGCAGGGTATGACAGGATTTCGGTCGAGATGCTGAGGGCTGGACAAGGAGTGGTAGCGAGTCAACTGTATCGCCTTTTTAACCTTTGCTGGGGGAACGGAATTGTACCAGGAGACTGGTGCAAATCCGTCATTGTACCGCTATACAAAGGAAAGGGATCACAGCAAGACTGCAAAAACTACCGCGGCATTAGCTTACTCAGCATCGTCGGGACATTGTATGCACCTTTGCATACAATGTCCCGACAATGATTATTTATATGATTATTATTTATATTACGATGATATTGATTACAAGAGTGACGGATGAAACTGATAAAAAATGTGGGATGTGCAAGCAGGTTTCAGAAGAGGAATGGGATGCATGAATCAGGTCTTTTCCTTACGAAGCATAGCCGAAAAATGTTCGGCCCAAAGCCAAAAGGTCTATTGCGCATTCGTAGACTTGGAAAGGGCCTATGACTGATCGGTGAGGAGTGAATTGTGGTCAACATTGTCTATGTATGGGGTGGGCGGGAGTCTATACGAGCACTGAAATCACTCTATGAGGGTTCCAGTGCTTGTGTAAGAATAAACGGAGCTTACACGGACTGGTTTAACATCGAAAAAGATGTTAGACAGGGATGTGTTGCATCGCCAGTGTTGTTCAACCTATTCATAGACAATTACTTGACAGATCTGAAAGAAAGCGTGTACGGATTAAGAATGAATGATTTAATCATCAAATGTCCTATACGTAATAAACCAACCTCCTATACGCTGATGATCAGGTGATATTAGCATCATCGGAGGAGGAGTTGCAAAGGATGGTTAATATTATGCATGATGCCTTAAAAAGGAAAGGGATGAAAGTAAATGTAAGTAAGACCAAAGTAATGGTTTTTGAAAGATAAGAAAGAATGACAGATTGTAAGGTTACGATTGAAGGAGAGAGAGTGGAACAAGTGAGAGTTTGTGTACCTGGGTTTTAAGTTTACGAGAGATGGTAAGTATGAGTGATATTGAGCGGAGAGTTTTGGCAGGAAACCAATATTGGGGCGCTGCATAACTTTATGAGAAGTCAGAACGTGTCTAAAAAAGCACGACTGGCTGTACATAAGGGAGAGTTGGTTCCCACACTCATGTATGGTAGTGAATGCTGGGTGTGGCAGAAAAAGCATAAGTAAAATTAATGCTGTAGAAATGAGAAGTATGATTGGAGTGACTCTGATGGATAAGGTGGAGAACAGCATGATAAGATAATGTTGTGGTGTGGTAGAAGATGTGGTGACAAAGATAGAGAAAGGGATGCTTAGATGGTTTGGACATCTAGAGAGGATGGATGAAGAAAGACTGAAGAAACAGATTTATGACACGAGTGTGAATGGGGCAGCCGGTAGAGGCCGACCTAGGCGAAGGTATCACGACCAGATCGGAGACGTTTTAAAAGAAAGGCCAAATCAAAAGTACTTATAACCGGCGAGCATGTATGAAGGCGCTCATGAAAGTGGAAGAAGCGAAAGAGGTATGTCAGGATCGTAGCATGTGGAAAGAAGTAGTCTCTGCCTACCCCAACGGGAAAAAGGCGTGATTGTATGTATGTATATATATATATATATAGTACAATGTTTTCACAAATGTTTAACTTTTACGTATTTTTTTAACTCGCGCGTGACACTTTAGTGACAACTTGTAACCTACCGGGTGGCTACAGCGCGGAGTGCTACAGGCCTGGTTGAAGTTGATATGGCAAGATGTCCAGTAAAATTACGGGGCATGTGAGACTCAACATCTTTATATCTCAAGGTAACAGGCGCAGTGTAACGACATGCAAAATTCTGGCAGTTCAGAATATTGCATGCCGCTGTATCTGTTATAGGTAGACGTTATCGCTAACCATCAGGCGAGTGTCTTGCTTGTCCTGTTACCTTTTACCATTAAAAAAAAATTACTATTTCTGAGACTCCTAGTACTTTGCGCTCAGTTAGTTTCCTAGTCTTTCTATTAGCATAAAAAAAGATACGTATTAATGCGAAGGTTGAAAATTTGCCATTGCCTAAAAATGTATGGATAAGGTTTTATGCAATTTCTGACTTTTCTAATACCCTCTTCGAGCATTTACCAATGGAGATGTTAACGTTGTAATGTAATCCGCAAATATTTTTTTCTGCCGATACTTACGGGGGACGAGGTAAACACGCATTGCACACACACAAATCACTCACTTTAACGATCCCGCACACTAGCTTGAAACACGCACACAGTATTAAAAATACAGCGTAGTTACGCACGCTCATATGGCCAATAATGCCTATATGGCCAGCAAAGGGGTACGCCTTGCGTTAACATCTCCATTGGTAAATGCTCGAAGAATACCCTACCTAATATCAGATGATCATAAATAGTGTTTAATCCCAATATAATAATAAGTAAGCGGATCGAATGGAATCAAAAATATGTTTGAGTATTTATTGCCAATTTTATTGCTGACTGTACAGTACATTTTTTTCGAATTCTGTGAATGCTACTCAAATTCTAGTCAGAAACAGTAGTAGACAGTCACCCCAGAACGTTTTCCTGTAGCTACAAAGGAAGAGGCACCTTCCCTTGCGGTCCCATCTTAATAATCCACTCTGTATTTGATGACTAAAACCATTTTTAGGGTTCCGTAGTCCTGACAAGGAACCCTTATAGTTTCGTCATGTCCGTCTGTCTGTCTGTCTGTTTGTCTGTCTGTCCGAGGTTTTGCTAAGAGACCGTTAATCTAGAAAGCTGTAATTTTGTGGGGGTATGTATATAAATTACGCCGACAAAGTGCTGAAATAAAATTTTGAAAAATATTATTTTTTAGTGTAGCTCCCCTATATGAGAAGTGGGGATGAATTTTTTTTTCATCGTCTACCCCATCGTGTGGGGTGTCGTTGAATAGGTCTTTTAAAATGACTTAAGGGTTGCTAATACTATTTTTCGATTGAATGCTCCATTTACGAAATATTAAACTTTAAAGTGAAAATTTTTGTTATAGTAGGGCGTCCTCCCCTCCCCCTCTAAAAGCTAAACTGCTGGCTTAAAAAATTGGAAAAATTCGTGATAATAGCGCATTTCTCATGAACTTTAAAGGAAAACTATAGCGGTTGAGATAACTTTATTAGTTTAGCAGTAATAGTCGTTGAACTTGGGTGTTGGATAATTTTGTACCAAATACAAAATCCTTAGAATAAATCATTTAAAGTGACAAAGACGGAGTACCTAGTTGCTTGTTTATAACGGGCAAAGACTTGCATTTAATAACAGGCTACTACGGAACCATACACTGCGCGTGGCCCGACACGCACTTGGCCGGTTATTTTATTTTTCTTAGGAACACAAATTAAATAAATTGCACAATCAACTGCCAAATTGTGGGCAAGTCAAATCATAGTGGAAACCAACAGCATAAAATGAGATAATGTAATAGACAGTACAAACCGAAAGTCAGTACTTTGTTCAGGCCAAGTCTTTTAGACACAGATTTCAGAGTGGTGTTCATTTCTTGACTTAGTGCAAACTTTTTGGACTCCACATATGTATCGGGATTTCGTTTAACTTGCTTTAGCCACTTGTCACAGTGTTTGTAAAACTGGAAAATGCAACTGAGTATAGGGTAAGCTAAAGAGTAGAAGACTATAAATAAATAGTAAGATATGTTCATTGTTAGAATAATATTTATGTAGTATAGGGAAACAGAAGAAGCAAGATGTTCGTCTGATGGATCTCACTTGATGTTAAGTGACCAAAAAGTTAACTACTTGTAATATACGTCCGCCCATAACAAAAACTATGACACGAAAAACACTTTATTGCTTGCTCATCGATTTGCACAACACGTTACGTTAAAACTTTCGTTTAAGTATTCTGTTGTGGCACCACATTATTTATCTACACAATATTCATCTAATTTGATATCTTAGGGTAATAGATGCAGAGCATACATGTGGGTAACAGTCAGTAATTCTGACAATCTATTGCACACACTAACCTCAATATTTATATGTGCCATATAAGTGACATGATGATGTACCACGCGAGTGTCCCTATAAGTAATATCCACTTGCGAACATCAATAATTTTAGTTCCAGGGCCACTCGTTAGTTGGATTCACAGTCTACAGCGCCAAAATGGCGATAATCAAATAGGCCTAAATCTTCTATGACAGCCGCCTGTCCAGTGTGTTCAATTAATAGAAGTCATTAATTGCATACAATAGTGTCCGCTATTTACATAGGGTACCTATGTTATTGCTTACTATCAGTTGGTATATATATTACGTAATCTGATGATACATATTAGAGATAGAAAGGGTCAGCTCAGACCGCGACGCGACGCGGTACACACTTATTAAGAGAGTGATACAAAAAAAAAAACAATATTTACTACACAAAAAGATACACATTTCATTAAGTTAGTTCGGCGCGCAGCGGGCAGCTGTGTGATAAACAATTGAACTTTATTAACTACACAATAAGATACACATTGCATTGAGATAATTTGGTGGCGTCGCTCATTTTGCTGCGCTGCGCGGCGTCCTAAATTATTTTGTCAAAATCCAAAAATAATGTTACCTTACAGCCATTTTAGTTAAACTTCTAAATAATTAACAAAAGAAAACTTTGATGCATAATTTCATACCCTCAAAACAGTATCAACTTTTTTTGCAGGAGCGAATATAACATCTTTTGCCTGTTTCTTGTCAAACAATCCATTGGCAAAGTACCTAGCACACTGCTGAGTCCTTTCTGTTGCCGTGTAGCGAAACTGGAAACAAGTGCATTTTGAACACAAACATAAGTAAATATTATTCATGTTTCATACCATCTGTGAGTGTTATGGTCACATATCTTTAGATGCAATCTCTATGCGTGATCTGACTCCCGAAGGAAAGTGACAGACACGATAAAAACCTAGTTTGAGAAAATTCAACTTAAGGCAAGCACACACCAGTAGACAGTAGTGAGGGAATTGAGGAGGATTTACCACCAGCGCTCTATTATGGAATACATCAGCATGCCGTGGTATGCCACAAGGAGTTATGTTTAAAAATTTTTTTATATCTTATAGGCTAGCGTTTGACCACTATCTCACCTGTGGGTAAGTGATCATGCAGTCGAAGATGGTAAACACGCCAGGCCTAGGATGGGAACTGGCTCTCAAGGATAGCAGAACACATTAGATGTTTGGTGACAGATTTTTTAACTTGAGTGTGGTAGCTGGCCAGGTGTGACTAGACAGTGTACTTTGGTAGTACACTGTCTAGTAGGGGGGTTGGAGGTTTCTTAACAATGTCTTCCTACGCCTGAGGGCCACTGGGAAAAGCGCACCTATTTTTACCATTGGTGTACGACGGGCATTGAACTTGGTACCTCTGGCATCAAAACCGACCATTCTTCCACTACACCACCATGCCATAATTACTTAATTTTTATTAACTGCAAAGGTATTTAGATATCTTACCAAGAAAGTCCTATTGTCATAATTATTTTTTATAATATCTGGGAATCTGTTTTTCATTCTTTCAGCTAATAGTATCATTTCATCTTGCCCCTCAGGTGCTAATCTCATTTCCATGTCTTCTTTTAATTTGCAGTCCCATTTCTTCAAAGATGAAATTTGTTCTTTAGTTAAATTCCCTGTAAAGAGAAATGAGTAGAATAGAAATGAAAAGCAAACTCTTTACATAACATACACTCTAGATTGTGTTTTTAAGGTTCTGAACTCAAAGGATACCAACGGAACCCTATTACTGAGACTTTCCTGTCCATCCATCTTTGTGTACACCTATCACAGAGCTGTATCTCCGTAACCGTAATAGGTAGATACTTGAAATTGCACAAAGTATGTAACACTACTTGGTGCGCGGGCTGGTTTCCGCAACTAGGCCGTTTATTGGCCCTTTTTGCATTCTAATGTATCGTATCGTATACATATACTCGTATGTAACACTATGTGCTATAACAACAAATACTAAAAATAGAATAAAATTAATAATTAAAGGAGGAAATTATTATTTCGGCGTTTTTTGCTTGATCTTATGAACCATAATAGATAGAGACTTGAGATCTTCTCAAAGTATGAACTGCTATGGCTGCTATAACAACAAATACTAAAAATTATAATAATTTATTTATAATTATTATCAATAATTAAAAATAAAAACCCCATACAAGAAACATATTTTTTCAGTCATTTTATGCCCAATCTTACAAATTGTAATAGATAGTCTCGAAATTTTGCTTATAGATGTATTACCATGGCTACTATAACATCATATAATAAAAACTAAATTAAATAAAAAAATAAGGGGGGACCCCATACAAGAAAGAAAACTTATTATTCTGACAACATTTTGTTTGATCAGAATCCTACCTGACCAGCTAGGCTATTCTGTAAGCTATCTCGACAACGGAATCAGCGGTGAGATTTGAATTTTGTATTACGAAATTTAACCGTATTGCGAACGTGATACGATTGAATTTCAAAGTACGAAATTCGAATCTCACCGCGGATTCCGCTGTCGAGATAGCTTACAGAATAGCCTAGCAGTTATTTAAAGCTTGATGTGTAACATAATTACTGCTATAATAAATACATAGTCCAGATAAAAATGCATTGTGCAAATTTTTTACCATTTCCATGATGGTGTTGTGATAAAATAGCATGTTTTAAGTTGGGAAGCTCGGTGGTCATGTCTTCAATATCTTTAACACTAGGGTATCGAGTTCCGTGTCTTATCATCATCCATATCTTCTTAGGTTTACAGCCTGGAGATATTAAAAAATAAAGATAAATGAAAGCAGCTACAAGCGATGGTAAATTTTAAATAACACATGTTTATATATATTGTAAGGATTTATCATATCATATATTTATCGTGCATTTTATTTACCTAGACGTTTCGAGCAAGTTGCATTGAGCATGGTAACAAGAAATCTTCTAGTCCCTAAGTCCAATATAATTATATACAAGTGATGTTTTTATAGATAAACTAACTAGTGTTTTAACCACTCAGGTGTCGGTTTTTAGGTTAAGTTCTATTCTCGACCCACCGGTGGGCCGACACCACATAAATCTTAATGTTTAGTTTAATAATGGCCTTCATGCTAACAGTAATCTCTATTTTATTATAGCTAAAAGAAAACTTAGCTAAGTAAATATAACTTACCAGGATATTTAATAATATCATCATTTTTGTTGGCTACGAATCTGTATGGTGTCCGGGTAGATAAATGGTAGAATACATCATTATATTTCATTGAAAAATCACCAATCTGATATAAGAAAGTCAACAGAAGACAAATAGAATATTGTTTCATTCTTCCCTGCTGCTAAAAATTATTTTACAAACAATTTAGAAACTCAAAAAGAATGTATTTAGCTTTGATCACAGATTACTATATATATATATATATTCAATGGACTCTGTGTATGTGGCTTTGCCTTTAATTATAAACCTGTCGATGGAACATACAGTCCCACAAGTACAACTTGGCGGTGGTGGTTTTTGGAACGAATTCCGCTCTCTTGAAACTGAGTTTGACGTTTGAGAGATTACCGCGACATTATTGTAGATGAATCTGTTACATTAAAATAGTTTAATAATGCCAAAAGTAATTAAAAGTGGTTTAAGAGAAACTGTTATCAAAGTACAAAGTAAAAGCACAGTGGCGCACAGCCGCGCCAAGTTATACTTGCCGGACTGACGTTTTTTAAGTCACACAAAAAACGGCCCAAATTTTGCCCTGTATGTGCGTGACTCTGTCATAAATAAAGCTGTCAAATATTGTCTATGTCTATACGTTCCTGTTTAAGGATGCCAGTTGTTAAAGTTGTCGCTACCCATTTTTACATTTTAAAAGTTTGATTGTACAGGGTCTGTAGGAAACCTAAACTAGCTAAAGGCCGAGCTTTGTGAGGCTCGCGTAGTTTTTCTGCATGGTAATAATTTTTAAGGCCGTTTTTTTAAATATTAAATGGCGAATCTGCCCGACATTGGCAAAAAGTCTGCCAAACCACCAACCACGCCGTAAAACGCATAAAATTTGCCATCATTATAATTGAATTATGGCATAAAATAAGGCATAAAAATAAAGTTTACCTTCTCATTCGAACTATTACAAATTTCCAACCAAATACATGCATAATAAAAATGTTATTACCTTAAATAGAAACAGAAAATTGTCAAAGTTCTATTTATATTACAAAATATCCTTGAAATCTGCCACTTTTTCAACCGACTTTCAAAAAGAAGGAGGTTCTCAATTCGTCTGTATGTTTTTTTTCTTTCTTCTGTATGTATGTTATTACGCGAATACTCAGTCAATTATGAACCGATTTGTATGATTCCTTTTATAAGCAGTAGGGTACGTTTCCGAGGTAGTCCCATCGTAATTTCATCGAGAACTGATAAGTATCTCCTGAGATATGATGATAAAAGTCTCAAACTTGCTACTGATATTGACTCGCGGGGCATTGAAGTCGGTTGTTTTAGTTTTTAGGGTTCCGTACCCAAAGGGTAAAACAGGACCCTATTACTAAGACGCTGTCCGTCTGTCACCATGCTGTATCTCATGAACCGTGATAGTTAGACAGTTGAAATTTTCACACATGATGTATTTCTGTTGCCGCTATAACAACAAATACTAAAAACAGAATAAAGTTAAAAATAATAGAGGGTCCCCATACAAGAAACGTGTTTTTTTCGGCATTTCACGCCATTTATGAACGCTTAGTTAGGTAAACGTCTCATAGATGGCGTTATTTTGAAATGTCGATCCCTAACACCTTTGTTAGATGTTAGATGGCGTTATAAGAAATAAAATGTTTATTTATTATTATTTTTGCTTGCGAAAAATGATAGTGGTATTTTTTGCTCGATCTTATAAAATACTGTAGTGTGGTACCGGTGGTACGGAACCCTACTAGTGCGAGTCCGATTTGCACTTGGCCAATTTTTTTAAGCTATCTGAATCATGGATCGTCAGCTTAATCTGCCAGAGTTAAAATGTAGGTCCCAAATCTGCCTCAATAGTAGAAATCTGCCATATATGGCACACTGATACCAGACGTCATTTGGATGACAGATGTAAATTCTTTAGATTCCCAACAGATGGCGTTAGTAACCAAATATTATTTTCGCAGCGTAGTTAATTCTTTGTTCTTCTAACGGATGGCGTTAGTTGTACAATAATATTCTATCCTAGAAATAAAATTGTTAATCTTCATTTTTAGGGTTCCGAAGCCAAAGGGTACCAACAAAACCCAAATTTTATTTATTTTTTATTACTGAAACTCCGCTGTCCGTCTGTCTGTCTGTCCATCTGTCTGTCTGTCTGTCCGTCCGTCTGTCTCCAGGCTGTATCTCATGAACCGTGATATACAGTTGAAATTTTCACAGATGATGTATTTCTGTTGCCGCTATAACAACAAATACTAAAAACAGAATAAAGTTAAAAATAATAGAGGGTCCCCATACAAAAAACGTGTTTTTTTTGGCATTTCACGCTATCTATCTATGTACGCTTAGTTTGGTAAACGTCCCATAGATGGCGTTATATTAAAATGTCGATCCCTAACACCTTTGTTAGACGTTAGATGGCGTTATAAGAAATAAAATGTTTATTAATTACTATTTTTGCTGGCGAAAAATGATAGTGGTATTTTTTTGCTCGATCTTATAAAATACTGTAGTGTGGTACGGAACCCTACTAGTGAGAGTCCGATTTTCACTTGGCCAGTTTATTTTTATACACCTAATGGGGACCATAGACCTCAGTATCTAGTATAAAATTCTACTTGCTAGGGCCAGACGTTCCTGAGAAAATCGGTGGTGTCACACGGACAAGAAAGTGATCTTATAAGGGTTCCTTTTTTTCCATTTGAGGTCCAGAACCCTAAAAACGTGCTTTTTACTACAGCGTCATCTATAAACGATTGTTTACCTCAGTGTTTTTCAACCATGACGCGATCTCTTTAGTATGAAAAAAAATTTCGCGACCCCCTACTTGCACTGTTTATAATCTGTATTTTGTTATATTGCTAGCTTCTGCCTGGGGCTTCGTTCGTATGGCCTACAGGAAACAAATAACATATTTTTCTTTTAAAAGAAATATTATATGCACTCTCAATCACAACACCTACAAATGCTCTTTAATTAATATTTTCTCAAAAGTATAATTTCAACCTTTGTTTTATTTTTCTTTTACTGAGGCTTCGCGACCCCTGCGACCTCCTAATGGAGGCTTCGCGTGAACCCTACGTGTGCGAGTCGGACTCACACATGGCCAGTTTATTTTTAATGGTAATAGAATGATTTTCTTTTTACTGATAACACATCTACATGTGAATTTAAATTACTATGTTAAAGCACAAATCAAAAGTCGTGATAGTTTTTCAGTAAAGTGTACCACAAAAGTGCTCAGGTTGTGGGATAGTGTTAGGGCTCGTTTCCCTCGCCCTGATAAAATAATATTAGTAAAACTACATTACATAGTGTAAATCTAATTATGAATTGACAAACTATATATAAGTACATAAATCTTTGTCTTTTACATTAAGTAATTTGGATAAATAATTTAAAATTACCGCGGCTTTGCCCGCGTATATAAGTATTCTATGTCCTATTCTACCAATCGGCTATGATAAGACGTTTGCCCTCACACGTCTGCTCGTGTTCGGATCGCTGAGACCGTGCGCCACGCAGCTCTCTCACAACACGCGTTCTATGTACTATAATTCTCACCGTTACATTTAAATTATTTACCCAAATTATTTAATGTAAAAGACAAATATTTATATACTTATATATATAGTTTGTCAATTCACAATTAGATTTACACTATGTAATATAATTTTACTAATATTATTTTATTTAGGTTTCCTACAGACCCTGTACAATCAAACCTTTAAAATGTAAAAATGGGTAGCGACAACATTAACAACTGGCATCACTATACAGGCACGTATAGACAATATTTGACAGCTTTATGACAGAATCACGGAGAGCATAATTTGGGCCGTTTTTTGAGTGACTTTGAAATATCATGTTCCATCTGGACGAGTTTATAGTCAAAGAGGCTAACTATACAAACATTCGTAAAACATATATAACTATTAATTATCTTTCATAATAATAACATGTGATCAAAACATTTTCAATACAAATAAAATGTCCCAAACTTCTCCTGGCGCCTTTTGTTTCAATTTTGAATAAATTTTGTGTTTGCATTTGACCATTTTAAAGTTCGTATGAATACAATAATACCTATTCTACAAATGTGTCAGGCAGGATTAGATAATATTCAAATAATAAAATTCTGGTACGTTAACATCGTGTCCACGGATTTAATGCTTTTATGTCACGTACCTTTTATGTAACGATATTTTTTACTAAAACATAGCGTTTGAACAGCAGAAATGTATATTATATAACATTGCAATACCATAGTCTACTTGTTTATGCTACGTCTTTCACTCGTCGGCCATCGCCATCGGCCAATCTCTGACACATATAGTAATCTGTGTCGGCTATCACAGAGTACCTACTTTTATATACTTGTTGGCCATGTTTCTCAATTTCTGTGGCTTTTCGCTGTGAGCCACATATAGTGATCTGTGCTGTGAGCTTTTGTTTTGTTTTCGATCGGAACGGTCATTTTGTTGTTTATATTGATTGCAATATTTGCAGCTGAATAAAGGTAAAACTGCATTCATTTATCATAGAAGATTTATTATTTTGATGAATCTAATGTTTAGGGAATATCTAAAGGCTGTCTAGGTACCTACGTGCTTTTATTCTTGTCGCTTAACTGTTGAGGTGAAAATGTTTTGACGAGAGGTTAGCTTTAGTGACATTTATGTCACATTTTTATGTAACGTTACATACAAGTGATGCAAGGCCTTATTCATATAGAAACTTCAATGAATAATTTAACTTATAAACACAAGCAACAAAATTGAAATTTTGAATAAACACCCGCGACAATGTCCTTAAGAAAATTAATGTAATAATGACATCTATCTAAGAACCACAGAGTACATTGAATATATAGGGAGACTAAGAACCACCACTGATTAATTACGAACCGTTTAAAGACAAAATCAAACTAGTTAACTGATGGCTCCTGAAACACAGTTATTCTAGTTCAGGAGCCTATGGATTAAAATTTTTAATGTACACTAAATTATGTCAGTAAAATTATATGTATTTATTTATTTGTTTTGGAAAAAAATGGCAACATGGATTTTCACAAACAAATGCTTACTGCAGGGCTAGCATGGCCTTATCCCCCCGGGGGACAAAGAGAATATAACCACTACGTTAAGACCGGGGGAAAGACAAAATTATTTCCGTTTTTTTTTTTGTTTTTTATGTTGTATAGGCAAGCGTTTGACCACTGTCTCACCTGCTAGGCTATTCTGTAAGCTATCTCGACAGCGGAATCCGCGGTGAGATTTGAATTTCGTATTACGAAATTGAACCGTATTGCGAACGTGATACGATTGAATTTCGTAGTACGAAATTCGAATCTCACCGCGGATTCCGCTGTCGAGATAGCTTACAGAATAGCCTAGCTGATGTTAAGTGACAATGCGGTCGACGATGTAGCACGCTTACCTAGTAAATACCTGTTCACTCGCGATTTGAAGAGCCCCGGGTTGTAGCTATCGGGAAACACAGACACCAGCAAGGAGTTCCATTCTTTGGCGGATCGTATTATGCAGGACGAAGCAAAACGCTTCGTGCGTGTAGATGGAACATCCACCATGAAGCGGTGGCGCACATCGGTACGTCTGGTTGTCCGATAGAAGAAACGGGATGGCGGTACTAACTCGTGCAATTGGATGGCACACTCTCCGAAATGTATCCGATAGAAAACCGAAAAACTAGCGACTTTGCGGCGATGCTCTAGGCTCTGGAGCCTTTTCCCTACAAGTTCGTCGTCTATACTAATATTATAAAGAGAGAACATTTGTATCTTTGTATGTTTGTAATGATTTGGCTCAAAAACTACTGAACCGATTTAAAAAATTCTTTCACTAATACATAGAATGGACTTTCGGAATGAAAATAGGCTATATATTATCCCGTTTTAATCAAAGGTACATTCGTGGAGACCTAATTTCCAACCTAAGTCGGCAAAAAAACGGTCGAAAAAACACGTTTCTTACGAACGCTGCTTAATTGAAAATAGATAGAAGAATATTTTCTATGCAAGAGTTGTACAACTTAATAAGACCTACAAAAAAGTCAGCGACAGCATACGTATATCTCTTAAGGTTGACTCACAGTAACCATTTTAATCTTAAAATTTTTGTTAAAAAATATTACATAACTTCCAAGGCTATTTTCAAGTATATAGTATTAATCCTTATCCAAATAATTACGTTAATTAGCTTGGCCACATATTATAGATTAAAATTGTCCTTTACAGTAGATAATTCAAATGAAAACTCTAGAAGATATCGCGAATTTCACATACACCCATCGCAAAATTAATAAAATATTTGCAGTGAAACCACAGATTAGGTAATAGTTACTACGAAAATATTATTATAAGCTTATCTATGCTGAACATCCCCACCGATCACAATCAATTTGAAGTCAATATAGTATAATAATATGATCTATTGTATAAAATAATATTGATCTGTATATAAAATAATATAATATTTTAAACCACCCCGACTGATCTATGTATAATCTTTTCATTAAAAGCATTCCAATGACTCTAAACACGACATTTAAAATCTGAGCTGTAAGTTGGTGAGGATTTGAGTATTCTGTAGAGTCCAGGAGATGTCCCAGCATCAGGTCAATGCTTCCATGTTCTTACAATATCGTTGAAGAAGAAGATTTTCGAATTAATCAGACAAAATAATCAGAATACAGACAGAATAATCAGAAAAAAGCTCATAGTTTTATAACGGTTGAACGAATTTTCATGAATCAAAGCTAAGAAAACTCTCGATGAAGACATCTATCAAACAAAAAAAAAACTATTAATAATAAAAACAAAATCGGTTCATCCGGTTAGGTACTAAGATGCTACAGACAGACACACAGATACACACGTTAAACGTATATTACCCCTACATTTTGCGTCGGGGAACGCCGTAAGGTTACGGCGACAGATGTTTTCCTTGGTGGTAAGCTAATTTTTGGTAAATTAAATGATCCCACTACCACTGTACGAAAACTCATGATTCTTGAATGCACATAAAACTTTCATTGGTAGGTATATAGCTAGGATTAGAACCAACGACCGTCGGGTTAAAATCAGGGTAACTATCCTTTACGCCAAAGGGCCGTCCAATATCACTACGTAAGTATTATAAAACAAAGTCCATCACTGCGTCTGTCTGTCTGTTCGCAATAATCTCAATAGCTACTGAACGGATTATCATGCGGTTTTCACCAATAGCCAGAGTGTTTGTGAGGAAGGTTTAGGTGCATAATTCGATAAGGTTTTGTGTAAATTGGATGAAATATGACGATGATTGTTAAATATGTTCATATTTTATATTCGATGCAACAAACTGATGCAAATTTTCTAGGCATATATGTTCTACCCGTGCGAAGCCGGGGCGGGCTGTTAGTCATTTATAAGTCTCTTAGCTCTCCTCTCAATTACTTCCAGCGCCTCCAGCTGATATTTTATTTATTATTTATTTATTTTGCCACTGACAGGAGATCAACACAACAATTTAAACGCTTGGTGAAGTCACAGAATAATGAATAGTAAGTGGTGAAGTTTAACCCCGAGTTTTGATTTAGTTTCGTATAAAAAAGTTCAAAAAAATAATTGATTAAAAGTCAGCGAGCGTTTATAATTGTCGAAAAACTTTACTTATAATTTGCCTTCTCCACCAAACAAAACACATCATCATCATCATCAGCCTGTATCAGTCCACTGCTGGATATAGGCCTCTCCCAAGATGCGCCACTGAGCCCGATCTTCGGCTCTTCTCTTCCAGTCTTTGCATGGTGGTAGGACACTATCTAGTGTCCGCCTGGCCAGCTACCACCCTCAAGTTAGAAAATCTGTCACCAAACATCTAATGTGTTCCGGCAGCTATCCTTGAGAGCCAGTTCCCATTCTAGGCCTAGCGTGCTTACCATCTTCGACCGCATCATCACTTACCAACAGGTGAGATAGTGGTCAAACGCTAGCCTATAACGTATAAAAAAAAAAAAAAAAAAAAAAAGTCACTGCCCACCGCTTTGCGTATGTCGTCGCTCCACCTGGTCACAGGACGTCCTACGCTACGATTGCCGATTCGCGGTCTCCACTCTAGGACAAGTCTGCCCCAACGGTTATCAGTCCTGCGGCAGATATGACCAGCCCACTGCCACTTCAGCTTGCTAATCCGTTGAGCTATGTCGATAACTTTAGTTCTCTGGCGAATTACTTCGTTCCGGATTCGATCCCGCAGAGAAATACCGAGCATATCTCTCTCCATAGCTCGCTGAGCGACTTTAAACTGGTGGACCAGTCGGACTGTGAGTGTCCACGTCTCGGATCCGTATGTCATCACAGGTAGGACGCACTGGTTAAAGACTTTTGTCTTTAGACACTGTGGTATAGGCGACGAGAAGACTCGACGGAGTTTTCCGAATGCTGCCCAGCCCAGCTGAATTCTTCTCTGGATTTCCTTCTCGAAGTTATGTTTGCCTAGTTGGAGCGTTTGCCCTAGGTAAACATACTTAGTGACAACTTCGAGTGGGATTCCACCTACGGCAATCGGTTCCGGAACAACGTGCTCGTTGTACATGACTTTGGTTTTGTCCAAATTCATCCGGAGACCGATGCTACGAGAAGAATCAGCTAAGCCATTCAACATCCTTTGTAGGTCCTGCAGCGTCTCTGCCATAATGACGATGTCATCTGCGAATCGTAAGTGAGAGATGTACCTGTCGTTGATGTTAATGCCACGATCTTTCCAGTCCAGCGTCTTAAACATATCCTCCAAGGTGTTAGTGAACAGTTTCGGGGATATGACGTCCCCCTGTCTCACTCCTCGACGCAGATGGACATGTTTAGTTCGCTGGTTCTGTACTAGTACAGTCATCGTTGCGGCATTATATAGACATCTCATCACTTCGATATATCGCCAGTCGACCTGGCAACGCTGCAAGGACTCGAGAACAGACCAGGTTTCGATTGAGTCAAAGGCCTTCTCCTATGAGAAAGCCTTTGACTCAATCGAATCGACCACAAATGCTAAGCACAGGGGCCGATTATACTCTTCGGTCTTCTGTACAATCTGCCGCACCGTGTGGATGTGGTCTATAGTGCCGTAACCGCTTCGAAACCCGGCCTGCTAGGCTATTCTGTAAGCTATCTCGACAGCGGAATCCGCGGTGAGATTTGAATTTCGTATTACGAAATTCAACCGTATTACGGTCGTGATACGATTGAATTTGGTAGTACGAAATTCGAATCTCACCGCGGATTCCGCTGTCGAGATAGCTTACAGAATAGCCTAGCTGTTCCGGAGGTTGAAACTCGTCGAGTCTTCGCGCAAGACGGTTCGTGATGACCCTTGAAAACAGCTTGTAGACATGGCTCAGAAGCGAAATCGGGCGATAGTTTTTCAATAGGGTTTTGTCTCCTTTTTTGAATAACAAAACCACCATGCTTCTGTTCCATGCCTGTGGAGTTATCCCAGTAAAAAGAACGGAATTAAATAGCTGCTGAAGCTGTTGAACTGCTGGAGCTCCTCCGGCTTTTAAAAGCTCCGTTGTGATTCCGTCTTCTCCTGGGGCTTTTCCATTTTTGAGTTGTTTAAGGGCCATCACGATTTCGTCTCGGCTAATTTCGGGCAGATCTTCTGTAAAGTGGCGGGTTAAGGTGGCTCTACAATCCTCAGTATCGGGTACGGGCCTTGAAGCATGCGATGCGTAGAGCTTGCCGTAGAAGTCTTCAACTTCCGACAGAATCTCCGACTTGGATGCGACGACGTTCCCCGTTGACGTTGTTAGCTTTGTGAGGTGGCTTCTACCCAGAGGCTGGACGAACACTTTCGACCCCCGATTCTGCTCAATTGATTCTTTAATCAAGAGCGTGTTAGAGGATCGGAGGTCGCGTCGTACCAGCTTCTTTATGGACTTGTTGCGCACCAGGTTAGTTGACAAAGCTGACAAAGGGTCTGTTCGTCTCTCTTCCATTAGCCGAAGTGTTTCTGCCGAAAGTTTAGACTTTTTGCCCGTACGCTTGCTCTCGCAAAACTTCGTCCCTTCATCCCTGAGGATTTCCACCACTTCTTCGAGTTTCTGTGGTTTCCAAGTCAGCGAATCGATTTTCCAATTTTAATTGGAATGTTTCGGACCCAACAACGGTTTGGAGTAGGTTCGGACGGAGCGTAGACTTCATCAATCGGAATCTCTCGGCTTTAAAGTCGATATCCAGAGTGCCTCGTACAAGTCGGTGATCACTTCCAGTATTAAACCTAGTGATCACTGAGACGTCTCTGAATATGCGCCGTTTGTCCGTAATGATAAAGTCAATCTCGTTTTTAACCGACTTCAAAAAAAGGAGGAGGTTTCTCAATTCGACCGTATATATATTTTTTTTTTTTTTTTTTTTTTTTTTTTTATGTTTGTTCGGGGATAACTTCGTCATTTATGCACCGATTTTGATTATTCTTTTTTTGTTCGAAAGGAGATATTCCAAGTGTGGTACCATGGTAATTTTATCGAGGTCTGATAAGTATCTCCAGAGATATTGAGATAAACATCTCAAAATTGGTACTGAAAATGAACATTGAAGTCGGTTCTTTTTTTAGTTTTTAAACGATATTATTAGTCACAAAGTCGGGGCTTTGGCACGTCCATTTCCTTTGGGGCTGTTTCTTGAAGAACCAGTTCATCAAGAAAAGCCCCTCTCTCTCGAGGAAATTGACGAGCATTTGTCCCCTGTGATTCCTACTCCCAAATCCGTGTGGTCCTATAGACGATTCGCCGCAAGCTTGTACTCCCACTTTGGCGTTAAAGTCTCCCATGACAACGTTGTAGTGAGCCTTGGAGGTGGTGTGTAAAGCTCTGGAGATATCTTCATACATGCTCTCCACCTCATCATCTAAGTGTGTCGAGGTCGGTGCGTAGACCTGGATAACCTTGAGGCTGTACCTCTTGGTTAACTTAATTATGAGGTATGCTACCCTGGTCGACACACTGGAGATTTCTACAACGTTGTCACTGAGAACCTTGTTGACCAGAAACCCGACGCCGCTTTGGGATGGCTGATCTCCTTCTCTGTAGTACATAAGATGGCCCGATTCTAAGGTTATGGTGTCCTCTCCCTGTCTTCGGGCTTCACATAACCCCAGAATGTGCCATCTTATGTGTTTCAGCTCCTCCTCTAGCTGCGCCAGATGATCGTTCAGCCGAATCGTGCGTCCATTGTACGTTGCGAGGGTCAGTTTGTTCTGGCGGCCTACCGTAACCCGGGGATTCTTAGCACCCCCTGCCCTGCCGTTACCGTGACCGCCGCCGTGGTCAGGAATAGCAGGGTGGCCGGGAACTGGGGGCCGCGGCTTAATGTGACATTCCATTTTGGTTTCATCCCTTGGGAGGGATATGCCCTAATCGCCATGCTGGGCAAGCGTGTTGGCGATCGCAGGATGTAGCTTCTCGCACCGGTGACGCTGCTGCCCGTCACCGGCCTGTAGAATTTGGCTACGCCATAGATATGGAATGGTTATACCGCCATTTGTCGGTCGCCAGAGCCCCGTCTGTTGGTCAGCAGGATGCACCACGGGCAGGTGAGGTTGGCTGGGAGCACCGAGGTCGTATTTGTGTTCCCTTACATCCCCAAACAAAACACGGATAGGTGGAAAGACAAAATAGTCCCCTTGCCATGCTAGCCCTGCTACAGTGCCCTCTGGAGAGTTGACACCGTAACATCTATTTAAGAACATGTACCTTTCAAACACAAACCCATAACTGAAAACTGCATCAAAATCGGACTAGTAGTTTTGGAGAAAAATGGCAACATGGATTTGCATACACAAACAAACAGACAAACAAACATCCTCTCACCCCAAACGCATACAGTCTCCGTTCCGTCGTGGGTAAAAAAGGAAAATTAAAAATTACGTGCTTTACTTACGTACGTTAATGAAGCTAATTAAAACATCTTTATTAATAACTAGAAGTACCCCGCGGCTTCGCCCGCGTTAACAACTTCTTTTATTTACTTTAAACTTTTCTTTTGTAAAAACGATTCTATCATTCATCAAATAAGAATTAGCTAAATCGGTTCACCCGTTTTCATGTTATCGCGTAACTAAGGCAATTCGGGATTCATATTTACAAAAACCGAAAAACCCACATTTTTAGACTTTGTTACCTACCCCATTTCAAAAAATCCTACAACACATACTTTATCTCATCTTAATTCTCATCGTAATAAAATACAAACTTTGAATCCCCGTTCCGTATCCGGGAGGAATTTTTAGAAAATCCTTTCTGAGCGGATACCTACGTCATAATAACTTACTGCATTCTAAATTTCAGCGCAATCCGAAACAATATTGATTTTTAGACTTTGTTACCCCAGTTTATCCTCTTAGGGTGGCATTTTGAAAAAGTGTGAAACTCGTATTTACTTATTTATTTCAGAAGTACTTGTGTGAAATGTCGAATAAGATGACTATCCAAACTTTGAACCCCCGCTTCATCCCCTTGAAGAGTGAATTTTGAAAAATTCTTTCTTAGCGGATACCTAAGTCAAAATAACTATCTGCATGCCAAATTTCAGCGCAATCCGAAACAATATTGATTTCAGACTTTGTTACCCCACTTCACCCTTTTAGGGGTGGAATTTCGAAAGAGCCTGAAACACGTATTTACTTACTTAAGTACTTGTGTTAAGTTTCAAATATAAAATACTATCTAATCTTGTTTCTCCATGCAAACTCTGAACCCCTGTTTCATCCCCTTCAGGGGTGAATTTTGGAAAATAATTTCTCAGAGGGAACTAACTATCTGCATGCCAAATTTCAGCTCAATCCGAAACAATATTGATTTTCACACTTTGTTACCCCATTTCGCCCTCTTAGTGGTGTAATTTAAAAAAACCTGAAACACGTATTTGCCTACTTATTTTTTTACTGGAGCACTTGTATGAAGTTTCGAATAGAAATTACTATCTAATCTTGTTTCTCCATACAAACTTTGAACCCCTGTTTCATCCCCTTCAGGGGTGATTTTGGAGAATCCTTTCTTAGAGGGCACTTACGTCGTAATAACTATCTTCATGCCAAATTTCAGCGCAAGCCGAAACAATATTGATTTTCACATTTTGTTACCCCATTTCACCCTCTTAGGGGTGGATTTTCAAAAAATCATGAAACACATTTTTACTTATTTTTTTACTGGAGCACTTGTATGAAGTTTCGAATAGAAAATACTATCTAATCTTGTCTCTCCATACAAACTTTGAACCCCCGTTTCATCCCCTTCAGGGGTGAATTTTAAAAATTCCTTTTTCAGAGGTAACTAACGTTGTAATAACTACCAGCATGCCAAATTTTAGCGCAATCCGAAACAATATTGATTTTCACACTTTGTTTCCCCATTTCACCCTCTTAGGGGTGGATTTTCAAAAAACCTGAAACACGTATTTATTTATTTTTTTACTGAAGCACTTGTGTGAAGTTTCAGATAGAAAAAACTATCTAATCATGTTTCTCCATACAAACTTTGAACCCTTGTTTCATCCCCTTAAGGGGTGAATTTTGGAAAATCCTTTCTTAGTACACCCCTACGTACTAAGACAAATATACCCTCCAAATTTCATGTCTCTACGATCAGCGGTTTAGGCTGTGCGTTGTCTGTCAGTGAGTCAGTCAGTCAGTGAGTCAGTCAGTATGTCAGGATTCTTATAGTATTAGATAATTAATGTACCTACTAGCGGCCCGACTTTGTCTGGTAAAATTTTATCCAGTTGATCCTCTAGATCCCGTTGATACTCTTGATCCTTTTGATTCCGTTGATCCCTTTTAACCTGATGATCACGTTACAAATCTAGTCCTGATAATTACAAACAAAACAAAAAATAATCATCAAATTTGGTGCAGTCGTTCTAGAGTTACGCGCGTTCATACATGTATGCGAACACTAGCTGTGCCCGCGACTTCGTCCGCGTGGAATAGTGTCTATGGGTAGCATTTTAAAATATTTAGGCTAATTATTTTACAAATAAGACACATGCGTATCCTACCTACACAGCACCGTACCACGCCGCGCAAATCCCCCTCCCCCTCTCCCTTTCCCTCTCCCTCTCCCTCGCATTAAAAAGTAGCCTATGTCCTCTTTCAGGCTCTAGAACATCTGTGTACCAAATTCCATTTAAATCGGTTCAGTAGAACTGAGTAGAACATTAACATAAACCTTACATATTTCCATACAAACTTTCATCCCCTATTGTTATTTTAAACCCTTGAGGGTAAAACTTTTAGAAACTTTGAATGTCATATGTATTTATATCAAAATAGAAGTGCCCCGCGGCTTCGCCCGCGTTAAAAACTTTTTTATTTACTTAAAACGTCTTTTGTAAAAACGATTCTATCATTAAAGACATCAAATAAGAATTAGCAAAATCGGTTCACCCGTTTTCCCGTTTTCATGTTATAGCGTTACTAAGGGAATTTAAAACCCGAAAAACCCAAATTTTCAGACTTTGTTACCCCATTTCGAAAAATCCTGCAACACGTCCTTTATCTCATCTTGTTTCGCCATACAAACTTTGAAACCCCGTTCCGTATCCGGAAGGAATTTTGAGAAAATCCCTTTTGAGCGGATACCTACGCCATAATAACTATCTGCATTCTAAATTGCAGCGCAATCCGAAACAATATTGATTTATAGACTTTGTTACCCCAGTTTATCCTCTTAGGAGGGCATTTTGAAAAAGTCTAAAACTCGTATTTACTTATTTCTTTACAGAAGTACTTGCGTGAAATGACGAATAAAAAAATGACTATCCAAACTCCGCTTCATCTCCTTGAAGAGGGAATTTTGAAAAAATCTTTCTTAGCGGATACCTAAGTCAAAATAACTATCTGCATGCCAAATTTCTGCGCAATCCGAAACAATATTGATTTCAGACTTTGTTACCCCACTTCACCCTTTTAGGGGTGAAATTTCAAAAGAGCCTGAAACACGTATTTACTTACTTAAGTACTTATGTTAAGTTTCGAATAGAAAATACTATCTAATCTTGTTTCTCCATACAAACTTTGAACACCTATTTCATCCCCTTAAGGGGTGAATTTTGGAAAAGCCTTTCTTAGTACACCCTTACGTAATAAGACGAATATACCCTCCAAATTTCAAGTCTCTACAACCAGCGGTTTAGGCTGTGCGTTGTCTGTCAGTCAGTCAGTCAGTCAGTCAGTATTTCAGGACAAAGACTCTTATTGTATTAGGTTAACAGCCTAAAAAATAAGTTTCAAGCTTTTAGCTTTAAAAATGACGATACTTCCATACAACTTTTCATCCCCCCTTTCAACCCCTAACAACCCTCTTTTCGCATCAAAAAGTAGCCTATGTCCGTTCTCAGGCTCTAGACTATCTGGGTACCAAATTTCATTTAAAATGGTTTAGTGGTTTTGACGTGAAAGTGAGACAGACAGACCGACAGACAGACAGAGTTACTTTCGCATTTATAATATTAGTTAGGAAGTTAATATTAGGATTAGGATTTTGGCCATTCATTTTTAATTATATAGATATTTTAGTAGAACCGAATGAGCTTCCATGAGCCTAAGGCTAGACCGCATTAAGCGACACTTCACTGCAGCGGCGCGACGCGACACATAGCGACAAAATATTCTTTGTAAGAAATTGTATGAGGTATATCGCACTTCGCTGCAGCGTAACTATGCGCCGCGACACTGCGCGACAAAGTTGACCAACTCATCAAATCTGACGCGCCGTGTCGCGTCGTGTAGTTCCGCTGCCGTTAGTGCGGTATAGCAAGCGACACGACACTTCATTTTATTCAAGTGTTTAGTTCGTAGTACGAGAAGTTAGGCAGCCCGTACACACTCAATCTCGATCGCGATCACAGAGTTCTGATCGCGAGCACGGATCACGAGATCACGCGTCAACATTACACGTTCAATCTTGATTTCTTCAGTCCGTGTATCGCGACCGCCGCGACAACACCTTTAACCATCCTACAACAGAGTACTTTTTAATATGTTAAAACTGGCCAAGTGCGTTTCGGACTCGCACACGTAGGGTTCCGATGGACCAAAATTTGCCGGAAAAATTAAGTACATGTAGTTTTAACATCGATATATATAAATACCGTGTCAATACTAAACACAATCTCTATCTAACAAATATATAACGAACTTCTAACACCAACTAAGGTGTCTGTCAACGTGTGGATCGCGAGGTCGCGACCCCCTGGGTGGTCGCGTCGCGTCATGAAAAAGGTTGAAAAACATTCACAAACAATCGTTCATAGATGGCGCTATAGTAAAAACACGTTTTTTGTATGGGTACCCCCTTTAATTTTTTTTAACTTTGTTCTGTTTTTAGGGTTCCAAACCCTAAGGGTACCAATGGAACCCTATTACTTAGACTCCGCTGTCCGTCTGTCTGTCTGTCTGTCTGTCTGTCTGTCTGTCCGTCTGTCACCAGCGGCAACAGAAATACATCATCTGTGAAAATAAATTTCAACCGTCTAACTATCACGGTTCATGAGATACAGCCTGGTGATAGACGGACAGACAGACAGACAGACGGACAGCGGAGTCTCAGTACTAGGGTTCCGTTGGTACCCTTTGGGTACGGAACGTTAAAAATTTAAAAAAAACCGTTGCATAGAGAACTTCCTCCTTATTTGTGAAGTCGGTTAAAAATATAACATTCATTATAATATATATACTAGCAGCCCGCCCCGGCTTCGCACGGGTAGAACATATATGCCTACAAAATTTGCATTAGTTTGTAGCATCGAATATAAGATATTAACATATTTAACAATCATCGTTATATTTCAACCAATTTACACAAAATCTTAACGAATTATGCACTTAAACCTTCCTCATGAACACTCTGGCTATTGGTGAAAACCGCATGATAATCCGTTCAGTAGCTATTGAGATTATTGCGAACAGACAGATAGACGCATTGATGGACTTTGTTTTATAATACTTACGTAGTGATATTGGACGGCCCTTTGGTGTAAAGGATAGTTACCCTGATTCTGACCCGACGGTCGTTGGTTCTAATCCTAGCTATATACCTACCAATGAAAGTTTTATGTGCATTCATGAATCATGGTTGTTCGTACAGAGGTAGTAGGATCATTAAATCTACCAAAACTGGCCAAGTGCAAGTCGGACTCACATTCGTAGGGTTCCGTAACAGTAGAGTATTTAATGACTTCAATGTTTCGGCACCAAAAAATTAACTTTGTTTTTCATAGAGTTTTTATGAAAAACAAAGTCTATCTTTGCGGTCGGTATATCTCAAAAACTGCTGAATGGATCTCGTTCAAACCAATTTTCGTTGAAAGTTTTTATTGAGATCAACAGAATATTTTTTTCCAGATTTTTCACTCTATTAGAAATTCACATACCACTTTAGACGCGCGATCTTTTACATGATTGACTTTGAGAAAAAAAGATCAAAGGAACGTCAATGTCATTTTTAAAGACCTCTTCATAGACACCCCACATGTATAGGTTTGAAGAATTTGTTTTTGTTTCATTTCTATGTATGAGATGCCCCCCCTTATACTTTCTTTTTTTATTTTTGTATAAAAATCGGAAAGCGGTTCACAGAATACATCTACCTACCAAGTTTCAATTCTGTAGCCTTTATAGTTTCGGAATAAAATGGCTGTGACATACGGACGGACAGACAAACATGATGAACTGACTGAATGACTACGGCACCCTAAAAAGTAGGTTACCACCGAGGAGAACGTCTGCCGCCGTAACCTTACGGCGTTCCCCGACGCAAAAAGTAGGGGTATTTATTATACGTTTAACGTGTGTATCTGTGTGTCTGTCTGTAGCATCTTAGCGCCAAACCGGAGGAATCAATTTTGATTTTATTATTGATAATTGTTTTTTTGTTTGATAGAGTAGATGTCTTCATCAAGAGTGTTCTTAGCTTTGATTCATGAAAATTCGTTCAATCGTTATAAAAGCTATGAGCTATTTTCTAGTTAATTGCGCTAGGTCTGATAAATTCGAAAATCTTCTTCTTCAAAGATATTGTAAGAACATGGAAGCATTGACCTGATGCTGGGACAGGATTAGATCGGACAGGAAAAGATTATACATAGATCAGTCGGGGTGGTTTAAAATATTATATTGTTATATATATAGATCAATATTATTTTATACAATAGATCATATTATTATACTATATTGACTTCAAATTGATTGTGATCGGTGGGGATCTACAGAATAGCTAAGCCTGTAAAAATATTTTCATAGTAACTATGACCTAATCTGTGGTTTCACTGCAAATATTTTATTAATTTTGCGATGCGTGTATGTGAAATCCGTGATATTTTCTAGAGTTTTCATTTGAATTATATACTGTAAAGGACAATTTTAATCTATAATATGTGGCCAAGCTAATTAACGTAATTATTTGGATAAGGATTAATACTATATACTTGAAAATAGCCTTGGAAGTTATGTAAGATTTTTTAACAAAAAATTAAAGATTAAAATGGTTACTGTGAGTCAACCTTAAGAGATATGCTGTCTGGGACTTTTTAGTAGGTCTTATGAAGTTGTACAACTCTTCTATAGAAAATATTCTTCCATATATTTTCAATTGAGCAGCGTTCGTGATAAACCTGTTTTCTCGACCGTTTTATTGTCGACTTAGGTTGAGCAGCGTTCGTGATAAACCTGTTTTCTCGACCGTTTTATTGTCGACTTAGGTTGCAAAATAGGTCTCCACGTATGTACCTATGATTTAAACGGAATAATATATAGCCTTTTTTCATTCCGAAAGTCCATTCTATATATTAGTGAAAGAATTTTTTAAATCGGTCCAGTAGTTTTTGATACAAATCACTACAAACATACAAAAATACAAATGTTCTCTCTTTATAATATTAGTATAGATAATATAACATTTCGGAACCCTAAAAATGTGTTTTAAGGAAGCTAGGAATCATTTTCAGAAAATGTTGTTTTATTCGTGTTTTTAATAATCAACTTTATTGATAATATAAACAACTTAAACTAAATAACTTAAAATATTACTCTTCCCGACATCTATTGGCGAGTAGAAGTAGCTTTAGTATTACTGTGTGGGTAAAGCAGTTAGTGGCTCTCAATTAAAATAAATAGTATTATTATTCGTCAATAGATGTCGGGAAGAGTTATATTTGTCTCTTTAAGTGGCAAAAAATACCGAGCAAAGCTCGGTCAACCAGATCTATACCAATATTATAAAGAGAGAACATTTGTATTTTTGTATTTTTGTATGTTTGTAATGATTTGGCTCAAAAACTACTGGACCGATTTAAAAAATTCTTTCACTTATATATAGAATGGACTTTTGGAATGAAAATAGGCTATATATTATCCCGTTTAAATCAAAGGTACATTCATGGAGACCTAATTTGCAACCGAAGTCGACAAAAAAACAGTCGAAAAAACACGTTTCTTACGAACGCTGCTCAATTGAAAACAGATGGAAGAATATTTTTTATGGAAGAGTTGTACAACTTAATAAGACCTACAAAAAAGTCCGCGACAGCATATGTCTATCTCTTAAGGTTGACTCACAGTTACCATTTTAATCTCTAATTTTTTGTTAAAAAATATTACATAAGTTCCAGGGCTATTTTTAAGTATATAGTATTAATCCTTATCCAAATAATTACGTTAATTAGCTTGGCCACATATTATAGATTAAAATTGTCCTTCACAGTATATAATTCTAATGAAAACTCTAGAAGATATCACGGATTTCACATACACGCATCGCAAAATTAATAAAATATTTGCAGTCAAACCACAGAATAGGTCATAGTTACTACGAAAATATTATTATAAGCTTAGCTATGCTGTACATCCCCACCGATCGCAATCAATTTGAAGTCAATATAGTATAATAATATGATCTATTGTATAAAATAATAATTATCTATATATATAATATAATATTTTAAACCACTTCGACTGATCTATGTATAATCTTTTCATTAAAAGCATTCCAATGACTCTAAACACGACATTTAAAATCTGAGCTGTAAGTTGGTGAGGATTTGAGTATTCTGTAGAGTCCAGGAGATGTCCCAGCATCCGGTCAATGCTTCCATGTTCTTACAATATCGTTGAAGAAGAAGATTTTCAAATTGATCAGACCTATGAAAGTTGATTAAAGCTCATAGTTTTATAACGATTGAACGAATTTTCATAATTCAAAGCTAAGAACACTCTCGATGAAGACATATATAAAAAAAAACTATCAATAATAAAAACAAAATCGGTTCATCCGGTTGGGTGCTAAGATGTTACAGGCAGACACACAGATACACACGTTAAACGTATAATACCCCTACTTTTTGTGTCGGGGAACGACGTAAGGTTACGGTGGCAGATGTTCCCCTCTGTGGTAAGCTACTTTTCAACCGACTTCCAAAAAGAAGGAAGTTCTCAATCCGTCTGTATGTTTCTTTTTTAACCGACTTCAAAAAACGAGGAGGTTTCTCAATTCGACCGTATATATATTTTTTTCTTTCATTTTTTGTGTGTGTATGTTACACGATTACTCCGTCAATTGTGAACCGATTCGAATGATTATTTTTTTAAACGGTAGGGTACGTTTCCGAGGTGGTACCATTGTAATTTCATGGAAATGTGATTAGTATCTTCAGAGATATGACGATAAACGTCTCAAACTTGCTACTGAAATTGACTCGCGGGGCATTGAAGTCAGTTGTTTTAGTTTTTAAACTATCTTAATTATTGGTAGATTTAATGATCCCACGAAAACCCATAATTCATGAATACACATAAAACTTTAATTGGTAGGTATATAGCTAGGATTAGAACCAACGACCCTCGGGTCAGAATCAGGGTAACTATCCTTTACGCCAAAGGGCCGTCCAATATCACTACGTAAGTATTATAAAATAATAACCTGCCAAGTGCGTGTCGGGCCACGCGTAGTGTAGGGTTCCGTAGAAGCATGTTATTCAATGCAAGTCTTTACCCTTTATAAACAAGGAACTAGGTACTCCGTCTTTGTTACTGTAAGGGATTTATTCTAAGGATTTTGTATTTGGTACAAAATTATCCAACACCCAAGTTCAACGACTATTACTGCTAAACTAATAAAGCTATCTCAACCGCTATAGTTTTCCTTTAAAGTTCATGAAATGCGCTATTATCACGAATTTTTCCAGATTTTTCAAGCCAGCAGTTTGGCTTTTAGAGGGGGGGGGACGCCCTACTGGAACAAAAATTTGCACTTTAAAGTTTAATATTTCGTAAATGGTATTTTCAATTGAAAAATGGTATTAGCAACCCTTAAGTCATTTTAAAAGACCTATTTAACGATACCCCACACGACGGGGTAGACGATGAAAAAAAAAATCATCCCCACTTCTCATATAGGGACCTACCCTAAAAAAAATATTTTTCACAATTGTATTTCAGCACTTTGTCGGCGTAATGTATATACTTACATACCGCCACAAAATTACAGCTTTCTACTATTAACGGTCTCTTAGGGTCTCTTAGCAAAACCTCGGACAGACAGACAGACAGACAGACAGACGGACGAAACTATAAGGGTTCCTTGGCAGGACTACGGAACCCTAACAATGTCCATCACTGCGTCTGTCTGTCTATTCGCAATAATCTCAATTGCTTCTGAACGGATTATCATGCGGTTTTCACCAATAGCCAGAGTGTTTATGAGGAAGGTTTAGGTCTTAGGTGCATAATTCGTTAAGGTTTTGTGTAAATTGGTTGACGTATGACGATGATTGTTAAATATGTTAATATTTTATATTCAATGCAACAAACTGATGCAAATTTTGTAGGCATATATGTTCTACCCGTGCAAAGCCGGGGCGGGCTGCTAGTATTTAATAATATATATTACTACTATTACTATTACTACTATATAATACTATTCTACCTTTGTTTTAACGTTTACTTAGTTGGGTTTCGGTTCGGAACCCTCCGTGTGCGGGACAAAAGTCTGACTCGCACTTGGCCAGTTTTATTTTAGTTTCAGTTCTATGTATGCCCCCCTTACACTTTAATATTTTTTATTTTTGAATAAAAACAGAAAGCGGTTCACAGAAAACCAAGTTTCAATTCTGTAGTCTTAATAGTTTCGGAATAAAATGGCTGTGACATACGGAAGGACAGACAGACATGACAAATCTATAAGGGTTCCGTTTTTTGCCATTCGGCTACGGAACCCTAAAAAGGGTTGTAAGGGGTTGACAGGGGGGATGAAATGTTGTATGGAAGTATCGTCATTTTTAGAGCTAGAAGCTTGAAACTTATTTTTTAGGCTGTTGATTCGATATAAATAAATATGACATTCAAAGTTTGTAAAAGTTTTACCCTCAAGGGTGTAAACATCCCCTATTGTTATTTTTTATATATAACTATATAAAAAATAACAATAGGGGATGAAAGTTTGTATGGAAATGTGTAAGGTATGTGTGAATGTTCTACTGAACGGATTTAAATTAAATTTGGTACGCAGATAGTCTAGAGCCTGCGGTGTGGGTGAGAAAATATACCTAAGTACGTATGTGTCTTATTTGTAAAATAATCAGCCTAAATAATTAAAAATGCTACTCAAAGCACTATTCCACGCGGACGAAGTCGCGGCAACAGCTAGTTTTTATATATAGGTATATGCATATATGATGCATCATAATAACAATAAAACATTTTAGATTTCGATCAAATACAGTGAAAAAATTAAACTTGTATGTCAACGCGATTAAAAGATATTGCCGTTTATATTGCATATATTCTACAACTACAAAGAAATAATATAATACATTAGGGGAATCCTCAAGCAGCCCAACTGGCCTATTCTTATATTTCTAGGTAGCCTAAATGGCTACTGGTAACCGATTGGATTTTTTGGTCGCCATTTGACCCCTTAAGGTAGCCTAAATGGCGATTATTCGCCTTATCTGGCACCCATGCACCACAGAGTACTTTTTAGGGTTCCGTAGCCGAATGGCAAAAAACGGAACCCTTATAGATTCGTCATGTCTGTCTGTCTGTCCGTCCGTATGTCATAGCCATTTTATTCCGAAACTGTTATGACTACAGAATTGAAACTTTGTAGGTAGATGTATTCTGTGAACCGCTTTCCGATTTTTATACAAAAATAAAATATATAAAAGTTTAAGGGGAAGAATCCCATACATGGGACTGAAACAAAAAAAATGTTTTTTTCTTCAAACCTATAGTGTGGGGTGGGGTGTATATGGATACTGATAGGTCTTCAAAAATGACATTGAGGTTCCTAAAATATTTTTTTCTTAAAGTCAATCATTTGAAAGATAGGCGAGTCTAAAGTGGTAAAATGTGTGTCCCCCCCCCCCCCCCCCCCCCTCTAACTTTTAAAGTATGGGAGGGAAAAATCTAAAAGAAATATATGCTGTAGATCTCAATAAAAACTATCAACGAAAATTGGTTTGAACGAGATACAGTCCGCAGTTTTAGAGATATGGCGACCGCAAAGATAACTTTGTTTTTCATACAAATACTATTAAAAACAAAGTTAATTTTGTAGTTGCGAAAAATCATAGTTATGGAATACTTAACTGTGTTACGGAACCCTACGAGTGCGATTCCGACTTGCACTGGGCCAGTTTATTACATATTAAAAAGTACAACTCGTACGAATTAACTGTGCACCTCGCTCTGTGACGTCATCCGGACGAAATCAACAGAAACAGTAATAACAACTGAGCGCTTACGGCGAATGCGGGGCGCCGCGCGGGGAAGCGGGAGAGGGGTCGCATTCCAGCGGAGTGCACAGTTGATTCGTACGAGTTGTACTCAGTTATAGGTGTTGTCGCGGCGGTTACGATACACGGACTGAAGAAATCAAGATTGAACGTGTAATGTTGTGGTGTGATCCGTGATCTATGATCCGCGATCAGCTAGGCTATTCTGTAAGCTATCTCGACAGCGGAATCCGCGGTGAGATTCGAATTTCGTACTACGAAATTCAATCGTATAAAGTTCGTAATACGGTTGAATTTCGTAATACGAAAGTAAAATCTCACCGCGGATTCCGCTGTCGAGATAGCTTACAGAATAGCCTAGCAGAACTCTGTGATCGCGATAGAGATTGAGTGTGCATTAAGTTTAAAATGGCTTTCGACGAATCTAAATTAATTGTATTAGTCAGTCTGTATAACGTTTTATATACGTTCATTATTTCGTTACTTTCATTATAATAACGTTCAAATCAGTTTCTTCCATCTTCCTCAGAAATTGCCGAACGACTGACAGACAAAATTTGCTGCAAACCACGGACAAAGAGAATATAATAGTACGTTAAGGGCCTTATTCACGATCCATCCCGGCTGTACGTCAGCTGAAGGACATGCACGATGCAAATGTACCGTGAATAGGCTTGACGTACGTCGATAATTATTACTGTTTGCTGGACTAGCACGACCGATTTTGCATGCAGCGAGCACCCCCACCACCGCAAGCGTCGTGCAGATGGACAGTGAATAACGCGGACGTACGTCAGAGCAGTCCAGCATCGTGCGGCTTGATGGTTTATAGACTTGCTGTACAGCAGATTTAACATATACGTATAATATACATTTATAATTTAAAACATTTTTCGTTCTATTTACTCTGCTCGCTTGATGCGCGCACGACAGCCAGTATGCTACATCCAGCGCCGCAGCCTTGAGCTGACGTACAGCCGGGATGGATCGTGAATAAGGCCCTTTAACCACGGATAAAGACAGATAGAGTCTATTCTCCGTGCTGCAAACTGTCGCGGCACTGCAGTTCAAGTGCGGTATACCTAAAAGTGTCGCTACGAGTCGCGTCGCGCCGCTGCTGTGAAGTGTCGCTTAGTGCGGTTTAACCTAGTATACTAATAACTATAGTAAACTAATTGTAATTTTTGTTTTTTTTTTCGGTGCCTACAGATGCCACTTACACCCGCGGAAAGACAAAGAAAATACCGGGAAAAGCTGAAAATAGAGAACCCTATCAAATATGATGAAATGAAAAAGAAGAGTGCTGAGTGCGCTTTGCGTTACTATAAAAAGAAAGTTAGTCAATATACAGAAGAAGAAAAAATAGAACGAAGAAAAAAATGGCAAGAAGAAAGGAAAAGACAAAAACAAGCTGAGCAAGCCAAGGTTGATCTTAAGAAGCCAGCCAAAACGCAAAAAAATATAGAATATAAATTACGTCGGGAAAATAAAGAATTACAAAAAGAAATAAAAACATTGCGTAATAGATTCAATGCCATACGAAAAAAATATTATTGGCAGTCCAAAACACTGGATGAACTAAGTATAAAGTTCCAAGAATTCAAGCAGACTGAAACAATAATTAAAATAAATATTAACTAAATAGATCTTTGATCTAGGTACCATCAAAAATGATAAAAAAAACTAAGTATTATTTTGATAAGTGTTTTATTTCGGTGGAGTTCGAACAACAAAACAGACCCAATTCGATAGCAATTAATAGTTAATACCTAAGTTGGTTTTTACAAACGAGTAGACGAATGTAAGCCCGAGACGAAGTATAGGTTTGAGAAAAAAAGTCCCTATTGGGTGTATAATAATATCGTTTAAAAACTAAAAAACAACCGACTTCAATGCCGCGCTATTCATTTTCAGTACCAATTTTGAGATGTTTATCTCAATATCTCTGGAGATACTTATCATACCTCGATAAAATTACCATGGTACCACACTTGGGATATCTCCTTTCGAACAAAAAAAGAATAATCGAAATCGGTTCATAAACGACGAAGTTATCCGCGAACAAACATAAAGAAAAAAAAAAAAAAAACGGTCGAATTGAGAAACCTCCTCCTTTTTTTGAAGTCGGTTAAAAATCAAGGTCCTGAGTTAACACCATGAAAAGATATGGGCAAATTTAGATTTTCGCGGAAACTTCTAAGTACCAAAATTTACCTTATTTATCAACTTTTTTTATTTTTCGGAATGTTTCCTTTACTTGTGCTGTAAGACCTTGCTTTTAACCAAAATTGACAATTCTAGGTCAACCGGAAGTACCCTATAGGTTTAGGGTCGAAAACCTATAGGGTACTTCCCGTTGACCTAGAATCATGAAATTTGACAAGAAGCAAGGTCTTACAGCACAAATAAAGGAAAAATTCTAAAAAATAAAAAATTTGAAAATTAAGGGGGTACATACATACTGTACCCCATACATACATAGTTTACGCCAAGTAAGATAGGCCTCTGAGTAATATGAATTTATTTTTGTATATAGGTATAAAGCGGTTCACAAAAACACATAAGTGTTTTTGTGAACCGCTTTATACCTTGAATTGAAACTTTGAAAAATTGAGAATTTTGAAAAATTGAAACTTTGAACTTGGTATATAAATACCAAGTTCAAAGTTTCGGAATAAAGTGGCTGTGACATACGGACGTACAGACAGACAGACATGAATCTATAAGGGTTCCGTTTTTTGCCATTTGGCTACGGAACCCTAAAAATCGCCCGATTTATTGTCATTTTAGTCTGTGATCACAGACTGTCATCACCACGGATGATAGAAGGATGTGAAACATAGGCTTATATTAAAACAGACTTGTCCTTAAAAATAATAATATGAGAAAGATAAAATTATATAATCACTAGTATGAGAGAGCGAGATGAACAACATTGTTTATCTTTGCGTATGCGATTTTACAAACTGACAGCACTGGCTCCAAGTTCTAGTGCACCCATTGGCTTTCACCCGCTGTCATGTATGACCTAACCAAATTACGTTGTTGATTTTATCCATTATCTTATAGCTGGCATATGTATCACGTGTTAATAATTTTAGTCGGATTATATCTCTATAGCTATTTCATTCGCATACGCTAATGCTATCTCAGCTTATTTTCCCTCTACGATGTGAAACTACCGACTCAAAAAGTTCTGAAAACCTGTAGCAGAAATGTAGTGCTCAGGCCCGCCGAGGCAATGCCTGTGTCGCTAGTGTTTTCTTGAGAAACGATAATCTAATACTATACATAAGAATCTTTGTCCTGACATACGGACTGACTGACTGACAGACAACGCACAGCCTAAATCACTGGTCCTGGGCCCCTAGACAAAATCCAATTTCCTGTTTGCCTTCACGCTAACGCAAGTTCAAAATGTAAGCAATGACATTTATGTTTCCGCAACAAAAATGTCATTCCCATATATTTTGAAATTGCGTTAGCGTGAAGGCAAACAGGAAATTGGATTTTGTCTAGGGGCCCGGTCATAGAGACTTGAAATTTGGAGGGTATATTTGTCTTAGTACGTAAACGTGTACTAAGAAAGGATTTTTCAAAATTCACCCCCTTAGGGGATGAAATGGGGGTTCAAAGTTTGTATGGAGAAACAAGATTAGATAGTATTTTCTATTCGACACTTTATACAAGTGCTTCAGTAAAAAAAAAAAAGTGAATACGTGTTTCAGGCTTTTTTGAAATTCCACCCCTAAGAGGGTGAAATAGGGTAACAAAGTCTGAAAATCAATATTGTTTCGGATTGCACTGAAATTTGGCATGCAAATTCGGCATTATTACGAGGTTAGTTCCCCCTGAGAAATGATTTTCTAAAATTCACCCCTAAAGGGGATAGGGAAGGATAGATAATTCTATTCGAAACTTCACACAAGTGCTTTAGTAAATAAATTAAAAAAATACGTGGTACAGGCTTTTTCGAAATGCCACCCCTGAAAGGGTGAAGGGTGGGGTAACAAAGTCTGAAATAAATATTGTTTTGGATTGCGCTGAAATTTGACATGCAGATAGTTATTTTGACGTAGGTAGGTATCCGCTAAGAAATAATTTTTCAAAATTCACTCTTTAAGGGAATGAAACGGGGGTTCAAAGTTTGTATAGAGAAACAATATTAGAAAGTTTTTTTTATTCGAAACTTCACACAAGTGCTTCAGTAAGTAAATAAGAAAATTGCTGTTTCAGGCTTTTTCGAAATACCACCCCTAAATGGGTGAAATGAGGTAACCAAGTCTGAAATCAATATTGTTTCAGATTGCGCTGAAATTTGCCATGCAAATAGTTGTGTTGACGTAAGTATCCGTTAAGAAAAGATTTTTCAAATTTCTTTCTTTAGGAGAATGAAACGGGGGTTCAAAGTTTGAACCGATTTGGCTTTTGAACTTCTTTGATGTCTTTTATGATAGAAAGGTTTTTACAAAATAAATGTTTTAAGTAAATATAAGAAGTCTTTAACTTCTAGTATAATATACTAGCAGCCCGCCCCGGCTTCGCACGGGTGAAATCCTAATCCTAACTAATATTATAAAGGCGAAAGTAACTCTGTCTGTCTGTCTCACTTTCACGCCAAAACCACTGAACCGATTTAAATGAAATTTTGTACACAGCTAGTCTAGAGCCTGAGAAAGGACATAGGCTACTTTTTAATGCGAAAATAGGGTTGTAAGGGGTTGAAAGAGGGGATGAGAAGTTGTATGGAAGTATCGTCATTTTAGAAGCTAGAAGTTTGAAACTTAATTTTTAGGCTGTTGATTCGATAAATAAATATGACATTCAAAGTTTGTAAAAGTTTTACCTTCAAGGGTGTAAATTAACAATAGGGGATGAAAGTTTGTATGGAAATATGTAAGGTCTAAGAGCAATATTTACTAAAGTAGTAATTATTGCTCTGAGATTAATGTGAATGTTCTACTGAACGGATTTAAATGAAATTTGGTACACAGATAGTCTAGAGCCTGAGAAAGGAAATAGGCTACTTTTTAAAGCGAAAATGGTTGTAGTGAAGTGAAGTATAGTCATTTTTAAAGCTAGAAGCTTGAAACTTATTGTTTAGGCTGTGAATTATAATAAATATGACATTCAAAGTTTGTGTGGTTGAAGTCGAAGTGAGGGGAAAGGGGAGGGGAGGTGAAGGGAAAAGGGAGGGGAGTGTGGGAGAGGGGAAGTGGGGGGAACGGGGGTGGGGAGAAGAGAGAGGAAGAGGGAGGGGATTTGCGCGGCGTGGTACGGTGCGGTGTAGGTGGGATACAGATGTGTCTTATTATTTGTAAAATAATTATCCTAAATAATTACAAATGCTACCCAAAGACACTATTCCACGCGGACGAAGTCGCGGGCACAGCTAGTTGATACATAATATTGGACGGCCCGTTGGCGTAAAGGATAGTTACCTTGACTTCTAACCTGACGGTCGCTGGTTATAATCAGCTACCTATATACCAATTGATTTTCATAAGTTTCTATGTGCATTCATGAAACATGGGTGTTCGAACACAGGTAACGGGATCATTTAATCGATGTTGTGCCTCACTTGCTACCAAAACGTAGCTTACTACCACCAAGGAAAAAGTCTGCCACCATAACCTTAAGGTACACACACAGCAGAGTCCTGCGTGCGCAATTTAGTCGGCGATCAGATAGCGCAGAAGTATTTGTACCGACTGGTTCACACCAAACGCGATCAGAAAACAATAGAAAAGTACTTCGTTCGCGCCCGCAGATCGTAGATCGCAGTGGTGTGGCCGTACCTTTACGATGTTCCGGCAGTACAGCTAGGCTATTCTGTAAGCTATCTCGACAGCGGAATCCGCGGTGAGATTCGAATTTCGTACTAAGAAATTCATTCGTATCACGATCGTAATACGGTTGAATTTCGTAATACAACATTCAGATCTCACCGCGGATTCCGCTGTCGAGATAGCTTACCACGGACGTACTACCCAGTGGACTCCGCATGAGAAAAACTGTGAACTAATTCTCGAGCGATACAGCGCTGTGATTGGACAACTTCAATTTGATTCATAGCAATAAATCATGCGTAGTGCTGGGATAACGTGACACCACCTTGTCATTATCGATAATTTCATCAGTCACATGAAATATAGCTGGATTACTGGATTTGCCAAATTTCATGATTTTAAGTCAACGGGAAGTACTCTATAGGTTTTGATTCCCTTGTGAAATCGCAAAATTTGTAAATACATGCAACATAAACGGTCATATATTTTGATCGCGTTGACTTACAAGTTTGATTTTTTCAAAGCCATGAGAGATCATAGACCCGAGTATTTGGTATAAGTTTTTAACTTGATATCTTTACGCGTTCCTGAGAAATGTGGGTCTTGACAGGCAGAAGGACAGATAGACAGACAGACGGACAACAAAGTGATCTTACTCAACTCTCACAGTTAGTCATCATACACTTTATTGGCATAGCTTGAAAGTAAGGTACTTCTTTCCGGTTTCCAGCGTAACAGCCTCCACAATGACTACTCGAAGAATGGATGTTGAGGCTAAATTAAAAGTGGCTCTACTGGAATTGAAAACAAGTAAGAACTCCAACAAAGGATTGCTGCAAGAACTTCAAGATCACGAATCTGACATGGCAGAGATGTTGAAGAAGAATGCAGAACTTAAAAATCAACTAGCCGAGTATGATATCGCTATGGAAGACATGAGAGACCAGCGTGACAGGCTCCTAGCGACAGTGGATGTACACACTCAAAACCAAGAACTTTTTGAACAAACTCTGACCTATATCCGGGACCTGGAGCAGGAGCTTTTGTGTACTAAGAATAAACTTGAAGAAATGGAAACTTCTCATGCGTTACAAAATGACTCTAATAAAGCTAACACTGTGGATTTATATACAGAGCTCATCCCTTCAGGTTCTAGTAGTGTCTGTATTAAGGGTTCTAACAAGATCAAAAAATATATTAAGTATAATAAAATTATTAGGAAACCTACTTATAAATTAAAAAAATATAATCAAATTAAACAGGATAATTTAAAGGCTTGTAAAAAAACTAGATTTAAGTCATGAATTACAAAATTGCATAGAGTTGCTTGAAAGGTGTAACAGTGATCTATTAGAATTTAAGAAGAAGGCTGATTCACTCAAACAAGAACTGCTTACCTCAAAAGATGTAATTGGGGCTCCCATCGCTAACTTGCAGAGTGAATGCTACCAAGGTCATAACAGTCTACCAAGTACAGTAAATACTGCGAGTTTACATCTACAGACTGACTTGGTTAGGCAGGAGGTAGCGTTATCGTTGCAGTGCACTGGGGCCTCTGGGGTGGACTCGGGCAGTCCTTTACAACTGCCGGAGCCTGCTAGGGAGACCATTGTGTACAGCGATGAGATTGGCATAGGTATGGGTAGCTTATTAAGAACAAGATTAAGCCAAAATGTACATAATAATTGCTGTCCTAATTTACCTATAAAAGATCTATGTACGAAAATTAGCAGCCACCAGTATCATAAAAATTGTACAATTATAGTGCAGCTAGGCAACAGCACAAATGTAAAAAAAACTGATATTAATAACCTAATTGAACTTTTATCAGACATTGCCAGCAAAGGTATCAGTAAAATAATAGTGTGCTCATTTCCATACTTAAAACACAGGAGTAGTACTGTCAATATCAATAATCATATACATAAATTAAATTTGACATTATATAATCAGACATGTCGCCTGAGCGACTTTTTGTATTTCGAATGTAATACATTTATGAGTAAGCTTTTATTGACAAAGGATACTTTGTATCTCAAAAAGACTGACATCTCGACCATTGCTAAGTTATTAGCATTCAATATATATGATCCAGTTTTACATGTTGTAGCGGATCACACAGACAAGCTCCAATGTAGTGGTGTTACTATGCGGGGTAATTGTAGTGTAGTTGACAAAGTTAGTTTAAACTAACGCTTAGGACAATGGGGAGGCCAGACTTAATCAACATTTTCCATCAAAATATACAAGGCCTCTCCAGCAAAGCCTTAGAATTAGAATTATTTCTCGACTTTTATAAAGTTGATATAATGTGTATTACTGAACACTGGTTTGTGAAAGGTACTTTGTTACCAATAATCAGAAATTATACAATTGCAAGCACATTTATTAGACAGAAGGCAATTCGCGGTGGCTCACTTATATATGTATCTGAAAATTGTAATTTTAAGGAGCGTAAAGACATTGTAGCTTTGTCTGTTGAACGATGTATTGAATTATCTTGTATAGAGCTGGGGCATCATATAGTCATCTGTGTATACAGACCTCCATCGGCTGATTATAAAATGTTTGAGACAATTATGGAAGTCATGATGAAAGTCTTCAACACCCCGAAATCTTTGATAGTTTGCGGTGACTTTAATGTTAATTTAATTGAGCAGTCACCGCTCAGTGATAAGTTAAAAAAAATATTTCTTAGCTTCAATTTAAAGCATCTTTTTAACCAGCCGACTAGAATCACTAGCTCATCAGCAACCTGCTTGGACAATGTGTTTTGCAACTGTGAACCTGAGAAAATTGCAATCTTTGATAGACTTGGCTCCGACCATCTGGGACAGAGTGCCACATTTTCATGTAAAACATCCACCAAAGGTCAAGAATACACATACAGGCCCATTACAACCAATCGGGTTGAACAGTTTGTGGATATCATTGACAAGCAACTAATGAACCTAATATTTTCTGAGGATCCCGATGACCTATGCAGCACTTTATCTCAAATGTTGGGTGCAGAGTTCAATAATATTTTTAAATTTAAAACTATTACAAGAGCTGGGAAAATTCGGTTCGATGACTGGGCTACTCCTGGTATTTACAAAAGTAGAAATAATTTGTACAACTTATACTCACAAAAACAAATTAATTTACACAATACTAAATTCATAAATCACTTAAAACTATATTCCAAAACTTTTAAAGTGGTTTGTCAGACAGCAAAATCTTTGCATTTTAGTAGAAAAATTAAGCATGCTGATGATAAAATAAAAACAACATGGAAAATCATCAATACTGAAACTGGAAAAATAAAACAAAGAGACAGTAAGATCATCTTAAAAATTAACAATAAATTAATCATGGATAGTAATGAGGTTGCCAATACATTTGATGAGTTTTTCTCTCAAGTACCCATTACTACCACTCAGTCCATAAATTCTAGCCCCGCTGATACTTATTCTATATTATCAAAGTGTGTAAATAAATGTGATACCTTGTTCCAGTTCAAACACGTAACTGCAGACTCAATTGTGAAAACATTTAAAATGCTCAAACAAAAGAAAACCGAGGACCTGTGGGGAATGTCAACCACAGTTCTCAGTTACATTATTACTGTTATTAGCCCATACTTAGCTTTTATTTTTAACAGATGCGTTGATCAAGGTGTCTTCCCGGATTTAATGAAAAAAAGTAAATTGATTCCTTTATTCAAATCAGTAAACAAAAATGATCCATCTAACTATAGACCAATCTCTATACTACCGGCATTGAGTAAAATTTTTGAAAAAGTAATATTAGACCAGCTTTTAACACATTTTAACATGAATGATCTTTTAAATAGCAAACAATTTGGATTTACTAAAGGGCGTTCTACTACTGATGCAGGAATAGGTCTTCTTAAACATATATTTGATGCATGGGAGAAAGCACAAGATGCTATTGGCGTGTTCTGTGACCTATCAAAAGCATTTGATTGTGTCTGTCATGAAACACTAATTTACAAATTAAAATACTACGGTGTTGAAGGTAAGGCACTTGATCTGGTATCATCATACCTCTGTAACAGAACACAGATGGTTGAAGTCAATGGCGTCAGGTCATCTGGATCCCTCATAAAAATGGGAGTCCCGCAGGGATCGATCCTAGGACCTTTTTTATTTCTAGTTTATATCAATGATTTACCGTCATTCGTACAGAACCTATGTGATATTGTTTTGTTCGCAGATTATACTTTCTTGATATTCAAAATAGATAGGCCTACACCTAACTTTGACGATGTAAACAAATCAATAACACAGGTTCTGAATTGGTTTACAACCAATAACTTATTGTTAAACGCAAAAAAAACTAAATGTATTAATTTCTCTCTACCAAATGTAAAAAAGGGTATCCTAAATAGAAGTATATTAATAAATGATGAACCATTAGAACTTGTTGAATCCATAACATTCTTGGGCATCACCCTGGATTCAAAGCTTCAATGGGGTTTCAAATATCGGTTCTAGCAGGTAGGTTAAGGTCCGCTGCATACGCAGTACATAAAATTAGATTTTTAACGGACGAAGCCACTGCCAGATTGGTCTATTTCAGCTACTTCCACAGTATAATGTCTTATGGCATTTTATTGTGGCGGAAAGCCGCTGAAATCCAATCAATATTTGTTTTGCAGAAACGAGCTATTCGCTCTATATATAGTATGAGGTCGCGAGATTCACTTCGTGAAAAATTAAAGGAAATTAAAATTCTAACAGTGGCATGTCAATACATTTATGAAAATATTTTGTTCATACGCAAGAATATAAATGATTATAAGAAAAGGTCTGATGTACATTATTTTAATACAAGACATAAAAATAGATTAATTATACCTAATTTCAGACTGCAGAAAGTTAGTGGTTCATTCATGGGGAACTGTGTACGCTTTTACAATAAGCTACCTAAAGATATTGATCAATTGCCTATGAGCAAATTTAAAATCTATGTAAAATCCAATTTGATGAAAAAATCATACTATACAATAGGTGACTATATGGATGACAAAAATGCATGGCCTGAATGCCCCAAGTTCCAAGAACAAATATAAATTGTATTATAATTAATAATATATTGTAACATTTTAAAGCTGACATGTACAATTAATTTAAAAAAAAAAGATAAAATGACAAGACAAGCCCCATAGAGTTTCTTGGTGTTTCTTCTCTGATGGGAGTATTTCCGAAACACCGGTAGATTCAACAGCCATTCAGTTTTCCCCTTTTGTCCGCAGATTTTCTTTCTAGGCTTGCCATTTTTATTTTTATTTAAACAATATTATGCAGCTGACAGACGGACTATCAGTTCCATTTGGATCATGATATGTACTGTGATCGGTATGCGTTTCTCTATGTTGTGTTTCACTATTTCACTTTTTTATTTTTTTTATATAAAAATTGTCCGAAGTACTGAAACACACAGTTACATGTATGGTTGGTTTTAACCTACTTTAATTTTTTTTTAATATTCTGACGTAAACGATTGGATGACAGCTGAATGGTTCATTACTTTTTTTTTCTAATTCAAAGCGTTAAATTCTGCTTTTGCTATGTTTACTTGATAATTGGTTATGATTTATTTTATGATTTATGATTTTGACGTGTATATGTGCGTATATTTATACTGCCTACATACTGAATAAATGCTTTGATTCTTCTTGATTCTTGATTCTATAAGGCTTCCTTTTTTCCTTTTGAGGTACGGAACCCTAAAAATGTTCGTTTGCTTCCTTACACACTAAATTCTAACATGTTACTTACCACTAAATTGGTTATTTACACGCATCAAGTAACTTAAAATGTATTTATCTACTTGACCTTTATTTATGTACTTATCTGGCGTGATTGAATAGCAAAACAAACAAACATTCCAGCTGTTGCGTTTATTAAGTACACCAGTAGGATTATTTGGATTAACAACATAAATATATACATATAACATAGTTGAATTGAGCATTTTCATTATCTATCAGTAATCATTGTCGGTAACGTTCACAAAACAACAGAAAAACATCACTAAAAGTGCACAACTACCGCAGCGTACAAGGGCGGAGCGAGTACGAACGATATAAAGATGCCGTTGTAGGAAAGGGATAGACTGATACACGGGGCATCTGATGACCAGTATATGTTGAACTATGAATTTTATTTACAAATTGTTAATAATTAATTGCATTTTACTTAGCGGTGAAAAGAAATGTTGTCCTTTGTAAAATTTAATGATTTACTGGATTTCCCACACCACTTTATAGCGCAATTCGGCATATTTAAGGGCTTTTTCGTTTTTTGAACGATTAAAAATTGTGCGTGTGTACGGGTCTGGTATTTGGTCCGAACAATTAGTATATATTATGTTACTCTTTGGTCCGAACTGAAGTGGCCGCTCAAGGATGATATTTTAAATACCCCATTGCGCCTATGTGTTTCGCGAGGGGGTGATACAACAATAGGTGTCCACTGGATGGTACGTCGGTGGTTTTTATCAATGAACTAGCATCTGCCCGCGGCTTCGCTTGCGTGGCCTAATTTTTTACGACTTTTTATGACTCTGACAGTTTTATGATCTAATTAGTCACTATAGATGACAATGATCCAATATCAATGAACTCAATATCCTCTGTGGTTAAATACTATTAAATTAAGTATTCTTTCGTTAAAGCCAATAATCAGTATGGTAAGGTAGATCAAACTGTAATATTTAACTCAGTCTGATTCATGTAGCTGTTTAAACCCAAGATAAATATGAAATATTTCCTGCAAAGTAAATAAGGCGAATAGTCGCGCGAGCGCTAAATTTTTGTACGAATTTTTATCACCCCGACAGTTTTATGGCCTCATAATCCTTAATAAGTCACTATAGAGGACTCCAAGGTCGAACTCGATATCCTCTATTGTAAAAGTCATTAATCATTATGGTTAGGTATTCAAAGTTGAGAAGTGTATATTTTTATAACTTTTTATGCCCCTTACAGTTGTATTACAATCAAGTCACTTTAGATAACTGTAAGATCAAACTCGATATTCTCTGATGTTAAAGTCATTAATCAGTATGATAAGGTAAACCAGGTTTGGTTGCGCTCTTTTAATGTTTGACTCAGTCTGATGCGAAGAGATCTAGGTAATATTTACAAAATTCTACTAAAAAATCTGGTTACCCAGACTCGACAGCCAGAAAAACAGTATATCTTATATCCTATTTTGCCCTATGAACTGTCTTTATACAAAATTTCAGCCAAATCAGTCACGCCGTTTGACTGTGAAGAAGTCACAAATAAACAAACTGACTTTCGCATATATAATATTGGTGTTGATCTCTAAGATCAGTGGATTAGGCTGCACGTTGATATATCAGTCAGTTAATTAGACAAATGCTTAAGGGATAATTTTGGAAAAACTGTGAAACACGTGTCTCATAAATTTTAATTGAAGAGTAATGTGTACATATTTTCAAGTCCATCACCCCAGAGAATAAAATGTTTCACAGAAAATTAAACTTATCATTTCACCCACTTAGGAGAGGAATTTCGAAAAAAAAACCCTTTCTTAGTGGATAGCTTCACTTCACAAAAACACACCCTCTATATGTTGTCTTTAATACCAGCGGATTATGTTGCAAGTTGATATATTCGTATCAGTCAGCTAATCAGCGAGACTAACGCGTGAGGGATGATTTTGGAAAAAAACGGTGACACATGTGTCCCATAATTTTAATTGAAGAGTACCTATGTCATAGAAAAGATAATAATACTACGTGTACACATTTTCAAGTCCATTGACCCAGAAAATAAGATGTTTCACGAAAAAATATCTTTTTATTCCATCCACATAGGGGTAGAATTTCGAAAAACCCTTTCTTAGTTGATAGTTGCAATTTACAAAAAACACACCCTCTTTATTTTATGTGTCTAAAACCAGCGGATTAGGCTGTACGTTGATAGGTATATCAGTCAGTCTTTCAATCAGACCATTAATGCGTAAGGGATGATTTTGGAAAAACTGTGATACTTGTGTCTCATAATTTTAATTAAAGAGACCAATTTTCAAGATAATCTAGCGACCGGACCCAGATAATAAAAAAATACAGATAATGTAACTTTACATCATACTCTCTTAGGGGTAGGATTTTGAAAATCGATGTCTTAGTGGATACTTGCACTTCACAAAGAACACACCTTCCAAATATCATGTCTCTAGGACCAGTGGTTAAGGCTTTGCGTGATATATCAAGCAGTCATTTAGTCAGCCAGAAAAACACGTGTGGGATGATTTTCAAAAAACTGTGATACCCGTAACTCGCCATTTTAATTAAAGAGTATGTGCACCATTTTTGGAGACAATTAACCCGGAGAATAAAAAGTTATATAGAAAGTTCAACCGTCCATTTCACCCACTAAGGGGTGGCATTTTGAAAAACTGTTTCTTTATGGATAATTGCTCTTCACAAAGAACACACCCACCAAATATTATGTATCTAAAACCAGTGGTTTAGGCAGTGCGTTGATATATCAGGCAGTCAGAAAAACGCGTGGGGGATGATTTTTGAAAAACTGTGTTACCCGTTACTCACTATTTTAATAAAAGCGTATGTGTACCAATTTTCGAGACAATTAACTCGGAGAATTAAAAGTTTCATAGAAAGTTCAACCCTCCATTTCACCCACTTAGGGGTGGAATTTCGAAAAACTATTTCTTAGTGAATACTTGCATTTCACAAAGAATACATTTTCCAAATATCATGTATCTTGGACCAGTGGTTTAGGCAGTACGTTCATATATCAGGCAGTCATTCAGTCAGTCATAACAACGCGTGGGGGATGATTTTTGAAAAACTGTGATACCCGTAACTCATTATTTTAATAAAAGAGTATGTGTACCAATTTTCGAGACAATCGACCCAGAGAATAAAAAGTTTCATAGAAAGTTCAACCCTCCATTTCACCCACTTAGGGGTGGAATTTCGAAAAATCCTTTCTTAGTGGATGCCTACACTTTATAAAGAATACACCCTCCAAATTCCATGTGTCTAGGACCAGCGGTTTTGGCTGTGCGTTGATATCTCAGTCAGTCAGTCAATCAGTCAGTCAGGACTTTGGATTTTATATATATAGATAGATGATAGGTACGCCATTGATATTTTTCTAGATTTTCTACTGTTCACTCCAAAAATTGTTATGAATAGGTAAAGGGAAAATCGCTTATCAACTTCTGAAAAAAAAGATACGACAATACGCCCAATATAAAAAACAGTTAGTTATAACATTATTTTTCGATTACGGACATTAATTTTTAGGTTCCGTAGTCCTGACAAGGAACCCTTATTGTTTTCCTCATGTCCGTCTGTCTGTCCGAGGTTTTGCTAAGAGACCGTTAATGCTAAAAAGCTGTCACGCGCCCCCCTCTAAAACCTAAACTGCTGGCTTGAAAAATCTGGAAAAATTCGTGATAATAGCGCACTTAATGAACTTTAAAGGAAAACTATAGCGGTTAAGATGACTTTATTAGTTAGCAGTAATAGTCGTTGAACTTGGGTGTTGGGTAATTTTGTACCAAATACAAAATCCTTAGAATATTTATTCTTATCCTTTAAAGTGACAAAGACGGAGTACCTAGTTGCTTGTTTATAATGGGTAAAGACTTGCATTGAATAACAGGCTACTACGGAACCCTACACTGCGCGTGACCCGACACGCACTTGGCCGGTTATTAAAGATATGATAGGTACAGCATTGCAGTAGTCTCAAAATAAAGTCAAAAAATAATCACAGTCCCTCGCAGCGTCAGTCGGTTCCCTATTGTTTCGCATAAACATTCATTGTTATTATATGCTTTAAAAAATGTTTATTCTAAATATATTTAAGCATAGTAGGTACAACCTCAGAGCAATAATTACTAAAGTAATTACTTTACAACAATATGGCATAAATAAAGCATCGATGACCTATACTTTTGAACGCAGACTTGCTTGTGGTTTTATGAAAAAAAATCATAAATTTAATAATAAGTTTGTTGGATGTGAAGTACCTACATCAAGAAATATGCGCATAGTAAATGTTAATATTGACATTGACATTATAATATTATTTATTATATTACCGTGGCAGCAGGCACCAGCTGCATGTTTGTAATGCAGTCGGATTTGGCCTGCATAGCTATAGATTTCTGTATATGTTAAATAACCTTCAGGACACCGGCAGTAGGGGTTTAATACATTAAATTAAACAGTAAAGATTGTGGTAAGCAATATTTTATTATTTTAACAGCATTTTTATATCAATTTTAATTTATTCCACTTGTAACAAAATATTGGACTGTTGTAGAGTTGCTTTCAATATAAATGGCTTGCTCAAGCTCTCAATGTTGAAAGTCTCCGTAGCAAATTGTTCACCTTCTGGTTTGTCATGTAGGGTAAAGCTTATGTCTTTTAGATCTCCTGCATTAATGGTCTGGACATTGTGAGAATACGGTGGAGAACCTTCCTTAAATATCTGTACTGTTTGATCTAAGTACTTCAAATAAATATCCTTTGCTAAGAACTCTACTTCAGCATTCATGTCTTTCAGTCCTAGTTCAGGCATGTCTAGCAACAAGCCAGCCTCCTTCGTGCATCCTACTGCAACTACTTCGTCAGGATTAATGCCTGATAACACCTCAGCATCAGGTATCAAGCCTGCAATAGCAGACTGCAGTTTTGGAATCTTCAAGCTTCCTCCGCATAAAACAATTTTGGAGATCTTTCCATCGAAACTGTCTATTAATTTCTGTGCGGGCTCAATGTAGGCTGATATTTTAGATGAAATTATGTTCTCAAATCTTGCTCTTGAAACATTTTGACTCCAATCTACTCCATCAAGCAGGGATTCAATAAATACATGAGCAGAGTTAAGGGTAGAGAGAACATGCTTGCAGTTATCAGCATGGTTTAAAAGTTTTGCCATCGCTCTTTTACTTTCATGAGGATCCAATTTCCACTTCTGTCTGAACTCCTGTGCAATATAATCTGCTAGGTCTCTTGTTACACATTGGCCACCTAAGTCCGAGCGATGTTCATTTTTCTCAATTGAAATGAAACCACCAGACACCTTTGCAATTGTAACATCACAACTTGATCCACCAAGTCGGTAAACAAGTACATTTGTATCCTCTGCAGATTCCTCAATGTTATATGCAAGTATTGCTGCTGCAGGTTCACTGATGACTTGAAGAACATCGAATCCTGCTAACTCAGCACACTTCATCAATCTTTCACGGCTCTCATTGGACCAATGTAACGGAGCAGCAACTACTAGCTTCAAATCACCATCGCTGCGCATAGAATGACTGGCAATGGTAAAGAGCTTGTCAAAAATCTTTGTGGCAATGTTGTCTGGGTTGGAATAGACTTTGGTTTCACTGGTTTCAAATACATACTCTAGCTTCTCGTCGTTCTGAATACGGCACGATGATGAAGTTTCAACGAAAGATAGGTCGTCTGCATTGAAACCACAGTTCATAAGTCGTTTGTTATTCTTTATTATTGATTTTGATGTGGGCTGGCCAGACTTGGCTGGAAGGCCTATCTCCCACTCGGTGCCATTGAGGGCTATTATTGCTGGTGTAACTCGGTCTCCTGCATCATTGGCTATTACTTCTGGAGCACCATTGCTGAATGAAGCTAAGCAAGCCGAGCTGTTGCCCAGGTGAATGCCGTATGCTGCCGCCATAATAACTTTACTATTTTATTTGGGATGCAATAAGGCGTTCAACACAGCACTGATTTGAAACTATTTAACGAATTATTATAGTACCACACTTTCTTCTTCGATAAACTCAAGTTATTCAACAAAATGAAATACGAAAATAACCTAAAAAAATTCATACCTCTCGATTTGGATTTGATTTGACAATTTTTATGATATTGACTTTTGACAGTGACAGTTTAAAATGTATGATAATGTAGCCATATGAAAAAAATCTGACGAGTTAAACTTGCTTGCGTATTGTCCTAGCTTACTGTTTCAGTGTAGATAAAACGTAATTTCCTTGTTTATTAAGTTTCAGCGGAAACGTGTAATTGTATTTTTTCCTAAAACTTGTGTTCCGCCATGAGCTTTTGTGTATTAAATGTGTCTGTGAATATATGTAAGTGTGATGTGGGGAAACCGCACAATCTTGCAAAACATCCCAATTTACGTTCACACTAAAATTCCACTGAGAGCCTTCAGAAAAGGCCACATCTTTACTGAGGGTATGACTTAGACAGGACTATGACCACGGACGTACCATCCAGTGGACTTCGCATGAGAAAAACTATGAACTAATTCGCGAGTGAAATATTTTGCGGGGGGGTTATAGGTAATACAGCACTGTGATTGGACAACTTCAATTTGACTCATAGCAATAAATCATGCTTAGATTTGTTGGGACAACGTGACACTACCTCGTCATTATCGATAATTTCATCAGTCATATGAAATATAGCGTGTGTGAGAAGTATGTAGAAGTGTAAAGGTATAATGATAGAGACGGACAGACGGAAGGATAGATAGACAGACAGACGGACAACAAAGTGATCTTATAAAGGTTCCTTTTTTCCTTTTGAAGTACGGAACTCTAAAAATGTTCGTTTGCTTGATTACACACTAAATTCTAACTTGTTTCTTACCACTAAATTGGTTATTCACACGCATCAGTATCACGTATCAAGTAACTTAAAATGTATTTATCTACTTGACCTTTATTTATGCCTACTTATCTGGCGTGATTGAATAGCAAAACAAACAAACATTCCAGCTTTCGCGTTTATTAAGTACATCAGTAGGATAATTTGGATTAACAACATATATATATATATACTAGCTGACCCGGCAAACGTTGTTTTGCCATATAAATAATTTCGTAGTAATTTCTAGTGTAGACAAAAAATAATGTGTATGGAGGAAAAAATGATTAAATTACTAAAATGGCTATTAAAAAATAAGGGTTGATCGTAGAAGGGTGAAAATTGAGGATTGTATGTATTTTTGTATGTTGTATCATAAAAAAATAGAAATTAAAAATTTTGTCTAAAAAATAAAAAAATAAATTTAGGGGTGGACTACCCCTAACATTTAGGGGATGAAAAATAGATGTTGGCCGATTCTCATAGATACCGGATAAGCACAAAATATTTCATCAAAATCGGTCAAGCCGTTTCGGAGGAGTATGGCAACGAAAACTGTGACACGAGAATTTTATATATTAGATAACATAGTTGAATTGAGCATTTTAATTATCTATCAGTAATCATTAACGATAACTTTCACAAAACAACAGAAAAACATCACTAAAAGTGCACAAGTACCGCTGCGTACAAGGGCGGAGCGAGTACAAATGAAATAAAAATGCCGTTGTAGGAAAGGGATAGACTGATACACAGGGCATCTGTGACCAGTATATGTTGAACTATGAATTTTATTTACATGTTAATAATGAATTGAATTTTACTTATCGGTGAAAAGATATGTTGTCCTTTGTAAAATTTAATAATTTACTGAATTTCCTACACAACTTTATAGCGTAATTCGGCATATTAACCGGACTTTACGTTTTTTGAACAATTAAAATAGTGCGTGTGTACGGGTCTGGTGTTTAGTCCGAACTGAAGTAGAAGTAGCCGCTCAGGGATAATATTATAAATACCCCATTGCGCCTATGTGTTTCGCGCGGGGGTGATACAACAATAGGTGTCTACTGGGTGGTACGTCCGTGACTATGACTTATTCGTGACTTTGACTCGTCTTTACAACTTGAGTCTACGAATATAATAGGTACTTAAAATATTTTAATACTTTGACACTGGCTAAATACACTAATCGTGTGGAGCTATAACGAGCCCTTAACTAAAAAAATACGTTTTTGGCGGGATATTCGACAAGTTTGACAACAGACTTTGGGAATAATTGATAGTGAATTTTGATACTTGTGAAAATTTAAAGTTATAGTTACTAATATAATGATAAAATGGAAGATATAAAACCAAAGCAAACTAATAATAAAGATTTTACTGACCAACGTTTACAAAATATATTAAGATCTCTGTCTAAATGTAAAATTGTAGGTAGTGTAATAAATCCTTGATATTTTATTAAACTTCTACCGTTTAATTTCAATACCTACTACAGAGCCATTTATCCACAGGATTTTATCAACGAAAAGGAAGAATGTAAGAAAATACGTGATGTCAATGTAAAGTTAGAAGTAGAGTTAAAAGAGGCCCGTGAACTTGAGAAGTCCCATCGATATCACTTGCTATCTTCAAGAGAAATGATTGGCAATCTACAAGAAACTATTTCGCAGTTGGTGCATCTCAAGCGTGATGTTAAAAAGTTGAAGGAAGAAATAATATCACGAGATAAAACTATAGCAGACATGGAAAAGGTCAATACTTGAATCTATTTGATACTATTTATGTATGCCACGCATAGTAGTTACATAGGTAATAATACCGAATATAATGAAAATTAAAAATTTAAAGAAATTCCTAGTATGTTCTAATTAGGGATTCTATTAATCTATCTAATCCGTACCTCAAAAGGTAAAAAAAAGAAACCCTTATAAGATCACTTTCTTTTCCGTCTGTCCGTCTGTCTGTCTGTCTGTCTGTCCGTCTGTCTGTCTGTCCGTGTGTCACCACCGATTTTCTCAGGAACGGGTGGACCTAGCAAGTTGAAATTTATACCAGATACTGATAGTCCCTATTAGGTGTATAAAAAATTAAGATCCTGAGTTAACACGATAAAAAGATATGGGCAAATATATATCTTCGCGAAAACTTGTAAGTAAGTACCAAAATTGACCTTAATTACGTAGTAACTATTATATAATCTGTGCCTTAATTTTCAACTTTTTTTATGTGTCGGAATTTTTCCTTTAGTTGTGCCGTAGATAGATAGATAGATAAACTCTTTATTGACCACTTATAAAAAAACAGAAAAACATTAAAACAAAAAAAATTAAAGCTAATAGCGTCAATGGGCGGTCTTATCGCTTTAAGCGATCTCTTCCAGACAACCATGCAAGGAAATGATTACAATCATGAAGGCGGTGGTTTATAAAATGTGTGAATAAAATAACAAACCTATCACTACCAAGTATAAAAATAATAAATTAGAACATAACTTTAACCGACTTCACAAAATAGGAGGAGGTTCTCAATTCGTCGGAATCTTTTTTTTAATGTATGTTCACCTTTTTTTGTTTCAAAGGGTAACCTTCACAGGTGGTCCCATTTAAATTTTAACGAAATCGGCCGAGCCGTTTTTAATATATCAATATTTGTATTACGACGCATTTACTTATCTCGACGACTTACTAGTTACTGTAGTAGAAGAGTCCCAAGAGCATTATACAGTCGCACGCCGGACGGTGCGAAAGGCGCACGCACACTTCGCCGCGTATTCTCTTCTGCGATCGCGACAGACAGATAAGCGTCTCCGCAATGGCGGATGAGTCGGGCAGTGACAGTCGACGGTCCGTGACCTCGGATCTTTTATCTGACAATCAACTGCAACGGTTTAAGCGTTTGAGGAAAGAAAGTGTTGGAGACGAAGAATTAAATGTTCGACTGAGTAAGCAGCAGCGGGTTCAACGGAGTGACTCCGAGCACAATAATACTGTGATTGAGCCCATGGACGGGATATTGCAAGAATCGAAACATGAAGTTCGTATTGTGTCTAAAGAGCCGCTTCCGAAGCAAATGGCCTTGGCAAAACTTCTCAGGGATCTACAGATTCAAAATATTATGAGTATCAAGTTTAAAGGAGCCTATAAAGTGTTTATTGTTTTTGACAGAAAGGAGGACGTCGATAAACTAATAAGCTGTGAGACATTGTTGAAAAAAGGCTTCAGCTTTCAGAGGACTGATGAAATGAATATATGCTACGGGATAGTAAGAAATATAGATATGGAGTTAGGATTAGAAGAAATAAAAGATTCTTTTAGTTGTGAGACGGACATTGTGTCAGTGAATCGTTTAAGGAGACAAACGAAGGAAGGACCTTGGGTGGACAGCGAGACAGCTCGCTTCTGTTTCAGCGGCACCATTATCCCCGCGTATGTAAAAGCATACGGTTGTCGGTTTTTAGTGGAGCCGTATACCTTCCCTGTCTCACAATGCGCGAACTGTTGGAAATTCGGACATATCAAAAGATTTTGTTCGATGAAAAAGATCACGTGTCCTAAGTGTGGTGCAGATCATGAGAACTGTGAGACGAAGGAATATAAATGTATAAATTGTAGTGGTTCGCATATGTCATTTCAAAAATCTCTGTGTCCAGTGTATCATAGAGAAAAGGAAATTCGGAGTATTATGAGCCGAGATAAGTGTACTTACAAAAAGGCTTTGGCCTTACATAGTGAACGGGATAAATATGTTGCCGCTTGTGAGAATGAAAACATTGTAAAGAAAAAAGACGAAAAGGAGTCAGAAAGCCGCAACTATCAGTACAATGATTTACCTACAATGTCGTCTAGTTACAGTCAAATGTTGAAGAATAATCTGTATAATCATAGCCCTTCAAAACCTTTAGAGATAGAAATGCAAGATGATTTAAAACAATTAGAGAGAGAAAAAGAAAATATTTCGAGTGATGAATCCCAATCAGGCAGTACAATCAAAGAAAATAAGAAGAAAAGAAAAAACAAGAAGAAGTGTGCTAATAAGAAGAAAGAAAATAACAGTGAAGAAGATAAAAATGAATTTGTTAATGAAGAAAACGAACCAAAAAGAGACAGAAAGTTTAGTTTCATGAGGTTGTATATAAGGTTGAAAAACATATTATTATCTGAAAAAATGCTCAGTGTAAAAGTAACGGAATCTATCAATGTCATTTTCGAGGAGTGCTACATATGGGTAGCGGATTTGTTTAAAAACAGGGACTGTTTCTCCAAACTTATATCTGCGCTTGGACATGGATAGTGCACATAATAATAAAAAACGTTTTGTTAACATAGTCCAGTGGAACTCACAGAGTATTAAACCTAAATTATTAGATTTTGAATGTATGTTGATACAAAATAGAGTACATATAGCCTTATTGAGTGAAACTTGGTTATGTGAACAACAAACTATTAAAATTAACAATTACAACATATATAGAAGGGATAGACATGATGCATATGGGGGTGTTGCTATTATAACACATAAATCAATAAAAACAGAAGAAAGTCAAATTAACTTGAGTAATATTGGAATAGAAGTAGTGTCAGTAAAAATTTTAAACTGTAAACTTATTGAAAACATTATATCCGTGTATTGTCCACCATCGGCGCGTACAACGCAGTCAGATTGGGAGGAACTATTTTCTTTATATAAGGACAAGACTTTGATAGCCGGGGACTTCAATGCACATCATACAAATTGGTCTTCCAAAAATGACACGAGAGGTATAAAAGTACTAGACTCTTCGGTATATTATGGCTATATTCCGTTGAATTCGGGTGAAGCGACTAGGATTAAACTTGTAAATAATACTATGCGAAAAACATCGCCAGACATAACCTTCGTTTCATCTGACATTTGTATTGATCTAACTTGGAGTATCCTCAATGAAAATTTAGGTAGTGATCATATGGTAATTAAAGTATCTGTGTGGTACAATGATTCTGCATCTTTTGTTAAGAAACGAAATTTTAAAAAAGCTGAGTGGCCGTCATTTAGAGATTTTATGGACAATTCAGAACTAATGACCATTAACAATAGTGACAACATTCAACATTCATACGGTATTTTTATTAAAATTATATGCGAAGCAGCTGATATGAGTATACCATGGTTAAGGATATGTAATAACCCGGAGAATAAATTCATACCTAAATCGTATTGGAATCCTAACCTTTCAAAATTACTAGCTGAACGAAGGATGGCACTAGGTAATTTTCGGCGCAATCCTACCCCTGATAATTTGTCTCTTCTAGAGAATAAGATGACAATATTTACATCAGAACTATCAAAGGCCAGATCGGAAGATTGAATGAAATTCTGTACTTCTGTAGATGAAACTACGTCATTATCAATTATGTGGAGAAAGATGAGATGGATCAAAGGCTATCGGCAACCAAAATTTTGTGCACCTGAACATAAAAAAGAAGGACTATTAAGTAATTTAGCTCCAGATTTTGTTACAGTATCCAAACCTATATTTACATCAAATAATACTTTACTAGAGCAGCCATTCAGTATTCAAGAATTAGAAGCATGCCTTAAAAAAAAAGATACCGCCCCTGGTAATGACAATATTACATATTCTATGATATTTAATCTCCCTAATCACTATTAGGGAGATTAAATATCATAGAATATGTAGCAAATACTTCTTACCACTGTAAGAAGTATTTGCTTCAGTTATATAATTATATTTACAGCTCTAGTTATATACCACAACAATGGAGAAATATAAGAATAATACCAATTCCCAAACCTAGTTCAGATGCACGAACAGTTAAGTTAAGGCCTATTTCATTAATATCATGTATTTGCAAAATCTTTCATAATATGATATTTAAGAGAATGGAATGGTTTATAGAAAAGAATAGCCTTTTATCCATCAATACTACGGGATTCCAAAAGGCACAATCTTGTCTAGACTCAGTTACAAGATTGGTAACGACTATTCAAATTGGATTGTCTAAGAATATACCTACTCTAGCCTGCTTTTTAGATATAGAAAACGCATATAATAATGTTTTACCTGAAGTTCTTACTAGGAAATTAGATAATTTAAATATTGGCAGTAGATTATGTAGTTATTTATGGGAGTTTTTAAGGGAACGCCATTTAATAATCGACAAAAGTATTTCAGGAGATAACTCCATGTGTATGGAACGTTGGACATCTACAGGACTGGCCCAAGGTGACCCATTATCGCCACTATTATTTAACATAGTAAGTCTTGAAATCTGTAAAAATGTTTCCATAGAAATAGGTCAATATGCGGACGATATTGTTTTATATACAAGCAATAACAATATAGACAGATCTGTTGCCGAAGTTCAATATTCATTAAATAATATTATCGAACAACTTAAGAACATAGGTTTACAGTTATCGCCAGAAAAATCAAACTATTGCTTATTTAGTAGAGGCCGCAGACGGCACAACATAAATCTTACTATTAACGAGACACCTTTAAGTTCCAGTGAAAATATTAGATATTTAGGAATCTGGCTAGACAGATCACTTCGTTGGGGTAAGCATATCAATGAAATTTGCGAAAAAACCCAAAAATGTCTAAATATTCTTAAAGTTCTAGCAGGAGGAAATTGGGGGATTCACCCCAAACACATCAGAAGATTATACATTAATTTGATTAGGAGTAGAATTGATTTTGGTTGCTTTTTATATTCAAATAGTGCGAAATGCCATACCTATAAAGTAGACAAAATTCAAAATCAAGCCCTCAGAATAATTGGGGGCTTTATAAAGTCGACTCCTATACATGTTATGGAGAGCGAAGTGTGCTTGCCCCCGTTATTTATAAGACGAATGTATTTGGCATACAAATATGCCTTTAAAATCAAATCACACACTAACAATCCGTTAAAACATACTTTAGATGAACTTGGAACTTATTGTTCCACCAGATATTGGCAAAATAAAAGTAAACCTTTGTTAATGATAACTTTTAAAGACGTTGAAGCTGAACAGTGTACTTCATCGTATCTATTACAGATGTTTTCGAACGATGTATGGATATCTAAAATTGATTTTAATGGCTATATAAAACATGGATTTGACTGTGTGCTGAATGCAAAAAAGGATTATAATTGTAATGTTTTAAAACAGACGGTTTTAAGCGAGATAAGCAACAAATATAATAATTGGTCTAAAATTTACACAGATGGTTCAAAAAGTACCAATGCATTATCAGGGTTTGCTTTCTATGATGCTGGCCGTGAATATTCGGAGGTTTACAGGAATACATCGCCGGTATGCATAATGACCTTGGAGTTGTTGGCAATATCGGCAGCGTTATCCTATGCAGAATATACAAATATAAAAGATAATATTGTGATTCTTAGTGATAGTAAAAGTGCATTACAGCATATTTCACGATGTTTAACAGGAGCCAGGGGGTTTGATATAGCATATGACATAATTCGTAAACTTGAAACTTTTCGTAAGAACCAGGTAATTATTAAGATACAATGGATTCCCTCGCACATTGGCTTGGCGGGAAACGAGGAAGTTGATCGCTTAGCTAAACATGCTGTTGATCACGGATGTGACATATTTATAATACCATCGGCTTCGGAAATTATGCCTAAATTTAAAAGCAAATGTTTTGATCATTGGCGAGAATATTTTGACGAGCGGTCGAAGACCAAGGGCATCTGGTACAGAATAATGCAGAGTCAGCCATATCGATCGCCGTGGTTTGTGGGTAATATTAGCAGAAGATATGTTGTAATGGCTCACAGACTGCGTTCCGGACATATACCACTTAGAGCTTTTGCGCATATGATGGCCAAAGTGGAGTCACCTAATTGCTTAACGTGTAACCAACCTGAAGATGTGTATCATGTACTTATGGAATGCGTCCGGAACCAGACTGAGAGACAAAGAATTTTTTCAGCTCTTAAAATAAACACAAATAATATAGGTTCATTGCAATGTGTATTGTCCAAACCGACTTCTGACGATGCTGTAATGATTTACGATCTAGCAAATATTTGTTTTGATCGTGAATCAATCTAGCCTCCTCTAATAATGTTGTTATAATAACATGTAAATAGTTTAAGTTATGTTTATAAGTTAATTAGTTATAAGCACGATAGGGCTGGCATAAACGTGTTGTTTAAAAGCCCTTAAAATAAATGAATAAAAAAAAAAGAAAAAAAAAGAGCATTATACACAATGGAGGTTGCTATTGCATATACTTTTGAAGACTAAAAATTATGACCTTGAATAATGTTTTTACATCTTTCTTCTCGTTGATTTTGGTTTATGACAGATATTCTTACGGTAACTGTGAGCGAGATAGAATCAAAGGTGAATAGAATTAATTTGTCTTCACAGGAATGTTCTACCGGGCAAAGTCTTGTTAGGGTGCAAGGTTTTTTTACATGCCTAATATTTTTTGACATGACATGACGTTTGGCGAAGGTGGCGGCCATATGGCGGCGATTAATGTTAATAATCGCAAATAATACTTTTTAATATTAATGTTGGAATACAACAAGTCCGTGTTATAAAAGTATTTGGAATTATTGTAATAAAATAGACAATTAATTATCGTGTGTGTCAGATGCTTTTATTGCACAGGGCCATTTTGGACATGTCCTTTGATACATTGATGACATCATTCATTATGACTAGTGGATATTTTCACTAGCGCGGCATTTGAAGTCAATTTTTTAGGGTTCCTAACCCAAAGGGTACCAAATGAACACTTTCTGAGATTTTGCTGTCCGTTCGTCCGCCGTCCGTCCGTCCGTCCGTCCGTTTGTCTATATGTGCGCACTTTACAGATCTGTATCTTCTTAACCGTAATAGGTACATACTTGAAATTTTCACAAAGTATATATCCGTCAGTGTATAACGGCCCAGACACGAAATTTTATAGATGCATGTAATTTAATCAAAACTTGTTTTGCACTAAAAAGGGTAAAATAAATTCGTTTAAAAAAAACCGACTTCATTACCACAAACAGGCACTCAAAAGCGAAAAATAAATTACTTTATATAATTATTATAAGCGCTACCCACTTATCTATTTGAAGTCGGTGCCAGCCAAGTCTAATAGGTAGTAAATAGATACTACCTACATGTATCTACCTACTTACTAACCTACATGTACCTACCTACTACTACTACATACATAGTATCTATCTACTATCCAATAGACTTGGCTGGCACCGACTTCAAATAGATAAGTGGGTAGCGCTTATAATAATTACATTAAGTAATTTATTTTTTTTCGCTTTTGAGTGCCTGTTTGTGGTTATGAAGTCGGTTGTTTTTTTAATAAGAATTTATATTTATTAGATAAGGAGAACATATTGTAAACAAACTACACTATAAAATACCCTAAAATAAATGCATAATCTATACTACTAATTTTATAAACAGAGAATATTTGTATTTTTGTATTTGATATTGGAATTTTTCCTTTATGTGTGTGCTGTAAGACATTGCGTTTAACCAAAATTTACAATTATAGGTCAACCGGAAGTACCCTATAGGTTTTGGGTCGAAAACCTAAAGGGTACTTCCCGTTGACCTAGAATCATGAAATTTGGCAAGAAGCAAGGTCTTACAGCACAAATAAAGGAAACATTCCCAAAAATAAAAAAGTTGAAAAGTAAAGGAAGGGTGTCCCCACACATACATAATTTACGCTAATTAAGATAAGTTTCTGTGTTATATGAGCGCTCATACAAATTAGAGTTGGGTCAAACCAACGTTGGTACGGAAGCCTCGGTAGGCGAGTCCAACTTGACTTGGCCGGTTTTTATTAAAATATATTTTATCAGGATAAGGAGAATATGATGCATACTAACGACGGCAATATCCAAGTATTACGAAAGAGCCACGAGAGACATGTTGAAGAGATAACTGCAATCAACGAAAGGAAAAGTATGTATTTGTATTGTAAGCCGCGTAAGGGTAAGATCTAGTAATAATTACTACTTGTAGTAGCTAGTACTAGTAGGTAGCTTAGAGTCGTTGAATTGTCTGCTATCCCTAAAAAAATCAAGTGACTCTTAAACTTCACTTTAAATATATACAAATAAATACGAATAGTTAGTGCATATTTAGGTACCCTGCCCTAACACCATACAGATCTTTTCTACGAAACATATTATAATATATTAGGTACTTCTTGTGACGCGACACTTTGAGAACCACAAATCACCAAATGTTTGCATTAGGGACAAGGTTTTCCGAATTTTTTTTTCGTTATGCCCAAGAAAATTATGATATTGGTACAGTATAATGTACCTTTGAGAAATTTAGAGCTAAACTACCTAGATCCACTAATAATTTATTGTTATTTGATCTGACTTATGATACCAATTTTTTTTGTGAGACTCTTTCAACTAATTGAACTTCTTTCAATTTTTTCATAATAAGTATAATCATTATTTAACACCTTTCCTTTTAGTTCAACAAGTGCAGCACGAGTGTGACACCCAAGTAGCGATGTTAACTTGTGATATAGAAGAACTCCGCACCAAGATCAAAGACATAGAGGCCTCTGCGAGAGATAAGGTTGGTAAAATTATCTTTAAACCAACCCTTATAGTAACATAACATTATATTACATCATCATCATCATCAGCCGGTGTCAGTCCATTGCTGGACGTAGGCCTCTCCCAAGATGCGCCACTGAGCCCGATCTTCGGCTCTTCTTTTCCAATCACTACCCACCGCTTTGCGTATGTCGTCGCTCCACATAGTCACAGGACGTCCTACGCTACATCATAACATGATGCTACGCTACGTAACTGCAAAACTAAAGTTGTATAGTGGGTGAATGGTCGGCTTTGATGCCAGAGGTACCGAGATTAATCCCCGCCAGGCACCAATGGATTACAAAAAAAGTACAAGGTATACAAAAAAAAAACCGAAATTTTGCCTAGCTTATATTATGTGCACAGAAATAATATGTATGTGATTATGTCACACGGATGTTAGTAACGAATTGATGTTATTTTTTACTGGCGAAGAATTTATTAATAGAAGGATAATCTATCCTTTATTTCGCTTTCAGATGAATGTAGTAGTACTAGAATACGAGGAGAAGATCCAGCGAGGCGCTGCTCAAGTCAGTCAACTTCAGGAACAACTGGCGAGGCAGGCAGCGAAGACTGACGCCAATATAGATGCATATCGACGAGTACGTTACATTTGTCTTATTAGACTATGGAGCAGTATGGAGTATTCTGTACGCTAGTTTACACATCTCGGAAGCGGAATCCGCGGTGAGATTTAAATTTCGTAATCACCGCGGATTCCGCTTCCGAAATGTAAGTATAAACTAGCTTACAGAATAGCCTTACTGTGCTCCGCAGCTTCACTTGCGTACTCACGTTTATAAGTATCTTATTATTATTCGTAAGTCAAATTAAACTCAAATATGTTTAGCCGTTTATAGGTATGTGATTGAGGAACAAATACAAACGAACTAATATTGAAATTGTAGAATTTATTTAATTATTTTTATACATAATTCGATAGCTCTTAGAAAATAAACTGGCCAAGTGCTAATCGAACTCGCACTCGTAGGGTTCCGTACCACACTACAGTATTTTATAAGATCGAGCAAAAAATACCACTCTATCATTTATTGCCAGCAAAAAATAAACATTTTATCAAAACAAAGTTGTGAGCCGCGTGCTTATTTCTTATAACGCCATCTAACGTTTAACGCTATCTAAGTGAAAGTTAACACAAATGTCTTAGGGATCGGCATTTCAATATAACGCCATCTATGGCGTTTACCTAAGCGTTCATATATGGCGTCCTATTGAAATGCCGAAAAAAACACGTTTCTTCTATGGGGATCCCCTATAATTTTTAACTTTATTCAGTTTTTAGTATGTATTGTTATAGCGGCGATAGAAATACATCATGTGTGAAAATTCAAATTTAAAATTTCAGTAAAGTTACGTTACCTTTCCCATCATGGAAACTCTTTTTGGTAATTTGTCACCTTTGAGTTTCTGGCTGAATACTCAGTTTATCACTTACTAAATAATGTCAAAATAGGTTCAGATGCAAGATTAATGAAAGATTCAGAAATAGTTCCAACAATGTCCTTAGGTACCAGAATTTACCAAACCAAATTTGACCTAATCCTTACTAATATTATAAATGCGAAAGTAACTCTGTCTGTCTGTCTGTCGGTCTGTCTCACTTTCACGCAAAAACCACAGAACCGATTTAAATGAAATTTGGTAAACAGATAAATAGCTTGAGAAAGGACATAGGTGACTTTTTAATGTGAAAAGAGGGTTGTAAGGGGTTGAAAGGGGGGGGGGGGGGGGATGAAAAGTTGTATGGAAGTATCGTCATTTTTAAAGCTAGCAGCTTGAAACTTGTTTTTAAGGCTGTTAATTCGATATAAATAAATATGACATTCAAAATTTGTAAAAGTTTTACCCTCAAGGGTGTAAAATAACAATAGGGGATGAAAGTTTGTATGGAAATATGTAAGGTTTATGTGAATGTTCTACTGAACCGATTTAAATGAAATTTAGTTCACAGATAGTCTATTATATATGTATATAGAGCCTGAGAAAGAACACAGTTTACTTTTTAATGCGAAAATGGAGTTGTAAGGGGTTGAAAGGGGGGATGAAAAATTGTATGGAAGTATCGTCATTTTTAGAGCTAGAAGCTTAAAACTTATTTTTTAGGCTGTTGATTCTATATAAATAAAAATGACATTCAAAGTGTGTGAGGGAGAAAGGGTAGTGGACGGGGAGGGTAGGTAGAGTGGAAGGGGAGGGTAGGGGGAGTGGAGGGGGAGAGTAGTGGGAGTGGAGGGGGAGGGGAGTGAAGGAACAAGGGAGGGGAGAGGACCTGTTGTGCGGGGGAGGGGAAGTGGTAGGGGGAAGGGGAGGAAATGTAAAAGTGAGGGGAAGTGGGAGGGGAAGTGGGAGTGAGGGGAGGCGAGGTGGAAGTGAGGGGAGGGGAGGGGACGGGGGAGAGGAAGTGGGAGTGAGAGGAGGCGAGGTGGAAGTGAGGGGGAAGGGGGGATTAGCGTGGAGTGGTAGGGTGCGGTGTAGCTGGGATACGTATGTGTCTTATTAGTTAATGCTACCCAAAGACACTATTCCACGCGGACGAAGTCGCGGGCACAGCTAGTTATTTATATATAAAGGTTGTATATAAAAAAAAACCTTATTATTGCTTCAATCTGATTGAAATTCTATTCAGTCAAACGGTCCAAAGTGTTCATACCCTATGCGATGATATCAAGCAGATGAGATAGTTATAGACTCGACTATAATCGTACCGGTGAGATATCTAATGGGATGAGTTCAATAAAATAAAATAAATTATCGCAATTTTCAGTTTTGTTCAATACTCTATTATGCCATGTTTTAATGAATGATGCATAAAATTTGGGTCAGCAAATGTAGTGTGTTACGATTTGAACAAATAAAACCGAATAATCACTGTGCAATACCGAACGGTAAACACTTTCACTTTTAGCTTCTCTCATACATTGTGATTAATTTAATTAAACTCTATTCCGTACTTACTTCATACTTAAATACCTATTTATAATTAACTTGATCCGGAAGTTATATAACGCATATTATTTAGCGAATTAGCAGAATGTATCCGAATTGATACAAACCATATATTGTAACCACTTCAATTAGCTACATGTTCTTTTTAACCAACTTCACAAAGAAAGAGGAGGTTCTCAATTCACCTGTTTTCTTTATATTTGTGACGTCAGAACTCCGTAATTTATTAACTGATTTGGAAAATTCTTAAGTATTTCGTTTGAGAGTATGCTTCCCGTTGGGTCCCATTGTAATTTAAGCGAGATTTGGAAAGAATCTCCAGATATGGAGATAAACTCAAATTTGGTACTGAACATGACTAGCACGGCATTCGAAGTCAGTTTTTCAACCGACTTCCAAAAAGAAGGAGGTTCTCAATTCGCCTGTATGTTTTTTTTCTCTTTTTTGTGTGTGTATGTTACGCGATTACTCCGTCAATTGTGAACTGATTCGAATTATTCTTTTTGTAATCGGTAGGGTACGTTTTCATGGGCCCATTTTAATTTCATCGAGATCTGATAAGTATATCCAGAGATATGACGATAAACGTCTTAAACTTTGCAACTGAAATTGACTCGCGAGGCATTGAAGTCGGTTGTTTTAGTTTTTAAACAATCTTAATTATTATTAGTTTTTGTAAATGATCTTAAATTATGTCTTACAGCGTATAGAAGAGTTAGAAGATACCTTAAAGAAAAATCGATTCAAGCAGTATTTAGCTCAGACATACCCGTCTCAGTTTGAAACTCAAGTGGAACGCCCTTATTCAGCAAACAGAGAATATTTAGAAACTTGCGCCGTAGATATGGACCCAGTTCTAGAAGGGCAAAGGAAAATTACCCCTATGTCTAGCCAGAATAAGACGAAGCAAAGCACTCTTCAAGTAATGTACTACGGGAATAAAACTCCAGCTGCTGCAGAAAAGAAAGGACAGTTCAATATATCGAAGAAAAGAAAACTGTATAACGACAAAGATTTTCAAGATTTTTAATCGTGCTGGGTTGCTGCATGATTTCTTTCCGTTTTATTTGATGCTTTAATAATTGTTGTCGTCATTAAATTCTTATCTCAGTTACTGGTCTTGTGTTTTTCTTACCTGGTAGCATTTATTATTAATGATTACTTACGAGTAATTATCAGGGCGAGCGAAGCGAGCCCTAACACTATCCCACAACCTGAGCACTTTTGTGGTACACTTTACTGGAAAACTATCACGCCTATTGGTTTGTGCTTTAACACAGTAATTTAAATTCACGTGTAGATTTGTGTTTTTTATCAGTAAAAAAAATCATTTTATCACCATTAAAAAAAATGAAGATTAACAATTTTGTTTCTAGGATAGAATATTATTGTACTACTAACGCCACCAGCTAGAAGATCAAAGAATTAACTTCGCAGCGAACACAATGTTTGGTTACTAACGCCATCTGTTGGAAATCTAAAGAATTTACATCTGTCATCCAAATGACGTCTGTTATCAGTTTGACCATTTGTGGCAGATTTCTGCCATTTAGGCAGTTTGGGACCTAAATTTTAACTCTGGCAGAGGATCGAAAAAAAAAAAATGTCGGATGGCTGTTAAAAAAAAAAAAAATTCTTGAAAATTAAAACTGTTGGAGAATAATTTTATGGCTTTGAAATAACTGGAAATATTCTGGATCTGCACCTTACAAGTTTTGGTTAGTGTCAGTAATAAAATCAAATCTAAAAATTTTTATTTGATAATTGCCTTAGAATCATTTATTTGTTTTAGGGTAAAAAAAAAAAATCATATTGAATGTTTGCTTAGATTTTCTCATTTTTCCTCGGAAAAATGAGCACTAGCTCAGATTTGTGGAGTGATCCTCCCGATGAGCCCCCGGATTCCCCCATGATTACTCCTTCTTCCGACAATAGTAGGAAAAGATCCCGTGACCATATATTGGAAGATAGCAATATCCCAAAAAAAACATCTATTAACCCAGCGTCTTCTACTCAACATGTATACACAGTTCCTGAATTTAAACTCACTAAAGATATTCGGTTCGATGAGACGGACTTAGGCCCGTATGTCGTCCATGTAGCGAAGATGGTCTCTGACCCTGCCTCAGGTTCATCCATGAGGCTTCTTAAACTAGCTCAATTCCTATTCAAAAATAAAGTTTGCGGGATCGCCAGTGATGGCATTAAGTCCATTGGCCGTAACAAAGCGTCAATTGAGTTTAACTCCCCTAAAGATGCAAACGTCTTTCTAGACAACCCAATTTTAGAGACTAACAAGTTTGAAGCTAAAATTCCGGTTTTTCAAATTACCAGATCAGGAATTATAAAGGGCATTCCAGTAGAGTGGTCTATGGAGGAATTAATAGAAGCTCTAAGTTGCCCTCCTGGATGTGGCCCTATTCTAAAAGTGCGGAGACTTAATCGAAAAACGTTTGTGGACAGTAAACCTCTTTGGGTCCCCTCCCAGACAGTGTCAATCACAGTTAAGGGTAGACTTCTCCCCAAAAAACTATACTGCTTCAATGCAGCAATATCAGTTGAGACATATCAACTTCCGTCTATCCAATGCCTAGCTTGTTGCAGATTCGGACATATTCAAACTGCTTGTCGTTCTAAATTACGGTGTTTTAGATGTACTCAACCTCATAATGGCTCTTCGTGCTCTGTAGTAGTGGATGAAGCTACATGTATTTTTTGCTCTGGGAGGCACTTTGCAACTGACAAAAAATGCCCTGAGCATGGCAGACAAAAGTTAATCAAGTCCTTGGTATCGGAGGAAAACATCTCTTATAATGAGGCAGCTGCCCGAATACCCACTACACATCGACGCTTATATGCGGAAATGGTTAAGTCAAATTCTACTCCATGCTCCGATAGAGTTCAATCTCAGCTTTATAATAATGATGCTTCAACTTCTTGTAAAAAAACAGTGGTTACTCCTCGCCGCCCTTCCCCAGCTCTAGGCAAATCATATGACAAAGCTGCTCATGATGCCATAATTGCTTCTCCCTCTCCTTCAATGACCAATGGTTGTTGTCTCAGCTCGGAAGGTTGTTCATCTTCTCCTTCTGACAACCTTCTTGAGTTGATGTCTTATACTTTACTAAATATGATATCCAAATTTGATGATGCCCTACCGAACAATATCCTGCAGATACTGCAAAAAATCTCTTCAATAACAAATTTTAAAAATGGATCGGTTCCTTCAATGGAATGTCAGAAGTGCTCGTCTCAGAAAGTCTGAACTGATTTATTTGTTAAATAAGTATAAACCCGTCGTTGCGGCAATCGCTGAGACATGGTTTAACCCAGGCTCGATTTTTCGCCTGCCTGGATACGCATGTTTCAGGGATGACCGTGACGACGGGTGGGCGGGTTGCGCCCTACTTGTTAAAAAAAACTTTTCATATTCTCTTCTCCCTCTTCCACCTCATAGTAGTAGCATTAATGCTGTTGCTGTGAGATGCTTAAATATTTTATTTCTGTCTATTTACATTCCTCACCCTAATTCTTCTATTATTGCAGAACTTTCTCCGATTTTTTCTGCGATCCCTCCTCCTGTAATTATACTTGGTGATTTTAACTGTCACAATACTATGTGGGGCTGTCATGTTTCAGACTCATTTTCTTCGAATCTCATTGATCTCCTGGATGATTATAATTTATGCCTTCTGAATGATGGCTCCCCTACTCGAGTTACTTCGCCACTTCAAAATCATAGTGTGGTGGACCTGTCATTTTCTTCTCCTTCTCTGACATATCAACTGTTTTGGTCTGTTCTTCCAAACTCTCATGGAAGTGATCATTTCCCTATTATAATTTCGAACTCCTCTCTAAGTTCAGTTCCGCCTCCCTTACCTCCTCTTTTAAAATACAGACTTGCTAATGCTGATTGGAAAACATTTTCTTCTGTACTTCATGACAAAGTGTTTACATTTCCAACTGTTGATGACTGTAATTATTTATTTATATATTCAAAGTTTGTTGATGCTATTATATCAACCGCAGATTTAATTATTCCTTTAAAAAAAAACTTGCTCCAGAATCTCTTCTCCTCCATGGTGGGATTCAGAATGTACCTCTATAGTTAAAGAACGCAATGAGGCTGAGAAATATTTTAATGCAAATATTAACTTGGAAAATTTCATTCTGTTCAAAAAAGTTCTAGCAAGGTCTTTAAGATTATTATCAAAGAAAAAAAAAGCATCTTGGATTCAATTCTGTGAAAGTCTGTCTCCACGATCTCCTCCTTCTCTCGTTTGGAGAAAAATCAAAGCGTTTCGATACTCTACAAATGATTCTCGTCCCATTACTTCTAATGATTCTTCTTGGTTAGAAGGATTTATTGACAAATTAGCTCCTTCATTTGTTCCTTCCAAAGAGCTGATACCTTCTCTTCCTAACAATCTTTCTTTTACATCTATGGATGGTCCTTTTTCTTATGATGAGCTTTGTGCTGCACTATCGCATCTTAAAGACTCTGCTCCAGGATTAGATGGAATTCCATATTCATTTATATGTCGGTCATCCACTTTCACCATAGAATATCTTTTGAGTATCCTGAACAAAATATATGAAAAATGTGATTTTCCTGATGTCTGGAAACATCAATTAATTATTCCAATTTTAAAACCAGGCAAAGACCCCAAAAATCCTTTGTCTTATAGACCAATAGCTTTATCATCAGTTATGATAAAAATATTTGAAAATCTTCTCAAAAACAGGCTTGAGTGGTTGTTGGAGCATCGAGGAATCCTATCCAAATCACAATATGGATTTAGGAAAGGTTTTGGTACTATCCATAGTCTTAGTATATTTACATCAGATATTCGCCTTGCTTTCTCTAGAAAGGAAAATTTGATTGGAGTCTTTTTGGATATTACAGGGGCTTACGACAATGTTCTGCTCCATACTCTTAGACAAAAAATGATTCAGCTTAATTTGCCAGCTAGGATGACTCATGTTATATTTAGTCTTTTAATCGGTAGGCTTATTTCTGTAAGGTTCCAGAATTATGTTTCCTCTCCAAGATTAATCTGGAAGGGTCTTCCCCAAGGATCCGTTTTAAGTCCTTTATTATATAATCTGTATACTTTTGATCTACATCTAAGTGTAGATTCGTTTTGTGATATTCTTGAATATGCTGATGATATAGCTCTTTATTACTCATCAGACTCTATGTTGGATATAGTATCACGTCTTAATTTAGCTCTAAGATATCTCAGTGACTGGTTAAGCAATCATGGCTTATCTTTAGCTTCAGATAAAAGCAATGTTGTTGTGTTCTCTAGACAGAGATCCATCCCGGACATTCAAATTTGTATTGGTGATGATTGTCTTGCTGTTAGTAATCAAGCAAAATGTTTAGGTCTTATTTTAGACTCGAAGTTATCAGGCTCTCCTCACATCAATTTCATAAAAAATAAGTGTGAAAAGAATGTTAACATCCTTCGTGCTTTGTCTGGGGTGTGGTCGGGTTCTCATCCCTTCAGTCAAAAACTATTATACAATGCTATCATCAGAAGCCATTTTGATTATGCTTCATTTCTTTTAGAACCTTGTAGTAAAATTTCAATGAGATCTCTTGATTCTATTCAATATAAATGTCTTCGTATCATATCAGGAGCCATGAAATCATCTCCTATAAATGCGCTTCAAGTGGAATGTGTTGATCCTCCTTTATTTCTTCGTAGACAATATTTGAGTGATCGTTTTTTCTTTCAAGCAGCTCAATTTTCATTTCATCCATTATTAAATAAGCTTCATTCTCTTTCTATCCTTAATCGTACTTCGGATTACTGGCGACATAAAGATCCATCTTGTCTTATGAATTCTTTTGATAAACTTTCTAATATGCCCTCCTCATTATTTAAATTTCCTATTCACCCTCTTTTTAGTGTTCCCTATGATTGTTTGATATATAGACCGAACATTTTATTTAATTTTGGTATAGATAAAGATTCTCCGGGTGCTGATAAAATTTTTCATGATACCTTGAACCGTCAATGGGCCAATTGGATGCCTATTTTTACAGATGCGTCTAAATTAACTGATAGTGGTTCAGTAGGTTCTGCAGTTTGGATCCCCAAATATAGAATAGTTCTAAGTTATAAATGCCCTTCTTATACGTCCGTTTATTCTGGTGAATCAATGGCTCTTCTAGAAGCAATTAAATATGTAGAGTCTCATAAATTAAATAAACCTATCATCTTTTCTGATTCCCTTAGCTGTTTGCAAGACATTGATAAGTTTCCATTCCGTTCTAAAGACTTATTACACACAAACCTAAAAATAAAAGAAATTCTTTATAAATGCCACACTTCTGGAATTGAGGTAGCTCTTGCCTGGATTCCAGGTCATTGTGGTATAGAAGGTAATGAATGTGCTGATATGTATGCAAAGCAGGCCGTTGAAATGGGCCTGGACACTTATTCTAAATTGTTTTCCAAAGACCTCCGTTCTTTAGCTAAAAAACTTCTCTATGACAAGTGGTCAATAATTTGGAGCAGGACTAGAATTATCAAAGGCAGATATTACGGTGAAATTCAACCTGAAATCCCAATAAAGCCATGGTTTTTTAAATTTAAAAAAGCTAATAAATGGGTTTCCTCTACCATCATTAGTTTGCGTCTTGGTCACGTTTGTTCTCCAGTTTTTCTTGCCAAAATTAGGGTCAGAGACCATTCTCGCTGTGAGTGTGGTTTAGATGAAGGAACTCTAGATCATATATTTTTCTGTTGTCCAAAATTATCTTTCTCCCTATATGATGCCATAAGCCCCAAAATTCCTCGTCCCTTTAATATAAAATATCTCCTTTCATATGTATTTACTCCATTTGTATATATCTTAAGTAATTTTATTAAATGTAATAATATTCGCTTATAAATTTCTTTTTTAAATGCAATGTTTCTAAGCAATTATAAGTTTTAAGATCATATTTATTTTTTCTTTCTTTCTTTCTTTTGTCGGTTTTTTTTTCTTGTAAATATACTGTACACTGGCCATACTTTTGACACTGGCAGAAAAACGCCAAGCAGCGTTTAAAAGCCATAAGAAGAAGAAGAAGAAGAAGAACTCTGGCAGATTAAGCTGACGATTCCAATAAGTTATTTAAAAAAAAAAAAAACCGACTTCATAACCACAAAAAGGCACTCAAAAGTGAAAAATAATTTACTTAAAATTATTATATGCGTTACCCACTTCTCTATTTGAAGTCGGTGCCAGCCAAGTCTAATAGGTAGTAGATAGATAATACCTACATGTATCTACCTACTTACTAACCTACATGTACCTACTTACTATTACTACATACATAGTATCTATCTAATATCCAATAGACTTGGCTGGCACCGACTTCAATTAGAGAAGTGGGTAACGCATATAATAATTTTAAGTAAATTATTTTTCACTTTTGAGTGCCTTTTTGTGGTTATGAAGTCGGTTTTATTTTTTTGAAAAATAACTTATTTTACCCTTTTTAGTGCAAAAAAAGTTTTAATGAAATTACATGCATCTATTAAATTTCGTGTCTGGGCCGTTATACACTGACAGATATATACTTTTTGAAAATTTCAAGTATGTACCTATAACGGTTAAGAAGATACAGATCTGTAAAGTGCGCACATATAGACACACGGACGGACGGACGGACGAACAGACAACAAAGTCTCAGAGAAAGTGTTCATTTGGTAGTCTTTGGGTTCGGAACCCTAAAAAAAATGACTTTAAATGCCGCGCTAAAGTGAAAATATTCACTAGTAATAATGATGTCATCAAGGTATCAAAGGACAATGTCCAAAATGACCCTGTACAATTAAAGCATCTGACACACACGATTTGCGATTATTAACATTAATTGCCGCCATATGGCCAACAGAGTACTGAATCACTCTACTACGTTACAAGAGGCACTTCCCTATATTGTGGATACCCGAATTATGAAAGCACTGTGTAGCCAACCTAACAACGGAAAGTATTATTTACGTAGTAACTATTATATAATATGTGGTTTTATGCTTATAATTTTTTTTTGCTGTGTTGATTGGTACAAAGTACGTTCATAATTCTGAGTTATTTAATTATGTATGCAGTGACGCGGGACTGAAATGGCCGCCATCTTCGCCAAATGTCATGTCATGTCAAAAAATATTAGGTATGTTTAAAAAAGTTTGCACCCTAACAAGACTTTGCCCGGTAGAACATTCTGTGAAGACAACTTATTTATATTTATATATAATTATTTATTATAATTATTAATATATAATTATTTATTGAGGGCCCGGTGGCGTAATTGGGAGAACGGTCGGCTTTGATGCCGTGGTACCGAGTTCAAACCGCCGTGCACCAATGAACTTTTCTATCGAAAAATATATGTGCGCTTCTCACAGTGGCCCTCCGGTGAAGGAAAACATCGTTAAGAAACCAACAACCCCCGCATGGTGGTAGAACATATCTAGTGTCCGCCTGGCCAGCTACCACCCTCAAGTCAGAAAATCTGTCGCCAAACATCTAATGTGTTCCGGCAGCTATCCTTGAGAGCCAGTTCCCATTCTAGTCCACTTCTCTATCTTCGACCGCATCATCACTTAGCAACAGGTGAGATAGTGGTCAAACGCTTGCCTATAAGATATAAAAAAAAAATATCCCCACCTTTATTTCTATCTCGCTCACAGTTACCGTAAGAATATCTTATATGCAATAGCAACCTCCATTGTGTATAATCTTCTTGGGACTCTTCTACTAAAACTAGTACATTCTCCTATGTTTGAGGTATTTATCTCCATATCTCTGGTGATACTAATCAGATCTCGATAAAATTAAAATGCGACCACCCCGGAAACGTATCCTACCTATTAAAAAAAGAATCATTTGAATCCTTTCACAATTGATGGAGAAATCGCGTAACATACACACAAAAAAAAAACAAAAAACGTACAGACGAATTGAGAACCTCCTCCTTTTTTGCGAAGTCGGTTAAAAAGTGGCAGATTTCAAGGATCTTTATGAATTTTGAAATATAAATAGAATTTTGACAATTTTCTGTTTCTATTTAAAGTATAACATTTTTATTATGCATTTATTTGGTTGGAAATTTGTAAAAGTTTGAGTAAGACGGTAAACTTTATTTTTATGCCTTATTTTATGCCATAATTCAATAATATGATGGCAAATTTTATGCATTTGTTGGAATGGTTGGTGGTTTGACAGATTTTTTGCCAGTGCCGGGCAGATTCACCATATAATATAAAAAAACTGCCTCAAAAATTATTACCAGGCAGAAAAACTACGCGAGCCCTCACTAAGCTCAGCTTTCAGCTAGTTATGTAGTTAAATGACTACAAGGTAATATAATGTAAAATAACTAAAATTATATTGTAATTTGGGACGTAAACATAATTTTATTTACCTCGACGTTTCGGTGAATTATGTATGCAAATGGAAAGTTTAATATGGAAAATATTACTACAAATTAAGACTAAAGTTATACGTACTAAACGAGTAAGTAAATTCGGTGGAACGGACTTACAGTGGACCGTAGAAGTGTCTAAACTTCTCGTAGGTATCTCGTATGTAGATAGCAAAAAGTAATTAAAAAATTAGCATCAAGGTTCTATTTCTCGAGATACCCGATCAGATATCGCGCCTTACAACGAATAAGAATGTGATTATGAAAAATTGTTACATGACTACATAATTCATAAATTACATCATGACCTACATTCGAGCGTTTAAAACGCGCATGTGATTCCCTTGAAGCGTGAATTGCTTTATTAACCACTTACCTATTAGGTACTGAAACTGCTTCGTAATTAAACGCACGAGTCTCGAGGTGGATGGACAGGTGAGGATATGAACGATAAAACTTGTGGATTATGAATCGATTTGGAGACTATACAATAATTGATAAATTATTTTTAATACATTAGAATTAAGATAGCCTTTAATAATATCGAAAAGGTTAGCAATGATTATGGAGGTACCTACTTAAAATAAATGTACTATAAAATATCTAGTCAGTTACGGCAGTATGTATACCTACTTACCAATTCTTTACTTACAAAATATGAGTGTTCATGTATGTATAACTAACTAACTTCGAGCCTTTTTAACGATATTCGATATACTTCGAGCCTCCTTAATGACATTAGTGTAAAATTTGGAAAAATAAAGTGAGTATTTAACAGGGGTTAAAGCCCACTTTATTTTTCTATTAATTCCTTCTAAGAAGTATATAGGATAGATTATAGATACCTACAATTTCTGAAACGATAACTTGCCTCTCTATAGGAAGCAGCTTTTGAAAGTTAACCGCAGTATAAGATGTAATAATGAATAGATATTACAAACATTCTATAAAATTACCCGTCGTTACGATGGGAAAGTTCGATAAATAAAAATGGAGACGAACGTAAACTATCAATTTGTTTCATTATATTATTTTCCTTTAGTTATGGTAATCAAGTCTAGGTAACGTCTACTTTTTTAAATAAATTTTAATACAAATCTTTATTATGATATAGGATATAATTATCCTTTTGTTTTACTTTTTAATTCATCATCGTCAGTGACACGTGAACCTTGTTTGTGTTCAGCCCACTTGCTGGGCATAGGCACAGAATAACCTATCGTTTACGCTACTTGTGACGATCCTACGGTGACCACGTATGGTGTGATACGCAAAATAATTGGCATCAACCATCTAGCTGTCGGACGACCAACTTGTACTTAGCAACTTTTAAAGATAATAATTTCTTTAGAAATAAAAATGCATCCGTTAGCACTAACACCTCAACCTACGACTGTGCAATACATTAGTGTAGAATGCAGCGTAATTAGAGGATGTGTCTGTGCCTGGACAAGAAAATATGATTCCCAGACACGACTCCTTCTCGCGATTATATAAAAAGAACAACATTTTACAAACAGTAAGTACAATACTAAATAAGTATTTTTAATATGCTTAACTACGAAATAAATAGACAACCTGCAAAATTTTAATTTTAATGTGTCTATACATTCGAAAGTCCTATAGCTTACAAAAATTGAGCAATTTTTGTAAGCTATAGTACTTTCATGGTTATTTTAGATATTCTAAAATAACCTAAAGCCTGGGTTTTGCATGTCCGCCTGGCTAGCACCACCCTCAAGTTAGAAAATCTGTCACCAAACATCTAATGTGTTCCGGCAGCTATCCTTGAAAGCCAGTTTCCATTCTAGGTGAGATAAGGGTCAAATACGTACGAGAAGAGATTAATTTTAAATATTTTGACGTTTTCGTTTGATATTCTGGCAGATAAGTTCTTAATAGAGCTATCAATAACCGATTAAACTGGCCCCAAGTTATAAGATTTTTTTGAAGTGAAAACTTCTTTAGTGGCGTTGTGAACTTTATGTTAGGTAGTAAAAATGTTAAACTCGCGTCAGGACACGTGACCTGATCGAAAATTCGTAAGACGGAGGGAGAGTACACGAAATGCACAACGTTAATGTTCAAGTTTTCACTTCTGCTGGCACTCCCGGAGTGCAAGCCGTTGTTTTTTTTAGAGTTCCGTACCCAAAGGGTAAAACGAGACCCTATTACTAAGACTCCGCTGTCCGTCTGTCTGTCTGTCTGTCTGTCTGTCCGTCTGTCACCAGGCTGTATCTTATGAACCGTGATAGTTAGACAGTTGAAATTTTCACAGATGATGTATTTCTGTTGCCGCTATAACAACAAATACTAAAAACAGGAGTAAAGTTAAAAATAATAGAGGGATAATACTAGAGGAATAATACAAGAAACGTGTTTTTTTCGGCATTTCGCGCCATCTATGAACGCTTAGTTAGGTAAACGTCCCATAGATGGCGTTATATTGAAATGTCCTTAACACCTTTGTTAGACGTTAGATGGCGTTATAACGCCATCTAACGTATAAATAATAATTAATTAACATTTTATTTCTTATAAGAAATAAAATGTTAATTAATTATTATTTATTGCTGGCGAAAAATGATAGTGGTATTATTTGCTCGATCTTATAAAATACTGTAGTGTGGTACGGAACCTACGAGTGCGAGTCCAACTTGCAATTGGTCAGTTTATTTATACCATATGTGTAATGTAATCTTTTTTTATACTCATTAGATATTATATACTTGGATATAATTGGATGCATATACTAATCATTTTTTATACTCATATTGTATATTAATTGAAGTTTATCACCTGCATCGTTCGACAAACTCTTCTTGTGAAAACCAACATTTCTTGTAAATAAAACAAATTAAAATTGTAGAATACCTTTTAATTTAATCATCTTTGGCTAATAACAATTCAATAGGGTAATCGTAAGAAAAGCTTTATAGTAAGTTAAAGTAAATTAAATTATTCGTAAACATCGTAGACCTTAATAGCATCATTCATTATACTTTGGGAGAAAAACTAGTAAAGCTTAATAAAATAGTTCCTAAGTTACAAATTTATCGTTACAAAATGTTCGAATCGTCTTTAAAATTCAATTACGATACAAAATATAAGTACACCGTAATTGATTTTAAACATTTTATATTCATTCATTTATATTCAAAATGCAAAATGTATTGAGATACATTTTGCCGAATTTACCTAGTCTTCATATTACAACATAAAACCTACATATTATATTTTTACATTATAATATTTTATAATCATTTGGTTTCCGTAATTAAATGTAAAAGATGTTATAATTATTATTTATTCAGAATGCAAAATACATTGTTGAGATAACATTTTGTCGAATTTATTCTTCATTGGTTGTTCAAATTTACATTCGAATCGTTTGGCTTTTAATATTAAATTATGGTCTATGAATATACTTACTTGTATGTACTTACTTACCATAATTTAATATTAAAGATTTACATTTATGCCAAATTTAAGATGCAAAATGTATTGTAACACATTTCTCTAAACTTCTTCATTGATTGCGTATAAGACGATCTAGTGAATGCCAACTGAAGGAGTAGTCGATTTGAAGATGTCCATACCTAGACAGGTGGAAATTGTCCGGGGCTGTCTTTGGAAACGGCCTGGCCCAGTCTTCGTATTCTGGAGACAGGCTCTCGTAGGCGAAATGCGCTTCATACGCGTCTGGTAACCTGCTGAAATTTTAAAATAACTTTACTACAAATATGATCCGATTTTCCTGCCGAGGGTGCGAGACATTTCCAGTTCTATTGAGGTGTTTATATCTAACTATATAGAGATATAGTTAGATGATAGAGAATAAACCTGCTGGTCGGTACTTACAGAGGTATGTACCACAGAACACGGGTAGGTACCGACCAGCAGGGTTATTCCTCGATCATTCGAAAGCAAATTCGGATTCGGAAACTGCCTTTCCTTTGACTCGGATCTTTGTAATTCACAATGCTCCGATCGGTAACTTTTAACATTTCAATTCGAAAAGATCAGTGGTCTTCTTGGCAATATTTCCGCGACAAAAAAGCTATCAATATTCAAAATAAAAAATAAAGCTTCCAAACCCGAATAGGTTTTCGAATGATTGAGAATCAAGCAGATCTTAATATGTGTTTTTTAGGGTTCCGTAGCCGAATGGCAAAAACGGAGCCCTTATAGATTCGTCATGTCTGTCTGTCTGTCTGTCCGTCCGTATGTCACAGCCATTTTATTCCGAAACTATTAGGACTACAGTATTGAAACTTGGTAGGTAGATGTATCCTGTAAACCGCTTTCTGATTTTTATGCAAAACTAAAAAATATAAAAGTTTAAGGGGGGGCATTCCATACATGGAACTGGAACAAAAAATGTGTTTATGGATAGGTCTTTAAAAATGACATTGAGGTTCCTACAATCATTTTTGCTCAAAGTTACTCAGTTTCTCAAAGCGCGTCTAAAGTGGTAAAATGGTCCCCCCCCCCGCCTTCTAACTTCTAAAGTAAGGGAGTGAAAAATCTAGAAAAAATATATTCTGTAGATCTCAATAAAAACTTTCAACGAAAATTGGTTTGAACGAGATACAGTCAGCAGTTGTTGAGATATAGCGACCGCAAGTATAACTTTGTTTTTCATACAAACACTATGAAAAACAAAGTTATTTTTGTAGTTGCGAAAAATCATAGTTATAGAATACTCTACTGTGTTACGGAACCCTAAGAGTGCGACTCCGACTTGCACTTGGCCAGTTTATTTTTAATCTTGGGTAGCGTTTGACCGCTATCTAGCTTGGTGGTAAGCGATGACGTGGTCGAAGATACTGAACATGCTTGACCTAGAATACTCTGACTCTCAAAAGCTATGTGCTGCCGGAATACCATAAAGATATGGCGGCAGATTTTCTCCTTGATGGTGGTAAGCTACTTTTTCGTAGCTTACTTGCTACGAAAAAGTAGCAGTGAAGTAGTAGTTAGAAGATCAATCAATATCATTAGCTCCACCTGTGGCCGAACACCCATGTTAGGATTTTAACCAGCGACCTCTAGCGTAGAAGTCTTAGCTATCTATCCTTTAGGCCAAGGGGGTCTCATGAACTAACTTGCAGCTTTGAACAAAAACTGAATTATTTACAATATTTTACAAATCGGTCAACGGATGCTGAGAGTTCTGAGGTAAATTGGTCAATTACGTTCTATGTATAATTATTATTCTTCGACTTATGTTTCAACAGTTATTGCAATGAAACCTCAGGTACAGTACGTTAATAGAAGATTTACCTATACTTTAAGAAATACTTATAGCTAAGCATTTAGTAACATGATGTATGATATCATGTCTTTGTGTAACGAACAGTTTTTAGAGTTCCGTAGCCGAATGGCTAAAAACGCAATCTGTATAGATTCATCATGTGTGTCTGTCTGATCGTCCGTATGTCACAGCCACTTTATTCCGAAACTATTAATACTACACAGTTGAAACTTGGTAGGTATGTATTCTGTGAACCGCTTTACGATTTTTATACAAAAACTAGCTTGTGCCCGCGGCTTTGCCCGCGTTAAAACTTTTCTTTTGTAACAACCTTTCTATCATGAAAAGACTTCAAATAAAACCGGCTAAGTCGAGTTGGACTCGCCCACCGACGCTTTCGTACCAACGTTGGTTGGTACCAATTAAGCTAGACCGCTAAATTGTATGAGCGCTCATATAACTCAGAGGCCTATCTTAATTGACAAAACTATATATGTATGGGATCACCCTTTAATTTTCAACTTTTTTATTTTCTGGAATTTTTCCTTTATTTGTTCTGTAAGAAAAATAAAAAAAGTTGAAAATTAAGGTACATTTTGGTACTTACAAGTTTACGCGAAAATCTAAATTTGCCCATATCGTTTTATCGTGTTGGCTCAGGACCTTGATTTTTATACAACTAATAGAAACTATAGACCTTAGTATCTGATATAAATTTCAACTTGCTAGGTCCACCCGTTCCTGAGAAAATCGGTGGTGACACACGGACAGACAGACAGACGGACAGACAGACGGATAGACGGACAAAAAGTAATCTTATAAGGGTTCCTTTTTATACCTTTTAAGGTACGGAACCCTAAAAAAGAATAAGCCAAATCGGTCCACCCGTTTTCAAGTTATGGTGTTAGTAACCACGAAATATAAGGATTCATTTTTATAAAACCCAAAAAAACATATTGATTTTCAGACTTTGTTACCCCATTTCACTTAGGGGTGGAATTTCGAAAAAGCCTGAAAAACGTATTTACTTATTTATTAACAGAGTTGTTAACAGAGTACCTGTGTGAAGAAGAAAATATTATCTAATCTTGTTTTGCCATACAGAATGTGTACTCCTGTGTAAACTTTTGAAAATCCTTTTTTAGCGGATACCTACGACATAATAACTATCTGCATGCCAAATTTCAGCGCAATCCGAAACAATATTGATTTTAAGACATTTTTACCCGATGTCGTGTCATGAAATTCGAAAAAGCCAGAAAAACGTCTTTACTTATTTATTGACTGAAGTACTTTTGTGAAGTTTCAAATTAAAAAAGACTCTAATCTTGTTTCTCCGTACAAACTTTGAACCCCCGTTTCATACCCTTAAGGGGTGAATTTTGGAAAATCCTTTTTTAACGGTCACCTACGTTATTATACCTATTTGCATGCGCGAATTTCAGCGCAATCTGAAAAAATATTGATGTTCAGACTTTGTTACCCTCTTTGGGGTGGAATTTTGAAAAAGCCACAAACACGTATTTACTTATTTGTTTACAAAAGTACCTACTCGTGTAAAGTTTTCAAATCAAAATCAAATCTTATAAACTTTGGACCCCCGTTTCATCCCCTTAAGAGGTGAATTTTGTAAAATCCTTTTTTAGTGGATATTATATCCTACGTCATAATACCTATTTGCATGCGAAATATCAGCGCAATCCGAAACTATATTGATTTCCTAACTTTGTTACTCCGTTTCACCCTCTTAGGGGTGGAATTTCGAAAAAGACTGTAGCACGTGTTTATTTATTTGTTTACAGAAGTACATGTGTGAAGTTTCATCCCCTTACGGGGTGAAGTTTGGATCCTTTCTTAGCGGATACCTTCGTCATAATAACTATCTGTATGCCAAAATTCTGCGTAATCCGTTAAGTGGTTTGAGCTGTGCGTTGATAGATCAGTCAGTCAATAACGTTTGCCTTTTATATATACAGATAAAAAAATGGAGTCCCCCCCCCCCCCCTAAGTTATAAGATAAGAGAGTTAAAAATCTAAAAAAACAGAAGCATTATTACAGCAATATTATTGATGATGAAGATGTTAATTGCATTAGACTAGCATTAGGATGTAGTTAAAGAATGATTGGAGCTTTTTAAGTGTTCACAGTTAGAACTTAAACAAACCCTACATCATGGCAAAAACATCTCTAATACAACGGGTATAAATTTTATAATATAATTCACGTTGTAATATTTGTCTCGGAATTTAAAATATGGACGAAGACTATCAAAATATGAGTGAGTGACACCATATTTGTTTATATCAAAACTTTATAATACTGGGTAAGTTTTTGACTCTTATTTTATTTAATGTCTTCAAATATTACTGCGCAACGTAGTTTACTGTAAAAGTGTATATAAGTTTCATTGAAAATTTTAACGCGCCCTCGATATTTTGTGGTTATGGTGTAAAATTTTATTAAAAAACTAGCAGCCCGCCCCGGCTTCGCACGGGTAGAACATATATGCCTACAAAATTTGCATCAGTTTGTTGCATCGAATATAAAATATGAACATATTTAACAACCATCGTCATATTTCATCCAATTTACACAAAACCTTAACGAATTATGCACCTAAACCTTCCTCATAAACACTCTGGCTATTGGTGAAAACCGCATGATAATCCGTTCAGTAGCTATTGAGATTATTGCGAACAGACAGACGCAGTGATGAACTTTGTTTTATAATACTTACGTATTGATATTGGACGGCCCTTTGGCGTAAAGGATAGTTACCCTGATTCTGACCCGACGGTCGTTGGTTCTAATCCTAGCTATATACCTACCAATGAAAGTTTTATGTGCATTCATGAATCATGAGTTTTCGTACAGTGGTAGTGGAATCATTAAATCTACCAAAAAGTAGCTTACCACCAAGGAGTACATCTGCCGCCGTAACCTTACGGCGTTCCCCGACGCAAAATGTAGGGGTAATATACGTTTAACGTGTGTATCTGTGTGTCTGTCTGTAGCATCTTAGCACCTAACCGGATGAACCGATTTTGTTTTTATTATTGATAGTTTTTTTTTGTTTGATAGATGTCTCCATCGAGAGTTTTCTTAGCTTTGATTCATGAAAATTCGTTCAATCGTTATAAAATTATGAGCTTTTTTCTAGTTAATTGCGCTATGAAATCAACTTTCATAGGTCTGATCAATTCGAAAATCTTCTTCAACGATATTGTAAGAACATGGAAGCCTCCTAGACTCTACAGAATACTCAAATCCTCACCAACTTACAGCTCAGATTTTAAATGTCGTGTTTAGAGTCATTGGAAAAAGCTATTATACATAGATCAGTCGGGTGGTTTAAAATATTATATATATATATAGATGAATATTATTTTATACAATAGATCATATTATTATACTATATTGACTTCAAATTGATTGTGATCGGTGGGGATCTACAGCATAGCTAAGCTTATAATAATATTTTCGTAGTAACTATGACCTAATCTGTGGTTTCACTGCAAATATTTTATTAATTTTGCGATGCGTGTTTGTGAAATTCGTGATATCTTCTAGAGTTTTCATTCGAATTATATAATACTGTAAGGGACAATTTTAATCTATAATATGTGGTCAAGCTAATTAACGTAATTATTTGGATAAGGATTAATACTATTTACTTGAAAATAGCCTTGGAAGTTATGTAATATTTTTTAACAAAAATTTTAAGATTAAAATGGTTACTGTGAGTCAACCTTAAGAGATAGACATATGCTGTCGCGGACTTTTTTGTAGGTCTTATTAAGTTGTACAACTCTTGCATAGAAAATATTCTTCTATCTATTTTCAATTAAGCAGCGTTCGTAAGAAACGTGTTTTTTAGACCGTTTTTTTGCCGACTCAGGTTGCAAATTAGGTCTCCACGAATGTACCTTTGATTTAAACGGGATAATATATAGCCTATTTTCATTTCGAAAGTCCATTCTATGTATTAGTGAAAGAATTTTTTAAATCGGTTCAGTTGTTTTTGAGCTTACTCATTACAAACATACAAAAATACAAAAATACAAATGTTCTCTCTTTATAATATTAGTATAGATATGTGTGAAATAACCAAAACTTTTGTGTTTTCTTAGTTTTGCATAATTAACACAATAGTATTGATTAAGCAGTATTAAATTAAGTTATATCATTATTATATAGGTCTATTGATTTAATTAATAGGTCCAAATGATAATATTTTTTTTAAATAAAATATTTACAAAATGGTGTCGGTCTATAGCAGCCGGGTGAGCCTTTAAACAGCCTAATTAATGCCGCCAGCAGTATAAATATTCACACGTGAAGAATTATTACGCCAGAGGCCAGAGAGCAGACTTTTGATGAAACACTGTAGTGCCAATGTCTATAAAGTAGTTCTATATGGGTTCACCGGTATGCCAGTAGACTTGATGTAGACTCAAATAGAGCCATTAATTGAACGCAATTTTGGGAATCCTTGAACCAAACAATAAAACCTATTTTAGAATGTTTTGTACAAGAGTTGCTATAAAGGCTCTCTGAATGGATTATCTGTAACGATTCCTTCGCAAAGTCACCGAGGACTTGCTAGAGATCATCAGCCTAAGGAGAAATCAAGATGGCTCTTAAACAGCTTAAAAATGAAAGAGACCCTGGAGAGGATGGTATTACTACTGAGCTCCTGAAAGCAGGTGGAATGCCTGTAATGAAGTAGCTCTAGTATATCTTTAATACTGTTTTCTTTGATTGGAGAACTCTAGAGGCGTAAAGCAGGAATGTTATTGTGTTAAAAGGGTGAAAAACTCTTCTGAAGAACTACCGACCCATTTCACTTTTGAGTCACGTCTACAAGCTGTTTTTAAGAGTCATCACGAACCGTCTTGCAAGAAGACTCGACGAATTCCAGCCACCTGAACAGGCCGGGAAGCAATCGCAGTATTCTCGAAGTTGTTAAAGAGTATGTTTATATCGGGCAAACTCTGCAGGTGGGTGAAAACATATTTGAGAATGAGGATAAAATAATATAGCTGGGCTGGGCAGCATACGGAAAATTACGTCCAGTCAGCAGCCGTCAAATATAGAAATATGTGACGGCTGCTGACTGGACGTACACTTTAGAGGGTCAAAAACTTCAAAAAACACATTAATATATTTTTAATTATGTGATGTTGTATAAATGATATTGTTTTCATATTTTCAGTAATTTTTGTATCAACCATACAATGCCGAACAATCTTCTAAGATATATATTGCAAGAATAAGAGTGATTCAGATAACAGCAAAAGAATGGAAATAAAAGTCAATAAAATGATGATCAAATACAAATTAAAGGAGAAAGCATGCTAATTCAAGAAGAAGATAAGGAGAGAGAAAATATTCCTTTACATTATATGAGTGATGATGATATCGAAGGTGCTTTGTGTTAATCTGTAGACAATGCTATACATTTATTTTTACGTTATTAATAGGTACATCTACATCTTCGTACTTACAAGGTCTTAGGTACAGTTACTGGCGATAAAATATGGCGGAATAAGGACAGAAAAATACCTGAAACATCTCTTTTGCTTTACTTTTGCTAGAGTGATTAAAGTATGTCAGATATTTTTACACGCTTTGTTCTGTCATTACTATACGAGTAGTTATTATCAAGTAAAAACCGCTTCGATCCATGAAGATCTTGTTTGTAGGTACCTACATTAAAGATAAAGTATCAAATCTATCTGGGATGATATGAATAAAAGTTTTAAGTAAATTTTACGCTATTTGATTAATATTCCTGTCAATAGCCCATCTTCATCTTCTTATATTTTCACGAAATGAAGAATTTCTCATTATTCGCAATAAAAGATTTTCAATACACGAGGATTCCGTATCATGTGTACTTTTAATGTTGAGAGGTTCTTGATTTTGGTGACCTACGGAACCTTCTTTAATATTGCTTCAATCAACTTTGCTCGAGTAGTTTTGTTGTGCATTGATAGAATGTTTTTACGAATACAGTAAAATGAATTTATATACAGCTTAAAGCATTACAATAACTTACGTGAATTCGATTAAAGTGCTGTTGGCTGTACAACAGAACTCAGTTGATTTTTAAACATGCAAGCATTATATTGATTCACGTTGCTATTCAGCTTTTACTTACCACTTAAAGTGCTATTATACGACAAAAGGCATTAAAAACAGCTCAAAGCTGTATAACAGATTTACGTTGCATTATAACGGTACAAGTATATGCTATTAATCAGCATTAGGCAATATCTTACTACTTAAAATGCTATTGTAGACCCTAAGGCACTAAAAACAGCTGAAAGCTGTATAGCGGATTTAGGTGGCATTATAATGGTTCTTGTTTATGCTACTAAACAGCCTTAAGCATTTACTTCCTACCTAAAAATGCTATTGTAGATCCAAAGGCACTAAAAACAGCTGAAAGTTGTATAGCGGATTTAGGTGGCATTATAATGGTTCATGTTTATGCTACTAAACAGCATTAAGCATTTACTTCCTACCTAAAAATGCTATTGTAGATCCAAAAGCACTAAAAACAGCTGAAAGCTGTACAGCTGCGTTGTCGTTTGCTGCACTAAAACTAAAGGCTTTACAAAAGCATATTGATATGCCATTATCCAACTGTTATACAGTGTAAAGCATCATAATGGTTCTGAAATGCCAACATAAAGCGTCAAGATGCTCGGTAAACTTATATAAGACTTTATACGGACTTAAAATTCTATATAAGTTTACTATTCGTGTGTTAAAATGCTATCTGTGTTACTTGGGATATATATATGGTATGGAACCCTACGAGTGTGAGTGCGACTTGCACTTGGCCAGTTTATTTCGCTTTTATTGTCGGCATTCACATTGCGATAGTGGTGTTTCTAGATATTCACTAATTCCTCAATAATATTGTAAGTACCTAGGTATGTATGACATATGTTACAGTTTGGCTATTTTGTTACAAATAGACCTTCGCCTTCAGATTTTATGAGTTTAACGTGAGACTGTCCCATTCGAATGCAATTTCATTATTATTACCAATCAGTGGTCATGGCTCATAGAACAATTTACATTAATTGTATCGTAACTTTGCATTATAATAGGTGCAAATTCTGTCTCGGTTCAATAAGCAAACGCCCGAGAGTAACAAAAAGCATGCCTAAGCAGTCTAAGTACATACTTAGTAATTAATTGTACTTAGTAGCTATCTCAGTAGGGGAACTAGGATTTCGGTTTGGGAGGCTTGGCCCTGGAGACAGTGACTTATGGACTAAGGCACAAAATAATGAATAGTACAAGACTAAGGTAAGGGTTAACTTCGACGATTTTGGAGGGAGGGGAGGGTACCAGGTGGTTTGAGCAATGAAATAATCCTCGCCCCCTCGATCCGCTAGTGTATATTATCTTTAGTATAAACAGCATACCTAGACCTACCTACTAAGGAATTGAGTGAGTGCAGTGCACACCATCTGTGATCTCTCGACCGTATTAAGAGATGGTCGATTAGATAACTTCAGCCAATTTCCCATGTACCCCCTTTACTTTACCTCGCACTAATTCGCGATATGACGATTATGAAGAATGCCCAGCTTGACTGACTTTCTAGTATCCGCTAAATTTACTCTACAAACTATGCTCACGTAATACGTGACTAGAAAGTGGTGTATACTGGAATAATTGCCTTATGCCATTTGTAGACAAAAGGAACGAGTATGCTTCCGGTGCAATCCCTCGAATTATGTCTCACTAGCTGTGCCCCGCGACTTCACCCGTGTTAAAAAGTATCCTATAGCCTAATCCATACTATCCCTGTGCAAAATTTCAGCTAAATCATTCCAGCCGTTCGACCGTGAAGAAGTCCCAAACAAATAAACAAATGTACAAACTGAGTTTAGCATTTATAGTGTTGATTGGTGTTGATTAGCGAAAGATCTTTTAGCGAAAACTTGAATAAATTAAATACTGTCACTAATTAACTGAACACTTGTTATTGCAAAACCAGAAGGTAAAGACGCAAAAACAACAGATAGTCGTTCGTATATTTGTATAACTGATGGGGCTTGACCTTAGGGATGGAACGGTCGCCGAGGTCAATGATAGGAACAAGTTTCTCCTACAACAACAGCGCTGAATTCTCACAAGTGCAACTTTCATTTGTAGTAAACAAAAACTCGTGCACGTTCACACGATGGATTTATGTGCCTGGCGTTGTTATTATAATACAAAATAGCTCTGTTGTTACCCACTACATATCGCATAGACTTTTTTTGCCGTAAATGCTTTCCTTGGAAGTTAGCGTCACGCACTTTACCATGGGAACGAGATTTTCATTCATGTAAGTTGTTCTGCGTTGAAAATACAATCCGTTTGTGTGAAGGGTTGTGTTCCCAAAGACTGCTCCTATTAAGTGTCGGTGAATAGGTACAGGAGCAATGAAATCGCACGATGTTGGCAAACATACCATTATCCAATGAGAAATAAAATAATCTTCAACATGGGTAGGTACCTATTCTAATTTCATTCAGATACTGAATTCGGAAGCGTCATTTTGAATTTTAAATATTGATTTATCCGTTAGCAATTTTTTTTATAGTAGGAGATAACAAAACATAAAACATCGCAATAGGAAAGCCGCCATAGACTAGGAATCGCAGATCACATTTAAGAAAGCAAATCCCAAGCATAATTATAGTGAATCGACGGTGCTCGGTAGTTTCACTGCATCGAGAGTGTAAGCATTTTCGCCATCATAATTACACTGCCTATCTGCCATTACGCTGCGCAGCGCCGAGACATTTATAGAAATCTCCGCGTCCATAAATGTTTTCCGTGCTTGTGTATTATTCATCTCATTAGCGTGCAAAATATCTTCGCTATATTGTTGCGGTGCATTCTTAGTGTTTCTGCCGTGATCATGCCGCGTAACGCAACTCTTTATGATATTTCATACATCGTTATCTTCTAACTGCCGATTGTGGATGAAAACAGTTCGTTGAGCAAATATAACTACCACTGACTCACTGTGAGCGTCGGTTGATTGCAGTCATTATACCCATTAATTAGAAAAAACACTTTGAAATACATTTCACATCTGCTACCTCATGACAGGGTAACTATTAGTATGGTAATTCTGGCTATCATTTACACGGATTCTTTATGATGTAATTGTATGTAATTCTAAACAACGACGGGGTATTTGGGCTAGTTCGTTTTTTATAAGTATTTGAAGAATGCTAACAATTCCAGTGTGTAATTTCCTTCCTTCCATCATATCAATGAATACATATAGAAAGACGGGAAGACCGCTTTATTTCGCAAAACGTATTTTAAATTTGTCAACAGACTTCCACATAGGCTAGGAGATTTTCCAACTTGAGGGTGATATTTGGCCAGGCGGACACTAGACAGTGCCCTTCCACCATGCAAGAGCCGTTACTAGATTGATACAACGCTTTCCCGATACTTGTATCCTACCAGTTTACTAAGACGATGTTTTCCTTCACCGGAGGCGTAATCTGTGAAATGCGCGATACATTTTTCGATATAAATATATCCATTAGTAAACACAAGGTATTGGAACTTTTGAACCTCTGCCTCTGGCCACAGATAATATAATAGTTACTACGTAACTCTGGCTGTACTATTATTTATTTTGTGCTCTGGCGTCCAAGCCAACCATTCGCTCAATACATCACAAGGCCATCAAAAAAATTATAAAATCATCAATGAGTTATGAGCCTAAGAATGGATGATTTCCTAAGAATTGATGATTGTGGTCAAGATGGTTTTTTACCTGGAATGTCGCCTCGTTTTTCCATAAGTAAGTCCAGCCATAATGTAGTCCGGCTGATGCGGCAGAGATACTCGGGTCCTAGGTCGTTGAGGGTGGTAGCCTGGAGGAGGTGGTGGAAGTCCAGCGTACATTGGTTCATACATCATCGGTGGCATCTGTTGAGGGATGTAAATCGGTTCTTCGATGTACATAGACCTTCGGCGGTCCCCTGAAAAGACACAGGTTTCCTTAATTTATATATTATGAGGGTAAATTAGTAAGTGTTATTCTCAGACAAAATGTCTTATTTGGTCTGAGGTTATTATGAAAAGAGTAGATTAATTTATTTTTTTTTACGCTTAAATCAAATTTATTTTTTATTTACACATGCTTTGGGCAGTGACTGCAAGAGAAGAACCGAAGATCGGGCTTAGTGGCGTATCTTGGAAGAGGCCTACTTCCAGAAGTGGACTGACACCGGCTGATTATGATGATTTATTTACAACTTTGTCAAGTTTGCTAAGTTCTGGTATGATGTTCTGTGTCCGTTTTTAAGGTGGTTTTATAGCTACCTAACTGTTGTATGTAGATGAGACTCAAGTTATAATATGTCTAGTGTATCTCATATGATACTTATCAATCACTACAGTACAGTACATTTAAGTAGATTTAGGTAGGTAAGCCAAATGCCTTGACCACATCGTCACTTTTCCCATCAGGGAAGATCTATGTCAAGTGTATGTTTCCAATAGGTAAATAGAATCTCGTTACAAAATATCACAGGGAAGAGGTTATAACATTGAAAGTAAAAAATAGTAAGTATAATAATAATAATTAAGATAGTTTAGAAACTAAAACAACCGACTTCAATGCCCCGCGAGTCAATTTCAGTAGCAAGTTTGAGACGTTTATCGTCATATCTCTGGAGATACTTATCAGGACTCAATGAAATTACAATGGGACCACCTCGAAAACTTACCCTACCGATAACAAAAAGAATCATTCGAATCGGTTCAGAATTGACGGAGTAATCGCGTAACATACACACAAAAAAAACATACAGACGAATTGAGAACCTCCTTTGTTTTTGGAAGTCGGTTGAAAAATAATACTAATAAATAATGATGTATTGTGCAATAGTATTGCATGCGTAAATAAAGTTATATTTAGGTACCTATTACTTTATACTTATACTTACCTATTACTATTGTTTTTTGGACAAATACGTTATCTTTATCTTTATCTATCTTATTTAGGTACAATTATGATAGAATGCATGCATGACATTTATACAATCATAGTGCCTATTATAACCTATTATTACTTAGTAAGTAAGTACTAATATAGTTTCGTTAGTTTCATGTTCTACTCAATTAGTGGGTAGTTAAGTGGGTTCATCACCAAACGATACTGTGGGTAGACAATGTATCTACGTCCTACAGACATGATTCATATCGATTCCAACCATTAATACATCTATTTGTAAATTACTGTATTCTTACTTATCGTACCTCTACCTACAGTCTCTAATTAAGAGCCCAGTTATAACTAACTATAGATACGTTATACTACAGCAGCAGCAGTGCTCCACGGTTTCTCCCGTAACCAAAGGACATGCATAAAACTTTCACTCCTTAATATAAATGGGTTTCGTTATAGTCTTTCTTGGCGGGATGCCTACTACCTATACTGTGGAATCCTCAGAGTAACAATTACTACAGTACTACAACTATTACTAGTACTTGTACTTTAGTAATTGTTACTCTCAGGTGGAATCTAACTGCAATTATTTGTTTCAATAGGCGTTATGGTTTTAGGGATTGTCGTGATTACATAATACCTACTGAATGGTATCAGTACCTTACTACTATGACAATAATGAGTATATTACTTTTATTTAGGTGTATGTATATACATATGGATCGTATGATTTGTAGTCAGTTGTAAAATAAGTAAGTGTATTTTTCCCGCCTGGAGGCGGTAGACTCTCGCTGGACAGCGAAATTGTACAAAAATATAAAGTATCGTTTTGATGTCCTATAATTTATACCTAGGAATACCTAGGTAAGTTTATACATTATAAGTACGAGCCACAGCAAGTAAACTTTATTTAAGCTAGTTGTGACGCGCGGCTTCGGCCGCATTAAAATGTATCCTATGGCCTAATCCAAAATACTGGCTATCCTTGAGCAAATTAATGTAATCAATCCTAGGTCTGTGAATTTATACTAATAAAAATACTAATTTATAGAAATTATGCCCATATGCACTATACAGGGTGAATTTTTCAAGTGGGTGTGGATGGCCAAATCCGAAACTATGATGAATAGCGAAAAATACTCAAGCACTCAGTACCTACAAGCTTTTATTTAACTTGTCGTGTTAGTATGTTTGTGCGGGTAAAATCTTGAAATCAAATATTAGACCCACTTCCTGGCGTTCGATTATTAGACTCATATTTGATATAGGTAACTAGGCAGTTAAGTTCGTATCTTCGGTAACGATGCAATATGGTATCATGGAGCTGACCTGATGATGGAGCCGGGCTGTAGGGACTGATACTTCGTAACGGCATATGGTAGGACAGTCGAATGTGGGCTCGTATGTACCTATTGTTATGATGCACATGATAAAGTCTTTACAAAAAGCTTGTATTAAAAAATATATTTTACTTTACATTTTTTCTTTACCTAAGTAATTCGTAAGTGGTAAAAGTACCTTCAGAGACAGTGGTGCGGCTAGAATTCATGTAAGTAATGTAATATTAATAATCATATCGACTGCTTTGCTTAATAGTGCTTTATGTAAGCATCTAGTTATGGTAGACAGAGTCCGGAGTCGAAATAATATGACAGAAGAGCCCATTCGAACACTGTTTATGGGCGTGCAGTATTGACAAGTATCTACCTATAAAGTGTGCTAGAACATGTTTAGATTATAAATTACTATATCAACTCACTCATTGGTCTTTCGCCATAAATAGCATGTTCAGGGATATCGGGAACTGTCCTGGACAGCTTCCTTCCGTAAATGGAGTAGTCGTCGGAACGGTCTTCTCGTGACGATATTCTTCTTCTCGGTGGAGGTAAAGGCGGTTCTTCTCCTGAGTCGTAGTTTTTTGTTGGGACGTAGTAAAAACTGGCGCTGACGGGCTCTCCGGCAAAGGAGTTGAAGTTTTCCTCTTGGCTGGATTCAGCTCGCTCCGGCTGCACAATTCCATGAGCCTCATTATCCCACGGGTCGAGGTACACTCGGTGGCTCGGAGGCGGAGTTGGTACATCGTCTCCTTCGCTATCGAAATCCACAGCAGCCCAGTACGGGCTTCCAGCGTGTCCCGGCATTTTAATCACTAAAACACTGTCAGTCGCGACGTAATTTTGCGCACTGGACTTGAGTCATGTGGACGCATAACCAACACCGCACGTTACCGTGGCCAGACCCGATATGGTGGTGTGTAATGTATTCGACCGGCTTGAAAACACTGATTGTTATTCTTTGCGCGGCTCGCGTAGACATTCGACGGCGCGATGCAATCAACGGGAGAGTGAGGCAAGAAGGCGCGAGCGTGCGTCGAGACACCTACCTTCAAATAGCGATGCGCCAGCGCTACAACCACTCGTGAAGATGCAATGATAATAAAAAAATGTTAATGAACGGTTGCTTGTACGCTATCTTTGAAAGCCATAGAAAATCATAAGTAATCTTTAGAATAGATTTAACTTGCTCTCATAATTTTGTTTATTAGCACTAGGTTGGTGTGGTAACAGGTACCTACTAGGTACCTACTTTTGTTAATGACTGTGGTTAGATAATTTGACCTTACGTCTGTTACCAATAATTAAGATTATTGTGATAAACTACAAAGGTATGATTTATACCCGACGGCGCTAGAAGGAGGGTTGTGTTTTATGAGTGTACCTATATATGTGCTTGTAGGTATGTAGATATATTTATTTAGCACGCTGAAGCCTAAACGACTAGATGGATTTTAGCTTCAGAGTTGTCGTTAGATTAGATTTAAGAGGTTACTTAGGTACCTACATCAATGTTATAAAAATTGAAATGGCAAATTTTTGTCACCACATTACGTACGCCATCTAATAAATTTTATTTCCTCAAAACCTATCGAGTGGCGTAGGGTTTTTTTAGGGTACCGTACCTCAAAAGGAAAATAAGAACCCTTAAAGGTTCACTTTGTTGTCCGTCTGTATGTATGTCCGTCTGTCAATCAAGACCCCTTTTTCTCAGGAACGAGTAGAGATAACAGGTTGAAACTTATATGAAATACTTGGGATCTACGGTATCTTTTGGCTGTGAAAAAATGAAACTTATAAGTCGCGATCAAAAGATATGACCGTTTATGTAGCATTTTTTTTGCATAATTATTTTGCGATTTCACAAGGGAATCAAAACCTACTTACCGTTGATCTAGAATCATAAAATTTGGCAAAAATCAAGATATAGGAATAAATCTGAAAACCGTAAATATGTAGTTTAATAAGAAAAAAGTGAATTTACTATTACAAATTTATTATTTGCGGTTGGTGCAATACATTTTCTACGATGGATCGAACTGCAAAGTTAATAGTTTGACGTACGGAAGCCTCGGTGGCCTCGGTGTGCGAGTCCAACTCGCACGTGGCCGGTATTCTATATAAGCGACTTACAAAAATATATTGTAACGTACTGGGATGTAAGAGAGCATACAGGGATGTAAGGGAGCACACATACCTTCTAAGTGCTCCCAGCCAACCTCACCTGCCCGTGGTGCATCCTGCTTACCGACGAACGGGGCTCTGGCGACCGACAAATGGCGGTATAACCATTTCAAATTATGGCGTAGCTATAAATACTACAGGCCGGTGACGGGCAGCAGCGTCAGCGGTGCGAGGAGCTACGCCCTGCGATCGCCAACACGCCTGCCCAGCGTGGCGATTAGGGCATATCCCTCACAAGGGATGCAACAAAAATGGAAGGTCCCAATAAGCCGCGGCATCCAGTTCCCGGCCGCCCTGCTATTCCTGACCACGGCGGCGGTCACGGTGACGGCAGGGCAGGGAGTGCTAAGAATCCCCGGGTTACGGTATGCCGCCAAAACAAACTGACCCTCGCAACCTATAATGGACGCACGATTCGGCTAGATGAACATCTGGTGCAGCTGGAGGAGGAGCTGGGACACATAAGATGGCACATTCTGGGGTTATGTGAAGTCCGAAGATAGCGGGAGGACACCATAACTCTAGAATCGGGCCATCTTATGTATTACAGAGAAGGAGACCAGCCAACCCAAGGCGGCGTCAGGTTTTTGGTCAACAAGGTTCTTAGTGACAACGAAACATTCCAATTAAAATTGGAAAACCGATCGTTGCCTTGGCAACCACAGATGACGTAGACCAGAAACTCGAAGAAGTGGTGGAAATCCTCAGAGATGAAGGGACGAAGTTTTGTGAGAGCAAGCGTACGGGCAAAAAGTCCAAACTATCGACAGAAACACTTCGGCTAATGGAAGAGAGACGAACAGACCCATTGTCAGCTTTGTCAATTAACCAGGTGCGCAACAAAATAAGAAGCTGGTGCGACGCGACCTCTGATCCTCTAACACGCTCTTGATTATTCTTTATGACCAATATTAATTTTTTTTTCGATATTTTACTACTTAGTATGTATTGTGAACTACGATGTAATACATGTTGACGTTTTGAACTTCGATATAGTGATTATCGACAGTTTTAATCATTCGATTAAAAAATCATCAAACTCTCGGCATTTCAATCTTAGACATTTTATACTTAGATGTAACAATTTTCTATATATTAACAACATAATAATATTATAAAGAGGAAAACTTTGTTTGTTTGGTTGTAATGAATAGGCTCAAAAACTAATGGACCGTTTTTAAAAATTCTGTCACCATTCGAAAGCCACAGTATCCACGAGTAACATAGGCTAAATTTTATTTTGGAAAAAAATAGGGTTCCGTAAGATATTTGGGTTTTAGCAAAACAACGTTTGCAGGGTCAGCTAGTTCAAATATAACCGTCTAAATCTAATTGAAAATGAGAAATGCTAAAAACTTTAGAAATATGTAGGTATTAATTACTGTGGGGATTAACTACAAATACTAAAAACAAAAAAGTTGTACTCGCCCATCGAGGCTATCGTACCAACTTCTCAAACTAAGTATATAAGACAAACTCAACTTTGCAGTTCGAATGCAACTTTGCCCTAGAACGATGCCTACTGCCTAGACCGCCGTCAATAATAAGTTTGTTATAGGATTTTTTTTTTTGTGTCATTAAACGACATATTTAAGGTGTCAGATCTATTCCTTTAAAAGTGTTCCAAGACCTTGCTTCTTACCAAATTTCATGGTTCTAGGTCAACGGAAAGTATCCTTATGTTTTGATTCCCTTTCCAAATCGCAAAATATACGGAAAATGCTTTTTAAACGGTCATATCTCAAACTATCATAAAAAAGGCAGACGGAGTCGTGCCAAACACCCGAGTGAACGCAAGTTCAGTAATACGAAATGCTTGAGTTCCGCGCTCAGTTTGCTACCAAGCGGCAGCAGGGACGGACGCTTCCGTGCAGTATTACGTCGCAGCGTTGCTTACGTAGTAATCATGCCGTATTAACTATGCCGGACTGAGCGCGGAAACTTATTACTCAATAGTATTACTGTATAGTATATATATATATATATATATATATAGTAATAGTAGTACATTTAGTATTACTGAACTTGCGTTCACTCGGGTGTTTGGCTTGGCACGACTCCGTCTGCCTTTTTTATGATAGTCTGAGGGTCATATCTTTGTGATCGCGTTAACTTACAAATTTCCTTTTTTTGTACAGCCGAAAGATATCGTAGACGTGAGTATTTGATATAAGTTTCAACTTTATACCTTTACGCATTCTTGAGAAAAAGAGTCTTGACAGACGGACAGACAGACAGTCAGACGGAAAACAAAGTGATCTTATAAGGGTTCCTTTTTCCTTTTAATTACCTATATGTATTACTATAGCCACTATAACAACAAATACTAAAAACAGACTAAAGCTAAAAACAAAACGAGGTCCCCATACAAGAAACGAGTTTTGTCAGGCGTTTTATGATCCATCTTACAAACCGTAAAAGATAGAGACTTTAAATTTGCACATAATGTGTATTATCTACATTAGTTGCAATAATAAAAATTTCCTGTATGCCATGTGCCTATTTATATTCATCATTTAGTAAATGTAGGTAGTCTACCTAATCAATCTTTTTGCCTAAAATACACGAAAGAAAGCACAAAAGCGCAATGACATCAACTTCGTAGGATATTGCAAAGAGAATATAAATACTACGTAAGGATATTGTACAATATTTTCGTTTTCAAATTCCCGCAAAAAATTCGGTCAAGCAAGATAGCCAAGAAGTGTAAAAAAATTAAAAAGATGAAAAATCATAGATTCTGAAAAGTGTTGGCAATGGTATGTATGACAGGACAGTACAGTTATAGCAGTAAGCAGAGAGAAGTGTAGCAGGCTGTAGCATCTGCTACCGTGTGAATAGGGTTGCCAGATATCAGCTAACTCAATTCGCCTAATTTTGCCCACCGAGTAGCCTAAATCGCCTAATATAATTTTTTGGACAAATAGCCTAATTCGCCTAACATTTTGATCTAAGTAGCCTTTATTTAGCCCAAATAAAGAAGACACGTCAGAAATGAACACGTAAAGCAAAAAAAAGTTTTTTAAGATTCCGTACCTCTAAAGAAAAACAGGAACCCTTATATTTTTCAATTTCAAATCGTTTATTTCATGTAGGTACATCGTACACTTATGAATGTCAAGCATTACATACATAAATAGTTCCATTTCACATGTCCATAGCTGCATTGCCAGACAAATCCACTATCACAATAAAATCAAATAAATGATGAATTAAATATAAATGTCAAGAGTAAAAATGAATTGGTTATCTTTTAAAAATGTCGATGTAAATAGTAAAGTGTCAGTGAATATGTCAAAGTTATGTCAATGTCAGCTATGTATATTTACATACTAAGTCAATACAAAAACAGTATCGTATTATACATATTGATTAAATTCTTCAAGACAGTCAATATTCCGCCATGCTTTGCTAATATAGGAATAATTTGTTTCCGTCTGTCTGCCTGTCCGCCTGTCGGTCTGTCCGTCTGTCAAGTCCCTTTTTCTCAGGAACGCGTAGAGATATCACGTTGAAATGTATAATCACAGTGAAAAAATTAAATTTGTATGTAAACGCGATCAAAAAATATTACCGTTCATAGATTTCATATTTTCGCATATCTTTAATACAACTATCAAGAAATAATATAATACATTTGGGGTAATCCTGAAGTAGCCTAAATGGCCCATTCATATTTTTCTAGGTAGCCTAAATGGCTACTGGTAGCCGATGGAATTTTTTGGTCGCCATTTGACCCCTCAAGGTAGCCTAAATGGCGATAATTCGCCTAATCTGGCACCCCTGTGAATACCCGATAATTCTAGTATTGCCAGTATTTTAGATTCATTCCATAGACGCTTCGCCAATGGAGATGTTAACGCAAGGCGTACCCCTCTGCTGGCCATATGGCCATATGAGCGTGCGTAACTACGCTGTATTTTTAATACTGTGTGCGTGCTTCAAGCTAGTGTGCGGGATCTGTAAGTGAGTGATTTGTGTGTGTGCAATGCGTGTTTACCTCGTCCCCCGCAAGTATCGGCAGAAAAAAAATGTTTGCGGAATACTACGTTAACATCTCCATTAGTAAATGCTCGAACCTAATGTAAAATGATGCTGCATTGCAGATGTTTTGACAAATTCAATTTAATCCGTATCCTCTATCAATAAGGTTGTAATTGCTTTGTAGAACAAAACGGCCCAATCGAAAGGCACCCGGGTGGGAGTGTGTCCTTGTCTTACAACCTGCTGGGCGAGCCGTAAGTACCATTTTTTACGACGGCAGCGCAGAGAAACAAATGTATGGGGTGCTTTAACGTATTTTGTGGGCGTGGCCCGGTGCTTTATGCCTATTTTTAGGTACTTTTGGTTCCCTGAGCGGATATATAAGTTGTCCATACAAAAGAAAGGGATAAACTCCGTTCTAAGTCGGTATCATCAGGGCCGTTTTGCGCAGTCAATTTATATTACGTCTATGATTCATTCGGATTCATTCTTGCTGTCTGTTATCAACTTGTCACTTGCTGTCAGGTCCATTGACCTGCCCCCGTATCACGAAAACCATTGAATGAACGAAATGAACTAAGTAGCGGGGACGGAGCTATACAGCCTACATAGCTGCGTCCCCCGTCATTTCGTTCATTCAGTGATTTTCGTGATCAGCCCCCTGTATAATATAAGGACTAAAAATAACTATAAAAGAAGGTGCATACCTAGGACTTTTTAATAAAAATGATATAAGGTAACAGGACAAGTATGACGCTAGCCTGATGGTAAGCGATGACCTCTACCGATAACAGATACAGCGGCATGCAAAATCCTGGACTGCCAGAATTTTGCATTGCTGTTACTGCACTGCGCCTGTTACCTTGAGACATAAAGATGTTGACTGTCACATGCCTTGTAATTTCACTGTCACTCTTAATGTCACATAAAATGGCTGCCATCGCTCGCTAGGTTTGTGTCAATCAAAGGACAGTATTTACTATAACGAGTAACGATACAAAATATTAAATTTTGTATAACTGACAGTTGAAAACAGAAAACACCTAAAAATTTACTAGTTTTTTTTCAAATAATGAAATTGAAAAGATAATTTTTTAAATCAGTTTACAATCATCGGACAAATCACGTAACAAATAAAAAATAAAAAACATTCAGGTGAATTGAGAACCTTCTTCTTTTTGGAAGTCAGTGCAAAACAAATATTTAGTATGACTTCTATCTAGTACCGATATTCGTTATAACACCGTCCTGGTCAATGCACCTGTCCTGTTGATTGACTCTACCCTAACACTGGCAGCCATTTTATGTGACATTATGAGCTTTAGGTATACACCATTTTTTGTAGGATTTCCATACAGACAGATTTATCGCAGCGCCTCTTTGTGTTTTCTCGATAGTCAGATTCTTTTTAGGATTTCAAGAAAAAACGGAACCCTTATAGATTCGTCATGTCTGTCTGTCTGTCCGTATGTTACAGCCACTTTTTTTCCGAAACTATTAAGACTACATAGTTGAAACTTGGTAGGTAGGTGTATTCTGTGAACCGCTTTACGATTTTTATATAAAAATTTTAAAAAATGAGGAGGGACTCTCCATATAAGGAACTGAAATTTAAAAAAAAAATCATCAAACCTATACCTTTTAAAGTAAGGGAGTCAAAAATCTAGAAAAATAATATGCTGTAGATCTTAATAAAAACTTTCAATAGAAATTGTTTTGAACAAGATACAGTGTGCAGTTTTTGAGATATAGCGACCGCAAATATACATTTGTTTTTAATACAAACACCATGAAAGCTGACCCATGTCATGGGACTGTCAGTGTACAACCGACTACCTGACAATGTGACAGAAGCACCGAGCGTTTCTTCATTTAAAGTCTCCACCAGGCCTTTTATTCATACAATGAATTTATAAATTCTAATAAGAATTAAATTATTAATAGTATTATTTTTATTCAATTTATTAATATTATTATTTTATTTCGGATTTTTTATTATTTTTGTAAATGGCGTGTATTTTGTTATATGAATAAATTGATTATGATTATTATAAAAAACAACGTTAATTTTTTGGTGGCGAAAATTTTTAGTCGTAAAATACTCTACCGTGTTACGGAACCCTACGAGTGCGAGTCCAACGTGCACTTGGCCAGTTTATTTGGTTTAAACCATAGACATGCCATAGACCTATATTCTAGCTCGATGCTAGATAGCTGTAGCTGTAGCTGCTAGCTAGTTGTAGCTACCATGGAAGTAGGAAATACATATAAACAAAGAGGCACCGCGATACATACCTAAACGTCATAATGGAACTCAAAACGGCTGACATTGATTGTCTATTGATTCATTGATGATCTAGAATGACACAATCCTAGCAATGCACTAAAGGAAAACAGTCAATATTAGCCATTTTAAGTTCCATTATGACGTTTAGGTAACCACCTTTTCTTTGTAGGTATTTCATATCCTTATATAGATATACATCAATGGTTGCTAGACTAGACGTATAGTGATATGTGATCTGTGCCCGCTACACTTGTGTGTGTTATCTTATCTGTGCTTCGCTCGCGGCCGGCGCGGTTCGCGCCAGAAAAGCGCTATGTCAAAATGTCGGTTCGATTGATTTGGTCAATACTCAATAGTGTGGCTTTTTGCCTTTAGCTGAAGAATTATTACGTTTATCCAAGTATGTATACGTGTCATTACTAATTTCTAAAAGGGATATTTCTACAATCTACATCATAGTTTTATGGTTCTTTGTTTCTCTGAACGCTGATAAATTTTAAAATACCTAGCATATACCTCAGCAATACTCAGCTTCTCAGCCCCATCGAATCGACATTTGCTCAGCCCGGTACAATATAATAGAAGTGGCCGTTTTATTTGTTGAATCTTCTCAAATAATTCAATGTGATATCGGGACCAAATAGATTGTTTAGCAAAACACAGCTTCGTTGTTGTTGACAGAAATGCCGAAAATGCTCCAAGAGTGCAATATCGATGAACTATTGACAAAGTTAGAAGACGAAACGCAGTACCCTACATATCCTCGTGCTAAAAGCTTCGAGCACCTAGGAGCTCTCCTTGACTCAGGGGTAAATTTAACCTCAGAAGATGTGCAAAGAATACTTGGTGCAGTAACAAATTGTATGATTACCAATGTAGTCCAAGGGGAGGATTACCAATGTATTCAACCAGCTGCCAATGCTGTTATATCTTTATTTAGAAATCATAAGGTATGGTACATCAGATTTTAATTATTTTTAACCACACAGGGATCAGGAATTTAAAACAAAAAAAAAAATTAATCCACTTTGAAAATGTGTGCAGTAGCGGAATGGCGCGAACGTCGCGTCGCGTAATTCTTCGCATGCAAAACTAATCACACCATATTTTCTTATTCTGTAAACTGTGCTTTATTTTGTAATAGATTTACTTCATTGTTGTATAAAAATAAAGTTTATATTTAGTTTAGTTATTTTTTATTTACACCTCAAAACCCCTGAAATGTATATCTTGGATCTTTGCCTGAATATGAGATACTCAAAACCGAAATATTAAAAATACAATAGGCAAATCAAAGTTCTAGAACCCGGCTACCACTATACACAAAGAATTCGGTATCCTATTGCGTAAATGTTTATAAAAACCGAGCTCGAAACCCGACCCACTTGAAAGGGTCTAAGTAGGTACTTACGTTTTTTACGATTGCATAAACATTCGTCAGCATGACTCATACCATCCTGAATTGATTTCTTGAATTGATTTAGTGATTCGTCTACTTATTTGCAATGATATTCGAAATGCTTATTTCATTCATTATTTTCACTAATTTCACTTTTTATTCAACACAGAAACTCGAAATTGCGGGAAAACCGCCACTTGGTAGAAAACCCGACGATCACACAAATACGATGATATTTCTAGAATTCAATAGCTAAGATGGATTCACAAAACACAAATGAATAGAATTTACACTAGATATATACTAAAAACTAAAATAAACCAACAGAAAATAACATTTCAAAACACAATCTAGCGTCAGCATTCCAAGCGTCAATGGCGTCTATGGTCGACCTAAGGCGTATTCATTAAGTAGTTTTCATGGTGCGGGGAAGAATAAAATATAGTTCAAAATGGCATTTTATAAATAGAATATTTCTTCATCAAGCGTTTATGACCAAAAAATGGTTACAATTTCTAATATTATGCGCTGTAAATATAGAAAAAAAAAGTTGGCTATGCTGACCCACCGGTGGGTCCGTGAAGCATGACGGAATTGCTTGTAATTGTTCTTGACCCACCGGTGGGTCAGCGATCCCTGAGTGGTTAATAGCATGTTTAATATTATATCCTCATAAATCAAGTCTTCAGCACCTTTCAGACTAAGGTATTAGATACTAATCTGCTATATAGTACAGTTTGACAAGCAAACTGGCTCATATATAGTATAGCTAAGTGTAAATGTATTGTAAATAAATATATGGTGAGCGAAATTTTTTATTTGCTTTATAATAATAAAGCAAATAAAAAATTTCGCTACGACCCGTAAAATTTAACAAATAATAGATAATAATCTATTATTTGTTAAATTTTACGGGTCATACACACTCGGTCATTTGGAAGGCATTGATGGAGCCAAAGCCAACATCAAGAGGCCCTTTACTTACAACTGTTACTTAACTATGGATAGTGGATGAAAAGATAGGAAAATCTATAAAAAGATGGTACATACTATCATGATTATTGGATTGGATGAGCTGTTTCATGTCTGGTTCCTGGTCTATGGGATAAGGTACAACACCTGCCAATTATGCCTCATTACAAAATATTTAGGCGGGTGGTGACTTGCTATACACTGAATGGGCCCCCATAAAGGCGGACCATTATATTGGTGCCGAGGGGAAACATTGGCATGGATAGCTTAGGGTGTTGAGAGGTGTGCTGCACTTTTACTAACGGCTTTATGCTTATAACACTTCCACCCTGGAGCCTAGGTCTTAGCTCTTGCGATTCCCACCACCGGCGGGCTGATCAAATTAAGCCGGAGGTCAGAGGGTCTCATTTAGCCCTCATGGGATAGTGTTACGCAGTGACGTCATTCACCATGGGCTCTCCACAAAGCTGCCCCTACGCGATTATTATTATAGTGCTGTATCAATATTCTGATATATAGCATTGTAATGGGCATCTACCACAGATATATTACAGTACCTATTAGCATGTGTTTTAGTATTTATTTGCAATTTTTATTTAATGCTGAAAATATACTATACAGTTGTGGTATAATTAAGAACGATTTGAAATTCCAGATTTGTTTTATCTAAATCATGTCATGTGTAGTTATGTGTTCCTTCTTAGAAGTAACTGGTTATGTTATGAAATAGCCACATGAATAGAGCAAACGGAATTAAGAATATAGCATAAAATCTCTATTTTTTTACAAATTATTTTTTTTACAAATTTTATTTATACTCCGTAGTAACTAATTCAAATAGTAATGAAGCTGGACAAATACTTAAGAACAATTTATTAAACTGCTCGAGAGTTGTTTTATATGAAACTTAGATGATGAACTTTAATACATTTTACACTAAAATTAATAGTTAGTAGCATGTCCACGGCTTTTAATGATTGCTTTACACCGGCGTGGCATTGACTCTATCAATTTATGACATTTTGCAAGAGATAGAGTTTCATTCTTCTAAGAAAACGTTGTACAGTTCTCCTAAATTGCCACACTGTCGATTTGAAACATTTTTCTTGACTTCACACCAAAGATGCTCTATTGGATTTAGATCCGGGCTGTTAGCTAAGACAAACTGTTTGCGATGTAAGAAATTCCTTAACGGTGCGTGCAGTATGCTTTGGATCATTGTCGTGCTGGAAAGTCCAAATAACCAGAAGCACGTCAGCATAATGTAACATTGTTTCCTCTAGTATATTTTTGTATTGGGATTGATCCATGTTTCCTTCTATCAGCTTAACAGGTCCAACAGCATGTCCAGAAAAGCATCCCCAAATTTTCACATTTCCCCCACCATGCTTTAAAGTCACTTTTGTGTACTTAGGGTCGAATGCTTTATTGGGAGGGGGTCGTACATATTGTTTTCCATCAGAACATACCCTGTTTATTTTTGTCTCGTCAGAAAAAAGAAAATTTTTCCACTGTCTAACTGTCTAGTTTTCATACCTTCTAGCAAATGCAAGCCGAGCTTGCCTGGCACCGTATCAACATGGGCACATTCCTTGCTATCCTTCCGTTCAACTTTCTTCTACCAAACACCTTCGAATAGTGTGTGCCGAGATTGCTGCAGGGTTGTTTTCGCCTAAATATTCTTTTCTCAGCTCATTAGACCCTTTAAAGGATTTTGTTTTGCCAAACGAACGATATTTCGATATCTCTACGAGATGATTTTCTCTTTTTAGGTACACGCGGAACATTTGAAGTAGTTTGATATGTGGCAAAATGCTTCACGGCGTGAAAAACCATTGTTTTTGAGCATTGCAGATCAGGCAGGCTATCTTTTTATACAACCAATTCTTCTCGTGAAGTTTTATTATTACTTCCCTAATAGATTTATTGCAACTTTTATTTTTACCCATTGTTTTCTTATGAACCATTCACTTTTAAAACATTTACAGCTCTAAATGGCGCCAAAATTATACAAATAGTTACCTGCAACCACAGAGCTATATGCTATAAGTCTTTTGTATTAAAATTTGAATAAAAACATACACTATCCAGCGTTCTTAATTATGTGACCAGCCAGTAAGTAGTAATAATAGGTTCCGATCGGATGTATAAACTTTACCTACTTAATTTTTAGCCAATCATGTGTATCAACTAATGTACCGCTATTATGGGCAAGTTTTGCGATACCAAGAGAAATACAAAAAAATACATGCAATTAGTTATACTTCTTAGTTTGAAAAAATCTTCCCTTTAAATAAGCGTTCTTAATTATATGACCACCACTGTACATAGTATAGTATATATTGTTGGGGTTACAACTCATACAAAATTAATAAGTTTTTCATTATTGTCTGCAATTATGTTTCCACAACTACATATACCTAACAAAGATGTAAAACAAATACAATTCACATAGAAAATAATGCAATAATTATTATAAAATAAAGTTTCATTGATCTATACTATCTGCTTAAAGTGGTGTGCCATATGTGAGGGCCATGACCAGCAGTGGACAGAAACATGCTAATAATGATGATGATGACTGATATATTGATTCCTGAAGAAGGTTCAGGTGGTTTATCACAACTTTTGACGGATATTGAAATAAGCGCAGCAACAGAGATGTAGCTATGCAGCCTGTATAACTATGTCTCTGTTATTTAGCTAATTGTTTTCATTAAAAAATGAACTGTCAAATCCATTTAAAAAAACTTATATGCTATTTTCAACTAACTTCCGAAAAGGAGGAGGTTCTTAATTTATCTATATGTTTTTGTTATGTTTGTTTATGCTGTTACTCTGCCAATTGTGAACCGATTCGAATTATCCTTTTTTCATGGCTATGGTATATATCTAAAGTGGTCCCATTATAAAAAAAATTGAGATCATGAGTATCTCCAGAGGTATGGCAATAAACACCTCAAACTTGTCACTGAAAATGGACCAATTTGAATTATTCTTGAGTAGATGGTACTGTTGTAAATTTTATCAAGATCTGATGACTATCTCCAGAGATATGGAGATAAACATCTCAAACTCGCTACTGAATCTGAGTCATGCAGCATCATGTGGCATGTGAAGTCAGTTTTTTAGTTTTAAAACTCTTAACTTAATCATTTATAAACCTTTATTTTAAGAAATCATCATAATTTCATATGTTACTTTCAGGACATTCCTGTTCAGGATTTACTGCCATCAGCTTTGAGATTGTTAAACAAAGTAAAATCAATCTGCCCAGAAAATTACAACAATGATCTACGAGCGGTGACTATAGACATTTTACTGTCATATCCACCAGAGCTGTGGAGATCTCTGGTGATATGTAACTCGTCAGAGTTGATTGAGATATTTCAGACTAGACCATCATATCAAGACAAACAGGTTATTAAATTTTGGATTGTTTATAACAATTATAGGTACTGTAGGGACCGCAACCCAAAACTTTATAATACTCGTCAAATATTTCGCTGCACCTATCGTCCTACGAGAAACGGAACGCAGCAAAAACACCCGCCCGCGCGCCGCTGCCCGGCCGCGCCCGCCATTATTCGAAGACGTTCGTCATGTAATCATCGCTCACCTCTGACCGCGATTGGTTACCGCGAAATTCACAAAAAAAGAAGCGCCGGCGCCGCGGATCATTCAATCCAGTAAAACTATTACAATAAAGAAAAGTCGCGAGTGAAGTGGTTTTAGACTACATTGGTGGAGTGTGATAAAAAGGTGTGAAGTACTTGAAAATCGAAGAGGACTTGACGGTGGGTGCATATTTCGGTTATCTTATTTAATTTGTAGCTTCACTGAGCCATCGAGCCTACATTTTGGGCTTTCGACCCGGACTCCCGGTTATAACGTCAAGTCTCATAGTTATTTTAATACTTTCATTGCACACTAATCATATCATACCTACCAAGTAGGTAGGTACCACACCCAACACGTGCTTGCACTTTTTCATTTGTGTTTTACTAACAAACCACACAGGTTCCAACTTCAACCTACACTTTTTCAAACACTTAATAACATATTTTATGCAATCCTTATTGTTTAATACGAAAATATAGTGTTTTTTTATCGAAAACAGTGACACGGGTGCGTTGACCTTTATGTGATAGTGAAACAAATTGCATCGTAACTTTCTGAATTTCATAGTACTAGCTCATTTCTATAGTAACATCGCTTATTATAAATGTCTAGCATCGTGTTATTGTAGAAACAAATGCCTACATTGTGTATTTACTGTGTTTTCTTGTGATTACTTTGCCGGTTAGACCTCTCTAACACCGGCAACGCCCGGCAGCCATTACCGTAGTGGTTATATTCTCTTTGGCCATTACGTTTCGTCTTGCGTAGCGGGAAAATAATACGTAATTAAATTTTTGTGGATTTATTTTCTAGGATCATTTATTTAGACGTTTTCGGTTGTTGTATCGTAATTTAGTGACTCAAAATGACTAAAAATACTATTCCTGACTCGGATCTCGACGATCAGGTTCATCCTTTGTTGACGTCAAAGGAAATGTGTTTCTTCGCATTCAACATTTATATGAAATGTCATTAGAAGTAGAAACAGATGTAACTCATTTAGCCGAGTTTTCTGCACGAATCGATGACCTCTCAGACATCCGAGCGGAATACAATAGGTGCGTTATGGAAATAAATTCACTATATCGGAAATACAAACCAAATTATGTCCCTACGTATAGCGAAATAAAGGCGTTTGATGAACTTTATTATGCGATTCGTAAAGTTTCCAATGGCCTTCACCCACCCGAGCGTCCCGCCAAGACCCCGGTGGTAAGGAATTGCAAATAACTAGGCGGTGCGTAAAGTTACCCGAATTACAACTATTTAAATTTGATAGTAAACTCGAAAATTGGATAACCTTCCGTGATACGTTTACGAGCTTAATTCATGATAATCCCGCGATTACTGATGTCGAGAAATATTATTACCTTATGTCATCGGTTAGCGGTTCGGCTTTATCTATTGTGAAATCAATGCCAATCACAGCTGATAATTACAGCATCGTATGGAGCGCCTTAGTTAAGCGATTTGAGAATAAGCGCGCGCTTGCTTCGGCGTATTTAGACAAGCTGTTTAACTTTAAAACGTTGATAAGCGAATCGGCCGCGAACCTTAATAATTTTCTCCAAACTTATCATGAAAATAATACAGCTTTAGAGCTTCTTAAAATTCCGGATTTATCTAGTTTTATACTATTCCAAATATCTTTGCGAAATCTCGACCCCGTGACGCGCCGCGAGTTCGAACAGACCGTGCCGCCGGGCGAGATACCTACCGCTAAGCAATTATTGAACTTTATCGAGAAGCAAGCGCGTGTCCTTGAGATGTCAGAAAGCAAGTCAGTGTACGCCAAGCCGTCTACACCAGCTTTCAAGCCATCTACGTCGCGTTCAAACAAGGATACGACCACACAACACGGTTATAAACCTACTATGACCGCAGCTGTGGCCAGCATGAACAACGTTGTCGAACGGCAGAAATCCAACGTCTGTCCGTGTTGTCCAATGCCACACGCTATCTATCGCTGTGCAGTCTACAACGCGCTTACACCTGAGTCACGCACTGCCAAAGTCAAAGAGCTCAGTGTGTGCGAGAACTGTTTGCGTGATAATCACACCAGCGCTGATTGTCCGTCTAAACATTGTTGTACGGTCTGCAAAAAGAGGCACCACAGCTCTCTTCACGTCGACTCCTCAGTCACGTGTCAAGGGAACGTTGTGGGTCTCACATGTTCGACTGATCAGACGGTCCTGCTTGGCACCGCGGTCGTACACGTCGCGGACGCGTGGGGACACTTCCATTGCGTGCGCGCACTTATAGACAGCGGCGCTATGTCAAGCTATATAACACATAGTTGAGCGAAGAGGCTAGGATTACCTCGTCGTAGATGCGATGTTCGAACGATCGGTCTAGGCGGGAACCAAGTTGATAACTTTGGTCAAACCTCGCTCGCAATAAAACCGCGACACGATACATCGCCCGTTCTTAATACGGACGCGGTTATCGTCGCGAACATAGCCGGCAATCTACCGACGGTTAGGTTACCTCTTGATATTTTAGATCGTTATCAGAATATCGAGTTAGCGGACCCAGCGTTTCATCGGCCCGCGCCGGTGGACTTATTGATAGCAGGCGACTTATTTCCTTACCTATACGACGGAGATAAAATACTACCGGAACGCCCGGGTTTGCCCGTGATATTAAAGTCTATCTTCGGATACGTTATCACCGGTCAAATAGATTGGCGCGATAGCAATAAAAAGAGTTTAGACTCGGATAACCACGCTTTTTCCGGATTTTCTAGTACGGATAACTTAGACCGGGCGATGAACGCGTTCTGGGAAGTCGAGAACGTACCGTCGGAACAACCAAAGAAACCCGACGACGTATTAGCAGAAAAGTTGTTCGCGCACGAACATAGTCGCGATCCGAACACCGGTAGATACGTTGTTAGGTATCCGTTTCGGCCGGACCACAGTCTCGGCGATTCTCGACAAGTGGCGTTATGGAGATTGACTAATTTAGAGGTGCGTCTCGACCGCGACTCTCAATTAAAGTGTGAATATCACAAATTCATGTCCGACTATGAGTCTTTAGGTCACATGACGTGTTTAGGTAATTTACAAAACGTGGATTCCAAGTATTTGATCCCGCATTTTTGTATTCTCAAACCGACGAGCACCAGCACCAAGCTGCGTACCGTGTTCGACGCGTCGACAAAAACTGCTAATCACAAGTCACTTAATGACGTGGTTCTAGCGGGACCGAAACTTCAGGCGGATATTAATCAGATATTAATAAATTTCCGATTACATGCTGTTTGTATATCCGCAGACATCTGTAAAATGTACAGACAAATTTTGATACATCAAGACCAACGGCCTTATCAACACATACTGTGGCGCCACTCAACAGATCAACCGGTTCAGGTTTACGAGCTGGCGACTGTCACGTATGGGGTCGCTAGTAGTCCGTATCTGGCCATCAAGGTACTGCATACTTTAGCCGACGAACACGCAGATACGTATCCAGCTGCAGCTCGAGTTCTTAAAAGTGGATTCTTCATGGATGACCTACTATGGTCGGAACCCACAGAGGATGACGCTCTCCAGCTGCAGAAGGATCTACGCGAGCTGTTGCAGAGTGCTGGCTTCCTGTTATGTAAGTGGGCTAGTAATAGTGCTCAGGTGCTGGCCGCGGTCCCTGAAGATCACCGAGAAACTCCGATCGAGTTCGACGATGATCAAGATTTGTCACTCAAGGTTTTGGGTCTTCAGTGGCTACCAGGAACGGACTGCTTTTCCTTCAGAGCGATGAAGTATGATTACGAGGTCACAAAACGCATCGTTCTATCACAGATCGGTCGTTTGTTCGATCCTCTCGGTTTTGTTGCACCCTGCATATTTTATGCTAAATGTTTCATGCAGAAGATCTGGGCCCTGAAATTCGATTGGGACCAGCGCTTGCCTGTTGACCTTGAAACAGAATGGCGGGCCTTCGTTCGGGGGCTACCTCTACTTTCCGAACTTAGGCACGAACGTCACGTGATGGTATCGCAAAGTACGACCTCTCGTATTTTCGCGTTCGCTGACGCGTCTACCCTCGGGTACGCGGCTTAGATATACCTACACACGACTAACGACGACGATTATAGCAAAACGAGCCTTCTCATTGCTAAATCAAAAGTGGCTCCGCTGAAAACGGTATCTGTACCACGACTCGAGCTAATGGCAGCCCACTTGCTCGCCAAACTCGTCAAGTATGTCACAAGTATTCTTCAGGAGCGAGCTATCAGTATCAACGACATCTTGTTGTTTACTGATTCTTCTGTAGTACTGGCTTGGCTTAACACTCCAAGCTACAAGCTTAAAACATTTGTGGCCACTCGAGTAACAAAAATACTGGACACAGTTCCCAGTACTAATTGGTTCCATGTAAGTGGTGAGAGTAACCCGAGCGACATCTGTTCCCGGGGTGCGACGCCCTCCGTGCTTCTCTCAAATTCCGAATGGCTTAATGGTCCCAGCTGGCTATTAAGTGAGCGATGGCCAGTACGCGCTATAGATGAGTTCAGAGACGTCAATCCTCCCGAACTAAAAACCTCCCTTAACACTATGGCGCTGGTAACGTCGGAGGAGTCCTCTAATCTCATCTATGAGCTTTCTGAGAGAAATTCTAATTACACGAAATTAGTCAATATCGTAGCTCGGATTCGTAAATTCATCACGAATTGCCGCACACCTAAATCCGAGCGCACTAAACTTTCTCTAAGTGACTTAAAAGACGCACGTGACGTCATCATAAAATCCGTGCAACAGCACCACTTTGCCGCCGATATAATCGCGATATCAAAGAGCCTTCAGCCGCAGCAGTCTCTGCAAAAGCTCAACCCCTTCGTTGACCTCCATGGTCTCCTCAGGGTGGGGGGTAGACTTTCGCTCGCAGAGATTTCGTTCGACAAAAAACATCCTGTATTGCTTCCTAAAAAATGCAATTTTACTAATTGTCTGATCGATTATTACCATGTGCTTTATTTACATGTAGGACCACGTACCCTACAGAGTATATTGCGTCAAAAGTTCTGGATTGTGTCCGCTCGTAGCATAGTCAGACTACGCACAAGCAAATGCATAGCGTGTTTTAAAGTAAGACCGACAGTCAGGCAACCTCTAATGGGACAGTTACCTAAGTTTCGAACGGAAGATATTCACTCCTTCCATTCGGTAGGTCTTGACATAGGGGGTCCATTTTTAACAAAAGAGTCCATTCGTAGAAATGCTCGCATCACCAAGGCTTATTTATGCATTTTCGTTTGCTGTGCTACTCGCGCGGTACATTTAGAGACTTTATCCTCACTTAGCACAGAATGCTTTCTGGCATCATTTGACCGTTTTACAGCAAGACGTGGATTATGTCAGGCGCTAATCTCAGACCATGCGACGAACTTCGTTTCAGCCGGTAAACAGTTAGCTGAAGTCTCACAATTCTTAAAATCCAACACGGATGATATCTCAGGCGAGTTTACCAAACGTCAAGTTCAATGGAAGCATAACCCTCCAACAGGTAGTCACTTCGGCGGTCTTTACGAAGCAGCCATTAAATCGGCAAAGTCACTTTTAAAAAGAACCATCGGAAGCAGGACGCTAACATTTGAAGAGTTAACAACACTCTTTGCGCGAGTTGAAGCCGTGCTCAATTCTCGCCCTCTTTGCGCTCTGTCCTCGGACCCCAGCGAGTTCGAGATACTTACTCCAGCATATTTCTTAGTAGGCCGCGGATTGTTAGATGCTCCAGAGTATGACCTAACTAGTCTCCCTATAAATCGTCTGAGTAGGTGGCAGGCGGTACAACAGATAGCCCAACAGTTTTGGCGTCTGTGGCGCAAAAATTACCTTCACACACTTCAAACCCGCCAAAAGTGGACCAAAGGTTGTCGAGATCTGAAGGTCGGCGATCTAGTGCTTATAAACTCGGACGCACCGCCCCTTCAGTGGGTACTAGGCAGAGTCACTAAGCTATACACAGGCCCGGACAATGTGACGCGTGTCGTTAGTGTTCGAACCAAACACAGTGAATTCACAAGACCCGTAGTTAAGCTCAGCACGCTCCCCTTGGAGCAGGATGATTAGAAGTCTCTATTCTCTAACTTATCTTACAAAGGTCAACCCATCTAGTTTTAAGTTTCATATACTATACAGTCCACTCTCTATAATTTACATACTTGTAGTACTAATCTATCTAGCACTACCTTTACTTAACACTACACCTCAGTGTGACACCCTACATCTACATTAATATTTTGTTATTCAATACACTTTTCAACACAATATTTATTTATTTCCAACTTGGAATTATAACTGGGAAATCCTGTCGGATTTCGGTGGGGGGAAATGTAGGGACCGCAACCCAAAACTTTATAATACTCGTCAAATATTTCGCTGCACCTATCGTCCTACGAGAAACGGAACGCAGCAAAAACACCCGCCCGCGCGCCGCTGCCCGGCCGCGCCCGCCATTATTCGAAGACGTTCGTCATGTAATCATCGCTCACCTCTGACCGCGATTGGTTACCGCGAAATTCACAAAAAAAGAAGCGCCGGCGCCGCGGATCATTCAATCCAGTAAAACTATTACAATAAAGAAAAGTCGCGAGTGAAGTGGTTTTAGACTACATTGGTAGAGTGTGATAAAAAGGTGTGAAGTACTTGAAAATCGAAGAGGACTTGACGGTGGGTGCATATTTCGGTTATCTTATTTAATTTGTAGCTTCACTGAGCCATCGAGCCTACAGGTACTCCTATTTGATATATAATTATACAGACCAGACCAGTGGTTATCTGACATTTCCAATATCCATGTACATTATTTATTCATAAATTGACTTGACATCTATACTATATATACTATTGTGTTGGTAGCTAAGCTAACACTGCCAAGAAATGGAATTCTTTGCTTCCCGGTAACTACCACCTGGCGGTTTTCAAGTCGCGAGTGAATAGGTATCTTCTAGGTACGCATGCTACATCTTGGACCACATCGTCACTTAACATCAAGTGAAATAGTGGTCAATCGCTTGCCTATTGAGCACAAAAAAATACAGACACACTGTTAAATTTTAGCACTCTGCCTGTTATTACTCCTACGTCAGTATAAAATCAAAACTATATATTCACAATATTAACAAGATTTTACTCATTATACAGTACTTGTGTCAATGTTTTATGCTGAATTTGTAAATAATTATTGGACTTTAATAATCAACATCACTCATCTTCTGCTCTAGTCATGCAGTAAATAGACGCATATCCGATTATGACACTTGGTCCTGGGTGGTTAGCTAGAGATCAAGTAGAGTGAGACTTTATCACCAAGTGCACTTAAGCCCACCAAGCAACTCTCCCTGACCAATTTACATAAAGTTCTTCAAAGCTTGTCAACAAATTGTTACGCTGGCAGAGTACATATTCAGTAATTATCTATTATTATATGTAACGTTATTGACACGGGACTAACATCTGTTATATGTCTCTAGTGTGAGAAAACAGGTTATTGCTAGCTGCTTCCATGCCATTGATGCTGTTCCATGAAGAGGTGTCTATATCTGAGCACAATCCGTGTTCAGTTTCATTTAGCTCTTGCCAGCCAACTTGCGGAGATTATTACTGTGCTGTGTGTAGTACAATCTTACTTAAAATAAATTTACTACATGCCTCCCGAGAGCTGCGAGTTATTATTACAATTACGGGGTGTGTAAGGCACATCACGCGGCATATTTTAAATAGATTTTCATGCAAAATGTAAGTCATGCTTCTTTCTCCTACATATTACATTTCTTCTGTCTGGCTTGTGCCTACAAGACCATCCAGACAGGTAGTCACCTTGACTATAATTCTTATAAACCATCGAAGTTTGACCGAGTAATGACTTGCCTTGGAAAATTTAAAATGTTGGTTTGCAAGTGTGGGTGACATCTGTGTGGCTGCTCCTAAACTTCAGGATTCATGCTGACATGCTGCAGTGCAGAGATGTTAAAAATTTAGACTATTCTGTGTTTAGCATGCTGCAGTGGTTAAGTCTTTTAAGAAGTGAAGAATAACAGTGTGTTTGCGCAAAGTTCTGGCATATCAAAGTTTCACATTTCACAGTACCTGTTACAGGCTGACATGATCACTTGACATCAGTTAGTGAATTGTCTTATTCTGTTACCAGGAACAATAATGAAATCTATTTCATATCAATTCTTCAGTCATTGTATTTATTGATATGTACTAAGAAACTTTGAAAGTAAACAAGCTCGATTTTCTTTAAATCTAGGCTGAGACCCAATTTTCACAAAACAACATTTAAATTAATGTTGTCACTTTTTTACATGCACAATATACACACATTGTAAGTATAAATGCTGAACTGTGTATTTTACTTATCATTTATTGTTTATTCGTTAATGTTTTTGCTTAAGTTACCAAACAAAAGTTAACACTTTTACATGAGCTACAAATTGTAGGCTACAATAATGAAAATTGTTTCAAGCATTAAGATTTTTACTCAGGTATTTATGTGCAGTAGTGCAGTACCTACATATTTGTTTAATGTTTCATTATTAATGAGTTTTCAATTATTCCGCTCAATTGCAAGCTCCATGTTTACTGAATAACAGATACAACTCTAATATCACATGTATCTCTATAGGTCACAAGCATTGAAGAACACAATTTTATTGTATAATTTCTTATCTTGGTCTATAAGTAAACTACATAGGTATACATTAATATATGCTGATAACTAGACATATTTTGTGTTACATTGGGGTAACAGGCTGGGCCTTATTTAGAGATCTATGGCCCCTAGGCACTTTGCGTTTAAGCCCCCTCCCCCCTACATCCCGAAAATAATTTGTCGCGGTAACTGCGTGGGCAAGGCCCCTTGGATGCTGGGCCCCTAGGCCAGTGCCTTGTAGGCTTTGCCGCCTAGGCCTACAAGGCCCTGGTAACAGGATAAAAAGATGATGACTTGATTGTATGTATTTTATAAGATCCAGCAAAGAATACCACTTCATTTTTCGCCAGCAAAAAATAATAATAAATAAACATTTTATTTCTTATAACACCATCTAACGTCTAACAAAGGTGTTAGGATCGACATTTCAATATAACGCCATCTATGGGACGTTTACCTAACTAAGCGTTCATAGATGTCGTGAAATGCCGAAAAAAACACGTTTCTTGTATAGGGACCTTCTATTATTTTCAACTTTATTCTGTTTTTATTATTTTTTGATATAGCGGCAACAGAAATACATCATCTGTGAAAATTTCAACTGTCTAACTATCACGGTTCATGAGATACAGCCTGATGACAGACGGACAGACAGACAGACCGACAGACAGACAGACTGACAGACAGACGGACAGCGGAGTCTTAGTAAAAGGGTCCCGTTTTACCCTTTGGGTACAGAACCCTAAAAATGTGGTAAAGGTTCTTGTATTAAAATGAACAACAGTAACAATATGATGCAAAGTCTAATCCTGACTTGAGACCAATATTTTTTCAAAATTACAAGCTATCTAGCAGCAAACATCATGCCGGAAATCGTTGAACCACCGTTTTATTGCTCACCAGAAGGCGCCACTGAGTAAAATGGTCCGAATGAAAGCTGTCAACCTACAAAATGTATAATGAAATATCAAATTTTATGTTATGTCAATGACAGTCTGACGTAAATCCTATACTAAAAATGATATTGCCATTTGGCAGACTTGTTAGTCCTCATGCGCTTCTAGCAGCAAATTCACATGCAATGGCCCCATAGATAAATTTATACTTATTAGAGTAACTATACAGTAGTATCATTCATACCTCCCATTGGCGGCTATGGCAAATAGTGTCTCAAATGCCCCTGTAATTTAACTTCATATAAAGCTAATAAAGTAAATACATTTTAATTTTTAAATTATAATTTAAAATAAAAATAGATATTTCTAAGTTAATAAATTTTTTTCTAGATGTTAACTTTCCTGCAAAGGTTATTAATTATCTTACCATTTGAAGAGAGAAAGATTTTAGTAGAAGAAGGATTGTCAATATGGTTTGAAGCATTTATACCGCATATAATGACTGTTGTGGCAGGGGTTAGTGAGGAGAAGTTACCCTTTATAGAATGCCTCGAGACATTGACGGACACATTGGTACATCTTGAATACTCTGAAAATCCAAAGTGGCTTCAAATTTTAGAATGTATTTGCACTACTCAAAAGTAAGTGTTTAGTTAGTTAACTATTTTATTGTTGCATGTATGTTTATGGATTTTGTAATTACTTCAAAATGGCTAAATAGGATTTAGAAACAATATAAGTAGTCCAAGATGTATATATATTATTATTGGTAACGTAGGTTATCAATAAACATTTTTCATTTCATTTACCTTATTATTTATATGCTTATACTATGTGGTTATGAAATTATGAAAAAAGGATGTCCATAGTCAATACATTGGATGCCTTGGGGTGCATTCACATCCTACACCCGGAGTGCAACCAAACGTTCTAACCGAGTTCACAACCTCAGAGTGTCACACTCAGTTAGCGTAATTGTGTCCTCCTAGACAATAGTCACATTGTTACTATTATAGCAATCTCCAGGGCTGCGTTCACGTCATCTGAAGACGGTTTTTTGGTTGTTTAACAATTCGCTGGAAGGTCCGAAACTACTACGGGTATTTTTCATTCAACTGTGACTGACATTTTGGGCAGACTAAAATTTCTTGATTTAGTTTTCTCTTTCTGAATTTTTTCCGTTTGTTTTTACGATTAATGTCTCGTCAAGTTACGTCTCGGTCTCGACAATGCAAATATCTTCCCATTAATTTAATCTATACTAATATTATAAAAAGAAAACATTTTATAACAAGTTCAAATTTTAAGATATTTGATCACGGAGCAAGTGCGTCAGGTTTCAACATCGCGGAAAATATCGCTTGCGCGATGCATCTCATACATTTAGGCAATATTTACAAGGAGAGCTATTCAACCTACTCTGGCGCCATCTAGGTGCTTTAATGTAAACTAATATTATAAAGAGGAAATATTTTATTTTTTTTGTATTGAAGTAACTCAAAAACTACTTGACTGATTTTTAAAATTATTTCACGAATGGAAAGCTACCCGCCCAATTTACTGTCAAACGTCAGAGCGTTTTTTAACCATCGAATTTGCTGGCTTTAAAGCTTTTTACCATTGAAACCATTTATTGTTTTTAATTGAGGTCGTGAACGCGGTTAGAGCGTTTGTTTCAAACTCCGGGTGTAGGACGTGAACGCAACCCTGTCAGTCGATTGTTTATTTAGGAGATATAAACTGTGTCATTAAATCTAATGACACAGTTCTAAAAAAGTTTTTAAGTTAAAGTAATGTTGAGGTTAAGTATCATGATGACAAATGGATAATTAGAGCCTACTGCTATTCTTTTATCACACATTGTCTAGCTGAAAAGGGATGTGATTTACTTAGGGCCAGATTCACCGGTTCCTGATAATAGGGATAATGCGTTAGATAGATAGTTGGTTATCTGGCACATGACGCCATATAAAAGCTGTCAAAAATCTGTCAGATTTCTTCACATTAGAGCTATCAGGAACCGGTGAAACTGGCCCTTAGTCTGCTTAGAATTAGTGAGAGGTATAATCGAATGAGTTTCAATATGGCTCCACACTATCAGTGTATTTAGCCAACTGTGTCGAAGTATTCGAATTTTTCAAGTTTTCATATATTCCAGTCCAGTCGTAAAGTAGGATCAAAGTTAAGTTATAGTCCATTCCAAGTCATACCCTCAGTAAAAATGTGGACTTTACTGAAGGCTTTAGTAGAATTTTGGTCTTAATGTTAATATTTTCCAATGGCCAATCATTGTTTTGCTTTGTTAAAAAAAATAACATATATTTTTATATATATGTTGCCATTGTACATTCCTTTTTTATGGATTTTAGTTACACCAGAGATATGAAACAAGTAATTTTTTTTTTGTATATTTAATAGTGTGGATTAATTGGTAGTATAGCTTATTAAGAAATATTTTATTATTTTGCTTAACACTTTTATCATATTTTAGATACCCACTTACTGAACACTTTTATTATATTTCAGATACCCACTTATTCTGAAAACACAGCTAATGAAAGGCAGCAATATATGGCATAGACTCTGGATTGTTTTCATCAAGCTTCTCAATACCCAAGTGACTCGCATGCATGGCAAATTAGGCACTCCAATAAATTCATTACTGCCCGTTGTCGAAACAGCATTTAAAATGGACAACGATAATCGATGTAGAGCCTTTCAGTGTTGGGATAGCCTAATAGATAACTTTTCAAGAGAAACCCACGAACCCTGCTTGCCGAAAAGAATCAAACTTTTATTGATCCCAATGAAATTGAATAATAATGCAAGAGCGGAGGCCACAGCACTCGCTAAGTTCAACACTTGGTGGAATTTGATAAGAAAGTTTCAATATAAATTGGAGAAGTTTACAAACAACATATTGATTTCGTTTATACATTTCGCGTTTGGTAGGGAATCGAGTGACAAGAAAACTAGTATCACAGGAGCTGTGCAGATATTTGACGGTATAAAACTCAAGTGCCTGCAGGCATTCGTGCAAATTGTTGGTCATTCAAATTGCAATTGTTGCGTGGACATACCGGCTCTCGATAATAAAATACTAAATAACAAATTGCTGGTAAGCAATTGGAATGATTGGTTGCACGCTTTAAAAGAGGCAGTGCAGTTGACATATGATGTTTGTAAAGAGAAACGAAATTTTAATTTCGTGGATAACACTGAAATACCATTGATATGTATATGGAAAGCGTTTGTTAATGCTATTGCAGATTTGCCACCAAATGGTATAAGGAGAGATATGTTTAACGGACTTATACAAATTCTGGTTGATACATTTAAGGTATTTATTAGACTTTACAATGCTGAAATCATATCACTATCTCACCCTCCCAACTCCAAATTATGTAGTCTATATTAGCAAGCTTCTGCTAACACCTATTCCTAAGGGTATGACAATCATCTGGTTAAAGCCTAATATAATTTAAAAAGCAATTCTGTTTAATCTTACAATGTAATTATATAAAAGTTTATAATCTAATTTCAGGGTGGCAGTACAACAGACAACTTGCATGATTTATTACTGAAACTGATTCGCACATTATTTGACGACAATGAGAAAATGAGAGAAATTTTGCTGACAACGAAATGGGATGTACCACCTTTGCAAAAAATTATGTCCATCATTATAAGCTCAAGAATGCAAGAATCTTACTGCAGGTTTTTATTATTATAAAACACTATAATTTTTAATTATTTACTTCGCCTTAAAGCCTGATAATCTTTGATGGCTTTAATTATTATGCCTAGAGGAAGGTACGTCTTGAGAATGTTGTAAAATTTATGAAATAAACTTAGAATTACTTCAGTCATATAGATATTATGTTATTACTTACAAAGTAATTAAATGTCAGTGCATTGAAAGTTGTTGAAATTTCCTATAATACCAAACTATGGTCAACTCGACTGTACCTGCGCGAAATTGATCCCGCCGCCATCGCACTAAACCTGTTCAGCTAAAATCGGTCAGGAAGATAATATTATCATCATAATTATTTAATCTTTCATAATAATAAATCATATTCAGCTTAAATCATAATGATAATATATATTATATGTATATTTTATTCTAACATGGGATATTGGCTTCTCCACAACATATGCCACTGAGCTTGGTTCCTTTTTCTATTATAATATTTATTTTTCATTACAATATAATAACACTTCAAATTTAGGTTTGTATTATGGCAAGTTGTAATTGAGTAGGACCAGTTTCACCAGTTCCTGATAAAGTTAGAGATAATTGTTATCTGACATAATATGTCAGATGCTATATTAAAACGCCATATAAAAGTTGTAGTTTATCTGGTAGATAAGTTGTTTATAGACTACCAGTTATATATAGTTTAGGGACTTATCAGAAACCGGTGGATCTGGCCTTTAATTTCATAATTAATTAACAATACTTAAAACATTTCAGGTATAAGACTGAAATACTGGTGGAAATCCTAAAACCGCTGATGCACTTAATGGTGGATACGATGAGTGTAGACTGGGTGATATCAAAGTTATTATCTGCTCAAGGATCCTTAAAAATGTGGACTGCGTTGGCAATAGCTGTTAAAGAATCAAGCAAATCCCTCAGTACTACGACTTGGCGCGATTTTTTGATCTGGCCGGTGAAATCGTTACAAAGTTTTACTGAAGTATGTTTTTTATTTTATTATTTTGAGATAGGCTTGTGGTTGACCGCTATCTCGCCTGGTGGTAAGCGATGATATGATCGAGGATCGGATAGGATCGAGGACGCTATGCCTAGAATGGCCTTACTCTCAAGGGCTGTGCGTCCAGAACACCACAAGGTTTTGGCGGCAGATTATCTCCTTGGTAGTGATAAGCTACTTTTTGCCTGTAAGTCTGGCAGAACATTGAAATAATGCTACTAAAACATGCGGCTATTATGTTAATATTGTCTAGCTAGGGGCAGACGGAAAAACGAGCAAGGACACAGCAATAAAGAATTGTATGGAGATTAATAGCTACTTAGTAATAAATAGTTTACTCATGCGGTTTTTTTAAATCATATAGGCTAGCGTTTGACCAGTATCTTACCTCAACAGGTAAGATAGTGATCATCATGATGACATACCAACATATGTCATCATGATGTAGTCTAGGATGGTAGCACGCTAGGCCTAGAATAGGAACTGGCTCTCAAAATTTGGCTGGCTTATATTTCAATCCCTTTTTCGCCTGTCTAGTAGATACAGGTTCCGGTTCCGATTTCGCGAAGTGAAGTTCTGTTGTCAAAGTGCTAGTAATATTTAATGAAATTAAAATAACTATTGTGTAATTTATCACCAATACTGCATTTTGCTATCATCACTGAGGTGCCTGCATCAAGTATCAGAAGCAAACCTGCATAAACAGCACTGGAAAGTAAGATAAAATACTTATATGTAAATGCAAAATTGCAATATCACTGATTCATGATCAATCCATGTTAATGATCATCGTTTGACAAGTTTGACAGACTTGACGTTGACATTCGATAAGCAATCTGTCAAAGTCAAATGACAACTTCAGATTAGAAAACAGTTCAGAGCAGCCAAAACAACAACGCGAAACCATAAACTTATCGTGTGTTGCCAGTTCCTAAATGCTAAACGTACAAAATAAATTATAGAGTTACCACTAAGATTCGAAAGTTAAGGTAGACATGGACATGGATATAATATTAAAAAAACTTCAAGAGCAGATAGACAAGCAAACAGCTGCTATAACTGATGCAGTTACTAAGAAGTTGACTGAAAATCTACAAGAACAACTTAAACCCCTTATACAAGAAAATGAAAATTTGAAGACTGAGGTTTCGAAACTTAAAAGCCAAATTAACTTCTACGAAACTGAAAAACGGAGTAACAATCTAATATTCTTCGGCATAGACGAAAACAAAGAAAGGTCAATACCACTACATGAATTAATACAACAAATTATCCAAGACCAGCTTAACGTAAATATTATGAACAACGAAATAAATAAATCATATCGTCTAAGAAAGAGGACCGACAAACCACGCCCTGTGATGGTAAATTTTGTAATAAATTGGAAAAAATACGAAGTACTTCGAAACAAAAAGAAATTTCAAGATCCTATTTATGTACAAGAAGACTATAGTAAGGAAGTATTAGAAAAACGAAGACAACTTCTACCAAAACTGGAAGAAGAACTAAACAGGGGTAATATTGCCTATCTCAAAAATGACAAATTTATAGTCAAGCAAATTACAAATGCAAGGCGCGACAAAAGAAAGCGTGAAATTTCAACTTCACCTCATTACAGCTGCACAGCATCTCAAGCTGGTAATGAGGCTCCAAAAAAAGGTCAATAAAACCAACATGTACGATTACATGAATAGATCTAGAACAAATTCTAGTCGTGATCTTTCAAAAAACTAATTAATTATGCAAGTCGGAACTGGACCAATAAACACCATTAAGAAAATAAACTAAGAAACATAACATTACTCCCCCAACTCGGCTGGTCACCGTGGGGGAAATTGTAGACCAAAACCCTCCAAACAAAAATGAACCCCTAGTACCCCTAGCAAGAAAATACAACGCACTACCTCAAAAATATTTATTGCTGCTTTAAACGTTCTTACCCTTAAATCGGAAGGGAATCTTATGGAATTGACATACGCATTTAAAAAGGTCAACTGGGACATTCTTGGCTTAAGTGAAGAAAGGAGAATGGGAGATCATATTATTGCATACCCAGACTACATACCTTACTACGAAGGTGAAAAAAATAAACTCCAGGTCAGCATGGAGTTGGAATTATGGTCAAAAAATATCTGTCAAAGTATATTGAAGGGTTTCATGGCATTTCCGAGCGTATTGCACTTTTACATATTAAGCTACCAGAATACAAAGATACATGGACTATAGCCCAAATATACTCACCTACAGAACAAGCAGAACGAGATACCATTGAAAAGTTCTACCATGATTTAAACCAAACAATACAATTACATGCACACAAAAATCTAATAGTTAGGGTGACGTTAACGGCCAGATTGGAGAACGACAACCAGAAGAAGAAACAATCATAGGCCCATTTACATATAGCAAAAAAACTGACCAAGTGCAAGTCGGACTCGCACTCGTAGGGTTCCGTAACACAGTTAAGTATACCATAACTATGATTTTTCGCAACTACAAAATTAACTTTGTTTTTCATAGTGTTTGTATGAAAAACAAAGTTATCTTTGCGGTCGCCATATCTCTAAAACTGCTGATTTTATCTCGTTCAAACCAATTTTCGTTGTTAGTTTTTATTGAGATCTACAGCATATATTTTTTTAAGACTTTTCACTCCCATACTTTAAAAGTGAAAAAATGATTGAACTCTTTGAGAAAAAATGATTTTAGGAACCTCAATGTCATTTTTGAAGACCTATCCACAGATACCCCACACGTATAGGTTTGAAGAAAAATTTTTTTTTGTTTCTGTTCCATGTATGGGATGCCCCCCCTTAAACGTTTTAATATTTTTTATTTTTGTATAAAAATCGGAAAGCGGTTCACAGAATACATCTATCTACCATGTTTCAATTCTGTAGTACTAACAGATTCGGAATAAAATGGCTGTGACGTACGGACGGACAGACAGACAGACAGACATGACGAATCTATAAGGGTTCCGTTTTTTGCCATTCGGCTACGGAACCCTAAAAATCGAGAAGTAGAAATGGAGAAAAGCTCACAGAATTTGCATTCCGACTTACTATTTTAAACACAACATTCAAGAAAAAATATGCGAAGAGAATGTGGACTTATATGAATAATGTGGACGGATATCACCTGATGGTAAATCAAAAAATGAGATCGATTTAATAATGACTAATAGGACTTATTGTTTCACAAATATGAAAGTTATCAACAACTTTAACTTTAATACTAATCACCGAATGATAAAAGCGGAACTAAGGACAACCCCTGGCAAGAAACCAAGACCAAAAATGCACACCAAAGGTTAAAAAACAGGAAAACACCAAATTGAAAATAGCTAACACTCTACTGATCAAACTTAAGGATTTCAACAAAGTTACAACAAATATGGTTATTCAAGAAAAATATACCTGGCTAGAAAAAACAATCACTGAAACAACCGAACAATGCGCCAACAACAAAAAACAAAAGAACAAAATGTCAATAAAAACCATTAACTTATTAGACCAAAGAGCAGCCCTAATCAAAAATACAAACATTCAAGACAGAAGAAAAAAGATATCAAACATTAGCAAAAACATAAAGGAAAGGATAAGAAAAGAGAAGATATAACTCAAAACAGAATGGAAACAATAGAGAAGAATATCCAACAGACGGGTGGAGTTAAAAAGGCATATAAAGAACTAACTGACTGTAAGGACTGGATTCCAAAATTGAGAAATAAAAGTGGTATAAACAAAAGAAGTAGACAAGAAATACTAGATATTGCTACAACATACTACACACAACTATATCAAAACAAAGTATTTGATAAAGATATAGAACTGTTAGACGATTCAAATATACCAAGAATTATGCAAGAAGAAGTGGAAACAGCTATAGACACGCAGAAAAATGGCAAATCTCCAGGACCAGAGGGCATAATTAATTAAACTTTAAAGCAATCAAAGACAATATTAGTACCAGTACTTACACAAATGTTCAATGACATCATTGACACGGAGATTATCCCACAACATGGACTCGATCTAATATATCTCTTCTATTTAAAAAAGGAGACCAATACGATATTAGAAACTATCGGCCTATATGTCTGACATCTAATTTATATAAAATATTTGCTAAGATTACTCTTAGACGAATAGAAAACAAACTAGAGGAAAATCAGCCGATAGAACAGGCAGGCTTCAGGAAAGATTTTTCAGTCCTAGATCATATACATGTTGTGAGACAAATTTTAGAGAAATATGCCGAATATCAGTTGACATACTATATAGCATTTGTTGATTACAGCAAAGCATTCGACTCCCTTATACATACAAAGATCTGGGAAGCATTAGCTAATCAGGGGATTGAACACAAATATATACGACTTATCCGCAATGTTTACAATCATAGTTCAGCGAGCATCAAGCTAAAGAAAAAAGGGAATCTGTTTAATATTAAAAAAGGCGTAAGACAAGGAGATCCCCTCTCGCCAAAACTTTTTTCAGCTGTTCTGGAAATTATCTTTAGAAACTTTGAATGGGAAAATGTAGGACTTAATATTGACGGACGTACATTATCACACCTAAGGTTCGCTGACGACATTGTGTTGTTTGCTAAAACATCAGATGATTTAAGCAAAATGATAAATGAACTAGCAAACGAAAGCAAAAAGGCTGGACTTGAATTAAATCCTGATAAAACTAAAATAATGACTAATGGAGAAAAGATCAACGTTAAGGCAGGGGAAACTCTAATCCACTATGTTGACGAATACATATACCTGGGACAGCTGATGGCTCCAACGGACACCATAACGAGAGAAATTGACAGACGTATAGCAAACAGCTGGAAAAGATACTGGGGCCTAAAAGAGGTGATGAAAGACAAAAACCTCCATATATCAACTAAAACTAAATTATTTAATACATGCATTCTACCGGTCTTATTATATGGCAGTCAAACATGGGCACTAACAAATAACTCTACTAATAAACTTGCCACATGTCAACGAGCAATGGAAAGAAGCATGCTAGGAATCAAGAAAACAGATAGAATAAAAAACACCAATATCAGATATAAGACCAAGGTTCAAGATATAACACTAAAAATTAGGAGACAAAAATGGAAATGGTCTGGTCACATGATTCGAGGCAAAGATAAATGGAGTAAGCTGGTTATGCAATGGTACCCAAGAGAAGGTCAAAGGAAAAGAGGCAGACCACAGAAAAGGTGGGATGATGACATCAGGCAGGTCGCAGGAACAACATGGGGAAGAGTGGCTAGAATAAGACCGGAATGGAGAAGGTTGGAGGAGGCCTTTGCCGACTGGCAAACGGACATACAAAGGAGAACTAAGCGTCAAATACTTTTGTGATATGAATATGTATATTATCTTTGTATTGTTTTCTGAAATAAAGAGGCTAAGTAAAAAAAAAAGTAGATACAGACTAAAGAGGCCTTCACTTATTTTCAACCGACTTCCAAAAAGAAGGAGGTTCTCAATTAGTCTGTATGTTTTTTTTGTGTGTATGTTACGCGATTACTCCGTCAATTATGAACCAATTCGAATGATTATTTTTGTAATCGATAGGGTACGTTTGCGAGGTTGTCCTATTGAGACCTGATAAGTATCTCCAGAGATATAACGATACACGTCTCAAACTTGCTACTGAAACTGACTCGCGGGACATGGAAGTCGGTTGTTTTCAGTTTTTAAACCTAATTATATTTAAAAAACTTTTTGACTGACAAGTCATGTCACATTACATGTCAGATGTCTCTATATGCAAATATAATAATTTATTGAAATCTTGAGCCTTAAATCTAATAACTAATACATATCAGTGGCTTAATTTATGTTATTGCTAATAGTTGTTATAGATAGGCTGTACGTTACAATGGTGATGGTTCCCTGTTCCACAAACTAGTTTATAAACTGTGACTTGTGGGACAGTGTTCCTACGTCGGCAGGCGTGTTTGCCTTATCTTTGTTGGTCAGGTGTTTAGTTGCTCAAGAATGTTACATAGTGAAGGTAAAATAAGTAAAACTTAATTAGATTATGTGAGTATGTATGCGTGTGTGCGCGCTCGCGCATTTGTGTATGTGTGTGTGTGTGTGTTTGTGTGTGGGTGTATTTGTGTGTGTGCGAGCGTGTGTATGTGTGTGGGTGTGCTTGTGTGAATATACATGTTTTATTAAAAATACAGAATTTATCATTTTATTGTCAACTAGCAGCCCGCCCCGGCTTCGCACGGGTAGAACATATATGCCTACAAAATTTGCATCAGTTTGTTGCATCGAATATAAAATATGAACATATTTAACAACCATCGTCATATTTCATCCAATTTACACAAAACCTTAACGAATTATGCACCTAAACCTTCCTCATAAACACTCTGGCTATTGGTGAAAACCGCATGATAATCCGTTCAGTAGCTATTGAGATTATTGCGAACAGACAGACGCAGTGATGAACTTTGTTTTATAATACTTACGTATTGATATTGGACGGCCCTTTGGCGTAAAGGATAGTTACCCTGATTCTGACCCGACGGTCGTTGGTTCTAATCCTAGCTATATACTTACCAATGAAAGTTTTATGTGCATTCATGAATCATGAGTTTTCGTACAGTGGTAGTGGAATCATTAAATCTACCAAAAAGTAGCTTACCACCAAGGAGTACATCTGCCGCCGTAACCTTACGGCGTTCCCCGACGCAAAATGTAGGGGTAATATACGTTTAACGTGTGTATCTGCGTGTCTGTCTGTAGCATCTTAGCACCTAACCGGATGAACCGATTTTGTTTTTATTATTGATAATTTTTTTTTGTTTGATAAATGTCTTCATCGAGAGTTTTCTTAGCTTTGATTCATGAAAATTCATTCAATCGTTATAAAATTATGAGCTTTTTTCTAGTTAATTGCGCTATGAAATCAACTTTCATAGGTCTGATCAATTCGAATATCTTCTTCTTCAACGATATTGTAAGAACATGGACGCCTCCTGGACTCTACAGAATACTCAAATCCTCACCAACTTACAGCTCAGATTTTAAATGTCGTGTTTAGAGAGAGTCATTGGAAAAAGCTATTATACATAGATCAGTCGGGGTGGTTTAAAATATTATATTATATTATATTATTATATATATACATGAATATTATTTTATACAATAGATCATATTATCATACTATATTGACTTCAAATTGATTGTGATCGTTGGGAATCTACAGCATAGCTAAGCTTATAATAATATTTTCGTAGTAAATATGACCTAATCTGTGGTTTCACTGCAAATATTTTATTAATTTTGCGATGCGTGTTTGTGAAATTCGTGATATCTTCTAGAGTTTTCATTTGAATTATATACTGTAAAGGACAATTTTAATCTATAATATGTGGCCAAGCTAATTAACGTAATTATTTGGATAAGGATTAATACTATATACTTGAAAATAGCCTTGGAAGTTATGTAATATTTTTTAACAAAAAAATAAAGATTAAAATGGTTACTGTGAGTCAACCTTAAGAGATAGACATATGCTGTCGCGGACTTTTTTGTAGGTCTTATTAAGTTGTACAACTCTTGCATAGAAAATATTCTTCTATCTATTTTCAATTAAGCAGCGTTCGTAAGAAACGTGTTTTTTCGACCGTTTATTTGCCGACTTAGGTTGCAAATTAGGTCTCCACGAATGTACCTTTGATTTAAACGGGATAATATATAGCCTATTTTCATTTCGAAAGTCCATTCTATGTATTAGTGAAAGAATTTTTTAAATCGGTTCAGTAGTTTTTGAGCCAAATCATTACAAACATACAAAAATACAAATGTTCTCTCTTTATAATATTAGTATAGAAAATGAGGTTTTCTGCCTAATCGAAAGTCAATTTGAGGAGCCAGACGGTGACTTTTCTCTTACATTCATATTTGTTAATACTATGAATAGATAGTATTCGGTTAACCAGGTTATATATAAATTCCCCCGGGAAACAGAGGAACCTTTGGGCGAAAGTCGTGGAAAAAGATTTAAGAGTGTGCACTCTATCTTTTCGTCGTTTTGTTGATGTATAGTTTGTCGGTTTTATGGAGTGCATGTGTAATATAGTTCTCAGGATAAATAATTTACGAACAGAGAGTAACTCTGTGGTCCGGTAAAGTTCAAGATATAGAGACATCTCACATGTAATAGTTATAAATTATTAAAGAACCTTATTTTACTTTCATCTCTTCAGGACAAATATGCGGCAATAACGTGGTATAAGGTGGCAAATGCAAATACATTAAAAATTTCCATATCAGGCCTGGACAAGGAAATAAACAAATACATAACGCATGAAAAGGACGGCAACACGAAATACTTCAGATTGTGCATCGTTGTCTCTGTCTTGAAAAACAAATTGCTGAACAATGAAGGTTTGTTTTAGAGTTTATTATGAGTGCATTAGTATATCGACATGAAATCCTTAACGATTTCGAAGATAATACCGTTAATTATAGATGTATTTTTTGAGCAACAGATGATTAGAAAGGCGTGCATAAATAATTCTGTCCATTGTCAACATAGCTTCAGACTCGGCCCAAGCCCCGCTCACTGTAATCTTGGTGGCGATAGACCTCAATCTAATGACCACTGTAAGGCCGGTGAGACATCATAGACAAAAACTAAACTTTTCCATGAACATATAGATCATTTTACTTTAATATGTAACTATCTTTTTATGTATTGATTTATATGCTTTAATTTAATTGTTGGTATTAGCATCGTATTTCTACTTAATCAATTTATTTTTATGTGTTTCTTTTGTGACAAATTACATGCAAAAGTTTTGTTTAGTCAGCAATTTGTAGTTTTTCTATGCATCTATTTTCATGTTTCAGTCTTCGTGGAATACAAGCTGTATTATTGCATATTTTGTTAAAGACGAGGCAACTTGGGTTAAGCTGGTTACATTGACAGTTATTTGATGATTTCTTTAGTAATATGATGTTGCTCATAAAAAAATTAATATATAATATCACATCTACGTTTTTAAGGTTCTTAAAAAGGCTATTTACATTTCAGACCCTGGTGCGTTGCCAAATATTTTAGGAAATTTGATTGAAGAAATAGGCGAATATAGAGAATTTGGTGAAACTGTGCTTTTCTTGATAGACACTTTGGTCGTTCTGCTAAATTACGTGACAGAATCTGTAAATGATGAACACGCCAAAACAACTATGCACTGCTTAAAGAAAATATTATGGATGATGTTCACAGAAACGAAATCTACTGACAATTCGGTAATAAAAATTGGTTAATCGCAGTTCAATTTATACAAGATTATACAAGAATATTATTTATTTTTTTATGTTTGTTTCAGACTCAGTCTTCAATGGAAGCTAATATTTTCATACTGCTAATGAATTTATTTAAACCAATGCAACAATTATTTAAGATTCCAAAATACACAGAAGTCACTTCTGACATTGTAGACGAATTGAAACAATACACGCTTACATTGGATAAAGAATCTTCACTATATAAGTTTATACTTAGCAATATGAAAGATTTCATGTTGGCTTGTGAAGTTGACTCGGTCAAGGATAATATTAAGAAATCGATTGATATGCTGAACGACAGACAAAACAAAGTTTTAGAAGAGGCTATTGACACCAACAAACCTGTTAAAGAGTTTACGTCTCCGGATGTTACGAAAAGCGCTAAAAAGGCCAGGAAAAAAGAAACCAGTATAGTCAAAACAGTTGTAGAAAATGGAGAGGAATATGCAGTTATAAAATCAAATTGGAAGTTCAACCCAAGAAAATTGACAGAAAACCAAAAAGAAAAGTTTAAGAGAAAACGCGAAGACATACCCGCACTGTATCAGGACCTGTCACAGTCACAAGACGAGTTCAAGCTAAAAGGTTGGAAAACTGATTCACAGGACGCGACCACTTCGAACAGTGCGTCAAATAGCAAATCTGAAGCGTCAAAACCCAACGACACAGCTACAGATATCCTAAAAAATATTCAAAGTTCTGATGTAGTTCCAACAATAATAGAGAATATACTATCCGACAAAGATAAAAACACACCGCAGATTTCCAATCAAAAAGAAATAAAATGCGATTCGCCCACTGACCGAAGTAGCAAAACAAATCGGCTTACGCCGACTACACCTAAAAATGCCAAATCTCCCCGAATGGCGTTGAAAGACCGCGTTTTTCGTAATGTAAGAAATTTAATAGAGAAATCATCACCAGATAATAATATGAAAGACACGGTACTGGAAGATGATCAAAAGGACAATACTTCTAAAACTCCATCAAATAAACCTAGGAATAAAGCAAAACTTGTGAATTCCGAGCCTCCGCTTTCAGCTACGTTGAGGCCTTCTCGCGTGAAAAGAATACCCAAAAAATTTGAAAATACAGAATTGATCGCACCAAAAAAGAGGCGACTCTCGCATGATTATTTATCTGATTCTTCATATGGTGAAACTGATATCGATGATTTAAAGCAGCAGAACAAAGACACCGCTGGCCCCGAAAATGGTGATAAAATAGACGTGAGCCTTAAAGACAAAGACAAAGCTGAACAAGCAAATATTAAACAGATTAATGGAAAAATAATTAAAGAGACTACAAGAGTACAAGTAGAATCTAATATTCTTCCTGTGATTGAACAAGAACCAAAACTCGATGATAAAATGAAATCTACACCACTAAGTACATTAAGTACAGTATACAATTCCGTATGCGTTACTCAGAACGATTCCATAGATGCGACAAAATCTGATAACAAAAACAAAGAAACTGTGAAATGCGATAGTATAGCTACGGCAGATAAAAAAAGCGATTATTCCAACAAAAAGTGCGATGTAGAAGCATCAGAAACTTTAGTCCTTAAAGATCCTGTGGTTTTGCTAACTCCGGTTAACGCGACAACAGAAGTTACAGAAAAATCGACAGGCAATGGTAAGAAAAAGTTCAAAAAGATCGAAAAACAGTTAGGTATCGATATGGTGAACGGAAATCCATTTTTAGAGCGACCTGAAAATACTGAAAAAAGAAAAGCTAGGCGACTAAAAGAAGAATCAGAAAGCAGTAGTAAAAGAAAAAGCGTAGCCGAAAGTTCGAGCAAAATGAAAGCAGAATCTAAACTCACCACATCTAAAACGGATAAATCGAATGAGTCTAAAATTTCTCCAAGGATGCACGGCAAGTCGAAACAAAAACCTAAACAGACTTCAGATGAAGAGTCTACTCCTAAAAATGCGGAGAAGATTCAAGATAAAACTTGTACACCCGAAGGTTCTTTCGAAGATCCAACATGTTCCGAGGACGTTATAGAGAGCTCGCAAGATTCTACATTCACAACTATCAGCGTGCCTTCGTCAAAAAAATCTTCCCACTTCACCGTCGTCGCCATTGAAAAGTGTATACACACCACCCCGAAATATGACGTCGCCGAAACGGAAACACAAGACTTGCTTCAAGATGATGTTGAATTGCCTTTTAACAAAACCGCTCAAGAGGAAAATAATCAATCTGAGCATACGGAAAATATGGACACGGAACCGGTAGAAGTGGACGATAATGTATGTATTGTAGTCGAGGATGCCACGCCTGTAACTATAAGTGGTCAGAATACAGAAGAACAGGACACGCAGGAGTTAGTTGAAGCCGATTTTCCAGAATTTGTAACTACCAACACGGTGTCAGCTTCGAGCACAACTGTCCCTGACCATGACTTATCTTTAGAAATTACAGTTGCTAAAGAAGAAGTGATCGAAATAGAATCGACACTTACGATTCTCGCTGAAACTACTGAGGTCAGCTCTCCTTTTAAGGACGACGATCAGAGGAAGCGAGACTTCTTGAACAATACTTCCGAAATATCGCCTATAAAGGTGCAGAGCCCCGTCAAAGCGAAGAATACGCCTCCTCGAGATACGTGCGGTGATTATTTGGTGGTGCAACTTTCATCTCCCGTTCAAAGTAACGGCGAGCCTTTCGACAAGTGTAGTTCGCCCGAGTTCTTCAGCGAAGATAAAGCGTCTCCAGATAAGAGGCATGAGTCGCCGCCTCGAGCGGAAGTGAATACCACGACTGGGAGCCCGAGTTCGGCCTTGTCGTTGAAGAAAAACCGACCGCAAGCGATGCGGCCTGGCGGTCGAGCCGCTCAAATGCTCGGTCTTTGTGTTCCCGATTCTATGAACACTATGAAGAATTCAGAGCGAGAACTGGATGAACCCAAAAAGGGGACGAGTACTCCCGCTAGAAGAAATCTCCGCGTTGTTTACAATTCTGCCGGGGAAAATAATGAAAATGTAGCTGTGTCTGAAGAACCTGACAACTTCTTGAAGTTCAAGAAGACGCTGCCCTCGACGGATAGCAGTCCCGCCGTACCGATATTGAAAAGGAAACTGATCGATATTGTAGACGATGCGACCTTTTCGCCAGCGAATAAAGTAAGATTTAAAAATATAACATATTTCATAGCGCAATAAATAAAACTTATCGAGTCGATATTTATGTTCATTTTATCCTTTTTTTTTACAGAGAAAAAGAGTGAGCTTCCACGACCCACCCGTGTCGACTACGGTGTCTGTACAAAAATACATCGAACCTTGCACCAAGTCTCCGAGTTCCGCCCACAAACGTACGGAGCGCACAATAACGCGAACTTATTCCAAATCTCCCAAACGTCTCGACAACGCGTTCGTTAAACTCGAAACGGTACTGTGTAAAGCGGTTGAAAGTTTTATAGAACAGCAGCAAGCGCAAAATTCTCCCGCAGATACGTTGCCTTCTTTAGAAGAGACGCCGGCGGCCGAAGTCGTAGTTACCAGTGAACTGAACGACGTTGATCCTATGTGTCCGCTACTAGTCGATTGCAAGGACTCTATTGAAAATATCGCCACGGAACTTTCGTCGCCGGCAATGAGAGATCTGTTCGTTAAAGAATTGCAAGAGTCAACGGTTACGACGATCGGTGACTTGGCAAAGATGACGGAAGTTGAAGTTAACAGATTGTGTATAAAGGCGCCTAAGGTGCAGGTAGCTAGGAAGGTTTTGACCGACTACTTAAGCAAGGTTACTGAGAAGATAGATTTAGCAAACGACACGGCTTCGGCGGCAGAAATTAATGATGAAACGACCGAGGAAGAGCGTATGGTAGTAGATATTGCTTCGGCGGCAGAAATGAATGAGGGAACGCCTGAGGTAGAACATACAGTAGAAGACAACATAGCTTCGGCGGCTGAAATGGCTGATGGTACCAATGAGACAAAACATACGATAGTAGACGACATGGCTTCGGCAGCAGAAATTAATAAAGAAATGACTGAAGAGCCCCAGATAGCTTGCATTGAGATAGAGTCACAAACAGATGAAGTTATGCTATGTCACACGGAAATGCAAACAGATGTGAAAATAATGAAACCTTCATGTTCACAAACTAACATTGTAACCATGGTGCATGACAAAACACAGACATTGGAATCTGGTTACAAATCCACATCAGATCTGATAGCTTCCTGTATAGCAGAAGTAAGTAAATCCCACACGGCTTATCATGTAACTTTTAATAAAAAGCATCTATAAAATCCTTACATACATTGTTTCCAAATATTTAAACTTTTTTTAATATGGGGTGGGAATCAATGAGTAATTTGTATAAAGAATATTCGAAGATAAAAGCCGTAAAAGTGTGAATTTGGGACCCTGGTATTGTATATTCTCTGCCCTGGTGTCCCTATTGAATGTCCCTAATTGTTCCTATTGAGGGTACACCGTATTTGCTTGACACTATAACGTGTTAACGCAGGTGGAGCCACGGGATGGATTATACTGATGGACAGGACTTATATATTAGATCAGTCTAACACATACTTTCTATGTCCCTCACAAAATCAAAAAATCAAAATAAAAAAAAAATCAAAATCATTTTTATTTGTAAGAATGTAGGTCATAACAGAGATATGGCAAGATGTTGAGCCAAAAAAGTTCCTTGTACATTCTTCGCCTTTAGGCAAACAAATATTAAAATACAATTGAAAAAATAAAAAATTAACTAATACAATTAAATAAATACATTCATTTTAGTTACTCAACTACCAAATCATAGATATAATCAAATCAAATCAATAAATAAATACATTTTACCACAATTCATAATAAATAAACATTGAACATTAGTGTTAGCAGAGTCTAGTCATGCTCTGGTCTGTGGTAACAAGTCATGTCAAAAAAAAGAAAAAAATCTTATTAAAAGCTTTTGTCATTAAGAAAGTCCGCAACACTGTAGTAGCATTTACTTATCAATAATAACCGCAGTTTCAATTTAAGGTGGTTGGTCAGTGAGCTAAACACGCTTGCCTCCCAAGAGATGGCGTTGAAGTCGTTATTTACGAATTTCTTAATTTCACGCCTAATACTGTGACACAATTGCAACCTAATTTTAATATGCCACTTCGTAATATTATTAGTTATTACATGCAACTCATGATATCAATAAATTACTTATATTCTCGCCGTGTTGGTTCCTATTTCTGTTGGCCGTGCATTTTATATCCATATACACTCACACATATAAAGATTACAGTACTGTGACAGGCTAAGGCTTATTTTGGCGTAATATCTTAGTGCTACAATGGCGGCGCGTGGGTGCTTAGAGAAATAAATTTCTAGTATCGTTGTTATAGAGGGTTCAAATCCGAGCGAAGTGAAATATTTTGCACTAGATTTTTATTTTCAACTTGAAAGGCTCTTATTTTACTTTGATGGTTGAAATAACTTTCTTATATATTTTTTATATGTGCGTTGTGCTCAATTACAGAAGATATAGAAATAAAACAATGTAGCATGTATTGTAATTTTGTTTGTAATTAATAACTTTGATAATAATAATTATGCATATTGTTCAACTACCATCTTTGAACAGTAATGCGAAGCTCGGTTTTCTCTTAGCAGTAGTCCTGGCCAATGAAGTAATTATTTTCACATTTGTGGCATGTGTGCAATAGTCATGAATCGTTTTTATAATTATATTATTCAGATGTAGATCCTCCCAATTCATCTGCAACAAACGATTTTTTTGTAAGTAAAATAAGAAAAATACTACTAATAAACTACTTTTTTATTATTAGAGGATAGTATAATGCCAATGTAGTAAATAGTGACTTGAAAAGAAGAGCCGAAGATCGGGCTCAGTGGCGCATCTTGGGAGAGGCCTACGTCCAGCAGTGGGACTGACACAGGCTGATGATCATGATGAAATGCCAATGATGGTTCAATATAAAAGCTGTAAAAATTATGATTCAGGTATTATGAGTATATTGTTACCCACTTATGTATTGCTTCAGTTCTTTGCATGTGGAGCTTTTGCGAACTCTCCTCAACACCAGTTCAGGCAGGATACAATTTTTATAAAATGATACCAGCTGTGGCATCATTCTTTCAATAAATTCTTCATCCCGGTTGACTTCCACAACAGTCAGGGGTTGTGTTATATCGGTGAAACCAATAAAATAACACTTCAAAAAATTTAGTGACCCGTAATTGTCCTTGAATCTGAATCAAATAAAAGGTATTTTAGGATACATTTTCAATAATATAATATATTTACCATATTTTTACCAATATTTACCATAATGTAATATATATATATATATATATATATTTCACTGTATATTGCTGATGATAAAATATCCAATACCTGATAATAATAATTATGCTTCTTGTTCATGATCAAACTACCATCTTTGAACAGTAATGGGAAGCTCGGTTTTCCCTTAGCAGCAGTTTCAATATCTTGAGATGTCCTGGCCAACGAAGGAAAACATTTTATTTCCACTATCGCTTTTTCCTCTTCAATTAGCCCTGTAATTATTATTATTTCATTATTATTTTTTAAAAAACCGTGCTAGATATTTTTTATGCAAAAATATATAGCAACTAACCAATGTTGATGCTAATATGTATTTCTAGAAAAATCTTGTATATACCAAAATTTAAAAAAAAGTACTATGTACACATATAAGTTTGAAACAATCATTACCATCCGGACTTGCTCCTAAATACCCATGTTCCTCATCAATAAACAGTCCTGTTTGTCTGACATTTTTATTGAATTGGTTCATGAACAGGTTCCTAGCCACATGCTCATTCTGTTGTCCATATGCTGTGTCACTTGTGGAAAAAGTCTTCTTGTACAAAATCAATTTCACATGATTGTGACAAGGTGTGGTATTTCTCCGCTTGCATATCTAAAGAAATTAAAAAGGATGATAAGTCGTGTGAAACAAAATACATGAATAAAACATCATAAGGTATGTGACCTTCATCATCATCAGCCTAACTCTATCCAGTGCTGGATATAGCACGCCATTGAGCTCGGTCTTCAGCCAAAGCCAAGCCCAAGGTAGACATATTCGTGAACAACCTCGTTCCGGAATAACATTCTCGTTGCATAATCTTGGTTTTATCCAAGTTTATCCGGAGACCAATGCGTGCAGAAAAATCAGCCAGGGTACTCAGCATGTATTGGAGGATGAGGATGATGATGAGGATGTGACCTTACCATTCCAAATTGGCTTGCTGTCAATCGGTCACTTCTGTGTAGATTGTAAAGCTCGTTGTCATGTTGACCTACTGTAGTAGCCTCAATGTTGATTATTTCTGCTGGGGTTTTCTGGAACTCTAAGAGTTTTTCTTCACACTGTCTTACTAATTCATTTGCATCGATATCTATAGGATCACGAGCTTCGGGTCCATAATGCTCATCAGGTTTGCTTTTTACTACTTGAGGTAAAAAAAGTCGCTTTCTCAGGCATAACTTTCTTCGCATTCTACTTTTTTCTTTCTGTGAAACATATCGTTTGAAATGGACACCAGGGCTACGTGTGGTGGATTTTTTCCATGCTTCTAAATGCCATTTGTAGCCAGTGGTATGTGACAGACCTGAAAAAACCAATGTTATAACCATGTCCAAGCCACAATAATAATATTCTATATATATATTTTTTAAAGTATGTGATATTTACCTGCAACATGAACTCTTCTTTGATAAGATCCTGCTTTACCCAGACTAAGTCTCTTCCCACAGTTAAATTTATTTATGACGCTTATGAAGTTATCAGCAACGTTAGTTGTTTCATTAGAAAGGCGACCAGCTTTCGAAATGACAGCTTCATTAGCCGCAAGAATTAGGGCCCATACGGTTGATGCCTCTTTCTGTAGCTTTTCTACCAGGTCATCATCATTTTCTTGTTCTGGTACCGTGGTGTTTTTCCACTTACAGTAGTATTCTCTGCAGTTTTCATGTCTTCCAAAAACATGTAGGGGGCCGTTTCGCAAATCATTTCTCATAGTGCTTGGATTATTGGTGTTGTGAATTATAATCTTTCTTGTCACAATAGTTAATTTTGACAATTTTGGCTTCAAGATATTCCTTCCATTGATTGGAAGCTTTGTATTGCCGATAATCTATAAAAAAAGGTACAATAGCATGTAAATATTCAGTATGTTAGGATTGGTAAACAAATACAATACAGATATTATGTAAAGGGTGCAGTGGTTTAAAAGTAAAAATTATTATGCGCTTTTACACAGAGGCCCTCCTCTGAAGGAAAAACAAAACCCCCAGCGTCCGCATGGTGGTAGTACACTATCTAGTTTCCGCCTGCCCAGATACCACCCTCAAGTTAGAAAATCTGTCGCCAAACATCTAATGTGTGTTCAGCTATCCTTGAGAGCCAGTTCCCATTCAAGGCCTAGCGTGCTACCATCCTCGACCTCATCATCACTAACCAACAGGTGAGATAGTGGTCAAATGCTAGTGTATATGACATAAAAAAAATTAAATAATAAAACTTATTTACCTTGTAAAGTGCACTTGTGTAGTTTTTCACTATATGATTTTTGCACTCAATTTTTTTAATCCTCTGTCCATATGAGACCTTTTCTCTCAAATTAGCATATACAGAAGAGTCACCATCTCCTATAAATGAAAGATAACGCAAACCATGCATTTCTTCACTTTTCTGGAAGCCTTCTACTAGTATATTTGCTTCCATAGCTGTTGATGCTCCACTATAATTTTTCCAACATATATGTGGTTTAGGATCAGTGATATTTTTTCTTTCATTGTACTGGCACATATAACAGTATTTGTTTCTGACACCGACAAATAAACACTTTTTTGTTTCCTTGCCGATAATACAGGCCTGAAAAAACATCATGGAATTATTTTATTACTAGTGTAGCCGAGTAGCATAATTACGTTAATCATACATCAAAAAAATATTGTGCGCTGTAACACAGTGGCCCTCCGCTGAAGGAAAACATCGTTAAGAAACCCCCAACGCCCGCATGGTGGTAGGACACTATCTAGTTTCCGCCTGGCCAGCTAACACCCTCAAGTTAGAAAATCTGTCTCCAAACATCTAATGTGTTCCGACAGCTGTCCGTGAGAACCAGTTCCCATTCAAGACCTAGTGTGCTTACCATCATTGACAGCATCATCGCTTACCAACAGGCGAGATAGTGATCAAACGCTAGCCTGTAAGACATACAAAAAAAAAAGCTTACCATTCCAGAGGGTGAATTGAAATTGTGTCCATATGACCTCTTCAGCCATCCACCATCTACATACACCGTAGAATATGGAATGCCATCTGAATCAATGTGTCCTTTCTCGATAGCAATGGTTTTTTCCTCCATTCCTGCTTTTATGATTTCCTCCGTCAAATGCTCTTGCTATACATCACCTAATTCCTTCTCAATAGAGCGAAACTTTTTAGCCGTCATGGAGGGAATGTCCATCACACTCACTAAATGTGAAGCTTGAGCATAGTAACTGCCAGCTGTTACCGTTGCCCAAACAAAAGATTTATTCACTTTGTTTTCCTGGTCACTCGATTGTTTCCATGTTTTATCACACATACTACATCGAAACGTGAAATCACTTTGCAAACCTATGCGAGTTTCTTTCACAAATTTTATTTGTGAGTTTGCACAGTTCCTCGTATGATGTTCCATTTCAAAAGCCCATGTCAAAACATGTTTCAAGTCTACGATGCGGTTTCCTGAGATACCATCCAAGTTGTCACTTTTGGTTGGTTCAATTTGCAATATGTGAGCCTCAACTGCTGGGTCTGGTATTGGCCAATTTATTTCCATATTTGACTCTTTCATTGATACGTCTGTATTCTTCTGTATCACATTTGAAGAAAATGTCGCTTCCAAATGAATAGTAGTATCCGGCCTTGGATAAGTTTTGATATTACTAAAATTTAGATAAAAAATAATATATAATACTTATAAAACTATCACAATAATCTATCGAAGATCCATACTAAAAACCTTCACAAAGAGACTTACCTGGGGCCAGCCAAAGCTTGGTCACAATTTACATGCTGCTGTTGTGTTGCTCTTTCCTTTTCCACTCGCCAAGCAGCAGAACGACTAAAAACGATTAGTTATACATTTTCACTGTTTGTGTGTAGGTACCATTATAGTAGGACCATAGGCACATAGGTAGGTATAATACCAGAATTAGTCATTGGTAAAATTGGTATTCGTGAAGAATATACTAACGATGTCGCGTCGTCAGCGTCACTGTGTTTTCTTAGCCCAGCCAAAACCCGTTTACGGTTCTTGCGTGGGCCAGAATATTGGTGCTTCTTATATCTCTCCTTGCTCGTACTGTTCGACCTCGGCATGACGCTCCCTTGCAAAAACCTATATTTCAAAAAACCTACACTGTACTGAAATTTACTGAATAATAACCACACGTAGTATTTAGTTAGTTAGTTTCTTAGTTTATGGCTTCAGTGGCTTGTTGTCACAATTCCTCCAATGTCCGTTCATGCTAGTTTCCTTGAGCATGTGGAGAGTGTCGGTGAAATATAAATATGGTCGATACAAACTATGTAACGTAGTATTTATATTCTCTTCACTTGAAATGACAATGAAAAACTTTTTCAAGTTTTTTAGATTACTGGACAAAAATACGTTCCTTTACAATAACAACGTCACGTCAGTGACTTATCTACAGATCCTATATATTTGACTTTACTTATTATTCTCATATGTATTTAAAATATACGGCAATAATAGCGCATATCGCCTATTGATTTCTAAATAATACAATTAAATTTATGATTATACAGCCAGTTAAAAAAAAATTTACCATAAATAGTGTCCATACTTACTTACCGTAACCGTAAGTAAAACGGAACGACATTTAGATAACTCGCGTTGTTTAGCTCGGCTCGCAAAACGCACGGTCTGGCAACGCTCAAAAACAGTGAAGTTTGGCAACGTCGCGTTTATTAGCATCCAAATTCATGGGAATAAAATCTACCGCAGCGCTTCAACTGCTGTGCTGCTAAATAGTTCTTTCATGTTTGGCGAGATGGCGCTAAAACCAACTTTTGATACACTTTAATACTCACTCACACATACGAATACATTGCAATTATTTTAAGATTTTTATATATCTTTTTGCAGTTTTAAAACGCTTCTTTTGTAGTAAAACTGGATAATAGCTACTTTTTAATTAGTTGTTACTTATAATATAATAATATAGAAGAAATTATATCACTTCTATCATCGTAATTGGTTCCTTAAAGTTTGTATGGGAAATGACATCGGACCATCCACCTTAAAGCCGTCTAAGCTGCATTCCTTAATTGCTTTTGATAATTTGTTATAAATTTTTGGAGCCATCCTAAAAACACTTTTTCCCATCAACGATGTTCGGAATGGCTTGCTACACAGCCTTGAACTATTTCGCATGTTAAAATTATATGTTTCCCCTAAAGTCTGAAATTTGCTAAGATGTTTTTTTACAAATACCGCAATTTCGTAAATATATATACAAGGTACAGTCAAGATTTTTAAATTAATAAAATGTGGTTTACAGCTGTCACTCGGTTTCAAATTAGTAATCGCCCTAATGCATCTTTTCTGTGACAAAAATACGAGATCTCTATCGGTCGAATTGCCCCAGAAAATTATACCGTACCTCAAAAGTGATTCTACAGTACCATAATAAGATGTCAGTGCAGTCTCATGATCAACTACTTTTGATAGATGGTACAATGCATAAGCCATGCTATTAATTCGTTTAACTAAATTATCTATGTGATGTTTCCACGTAAGATGTCTGTCAATATATATACCTAAAAATTTCGTCACTTCTGTTTTACATATTATGTCATTGAAATATTTAATGTCAAAATTTTCATGATTAGTTCTTTGATTGAAATGCATAATATTAGTTTTGTTTAAATTGATCCTTAAATTATTTACGTCTAACCAATGAATAATGTCATGTAATGTATTATTGATTTCCGACTTGTAGTCTTCCCCCTGTTTCTTAAAGATTACCGTGCTGTCATCGGCAAATAACACCATGGGATGCTTAGTACACTTTGGAAAATCATTAATGTAGCAGAGGAAAAGAAGCGGTCCCAATACACTGCCTTGTGGCACTCCATAGTATACTTTAAGTGGTTCTGATAAGTGCTTTTCTTCAATTTTTGTGTTCGTATTAATTCTGACTATTTCTGTAATCTGTTGTCTATCCGACAGATATGATTTAAAGAGCTCCAGTACGTTTCCCCTTATCCCAAAGTATTCTAGTTTATGTAATAAAATATTGTGATCCACACAGTCGAACGCTTATGTCATATCCATGTATATAGCACACACGGGCACTTTTTGGTCAACATTATTCATTACCATATCTAGAAAGTTTCAATTTAGATATATTGCTAAATTAATCGATTTTCCTTTCCTGAAACCCTTTTGGTCATTCGTCAAAGTGTTATTATCTTCTAGGTACTTGTAAAGTTCATCATAAATAATTTTTTCGAATACTTTTGCAAAAATAGGAATTAATGCAACAGGCCTGTAATTACACAAATTATCTTTCTCACCCTTTTTGAACAATGGTTTGATAGCAGTCTTAAGTCCATCCGGAAAAACTCCATTTTCTATACATAAATTAAAAATGTGACATAATGGAAAACAAATTATATTTTTTACATGCTTGATAACTTTGGTAGATATACTATCGTAGCCGACACTTTTGGTATTTTTTAAACCTTCGATTTTCCTTATAATATCGTTAGTTGTGATCGGGGAAAAAAACATTGAGGAGCAATTTCGGGGTAGTGATTTACTATGCCTTGGATTAATAAAATTTTTTGAATCTGATTTCTCTGGTTCATACGCTATAAAATAATGATTAAATGCTTCAGCTATTTCTTTAGCATGTGTGAGATTTTTGTTATTATAAGAGATTTTAAATACATAATCTTTATAGGTAATTTTGTCTTTATTGATGACTTGCCAAGTAGCTTTAGATTTATTTGCTGATGATTTAATAAAGTAATTATTTTGGGACTGTTTAGTTAGTCTTATTATTTTCTTATAAAGATTCGAGTATTTGTTTAAAACGATTTTGTTCTGAGCTGTAGGTTTTTTCCGGAATTGCCATAGCAGCATTATTTTTCTTTTACTACATATTCTGATACCCTTTGACAACCACTGCTTTCGCTTATGACGATTAATAACAACTTTTTTCAATGGAAAGCATAAATCATAAAAAAGTTTGAAGATATTCAGAAATAAATTATACGCTTCATTAGGCATTTTTGCATTATAGATGTCTTCAAAATTTAGGTTACTTACATGTTTTTTAAACAATTTCATATTATACTTACTTAAGTCTCTTGTCATGGTTGCCCAAGATTTAGTTTTCAAGATTAAGTTTACACGTTTTCTTAACTGGGCATCTAAATAATTGAGCTGTATGGTCAGAGAGTGCCAAGTCAATGACTTCTACAAGTCTTACTACTAGGCCGCGTTATTTATCTTATGGATATTCTCAAATTGTAGCACAGCAACACATTTTCAAAATTTAGACTCAGGTTGTTATTCTTAAGAATGTCTATGTTAAAATCTCCACACAAGAGTACCTTTTTATTATTACTTTCTGTAACTATCTTTAATATATTCTCCAAAATTCCAAAAAACGTGTCAATGTATCTAGAATTCGGTATTCTATACATCGCTATTACAATTAAATTGTGTTTCAATAATTCGATTGCACAACATTCTACATTCATTTTGGAAAATTCCCGAACTGTAATAATTTCCCTATATTCATGATGGTCTTTTACTAAAATGCATGCTCCACCTCTCCTATCATTTCTAAAGTAACTAGCTGCTAATTTAAAATTTCCTATGTTTAATATTATGTCGTCTCCTAATTTCATATTATGCTCGGTAATGCATAAGATGTCAACCGATTTTTTCAAGTTCTCCAGTTCATCTAAACCTACTGTCAATAAATCCATCTTATTTATTAGACCTGCGATATTTTGGTGCATTACATGTATATGGTTGAAGACGAAAAAACGGATCATCTCTGTTAGTGTGATTTTCGTTGTTTTTATCAACATTATTTTGTTTGTATGGTTTTTGTGAGACGACTGGAAAATAGTCTAGTATAGTTTTGTTTTGTTTAATTTCAATTATTTTCTTTTTGGTCAAATTATTGGACTCAATTTTTTTAAAGTAATAAGGGATCGTGTTTTTTTGGGTATCCAAATTATGGTTTTGTTTCTTAAGATTTTGTTGTGTTAAAGTTTTACTATAATTTAAAATTTTACTATGTATTGAATCTATGTATTGTGGTAAAATTTTAGTATTATAATCATATGTATCTATATTATAATTAACTCTTCTACACATGTCTCTCACAAAATTTCTAGCATTTGTATTAATTTCCACAAAAAAACAATTTTTAATTTTTATAGCAGTATCCTTAAGTAACATGTTTAATTTACTCTCATTTAAATGTCGGTTTTTTAAAATTCCTAACAAAAATATGCTTGATACATTGAGTGCCTTTAATGTAGAATATATTTCTAATGATAGTCTGATAGGGTCTGTATCATCTTCGCCTAGGCATAATATTAGTTTATCTTCAGCGCCAAATGTCATAGTTTTGCAAAGTTGTAATAGGGTATCTGCCTTTGCACCTGGTTTTAGAAACGCCATAACTCTATATTGTTCGTAAATATTGTTCATTCGGCTTGATATTAGATTAGATGCTAGATTTTTACATTGTCCACCGCCTACAATCACAATTTTCTTAGTTGTATTTAATTTACTATCTTCTTTGGTCTCACTTTGTTCATTTTCATTTATTATTTTATTATTTTATGAGACTTTTCTTCTTTGTTGTCGTCATTGTCACCTTTTGGTTTTGAATTTTCAGATGTGTGTGTGATGTTTTGATCAACAATTTGCATAAGATCCTTTTTAATTCTATCTTCACTTTCTTTTAATGTTTTGCATCTATCTTGTAGTTTTTTTATTTCTCTTGTCAGTCTCTTTATCTTCTTAAATCTTCTCTTGGCCTTATTTATACAAACCTTTTTTTGTCGTTTACTTCCAATCTCAGCCGTTCTACGTTCATTTATTGCAATACGATTCGGTTTTGTTCTATTTTTCTCTTTTTCTTCTTGCAACCACTTTGACAGCTGCTCAACTTGACACTGTAGTTCTGTTATCATATCTTCGCGCACCATGTAATCCAAATTTTTATGCGGTGATATTGATGGTTGAAAATTATCAGAACCTGTTGCACCTAATGAGATTCTTGTCTTCTTCCTTTTTCTTCCAGGGATAGGTGTAGCAATTCCCTCTGTGAGATCAATTTTTTTATACAGTGCGTTAAGTTAGATTGTTAGATTTCTGTATTTCCTTTTTTAACGCCTCATTTTCTAATGCTAAATTGTCAACTTCATTATTAGCCACCTGTAACTTATTCTCCAAATCATTAATTTTTTGTTGTAGTTCTATAGCCGATTCGTTGTGGTCCAGTATCATGTGGGAATGACATATTCTTGTAGACTCAAAAATCGACGAGTCAGTTAGGACTCCGAGTGAGTTCGATCGTTGTCTCTGGTGAAAACGAAAAGTTATATTCTCTGACTCCATGTTATCAATCGTTTATTGATCCAGTAAAGATAAATGTAATTAAATTATAAGCAAATAAAAAATAAAATGTCCAAAACTATAAGCGTCGCTCGGTCTCGAACCCGGCACCTCTCGCTTTCTAGTCCACCAATGTATCCGTTGGGCTACAATTACTGATATCAGTATCGCCGAAATTGTAATATGTTAGTAGCTTCAGTCTAAAAGTGAATTTTTTGTGCCAATATGTAGGTAATCCGGTCATATGAACGCTGGTCCAAAGGTCATTTTACGTGTAAACGAACAATAGGGTCTTAATGACGCCTTATTTTTATTTACTACAACATTAATTCACTTTTTGCCACTGTTATGTTCACTGAATCCCACTGTTTGAATATGGTGTACTATTGATTGCGTTTTGGATATCAAATATTCAAATATTGAATCTTCTTATTATTCATTAAATTTACCAGATGTAGTTTATATTAATTATCACTAAACACACTGCTAATACTGATTTTTTATAATGACTTCACTCGTATAGCTGTGTTGCAGTTCTTCGAACACTATTGTAGTAACTTTGCAACACAATAAGCTTAAATTCGATTTTAAATATTTTTTTAATGCAGAGCGTATATTGAACGTTTCGCGTGAACTTTCGCGTTCTCACACAAGCTTTAGTTACGTTGATTTTCTATTCTAGATCTAAATCAAAAAATTCTAAAACAAAATGAAAACCATATGTTAACTATATAAACGATAACTTAACAATATCGGGCAATAAACATGTGAAGTATACTTGAACAGCCCTTGACTCAAATAATCATAAAAAGCTTTTGGCAGTTGCCGTTATAGCACCATGATCTTCAGAAAACCTAGTTTTTATGTAACCAAATATGAAATGTTTATATTAATATTCTGAAATAAGTGGATTATTATTATTATAATAATCACATTTTCTAATAACTTCACCTACAAACGCGTTGTAATCTTTATTTTCTTATTTCTCCAGAGAAATGACTTCGTCGAAGCACTGAGTGATAATTTGGGAGAGGCGTCAATTAGAAAGATCAGTGAAAAACTTAGCACCGAGGCGATCATCGATCTATCTGAAAAACTTAGCAAAGGGACAAGTCTTGATATTTTTATAAAAAAATGTGAATCAAATACTAAATTAATAATGGACGAAGTGCTGGACAGACTTGGTGAGGGAGAAATTATGTTATTCTTTAGTAATTTGATAGCTAGCAAGTACGATAAAACGAAACAAAGTTAATGTTATATTTGCTGATTATGATTATTATGATTAAAGTTTCCAAGCTAATTGGCAACTATGATTTCAGTTTCCTTGAAAAGACAATCAAAATTGAAACACAATGTTATATATTTGATACATTTTCTAGAGAAAGGCAGGATTCGCTTAGCGCTTAGTGAGTTCTTTTTTCTCGCTGATGTATTATGAAATATGATCTCTTTTTATTGTATAACGATTATATCTATAGAAGCAAGTGGTTGTAATAATATAATTTACAATTTGTAACAATTTATACATGCTATGTATCAATGATGATTGAGAATAAATGTTGAATATATTGTAGTTGATATAATTTTGATATTTTCATTAGGTAATTATTGAAGAGAAAGCTTCGTTAGGAACGTTGCTCACCTTTTGGGTGAAAAAAAATCATGGAACTCGCGTCATTGTCACCGAACGCTTTTCATGAGCTATATTTATACTGTGTATAATATGTTTACTTTTTGAGTGAACAAAAAGCGTGAAACTCGCAACATCGTCACCGCACGCTTCCCGTTAGCGGTATGTATAATTATGTATCTCGACGATACAATTCACAAGTTACTTAGTTTTCACTTCTATCGGCAGTCCCCAAAGACTGCCCCCCATTTTTTCTAAGTTGTTCAATGTGGAACTTGAAAGGCTCCTTCCTGTGAACGCTGCTCACAAATCTTATTTAATGCAAATATTTTACTTAGGTAAGGTACAGGTTAAGGTACACTTAGGTAGCACTTGATCACTATCTCTCTTGATGTTAAGTGATGATGCGATCGATGATGGAGTTTGCTTACCCAGAAGATACCTCATTCACTCGCGATTTGAAGACCCCCATATTGTACTTAACCGGAAACACAGACTCAGGCAGGGTATTCCATGCCTTGGCGGTTCGTATGATGAACGTAGAAGCAAATCGCTTCGTTCGGGTAGATGGTATATCCGCCATAAATCGGTGGCGCCTTTTAGTGTCTCTGGATGTCCGATTATAAAATGGGGCTAGTGGGATCAAATCATGCAGTTCCATTGCACTCTCTCCGAAATGTATCAGATAGAAAACCGATAAGCAATCATATTTGGACTAAGTAGGTAGAGTATGACATAAACATAAGTAGAGTAAGACAGTTCTTATTTATCTAGGTTCCTAACTTCCTACCCATTTTTTCAACCTAAATAAAAATCGAAAATAATAGCGAATAAACCACAGGTGGTAGGAGCATATTATTTATATGTTCCGCCTGACTTACTGCCAAAAAGTAGCTTACCATCATCAAGGAGAAAATCTGTCGCATAACCTTACGGTGTTCCAGCAGCATACGCCTTTGAGAATCAGAGTATTCTAATCCTAGCGGAACGAATTGCGTAAGAAAGAAGACGATACTATTCAGGCGGTATAGTATATATGTCGCCGCCAACTAGCTTAATTAGCCGTTCAATCAACAGCCTAGCCTCTTTATTAAACAGCGCAGTTAAACTAGCGTCTTGAATAATATTCAGCCATTTGAAGGTCGTCTGTACCTTCATTTAAACGCCATGGCGTCGGTCGATGAGTGCAGCTGACATATTTTTAAGTTTACTGAACTGTCTCCAGCAACTGAAATGTTTTGCTTAATCGTGATTGTAATGAACGAAATAAGTTCATCATTTATTTTCGTTCATATTACATATTGATTTAGATTACGGGTTACGCGATTAGTCGCACAGACCATTGTTATTCGATTATTTGAAACGATTATCCTTTGTATCAATGTAGGTAATGTTTATATTAAGTTTAATCTTTATTGTAGTATTAGTTCGTTGTTTTAGAAAACTATTTATGTATTTCAACAATAATGTGTCTACTCGTAACACTGTCTATTGAAACTACACGCAAAAATATTTTAAAATACGTACGTATATTAGTGTTTGTTTTTACTGTTACATTTATGTCTTTCTTTTCATTTGGATTGATTTTAACATTAATTAAAGTATAATATAATAATGCGATTCATTACTTGAATTGTTTTTACGGTAACTCGGTGACTACTTAGTACTAGAAAACTATAAGTTGGCACGAGTATATACGAGTATTGTGGATACATATTAATCAGGTATAACATTTTGAAAAAAAAAATATTTTAAATTTACCTCCTCATACTCGTAAAGTGGGGATGCATTTTTCTCGTCTATCGCATTGGTGTAATTTAATAGGTCTTTCAAAAAATTGCGGGTATTGAAAAGCATTTTTCGATTCAGTGATCCGTTCGCGAAATATTAAGCTTTGAAGTGCTAGTGTTGTTTTGGGATGATAAATATGTAAAAACATTCACGATAATAGTATATAATACAAATTTAAAACTAGAACTATCACAGCTTAGGTACTATGCTTCACAAGTTAACCTGTAATAATCGACCAACTTATTAGTTGCATATATTAACGGAAGACTACGGTACCCTACACTATGCGGGGCCCAGTACTTGGCCGTTTGTATATTTGTAAATAATCGCGTTTAATTGTGATCTTAAAATAAAATAGCATTTTGAAACTCAATTTCAGTACGTGAATAGTCCTACATTCAGTTTTTTAATTAATGTATATCAACTACTTATTAATATTATACTACTAGTTATGTACCGAGGCTTCGCCCCCATTTAAAATGTCCCATTTTTTTACCGACTATTTTACTCACTAATGTTTGTTGTTGACTATCTCGGTTACTACCTAGGTTTTGTGCATGTCTGATGCATATTATATGTCGTTCACTTTAATGAACTCGTTCTCTGAATCTCGTTTCGTGAAATGAACCGGTTTTTCTTAATCGCTCCATAAGAATAAGAATTAACTCAACTCAGCTCTTATAACTTTGAATCAATTACTCAGAGCAAACCGAATCTGAACTCTAACTGTCATATCGCTCGCTCATTAACTTTTTCGATGTCGGAACGTTGAGTGAAATGCTGAACTAAAATAATCCATAGACAAGAGCAGTTCATTTAACTCACCTCTCTTGGGCAGTTCTTTTGAACGAATGGTTCATGATCGTGAGTTACACAAGGCTATGCGATTCCTCAGGGAGTTTGCGCAGCAAGGTCGTGATGACCACATCTTGCTGCGTAAAAACAGTAGTGAGTATAAAAGTCTAATTTATGATCGTGATTTTCAAACTCACGATAACTATAAATCTGAAAGTATCCTATGTTAGATAGACCATAATTATTGGCTTTTGCAAATAGAGCCATTCAGTCAAGCGGCTCGACCTTGAAGTGGTAACAAATGTACAAACTGACTACCGCATTTATATTATTGTTGTTGATCACCCGTTAGCACAAAACATAATAATCACCTGACCTTAAGGCATTCCTTAGTTCACTAAGGGGATTCTTGATTTCTGGGCAATTTCAACGAAAACGTTTTTTAAAGTATTTATCATCATTATCAGCCAATTTTCATCCACTGCTGCATACAATCATTACAATTGTTTTAAGCAATGCTCAACGTAGGACATGGTTAGTGCAGGACTCTCAGTGCAAACCAAATTTCTAGCTAAGTTGTTGTTCAATCAGCCATCTTGATATCAGAATGGCTTGTCCGTAAATTTTTCAAATTTTCAAATTTCTCATTAAAAAAAAAAAAAATTAATACTAGATAGGTAAGCGTTTGACCACTATATAAATATATAACAGGTTTAAATTATTTAAGAAAGGCAGCACTTAGTAGCATTTCTTGAATATGCACTCAGTGCCAGATGCCTCAGGCGACCAGCCATGCCGAAGCTAACAAACCTAGTATCAGTTTAGTGCAAACGGTTTTTTTTCTTTACCTGTGATGTCCCACTGCTGGGCAATGGTCTTCCCATAGTGCAAACGGTTACGATAGGTATATTACTTGATGTGCGTGTGGTATTTGGGTTACCTTGTTACGAAACAAAAAACACTTTTGAATCTATTTTATTCAATACAAAACAAGTATTTACATTATTCAGTCAGGATAATGACCTTGCGGCATCGATGTATATGTACTACTTACCAGCTGACGCGTCGCGAACTAGCTCTACGTTCAAATAAAAAACAGTGCTGAATCTACATCTTGCTTAGTTTAGCGTAAGTACTCCTCACGCCCGATCGCGCGCCGCTCGGCATGTAAGTCAGTTTATGATGGGCGCTGGTTTACATGTACCTCGATGCCTAGCGGTCAAAAATTTAAGATCTTTGCGTTCATTCATACATGTATATTTTATAACCCTGAACTCACAACTTAAATAATGGTATTATTTTCTTTTGTGCACTATTTAAAACTAAGTTTTAAAGTTGTTAAAGAAGACAAGACTTTAGCTGTAAAATTAAGTTGTTTCGTAAGTGTACAAAGGAGTTTGCACTATTGCATTGGCGTGTATTCTCAAATGCAGTAAAACGAATGTTTTTTTAATGATTATTCTAAAACGTCACGTACACGTATGTACGTCTTTCGTCTATAGGTATTGGTAATGTAATGTAATTGGTATGCTCGAAGCTATATTGAGATGAAGGTTGCTTAATTTTGATGACATTTTTTATTATTGCAGATGAGAAAACATTTCAAATGAATAAAAACGTATTAAAGAAGGAAAATGCTTGTTTACATATGATTCACATTAATCGGTTTTTTCTCCATATCTGCGTTTCTTCGTGTGTAATATGTATGAACGAAAGTCAATGATAGTAAAATTAGTTGTAATGCTGGTATTAAAGAATGAAATAGTAAGAACGGGGATGTTTTAATGGCATCAAGATAATATTACAACTAATATTTACAACTATCTAGCACAGGTAACGTTAAAGCTTTATTAAAAAAAATAACACATTAGGGATTGAATCGGCCCGAGGAGCTTAGCGTAATCGATATAACCAATATCAATACAATAAAATCAAGTATCGAAATCGATACATGCTTCATTATAAAATGTATAGAGGCGAATCGATTCGAAGAAACTCACTTCTTTCGTCGGCTCAACCCTCTAATGTTACGTACGATACCTAGACGTCAACATAAATGACAAGTCAGCAGAAAAAGATTAATATTGTTCCTTGCATTCTATTTACAATAATGCGAATCAGTGCTATCGACTTGTTTTTATTTTTTCATCGGACTTGCTATTTATATGGACGGGTAGATTAATTAAAATAATACACACAATATGTACAAAACTCACCCATTCCCAAATATCACGCTGTGCCCTTTAAAATAGTTACATAAATAATAAGCTTTATTGTATACTTAACTGTTGTCGTATAAATTAGACAGGTATCTCTACAAGCTGAAATTGACTGAGTCGATGTATAGATACATAACTGTATTTAGGAACAAGTCTAATAAATAATTACTGTTCATAAAATATCGTATTTCCTATTGCTCCTAGTTTCTAGTTCGTTTAGATTTAGAATATATCAATATTAAAGTTAAATTGAATTTGAGGTGGATTTGCTGTAGATAAGATAATGCTATATTAACTCGATCTTATACTTTTTCATTTAGTACCATTTATTATTTTAATAATAACTATAATTCACTTATTATTTTTACAACCAGTTATATTGGATTACCTTGATATTTTCAGATTTTTTGGTCCTTTCCATTTACGTAGTATTAGAATATAATATGTACCTTAAAAATAATTTTGCATTCTATTAAGGGAAACATAAATACATTGCTATTTAATTCTTAAATATACATTCTCGTTACCGTAACCTCTCTTAATGCAGCCTTGTACTAAAATTGGTTGTTTTGCTACGTTATTCTCACACCATAAGAAACCCTTAAAAAAGCAACTGCGATTTCATAGTCGACTTTATCACAGGTTGGTTTACTTTGCTCACTATCTGAGTAGAACGTATTCTACAAATCACACCACTGCTATTGTTCCATCCCTGTTTCGATACAGTCCATCTATTGCAAACGTTCAAAGTTAACATTATACTTTGGTCCACAAATTGAGCACTATGTTTACATTAAAATTAGAGGTTAGAGGGTCAACGTCAGGGAAACCGCATTTCCGCTACGTAGTCTAAGTGATCTAAGTTGTGGTGTGAGTTGGAGCGGCGGGGAGCTCGCGGTTTGTGCAGGTTGTGATGGGAGTGCGCTCGCATCACTCTGTATGCGCCCTCGCGCTGGGGACCAGAGTCGCTCGTCTTTCGAGTTGATACCCACTCGTCATCTCTGGCTCTTTGCACACTGGGTGCTTTTCTGTAGTTGTCGAAAACTCTGCGGTTGTCCTCGTACCGTTGTCGTTGCCAGTTCCGATCCAAGTCATGTGCGTATAGATCTAATTCGCCAGACGGCTGAAACTGACTCCCGCTCTGAGCGTAACTCGACCTTTTCCATCCATCCTCATACTTTTTCCTGCCGTTGTCTTCTTCGCCTATTTGCCTTCTTTGAGACTGGTTGGAACTGCTCTCGCTGGTGTCCTCCCCAGAGGTTCCCAGACCCAAATCTTTGTCGTCGCCGTATATTTTGTAAATTCCGTTCGGTTGCATACTCTTGCCGTTGTAAATTTGATCGTTCAACATCAACTGGGGATGCGGAATGCAATACGGGTTCGGATAAGTCTTCTCGAGCTTCGTCATTTTGATCTCCTTTTCATGTCTCGTACAGGACCCAGGTCCAAAGAGTGATAGCAGAACCGGTAGCAGGAAAAGACCGTGCATAGCTCCGAAGAAAATGACCATAAATACCATTTTGAAGAATACGGAGAAAATATAACTGTCCGCTAGAAGTAGAGCAACGACTCCAAGAATGGTACTGAAAGAGCCTTGAACGATCGGAAGTCCCAGTGAATACAGACATTCGCTAACTCTTTCATCGGGTCTTTTCGCTTTGGAGGCCATGTAGGCGTAGCAAATGTGGGCGGTGAAATCTACGGAGAATCCGATGCACATGATGAGATTGATCATAGATATGGAATCGAGGTTGATGTCCCAGAGAGCCATATAGCCAACGACTCCTATTTCTATGGAAATTATACTGAATGCCACCCACAGCGAGCAAAGGATGTTTGGTATGAAGATAAAAGAGGTGATCATCATCATCAGCGCACCGTAGCATAAGTTTTGAAGGGACGTGGGCCGCACGAGTTCAAACTGGAAACATAAAGAAAATAATATTAGAAATGTACTCTTATCACTATCCTCTAAAACTCAAGACTCAAAAAAAATTTCTTTGAATCTCATCATCGGCCTTATATAAGCCCACTGCTTGATCTAGGCCTCTCCTAAGGAACGCCACTTAGCTTGATCTTCGGCTTTCCGCATCCAGCCTCTTCAAGTCGCCTTTTGCAGGTCGTCGCTTCTCCTGGCCTGAGGGCGTTTTGCACTACTTGCCTATACGTGATCTCCACTCACGAACTTGTCTACCCCACTGGTTGTCGGTCCTACTTAGGATGTGACCAGCCTATTGCCAATTCAGCTTGCTAATGTTGCAAGCTATGTCAGTTACTCTCAGCCGGATAACATAATTTCTACTTGTCCTTTAGAGAAACTTCGAGCATAGCTCGCCCCCTTGCTCACTGATTGACCTTAAACTTGTGGACAAACCAACTTCGGCTCCGTAAGTCATAAGTAACTGGCAGGACGCACTCATCAAATACCCTTAACTTTAGGCATTGTGGTATAGACGACGTAAAGATATAACAGAGTTCCCAAATGCTGCCCAACCTAAATTAATTATTTTATTGGCTTCGCCGTCAAGTTTTTTTCCTAATTCTGTCTCAGGCAAACATCCTTCTGAGCAACATCGATAGCTAGACCATTAACGTTCACTGGTTTCGAGAGAACATGGATATTGAACATTATTTTGGTTTTATCCAAATTCATACTGAAATCTACGTCAAGAAGATTCATCTAGACTGAACAGCATTCCTTGTAAATCTCGCAGTGATTCCGTTACGAGATCATCTCATCAGAGTATCATCTGCAAAGCGTAGGTGCGATGTATAATCCCCGTTTATATTTACACCCGATTATTTCCAGTCTTTTAACTATATCTTCCAAGGCACTGGTAAAAAACTATGAAACTCACCTGATCGAAAAACACGAAGTACGGATGGAAGACAGAAGCGTTAAGTGGAGAAGAAGCTACGACATCTCTAAGAACTTTGACCATTTCTTTTTCATGGTTCGTGCCGCTGATATTAATAGCTTGGATAAGAAATCTGGATGCAATTATTTGATCTCCGGCGTCGTTGAATTTGACGTCCAGAGAAAAGGGATCACCAGGTCGAAGCCACAGCTACAAAAAGATAAACAAAATAAAAGTTCTTAATTTATTTCAAAGTATTTTGGCAAACTTTTGTTGTATTTACTAACCTCCTTAAGGTTTTTAATAAAGTCAACTTCGTTATCGATCGTTATATTCAAGTAGTCGTTATTCCTCGTAACATAATCAACGAATGTTCGTATCCACGATTCCGTATATAGAGAGTTCGAGATGTAAGAGGTGTTTTCTAATCTCTGTGTCAATTTTTCCACTTCTTCTTGTACATTTGGATCAGAGTAATTATATTGACCAGTTATCACCACCTGTCAAATAAAAATTATATAATATCCTTAGCATAAAATCTAATAGACTAAGGCCTAGTTTCACGGTTCTTGACAAAGTTTCAGATAATTATACACATAATAACACTATATAGATAATAGTCGTCAAAAATCTGTTAGATACCTATGCAGCTATGTCCCTAATAGGGATATAAGAAACCGGAAAAATTAGCCCAAATGCCATTTTCAACGGTTCCTGGCAGATTGAATTCGTAACTTATCTGCCAGTTAAACTACAACTTAATAAGATAATGTTATTGTGTTAGGCCTAAAAAAAGGAAAAGTGGTATTCCATTCAATAATCGAATCGCAAATGAAAATCGACAGCGCTACTTACCGATTTCATACGTGAGGTCATTCATTGCTTAGATTTCGATTATCGAATATGAAGGTCGACACCAAGGTCAGGTTAGATGTAGGCTAGATTTCTGGATAGTGTCTCTGCTAGGCTTTCGAATATATCGTCCCTTTTAGTTTTACATTTTTTTTATTCATTGTAGTCAAGCGTTTGATCACTATATCACCGGATGGTATGTGACAATGTGGTCAAAAATACATCACGCTTGGCTAGATGTAGAAGATACCAATTCACTCGCGACTTGAAGACCATTGGGGTCTTGCTACCTTTCCGGAAACAGACTCAGGCAAGGAGTTCTGATTCCTAGCATTGCGTATGATAAATGTTGAAGCACATCGCTTCGTGCGGATTGATGAAAACAAACATTACCAATATTAACCAAACAAATAGTAATTGTCTTTTCCCTTACCTGAATCCTATACGGGAACTCTCTGTAATACAGGTCTTCGCGATCGAAGAATACAACAGAGTACGAATCCACTTTAGACAGTTTTCTTCTTTCCAAGCCTTCTTTGAGATTGGTTACGCCATATCCAGCGCCAGCTAAATAAAGGATGAAGACTACTATAACCACGGCTTTCACTATACTGTTGTTGAGAAGGTCAGCCATCGTGGTTTTGAAGAAAGCCATTATGCAGTGCTCGTTGTTGTCGATGGGATTATCAGGATCGGCAGGGTCTATGCCACCGCTACAGAATGCGCGGTATAGCCAAGATTTTTCTTCTGCAACGTAAAAATTTTATACGATTAAAGACTATTTTTAAGAAATTACTTAGTTATACGAATAAAAACGTTAGTGTTCATTAAAAACATTGCTGTTTTAAATATTCTTATTTATCTTTTAGAATAATAAGTGTACTTTTACCTTTTCTTGCCCTCGATTCGGGCAGCACTTTCATGAATGTTATCGTGTGCCGATTTTGTTTTTCACGGTACCCTGAGATCGCTACACAGCCAGAGAAGAATGTCAAATGCCATACAAATGTGAAGCAGACTGCAAGACCTGTAACAAAAAAGAAATATACCTATATACAATACCTACCTCTTAATTAATACAGATCATATTGGCGAAATATACGTTAAAAAATTAAGTTGCTATGAATCTTTAGTGATTTAATTTCATTGACTTACCTGAATACATGCAAAATATTTGTACCGAAGGAAACGGAGAAAAGATTCCAATGAAAAAAGATAACATATCAGTAACAGATGTGATTGTTATAGAAACAGCTGCCTCTGATAACATGACTGCCATGCGTTCCGGAACAGGTAGCTTTGGGGAAGCACGTCTCCAAGCAGCCAGCATCACGAACGTATCGTCAATGCCAATACCTGAAATGAAAATTAATTATACTAACCACTTTACAAATTATTGCAATTAACAAAATACGAACACTTCTTACCAATCATTAGAAAGGGAGCTGCCAAGTTAATACCAATAAAGGATATGCCCAGGTAAATAGCACAACCAAATGCAGCGGCGGTTGCCATCACAGCTGATATGTTACCCAGTAAACCCAACCATGGCTTGGATCTAACCCAATCCCCCATCATACAAGTTACAATGGAGAATATCCCCATTAGAATAAAAGTTGAACTAAAGAAAGGAATGACAGTTCTTGTGTTCTTTTCCAGTTCATGGTCCAATGTCCGAGATGCAAATCTTGCTGTAGATATATGCTTGAAACGACCGGTATCTTCAGCGATACCCACCGCTTCCAAGAAAGCATCTTCCCACGCCGCACCTCTGTAAAATTATAAAAAACACATGACATCATTAGGAAATTAGAACGCCTTCAAAAATATGTTCTTGGCGTAAACTTCAGGAAACTAAAACCTTACAAAATATTGACCTACAACAAGTGACGGCCTTTCTATTCGTATTCTGTGCCCTGGTCCACTATTACGCAGTGTTTAGTATTCGAAACGATTTGTTTAACCGTGTCAAGATCGATGTATATTATCTAAGTTATAGAACCGTTTGTTTGCATAAAATTGAAGTGATTTGTGAAATTCTGATAGCCGTATGTATACCTACCGTATGTCATAGTTTCTGCAACCGAGGACACAAAACGATATGAATTAATGGTATGTATTGGTATTACAAACTTGTCTTGAACATAAACGTGTGTTCTAACTTCAATATAAGAAGTATATTTAGATTAGTTTAATATTGATACCCAAATTAGGATAACCTGTGTGATCGTGTCAATGTCCCTTCGCCAGACCAAGTAATAAAGTAATCTAAATTAGAACTTTACTCGGCAGTTTGATTAGCACTATTTAAACAGAACATCATCGTAGGTACCAAAATAAATTCTACTGAGTGTGGTGTTTATAGGTAGTTATGTGAATCCGCGCGTAATGTACCTACTTAGTAATAAGTAGATATTAATACATAGATGGTAACTAAAATGTAGTCGTTATTGAACTATAGAAACGTAGGTACCTACTTTATAAATACAGTAATCGTAACTACTTGACCTCTTCCACGTATTGCATGAGCGTTCATGAATGCTTTGCCTGAACTGATAATAATTTAGTTCTGAGGATATCCTTCATTAGACGTTGTGAGATAATGTTGGTATCTTTATTCCACTCACGAACGGTTCACTTTAATTGATAGCATTGAACCGCCTTCTTACTGAATTTGTATGCTTTGCTGTTATACGATTTTATTAAGTGTCAAAGCCTTTACCTATTGTCGTTATTTATAATAAATATGATATTTACAGTAGCCTCAGTTAGTGAATGTAAATATTTGACGCATTAAAAAGAGTTTATTACTGTTATATACTAAATGTGTCCCAAATAATGTCATCTAATATATCCTTTCAGCCGTTTTTGCGTGAACCAAACATCCAAGCTTTGTCATTTATAAAACGAGCGAACCGGGGATAAGGAAACAGGTTTTTTTTATGCTATACGTAGCAATCACGTGTATATCGAGTCAATTTATATAAAAGCACTGGTACTCATTGTATGTAACCCCCGTTTTTTTATGAAATAAATAAATTATTATAAAAAAATGGAGCATGGACAATTTGGACACTGTTAGAATTAAGTATGTAGTATGCCAGCCCCCCTAGACAAAATCCTGTTTTCATTCACGCTAACGCAAATTGTATGTATGGAAATAAAATAAATTTTTCGGCAAGTTGGGGTAGGCAGAGACTAATTCTTTTCACATGCTACGATCCTGATATAACTCTTTCGCTTTATAATTCCATACAAATCTGCGTCAACTGAGTAAGTAAACCAATCTAAAGAAACTCGCACTAGGCACTCGACTCTCAGACCTAACTCACACTTTATATTCGGTTTGCCATTTTATGTTTTACTAGCGACCCGCCCCGGCTAGTAGCATATAATACAATTTTTTTTTACATTAGATTTTTACAGCCGCTGTGTTCGTTCAGTTAGTTCGTTGTGTGCCGCGGATGCCAGAATGGCATCCGCGGCACAACGAACTGGTATAAAATTCTATATTCATAGTTGTTTTTAAAATGTACCTTTCCTGCTGAACTTTGTTGTCGGTCCTAATAAACCAGACGAGTTGCACCGCTGGAACTGACACGATGGTATCGTCGATCACCTTCGAACCGCCGAAGTAAACGGGAAACGCGTGAATCTCGGCAGTTACCGGATTGAACATTATGGGGAATGTCAGATTCAGTTCACCACGCTCGACCTGGAAAGAAAAAAGCTTTGTTAGCAGAAATAATAACATGTTATTAAATAAAATAAAGGCAATTAAATATGCTATTGATTGATGTTTCTTTATACGTTTCAAGGTAATAGAAAAATTATAATATTAATTAAACACATACTAGGCACACAATAGTTATAATCTACTACTAGCTAGCTTATTTAGCTGTTCAATCAACAGCCTAGCCTCTTTACTTTCAACTAGCGGCCTGAATGATATTTCAGCCGTAGCGTTTGCTACAACATGTATTACTAAACTGGCTTAGTCTGACACTAAGGCAATACGCTAGAGAACAGTGACCACCACGTGACGTGCGCCGACGAGAGTAGCGAGGGATGAATTTGGATAAAACCAAAGTCATGTACAACGAGCACGTTGTTCCGGAACCGATTGCCGTAGATGGAATCCCACTCGAAGTTGTCACGCAGTATGTTTACCTAGGATAAACGCTCCAACTAGGCAAACACAACTTCGAGAAGGAAATCCAGAGAAGAATTCAGCTTGGCTGGGCAACATTTGGGAAACTCCGTCGAGTCTTCTCGTCGCCTATACCACAGTGCCTAAAGACAAAAGTCTTTAATCAGTGCGTCCTACCTGTCATGACATACGGAGCCGTGACGTGGACACTCACGGTTCGACTAGTCCACCAGTTCAAAGTCGCTCAGCGAGCTATGGAGAGAGCTATGCTCGGTGTTTCTCTGCGGGATCGAATCCGGAACGAAGTAATTCGCCAGAGAACTAAAGTGATCGATATAGCTCAGCGGATTTGCAAACTGAAGTGGCAGTGGGCTGGTCATACCTGCCGTAGGACCGATAACCGTTGGGGCAGACTGGTTTTAGAGTGGAGACCACGAATCGGCAAACGTAGAGTAGGACGCCCTGTGACTAGGTGGAGCGACGACATTCGCAAAGCGGTGGGCAGTGACTGGAAACAAAGAGCCGAAGACCGGGCTCAGTGGCGTGTCTTGGGGGAGGCCTATGTCCAGCAGTGGACTGATACCGGCTGATAATGATGACTACACCCTCACGTACTAAGACAAATATACTCTCCAAATTTCAAGTCTCTACGACCAGCGGTTTAGGCTGTGCGTTGTCTGTCAGTCAGTCAGTCAGTCAGTATGTCAGGATCATCATCAAAGATTCCTATAGTATTAGATTATTGTAGATATTGTAAATATCTATATATATAAGAAAGTCGTGTTAGTTACTTTACACTTATAACTCAAGAACGGCTGGACCAATTTTTATGATTTTTGTATTTATGGAATTGTCTTTGTCAGGAATAGGATAATAAGTATTAAACACAATGAATAATTGCCCTGAAAAAATATATAAGACAAATTATTTTTCCAAAATGTTCCTGGGTTAAAAAACTGCCAATCATTGGATGTTTAATTGTTTATCCCGTCGATACGGTAAACCGCAAATTAATAAGGGTCATCGCTCCACACGATTAGTGTATTTAGCCAGTGTCAGGTACAAAAATTCTTTAAGTTTTTGTGATTTCAAGTCATGTTCATTTCGAAAATGATAATAAATTTTAAATACTGCCAGTAATGACAATTTTGTGACATATTTTTTGATTGTCAAATATGCGTGCGTTCAGAAAAGTATGCTTACGAGTTTTTGGCGGGAACGTGGAAAAGTGTGTGTGATCTCATTGTATTTTTTCCTAAAACCGGAGGGGAGCCGCGACAGAGGCCGCGCGTCACCAGAACCAACACCATGGCATTTAAATGAAGGTACAGAAGACCTTCAAATGGCTGAATATTATTCAGGCCGCTAGTTGAACGGCGCTGTTTAGTAAAGAGGCTAGGCTGTTGATTGTACGGCTAATTAAGCTAGTTTGCTGCGACGTATATATTCCTGAGTCTGACAGTAGTCGTTCGTGGACTCCATAAATGTGTTGTTAAGTACGAGACTAAAAAGTAACTAATGTTTATTCTTCAGCTGGGGACTGCTGGTGATTTTGTGCCACTATTCTTAATCAGTTAAAGGTCCATTTAAATTGCGCCTTGTCATAATTTTTACAAGCTTGGAAATCAATGCAAACTAGTGCAGTTGCTTTTTGAAAGTTTTCGGCCTTGTAAGTCGGAATGACACAATTATGGTCACAGCGCTCAAGAGTGCAAAGGTGCAATGCATAGGTGTTCGTATGAAACATTATCTTACTATTTTATTGCAATGTATGGAGTTGTATTAGCTATTTGTAATCTAACGAAGAGGTATCTCGTACATCGGTCCTTGCAAGGCGAACTAAGATTCCATCGGAAAATAAATGAATGCATGAGAGTGCTTGGAATATCAATTAAGCGCTCGACACATGTGACTTAGTACGTGAACAATAAATCATTGATTCGCTATAAAAATATACGATGTCTGCAATAACTCCCTTGGGCTTGTAGCATATCTAATCGTTGACTAATTAAAGTTATTTATCATAGCATTTTCAATACTACAGCAAGCATAATTTTTACAACCCATTGTTTCAAGACGAATTGTTATTATTTGAAGAGTTTAACAATCATTGTGGTTTTCGTGGTCTGTGGTCTGGGTAGCGTCATTTATTTACAAGTATCTACGTAGGCTCTCAAGTTATAGTAGGCAGTCGTATATTACCTATTATCATAAATGTTGAGACCTAAATATCTATTGTTATTATTAAGGACCATCGTTTTATTACTATGAATCAGCTATGGCTCTTGTATTGAAGTCAAACTATACATTACTAATTCAATAGTGAATATCAAACAGCTGCCAAAACTCATGGTATTGAACTCCTATCATGTTGGTGCCAATGTCAATGTCTTGGAATCCGCTTATACTTAAGTGATCTAAGTACGTCAGACTATGTGAAAATACTTTTTATCCGACTTTACAAACAAGGAGGAGGTTCTCAATTTGTCGGTATCTATTTAAAAGCTTTTATTTTAAAATATTTATGTACACTGATTACTCGAATATGCCAGAACCGATTTGGAAAATTCGTTTTTTGTTTCGAAGGGTACCCTTCCCAGGAATCCCATTTAAATTTTAACGAAATTGGTCGAGCGCTTTTTAATATATCAACATTTGTATTACGATGCATTTATATACCTCGATGACATGCTATGCTACTTACTGCTTTGACTAGCGCGACGTTTGAAGTCGGTTCTTTTAGTTTTATAAACGATCTTAAATGATAACTAAGCTGCGTTTATCTATGTTTAGTGTAGGTTACGTATCTTTTAACCAACTTCTGAAAAATGTAAGTAGGTAGTTAAGTATTATCCAATCCAATATAAATTGATATGCATACGCACTTATCAATAATCTTTAATTGCATTTTCTATGAAATAATGTGGCATTTTGGAGGTCAAATGCAACAGGAAATAGAACAAGTAGGTATGCTAAAATGAACATACATAGGTAATTTAAGTAAATACATTCCGATTACGGAATAAAACTACACCATGCCATCACATACGGATTTTCATAGATTTCGATCTTACTATGCACTCAATATTTACGTTATACCGATTGTAAATGCAGTAATTTTGCATTAGTATCAACAACAATTGCGTGACGTTAGGTACGTGCTAGAGACATATTATCGTCTAGATCCAAATTAATTGATTATTAAGTACCTACCTGTACAACAGAAGAAAAATTTTATTCCCGTTTCTCAATGTTTTCAAAGTGAAAGTACCAGACAAGAAAAGGAAAGTAAATCGACTGTATTTAACACGACAGTACAAAACACTGGTACTCCTGACACGGATGTTTAAAATTCAGTTTGTAAATTATTAACGGTTATGTGAACACCATGAAATAACTTGCCTAGTTTATGAAGAGATTCGTCATACTTCGCGAAACTATAAGAATGCCGCTACCGAATTCACTGTTCTATTAACATTTATTCATGTCTTCTTAAGGAAATAATGAAACTTCTCATAAAATTAACAGTTCTCATGTTCGTGAATAAATTATTACAGCACAGATTATCTGATAGCCTTTATATTTTCGATTTATATTTTAAGTGAGTTTGAGTCATTACCCTCACTCACTAATAGTTTTTTCGACTATCTTGACCTAGGTATCGTGCATGTCGATTTCTCAGGGCTTTTATGCAGCGAGATCGCGATGATATCTTGTAAGTACCTTAGGCTGAGTTGCACCATCTTACTTTAACCGTAACTAACTATAACTATAACTTAACCGGTGTTTTTGTATGGAGTCAGACTGATTTTTGAGGTTTGTTATAGTTAAAGTAAGATGGTGCAACTCAGCCATAGTGTTTTAACTAATAGATTTTAATTTAAGAAAATGTATGTAGATCATACAACTTACTTCACCAATAATTTGATCCAGATTGAGTATATCGTTGATGTAGCACTTGTTCTCCCATCTCGCACACTCTTCCTTATAGGTGAAGGTTTCTCCCGTAGGTAGCGTCACGGTGACGTTTTGCACCAGCTCGTCAAGTTGCCGCAACTCTTTCCATATCTCTGTTCTCAACATGTTTGTGTTGTTGTCCTTTGACACGATGATGACTCGGCCGAATCTACCTGGAAATTAAATTTAATTCTATTTATTTTCATATTTTATGCTCCCTTTACCACAGATTATATAATAGTTATTACGTTACCTTATACTTATTATCTTTTCTATGCTTATACTAAGTAAGTTTTTCGCCTGATGATAAAGTAAGGTTCTATAATATTTAAATTAGGTACCTATTTATTTAGTAGAGATCGGTTATCTTGAACCTTTTTGCATAGTGGTAGGATAGGTACTGTCACGTGTCCAGCTATCACCCTCAAGTTCGAGAAAATCTCGTCAAACATCTAATATGTTCCAGCCAGTGCCAGTTTCCATTCTAGGCCTTGTGTGCTACCATCCCCGACTGCATCACATTAACTAATAGGTAAGATAGTGGTCAAGCGATAGCCTACGGGCAACTATTTAACGTTAAATAATGTATGATCGTACAAAACGGAAAAAACTGACTTCATATGCCGCGACAGTCAAAGTACTGGCTAGTTATAATCATGTCATCAAAGTATACAAATTTGCTTATATTGTTTATCTCCATATCTCCGGAGATAATTGTCAGTTCTCGAGAAATTGAATGGGACCAAACGGGAGGCATAATCTCTCAAATAAAAAAATAATTTTCCAAATTGGTTAAGATTTGACGGAGTTCTGAGGTAACAAATATTAAAAAAATAGAGTCGAATTGAGAACCTCCTCCGTTTTTGTGAAGTTGGTTAAAACCCATCATTCTTTTGGGACCCTGAATAAGTTTTGATATTATTAAGGCAGATATTTAGGTACAACATAACTATATCAGTAGATAATACCATAACTAGGTATATTATCATAATATCAGTAAGTGCTATCAGATTTCTATTGTCTTCGCCTGTTATCCCCACTCTATCGAGTCGTAAATATTTTTTTATAAAAAATTACTCGCAATGTATTTATAATGCATTACTAATATTCTACTAAGCTACATATGCTTGTGTCTGGAGTGGGTCACGTCAATAGTGCAATGGGTGTGGTGGGGATCGAACTCACGACCTCACGATCGCCAATCTGACACCCTATCCGTTAGGCTATTGCCGCTTTTGAATAATATGCAAGATTTTTATTCCAAAAAGAACGTAATAAATCCTAACAGAATTTTACTTATTTTAAGTTTGTATCCTCAAATACATAATTTAAGATCCTTTACAAAACGACAAAAAACCGACTTCACATGCCGCGATAGTAATTTTTAAACGACTTCACAAAAAAGGAGGAGGTTCTCAATTCCACTGTTTTTTTTAGTACTACGTTTGGGGTGTTTATCTCCATATCTCCGGAGATAATTATCAGATCTCAATAAAATTTACAATGGGTTAAGTAAGATTTGACGATGTTCTGAGGTAACAAAAATTAAAAAAAAATATCGAATTGAGTACCTCCTCCTTTTTGTGAAGTCCGTTCAAAATACCAGAGCAATACAACAAAACAAAAAATACTTCAAAAATTTCTTTGACTGATGCTGTAATAAAATGTTTATGTTTCTTTTTCGGAAGGTGCTTAATAAATCCTTTTCATTCATCAATTTCATGGTTACGCCTAACTCATAGATACTTGAATTTAAGAAAACTAGAGTCCGAACGAAACTGGTTTTCCTGCCGAAACCGAAACCGAAACCGAATATTCGGCCGTGGCTTCAGTTTCGGCTGAAACCGAAACCGAAACTCACGTGGTCAAGTATAAAATTCCTTAAAATACTGAAATTTGGTGCATTTTACCCATCATTACGACATGAAAAAAAACACTATATTATAATATATTAATTTTAATCACAGTATATTAATTTTGTTGTAATCATTTATTTAATACTAGAAGTGCCCCGCGGCTTCGCCTGCGTTAATCTTAAGTAAAAGTTCTTTAATTTACTTAAAACTTTTATTTTGTAAAAACCTTTCTATCATAAAATACATCAGAGAAGTAAAAGACAACTCGGTTCACCCGTTTTCAAGTTATTGCGTGACTAAGGGAAATAGGAATTTATATTTATAAAACCCGAAAAACTGTATTGATTTTCAGACTTTTTTACCAACCTCTTGCAAAAATCCTGCAACACGTATTTACTTATTTATTTACAGAAGTAGTACTTAAGTAAATTATAATTATATATTAAAAATAATAAGTAATATCCGGGGGGGATTTTTAGAAAATCGTTTCTAATCGGATACATACGTCATAATAACTAATAACTATCTCCATTCTAAATTTCAGTACAATCCGAAACAATATTGAATTTGATACTTTGTTATCCCACTTCACCCTCTGAGGGTGGCATTTTGAAAAAGCCTGAAACTCGTATTTAGTTATTTATTTACAGAAGTACTTGTGTGAAATGTCGAATAAAATGACTATCCAAACTCTGAACGCCCGCTTCATCCCCTTAAAGACTGAATTTTGGAAAATCATTTCTAAACAGATACTAACGTCATAATAACTATCTGCATGCCATATTTCAACGCAATCTGAAACAATCGTGATTTTCACACTTTGTTATCCCGTTTCACCCTCTCAGGGGTTGAATTTCGAAAAAGCATTAAACACGATATTACTTATTTATTTACTGAAGCACTTGTAAGAAGTTTCGAATAGAAAAACTATCTAATCTTGTTTCTCCATACGAACTTTGAACCCCCGTTTCATCCCCTTAAGGGGTGAATTTTAGATAATCATTTTTCAGAGGGAACTAACGTCGTAATAAATATTGCATGCCAAAATTCAGCGCAATCCGATCACATATTGATTTTCAGACTTTGTTACCCCATTTTACCCTCTTAGTGGTGGAATTTCAAAAAAGCCTAAAACACGTATTAACTTTTTTACTGAAGCACTTGTGTGAAGTTTCGAATAGAAAATACTATCTAGTCTTGTTTCTCCATACAAACTTTGAACTTCCATTTCATCCCCTTAAGGGGTGAATCTTAGATAACCATTTTTTCAGAGGGAACTAACGTCGTAATAACTATCTGCATTTCAGCGCAACCCGAACAACATTGGTTTTCAGACTTTGTTACCCCATTTCACCTTTTTAGGCGTGAATTTTGAAAAATCCTTTCTTAGTCCCTTATTTATTTATTTATTTATTTATTTATTTATTTCAGAAAATAGTTAACTTACAGCATTGCCAAAATGCTAACTATTCAAGTTGTTACAAGTAACTAATTATTTAAACTTAAAAATATTCTTAAGTTATTAATAATAACACTCAACTTATCGTTAAATATGTCAACATGTTGGAACTGATGCACGAATACATTGACGACAGACATCGCCCGCAGCGTGGGCGCATGTCTAGCATGGAGGGTGTGCGAATCTGGACATACGAATAGCCTGTGCCGACGGCGGCCCGTGCGTATGTAGTGGTCCGGAACAAACATATTTATACACGCTAACACATTTGGGTTGTCAATTTTACCACGTAGTATGAGTACGTAGTGTACAACCAGCAACAACTTGCGCCGTAGCCTCAAGGTATCAACTCCAATCATGCCTGATACAAACAGAGATGGGAAAAGGTACGGATAATATCCATACTGTCGTTTATATACATATCTGGCAAATTTACGCTGCAGCCTCTCAATAATCAAAGTATATTTAATTTCGCGTGGGTCCCAGATTGTAGCACCAAATTCAAGCTTGCTACGAACGAAAGCATTGTAAAGCTTAACAGCCACACTGATATCATGGAATTGGGATACCATTCTCATTATAAACCCCAAGCTCCTGTTCGCGATCTTACAAATTGAAATAATGTGTTCATGAAAATTAAGCCTCGTATCGAAAATAACTCCTAGATCACGAATTGTTTTACTCCTCTCCAAAGCTAAACCATCAATAAAATAAGTTTGCATTATAGGCATTTTAGCTCTCGTGAACGACATTACCTTACATTTGGTGGTATTAAACGAAATCCTATTTGACTGACTCCAATTACATAAGGCGTCTATATTATGCTGCAGATTAATACTATCAGATTCATGGACAACAGACTGGAAGACTTTCAAGTCATCTGCAAACATCAGACATTGTGCTGTGCTAAGTACCTTCGGAAGATCATTGACCATAGCTAAGAAAAGTGTAGGCCCAAGAGTAGAGCCTTGGCTGACACCAGATCTAGTAAAATACTCATCAGATCTATAGATACCTACCTGCACATATTGTCTACGATCTTTCAGATAGTTAGCGAAGAACCTCATCAGCTTAGGGCATACACCCAATGATGAAAGTTTTATCAACAGTAAATCATTATCCACTACATCAAACGCTCGCCTGAAATCGATAAACACAGCATCAATTTGACCGCCGGCATCCATTTGAGTCGCTACATAATCTACAAACGTAGTATGGTTTGTTGTTGTTGAGCGGGATGCTCGAAATCCATGCTGCGAATTGTCGATAGTGGGAGCAATTTGACGAGTTAGAGACGAATTTAGAACCGATTCAAATAGTTTACTGAGGGTAGACAACACAGCAATCGGTCTAAAATTGTTGACTTCTCTCGAGGAATGCATCTTGGGTACAGGCGTCACTCTGGACGTTTTCCACCTGGTGGGATAGGTGCACATATTCAGAGAAAGGTTAAACACATGAAGTAGAGGTACTTCCAGACACGACAGACAGTCTTTGATTATAAACGGAGGCAAAGCGTCAGGGCCAGCCGCTGAACATGATTTTAATCGACGGGCGGCGCGGCGTAGATCTGTAGCAGTGATTTGATCTATGGTGACAAGACTCGAATCACCGCCGCCGGCAGCTTTTGCTGCTTCCTCAGTATTCAAAGCTGGAACGCTGCTTAGGAATACGGAGCTGAAATACTCAGCAAACGCATCAGCAGCCTCCTGTCCTGCCACGGTTTGTCCATCACGTGTGTAATCTTTTGTATGCCATCTGTCTTTCCGCCGCTCACTTACATACTCCCAGAATTTAGACGGATTTCGATTTATATTACTTCCAACCATCGTTATGTAATTACGATAAGCAGAACTAATTAGCTCCTTAACGTGCGTTCTGTAATATTTAAATACTTCATGGTTGAATTTTAAACCAAATTTTTTATATTTACAAAAATGAAAGTATTTTGTTTCTAATTTAGAAATAATTTCTCGTGTATACCAAGGAGGATATTGTCGACGTAAGAGGGTAGGTATTTTCCTAAGCGGGACATATTTACTCACAACATTATATAGCGTATCATATAACATATCAACAGCCGCGTCTACATTCTTCGCAGCAAGTACCACGGCCCAATCTATCGCAGATATACTGGTGTACAGTGAACAATAGTCTGCTTTGCGAAAATCCCAGTCAGGGGCATAAGATCGACTTGGTGAACTAGTAGTAATAGGATGATATTCTGTTCCGCGCAGCATAGAAAGTGTTATTTCACACGGTGGATGATAACCGTCTGCTGGTACCAGTGGTTCTACATTACCCGATACTGCCACACTACTTCCGTTTAAATTCGCCAATACGAGGTCCAACATGCTGCCATAAGAGTTCAAAACATTGTTATGTTGACTTAGTTTACAGAATTGTAGAAAATAGTCAAACTGTCTTTTAACATTAACACTACATGAATTTAAATTAAAATCTCCAATTACTACAACATCCATGAGCAAAGACCATTTACATACTGCATTTTCTATACAAGCTAAAACATCTAAATATTGCTTGTCACTATAATTAGGTGGAATTTACACAACGCAAATCAAAAATTTTATGTTTCTCCACAAAATTTTAGCAAATAAAATTTCTTTATCATCTGTGAGGCCGTCAACATCAGTTAATTTAGAGATCGAATACACATCCCGTACAGCAAGTAACACGCCTCCCCATCCAACGTCACCTGCACGATCTTTCCGTATCACCACATATCCTGGCGGAAATAATTCCCCATCAGATACTGAACTATTTAAAAATGTCTCAGTGAGAGCGATCACATCGCAGAACGTTGCACATACATTATTGTAGAACTTTGCAGTTTTACTTTTCAGCCCTCTGACGTTCTGGTAGAATATCTTGACGTCTTTGACCGGTTTAGGAATTTTACTCTTAATTGTTCTTTCGACGAAAGGACTGCCTCCAAGGCTTCACGCAAACATCCTTAGGCCAGTGCATGGGACACATTATGTCGTCCGCCAGCCTAGAAGGAACATTCAGCTTAAATGAAGCATAGTTACCTCTCGCGTTGAGAGCTTCTACGACATAAGTATGGTCTGCACAAATTGAATTTAGGTGCTCACGGACCTGGTCTTCAGTGGTCCCAACCTTCACATAAAATAGGTGCAATTGTCGACGACGTTCAGCGGCTTCCAGCTTAGTGGACCCTGGTTCGGCCGCTCCCCGAACTATAGCAGCAGCAGTGTTACGGGGATGTCTTTTAGTGGCGTTCACCCACTGTGAGCTTTTAGCAGCAGAGTCATTTCTGAAGTCGATGGCCGATTTATTCACGATGCGAGTAGGTTCACTGGTCACCAAAGGGGCACTACTACGTATCGGCTGAACAATAACAGGAGCTTCACTTATTGTAACTGTGGGAGCATCCCGGGTTTGCTTGGTTAGTCGATCTCCTGGTTCACTTATTGTCGGTTGGCCAATCATGAATGCCGTCAACTGGTTCTCAAGCACAACCACTCTATTTGTTAGATCAGCTATTACCTTATACATCGGTATAGCAACCTGCTCCGTGACTATTTTGCTAATCATCACTGCTAGGCGCTCATCCACAATACGCTCAAATTCGTCTCGCACGACTGTTCTCATGTTATCCAAATAAAAGGTATCTTCAGCGTAAGAATGGTCCAGCGGTCGAGTGGCGCTAATGCCGGGTGGTAGACGTGTAGTCACATTGTCAGTTTCACTACTGTCCGACACCGACGCAGGGCTAATATGCTGCATATTTTGTAAATGCCTCATCCCAGAGCAATGCGCGGCACCCACTGGCGTGTTGGTGTTTCCAGTTTTAGGCTGCCTACTCATGCATCCTGGACATACCCATGTGCTTCTTTTTTCATTTGTCAGAGTATTTAAAAAGCGTGCCTCTGAAACATTTGCACACTCCAAGTCGTATACGAGCGTACAACTGCTACAAGTCAAATACTGTCTACTCTGGATAACCACGCAGCATCCTGAACAGGTGAGTATCTTCGAAGCCATCATCCAAACTAAACAAAGCGATTATAGTAACTTTGAGCCACTTTATTTAGCGAGCGTAAACAAACAGTCACAGATTACCCCACAGTAATGCAGGTGATCGCGTTCCGTGGCAGAGACACAGAGCGACACCAATATCGATGCCTTTCCAACAGCGACACTGCGTTCAACTCTGTATGCAAAATTTATGCAAATCACCGTCCAAATGAGAATTGTTTTGCGATAAATTACTTCAATTCAAAGTATTTGGATTGAACTTATATTTTCACTTAGTCACTAACACTTTTTAGCAGATGAATATTCACTTGGATATTGTCAGATACTTATTAAAACATGTTATTACAAATTTTATTTGGAGCGAACAAAATAAACGTCTACTTGCTTCAAATAGCACCGCGCCTTCCAAGACAAATATACCGTCCAAACTTACGTACCGTCTTACGTACTAAGACAAATATACCGTCCAAACTTTAAGTCTCTTCGACCAGCGGTTTAGGCTGTGTGTTGTCTGTCAGTCAGTCAGTATGTCAGGACAAAGATTCATATAGTATTAGATAATATAAAAAAATATTAAAAATATTTTTATTATTTTTTCAAATTAACTTCTCATAGCAAAATGTTTATCAGTTATCAGCGTCCGCCAAAGCGTTGCCGCGAGAAACGAAGTTAAGCGAGCATGTACGACAAATTCCGAAATCAGTCTCAAAAATCATGTTTCGGCGGCAGTTTCGGTTTTTGCCGAAACCGCCGCCGAAACATGATTTTTGGCCGAGACTCGACCGAAACCGAAACCGAACCTTCGGTCGGACACTAAAGAAAACGAATAATTCAAAAAACTTTCAAACTGAAACGCTCGATTAAGCAAAAATCTATTAGTCAAAAACAAATTAAGTGTAAATCGGTACATCCGCTTGTGTGCTACCCTACAACAGGAAGACAGATAAACACGTCAAACTTAAGGTAGGACCACACCGCGGCGTCTTGCGTGCGCGATCTAGGCGGCGATCAGAAAACAATAGAAATTCAGATCGCGAACGCGCACACGGACGCTGGACGCCACGGTGTGGTCGTAGTCGGTCGTACCTTTATAAAAAACCTATTAAACATATATATAGTTAAAAAGAGCAATACCTGGTCGTGTTATCCTCCCAACGTTGAACCTATGTGAGTAGTTTACTTTGAAATGTTCTTCTACAATCCTTCTTTCGTACTTCCCCTGGCCACTGACTGGAGAGAACAGGTACTCTGGGTCCATTTCATAGTGGATCCGCTGATATCCGGTGATCATAAGCAGTGTGAGTAGTACTGGGATGATGATGAAGTATCCAGGATTCCGTCCGACGATCAGACCGAGCTTGTAGAAGGATCTGTTGAGGATATCATCCACAATCGTCAGCCTACAGCCCCCCATCTGTAACAAAATCAAAATATATTTATTGTAAAATTACTGTTTAAATACATTTAAAAGATGATAACTCGTTAGGTTAACATGTAGTAATTTTTAAAACTAAAACCCGACTGCTTGAAATCACGCTCTAATTTTAGAAATTATTGCCAGTTTTCGTGTGCATGCAAGAAAAGCCGCGAGCAACAGCTAACAACATTATATATTTAGAAAGTGTTTATTTTACAGAAAACGGTATCTTTCAAAAGAAAATAATTAAATCTGTTAAAATCGAGGTTTACAAGGTAAAATCGACTCCTATTGCACAAAATCCACCTCAGTGCTCCTAGTCAACCTCACCTGCCTGTGGCTTCGAGCATTTACCAATGGAGATGTTACCGTTGTAATCCGCAAACATTTTTTTCTGCCGATACTTACAGGGGACGAGGTAAACACGCATTGCACACACACAAAACACTCACTTTAACGATCCCGCACACTACTTTGAAACACGCACACAGTATTAAAAATACAGCTTAGTTACGCCAATAATGCCTATATAGCCAGCAGAGGGGTACGCCTTGCGTTAACATCTCCATTGGTAAATGCTCGAAGGCCCATGGTGCTTCCTGCTGACCAACAAACGAGGGTCTGGCCAACGACAAATAGCGGTATAACCATTTAAAATTATCGCGTAGCTAAATACTACAGGCCGATGACGGGCAGCAGCGTCACCGGTGCGAGGAGCTACGTCCTGCGATCGCCAACCCGTCTGCCAAGCGTGGTGATTAGGGCATACCCCTCCCAATGTGCCGAAGATCGGGCTCAGCGTATCTTGGGAGAGGCCTGCGTCCAGCAGTGGACTGAATCAGGCTGATTATGATGATTTTTAAAGTCGGTTTAAATGTAGCCATGTTTCCTGGGCCATAACAACGAATCGATTAACACATTAATCATCAAAATAGGCTGAATAGTTAAGGCACTACAGAGGAACACACGTATATACATAAACAGCTAAAATCATAACCCTTCCTTTTGTAGTCGGGTAAAAAGATATGATTGTACATATCAAATGTGACGTGCTTCTATGGATTTCTTACACTAGTGTAAGACAAACGGCTTCTAGAAGCCGTTTGTCTGTTAAATAGGTATCTTCATCCTTCTTCTCTCCCCATTTTCTCAAATAATTTATGTGTTCTACCCAGCGGTATTGACTGTAATTTTAAGTCAGTTGCAAATGATTTTGTTCCAGCGACCATTATTATCAATATCAATACCAATATTCATGCAAAAGTCTGCACATTTGTTGGTTTATTTGTTTTTTTGGGACCTCTTTGCGTCGTCAACGGCTTCACCGATTTGGTTGAAATTTTGCACATGGATATCTAGTATTCGCCGTAAGATATACGTCTAGTTTCTTATAAATAGAAGACAGCAGAAATGTTGTATTATAATATTACGCTCATGCGTATCTACAATTATAAATCATAAAAATCGAATATTATATAAATAATGTATATGTTCGGTCGGTAGGATGATACGTTAATAAGTACTTTTATTTACATATTTAAGAAAGCAGGTAGGTTCATTACACAAAGAAAAAGCCTTTGTGACTCACAAAAGAACTACAAGATATACGAAAGTATTTTTGTGACAATATCACGTTTGTTTGCCTTGCAAACGTAAAGCCCTGAATCAATATTGAAAAGAGAAGTTTACTTTGTCGGTAACACGAAACAAACACATTTTAACTTATATTTTAGGCCCCTATAAGCAAAGTTATAGGATAATGTCAAATTGATAAAAAAATTTAAGAATGTTCATAATTGTTGTATTTTTTTTTAAATGTTATGTGATATAGTACCTATAAATATAATCTTTCGTTCTTATTATAATAATATATGATGTTCCTACAATATTGCTATTTAACCTACCTACCTAGATAATATAGTAGAATTTAAAAAAATAGTTAGGTATAATTTTTCCACATAAGTACTTTATACTGTGAATAAACGTAATTAGTAATATTAAAATACGTTTTATCCGTAGATAGGAGTATTAGATATTACAAATAAATAGAAACAACAAAATGCCAGAGAAAAGACATCAACGAGTGACAGAAACTTGCATGTTTTTGTTACACTTTGCTTGTAAATGTATTATTATATTGATCTCTTAAGCGATTTGCCTGTTCAATTTGTTTTTAGATCCATCGTACATTAATAAATATATTAACGTATATAATTAGGCATGTTAGAGTTATTTGGGGCATTATAATATCCTCCCGCTTCCGTAAGCAGACATAAATTTGACTCGTGATGTCAAGTAGGTGGTGCCAAATCAGTGACCACTAATACTTGTAAGTTACGTCCATCCGTGAATAATACGTCTGCAGAATAGTACTCTAGCATATTTTATATTAACGTAACCCCCATGTAATAATTATATTATTAAAGACATCGTCAAAATTTGAATTTCTACTTACCTAGCTTCTGAGATCAGAACGTGCAAACAAACAGCAGATAAACAGTTTATTTAAACATTGACAAAAGGGTAGGTAACTTAATCTATACGCAAGACCATTTTAAGTTTACTTGGCTTTTATACGATTTTATTAACATATCAAAAAGAAAAAAATATTCAGCTTATTTACACAAAGTTGTATCGATAGGTGCTTCGGATAAAATAGACTGTAATCCAATGACACCTAAATAGGTGATGATTTAACTTATATGAAAGATAACTTGTCGTAAATATGTCATGACAATTAGACCAATTAAGTTACCTAGATTTATGACAGCTATTTGTGGTGTATAATGATGATTGCCTGGTGGCTGGACGGTTATTACCTTCAGGTTTCAACAACGGTTGCGTTTTACTTACACACCGCAAACGATTTAGCTGATGTTCTCGAATCCTAGATAGGTAATGTTCTTGCACTAAACGACGAGTTTAGTGTTGCTCTTTCTGATGACGGCATAATAACCCCTGACGCCAAGTGCAATTCGCGGATTTGCAATCTACATCGATAGCCGTGTGCATTTCCGGAATAATGAGGGATCAGTTTAGAAACCTAATCGCAGTGCGCAGGGAAAAAAAAGTTGGTTGTCTATTGCATTTTTGATCGAAGTATTTACTCAACTGAAGAGTCTTTTTGTTCAACTGTGCTAAGATGTCTTACGAAGGAATACGAATACTTTACTACAATTTTTTATTACAAATACACAAGCACTTGACAACTATCTCACCTAATGTTAAATGACGATACGGTCTAAGATTGTATCGTTGATTGTAAGGTTGAAAAAATGTTGCTTGCAGACGCAAGCAAAATTTTTTCAACCTTAGAATAATAACGCTCTAATGCCCGTTTGCACTAAACATAAGAATCGCCTAAGATTTAAAAATAACTCAACTAAGCAACATCGGGAATTAAAATCTCAAAATATATCTTGCAGATAGGCTAATGATCCTATATTAATCTATGTTTTAAGATTTTGTGAACCGGATTTGTTTATTTTGTGATATTTTGACAAGCTAAGCCAAGCTAAGCTAAGCTTAAGTTTAGAGCAAACGGCCATAAGTGTCCAACTTAATAAGCGCTACTTGTCCCAACCCGTCTTCAAAAATGTTCTTTGTACGGTGAATAATCACAATCTAGGTTTTGTTTTTATTTGGAAACAGACAATCATCTGACGACCCATTGGCGTAACGTAAAGGATCGGAGCGGAAGGTCACCAGTTCAAATCATAGCACGGGTGTTCGTCCACAGGTGGTAGAAGCGTTATATCGATGTTCCGCCTGATTTGTTATTACCATCAAAGAGAAAATCTGCTGCTATAACCTTACGGTGTTCCGGCAGCACACAGCCCTTGAGAGTCAGACCATTCTAGGTCTATCGTGTTCACTTCACCATGATCAACCACGTCATCGCTTACTACCAGCCGAGATCGTGGTCAAACGCCTAAGCCTAATTTTAATTTTAAAAAATACTCATTTTTGTTTTAAATGACTACGATATCCGGGTTTTATCTTTTGTAAAAATAAAATGAACTAGATATTATTTCAGTCTACCTATTTTTACAATAGGGTCAATGGCTTAAAGGCGCTTCTAACTGCTAATGGTCATAAAAAGGCGAAAAGCGTGTCCAATCGATCTCCGACCAAAGGCCATGTGGCATTGGCGACCGACATTTGGCTTTCTTCGATATTGCGAAACAGATCTATTGCTATTTGTTTCAAGTTTATGACATAAAAATTTTTTTTGGCGCCAAAAATCCTAACTTTGTTTTTTTTTTTAATTTTGAGGTTCCCAGTGTCACTCTCACGACTAGTCCCCGCACACGGGCCACGGGCCACAACCACAAAACGCCGCCACCGGCATATTTCCTATAGTTTTCATACATTTTATATGGACTCGCCGCACACGTTTGACGCCGGTGGCCGCCACACGCTACATGATAAAATGTATGAAAACTATAGGAAATATGCCGGTGGCGGCGTTTTGTGGTTGTGGCCCGTGGCCCGTGTGCGGCGACACTAAGACTATCTATTGACATCACTCACATATTATAATAGTAATAGTAGTTTGAGGTGTTTATCTCCATATCTCTGGAGATACTTATCAAATCTCGATGAAATTATTATTAAATTTCAACTTCCTTTTTTTAAGTCGGTTAAAAATACGACAAGCCGTTTAGGCTCTAGGGCGTGCCAAAGAAATATACATACATACATACATGAATACATACATACACTCGAAAAACATAAACCACCCTCCTTCTTTCGCAGTCGGGTAAAAAATAATTGCTTAGTCTTGAAAATACAAAGTATCTGCACTTACTTAGTGAGTAGTAAAATGTATCCTTCCTCAAAGAAAACCCGCTACAAATCAATTTTGAAACTGACCGACCTCAATACATAGTAACGAAGTCGTTTTAGCTGAGTCGTGTTAATTACTTGTAGTTAGGTATATTCTGAATTGATTATATTCGTTAGACATGTATACCTACAGGGTGTATCTCGATGGGTGTGTACCTATGAGTTTTTTTTTAAATATCTTTCAGGCTAGCGTTTTTACCACTATCTCACCTGTTGGTAAGTGATGATGCGGTCTAAGATGGTAAGCACGCTAGGCCTAGAATGGGAACTGACTCTACGTATTAACTATACTTACCACAAGAGATACAAAAAGTTACTGTACATCTTTAAGGTGGTCCCATTGTAACTTCGAGATCTGATGAGTATCTCTAAAGATATGAAGATAAATAAGTATAAGCTACTTATTTATCTTCATATCTCTGGAGATACTCATCAGATTTTGATGAAATTACAATAGGACCACCTTAAAAATGTACAGAACTTTTAGTATCTTGACTCAAAATGACTAGCGCGGAATTTGAAGTCGGTTTTTTCGTTTTGTAAACGACCTTAATTTTTTAATTCATAATCAGAAACTACGATATGAGTGTACATCAAATATTTTTAAACGTAACGAAAACGTATAAAAATCGAATGTTTTTATCCGTTATACACTAAACTACACATTTTCATTAAAAATAACACGTAGCTTTCGAAGAGAAAAAAATTAAAGATGAATTGACCGGGAGAGTTCTTAGCAATAAAATATATATATATATATATATATATATATATATATATTATGTCAAACGTTTGACGACTACTCACTACTCACCTGATGTAAAGTGAAAATTACTGTGGAAAATTTGTTCAGTAAAAGAAACTTGGTAATAGATACAGACTTCCCTCATTGCATCACCCTGTGTATAGATAAAACTGATACTCAGGTAGGTATTTAGAACATCGGCAGGCCTCCTTGACCACTCGACCACTACCTTTCACTATACTTTGATATAAAACTACATACAAGGCAAGTGTTAATTCGTTATTACAGTTACTTTAAAAATATCGAGGTTGAAGGTGATGTAGTTAATCGACTAGATGGTCAATTTTTTTGCTGCGAATTCTTTTTCGGAGTTAATGTAGCTCCTGATAGTATCTAGTCCCTAGTCGACTTCTTAACGCACTTCGGAGAAGATATAAGTTTATGCACAAGAACACTGCCTGAGGCATAAGGGAATAAAATATCAATATATAACTCTAGCTAGGCCACACCCATATTTAATTTTAGTCGACATATACTATAAACTCGCATGCTGCATTATGCTTTTGTCTTCACCATCAGAACAGGTCTTGGTCTGTCTTTTTTATTTGCCAACTATTTCATCTGTTGGTAAGTGATGATGCGGACCCATGCATTCGAGGATGGCAGCACGTAGCCATATATGCGATAGCACGATAGTATGGGAACTGGCTCTCAAGGACAGCAGCTGCCCGAACACATCAGATGATTGACGACAGATTGGTGCATGGTAGCTGCCATGGCCAGGTGGACAGTGTCCTACTACCTAAATAAGGTTTCGAAGTAATAAATAAGTTTAATGATGTCATAGTCTTTACCTTTGCTTAAAGCTTATCTCTCTCAGTTTCATCGTAAAGGATATTTTTCTTTAAGTCAAGTCTTACAGCTAATTTTTTGTCATTTCATGGCTTCAAGAACCTTGAAAATGTTGCTGCTTTTAATCAAATGTGGCATAGAATCACGCTTGCGTATAAGTACCTTGCTGTTTTTGTCTACCACTTGCTTGCTTCAAGGACTTTGCCACATGTGTTTTTCAAATACATCCTTAAAAGGAGTTAAGAGACTTATATGTACGGAGCTTTTTTCTTGTATTAAACGTCTGGGCCGATTTGCAAGATCCTATATTTTTAAGGAAGATTAAAGGGCAGAGGGAGTTTTAACTAAGCTGCATTGTGAGATACTCTCTACGTTGTAAGACAGAAATCCTTGCGAAAGTTTAGGGGTATGTATTGATGGATGTTTGTGACTCTTTCACACAAAACGGCTAAGCGTATAAAAATAATTTTAAAATTAATTTAACATTTTACACACATATTGATTATGATCTCGATAAGCACATATGATACATTTTAACGTAGGAAATGCCACGGGATGCTTTAGTAAATAAATTAACTCAATGTACTTGTACTATAATTATTCTGTGTTCTCTGTTTCTCTGTTCAAGGCTTAAAATATTCTTATTGCAGTCTTACTACGCCGGAAGAGGCAGATACTGCAATGCGGCCATGTAGCAGCAATTCCTTCTCTCCCAGATATCTAGTAAGATTAAAATGATAATATCATTTTAGTCCTATTTATTGGCTTAAATCAACCTAGAGAGAACTTGAACTGATATTTAAATAAGTCTACATTCTTCGACTTAAGACAGTTTTGCCTAAGCTATCGAGGTCATACTTGTAGGTTCAAGAACACTTGACACCAGGACGCTTCTGACTCATTCATTGTTCACGCCGAGTTTTGACGGCTACAATAATACACAACTTTTCATACTTGGGCTGAGAAAGGAAAGTAAAACGGACAACGGTCGGTCAACGGCACTTTACGTCATTTGAGGCTGGCTCCTGATTGGTGCAAGATATTACTTAATTGGTAGATTACCTCAAAGTGTGGCTAGGAATATTGGAAACTGATTTTATGCATATTGATACGTATCATAATACGATTACATTATATGACACAAGAGTTAAGTTCTCGGCAACCACAGATTACTAAAAATCTAGACTATTTATATAATAGTCTCGATACTTCACCCTTTACATGGAAAAAAAGAGATATCTTAAAGATAATGTAAAAAGTAATATAAATATAAGTATGTATATACAAAACATTTGCGTATATGTGTAATGCGATACTGTATATGGATACTGAATAGGTAGAAACTGGTTTTTTGCTCTACCCCCATGGTAAATAAGTTTGTTGGTATAAATTGTAGATACAAGGATTTTCATATGCAAAGAATTATTCCTGTGTATTAGTCATTTTGCCCTCACATCTTATCCATGTACTTACAAGAATGCATAGAATCTGTATGACCATACTGATCAAGGTAATAACCTCTCACTCTTTGTCTAGTATTGCGTAAAAAGGAAAATAAAACAGAAAATATATTTTTACTGCCACCTAAAGCTTAGTAACAAAAAAAATATGTCATCGTTCTTTTCATGGGATGCACGTTCTACTTAGATATATATAAAATTATGTTAAGAATATACTAACCATAGAGCTTGAAGGCTTTAAATATTCATAACAGACGAACAGAATGTGATGAATTTATAAAGGTTTCTTGCAAAACTACGGGACCCTAATTATCGGCAACTTTAAACAAGGCTTTCTTTTCGATTTCATTGATCAATCTCATATGACATAAACACGAACTTAAATTTTAATTATGTCATCAGCATCAGCCTGTCTCTGTCCACTGCTGGACATAAGCCTCTCCTATAGCACGCTACTGAGCTCGATCTTCAGCTCTTTGTTTCCAACTACTGCCACCACCGCCCTCTCTCACCGCCCGTGGTCTCCAGTCTATGTAATAAATTAACTATGTATAAAATTTGTATTTAATTATGTATTGTAATTTAATTCATTGGATAGACATGCAAACTATCTATCTATCTACCGATAAGTGAGTTACCAATATTATTAACTTCTTATTCCAAAACCTTTGCCCAAACCATCCAATAACTGTCAGTCCGAACTAGGGTCATTGCGAAACCTATTATGAACCTAAGTAATCATTAAGTCTAACCCTACAGTTCACGATTGACCCGTGTCAAGGGTAACGGCTGACAATGACTTTACTAACAATTAGTTAACATTTTAGACATGAAAAACTTTACTAATGGTGTTAAAATTGGATATAACTATAAAGTTTCTACTTAAGACTGTTTACTGACACGGTAGGTCAAGGCGCGATAACCGTTTTTCAAAATGACTGTATATTAAGGCTAATATTGTTATAACGTGAAACAAATGGCGAGGATATAGCTTATTATGCTCAGCCTACATAATTATTTAAATGTTATCTCACAGTTACAGAGTGTGTAATTATGCTATACATATACTTAATGATGCTCTTAAAGAGTTTTCTGTGATATAAAAGTTATTTTATTAGTATACTAACAGCTTCCAGTGTCTTCTCCTGCGTTAAAAAGTATCCTCATAAGCTAACCCTTATATTGCCGCCTGCCTAAGCTTAATTTCAGCCAAATCGGTCCTGCCATCGTGAAAACGTACCAAAAAGACAGAGGAAAAGGAAGTGACGCTAGTTGTTTTCGAATGCATATAATACTAGCTTTTACCCGCGACTTCGTTCACGCACATCAAGAATTTAGTAGCCTGTGTGAGGATGAGGATGACCTCATGCTATAATAAATTATCTCCTTGCTAAATCTCAGTAAGATCTGATCGTCCCTTATGCGTGATTAGGTTTGTTACCTAATACCCACAGACAGAGTGACAGTATTGTGAGCGTTTTTATAATATTAGTATGGATTAGTAAGTTATATCTATGGATTTACATTTGAGTTTGACTTACTGAGTGCCTAGCGTTAGGCGTTAGGTGTTTTTAGATTTTTAGTTTAATTACATTTTCCCTGTCTATACGTTATTTTTGCACTAACCTATTTGACTTATCCATGAACTAGAATGTATCTATATGAGCATTGATTCATGTGATGACCTCTCACTCCTTGTTTAGTGTTGCGTGTAAAACTAAAGGAAAATCAAACAGAAAATATTGACTGTCGCCACCTTGTTTTTGACATTGTAAATTGCAGTCGCTTGTTTCTTAAGATCCCACGTACAGGTGTGCCGTAAGCAAAGCCGATCAATACTAATATGTATTATAAAATACGGTAAAATGCAGTTTGTCGGTAGCCACTTTGAGGTCAAACGGCTCGATCTCTTTTATATCATTAAAGATATAATTAAGACGTTTGACGTTATATTTTTATAGATATAAAAGAAATCGAGGCAGAAATCTAACAAAAAAAACTACTCCAATACAATATATGAATATTGTATTGGAGTAGTTTTTTTTGTCTCACCAAAAACAACCTTTGGCTAATAGCCTTAATATAGAAGAAAGAAAACAAAGTAGGTACACATAATAAAATAACAATTATTGTTAAACGAAAATGTGCAATGGTCGCAATGCCATAATGTACATACTACTCTAGACATGACAATATTATAATTAAGTCATGTCACAGAAATATTAATAACTAGCAACCCGCCCCGGCTTCGCACGGGTAGAACATATATGCCTACAAAATTTGCATCAGTTTGTTGCATCGAATATAAAATATTAACATATTTAACAATCATCGTCATATTACAACCAATTCACACAAAACCTTAACGAATTAAGCACCTAAGACCTAAACCTTCCTCATAAACACACTGGCTTTTGGTGAAAACCGCATGATAATCCGTTCAGAAGCTATTGAGATTATTGCGAACAGACAGACAGACGTAGTGATGGACATTGTTTTATAATACTTACGTAGTCATATTGAACGGCGCTTTGGCGTAAAGGATAGTTACCCTGATTCTGACCCGAGGGTTGTTGGTTCTAATCCTAGCTATATACCTACCAATGAAAGTTTTATGTGCATTCATGAATCATGGGTTTTTGTGGGATCATTAAATCTACCAATAATTAAGATAAAAAACATATGATATAAAAAATGTTTAAAAACTAAAACAACTGACTTCAATGCCCCGCGAGTCAATTTCAGTAGCAAGTTTGAGACGTTTATCGTCATATCTCTGAAGATACTAATCACATCTCAATGAATTTGGAATTGAATGAATTACAATGGGACTACCTCGGAAACGTACTCTACCGATTACAAAAATAATCATTCGAATCGGTTCACAACTGACGGAGTAATCGCGTAACATACACACACAAAAAAAGAAAGAAAAAAGAAACATACAGACGAATTGAGAACTTCATTCTTTTTGGTAGTCGGTTGAAAAGTAGCTTACCACCAAGGAGAACATCTGCTGCCGTAACCTTACGGCGTTTCCCGACTCAAAAAGTAGGGGTATTATTAGGGGTTTAACGTGTGTATCTTTGTGTCTGTCTGTAGCATCTTAGCACCCAACCGGATGAACCGATTTTGATTTTATTATTGATAGTTTTTTTTGATAGATGTCTTCATCGAGAGTGTTCTTAGCTTTGATTCATGAAAATTCGTTCAATCGTTATTAAACTATGAGCTTTAATCAACTTTCATAGGTCTGATCAATTCGAAAATCTTCTTCTTCAACGATATTGTAAGAACATGGAAGAATTGACCTGATCTCCTGGACTCTACAGAATACTCAAATCCTCACCAACTTAAAGCTCAGATTTTAAATGTCGTGTTTAGAGTCATTGGAATGCTTTTAATAAAAAGATTATACATAGATCAGTCGGGGTGGTTTAAAATATTATATTATATATATATAGATCATTATTATTATATACAATAGATCATATTATTATACTATATTGACTTCAAATTTATTGTGATCGGGGATCTACAGAAAAGCTAAGCTTATAATAATATTTTCGTAGTAACTGTGACCTATTCTGTGGTTTCACTGCAAATATTTTATTAATTTTGCGATGCGTGTATGTGAAATCCGTGATATCTTCTAGAGTTTTCATTTGAATTATATACTGTAAAGGACAATTTTAATCTATAATATGTAGCCAAGCTAATTAACTATTAAATAAAATATAAAATTAATTATTTGGATAAGGATTAATACTATATACTTGAAAATAGCCCTGGAAATATGTAATATTTTTTAACAACAAATTAAAGATTAAAATGGGTACTGTGAGTCAACCTTAAGAGATAGACATATGCTGTCGCGGACTTTTTTGTAGGTCTTATTAAGTTGTACAACTCTTCCATAGAAAATATTCTTCTATCTGTTTTCAATTGAGCAGCGTTCGTAAGAAACGTGTTTTTTCGACCGTTTTTTTGTCGACTTAGGTTGCAAATTAGGTCTCCACGAATGTACCTTTGATTTAAACGGAATAATATATAGCCTATTTTCATTTCGAAAGTCCATTCTATATATTAGTGAAAGAATTTTTAAATCGGTCCAGTAGTTTTTGAGCCAAATCATTACAAACATACAAAAATACAAAAATACAAATGTTCTCTCTTTATAATATTAGTATAGATAAGGTAGAGAAAGTCATGTAAAATGTAACAATTGAACTAAAGTTTTAACATATAAGTAGATCCTATTAGATTTAACCCGTAACTGTAATTTATTTAAAATATCAGATTTCTATTAATTCTGCATAATATTGCTACACCCTTAATAAGTACTGGGTACATGTCAATAGTAATAAGTAGATTAGTCTTCGATTAAGGTACGACTATTTTGTACCTACGTACTAATCTTTTCTGTGCCTACGTTGTGTTGCAATAAACAATACTGAATACTGAATAAATGTATGCCGTTATTTTTGTAATAAAATGAAATGAAATAAAATAGTATATATTGCATGAAATATAGTAGGTAAAAGTTGTTTACAAATTTTTAAAATATGTTCTATGCATTTCACCTTCATATGACATGACATGCCACACCGATTTATTTTTTTGAAAATATGAATGACTCTTGACCTGAGAGGGCCGATGGAAGTCGGATAAAAAGTTGTTTTATGTATTTTTTTAAGCTGATAACATGCAACATAAGTACATAGTTTATTATTTGACCATGACACCTATAACCTATTTTACTACCTATTGGTCCTTAAACGATGATAGTCATAGAAATATGTATTAAAAACAATATTAGCCATAGTTAAATATAGATACTGTTAATAAGAATCAAATAAATAAACACCAATTATATTATTGACAAAACATTATATTTGCTATTTACTGTAATTATATTACACCTGCTATAATATCGAGGATGAACAAATTTACTCTTTTCAATGCAACAGGATATTTAAATAGCATGAGGATAAAGGACTAGCATGACGCTCGCTTGATGGTAAGTGAAAACGTCTGCCTATAAAATAAAAACTGTGGTAAGCAAAACTCTGTGTTACCTAAATTTTGCGCGACACTGCACCTTGAGCAGAGATGAAGTTGAGCCATCTTGATGTTGTGTTTCATATGCTGTGTAATTTCAACGCATACTTTGCCCTTTAAAACAAAAATAAATGTATGTCTCGGTTGAATGACTGACACAGTGGTAGTCCCGCCTCAGGAAAACTAGCAGATTGCAGAATGCACAATACTAGATATCTCTGTACAAAAATGTTGCCAATTTACTAGTATGCGTGGGTTGCGAGAAGCTAAGAAGTCCTGCGATCGCCAACCCGCCTGCCCAGCGTCTTGTGACAGCGTGGCGATTAGAGCATTCCTCCTATTTAGGAGGAATGCTCTCCATATTTATGGAAAGTCACTCACAAAGCCAAGGCCCCAAGGCAGTGACTGGAAAAGAAGAGCCGATGACAGGGCTCAGTGGCGCAACTTGAGAGAGGCCTCATCATCAGCCTGTGACAGTCCACTGCTGGACGTCCAGCAGTGGATTGTCACAGGCTGATGATAATGATGATGATGATGTGGGTTGCACTAAAAGTCCTTAGAATAGACCAGTAAGAAAAGCCGCCGATGAAAAATGTATCGAAGGTGTGGAGTTATTAAGTCAACTTCCTTAGTGTCCCATTGACCTTGACCTTGTGAATTTTATTATTTCCAAAAAATAAATAATGAACTTACAGTAATTCGTTTTAGGAACCCTAAAAATGCGGTGGCTGCGTTTTAAAAAGGCGTGGAAGAAATCCCTAAAGAAGAGTGAACCCACTACATTATTATCTTTTCTATGCCACTGCTTCATTCAATGGTTCCATCGCATGTGACGGTGTTTAGAAAAGAACGGAGACTAAGAAAACTATAAAAATAACAGGTTTCTACGTCACTCCGTTTTTTGATGAAAAATTTTAGTTTGGCCCCGAGTTGTGATTGATTCATTAATAGTTTATTCCAACGACCAAATTTACAAAAATTATGCTAAAACTAGCGAATCAAAACTAAAATACATATTATTTTAATTCAAACATGATGTTGTGAATCGCTGATGTAAACAGAGCCGTTGGAAAAGGGTTGGGTTCAGTATATTGCTGCATGCTTATCATAGGTTTCATATTATTTGACGATCTCACATTATGCAATCTGTATCAATATAATAATGTGAAAAACTTAAATAACCGCTTATTAGATTTAATTTTTTCGAATGATGAGGTGTTAGTTAATCGTTGTGAAGTACCGCTTAGCAAAGTTGACAGCCATCACCCTCCTTTATGTATCTCAGCTGATTTTGTTCAATTACACACGTTAAAACCTCAACCTTATGTCAAATATTTGTATCACTCGGGTGATTACGATTCAATAATATCTAATCTGGATTCAATTGATTGGGTGCAGGAGTTCACTGTTAGGTCGCTGGAGGATGCGGTAACCTTCTTTTATAATACGTTATATAGTCTTAGGAGTAATTTAATTCCTTCCAAATTAATTTATCCTTCACAAAAGTACCCCCCATGGTATAGTAAAGCATTGATAAAAATTTTAAAAGAGAAATATAAATTTCATAGTAAATATAAAACTTACTGTAATAAATATGATTTTGAATCTTTTATTACTTTAAGGGAACGTGCTCGATCGATAGAAAAACATTTATTTAATGAATATATATCTAGAATTGAAAGTAATATTGCAAAAAATCCTAAGGCATTTTGGGCCTATGTTAAAATGAAAAATCACAGCAATTCATATCCTGCGGTACTTCGCCATGGACAACGCTTCTCAGACTCGGGAGAAGACGTCTGTAACATGTTTAGTGAATACTTTCATTCAACATTCCTCGCTGATGCTCATACCGATTACACAGTCGAAATGCATGAGGGCGAGCTATCGGTCTCAGACATCGCGGACGTTGAGTTCCAGTCTTCGGAGGTATTGAAGCTTTTGCAGTCTCTTGATTTAAACAAATCTGCAGGCCCAGACAGTATTCCACCTTTATTTATAGTTAAATGTGCTAAACAATTGTGTGTACCCCTTACCTTACTATTTCAGCGCTCTCTTTCAGAGGGTAATGTTCCAAAGATTTGGAAATCAGTCTTTATTACACCCATACATAAAAAAGGACCAAAAGATTTAGTTCAAAATTACAGGCCTATTTCTAAATTATGCTTATTTGCAAAAGTCTTAGAAAAAATAGTTTATAAACAGATCTATTCCGCATTGAAACACACACTTGGTACAGAACAGCATGGTTTTTTAAGAGGTCGGTCTACAACCTCAAACTTGATTTTATGTAGTGACTATTTAGCCGAACACATGTCAAAACCATCTCAGGTAGATGTAATATATACTGATTACAGCAAGTGTTTTGATCGAATAGACCATTTAATTCTTTTGCAAAAGATTCAATTGGTAGGTATCAGGGGTAATTTATTTAGGTGGTTTACATCTTACGTTCAAAATAGGTGCCAGACAGTAGCTCTAAATGGATACACGTCATCGACACTCCAAATCCCGTCGGGTGTTCCTCAAGGATCTTTATTGGGACCGCTATTGTTTAACATCTTTGTTAATGATATCTCTAAATGTTTTGTCAACTCTAAAATATTGTTATATGCTGATGACATGAAAATTCTTTGTCCTATTAGTTCACCCGATAGTGCTCAGCTTCTACAAGATGATCTAGACCGATTTAATGACTATTGTTCATCGAATAAGCTGGACTTGAATGTATCCAAATGTTATTTATGTTCCTTTACTCGTAAGCCGCAACCTCTTATTTTCACATATAGACTTAAAAACACAAATGTATCACGGGTATTTTCTATTCGCGATTTAGGCGTCACTTTTGATAGTAAATTGTTATTTGACGAACATATAAACAACATAATTAACAAGGCCTCGCGGGCGCTTGGCTTTGTCATGCGCCTGTCGCGGGATTTTAACTCAATAAAGACATTAAAAATTCGTTATTGTGCTTATGTTCGTAGCCATTTGGAATACGCCTCCCAGGTGTGGAATCCTTTTTATGACATTTATAACACACGTATTGAGCGCATTCAAAGACGTTTCCTAAGATTTGTTCAATTTAAAATACAAAAATATTACTCAAATTATATCAACCGTTGCAAGAAATTCCATATTCTACCTTTGAAGATAAGGAGATTAGTAGCTGATGTTGGTTTCTTATTAAAAATAGCCAACGGCTCAGTAGATTGTCCTGAATTGCTCGCAAGACTTGGTCTGAAGGTACCATATAACCCATTTAGAAGACAGTGTTCACTAAAACTTCCTTGGGCAAGCACGAACTATAGCAAAAATGTTTATTTGTCAAGAGCGAGCCGAAGTTTCAATGAGTTGGCTGTGCAACATGACTTAGACCTGTTTAATACTAGTTTAACGCAATTAAGGCGCATATTACACTATATCAACAATTTCTTTCCATAGTGCTTAACTTTAACTTAATACTAACCTACTCTTATTTTGATAATATTAACTACCTATTAGTGGAAATTTGTAAATTGCCTTCAAAATTTAAGTTTTATTTTTATATTTGTTTAGCAGTAAGTTTCCCAAAAATAAATAAAATAAAATAAAAAATAAAATATATCCATCCAAAGGTTGTCTGGAAGAGATCGCTCTTAGCGATAAGACCGCCCATTGTACGTCTAATTTAAGTTATGCCAATTTTGTTTTTTTATTTTGTTTATATATTGGTGTCAATAAAGAGTTTTTGTATTGTATTGTATTGTATTGCTGTGACTGAAGAACCGCAGCACTGATTATCAGCCCAGCCCTAAGGAGACGTAAGGATTTCTATCTAGTAGTTAATGTATATACATATTTTAATATTAATATAAAAACGCAATAAAAAAAAAAGTTAGTAGTTTGATGTCATAAAATAACCGAGCTTAGTGTTGGCTATGACCTCATTAAAGCCCTAAAAAGGACGGCCAGAACCGTGAGTTATAAACATAAAGCAATAAAAATGCTGAAATATTTTAGCATATTACATTCAAAAACTTTATTACTTAATATTTCTATGAATGATGTTACACCGTTTAAGTTACAACAGAATACCTGCGTAATTATTTATAATATGCGCAATTAGCCTATTACAGAAGTTGGTAGGTAGTTTTAATATTCATAGTAATGTTTACGCGTCCCCGTTAAGTCGGTACATGGTGTTAAGAAAGAGGTTTCTAGTCCCAAAGGCCGCCAAGTCATCGCAGATACTGTCATACATCCAGTCGTGAAACTTTATGCGTGACCTTTGTTTTAAGAATAAGTGAGTATATAGTTAGTATATACATAGTTAGTATATACATAGTTTTATAATTATTTTAAAATCACTGCACTACCATCTCACTTTCTATCTGGGTGAGCAAGTTTTATGATTTCTTCACTGCTAAGCGACTTAGTTGATTTTCTCGGTTTAAGGTACAGACACATCACAGCGTCCTGTGTGCGCGATCTAAGCGGCGATCATAGAGCGCAGTAGTATTTGTACCGACTGGTGCACACCAAACGCGATCAGAAAACAATTGAAAAGTACTGAGATCGCGCCCGCAGATTGCAGGACGCCGCGGTTTGGCCGTACCTTTAGGAGATAGTTAACCGACTTCAAGAACGAGAAAGTACTAAACTCGCTTGGGTTATTTACGTTTGTTGGTCTTTGTAATTTATTAACCGACTTAGAGAGAGAGAGTATTTCCCGTTTGGTTCCATTGTACAATCCATCGAGATCTGATGAGATATGGAGATAAATATCTCAAACTAATTCACTAAATTCAAACTTCAAGCGATGCCAATATAGTCAGTACATTTAACATTTTTGGCAATATTAAGTTTTGCGTATCCCAATATTTGTTAAAGACAGACAGATTTCTCGATATCGCAACAATCGTGCTGCAATAAATCGCTGCGTGTAAGGTTCCCAGACGATCTAAACACGAATGTTGATGTTTTTTGATGGTCTTAATATAATGCTTCTAATTACAGTGACTGGCACGCAAATCTCAGGCGAATTGTTTAATGTTTGTATACGCACGGTTCGTGATGACTGAATTGTAAGTCTTAGTAATTATTAAGTACGTACACAAATAATAATAATTCTTAAAATAATTAATGAATTTGCATTATATTTATGAGCGTATTCTTGTATTTTCAACCAACTTCCAAAAAGGAGGAGGTTCTCAATTCGTCATTATGTTTTTTTGTATCTATGTTATATCTATGTATCTATTTTGTATCTATGTTATATGTATATGGTATAGCAGAAGTCCTGCCACAACAGCAGAATTCCTACCACTACAGGTATATAAAATACTGTTAACGTTGGTGAAGACACGGGATACAGCTAGGAAACCATAAGTGGTAAGTACCGGAGTAGGTGCTAATCTTGCAGTTATAGACAATTGGACAGCACTAACAGTTTCCTGCCAACTAGCCTTTTCAAGATTATCTAGGAAGGTTACCGCGCTAGATTTTACAGGTAAAGTGTCAGGATATCAACCGCTTTTTGCCAATTCTCTCCGGTGATAGACATGTTTTGCACGACTTAATTTCGAATGGTACGTATTTCACAAACTGACTCTTGCAAGCCCTATTTTAAAATATTAAACATTCTGACGATGCCATGTGTGTACATCTTAATTATACTTACTAATTTGGTAAAAAAATTACACCTAATTGAAAGTAAAGAACAGGGCACCATAAGACAACAAACTAGGAGAAAAGATCTACGGAATAATTTTCTACCTACGATTACAGTTGTTAGTCATTGTGCAAGAGCCCAGGCTATTAGATTGTATAATAAATTGCCAACTGATTTGAAAGCAATAAATAGTACATATGTATTCAAAAATAAACTGAAAACTTATTTGTTAGAAAAATGTTACTACTCAATAACTGAGTACTTGAATGACCGTAAAGGAACATAACAAATTTATAATCATGAAATTGATATTATTCTTGTAACCTATCTTGGACATTATATTTATGAAACATGACGATATATAAATGACATACTATATTTTTATTCAATAGATTTTGTACAATTTGACATTTTGGTAATATAGGTTTAAATGTTTATGTTGTATTATGATATTATGTAATTATTGATGTTGATGTTTTTGTGTAATTTAAATATGTATGTAGTTAATTTCCCATACAATTTGTTATTGTTCAGGAATAAATGAATTGAATTGAATTGAATTGAATTGAATTGTTAGTTGGGTACTGCTATTAGACAGAATATTAACATATTACAAGGTAAATAAGAACAAGATCTAAATACACATTTTATTTTTAGAAGTATCTTATCTTTCAAATTATTGACTTTAATAACAAATATGACAGTTCAAAAACTAAAACAACCGACTTCCATGCCCCGCGAGTCAATTTCAGTAGCAAGTTTGACACGTTTATGGTCATATCTCTGGAGATACTTATCAGATCTCGATGAAATTACAATGGGACCACCTCGGAAACGTGGTAACCGATTAAAACCGATTAAAAGAATCATTCAAATCGGTTCACAATTGACGGAGTAATCGCGTAACATACACACAAAAAATAAAACATACAGACAAATTGAGAACCTCCTTTTTTAAAGTCGGTTGAAAAAATTGTTATAGAAACCTTAATGTCATTTTTAAAGACCTATCTATAGACACACCGAAAGTAAAGGTTTGATGAAAATAAAAATATGTTTCAGTTCCATGTATGGGGAGACCTTAGACCCCTAGACAAACATGACAAATTTATACAGGTTCCGTTTTTTGCCATTCGGCTAGGGAACCCCAAAAACCTTACTCATTTATTAAATAACGTCCAGCCAGGTGTTTGTTGTGTATGTAAATGGTGCGTTTCACTATATAGCGCTATTAATTATTCTGTGGTTTCAGGCGCTACTTCAAAATTTTATGTTAGCAATATAAATATTGACCCAATAAATTAAACGGTTATAATATCCACAGCCATACATACGATTTGTGGTCGGATTGTCGATATTTATCGAAACAAGTCAAGTAAATATAAATCATATAATTACATAGAATTATTGAATTCTTTCTGGCAGCGGTTGGGAACATAGAGCTGAAGATCGAGTACAGTGGCGTACTAGGCCTATGTTCAACAGTGGACGACTACTGGCAGTATAAGATTGAATTAAAGTTATTGATTTTTTTCACTTAATTATATGGTTTGAATTTACTATTTAAGCATTTTGCTGTTTTTATATATATTTATTTGCTGAAGTTTTCCGTGAGAGTCAACATTATAAGTCTGGTTTCCATAGAATAAACACATGTCAGCAATCGGTGCCACCAATAGCCACCAATAAAAAGAAAAGAAAAAATAATAAGACTACTTAATAAACGCGGCTATTTCGAAGTTCTTCTACGCAGATTCATTAGTCCTAGAATTTCAATACAATACAATACAATACAATACAATACAAAAACTCTTTATTGATCACCAAAGAAATTACAAATTGTACATACTATGTGATGAAAGACAGTAGAATAATAAGGCAATACAATCGGCGGTCTTATTGCATAAAGCAATTTCTTCCAGACAACCTTGGCATGGAAAAGAAGAATACAAACAAAAATTGGGGGTAGCGTACAATACAAATTAATGACGTAAGAAAAAAAAATAAAAATAATAATACACAAAATAGTCTACTAAAATTATAGTATATTAAGATATAATACATAATATATGTAATATATAATAATGTTCCCAAATATATTAATATAAATACATATATATGTATATATAATATTAAATACACATATACATAACCATATATATTAAATCACAGTAGTGTTGCAGTTTTAACATGTTTGGAACAAGTAATGGGCTTTTACCATGGATTTAAAGATAATGAATGAATGAATTTCTAGGTTTTATTTAACGATAAAATTGTGACAAATTAGTTATAATGAACAAAAAATATTCCTGTTAGATTTTTGAGTGCCACAGTGTATATATACTTATGTTATCGCTCATAATCAGTGGAGCGTCTTGATGGTCCTGTTACCTTTTATCATCAAAAAATCTTCCGTTTTTTCCATAGGTACTGTCATTGTAAAAGCATTCAACATTTGTTTCACACACAAAAGCGTAAACAAATTGTTAGTTGAGAGTTACACTCAACCGACTGTGGCAAGTGGTACCGAAAGCAATAAATCTCGCGACAAGTGTCGTAATACGTAACGCCTGAGTCCATCATCTTGTCACAAACACGTGTTGAGGTCACACATTCTAGTTTGAGAACCAGTTTCGGTAAGGAAACAATGCTTTTTGATTAAAATTAAGATAGTTTAAAAACTAAAACAACCGACATCCATGCCTCGCGACTCAGTTTCCGTAACAAGTTTATCGTCATATCTCTAGAGATACTTATCAGATCTCGATGAAATTACAATGGAACTAACTTGAAAATATATACTACCAATTAAAAATAGAATCATTCGAATCGGTTCAATACGGACGGAGTAATAGCGGTAACTAACTTACAGAAAACCATACAGACGAATTGAGAATTTCCAAAAAATTCCTTCTTTTCGGAAAACGGTTGAAAAGTATAGTAAGGAACTGTAATGATGACACTGATGACCCTTCGTACTATGAATTACATAACACTAGCTGCGCCCCACTGCTTACATTTGTTTAACGGTAAAGGTATAAGGTGTTTACAGTATCTTTACATTTACGAGTAGGTAGGTATCTTATCACTTATCAGCAATTAAGCATTTCGGAAATGTTTAAATGCACTGATTACGGAACCCTAGCTTTTCCTGTGTGTGTTAAGCATACTACTTAATTAATTTGCTTTAGTTACAAAATTATGCTACTAAAATTAAATTATTATTAGATTAGATAAAAAACATAAAATTCAAGTACATAAACACAAGGTTAAGACAAATTAAAAACTATAACAGTACAATTTTACAATAATAAAACTATGCTGATAAGAAGGCCGTTTCAAACTATGCATACATAATGTAAAGCAATAAATTCCCAATATATTTTAATTTATAAATGGTTATATCATGCAAAAGCATTGTGAACAACTTATTTATATTGTATACTCGTATTCACGTCAAAAACTCATTGGTTATATCAAAACTTATGAATGCAACAATGTGAAGCAATGTAACACTTGGTATAAGAACATTTTATTGGTTTTTTAGGGTTCCGTACCTACAAAGGTAAAAAAAGGAACCCTCATAAGAATCACTTTCTTGTCCGTGTGTCCGTCTGTCTGTCAGTGTATCACCACCGATTTTCTCAGGAACGGGTGGTCCTAGCAAGTTGAAATTTATACCAAATACTGAGGTCTAGTCAACCTGAAGTACCCTATAGGTTTTGGGTCGAAAACCTATAGGGTACTTACTACTTACGTACTTCCCGTTGACCTAGAATCATGAAATTTGGCAAGAAGCAAGGTCTTGAAGCACTTAGAAAGGAATAAATCTAAAGACCGTAATATGTAGTTTAATAGCAAAAAAATGGTAAATTTACTATTACAAACTTATCATTTGTAGTTGATGCAATACATTTTCTATGGATCGAACTACAAAGTTAAGTTTGTCCTTTAACTAAGTCAGAGAAGTTGGTACGGAAGCCTCGGTAAGCGAGTCCAACTCGATTTGGCCGGTTTTATTTCTGTCTACTTTTACTTTGCAACCTTGTTGGTACATTAAGTGTCGATCACTAGCTGGCCCGACAGAGGTTTTGTTTTACATTTTTGGAGTTCATAAAAATACCGTAGATCGAGCACTTCATTTTCAGTTTAACCTAAAGTTTACCATTTTCTGGGCTATTTTTCCAATATTTTTTCCCAAAACCATTATGCGGACTATTACGACCTTAAAATTAAAAAATAAAACTGGCCAAGTGCGAGTCAGACTTTGTCCCGCACACGGAGGGTTCCGAACGCCATCTATCGAGTTTCTAACGAACTTCTAACACCAACTAAGTAAACGTTAACACAAAGGTAGAATAGTATTATATACATAGAAATAGGAATAATAATTATTCCTATTTCTGTGATTATATAGTAGTAAGAGTAATAGTAATTGTAGTAATTAATATTATTAAATATCTGGTTGACCGAGCTTTGCTCGGTATTTTTTGCCACTTAAACAGACAAATATGACTCTTCCGACATCTATTGACGAATAATAATACGATTTTTTTTTAATTGAGAGAAACTAACTGCTTTACTGATACAGTACTTCTACTCGCCAATAGATGTCGGGAAGAGTCATATTTTAAGTTGATTATCAATAAAGTTGATTATTGAAAACACGAATAAAACAACATTTTCTGAAAATGACTCCTAGCTAGATCGATTTATCGCCCCCGGAATCCCCTGTATAGGTATACTAAATTTTATTTAATCGTTGGAGCCGCTTCCGAGATTCAGATTAAGGTAAAGACGATAGCGCCATCTTAGCAACTAGATAGGTGGCGCTGCGCTATCGTAAAAAACTTTTTTAAAAGTTTTCTTTAATTTTTGACTTTGTTCTGTTCTTAGTATTTGTTGTTATAGCGGCAACAGAAATACATCATCTGTGAAAATTTCAACCGTCTAACTATCACGGTTCATGAGATACAGCCTGGTGACAGACGGACAGACAGACATACAGACAGACAGACAGACAGACAGACAGACAGACGGACAGCGGAGTTTCATTAATAGGGTTCCGTTGGTACCCTTTGGGTTCGGAACCCTAAAAATGGCACCAGGTTTTCAAGTGACGCGTTTACCAAAGAATTACATTTTATTTTTATTTTAATATAGATATAGATTACGAATATAATAATATGTTTTCAATACATTACTCTAAGCTACAAATAAATCTGCAATTAACGTCAACAAAGAATCACACCAACAACAATGAATAAATTTCATCCTACTCAGAACGGGTGAAGTAATTTGAGACCTTAGTTTGAGACGATCATAAAAACCCGGATTAGCATACACTCATTGAAATCTTTAGCTGTTGGAGTCATACCGTGGCGAAACGTGGAATTGTACCATTTAACTAGTTCCGAAGAGAGCATGAGGTCATCTCAAGGCCGATTCATCGGTACAAGATCAGCTCAAGGTTGGAGTCTCCTCACCTCGCTTTGGGCGCAATGGGCTTTCCTTAAACAAACTTCCGTAACTCTAAGTTAATAACTGCTCATTGTTATGCCACGTTGGGACCATTTGTACGACCTTTCCAAACGTTACGTGGACCATTTGGTTGGTGATTAACGATAAACGATTGAAGCGCTGTTTTGTTTACTTGTCGAGTTCTGTAGGGAAATCTAGGACAATTGTTTTACCTTCTTCCTAGGTGATTTTCTAATGAAAAAGCACTTAAGGTACGGTCACACCGCGGCGTCCAGCGATCTGCGGGCGCGATCTCAGTACATTTCAATTGTTTTCTGACCGCGTTTGGTGTGAACCAGTCGGCACAAATACTACTGCGCTATCTGATCGCTGCCTAGATCACGCACGCAGGACGCTGCGGTGTGTCCGTACCTTACTCGCGTGACCATCACGTTTAGATACAAAGAAGTTTTCACTTCTGAAGTGCAGTCCTGTGACAGTTTTTTTTATATTTCCAATGCTCAAGCACTTAACCACTATTTCACCTGATATTAAGTGATGAAGCGGTCCAAGGTGGAATTGTGCTTGACTGGAAATGGAAGACAACACAAAGACGAGGCACAGGACAAGATACCTTAGTCCAATCCATACAGTGCAAATATCCTCATTTGGAGGGTGTTTCGAGCCACCAACGAAACCTACCAATAGTGGTTATACATTTAGCACCACCCAGGGATCACGTATAGGATTAAGACTAAATCTACGGACGTAGAAGAATGACTCCCCTGTGGATGACAATGAAGCCCAATGACCTATAATTTGGGAGAGGCCAATGTCCAGCAGTGAACTGATACTGGCTGATTATAATGATGATATGGATGATGACCTATAATCATTTAAAGTATCACCAACTACGCTTCCTTGGTCCTTGATGATATGAGACAAGCGTGACGCTCGCCGAATATTTTTTTTGGTTAGCGAGATTGTGTACAATTCCATAGTGCTTCTGTAGCTATTGTAAAATGCTTTTCATATGTTGACTTAAAAGACACAGAGCATTGTTTTGCAGATTGTTATGAGTCTTCTGAAATCCATTGTAAGTTTAGATGGGTACACAAGCACTTGCTTAATGTTTGTATTGTATGTAAGTTATTATATTTATTGTGACAGAGCCGCTTGCGTGTGTGGTACTCATATTATAGTGGCATACCGATCGCAGATAACTTTCCACATAAGATTTATGACTGGCCATTAGGTACTTGTTCGATGCATGCTTCTGATTCTGACGGAGATTTTTGAAATCTTTTATTTAAGTTTGTTTACGTATCTGTTTAATTAAGATCTTAAGATTTTCGCGACTTTTAAGAAAAAAAAAAATTAGTATCGCGACTCGTAAATAACTATTAGGTAACTCGTTAAATATTAATGGTGCGTGCTTTTTTTATACAATTAAACTTTCAATAGTTAATAAGTAGTGTTATTACCAATCCACTTCCATAAAGGAGGAGGTTCTCAATTCGTCTTTATATATTTTTTCGTGTTACGTGATTACACTACCAATTGTAACCCAATCCGCATAATTCTTACACACATACTTACGGTGGGGTAGTCCCATTATATAATTCATTGAGTTTTGATGTATATATTCAGAGATATGGAGATAAACATCTAAAACTTGTCACTGAAAATGATTTTCATCTTCCGGGATCCTTTACAACCACAGATTTATAGCGTATTGCTTTCCGAGGTCTTTACAATACTCTTTTAAGCACATTTCATATAATTTATTTAAATTCCATCCATAACACCTCTATACATCCTTTTCCTTATGATACAAAACTGCTATGGGTACTCCCCCACGAGTAAGTTTAACCTTTTTTAATTTCATCAACTAAATTTATATTCATTTCTTCAAATACAACCTTCTTCGTGTAATAAGCATCTTAATAGGCTTCCTACCGTATTTAAATACCGTCTTTTGTCATTTCCACTTCGCTAACTTGAATGTTGAGCTGACGGCTGCGGAGTGAAAGTGTTCATCGACTTGTCTTGACCCACGCTTGACCCATACATGGCATGGAAAGCCTGTATGGTGATGAACCTTCTAGGTCAACAATAAACGGGTCGGTAATTTTTTGTTGATGCCGATTATTTGTGCCTTTTTAAGATTGATTACTCTTCAGTGCCATGTCGTTGAACTGAAGGTATCGGAAACTATAAATGGCAAATATAGCAGCGGCTAATTTATACATATTAGGTCAGTATTATCGTAAAATAAAATGTTGTATAAAATAAAATGTGTATTTTCCAGCACCAGTTCGTTTCCTGGCTAGATAGATTATTATTGATATATAATCAATTTTAGTTTGAGATGTTTATCTCCATATCTCTGGAGATACTTATAAGATCTTAATGAATTGTATAATGTGATCACCGTAGAGATTGTACCTTGTATGTAACTTTAACCCATTTAAAAAATCTAATCACTTCGCAATCGGCGGAGTAATCGTGTAACAAACAATGAAAAAAAAAGAAAAAACAGACGGACGAATATTAACCTCCTTCTTTTTGGGAGGTGGTTAAAAATAAAAAAAAACTGTGTTTTACACTGTCTGAAGAAGATAGACTTTAATTATTTGTGTGTCAAAGAAAAATCACAATACCCACCCAAAAAGCAACGTCCAAAGAAACATTGCATTGTATATTTATATAAAACAGATTTTCGGGTCTAAATGCTTGTAGTTTGTAACCGTCGTTATGTGTGCCGATTGCAGCAACAATATTGCGATATGTGATTACGGCACTTGCCATGTTTCCGTTGGCTGATGCTGGTGAGCTACTGCTATTTCCTTCGACAACTTCTTTTATGATTTTTTGTATGATAAAGGTGGCAAACTAGTAAAGGGTCCACCTGATAGGAAGTGGTTGCCATCACCTATGAACACTTGCAACACTATAGGTGTCACTCATGCGTTGTAGATCTGTCAAGATTCTTTTCAACCGACTTCCAAGAAGAAGGAGGTTCTCAATTCGTCTGTATGTTTTTCTTTCTTTTTTTGTGTGTGTATGTTACGCGATTACTCCGTCAATTGTGAACCGATTCAAATGATTCTTTTTGTAATCGGTAGGGTACGTTTTCAAGGTGGTCCCATTGTAATTTCATCGAGATCTGATAAGCATCTCTAGAGATATGACGATAAACGTCTCAAACTTGCTACTGAAATTGACTAGCGGGGCATTGAAGTCGGTTGTTTTAGTTTTTAGATTTTAATCTTAATTATGATATTATATGATTATTCATAGGGGGAAAAAACGAACTCATCACAAATAGAAAAATGCGAAAGTCGGTTAGTATATTTATTTGTTAGTAAATTTCACGGTCAAACACCTTGATCAATTAGAAATAAATTTTGCACATAGATAGTGTAAAGGACATAAGATACTTTTTAGTGCGGGCGATGCCACGGTTGCAGTTTCTTTGTAACAAGGTTTAGTAGCTGGTATCTTGCCTTTTAAGAAGATTTTATTCAACTTGAATTGTTCTTATTGTATGTTAGAGGTTTGTTATATTATGTATTTGTTAAGTATTTACCTGATGACCTAGGATGTAGGTAACTTCCTGATGGCAAATTATAATGGACATTCGGATTTCACAAGTGGTATGAGCATATTATATCGATGTTCTGTCTGACGTACTACCAAAAAGTAGCTTACCGCCATCAAGGAGAAATCCATAACCTTGCGGTGTTCCGGCAGCACACACCCCTAGAGAGAGTAAACTAGGCCTAGCGTGTACACAATCATCGACACATCATCTGTGGTTTGTGACCACTCAAACGCTAGCCTATGCGATATAAAAAAATAGTGAGATGTCGTTTTTTTTTTAATTTAATATATATTATATTTTATAGATATATTTGATATTATTGCTTTAGTCTCTAAGACAGTATAGCAAACTATTTGCGATAATTCGAACAAAACCTTTCAAAAATAGTTGTTTTGTTTACAACCATTCGAATACAAATTCGGAACAAAAGCCTATTTTTAACCGACTTCACAAAAAAGGAGGAGGTTCTCAATTCGTCTGAATGTTTTTTTTTTTTTTATGTGTATGTTACGCGATTTCTCCGTCAATAGTGAACGGATCCAAATGATTATTTTTTTAATAGGTAGGATACGTTTCCGAGGTGGTCCCATTTTAATTTTATCGAGATCTGATAAGTATCTCCAGAGATATGGAGATAAATACCTCAAACATAGGAGAATGTACTGGTTTTAGTAGAAGAGTCCTAAGAAGATTATACACAATGGAGGTTGCTATTGGATATACTTTTGAAGACTAAAAAATATGACCTTGAATAATGTTTTTACATCTTTCTTCTCGTTGATTTTGGTTTTTGACAGATATTCTTACGGTAACTGTGAGCGAGATAGAAATAAAGGTGGGGATAATAAATATATATATATATATATATATTTATAACCTTATAGGCTAGCGTTTCACCACTATCTCACCTGTTGCTAAGTGATGATGCGGTCGAAGATAGAGAAGTGGACTAGAATGGGAACTGGCTCTCAAGGATAGCTACCTGAACACATAAGATGTTTGGCGACAGATTTTCTAACTTGAGGGTGGTAGCTGGCCAGGCGGACACTACTAGATATGTCCTACCACCATGCGGGGGTTGTTGGTTTCTTAACGATGTTTTCCTTCACCGGAGGGCAACTGTGAGAAGCGCACATATATTTTTCGATCGAAAAATTCATTGGTGCACGGCGGTTTGAACTCGGTACCACGGCATCAACGCCGACTGTTCTCCCAATTACGCCACCGGGCCCTCAATAAATAATTATATATTAATAATTATAATAAATAATTATATATAAATATACATAATTTGTCTTCACAGGAATGTTCTACCGGGAAAAGTCTTGTTAGGGTGCAAACTTTTTTAAACATACCCAAGATTTTTTGACATGACATGACGTTTGCCGAAGATGGCGGCCATTTCAGTCCCGCGACACTGCATACATTATTAAATAACTCAGAATTATGAACGTACTTTGTACCAACCAACACTGCAAAAAAAAATTATAAGCATAATACCACAGGTTATATAATAGTTACTACGTGAATAATACTTTCCGTTGTTAGGTTGGCTACACAGTGCTTTCATAATTCGGGTTTCAATAATATAGGGAAGTGCCTCTTATAACGTAGTAGAGTGATTCAGTACTCTGTTGGCCATATGGCGGCAAGTAATGTTAATAATCGCAAATAATACTTTTTTATATTCATTTTGGAATACAACTAGTCCGTGTTATAAAAGTATTTGGAATTATTGTAATAAAATAGACAATTAATTATCGTGTGTGTCAGATGCTTTAATTGCACAGGGCCATTTTGGACATTGTCCTTTGATACCTTGATGACATAATTATTACTAGTGAATATTATCACTTTAGCAAGGCATTTAAAGTCAATTTTTTTAGGGTTCCGAACCCAAAGGGTACCAAATGAACACTTTCTGAGACTTTGTTGTCCGTTCGTCCGTCCGTCCGTCCGTCCGTGTGTCTATATGTGCGCACTTTACAGATCTGTATCTTCTTAACCGTTATAGGTACATACTTGAAGTTTTCAAAAAGTATATAAGTATATATCCGTCAGTGTATAACGGCCCAGACACCAAATGTAATAGATGCATGTAATTTAATTAAAATTTGTTATGCACTAAAAAGGGTAAAATAAGTTATTTTTCAAAAAAAATAAAATCGACTTCGTAATCACAAACAGGCACTCAAAAGCGAAAAATAAGTTACTTAAAATTATTATAAGCGCTACCCACTTATCTATTTGAAGTCGGTGCCAGCCAAGTCTATTGGATAGTAGATAGATACTATGTATGTAGTAGTAGTAAGTAGGTACATGTAGGTTAGTAAGTAGGTAGATACATATAGGTATTATAACAAGCTTTTACGATAAGTCGTTATCCGTAGAAGCTGTGCGTCTGTGGAATAGTCTCCCAGCTAAAATTAGGCAGGCTCAGTCTATCGCTTCATTCAAGACAATGGTTAAAAACTATTATCTTAATGACTCTAACTGCTGAATGCATAAAGCCTTCATTTAGTTTGAAAATTGTAATATAATATTTACTAGCAGGTATATTTATTTATTTATTTGTATATATATATATAGGTATTTATATGTATGTATATAGATAGATACATTATTAATTATATCTTATTTATGTAGGTGTATAAGCCTTATTCTTAGGTGTTTGTTTATTTTGATTTATTATTGTTTTATTGGTAAATTTTGTAGTTTATAATATGGTTTCATTTTTCTTAATAATTATTATTTTATTTATCGCCCCTATAATGTTACACCACCGACTTTGCTCAACACGCATCTCCCTTTCTCCATCCCAAGGTTGACTGGAAGAGATCGCTTTTAGCGATAAGTCTGCCCATTGTACTGTAGTTTTAAGTGTTTATTAAGTTAGTTTTAACTGGTGTACAATAAAGAATTTTGTATTGTATTGTATTGTATTGTATTATCTATCTACTACCTATTAGACTTGGCTGGCACCGACTTCAAATAGATAAGTGGGTAGCGCTTATAATAATTTTAAGTAATTTATTTTTCGCTTTTGAGTGCCTGTTTGTGATTACGAAGTCGGTTTTATTTTTTTTGAAAAATAACTTATTCGAATCTTGAATTTGATTTTCAAAACAGTTTTGAAATTGAATGCTGAATAGCAACTAAATACGAACTGAAATTGTTTTCGTTTCTAAATTATTTTGTATTTGAGATTTGTTTTCGAGTGATGGTAAACAGCTTGTTCTGTTATATTATAACTTATATTAGAAGCTGTGGATAAATTATAAAAAAATCTACATAATATAAATCTGAATATGGCAGAAGATAATTCGTTTTTTTTTCTCGTCACGGCATGGCTATATAAGCTGTGCGGTAACTAGTTATTTTAATATTTTAAACCTTTTGTTATTTAGGCCCATCGTGACTTAATCCAAGTATTTACAATATGTCACTTCCATAAATCTAAAGATTGGTAATTTTTAAATAGATACTTCTCAAATACTTTTTCGAAATTAGACTATTAACGCAAAAGCGGAATGGAACGCCTTCTCCAAGTCGTCTGTTTTCCTATTGTGAATCCCAAATTGTTCCAAAACGTTTTATTTTGGATCAGCTGTTCCAATAGTATTATATATTTATTTTGCAGTATGGAAAGTATATTTACTATCATAGTTTTATATGCACTAAGTTTCAGAAAAAGCTTATGGAAAAAGATATATGGACGTGGATCAGTTTTGCCTTTTTGTTGTAGAATTTTTGTTTGAATAGCTCAAGCCATGATTTCCATTCATAGATTGATTCGATCGCATTACATAGACATAAATATGGAAAAAAACAACTCAACTCTACTGAAAATGATTCGCGGGCTTATGCCGTCTGTCCCTTTTGAAATATCCTAATCGATTTATTTATTTCAGACCTTCGAAGAAGCTACCTATAACCAAACCAATAGCTGACTTCCTCCAAGGAATCCGAAGGCGGGGCTCAAGTAAATTGTCAAGGAAGACAGGGAAGGTCTAATGACCGCTGTCGCAAACGTTCTGGTACGGCGCGCGTGGTGCAACGTGTGACGTAACACATGCTTGTAACTTGCGACGATGTACTGAATTAAATAAATAAACATGTTGTTTTGCTACCTGACTGTACTCAGATACGGGTGTGGTCAAGGTTCTCTTTGGAGCTTATGTCATTCATTCGAAAGTATTATTTTACATGTATGTATAGATTTGAAAACATGCAAGTGTTTCTAGTGTACCTTTACTGAAATAATACAGATTTATTTATATTCAAAACCACCATAGGTACGACTATGGTGGCCTAACTAAATAACGGCAGACTGGTTGGGAGTTGCGTAATGTCGGTTGTTTTGTCCAGCTCCTATTCTCTCTGCCGTCTCCCAATTTACAGAAAAGAACGATTGCAACTGAGATGGCATCGATACCTAATATCATGTGAGGTAGTTTTTATCACGGTGGATCCGCAAGCCACTTGACAGCGGCTTGCTTGTCGGTCCGCGAAAAAAAATAAAACAATACCTCAACGGAGTTGGCAAAATGTGAAATATTACAAAAGTAGTATTATATCGTCTTGCTCCGATTAGTTCCACTAGAACTAATATTTGTATGCTGTTGTAGCTCAATTTCATTTATGTTATTTGTATATAACAGTGATTTTTAAAATTTGTTTTTGTAATGTTACGACTACAGTTAGGTTGCCTTTCCACCAGTAATGTTCAGGAAAATGAGCGGCTTGCGAGGAAACAATCAAGCAGTACGTCAAGTAAGTAGCAGTACCAGTAGTATCACGTCAAAAAATGAAAAGTTGAAAAAAAAGAAGTGGTGCTTGGTTGATTGTTTCCTTGCAAGCCGTTCATTTTCCTCGCTCAGCTTTGGTGGGTTGTCAGCCTTAAAAGACAACATGCATATTTTCAGGTGTCCAGAAAGTGCTAGCTCAATATTTGCCTAGTAGAAGCGCATCTATGAATTTTGACATTTGATTATTATTAGCTGATCATCCTCACCTTCACGTTAATTTTCATAAATGCACTGGTCTTACTTATAAAAAGAACTCAAACAAATCAATTCTTAAGAACTAGTCTATCAACTTCTCGAAAATTGTTACCGCAGAAATCGAGACGACTTAATTTAAGTAACTTACGTTTATAAGTAATACAAAATGGTTCATAAATGGTTCATAGGAAATATATTCCGGAAATTGCAAAATGATGCCATTTACTTGACCTTTAGCTCAGCTATGTTTTGTGTTGCCAGGTTTGATATTAATTTGATTTGATAATGATTTGATTTGATAATTTAAATGCTGAAAACTTGATTGCCTCGCATGAAGGGAGAGGTTGAATAACTTGTATAATTACCACGTAACTTCGTTTTGTGACTGTAACTTTAGCTGCATATATATTCATATGTACTATTTATGTGACTTTGACTATTCGAGAAGCTATTATATTTATACAGCTCCGAAACACGTAACAGCCTATCCTTTTCTTACGATACGAGTGTTGGCTAACCCTCTCAGACAAAATGCAATTTTTACGCTAGTTTAAAATGTTTGGGAATGACATTATCAAATGTTTTTTATCGGAGATTAGCTAGCATTTGACCACTATCTCACAAAACAAAGTGTTAAGTGATTATGTGATTTGATTGGACTTTCTGTATACTACGTGTAAATAAAATCCAATCTTATTCTACTGTACTAATGATAGGCAATCAATCCATTGTCACCAGACGGAAGAGGCCTAGAACCTATCACACCTGTTTTGAGACTAGTTAAGGTCTAGTTGAACCATTAATTAAGTATAATGTATTGAGCCTCACTTTTCTGAATGTAGCCAGACTAATATTATAGAAACGTTTGTAAGTCTGTCACTCTGTCTGTTTGTTACCTAATCACGCCTTAACAGATCCTTAGTGAAATTTTACAAGGAGTACTTTATAGCATGAGGATGAACATAGGCTACTTATTGTGCAAATAAAATCATGATTTTTACACATAATTTAAATAACTCAGATCATACAAATGTTGATTGACAGAGCTTTAACAGTAATAACATTCTTAGTGTACGTGAACGAAGTCGCTGGTATCACAGCTAATTACCCTAATAAATTACAGTTTACAACATCCAATGGGTAGACTAACCTTGATACTGACATTCCCGAAAATGATAAATTATTTATTTAGTAGGAAGTCTGGCATTATTATTATAATACGTATTTTGCAATCTATTTGGTATGCAAAGTTTTTTTTAACATTTAAAGCATAAGCAACCAAAAAATAAATCATAAATATGTAGGTACTTGCTAAGTTATTTCCGGTATAGAAACCTTCAAAGCGAGCGTAACCTATGTGATTCAGTAGTGGCTATAATAATTATTATAAGCCAATCTAAATTAATTTTATTATATCGACCATATCTGCAAACTAAATCAAATTCATAATATGCGGAAGCTTTTATCATTCGACAGTAAGCAAATCGCTGTCTGTTAAAATACAGAACGCATTGATAAAGATCTTGTACCAACATTTCTTTTTAGCCTGGATATTTTAAAACTAGCTCGAATCTAGATCTCATTTTATTCAACAATTTATGAGTCTCATGAGTTCCGTCTCAGCTATGACAACATTTAGTTCTCGTATTATATAAGTGGCAGATTTGGGTATTGTCTTGTCACGGATATTTTGGCGAACTTCTCTTTTTGACACATCTTGTTTGGGATTAACAGTTCATTGCACATCATTGCTCTTGATCACAACAACATGTGGTACCTTCATCTTACTCCGGGAGAAGATGTCAAGGCCAGTAAAGGGAAATAGCATCTAGCTTCATCATCATCGTCATCATCAGCCTATATCTGTCCACAGCTGGACATAGTCCTCACCTATGATGCCATAGTCTGTTAGTCAGCATAGTCTATAACAAATAAAACCGGCTAAGTCAAGTTGAACTCGCCCACCGAGGCTTCCGTAGTAACCAATTAAGCTAGACCTCTAAATTGTATCAGCGCTCATATAACACAGAGGTCTACATTAATGTATGTATGGGGATACCCTTTAACTTTCAACTTTTTTTATTTTTTGGAATTTTTTCTTAATTTGTGCTGTAAGACCTTGCTTCTTGCCAAATTTCATGATTCTAGGTCAACGGGAAGTATATATTATATATATAGGTTTTCGACCCAAAACCTATAGGGTACTTCCGGTTTACCTAGAATTGTCAATTTTGGTTATAAGCAAGGTCTTAGAGCACAAGTAAAGGAAAAATTCCGAAAAATAAAGAAAGCTGAAAATTAAGGTACATTTTGGTACTAACAAGTTTTTGCGAAAAATCTAAATTTGCCCATATCGTTTTAGTGTGTTGACTCAAGACCTTGATTTTTATATACCCAATAGGGACTATAGACCTCAGTATCAGGTATAAATTTCAACTTGCTAGGTCCACCCGTTCCTGAGAAAATCAGTGGTGACACACGGACAGACGGACAGACAGACGGACAGACAGACAAACAGACAGAGGGACAAGAAAGTGATCTTATAAGGGTTCCTTTTTTTACCTTTTGAGGTACGGAGGTGATGATGCGGTCGAAGATGGTAAGCACGGTATGCCTAGAATGGGAACTAGCTCTCAGGGATAGCTGCCGGAACACATTAGATGTTTGGCGACAGAATTTCCAGCTTGAGGGTGGTAGCTGGCCAGGCGGACACTAGATATTGTCCTACCACAATGCGGGGGTTTTTGGTTTCTTAACGATGTTTTTCCTTCACCGGGAGGCCACTGTGAAAAGCGCACATAAATTTTTCGATAGCAAAATTCATTGGTGCACGGCGGGGATTGAACTCTGGCATCAAAGCCAAAGGTACTCCGGGGCGTAATCGGGACTTATGTAGCTGATCCGTTGATTCCATTACTTTAGTTCTTCTATAGTATTACTTTAGTTCTTCTATACTTTATTTCTTACACTCTTTTATAATTTAAGATTTTGGTACCCGGACTTGTTTATTTTGAGACATTTTTACTAAGTTTATACAGACAATTTATACAATTATTAAGTTTAGTGCAACCGGGCATTCTTAAATTATTATTTTTTTTGTAAATTGTTAAACACAATCCAAAATGTCAATGTCATTTTGGAACATAATTTTTTTTTCTTTTTATACCGAACTGGGTAGCACTTGATCACTATCTCACCTGATGTTAAGTGATGATGCGATCGATGATGGAGCGTACTTACCCAGAGGATACCTATTCACTCGCGATTTGAAGACCCCCATATTGTACTTAACCGGAAACACAGACTCAGGCAGGGTATTCCATTCTTTGGCGGTTTGTATGATGAACGAAGAAGCAAATCGCTTCGTTCGGGTAGATGGTATATCCACCATAAATCGGTGGCGCCTTTTAGTGTCTCTGGATGTCCGATTATAAAATGGGGATGGTGGTATCAAATCATGCAGTTCCATTGCACACTCTCCGAAATGTATCCGATAGAAAACCGATAAGCAAGCGACTTTGCGGCGATGCGCGAGACTCTGTCTCTGTCTGAGTCTCTTGCTTACTAGTAGGTCGTCGCTGATGAGTTTCTTGGCTCCCCTCTTAATAGCTTCCAGTGTTTCCAGCTGGTATTTGGCAGAACCATCCCAAAGGTGAGAACAGTACTCCATACACGACCGGACTTGTGCTTGGTAAAGATTAAGCAACTGTCCCGGTGTGAAGTACCGTCTCACTTTAGCCAAAATGCCAAGCTTTTTTGAGGCTAGCTGGGCTCTAGACTCAATATAAGAGCCGAAATTGAGAGTTGGTGTCAAAGAGATGCCAAGAAGCTCGAGATTGTTACTTATCGGAACAGACACATCCCGGAAAGGAGCCAGTAGAAATGGGCTTCGTTTAGCGGAGAAAAGACAAGGAAAGCAAAATGTTTTTGCAGTATTGAACTTGGCCAGATTGGCATCGCCCCAATCGGAGACTGCCTTCAAAGAAAAGTTCAAGCGCTCGACCATCGCTTCTCTATGAGACTGGATTTGTAATGCACTGGATCGTGCGTTGGATGCATAACTCTCTACAACAGTGCTGTCATCTGCGTACCCAAAGATACCGGGTTTAAGCAAGTCATTAATATGCAGCAGAAAAAGTGTTGCAGAGAGTACTGATCCTTGAGGAACTCCGGCATTTATGGCCAATTGGACGGAAGAACAGCCATCAATGACCGCTCGAATCGACCGATCCCTCAAGAAATCTGTAATGTAATACCTCAAAAAATTAGTAGCATAAACACTAAATACTCAGTAAAATATAATTCGTGCGGGCGCAGTGACTGAGGAAGCAACAAACCACATTTTGCGCTCCAAATTTCATCCGACACAAATAATTTCAGCTTCATACGTTCATACCTCGAAATCATATCATATCATTGGCCGCGGTATCTAAATTAGATCTGCCATTGGGCAGGATCACAGAATCGCGTGGCTATCTGCCCGACAATCTGCTTCGATGTAAGCGACCGTGTAATTGGCTCGATGGTATGGAGCATCTCTTTGTTGTTTATGAACAACACACGCGATTACACAGTATTTTTCAGGAAATTCCGGCCAGTGGTGCCAAAGTGTCACAAAATATTGTAACGTCTGATGTATGATACTATAAGGCTTTAATAAATTTAATAAGTGGGTACTATTGAACAAAAAATTAATGATTGTACTTTTAAGTATATTATAAATTTGCAATCGTTGTAATATATAAAATACATCAATTAACATAATCATGTAGCTACATAATTTTTTATTTATATTTATTTCATACATGAGACATTTTTGTTAACTTACAACAATGTCATATGATGATTATCTATCGAAGATAGGTTTTAATGGCATATTTATGTTCCATCTGAGTAACCTAGAACTTTAAGTCCATCAAGATACTAATTACCTACTCCATAAATAAAAATACAATACACTATAACGTTAGCAATATATAGCACTTATATACGGAAGAAGATCAAATCAAGACATAACATGTAAATATAGAAACTAAAGTGGCAATGGGCTGGTAACATCATACACAGAAACGGAAACAGTTGGGGTAAAAGAGTTCTTGAGTGAAGACGTGTAGGTAAGAACCTGTGAAAGGCGCAACAACTGGATGCAGAAATCACTAGATCAAGACAACCTTATCATTATACCATATTACTTTAGAATATCTACAAATTATACATAACTAATGACAAGTAATAATATTTAAAAAACTTTTTTAATCACAAACTTTGACATAACCTATGACCAGAGTAAGTCAAGACAAATCCAACGAGCCCAAAGACGACGGGTATGACATGTGTAGTTTAGGAGTGCCTTTGGGCATCTTTCAGTTTCATCATCAGATCAGCACCATGTCATCATAATATTGCATTGTCACGCGTTTTACACATGTATGAAAAAAATCAGCTGAATCGGTAACCGGGAAGTGGATCAAATATAATTTGCAAGATTTAATGACAATCATCGGGACAGGTGAAACTAAATAAAAGCTTGTAATAAAGGTAGTTTAAAAACTATAAAACCGACATCACATTACGCGCGATTCAGTTTCAGTAGCAAGTTCGAGATGATGTATCTCCATATATCTCCGATACTTATCAGATCTCATTGAATCGTATAATGGTACCACCGTGGGGATGTAGGAAGTAGGAGGTGTGATGGACCCATGAAAAATTAATTATCCGAATAAGTTCATAATTGGCGGAGGAGTCGTGTAACAAACAAACAAATAAAACTGGCCAAGTGCAAGTCGGACTCGCACTCGTAGGGTTCCGTAACCGTAAAAAATTAAATTTGTTTTTCATAATGTTTTTATGAAAAACAAAGTTAACTTTGCGGCCATATCTCAAAAACTGCTGACTGTTTCTCGTTCAAACCAATTTTCGTTGTTAGTTTTTATTGAGATCATATATATTTTTTTGATTTTTCACTCCCATACTTTAAAAGTTAGAGGGGAGGGGGGAGGGGGGGACACACACACACACATTTTACCACTTTAGACGCGCCTATCTATCAAATGATTGACTTTGAGAAAAAAATGATTTTAGGAACCTCAATGTCTATTGAGGTCCTCAATGTCTATATTTTTAATGACCTATCCAGACACCCCACACGCATAGGTTTGAAGAATATTTTTTTTGTTTTAGTTCCATGTATGGGATTAAACTTAAACTTTTATATATTTTATTTTTGTATTAAAATCGGAAAGCGGTTCACAGAATACATCTATTTACCAAGTTTCAATTTTGTAGTCCTAACAGTTTCGGCATAAAATGGCTGTGACATACAGACGGACGGACAGACAGACAGACATGACGAATCTATAAGGGTTCCGTTTTTTGTCATTCGGCTACGGAACCCTAAAACAGTAAAGACGAGTTGAGAACCTCTTTCTTTTTGGAAGTCGGATGAAAAACGGTAAACAGTCATGTTTAAGATTTCAATGAATCAAGATGGTATTTCAGGTGCGTAAAACCAAGAATTACATATATAGTATATAAATGTCGCAGGCAACTAGCTTTAAACTGATGTCCATGATTTATAACTTAAATTAGCCCCAAATAAAAATTATCACGACATTTACATCATAAAAGTTCCCACAACCAAGAGCACTAGCGGTCAATCATTTTATATTTCCATATTAAATTTACGCAACACCAAATGTGAAGGGTAGCTTAACACATTATTATAAAATCGAAACCATATTAAGGCTCCAGTGCCAGCAGGCTTTAAAAAAAACGCAATGGTCTGACATTGTAAATCGGACAAACACCATGTTTTCTTTTCATTCGTTTTCGATTGATGACTATCCGCTTTTATTCCTTATACTCGTATTTCTAGTATTTTTTAGCGACCTTTGAATAATACTTTAAATCAATAAAACATATTATCATTTTCACTTAAAAATAATAAACAAACATAGACATCAGTAGCTTCGCATCAAAAGCCACCTTGCGAGTGTAGTAGAACTTTTGTCTTTTAATGAAAACAGCTCAAAATCTTAACTTGAAAATGATGCTGATTCTGTTGTTACTTTCTCAAGTTGACATTACACTGGTTCTAAAATATTCTTGGCGTCTCTATTTTCTTTGAGAAGTGTGAAAATACTAGCCTTTTTTCTAGTGCGGTGAAATTTAGTTTAGTGTAGTAAATTAACAGAATAATTAAAACCGCGGCACTAATAAAAAATAAAAAAAACACAAAAATTCTGCCCTGACAAAAACTTATACAAATATTGTCGTTTTTAACACGGAAAATTTGTCATTTATGCTGAAAAAATAAGTGAAATGTAGTTTGCTATTAGCCTAGCGAGTCCGAATAACCTTGTTAACCTTGTTATTCGGACGTTGTTAAGTTAACCGTTAACCGTTAAGTTAAACGTTATTCGTAAGTTACAAAACCCCTTTCTTTGGCTTAGTAAGCTGCCAGGATAGAGGTGTTGGTCAAGCTTATTGGTGGTAGGATACTGTATAGTGTATGCCTGACCTGCTACCAACTTAGAAAATCTGTCGCCAAATATTTAATGCATTCCGGCAGCTGTCTTGAGTGCCAGTTCCCATCCTCGACCGGATCGCCATTTACCAATGGCTAAGATAGTGGTCAAACACTAGACCAAATTAAATAATAAAATGCTGTAGTGTAGTATGAGGGTAAAATGCTACAATTATTATTTTGGTTTTATATTTGTATCGTCAAGTATTTCGTCGCATGCTTCTTAAGTGTTAATATATTCCGTCAAAACCTGAAAGTGGTTTGCCTTCTAGGGTTGGTACTCAGTCCACGTCACATTGTGATGATATAAAATGGACAGTATGTATAAACACTTCCTAGTTTTACTTCCGTCTGCACCTGGAGACTTCATTTCTGTTTATTATAATAATATGATTGTTTGTTATTGTGATAAAATAAATAAATAAATCGGACCTATATTAAGCAATCGATATAATATGCTCCTATACCTGTTCTACATATGTGGACAAAAACCCGTGCTAGGATTTGAACCGGTGACCTCTTGCTTAGAAGTCAAGCCATTTATCCTTTACACCAATGGGGGCTCTCAAAACTAAGTTAAAATTTAGTACATATTAAAGAAAAACGACGAATGCTGCTTAATTAAAAAAATATCTAATTATGTTGTAAGATTATCAAGGCTTGCACAATTTGTATCAACTTCTAGCCCATAAGCCCATATAAGCGTTAACCGTTTTATTAACAATAAAAAAATGCTTATTCAATGTAATCTAATTTTAACTACTTCATTAAATTAACAGGCGAAACCGTAGCCAAAGCTAGTTACGCGGATGTAATAAAAGTATGGTTAATGTATTCATGCTGAATCGTCTTGATCGCCTTCAGATGCCGTCGAACATAAAGAATAACCACAGCCATATATGAATTGGTTTGCTTCTTGTTGGTATTTTTACCATTTTATGAATATTACTACGATATTAGTTACCAAATAGGTAATCCATTTTTGGTAGTTTAATTTCATTACTGATTATATAAATGTACCCACTTTCTCTTATCTGATTTGTTTTTACAAGCTTTTATTTAGATTCATCTGTCCCGGTGTTGCAAGTAAATTTTACCCACCAGGTAATCAAGAGTCTGTGCAAAAAGTGTAATGTGTGCAATGATTTCTTTGAACAAACTTCTAAAATACTTCGAGAAGGCACAATCTTCACAAATAAGGTCATATTTGCGTATCGCGGTTTAGAATCTCAAAAAGATTTTTTTTAATAAAGTATCTAAAATTCATCGTAGACTAAATCGTAAATACGTGTAGACGTATCTACGTTTGCTCGTAGGAGCAGTGATGATATGCATATTACATACATACCTTTCATACCTTGTAGATATTAGGTAGTTTACAACTGTAGAGGGAGTATTATTGCTACAGACCGTCAGTTTATGCTACCATGCTGAAATCTATAATTATTGCAACATAATATTTTTACCCACACGGAAAACGGTGTAAAAAACTATTCCCAATTATGTCCAAAACGGTTTGACTGATTTAGATGCGGTTTCCGTTAAACGGCTTTTAATTAATAGGTGTGTAATTAAATTGTTATGGCTTCAATTCGCCAGAGAATGACATCGCAAAAGTTTTTATTCAAAATCTAACACTGACATTGCCAGCTATGTAACTTCAACTTGACCCAAAATACAGCTTGAAATTATGCAAAGGACTTCTTTGTATAGCGAAGTTGATTTCTTAAAAACAAAACAGATAAGCCTAATCTAATGGGATTTAACTGATTGAGCTCGGAATCATTTCTTTCTTTTGTTTTCGATTTCTACAAGTTTGGGGGGAAGTAGGATCTACCTACATATTGGACATTGTGTCCACTGTTAAGAGCATAAAATTGTAACCTCAATGATCAAGATACTTAGTTAGTTAGTTAAACACAAAATGGTAACATGCACATATTTACATACACGCACCGAATAATGTGTAAGCAAGACGGCGATTACTTGAGTTTGTTCGAGACAATGGTCTTATGTAAGTTATAACGCACGGTGTACTAAGAAAAATATGTATAACATTACCTAACGCTATTACATACTATAACTACCGACAAGTGCTCAATAACCGAGGTACTTGAATCTATTATTGTAATTGCAAACTCGAAACAAATCAGTCATAAATAAAATAAAAGTGTTAGAGCTAATTCGCCACTCTCGAATCTGTAACCTTGGTGAAGTTGTGAAGTGTTTAGTTTTCGTAACAAATCCGTCAGGTGTTGTGCGTCTTAATTTCGAATGTAACGCTTAAGCTGACTTATATGCAAAAGTACGTGACTTGGCTGTCGATTTGTCGTATTGTTTTATTGTTTATGGTGCTCTTTATTGCTGGTGTAGGGTGACCGCTGACCTGTAAATACTGAGCCTGGAGTTTAAGAGCTGTGGAAAATACAGCGTTGATATTGGTTGGAATTGGTCTCATTTCTTTTGTTGCATTGTTTTGAGAGCGTCAAGCGAAGCGAGCCACAGCAAAGGTCCAAGCCCCAGGTCTTTTACCCTCTCGACAGGCACAGAAGGCGGAGACTTGTTGTTGCGAGCTTGTACTGTATAATGTTTTCTCCGAGCAAGACACTCGCTAGCGTTACCGTATACATTACAGAGCCATATGCATATTATGCGATGTCAAAAGCATCGCATAATATGCAAACGCATAATATTATATAAAATTTTACATATTATTTATAATCGTATATTTTATATATAATATTTTTCCGTAGTTTGAATATGAAGTCTACAATTAGCAGGTATCTAAATAAAGCCACGTGCTACTCTCGTGGTATTTTTTGAGCACAGGTAGTTATCGGACCTATTCCATGGGTTTTCGTTTTTTTTTATTCAACCCATTTTTTTTGCCTCGCATCGGGATTTCCCCGGTGAAGTTTTGGTGTGATAACGTTTCTCTATTGTGAAATTTAAAAAGTAAAATAAAGTGTCTGTGGCAGACGTTTATAGTTTGATAAATTAAGGGTTCAGTAAATAATGGTTCAATCAGCACCTGACATTCTCCATACAGTACGGAACGTATTGTGTGACCCAAAAGGTAATTTTATGTTCTTTCTTAAGAAATATTTTCCTAAATTGGCCATTGAATGCCCGTTTTTACGCTCTACCTGCTGCTTTCAAGACGTTTTTGTTTACAATTTCTTTGTGTCTCGAGAAACTCTTCGTAAAATAAGTTCGTAGATTTCATAATAATTGCTATGGACGAGGAGCAATAATCGATCCCATTTAAAAAAAAGATCCAATTCAGCCATTAGGTGGTTTTTGATGCGAACTTACTGAGATGTCACTGTAGCAAGCGTCAAAGCTAATCTTTATTTATTCGTTTTTAGCTAAAATATTTAACTGGGCATTTTGTGCCTAAACCTTATATTTCGTCGAACATTACAAAAGTTAGAAATTTGGAGAATGAAAGCGTTTTACTTACATGTACATCAATCGTAAACGAAAGAAAAGAACACAAGGCGTTTGACATATTTATTCAGTATGACAGTGACAGATCACTACGTTCATTTTGTATGCTATCTGTTCAGTCTCCAGGAACTAAAAAACGATAGTACAAAAAAAATATTTTTAGAAAATGCCTCATCTACGAAATTTCTCAAGTTCGTTATAATAATCTAGATAAGTATAGTAGGTACAAGAGTAAGTAGTCATAAATATGATTTATGATACAAGTAATACTTACATTAACTAAAACTATGTACATTGCGTATTAAATAATTACTTACATAATCCTTTTACCTTAGCTATTTGAACTGGGCTATAGTTATCTATCAGTACAGTAATTAACAAATATCTTTTGTTTTGGTAATTAGGTTATTTCGTTTAATTAAGTTATCAACTATGTACCTACCTACTAATGCATAAGCTTGAAATTATCGGTTTTTAGGATGTCGAGCTTACGATACATAACTAAAGTGCAGGTTATCTGTTGTCAAACAACAATAAAAAATAAGTTCAAAAACTAAAACCCGACTACTGAAAAATCACTCTAAAAAGTATGAAACAAGAAAATATTCTCATCTGAGATCGCTTTGTACAAACTATTCAATGTTTCGTGTATTATATATATAAACAACTTACTTGTAATAAATATTTTATTGTATTTCATAAATATTCATAGTGGTGTTCAGTGGATACCCGTGGTCGTATGTTACTTTGCAGAGTGTTTTGTTTTGTTACGGTAGGTGACATACGACCACGGCTATCCTCTGAGCACCACTTATTTATTTAAAGCATTTTGGGGTTTTTGCATGAGTGTATACATGTCAACATACTTACATACATACACAGCGATCAACAAACCAATAACCCTCTCAACTGCTTCTTTGTGACGCCGTGGGGTAAAAATTAGTTTTCATGACTTCGGCGGGATATATCTCGCTAACACTACGCCCGACAAAAATATGATTTACTAAACCTTATCTTCATTTTAAAATCCCTATTTAACGATACCCCACACGATGGGGTGGGATGACATTTTTTTTTTAGTTCAGGACTTCAGGCTCTGTTGAGGGCGCCACATTCAATTTGTTGTGACGTCATATAGCCTATAACCAGCAAACATAAAAATAAGACGCGTCCAAAGACACCTCATTTGTCAAATTCTGATAAGTAGTTTAGAAGTTATGAGGGAACAGATGAACATACATACAAACATACATACATACTTACATACATACATACCCACATACCGGTCAAAAACATAACCCTCCTTTTTGCTTCGCCGTAGTCGGGTAAAAACATCCTGCGATCGCCGACCCGCCTGCCCAGCGTGGCGATTAGGGCATATCCCTCCCAATGAGCCGAAGATCGGGCTCAGTTGCGTATCTTGGGAGAGGCCTGCGTCCAGCAGTAGACTGACACTGGCTGATTATGGAAAACATCTGTTGTGTGGTGCAAACGTTTCCTTATTTATCGGATAATTTTCTAGCTATTTCTCCTAGTCTACGCGACTGTATTAGTTAGTAAAAAATTATTATACATTCTTCTTATTTTACTTAATTGATGGGGTGATAAAGTAAAATAAGAAGGATTTATACTACTATCAACTTACTAACATAGTCGCGTAGACTAGGACAAAAAGCTAGAAAATTATTAAAACATGCAGTTTTATGGGATGAATGAGCTGTAGCCTATGTATTATTTTTGGGTAACAAGCATCTCCATACCAAATTTTATCCAAATTCATCCAGCTGTTTTAGCTACAATGAGTAAGAAACAAACTAACTCACATACTGATAACTAAAATGGTTAGCCTTTATAATTTAGTGTGATATTACAAACAATACCTATAAAATGCCCAAATTATTAACCTAAGATCAGAAAGCGATTACAATACAGCTGCGCATACTAAAGAATTATAGCAAAGTACTTACCTATGCAAATAGTAAAAAAGTAAAGATTATTCAATAGTAGTTAAAGTAGAGCGACACGCAGCGATTGTTCCATTCTTTCGCACAGAGTCTAGACCTACTTTCACAGAGATGATTTAACGAATAGGATAACGATACGATACATCGATATCTTCTATAGTTACGTGGAGACCACTAGTGTTGTGCGCACTGCCTATATCGATAGCAACGTCCTCGAAACTAATGACATTCGATAAAATCTAAATTGAATGCTGAGTGCAATCCAAATAAAATAGTTGCTGTGTGATACAATTGCTATTAATATTTAGGTTACAGTTATATTTTTATAAAATAGAGTATGGAAGTTTTACCAAACTTAACAAGCGTTATGGTATCCCTCAACAGATGGCATTCATAATGAACCATCATATCGACTATCGATAGTAGCAGTAATTAACCATCGATAAATCAATTATTAGGTCAAGTATCGAGTATCGATAGTTCCGCGAAGATTGCGCGTTCTCATCGTCGAGTCAAATGTGCAACAAACTGTTGCGGTTGGTACTGATGCAACATGTGTGGGTAATACAATAATTGGAACATCGAAATACCGTTGTTTTTATGTGTGTGAATTCTTTATCGCACGGCATAACCAAACAGCTCTACGGCTGAAAGTGAAATCTACCGACACTAATAAGGTATAGTCGCGGTGCCGTATCTTATACTAAAATATATCCAAGGATTTCTTTACTATACTCGATACTTTTAAAAAGGTATAAACCTAAATTAAATTAATAAGCTTGTATCATTATTTCTATTTAGGGAACCATGTTTTGGTTACATTTAAGGTAGGCACCTTCGCCAGATTTTTGACGATCGAGAAGTGTAAAATATGTAAACAATACAATTGATATATAAGCTAACGGGTAGGGCAAGGCTAATTTGTATTAAACTCGTATGTCTCATTGCCAGTTTCACCGGTTCCAGATAGCCGTAGGAACGTATGACGTATAAAAGCTGTCAGTTATCTGACACATTTTTGCCCTTAGTGTTTTAAATAATTTCACATTCTAATAATTTTTTTTACACGTATCTATCATCAAAAATTAAGTAAATCTGTAGGCACCTTTATATTGCAAAACTGGTGCATTTATAACTAGATAGTTAAATGAACATTAATTTTAATAAAGATATGTGGTTACATACCTATTGTTTAAGTATAGTACATACCTACCCACAGTAAAATGGCACGCGTAGTGTCAAGAATCAATAGGTAATATTGTAAACCGTAGTAAAATAGTTGGTAGACCCGTCAATATAGTTATGCGTACGTTTTTATCAACGAAAATAACATATTTTGTACAGCTTGGCTTAGCCAGAAGAACATGAACGCTTACTACAATTTCAATATCTAAATGTTTTGTGTAGAGTTCCCAGATTTAACAAAAAGCCTAAAAATGTATCGTACTCTATGTAAAAAGAAAGATAAACTCTATTCGTATGCTAAAAATAAACCCTTAGGTATTTTTTTCAATGAAAAGGGCAGTTTTATTTGCTTAAGTGATTCCTGTTAGAAGGGGCATAACTGTACCTACTTATTTAAAAAAGTAGAACGGTCTCTAGTCGATTAAATCGCAATTTATAATTTCGCTTTAAAGGCTGCGTTACGAAACGCCGCTCAGTAGGTTGAATAGATCTTAGTTAGGCAATACATTTACTACGAAATAATGATTTCAATTACATTAAAAAATACATAGTTACAATTTATATTTATTACTATCTGCGCTCCGCGTTCGAAACTGCTTTTTTTCGGCATGAAGACCTATGTGGTTATTCAGGATAAAAGCTACTCGTATCTCCGATCTAAACGTTATCCAAATTCGTCCATATTTAAAACAGTATAAACCTCTACAGAGTTATGAACGCACGATCAAAATTAGCTTTCCCAGAAAATTGTCCATCTTCGTTTTTCGATCCTGCCTATTCGATTTCCTTTGTGGAATTCAATCGATGCTGTAAAACTAGTCGGGTAGCAACTCAGCTTTTAATTTAAATATTTTTTTAAACCCTATTAATTAAAACTTTCATTGCTCATGAATATTTCTAAGAATCGTAACTTAATAAGATTAATCTGCTTTACTAAGTAAGCACTCTCTAGAAACTGGTCGCAAAGGAAGCATTAAATTATTCCATTCCGTACCTGCTACCTACCTAAAATAAACGATAGGATCTACGCAAGATGAATGCGTGCAGAACCTCGAGAAAGTCTGCCACCGGTCAGGCCGACGTCGTACGTTATTATGTTGTAAATAGCCTGAACAACACTTAGCAACTGGTCGCCTCTACACATTCGCTGTTGCAATCGCCGGACAACAAATCCAACTTACCTTGATGTTTTGAGGGTTGCTCCAAGTCCTAAAAAATCCTTTTGCACTTGAAACTGAAAAAAAATAACACTGGTCGTTCACAGTTTTTTTAACACTCAGATTAATTTGACAGTCATTTTTTTTATGAAATACATCACACTGTTCGGAATTCGAATTTATTTGTGTTGAAAATAGAATCGAATGTTTGAAAGTTCGGGTTGCGCGGACGCTTGCGTACGAGCGGTGCGGCGTTCGACAATCGCGGTAGAGCGCAAAATACTGCGCTTGGGCTGAGCGCACACCCCACTACGCGCACTCGCGGCGCTGTTGAAACCGTCTCAGATAAGGTCCACCTCTACTCCGCTTCCCGCTGCGACGCCCTAATAAAGGATTAGAAGAGGAGTCTATGAACTTTGTCACAGTTTTTGTCGCCTCATTGTCGGAGGAATTCTATTTATTTTTTTCAATATCTACCTGGACCATTATGCTTGTGTATTTGAGCAGGATCGAAAGTTTGAGAAGTGATTTACTGCGGGTTGTGTTACGGGTAAAAGATTTTTAAACTTATGAATAAAAGTAAGGATGTATACATAATTTCAGGAATTATTTGAGATTTAGAAATCTGTAACTTTAAGTTTATTATACGGTACCTAGAGAGCTTTAATACCGCTAAGTATTAAGTATCTATCTAAGCTATTAAGTATCTATGTGGATATTTTTTTAGTATTTATCGCCTAAACTTCTACTACTTAATACCTAATCCTATGTAAGGAACCCTTGTTACTTGTGCTATTATTGTTTTATTCCGTGCCCTTGTAAAATTATAATGCTTCTAATTAGAACAACAGAAGACTCTAAAGGTACGGACACACCGCAGCGTCCTGCGTGCGCGATCTAGGCGGCGATCAGATAGCGCAGTAGTATTTGTACTGACTGGTTCACACCAAACGCGATCAGAAAACAATTGAAAAGTACTGAGATCGCGCCCGCAGATCGCAGTACGCCGCGGTGTGGCCGTACCTTAAGTTTCTTGAGACTACCGCCGTTTCTCAGTTTTAGTCAACTAGCTATATCCCTCACTGTGGTCCCACAGCTTCGCCCGCGAGGTTATATTATATCATAAATTGTGTATAGTTTAAATGATTAAAGAACAAATACACAAACATACAAACATCACAGAATAATTAATAGTACTACTTACTTACAAACTCTGCTATTTATAATATTAGAAGGGTTTGAAAATTTCACAATATACGCTTATTGCACGTTAAATGCACGCATATAAAAACAATTTCCTAAAAATCAATACTCAAAGCACGATGATAGGGATCACATTGCTTTTGACATGGTACGTGATCATGAGGGTATTCCTCAGAAAATTGATAAGTACTTAGCGCTCCATTATTCACTACTTCCTGTAGTGGCATCACTTGGGTGGCAACTTGGTAAGTATCAAGATAATCATCGTCGATGTGAATTTATAATTTGACGTGGTTGATTTATAAAAGGCCAATAAGAAAAACCGTAGAATTTTATCTTATAAACTACGCAAATCCGTACCCTTAAGGTAAAAACTTGGCCTTTTGGCGTCTTCTAATTAATCTTATTTTATTAACCTGTTAACTTCAAATTTGTATTTGATAATACAAGTTTACTGAGAGTACCTACATATGGTTGTGATAGCACATCATATTGAAAATAAAATAATAGTGATTCTAAATTTTTCATCATTAGGTACTTAAAAGGTTTACTTAAATTTTAACAGGTAAATAAATAATAATTAATAATACTTAATTGAAATTATAAGTTATTATGAATAATTTGATTATTAATTATAACTTAAAAAATCCTGACAGGTTCTCCAAAGGATACCAAATTTCGAATTGATCAGTCCTGCGGAAGTTGCTCTTAACTAGGTATTTAGCTATATTTGAAGTATGCCGTAACTAAGGAAGGAAATTTTAATATCAACGCGTATGTATCTCTCATATCAGTGTCTAATAGCTTTTAGCCTTAACTTAGCCTTCATCATCATCAGCCTGTGTCAGTCCACTGCTGGACGTAGGCCTCTCCCAATTTGCGCCAACTTAGCCTTACTACGAATTAAATAATAATTTGTGTTAGTACAGTTTAGAATAACCTCACACTTGTGGTGTACTAATGCTATACCTAATGAATGTGGTAATTTAAATGCCCACAGCTAAGTAATTTTGTAGAGTTATAAGCTGCAAGGTTAATAAGGTCGAATACAAGAACCGTACATAGTAAATACAACGGCTATGACTTAAATGGATTTTGGGCAGTCTTATGGAATTAGCCTAAATCCCTTCCATCAAAACTATGAATACATTCAAAAGGTCCTACAATACAATACAAAAACTCTTTATTGACACCAATATATAAACAAAATAAAAAAACAAAATTGGCATAACCTAAATTAGATGTACAATGGGCGGTCTTATCGCTAAGAGCGATCTCTTCCAGACAACCTTTGGATGGATATGAAACCTATGATAAGCATGGACGGTGGCATGATATATATATATCAGGTACATAAACTTACTTAGATCTACAGATATTCAATACATACATTTTATATATCTACATACATATACACAATATAAACTATATATATATACATACATATACATTCATAAACCATACATATTATACAAGAATTAAACTAAATAAAACGTTGCGAATGTAGACAAATGTCATAATTAATATTAATCAATTGACAGGTAATGCTTTTCCACTTGAGCCTTGAAACAGAACAGTGATTGAGCACGTCTTATATCCACTGGTAAATTGTTCCAGAGGCGTACAGCTTGCACAGTGAAAGATGCATCATGAAAGTTGGTACTGTGTGCTGGAGTGCTCAGAACCAAGTTTTCGTCCTAGTCTTAATACATAGATTTTAAAGCTACTTTATAGATTAACTACCAACTTTAAAGATATCTTGAAACTATGATTATAAATCGAACAAGTACGTTTCGTAATTCCTTCGAGCGAGTTGTAGGTTGTTGAAATAAATACAGCCTTTCTTTCAAAACTTTCTTCTGTGAGTACTTATTGGCTATTAGTCTGACTCAAATAACAAGCCTGCTAGGCTTAATACTCAATGGTGAGACTCAGAATATGTTTCAGTATTAGAGCACTGAAAATTCTACACGATACAAATTCTCTCTTATTTACTTCATTACTTCATCACGATCGAAGTTCAATAAAAAATCTGCAGCCTAAGAACAAGAGGAAAATTATTTGCCTCCAACCAAATATCAATTGCATAATACGATTGCGTTGCTTATTTACTTAACATCTGACCCATGACGGTCTCAATATTCAACGGAACTCGGTCTACATAAACGTAACTTAGTTACGAGTACGAACAAAACAAGGTAAGCCAGTGCAATTACCAGTCTTAGCAGTAAATAAGTGCTTTAAACGTTTTAAATGAATTTAAATGGTGCATGTTCTGCCTATTTGTGAAGGCAATGCATCTACGTAAGTACCTCTAATGTATGGATATACAAGATAAGCGTATAAATATGTACTGGTTTATTTTTGTGGGTTATCAAATGGAGCAGATGCAACGCCATGGTGTTGATGCGTGCTTTGTCAACCTTTAAGGAATTTGTTGATACCCTTTTCTGTAGTTAAAGAAAAAAAAATATTATACCTACTTATAAAATTATTTGTCAAAGAAAAATCAAAATTATTTTATTTTAGGTTCTGTACACCCATAAACGCAATTTAAAACACATTTTTAAGCTTATAAATATTCAATTAAATTTAAAATTAATTTAATTTAAATTTCAAAATGTCAATTTCATTATGTCAATAAATAAATTGTTATCCTCGATTGTCCTAAAATTAATAAAATTACGTCTTTTGTTTATGGACCAAGGTAACAAAGGAAGATATAATAGAAGTGAAACACTATAATAGACCGATGGTAAATGACGTGTGTCTATAACAGATATTGTGGCACGCAAAACGCTGAACAGCCATAATTGTGTGATTTACCGCACTACGCCCGTTAGATATTATGTCTCATACGCTCTGTAATTTCACTGGACACTTCTATGGTTTAAATATTATGAAGTAACTATTGGTAAGACTCATTTACAAGTGCTAAAAAACTGTCAAATGATATATAATTTTATAAATATCCAAAATGATTGTTACAAGTATTTTGGTATTTACTGTTAAGTACATAATTTTACCGCTAAAATGTTATACAATTATGTAAATATTATTGAAACGCAACGCAATAATGCATGTGCATTGCAAGTCTTGGAATTTTTGAGCGGGCTTATAATAAGTACTTAATCAATAAATTAAATAACAATAATGAGGTGTTTTCTTAAAAAACACATGTTTTCTTTTAATGCTTTTTGAATGATGATACTGCTTTCATTCTAGATTTTTTTTACATTTGGCTTATTTTTGCTAAACAAATAATAAACAAAAAAGACATCAAAGTACCTAGGTTTGCATCAACAGGCACCTAGCGAGTGAAGTGGAACTATTAAAAAATAAATAAAAACGGTTCATTAAAAATGAGAAAGTTTGTATGTTTTCTTGTCAATCATCGCAAAAATGACTGACCATATTTCAATGATTTTTTGCACATATACATTTTATAGCTTGCATTACACGTAGATACTTTACAAGTAATGTTTGATGCGAGCGAAACCACAGGGCTCAACTAGTATAAAAAGGTATAAAATCACTTGTGACACATAAATTATTCTGAGCTTGTGAAAAGAACCGTTCCATACTTCGACTAGAGGTCAGAATTGAAACGTAGAAGAGGCATCTGTCAAGGGGCTTATCTATTAAAAAACACAATTTATTTTCTACTAAAAAAGTCCTTGGTCCCACTCCAATATTATAAAAACGGTACGGCATACTTGGCCCAATCTGTTTCCACTTGTTTTTACTGTCAAGGAAATAAGGCAACTACCGTTAGACCAAGTGGAGTTTTTGTGCCTTAATCCGCATAATATTGGTTTAAGCAACTATAAGTCCTACTTCAACGTAACTCCGTTAAATATAATTTGTGAAAGATAAACTCATTACATTACACTCGTACCACAAAAAATATGACTCACGACTCTCTTGAGTATGAGTTTTACAAAAGTCATTAAGCAGGGATATTACACGGTCAGTAACACTGTTTTAAATTTTTCGACATAAAAGAGTGATACTATAAATTGGAAGTGTGTATCTGGGTATCTTTGAATCTGTGTCTGTGGAATAGTGTCTCTCATACCAAAATCCACCGCTTAATGGAGGGTGTTCTTAGATCTTTGTTTCAAGAAACTCTGTTCAGCTGTTTGAAGATTAGGAGCTTTTTTTGATTTTTATAGTTTATGAGGCTACGAGAGCAACTTCCATAGTCTTATCAATTCAAAATTCGGTATCCTGTACTTCAATGATATTGCAGAAACATGGTAACCTTGAACTTATGCCAGGGCATCTCCTGGAATCTTATGCAGAATACTCAACTCCTCAACAACTTACAGCAGATATATCGTATGCAGGCTCATAAGATTTGTTTGCAGACAGTTAGGGCGTTTATAAATTTTAAATTTAAGTATTATTATTGCTCGCAAGCAAGCACTGTATTACAACGATCTTACGTGAAGACAAGACGATGTGGTTTAAGGTAAGATTACCGACCTTGCCTGAAAGTGTAGCAATAGTTGAATTAAAAGATGCTCTAGACTATAAAGAGTCTAGTAGACACTAAACAATAACTAGACTACGTACTTATACTCATCAACGTGACAAAACTATCCCAACACGACTTCTGAACTGGCTGAAACATTATGACGAAACTCGGCAAAGCGGCAACTACCTAAATTCATGATATAAAACAATAATTTCGTAAACTTTGACTTTGCAAATCCTGCTTTTAAAGTTTAGCAATTATTACAATCATAGTAACAAGTAACTTATCTGTGGCAGGATGGTCACTCTGGCACCCTTATCTTGAAACGGAATTCTAAGATCTATTTGAGTTAACAGCTCCTGCGTGGGCGTGGTGACCCTGCGCGCCAAATGTTGTATGTAATGCCCATTAATTCCTACGTTGGCATAACTCCTGAGTAACCAGCGAGGCTGATCCTTGTCTCCAGCCAATTTCACCAAGTGGTGAGGTCAAGTTTTATTAGCAATTGCAATAATAGTTAATTCGGCTAGCAGGAGGTTGGCGTAGGTATTAGTGCATTTGCACTGATCTAGCGCTTCCGTCTTGGGACTCTTGGGTTACTGGGTGTGACTCAAAACTAAATCCATCGATGTTTTGGTTCCAATTTTTTTCGTCATCATCAAATTTCCTTCCATTGCTGGACCTTCTTGGCTAGACCCCTTGTAATGCACGCCAATGAGCCCGATCTTTAGCTGTTTTTTTGCGTCATTGCTCCACCTAGCTGGATGACAATCCAAATTACTTTTGAACCGTATTATTAGAACATAATCACTTTACAGTAGGTGAGTTTACTGTGGTTATGTGCACATCGCCGCTAGCGGAACAAATGTGTGCGATCCGCCGAAATCTTGCAAGTTGTTCAGTGATTTGGAAAAAAACGAAGGGTCAGGAAAGGTGCGCATTTCAAAGAAAATAAGATTATTTATTTTCCAAGCACGGCCAGGTATGCAAATTTCGAACCTGGTTTTATTGCGTAAGTACCTGAGACGAGAATCCCATCAGATTTTTCTCTTATGCACACACAGACTTGCTCTATGTTATTTGTGCAGGATAAGATTAACATTCTTCTTAAACATTGTCGCTACTGAATTCAATATACTTGCGCTTCCAAAAGTTGTTAAATAGGAATTTAGTATTCTACTCAAAGTTTTCATTAAAAATATTATATTACATACCTATATTAGTATGAGTCTCCTAAGAATACTAATAAAGGATGTGGAATAAATATACTACATGTATATATACTTGACATTTTTGTAGCTAATATATATAAACTTTTATTACAAATCTGCAATTACTCGGAAAATAATGTCAGATTTTTTTTGTCAACAATGAATTTGTTATTACTTATATTACACAGCTGTGATATCGGTGTCTTCACAAAAGATTCTAATGCTTGTCTCAAATTATAAATAATTCAAGTTAAATATAATATGCAACGTTAATGTTGTTATCAGACAGTTTTGACAGATGAAAATATAAAAAAATATCATATTTGAAGCGGCCACTGCCCTTTGGGTGGTCTTACATCATTTTATCAAGATCTTGTACCGCCTTTACATCAAGGAGCAAGGCGTAGTCAGTTAGTCACACATAGTCGGGACAGCCAGGCGACAAAATCAAATATGTGTGTATCGGTACAGCCAGGCGATATCGTCGAATATTCGGGTCGGGTCGGCTTTGTCGTTCAACAAATACTGCCGAGCCAAATGTGCCGACCCGAATATGTGTGTAGCACGCCTAACATTAAACCTTGACAGTAAATATCGCGCGGCATCCTTATTGTAAGGGCCAGTTTCACTAACCAGTGAAACTTGAAACATATTAGCGCTATCAGGAACCCCTGATAGCGCTAATATGAAGAAATCTGACAGATTTTTGACAGCTTTTATATGGTGTCATGTGTCAGATAACTATCTAACGCATTATCAGGAACTGGTAAAATTGGCCCTAAATGTAGTAAAAATCATAATGCGTATAAAGTATTGACTAAATTTTGACAGAGACAGTTCCTTAAACGACATAAAAAGTAAAAAATGAGAATATTGCATTCGAGTAACTTTCCTTGTATAAGCCAGGCTTATATCTAACTTTTAGATTAGATTTTTAGACCATTCTCTTAATTCCAAGTACTGTCATGACCATAAACTTGTGTAGGCCGTAGAGATAACAAAGCTCACACCTGTCAAACAATGCAGAGTCAACTTTAGTTGGTGATAAGATAACACTGATAACATGTCTTGATAATTTCTGACAATGAATGATTTAAATCTGACACATTGGCGCCAAGCCGACACAATGCAGCATCACTAAGTGGAGCGTGCAATGTGGAACATTGCTATGAAGACAAATTAATTACCAACCATTTGTTTCTATCCCACTTACACTTACTTTTGGAACGGTCTGTATTATTCTGTCAAACATTAAAATGAACGTAAAGAAAAGAGAAAAAAATACCGGTCAAGTGCGATTTAACTCTATCAACATATAACCCTATATATAGGTTTAGATTCCTTTGTGAAATCGCAAAATATGCGAAAATATGCGACATCAACGGTCATACGTTTTAATCGCATTGACTTACAAGTTTGATTTTTTTACAGCTAGAAAATACTGTAGACCCGATGAGTTTTTGATATAAGTTTCTTGCACCAGTTTATTTCTTTTTGAGGTACGGAACCCTAAATACATGATTTGACGTCACTCAAGGTAATTTTTTAGTCTTCAAGAGTTTATTTTACATGCAAACTCCATTGAGTATGATTTTCTTGATAGCTAGCGCTATGCCCTATGCTATTATACTATAAAAATATCAAATGGTAGAAGTCGATTACAATATAATTAAGATAGTTTTTAAAACTAAAACAACCGACTTCAATGCCCTGCGAGTCAATTTCAGAAGCAAGTTTTAGACGTTTATCGTCATATCTCTGGAGATACTTATCAGATCTCGATAAAATTACAATGGGACCACCTAGGAAACGTACCCTACCGATTACAAAAAGAATCATTCGATTTAGTTATAAGTTAAGTTATCGCGTAACATACTAAAAAAAACAGAAGAATTGAGAACCTCCTCCTTTTTTGTGAAGTCGGTTAAAAATCCAAAAAAATAAATAAAGGAAACACCGAAAAATGAACACTCGCTTAGATTAGTAAGTCTATGTTAGTAAATCTTGGTCTCATCGACGGCGCGACGACGGTAGCAGACGTCCGCTTATGACTAGCTTCCGGTCGTAGATTATGTCTACAATCTACCATCATCGTAGACCTTTCTCGACATGTGCGTGTAGGAGTCATTGATATAGGTAGATATCAATGTTCCGCCTGACTTGCTACCAAAAAGTAGCTTACCACTAGGCGAGATAGTGGTCGAACGCTAGCCTATAGAATAAAAATGTTCTTGTATTATTATTGTTATATACCGGCTGTAATTCACGTACCTATAGTCGAATTTTCTCGACCTAGGTTTCGAGCGAGTCAGTCGCTCTTCCTCGGGAGTGAGGTCATGCGGTGAGATCGCGATGTTCACTGCGGGCCGCCGCTCGCTGCGCTCGGCTTGATAGCCGGGGTGGGGGTGGACTCGGCTGCGATCGGGAACGGCTGTTCCTTTTCGGTACCGAGGATGCCTGAGATAGCCCGAATGATATTATCGTCGGTTCTTCATCGCTGTTACTCCTATCGCCAGAACTACCGTCGCAAACAATGCTGACTGTGTCATACTCCAGACTGTGTCAGAATCGGTTTCCACGCTGACGGCAAGGTCCATCCACTAATGTCGGTTGAAATTGGGGTGTCTATTTATCTCAATAGCCTCACGTACTTTTCTAAGTACAAAAAACTTCTCTCTAGCTATAATAAGCAATAATAATGTTACAAATTCACGATAATTTTAAAATGTTGTTATAAGCATATATACGTCTACGATTTTGGTAACCCCTCCAACTAAGATAATTATCCTTGAGTCTGGAGTGGGTTCACATCAGTAGTGCAATGGGTGGGGATCACTACCTCTCGATCGCCAGCCCGATTGCCTTAAGGTACGGCCACACCGCGGCGTCCTGAGATCAGCGGGCGCGATTTAAGTACTTTTCAATTGTTTTCTGATCGCGTTTGGTGTGAACCAGTCGGTACAAATACTACTGCGCTATCTGATCGCCGCCTCGATCGCGCACGCAAGACGCTGCGGTGTGTCCGTACCTTTAGCCATTGGGCTTCACTTAACATTCAGGTGTGACAGCAGTTAAGTGCTTGTTTGTTGGACATACAAAACTAGGTCACGATATCATCTGAGTGCCAAGTGCGAGTTTCTTTAAGTAAACGCAGTTTTGTATGGAATTGAAGAGCACCATCTAGTGTGCATAATGAGTAGCATTGTTATTCCCATACAAATTTGCGTCTACTATATATAACATGATCGAGCGAAAGAAAATAAATTTAAGAAACTCGCACTAGGCACTCTTATATTAAAGTGATATGAAAGATACTAAGCGTTACGATAACATTACTCGATACGTAAGCTTCGACCAGACTGGTCTTAGCTAACCGATGCAGTCACTGGGTTTGCCAGACTCTTAAGCAAGCTGGCAATCAGTTATTATACTGGGATTTCCAGCTTGCCAGATTCTAGCTAATCTAGCCAGCCTTTCAACAACTAATAATTACTAGTATGCTAGATACTATTACTAGATGATTTGACACTTTCACAGAATAAATAATAGTACAAGATACTATTGACCACGGATCACGGATAGACAATCCTCTGTGCTATTGACATAAAATGGACAGTATTTTCAAATGGCCGACGTTGTGAAATGATAATAAATAATTTAGTAATTTATTTAACAATAATTTATTTGTATTAATTATAATAATTATTATAATCGTTTATATCGATATTGCCGTTATGATGCAAGTTTCGCTTTGAAGTATCCAAAGCGAAACTTGCACCAAAATGGCAATACTCCATCTAGCGTACCAGTAACTATGCAGTTATCTATGAATGCCTAAAGGTTTACTAGACATAACTCACCCGAAAATTTAAAATATAGACAGTAGTAATGAGTAACTCACTTACCTCATCTAAAGGCCTCAAACATCGAAATTTCTCCTTATTTTATAGCGATACACTATCTCTTTCACTCCCTCACTTCACAATTTATTGTGAAACGCGCGTTCCTAAGTGACAGAAAGGTACGCTCAATTTCATTTTTCATTTTCATTATAGACAGTTACGGTTATAAATCCTTGAAGCCTTAACAATGAGATGAGCATGTCTCTTGAACTTCAGCCTGGGCTGTTTTGACATCTCTTCCCGCCAGTTCTCTACCACCATCAGTGTGTATTGTCAACAACACAATAACTACAATTAGTTTCACCTACAATGTCCCTAGGAATAAGACAATAGTCGCTACGCATCTAATACAACTTCCTTTAAGAGTCATTGAAACATCGGAAAGAGCCTATTCCGCAACCTTTACCGAGGTAATGCTCGCGTGTGGATTTTTGAACATAATTTACATAAAGATTGCCCCTAATTACTTTGAGGGTCATATATATTATAAAGTTATTGTGGAATACTGTTATGGAACAAGTGAAACTGTTGCCATTGTCTGCTAACATTGTCCATGGTATAACGCGTTTTCTTAGCGCAGAGAAAATATAAAAATACTATATGAGACCAGACCATTAACTATCACTTTACTTATTCTTTCGAAGAAAACTGTGTTCTTAGTTTTAACTTTACTACTGTACTGAAAAGTAGTTGCAGGAAGTGTAGAAAGTGGCCTCATATCAACAATATCTCAATGTATTTTAAAAACTGTTGAACTTTGTTGGTTTTTATTGCTTCTTCGTAGTGTAATCCGAGGCATGTGGCTTCAACACAGATATTTTATAAGAAAGGGTACGAGTTCAAAATTTTAAGGTAGGTTACTAGCGCCAAGGGCATAAATAAGAGTAGATCTCAGCTTTCTAGCCGAGGTCATCACCATCACCTGGTCATAATGAGGGTTAAAAGAAGAGGTACATGACTATACCTTTCGTAACGGGCAATGCGATATCTTGCGGCAGAGCCGGCCTATTTCCAATGAAGCCAAGGCTCATGTTATATATACTCAATCTGTTACCGATCTCTTCGAAGAAATCTATAAGTATGTAATGGTGCAAAACTGAGAACATATGGTGAAGAATTCGATGACTCCATCGCGATCGCTGCAGAGGCTGTTATGGGTTCATAATCATTATCATAATAATTTATTGCAGAAATGTAGTACAAAAGATGGTGGTAATAAAACAAAACAATGCTCTTACATTCTACCAATTCACATTGGTGTGCAATTAATTGCCTGCTTGGGCTACAATGTTAGACGAATTGGCCTGGCCATCATCATAATGAATAGAGACATGCATGCATTTCAGTATAGTCGTAGATTTAATATACAAGAATGTTAATGTCAGATACAAATATTTATAACACAGAAAAATGTTGAAGGAAAAGTATTAATAGGTAAAAATGAAGTCAATGTCTATAGAATTATTTAGGCAATGTCAAACAAAAAATATGTATATCAAATTAATTAAAAATTATCATTCAAAAAGTCGTCAATATTATAGTAAGATTTCGTCGTCAATGACTATTTTATATATATATTTTATTATTAAGAGACTTCTTAAGGTTCTTCTTAAACAATGTCACGCTTTGATTCTTTAAAGAATTTGGTAACTTATGAAATATTTTGGGAGCCACCCATAACAAACTCTTGTGCATTAAAGCCGTTTAGGCTCTGTGAATGCACAATCTGTTTTTACAACGTCTGTCTCGCTGCACAACATCTGACATCCGTCGGGATAGTTGAGGGTTGACTCTCACAAAAACGGCAACCTCTAAGATGTTAAGGGATTGAAGAGTCAGAATGTTGTGTTTGCTAAAATATGACTTGCAGCTATCTGTAGACTGTAAACTAAACATAGCCCTTATACAACGCTTTTGAGCTTTGAATGCGGTTTGGTTTTCAGTAGAGTTACCCCTAAATATAACCCCATATCGGAGAGCCGATTCTGCTAATCCATGATTGTTCATCACGATTTACCAGGATATCGGGACGGATAAAACTTTATACTGTCTGTAATGCTACAAAGTCACTGCTTTAGTCCATGCTGAAGCAACGAAGTCTGTTACAAAAAGGTTCTTTATTTTATTTTAATTGAGAATCGCATGATACGACGGGCAGCTTAAGTTAAAAAGTAATAATATTATAAGCAACAGGCTTTTCCAACACAATATTTTGGGTAATACCTTTCGGTAATACCCACAAAATACGTTAAATCTGAAAACCCAATAAATAGTATAACCTATTGTATTGAATTTAATTACACTCATCTCTTTCTTTATATTAACAAGGAAAATAATAATTTGTGTATCCTTTCTGAGGGAATTCCATGAATAATCTAGAGCCGTGTTGATGTTCGAAACTCGCACTAATAGCTTGATATCAAGTGAAAGTGTTGAGGAAAATTCTAGATGCAGCTCCGATTGTATGTGTTCATTTTGCTCATTATTACGCAAACAGCTTTCTTGAAAGGCATCATTTCTAATTTAATACAGATCTGATATTCTAATCAGACATTGATGGAGGATAATGGAAAAGTTCGCTTTAATATAACTTATTAGCATTTCCCGGCTTCGCACGCGTCATATAGTATACTATGTTATCTCATGTAGTAAGTATATAATTATATGGACCAGTCCTCATATATGGTAATCCTTTATATAACAGCAAAATAGGTGCGCGTTGCGCTTTCGCTTAGTTAAAAAGTATCCTTACGTCCTATTCTGCCATGGTGGCTATTAATTGCAGCTAAAAAGGTCCAGCTGTTTACCTGTACTAGTTAAAGTTACATTCATAATTATGCTTGTCCTAGATATGGATTAAGTAGGACAGAAGTTGTCTTGAATGTACGTGTAGGTAAAACCGAGGAAGGAAGGGACGAGGATGTGGCGTCTTAAATATTAAGTTTCATTCAAAATCCAAGAAGATCTCGTGATACAAACAAAGAGAGGAAAAACGGACGGGCGGAGACGCGTTTTTGTCCTAGGTCTTACGTCACTTCTATCTGGTCTGCGCCTGATTTAGGCATGATGACAACTTTTGCAAAAATGCTTTATAATTATCGAAAAAAAATATATTAATTAAAACAAATATCATATTTTTGCTAAAAAAGGAGTAAGCATGAAAAAAATTCAATTTGCTTTACAAATTTAAAATTCATGCCAAAACGCGTAGATAGAGTGTTGATCTAAAAACATACTTCGCTAGCACGCAAATGACTTGTAAGAGTCAAGATAGATTAGAATGTTCTAGTAAATTAATATAGAAATTGTGTATGGGAACTAGAGTATAGAAATTATAGCGGTCGCACGCACTACTGCGCATAGGCCCTGGATTCTAATTCTCTAAGCTAGCAAGTATAAAGCCGAGCCAGAGCGATGCTAATGCGCTGTTGTCGTTGGCTTATTGGCTATTATAGACTCATTTTTAGGCACGAAATTACCTTACTCGCTGACCACGGGGTCAGCGAGTAAGGTAATTTCGTGCCTAAAAATGTTAAAATACAGTAATCTACTTATACATTTTAATATCGGCATGACTCCGAATGATCTTACCAGATTGTATAACATAACATGTATAAGATCCGGTATCACCAGACCTCGATCTTGTTTCCATTATCAATACATGAGTCAGACAGACTTTATAAGGAAACAGTTCTTCGAAGCATTTCGCGTTTGTTGACTAAAATGGTACGCGGGGTGATGCAAGACGCAGCGACCGAAACCGGGGCAGCTGGGCGCATTGGTGGCCGACAAACTGACACACTCTTCATTGCTATAGCCACAGTCCAGTTAGTCGTACCGCGTACTTCGCTTTTGTTAACCGACTTCCAAAAAGGAGAAGGTTACGCGTTTGCTAACCAAATTGTGAACCGATGCGAATTGTTCTTTTTATCCCATGACAAATCTCCTTGGTGGTCTTATTATACGATTCATTGAACATCAATTCACAGATCCTGATGATGAGTGTCAGGTAGGTAAGGTCATAACAGTTATCAGAAAAATGTAAAAAAAATTTGTCTTTTATTTTTAAAATTATTGCAAAAAAAAATTATTCGGGAAAATGTACCACCACCCTGTAACAGTTTTTACTTTCCTGTTGCTACAAATCTTTACTTTTTGCTATTTTTGTTTTACTTATTTCATCCTGAATATTGCTTCTGTAATTTGTAACCTTAAAATCTGAGCTAACTGCTCCAGCTTGAAAGAAGGTGTCATGTTTTGCAGAACCACGTTTTGAAAATCAGTCTTTCGCCCTACTTTAACTGACGGTCCTGAAAAAAAATTATACCACGCAAGTCTGGCAAGTAACTTTAAAAGTTAGCGCATTTAATAAGGATTCTAAAGTGGTATAACACTTATTACATTATTTCTTAGATCGGGTACAAAAAATATTTTTTCAATGAAAGTCGGTTTTGAATAATTTCTTTGTCTTTACTAAAAGTGATTCTAGTGAACTCAAAGCGTTCCTTAAGACCTCAAATTTCAAATTCTCGTTTGAACGAGTCATTCCATAAAGGGTAAGAGAAAGTTAGAGACGCTTATGAGTCACAGATTTTTTTTATTTTTGTACTACTAGGATCCTTATTTGCTTCTGTGACTCACTTTTTTACATTTTTCTGATAACTGTTATGACCTTACCTATCATTCGACTTCGGCTTGACGTCGACTTTTGGGATACCCTGTATATCTTTTTAAACGATCATAATTGGTCTAGTTATGTTACTACTAATACTATGGCTGTAGTTTTGAAGATGAGTGAAAGTAGGAAGGTAAAACGGAGCAAGTGTGGGAATATGTTTTTGCTGCGTACCTATATGCAATGCAATTTACTATTTCAAAATCAAAGGTAGACAACAACAGTAACAGAGTGGAGGCCTAGAAGACAGAAATGACCAGTAGATTAGACGGTGGTTGCCTAGCTTCTGGACCGATGTAGTCTTATAGAATAAATAGCATTTAAATAGGCGGCATATGATAATAATGACGGCGATTTTATAAAAATACTAGCAGCCCGCCCCGGCTTCGCACGGGTAGAACATATATGCGTACAAAATTTGCATCAGTTTGTTGCATCGAATATAAAATATGAACATATTTAACAACCATCGTCATATTTCATCCAATTTACAAAAAACCTTAACGAATTATGCACCTAAACCTTCCTCATAAACACTCTGGCTATTGGTGAAAACCGCATGATAATCCGTTCAGTAGCTATTGAGATTATTGCGAACAGACAGACAGACGCAGTGATGAACTTTGTTTTATAATACTTACGTATTGATATTGGACGGCCCTTTGGCGTAAAGGATAGTTACCCTGATTCTGACCCGACGGTCGTTGGTTCTAATCCTAGCTATATACCTACCAATGAAAGTTTTATGTGCATTCATGAATCATGAGTTTTCGTACAGTGGTAGTGGAATCATTAAATCTACCAAAGAGTAGCTTACCACCAAGGAGTACATCTGCCGCCATAACCTTACGGCGTTCCCCGACGCAAAATGTAGGGGTAATATACGTTTAACGTGTGTATCTGTGTGTCTGTCTGTAGCATCTTAGCACCTAACCGGATGAACCGATTTTGTTTTTATTATTGATAGTTTTCTTTTCTTTTTTTTGTTTGATAGATGTCTTCATCGAGAGTTTTCTTTGCTTTGATTCATGAAAATTCGTTCAATCGTTATAAAATTATGAGCTTTTTTCTAGTTAATTGCGCTATGAAATCAACTTTCATAGGTCTGATCAATTCGAAAATTTCTTCTTCAACGATATTGTAAGAACATGGAAGCCTCCCGGACTCTACAGAATACTCAAATCCTCACCAGCTTACAGCTCAGATTTTAAATGTCGTGTTTAGAGTCATTGAAAAAAGCTTATATTATACATAGATCAGTCGGGGTGGTTTAAAATATTATATTATATTATTATATATATATAGATGAATATTATTTTATACAATAGATCATATTATTATACTATATTGACTTCAAATTGATTGTGATCGGTGGGGATCTACGGCATATTATAACCTAATCTGTGGTTTCACTGCAAATATTTTATTAATTTTGCGACGCGTGTTTGTGAAATTCGTGATATCTTCTAGAGTTTTCATTTGAATTATACACTGTAAAGGACAATTTTAATCGATAATATGTGGCCAAGCTAATTAACGTAATTATTTGGATAAGGATTAATACTATATACTTGAAAATAGCCTTGGAAGTAATGTAATATTTTTTAACAAAAATTTAAAGATTAAAATGGTTACTGTGAGTCAACCTTAAGAAATAGACATTATGCTGTCGCGGACTTTTTTGTAGGTCTTATTAAGTTGTACAACTCTTGTATAGAAAATATTCTTCTATCTATTTTCAATTAAGCAGCGTTCGTAAGAAACGTGTTTTTTCGACCGTTTATTTGCCGACTTAGGTTGCAAATTAGGTATCCACGAATGTACCTTTGATTTAAACGGGATAATATATAGCCTATTTTCATTCCGAAAGTCCATTCTATGTATTAGTGAAAGAATTTTTTAAATCGGTTCAGTAGTTTTTGAGCTTACTCATTACAAACATACAAAAATACAAAAATACAAATGTTCTCTCTTTATAATATTAGTATAGATTTTATTGAATATGTTTTCAATGATATATCTAACGACCGGTCTATTTAATCTTTATCTCATGTGAAGAATGTGGGTTACAAGAAAGCTAATTATGACAAACATGCTAATCCAGTCAATCCGCTGTGTTAGCTAGACAAGCTTGTCAGCCGATTTGAGTTGTTATACCCAAAACGGGGTTCAAGTGTGACGTAGGGTCGGTGCCATGCTACTATTTTAAACAATTCTACTATACTACATACTAATATTATAAAGGCGAAGTTTGTTTGTATGTTTGTTAATTCTTCACACTAAAACTATTCAACCGATTGAACTGAAATTTGGTATGTAGATAGCCTAGACCCTGGAATAACACATAGGGTACCGTTTTTTACCCCGATATTCCCACTGGAACGATGTCTACGCGGGTAAAATCGCGGGGCACAGCTTTTTTTTTATTATTCATTATAATGAAAACTATAGTCAAGCGTTTGACCACTATCTCACTTGATGTTAAGTGACGATGTGGTCGACGATGTAGCACGCTTGGCTAGAATATACCTATTCACTCGCGAGTTGAAGACCCCTAGATGGTACCTTTCCGGAAACACAGACTCAGGCAAGGAGTTCCAATCCCATGGCGGTACGTATGATGAATGTGGAAGCAAATCGCTTCGTTTGGATTGATGGAATATCCACCACGTAGCGGTGGCGTGTATCAGTACGTCTGGTTGTCCGATTGAAAAAAGGTGATGGGGGAATAAGTTCGTGCAGTTGGGAGGCACACTATCCGAAATATATCCGATAAAAAACCGATAAGCAAGCAACTCTGCGGCGATGCTCTAAGCTTTGGAGTCTTCTGCTAATGAGCTCGTCATTGTTGATTAGCCTCTTAGCTCTTCGCTCAATTGCCTCCAACGCCTCTAGTTGGTATTTAGCCGAACCGTCCCAGAGGTGAGAACAGTACTCCATACATGATCGGACTTGTGCTTGATAAAGATTGAGCATCTGTCCAGGTGTGAAGTACTGCCTCACTTTCGCTAGAACACCAAGCTTTTTGGAGGCTATTTGTGCTTTTGATTCGATATACGAACCAAAATTCAACGTTGGAGTAAAGGAAATGCCAAGGAGCTCAAGGCTAGTAATAAATAAATATCTGGGGGCACGGAAGTGCCCCTGCCAAGACGAGCCAAGCGTAGCGTTAGGGGCACTTTCCACCTTTTCACGAAGCGCTACGTCGTTTTTTTGAATTCTCTAAACTGGGGTTTGGATTGTACCAGATTCACTGGATATAATTTTCTAAAAACCTTAGCTTCAGAAAAACTTTTCCAGACATAACAGCCGTCCTTTACAAAATGCTTTACAATATAATACCTACCTACAAACACCAGCGTAGCTTATACCCAATTTGATAAGAGAGAGCGGACATGCCCAATTTGTGGCCCCCTCGGTCGTCGCTACACGTGGGTACAACATACTAGCTAAATTACATGTTTGTACATGTACTTATACTAAAAGAATTCATCAGAATATTAGCTACAATGTTTTGTATTATTTTATTTGCTTGCATTATCATTAGAATTATTGTCATCAACGGGATTTATTCACGGGTTATTATTAATTAATATAGGTTGCCTTGCTGCATCAATAAGTTTAGACCATAATTAATCGTAATATAACATCAGCTGAGTTAGTTTTCAAGTGCTTATCTGTCTAGAAAAAAAATAGGGTATTATAACACTAATATTTGAACTAATGCCTATGAACGTAGGTACTCGTGGTAGAATATGGGAAGACTTACAAAACATTTTATTTTTTGCGGAGTCATCACATTTCGAGTTCCGTTGCATAACTTTAGTTGGTTTTGTAAATTACAGGGCGTTTGAGATTCAAGATTTAATGTCTCAGTGTCACTGTTATACTATACAGACTATTCATTATTCGGTACAGGTAGAGTGGAGTGACTCTAGACCAGCTAGAGCTTGACATTTTACGGTACCTAGGCTACCATCTGATTTAGGCAGACTTCATCGTTTACCATCAAACGAACATTAAATGCGACTACCAAAGCCACAACTTACAATAAAGATCTATTCAATGAGAAAACAATCAGTCAATTTAATATGAATAGCGTATTGTTACTGATCATCTAAAATTTTATATCACTATTCAAATACCTAATTAAATGTTTCAAAGGTTATATTACATATCTCTTCGTCATATTAAACACACAAGTACGTAACAACCCAAATATTTTTGAGTAACACTTAATATATCTTATCATAATGCACGAAGTCGTTTTGTGGTCTAACTGACCATTTGTATGAGATTGTAACTTCTGAATGGTCGGGGCAATATTGATGAGGTGGAAATTTTCAGTGAACTTCTACCTCATCATAATAATAATCAGCTGGTATCAACCCACTGCTGGACATGGGCCTCTCCCAGACACGCCACTGAGCACATTTTTTTTACAGGCTTTTATTAAACTTGCCGTGTTAGTATGTTTGTATGTGGGTCATATCTGTTTTATACGTGTAGTATATTTGTTTGATTTATTTATATTATTTTACCTTTTCATTTTGTTTCTGATAATAATATATATACACTTATTATAGTACACCACCGTCTTATTCTTCTTGTATTTCTGTCCATCCAAAGGTTGTCTGGTAGAGATCGCTAATAGCGTTAACACCGCCCATTGTAATACCGCGTAGACATTTTTTTTTAAATTGTTGTAATAGTTAAGTAATTGATATGCAATAAAGAGTTTTTGTTTTGTATTGTATTGTATCTTGGCAGCTGAATTAGAACCACTTGTTGACGTACAAATTTGGTATTTTTACGTATCTCATCATCATCATCGGGACAATGCAATAATATGGTACCATGGATCTGACCTGATGATGGAGCAGGGCTGTAGGGATTGGACTCCGTAAGGACAAAAACACAAATGGCAGGTGTAACACATTTGAATTTAGGCTCGTATCAAAGTAGTAAGGTACATAAATGAAGTTCCAAAAACTTTCCACCCTAACCTTAACCGTTTAACCCTAGTTGTGTATCTTCTTGCACAAAACTCAAAGATTTAGGTCTGTGTCTACTATATGCATAAATCGGCCATTGACCGCCGTGTGATGGTCAGCTGTCATAACGTGTTAACGACAGAACATGGAAATACCGTCATAACTGTGTCTCAATTCTCAATGCTAACAATATGCACAAATACGAGCCATTCAATAACTGTAACGCGACCTTAAGTGATGTCAACACAATAACATATTTGTCTTTGTAGATCGAGGTGTTTTTAAAGAATTTTCGTGAACATTCAATGACTTTAAAGGGCGTGAGATTCAACACCTTTATGTACTTTAAATTGTCTAAAGGTAAAATGGGTGCAGAGCGGTGTGTTATGCGAAATTTTGGCGATTAAGAATTAAACGTGTTACAATTTCTGTTAGATATGTAATTCATTGCTTACCAGGCAACCGTGTTGCTTGTTCATTTCTACCCTTAAAAAAAGTGGAAAGTGATAGAGACTCAAAGACATTAGACATCTGGAGGGCTATTCACAATAACTCGAAAACGAATAGGAAACTGCATAGCTTCTTCGATGCGGATTCTTGTAGTTCACAATGCTCCGATCGGTAACATTTTATTATTTTTTATTAGCGATGTGATCTATATGGGATCTAAGATAGGATAGTGGAAATTGAAAATGAGCGCAACCAACTGAAAAGAATAGAATAGAATAGAATGTTCTTTATTGCAGTAACTGTGTAAAGTAAGTACATGGGTACAAACAAGGTCTTAAACTGAGTTAAGTCTAATCCAAAATTGAATAGTTTGAAGGTCTACAAATAATCCCAATCCTCATTTCTGAATTCGCTCATCATTCTATCACTAAACATTGTTTTCAACCAAAATGAAATGGGGTTGATGCCTATTGTACACACACAAATTGAATTATCTTAATACAACAAAAGCAGAGTTTAAATTAAGTCACTTGATAAGTGCATTTAGGTGCGCATACCATTGCGATAGCTTGCCTAATTAGGGCCGCGTTACACCACGACTAATGGTAAGTGGCGTACTTACTCTAGTCTTATAAACTACTTTAATACCCACGTGTTATATTTAATGCTTCATTAACTGCGTACGTAACAATTTACTAATAGCAGGAGGCTTACCATAAGGATTAATCTACCATACGTTTAGTCCTAGCGTGCGCAAGTCTATCATCCTTAGACCACATCGTCACCTACTAATAGATGAAATAGTGTTTAAACGCAAGCTTTTATTCTTGTTGGACTCTCACATTGGTCTTTTTTTGTTGATGAATTAGATTTGAATTATATTTTTTTGACATTTTCTGAGAGCCCCGTTGGCGTAAAGAATAGATGGCTTGACTGCTAAGAGAGAGGTCACCAGTTCAAATCCTAGCATGGATGTTTGTCCACAGATGGTAAGAGCATATTATATCGATGTTTTGCCTGACTTGCTACCAAAAAGTAACTTACAATCATCAAGGAGAAAATCTGCCGCTATAACTGGAACTGCGTAAGGTTGTTCCAGCAGCACACAACCCTTAATTGAGAGTCAGAGTATTCTAAGCGCAGCGTGTTTACCAGCTTCGACCACATCATTGCTTACTACCAGATGAGATAGTGCTCAAACGCTAGCCTATAAGATACATTATAAAAGATTTTTTTTTAAAGATTTCTCGCAATGTGGGTTGCACATTACAATTAATTGTAAAAAGTCACTCATTGACCTCATGAAAAAAAATCTCGTTTATTGCTAATAGTAGACACAGTTATTCTTAAGGACGTTGTGTGATCGTTAAACAACCCAATTTCTCCAATATTGATATATTATTATCTATTGTAATTAGTCTGTAAGTTATGTAGTAAATACCAACTAATAGTTAAATGTGACATAACAGAATATTATTAGATTCCGTAATAAGACCTACGAACGTAATCATAACTCATAACATATACATAGTTAAGATTTCCTTACAATACAATTCATTATTTTAGTTTAAGATATATATTACTAAAAACAGCTGTTGTGTGATGCAATGTGAGCAACAAAATGTTTTAATAATTCGCAAAGAAAGTTTGAAGCTGTGTGAAATATGTAATACAATACAAAATTGTCAACACATGGCATCTTTAACGTCGATTGGGGCTAACGTTTTCTCGATTACCAGGTGGCGCCATGGAGTTAAATGGTCATGATGGCAGCTGTTAAGCTATATTGATAATAACATTTATAATGAAATTTCAATCGTGACGTTATGTCAATGTAAGATTGGGATAATCCCAAACATCTCAAACTAATATTACGTTTGATATTTCGCGGACGTTTTAGTCCACTAGCGCCCATAACGGCGAAACACACAATAGCCCCCTATTGAACTAAGATTGGTTGTCAAGTCTAGCTGTCACCGTAATTATCCTCGATCATTTCAAGATTCCCAGAGAAAGATGCCATACGCGGTAGAAAGTGTTTTACCACACACAAGTAGGCACGCTCGTCGTCACCCTAATTTATGGCCAACTACCAAGCCGTTGGCAGCTTTTGAATAATAAATATAATTTTATAATTAACCGCTTAAATTTATTTTCCAATTATTAAAGTGCCCTTTAGCGCCCTTTGCAATTCTGAACGAGTCTTGCATACATAATTACACATTCCAAACGTGTTATGCAGAGTACTACATCAAATATTGCAAAGGTCACCATTATTATCTAACAGTTTTAGACCCCTTCAAGCATCGAAGAGTTGCGCACGCGACGCTTCGCGAGAAAGGTCCCACTGACACAGTTTTATGGACGCAGGGTTGTCAAAGCCGAAACAACAAGGCTGTGTTTGATTTTTCTAATTCATTGTTTATGATATGAAGTATTGCTATATGTATACCTATACTTATAAAGGTACAATTTTGCGACACATTTAAATGCGCAAAATTCACAAATTTAAGTATTTTTCCAATAGAAAAACGTGGGTAGGTAAACATCACAGGTGTAAAAATTGTGGCGTACTTCACTCTTGGTGATTTTCTGATAAATATACGTCGGTATCGAATACTTAATCAACATGTTGATTGTTGGTATTTTTTGCGCAACAATGTACCACCCACTGCTAAATAAAGGCCTCGCCTTGTTCACGAGATTTGTTCCGGTCTTCTTGACAATATAATAATAGTGGAGACAAAATAAGTAGAGTTGATATGTAATAATTACTCCGATTTATCAACACAAACCTTTATTTTTGGTCTATTAATTGTAACTCTACATTGTTATAATACATGATTCACAATCAATCATCAATAATATATATAGATATTAAAAGTGTTTTTAATCGCATCAAGAAACGCAGCTATTACCATGATTATTTTCGGCTAATAAATATGGCATGGCATGTTTTTCAAGTGGATGTATCGATCAACAATACCAATATGCTAACAACCCTAGTGTTGAGGTTTCCGCCAACTGAGCTCGGCCATACGGCCTACTGAACCACTGACCAGCCGAGCCCTTCGTTATATAACTGTCATACTACTACACTTTATTTTTCAACGTCACTTTATTAGCATGCATTTGTAATCCACGAACTTGTAACAGATTATTGTCCTTTGCTTACTTAAGGCTGTATTGTTTTTTATTCAGGCTGCGTACCAAGAATGTATTCTTCAGGTAAATTGCACTTTATCTCGCATATTATAGATCTCTACCTCTTATAACCTTAACTGACTAATCAACATACTAACTTGTGGACTGAAATACCAACTAAAATGTTTTAGCTATCGATAACTTGAATCTGCCTGTTAAAACTGTGTTACTAGGCTGTTATCGTATTGCATTATGCTAGTTATTCAAGAGACAGATGGAATGTCCTCACATTGATAAGCTTATAAAGCCTTCTTTTTTCAACAGGATATACTTAATTAACACAAAATCTATATAAGCCACTGCAAAAATGCACACATACATTTTTCGCTGAAAAAACCATTTTTAGGGTTCCGTAGTCCTGACAAGGAACCCCTTATAGTTTCGTCATGTCCGTCAGTCTATGTCTGTATGTCTGTCCGAGGTTTTGCTAAGAGACCGTTAATATTAGAAAGCTGTAATTTTGTAGGGATATGTATATAAATTACGCCGACAAAATGGTAAAATAAAAAATTGAACATTTTTTTTTTTTAGGTTAGCTCCCCTAAATATGAAGTAGGAATGTTTTTTTTTTCATCGTCTACCTCATTGTGAGGGGTATCGTTGAATAGGTCTTGTAAAATAATTTAAGGGTTGCTAATACCATTTTTCGATTAAATGCTCCATTTACGAAATATTAACTTTAATGTGCAAATTTTTGTTCCAGTAGGGCGCCCCCTCCCCTCTAAAAGCTAAACTGCTGGCTTGAAAAATCTGGAAAAATTCGTGATAATAGTGCATTTCATGAACTTTAAAGGAAAACTATAGCGGTTAAGATAACTAGTTTAGCAGTAATAGTCGTTGAACTTGTGTGTGTGGATAATTTTGTGCAAAATACAAAATCCTTAGAATAAATCCTTTAAAGTGACACAGACGAAGTACCTAGTTGCTTGTTTTTAACGAGTAAAAACTTGCATTGAATAACGGGCTACCACGGAACCCTACACTGCGCGTAGTCTGACACGCACTTGGCCGGTTATTACTTATGGTTTACTTATCGCCATTGTAAAAGTTAAAACATTTTGTGAGAAATTAATAAAATTCCAGTCTTTTCAACTATAATGCTTTATTTAAAGTAACTTTAAGCTCACTTCTTCTTCCCTTTCCCCTTTTTCTGCAATTCAGGCTCAGATTCTTTTTCGGGTTCTATTGGTATCGGCGGCGGCCAGTACTTGTCGAACAGTTCCTCAGTGGCAGTGAACTGGAGTGGCAACAAGTGACTGCGAAGGTTGTACTCCTCACGGTCTAGCTCTTCTTGCTCTTCGTACTCTCTCTCGGTCCTTGCCTTTAGCTGTGATAAACAACACATTTTGTGGTTAAAGATTATTATTTTCTAATAAGAAATAATTTTCACTAACATGAGAAACTAGACTTTTTTGTACGAGTATGGTATACGACAAACAAGTCTTCAAAATTGCAGCAGCAATGTTCGGTACTTCAACATTTTTCATCATGACATCCATGTACGAGAATGACTGTTAGACTTACGGACTCTACACCTGATTCCTATTTCTAGGTGTTGCTTAGCCCAATAAACGTTTGTGATATTAGTGATTGGCCAGTATTAGATATTACAATAATGACCACACCTCGTATAAGGTACCACGATATTGTAACTAATAAGGTCGCTGACTTCCAGCATGTGGTCTGGTGCTATCAAGGCCAGTTCGGAACTATTTGAAAGATGCGTCAGGACAATGCTCAACAGAAAAAAGTCTGTTGCTCCGTTTTTCTACCGCTTTCAAGCCTTAGTGGTAATACTTTTGATAATCCGCTATGTTGGATATTCAACCGTGGAATAGTAATGGTTTTCGGCTTAAAAAAGTGTTCAATGAAATTATAGGGCCTGTGCGACAACATTTATATGTATATTGCAGGGTTTAGTTCAATGACAGTATAAAAGGTATATGTTAGAAGTCATCGGTTACCACCTACCAGTTACCAACAGGCGAGTAATTTTGTTTGTCATTGTAGCTGTGTCATTTATTTAATAATGATGGACACCTACCATTTCACAAAGTCACGTCAGCCCTAAAATGATGATTTCGTGACATTCCAATAGTTTAGAATATAATAAATCTGAAAAGAACTACCTCCATCAAAGCCAAATACTCCGCCGTTTCGATTTCCTTCTTCTTCTTGTTCTTTTCCTTATCTGGCGAGACATTTTTCTTCGGCTTGCCAGCTTTTAGAGGGGCGTACATAGACCGGGGCCGCTGAATCTGATATGGTGACTCAATGTGGATGTAGTCTGGAGTAAAGGTGAACACTGAACGCACCAGGTTGTACTGATAGTCGGTACTGAATCTGGAAATTATCGCAACCAATGCAAGCATTCATACTTACTTAATATTATAAAAACGTTCGTAAAAAAAAGTAAGTAAGTGTAATAAAAAGTCTTGGAAGCTCAATTGAATAAAATAGATAATATTTTTGTTGCGTATTAACACAAGCACTTGATCCCATCTCTCTGATCATTAGTAGTGTTACCTCAAGTGGAATAGCGCTCCTCTGAAAAGCAAAACGAAAGGTGCTCATTTTTTTATTAGATACGCAAGCGTTGATTTCTACCTCAATTTATGTTCAGTGACGATGCGGTCCTAAATTTAGCACGCTTAGCTATAAGATACCAATTCATTCGCGTTTTGAAGACGAAGGGTCGTAGATCTTAAAAAATATTCTAATCCGTCTTCCAAATTGACAACCTAAACTATATAATAAGGGCTAAAAAGAATAAACTGTATGATGATCAAATTATTCTTGCAAATTATACTAACAGATCAAAAATATAGTGGATAATCTGCATCAAGTCGCCCAAAGAACATTCAAAGTTTGTTTCCGCAAAAGTAACAGTGCGCTTGAATTCAGGCATAGCAGGAATGGTCGCAGTACTGGGACGTTTGTTGAAGTCTTCAAGAGCCATGTAAAAGACACCAACTTCAAATGGCGAGGGCAGATGACCTTCCTCAGCCACAAATCTAGCTGCAGCCAGCATGTTTTCCTGGCAAATAAAAAAGCTGAAGTATTTGTTGTTATCACCCGCGACAGTAAGGCCAATGCCCCATTTCAAAACGCATCGGCGCTATCCATGTGGTAAAATCATGGTTAAAAGATTGCTTACGAATTCAAGTTTTGAACACTTTTACATTTTGTAAGTCACAAACCTGAAATCGTCTCAACATACGTTGGCGATCAGCCGCATCGAAATTTTGAATCTCTTTTATCCACTCACAGAACCATAGAATCAATATTGCTTGAGTAGCTGCAATTAAAGTGACTTATGTAATTAAACTTAATAATACATTATGGCCATCCTAATAGAAAATAATAATAATAATACACAAGTAGTTTGCACTACAAGATCTTGATCGTTCGCCCAATCATTTTAGGAATATACCATGCATGCATTTCGTCGGTTTTTATTATGCGATATTATTTTAAAGTTTTTGTAGATAGCCGTGAAACCTTTTCATACACTGTCTATGTTAATTTGTTGTTAAGTTATGATTAATAATCGTTAGTTTTCCGAAAATAAAAACGAAACAAAATGTTAATTTGTTGTTAAGTTATGATTAGTACTCGTTAGTTTTCCGAAAAATAAAAACAAAATAATATATAAATTAACTTTACATCTCTCCAGTTTTGTAGTATCGGTGAAAGTATTGGAAAATACTAACGTCTGTCAAGTTCATCTTCCTGAGCCCTTCTCAGCAGATTAGCCAGCGTATCTATAAACCAATATTCAGCCAAGGAGTTCTTGTATTGCTTACATCCTACCATCTCAGCTAAAATATCAATGTACTTCTGTGGAGGAGTATGCAATATCTTAGGAATTACATTAGGATCAATATCAGATCTGAATATTTCAGGGAGAACATGAATCCTATTATGTTGTTCTACTATTCTTAGTTTATCTGTGAGTACTTTTCTCAATGACGGAGTTGGAAACGGTTGTGGTTCTTCTTCTTTTAAAGACTCTTCTAATTGTTCGTTTTTTGTTTCTTCTTCTTCAACTAATACTTGGACGGGTTTTTCTTCCTCTTTCAATGATTCTGCAATTAAAGCAGCATTGTTGTTCCCGAAAATTACATACCTAAATATATCAATGACGCAGGTTCGTAAATAATTTAAGATCAAAAGAAAGAAAAAAAAAAGAAAGAGAGAAGAAAGAAAAATTTTTAAGAAAAAAAAAATGGCTTCAAATATCTCGATAATCATTTTTAGTAGTAGTTTTGAGCTTATCTCCATGTCTATTGAAATACTCAACCAATTTCGATGAATTTACAAAGGGGCTAAACGAGAAATATACTATCTCATTTAAAAATATTTTTTGAAAATCAGATAATGACGGAGTTCTAAGGTTACAAACATAATAAAACTTGTCTTAATTAAGAACCTCAACCTTTTATCGCGTCGCTTAATAATTGAGATTTATTTTATATTTTTGTCCTTGCTCGCGCTTTTACTACCCGCCAAACAGATGCCTTTAATCAGTTCACAAAAAGTTCTGCAAACATATAGGAAGAGAGATTGCCATAAAAGTAGTTGCCTAACGTCCTAAGTAACTACTGTCTTATATTTCCAGATAGGCACGAATACATCTAAGACTGCTATATCTCTATTCACCATGGTAAAGATCGTCAATACATCTCTAGTTTAAAAAAGACCTACGAATCTAAACATTTGACAAATATCTTCTAATACTTTAAGAATCTTTGTCCTGACATACTCACTGATTGTCTGACAGATAACGCACAGCCTAAACAACTGGTCGTAGAGACTTGAAATTTGGAGTGTAAATTTGTCTTAGTACGTAAAGGACTACTAAGAAAGGATTTTATAAAATCACTCCTTAAGGGTGACACCCCAACGCTGACAACGTCAACGGGGAACGTCGTCGCATCCAAGTCGGAGAATCTGTCAGAAGTTGAAGACTTCTACGACAAGCTCTACGCATCGCATGCTTCAAGGCCCGTACCCGATACTGAGGATTGTAGAGCCACCTTAACCCGCCACTTCACAGAAGACCTGCCCGAAGTCAGCCGAGATGAGATCGTGATGGCCCTTAAACAGCTCAAAAATGGAAAGGCCCCAGGTGAGGACGGCATCACAACGGAGCTTCTAAAAGCTGGAGGAGCCCCAGCTGTAAGCCAGCTGCAACAGCTCTTCAATTCTGTTCTCTTCACTAGGAGAACTCCACAGGCATGGAATAGGAGCACGGTGGTTTTGTTTTTCAAAAAAGGGGACAAAACGCACTTGAAAAACTACCGCCCGATTTCGCTTCTAAGCCATGTCTATAAGCTGTTTTCAAGGGTCATCACGAACCGTCTTGCGCAAAGATTCGACGAGTTTCAACCTCCGGAACAGGCTAGGTTTCGAAAGTACATCTCTCACTTACGATTCGCAGATGACATCGTCATTATGGCAGAGACGCTGCAGGACCTACAAATAATTTTTAATGGCCCAGCTGATTCTTCTCGTCGCATCGGTCTCCGGATGAATTTGGATAAAACCAAAGTCATGTACAACGAGCACGTTGTTCCGAAACCGATTGCCGTAGATCCCACTCAAAGTTGTCACTAAGTATGTTTACCTAGGGCAGACGCTCCAACTAGGCAAACACAACTTCGAGAAGGAAATTCAGAGAAGAATTCAGCTGGGCTGGGCAGCTTTCTGAAAACTCCGTCGAGTCTTCTCGTCACCTATACCGCAGTGTCTAAAGACAAAAGTCTTTAACCAGTGCGTCCTACCTGTGATGACATACGGAGCCGATACGTGGACACACACAGTTAGACTGGTCCACTAATTTAAAGTCGCTTAGCGAGCTATGGAGAGAGCTATGCTCGGTGTTTCTCTGCGGGATCGAATCCGGAACGAAGTAATTCGCCAGAGAACTAAAGTGATCGACATAGCTCAACGGATTAGCAAACTAAAGTGGCAGTGGGCTGGTCATATCTGCCGTAAGACCGATAACCGTTGGGGTAGACTGGTTCTAGAGTGGAGACCGCGAATCGGTAAACGGAGCGTAGGACGCCCTGTGACCAGGTGGAGCGACGACATTCGCAAAGCGGTGGGCGGTGACTGGAAACAAAGAGCCGAAGATCGGGCTCAGTGGCGTGACTTGGGAGTGGCCTATGTCCAGCAGTGGACTGATACCGGCTGATTATGATGATGATGACCCCTTAAGGGGATGAAATGGGGGGTTCAAAGTTTGTATGGAGAAACAAGATTAGATAGTCTTTTTATTCGAAATTTCACACAAGTACTTCTGTAAATAAAGCAGTAAATACGAGTTTCATGCTTTTTCGGAATTCCACCCCTAAGAGGGTGAAGTGGGGTAACAAAGTCTGAATATCAATATTGTTTCGGATCGCACTGAAATTTTGAATGCAGATAGTTATTATGACTTAGGTATCCGCTAAGAAAGGATTTTTTAATAATTCACCCCTTAAGAAGACTGAATGGGGATTCAAAGTTTGTATGGTGAAACAAGATGAGATAGTCTGTTTTGTTCGAAACTTTACGTAAGTACTTCTGTAAAAAAATAAGTAAATACGTGTTTTTCGGGTTTTATAAATATGAATACCTATTTCCCTTAGTCACGCAATAACATGAAATAGGGGAAACAGATTTGACTAATTCTGTTTTGATGTCTTATTATATGATAAAAAGATTTAAAAAAAAAGAAAAGTTTTAAGTAAATAAAAATAGTTTTTAACGCGGGCGAAGCCGCGGGGCACTTCTAGTATGAGTATATAAGTAAGGATAATAGTTCAAACCTGGCACTTCCTCTTCTCTATCGATATCATCTAATTCTATGGAGAGCTGTCGTATACGATGACATTCCAGGCCCGCATTAGAAACCAACTTATTCAACTCGTTCACATGAACATCTTCCACAATTTTCGAAGTCATACTTCCTTTAGGTAACTCACTATTATTTTGCTATAAGAAGCACTAATCCCTCAAATTTCTTAATCTGAAAATTACGGCATTATCGTTTTATTGGAGAATTTTAGAGAACAAAATTAATAACTTTGCCACAGCTACAATTTCCAATCTTGTAATATTCAGCTCCAATCTTCAAACTTTGGGCTTGGTTTGTAGCCATGGTTTTTTTAAACTATGTAACACCAGAGCCAAAGTCGGCTGATTCTTCTGCACGCATCGGTCTCCGGATGAACTTGGACAAAACTAAGATCATGTTCAACGAGCATGTTATTTCGGAACCGGTTGCCTTAAATGGAGTTCCTCTCGAGGTTGTTCACAAATACTTCTGTCTACCTTGGGCAAATCTTGCAATGGGGAAGATGTAAACAATAATAAATTATAGGTAAAAAATATTTTTAAAAACAAGCTTTTATCTGGGACAATGAACTAAAATGTTAAAAATAAATTCTAGTAAATATTTGGCGTGTAGGTACTTACCTATATTCTTAAAAGCTTGAAGCACTACCCGTTTTTCAGGCTAGGTAATTACTATACTTCAGTGCCACACGCCAAATACTTACTAGAATTTATTTTTAACATTTTAGTGCATTGTCTCAGATAGAAGCTTGTTTTCAAAAATATTTTTTTCTTATAATTTATTTTTAACTTTTTAGTAGGTAGGTATAGATACCGACTACCTACCTACTACCTGAGTATTTAAGAGAAGGCATGCTGTTTTAAATTATTCCACAGATATTTGATGTGATTATGGGTAAAGTGCTCTTCAAGGAAAATCAATCGACTCGGTGGGGCTATGTTGCTTTATAACAGAAATGCGATAGTGACCTTACAGCTTCATCATCAGATCCTGGTTATCATTTAAGTGTAAAGTGCTCCTCAAGACGAATCATTTGAGCCCAAATTCACTGGTGTTACGTTGATTTATCACAGAGATGCCGTGGCCACCTTCCAGATTCATCATCAGACCCTGGATATCAACTAGGTGAAATTATCTTCAAGGCGAATCAATCGAGCCCAAACTCTGTAGGGTTATGTTGATTTATCACAACGATGCCGTGGCCACCTTCCAGCGTCATCATCAGACCCTGAATATCATCTAGGCGTAAAGTTCTCTTCAAGACAAATCAATCGAGTCCAAACTCGGTGGAGTTACGTTTTTTTATCACAGAGATGCCATGGCCACCTTCCGTCTCCATCATCAGACCAACTCCATGGTACCATATCATTGTATTGTCACCGAAGATTCATAAGTACACCAAATTTAAATCCAATCGGACTTCGGGAAGTGGGTCTAATTTAGCTTCCAAGATCGGGTGGAATCTTCACTCGCACATCATCACTTACCAACTGGTGAGATAGTGGTCAAACGCTAGCCTACAAGATAAAAAAATAAATTTTTTTTTTAATATCTTGTAGTTTTGGCCAAGTGCAAGTCGGACTCGCACTCGTAGGGTTTCGTAACACAGTAGAGTATTCTATAACTATAATTTTTCGCAACCAAACAATAACTTTGGGTTTCATAGTGTTTGTATGAAAAACAAAGTTATATTTGCGGTCGCTATATCTCAAAAACCGCTGACTATATCTCGTTCAAACCAATTTTCGTTGAATGCTTTTATTGAGATCAACAGAATATATTTTTTCTAGATTTTGGAGGGGGGGGGGGGGGGCACATTTTACCACCTTAGACGCGGCTATCTTTCTATCTTTTAAATGATTGACTTTGAGAAAAAATGATTTTAAGACCGCAATGTCATCTATAAAGACATACCCATAGACACGTTTAGGCTTGAAGATTTTTTTTTTGTTTCAGTTCCATGTATGGGATGCCCCCCCTTAAACTTTAATATTTTTTTATTTATGTGTAAAAATTGAAAAGCGGTTCACAGAATACATCTACCTACCAAGTTTCAATTCTGTAGTCTTAATCGTTTTGGAATAAAATGGCTGTGACATACGGACGGACAGACAGATAGACATGACGAATCTATAAGAGTTCCGTTTTTTACCATTTGGCTACGGAACCCTTAAAACACTTATTCTGCAAGTTTTCGTCCTTGGATTTCTGTACTAATGTAGGTACTTTTCGTGATTGATGAAATAATCCACAACCATAATAAGAAAGTCGACTTTCGGCAGATTATTTGCTTGCCTAAGTGAAAATCTTGGTTCCATTTTGGTAGCACGATAAGCAGATCTAGATTATCAAAGGCGTAGGCCATAAAACAAAATGATAAGTCCAAGTTCCCGCCCGTACCGCATCGGCGCAGTAGATAATATATACGTAGTCCGGTCCAGTCCGACGACGTGACGTCATAGCAATTTCTTGGGTGGCGCAAGAAGATTTCGGAAACCGCGAATTTGTTTTGTTTAATAAATAAAAATATCATTTCTAATGATATCGACTTGATTTTTCGCAGTTGTTATTAAAATTAGCTATAGTTTTTTTTAAGGCTAAGAAATTGCGATTTTTTACAAGCTTTTATTTAACATGCAATGTATGTATGTATGTCTGTATGTATGTATGTATGTATTTCACTATGTATGTTCGGGTGGAATCTTGGAAGCTAAATTAGACCCACTTTCCGATGTCCGATTTGACTAAAATTTAGTGAACTTATGTATCTTCGGTGACAATACAATAATATGGTACCATGGAGCTGGTCTGATGATGGAGACGGAAGGTGGCCACGTCATCTCTGTGATAAAACAACATAACCCAACTGAGTTTGGGCTCGATTGATTCGTCTTGAGTAGGACTTTACACCTAGATGATATCCAGGGTCTGATGATGAAGCTGGAAGGTGGCCACGGCCTCTCTGTGATAAAACAACATAAACCCACCGAGTTTGGACTCGATTGATTCGTCTTGAGGAGCACTTTACACCTAAATAATATTCAGGATCTGATAATGAAGCTGGAAGGTGGTCCCGGCATCTCTCTGATAAATTAACGTAACTTCACCGAATTTAGGCTACATTGATACGTCTTGACACTTTACACATAAACGATATCCAGGAACTGATGATGAAGCTGAAAGGTGGCCATGGCATTTCTGTGATAAAACAACATAACCCCACCGACCGAGTTTGGGCTCGATTGATTTGCTTTGAAGAGCACTTTACCAATAATCACATCACAATATCTGTAGAATATTTGAAACATCATGCTTGCTGCTCTAAAATACAAGGGTAGTTAGTTATCTTACCTTCCAAAAAGTTAAAAACAAATTGAAAGTAAAAAATGTTTTTTAAACCAAGCTTTATTCTGGGACAAGAAACTAAAATGTTAAAAATAAATTCTAGTAAATATTTTGCGGGTAGATACTTACCTATATTCTTAAAAGCTTGAGATACAGAAGTATAGTAAGTACCTAACCTGTAAAACGGATAGTGCCTCAAGCTTTTAAGAATATAGGTAAGTACCTACCTACCTAGGTAATACCTACACGCCAAATACTTACTAGAATTTATTTTTAACATTTTAGTTCCTCGTCCCAGATAAAAGCTTGGTTTAAAAAAACATTTTTTACTTTTAATTTATATTAACTACTTTATAACTAACACATTTACAATAGTTTATAAACTTTTCTCTAATTTCTGCTTCTTTCATTATATTACTGATAGTTGTTACATTTATTCTAGTTCCTATTTCTTGTTCGCTGTTGAATCGTTGTATACTAAATATAGGGCATTCTGCGATAACGTGCAGCGCGCTTTCATCAACATGCGGATCACATTCACAAACTGGACTCTCCTTACACCTGAATCGATGCAGGTATGAGGAGAATCCACCATGCCCCGTCATGAATTGAACTGTTATCGGTTCTAAGTTTATCTTTTTAATGAGGTTGTATGCCAATATCGCGTCAGGGAATGACATTTTGGTTGTGGCTGCCTTATCACTCTCAACATAGCGCCTGTTCCATTCGTTAAGCGACTCCAAACGGATTTGTCGGTTGACGAATGAAACCGGGCACTTGTCATACTTTGCTTTTATCTTCAAGTGTAGAGCAGCGCTTTTAGCCAGCTCATCTGCACGTTCATGCCCTCCAATCCTGCGTGAGCCTTAATCCAAAACAAGTGCACTGAATTCCCGCTTTCGTGTATTGAATTAATGTTGGCTCGTGTGTCAACAGCAAGGGGATGGAGGGAAATGTTGTTCACTACGGTCTCGAGTGCAGACCTTGAGTCGCAGAACACATTGCAGTGTGGTGACTTGCTGCGGTGGGCTTGGCTCGTAGCTTCTGACAAGGCAAGGAGTTCCGCCTGAAGTATGTCCAGTAGTTGACAGGCATAGGATGATGATGATTCATTATGTAATGCTATGTTTATTGTGCTTACTGCTTCCGTCAACAAGAGATGGCATGGGAGTGTGGAAAGTGGACGCAGAACACTTGTTGCAACGTTACTAACTTAGGGTAAGTCAATAACTGACTTTTTATCAAACAACGGGGTAAGTTCATAATGCTTTCCATATTCAATCTATCGAAGCATTATAGGTAGTTAATTATATTATTATTAAATACTAGTAAATGTGCAACCCACATTGCTAGTAAGCTTTTATATAACAAAAAGAAATATTTATTAAGTACAACTGATATCGTTATATGACTTCGTTCACGTACCACCAAGAGTTTAGTAGCTTATGTTCACCCTCATGCTATAAAGTATCTCTATGTTAAATTTTAGTAAGATTGCGGCAGATAGTACGTTTAGGAGTGATTTGGTAACAAACAGATGGAGTGACAGAGTTACACACGTTTTTATAATATTAGTCTGGAAGTCTGGATTGTGTGCTTTGATAATATACATGTCTGTGCTTATATACCCATCTTACAAACACGTATTTCAACATGAGTTGATGATTCAGAGAAAAGAACAATACTACGCTAGAATAACAGCAACTGCCTGAGAATCTACGACTCTACCCAAAACAGAAAAATAAAACACTACGTTAAGTGGCTTGATACTATACCAGCGCACCTCTAGTGTAGCTCCAACAGCATCAACTCTTCATTCAACTGACTTATTTTAGCCTTCAATCTATATTTAATCTAATTAATAAGGATTATTAAAATGTCACTCTCGAACACTCACGAAAATCACAACTTTATTATTATTATTTTCTTTGTTTTTGGCTTTTGCGATACACAACTTTATACAAGGAACAGGAGAAAATGTAATTTTATATACATTGACAGAAATTCATTGATGTCATTCAATAACTGTCGCAAGATTATTACTCAAACGAGGTTGCATGTAGAATAAACTTTTAAGGACTAAAATATGATCTGCAACCATGTTTTTGCTCTTTTCTTCACATCGATATTAGTGATTATAAAATACCGACTATTATTTGATTTCGAATACCCACTAACGACCACTAAGATTTGATGTCGAATGTCTCGACCTAGGTTTCGTGCATGTCCGATGCACTTCCTCGGGAGTTTACGCTGCGAGATCGCGACGAGCACTGCGGGCCGCCGCTCGCCGCGCGCGGCTCGTCGGGGGAGGGGGGCTCGGCGAGCGGCGCGGCTCGATGATAGCGGGAGAATGAGCTGGTCCGATGCTAGACAGGTCTTCATCGTCACTATCGCCGACAGTATTGTTACATATCCAGCTGACTGTGTCACGTTCTAGACTGGTGAGCACTTTCTTCTTCGAGGAAGCATTAAGAATTGGTATCCATGTCGTAGGTAAGCACCAACCACGGTCTCTGTTAAAATTCGGATATCGGGTGAATTCGATGGCCTCACGTACTTTACGAGGTATGAAGAACTTTTCTCTTGCTAGTACGGATGCCTTGTCGAACCGGATGAAGTGGTTGGTATCCGAGAGTTGTGCATGTTCCGCTAATGCCGACCTATTGATGTCCACGTTCTTAATGCTCCTGATGTGCTCAGTCAATCTAGCCGCGATATTGCGTCGAGTCTCTCCCACGTAGCTCTTGCACAGTCACAAGGTATTCTGTATACGCCTGGTACGTTCAAGTGATCCCTGTCTTTAGGTGAACGTAACATCCATCTGATCTGGCCTGGTGGACGGAAAAATGTCTTAATGTTATATTGCCGTCGTAAGAGATATCCGATTTTATTCGTTACTCCTCTTACGAACGGCAAGTACGTTGGAGAACGTTCCACCCCTGGCGCTCGGTTACGTTCACCATCGCTAACCAAGCGCGCACACTGTCTTCTGTTGTAACCGTTGTCCTCTAGAACACCCCTTACGTGCTCGAGCTCTGAGCTAACATATTGAGGGCCACAAAGTTTCAGAGCTCGGTTAATTAATGACCTAGGTACTGAGGACAACTGTGCGGGATGATGATGGGAGTCCGCACGTAATATCGATCTGTGTGTGTCGGCTTTCGATATACAGTGTGCGCTAGACTACCGTCCGACCTGCGAATCACGCGCACATCTAAAAACGGTAGAACTCCGTCTTTCTCCACTTCCACCGTGATTTTAATATTATCGTGCAGACTGTTCAGGTGAGTCACGAGGTCAGGTAATCCTTCCTTGGTCACAACCGCGAAAATGTCGTCAACATACACGCCACCAGTATCTTGGTTTATTTAACGATGTCGTCAGTGCTATATTCTCATACCACTCCATTAATATATTGGCCACTACGGGTGCAATGGGAGATCCCATAGCCCACTCCATCACTTGTAAGTAGAATTCTCCCCTCCACATGAAGCACCACTTTTTAGGCAAAGCTCTGTCCACTTAATGTACTCCGTAGGTAAGCCGGGGTCTTGTATAATAGTGCTTATTATGTTCAAAGTTTCGTCTACTGGTACATTTGTGAACAGGGAAGTAACATCAAAGCTTACCATTACTTCTGTGGGTTGGACACGAACATCTTCCAAGAGTTGTATAAAATGACTCGAGTCTTTGACATAACTACTCGTCTTGCCGGTGTGCTCCTGTAAAGATGTAGCTAAATGTCTTGATATCTTATACGTCGGCGAATCAATTTGAGAAACTATGGGGCGTAGTGGCCAATTGGGCTTGTGGATTTTGGGTAAGCCGTAAAGCTTGGGAGGTGTCGGATTGTGTGGACGGAGGCGCGATAGTAAATCTTTGTCTTCGTTTGATTGTAATAACATTATAACTTTTCTGGCAATCCTGGAGGTAGGGTTGTAGTTAACCTTCTGGTATGTCACTAACGATTTGTTCGATTTTTGCATCGTACGCCTCCGTGTCGACAATCACCGTGGCATTTCCTTTGTCTGCGGGCAGCACTAAGATATCATTATTATTACGTAGATCGTGTAATGCCGATAATTCACCTTTCGTATATATTGTTCTTGGGAGGTTTGGCCTTTCGCAATAATAATGATATATCCTGCCTCAAAAATTCCGCGTCATCATGAGGAATTTTATTACGCACGATGGTGTCCTCGATACTTGAAATGATGTTTTCCACTGGGATCCGTTTGGGTGTGGGTGCATAATTTAGACCTCGAGACAACACTTTATAAACGTCTTCATCTCATTGATGTGATGACAAATTGATAACCCCATCATTTTTGTTCGATTGCGTAACCTCTTCGCTGTTATCAATATTTTGAGGGTAGTTACAACTATCGGCTCTGTGTTTATGTTGTTGTTTTAGGTATGCAAGCTTTTTATTGTGTTTCTCTTTGATATTAGATCCAATTATATCACATCTATTATACGTCATTGTATCAAGTACCTCCCACAAATCCGTTTCTAGCTTCTGTACTAGCTCAAGATGTAGAACGTATAACTTTTTGTTTGTAAACAATAACTTTTGGCGGTATTCGGATATTACTCTCCGCAGTAACTTCGTATTCGCGACACGAAAGAATTTATCATAGTCCCGAATGCACTTAACAGGCTTAATACGTAGAAACTTAGTAGTATCACTTCACTATCACGACACTTCACTACGTAATCTAAGCCGCACTCGAGTTTGGTACGTTTAATCCTTAAACGCGCAAATTCATTCACTTTATTTACCCATACCGTGCCGTATCGGTTAGATATTTTAGATTTATAGTTATAGTGAGTTTGAATCATGATTATAAAATACCGACTATTATACTCACTAAGATTTGATGTCGAATGTCTCGACCTAGGTTTCGTGCATGTCCGATGCACTTCCTCGGGAGTTTACGCTGCGAGATCGCGACGAGCACTGCGGGCCGCCGCTCTCGAGGTCTAAATTATGCACCCACACCCAAACGGATCCCAGTGGAAAACATCATTTCAAGTATCGAGGACACCATCGTGCGTGATAAAATTCCTCATGATGACGCGGAATATTTGAGGCAGGATATATCATTATTATTGCGAAAGGCCAAACCTCCCAAGAACAATATTACGAAAGGTGAATTATCGGCATTACACGATCTACGTAATAATAATGATATCTTAGTGCTGCCCGCAGACAAAGGAAATGCCACGGTGATTGTCGACACGGAGGCGTACGATGCAAAAATCGAACAAATCGTTAGTGACATACCAGAAGGTTAACTACAACCCTACCTCCAGGATTGCCAGAAAAGTTATAATGTTATTACAATCAAACGAAGACAAAGATTTACTATCGCGCCTCCGTCCACACAATCCGACACCTCCCAAGATTTACGGCTTACCCAAAATCCACAAGCCCAATTGGCCACTACGCCCCATAGTTTCTCAAATTGATTCGCCGACGTATAAGATATCAAGACATTTAGCTACGTCTTTACAGGAGCACACCGGCAAGACAAGTAGTTATGTCAAAGACTCGAGTCATTTTATACAACTCTTGGAAGATGTTCGTGTCCAACCCACAGAAGTAATGGTAAGCTTTGATGTTACTTCCCTGTTCACAAATGTACCAGTAGACGAAACTTTGAACATAATAAGCACTATTATACAAGACACCGGCTTACCTACGGAGTACATTAAGTGGACAGAGCTTTGCCTAAAAAGTGGTGCTTCATGTGGAGGGGAGAATTCTACTTACAAGTTGATGGAGTGGCTATGGGATCTCCCATTGCACCCGTAGTGGCCAATATATTAATGGAGTGGTATGAGAATATAGCACTGACGACATCGTTAAATAAACCAAGATACTGGTGGCGTTATGTTGACGACATTTTCGCGGTTGTGACCAAGGAAGGATTACCTGACCTCGTGACTCACCTGAACAGTCTGCACGATAATATTAAAATCACGGTGGAAGTGGAGAAAGACGGAGTTCTACCGTTTTTAGATGTGCGCGTGATTCGCAGGTCGGACGGTAGTCTAGCGCATACTGTATATCGAAAGCCGACACACACAGATCGATATTTACGTGCGGACTCTCATCATCATCCCGCACAGTTGTCCTCAGTACCTAGGTCATTAATTAACCGAGCTCTGAAACTTTGTGGCCCTCAATATGTTAGGTCAAAGCTCGAGCACGTGAGGGGTGTTCTAGAGGACAACGGTTACAACTGGAGACAGTGTGCGCGCTTGGTTAGCGATGGTGAACGTAACCGAGCGCCAGGGGTGGAACGTTCTCCAACGTACTTGCCGTTCGTAAGAGGAGTAACGGATAAAATCGGATATCTCTTACGACGGCAATATAACATTAAGACATTTTTCCGTCCACCAGGCCAGATCAGATGGATGTTACGTTCACCTAAAGACAGGGATCACTTGAACGTACCAGGCGTATACAGAATACCTTGCGACTGTGGCAAGAGCTACGTGGGAGAGACTCGACGCAATATCGCGGCTAGATTGACTGAGCACATCAGGAGCATTAAGAACGTGGACATCAATAGGTCGGCATTAGCGGAACATGCACAACTCTCGGATACCAACCACTACATCCGGTTCGACAAGGCCTCCGTACTAGCAAGAGAAAAGTTCTTCATACCTCGTACGTGAGGCCATCGAATTCACCCGTTATCCGAATTTTAACAGAGACCGTGGTTGGTGCTTACCTACGACATGGATACCAATTCTTAATGCTTCCTCGAAGAAGAAAGTGCTCACCAGTCTAGAACGTGACACAGTCAGCTGGATATGTAACAATACTGTCGGCGATAGTGACGATGAAGACCTGTCTAGCATCGGACCAGCTCATTCTCCCGCTATCATCGAGTCGCGCCGCTCGCCGAGCCCCCCTCCCCCGACGAGCCGCGCGCGGCGAGCGGTGGCCCGCAGTGCTCGTCGCGATCTCGCAGCGTAAACTCCCGAGGAAGTGCATCGGACATGCACGAAACCTAGGTCGAGACATTCGACATCAAATCTTAGTGAGTATAATAGTCGGTATTTTATAATCATGATTCAAACTCACTATAACTATAAATCTAAAAAATCGATATAAGTGTTTGACAGATGTTCTTAGGTTAAATGTGAATGAGATAGAAGGTAAAGTGAGACAAATTAATTTGTCTTGACTTCACAGCAATGTTCTACCGTGGAAATTCCAGCTAGGGTGCAACGTGGGAAAAGTGGGACAAATTGATTTGTCTTGACTACACAGCAATGTTCTAATATGGAAATTCCAGCTAGGGTGCAACGTTTTGAACTGTCGCCACCAAAGACCTACTGAAATGCAACCTCCTTGGTCGCCATATCCAACCTACTTTAAGACTGTCGTTTTATCAATTTCGTACAATTGTTTTTTGTTTTTTTTTTTTTTTTTTTATAAAAGATTACTCGCAATGTGGGTTGCACATTACTAGTATTACTAGTATTCTTAGATATATAATATACAAGGCATAGGTTTTAATTAAACGTGTGCATTATCTTCTATGCACAAAGTGGGCCTTCCTTATATATAAGGTCCAAATTATTCTTATATCGATCTTGTTACGATGCAGTATTTTGCAGTCGTCTCGGCCACGCACGGGAATGTCATTTTTAGGGTTCCGAACCCAGAGGGTACCAACGGAACCCTATTACTGAGACTTCGCTGTCCGTCTGTCTGTCCGTCTGTCACCAGGCTGTATTTCATGAACCGTGACAGTTAGATAGTTAGATTAGATATAACAACAAATACTAAAAACAGAATAAAGTTAAAAATTAAAGGAGGTCCCCATACAAGAAACGTGTTTTTTCGGTATTTTACTAGAACGCCATCTATGAATGTTTGACTGTATTAATTATATTAATTACCTATGTGTAACTTTCACTTAGTTGGCGTAAGATGTTCGTAAGATGGCGTTGTACTAAATAAGCACGCAGCTCCTGTTTTAATAAATGTTTGGGATTGACACGGTTATATAATATAATAATATCTTGATGACCGAGCTTTGCTCGCAATATTTTTTTTTTTTTTTGGTAAATCGTGTTTCATTAATTTTTTGGAAAAAATAATAGTCTTCTTACAAAAGAAAAAACTTGGAAAAATTAATCATCTCGTCTGGACTCGAACCGGTCTTTCTGATTGCCATCCGATCGATCTCCCACTGAGCTATCGTAAAAATGTACGATGGCGAAATTTACCTTCATATTCTAATTATATTGTAGGAGTTTTTCATTACCTGAAAACAGGGATAAAACAACATTTTCTGAAAATGAAAACCTAGCGAAATCGATTTATCAATTTATTACAAGTAACGTGATTTCATTCAGCATTTTTTGCTCGATTTTATAAAATACTAGCAGCCCGCCCCGGCTTCGCACGGGTAGAACATATATGCCTACAAAATTTGCATCAGTTTGTTGCATCGAATATAAAATATGAACATATTTAACAATCATCGTCATATTTCATCCAATTTACACAAAACCTTAACGAATTATGCACCTAAACCTTCCTCATAAACACTCTGGCTATTGGTGAAAACCGCATGAAAATCCGTTCAGTAGCTATTGAGATTATTGCGAACAGACAGACAGACGCAGTGATGGACTTGGTTTTATAATACTTACGTAGTGATATTGGACGGCCCTTTGGCGTAAAGGATAGTTACCCTGATTCTGACCCGACGGTCGTTGGTTCTAATCCTAGCTATATACCTACCAATGAAAGTTTTATGTGCATTCATGAATCATGAGTTTTCGTACAGTGGTAGTGGGATCATTAAATCTACCAAAAAGTAGCTTACCACCAAGGAGAAAATCTGCCGCCGTAACCTTACGCGTTCCCCGACGCAAAATGTAGGGGTAATATACGTTTAACGTGTGTATCTGTGTGTCTGTCTGTAGCATCTTAGCACCTAACCGGATGAACCGATTTTGTTTTTACTATTGATAGTTTTTTTTTATTTGATAGATGCCTTCATCGAGAGTTTTCTTAGCTTTGATTCATGAAAATTCGTTCAATCGTTATAAAACTATGAGCTTTTTTCTAGTTAATTGCGCTATGAAATCAACTTTCATAGGTCTGATCAATTCGAAAATCTTCTTCTTCAACGATATTGTAAGAACATGGAAGCATTGACCTGATGCTGGGACATCTCCTGGACTCTACAGAATACTCAAATCCTCACCAACTTACAGCTCAGATATTAAATGTCGTGTTTAGAGTCATTGGAATGCTTTTAATGAAAAGATTATACATAGATCAGTCGGGGTGGTTTAAAATATTATATTATTATATATATAGATGAATATTATTTTATACAATAGGTCATATTATTATACTATATTGACTTCAAATTGATTGTGATCGGTGGGGATCTACAGCATAGCTAAGCTTATAATAATATTTATGAAGTAACTATGACCTAATCTGTGGTTTCACTGCAAATATTTTATTAATTTTGCGATGCGTGTATGTAAAATTCGTGATAACTTCTAGAGTTTTCCTTTGAATTATATACTGTAAAAGGACAATTTTAATCTATAATATGTGGACAAGCTAATTAACGCAATTATTTGGATAAGGATTAATACTATATATTTGAAAATAGCCTTGGAATTTATGTAATATTTTTTAACAAACATTTTAAGATTAAAATGGTTACTGTGAGTCAACCTTAAGAGATAGACATATGCTGTCGCGGACTTTTTTGTAGGTCTTATTAAGTTGTACAACTCTTGCATAAAAAATATTTTTCTATCTATTTTCAATTAAGCAGCGTTCGTAAGAAACGTGTTTTTTCGACCGTTTTTTTGCCGACTTAGGTTGCAAATTAGGTCTCCACGAATGTACCTTTGATTTAAAAGGGATAATATATAGCCTATTTTCATTCCGAAAGTCCATTCTATGTATTAGTGAAAGAATTTTTTAAATCGGTTCAGTAGTTTTTGAGCCAAATCATTACAAACATACAAAAATTCAAAAATACAAAAAATACAAATGTTCTCTCTTTATAATATTAGTATAGACTAGCAGCCCGCCCCGGCTTCGCACGGGTAGAACATGCCTACAAAATTTGCATCAGTTTGTTGCATCAAATATAAAATATTTACAATCATCGTCATATTTCAACCAATTTACACAAAACCTTAACGAATTATGCACCTAAACCTTCCTCATAAACACTCTGGCTATTGGTGAAAACCGCATTCTAATCCGTTCAGTAGCTATTGAGATTATTGCGAACAGACAGACAGACGCAGTGATGTACTTTGTTTTATAATACTTACGTAGTGATATTGGACGGCCCTTTGGCATAAAGGATAGTTACCCTGATTCTGACCCGACGGTCGTTGGTTCTAATCCTAGCTATATACCTACCAATGAAAGTTTTATGTGTATTCATGAATCATGGGCTTTCGTACAGAGGTAGTGGGATCATTGTCAATGTCATAATCATCAGTCAGTCATAATCTCAGAATGTCTTGATCTCAGAGTATACATCTACTGCATCCACTACTCATTCTATGTTTTTTACACCAGTAGATACCTATGAAATTCAAAATATTATTTATAAACTCAAAACTGACAGTTCACCCGGCCCCGATCAGGTGACAGCGATGTTGTTAAAAAAATCAATTTGTTCTTTACTCGTTCCTCTTGTGCACATTGTCAATCTGAGCCTTGCCTCAGGAACTTTCCCAAACTGTTGGAAAATTGCTGCGATTTGCCCCATACATAAAAATGGTCAAAAAAACCTCCCGGAAAATTACAGACCTATTGCTTTACTAAACATCTTATCTAAGATCCTCGAAAAAACTGTAAACACTCGTCTAGTCTGTTATCTAGAAAAGAACAAAATCCTATCAGACCGACAGTTTGGATTTCGCAGAGGTAAGTCAACTGAGGACGCCGTTACGCTTCTAGTCAATTCAGTATCGTCATATATTGAAAATGGTGATAACTGTGTCGCTGTCTTCCTAGACTTGGCTAGGGCGTTCGACACCGTTTCGGTAGGCCTCCTCCTTAAGAAATTGGAGTCCATTGGAATCAGAGGATTAACGTTAGAATGGTTCAGAACATACCTCACTGATCGCAGTCAGTTTGTGAAAATTGGTTCACATAAAAGTGATAATCTTTCGATAGATTTTGGCGTCCCGCAGGGTAGTATACTCGGCCCTACCTTATTTACACTGTACATAAATGACGTCGTCGGGTATCCTCTGCAAAATGCATCAATAATCACTTACGCAGACGATACCGCGATTATATTTCACGACAAAGACTGGGGCCGGGTATTTTACCTTGCGGAGGAGGGCCTAGCCCATATATCCAAAATATTAGACAGTAACCTGTTAACTCTAAATACTAAAAAAACTAAGTATATTGCTTTTTCAAAAACCTGTGTTTCTAGCCCTTCCACGGATATAACTTTAACAATTCACCGATGCCAACCGAATGTGCCGCAATTAAAATGTTCATGCAGTCCTATAGAACGCACATCATCAGTTAGATATCTGGGAGTAATCATAGACGAAAATCTTTCCTACAAAAACCATATTTCTGAACTTTCTAGTCGTGCAAGAAAACTAATCTTCATTATGAAGAAGCTAAGGGACTGCACCCCACTAGATGTGATACGACAAGTATATGTAGCTCTCTGTCAGTCCATTCTTCAATACTGCGTAGGAGTCTGGGGTAGCGCTGGGAAAACTTGTTTCATTGCTGTAGAAAGAGCGCAACGAGCTCTCATTAAAGTAATTTTGAAAAAACCTTTTAGGTATCCTACGGACAATGTCTTTGCTGATTTTAAGGTGCTTCGAGTTCGACAACTTTACGTACTAAATGCCACAACCAAAGCCCATAAGAGCTTTTTGACTCATCCTGATAGAACGCAGATTGCCACCAGGCGTGTTTTTAGACTTCCAGTACCCCGTGCCACCTCCCTTCTTACCCGCAGGAGCCCTGCGTTTGCTCATAGTTTTACTTACAATAAAATTAGTAAACTATGTGATCTCAAAGAATGCTCTGTATTCATTTGCAAAAATGTCGTATGAAGACACTGAGGACTTAATTTAAATACTTTTTTTTCTATAATACATCGTTCGTCACAATTAAAACAACATAAACAAAACACACGTACACATACTCACACATATACACTCTCACACCACACGCGCGCGTGGGTGCACGCACTAGCGCGCAAACACAGGCACACACACACACACACACTCACTCACTCACTCACACACGACAAGAGCGTTTGCGCACACAAAAAAAAAAAAAAAAACAACATTCTCCTGATCTGTCCGTTCGACTTTACATAAAATATCATTACATATAATAATAAAATATTTATAAACATCTATTAACAAATAAAATTAAAATACATTTCTAAACAGCTACTCAACAGTACTCTGTTCTAGTTAATCCTAAGTTCCTAAGAATAGTGTTGTGCTGCCACAAAAGTAACTATAACAATGTATCGATAATCATGTAACAGCAAGAACACTAAAGTCATAATCTGTCCTGGTCAATATCTTCTATCTATAACTTTACATTAAGCTTTAGCCATATTTAAATATTTACTATCACTTTGTATCTAATCGTAATTATGAAGCTTATGCAATGCTAAATACTTCTTAAAATCTAGGTGTTACTAAATTGATTAATTCAACACTGTGTACGCCGAATTATGTCCTACTGCAGCATATCTGCAATTTTACTATTATTAATAGGAAGTAACATTTCTATCGACCATATTCATAATCGACATTTATAGGTACCATTATAGTCCCGAGTGGTTTACATCACTAGAACGTACTAACAGGTTTTGCGGCTTATCTATGTTAAACAATTCTTATGCTCGCTGTTATGTCCGTTTTCAAACTACCCTACCAACCTAAAATAAATAAATAAATTTTAATTTTAAAACATTACATATTACTTATTATATTCTAATAATGAAGAATGTATAGTTAAGTTTGGTTAACAATGCGCAAACTAGTAAAACTATTTAAGTAAGAAGTAATAAATTGTAAAACTGAGCATTCATTATGTAGATTAGATTAATTATGCTATAATATTAATTTTAGTTAAATCTGCACGTATTTTATGTGTCATTTTCCTATTTAGAAACGCACTCGGAAATCCAAGATACAGGTCTCGAGCCTAGTTTGGATTTCACCGTAATTTCTCCTAACGTTTATCTGTTACCACTTGTTATATAAACGTGCATTATTATGTTTTGTAATACCTTTTGGCAATAAACATTTTCATTTTCATTTCATTTTCATTTTCATTGAATCAAAATCAATAAAATCATGGGATCAAAGAAGGGGTTTATACGATTAACGTGTGTATCTGTGTCTGTCTGTAGCATCTTAGCACCCAACCGGATGAACCGATTTTGATTTTATCATTGATTTTTTTTTATAGATGTCTTTATCGAGCGTGTTCTTAGCTTTGATTTATGAAAATTCGTTCAATTGTTATAAAACTATGAGCGTTTTTCTATTTAATTGCGCTATGAAATCAACTTTCATAGGTCTGATCAATTCGAAAATCTTCTTCAACGATATTGTAAGAACATGGAAGCATTGACCTGATGCTGGGACATCTCCTGTACTCTACAGAATACTCAAATCCACACCAACTTACAGCTCAGATTTTAAATGTCGTGTTTAGAGTCATTGGAATGCTTTTATTGAAAAGTATATACATAGATCAGTCGGGGTGGTTTATATATAGATCATAACTATATTATACAATAGAATTTTATACAGTAAAAATATAATATTATACTGTATTGACTTCAAATTGATTGTGATCGGTGGTGATCTACAGCATCGCTAAGCTTATAATAATATTTTCGTAGTAAATATGACCTAATCTGTGGTTTCACTGCAGATATTTTATTAATTTTGCGATGCGTGTATGTGAAATCCGTGATATCTTCTAGAGTTTTCATTTGAATTATATACTGTAAAGGACAATTTTAATCTATAATATGTCGCCTAGCTAATTAACGTAATTATTTGGATAAGGATTAATACTATATACTTGAAAATAGCCTTGGAAGTTATGTTTTATTTATAACAACAAATTAAAGATTAAAATGGTTACTGTGAGTCAACCTTAAGAGATAGACATATGCTGTCGCGGACTTTTTTGTAGGTCTTATTAAGTTGTACAACTCTTCCATAAAAAATATTCTTCCATCTATTTTCAATTGAGCAGCGTACGTAAGAAACGTGTTTTTTCGACCGTTTTTTAGTCGACTTAGATTGCAAATTAGGTTTCCACGAATATACCTTTGATTTAAACGGGATAATATATAGCCTATTTTCATTCCGAAAGTCCATTCTATATATTAGTGAAAGAATTTTTCAAATCGGTCCATTAGTTTTTGAGCCAAACCATTACAAAAATACAAAACTACAAAAATACAAAACTACAAAAATACAAAAATACAAAAATACAAAAATACAAAAATACAAAAATACAAAAATACAAAAATACAAAAATACAAAAATACAAAAATACAAAAATACAAAAATACAAAAATACAAAAATACAAAAATACAAAAATACAAAAATACAAAAATACAAAAATACAAAAATACAAAAATACAAAAATACAAAAATACAAAAATACAAATGTTCTCTCTTTATAATATTAGTATAGATTGTAGTGTGGTACGGAATCGGAACCCTACGAGTGCAAGTCCGACTTGCACTTGGTCAGTTCATTACTCTCCTGCATTCTTAAGTACACGTGGTCTTTGGGTGGCAAGGAATAGGTGACGACTTGTGACCGGCGTAAAACCAACCATCGTAAAAAAGCCATGTCTGAAACTCATAGCTGTGAAAATGTTATAATATTGCAAATACAGAATTATAGGGTCAGGTACCTGTACATCCAAAAAGATTAGAGGCCCGTTTCACCGGTTCCCGTTAAAGTTTCTGACAAATATCTAACACACAACACGATACCATAGAAAATATAATAATATGGCGATACTGAAGTTGTCAAAATTCTGTCAGATAAGTTCTAATAGGCTTATCAGGGATCCAGGGTGAAACTGGCCTTTTTGGATACATCCGTGGTTACGACTTTGTCTTTATCTGTGGTTACGACGAAACGTTTTTCCACTGTATTACGAAACTTGTAAAACTGTGATAATACTTACCATACTACTTCTATGTTTACTAATGTCACAGAAAAGATAATAGTCCCTAATGTCACTTACGTGATAACTGGCGGTATTGTGAAGTGTGTCCCTTATACGGTCTCATTTGCTAATTAGTTATTAGGTTTATTGGTTCCCGGTTGTTGTGGACCACCCTTTAGAGAGATTACTCAGTACATATAGCATACTCTATAGGTAGGTAGGTACAGTACATTTTTTTGTCTATATTTGCTCCATCTTTATTTATGATTTTTTTTTAATATCAAAGTTGACAAACAAGGAAGCCCACCTGATCGGGAGTGGTCACCGCCGCCTTTAAACACCTGCAACACAAGTAGTATTGCACGTGCTTTGCCTACCTTTTGCATAGAGGACTCTTTTTACCCCTCTTTATTGGAGAGATCTCAAATAAAATACTCAATGGCATAATACATTATTGATTAAAGGTACTTATTGAAAAATGATCTATAGAAATCTTGATAGTATGTCTGAAAAGTAGTTGAATAATTTCCCAGAGCGTTTTTCTCTGTTACTAGCTAAACGTGGTAGCTGGGAAAATCTCAATTAGCAGGTCTCTATCGAAATATTGAAAAATTGTTGTGAAAAATTGTATTGAAATACAACAAACGAGGCTCTGGCGACCGACAAATGGCGGTATAAACATTTCAAAGTATGGCGTAGCTAAATACTTCAGGCCGGTGACGGGCAGTAGCGTCACCGGTGCGAGGAGCTACGTCCTGCGATCGCCAACCCGCCTGCCCAGCGTGGAGCCGAAGATCAGGCTCAGTGGCGTCTCTTGGGAGAGGCCTACGTCCAGTAGTGGACTGACACAGGCTGATTATGATGATAATGATATCGTACTAGTTGAACTGGCCTACCCACAGAAATAGGAATAATATTATTCCTATTTCTGTGGGTCTACCTATACCTGGTCTTCTTGTGGACATGGCCAGCATCCATTGAGTCCGTTCTTTAGCCGCTAACTAACCTAACCTAACCTAACCATGGTATATTTATTTTGAGATAGTTTAAAATAGAATAACTATTTATTGTAAACCAAAAGAACTTAATTTCTAGGCAGCAATAAGGTTTAAATTATTGAATAGTGGTAATGATTAAATATTGGTGGTCTTATCGCATAAAACAATCTGATTCAGACAACCTAAAATAAGGACTTGCTAAAATACAGAGTATTTGACGAACGCCGTTAATTACCTACTAAAAAACTAAACCATAGTACAATCAATAGGTACCTAACTTAGAAAAAGGGAATGATATGATGCAAAAATATAAATAATATGAGAGATAATGCCTTTTTAACCGACTTCACAAAAAAGGAGGAGATTCTCAATTCGTCGGAATACTATTTGTTTTTAATTTCTTTTTTATGTATGTTCACCGATTACTCGAAGATGCCTGAACCGATTTGGAAAATTCTTTTTTTATTTCAAAGGGTATTCTTCACAGGTGGTCCCATTTAAATTTTTACGAAATCAGCTGAGCCGTTTTTAATATATCAGCATTTGTATTACGACGAAAAAGTTTTAGATAACAAATTATATACTTTTCTTGAAAAATTCAATTTATTAATTGTAAACAAATATGGCTTCAGGAAAAATAGATCAACAAATTTGGCAATCTACGAATTAATGAAAACTGTATCCGAATGTCTTAATGATAGCGTTCGCATAGTATCTATATTCATGGAAATGAAATGAAATGATATGAAACGAAACGAAACGAAACGAAACGAAACGAAACGAAACGAAACGAAACGAAACGAAACGAAACGAAACGAAACGAAACGAAACGAAACGAAACGAAACGAAACGAAACGAAACGAAACGAAACGAAACGAAACGAAACGAAACGAAACGAAACGAAACGAAACGAAACGAAACGAAACGAAACGAAACGAAACGAAACGAAACGAAACGAAACGAAACGAAACGAAACGAAACGAAACGAAACGAAACGAAACGAAACGAAACGAAACGAAACGAAACGAAACGAAACGAAACGAAACGAAACGAAACGAAACGAAACGAAACGAAACGAAACGAAACGAAACGAAACGAAACGAAACGAAACGAAACGAAACGAAACGAAACGAAACGAAACGAAACGAAACGAAACGAAACGAAACGAAACGAAACGAAACGAAACGAAACGAAACGAAACGAAACGAAACGAAACGAAACGAAACGAAACGAAACGAAACGAAACGAAACGAAACGAAACGAAACGAAACGAAACGAAACGAAACGAAACGAAACGAAACGAAACGAAACGAAACGAAACGAAACGAAACGAAACGAAACGAAACGAAACGAAACGAAACGAAACGAAACGAAACGAAACGAAACGAAACGAAACGAAACGAAACGAAACGAAACGAAACGAAATTGAAATGAAACGAAACGAAACGAAACGAAATTGAAATGAAATGAAATGAAATGAAATGAAATGAAATGAAATGAAATGAAATGAAATGAAATTTAATGAAATGAAATGAAATGAAATGAAATGAAATGAAATGAAATGAAATGAAATGAAATGAAATGAAATGAAATGAAATGAAATGAAATGAAATGAAATGAAATGAAATGAAATGAAATGAAATGAAATGAAATGAAATGAAATGAAATGAAATGAAATGAAATGAAATGAAATGAAATGAAATGAAATGAAATGAAATGAAATGAAATGAAATGAAATGAAATGAAATGAAATGAAATGAAATGAAATGAAATGAAATGAAATGAAATGAAATGAAATGAAATGAAATGAAATGAAATGAAATGAAATGAAATGAAATGAAATGAAATGAAATGAAATGAAATGAAATGAAATGAAATGAAATGAAATGAAATGAAATGAAATGAAATGAAATGAAATGAAATGAAATGAAATGAAATGAAATGAAATGAAATGAAATGAAATGAAATGAAATGAAATGAAATGAAATGAAATGAAATGAAATGAAATGAAATGAAATGAAATGAAATGAAATGAAATGAAATGAAATGAAATGAAATGAAATGAAATGAAATGAAATGAAATGAAATGAAATGAAATGAAATGAAATGAAATGAAATGAAATGAAATGAAATGAAATGAAATGAAATGAAATGAAATGAAATGAAATGAAATGAAATGAAATGAAATGAAATGAAATGAAATGAAATGAAATGAAATGAAATGAAATGAAATGAAATGAAATGAAATGAAATGAAATGAAATGAAATGAAATGAAATGAAATGAAATGAAATGAAATGAAATGAAATGAAATGAAATGAAATGAAATGAAATGAAATGAAATGAAATGAAATGAAATGAAATGAAATGAAATGAAATGAAATGAAATGAAATGAAATGAAATGAAATGAAATGAAATGAAATGAAATGAAATGAAATGAAATGAAATGAAATGAAATGAAATGAAATGAAATGAAATGAAATGAAATGAAATGAAATGAAATGAAATGAAATGAAATGAAATGAAATGAAATGAAATGAAATGAAATGAAATGAAATGAAATGAAATGAAATGAAATGAAATGAAATGAAATGAAATGAAATGAAATGAAATGAAATGAAATGAAATGAAATGAAATGAAATGAAATGAAATGAAATGAAATGAAATGAAATGAAATGAAATGAAATGAAATGAAATGAAATGAAATGAAATGAAATGAAATGAAATGAAATGAAATGAAATGAAATGAAATGAAATGAAATGAAATGAAATGAAATGAAATGAAATGAAATGAAATGAAATGAAATGAAATGAAATGAAATGAAATGAAATGAAATGAAATGAAATGAAATGAAATGAAATGAAATGAAATGAAATGAAATGAAATGAAATGAAATGAAATGAAATGAAATGAAATGAAATGAAATGAAATGAAATGAAATGAAATGAAATGAAATGAAATGAAATGAAATGAAATGAAATGAAATGAAATGAAATGAAATGAAATGAAATGAAATGAAATGAAATGAAATGAAATGAAATGAAATGAAATGAAATGAAATGAAATGAAATGAAATGAAATGAAATGAAATGAAATGAAATGAAATGAAATGAAATGAAATGAAATGAAATGAAATGAAATGAAATGAAATGAAATGAAATGAAATGAAATGAAATGAAATGAAATGAAATGAAATGAAATGAAATGAAATGAAATGAAATGAAATGAAATGAAATGAAATGAAATGAAATGAAATGAAATGAAATGAAATGAAATGAAATGAAATGAAATGAAATGAAATGAAATGAAATGAAATGAAATGAAATGAAATGAAATGAAATGAAATGAAATGAAATGAAATGAAATGAAATGAAATGAAATGAAATGAAATGAAATGAAATGAAATGAAATGAAATGAAATGAAATGAAATGAAATGAAATGAAATGAAATGAAATGAAATGAAATGAAATGAAATGAAATGAAATGAAATGAAATGAAATGAAATGAAATGAAATGAAATGAAATGAAATGAAATGAAATGAAATGAAATGAAATGAAATGAAATGAAATGAAATGAAATGAAATGAAATGAAATGAAATGAAATGAAATGAAATGAAATGAAATGAAATGAAATGAAATGAAATGAAATGAAATGAAATGAAATGAAATGAAATGAAATGAAATGAAATGAAATGAAATGAAATGAAATGAAATGAAATGAAATGAAATGAAATGAAATGAAATGAAATGAAATGAAATGAAATGAAATGAAATGAAATGAAATGAAATGAAATGAAATGAAATGAAATGAAATGAAATGAAATGAAATGAAATGAAATGAAATGAAATGAAATGAAATGAAATGAAATGAAATGAAATGAAATGAAATGAAATGAAATGAAATGAAATGAAATGAAATGAAATGAAATGAAATGAAATGAAATGAAATGAAATGAAATGAAATGAAATGAAATGAAATGAAATGAAATGAAATGAAATGAAATGAAATGAAATGAAATGAAATGAAATGAAATGAAATGAAATGAAATGAAATGAAATGAAATGAAATGAAATGAAATGAAATGAAATGAAATGAAATGAAATGAAATGAAATGAAATGAAATGAAATGAAATGAAATGAAATGAAATGAAATGAAATGAAATGAAATGAAATGAAATGAAATGAAATGAAATGAAATGAAATGAAATGAAATGAAATGAAATGAAATGAAATGAAATGAAATGAAATGAAATGAAATGAAATGAAATGAAATGAAATGAAATGAAATGAAATGAAATGAAATGAAATGAAATGAAATGAAATGAAATGAAATGAAATGAAATGAAATGAAATGAAATGAAATGAAATTATTTGCATGAAATATGGTAACAACAGATGACAATAAAATTTTGCGCAGCATATTTCGCCAAAACATTGACATACAAATGTTGGTGCATTTAAATGAATTTAGTATTTAATGATGTAATTACAATATATTTTAAATATAATAATTAAGTAATTAAGAATATTTTAAATGTCAATAACAACCTATTTCAAATTATATTCAAAAAATTCCTTAACGTCATAAAAGCAATTGCTGATAAGCCAATTATGGAGTTTTCTTTTAAAATGGGTAAACGGGAGTTCCCTGATTTCTTTTGGTATATTATTGTACATTTTTATAGTCATTATTTTGCAGTTCTTACTCTTCAAAGCAGTTTTACTGTTAATGAGATTGAGTTTGGTCGGATCTTTTCTTGTCTGTCGCAAGAACGCAGTCTCAGCATAGCTATGACATGTGTCAAACATATTAGAATGTTCTTTTACGAAAACTCCAGCCTGCATTATATATAAACCAACCAAAGTCAGAACCTTTAATTTTTTGAAAAGAGGCCGGCATGAGTCTAATGGTCCGGCACCACTTATGGCTCGAATGCATTTTTTTTGGACAATGAAAACTTTATTTATGTCTGTTGAGTTGCCCCAGATTAAAAGGCCATATCTGAGAACAGAGCAGACATAACCATGATACGCTGTGAGGGCAGCTTTTTCGTTAACTGTTCTTCTGAGGCGTTTCAATGCGAAAACAAAACGGTTTAGCTTAGAACAGACTAAGTTAATGTGTGTCTTCCAGTTGCAAAATTCATCAACGTTAATTCCCAAGAATTTGTAATCTTTCGCTATTTCTATTGATTGTCCTCTACAGGAGATGTCAAATTTGGACTCTACAGATTTGTAGGATCGAAAATAAATGTATTTTGTTTTCGATAAACTTGGAATTAACTTATTATTCTCCATCCAATTGACTATAGATTCAGCTGCTGAATTAATTAGATGTCCATGATTATTACGATTAAATGTCAGATTAGGATTATTAGATGTTAACATATTACAATTACTTGATGTCAAATTACGTGTATTTAATGTCATATTATTATTCCTAGAAAATGTCAAATTTGGATTTTGCAAATTTTTATTATCAGTTATGATGACCGACACGTCGTCGGCAAAAAGTACACATTTATGTTCTGTAGCCGACGGCAGATCATTTATGTAGAGTAGAAATAATAGTGGTCCTAAAATGCTTCCTTGAGGCACACCGCACCTATTTATTTGGTAAGAAAGATCTGTGATTCGTAGAGATATCCGTGCTGTTTAGTGACGATATTTCAACGCACTGTTTTCGATTTGTGAGGTAGTCTAAGAGCCAGCTCAGTGTGGGACCCCTAATACCGTAGCTTTCGCACTTACTTATAAGCATTTCATGATTCACAAAGTCAAAAGCCTTGCTCATGTCGAAGAAAAGGACTGATACAGATTTTCGTTTATCGATTTGTTGTACGACTTCATCGATAAGATTGAAAGCAGCCAGAGTGGTAGACTTTCCTCTTTGAAATCCATTTTGTTCTTCTTTAATAATCCTAAATTTTTCTAAATATTCATCAAGGCGGCGATGCATAGCTCTCTCAAAGACTTTTGAGAAAACTGGGATCAGAGTGATTGGGCGATAATTAGTCATGTTAAGTCTATCACTCTTTTTAAAAAGAGGTTTAACGATACATTGCTTTAGTCTATCCGGAAATAAACCTTTTGAGAATGATAGGTTTATAAGATACTCAAGAATAGGAGCCAATAATGAAACGCATTGTTTTATGATTTTTGTGCATATTCCATCGTAGCCAACGGCTCTCGTGTTATTAAGGCCCATAATAATTTTTTCTACTTCACCTGCTCTACATGGCATAAGAAACATGCTATGGTTTAATGTTTGTACTCTATATTTATTATTATATGTCATTTTATTAGAAAAACTATTTGTGACATTCAAATAGTAATTGTTGAATGCTTCTGCAATTTTGGACGGGTCACGTAACACAACTTCATTGTCACATATCGAGTCAATGCCAGAAAATGTTTGTAAACATTCGGCTTTATTTTTTATTATTTGCCATGTCGCTCGGCATTTATTTTTGGCTTGTTTCAATATAGTATAATTCGTTTTTTGTTGTGAACTACTTACACATCGCCTCAAGATAAAGCTGTATTTTTGTAGTGCCACCTTATTTTGAGAGGTTTTATTATTATAATAAGCTAGTCTTAATTTGCGCTTATAATTACTAGACCTACGCAATCCCTTGGTGATCCAGTTTGGACATACCCTACCATTCTGTACTTTTCGTCATATAGCTGGGAAACAGAGGTTATAAAATAAGCAAATCGTGTCGTGAAAATTATTGAATGCCATATTTAAGTCATCGGTTTGTAAAACGTCTGACCATCTCAATGAAGACAAACAGTCTTTGAATTTCTTAACATTGTCTATACTGTAGTCTTTTGAATAGGTATACCAGCACTTCGTGAGTTTTGGCTTCATCAGTACAGGTATAGACAGAGTCTGACCTGTATTATGGTCGGAGAGGTATAATTCATGAACGTCACCTTTAGCGTTCTGAACATTACTAATGAAGTGGTCTATACATGACTTTTGTCGTGTAGGTACATTTATATGAAAAGTGAGATTATAGTTTAGTGCTATGTCATGAAGTCGTGTGGAAATATTATTAATTTTTAGAGTATCTATATTAATGTCACCGGTAATTATAATTTTTTTGTTGGATTTATTTGATATCTTATGTAATAATGCCTCTAGGTTGTCGAAAAATATACTTAAATTACTATTTGGGGTGCGGTAAATACATATCACTATAATATTAAGATACGGTATTGTGATACTGCAACATTCGAAATGTTTTTCGACTGACAATTCTTTGCATAATTTTAACTCTTCATAATCGTAATTATGTCGAACCAAAATGCACACACCTCCGCGTTTTATGTTTTTTCTAGAAAACAATGATGCCAACTTAAAGCCTTTTAGAGAAATATTATTCTCATTGCCGGCGTTTACGAAGGTTTCAGATAGACATATCACATCGAGATACATGTTTTTACGTAGAAAACTGTCAATGCACAGCTCTAAAGTTTCTAGTTTATTCAATAATCCAGCTATATTCTGATGAAAAATTCTGAATACAACATTGTTATTTTGGGGAACGAAAAAATGCACCGCCGTCAACAGAGGTAGCTACCGATGAAGCTACAGATAAGTTATGTTTGCATTTTTTCGGAATGACACTAAAGTAATCTAATAAGGTTTTTTTCCTTAGCGGAACTTTAGTCTGGGTTGTGATCTCACTATTTATATTATTAGACTGGTTTGGTTTAAAATACTGATCTAATGTGGCTTGTGTTAGGGTTTTTGACTTTGGAAACTGGTTAATTTTGGTATGGGGTATGGCTGAGTGAAGACGATCCCTAATCTTACCAACATCGAGATAGTTCGCTTCATAATATTTACAGTCAATAATAAAACTTATTTTCCTGCATAATTCCATTTGATAATGATATTTTGATCTGTATCTTTCTTCAATTGATATGAACCTACAATTAGGTACATATTTGCAAAGTGTTTTAGTCAGGTTATTTAGCGTTACAGTGTTTAAATATTTGTTGTTATTGACATTTATTACAATTATATTGCACTTTTCTAAGCGTTTAAATGCCCCTGACAGCTCATATAATAATTTACTTGGATTTTTGTCATTTTCGCCTACACATAGAATAAGATAGTCACGTTCGGCATTTAATTTAATATTATGACAGTCCTTCAAGATCTCTTCTGCTGATGCCATAGGTTTCGTAAATCCGAAAATATCATATTTTTCGTAATTACTGCAATGTTCCTTTCTAAATTGTATTAGCAAAGTGGGTAAGCCAGTGCATTGTTGAGTGCCATAAAAAATAAGTCTTGGCTTTGTTGAAATATCAGACGGGTTCGTCTTGGTGGCTCCATCTACGTTTGGTACTTTATCGGTGGCAATTACACCGGGATCCGTGACGTCTACAGTGGATTGCGCTTGCTCGTAGGTTGAAAAGCCGTGAAGACTTTTTGCTAGATCTTTGTCATAAAACTGTGCGTTGACTGATTGTTCTAGCTCGGTTATACTAGACCTTAATACTCGTTCTGAAATTTGTCGCTTGGCTTTCTGCTTCCTTGCAGTGTCTGATGGTGACGTGCATACGTTTATTAATCGATTATTTTTTTTTTGTTTTTCATCGTTTTCCTTCTGCAGTTGGGTTACTTTAAGACATAATTCATCTATTTCAGTGTGAGCACTTGCTACTTGCGATCGTAAATTAATATTTTCCGTCCTTAGCTCCTCTATTTCATTTAGATCCGTCGATAAATCGGGAAGGCTCCTGACACGCATGTCTGAATGCGTTGAAATAAATGAATAATTTAACGAATCATCTGATGTTTTTCGTCGATAGTTTCTCGTGGTAACATTATTTATTTCAATATCCATGGTTATTTTAACGAATGATTACTGAATGGGCACGCCCTCTGGCCGAAATTCAAATGTCACAATACAAAGAATTTTTTTTTTTTTTTTATGGTGCAAAATTGCAGTCGTGCCGGGATTTGAACTCTATCCTCCCGCACTGCGATCGGAGCTTGTACGCAATGGACCAAGCCGGCTGTATGCAGTGTGTCGAAAATAGTATACCAATAGTGCACAACGTCTGCAGTGTATTTTGCTTATCTTTGCAGAGTCCAAAGGTTAAATTGATTTGAATCACGCGATAATTTGCTAACGGTTTTTTGTTTTGTCACTTTCAAAATTATACATAATTTAAACACTTTTTAAAGTCTGTAATTATATACATTTCTTGCACTGGTGGTTGTTTATCACTACGAGTTAATTTTAACTCCGGGAATCGTTGATTTAAGAAATTATATTGATAATTATCACTTTGTATATATCATGGAAATAAACTTAGTTGTTGTTGTTTTTGTCGAAAGATAACGATTGCACACATGGGTTGTCACTTGATCTTCACAATTTTGATTAATTTGTTTACATTAAATTTATATACAATTTTTAAGAATAAAAAAATCACAGAGTCGATGTTTATCGTATTGCGCCACCTTGCGGTCGGTGGACATGACAAAGGCTTTTGATTTTGTTTGCCATAAAACCCTTTTATGTAAGTTACAACGGCTTGGTATCCGTGGACCAGCGCATGATCTAATAAAAAGCTATTTAAGTAATCGAACCCAGTATACCTCTATATATTTTATAGATAAAGAAAATAATGAAAAAACTGCTAAATCAGATTTGAGAGTAACAGAGTATGGAGTGCCACAAGGCAGTATATTAGGGCCTTTCCTCTTTTTAATTTATATTAATGACATGATATTATTTGCTGACGATGCAACAATTCTGATCAAGTGTTCAAATGGTAATGGCAATGACGCAGCACAAGAAATAATATCATCATTAGGTAAAATAACTCAGTGGCTTAAAAATTAAACAGTTTAATTATTCATATTTCAAAAACAAAAATTATGCAATTTCATTTACCACAACAACGCCAACTTGAAATAAACGTAGACTACAACGGGCAAAGTATAGATTTTGTAAACGAATATCGATTTTTAGGACTCCAACTAGACTGTAATGTAAATTGGAAGATACATATCAGAAACTTGTGTAAAAAGATAAGTCGTTTTGTTTTTGCAATTAAGAGACTCACACAAATTTGCTCACGAGAAACAGCGTTAACAGCGTATATCATGGTTTTGTTTCTTCTAATATGCGATATATCCTGCATTGGGGCAATTAAGTAGATGCTTTGTCGCTCTTTAGAGTGCAAAAAAGATGTATCAGAGCAATGTTTGGTGCCAGCCAAAGACATACATGTAAACCGCTCTTTAAAAAACTGAACATAGTAACACTCAGCTCTCTATATATATTGGAAGCATGTGTGTTTGTCAAACAATATCCAGGTCAATTTTTATTCCACGAAACCAGGCACCCTCGAAAAACACGTCCCAGAGTAGTAGCTTCGTCTCACTACGAATCGAAAACAGCATTTTTCGGAAAGACTGTTTATAAAATGGCACCCAAACTTTATAATAAGCTACCAGACAGTATAAAAAATCGTGACTTACCTATGGCGCCACCAATGCATAATTGGGTTAACAAAATGCAATCCACTAATTTCGTCGTATCGATGTATCGAACCGTGGCTTAATTGGCAGAGCACCTGGACGTGTAATCCGGGGGGTGCGGGTTCGAGTCCCGTCGGTACGATGAAATTTTGGATTGTGTTTAACAATTTACAAAAATATAAAGTGTGAGACACTTCAAAGAAACATAATATGTGACTTACCTAGTTTTAAAAAATCTTTGAATGAACTCTTAATTAAAAAATGTTATTATACAGTTGACGAATTTTTAAAGGATACAAATATAATATTTAATTGATAATTATGAATAATACTAGAATTAATTTGATAATTTGTAAATTACATTTGACATTTAGTAATGATTTTATGTGCTAGATTTTGACATAATTTGTATAGTCGTGTTCGTTGTTACGCTGAAATATAATGTAATAAATATGTGATTTAATTGTATTCTGCGACATCTTATGATTCCAACTAATTTCATCTAATATTGTACGCCTTAAAGGCAAACTACAGAGATAATTTTATGTTACCATGTACCTACCTGTAGTATGAACAATAAATTTTTTGAAGTTTGAAGTTTGAATTAACACTTTCTGAGACTTTGCTGTCCGTTTGTCCATCCGTCCGTGCGTCCGTCCGTGTGTCTATATGTGCGCACTTTACACATCTGTATCTTCTTAACCGTAATAGTAATACTACTACCGTAATACTTGAAATTTTCACAAAGTATATATCTGTTAGTGTATAACGGCCCAGACACGAAATTGTATATATGCATGTAATTTAATTAAAACTTGAAATTATTTTGCACTAAAAAGGGTAAAATAAATTATTTTTCAAAACAAATAAAATCGACTTTATAACCACAAACAGGCGCTCAAAAGCGAAAAATAAATTACTTAATATAATTATTATAAGCACTAACCACTTATCTTTTGAAAAAAATTTATTTATGTTTTCCAATTCCTAATACTTGTCAAATATTAATCTGGAATATCCTGCATTACTTACAGATTTAATTATGGTCAATCTCTGAAACCCTGCAAATAGGGGAACATCCCAAATTCTGACTTAACCAAAGACACTTGAATCATATTAGGTTTTAACCGATGATTGGTGCCACAGAATTGCCCGAACCCATTGCCAGCATTAATTTGGTAATTTGTCAATCACTGTTGGCATTCATTAGCTGTTATGACCAAACGACTGCAATGATTTCTTAAATAACTACCTACATAATCATTGATAATTTAATCCTCAATTAGGTCATGTCTGAGTTAAGTCAGCAGCCGTCTGCTTCCCTAATAAGATAATATCGCAAATTGCAAGTTCGTGTTACGTCGCAATTGACAATGATGTTGTTAATTAAAGCTTTAGCTGCAATGAAATATAGCTTTCTTCGAGAGGTAGCTTTCGTGCTAGCATTAAATAGAGCATAGTGGATAGTTACTTTGTCTATATCTTCTAATGTACCCCTCTCTCTCATTCTGTGTTTTGACAATTATTTTTTCAACCGACTTCCCAAAAAGAAGGAGGTTCTCAATTCGTCTGAATGTTTTTTTTGTGTATGTTACGCGATTACTCCGTCAATTATAAACCGATTTGAATGATTATTTCTTTAATCGGTAGGGTTTGTTTTCGAGGTGGTCCCATAGTAATTTTATCGAGATCTGATGAGTATCTCCAGAGATATGATGATAAACGTCTGAAACTTGCTACTGAAACTGACTCGCGCGGCATGGAAATCGGTTGTTTTAGTTTTTAAACTATCCTAATTATTTTGGTTTTCAATATTAGAATTTTATTATAATTAGAACCATTTGTATGAGTTAAGACGCCATACAAAAAGGTTTACAATAGCGTAGGCGCTACGTTTGCCGATTCGCCCTCTTTACTCTAGGACAAGTATACCACAACGAAGATCGGGGTCAGTGGCGTATCTTGGGAGAGGCCTACTTCTAGCAGTGGACTGACACCGGCTGATTATGATGATGATGATTATTTGCATACGTAAACGACGGCTAGGTACCGACCTAACTCAGAGCAGGACTAAATGATCAATGATAATGAAGGTAAGAATCTAAGAGAATTTTGAGGGCCCGGTGGCGTAATCGGGAGAACGGTCGGCTTTGATGCCGTGGTACCGAGTTCAAACCGCCGTGCACCAATGGATTTTTCTATTGAAAAATTTATGTGCGCTTTTCACAGTGGCGCTCCGGTGAAGGAAAACATCGTTAAGAAACCAACAACCCCCGCATGGTGGTAGAACACTATCTAGTGTCCGCCTGGCCAGCTACCACCCTCAAGTAAGACAATCTGTCACCAAAACATCTAATGTGTTCCGGCAGCCATCCTTGAGAGCCAGTTCCCATTCTAGGCCTAGCGTGCTTACCATCTTTGACCGCATCATCACTTACCAACAGGTGAGATAGTGGTCAAATGCTTATAAATTATTTAATTATTATTTAATTATTAATGTTAGTTGTTTGTTCATCACCAACAGTAACTGACAAATTACCAAATCAAACCATCCAGGTAAACTAAGGAACACTTATGTTAATTTGGTATATTATTAGTAGCGTCGAACTGATCTGACTATGGAGCCGTGGTGTAGGGACTGGAACTCTCTGATAGGTAAATTATGGTAAGTAGGACAATCCTGTGAAAAACAACATCAAAAATGTCCGAAACATGTCGAATTAATTTCGACTTCCTAACAATAATTATAATTGTATGTAGGACAGTTGAATTCAATATTTAGTACAATATTTAGACAGAAAATTTCACTGGACACCGCTGCGGACTACCATTCAAACCAAAAAATATTACTATTTAACAGCCGAATTAATTGGCAAAGTGGTTGTACCGCTTCGATTACTTTTTTTTTTTTTTTTTTATACGTTATAGGCTAGCGTTTGGCCACTATCTCACCTGTTGGTAAGTGATGATGCGGTCGAAGATGGTAAGCACGCTAGGCCTAGAATGGGAACTGGCTCTCAAGGATAGCTGCCGGAACACATTAGATGTTTGGTGACAGATTTTCTAACTTGAGGGTGGTAGCTGGCCAGGCGGACACTAGATAGTGTCCTACCACCATGCGGGGGTTTTGTTGGTTTCTTAACGATGTTTTTCCTTCACCGGAGGGCCACTGTGAGAAGCGCACATAAATTTTTCGATAGAAAAATCCATTGGTGCATGGCGGTTTGAACTCGGTACCACGGCATCAAAGCCGAACGTTCTCCCGATTACGCCACCGGGCCCTCAAAATGAATTTCCGCCATTTAAAGAGATAAACGGGAACCATGATGTGATGGGCATTAGTAATCAACACCAATATTATACATGTGAAAGTCAGTTTGTATATCTGTTTATTTGCGACTTCTTCACGGTCAAACGGCTGGACCTACTTAGCTGATTTTTTTTCGCTTTGGTAGAGAAGTTTCTTTGCATTATTATCAGTCTAATATAAGATCGTTTAAAAAACTAAAAAGAACCGACTTCAATGCCGCGCTATTAATTTTCAGTACCAATTATGAGGTGTTTATCTCCATATCTCCAGAGATATGGAGATAAACACCTCAAATTTATCAGGCCTCGATAAAATTACCATGGTACCACACTTGGGATATCTCCTTTCCAACAAAAAAATAATAATCAAAATCGGTTCATAAACGACGAAGTTATCCGCGAACAAACATAAAAAAAACATATATACGGTCGAATTGAGAAATATCCTCCTTTTTTGAAGTCGGTTAAAAATCAGTATAATAAATAATAAGTATCAAGACTAAAAAGGGTATACGAGTTACTTTAGTGATACTTTATCAAGTGAACAAAGTGTAATGATAGTGAACGCTATGAAAAAAACACAAGAACAAAGTGTCATCCCCATAATAGAGACATTAAGAAAAGTGTTAATGGACACATTCTTAGTAATATTCCAATAGTAAATTAAGTCAAAATCAAATTACTCATTAGCCTAATTTTTATAAGACTAAATTGTAATAATAGTGAGATATCTGCATCAAGTAGATAACTCAAAATTAAATATATATATATATATACTAGCTGACCCGGCAAACGTTGTTTTGCCATATAAATAATTTCGTAGTAATTTCTAGTGTAGACAAAAAATAGCTTACTTATTGTAAGTATGTATGGAGGAAAAATTATTAAATTACTAAAATGGCTATTAAAAAATAAGGGTTGATCGTAGAAGGGTGAAAATTGAGGATTGTATGTATTTTTGTATGCTGTATCATAAAAAAATAGAAATTAAAAATTTTGCCTAAAAACAAAATAAAAAATTTAGGGGTGGACTACCCCTAACATTTAGGGGGATGAAAAATAGATGTTGGCCGATTCTCATAGATACCGGATAAGCACAAAAAATTTCATCAAAATCGGTCAAGCCGTTTCGGAGGAGTATGGCAACGAAAACTGTGACACGAGAATTTTATATATATATATATATATTATCAATATCATGACCAATTTTAACTGAAGGTAAAACTGTAAGTTGCACCATCTTACTTTAACCGTAACTATAACTATTAACCGGTGTTTTTATATGGATTATGAAAGATTTTTGACGTTGGTTATAGTTAAATTAAAATAGTGCAAGTGCTAAGTTGTAAATAGTTTGATATAAAATCATCGACAACCCTAGCTATTACATAAGTTAAAGTTGCAAGGTTGTATTCGCTTTTACGAAACGCCAGGTATGTTAGTTACATAAGAATACCTGGTACCCAAGGAAATCTGGTACCGATCGTCTAGTATGGGACTTGAGGAAAACATCATCCTAGGCTATTTATATTTAAAATTAATAATTAAATTAATGATAAATAGATAAACAGTATATTGTAACACCACAAATAAAACGTATGTATCTATGTACATAGAGTACAATAGCTTAGATCAAAGTGTTACAATACAATGGGCGGTCTCACTGAACACCTTCAGTAAGTACCAAAAGTTCCTCATCTTAAGTGAGGGTATGACGTCGACAGGAATATGACTTTTACTTGACTTAATTGTGACTATAACTTGACTTTACGACTATAATATTTAAAATAATAATGATTACATTTAAAATACATAGGTAACACATGTGCCTATTGTAAAAAATAAATTAAGAGAACAATTTAATATCTATGTAAAGTAAAATATTTCATAATAATAAGAATATCTCATAGTAGTTATGTACTAATAAATAAGTAGGTATAGTATAATAATTAAGATAGTTTAAATACTAAAACAACCGACTTTGCCCCGCGAGTTTTGAACGAATTTTCGTGAATTAAAGCTAAGAACACTCTCGACCAAGTTGCCTATAAAACAAAAAAAATCTAAATCGATTCATTTATTTGGGCGCTACGATGCTGCAGACAGACACACAAATCACATGTATACAGACTACAGATACACATGTCAAACATATATCACACCCCTCTTTTTATAACCCTCTACGTTAAAAACTTAATGAAATACGTACACTTATTAATAAAATACAATATAATACAATAACTCTTTATTGATTACCATGAATATACAACACTTAAGTACTTAATATAGAATTATTTAGGTAAAACAATCGGCGGTCTTATCGCTTGAAGCGATCTCTACTAGACAACCTTAGGATGGACAGAAGTATTACAAAGAAAGGACGGTGGTGCTTAATAAAAAAATAGATAATAGCTAATAATATCGTGTGAAACCATAATAAACTTAAAAAACCGGAAGTGCGTATAAAGCTACGCTTCAGAAGTGAAACTTCCTTCACATAGAAATCTTGACAATTTAGATTTATGCGCACGTCATTTCCGTTGCATTTGGACTGTGACGATAAGTTAAATTTTACCCCAGTTCGCCTAAAGAAGTTTTACTTCAAAAATCTATTTGAGTCTCAACCGTCGTCCATTTTCAGACAAGCACTATCGATTACAATCCACATGTCTACTGTCCACACGTCTCCCGAAGCTCCGAGTAATGACGTCACATCCTTCGTTAGTTTGATCTACAAATAGCAGAGGTGACTAACGTTCCTGAGAATAGACAACAAACTGTTTCGCGATAGTGGCCAGTGCAATAACGACCATAAATGGGTTTTTAAGTACCGATTCATGGTTTAACGTTTCTACGAAGGTGAGTGTTCATGGCTTTCCGTGGACGTTAGACATTACGTCCGGGCATCAAGAGAATTATCAATTTTATTGATAACTTAGGTTGAAGTTCACCGATCTTATCGATCTTATTCACCGATGTTAGACCACTATCGCGCCTGGTGGTAAGCGATGTTGTGGTCGAGGATGGAGAACACGCTAGGCGTGTGTAATGATGTGACTCTCAAGGGCTATGCTGCCGGAACACCGTAAGGTTATGTTGGCAGATTTCTACGTGATGGTGGCGGTAGGCTACTTTTCAGTAGCAAGTCCAGCGAAACCTTCAAATAATGCTTCCAACGCTTTGCGAATAATTAATACATGTAAATAATATTTTTAACGTTTGATGATTTTTGATCGAGAAAAGCGTTTTCTCTTCGTCAAAAACTTGGTTAGAACGTAACCAAGCTTTTAAAGTTATGCCGGTAAATTATAACCTTAAGACTTCCCTTGAGTGCCCATATTTATATTTATGGTGAAATTTTACTTAAGAAAAGTGACTCAATAATAAAGAAATGTATTTAAATAATGTATCTAACTAACAAATTCTTAGGCCTATCCAAAGTCCATTTAATAAATCATAGACATATAGTAAGAATAGAATAAAATTTATTGTTCAATAACTGTGTTTACAAAGGTCTTAATATTGGGTATGTAGTACCAACAGTTTGTTCTTTACGAACATACAATAATATTAAACGTCTAATTAAAATTAAAATTAAAATGTCTAATTAAAATATAGGTATGTAATTTATTAAAATTCTTATATTTATCGAAGAACAATTTATATTTATCTTTTTAGTCTTTAGATATAGGTATCTAGTTACTTATATACCATACATTAAACTCAGCATCAAACCAATTTTATGTATGTTGTTATTAAAACTGATCATATAAACTTGTAATGCACAATGACGGCACAATGACATGCTTGCTAGTAAATAGACATTTACCGCCATCTATGTAACTAAGGAATAACCCGCATAAAAGGCAGTTCGAAAGTAACAGCTGCTGTTGACTTCGTGTTTGTTCTTCGTACAATTTACAGATGGCAGTACCTATAAATACATGTTTGATATAATATTATAATTTTACCACGTTTTAGATTTCTACATGTATGATAATTTGATTATTGCAATAAGATGATAGACCTAGATTATCTTATAGCAATAAGATATAGATTATTATTTATATTTAGGTACTTATGTACGTACGAACCTTGATTCATCATTATTCGTTATTAGGCCATATCCAAAGATAATATAAGTACTACATGCTATATCATTAGTAAGTAGGTAAACTGCTGGATATAGGCCTCTACCAATGACGCCACTGAGCTCTGTCTTCTTCTTTTCCGCTCTTAGTCTTTTTTACTCCACCTTGCAATAGGTCGTCCTACTACACTACACGTGTCTTTGCGAATATAATGACATAAATGTAAAAGTAAATAAATATATATATATACATAAATTTAAATATATATATATAAATAAATATTAATATATACATATAGATTTAAGACGGGAATTTATATTTATTTATTATATTTATTAATATATACATAAATGTATTAGTAATGTGTATGGTTAACCCACAGAACAATGGACCAGCCCACTGTCACTTTAGTTCCCCGTATAAAAAAAGTACTCTGTGCACTTTAGCTTGCTAATGCCACAGTTTTACAAAACTGTACTAATGCGTTGATTTTGTTTTCTAGCGAATAACTTCGGTGCAGATACGATTATTGGTACCTACTTATGATATTTGGAATATTTGCAAGTATATTTTAGGAACTGCAATAAAACAATACAGCCGTGTTTTTTCATCTATAATTACCTACTGCTGCCTGTGGCCTGTTTCCATGAAAAACTTTGTCAGTCGTCCCGCCAGTGCTTTTTTAACCGACTTCAAAAAAAGGAGGAGGTTTCTCAATTCGACCGTATATATTTTTTTTTTTTTTTTTTTTTTTTTTTTTTAATGTTTGTTCGCGGATAACTTCGTCGTTTATGAACCGATTTCAATTATTCTTTTTTTGTTCGAAAGGAGATATCCCAAGTGTGGTACCATGGTAATTTTATCGAGGTATGATAAGTATCTCCAGAGATATTGAGATAAACATCTCAAAATTGGTACTGAAAATGAATATTTTTTTTATGTTTGTTCGCGGATAACTTCGTCGTTTATGAACCGATTTCAATTATTCTTTTTTTGTTCGAAAGGAGATATCCCAAGTGTGGTACCATGGTAATTTTATCGAGGTATGATAAGTATCTCCAGAGATATTGAGATAAACATCTCAAAATTGGTACTGAAAATGTATTCATTTTCAGTACCGGCGCGGCATTGAAGTCGGTTGTTTTTTATTAGTTTTTAAACGATATTATTTATTATTGGGTCTTCTTTTGCGTCGCCGACCGCGTTCGGACACTTTGGCTGTTACAATTCTAATACTTACAAGATACATGGGACAGACTTGACTATTTTTCAACTATGTTGGCTACTTCAGTTTTGAGGTATGTACTGAGTGTTGGTAGGTCAATTTTGCAGTAGGTACTTAGTATATCCCAGTTAACTGTGCTCCATCGCTCATTGTATGTTAAGTAGATTCTTTATTGGTATAAGAAGATCACTCATTATGGGATGATTAGAAGTTAGGCTAGTGCGCTACCTTCGTCTATCGCATCGCATCTTTACCAACAGGTGAGATACTCAGACTGGTCCAATCCAAAGAGCACAAATATCCCAACCCATCTACCATACTGGCTGGCAACAAACATCATACCAAAACTCTGCAAATTGATAGGCGACATGTCATTTCCAATAGGTGTTTCTGGTCACGGCTGAAGCCTACCACCAGTTATATATGTATGAAAATGATGGTCCATACCTACGGACGCATGAAAGGAAGGTAACGATGACTCGATCTCATCTCGGGTGACATAGCTAATTTACCTCTGCCTAAAACATAAAATTCACACCTATCCAGGCAGACGAAAACAAAATGATCGCTTTTACATATATATGTATATATATAATATTGTTATCTTCATCGTTACTATGTAACGGTTGCGTTGCGTCTTTTTTTAATTCTCCTTTCTCCCTAAAGGGTGGGGGATTGCTAAGGGTTCAGGAGGCATATTTCTGGGGTATGAGTGAGGCCTAAGCGGTTGCCCTATACCAATGTCACAGCGTTCGTTGTCCGAACCGAGCCTAGAGGTCGGTAACAACAGACACGATCTATAAAACTTTCACATACAAAATTAGTCTTAACCACTTCGGAATAAGAGTCTATAATATCTGGATGAAGGGCTGTGGTGATGCTGATAAATGCATTGAGAAGTTGGAGCGACAGCTTGCTTTGATGTAGGCATTTGAGGCAGAAACGATTTTTTTTGTGAGCTTTGCCGTTATGGGCGTAGGTAAAGTTTATTTATTTCGTTGAGTAATCGTTCTGTCAGCCAGTAATTTTAATTTTTTTTAGATGATACATGATTGCGGTGAACATCTGCTGATGCGTATAGTATTTGGTGATTTAGCAACTTAAAAGCTGCCTGAATATCGATATCTTCATGTTGCGAAGTAAATAACCACCTTACACCCCAAAAATTAGATTTACCTTACCTTTCCCTTTGTTACCTTTTTCTATCTATCTATAGAAATCTATTAGACCACGTGGGTATTATTCAATCAAATTATTAGGTAAATATAATTTCTCATACGTAAAGACTTGTAAGTTATACTATTAGATGTGATTTTAGGGCGAGGTTTTGCTCACTTTACTCATATTTGTACATTATACTTTTGTATCAAGGCCATTTATAAGGGCATAATAGGTCTCATCAGGCTTAAAATAAAGGTAAGTAGCTTATAAAGAAAGTAAAAACAAATATTTACTCCAAATATTTATCTCAATATTTATTACATAATTTGTCAGGGATTCTTTTTTACCGAAGTTTACGACGCCTTATTGAGTTTTAAGTGTTAGATTACATGCACGAGTACTAACTTCTGAATGGATCACATTTTCTATCTTTCTGATAGCCAATAGTTCAAGTAGATAAGTACTCAAAATATTCAGAGCTAAATAAATCTTAAGACATTTCTTATAGGTATTATGAAGAAAGGATGGTTGAGTGTTGGGTCTGCCCAGACCATTCCATTTTTGACCGATTGTCTGAAAGTTGAATAAAGTGATTTAAAGTGATCGACATAGCTCAACGGATTAGCTAACTGAAGTTGCAGTAGGCTGGTCATATCTGTCGTAGAACCGATAACCGTTGGGGTAGACTGGTTCTAGAGTGGAGACCGCGAATCGGCAAACGTGCGTAGGACGTCCTGTGACCAGATTGAGCGACAACATTTGCAAAGCTTATTTCCAGTCACTGCCCACAGTGACTGGACAGAGTGACTGGACAGTGCCCACAGTGACTGGACACTGCACAGAGCCAAAGATAGGGCTCAGTGGCATGACTTGGGAGAGGCCTATGTCCAGCAGTGGACTGATAACGGCTGATTATGATGATGATGATGATGAGAAGGTTGAATAAGAAAAGGTCAATAAGTGTGGATGTAGCCCTTTTAACTCGGACGCAAAAAGAAGGGGTGTTATAAGTTTGACGTGTGTATCTGTGTACAATACAACACACATGTTACGGTGGCGTCATAGCGCCAGAACGGACGAACCGATTTTGATTAAGTTTTTTTTTGTTTGATAGATGTCCAAATCGAGATTGTTCATTTAATTGATGTAGAAAAAATCACATAGTCTTCAGACGGCTGTCTGAAGACAATGTGATTTTTTCTAGTTGAAGATGCTACAAGATCATCTTTATTAGGTCTGATCAGTTCGAAATTTGGTATAATTTTACTTATAAATGTTATTGTAAAAACATGGTACCTAGTATTGACACAAGTCAATACTAACCAAGTCAGTGAGATGAGATTTCTGATAATAATCCTCACCAACTTACAGCAGATATTATGTCGTCGTGTTTGGGTTTATTGGAATGGTTTCAATGAACAGACTATACATACTTAAATCAGTCGGGGGTGGTTTTTACGTTTTGAATTTAGTATTATTTTATTTCATATATTTTTGTATTATGTTAGTAACTTAGGCACCTGGATTTTTGCCAATTGTGGACGGATTAAGATCAATGCTTATTTTTTGTTAAAAAGAGTATACTTGCATAGCTCGTAACCATATACAATTTACTAAGATTAATTTCGAATTTTTGTGATGTTTCGAGTTAAGAAGCCAAACATATTTTAATCGCTTGCACCAAACTAATTTTACTAAACTTAAGTTTATCACCGACGTACATGGATATAACAAAATTATCTAAAGTATTGTTAGTTAGGCATAGAATAACAAAATAATCATCGCACAACTGGATACAATGCTAAATTTCCTAGAAAGCAGGTCTTCTGCTAGAGCAGAGTACAAAGCACTTGACTTAAAATACATAGGCATTAAAACAATAAACAGCCATTATGAAACCAATTTTCTTAACTAAACTGAAAATCCCCAGAAACAGTGTCTGAATAAACGCGGACCAAATAATTCCCAGAATTCTCAGAAATAAATCAATCGTTCGACAGAATAAACATTGAAAATTAGACGTAATAATGAGAGAGTTCGCGCCGTAATTCTAACATCAACACAATAAAACTTTACGATAACAATATTGAAATCTGAATATCGACCTATCCCTATTCCCCTTACTCCCAAACCCCCTCCCCTTTCTCCACAGTCGGCCGCATCGCACGTAATTCAGTGTTTCAGGACTATGGTACTATTTTACAGTGATTGAGGTTTACAAACGGCTTTGTTCTCAGGGTCCAAATATTAAAAGGTACTCGTGCAATTTTTATTGCAGAGACGCCCGATCTTGTTAATGTGGAGTTTTGAGTTTCACTATATCTGTTATAGGCAGCCGCCACAGAACACAGATTATAGCAGCCGCCATCGCTTACCATAAGGTAATCGACTTGTTTGTTTTTAGGGTTCCGTACCCAAAGGGTAATCGGGACCCTATTACTAAGACTCCGCTGTCCGTCTGTCTGTCTGTCTGTCTGTCTGTCTGTCTGTCTGTCTATCCGTCTGTCACCAGGCTATAGCTCATTAACCGTGATAGTTAGATAGTTGAAATTTTCACACATGGTGTATTTCTGTTGCCGCTATACAAAAAAAACTAAAAACAAAATAAAGTTAAAAATTAAAGGGAGTCCCCACACAAAAAACGTGTTTTTAAACGCCATCTATCTAATTAGTTTCGGCAAAATGACATAGATGGCGCTAGTAAACGAGCTCCGTCTTTCTAGATCGCGACCAAACCAAATATTCTTGGTAATATCAATTAATCAAATATATGAGGTTGAAACTATGTTATGTTTCGTATTGTACGGAACCCTCCCTAAGTGTGCGATAAGAGACGCGATGCTGACTCGCACTTGGCCAGTTTTATTTTTTTATCTCATATCATTAAATAACTTAAATATTTAAATTGCTTAACAAATTATACACAAAAAGTTTAATGTGGTACTGGACTTAGACCTCAGATTCCTTCCTAGAATAGAATATAATAGATATAGGTGTAGATTAAAGGTTTCATTAGCCGAGCAAAATTTAGACCCAAAGAGTTGCAGTCTTTAGGCCTTGATTATCACGTTACTCCTATAGCTCTGAAGCTTAAGTGAAAGAAATTGGTGACATAATACTAGTAATATTTAGGAATTACATTTTAATTATTATTATTTAGGGTTAAAAGCAAACTTTTTAAACAACGAAGTTATCGTGTATTCGTAATTTTTAAATTATCTGTTCTTTCAGCTGTTATTGGTCGGGCCATTTTGAGCTGTGATGGGTTAAAATTAACCTAAGCAAATATATAACCAAACCTCAGATACATAAGACTAAAAACCAAACCAAGCCCTGACTCTCGATTTCAGTTGAGTTAAACTCTGGATTCCAACTGATTATTTTCCTCCTCGTTTCTACTAATATTCGGTAGGTGCATATTATTATATCTGTAGGTACCAAAAAGCTGGCATAGTTTAGGGTCCAAAAAATCAAAAGTTTAAAATGTCCAGACCTAAGATACTGTTGTGCTGTGTACCCAGTTTCAGGCTTCAGACGACCCTGGCAAGGTCGCAGACGACGCGTACACGCACAGGCACGCACACGCATGCACCCGTACTCCCGTACCTTGCATCGCAGCAGGCCGTTAAACTTTCTACACTTTAGGCCCTATTCATAAACGATAGTTAATATACTAATCGACTCTTTGAACTGGTCAGTCCTCTTCTATGTTGCTTACTGTGCCTTGTATCTTTGCCGCGCTAAAAAGAACCTCTAAAAAGTATCAAATGAGTTTATCCATGATATAGGTAAACTATTGTGTCCCCCTATTCAAAAATTATTTGAAAACGGTGAAAATTCAGTTCTGGCATCAGTTTCGTAATCGAAATTAAATATTTAATAACATGTAGGTAATACAAAATTTACGTCGCTGTATACAGGGACGCCACCGGGTGGTACTTAGGACAAAACATCTGACAGGCTTGACCAGCCCAGCTACACATAATTTGGAAGATTTTTAGGGTATCTCTGACAGTAAATGTAAAAAAAAAAAGTGAAAACAAGGAAAAACATTAAAAAGTCTAAGCAACGATTTTGAATAAAGACTATCATAGTATGCTAACTGCTAAGTTATTATCTTAAGTACGTGATATTGATTTATTTATGTAGAAGTAAATTGAAGAATATGAATTTATTTTAATACCGTTTTAATTTTCATTCAAAAGATAATTTTTGTGATATGTACTCAGATTATATTGATCGGGTCTGGAATTTATTATTGAGTTTAAAAAAAGGGCTTTTTAAATAATATGATTGCTGTTTTTAATAATAGGCTTACCAGATGGTAAGGTAGTGGTCAACGCTAGCCAATAAAGATTTTAAAAAAGTCAGACCATTCTCGGCTTAGTGACAGGTGAGGTAGTGATCTATAATCTAAACCCTATCAGATAAAAAAAATATGAAAGGTGGTATTGTGACGGAATAGGTTTGATTTCTTTTATTATCATCTATTATAAAAATGTTGGTTTATTTTTTCTATCCAGATAGATGTACAATTATTTGTAATACGTAATTTCTTAATTACGTATTACAAATAATTGTACTCGCATTTACTTTCTCAATAATAAGCTTTAAGCTTACATTCCGAAACCTCCTTGATTTAACGTAGAAAATGAAATGTAGTCTATCGTCTTGGGATAAGTAAACAATCAGATAAAGTTTTTACAAAAAGTTTCCTACCCCTGGTGGGACTCGAACCCACAATCCCCGGCTTAGGAGGCCGATGCCTTATCCATTAGGCCACAGGGGCTTGTTTAAGGGTAGCGAAATTGTTTATGTAACCCATGAGTCCAGTACTCTCCTTAACTCTCTATTATACCCTTTGGCGAATTTCGTTAGGTATATAAAATCTGCGTATTATGTTAATGTGTGTATGGTCTGATATTGTTTGGTAGCACAGCATTCCACAACAATATTGATTGTATTTTTGCCTAGAACGATGAGCTCTATAGTTTCAGTAAATAATAATAAATTTATAATTCAAAATCACCCATGACTGATTTGTATAATGTATAATTTGTTCATTGGCGGGCAAGTAGTGCGCTGAAGCGCCATTTTGATTGTTTGACGTCCGCGGTCAAAGTGCTACGAAAGCTTCTATCGTTATATCAACCAAAAAAGAACTGATAATATTATTAAAGGACTGAACGGGTTTTCATGAAACAAAGCTAAGAATGCTCTCAATGAAGACACTTATCAAATAAAAAAAAGAAATCCAAATGGGCTCATCCGTTTTGGCGCTACGATGCCACAGACAGACACACATATATACAGATACACACGTCAAACTTCCCACCACTTCTTTTTGTATCGGGGGTTAAAATTAAGCTTTCTTACACCAATATTATGAATGCGAAAGTTGTGTTATATGTTAGTTAATTTGTTACCTCTTCCCGGTGAAATGACTCGATTATTTAGCTGAAATTTTGTTCTGGGATAATCAATAAAATGGAATAGATTCCATTGAACAAAATCTTAATATTCAAAGTATTAATCCTATATTCTAATAGAGGAATAATACTTACGACGACATACATATTTACGATCAACATCTTCAAAGCGATTTACCACCATTACCATTGAGCGTTATGTCAGCAATCTGTCCGCTTCGTCAAGGAGCTGGGATAGCTTGAGTAGACGCTGGCAGGGGAAATACACAATACAACCTGAGCGAGACGTCAGTGTACAGGTCTTACCGCCTTAAATACTGAGTCCGCAGGCGATTCTAAATATGTTGCAGACGGTATCACAGAATACTTAATAGTACTACGTAACGGTATGTCATAGATTAAGTACCTATAGGTAAGCTTTAATGGTCAAATGTAAGTTCGTCTAGTTGCGTCCAGGCCCGCGTTACAAAGTATTCCATACCCTATATAAATGATGATAAAGCAGTTTGACCGTAGAAGAGGGGACAAACAAACATAATTGATACGATTATAGTTTTGTTTCTTTGATAGGACTCGAAAAATTTGGACAGAACAACGTCTGTAGTGTCAACGCATGTTAGATTGTGTAAAAAAATGTACTTTCGTATTTATTATACAGGATGTTTGGTGGATGGACCGACAACATTTTTTGGGGGGTTGGGAGAGTCATTCGCAAGTTTTCCCCGGTAGACCCCAAAGTCCTAAGTGTCACGGTGTTTCAGATATGATTTTTTTTAATCACCTTAAATCTTGCCGTTAAATCGTGCTAACTTTTTTGTTTGTAGTTGTAATACGACGAATAAAACTCATGTCCCTTTAAAAAAATAGTTTTGAGCTCTCAAAGTCGTTAATCTATTTGACTGTTTTAAAAAGCCACAACTTCTTAATTCAATAACAAAAAAACTAAAAGCTATTTTGAATTTAGCATTATTTAAAAAATCTTTAGTTATTACCCTTTCCAACGATATGCTACATAACATAAGATATTATTCAAAGGTGGTCGGAATAAGAGTTACTTGTTCGCTAAGATCAAGAGGAAGAAAACACTTTTTTATGATACCTAAGTTTATTCGTCGTATTACAACCACAAACAAAAAAGTTAGCACGATATAAAGGCAACATTTTGGGTGATTAAAAAAAAAAAACAAAAAAAAATCATACGGAAAACTTGTACATGACCAAACCCCCCAAAGATTTTGTCGGTCCATCCACCAAACATCCCGTATAGGCGTATGATATCTAGGTAGGTTTGTTATATTATGTAGGTAGGTATGATAGATACCTATAATAAGTAGGTGTATATAAAAACATAAAATCTGTGATCAATTGACCTGAATTCGGTGTGGGCTGCAGTGTAGCCCTCTCAGCTGGAGAACCCTCGAGCTCGGTTGCAATGATGGCCGCAGTCAGCACTTTGGCATCGCATATTTTTTGTGTTCGCCGTTACAGCTGAGGAAGTACTAAAGCGTAATATAGAAGAGGCCTTATGTCCAGGAGTGGACGGAAATTAGCTGATTATGATGATCAAAGTTAATAACTACGTTATCAGCATTTTCATTTTCATCAGCGCACATGAAACTTATACTTTTCTTTTAATGACGGGCCGACAAGCAATTGACCAAATATCTGATAAATATTTAGATATATGAGAGTAGATATTTAAATATTATATATAATGTTAAGTTTATACATTTAAAAACGGGAATTTAACGTGACTTACGCGATGTCGATATAGCGATCGACATATGTTTCGGCCTCATCCGGAGGCCTTCGTTAGGATCTTGAGTGCATACATCTTGCATGCATCTTGAGTGCAACATATGTCGATCGCTATATCGACATCGCGTTCGGAAGACATCTTCTAAGCACCAAAATGAAGTGTTTCATCAAAGTTATTGGAATATTTTTTGCTTAATACCAAGCATACCGTGTGTAAATGGTGTTTCAAACTGTTTAGTCTTGTACAAAAACTACTTTGTGCCAGCGGAAGTAACTAGTAACGTATCTGTGACTACAGGCTTGGCATACAGTGTTGCCCTGTTAATTCCGATGACGTCATGAGCTGGCATTTTAGTGCTGTCATCAGTCACTGTAATAACGCTGCACCTAGTAGCATATAAAATATAACCTACTGGACTTAACAAAATTAGTAGCTATTAATAACGCCTGCGCTTATAGCTAGAGCAATGGCGTTAGTGTTGTTAATAATAGTTTATCTGAAAATAGCAGTCGTGTTTTGAACAAATAAATAACTACTAGTATAACTAATAATTAATTCATGTGAAAATGAATTATTACTTAAATTAGTTGTTATTATGTTCAAAACACGACCGCTACGCTGTTATGCCTAGATTAGGCAGCTCTTATACGGGTCGGTACTGCCGCATTGACCCGTGTGCGAACGTTTAGCTAAATGTAGTGAGAAGCAATCGTTTTAAGTCGATCATGGTAATTATAGCTTTAAATTACTTGAATTAAATGAATATTCCTGAGCACCTTCATCCATACGACTAGTGTATTACATACCTACCGAATAGATGACATTACTTTTTTTTTATGGTAAAAGGTAACAGGACAAGCACGATGCTCGGCTGATTGTAAGCGATGACGTTTACCTATAATAGATACAGGGGCATGCAAAATCCTAAACTGCCAGAATTTTGGATGTCACTGCACTGCGCCTGTTACCTTGAGACATAAAGATGTTAAGTCTCACATGCCCTGTAATTTCACTGGACACCTTGCCATTTCAACCGAAAAACATTCTCATTTCACGGCTGAAAATTAATTGGCAAAGTGGTGGTACCGCCCTAGGCGGACTACTTGTTTACAGCCGTAAATCAGCTTAGTAAACTAAAATAACATATTTAAGATCTTGTAGGCCTTAAAGATTTTCTCTAATTGCTTATCCATTGATCTCATAAAACTACAGTTTAAGAGACAAGATGAACGGTTGTAAGTGCAGTTGCAATTAGCGGCGTTTCAGGCGCGGGAACTGCGCCTGCGCATGGGAGAGATGTCATATGTCACGGAGGATGGATCATGCAACATGGAATGTATTCATTTAATATTAGATTACATTTTAATAAGTAACTCTAGATTTTATCAAAGAGAAGTATTCAAAGGAAGACCCGAAACAAAATGGAAGGATGGAGTGTAGAAATATATGAATTGCGAATAGAATCAGTGCGAGCTCGAAACTAAAATAAAAAAAAACCGGCTAAGTCGAGTTGAACTCGCCCACCGAGGCTTCCGTACTAACCAATTAAGCTAGACCTCTAAATTGTATCAGCGCTCATATAACTCAGAGGTCTACATTAATTGGCGCAAACTATGTGTGTATTTAATTTTCAACTTTTTTGGAATGTTTCCTTAATTTGTGCTGTAAGACCTTGCTTCTTGCCAAATTTCATGATTCTATGTCAACGGGAAGTACCCTATAGCATAGAAAATATAATAATACTACCCTATAGGTTTTCGACCCAAAACCTATAGGGTACTTCCGATTTACCAAGAATTGTCAATTTTGGTTATAAGCAAGGTCTTAGAGCACAAGTAAAGGGAAAATTCCGAAAAATAAAAAAAGTTGAAAATTAAGGTACATTTTTAACCGACTTCACAAAAAAGGAGGAGGTTCTCAATTCGGCTGTATGTTTTTTTTTTTTTTTGTGTGTATGTTACGCGATTTCTACGCCAATAGTGAACGGATCCAAATGATTTTTTTTTAATAAGTCGGCTACGTTTCCGAGGTAGTCCCATTTTAATTTTATCGAGATCTGATAAGTATCTCCAGAGATATGGAGATAAATACCTCAAACATAGGAGAATGTACTGCTTTTAGTAGAAGAGTCCCAAGAAGATTATACACAATGGAGGTTTCTATTGGATATACTTTTGAAGAGTAAAAAATATGACCTTGAATAATGTTTTTACATCTTTCTTCTCGTTGATTTTGGTTTTTGACAGATATTCTTACGGTAACTGTTAGCGAGATAGAAGTAAAGGTGGGGATAATAATTTTTTTTTTTATTATCTTATAGGCTAGCGTTTGACCACTATCTCACCTGTTGCTAAGTGATGATGCGGTCGAAGATAGAGAAGTGGACTAGAATGGGAACTGGCTCTCAAGGATAGCTGCCTGAACACATAAGATGTTTGGCGACAGATTTTCTAACTTGAGGGTGGTAGCTGGCCAGGCGGACACTAGATATGTCCTACCACCATGCGGGGGTTGTTGGTTTCTTAACGATGTTTTCCTTCACCGGAGGGCAACTGTGAGAAGCGCACATATATTTTTCGAACGAAAAATTCATTGGTGCACGGCGGTTTGAACTCGGTACCACGGCATCAAAGCCGACTGTTCTCCCAATTACGCCACCGGGCCCTCAATAAATAATTATATATTAATAATTATATATAAATATAAATAATTTGTCTTCACAGGAATGTTCTACCGGGCAAAGTCTTGTTAGGGTGCAACATTTTTTTAAACATACCTAAGGTTTTTTGACATGACATGACGTTTGCCGAAGATGGCGGCCATTTCAGTCCCGGGACACTGCATACATTATTAAATAACTCAGAATCATGAACGTACTTTGTACCAACCAACACTGCAAAAAAATATTTATAAGCATAATACCACAGATTATTTAATAGTTACTACGTAAATAATACTTTCCGTTGTTAGGTTGGCTACGCAGTGCTTTCATAATTCGGGTTTCAACAATATAGGGAAGTGCCTCTTATAACGTAGTAGAGTGATTCAGTACTCTGTTGGCCATATGGCGGCAAGTAATGTTAATAATCGCATATAATACTTTTTTAAGTATTTGGAATTATTGTAATAAAATAGACAATTAATTATCGTGTGTGTCAGATGCTTTAATTGCACAGGGCCATTTTGGACATTGTCCTTTGATACCTTGATGACATCATTATTACTAGTGAATATAATCACTTTAGCAAGGAACCCAAAGGGTACCAAATGAACACTTTCTGAGACTTTGTTGTCCGTTCGTCCGTCCGTCCGTCCGTCCGTGTGTCTATACATATGTGCGCACTTTACAGATCTGTATCTTCTTAACCGTTATAGGTACATACTTGAAATTTTCAAAAAGTATATATCCGTCAGTGTATAACGACCCAGACACCAAATGTAATAGATGCATGTAATTTAATTAAAACTTGTTATGCACTAAAAAGGGTAAAATAAGTTATTTTTCAAAAAAAAATTAAACCGACTTCATAATCACAAACAGGCACTCAAAAGCGAAAAATAAATTACTTAAAATTATTATGAGCGCTACCCACTTATCTATTTGAAGTCGGTGCCAGCCAAGTCTATTGGATAGTAGATAGATACTATGTATGTAGTAGTAGTAAGTAGGTATATGTAGGTTAGTAAGTAGGTAGATACATGTAGGTATTATCTATCTACTACCTATTAGACTTGGCTGGCACCGACTTCAAAGAGATAAGTGGGTAGCGCTCATAATAATTTTAAGTAATTTATTTTTCGCTTTTGAGTGCCTGTTTGTGATTATGATGTCGGTTTTATTTTTTTTGAAAAATAACTTATGGTACTAACAAGTTTTCGCGAAAATCTAAATTTGCCTATATCTTTTTATTGTGTTGACTCAAGACCTTGATTTTTATACACCCAATAGGGACTATAGACCTCAGTATCAGGTATAAATTTCTACTTGCTAGGTCTACCCGTTTCTGAGAAAATCAGTGGTGATACAAGGACAGATACTATAAGGTACTAGACTTATAAGGGTTCCTTTTTAGGGTTCCGTACCTCAAAAGGTAAATAAAACCGGCAAAGTCGAGTTGCACCCGCCCACCGAGGCTTCCGTACCAACGTTGGTTTGTACCAATTAAGCTAGACCTCTAAATTGTATGAGCGCTCAAATAACTCAGAGGCTTATCTTAATTGGCTGAAACTATGTATGTATGGGGACACCCTTTAATTTTCAATTTTTTTTATTTTTTGGATTTTTTCCTTTATTTGTGCTATAAGACCTTGCTTCTTGTCAAATTTTATGATTCTAGGTCAACGGGAAGTACTTCCGGTCGACCTAGAATTATCAGTTTTGGTCACAAGCAAAGCAAAAATTCCAAAAATAAAAAAGTTGAAAATTAAGGTAAATTTTGGTACTTACAAATTTTCGCGAAAATCTAAATTTTCCTATATCTTTTTATCGTGCTGGCTCAGGACCTTGATTTTTATACACCTAATAGGGACTATAGACCTCAGTATCTGGTATAAATTTCAACTTGCTAGGTCCATCCGTTCCAGAGAAAATTGGTGGTGACGCACGGACAGACGGACAGACAGACAGACGGACAAGAAAGTGATCTTATAAGGGTTCCTTTTTTTACCTTTTGAGGTACGGAACCCTAAAAAAGAAAAAAAAACATACACACGAATTGAGAACCTCCTTCTTTTTGGAAGTCGGTTAAAGATAAAGAGATATTTATTTCCAAAAGCAATTTGTACAATACACATGCAATTTTTAGTATTATGCAATTAACATAATCAAATATTATGTTTCTTTGAAGTGTCTCACACTTTATATTTTTGTAAATTGTTAAACACATTCCAAAATTTCATCGTACCGACGGGTTTCGAACCCGCACCCCCCGGATTACACGTCCAGGTGCTCTGCCAATTAAGCCACGGTTCGATACATCGATATGACGAAATTAGTGGATTGCATTTGTTAACCCAATTATGCATTGGTGGCGCCATCTATGACTACTTATTACGTAAGTTAATCATTCGGAAGAAAACTTTGAACTTGAAGAATTTCAATACTTGACACTGGCTAAATACACTAATTGTGTAGAGCCCTAAAAACAAAAAAAAACAAAAATGTTAATAATCGCAAATAATACTTTTTTATATTCATTTTGGAATACAACTAGTCCGTGTTATAAAAGTATTTGAAATTATTGTAATAAAAAAGACAATTAATTATCGTGTGTATCAGATGCTTTTATTGCACAGGGCCATTTTGGACATTGTCCTTTGATACCTTGATGACATCATTATGGCTAGTGGATATTTTTACTAGCGCGGCATTTGAAGTAAATTTTTTAGGGTTCCGCACCCAGAGGGTACCAAATGAACACTTTCTGAGACTTTGCTGTCCGTTCGTTCGTCCGTCCGTCCGTCCGTGCGTCTATATGTGCGCACTTTACAGAGCTATATCTTCTTAACCGTAACAGGTACATTCTTGAAATTTTCACCAAGTATATATCCGTCAGTGTATAACGGCCCAGACACGAAATTTTATAGATGCATGTCATATACATGTAATTTAATTATAACTTGTTTTGCACTAAAAAGGGTAAAATAAATTATAAAAAAAAAAAAAAGCGGACTTCATACTCGTAGCCACAACAGGCACTCAAAAGCGAAAAATAAATTACTTAATATAAATATTATAAGCGCTACCCACTTATCTATTTGAAGTCGGTGCCTGCCTATAGTGTCCTTCATATACACAGTCTTTTACAAATCAGCCTGTATATGTTAATCGAGGGCCTAGTCGAGGGCTAAATGGTGTAGTTGGGCAAATGGTCGGCTTTGAAGCCAGAGGTACCGAGTTCAATCCCCGCCGTGCACCAATGGATTTTTCTATCGAGCAGACGGACAGACAGACAGACAGACGGACAAGAAAGTGATCTTATAAGGGTTCCTTTTTTTACCTTTTGAGGTACGGAAACCTGAAAATGTATGTGCGCATTTTACAGTGGCTCTTCAGTAAAGGAAAAACATCGTTAAGTAACCCCCAACCCCCACATGGTGGTAGGACACTATCTAGTGTCCGCCTGGCCAGCTACCACAACCTCAAGTTAGAAAATCTGTCGCCAAACATTTAATGTGTTCCGGCAGCTATCCTTGAGAGCCAGTTCCCGTTCTAGGCCTAGCGTGCTTACTATCTTCGACCGCATCATCATGCGTTACCAACAGGCGAGATAGTGGTCAAACCTATATGATATAAAAAAAGTAAATCGTTCTGTTGTAATTAAATCATACGCATAATCATTAATCGTACCATACGCATCCATTCCAATACTGTCCAAAAAGTTAAAGTACTCGTAATACCTACAGCATTGGATGTGTATGGCAAAACTGTGGTATGGCGGCGTACCAAGCCAATATACACAGTCTATTAAGTTAACCTTCTTATGTTTTGCGTATCTAGTAAACATATTTTTCGATTGAAGCACAACTTGTTTGAAATTTACCCAATAAATCTAAGTTAATCTATGCTTAGGCATCAAAATGAATGCGTCTGTAGGCGCTGTTTACATTTAGATTAAGCACGAGATGGCAGGCTAATGAAGTAATGAACCAAGAGCCTACAACAAGGTTTAAAACATTATAATCTTACCACACCCTAGAGAAGAGGAGATGCTCTGAGGTCGTATAGTTGCATCCTTTTCTTTTTAACACGGCAAGATTAAGGAATGTTTTAGAACTTAGTAGGTCTCCAGATTCCTTCGTGGCGGATTGAGGCATTAAACCGTCCGGACGTGTCATGCGATACGATCCAGCGTTTCCAAACTCATAAATATCAATCAACGGCCATTAACAGCAAGTACTTATCTACCCACCAGTATTAAATGGTCCCTGTAATACCAGACTTTTGCATCAAAAATAACTGACGATGTATTAAGCGGGAAGGGTGAATGGGGCTACAGTAAACTGGTCGGTATTTGCAAGTCTGTTTGCCTTGGACAGTCTCCATCTTTCTACGGTGTGCATCATTATGAAGGTGTTGTTTTTAAACGTACTTCGACGATCATAAGCATTTTGGTTTTTGGGACGGACATGTGCATTTAGTGAATTTGTGATCATTTTGAGCACAATATTTATTTATTTTTTTTTTTATACCGAACTGGGTAGCACTTGATCACTATCTCACCTGATGTTAAGTGATGATGCGATCGATGATGTAGCGTGCTTACCCAGAAGATACCTATTCACTCGCGATTTGAAGACCCCCATATTGTACTTAATCGGAAACACGGACTCAGGCAGGGTATTCCATTCCTTAGCGGTTCGTATGATGAACGAAGAAGCAAATCGCTTCGTTCGGGTAGATGGTATATCCACCATAAATCGGTGGCGCCTTTTAGTGTCTCTGGATGTCCGATTATAAAATGGGGATGGTGGAATCAAATCATGCAGTTCCATTGCACACTCTCCGAAATGTATCCGATAGAAAACCGATAAACAAGCGACTTTGCGGCGATGCGCGAGACTCTGGAGTCTCTTGCTTACTAATAGGTCATCGCTGATGAGTTTTTTGGCTCTCCTCTCAATAGCTTCCAGTGTCTCCAGCTGGTATTTAGCAGAACCATCCCAAAGGTGAGAACAGTACTCCATACACGATCGGACTTGTGCTTGGTAAAGATTAAGCAACTGTCCCGGTGTGAAGTACCGTCTCACCTTAGCCAAAATGCCAAGCTTTTTTGAGGCTAGCTGGGCTCTAGACTCAATATAAGAGCCGAAATTGAGAGTTGGTGTCAAAGAGATGCCAAGAAGCTCGAGGTTGTTACTTATCGGAACGGACACATCCCGGAAAGTAGGAGCCAGTAGAAATGGGCTCCGTTTAGCAGAGAAAAGACACGCCTGGGTTTTCGCAGCATTGAACTTGACCAGATTGGCATCGCCCCAATCAGAGACTGCCTTCAAAGAAAAGTTCATGCGTTCGACCATCGCTTCTCTATGAGACTGGATTTGTAATGCACTGGTTCGTGCGTTGGATGTATAACTCTCTACAACAGTGCTGTCATCTGCATACCCAAAGATACCGGGTTTAAGCAGGTCATTAATATGCAGCAGAAAAAGTGTTGCAGAGAGTACTGATCCTTGAGGGACTCCGGCATTTATGGCCAATTGGTCGGAAGAACAGCCATCGATGACCACTCGAATCGACCGATCCCTTAAGAAATCTGCTATCCAAACACATAAACCAGTGGGCAGGCCGTATGAAGGAAGCTTGCTAATAAGGCTATCGTGCCAAACCCTGTCGAAAGCCTTCGAGATGTCAAGAGAGACGGCCAGCGCCTCGCCGTGGTTCTCGATGGCTTCGCTCCAGATGTGCGTGGCATACGCTAGAAGATCCCCAGTAGACCGATTTCGGCGAAACCCGTATTGTCGGTCACTGAGGAGATCGTTCACTTCTAGGTATGCCAGGAGCCTGTGGTTCAGTACACGTTCCATAGTCTTACAGAGTATGGAAGTGACTGAGATAGGCCTGTAATTGACAGGGTCTGCACGACTACCCTTTTTCGGCACGGGTTGCACGTTTGCTTGCTTCCAGGACTTAGGCACTTGACCAGTCGTCATAGACAAGCGAAAGAGGCGTGTCAAAATAGGAGCCAACTCAGGCGCACACGTCCTCAAGACTACAGCTGGTATACCGTCTGGACCACTAGCTTTGTTCACGTCTAGATTGCGCAACGCTTTGCGTACTTCAGTCTGACGAATGCGGATTTCCGACATAATCGTCCCGCAAGTCGGCAGACTAGAAGGTACAGCATTGCCAGCATCTAAACGTGAAGACTCCGCAAACAGAGTAGCAAATAAATTCGCTTTCTCTTCAGCCGAGTGTGCTAGTGATCCATCGGGTTTCAGTAGTGGAGGCAGTGAGGGACGGCAGAAGTTCTCTTCGATCGACTTCGCCAGGGACCAGAACGCTTTGCTACCCGAGGGGTAAGAAGCAAGTTTGTTCCCTGTTCGGCGTATGTGATCGAAGCGAGCCTTCTTGAGAGACTTTTTGCAGGACTTGGCGGCTAAGTTAAAGGCTTTCTTCTTTTCGCGTACATCTCTAGTCTTGCAGGTTCGAGCATCAGCCCAGGCTAAGTAAGCTTCATGTTTTGATGCTTCTGCATCTCTACATTTGGCATTAAACCATGGACGAGCTTTGCTTGACATCGGAACGTCAGAAAATGGTATGAAATATTCCATACCCTGACGTAACACTTCTGTCACAGCATCCGCGCAAGCTGAAGGATCGCTCGAAGAAAAACATACCTGCCGCCAAGGATAAGACGCGAAAAAACAACGCATCTCTTCCCAATCTGCTGACCTGTATCGCCACACCCGCCGGGTGCCTTTTTGGCTGGGATCGGGCGGGGAGTAGACGGATACAGACTTCACCAGACAGTGGTCGGAGCTACCTAAGGGTGATGAAACCGACACCGAGTAGCGGTCTGGTTCTGTTGTCAGCAGAAGGTCCAAGCAATTGGCTGTATGGCCATCAACGTCCGGTATCCTTGTTGCTCCATATATATGTCACACAACACACGCAAAATTGGTCAATACTGGCATTTCAGTTAACTATTTCTTATCACTGGATATTTTATATACTAGTCAAAATATACAAAAGTAAAATGAGTGAGTCTGTGCTCAGTTCTGTCAATATCTATGCATTTAAATATAAATATCTTCTAATACTATAAGAATCTTTGTCCTGACATACTGACTGACTGACTAACCGCCTGCCTAAACCGCTGGTCGTAGAGACTTGAAATTTGGAGGGTATATTTGTCTTAGTACGTAAGGGTGTATTAAGAAAGGATTTTCCAAAATTCACCCCTTAAGGGAATGAAATGGGGGTTCAAAGTTTGTATGGAGAAACAAGATTAGATAGTATTTTCTATTCGAAACTTCATACAAGTGCACCAGTAAAAAAATAAGTAAACAGGTGTTTCAGGTTTTTTTTTAATTCCACCCCTAAGAGGGTGAAATTGGGTAACAAAGTGTGAAAACTAATATTGTTTCGGATTGCGTTGTAATTTGGCATGCAGATAGTTATTACGACGTTAGTTCCCTCTGAGAAATGATTTTTCAAAATACACCCCTGAAGGGGATGAAACGGGGGTTCAAAGTTTGTATGGAAAAACAAGATTAGATAGTATTTTTAATTCGAAACTTCATACAAGTGCTTAAGTAGGTAAATACTTGTTCTAGGCTCTTTCGAAATTCCACCCCGAAAAGGCTGAAGTGAGGTAACAAAGTCTGAAATCAATATTGTTTCGGATTGCGCTGAAATTTGGCATGCAGATAGTTATTTTGACCTAAGTATCCACTAAGAAATAATTTTTCAAAATTCACTCTTCAGGGGTATCAAGCGGGGGTTTAAAGTTTGGATAGTCATTTTATTCGACATTTCACACAAGTACTTCAGTAAATAAATAAGTAAATACGAGTTTCAGACTTTTTCAAAATGCCACCCTATTTTTTTTATAAGAGAATAAACTGGGGAAACAAAGTCTAAAAATCAATATTGTTTCGGATTGCGCTGAAATTTTGATTGCAGGTAGTTATTATGACGTAGGTATCCGGTCAGAAAGGATTTTCTATATTCCTCCCGGATACGGAACGGGGATTCAAAGTGTGTATGACGAAACAAGATCAGATAAAGTACGTGTTTTAGGATTTTTTGAAATGTAACAAAGTCTGAAAATTTTGGTTTATAGGGTTTTATAAAAATTAATCCCGAATTGCCTTAGTCACGCGGAACATGAAAACGGGTGAACCGATTTGGCTAATTCTTAGTCATTTAATGATAGAATTGTTTTTACAAAAGAAAAGTTTTAAGTAAATAAAAGAAGTTTGTAACGCGGGCGAAGCCGCGGGGCACTTCTAGTACATATATAAATTTCATAGATAAAAACAAAGGTCCAAAGCCTCACAAAACTTGAAATTCTCGTTTATGTCGGGTTAACATAAAATAAAACAAGGCAAAGTATATATTTCAATCTCAAAAACGCTACGGTGGAGTAGAAACCCTGGGGCCGAAGCATCTTGCTAAGCGATACTTAATTTCCATAGTAATTAATCAAGCTCCAAACCGAAAGTGCTGCCATATCTGTCTCAGAAATATCAGTGAAAACTCATGCAATATTTAAAAACAAGTTTTATTTGTAATTTATAAATTTAAGGGTAATCTGTTTTTGAAGTTATACTTCTTTTGGCGCGATAGAGAAAAATGATGAGAGTGAATTTTTACGATGCGCGCGCACACACCGACACACAGGTGTCGGTTTACATCAAAATTTTAATTTATATTATTTTTAATTAAAAATTTAATTATAATTTAATTTATTTTGTAATTTTTAATAATTATAATGATATTTAAATATTTATTGATTAATTATTATTTAATAAATTAATTATTTATTTTTAATATTAATTATTAAACAATTTATATTTTTCTTTTATTTATTTCATAATATTATTATTAAAACCTAAGATTCCTCTTAAACAATTAATGATTTAGTTTAAATAAAAAAAATTTAAATGTATATTAATTAATTTTTATTTTATTGAATAAATAATTAATATATATATATATAAATTTTTTTCGACACACCAAAATGTATATATATATTAATTATTTATTCAATAAAATAAAAATTAATTAATATACATTTAATTTTTTTTTATTTAAACTAGATCATTAATTGTTTAAGAGGAATCTTAGGTTTTAATAATAATATTATGAACAAAAGAAAAATATAAATTGTTTAATAATTAATATTAAAAATAAATAATTAATTTATTAAATAATAATTAATCAATAAATATTTAAATATCATTATAATTATTAAAAAATAAATTAAATTTTTAATTAAAAATAATATAAATTAAAATTTTGATGTAAGCCGACACCTAAATTCTACACCGTGAAGTTAGTTCTAGGTGGCATGACTAAGTTCAAGTTGTATATGTCATATTTAACGTCACATTTTTACGTTAATAAAACCTTTTTTTATGTAAATAAAATCTTTTTGATTAATTTTAATATTTATCGTTAATCACTGCTGCATTTTAGTTTTTTTTTCCATACGCCACAGAAGTATAACTTCTAACGCGTGTACATAAGTACACACACTCTTTTTTTTATATCTAATAGGCTAGGGTTTGACCACTATTTCACCTGTTGATAAATGATGATGCGGTCGCAGATGTTAAGCACGCTAGGGTTAGAATGGGAACTGGCTCTCAAGGATAGCTGCCGGAACACATTAGATGTTTGGCGACAGCTTTTCTAACTTAAGGGCGGTAGCTGGCTAGGCGGACACTAGATAGTGTCCTACCACCATGCTTGGCCTCCATGCACCATGGGGGTTGTTGGTTTCTTAACGATGTTTTTCCTTCACCGGAGGGCCACTGTGAAAAGCCATATACATTTTTCTATAGAAAAATCCATTGGTACGGCGGGGATTGATCTCGTTACCTAAGGCTACAAAGCCGACCGTTCTCCCGATTACGCCACCGGGCCCTAAAAGGTTGGTTAAAGTATAGATATAATTTTTACACAATTGCATACTTGTAAGTCTCATAAATTATCTGTTTTTAATAAGGTATTAAAATAAAGTACAAGAAATTTACCAAATGCGAGTTGGAGTCGCGCACCGAGGGATCCGTACAAACTTATCAAGCTAGGTTTTTGATTAGGTAATAAGCATGACGACAGTATCAAAAAATCAATGATTTGATGATTTTAGGGAAAAAAACATATTAAAACAATTTAAAACACTAGTTTAGTTTTATTTAAAAAATAGAGATTAATAAGATTTTCAGTAAAATAAAACATTAAAATACTGTTATCGGCCATTTTGATTGAAACACCAATCACAGCGCATGACGTCACGACTATATCCTCTTATGAGGTTTTCTTGAAAATGTTATTACATTTTGGAAAACCCATGTATTCATTGTCACAGATTATATACGTTACTACGTTAATTATGTCATTTAGGTATGCGTGACGTCACAGCCGACGCCATGACATATGTGAGCTGTTTTTGCGCACTATTGAAAAAATATTAGAAAAATTGCTTTAAACTTCGTTAAACTTAAATTAATTACCGAAATATAGGTTTTTTCATGAATAGTAAATGTATTCCCACTTTACGGAAGAGGATTTCAAAATCTTTCGTCACGCCTATTGAAAATATCTATCCACTACCACTTTTTATTTTAGTTTACATATAATATGATATGACCTCATAATAAGATTTTTTTTATACGAAAATGGGTAACTCTTGAGATACTTTTAAACGCAAGCATAGCAGGGGCTAGATTGGGAAAGGCAGCTAGCTAGTGAGCTTTAATTGAAAACAAAACTGTTAATTAGGAATAATAGGATAAAACTAGGCAATAATTTCTCAGGTGGTATGCACCCGAGAGTACTGATCCTAGCAATATATTATCCAAACCCTCGTCACTTTGATAAATTCATGAAAAGGCATTTAGATAAATCGGTTTGCTTTGCTACGTCATCTATCGGCATGGGTCCGCCGACTGCCGAATAGGAAGAAATTCTCAATTTACTTTTTTATGTATTAGATACTTTACGTTTCTGGCCATATATACGAGTATGCCTGAACATAGCAAAGTGTCAAGCATTAAAGCTATTCGATTTTATAGTATCACATCGTCAAGTGCAGATAAAGTAACGTCGCAGTAATTTCCTATAGCTTTGGTTTGGACTCTTGATCGGAACGCACAACGCTGCTGCGTGCGGTACCTTTTATATTTTTTATGAAATAAATAATTTAAAAAAATAATTTGAAAAAATTCTCACGGATTCATCAATATTTAAAATTCAAAATGACGCTTCCGAATTCTAAAGTATCTGAATGAAATTAGAATACCCATGTTGAAGATTATTTCTCATAGGACAATGGTACCTATGTTTGCCAACATTGTGCGATTCCATTGCTCCCGTACCTATTCACCGACACTTAGTCTTTGTAGTTAGTAACTAAGTAACTTGTGAATTGTATCGTCGAGATACACGGTAATTATACATATAGCTCATGGAAATCATTCGGTGACGATGAAGTGAGCTCCATGATTTTTGTTGACCCAAAAAGTGTTCAACGCGCCTAAGAATGTTTTCACCTCAATAATCCAACATTCGATAAACTATACATACACGAATGGGTACAAGTTTAAATAAAAGACACCAATCACGCACCTCCTGCTAAAACTTACGCTCTATTGACTCTATTCGAGTCATTGAATTAAGCTGAAATTGGTATACAAGAACAATGATTTGCTATTATTACATTTATTAAAATATTACATTATTATAACAATAATTTTAAATAGTTTATAGCTTAGCAAACATTAAATTCTACTGGTAATACAATGACGGTAATGGTTGAAGTAAATTCCATAAATAACTTTACCTTAAGTAATTTAGTATAGACAGAAGCCAATAAAGTCTCACTCATTAGTCAGCCAATGCTTATTAATAAACTAGATGAAATATGTTAAATAATACTAGATTTATAGCTAGATGTTACAAACCTTGAATATTATACGTTCAATATTTTACACAGTTTTTATGGTTTCGTAGCCGAATTGCATAAAACCGAACCCTGATAGATTCGTCATGTCTGTCTGTTGGTCTATCCGTCCGTCCGTCTGTCTGTCCGTCCGTATGTCACAGCCACTTTATTCCGAAACTATTAAGACTACACAGTTGAAACTTGGTAGGTATTCTGTGAACGGATTATACGATTTTCATACAAAAATAATGTGGTAAAATGTGCCCCACCTACTCTAACTTTTAAAGTAAGGGAGTGAAAAATCTAGAAAAAATATATTCTATACATCTCAATAAAAACTTTCAACGAAAATTGTTTTAAACGAGATACAGTCAGCAATTTCTGAGATAAAGCGACTTCAAATATAGCTTTATTTTTCATACAAATACTATGAAAAAAAAAGTTAATTTTCTGGTGTTACGGAACCCGAGTGCGAGTCCGAATGCCCTTGGCCAGTGTATTTTTATATCTTATAGGCTAGCGTTTGACTATTATCTCGCCTAGTTGCAAGCGATGATGTGGTCGAAGATGGTGAACACCCTAGGTCTAGAATACTCTGACTCTCAAGGGCTGTGTGCTGCCGATACATTGTAAAGTTATTGCGGCAGATTTTCTCCCTGGTGGTGGTAAGCTAGGAGGAACATTTATATAATATGCTTCTACGACCTCTGTTGTCTTTGAGAGCCATTTCCTATTCTAGGCTGAGTGTGCATGATGTTAGCACACCGTCCTAAATCGTCACATATCAACAGGTGAGATAACGGTCAAACGCTAGCCTATATGATATGATTAGTTAGTTTTTATAGGTATATTGGTAGTCAAATATACTTCCTATTACTCTGTTATAATTACAGACTACTGTGTAGAAATCTGTATACATATACTGCTACGAATAAATCATAAGTCAGGAAAAGTAACTTCGTTATAAAAATGACCCAACAAAAGTCGTGCCCAAGCAGGCGGGGTTAAAAATCGTGTCCAGCGCGTCATTAGTCGGACATTTGTCTTGTTTGACTCAACTGTCATAACAGACATTGCAACACATGCGCGGACCAATCCTTGCTTTCGTTCCGAATTGAAATCAATTTCCAAGCCAATCATTTGTAATTTCGAAAGTGATTCTTATTTAGAATCTACGTCGTTTTGGTTTGAAGGAGGGCCCCACTTTTTGTGTGGAATTTGTTCTAAATTAGAGTTCTTGACTTATGATTTATTCGTAGATATACTGAATACATCTGCGAACATATTTTACATCGGAGTCTGAACTGCCCTGCCTTCCGATAGATATTAGCATGCCCATTATTGACCTACATGGCGTTTTATTTTAAACCCCCCACGCAATAAAAGTGTGTTATATTTTGATTCTGTGTATCTGTGCATCTGTCTGTATCATCGTAGCTCACGGATGAACCGATTTTGGTTTAGTTTTTTTATTTATATTTGAAAGGTAACATGATCAGGAGCATTTTTGTGTTTTTCATCATCATCAACGAACACAGTCGTTTGAAGTATATTATGATGATATATGATATGAGAGCAACTACTGTTTTGATCAATTCAAAATTAGATTAGTGCTATCTACCACAATGATATTGCAAGAACATGGTAACATTGAGCTATTTCTAGATCTTCTCCTGCAATCTGCTGGATGTACAACTCACCAATTACGCTTCCACGATTAGCTTCCATTGCTATCACTACATTATAATAAAACAAAGTCCCCCGCCGCGTCTGTCTGTCTGTCTGTTTGCGATAAACTCAAAAAGTGCTGAACGGATGTTCTTGCGGCTTTCACCAATAACATGGCAAATGGCATCATCATGATAAAGGTTTAGGTGTATAATTTGTGAAGGTTTTGTGTAAATTGGTTTAAATATAACGATGATTGTTTGTTGAAGATGTTCAATCATACTCGCTCGACGCAACAAGCTATGCAAACAATGTAGGCATATATATATGGTCTATCTGTTCGTAGCCGGGGCGAGTCGTTAGTAAAGAATAATTTAGTAACTCTATATAATATAAAAAAACATTCAGGCCAATAAACTTCAGAATTATCAACGCATGAATATGACTTTTGCGCATTAAATTAGCCTCAGCCATTTAGATAAATACAATAATATCCTGTCCAGAACAATTTTACCTAATGGTCATTTGAGTTGTGAAGTTAAAAAAATTTAGATTACCTTGAATTTACCGCAAATTAAAAAGATTTTTTGTTGAGCAGTGCCGGAAACTTCGCGTTATGGGATTAAATTATGTTGGGTAAATTACAGCAGTCACGTTTTCTTCTTAATGTACCTACTTGAGTTACCACTCAAGTAGGTAATCTATACTTCTATACTAATATTATAAAGAGAGAACATTTGTATTTTTGTATTTTTATATTTTTGTATTTTTGAATTTTTGTATTTTTGTATGTTTGTAATGATTTGGCTCAAAAACTACTGAACCGATTTAAAAAATTCTTTCACTAATACATAGAATGGACTTTCGGAATAAAAATAGGCCATATATTATTCCGTTTAAATCAAAGGTACATTCGTGGAGACCTAATTTGCAACCTAAGTCGGCAAAAAAACGGTCGAAAAAACACGTTTCTTACGAACGCTGCTTAATTGAAAATAGATAGAAGAATATTTTCTATGCAAGAGTTGTACAACTTAATAAGACCTACAAAAAAATCCGCGACAGCATATGTCTATCTCTTAAGGTTGACTCACAGTAACCATTTATATCTTAAATTTTTTGTTAAAAAACATTACATAACTTCCAAGGCTGTTTTCAAGTATATACTATTAATCCTTATCCAAATAATTACGTTAATTAGCTTGGCCACATATTATAGATTATTAAATTGTCCTTTACAGTATATAATTCAAATGAAAACTCTAGAAGATATCACGAATTTTACATACACGCATCGCAAAATTAATAAAATATTTGCAGTGAAACCACAGATTAGGTCATAGTTACTACAAAAATATTATTATGAGCTTAGCTATGCTGTAGATCCCCACCGATCACAATCAATTTGAAGTCAATGTAGTATAATAATATGATCTATTGTATAAAATAATATTAATCTATGTATATCTAACAATATAATATTTTAAACCACCCCGACTGATCTATGTATAATCTTTTCAATAAAAGCATTCCAATGACTCCAAACACGACATTTAAAATCTGAGCTGTAAGTTGGTGAGGATTTGAGTATTCTGTAGAGTCCAGGAGATGTCCCAGCATCAAGTCAATGCTTCCATGTTCTTACAATATCGTTGAAGAAGAAGATTTTTGAACTGATCAGACCTATGAAAGTTGATTTCATAGCGCAATTAACTAGAAAAAAGCTCATAGTTTTATAACGATTGAACGAATTTTCATGAATCAAAGCTAAGAACACTACCGATGAAGACATCTATCAAACAAAAAAAAACTATCAATAATAAAAACAAAACGGTTCATCCGGTTCGGTGCTAAGATGCTAGACAGACACACAGATACACACGTTAAACGTATATTACCCCTACATTTTGCGTCGGGGAACGCCGTAAGGTTACGGCGGCAGATGTTCTCCTTGGTGGTAAGCTACTTTTTGGTAGATTGAATAATCCCACTACCACTGTACGAAAACTCATGATTCATGAATGCACATAAAACTTTCATTGGTAGGTATATAGCTAGGATTAGAACCAACGACCGTCGGGTCAGAATCAGGGTAACTATCCTTTACGCCAAAGGGCCGTCCAATATCACTACGTAAGTATTATAAAACAAAGTTCATCAATGCGTCTGTCTGTCTGTTTGCAATAATCTCAATAGCTACTGAACGGATTATCATGCGGTTTTCACCAATAGCCAGAGTGTTTATGAGGAAGGTTTAGGTGCATAATTCGTTAAGGTTTTGTGTAAATTGGATGAAATATGACGATGATTGTTGTTCATATTTTATATTCGATGCAACAAACTAATGCAAATTTTGTGGGCATATATGTTCTACCCGTGCGAAGCCGGGGCGGGCTGCTAGTTCCACAATAATACTATAGAGCGATACCTCGCTCTATAGTATTATTGTGGAATTATCTTACAGATAGATAGAAACTCTTAATTGTTACACCATGACTATTAGCTTAATAGCATACGGGCGGATGACCAAAGAATCTTTGTTCACCTCCATTCTAAGGTTGTCTGGAAGAGATCACTATGAGTGATAAGACCGCTGATGATTAATGATTTTGACGGGGTGTAGATAACTTTATCATTCCAGGATGGCGAACTGTTTTAGGTATCTATAGTTACCGACAAGATACACAAAATAAACTGGCCAAGTGCGAGTCGGACTTGCACACGCCGGGTTCCTTACCACAGTACAATATTTAATACGATTGAACAAAATTTGCCCAAAAAATACGTTATGTATTTGCTGTTATAGCGCCCATAGTAATACAATTTGTACTTTGTGAAAATTTCTAACCTATCGCGGTTAACAGATATAAGTTTAAAATGAACGTGAGTTTTTATAATAAGATACAGTAAAAAGAAAAAAGTAAAAGGTGGACAAACAGATAGACGGACGGACGGACAGCAATGTCTCATTAATAGGGTACTGATAGTACCCTTAGGGCACGGACTGCGGATCCCTGAAAAGTAATTTATCCTTAATTTTAACTCTAGATAATCTACAAATATAACAGAAGATGCAAAACTACATTTTCAGTCGACGTGCCGACACAAACTTACACAACTGCTACCCTCCCTAGGGAGTGATTGGGGAGGGAGAGTGGGAGTGCAACATCTCAAGGTCGTTGCGTCTCGACTCGCTACTTCACCTTTCGTATTTACCGACCGTGAAGATAGCGGACTTTACTTTTTACAAGCTTCTATTTAACTTGCCGTATCTATGTATGTTTGTGTGGGTCAAATCTTGGAAGCTATATTAGAACCACTTTATGTCGTTCGAATGAACTCAAGTTTAATATACTTGCGTATCTTTGGTGACAATGAAATGATATGGTACCATCGAGCTGACCCAGTGGTGGAGCCAGACTAAAGCGACTAGAACTCCGTAATGGCAAAGGGAAGGATAGTCGAATTTGGGCTTATATACTGTTATCATCAGTACATTTAACTATACGTGATATTGTCTTTACAGTAATACTTATATTTAAAATATAAACCACCCCCAACTGATCTATTCATAATCTGTTCATTGAGACCATTTCGGGGTGCCCAAACTCGATACTGTAACTTGGTGAGTTAGTTGGTTGGCTGTAAGTTGGTGAGATGTGCTAGCTACCTGTTTATGTACATAATAAACGATTTGAATTTTTCTGAAACTATTATTTTTTGAAATTTATTATCAGAAAGTGACTACCACCAGTACATTTACAAGTACGTAAATAGGGGGAAACGTTGTGCTAATTAACGCGCACTACTTTGTAGCTCGTCAGTAATGCCTTTGAAGTTAAGTGTTTTTGTCTTTAGTGCTAGCTGCTAGGTATACTTTGAAATGGGTTTTAACAACGAACTGCTAATTTCCATTTTACCTTGAATCTTTTTTAATATACATGTACATGTACGAGTGTAATGGTAAAAATCTTACCAAGTATCTAAAATATTACTTACATTGCTTGTCGTTAAATATTTATAAATTTGAGAATAAAGGTTGACATCAAATAAACGTAGAATTGATCTGGAGACAAGTTCATTCACCTATGTTTTTAGGGTAATAGATTATATGAATGGGATAAAAACAATGACTGTAATCTTCTAACACTAAATTAACATAAAGGACAGAGCCAAAACATATTTGACGACTTTTAAGATAATATTTCTATTCTTCAAGAGTTTTTTCCACATAATACTTCGATTAAGCACAATCGTATAATTTTTCTTTTATAACTGATCTATAGGCTAGCGTTTGTCCACTATCTCACCTAGTAGTAGAGATTATGAACACGCTAGGCCTAGAATACTCTCAAGGGCTGTGTAGTGTGTATTGCCGGAACACCGCAATGTTACGGCGGCAAGTTTTCTTGACATCAAAGTAATCCGCCAGGCCAGCACGATAAATTAAGACGGCAAATCCAACTAATCTTGTTATCCATTTACATAATTAGACGTCAGTGGTACACTCAAAGCTCATGGCAAACTTGTACACTTGCACTTTCATAGTACCAACACCACAGATAAGTCCTAGTTAGTTCGTTACTTGTACTTAGTTATGTACCTACGTGTTAAGTATGCAAGGCACCGCTCGATCAACTATTTGCTTGATAGTGTGAGTAGGGGTAAGCAGCTAATGCAAATTTAACAAACAGAAGGACGAAAAAATTATCCCTGCAAGAGACATTTTAAATTTTTCGTATCGAGATCATCGTGAGAAAACTTTTGGCTCTTAGCTCCATACGTATTGGACACTTCAATTCGCCCATTCGTTCGTCTTTGGTGTGTGCCTAACATTAGCTGCTGGCACGTTATGTGCGCTGGGCAAGCCTTTACTATTTAATCATATCCTATGTACTAAGTATATCTGGGTATGATTATGGTTTATTCATCTGACTTGAATATCACTAGATGCTTTAAAACGTTATTTAATGCAGTAGGTGCTAAAAGGCCTCACTGACTAGAAGTTCTATGTTGCTGTTTCTGTATTTTGGAGTAATTACATCAATCGCGTCTAAGCTAATGCAAATAAATGTAATGTATTTAACTACTAATTAACCGTCTAGTCAATACCTAATGTTGGTCATAGGCCCGCATCACTTCACGTTGTTTACCAATTTGCATTAAAATTTGGCGTTTCGACGTCAAGAAACGTTCAGTTTAGTTCGACTTTTTGTATTAGATACGGCAAGGTTAGATCTTTCACTAATTCAATTTATGTATGAATACTTTATAAGATAACTATCAATTTAAAAAATATTTTGCAACAAAATTAGCAAGTCTTCTTCATCATTCATGTTACCTACAAAATAAATTAATTCATCTCGCTACCCGCAAACTAATATTTTGTGACTACCCACACCCACGCTGTGAATATTCATGAAGACATCGAAGGACATTCAAGTCTTAATTAAAAATCCAGACTAGACTTTATAACTTTAGAAAACTTCGCGCCATTAAAAAATAAAATGTGTGAGAATATTTTGAATAAAGATGTTATATTTAAGTATTTAAAATGATACAAACTCAAAAGGAAAACTTGCGTATGTTTTGTGGAAGCATGAAAGAACGTAGAGAAGTACGTATGAAGTACTAGGTAGGTAGGTTACTTCAGGTAAGAATATTTTATAACTATAACTACAACGCAACCATTAAAAAGTGTTATTATGGCTTGTGAAAATAAGCAATAATAATAACACTAATTAGTCAAAGGCATATAGCCACGAGTAGGGTCTAGTGAAAGTACATAAAAGTTCCACAAAAGGGCTTAACTCAATAAACACCCTTATTTTCTCATCTGGGAAAATATAATTACCAAAATAATTATGTTACGACATGAAATTATAACCGATTAATGGAAAATTTCACAGGTGGAAGGAGCATTATATCAATGTCTCACCTGGCTTGCTACCAAAAAGTAGACTACCACCAATACCACCATCAAGAAGAAAATCTTTCGTCATAACTTTACGATGTTCTGAGTTTCATGCTGTTTCCAATAACAGAAAATTGGGTAATTACAAGCTTTTCTTTACCTTGCAACGTTCGTATGTTAAGTTGTCCGTCAACATTTTCAACCACTTGCAGGTAGCCGATTGAGCTATAATTTTGCATACCTGATTATGTAAGTTCGGTAATAATGTGGGAGTGACTGAAAAATCTAAAGGGTTTACTCAAAGCTTGTTGTTAAGATTTATTGATATAAGTTTTGTATATCTCACGTCATCATCATCATCAGTGGTCGTCGCGATCTCGCTGCGTAAACTCCTGAGGATGTGCATCGGACATGCATGAAACCTAGGTCGAGACAGTCGACAACAATCATTAGAGAGTATAATAGTCGGTAATTTATAATCATGATTCAAACTCACGATAACTATAAATCTAAAAAATCATCATAATCAGCCTGTATTAGTCCACTGCTGAACATAGTCCTCTCCCAAGTCACGCGACTGAGCCCGATCTTCGGCTCTTTGTTTCCAGTCACTGCCTACCACTTATATATCTATATCACACATTGTGTTATAATTTACAGAAAAATATAGAGCTTAGAAACAAACACCGGTTCTTTACAAGAGGCTCTCAATAGACTCAACGAGCGCTGCGAAGCACTCAATAAAATATCCCCTTGTCGTTCAGTAGTTACCGCATTATTTTATCTAATCTCATATTATCTAATATCCGATAGAGCGGGTTCAAGGTTGGTCGAGTGATCGTTCGCAGATTAGGTGATAGTTTGTTCCCATAATGGAACGCAGGTAAGCCGTCCGGTCCGGGTGCGCGTCAAAACCGCTGCAGTTTCGCATCGTCCCGGGCCGCGCGCCCTTTGCGCTTTTATCAATACGAGCGCAGCGCCGCCTGGCGGCCCCCTCCAGTACCGACTCGGAGCCCATTGCGCACGCTCCGTGCTCTACGTCGCCGCATTTACTCTCTAAAACCCTTCCCCACAACAATCCCACCAAAATAAACCATAATTTATCCAAAAAACGCGCTCCTTGACGATCCGCCGCGCCGTGCTATCTGTCGGTGTACCAGAAGCTAGCTAACCTAAAATCCGATCCGATCCGATTACGTCAATAGCCCGAGATATCCCCCGCCTGTTTTGTTATTGTAATCACAAACGTTATCATCGAGGAGGTGTCGGAGTCGAGTCCTCAAACGGTGAGTATTGTTTTCAGTAATGTTTCTAAATGTTTGTGTGTTAGATTGTTTATCTAGGCGCTATGCGAGCGGATACTTTCGCTGGGCAGCGCGCAGAAATGAGGGCAATCTCAAAAATAAACTGAGATTTTTCACGTAGTGAATAAGCAAACAGTTGTTGTATGTCAAATACACATTAAATATCTTGATAGCATCATACAGTGGCATATCTAATAACATATGTAGCTCTGAAAGCAATCGCAGCAAATGTGTGCAGGTTATGTATCGATTTTCAGTAAAAGTGTTTCAGTAACAAGCGCAGTGGGACTTGACGTGCCTTTCCCTAACATAAAAACTTGAATCTTATTTTAAAAGAATATATCTCATAAAGATATATAAGGAATAGAGATTTTACTTTTTTATAGTATAACAGTGTTAAACTATGTTTATATACACATTTAGTCGCGGTATACAAAGACCGTACGTGACGTACGTGTACCTACCTATGCCAAAACAATACGACCTGTATGGCTTAGCAGTATTTTATCCCGATATATATATTGTGGTAGCAAAAAGTTCACAGCTAAATTCCTAAACATGACTGAAATGAGCTTATTAATTAGCTATCAAATGATACAGCGACGCAATTTTTTAAAATATTTTACAGGCTAGCGTTTGACCACTATCTTACCTGATGGTAAAAGATAATGTGATCGAAGATGATGAACACGCTAGGCCTAGAATACTCTGACTCTTAAGGGCTGTGTGCTGCCAGAGCACTGTACGGTTATGGCGGCAGATTTTTCTTTGATGATGGTAAGCTACTTTTTGGTAGCGAGTCAGGCAGAACATCGTAAACTTACAGTTAGCCAAGTCTAATATTCTGTATATTAGACTCGAACTCTAAGAAAATATTCCAAGTCCATATCTGTATATGTGAATCTCTGAATCCCCATATACACACCGAACATATATCTGTCAAAATAATACTGGCCATATTTTGCCGCCCAATTTTTTTTGTACGCCCCATGGTTTAGATTTTCCTCGCTTTTCCACGTGCACGGCTTATAGAATAAGTTCTCAAGTTCAGATCTTAACAAGTGAAAGTTTTAGTGTAGGCAAGTATTTGTGAACTATGTTGGTATGTTTTTTTACTTCTCTCAAGACTACGTCGACTCGAGTTCGAGTTCGAGGCTCGCACATTAGTTTTATTTTGTATCCGGTTTGTATAAATGAATTCCATTCATATTGAAGTCGGAAGACGGGTCGGAAATTCGAGAGAATAGTTCTTTTGAATTTCCGCCCCGTCTGCTCACCCAGAAAATCTGTGGATACAGGTGACATTTTATTCTCATAGAATGAGTGCAAATTCTACCCTAACTGGCCTACCCACAAGCACAAACTTATATAGTTAGTTATATACCTACTTCAATCTTTCGGATGTTATATACCTACTTCGATCTGTCGGATGTCCTTTTGCCATTTTATTGACGGAAGTCTAAAAACTCAAGGTTAAAAGACCGGCACAGAAACACCCTCGGAAATGCATTTCTTATGGCACTGCATTGACAAATGCATTGCGTATTCAACTAACATGCACCGAGGGCTTTGTGTGCATTTACACAGGGTGTGTCGTCAGACTCTACCAACAAGAATTAATACAAAACTGATGGAAAAGTTGTTGTTGCACATTCTCAAATGACTATGAAAACTATTTGGTTGAATATTGGAAATAAAATATTTTAAATAATTTTCTTAATAATCAGCAAATGAAATGTCAAATTTTTACTCACCTTTTTTCCATGAGGCATAATTATTTACTTATACTGGATCCATAGCTTCAGATCTGATATAATAGTACAGAATACTCTCAAAGTTTTTACCTTAAATCATCAACTCTCTTTGGCTAACTTCTAAAAAGCTTAACAAGTGGAAAGTAGATTTTCATAAGAAGATACGAGTATATCTAAATTATTATCTATCAGTGCTTAGTTTTTTTTTTAACGAATCTGAGGTTTAGATGCTTGCCTGCTAGAATTCCATCTTAGAAGGCATTGTATATATATATCATGATAATAGACAATGCTTTATAAGATGGAATCGTGCTGGTCAGAAAGTGGAAGGTGACATTGAGATAAATCTCTAGACATCCGAATTTAATGTAATCCACGCAGCGCAACTATCCTGATAACGTCATTCATCTCTATCAATTCTATATTCAAAATTTTCAATGTTCGAACCGCGTTCTTTTTTTTGAAAGCCTGTATTTTTAATATAAATATAAAATGTTATGTTCTTCTATTATTTTATACCTAATGTTCAACTGCAGCATCCTGTATTTTTACATAACCCCTTTGTGCATTGCCCTTCATTCATCGTGAGAATATAGGGCAAGTTCAGGGCCGGTGCAACATTGCAGCGTGAATGTAAATCAGTGTTTTTTTTATATAATCCTTGGAAATATACAAAATATAACATACATACATATAATTTTCTTACAATATAAGACCATAATCTAGTTGCATACGTATTATCTATACAACTAGATTAATTAAGTGTAAGCAATAAATATATGTATCGCCTGCTTTAGGTTTTCTATTATATACAACTAGATTAATTAAGTGTAAGCAATAAATATATGTATCGCCTGCTTTAGGTTTTCTATTATTTTTAAAGTAAAGCATTTGCTCTTTTACCACCTGTGTTACATTTCTGCAGACGATGCATAGACTTTCATAAATTCTCTTTTAATAAACTTAAGCTCTACCACCATGATTTATTTTTAGATGAGAATACGATTGTAACGAAAAGACTAAAGGTACTATACCGCGGCGTCCTGCATCTGCGTGCGCATTCGCGGACTGATTTTCAATCGTTTTCTGGTCGCCGTAGATCGCATTTGGTGTGAACCAGTCGGTACAAATACTACTGCGCTATCTGATCGCCACCTAGATCGCGCACGCAGTACTCCGCGGTGTGGTCGTACCTTTAGGGTCATTCTCACCGGTTCATGATAAAATGACAGATAGTTAGTTATCTGATAGATATACCATACAAAAGTTGTCAAAAATCTGTCAGACAAGTTTCTAATAAGTCTACCTGGAACCGGTGAAACTGACCCTTAACCTTTTATGTTATCAACCGACTATCAAAAGGAGGAGGTTCTCAATCCGTCTGTATGTATTTTTTTTAATTATATTTTTGTAAACTGTATTTATGTTACACAATTACATCAATTGCGAAGTGATTCGAATGTATTATTTTTTTAATCAGCAGGGTACATTTTCGAAGTGGTCCCATTGTAATTTCATCGACATCTGATAAGTATCTCCAGAGATACGACGATAAACGTTTCAATCTTACGTCGTCTCAAAAAACGTCTCGTTTTAGTTTTTTAACCATCTTAATAATTGTGTGATGAAAATGATAAGAATATAAGAGTTGAAAAAATTAACAAGTATTTATATTCACTTTAATGTAACAAATGCACAGGATGGTAACTTTAACTATGTATCTATTAGTAAAATCAAATAATTAAGATAGTATGCTACGCGAGTCACTTTCAGTAGAATGTTTGAGATGTTTTTTTCGATATCTCTGGAGATACTCATTAGATTTTAATTAATATTATAATGGTACCATGAAGATATCCCCTTCTAATGAAAAAAAATGATAATTCTAATCGGTTCACAATTATCGGAATAATCGCATCAAAAAAAAAAAAACGTTATACAGACGAATATTATGTTTCTTGAAGTGTTACACACTTTATATTTTTGTACATTTGTTACACTCAATCCAAAATTTAATCTCACCGACGGACTTTTCAATTAAGTGTTTGAATATACAGACGAATAGAAAACCTCATCCTTTTCAAAAGTTGTTTGAAAAGAAAAATAGAGCTAAAACACTTACACAGTTGCAATTTGATCAAAAAACGCATCCTATTTAACAATTAAAATTCACCTTGTCCGTCGCATACTATGATACGCCCCAAGATTTTACCTACATATGCAAACTGCGCGCATTTCCGATCGCTGCATTCTCAGGACCGGTTCCCGTGCAATGTGCATACCACGCCACTGAATAACCACCACATATAACCTGTACTGAATACATCGTCTAGTTTAACAAACGGACCTAGTTCTTTTCAATTTCTATTTAACAAGAGCCTTGTCAGCCCTACAGAAAGGTTGGGAACACCTGGCCTCTTTAAAGTCACTCAATAGAAACTAGATCGCAAGAAAACGTTTTTTACAAGCTCGTTGCAAGTTCAAGGTTTTTAAACAACAAGTTTAAATGCAAACCAGTTTTTTCTAGGTATCGCAATAAGTTCCAATACTAAATAGCTTTCGATTGAACTGCATTATAAAGTTAAGTGAACCTATAAAGCTGCGTTTATTTTCTCTTCCACCTTGGATTTAATGCGAATTCAACGTAAAGCTTGTAAATCATATAAAAACACGCTTTGAATAATTGTTAAATTGGGAATAAACGGAGAAGTTTTTTAACCCTGATGCTCTAATTACTTTATGATCTTTTAAGATCACAAGTTGTTGATCAATCACTTTTTTTTACCTATGATATGTATGGATGACGCTATGACCAAAAAACCAGCCAAGTGCGTGTCGGGCCACGTGCATGGTTCCGTAGTAGTATAATATTAATTATAATGATTTATTCTAAGGATTTTGTATTTGGTTCATTCAACACCCAAGTACAACGACTATTACTGCAAAACAAATAAAGTTATCTTAACCGCTATAATTTTCTTTTAAAGTTCATGAAATGCAATATCATCATGAATTTTTCCAGATTTTTCAAGCCAGCAGTTTAGTTTTAAGAGGGAGGCACGCCCTACTGGAACAAAAATTTGCACTTTAAGGTTTAATATTTCGCAAATGGAGCATTAAATAGAAAAATAGTATTAGCAACCCCCGAGTCATTTTAAAAAACCTATTCGACGAAACAATACACGATGGGGTACACGAGAAAAAAAACATGGGTAAAGTGCAGGGGAGCTAGCCTAAAAAAAAATTTCAAAATTTTATTTTACCGCGTTGTCGGGGTAATCGATTTCTAGTACTAACGGTCTCTTAGTTAAACCTCAGATGGACATGACGAAACTATAAAGGTTTCTTGTCAGAATTACGGCACACCCTAATAAGATCGTTTAAAAAACTAAAATCAACCGACTTCAATGCCGCGCTATTCATTTTCAGTACCAATTTTGAGGTGTTTATCTCCATATCTCTGAAGATACTCATCAGACCTCGATAAAATTACCATTGTACTACACTTGGGATATCTCCTTTCTAACAAAAAAAAGAAATATCAAAATTGGTACATAAACGACGAAGTTATCCGCGAACAAACATTAAAAAAAAAAAAACATATATACGGTCGAATTGAGAAACCTCCTTCTTTTTTAAAGTCGGTTAAAAATGAGATAGATTTTATTCTGACGGACAAGAAGCATATATTTAGGATCGTCTCAGTGATCACTAGGTTCAAAACCGGAAGTGATCGCCGACTAGTCCGAAGCACTCTAGAATCTAGATATCAACTGTAAGCTTTAACGAGTCTGTCTAATGAAACGTCCATATGAATTAAAAAATCTGCTTATATATTTATAGATTTTAAGTCACCCGCGTTTTATGAGTTCAACATTTTGCGTTAATTATTTTATATTATTTAGGTGGCCATGAAAATCGCAGCGGGAACCTTAATATTAAGGAATAAACTCAAGTTTTATGACTGTCATGTTGTAGACCCAATGTTTTATATCAAATAACAAAATCGAAAAAATATTATTGAGTAAGGTTTCATTCAGATTTTGCGCAGTTTCAATCGACTCTTGAATCGAAAAACTTAAAAAAAAAACTAATTTCATTGTTCGGTTTTCTGTCGGTTCGGTCGGTAAAGTGGTTCTAAAACCTTTAGGCCATTACTGTATCTGGTTTCAACAGATTAACCATCGTTTGTGTATATTTTTTAGAAATTACATATATTTAATCGATGACATAAATATATTTATACCCAAAAAAGGAAAAAAAATCTAAGAATTAATATAATTTTGTTACCTGTTCCATTGTTGAGCAGTAGGTATGTAGTGGTCAGTAGATAGGGTTTTCACCTGGCAACATCGATAAATAATCTAGCTTATAAGTAGGAATCCTACTTCTTAATCTTAACTAATATTATAAATGCGAAAGTAACTCTGTCTGTCTGTCTGTCTGTCTGAGTCACTTTCACGCCAAAACCAATGAACCGATTTAAATGAAATTTGGTACACAGATAGTCTAGAGCCTGAGAACGGACATAGGCTACTTTTTAAAAATGAGGGTTGTAAGGGGTTGAAAGGGATGAAAAGTTGTATGGAAGTATCGTCATTTTAGAAGCTAGAAGCTTGAAACTTATTTTGTAGGCTGTTAATTTGATATAAATAAATATGACATTCAAAGTTTCTAAAAGTTTTACCCTCAAGGGTGTAAAATAACAATAGGGGATGAAAGTTTGTATGAAAATATGTAAGGTTTATGTTAATGTTCTACTGAACCGATTTAAATGAAATTTGGTACACAGATAGTCTAGAGCCTGAGAACGGACATATGCTACTTTTTAATGCGAATAGAGGGTTGAAAGGGGTTGAAAGGGGTTGAAAAGTTGAGAAAAAGTTAAAAAAAAAGGGTGTCCCCCATACATACATACATAGATTCGCCAATTAAGATAGGCCTCTGGGTTATATGAGCGCTCATACAATTTAGAGGTCTAGCCTAATGGGTACTAACCAAGTTGGTACGGAAGCCTCGGTGAGCGAGTCCAACTCAACTTAGCTGGTTTTATTTAGGTAGCCTAGACTCTGGAATAATACATAGGATACTTTTTATCCCGATATTACCACGGGAACGATGTCTACGCGGGTAATACCGCGCGGCACAGCTAGTTCCTACTTATATAAAGAGCCTTGGTGTCTACATTATTATATTTTCATGAGTATCTCAGCGCCTTCATGTTATCCTATACATACTTATAACTTCTTACTAATGACTTATTGGTGATGAAAGATTTTATATAATTTAAGTACCTTTTGGACTGCCTTGCTACGGGATAATGTGGAAAATAGCCAAGTAGTGAACGAGTAGACATTTCATTTCAAACTTCATTTCAGCAAGGCTAAAAAAACTAAAAAGTATGGTATATACTATTGGTGGATTTTTCTCGCCCAGTGCTTAGTTATCTCGGTTTTAAGGGTTCCGTAGTCCTGACAAGGAACCCTTATAGTTTCGTCATGTTCGTCTGTTTGTCTGTCTGTCTGTCTGTCCGAGGTTTTGCTAAGAGACCGTTAATACTAGAAAGCTGTAATTTTGTAGGAGTATGTATATAAATTACGCCGACAAAGTGGTGATACAACATTTTGAAAAAAATTTTTTAGGTTATCTTCCCTACATGAGAAGTGGGGATGAATTTTTTTTTCGTCGTCTACCCCATCGTCTGGGGTATCGTTGAATAGGTCTTTTAAAATGACTTCAGGGTTGTAAATACCATTTTTCGATTGAATGCTCTATTTACCAAATATTAAACTTTAAAGTGCGCATTTTTGTTCCAGTTGGGCGTCCCCCCCCCCCCTTCTAAAAGCTAAACTGCTTGCTTGAAAAATCTTGAAAAATTCTTGATAATAATGCATTTCATGAACTTTACAGGAAAACTATAGCGGTTAAGATAACTTTATTAGTTTAGCAGTAATAGTCGTTGAACTTGGGTGTTGGATAATTTTGTACCAAATACAAAATCCTGCGAATAAATCCTTTAAAGTGACAAAGACGAAGTACTAGTAGTAATTGCTTGTTTATAACGGGTAAAGACTTGCATTGAATAACGGGCTACTACGGCCTACACTGCGCGTGGCCCGACACGCGCTTGGCCGTTTTTTTAGTAGTAACTAGGAAGGAACTGAACTATGAAAGTCTAGCTGAACGTATCGAATATTATGCTGTACCATAGAAAAGATATTAATACTACGGCTGTACCAAAGATTGGTGAGCCAATAAAATATTGGCGGAGGAGACGTTATGTGTTTGTCGTGGAGAGTTGGTGCAAACCACGGCCGAGACAGATAATACACCTTAACAGATTTTCAAGACTATGATGTTCGGGGGCAGTCAGTCTGTTCGACTCAAGCTTACCGGTTAGGAATCTACCTTGACCCTATGTGGATTAGAATAAATTCAGTGGGCAATTGTTGTCGTTTTTCTCACTGTCGTTTTTTTCCTATAGACTAAATGATTTTACCTCACACCACATCGTCACGTATTGTACATAGATTTTTATATTCAAGGTCTAAAGAATTAGAATTATATAGTTAGGAGGTTAACACATTACTCTTTTCCTTGCTATTTTCTGACTCACTCTGTGTCTTCACATTATCGCTATATTAGCAACAATTTTCACGTCGCTCGTTTCTTGACTCGCTGGCATTTTCTGACTTCAGTAACTTCATACATTTTCCAACAAAAGGCAGCACACAAAGGATGTTAACGCCATTAATTGTTAAAAATCGGAGTGTTTTTTCTATTCGCATATATTATGTAATTGGCATCGCAACATATTCCCATCCCTTTCTCCTCCCCACTTGTCACCTCTCCGCATCCCTTTCGCACGTCCGGCGGCTCGAAAAGCCCTGAAGTGAAATGGGAAGGAAGCCATATTGAGTGTGATGTCAAATGCGAACCCGGAAGGTCGCACGCGCAAATACGTAAAACCAATGACCTAATTAAAATAATCCAAATTTCTCGTACGTACGTATCCTTAACTGTAGACTTCAGTGCCAGTGAAGTGCATTATCAAAACATTGCATATAAACCACTGCATGGACTTTGTGAACGATGGTGTGATCCATTACGTTCGACGGAAGCTGTACACGTGTAAGTTCACCTATCTATCCTTATCTCTATTCTGTTGACGCCAATAATCATCTTACAAATCAAAAAATATTAACTGGAACTAACTACCAGCGCATACATATATTTTGGTCACTTCGGCCTGGATTAACAACCCAGTTATATTGTAATATTTGTACCGGTTAGTCGCAAGCAGTGTGCGCCATTTTGTACGGGTACGTAATTTAATTTAGTGTCAGTACATATAGCTTTGCATAAGTTAGTATTGCAGTTTGTAATTAATTATCTTGTTCAATATGGGTCCTAAAATAGACAAAGAAATTGATAGGCTTCAGAATAAACTATCAGCTTATTTCGAGCACATTCAATCTATATTCGATTCTATGTTATCGTTAGATTGCACAAAGTCTGCTGCAGAGATTGAGCCATTTCTCGCATCTAGCTTTACTATTGACAGTATTCGCGATAAATACGTAGAAACGCTCGATCTTAAATGCAATTATGAAGTTTCATTAGACGATTCTTCTAAAAAACCTACGAACTCATATCAGACGTTGATGGCGTTTGAGCAAATTTACTCGCAGATTAAATTTAAAATTAAACAATTAACAACGAATAATGAAAGCTCAGAAAATTCGGTAGGAAAGAGACAGAATAAATTAATGAACATTCGACTACCTAAGTTAGAGTTGTGTTCTTTTTCGGGGGAACCAGAAAGCTGGCCCATTTTCTATGAAACTTTTCGTACTGCTATTCATGAGAATCCTGAGTTATCTGACGGCGAAAAGGTACAATACCTAATTGGTAAACTGACAGGGAAGGCACAAATAGTCTGTCAGGGAATTTTGCCATCAGCTGAAAATTACAAGGTCGTTTGGAATACCTTACTAAATAGGTACAATGATAAACGTTTGTTAGCTGCTAGTTACTTGGATAAATTAATGAATCTTCCAGATGCTGATAACACGCCTACTGGTTTAGGAGATTTTATCGATAATTTCTCCTCGATAATTTCTGCTCTGCATCAATTAAAAATAACAAGCTTGGAAGATCTATTATTTATTCACATCGGTTACAAAAAGATTAACCTCGAAACAGTAAAGGCCTTTGAAATGTCGCTAACTAATGACGTGTCAAACAAAATGCCTACTTGTTTCGAGTTTGTCGAATTTGTACGTAAACAAGCCCATTTATTACAACGGGCACATAATGCAACAACTACAAACGTAAAATCAATTCAAGCTCGCAAAATCGTCGTCTCAAATACAACTCAATCGTCGAATAAATCTTCCGGGTTAAGATCTAGTAACGTTAAGACATTTGTAAACGTGCAGGAACACTCTAATTGTGTTTGCTGTGGCCAATCGGACCACACTAAGTTGGTTCACTGCCCCGCATTCCTGTCATCGTCTTCTCATAGTCGGTTTGCGATAATCAAACGTAATAATTTATGCGTGAATTGTTTTAATAAACACGCGTTACCTGATTGCAAAAATACGTCCCGATGTTCTAAATGTTCGCGCAGACATCACAATCTCCTCCATTTCGATAACGTAGATGCTACCTCCTATAGGAATGCAACCACGTCGAATAATAAGGGTACCTCCCCAGTAAGTCGGAGTCCCGCTGTTATCTCTAACGCAGATAAACAAACAGTGCCTGCAGACGAGCGTATAAAAAACGCGCGTTCTGAAAGTTCACACGGGGATAGTCTTAACGGACAATGTAGTGCCGACCGTCCTGTTACGTTGTGTGCTGTGGGTGTGAAATGCGCCGCTGTCGGTTCGACTGACATTAAACCCGCGACTTCTGTCTTATTAGGCACCGCGCAATGTCACGTAGTTGACGAAATGGGTAATGTGTTTATAGTTCGTTCCATCATTGATAGCGCGTCGCAGCGCGATTTTATCACTACTGAGTGTTGTCGCCGTTTAAACCTGTCGGTCTACCCGACCGCTAATAAATATGTCTCAGGCGTTGGTGACGTCACCAACCCTATCGAAGGTATTACTTGCCTGACAATTCGATCTCGTCATAACGATGACGTGAAGTTAACTATTCAACCGTTAGTGGTTAATAGGATTACGGATGCACTTCCGGTTTCAACTATTGATACCGCTAAACTGGATTACTTGCATGATTTACCGTTGGCGGATTGTCGCTTTAGCTCGCCGTCAGGTGTTGACCTCATTTAGGTTCGGACCTTTTCGCGCGCATTTTGCGCCCGCGCACCGTGTCACGGGACCCCGGTGAGCCTGTCGCGATTGAAACCTTATTAGGTTACCTTGTCGTAGGCCAAGCACCGGTTGCTAATCCCGTTTGCAATATCGTTCGTTCGTATTGCACCATAAACGAGTCGCTCAATGACAGCGTAAGTCGGTTTTTTGAATTAGAAGAAGTACCTAGCAACACCGATAATTTGTTGTCACCTGATGAACGGATCTGTGAGGAGTTTTATTTGAATACGACACGACGCGATGACTCAGGCCGTTTTGTTGTTTCACTGCCGTTTAAAGAAAATAATAAAACTTGTTTAGGTGATTCGATGACTGCTGCGACTCGTAGGTTCTTGTCACTCGAGCGAAAACTTTTGGCGGATCCTTCAATTAAAATGGAATACGACAATGTATTCAAGGAATATTTGGACAAAGGCTATTTACGAGCGATTGATAGTAGCATCGCGGACTTTAATAAGCCGCATTATGTAATTCCTCACCACGCTGTATTGCGGAGTGATAAAAGTACTTCCCGTCTCCGAGTGGTATTAGACGCTAGTTGTAGCACGACGAGCGGAATGTCTTTAAATGACATCTTACATATTGGACCTAATCTTCAAAATGATTTATTCCAAATATTATTGCGGTTTCGATTACTGCCTATCGCGATAAGTGCAGATATACGTCAGATGTACTTGCGAATATTGATGAACGAAGACGACTGGTGTTTTCAACGATTGTTATATCGATTCGATCCTAATGAACCGATTCAAGTTTTTGAGATGACGCGGGTTCCATTCGGCTTATGTTGCAGTCCGTTCTTAGCCGTACGATCGGTTCGTCAATTGGCGAAAGACGAGTCCAATCGTTATCCGAAGGCCAGTCGCGTCGCGCAACTTGAAATTTTTATGGACGATTTGGCTACTAGTTGCTTGTCTATCGATGACGGTATCGATCTTTCCGATCAGTTGATAAAAATGTTCGCTGCTGGAAGATTCGAGCTGGTCAAGTTCTCGAGTAACTCCCCCGAGGTAATGGCAAAAATTCCTGCCGATCACCGTGTTTCAGAAGCCGTGGAGTTTACTCCTGATGACCAATTAAAAATATTGGGATTGCATTGGTTGCCGGCCGATGACGTATTTACGTTTAGTGTCAACCTCGAGCCGCGCCCGTGTACGAAGAGGTACATATTATCTCGAATCGCGCGTCTTTGGGATTTGATGGGGTTTATTGCTCCTGTCACTCTTATGGCGAAATTGGTGGTGAAGTCGCTGTTGGCGTAGATTGGGACGAGAGCCCTCCCCCACACATAGTCAAATTATGGCAGAATTTTGAATCTGAATTGCCGTTGCTTCAAAACATTAAATTGCCGCGTCACATAGGCGTCACCGATGATTGTGTCATTTCCCTCTTGGGGTTTGCAGATGCCTCTGAGCTTGCGATGGGAGGCGTTTTATATGTGCACGTGTATTTCCCGAAAATGGACTATACCGTGGTTAACCTCATATGCGCCAAATCAAGGGTTGCACCATCCAAATCTGTCGTGACAATCGCTAGGATGGAACTTTGTGCAAGTCTTATTTTGAGCAAACTCATGCGAGTGGTTATAGTTACCTACGCATTACCTTCGTGTTCGGTGTACGCGTTCACCGATAGTAAAGTTGCGCTCGCATGGATCGACTCTGAGCCCAGTCGCTGGCAAACATTTGTTGCAAATAGAGTCTCACAGATTCAAGGGAACCTTGACCCCTGTCACTTTTACCACATCGCTGGTAAAGATAACCCCGCAGATTGTTTGAGTCGTGGATTAACACCCGCTCAGTTGATTGTACATCCATTATGGTTCAATGGGCCTAGGTTTGCTTATCAGCCTCGCTCGGAATGGCCATTAAATAAAGAATCAATTTCGAAAGAAGAAATTCCTGAAGCAAAGGTGAGTGCGCTGGTGACGACGAACTCGTCCCTCCCACCGCTACCTCCATTGGTCGAACTCGCGAATCGAGTTTCTACATGGAATAAATTGCTAAAGATCGTGATTTACGTCCTTCGGTTTACCAAAAAATTGCCGAACACCTTTGAAATTTCCCATTTGGAAATTGCAGAACTTGCTATAATCAAAATTCTCCAGTTCATGTATTTTGCGGATGAGATTGCGAAACTTAAGGCAGGTAAACTGTTGCAGCCAGCTTTTCGCAAACTCAATGCGTTCGTTGATGAAGATGGAGTGTTACGCGTTGGTGGTCGTTTGACTAACGCCCCACTGTCAGTATTGAGCAGTGATCCTGCGGAGCCTTTAGCGCCGCCTCCCGCGCATTTCTTGGTCTTGACCCAGCTCAAGTCGTTGCCCGCGGAAGATTTAACCGACCAAAACGTCAATCTTTTGCAAATAAAACGTGTTGTTGATCACCTAGTCCAGTCCTTTTGGAAAAGATGGAAGATCGAATATCTTCACACTCTTCAAATGAGACAAAAATGGACAAAGCCTACTGCTTCCATAGAAAAGGGAACTGTCGTGCTGCTTGAGTCAGCAAACAGCGCTCCCCTCGATTGGCCTATTGGTGTGGTCGAGCGCACGTTTGAAGGCAAAGATTCGGTTGTAAGAGTCTTAGATGTTCGTACTAGGACAGGTGTTTATCGCCGTCCTGCGGTAAAAGTTTATCCATTACCAACCCAATAAATTATACAGTCCACAACTCTAACTTAGCTATTAGAATTAGCATAATCATATTGTTTAGGAATACATATAACTTATTTAATGTTAACTTATTTAAAATTGTAAATTGTAACACATTATAAATTAAAATATTTATCAGGCTGTCTTAATTAGATTACCTATTTGTACTGGTACTTCTGCTTAGCGCATTGTTGTTTATGCGCGCTGAAGTGACCTTTATTTGCATGCGCCTTGTAACTTTGAAGGCCTTTCGTCCTGTCAAGCCGGGGGGGATGTTAACGCCATTAATTGTTAAAAATCGGAGTGTTTTTTCTATTCGCATATATTATGTAATTGGCATCGCAACATATTCCCATCCCTTTCTCCTCCCCACTTGTCACCTCTCCGCATCCCTTTCGCACGTCCGGCGGCTCGAAAAGCCCTGAAGTGAAATGGGAAGGAAGCCATATTGAGTGTGATGTCAAATGCGAACCCGGAAGGTCGCACGCGCAAATACGTAAAACCAATGACCTAATTAAAATAATCCAAATTTCTCGTACGTACGTATCCTTAACTGTAGACTTCAGTGCCAGTGAAGTGCATTATCAAAACATTGCATATAAACCACTGCATGGACTTTGTGAACGATGGTGTGATCCATTACGTTCGACGGAAGCTGTACACGTGTAAGTTCACCTATCTATCCTTATCTCTATTCTGTTGACGCCAATAATCATCTTACAAATCAAAAAATATTAACTGGAACTAACTACCAGCGCATACAAAGGATATTTTCTCAGAACTCGTCTACAATACGAAGCCTTTAATAATAGTTATTAATATAGCTATAACTTTGATCGGGATTATTGGCGAGCTTGAAAGGGAAATGCGGATATTTGTAGCTTAGTTGGGTGGTCCTACCCTTACCACCCTTGGTTACAGTTTTTGAATGAATTATGTACAAAAGTGTTTTCGTGTATTGCGTAATTTGTGTAAGATTTCCCTCTTTAGGCTCCTCGAAGGGTTCATTTTAAGGTACGATGCATCGAATTACATATATGGTACGACCACATCGGAGCGTGCTGCGTCCGCGTTCGCGGGAGCGATCTGATTTCCAATCGTTTTCTCATCGCCATAGATCGCGTTTGGTTTGAACCAGTTGGTACAAATAATACTGCACTATCAGATTACGCCCCCGTACGCGAACGCAGGACGCCGCGGTGTGGCCGTACCTTTAGGTTCAGCTAGTGGTGGAAGTCTCTACATTGATAACGATGCGTCTTGTCATCGCAAACGTCTGCTAGAATGACATGCAGCTAGACAGTTGTGACAGCTTTTCGTATCGACGATTATCGCTCGAAATCTATCGAAATGTCAAGAAGGTGTTATAATAAGAATACCTGACTTTTATTTTTAATTCAAAGATTTATTTATTACTAGCTGTGTCTTGCGGCTTCGCTCGCGTTAAAAGTATCCTATATAGCCTAATTCATAGTACTGGCTATCCCTGTGCAAAATTTAGGCCAAATCAGTACAGCGGTTTGACAGAGTGAGAAGTCCCAAAAAAACAAATAAACAAACTGACATTGGCATTTAAAATATTGATGTTGCCATGGTGTTGATGTTATTGGCACTATTGAAAATAGCAAAGAAAGAAAAAAAAAGATTATGCACGATAGGATTTATGATTTAGTAAGAACTTATTCAGAATTAGAATCAGAAAATGTTGTCCAGTGAGATCTTACTTCTTTTATTAGCGAAGCCATTACAAACTTAGTTTATTCACATTTATGTTATGATGCGATAAAGATAGTTAATCGTGAACTTTAGTCGTTAAATGATACGATACTTTCCTCTATATTGACCGTTGTTACAGTATTGCTACATTGGCACTATTATTTATTCTGTACTCATACCTACTGCTACATATTATTTTGCGCGCGTGATTATATTTCACTTTATATCTCAATACAACAAATGTTGCTATGAGAGCCAAATGTTATTGTTCTCACAACCATTAAAAACAGTTGGCTCGTTGTATATTTTGAAATGAGTTTTCCATTTCGCAATATTGAATAGAATCCGCGGTGTGTAATAAATGCCAGTGAAAAGCGAATGTGTTTGCATAGATAACTTTTATATTTGTGTGCGCATACTTTCCTGTTAACCGCTTTTGTTTAGGTTTTGTAACTTATTTGAGTACCTGTATCGTCCTTGTTGGTTTTTATGGAGATTGAAGACAGTCAATTATTTGAAATGACGATCCCTCTAGATACTATTCTTCATTGGATAAATATGCTAAGTGCTTGAGAGCTAGTTCCCGTTCTAGGTTTAGCTTTCTATCATATTCGACCACATTGTCACCACATGAGTAAAGAAGGAATACTAATAGGTATAAAACGCTAGCGTAAAAAGCTATAAAAAATTGTACATTACACGTGTACATTGTACGTAGAGTCTATATAAGTTGGACTAATAGTCTCTACATTGGTATCAACTGTTGCAATCCTAGATATATATCTTCTTTTTTTAGGGTTCCGTACCCAAAGGGTAAAATATAGATAGGGTCCCGACCCTATTACTAAGACTCCGCTGTCCGTCTGTCTGTCTGTCTGTCTGTCTGTCTGTCTGTCTGTCTGTCTGTCTGTCTGTCTGTCTGTCTGTCTCTCTGTCCGTCTGTCACCAGGCTGTATCTCATGAACCGTGATAGTTAGACAGTTGAAATTTTCACAGATGATGTATTTCTGTTGCCGCTATAACAACAAATACTAAAAACAAAATAAAGTTAAAAATAATAGAAGGTCCCCATACAAGAAACGTGTTTTTTTCGGCATTTCACGCCATCTATGAACGCTTAGTTAGGTAAACGTCCCATAGATGGCATTATATTGAAATGACGATCCCTAACCCCTTTGTTAGACGTTAGATGGCGTTATAAGAAATAAAATGTTTATTAATTATTATTTTTTACTCGATCTTATAAAATACTGTAGTGTGGTACGGAACCCTACGAGTGCGAGTCCGACTTGCACTTGGCCAGTTTATTTATATATAAAAATGAATCCCTATTGCCCTTGGTCACGGCATCACGCGTGAACGGCTGGACCGATTTCACTAATTCTTTTTTTGTTGTGTTTTTAGGGTTCCGTACCCAAAGGGTAAAACGGAACCCTATTACTAAGACTCCGCTGTCCGTCTTTCTGTCTGTCTGTCTGTCTGTCTGTCCGTCTGTCACCAGGCTGTATCTCATGAACCGTGATAGTTAGACAGTTGAAATTTTCACAGAACACAATTTGTATTTGTATTTGTTATATTGAAATGTCAATCCCTAACCCCTTTGGTAGACGTTAGATGGCGTTATAAGAAATAAAACGTTTAATAATAATTATTTTTTGCTGGCGAAAAATGATAGTGGTATTTTTTGCTCGATCTTATAAAATACTGTAGTGTGGTACGGAACCCTACTAGTGCGAGTCCGACTTGCACTTGACCAGTTTATTTATCGTCAGGCGATGGTTCCTATGAAAAAAAAATATTAAAATAAATAAAAGTTGTTTTTAACGCAGGCGAAGCCGCGGGGTACAGCTAGTATACAATAGATAACGCAGGTATCACGATTTGTATTGAAACTAAGTGTGACAAGTTTTCAATACATTCTGTGACGGCACAGCCAAAATGTAGTAACGAAAAGAGTTATAGGAAATATGTCCTTGCCTTTGGGGCTCGAAATTTTTGGGCTATTGTAGTAAAGTATCATGCAGCGAGGCATTTTTATAGTTTTCGCAGTTGTCCGGCTGCAAAAACAGACATTGCGTGGACTTTAAGTAGAGGTGGCCAACTTGGACGTATTGGCGGGGTTCGGACACGGGAAGTACACACATTTGCGTTATCTATTATATATTATATTGCGTTATATATATATATATATATATATATATATAATATATCTGTGGTTGCAATCATACCGATCATCATAGTTTGCAATGAAACAAAGAAAAAATCGATATCTATGTATCTTATAGCCTATCTACGTAAAAAATTACGGGCTGAAAATAAAATGAAAATATGGCTCTTCTAACTTATCCACATACTACATATACATATTATTACTCCATATGACACAATTATGCTGACCTCTCTTGTAAACATTGATGTTGTTGAAGTTGATGATGTTCAGATAAATAACTATCTGAACATCATGCCAGAAGTCTCAGGTGTCATGACATTGTTCCAAGGTTTGTGTGAGTCACGTTCTGGCTTCAGTATTCAGTATTATTTATTGCACACAATGTACAGTAGTAATAACTTAGCTTAGTGCTAATCTACTTAATTACTAAAGAATGTGCCCTTTACCAGTAGTTGCCCCGTAGCACCATGATTACACATACGATTTCTTATTTATCCTTCTTTACCTGTATTTGGGATTGCGACGTTCATACTCAGTAAATAATTTGACATTTGTTATACAGCTCGTGATTCCAGCCCTCTTTGAGAATAGTGATTTATTTGTTTCCTAACAAGACATTATGCAGATTATAGTTCGAAAAAGTTTAGTTAGAAAGACGTATATGTAAAAATATTATCAATTATGATACATATATAGCTATTAAGTACAGTCTTCAAACTAATGCCTACATTTTGTCACAATAGGCGATAAATTCTCGGCTAGATGTTCCTGATTAATCCCAGGGACAGATCCCCCAATAAAGGCAAGAGCGATCCATCTCCTGAATAGCTTAATTGGATTCCGCGGTCGCTGGCCCTCCTCTTCAAGGTCGATGAAGAGATACAGACTCATCACAGCTATTCACGGTCAGTTTATATAGTATTGCAATACTACTACTTTTAATTAATATCGCTTAAACAACTACCAAAACAGACATATCATGACGCGCGATTTTGCAAGTTTTAGGAGTTTATCTCCGTATCTCTGAAGATATCTCTAAGGTACTCATCACTCATTTATTACCTACTACTACAGATATTGCACCTATCCACTCTGTGATAGTATTTACTTGTGCTGTACATACTAGCAAAAAAAAAAAAAACCGACGAATAGAGAACCTTCTCATTTTTTGTAAAGTCGGTAAAAAAAAAAAGTTTTAAGGTACTGTAGAAGTTTTTAGTGTCAAAATTGAATTATGTAAATTAAAAATATTATCAATTCATATAAAAATAGAAATACAAATTTATTGATTGGATTTACCGCAGCCCACGCTTTGGCTCATTATTCATATTTAATCCCATGGCAAATCTCACCACAGATAAAGCAGAACCACCATAACTTACATATCAAGAATCAAGACTTAAAAGTAATTTTAACTCGAGGGTCCACAAATAAAGGATCATTAGTTTCCCGGTGTTAAAAGCTCCGCCAGCCCATTAGGACAGATACATTATTGCATGGATTTATCTGATCATTCTTATACCTAAAGGCTGGGAAGGCATCGACCTGTCCACTAATGTATTCCTTTGAAGCACCATTGTGAGACATTATGTATTGAGGCAAAAAGTCACAACCAAAAAAATTGGAGACGTCCTCTGAGACCTCCAAGGTTATGTGTGAAACAATGTAGGCTGGTAACGCTTGAATGCTGACGGAGACTGAGTGGTATACATAGATTACGCTCTTGATAGATACCGCACGTCATAGTCATAAATAATAATAAACTCCTCATTAGGTACGTTGATAACTATGCAACGTAGATGCATCGTACATAACAAGTTATGGAAAGGTGCGAAGCGATGATTTTAACAGGGCTTTCGTTATGACAAGAATCAGAACAGCGCAGGTATTCTTCTGTAAATCGGACACGTTCGAATTCGAAAGCTTCATTTTGAATGAATTCGTGAGATATTTGGTTGCAGCCACTAGCAACGCATCGCTGATCTTTCAAATTAAAATGTCAAAGTTTTCGATCGGAACAATCTGAATTGCAAGAATCCGATTCAAATCGCAGGCAGGTTTCAAATTCAAAATTTGTGTTTGAATAACTATGAATAGGCATGCTATGCTGCAAGCCATGTGTAAAGCAATTTTTCACTGAAGTTGAAACTCGAAAGCGCTCTTAGATCAAAGACTTGGTTTTGCCAGGGCCCAGTGGTGTAGTGGGAGAATGGTCGGCTTTGACGCCAGAGGTAACGAGTTCAATACCCGCCGTGCACCAATGGACTTTTCTATCGAAACGTGAAGGAAAACATCGTTAAGAAACCCCCAAGCCCCGCCTGGTGGTACCCTTATGTTAGAAAATCTGGCGCCAAACATGCAATGCGTTCCGGTTGCAATCCTTGAGCGCCAGTTCCCATTCTTGGCCTAGCGTGCTACTACCGTATCATCTCTTAAAGTACGGACACACCGCAGCGTCCTGCATGCGCGATCTAGGCGGCGATCAGATAGTGCAGTAGTATTTCTACCGACTTGTTCACACCAAACGCGATCAGAAAACAATTGAAAAGTCCTGAGATCTCGCCCGCAGATCGCAGGACGCCGCCGTGTGGCCGTACCTTTATCAACAGGTAAGATAGTGGTCAAACGCTAGCCTATATGAGGTATAATAAAAGACCTAAATTCCTAGTTTGAAGCTTAGCCCCTCACATTATTAATTATATTTCTTTTTTTTTCTCCGCTGCACGTGGCTTCTATAACAAGGTTTTCTATGGAGATACCCGTCACGCGCACAGTCAAAACAACCTCCACGGTCGTGAGGCCTAATTGTAATTTTGACTTATATGAATATATCTCGGACGAGAAACTAATTAAGGTCCAATTCAAACGAAGCTGAAAAAGTATAAATTACGAGTTTACCGGCCCGTGGCAGGGCGTCTGTTTTGTTTCGTAAAGGGCATCGTCTTTGAATAATTAGAATATCTAATCAGAGAGTAATATCTCAGACGCTAAACAGTTAAACATCCCATGTATTTCTAGAGCTCTTTTATTTCTATTTAAATTATAGAACGATGATTTCATTAAGAGCCTGCTTTTTGGATGGGTTTCTGAACAAATTGCAAATATAAATCAAAAAGCCACAAACGCTTTTCAGTCAAAGTACTGGGATGGTTTGAAATTCTTTCAACATCGTGCTTTTTGTTCCGTTCCGAAGCAAGTGACTGAGGAATCCGAATAAACGTCTCAATTTGATCCGACAGGGAATGATTTGACGAAAAAGCAAAAACAGAGGAGCTATAAAAAAAATGGTCGTAAACAATCTGAAATGGAATTTCTGCACAATGTGTTTAGCTTTCTTGTTCTTTGGTGAAGAAAAAAATTTGATTACAGGGATATGTTCAGAAGCGAGTAAATACCTACTTTGAAGTTTATTACCGAAATTCAAGACTTGTTAAGTCTTGAGTGTCCGAACTGAATTCCTTTGAGAAGTCTCTTCATAAAACTTGTTCTATTATTTAACCACCAAACAACAGAAGATGGAGATCCGAAAAATACCTCCAAAAGGAGGTATTATATATATATAGTATATTAAAAAATATAAAATGGCACACAAACTAGGAAACTAAAAGAACTCATTCAAAATGAAAGTTTTTTTTTTATATAATACCTACCTATAGTTAGAGGTACCTACAGATTTTTACCGCTCTGTAATTTACTATAAATCCCAATTAAGAAATGTCTAGGAAACCACCTATATAAAATAACTGCCTATTCTGGAGACTTTTAGGTTTCATGGTCAGTTTCACTTTCTCAAGATATTTGAACGGGATATTTAAGTACCATGTTTTTCACTATTAATGAGCTTCCGATATTTCGGCGCAGTTGCAAGCGCCATCTTCACGAAATCGGTTACTCCGTATCTTGTGAAAGATGCATGTAAAAAGTCTGTTATTTATTGAGTAACATTTAGTGCCTAGTAACTATAAAGGTACGGACACACCGCGGCTTCCTGCGATCTACGGGCGTGATCTCAGTACTGTTTTCTGATCGCGTTTGGTGTGAACCAGTCAGTACAAATACTACTGCGCTATCTGATCGCCGCCTAGATCGCGCACGCAGGACGCTGCTGTGTGTCCATACCTTAACTACCATTCAATAGCAACATATTTGACGCAAAATTAAATAATTAAAGAAGAGTACCTATATCTATCAGTTATCAATGTGCCTTCTCCATTATCAACTGTTTCGAATAAATACGAGGATAGGTCAGAGTTAAAATAAATGCAAATTTGTAGAGAATTAAAAAGCGCCATCTATTTGCATATTAGGCAACATTGTAATTCCCAGACAAATCTGCGTTTCCTGCAACGTAATCGAGTAAGTAAATAAATCTTAAGATACTCGCACACACAGAGCATAAGCAGCTAAAACATCGAGTGTTGATGAGTACGATTATAATAATAAAACATTAAATTAAAAAATCAAAAAACCCGACTGCGCAAAAAGTGAAGTGTTAAAAAACGAACTGAAAAGAAAAAAACAAGTAAGTCGGTCGATACACTCATAAAATAAATTATACATTGTTATATGAAAACGACCGAGAAAGAATTTAAATGGTATAGTTTTTTGATATCCCTAAACAGAAGTCTAAACTACTAGACTTACTTGTTTTTTTTCTTTTCAGTTCGTTTTTTAACACTTCATTTTTTGCGCAGTCGGGTTTTTTTATTTTTTTATTTAATGTTTTATTTTACACTTTTTAGTTAAGTAAAGGACGGCAAATTCCGTAATCTGAACAAAAAACCGAAATGCGTGAAATAGATAGGGTATTGCTTTTTAAGCTTACTTACTTTACACTTGTATTATTAAACGACTATACCAAAAGGAAGAGGTTGTTTGTTACCTCAGAACTCCATCAATTCTTAACCGATTTGGAAAATTCTTTTTTTGTTTGAGTTAATATGATTTTTGTTTGGTCTCATTGTAATATTATTGAGATCTGATAAGTAACTTCAGATATAAGCACCGCAAACTTGTTACTGAAAGTGACTAACGCGGCATGTAAAATAGTTTTTTTTTCGATTTGTACGATCATAAATTATTTGTTATAAATATATTTTTGAATCTCCATTTTAAGACCTTTAATTCGATACCCCACTCGATAGGTTTTGAAATAAAAATTTTTTTTGAACTTTTTTGGCGTCTGAAAGCCGCCATTTTGAAATTTTCAATTTTTTATGGTTTCGTTGACACTCGCGCTAGCATGGCGAATCTATTGACGTGCCAATTATCAAAATCGGCCCACGCGTTTGGTCTCTAGTGTGCCACAAAGGAACAAACATACATACATACATACATACATATATAGACTGATAAACACATTACCTCTCCTTTGCGTCGCGCAGTCGGGTAATAAATAGGTACTAGGCATTACGCACTCTCACAGCATATAGCCACGTTCTATGCGCAATGTGAAGTTTTTACACAGGAAGGTTTTCCTTTACATTAATGGATATGTGCCAGGCATGCCAGCTCTACTATCAACGTATTAGTTCATCATCAGTCATCGGCCCCATTTCCGGCACTTTTCCATAGTTCAATGCCTCAGATCTGCCGACCTTCAAATCACTTAACGCATAGTCAACGCATCAGCAAACCATCACGCCTTATAATTCTATAACCACCGATGGCTTAACGTTTGCTATTTATACCCCGGCAGATGATGAACAAGCAATGGAATTATTATCTTTTCAATATCTCATTATCTGTTCTATCTCAGCATATCTAATTGATTAGTTTAGTTTCTGATTTATTGTTCCAGTTTTGTTCTAAAGATTTACAATGAATAGACTCAATAGCGTGACTTAGGGCCAGTTTCACGGGTTCCTGATAACGCTAATACAATGAAATCTGTCAGATTTTTGACAGCTTTTATATGGTGTCATCATAGTTCATAGTTGATAGTCATTTATTGATAATTAATATTACAGGTCGATATGTTTTACAATAAAGTTAATACTGTCAGATAACTATCTAACGTATTATCAGGAACCGGTGAAACAGACCCTAAGTCTTGATTAAAATTGCTATAATTTTATAATTTACTATATTATAATTAATGGCTTATTGTCAGAATATTAGCTTCAGGCCATTAAATTTAAGACGGATATTAAAATGTTAATATCGCCATGTTAAGCGATTATTGTACAAACATTTATCTATCTCCAGTAAATATTTTTTCGATGTGAAGTTTTGTAAGTTGCTATCTTGGGGAAACATTAAGACTGATGCTGAAGGAAAAATATACATCGATCTTATTTGTAAGCACATCATCACATCTAAAAAGTGGGATGATTGATGAAATAATGATATACCAAGTAAGTATAAAAAAGCATACGAGTAGTAATTTTTTATAAATATTTTTTTTGATCAAGCCAGAGCACAAATTTAAAACCCTTAGGAGTAGGTAAAAACGTTGAATCGACCAATGAAAAACGCTATGTGCCAAATTAAAATTATTTTATTAATAATATTTAATGATTTTCGATTGAGTTTTTTTTTTCATATATAAATTTGCAGCAGTGTGGCCGTCGTTTAATTAAATTTAAATTAGGCACGGACGAAATAAATTAATATAAATAAACAAACATACATTTCAAATTTTAATGTTATGTTGTGTGAATGCTGCGATAATATAATACGAAACATATTCGTTTTGTTTTTAACCACCAACGCAAATATAAAGGGTGTTATAAGTTTGACGTGTGTATCTGTGTGTCTGTTTGTGGCATCGTAGCGCCCAAACGGCTCAACCGAGTTTTTTTTGATAAGTGTCTTAATCGAGAGTGCTTCTTAGCTTTGATTCATGAAAAGCCGTTCAGCCGTTTTAAGATTAGGAGATTTTTCTAGTATACGACGCCATGAAATCAACTTTCATAGGTCTGATCAATTTAAAATTCGGTATCCACTTACTACTAGTAACCTTTACTTTAATAATATTGTAAGAACAAGTTAGCATTGACCTGATGCTGGAACATCACCTGGAATCTGCAAAATACTCAACTCCTCACCAACTTACAGCAGAGATGTCGAGTTTGGGCTCATTGGAATGGTCTCAATGAACAGATTATACACAGATCAGTATTAGTTCGTTATAAATTAAATCATTTATATTTTGAATTTAAGTATTATGATTCTATTTGAAGTATATAGAATATAATTTAACATAAAATACCCATGAAAAACATTTTACAAATAGGCTTAATAGGCCCGACATAATACTAATTTATTCCAATTCACCGTTTGCAAAACGCAACAATCGATTCCTACAGGCGTGCAGAAATTTAATTTCCCGTACAGAAATTTTAAATCCGAAACATCAACACGGCATCCAAACAGCGCGCAGCATCCAAAATATCTATCTGCACATGCTATTTACCAAGACGCTAATAAATTATATTTTTATTATCGTGTCGGTGCAGCAGACGAAGCCGATCATTGGTTTGACATTCAGACGGACTAGCTAACTCATTGCATCGCTGTATCCACTTTACGGACAACTGTAGACCAACCCGAAACATACTCAAATTACTAAGAAGAAAGAGCTATTTTCGTTTGGTGTCGACTTTCGGGACTGCATTCGATACTTGTTCGTAACGACCGTGCATTTTACACTCAAGGGCAGGAGTACGAATTATTCGGTTCGATTTGACCGATTCGACTCTGAAAGACTTATTCGCTTTGTTAGCCGAGGCCCGATGTCAATTTGCGGTTTTGAAACTGACTGTTTTACTGCGACTTTTGATATTTAATGTTTCGTTGCCGGTCTGTATGGATTTTCATCTCATCAGATTTTACTACTCACCTTATGAAATTAACCTCGCGTTTTTTTTTTGGTGCCGCAGCGGTTATTAGGCGTACAGAGCTCGGAGCCTCAAACGGTAAAAACTTTTTACATGGTTATGGAAACCTAAACTTATTTTAGTAGACAGTGACATCTATTTGTTTTGATAACAACAAAAATATCAAGCAGAAGGTGAAATCACTACAAGTACAACAAGCAATATTATCTTTGGTGAAGCATTGATAAAATATAATGTTAGTCAACAAGTAATATAATATACAGGACAATGTTAGTTTACTGCTGTGAATTTAAAGTGCATAGCGTTTACATCATTGCGTTATAACATACAAGTATTTCCTCTCTGAAAAACATAAGATTCTGATCTTTGATATCACCAATATCTTGTTGGAGAGCTCCACTATAGAGCAGGAATAAATTTGATGTTTTGAATATCATACGAACGATCTGCTTACTTCGTGATTTTCGGAAGGCAGGTAATAAATTAAACGCAGAAATGATAGAAATGCACCATTATCAACATAGAGGTGGATTTATTAATTTGTTTGCTTATATGCTAGCGTTACACCACTAGCTCACCTGTTGGTAAGTGGTGATGTGGTCGAGGATGGTAACACACTTAGATTGTATATATTATTAATGATGTAAGTGATTGTGTTGATTGGAGCGATGATATACGCAAGCTGGGCTGGCAGCAGTTGAAAATACAGAGCTGAAAATCAAGCTCGATTTTGTGGTAGGTGGCTATGGCCTGCCATAGAGGAGAACTGCCAACTGCAGTGGACATAAACGGGTTGTTAATGATGATGATGAAGCTGAAGTGATTGTGTTTATAGACTTATTTGGCCTAACATCAAATCAATATCATCGGTATCTTAGATAATTCAGAGTAAACACGAACAATGTGCCTACCCATTGTTTCTGTGGCGTACTCGCACCAATATCCATGATTTGTTTGGTATTGTAATAGAATGCACTCGGCTTGATTAAAGTAACCGCAAATCATCACGGTGTAGGTTTTTATTTGAAAGGTTGGATGTTTTAAAATCAATGGGTATGAATCTGAATGAAATCGTGACTGCGATCTCGTTTGTATCATTGTTTTGCAGTGATGTAGCATTATTTTTGTTTGAAGAGCAACGTTTTAGTGCTACGAATTTATTTATATAGTCTTGCTATTGTGCATTCTGTCTATCTGTGATTGCTCACTTACGCTTAGTCACATAGATGTGACTTGACGCATCTATATTTTTGGAGGGCTTAAGAAATCCCACCTCCCTGGATGGACAGACATAGCCCTGGACAGAGATTTGTTGAAAACAAAGGAGATCTTTCGACAGCTATGGATACTTATTTGAGAAGTAACAATATGAAGTTGGAATCATCTTGTCTGCGGTAGAGATTGTATTTAGTAAGAAAAAGTGTTGAAGTACTGATACTGTTTAATGAACGATAGACCAGCAATTGATTCTAATCCATTTATGTGTTGGGTCTATGCCCTCTCTCCGTCCAAATCCAGTCATCTAATCATACTCGATTTATGAATGACCTGCTAATCACTCGAAGAAATCAAAGAGAACCTGTTATTAATACTGCATTTTTAAAAGGATCCAAATACCTACTATGAATAAAACATAGCCAAGAGAGATGGATGAGCGGTAAGAGAGAAAGGAGGTGGCTAATACTGGGCAGTGGGCAGAATGAGAATGCTTTTTCGTGCTTAAGTCAAACTTGGTAGTGTAACAGATTTTTTCTATAGTTAGTCATAATTTTCATCGTGGTCAATCTGCTTGTGGTAGCCAAACTCTTTTTATGATTGTTAGGAATGATGATAATGTTTTTGTCGTTGTTGTTATTTTTAACCAACTGTTCAAAAAAAAGGCTGTGTCTTTTTATATGTTTGTTACCTCAGAACTCCGTCTCTTATTAACCGATTTGGAAAGTTTTTTTTGTTAGAGAGATTATGCTGCCCCGTTTTTCACCATTGTAATTTTATCGAGATCTAATAAGTATCTCCAGAAATGTGGAGATAAACACCTATAACAGTACTGAAAATGACTACCGCGGCAATTGAAGTCGGTTTTATGGGATTTGTAAACGATTTCAAATTATACGTATAAGTTGAGTGGCTATCGCCATTTTCAGAGTTTATTGGTGGCCGCCTGAAGACCTAGCTGATATAGCCTACGACTGTTGTACTAAAACATTCAACCGGGTCCTACGATTCAACGATATATGATTAATATTTACTTTATTTTGTTCCAGGTCTAAAACAACGCGAAGTTTTACCAGTTAACCGAAATTATTTAAGTATCTAATAATAAGAAAAATAATGCAATAAATAATAAGTGTAGGTACGCATTGTCGGGATTTAATTTTGATATATTGATAAGTGAATTGTGAAAGTGGAGAACATTACGGCGTCGAAACGAAATGTGGGAACTCCGGTAACAGATAGGTAAGTAGTACCTTGGTATTTAGAGATCTAAATATTTATTACAGGATTTAGAATTTATTTTGCTTTTATGTTAATTAAGCCTATTTTTTTTAACCCCCGACGCAAAAAGAAGGGATGTTATAAGTTTGACGTGTGTATCTATGTATATGTCAGTCTGTGAAATCGTACCACCTAAACGGATGAACCGATTTTGATTTAGTTTGTTTTATTTGATAGGTGTCTTCATCGAGAATGTTATTTTTAGCTTAGATGCATGAAAAGCCTTCAGCCGGTTTAAGACTATGGGCTTTTTTCTAGTTGATGATGCTATGAAATCTACTCTCACAGAATTCTGATCAATTCAAAATTCGATATTCTTTTACTGCAACGATATAGTAAGAACATAGCAGTTTGGACTCATTGGAATGGTCTCAATAAACAGATTATATCTGATCAGTAATAGGTGAAAATTTTGAATTTTAGTTTTATAACAACTTTTTGAAGTTAGGTTGGTTTTATAAAACTGCAATTTATATAAAGTATGTAGATATAACTATAGCCCAAGAGGCAACTTTAAGATAGGTGCCTACACAAAGCAGTTTTTATTAATTCAACTTACATACGTTAACTCACAGTACCTACCTACTAGAAACCAACAAAAAATTCCATACCATCGACAAACATCGCAAATTAGCGTCTGTAATCCTTACAGCACGTTAATTAAAGGAGTCCCGAAGTGGTGATTAATTAAGCACTAGTGCACGTTTTACCTATCTGTGTTCATTATCTAGGCAGAGATCCTTTAGATTAACCCACTTAAAAATATATTTGCACATTGGTGAAGAAAACAATATGGCCGTGCCCAGGGAAAACTTGCCGTTTACAAAACAAATAATTAAGATAGTTTAAAATCTAAACCAACCGACTCCCATGCCCCGCGAGTCAGTTTCAGTAGCAAGTTTGAGACGTTTATTGTCATACCTCTAGAGATACTAATCAGATCTCGATGAAATTGCAATGGGGCTAACTCGGAAATGTACCCTACCGATTAAAAAAATAATCATTCGTATCGGTTCACAATTGACGGAGTAATCGCGTAATATGCATACAAAAAATAGAAAAAAAAAACATACAGACGAATTGAGAACCTTTTGGAAGAAGTTGAAAATCCGCCTTCGAATACCGCGTCAGTAATTTTTAGTACTTAATTTACCTATGAGCATGTTTGTATGTTTTCCTCAATCACCCAAAAACGGCACAACGTATTTCGATGAAAATTGGCATACCTACAAATAGTTTATAAATATAGGATTAACATTATGATTCACACATATGATGCTTTTATCTCGGTAAATTAACGCAGACAAAGCCGTGGAGCACAGCTAGTTATATGTTTATTCCTCGATCACGCAAAAATTGCTGAACGGATTAGTTTGAAATTTGACGTAAAGATAGTTTAATATACTGGATTAATACCTAGGACTTTTAACACGAACGTAACCGCGGTGCACAGATTATATTACATTAATTAGCTTAGTCATAAAAGTTTTTGCTTTGGCATGGTCATTAAAAAAAATATTAATACAACACACATCAAAAATAAACTACACAACTACACATTGATCACAAAGGTGAACAATAAACTCAATCAAACAAATGTCATTCAACAATAGCTTTACAAACACGGCAATTGGACCCAAACAAATAAGACGACAATATAATGCATGCTATGTCATACAATTATTCACCCAAACCATAGAATATGTACTAGTCACCATCTAAGCCCATCCTTTTCATATTGCGCAGATAAATTAAGCTGAAAGTCACAGTGTAAAGCGATCGCGAATGTTATGCATTGATATTGTATAGTTATTGCAGTCGGTCGTGGTTTTTCATGGTTCCGTTGGAAAGACATGGCTAACTTATGAGCTATTTCCTAATTTTGCAGCATCCAAAAAACTACTATTTTGTTGCGTATAACTTTTGTCTATTAGGTATACATATATAGGCAGGTTTCTTAGATATCTAATACTATAAGAATCTTTGTCCTGACATACTGACTGACTGAATGACAGACAACGCACAGCCTAAGCCGCTGGTAATAGAGACTTGAAAATTGGAGGGTATATTTGCCTTAGTATGTAAAGGTGTAATAAGAAAGGATTTTCCAAAATTCACCCCTTTAGGGGATGAAATGGGGGTTCAAAGTTTGTATGGAGAAACAAGATAAGATAGTATTTTCTATTCGAAACTTCACGCAAGTGCTTCAGTAAATAAATAAGCAAATACGTGTTTCAGACTTTTTCGAAATGCCACCCCTAAAAGGGTGAAGTGGGGTAACAAAGTCTGAAATCAATATTGTTTCGGATTGCGCTGAAATTTGGCATGTAGATAGTTATTTTGATGTAAGTATCCGCTAAGAAAGGATTTTTCAAAATTCACTCTTTAAGGGGATGGAAAAGTCTTTAACGCGGGCGAAGCCGCGGGGAACTTCTAGTTTATTTATATATCCTTAGCGCCAGATTATAACTGAAGGTGTTTACCTAACAGTGTTGTAGCAATAAGATACCTACTCACGAAACTTTAGTTTCTTACTCGATAAAACATCTTGGTATTGTCGAATATATTAATATTTTATTCAGTGATTTTGCAATCGTGATTTTTAAATAAACTTATTGACACAGTCTTGGTTTAATTCAAGGCGAAACATTTTGATAATAACACCAATACACATAAAATATGTGCGGTTTGACATGTCTCAAAATATAATACCTAAGGTATTTGATAGGATTATAATATAATAATAAATAACTTATAAGTATTGTCTCCAGTGTGTTATACCTGAGTTCAGATAAATCTATACTGGATGTAAACATCGCTCAAACGCTAGCTCAGAAAAAAAATAAGGATTCGATAGAACACTAATTTTTGTTCCTTGAATATTTAATAGTACAACTACCGTGCATCAAAAACATAAACAAGGTTTTTAGAGTAGGTATATTAAGTTTTGATAGCTTGAATATTTTTTTATTGCTGCCGTTCTTCACGGATAGCTTTCTTCTAGTCATAATGTTGGTCGGTCCTTTTGTGTGTTCTCGATAATTTTAACGAATTAGTTAATAATATAATTAAGATAGACTTCCATGCTCCGCGAGTCAATTTCAGCAGCAAGTTTGAGACGTCATATCTCTGGAGATACTGAGAGATATATAATCAGATCTCGATGAAATTGCAATGGGACCACCTCGGAAACCCTACCGATTAAAATAAAAAAAGAATCATTATAATCGGTTTACACTTGACGGTACTCCGTCAACATACATATTAGTTAGTTATAAATTGTAGTGGTAGGACTTCTGTTAGTCCGCCTGGGGCGGTACCACCACTTTGCCAATTAATGTTCAGCCGTGAAATAGGATTTTTTTCGGTTGAAATGGCAAGGTGTCCAGTGAAATTACAGGGCATGTGAGACTCAACATCTTTATGTCTCATGGTAACAGGCGCAGTGCAGTGAAATGCAAAATTCTGGCAGTTCAGAATTATGCATGCCGCTGTATCTATTATAGGTAGACGTCATCGCTTACCATCAGGCGAGCGTCGTGCTTGCTGTTACCTTATACCATAAAAAAATATTTATATAAAAAACATACAGAATTGAGAACCTCCTTATATTTGTAAGTCAGTTGCAAATATGCTGTCTATTCTATATCTGTGCTCCCATAACAGGTACTCTACGTTTAAATGAGTCACTCCTCACCTGCGCTAAATTAGAATACATAAAACATTTTTACATTGCAATTAAGTTAGATTAAAGTGTTTATTAAATGGTTGTTAAGTTAATTGCTTCCATGTTATACTGGTTTTAATGTTAATTACTATTTAATTTTATTAGGTCTTTATCGGGTTCAGATGGTGTGATTCCCGGCTTATATTTAGGAAACAAACGAATTATATAAAATAAACAACATCATTTAAGATCGATTATAAAACGAAATAAACTGGCTAAGTGCAAGTCGGACTCGCACTCGTAGGGTTCCGTACCACTAGTGTGGTACGGAACTTTTTATAAGATAGAGCAAAAAATACCACTATCATTGTTCGCCAGCAAAAAATAATTATTAATAAACCTTTTTTTTTCTTATAACGCCATCTAACGTCTAACAAAGGTGTTAGGTATCGGCATTCCAATATACCGCCATCTATGTACGTTTACCTAAGCGTTCATAGATGGCGTTATATTAAAATGCCAATAAAAATACGTTTCTTGTATGGGGACCCCCTATAATTTTTTACTTTATTTTGTGTTTAGTATTTGTTGTTATCGCGGCAACAGATATACATAATCTGTGAAAATGTCTACTATCTAACTATCACGGTTCATACAGCCTGGTGACAGACGGACAGACAGACAGACAGACAGTCAGACAGACAGACAGAGAGACAGACAGACAGACAGAAATACAGACAGACAGACGGACAGCGGAGTCGGGTTCCGTTTTACCCTTTGCGTACGGAACCCTAAAAACATCGCAAGATTAAAATGATGAATCATTAAAATTAAAAGTTTCAAATTATAAAGGTATCAGCTTTGATAAAGCAAACTAAAATAATTTGATACTTATTCAAAATGAATGAAGGCCTTTGTATGGCAAGACCTTTTGTAAAAAGAATCATCACAATACCCGAAACAAATTTGATGGGTCATATAATGCAAATTTTATAGCATTTTATAGCCATTATCTTATCATTCTTATTAATGTGGTTGTGAGATTGGCAGTGTTGCTAACTCAGTGATTAAACGACAGATATAGCAGATTTGGATGTCGTGACAATTTTTTAACCGTGAAATGCCGGTTATATTAATAACAAAATCTTGTCTTAATTATTAGGGTTTTACGCTATTACTGAGAAACCGCTGTCCGTCCGTCCATCTGTCACGTATAATGGCTGTATCTTCTGAACTCTAGTCTCTTGTCAAAGTATTCTAGATAAAGCGTGTTCACCATCGTCGACCACATGATTGCTTCCCACCAAGCGAGATAGAAGAAACAAAAATCAGGCGAACAGAGTACCTAGTGCATGTTTTATAGATTGGTTTACTTACTTCATCACGTTACAGTAAATGTAGATTTGTTTGGAATTAAAAAGCGCCATCTAGTGTGTATAAGAGGTAACATTGTAATTTCCATACAAATCTGCGTTTACTTTATCGTGATCGAGTAAGTAAATAAATCTCAAGAAACTCGCACTAGGCCCACAGCGCACATTCCGTAAAAAAACAATTTTAACGTATACATTTATTTTTTTAACAATTTAACTGACCAAATAGCACAGGCATTCTGACAGAAAAACAAAAATTTCTACGAAGTATCAAAATCCCTGTAGGCAACACCGGATCGGAACCATCACCAACCAATTAAAATCTCCGTTTTAGTTTGCCTTAGCTCTGAGTCTCTGAGTCAATGTTTATATTGAATTAAGGTTGTATACAATGAGTAAGCAACGCTTGTTTTCTATACTGAAAAGTCGTTATAACGAAATAATAGTTTGTTAATTGAATTGCATCGGCTGAGATCTATCTAGGTTTAAGGTAGAGCTCGCATATTGAAATATAATATTTTTATTTCGGGTGTAGCGATATATAATTTTGACGATACGATACCGATTATTGTAGTAAATAACTATAAAAGTATAAATACATTAAATTAAATTCTGTATTATATGTAGGTATTATATGTCTTTATTCTGCATAAAACTTACCCATATTTTAATAGAGGAAGTGTAAAATAAATAAATAAATAAATAAATAAAAATTGCCGTAAAAAAAATTATATATCTTATCTTTGTAATCATGGCATCTCTATTCTGTTACAAAAACACATTCTTCAGCAGTTTTATGACGGTGTGGCAACGTCGCCTCGGCGCGCGCGCCTCTTACGTTTAGTGCGTTTGTCGAACTATTTGATTTTAATTGAACAATAATCGGCGATGTCGATATATCGGGCGATATTATATCGGTATAGGAATCGGAATTGACAGGACATCCCTAATTTTATGATACTAACCCTGTTTCTATATTTGGCAAACTAGCGCGTTTGCGTGCCAGTATCTATTATTATAGGCACATGTCGCTTACCATCAGGCGAGAATAGAAAAATGAGTGCAATACTTTAAAAATTGCACACCATATAATAAAACAAAACAAACAGATACTTCTATTTATAATCTAGAAAAAAATTCTTATCACTAAAGGTGATCACTTAATACAAAAAATACAAATACAAAATTTATTTATTGACATAGAAGTTTACAAGTTATTTGATTGAATCCATCCATAGGCTCCCGAACTAGCCAAGCTGTGTTTCAGGAGCCAGTGGCTTCTCCCATTATTTTATGAAACTTTATTGTACTAATAATATGTTCAAAAATCAGTATTTTACAATTTTTGTGTAATTATATAAACTATTATATACCTGTGTGTTTCTGTATGTTTGTAAAATGCTTGAATATGTGGGAATGTTAATGTGAGTGTAGGGGTGTGTTATTGAGTGTGTTTGTACGCGTGTAATTGTGTGTGTGTGTGTATGTGATAAGCGTATGACTAATTGTGTGTAGAATCGTATTGAGTTTTGTGTAAAAGCTTATGCCTTAAAAATAAAAACTGGTTATTAGTTCTTCAGTATCGTCGTAATCAAGCGTTTTTAAATAATCCAGGATGATGTACTTTATATTATTATTATTTAGTTTCTTGATGCTCTGTAATTTATCTAAATTATTGTAGAGACGTGGGACAAGTATATTAAATTTCTTTTTAGCAAATGTAGTACTTGAAGTAGGCACTGGACACTCTTTCCTTCTAGTATTAATCATCGGTAGGTTTGGCACAGTTTTTCTGTGATATCTACGAAGGCTTTCATAAATAAATAATTTCCTAACAGAAAGGACTTTAGTTTTTTCATATAAAGCAGTCGTGGGATGTCTGTAAGGCAGGTAAGAAATAACCTTAAGAAGGGCACGTTGTGCACGCTCTGCAGTGATGATGTGAGTTTTGGCTGCACTACCCCATGCACATATGCAATACCGAATGAGGCACTCACACAAAGCTTTATACGTTTGTAATACTAGACTTGTTTCAGCTACTGTCCTTAGCGATTTAAATATATATATAAGCTTTCTGATCCTTGTAGAAAGTACTTTAATGTGAACCTTCCAATTGATTTTATCGTCGATCAAAGCTCCAAGATACTTAATTGTATTGACTCGTGACAATAATTCACAAGTACATGTTATAGGAAGGGAACTATTACGGTTACATGGGTATGTATGTATTTTTACTTGAATATCTGAGGGACTACCTGTGGATGTAATACTGTAGCACATTAGCTTTGTTTTACTTGTGTTTAGTGATAGCAGACTATTTTCAAGCCATTGTGTCACAGTAGAAAGACTTTTTTCAGTGAGATTCACCACCCTATCCCAGGTTTTATCATGAAGGAGTAGCACAGTATCGTCCGCAAACATCAGCAGATCTAGACCAGGCAAGGTAGTACAACACAATTCGTTTATATAAATAAGAAATAGGGTTGGTCCTAGTGTACTACCTTGTGGTACACCGAAAGTACATACTGCGCTCTCACTTTCATAGCTCCCAACCCGTACATGTTGTGATCTTAGAGATAAATAATTCGTAAACCAATCATGAGCCAAACCCCTGATGCCTACGTTTTCCAACCTCGTGAGTAATATAGGAATGGAGACGGTGTCAAAAGCTTTTTGGAGATCCAAAAACACCCCTAAACACTTATCTCCGTTATCCAGGTATGACGTAATCAAAGAGGTTAGTTTTAACACTGCATCTTCTGTCGACTTCCCTTCTCTAAATCCGTACTGATTGTCATTGAGAAGATGGTTTTTTTCAAGGTATTTCATCACTCGACGTTTCATTAGTTTTTCAAGGATTTTAGAGAGGGTCGACAGAAGAGAGATTGGCCTATAGTTTGACGGATCACTTATGTCTCCTGCTTTATAAATAGGACATACAACAGCTTTTTTAAAAGCAGAGGGAAATAATCCTGAATAAAAACTAAGATTGCAAATAAATGCTATCGGCTCTGCCAAAAAGTTGTGAAACTTTTTCAGAAAGTCTGCTGTGATTTTGTCCCAGCCTGGTGCGCTATTTTTTTTGAGGTCAAATATTATGCCTATAACTTCTTTCGCGTCAGTAGGGATCAATGCCATCGTATATGTAGGTTGATGAGGTGATTTTGAAAGTATACCCAACTCTCGTTCGGTCAAATGCAACATACTGAGAGTTTTATCGGCCAATTTTCTGCCTATTGAAGTGAAGTAATTATTTACTACATTAAGAGAATCGACAGGGTTGTCCATTATTTTTAATAAATCCGTTGACGGAACATTGGTTTGTTTAATATTACACACTTCTTTTATAATTTTCCATGTTTCTTTGATGTTGCCTTTATTTTTATCTAGTTTGTCTTTATAGTAGTCTCTTTTTAAGGTTTTAATAATAGTATTGCATGTATTTCTGTAATTAATATATTTGGTTTTAAGTTTATGGTCTTCTGGTGCCTTTTTAACCTTCATATGAAGCCTATCTCTTTTCCTAATGGATCGAACCACACCTCCTGTAATCCAGGGTTTTAGTGGTCGATTCCTCTTCGAGATAGCTTTTATTTGTGAGTTTGTAGTAATAATATTTAATAATCTCGTAGTAAATAGATCAAGTGCTAAGTTAACATCGTTGATATTATATAAGTTATCCCATTTTTCTCCACATAGCATATTACTAACTCCCTCATAATCAATTAATAGTTTATTAAAAACGACATTATTTTTATGTATTGTAGAATTACTGATATACATCAAAATAGGAGAGTGGTCCGTTAATTGTTGCTCAAACACTAGGGTCTTCCATTTACAGGGAGTTTTGATCATAAAGTGATCTATGCATGTAGTGACTCTTGTCGGAAGATTTATGCCCTGTCGAAGGCCATGCATAGCCATCAAGTTTAAGTATTCATGTGAATTAGCTGTGAGATTATCTGGCAGAATGTCGATGTTAATATCACCAGTGAATATTATTGTTTTCGTTTTTATATTACTAAGAATTATGTCAACTGAATCTAAGTAATTGCCAATATTACGGAAACTAGGTGGACGATAGGAACAAATAACCGTATACTCATTATTACTAAAATCTAGGACTAAACAATTTCCATCGTTGAACTTAGGTTCATATGAAGTCACAGTAATGTCGTTCTTTACGTAGGCGACAACGCCGTCATTTTGGTTAATATTATTCAGAGTCCAAAATGCGTTATAATTGTCTATATTTGGTGGTGAATTACGAGGATTTAACCAGCACTCTGTCAGCACAAATACGTCAATTTTTATGTCCAGACTAGAAACAAAAGCTATAAAAAGATCAAAATTATGGTTTATACTACGAATATTGGCAGAAAGTATTGAAAAAGATTTGTTGTCGCAAGCATCACCGTTTAAAAGCTTCAGACAATTATTAGAGTTACTTATCGAGAGACATTCTATTTTACTTGTACAGTCTACTTCTTCAATTAAGAAAGAATTACTTTCCATTGTTAAAAGCTATGTAAGTATATCGGTGCATGAAAGTTTTCCTGAAGTATTCGAAATAATATGTAGAACTATTTTGTTTAGATACTTGTGTGTATAAATGTGTTGAAGTGTGCATATCTTTGTAATGTAAATATTTAGAATGGGTATGTGTATTATATGAACTTTGTTGTGTGCAAGGTAGAGTGTAGATGATGTGTGTTTTTATTTTAATGCAATAGTTATTATGTAGTGAGTAAATTAAGTTACTGTTAGTGAATTCTATTATTGTCATTGTCATACAATTTCCAATATCAGAATTTATGTATTCATTAACAGTGGTAACAATCCTCACGCACAGATCAATAATCACGTAGTAGAATGTTAATAGTCATGAACTTTTAGGTTGTACCAGGATCACTGTCAATTAGCCGGATATGGGAGGAATAAAATATACTTTAGACATTTTTTTAATATAAGTACACCCTGTGTATCTACGTCTTTTGCTTCCGCTACATGGTATATATGATATACCATATGAAAACCATCAATGTAGGACTCCAAGGGCTACCCAGAGAACCCCCATGTATGTTCCGCGAAAATCTATAGTTTTCGAGAAAATTGCGTTTTACTTTTTAGTTTTCGAGTTAGTCCCCGAAATGTTGCAATTTGTTTAAATTTTCTCCCAAACTATAAAGGCCAGAGCCCTAGTTTTTTTGTGGGACTATGCACAGTAAATTGGTCTTTCAGGGAAAACTTCAGTTATTTATTTAAGCTTATTATTTTCTGAGAAAAAAATAAAACATCACATTTTTTTATTTAAACGATCTTTGAACTTTTTCTTTGGGCAGGCTTTTTTCCAAAAAATCACGGAATAAAAAAAGTTACAACGGATTTTAAAAACTTGTCAGTTTTATGGACCTGCTGCTTGCCAAATTTCATACGGCTACAACAAGAGGTTCAGGTCTAAAAACATAATTAACGAAATTAAGAAAGGATTTTAATATTCAAATTATTTCTTCTGAAATACACTCTGGTAATCTTTTTTTACAAAATTAACTCAAATGAAGAGATTTTTTTTTCAAATTTGTAATAAAATGTTCAAAGTGTCCCTTTACAGCAATGCAAGCAAAGTTAGCCTTTTTATGAAGTTTCTTCTGATATGATGAGAGAAGTCATCGTCTTCACTTCTCTTCTTGTGTGCATCTCTTAGTTAAAGTTGATATTTATTCTTATTCATTTCGCTGGAGAAGTGAAATCTTTAGTGTGACACATACACAAGGAGATGTGTCTGGCGCGATGGATCTGTCTCTGGCCATTAAGGTGCCTGACCTCAAATTATTTGATTTTTGATATGGGAGAACGACCCAAGCTCGCGAGCGTAAAAGTATCGTCTAAGAAAGCGAGCATCATGGTCGATCACCACTTATCATCAAGTGAGATAATGGTCAAACGCTTGCCTATTACGTAATTAAACACCAAACTAAAATAATCATAGAAAGAGAAAACTAAAAGTGATCACTCCTTTTATAATCTAACTAGAAGTGTCCCGCGGCTTCGCCCGCGTTAAAAACTTCTTTTATTTACTTAAAACTTTTCTTTTGTAAAAACGATTCTATCAATAAAGACATCAAAAAAGAAATAAGCCAAATCGGTTCACCCGTTTTCATGTTATCGCGTGACTAAGGCAATTCGGGATTCATATTTATAAAACCCGCATTACCCAAAGTTTCAGACTTTGTTGCCTACCCCATTTCGAAAAATCCTACAACACGTACTTTATCTCATCTTGTTTCGCCATACAAACTATGATTCCCCGTTCCGTATCCGGGAGGAATTTTTAGAAAATCTTTTCTAAGCGGATACGTACGTCATAATAACTATCTGCATTCTAAAATTCAGCGCAATCCGAAACAATATTGATTTTAGACTTTGTTACCCCAGTTTATCCTGTTAGGGTGGCATTTTGAAAAAGTCTGAAACTCGTATTTACTTATTTATATACAGAAGTACTTGTGTGAAATATCGAATATAATGACTATCCAAACTTTGAACCCCCGCTTCATCCCCTTGAAGAGTGAATTTTGAAAAATTATTTCTTAACCTATGTTAAAATAACTATCTGCATGCCAAATTTCAGCGCAATCCGAAACAATTTTGATTTCAGACTTTGTTACCCCTCTTCACCCTTTTAGGGGTGGAATTTCGAAAGAGCATGAAACACGTATTTACTCAATTAAGTACCTACTTGTGTTAAGTTTCAAATATAAAAGACTATCTAATCTTGTTTCTCCAAACAAACGTTGAGCCCCCGTTTCATCCCCTTCAGGGGTGAATTTTGTAAAATACTTTGTCAGAGGGAACTAACTTCGTAATAACTATCTGCATGCCAAATTTCAGCGCAATCCGAAACAATATTGATTTTCACACTTTCTTACCCCATTTCACCCTCTTAGGGGTGTAATTATAAAAAACCTGAAACACGTATTTACTTATTTTTTTACTGGAGCACTTGTATGAAGTTTCGAATCGAAAATACCAATAATCTTGTTTCTCCATACAAACTTTGAACCCCTGTTTCATCCCTTTCAGGGGTGAATTTTGGAAAATCCTTTCTTTCTCAGAGGGCACTAACGTTGTAATAACTATCTGCATGTCAAATTTCAGTGCAATCCAAATCAATATTGATTTTCACACTTTGTTACCCCCATTTCACCCTCTTAGGGGTGGATTTAAAAAAAAACCTGAAACACGTATTTACTTATTTTTTTACTTGAGAACTTGTATGAAGTTTCGAATAGAAAAGACTATCTTATCTTGTTTCTGCATACAGACTTTGAACCCCCGTTTCATCCCCTTCAGGGGTGAATTTTGGAAAATCTTTTCTCAGAGGGCTCTGACGTCGTAATAACTATCTGCATGCCAAATTTCAGCACAATCCGAAACAATATATTATTATAGATTTTCACACTTTGTTACCCCATTTCACCCTCTTAGGGGTGAATTTTCAAAAAAACCAGAAACACGTATTTAAGCACGTACTTATTTTGTTACTGAAGCACTTGTGTGAAGTTTTGGATAGAAAAGATTATCTAATCTTGTTTCTCCATACAATTTTTGAACCCCCATTTCATCCCCTTAAGGGGTGAATTTTGGAAAATCCTTTCGTAGTACACCCCTTAGTACAAATATACCCTCCAAATTTCAAGTCTCTACGACCAGCGGTTTAGGCTGTGCGTTGTCTGTCAGTGAGTCAGTCAGTCAGTCAGTCAGTCAGTATGTCAGGACAAAGATTCTTATAGTATTAGATAGATAAGAAACTTTATTAAGCGATATCATGTGCATAGCTGCAACTTTAAACTTTTACTATAAAAATGACAAAAGATAAGCTAGGAAAATTGTCGATATTTTTTAACATTAAACCTCAATTTTTATTCATTAATTTACTTATTTAAAAGATTTTGGGCTTTTATTACAGCATGTTTCCTTCATATGCGTTAATTCTGTAAAAAGAGATTACCAGAGTGAATTTGAGAAGATATCATTTGAATATTAAAATCCTTTCTTCATTTCGTTAATTATGTTTTTAGACCTGAACCTCTTGTCGTAGCCGTATGAAATTTAGCAAGTAGCGGGTCCATAACACAGACAAGTTTTTACAATCGGTTGTAACTTTTTTGATTCTGTGTTTTTTTGGAAAAAAGCCTGCCCAAAGAAAAAGTTCAAATATCGTCTAAATAAAAAAATGTGACGTTTTATGTTTTTTTTTCAGAAAATAATAAACCTAAATAAAAAACTGTAGTTTTCCCTAAAAGACCTATTTATTGTTCATAGTCCCACAAAAAAACTAGGGCTCTGGCCTTTATAGTTTGGGAGAAAATTTAAATAAATTGCAACATTTCGGGGACTAACTCGAAAACATGTAAAACGCAATTTTGTCGAAAACTATAGATTTTCGCGGAACATATATGGGGGTTTTCTGGGTAGCCCTTGGAGTCCTCCATCGATGGTTTTCGTTTGGACCATATGAAACCCGACACCCTGTATATTAATAAGCTATTACATTATTATCAACATTTAAATGATGTCATACTTAAGTAGGTCAATAATCATGACTTTCATTCATAAATTAAATGGCCGAAATCAATGAACAAAGTCACGTTTCTTTAAATCAACATTCCACGCAGATACGCTTATTAGTGTTGGCTCGATTTCGATTCTCAGAATCGAATCGCGTGCAAACAGCAGTTAGAATTTGATAATAATTGCATAACAGTGGCTACAGCCTTGCCAGAGCTGCAGCACTATCAGCCGCTTCCCGGCTGCTCGACCTTTGCAGGAAACTAGGTCGTCGGCTTTTGACCTTTTTGTTTGCAACAGTAGATTGAAAAGCATCCGAGTTATCCGATCTAGCCCGAGCGCACGCGAAAACGCACGAACTCTATTTTCGGTGCAGTCGCGGCATCGGCAATACGTGCGCGATTTATCAGTAGGACAATGCTTCATGTAGGTCGTCAATCAACTATTTACTGGCTATAAATAACAACAAGGTCTTCAGAGGTCGTTTGTTGCATTTGTTTACTTTCGGACGTTTGCCTTGTCGTTTTTGCGGAGGTTTTTATACAATGATGATGATGACTAACGCAATGTCTTGGACGTATTGAATAATACTCAAGTCACAGATAATCATACTAGTAACTGCGCTACTGAAGTGCCCGTAAACTTCTTTTAGTCCTAGAATCCCTAACTGATGTTAAACAACCTACGCCTACTTAGTTTTAGCTCAGCTGATCAATAAAATCTAGGCAGGGCATTTCAAATTTGTCCGATGTTTCTTTGCTCGATACAAAATGAATAGCTGCTTTTTGTTACCAACTCCCTAGTCAGTATACTTACTGTCAAAAGTCTAAAAAAAGCATTGTAATTAGATAGACGGATATAATAACAATCTTTACTATGTAACATACAAATTATATGCTTCTATACAAACTAAACTAAAAAACTGACTTCACATGCCCCTAGCTAGTCATTTTCAGTGACAAGTTTATTATTTATCTTTGGATATCATCAGATTTCGATGATTTGTACAATTAGACTAAAAGAGTAGTATTATGGCCCTCTTCAACAAAAAGGAATTTTACAAATCTGTTAATAAATGACGGTGATCTGAAGTAACAAACATAAAACAAATAAGTATTATATAAAGGAATTGAGAACTTTTGTGTAGTTGGATAAAAATATCTGATTACTCTATTTTCATCTATTGAACATGGTTTTATTGAATAATGGCGAAAGCAATTATAATTTAGTCTATTTTTAGTATATAAAGCCATTCAAATGTTGAGAAATTGTATGCTGGCAACACTGATGACTGAAATCTTATCGGTAGATCGGCTCCGATCTGAGAAGATTAAAGTGCCTTCAATTTATAAGTCAACGACCATCTGAATTACACGAGATTGTTATCGTCGCTGTCTTGAAGTCTCGAGAACGATCGTCGATGAAAATTAGTAAGACACCGCTTTCTAAAAATGGTTAATTTAGAATCCTATTCACAGAATACGACTCCACTGATCTAACTGGGCCCTACGATTTATATTCGTATTTTATCACCCCGTTTTCATTCCATATATTTTGTACCATTTAGTAAAATTAATACCTATGTTTGATAAAATGTTTAATGCTCTTAGTTTTTAATAAGGAAACGATTAAGTATCAGCCGCAATTAAAATTAAAGGAATAAAAAGGTGTTACACCAGCCCAAGATGCGAGGCCTGATTCTGGCGGTTTGAGATGGCCGGTGGTGCATTGGGAGATTCAACGACATTCTAACGGCTTAGGATGTCGCTGGGGAGATTGGTCGGCTTTGACGCCAGATGTAGAGTGGATTCAAGTCCCAATGCACTTTTTAGATTGGCTCTCCGGTACTGGAAAACATTGTTAAGGAACCCCCAGTTTAGTAAACTGGCAGGATGCAGGTGTTGGGCAAGCTTGTATTAATATAGTAATAGCCCCTGCATTATGGTACAGTCAGGTATGAGCCTGGTCAGCTACCACCCTCAAGTTGGAAAATCTGTCGCGAAAACATCTTATATGTTCTGGCAACTTTTCCCATTGTAGTCTTTACGAGCTACTATCCTCGACCGCATCGTCACTTATCAGCAAGCGTGATAGTGGTCACACGATAGCCTATATTATATTAAATAAGAAAATAAAATAAAATAAAACTGGCCAAGTGCGAGTCAGACTTTTGTCCCGCACACGGAGGGTTCCGAACGCCATCTAACAAATATCTAACGAACTTCTAACACCATATAACCAACTAAGTCAAATAACACTAAAGCTACTTCTACTCGACAATAGATGTCGGGAAGAGTCATATTTAAAATTGATTATCGATAAAGTTGATTATTGAAAACACGAATAAAAACACATTTTCTGAATATGAATCCTAGCTAGATCGATTTATCGCCCCCGAAATACTAAATTTTATTTAATCGATGGAGCCGTTTCCGAGATTCAGATTTACATTCCGAGACGAAGGTAAACAGATATGAATCTTCATAGATGGCGCTATCGTAAAAACACGTTTTTTGTTTTAAATCCTTTAATTTTAACACATTGTTCTGTTCTTAGTATTTGTTGTTATAGCGGCAACAGAAATACATCACCTGTGAAAATTTCAACCGTCTAACTATCAAGGTTCATGAGATACAGCCTGGTGACAGACGGACGGACAGACAGACAGACAGACAGACAGACGGACAGTGAAGTCTTAGTAATAGGGTTCCGTTGGTACCCTTTGGGTGCGGAACCCTAAAAACCATGATGCACCAACTGTACTTCTCATAGCTATTAATTGTGCCCCATAACAGATCTAGCAAGGAAACCTTCTTACGTAGAGTCTCCATATGGTTGAATGCAGCGATAAACCCGGATACCCGGGAAGCAGGTCGCGGCAGGAACCTTGGCAGCAGTGACCCAGTTTCGTGACCAGGTCATACGCACCGCCCTGATAACGGCCGGGTTACTGTGGCTTACAGTGCACCTATACGAATTCATTTATTTAACTCATTTATTATACATATATCTGTAGATGTTTATGTACATAATAACCATTTTAAGGGATCACAGGCACAGACTGTAAAAAATATGCCATATCAATTTTTATGTAAAGTGTTTACGGTGCTTAAAACTTATTTGGGTCTAAAGTATATAAATATATTTTCACCATCCCATTCGAGCGTAGAAAAAACAAATTAATTATGTGATGGCTACATTAGACTCGGACAGCCCTAGCCCGGTGTAAATCCTCTGGTGTTTTTAGCTATCAAAATGAGAAAGATTTGTGAGAAGATTCAACATTTCTTCGTAACAATAAATCTATCAATTATAGTTAATTACGGTTACGGTAAACTTCATTTCGAATATAAAGAGTTCTATCAAGTTCTATCAATTATTCAATATATTGCCATACAATTCTCAATCAACGACGAAAATGTTCTACCACTTTGTCTATACAGGATCAGATAATTCTCGAGCATCTTCGAACCTCTACCTCAAAATCCTTATTTACGCAAAGCAAACAGAGTGTTTGTTACCATGCCATTTAAAATGTATTCTCGATCCCAATATCAAATTCCTTAACCATGAATGATGAATGAGCAAAGTCGATGATCGAATCTTCTTTGATCTGTTAATCCCTATTACAAGCACGCGCAATACGTAGAAATTGACACATGGTAATCCAATAATCATCTGAATAACATGTGTGGGAGTATCTCCAACATTGCGTGTTAGCAGTCTACTGGCACGTAATATTAAGCACCGAATCTTATTAGCTGCCAGATTTGTTTGATAGGTACACGAGCACATCAAAATATTGGGAAACCGGCGAAATATCATATTGCCTCTCTTGGACTAGGATCCCACCGTTTTTATTTCGCCCTCACCTTGCTAGTTGAGTCACATATATATAATAGTACAGGTTTGAGTGACGTACACTCTTTGGATAAAAAGATTTCGTTCTCGCTGGCGTGATTTATTGAAAATAGGCAGGATTATGATCCCTACCTGTAGAAGCTGTGAAAGTCGTTACAGATTAATATCACAAGTTCATAAAACAAAATGGTTTGGTCGAGTACTTACTATATTTAACTAAGAGATAACATACATAGATACATAAAATCACGCCTTTTTCCCGTTGGGGAGGGCAGAGACTACTTTTTTCCACATGTTACGATCTTGACATATTTCTTTCACTTCTTCCACTTTCATGAGCGCCTTCATACAACTAAGGAATAAATAACCGCAAAATGTTTTAGCATACCTGAAATGACGTTCTTGCAAATCATAAAAATAAATGGATATTATAATATCAAAAAAAAATTTGTTCTATCTAGTTATTTTAATATCTATCCAGCTCTAATTTAGATTCAAATGAACGCAAAGAAATATGCCACAATCATTTAATTTGAGAGATGAAATAACTTTAATACTATGAATAAGCAGATAATCAGTTAAATAATCCAAAAATAAACAGTCATTTGATTTTCGGTTCAACCATAAAAACTGTCATACGTGAAAATTAAAATATAATGTAATATATATAGTAATCAACTTCCTGCTAATTCTACTAATATTATGAATGTGAAATGTTACACAAAGAGTTTAAATTTTAAGATATTTGATGAAAAAGCAAGTGCATCTTGTTCTAACATCGCGGAAAATATTACTGGCGCGATGTAGGATCAAATACATTTAGAAAATATTTACAAAACAACTGTGTAACCTACACCAGCGCCATCTAGATGCTTTTATCAACCGACTTCCGAAAACAAAGGAGGTTCTCAATTCGTCTGTATGTTTTTTTTGTGTGTGTATGTTACGCGATTACTCCGTCAATTCTGAACCGATTCGAATGATTATTTTTGTTATCGGTAGGGTAAGTTTCCGAAGTAGTCCCATTGTAATTTCATCGAGATCTGATAAGTATCTCCAGAGATATGACGATAAACGTCTCAAACTTGCTCCTGAAATTGACTCGCGAGGCATTGAAGTCGGTTGTTTTAGTTTTTAAACTATCTTAATTATGTTATGTTAAGTTAAGTTGGTGAGTATGGATGTTTGTTACTCTTGATGTTTGTTACTTTTTCACGCAAAAACGGCTGAACGGATTTGGGTGATATTCAGCATACAGATATTTTTTAAACTGGATGAAAACATAATATTACGCGCGGTCTAAGCTGCGGGGCGCAGCTAGTATATAAGAGAGAGAGAGAGAGAGAGAGAGAGAGCCATAAGAGACAAATTTATAGTCAAAGTACCTGTCAGAACTTATGTACGAGCTCCTTTACATAATCTGTCCCGACGCGATGTGTTAACAAGATATCAAGATTAAAGTCGCTCAAGATACTCACAGGTTAAATTATAATTTTCCAGCAGCGAGCGCAGAAACGGTAAACAAAGAGCTTGCTCATCTTTGAAACTCAATTATCTTCTTGGATAAGTTAACTGTAGCTAAGTAGTTTTGATGAGAAAGAAATATAGTTTGAACACTTCAAAAAGAGCTAACTTCATATACTACGCTTTTTTGCGTTTGACGTAGATGCGTACAGAAATGTTTGTCTATGCCTGCAGTGGTCTTGCCAAGTACACTGCAAAGTGTACCACTATGCCGGGGATTGGGGGTTTCTTAACCACGACTTTTCCTTCCCCGAAGGGTCAATGTGAAATGTACACATACATTTTTCGACAGAAAATATATTGTACTAGCTGACCCGGCGAACTTCGTACCGCGAATATAAGTAAACTGTCCAAGTGCGAGTTAGACCCGCACACGCAGGGTTCTAATTGAACAAAATTTGCCTGAAAAATACGTCTCTTGGATGGGGCCACCTTTAATTAGGGTTCCGTACCTCAAAAGGTAAAAAAAGGAACCCTTATAAGATCACTTTCTTGTCCGTCTGTCTGTCCGTCTGTCTGTCCGTCTGTCTGTCCGTCTTTCTGTCCGTCTGTCTGTCCGTCTGTCTGTCCGTCTGTCTGTCCGTCTGTGTGCCACCACTGATTTTCTCAGGAACGGGTGGACCTAGCAAGTTGAAATTTAAACCTGATACTGAGGTCTATAGTCCCTATTGGGTATATAAAAATCAAGGTCTTGAGTCAACACAACAAATTTAGATTTTCGCGAATACTTGTAAGTACCAAAATGTACCTTAATTTTCAACTTTTTTTATTTTTCAGAATTTTTCCTTTACTTGTGCTATAAGACTATATATAAGTTTTGGGTCGAAAACCTATAGGGTACTTCCAGTTGACCTAGAATCATGAAATTTAGCAAGAAGCAAGGTCTTACAGCACAAATTAAGGAAAAATTCCAAAAAATAAAAAAGTTTAAAATTAAAGGGTGTCCCCATACATACATAGTAGCGCCAATTAATATAGACCTCTGATTTATATGGGAGCTCATACAATTTAGAGGTCTAGCTTAATTGGTTAGTACGGAAGCCTCGGTGGGCGAGTTCAACTCGACTTAGCCGGTATTATTTTTAATTTAATTTAGTTTTTATTATTTGATCTTATAGCAGCCATTGTAATACACACCATGAGTAAATTTCAAGTCTCTATCTATTAAGGTTTGTAAGATCGAGCATAAAAAGCCTCAAAAACACTTTTCTTGAATGGGGGACCCCTTAATTATTTAATTTTATTATGTGTTTATCGGTTTTTATACACAAATAGCGAATAACCATGTATGGAAACGCCATAATGAAAACCATCAAAATATTTCAATACAATGACAAACATTTCTGAATTAACCAACAATGAAAACCTGGGACCACCATCAAAATTCAAAATATTAAAATTTAAATACCTAACCCTGGACCCCTGGACCTGGACCTAAATCGACCCAGCCGTTTTCGAGTTTTAGCGAGACTAACGAACAGCAATTGATTTTTATATATAAGACTTGTTGACCCGGCGAACTTCGTACCGCGAATATAAATAAACTGTCCAAGTGCGAGTCAGACCCGCACACGCAAGTTTCCGATTGAACAATATTTGTCGAAAAAATACGTTTCTCGTATGGGGACCCCTTTTAATTTTTAATTAAATTTAGCTCTTATTAATTGATCTTATAGCAGCCAATACACACTATGAGTAAATTTCAAGTCTTTATCTATTAATTTTTGTGAGATAAAAAAGCCTCAAAAACACGTTTCTTTTATGGAGACCCCCCTTTATTATTTTATTTAATTTTGTTTTTATCGGTTTTTTATACACAAATAGCGAATACCCATGTATGAAAACGCCATAATGACATCCATCAAAATAGGCGAATACAATGACAAGCATGTCTGAACGAACCATCAATGACAACCTGGGACAACCATCAAAATTCAAAATATTAAAATACCTACACGATAATTCGAGTAATGTGGATATATTATGTTGTCGATTCAAACCTCTGTGGCATATCTTTAATCACCTCATACATTTTCATATATCATACATATACTCTTTTGTATTAAAACGATTTATGGGTGGAACGTTTTTAAAATTTAAAAAAAGGATTGAAGTATAGAAAAATCATTTTTGACGGGATTCGATTTAGAGTCTGGACAAAGAAATGTACGAATAATGATATAAAAAAGTAGAAAACAAGATTCTGTAAGCAGCAAGAGAAAATGAAATTGATGGGTCTTCCAATGGTTATGGTAGAAAATCTTCTATCGTATCTCTCTTACGATGAAATCGTTAAAACAGAATTGTATCCAGAGCCTTCAATGAGATGTATGAAGATGCTGAACCGAGTGTCTCTGACGCTAGAGCGGAGGCATGCACATGCTCACTGTGATATCCTGACTTCCATTGAGAACAGGATATCCATGCTCAACATGACTTACTCCAAGTTTATTGACCAAGGACTTTGCTGATTCATACAAGGAAAGGATAATGGAGTAATAGACCCGAAGTGTAGTGATAGTTTTTGTTTAAGTTAAGTACCGTAGATTTTTGTAGTCAATATATCTTTAATATGTGTGTCCCGTGTTCATATTTTATCTTGTTTAGTTCCTGGTTCCTTTAGGGATGTAGCGTGCGGTAGGCCTCACCCCGGGGCTCCGTTTCGTTACATTACGTTACGTTACACCTCTTAATTTAATACCTGCTTCAAATTTCAATTCCAAAGTTGAACAGAGTCTATCCTACCGTACCAAAAGGACGAACGTCAAATGTTTGACAGGAAAGTAGGTAGAACAGTTTATATGGGAAAAATGAGTTTTTTGTTTTTACTATTACCTCGCAATTTTTCCATATTTTCTCACCGTTTAAACCTTCCCTGGACTATGACAAACATATCAAAACCAAAATCAGCTAAATCGGCCCAGCCGTTCTCGAGTTTTAGCGAGACTAACGAACAGCAATTAATTTTTATATATAAGATATAAAGCACGGCGGAGATTTGGACCCACTACTTCTGGTACGTAGTACTATTAATTCTTTTGTGCTTCTGGTATCAAAGCTGACTATTCTCTCATTGCCATATTTTTAGATTAGACATATTTTTGTATACATGTCTTACTATTCATTAGCCATAATTGTTCGCGATTAATTTAGCAATAATATCGTTTAAAAACTAAAAAAGAACCGACTTCAATGTTCATTTTCAGTACCAATTTTGAGATGTTTATCTCAATATCTCTGGAGATACTTAGCAGACCTCGATAAAATTACCATGGTACCACACTTAGGATATCTCCTTTCGAACAAAAAAAGAACAATCAAAATCGGTGCATAAATGACGAAGTTATCCCCGAACAAACATAAAAAAAAAAAAAAAAAAAAAATATACGGTCGAATTGAGAAACCTCCTCCTTTTTTTGAAGTGGTTAAAAACCAACTTTGAAATGTTTTATCACTTATTTTCTGACCGTACCTTTTCTTCCGAGGTAGGTTATACTTTTGATACCTACCTACTGAGGAACAGGTCTCGCAATGTTTGTTTTTGCTATTCACACCAAATATCTAAAATGTAAATGCCTTATAGTATTTTAATTTATTAGCAACTTTTAGCGGTGCCGGTCAATGACCAAATAATAAAATTGTACGTATTCTGTTAGGCACCAAAAATAAGAAAAGGTAGCTTGGTAACTACATACATTTATTACGTAGTTAAATCGTAAAATCTGTACTGGTAAAATCGTCAACGATTTTAAGAAGGTATCATTATCATCATCATCAAAATCAGTCCACTGCTGGTCGTAGGTCTCTCTCAAAATACGCCACTGAGCCCGATATTCTGTAAACAAGAGGCCAACTCTGAAATGACACATCCGAAAGTTTGGGCCCGACCACAGATATATATGTAAATAGATAATGCAAGTATGACGGTTTGTATTGAAACTAAGCATGTGAACTTTTCAATATATTCTGTGACGGCACAGCCAAAATGTAGTAACGAAAAAAGTTATAGGAAATATGTCCTTGCCTTTGGGGGCTCGAAATATTTAGACTATTGCAGTGAATTATCATGCAACGACGCATTTTTATAGTTTTCGCGGCTGTCCGGCTGCAAAAACAGACACGCGTGGACTTTAAGTAGAAGCGGCCTACCCTGACGTTTGGTCGACACGGGAAGTACACACATTTGCGTTATCTATTGTATATGTATATATATATATTTCCCGGCCCGACCAAAACACGACCGAATTGGCCGATGACAAAAAAAGTTTGGATATTGCTGACATAAAATGACGATAAAACTCTTGTCAAATTACAGGACCGGATTTTTTCGTTTAGTAGGGTTAACAATACAATAAAATATCAAATGAATTTCGGTCGGACTGAATGATAAGCTGAACCGACCGAACGAACCGAACATGATTCGTAGTAGGAAACGCCCTGTAATTTCAGCCGATACCTCGGGTTACCGCTTCGTAGTAGGCCTCCTAAACATCTTCTACGTCTACCTAAAGAAGGTACCTATGTGCTAAGAAGGTATATGCACTTCACTTATTACCCTGATACGCCCTTTCTACTGAACACTGCGCTTAATGCGAGTAGCAGACCGAAAACTAAGCACACTTTGTTTAGCTTAGCTTGCATAGCCGACGCAGTTTTTTAATACATGTATGCAGACTGTAAACTAAGGTATGTGATGTGTTTATGAGGTATGTGATGATAAGCTATTTAATTAACTAACCTGCGTCTAAACGAGCTATGCTAAACTAAGCTATTCCGAAGTTAAACTAAAAATATGTCCCGTGCTAACTAAGAACTAAGCGAAAGCTCAGGTCTGCAACCCGCATAAACCGAAAAAGATTACGATTACTATAATTTTATGGTTGAAAAACTGGCAATGCGATGACACCTCGTCGCGTAATTTAAATAAAATTAATAAAATAAATGTATATTAAAAGCATGCGGTTTAATAATGAATGAAACAAAGAAAATAGAGCGCGCACAGAAAATCTTTTCATTCATTGCTGCTCTAGCTACGACAATATTCCTTTTCCCGTCTCTCGAACGACAAAAATAGCTAGAAGTGGCTGTTACCACAGCACATTAGTCCTTGGTTAAAGTCGCCTGACTCACATTCTATTTTCTAAGAATAATCCAAAACTGCATCTGAATGCGTCATAGCAGAAATGATATTCAAGGGTCGATGACCTGATGATCTTCAGTATACATGATACATCGTATTTTACACATACAAAGGTAATTAAGAAGGCTTTGTTTGGTCTTACAGTGTTTACAGGACGGCTGTTTTGAAGATATAGGTACGCTATTATGGCATCTTTGTGTAAAAAAAAAATAGTAACTTCATCAGAAAAATATGATACATTTTTTAGATACGTAGAAAAGTAACGCTTGGAAAAATCATGTGCTTAATAGATATTATTTTATAAGAGAAAAGTAAGGTAGCTAAGGATATATATAAAGAAAACGAAGTAATATAGGCAGTTTAAGCACCACCATATCTGGGGGAACGGCAGTGCCCCCGCCAAGACGAGCTAAGCGAAGCGCGAAGGGCACTACCTATAAAACTTCCTAAGCAGATAACCTAAGTATTACAAAGGGACTAATAGAAAACTTCTGCTAGTCCGCCTGGGGCGGTACAATTATTTTGTCAATTAATTCAGGAATGTTTTTCGGTTTTAACGGCAATATGTCGAGTAAAGTTACAGGGCATGTAAGACTTAACATATTTATTTCCGAGGTAACAGGCGCAGTATAGAGACATATTATACACGCTATAACTTTTGCAAATGTCAATTCAGTTTTGACATTTGTGAAGTAAACAAACGCAGCATACAAAACGACAAGCCATACATCGGTTTACTCCGCAAGAAAGCGGAATAATTGTTTCCATATTTTTGCGCAATAATTCGTCGGTTGTGTTGGCACAGCGTGAATTTCGTCGCAGATTCCCTGGCCGTCCAACACCAACTGGACAAATACTGTGGCGTTTGGCCACTCGCTTTGAAAAGACTGGGACTAGACGAAATGTTCCCAAGTCTGGCCGGCCCCGGAGCAGCCGTTCTGTTGCGAATATCGCTGCCGTTGCCCAAGATGTCGGAGAGGAGCCCGAAACATCGACCAGATGACGTGCCACGCAATTGGGCATTAGCCGGAGGTCCCTACGTAGAATTCTGGTGAAAGATTTGAAGATCCTCCCTTACAAAGTGCAGATAGTGCACGAGCTGTTAGCTCTTGACCGCCAAACGCGTCTAACCTACGCTGAAGCCATCCTGAATCTCAACGAAGAGGTGGACGATTTTTTATCGAAAATTATCATGAGCGATGATGTCTAACTTATTGGTTACGTAAATAAACAAAATTATCGTTTCTGGGGCACCGCAAATCTATGTATCACCCATGAAGAGCCATTACACCCACTCAAAGTTACTGCGTGGTGAACGGTTTACGCTGGAGGTGTCATCGGGCCATTTTTTTTGAGAACGCCGCGGGCCAAACGACGACTGTGGATGGCGCGCGCTACAAAGCCATGATTACCGAATTTTTTCTTCCTCAATTAGATGAATTGAGACTGGAGAACATGTGGTTCCAACAGGACGGTGCAACGGCGTACACTGCTCAAGCCACAACCGATATTCTGAAGGAAGCATTTCCGGGTCGCTTCATCTCTCGTTTTGGTGATTAGCACTGGCTGGCTGACCGCTTTAGACTTATTTTTATGCGGTTTTTTAAAGTCGCGGGCTAACGTCAATAAGCCTGAGACTCTCGAAGCTCTTAAGGTGAATATTCGCCAGGAATGCGAGAACCTGTCGCCCGAAGTTCTGGCAAGAGTGATGGAAAATGCCATAAAACGGGCCCGTCAACTCTGGCGGCGGCCACTTGACCGATATAATTTTCTCAAGTCAATGGAATACATTCTAATGGATTAAGTAAACAAATTTTACAAGAAGAACCAAAGTTTTTTCATTAAAAAAAAATTACAGCAAAAGAACACCGGATGATTACTTTTGCCCCACCCTGTATAAATATACATAAGTGCTTCTATAACTGATACATTAAAATATGTTAAGGTATCAAAATATAAATATCTGTGTTATTTATATCCAACTTTATATGTAGGAAAACGACTAGAAGTAAAGTCGTTATGTTTTTCATCAAAATTTCTAAACGCAAACGTTATTATATCCTTGAAAGTTTTATCATAAAGTTATGCAATATTACTTGAAGTCGAAAGGGAAACTTGTATAATTAAACTGTATAAATGAAGTCACGTCCACTAACATAGCATAACTATCGCGGTCTGCAGCCATTTGCATTTCCCTCGTCCTTTAATTACAACCCGGCAACTTTCTCCGGCTCGGCCAACTTGGTTTGAACGCTAAGGGCCAAAAGCACTCGCGCTATTTTTACACCGGCAGTTTTGCTATTGCATCGTATTTTGACGACTTTCTGCATTTGATGGTTGCATCTAAATTGCTCGATTTAACAACTGTATCGATCCTGCATCGCGTTTTGGTAACTGTCTGTGTTTTTTGATCGCTGTATCAAAATTAGATTTTGTCTCAAGCTCTAAAATTCTAAATGTTACTATATCGCTGCGACTGGAGTTTGTACTTGTGCAGATTATAGATAATTCTGATAAGACGTGTCATCGAGCTTCTAAATAGCTACCTTCCGAATCGCCTGTCACCGATGCTAGAGGTAGCGTGTATGCTTTAGCCCTAAGATCGTTCAATTTGATCCGGTTTGTGTGCAACTTTGTGGGACGTGAAGTCGTACCAACTTAGTCCAGTTGTTGATGCGATAAAGAGTTTGCTCGATACTTGTATTTGTTTATTTGACAATACATACGAGTACCTATAGTCTGCAAAAGCAAAAAAATCCCAAAAAGCTATGTATTCTTTGACAAGTAGTTTCTCTCTATGGTAAGCTATTTTTTGGTAGCAAGGCAGCCGGAACATCGACTTATTTTTACATCATATAGATCACGGATACAATGTGCTCCTACTATCTATGGACGAACATCCAACGAACAACACAAGGATTAAAACCGGCCACCTCTCGCTCAGAACTCAAGCCATCCATCCTTTACGGCAACGAGGCTCTCAAAGTACTAATAGGCCCTACTATTTCTGTAAAGTCGTTAAAAAAAGTGTTGCCTAGAATACGCGACTGTACTGTTTTCATTAAATATGCATACTAATGCGGTTGCGAAGAACATACGCTCGTACGAACGGAGAATTTGTAGTTCACAAACAATCTCATCTGGAGTCTGCTAAGGTTGTGTTTGAGCTCGTTCACGTTTGTTTAGCTTGTTTACCTGCAAAAGTGTTTCGTCTTGTGGCATTGGCAACGGTTTTATGGATAGAAACGTATGCTAAGTCATCCGAGTGTTGAGCAACTTATGAATACGATAAAGATCATTTAGGCAAGTTTTTTATGGTTTTCTAATAGTGGAAAAATATTTTACGACTCATATGTACCTGGATTTTCTTATGATTTTATTGGTTCTCTTATTAATGAGTATTTCTGCTATGAGTGAGTTTTTCAGTACTAACTACTACTAGACGATTTTCCATATAAGTACAAAAAAAGTTAAGTTTTAAACGAATAAAACACGCTTGAACTAAAAAATAAACGATCTATTTATTGCAATAATTCTCAGATACATACTAAGATTGTATCAAACCGTTTATAACCGTTAGAGTTACCTTACATTTAAATATTTAGACAATAGCTAGAGCTATAGCAAATAAAAAACCGTCGCGGCGTAACATTCAAAGGTAAGGAAGGAAGGTACATACCTACCTAATAGCACACGATAATGATAATAGTAGTAGTACTTCCCAATTATCAAACATTTTTAGTCGTACTAGTAATGACAGCAGTGTTGTCAATGCATCAAAAACAGTAAATCAAAACGACCGATGACCGACGCGACCTCAATTTTTACGACGGTTCCCGTTTTGCATAGACTCTACTGCAATAATAGGGAATATGCATGTGGTATAAATTTACTTGAAATCATTTATTTTCGAATCATTATTGTTGATGTTGTTGTTAAACATTTTTTTATAAATAAAAACGCTTACATGTGTTAAAATATTATATGAAAAATGCAAAAAAAGCGTGGGAAATTTAAATTTGCTAAACACATCACCACTTGTCAATTAGAAAGTGACGTCACAGTGCACGACACGGTCTCCACAGATTAAATCTTTTTCATAGAAATAGTATGCACTGTAGTACGAATACGTAGTATTTCTATTAAAAATATTTAATCTGTGGAGACCGTGTCGTGCACTGTGACGTCACAAAGGCGCGCGAAAATTTGGCAGCGTTTTAGATACCTCATATTTTTTCGATGCTAAAACTATATTTTGTAGCTTAATTTGATCACTTTCAGTATTATTTAATTTTTTTACTGTGTTAAATGGATGTATTCAGTGAAATAAACATATAAAAAAAATCATGCATATTCCCTATTATGCTTCAATTTAGTATTTAGATACATAATTGGCGCCGTTTCGCTCGATATGTTCCGTGGAATTCTGCACTAATATACTTCCACGTGTCAAAGTAATCAACCCTCGCTTCAAGGTAACAAGACAAAGCTTCGAATACCTAGAATGCGGTTCTATTCTGCTCCTTAATACGAGCGCATCGCATTATAACCCGCAGTTAGCGCAAGTTACATTAGAAATACAGTCGAACACAGTGGTACAGCTCTGTTCAACTGTAATGTTTCTGTTGGTATGTTCAGCTTTGCTGCATTCTGCATTCACTGCAATTAATTTCAGTCCAAATCATCGATATGAACTATTTGGACGTCAATTTCGATCAGTATTCCACATATATGCTCTCATCTTAATCCTCGACGCAAAAAGAAGGGGTGTTATAAGTTTGACATGTGTGTCTGCATATATGTGACTGCCTCACTGTGGCATCGTAGCGCTTAAACAGATGAACCGAATTTTATTTAGTATTTGTTGTTCGATAGTGTTCTTGGCTTTGATTCATGAAAATCTGTTCATCCGTTTTAAGAGCTTTTTTACCGGAAAGGAGACTGTATATGCGTTTGGGGTGAGAGGATGTTTGTTTGTTTACTTGTGTGTGCCAATCCATGTTGCCATTTTTCTCCAAAACTACTAGTCCGATTTTGTTGCAGTTTGTAGTTCGGGTGTAATTGGTGCATGTTTTTAGATAGATGTTACAGTAACAACTCACCAGGGGGCGCTGCAGTAATCATTTGTTGGTGCAAATCGATGTTGCCATTTTTCTTCAAAACGACTAGTCCGTCCGATTTTGATGCAGTTTTCAGTTATGGGTTCGTGTTTGGTTGGTGCATGTTCTTAAATAGGTGTTACGATGTCAACTCACCAGGGGGCGCTGCAGTAAACATTTGTTTGTGAAATCCATGTTGCCATTTTTCTCCAAAACTAGTTCGATTTTGTCTTTAAACGGTTCGTAATTAATCAATGGTGGTTCTTAGATAGATATTATGATGTTAATTTTCTAAAGAACATTGTCGTGGGTGTTTATTCAAAATTTTAATTTTGTTACTTGTTTCTTGTTGATGACGCTATGAGATCAATTTTTATAGGTCTGATTAATTCGAAATTCGGTATCCTCTTACTTCAATAATATTGTGAAAACGTTGTAACATTTTACCTGATGTTGGGCATCTCCTAGAATCTGCAGAATACTTTACTCCTCACCGACTTACAACAGAGATTATGTTTAGGCTCATTGGTATGTGAACGGATTATAAATAGATCAGTCGGGGGTTTATATATTTTTAATTTCAGAATTCTTATAAAATCACCTCTTTTTCATCGCTTCTATAACATTTAGTTCGACTTGTTAAGTTTAGTCTATAAAACTCGATCATACTTCAGAGTCAGCCTATGACGGATTAGGTGAGACTGCTTTTGAATAGGCCCGAACTTATCTAATAGACTAATCATCGCGCTACAATTTTTCTTTACAAGAAATTGGTTACTAGAATAATATAACAATTCAACAAAATAATATGCGAACCATGTTACTGAAACTGTTTTACCAATCAAATATTAACATGACGTTTAGCTGTTCAATTGCTACGTACTCGTCGTAATTGTAGTAACGCGAATGTAGAGTTCCATAATAGGAGGCTTACAACTTTCGCTGCTACTCCTAAACAATGATATAATGATGTATCACTTTTTTAGCTTAATTCTTAAGTTTTTAAAAGCAAAAAGCAGAAACTCCTATTCTTATTAGACGACGGATTTTCAGACGGACGGATAACGGATGTTTCAAAAAGTCTTTTTGTCAAAACTGAAAAATGGGTAGCCATCTTCTTCACTCATACTCCCGTGCTTATTTTCTTAGCTCGTATGTTCAAGTACTGTTTACCAATTGCAGTGTACATGAGCTGCAGCAGGATTATTTTTATGAATAGCCGCTTTGTTCCACCGCACCAAAGGGTTATTTGAATAAGAAAGTTCCACTTTCGCTGCTATTTTCTTTAGTAATTGAATTGGATGGATGAACGTTTGCTTTAAATTGAATCCCACTAGTTTTGTGTATTTTTTAAACATTCACAGCGCAGTGGAGTGTATTAACGTATGTAGTGTCCACTGTCCATATTGACGTAGAATGAACTTTCTGAAACATCCTGCTAAGTGTGTGTGTATTCGCTAAGATCAAAAGGTTATATGTTATGATTAAAGAAAGCGATATATTTATATAAGCGATAGTTCAAACCAATTATAATTAATAGTATAATTAGTAATTAAGAAAGCATTTTAGAACCTTATGATATTTCGAAGCGTTTAATTACGACAATTATGTATGTTTAATGGCAAGCTTTTTGATCTTCCAAGCAAGAATAACACGAAATAATCATAAATACCTGCCTCATATTGAAATATTCTCGTAAGGTTGTCAATCATAGTTTTAAATTGAGTTTTTTATAATGATTAAGCATAATGTATCATGTTACAATACGTGGTAGCAGCTTTATATCAATGTACCGCCAGAGTTGCTTCCAAAAAGTAGCTTACTACCTACCATCAAATCTGACGTCGTAACCTTACGGTGTTCCGGCAGCACACATCCCTTGAGAGTACAGACCATTCTAGGCCTAGCGTGTTCACCATCTTCGACCACATTATCACTTAGCACCAGGCAAGATATTGGACAAACGCTAGCCTTTGAAATAAAAAAAAACTTAAGCTTTTACAATACAGATCAAAAGTTAAACTCGTAGAAATTGCAATTTTTTTAAACAAAGTCTTATTGATCCTTGTTACTTACGTTGATACAACCTACAATTAATTAAAGCAAAAGTCCGATGACTGACATTATAATTCCAGCCAAAAGTTCATAATTCACCGAAGAGTTTTGTCTGTAAGTACACATACTTACTCGTAATTATCATTAGAACAAAAATAGAATCTTCTAGATCTGTGTTGTGATACCTTCAGAGGTCACCGTATACTCTCGCCACCATCGCCCTTGACTCGGCCTTTCATCTACGGGTATTTAGCTATCCCCCGCTAGGGAAATCAGCGTGTATTCGCTTATCTGGCCTCATTAGGCAGGCCGATGACAACGACAAGGGCGAAGGAATCCAAGCCCATTGGGAACGGACGCCCGTGTTCGACAGAGTGGGTGTTGCTAAGGACAAGAGCAATGTTGATAGGTACCAAGTCGTGTTATCGCAAAACAGGAAAATATATCAAAGTAGACCTCATCAAGGGAGCCTCATTCAGTAGGTAATTGATTTTGTATGGTAAAATATGTGTAGACACTTATCAAAACAAATAAATTTGTTGTAGGCAAATTGACGACGAAGAATTTTGATTGCACAATTTCAACGTGGTTGTATCAAAGTTTGATTTAGTACTTAATAAGCTCGTTTCGGCATGTTCCTTAGCTGTTACGTCTCCGGTTTTATTAAGCAGGGAAAAACTTTGTTACAGATTGTTTAATTAAGGCAGCTCTTGGCAGTTAGAGCCCATTTACTACAGGGTCAGGGCCGTACCTCGGATCCTGTAATCCCGTACCCTTCGGCGATCGTGCTGAGCACCCATTTTATCTACATGCACTGCAGACAAAGGGGAAGAGACGGGAGGGAAACTACCTCGAAAGTAGAATGCGGTACAAACTACCGAGCTTAGGATAAGACGCGCATCGCTCCCGGCTATTCATCCGTCTTGCACTGATAAAAGCCCCGTTTGAAACTATCCTTTTTACTTCGGCAACTTCAATTTATTTTTATGATTGTCGAGAAACCCTTTGTGCTCTTAGCACGGGCGGGGAAAAATGATTAATCGCTGTAATACCGGCTGGATATGGAAATTGTATTGCGTGTAAGTAATTTATTCCGTTTTGTACGGTGCAATGACTGGTTCAGTCAGATGGAATTTAATATTCCGTTTATGTTAAATAATTTGCGATCTGAAGGAGCTTATGTGGGGTCTTGGAAGAGCTTTCACCCAGACTATGTTGTTCTTTACATACATCGCTGGGTTTTACCTTCATCTTTAGGCATGATATAATATGAAGTATATGTAATGATATATTTAATCCCTGTTCGGAAGATAAATATATATGTGAATTTTGTTTAAAAATCCATATAATAATAGCTTATATGCTCTTCTATGTATAAGCATATGACATTGTCAAGTTTCATCAAAATTCGTTAAATAGTTTTTACGTGAATAAGTAACAAAAATCCATGCATCTTCACATCCATCTTTCTGACAACTTTACAACTTATAGATTTAAAATGACCATGAGATTTTATAATACAACTTTACAACTTACCTTACAAACTTTTGCATATACACCTAATCTTCTAGTAGAATAGGATATTATACCCATTAGCTTTAGAGCTGGCAGCAGTAAGAAGATAAATAGGTCTTCCATAGATAATTACGTACATGTATCATTGATTCTTGTTTTATTGCTTGTTCAATGAACTGCCTTGGCATTAGTGTATTTTAGAAGTCATTTATTTGGATTAATGAGGTCATAGTGGCGTAGGCATTTTTCGAATTGGTAGTCTAATTAGTGGGAATTGTATATAATGTTTTCTTATAACTTTGTATCTAATTCGTGCAGAAATATTAAAGCGATTGTGGGTATATGATTATCTGTCAAAAATAATAATAGTAATTACTCACGACGGAACGGAGACTGTATATGCGTTTGGTTGAGAGGATGTTTGTTTGTTTGTTTGTTTGTTTGTGTGTGCAAATCCATGTTGCCATTTTTCTCCAAAACTACTAGTCCGAATTTAATGCAGTTTTCAGTTATGGGTTTGGGTGTAATTGGTGCATGTTTTTAGATAGGTTTTACGGTGACAACTCACCAGGGGCGTTGCAGTAATCATTTGTTGGTGCAAATCGATGTTGCCATTTTTCTTCAAAACGACTAGTCCGATTTTGATGCAGTTTTCAGTTATCGGTTCGTGTCTGATTGGTGCATGTTTTTAAATAGGTGTTACGGTGTCAACTCACCAGGGAGCGCTGCAGTAAACATTTGTTTGTGCAAATCCATGTTGCCATTTTTCTCCAAGACTAGTTCGATTTTGTCTTTAAACGGTTCGTAATTAATCAGTGGTGGTTCTTAGATAGATGTTATGACGATAATTTTCTAAACGACATTGTCGTGGGTGTTAATTCAAAATTTTAATTTTGTTACTTGTTTAAAATCGGGATGTTATTGTGACTTACACGATTTCGCTAGATTGGCATCGACGAGCGCCCCGCACTCGAGATTCATGAAGAAGGCTTCTAAAAGAAGCTGAAACATTGTTGATCGCTGTATCGATATTGTGTAAATTAAGTTAAATATCCGTTTTTAAAATAAAACGTTGAAAATGAACGTGAGTTATGACATAAAAACAAATTATAAGTAAGCGCTTTGTAATAGAGGTAAGGCAAAACAGGCAGCGATTCTATTTTGAACATACTAGCACTTGACCATTAACTAGTACCTGATTTTTTAAATATCTTATAGGCTAACGTTTGACTACTATCTCGCCTGATGGTAAGCGACGATGCGGTCTAAGATGATATCTTGTTTCTCTGGAAATGGAAAACGGTAGTGAGATGAAGCGCTGGAATACCAATATTTGTGAATACACAACCCTTCTTCCGAACTAGCTGGCACTCGACATTATGATGACGGTACTCGGCCAATGCACTCATCGGCCGACCAATATCACTACATTGGTCGGTTTTTTATCGAATACATTTCAGAGACTGTGCTAACCAATTGCATGCATTAACTTCGTCACGCCTTTTTTCCATCGCATTAACAGACGTAGGTACTCATGTGCGCCAGATGAAGGCCTTAATCCATGGACGAAGGTGAGTAACCGTGGGTTTTTTTTAAATGCATGAACATACCTATTTATCAGTAACGCTTGTCTAACCAAGAATTAACCAGTGATTCAAAATGAATCTGTTATTCCACTGCACAGTAACAATACGAACATCCAAACGCCAACAAAAAGAACATCGTTAATTTCAATGTAACCACGGATCAACTGGATCAAACTGAAAGATCAAAGAGTGTATCACATATCTGCACGTCATGGCGGCCACATCTGTTCTGTATACGCCTGTGCACATCCGGTGCCCTTTGCGCCTATCTGTGTTACTATGGCGTGAAGAATTCAGAATGGGCATTCATTCATAGCCATTGATAAATAATGAATGTTATTGAAATGGTAGGTTCATGATACGGTTTTCAGCGAAAAGTTCAGTCTCTAGATTTAGACCAATGATCGTTGTTTTAAGGGTGATTCTTCAGAAACAAAATGTTCGGTGTCTGAGGGTATATCTCTGAAACTAACTAAGAAAACGGTGAGCAAATTTTTTTTTAACAGATTAGCGTTATCCCTAACTGGGACAAATTATACGTTTAAAGTATTTGCTGTTTTACTACAAAATAAAAATATTTGAAGTTTGTTCACCTGATTCATATAACGCGTCCGTTTGCCTTTTTCCGGAACAAAATGGTCGATGTCGCATTTAGCCTTTGATACTTCAATATTAATTAAAATTTAATCAAAAGGTAATGAATTGTCCTCTTAGAAAATAAAGCGTTTGAGTAATAACTACGTTAGTGTGTTTATAAATAAATAAGAATCGAGAGAACGCTTGCCTTTGATGCCAGAGGTACCGAGTTCAAACCGCCGTGCACCAATGGATTTTTCCATCGAAAAATTTATGTGCGCTCTTCACAGTGGCCCTCCGGTGAAGGAAAAACATCGTTAAAAAACCAACAACCTCCGCATGGTGGTAGGACACTATCTGGTGTCCGCCTGGCCAGCTACCACCCTCAAGTTAGAAAATCTGTCACGAAACATCTAATGTGTTCCGGCAGCTATCCTTGAGAGCCAGTTCCCATTCCAGGCCTAGCGTGCTTACCATCTTCGACCGCATCATCACTTACCAACAGGTGAGATAGTGGTCAAACGCTAGCCTATAACGTATAAAAAAAATAAAAATAAAAAGTGCCCGGCGTATGATACTGATTAACTTCGACCACATCATCGCTTACCACCAGAAGGAATGGTAGTCAAAACGATAGCTTATAAGACATATACAAATATATATAGTAAGAACCTCGCGATGATGGAAAGTGTCGGTGACTATGTAAATACCACCATCCAAATTCCAAGGGTTGTTTAAAAATGAGTAGCTGATTCTGTATCAACCAGTTTTCACTAGAAATCACCACAACGATATACAACATGGCGCTAAAAATGATACGGCAACCTTATCGAAGTATGTACTTATTAGTAATTAAAGTTAACAAAATATAGGTACATGAGCGTGAAAAATATTGAACTTATATTTACAGTAAAATAAAATTTTAGAACTTTTAATTTCAAAGATAGGTTTTTAAGCTTAATATTATAGGTGGAACACCTTTCTCTAGAAAATTATATCCAAACATATCAGCACTGAAGGCACCAAGTTTATACATATTAAAACGCGAGATTTGGTGGTAGTAAGGTACTTTTTGGTAGAAATTTAGGTGGAACATGGAAGGACATTATATAATGCTCCCACAAACTGATTAAAATATTTATGTAAGTATAGAATATTACTTACAGAAATTAATATAATAGTTAAAAAAGATTTAGCTAATTGAGCCACGAGCCACGGCTAGATAAAAGTGTTCAAGGCTATAAAAAGCAGAAAGCCGTCATGCCAGTTAAATAAATTAGCGTAAAAGAATGAAAAAAGTACGACAAAACCGGATTAGTGCAAAAAATGTTTCAACTAGCAAAACAGATCTGATAAGCGACCGGTACAAACTAGCCCGAGCATCTATGTGCCCGGGAATATGCAACTTAGTGGGTCACCATAATATAAGAAATCTCGGGAAATCAACGCCTAGTTATAAATGCGAAAGTAGAATACTTGGGTTATATATATTGCTAAGGGAAAGCCAATGTTATATAATAATACTAGCTGTGCCCCGCGGCTTTGCCCACGTTTAATCCTGGTTATAAACCTTCCTCTTGAATCACTTTATCTTGCTGAATACTGCATTAAAATCCGTTGCAAAGTTAAAAAGATCTAAGCGTACCTACATACAGACACCGGAAGCAACTTTGTTTTAAACTCTGTAAATATGACATATTATTATTAAAGATCGTTTTTAAAACGAAAATAACTGACTTAAAATGCCGCGCTAGTCATTTTCAGTAGCATGTTTGAGGTGTTTACCTCTACATGTCGAAGACACTCATCAAATCTCGATGAAATTACAATCTCTCAAACAACCAAACATACGCTCTCAAACAAAAAGATAATTATAATGACGGAGTGTTAAATAATATATAATAATATATATTAATTTTTTAATAATTTTTATATTTAATGGTAACAAACTTTAAAAACTATTTAAAAAAAAAAATTATTCATAAACACGTTGTTAGTAGTAAGTTGATTTTATATTGTTCCTATAAGCCGGTAGCTTATGCTGGCACTAAATGTATAATAAAACTGTCGAGAACCTCTTCCTTTTTAAAAAGACGCATTTATAAGGGCAAAGCCGCGCAAAAAAGAAATTTATTTTCAAAACGTAATGTAGCAATCGGATGGATTAACATACATATAATATAATCATTCCATTCATGCGATTAGTTGAAAAATAGGCTGTACCCCGATACTACACTATCTAAACCAGCAATAGGTTCACTTAGTGCTGATATACTTCGTTATTTGGCACATTCATCTAAAACATGTATGTGTATGTAATTATTGAGCTGATAAAATTCATGTTCGTCTAATTCCAAAATATTGCGAGAAATGTTTGCAGTAAAACCGGGAATTATATAAAACCCGTTGACTCTTTTGCTTACTTCACTAAGATATCCTAGAAAAAAGAAAACAACACATGGCAACCACGCGAGGAAAAGGCAAGGTACGAAATCTTTAGGAGCCCGCTTGGAAAATAAAACGCCAAGACACTGCGGTGCATTTATGAAACCTTGTATGGAAGGCGTTGTTTATATAGCCTGAGCTTTAGACTGTAATTGCGCACAAAATGTTGCTTACGCGGTATACGTTTTAAGTACTTTTCCTATTTAAAATGCCGTTTCTTCTGTTTCGTTGCAACTATAATAGGCTTTAGCCATAGTTGAATTGTTGTCATTAGGTTTATTGAGGTTATGTATATCTCATCATCATCATCATCAGCCTGTGTCAGTCCACTGCTGGACGTAGGCCTCTCCCAAGATGCGCCACTGAGCCCGATCTTCGGCTCTTCTCTTCCAGTCACTGCCCACCACTTTGCGTATGTCGTCGCTCCACCTGGTCACAGGACGTCGTCGCTACGTTTTCCGATTCGCGGCTCCACTATAGGACAAGTCTACCCCAACGGTTATCAGTCCTACGGCAGATATGACCAGCCCACTGCCAGTTCAGCTTAATAATCCATTGAGCTATGTCGATAACTTTAGTTCTCTGGCGAATTACTTCGTTCTGGATTCGATCCCGCAGAAAAATACCCAGCATGGCTCTTTCCATAGCTCGCGGACCTGGTGGACCAGTCGAACTGTGAGTGTCCAGTGTTTCGGCTCCGTATGTCATTACACATTAGGTATATCTAACAAATAAAAAAGATATCTTTACATAACATACTTAAAAGCATATTGTACAGCTCACTGACTTAATAAAATTAATGTGACTTCGTAGATACGCGAAAATATTCATAACATTGTATTATGAAAAGTGTTTGTTTATTTCTTTCACAAACATCCAAGTTTTAACCAGCTACTACTTGATGTTCTCTCCAACCAGGTCAATCCAATTCTCATAATTTCTTTTAATTCGAAAGAGTATAATTGTATATTCTAGATGTGGTTTCATTGTAAATACATCGAGTATTTATTAGTGCCTATCTGCAGAGATATGGAGATGCACCTCAAAAATGCTACTGAAAATTATTAGCGCGGCATTAGAAGAAGGCTTTTTCGTTTTTAGGGTTCCGTACCCAAAGGGTAAAACGGGACCCTATTACTAAGACTCCGCTGTCCGTCTGTCTGTCTGTCTGTCTGTCTGTCTATCCGTCTGTCACCAGGCTATATCTCATTAACCGTGATAGTTAGACAGTTGAAATTTTCACAGATGAGATGAGGGCCCGGTGGCGCAATCGGGAGAACGCTTGCCTTTGATGCCAGAGGTACCGAGTTCAAACCGCCGTGCACCAATGGATTTTTCTTTCGAAACATTTATGTGCGCTTTTCACAGTGGCCCTCCGGTAAAGGAAAAACATCGTTAAGAAACCAACAACCTCCGCATGGTGGTAGGACAGTATCTGGTGTCCGCCTGGCCAGCTATCACCCTCAAGTTAGAAAATCTGTCACCAAACATCTAATGTGTTCCGGCAGCTATCCTTGAGAGCCAGTTCCCATTCTAGGCCTAGCGTGCTTACCATCTTCGACCGCGTCATCACTTACCAACAGGTGAGATAGTGGTCAAACGCTAGCCTATAACGTATAAAAAATAAAAAAAAAGATGGTGTATTTTTGTTGCCTGTAAAATTAAAGGGGGTCCCCGTACAAAAAACGTGTTTTTAAACGCCATCTATCTAATTAGTTCTTAGTAGTAGTTTATCTAATCGGCAAAATGACATAGATGGCGCTAGTAACGCCCCGTCTTTCTAGATCGCGACCATACCAAATATTCTTGGTAATATCAATTAATCAAATATATGAGGTTGAAACTGTGTTACGTTTCGTATTGTACGGAACCCTCCCTAAGTATGCGATAAGCGACGCGATGCTGACTCGCACTTGGCCAGTTTTATTTAAATAGAAGGCCCAATATAGCTTAAATGTAATTAATTATCGTTTTTAATTTTATCTAAGCTTTTCAAAGTGATGCTGGTATAAAGGAATGTCTCTATTACAAACGTTGGATGAAAACAACCAGGCGGATATAAATCGTCATTAAAATGAAGTCTTTCATCTGAATGTTACATAATTTATAAAGTTTTCTAATCAACTAATGCGTTCGTTGGAAAGCTTTCTACAGTTTCATTACGCAACTCCCTTCCACTCTACTTGGGACATTTTCTGAAAAGTAGATGTTTATATTTTACAATGTATTACTCCGGTTCAAAAGAAGGTGCTTTTTCACTAAAAACACTGTCTTATAATTAGTAACACAAACAAATGCTCGACCCAAAGGTAATGTATGGTATTCGAGCATTCATATGTCAGTTACTTTCAATATTCATCGATTTAATCAGATTTCATCCATCTAAAATTATTATTCATAAAAAAATAACCGACTTCATAACCACAAACAGGCACTCAAAAGCGAAAAATAAATTACTTAATATAATTATTATAAGCGCTACCCACTTATCTATGTGAAGTCGGTGCCAGCCAAGTCTATTGCATAGTAGATAGATATTGCATAGTAGTAGATTGCATAGTAGACACTATGTATGTAGTAGTAGTAAGTAGGTAGATACATGTAGGTAGTATCTATCTACTACCTATTAGACCTCGCTGGCACCGACTTCAAATGGATAAGTGGGTAGCGCTTATAATAATTATATTAAGTAATTTATTTTTCGCTTTTGAGGGCCTGTTTGTAGTTATGAAGTCGGTTTTTTTTTTAATAATTTATTTTACTCTTTTTAGTGCAAAACAAGTTTTAATTAAATTACATGCATCTATAAAACTTCGTGTCTGGGCCGTCTGACTGACGGATATATACTTTGTGAAAATTTCAAGTATGTACCTATACGGTTAAGAAGATATAGATCTGAAAAGTCGCACATACAGATACACGGACGGACGGACGGATGGACGAACGGACGGACAAACGGACAGCAAAGTCTCAGAAAGTGTTCATTTGGTACCTACCCTTTGGGTTCGGAACTCTAAAAAATTTACTTCAAATGCCGCGCTTGTGAAAATATCCACTAGTCATAATGATGTCATCAGGGTATCAAAGGACAATGTCCAAAATGGCCCTGTGCAATAAAAGCTTCTGACACACACGATAATGAATTGTCTATTTTATTAAAATAATTCCAGATACTTTTATAACACGGACAAGTTGTATTCCAAAATGAATATCAAAAAGTATTATTTGCGATTATTAACATTAATCGCCGCCATATGGCCGCCATCTACGTCATGTCATGTCAAAAATATTAGATATGCTCAAAAAAATTGCAATTTGCACACTAACATGACTTTGCCCGGTAAAACATTCCTGTGAAGACAAATGAATTCTCCCCACCTTTGTTTCTATCTCGCTCACAGTTATCGTAAGAATATCTGGCAAAAACCAAAATCAACGAGAAGAAAGATGTAAAAACATTATTCAAGGTCATATTTTTTAGTCTTCAAAAGTATATGCAATAGCAACCTCCATTGTGTATAATCTTCTTGGGACTCTTCTTCTAAAACCATTACATTCTCCTATGTTTGAGGTATTTATCTCCAAATCTCTGGAGATACTAATCAGATCTCGATGATTACAATGGGACCACCTTGGAAACGTACCCTACCTATTAAAAAAAGAATAAATTGAATCCGTTCACAATTGACAGAGTAATCGCGTAACATACACACAAAAAAAGCAGAAAAAAAACATACAGACCAATTGAGAACCTCCTTCTTTTTGTGAAGTCGGTTAAAAATTAAATTTGACACAAAGGTTTCACGGCAATAAGGTTAAAATGTTAACTTCAGTTAGAGAAAATTGAAAATCCCTAAGTATACTCAAAGGAAACGGAACGTTACCGTAGCGGATCAGCCCCCCTAGACAAAATCCAATTTCTGTTTCCATTCACGCTAACGCAAGTTCAAAATGTATGGAAGAACATTTATATTTCCGTAACAAAGTTGTCATTCCCAAACATTTTAAAGTTGCGTTGGAGCGTGAAAGAAAACAGAAATTGATTTAGTCTAGGGGGCCTGCAGTACCGGCAAATTTCCGCCGCTACAGCTAGGTGACGACGCGATTTTGGCAAGGGGAAATGGCAGCGTATCTTCAACCTTAACGTCGCATTTACATTCAGCCGTAGTGAGCAGGGAAGTGGGCAGGGAAGTGGGCAGGACGAGTGTGTAAACGCGATACTTCTCATGCTACTGCCATTGCCACTCGCGCTGCCCGCCGCTCCCCAAAATGGCGGTTTTTTGTGCGGAAGTCAAAGGACCGACAGCGCGAGCGGCAGTGCGTGTTTACATTCTGCTCCGACGCTCAGTACTCGCCGAGCGCCTGGAGGAGAAAGTTAATTATTTCGACGTCTGCCATTGCCGAAACTTGAAAGCGAAGTGAGTGGTAGGGCAGTATGTAAATACACACTCCTCTCGATCCTGCTGCAGCAGTATTTAGGGAATTACCGGCAGCGCGAGGGGCAGCGGCAGGGGCTGAATGTAAATGAACCTTATTTCAATGTCGTAAGAATTATTTCTAGTAAACAAGTAACAACATTAAAATTTTGAATAAACACCCACGACAATGTTCTTTAGAAAATTAACGTAACGTAACGTAACATAACATCTATCTAAGAACCACCACTCATTTATTACGAACCGTTTAAAGACAAAATCGAACTAGTTTTGGAGAAAAATGGCAACATGGATTTGCACAAACAAATGTTTACTGCAGCGCCCCCTGGTGAGTTGACACCGTAACACCTATTTACGAACATGCACCTATCAAACACGAACCCATAACTGAAAACAGCATCAAAATCGGACTAGTCGTATTGAATTCGATTTGCACCAACAAATGATTACTGCAGCCCCCCCCTGGTGAGTTGTCACCGTAACACCTATCTAAAAACATGCATCAATTACACCCGAACCCATGACTGAAAACTGCATCAAAATCGGACTCGTAGTTTTGGAGTAAAATTGCAACATGGATTTGCACACACAAGCAAACAAACCATCAAACATCCTCTCACCCCAAACACATATACAGCCTCCGTTCCGTCGTGGGTAATAAGTTTCCAAAATAAGTTTGTACAGCTCGCTCCACGTCGCGTGTACGACGGGCCGCAACCACGGCTACGGCGAGCTGACCGCGCTGGTGGCGCCGAGGCGAGGCTATTTACGTTACGATGTATATGCGGCAAGCCTAACTCTCCCTAACTTTCGTTAGCTATACATAACTGACAAATTCCAAAAATCTAGCTAGATATTTTGACGAAATCAGAAAACAACGTTGTATCTATTGTCTAAGACCCAAAATCGTTAAAAGCTATTTGGTCTCAGTCTGAGCTCTGTTAGCTCTGTCTATAAAAGTATTAGGTACTTTAGAGACCAAAAAGTGATTTCGAGTACTTAATACATAAAGATTTGACTTCAGAAAGCGTACTTAGCGCGTAGTTAAGACATTAGGTAAATTTTCCTAGCGTAATATACCGCTGAGTCAGGCAATTGTTCTGATCGCTCTGACGATGCGATAGGTACTACACATATTTTGTTTGACCAAGCTTTTTAAGTTAACTATAGATTTCAGTCTTCATTTAAATCTTTGAAGTAGTATTTCGGTCGGCACGCCGGCATTCAAAGCTGTTTACATAATGTCCGTAGTTATGAACAGTGTGTAACTGGGTATTGAAGTTTGTCATTGACTTTGCGCGCTAATTCTTGGCAGAAATTGAAAGGCACGTAGCTAATTACCATTATAAAGCAGGACTTACTTTTGTTTTTAGTGGAATATGCAGATACGTGAGAGGCATTTTACTTAAGTAATGAGGGAAGTGTAGTCAAGTAGATTTTGACCTCTTGTTGTCCAGTAAACAAGTTCTAGTGGACCCATTGGAACTATTGTGGTAGATAACTCCTGTGGTAGATTAATGGTGTTATTTTTTTTTTCAGATATAGTGTCATACTGACGATTTCAACGAACCCTAGCGACGGATTCAGCTTGATAAACGGTTTGTAGTATTTATTACAATATTCATAAAAATCTTGGTCTAAGTGAACTCTAAAGCACACTTTGGCTATAGCCATAACCCCGAACCAAACAAAAATGTCACTAAACGCCAGGACCTACCTGGTACTAGTTGTTTGCGACCAACAATGATGTCTTTTTGTTACTTAGTAATATAAATAAATTCACAGTTACATCGATGGCAACTGTCAACTATCAACTAGTTGTAGTCAACCAGTCGACAATGGGCATTGCTTAATTTCCAGTCAATTACAGTATCAAGTTCAGTGTTATAAAATTTATTTTCGGCAAAAGGGGAAAATGCTTTTTCGCATCGCTTTTTATAACATAACCGTCTAAAATACAGGCTTGCCTGTTTTAAATCTTAAAATATATATTCCAAATTCTGGAAGCCAAATTTTCAGCAGAAAAATGAACATTTTAAATCTTGATTTCTTTTAGGACGTAAGGATTAAAAAAACACACCATGTGACAAAAAGGACAAAGCAAAAGTATTATCAGCCAAAAACCTACCTACTCTTCCTCAAGCTCATAACATTTATAAAAAAATCTTATACAAAAAGTTATCTAAATGAATTTAATGTTGTCACCACAATTCTTTTATTTTCACAAAACATATTTTGTCACCAGCCGCAGTACACAGGATTAGCCGTCCTACATTGCGTGCCAATTTATGGTCACCGTCACCCAAAGTCGCGGGATTTTCAGATAATACTCGAAACTCGGTGAAAGCTTTCTTTTAATTCACTTTGTTTGTGAATTCTGGGTTTTATAAACCTGTTTTGGGTAAATGTGTCGTGTGCGTCATATTTGAATAGGATTTGGAAAAAAAGAACGTTCGCTTTGTGGGCAGTACCTACGCCCGTATATAGGGATTACTTAAGCCGAATAATTTATACTATAATGCTCATTTCGAAAGTTATGTAGTTATGTGTATTGAGGTTCTTCTCAGCTACCTTTTTATACATATTTATAAACAATATTTTACATCATAATAAGGCCTACGAAGAAATTCTTTCACATAGGTTAAGATATTTTATTCGAGGGGAAAACTTTCAAAGACTCTTTGAAGTGAATTGTAGATGGAATTTATAGCTTTTTATATTTTTTAAGCTTTTGCATAGCTTCTATCGCGGGCCTTGAGCGTGGAATCGAATCGAATCCAGAAATTCCGTAACGAAAATAAAAACCTAACACCCCAACGAACCTCATTTTTAAGCCTTAGCGTAGTAGAGATAAGGTCGTCTTTGGTTTCACACATCATTCAATTTAATGGTAAAACTTTGATTTTGTCTTCTCGTTCCTTTTACAAATATAAATTCCGAATTATTTTTTTTAAATTATGTCAAGGGTGAACAAGTCCTCGGAACTTTACATAATTCCTCCTTGTTAAACACTCACTGCCTTCATACATGTAGCCGTGACACAGATAGGTGTATAGGTATTTATCATCTATGTACAACAGTGAATATCTGTACTCTGTTTCTATCTGTAAATATGAATAAACAAAGTACATTTATTAATGAAGAAAGTCACGAAAAAAATAGTGAAAGAAAATAAGTGAGTACTCTATATACCTTAGATTGTTTACTTGTCTGTCAATACCCTAAAGGGTATTGACGCATAGACATAGCATAGATACGCATTCGCATGGCATAGATGCGTCTATCAATGCCCTTAGGGTATTGACAGACGCATAGACGGAAAAACAGATAGACAGACAGACATTCTAATCTATAAGGGTTCCGTTTTTTTCCATTCGGCTACGGAACCCTAAAAAGCCGCAAAAAGGATATCTGGCATCTAGCTAAAGCAACAGTTGTGTGCTCTGAATATTTTTGTGCCATGCATGCATGTTGTTAGTAGTATTTTTTATTGAGGGTAAAGCCACGGGGCACAGCAAGTTAGTATTTAAAAAGTATTTCATTGTAAATTGTAACATAAAATATATAGTTAAGTACAAAAATGAAGTAACAAATTACAAAATACATGTAATTAATCTAAAATTATAGCTTTCTTCTCATGATAAAATTATATTTAACCAAATGCACTCACTAAGTTCAAAAATATTATTATAATTTATATAAATTATAATTTATAACACCATAATTTAAAAATAAGTCAAGCAAACTAATGCCTCAAAACCAAAACATGTTTTTTCCCTACTTTTATGGAAAATATTCAAGAGCTGGTATCACTCAGAATGCTATCAGTGACGTACCGCGCTTGTCAACAATGACGTGACACGCTCACGTGCGCTTCAAACCTGGCCTGTCGTTTAATTGCGACTGCAGCGCAACCCTCTATCTAGACAAGTAAATAATCTAAGTCTATGTACATACATTTTATTATTATTATCACAAATTCAGTATTATTTTTAACCGACTTCACAAAAAAGGAGGAGGTTCTCAATTCGTCTGTATGTTTTTTTTTTGTGTATGTTACGCGATTTCGCCGTCAATTGTGAACGGATTCAAATGATTCTTTTTTTAATAGGTAGGATACGTTTCCGAGGTGGTCCTATTTTAATTTTATCGAGATCTGATGAGTATCTCCAGAGATATGGAGATAAATACCTCAAACATAGGAGAATGGTACTGGTTTTAGTAGAAGAGTCCCAAGAAGATTATACACAATGGAGGTTGCTATTGCATATATTTTTGAAGACTAAAAAATATGACCTTGAATAATGTTTTTACATCTTTCTTCTCGTTGATTTTGGTTTTTGACAGATATTCTTACGGTAACTGTGAGCGAGATAGAAATAAAGGAGGGGATAATTAATATATATATATTTTTGTTTATATCTTATAGGCTAGCGTTTGACCACTATCTCACCTGTTGCTAAGTGATGATGCGGTCGAAGATAGAGAAGTGGACTAGAATGGGAACTGGCTCTCAAGGATAGCTGCTTGAACACATTAGATGTTTGGCGACAGATTTTCTAACTTGAGGTTGGTAGCTGGCCAGGCGGACACTAGATATGTCCTACCACAATGCGGGGGTTGTTGATTTCTTAACGATGTTTTCCTTCACCGGAGGGCAACGGTGAGAAGCGCACATATATTTTTCGATAGCAAAATTGATTGGTGCACGGCGGTTTGAACTCGGTACCACGGCATCAAACCAGACTGTTCTCCCAATTACGCCACCGGGCCCTCAATAAATAATTATAATAAATAATTATATATAAATATAATTAATTTGTCTTCACAGGAATGTTCTACCGGGCAAAGTCTTGTTAGGGTGCAAACTTTTTTAAACATACCTAAGAATTTTTGACATGACATGACGTTTGGCGAAGATGGCGGCCATTTCAGTCCCGCGACACTGCATACATTATTAAATTACTCAGAATTATGAACGTACTTTGTACCAACCAACATTGCAAAAAAATAATTTATAAGCATAATACCACAGATTATATAATAGTTACTAAGTAAATAATACTTTCCGTTGTTAGGTTGGCTACACAGTGCTTTCATAATTCGGGTTTCAACAATATAGGGAAGTGCCTCTTATAACGTAGTAGAGTGATTCAGTACTCTATTGGCCATATGGCGGCAATTAATGTTAATAAAATTGGAATTATTGTAATAAAATAGACAATTAATTATCATGTGTGTCAGATGCTTTAATTGCACAGGGCCATTTTGAACATTGTCCTTTGATACCTTGATGAAATCATTATTACTAGTGAATATTTTCACTTTAGCGCGGCATTTAAAGTCAATTTTTTTAAGGTTCCGAACCCAAAGGGTACCAAATGAACACTTTCTGAGACTTTGTTGTCCTTTCGTCCGTCCGTCCGTCCGTCCGTCCGTGTGTCTATACATATGTGCGCACTGTACAGATCTGTATCTTCTTAACCGTTATAGGTACATACTTGAAATTTTCAAAAAGTATATATCCGTCAGTGTATAACGGCCCAGACACGAAATTTAATAGATGTATGTAATTTAATTAAAACTTGCTGCACTAAAAAGGGTAAAATAAGTTATTTAAAAAAAAAAAACCGACTTCATAACCACAAACAGGCACTCAAAAGCGAAAAATAAATTACTTAAAATTATTATAAGCGCTACCCACTTATCTATTTGAAGTCGGTGCCAGCTTAGTCTATTGGATAGTAGATAGATACTATGCATGTAGTCGAAGTAAGTTGGTACATGTAGGTTAGTAAGTAGGTAGATACATGTAGGGATTTATCTATCTACTACCTATTAGACTTGGCTGGCACTGACTTCAAATAGATAAGTGGGTAGCGCTTATAATAATTTTAAGTAATTTATTTTTCGCTTTTGAGTGTGGTTGTGGTTATGAAGTCGGTTTTATTTTTTTTTAATAATAGCTTATTTGTTTTGTTAATTTATATATAATACTGCCAAAGATAACCAAAATTTTTGATATTAAAATGAGCGATATTAAAAGAAGCTCACTTCTCATTTATTTAATAAAAGAAATAAATTATAAGTAAAAAATATGTTTAAAAACAAGCTTTTATCTGGGCAATGAACTAAAATGTTAAAAATAAATTCTAGTAAGTATTTGGCGTGTAGGTACTTACCTATTCTTCTTAAAAGCTTGAAGCACTACCCGTTTTTCAGGCTAGGTAATTACTATACTTCAATGCCTCAAGCTTTTAAAATATAGGTAAGTACCTACACGCCAAATACTTACTAAAATTTATTTTTAACATTTTAGTTCATTGTCCCAGATAAAAGCTTGTTTTAAAAAATATTTTTTACTTATAATTTATTTTTAACTTTTTAGTAGGTAGGTATAGATACCGATTACCTACCTACTACCTAAGTATTTAAGAGAAGGCATGATGTTTTAAAATATTCTAAGGATATTTGATGTGATTATGGGTAAACTGCTCTTCAAGGAAAATCAATCGACTCGGTGGGACTATGTTGCTTTATAACACAAATGTCATTGCCACCTTACAGCTTCATCATCAGACCCTAGATATTATCTAGGTGTAAAGTTCTCTTCAAGACGAATCAATCGAGCCCAAACTCGGCAGAGGTACGTTGATTTATCTCAGAGATGCCGTGGCCACCTTCCAGCTTCATCATCAAACCCTGGATATCATCTAGGTGAAAAGTTCTCTTCAAGACGAATCAATCGAGCCCAAACTCGGTAGGGTTATGTTGATTTATCACAGAGATGCCGTGGCCACCTTCCAGCTTCATCATCAGACCCTGGGTATCATCTAGGCGTAAAGTTTTCTTCAAGACAAATCAATCGAGCCCAAACTCGGTGAGGTTATGTTATTTTATCACAGAGATGCCGTGGCCACCTCCCGTCTCCATCATCAGACCAGCTCCATGGTACCATATAATTATATTGTCACTGAAGATACACAAGTACACCAAATTTGAGACCAATCGGACATCGGGAAGTTGGTCTAATTTAGCTTCCAAGATTCCACCCGAACAAACATAGTTGACATACATACATTGCAAGTTAAATAAAAGCTTGTAAAGAAAATGTTTTCTTATCGGTCACCACGCTCAAAAAGTGTAACTTAAATTAATATCAAAGAAAACAATACTGCATAAATAAATAAATGCTATGCAATAGCTTTACCGCGGCAGTCCCCGAGTGCCACACGTCTTTTTTTTTAAATATTCTGTAATAAAATATACCATTTTACAAAACTATTTACTAACGGGGTGTTTAAAAAAAGGGGAAGGTAAACATTTCAAATGTATTTCTTAATAAGTAAATATTTACATTTATGCGGTGATTTCCGCCAAACTAGGTGTTTGTGATACCTATATTTTGGTAGAAAGTTTCTTCTCTTTGCGAACTACATTAAATGTACCTACAGTTTATCAGTAATGTACAAGTAAATGTACATTTTTACGGTCTAACTGTCCAAATTCAAAATCTATAATTAATTTTAAAAGCTGTGGCAACTTTTTTTTTATAATATGCGATGCCAGCCAACCGTAGACACTTAACACATTCTTACCTAGAATAATAGCAGTACCCTATACTCAGGCCAGGATTCCAGAATTTCCAATCATTGAACATGTTTCAAATTGAATCAAGTATCCAAAGTACAACAAAGTGGCACTGCAAACTGTAAACATATAAGGACTTGACTATCTCACCTGATGTTAGGTGATGATGCGGTCTGAGATGGTATCGTATTTGTCATAGCAGTGAAACAAGCCGCTGGACTACCGACATTTATTCCATCCACATGGCGCAACTTTGTTCACCTTTTACACTCATAATATCTAACATATTTGCCACTCATAGTATCCAAACATTAAATATCATACTAAGTATATCACAAACAGACAATTCCATCGATAAGTACCTAAAATAACTTCCATGCTACTCACACCAAACAAACATCCAAGCGACATTCAAAATTGAGTTCCCTCAATCTTCAAACAGCAGACTCCAGAGCCTGACCACCAATTTCGTAGTTAGCAATTAGCGGAGCTGTAAACCCCCACCGTCTGACATTAGTGACATTAGCCGCCCTTGTGCCGTCCTCGGCCAGAGCTGACATTTACCAGCCGGTCAAACACTCACTGCTTTATAGCGATTATGTTTTAACGTGATTGAAGTGTCGACGGCACATTAGTTTTTAGGGTTTCATACCCAAAAGATGCCAACGGAACCCTATTACTGAGACTCCTCTGTCCATCCATTCGTTCGTCTGGTACAGCGTTATATCTTTCGAACCGTAATAGGTAAATTGCAACTTTTACACAGTTTGCAACTAAAGCTGCTAAAAATCAAAGTAATATTATAAAGAGGAAAAATTTGATTTTTTGTTTGTTTGTAACGAATTAACTCAAAAACGACTGGACTGATTTTAAAAATTCTTTCACTAATGGAAAGCCTCATTATCAGCGAGTAGCATAGGCTATATTTTATCCCCATATTTTCACGGAAACGGGAACTACGCGGGTGAAACCGCGAGACGCTGCTAGTAAATAATAAAAAAAAACAAGTAAAGTTATACAAGAAAGAATTTCTGGCGCTTTTCGCTACTTTTATTAATCGTAATAGACCCTTGAAATGGTCACAGAGTTTTGTGTACTACAGTTGCTATGACAACAAATAATAAAGTTAAATTGATTTAAAAAATTAAAGGGTGTATACAAGAAACGTGTTTTTTCGCTCTAACTTATTCAATGTTGAACAGCAGTATGGAATCCTTCGTGTACGTGTACGACTCGCACTTGACCGGTTTATTATCATCCATTCATAATCATTTTACACAGATATATGTGTTGTGTCTATGTATGTACCACACAGTACGGTACACATCGTTAAAATAAATAACGTAGTCCTCTGTGTCCAGTTACTCTTTGGTCTTCTGTAAGTGCTGTAAAAATCTAAAATACTGAATTCCAATGTGATGTTCTGTCAAAAGTATCTATTTCAAAACTGTATCAGTTATTTCAGTGTCTTGTTTCAGCTCCCCTTTAACAGTCATTCAGTCTTCGACCGCATCATCACTTACCAACAGGTGAGATAGTGGTGAAACGCTAGCCTATAAGATACCTATTAAAATAAAAGTCAAGAATAGTACGTTCCAAAAAAATTACACATACTTAAGCTCAAAATAAATTTTGCTATCATTAAAATATCAGCAAAGGTTGTCTTCTAGATCTCGAATGTGAGAAAATTAGGTAGACACCTTTCCTCTAGCGCTTCTTCAAATTTCGCTTATCGGTTACAAATGAAATAAATCTGGTAGCCTTTCAGCACGTGTATAGAAATCTGAGTGTAATTGATGGTTGCAGCGGCGGGACGTGCGGGAGCGGTGTTGCCCGCGTCAAGGTCATCGGTGACGTCACACCCGAGCACAATGACCCTACCCGTAGTGATGGGATACTCGATAATTTGTTTTTGGCTTGAGCTTGATTATACAACGAAACTCGTGGGCGTGAACATATTTACTCGATACATTTTTCGAGTTGCTGTAAACGGTTAGGTGAAGGGTTTTTAGTTGTTAGCGATAGATTAAAGATATGTAGGTAAATTTGAATTATATTCTGACGATATTTATTATGTAGTTTGCTAATGATGTTTATAATAATTATGAACCTAACTAACTTAAGTAACTAATTATAAGTAACCTATACAATTATAACCTATAAAATTAAACCAGTATAACTTATTACTTTTTTCTTTCGATAAACGAATGCCGTATAACGCCTGCATAGAGTACGGAAATATAATTTTCAAGGCCTTCCATGACTTCACGCACAGTACAATGACCCGCCATAGTGATGAGGTGTAAGAACATCGATACTTTAATTAACATTGTATTCCCTGTAATTTGGCAGTTGCTGGAAAATTTAAGTTATTTTATCATAATCAAAGGTTTTCTAAAAAGGCTTGACGTAGTCATTATTTATTTTGTGATTGTAACTACTCTTAACTTGATAATAGTGCCGACGTTTTTGGTGCTTTAACTAAACTAATAGTTTATTCAAATATAAGATAGGTTACACTCTAACTCTTGTCTTGGGCTTAATGTGATTTGTTTGAAACTTATATCAAATATTCGGCTCTAAGGTATCTTTCAGCTATATCGCGTTGACTTATGTTTGATATTTTCATCAAACATAAGTCAACGCGATCAAAAGATATGTCCGTTTATGTCGCATATTTTGCGATTTAACAAGGGAATAAAAGCCTATAAGGCACTTCCTGTTGACCTATAGAATCATGAAATTTGGCAAGAAGCAAAGTATTGAAGTACTTGTATAGGAAAAAATCTAAAAACCGTAGTAGGTAAATATGTGGTTTCAAAACAAAAATAAAACCGGCTAAGTCGAATTGAACTCGCCCACCGAGGCTTCCGTACCAATCAATTAAGCTAGACCTTTAAATTGTAACAGCGCTCATATAACTCAGAGGTCTACCTTAATTGGCGCAAACTATGTATGTATGGGGACACCCTTCAATTTTCAACTTTTTTATTTTTTGGAATTTTTCCTTAATTTGAGCTGTAAGACATTGCTTCTTGCCAAACTTCATGATTCTAGGTCAACGGGAAGTACCCTATAGGTTTTCGACCCAAAACCTATAGGGTACTTCCGGTTTACCTAGAATTGTCAATTTTGGTTATAAGTAAGGTTAGAGCACAATTAAAGGAAAAATTCCGAAAAATAAAAAAGTTGAAAATTAAGGTACGTTTTGGTACTAACAAGTTTTCGCGAAAATCTAAATGCCCATATCTTTTTAGTGTGACTCAAGACCTTGATTTTTATACACCAAGAGGGACTATAGACCTCAGTATCTGGTATAAATTTCAACTTGCTAGGTCCACTCGTTCCTGAGAAAATCAGTCGTGACACACGGACAGACAGACAGACGGACAGACAGACAGACAGACAGACAGACGGACAAGAAAGTGATCTTATAAGGGTTCCTTTTTTTTACCTTTTGAGGTACGGAACCCTAAAAAAGTAATTTACGATTACAAACGTATTATGTGCGTGAACAAGTGCATGAACAGTTGAATGAATAGTGACCTAGGCATCGGCCTAGGGCTCGAACTAAAAAGTTAAGTTTGTCCTTTAACCTAGTTTGAGAAGTTGGTACGTAAAGGAAACCTCGGTGAGCGAGTCCAACTCGACTTGACCGGTTTTATTTAGTTTGTAAGAGTATACACGTTTGGTCCCATTATAATTTCATCGTAATCTGGAGTATCTTTAGATATTTGGGAATAAACACCTCTAACTTGAAACCGAAAATGACTAGCGTGGCATTTGAAGTAATTTTTTTTTAAACAATCCTAAAACACATAATTTACACTTTACACTCACACGCTAATAGCAGGTTGAGTGCTGAAATTTGGTTCCTTTATACTATTTGCTAGTTAGATATTCAGGGTACTAGTTCAATTATGTTCACTCCATATAAGGTAGGTACTTGACATGTAATTTTGTTGACATAGCGTCCTTGTAAATTTGTCATGTAGGCTGAGTGGCTGATAGAGATGTGGTGGTTAGTTGGTTTAGGACTAATGGCAACGTGCGAGGGTCAACGACGTTTTTAAATATACAGTTACGATAAATCGTAGTAACTGGGAGATGATGCTCTACTTTAGAGATACTGATTTCATATTATTTTGAAAACCCCGTTGGTGTAAAAGTTGAATGGCTGGAATTCTAAGCAAGAGGCCCATTCAAGTCTTAGCACGGGTGTTCGTCTATACTCCATAGGTGGCAGGAGCATATTAAATCGATGTTCCGCCTGATTTGCTAACTACCAAAAAGGAGCTTACCACCATCAAGGAAAAAATCTGCCGCCATAACCTTACGGTGTTCCGGCAGCGAGTCACAATGTTTTGATATAGTACATAATCGCTTTTCACCAGGCGAGATAGTGCTCAAACGCTAGCCTACAAGATATATAAAAAAAATAACCATTATCACTTACAACCTAAGCGCATGTTATACAATAGAAATTACAAAAGGTAAAGTGTTAATTAAGATTAGTTTAGAAACTGTAAAGCCGGCAGTTAATGATGATGATGATGATAAATGTAAATATCTGTTAAAATATACAATCTTGTCAAAAAATTACGATACCTAAAAACTGCCTGTTTTATATAAAAAAGTGCGTGATTCTAAAAATTACGATAGTGAATTAAGTACGGAAATAATGTGTCCCACACTAAAAGCGTCATTATTCTTGCTAAATGGCCTTGAAAATGACACAGCCTTAGGTCAGCATAATTAATTTGTGAAGCCCGATTAATTTACATTTAGACTTTACTTCCAAAAACGTGTAGCTGTAGCTAGCTGAAGTAATGTTAACATTAAAATGTCCATATCCGCAAGTTTTTTATTGTAATATTGCATAGTCTATGACAACAAGGTTTAGTTAAAGACTTTTTTAATCAATCTTGTAACGGCGGAAAGAATGAGATGCGGCTAAAAATCACCATCTTTGTCTATCTTGCTAAGTATAATGCTCTTATCAAAATAAGAATGTCTCAACTAAAAATTTTAGGAGGTTTTCAGATGAGCACTTGAATAAGATCACTCTAGATGGAAATTATTCTTATAGTTACCTGCCTTTTAATGTTCAATTAATTATTTATTATTCGTTTATTCAATTTATCTCTCGGGTGGTAACACGCCCAGTCCTTTATAAGGCATTGACGGAGCCGAAGCCAACGTTAAGAGGCGCTTTACAATGTGAATATACTTATAAAATATAGTATGTGGATGGGAGGATATGGTATTCTATAAAAATATGGTATAAAAGTCATGGCCATAATTGTTCTTGAGCTCTATGAGTAGCAGATTGCTAGTCTATGGGATAAGGTACGGCACTTGCCCATAATGCCCCATATCAAATTATGTAAGTAGGTGGAGACTTTGCCCTCCATAAAGGCGGGCCGTTATATTGGCGTCAAAAGGCAACATTGGCGTGGATAGCTTAGGATGTAGAGGGCCGTGCTACACTTTCACTGAATGCTACTGGCGGCTTTATGCCTTTAGCACTTCCGCCCTGAAGCTTATAGGTCCGTAGCTCTTGCGATTTCCACCTCCGGCCGTCCGGTCAAGGCAAGCTGGGGTTCAGAGAGTCTTATATAACCCTCAGGGGATAAGGGTACGCGGTGTCGCCATTCACCGTCGGCTCGCCACAAAAAAATCCAATCTCGCGACAAAATTCCAATATCCTAGAGCAAATTTTTTGCAAAAGATTAAGCCGACTGGGATTTGAACTGGGGTCTAGAATGCAGACTATCTGACCGACTGTAGGTATGTAATATCTTAATCTGTCACTAAAGGTCACAAGTTATAAAACTTCAACAGCTGACTGACCGAAAAATTCTAATAATTTTACATAAATGTTATATAAAAAATATACTCTTTACACGTAGAAAACATATATAATCGTACCTAAACCTATACTTACGTAACGGTACCTACATTGTTTGTATAGAGGAATATACTTCACCGTGAACTAGATCCTATCAAAGTTGTCAATCGAAATCATTTTCTAATTATTAACTAATCAAAGTAAGATAACAAATTCATATTTTAATTCAAAGCTACAAAAACACACACAACGTTTAGAACAAAGTGTGTTAAACCGGGTCATATTTAGAGGTTGTACGTTTTTTGCAGAAACTTGGTCATTTGTCCACGTCAAAGTGTCATAAGTTTGGTCTGTGGACCTGTCAGATTGGTCGGCAGATAGGCTTTGCCGCCAAATGGAGTTCTAAGTATTGGACATGTTTTGTGAAGTTGGAAATGCTGAATCAAATATCATTCTGTGTAAATGAGAGTACATTATTACTTAGTTTAGTACCTAAGTAATAGTTAGTAGTCTAACTAGTATATTTATATGTGGTGAAAACACTCAAATTCATAAGTATTTTTCTGACAAAAATTATATTTGATTGTACTGCCTTTACAGACAATGATAATTCCAATTCCAAGTAACATCGAATGAAAATTATTTTTAATATAAATAAATTTAATTACATCAAATCAAATCAAAAATAAAATTTAAATTTTATTTACTTAATGTACAATTTGCGCGCACTTCTTGCGCACCCAGAAGAGCGTGTGTAGGCTGCCTCCACCATGCTTTTACAGACAATAATAATAGACTTATTTCTGTAAGTAGCACTTAATATTACATAACACTAAAATATTTACAAATGGGAAAGTTTGTGAGTTTGAATTATTTAATATGATTGTTTTTCCTTCTATCTAAAACTGGTTTTAGGGTTCCGTACCTCAAAAGGTAAAAAAAGAACCCTTACAAGATCACTTTCTTGTCCGTCTGTCTGTATATCTGTCTGTCTGTCTGTCTGTCTGTCTGTCCGTCTGTCAGTCTGTATGTATGTCCGTGTGTCACCACCGATTATCTCAGGAACGGGTGGACCTAGCAAATTGAAATTTGTACCAAATACTGAAATCTATAGTCCCTATAAGGTGTATAAAAATCAAGATCCTGAGTCAACACAATAAAAAGATATGGGCAAATTTAGATTTTCGCAAAAACTTGTAGGTACCAAAATTAACCTTAATTTTCCACTTTTTTTTTCGGAATTTTTCCTTATACTTGTGTATTTTTCTGTAAGACCTTGCTTTTAACCAAAATTGACAATTCTAAGTCAACAACAAGGGAAGTACCCTATAGGTTTTGGGTCGAAAACCTATAGGGCACTTCCCGTTGACCTAGAATCATGAAATGTAGCAAGAAGCAAGGTCTTACAGCACAAATAAAGGAAAAATTCCAAAAAATAAAAAAGTTGAAAATTAATGAATACATATATAGTTTAGGCCAATTAAGGTAAACCTCTGAGTTATATGAGCGCTCATACAATTTAGAGGTCTAGCTTAATTGGTAATAACCAATTTGTTACGGAAGCCTCGGTGGGCGAGTCCAACTCGACTTGGCCGGTTTTTATTTTTTGTTATAGTGAGTATTAACTCTTTACATTGACTCTTTGAATCGCAAAATAAATTTGTTGCCCGAGGTAAGCGCCAGTGGTCGTGGGAGACATCAGGCGCCTGAACAGCTCCTTAACAAAACCGCGTGCTTGGTGACCCCACGGGCCTATGGTCGCGACCCCAATCTGAAGAAACGCGTAATTGTCTCCGATACCTGCATATTTACTCATTAAATAAATAATATTATGTTTAGGTAGGTAGTTAGAGTTAATAGTGATCCAAAAAAAAAAAGTCATGCAACCTTAATGTAACATAATACTGTTGTTTTTATTGAAGGCCTCATATTTTTTAGGATGTTTGGGTATCAGTGGCATTCAATATAAAATTAGCAAAAAAGATCCTAAGAGTTTTAGTACTAATATAAATCAGTAGATGTCACAACATTAAATATTTTTTTGTCTTTTCAAACTAAAAGCTCATGTTGCTCCGAGTAGGTATATAGAACTTGATTTGCTTAATTCAGTTTTATATGCAGTATTTTTCGCTCAGATATTTAAACATGCCTGATAGAACGAGTTAGAGGCCTTGCAGACCACAAACTTTTTATCGGACGATAGTTTGGTCAGTTAATTAAGCACTATGAATACTGATAACACATAGGCCTAATCGTTGTAATGTGTGGTGCACCTCCATACATAATTCATTCTTCATTTTTTTAATTATAAGAGATTATGCGATCAAGGATAGTAGCGCACTAGGCCTACTAAAATGTGAACTGGCTCTCAAGGACAGCTGCCAGAACACAGATGTTTGGTGACAGATTTTCCAACTTGTGGGTGGTAGCTGGCCACGCGGTACACAGTATCCTACCACCATGCCGGGGGTTCATAATGATGTTTTTCCTTCACCGTAGTGCCCCTGTGAAATATGCACATAATTTTTTATGGACAAATTGATTGGTTGGGAGTTTCAGAAATAAAAAATTAGAAAAACAAACGAACAATAGTTTTGATTAGATGCGGGCACAGAATAAATAATTGTATAAGTAATGCGGGCGAAGGGTAAAGCTAGTATTGGTATAAAATTGTGTTATTTCATACTCTTCAATTTCTGGTTTTTCACTGTAACACCTTTACAGCTATGCCAAATCGATATTATTATACCACTGACAAAATCCATTGCCTATTTAAAATCTTCAATACAAATATGAGCTGCTTCTGCAAATTTCTTTTTTTTCAGGCTTCAGACAAATATACTCGTATTTATATTACTTGAGAGTACTTCTAGTACCACCACCAATCACCGTCTGCCTCAGCTCGGCCAGCATTTTTTTTTTAATATCTTATAGGCTAGTGTTTGACCACTATCTCACCTGTTGGTAAGTGATGATGCGGTCAAAGATGGTAAGCTAGGTCTAGAATGGGAACTGGCTCTCAAGGATAGCTGCCGGAACACAGTAGATGTTTTGGCGACAGATTTTTCTAACTTGAGGGTGGTAGCTGGTGAGGCCGACACTAGATAGTGTCCTACCACCATGCGGGGGTTGTTGGTTTCTTAACGATGTTTTTCTTTCGTCGGAGGGCCACTGTGAAAACCGCACATTCATTTTTCGAAAGAAAAATCCATTGGTGCACGGCGGTTTAAACTCAGTACCTCTGGCATCAAAGCCAACAGTTTTCCCGATTACGCCACCGGGCCCTCTAACTTCCGAGTGGTAGGTGGCGCCCCGCAGTACGCAGCAAGATGTTGAGTCAAACCGGCTCTGTAATATCACTGAACACTTTATATGTATATTTATTCGATTTTACTCACGCAAACACTTGTTATCGAGTACTTGGCAAAGAAGTATCAAACATCGAAATCAAATATTACCCGAGGTCCGATGTCGTATGAGTACCTATGCTTGCTTACTTAGGACGACGGTCGCTCAGTAAAATTCCACCGGCTTTTGCAATAAAATGACTTGTGGATTCAAATCACAGTTTCATTTTATTATTCACGCCGATTCGTCCGCTTGGGATTTCCTTCCACTGGTATTGCACATTTTATAAATACTTGCATTCTATCACGATAATGTTTGTAATTATTTATCGTTGTTGCATTGTCTTGCGTTTGACCACCGTGATTTCACAATGTTCTCAGGTGTTAGGACCGAAATTTTAAAACCTATGTTTGAAATAGGGGGTAGTCTGCCACTGCAGCGCCACTTTGGAGTTGAGAATTTGGCTCACAGCTCAACTGAATAAATGTTAATAATATCTACATCGACTGTTTCAGTTTTTTATCAGGTTCTTGTCTCGCTCATGATCTTGTCTTCAAGTCTGTCCACTTAGTAGGGCTGTCACGCGCGAGATGGCGGTTAATCTCGCACCAGTCGTCACGAATATTGATGTCACATCAATCATCCGACCACGTAACGCCATCGCTCATGGCGGTGACGTACTGCTGTCTAGGGTTCCGCATACGACGGTAAAGGAAACGCTTCGCGATCTACTGATTAGACTTTGACACTGACAATGAGTCTGACGAAATAGATCACAGAACGTAAAATGTCCACATCATATTTAGTCATAAAACTATCTAGTCTAGTCAGTCCTAATATAGTAAAGTTCCTACAAATACATATACACCTCATACTATTTTTTTTTTTTTTTTTTTTTTTTTTTTTTTTTTTTTTTTTTTTTTATAAAATAAAATACCCTAGATCCTCCCACAAGATGGGAGCCTTTGTTTTCTATCTTTTCTTTTCATACCATTTCTCGCGTTTATCCTTCAACAGTCTTTCCTCATACTTTATCTTTCTCATATTCATCCTCTTTTGTCCTGATTGGTGGGATGCCAATCCTATATCCTACTCGTCTTATTTATTTACATATTTTCTTACAACTAGTTGACTCAGGGGTTACAATAATTGTTGACAAATAGGTCTTTTGTTTGGATCGTTACAGATTTTTCTTACATCTATTTACATGCTTTCTTGTGCCTAATGTACATAGCTTATAAACTTAATTATAGGATTGTACATTGTATTATTACTTTTTATTTTTACATATTGCCTTACTTGCTACGTTTTTACAAAAATCTAAAAACTTATGACATATTTCCATATTTGCTACAATTATACCTAAGTTTTCTAGTGTTATATTTACATTTAGCTCTTGTTCGATATTATATCGGCTGTAACCGTAAATAGGGCATTTCGTTATTATGTGCAGAGCGCTTTCCTCAATTTGCGGGTCGCAAGAGCATGCCGGATTCTCCTTGCACTTGAACCGATGCAGATACGAGGAGAATCCGCCATGGCCTGTCATGATTTGCGTGACAATGGGATCAATTTTTATTTTCCTTACGAGAGGATACGCTTTTATAGCGTCTGGAAAATATACTTTAGTGGTCGAGGCCGTATCACCACTTGTGTAGCGCCGGTTCCACTCGTCAAGCGACTCCAAACGAATTTGCCGCTTGACGAATGAGACCGGGCATTTACCATAATCCGGCTTGGTTTTCAGTCGCAATGCTGCGCTTTTTGCGAGTTCATCCGCCCGTTCGTTCCCCTCCAATCCTGCGTGCGCCTTTATCCAGAATAAGTTTAGGATTTTACCAGTTTTTGCAATTTTGGATAAATTGGCTCTGGTTTTTATTGCAAGAGGATGGAGGGAAACGTTACGTACTATGGTTTCGAGCGCAGCACGGGAGTCGCAGAAGATATTGCAAACGGTTGTTTTGCTGCGAAGTGCCTGAAGCGTCGCTTCCGATAGAGCTAACAATTCAGCCTGATACACTGTGCAGCACTGCTGCAGTTTAAACTTGCGGGTACTCGTCTCCGCGCCATTAGTCCATAAGGATAATGCCGCGCCGACTTTCCCCTCTAGTTTACTTCCATCGGTGTAAATTTCCAGACCGTTATTGGAATACTGTTGCAGTGCTGCGCTGTCTTCCAAGCATGTGTATTGCGACACCATTTGTTCCGCGGGATGTACAATATCACCAAAGGCCACAGGCCCTTCCATCTCCCGGTCTCCTACTATTCGCAGGGAGTGACCTTTCTTTATTTCATAAAGCAAGGCTGCTTCCCTGACTCTGATGTCTAGAGGAAGCAGCCCTGCGAGTAGTAGTGCGGAATTTAATGAAACGGTCCTGTAGGCCTTGATGATCTTTTGCACAAATCCGCGTTGAACCGCGTCCAGTTGTTTACGGATACCTATTTTGTTTGTTGCTGGCGCCCACACACTCGCCGCATATAGTATTGTCGGCTCGACCACTGCTGTATATATTACCCTAATTACTTCCGGATGTAGTCCCCAGTGTATCTTGGCGGCTCTGGACAATTGTTGGTAAAGGTTTAGGGCTTTCCGGCATACGTTTCCGACGTGCGTGTTGAACGTTAATTTATCGTCAATCGTTACCCCCAATACTCTGATTTCTTTAGACATGCCAATGCCGATGCCGCCCATGCTCAGGCGTGGTGTGTCGTATTTAAGCCTCCTTGTGATGATCATAGCCTGGGTTTTATGTGGGGCAAATTTCAGCTTGTTACGGACACCCCACGCCTGAACATAGTCAAGCGCGGCATTGGCTCTTCCTTGGACTTCTTCGGTCGATTTACCGTCTATGAGCAGGACGATATCATCCGCAAACGCCTGGCCATAGTCTCCCCGCCTCTCAAGTCCTTTTAACAAAGGATCGAGTATCAGATTCCAGAGTATTGGGCCTCCGATTGATCCTTGTACGCAGCCTTTATTTGTCCGCTTTTCGTATTCCTCTCCGGCGTATCGAACTTTGACTTTCCTATTGCTCAAGTAACTATCGAGAACCCTTCGAATGTTGACTGGGCATTCTTCTTCGGCAAGACGGACTTTAATAGCCGGCCACCAGGCGCTATCGAAGGCTCCCTCTATATCCAAGGATATCAGTATTATTATCCTTTTTTCTTTCAGTTTACCGTGTATGTACTGTGTAAGGTTATAGAGGGAGTCTTCGGTGCTTCTCTGGGGCATAAATCCGTACTGGTTTCGACTTATCTTTGGTACTAGATAGTACTTCATTCGAGCTACCAGCATCTTCTCGAATACTTTTCCCAGCACCGGTAGAAGCCCTATTGGTCTGTACGCTTTCGGGACCGTGTACTTATCTTTGCCAGGTTTTCGAAGAACTATGACGGTGGCTACTTTCCAAGTGTGTGGAAAGTAAGATTTCTCCATGCATTTATTCAGTAGTGCCAGGAATAGGTTGGGGTCACTGTTAATGGCTCTTTTGCAAATATCTGCGGTGAGACCGTCATCTCCGGGGGCTTTTTTAGGGTTGAATGTTTCAATCGCTGTCTGAAGTTCAGTCTTTGTAAAAGGCGGATCGCATAACTCATTATGTTTTCCGACATTCACTTGTCCTGCTTTCGCTCTGGTAAGACGGTGCTCCTCATTGTCGTTCTCTTCGAGGTCTTCCGGATAGAAAGTTTCTGCAAGAAGCTTTACGGAACCTTTTGCGTCCAATGTGGTGCCTCCGTCTTCCAAGGGCAGATCCTCTTCCCTTCTCTTCGTTCTGTTCAAAACCCTGTAGATCCCATCCCAGACTCCCTCCCTATCCTGTTTTCTACAAAACTCCTTCCAACTACTAATTTGGGCCTTTTGTGCCTCCGACTCATACTCATTTTTCTTTTTCAGGTACTCGTCGACGACCTTCGCTCTACGGACCGGTGCTGCGCAGCGGATTCGATGTTTCCTGGTGGTGACTTCTTTCTTCATCTCTTCGAGCTCCTTGGACCACCACGGAATCGTAAGTACTTCAGTATTTTTCTTTTTAGGCATTGATTGAGTGCATGCATGTGTAATAATTTTAGTGTAATTTGTAATTGCTTCTTCTAATGTTTCTTCCGAATTTATCTGTTGTACTTCTTCTATTGTTAGTTTTATATCTGATTTTAATTGATTAAGTTTCTCATGAAACTGTTGCCAATTTGCTTTTTTAGTATTAAATAGCCTGGTTGTTCTAACTACACTCAAGCCTTTAGATTTTTGCAGTCCTCATTTGCACCTCATACTATTTGTAACTATTTAATTAATTGCAAAGTACCGACTGCTACTACTCGCTACTATTTTGGTTGACTATCAAGACCTAGGTTCGAGGACCTAGATTAGTGCATCAGGATTCACGAAACCTATGTTGAGACCGTTTGTATAAGTATACTTACTTATCTGTCGGTACTTTATACTTGAAACGTGATTACGTTTCAAAGTCACGAAAATTATTAGTTCACAATACTGTTTAACTGAAGAGAAAGATACCACTTAGTGAACTTTTATGTACCTATTTATTATTTGGAAAATCTTGAGGGGACGCTCCTTTTATATCGCTGTCGAAACTTTTTAAACAATCCATTAAAGTCTAGAAAGTTAGGCAAGACTAGTAGAAACATGTCAACGCGAAGTTTCACGCTCCAAGTTTCATTATTACGTTGCTTAATATTTAAAGTGACATTAATTCAAATAAGTACATTTTATTAGAATGCTATGCTATTGCTAGTATACTAGTATATTTTATTTTCTTATTTCTGAAATGTAAATTAGTTATTAGAGTTTCTTGATATGAGATGCAGTTCCCATTTTAGTCTTATCCACGACCACATTCTCACTTACCAACGTGAAGTACATCGAGGTAAAACGCTAGCTTTTTATCATCATCAGTCTATCTCTGTCCACTGCTGGACATAGGCCTCACTTATAATCTATTATAGTCTACGAGTGAAATCCGCATGAAAATCCGTTGAGTAGTTTTTGAGTTTATCGCGAACAGACTGACAGACAAATAGACGGGGCGGCGGACTTTTTTTTATAATATGTATTATGATTAATCATGTCATTAAAGATTATCAAGATACGATTTTTAAGTTTTTCGCATAATAATATTCTAAACTAAGTTTGTACGGAACCCTACACGAGCGCCACGTGTAATTTTATATCCTCACTCTGTCCAATTTTTTCGCTCGCGCATTTCGTGTCATTGTCATTTGAACGCGACACTAATGTAACATTCGATTGTGTCTGGAGCCGCGTTTATATTTGTCTTCTTTTTGGTATAATGAAATACGAGAAGCCTTCGTATCTGTACCAGAAGCTATCATGGTACTCTAGTCGCCGATCAGTCGATGCTCGTCAGTGCGTACCGCGTCTCTCCACTCAAGCTCACAGGACGACTACTTTTCGTGGCAGTTTCAGGTATCAGGCTACCAAATGCTGGAACAACATCCCGCCACCTATTAGAGACCTGCCTAGTGCTCACGGTTTTAAATTCAAACTTAAAAAAATGTTGTATGACCACCAAATTGGAGAAGAAATTCTCCTACATAATACAAGTGCTTTTTAAGATCATATCCATGACTGTATACTCGCTTAGCCTCATTATTGTATTGTATTTATATTTTACTCTTCATTAGATTAGTTTTATATTTCTAAATACTTCTAAATAAGATGTCTCCGCGTGTGACCGCGTTTTCGTCGGCAAGGTGTCCGATATAAGCATGTTTTATCTTGTGGTTGCCGCTGCTCTGTTGTATTCTGTGAAATGTTTTTAATTTATTCTCTCAATATATAACTTTTTACTTCAAATATACATATATATATATATATATATATGTCATGTCATGTCATATCGTCATGTTTATAACTAATGTTTGCCTCCGGCTCTGTTGCTGTGTTATTGTATTTTTCATTTTCAGTACCTAATAATAATTAATTCGTGTGGTGTTAGCCGTAAGGTGACGTCACCGACCGGCCCCACCGAAAGACCAGCGTTAGTTCTGATACTAACAATATGCTGAGTTGGGGCCGATTGGTAACGTAGGTTATCAATAAACATTTTTCATTTCATTTCATTATATAAACGAATTTAAATCATACTAATGTAATATAGTATGTTGTGTTATATGACATGCAGTTCAGATAGATAATCATATACGTCGTGTTTGCGTCTATTATAAATAACCAATACTTAGCGGGAGGTACGAACTGCGTTGAAAAACATTGCTAATTATCTTGCGTGGTTTTTTGTAATTATGACCGAAATGGACATTCAATAATTTGTTAATTTGGCAGTTAGTTATTATAATTACTATAATTTCTGTTCCGGAGGCTCTATGAAGAAAAAAACATGTGTAAATTATTAATTCAAGAAAGCGACAAATTTGAGGAAATTATTTAGCCCCTCCGATATTTATTAAATGTATTATTTATATTCAATATTACTAAATTGTATTCGTAGGGTTTGGAATATCAAGTATGTGAAGGACAACCAACATCACTTATAAAAAGTAACAAAATTTAAAATTTTGAATAAACACCCACGACAATGTCCTTTAGAAAATTAACGTCATAAAAGCTATCTAAGAACCACCACTGATTAATAACGAACCGTTTAAAGGATGGATGGATTTGCACAAACAAATGTTTACTGCAGCGCCCCCTGGCGAGTTGACATCGTAACACCTATTTAAGAACATGCACCAATCACACCCAAACCCACAACTGAAAACTGCATAAAAATCGGACTAGTAGTTTTGGAGAAAAATGGCAACATGTATTTGCACACACAAACAAACAAACAAACACCCTCTCACCCCAAACGCATATACAGTCTCCGTTCCGTCGTGGGTAAAAATACGAATAGAGCATGAGCCCGAAAATTATAGACCTTCCTTAAAAAAGCTGAACATTTCTCAGCGCATGCTTCCAATCCAACAGGTACGTGCATGATATTATGAAGTTTGCGACATTGTAGCTAGGGCAGGTAACAGTAGCAAAGGTATATACCATCCATACCAAAATATTAAAAAATATGCTTTATTATTTGGTAAAATGAAGCGTAATTTTCTTATACTTCCTTTGTCTGATTAGCAGAAATTATATTAAAATTGAAGCTTCTACTAGTATCTCAACTATGTATTTTTTTATTTAGTTCAAAGCCTCAATTTCAATCCTTCGTTAGTCTATTTTGATGAAACATAATTTAGTCTATGGGTTCATCTAGAATTCTTTTCTTTATATGATGCTCCAAAAATCCTTTAAAGTAGTAGGTAAACACAGAGCAAACTAAATTGTTAAAAGAAAATTCTATTCAGAAATAAAGTTCTAAATAGTTTAATAAAGAAACACAAATTGTTTCATCATTGCTTTGCGCTGAATTATATACCTCATTGTCTGCTTCACCTGCTAACTGCAAGTATATTAAATCCGTCCTTTGTTCAACATTTTTCAGAAAGTCTCTTTTGATAAAATAAAATAGTTCTGGTAGAATTTGCCCGTGGGATATGTTTTCACTGTTCTTCACTTCAGAATGTCAAGACCAGATAACGAAGTTATACTTTTAGTAGTTTATTTTATGTGGCAGGAGTTACATTACTTGAATAAAGAAGTTTAAAATAAGCATAACAAAGTAATGAGATTTCACATTGATCGCCTAATATGGCTATCAAGAACCGGTGAAACTTTACCGCTTCTTGATAGCCATATTAGGCTAAGCGAAAATAAATCGCACTATTATGTATGAAATTACATTTAAAAAGCGGAAATGTAATAGCCTATTGGCTAAGGCGTCGACCTGGCGATCGTGAGTTTGTGAGTTTGATCCCCACCCATTGCACTATTGACGTGAACTTACTCCAGACACAAGCATATTAAGCTTAGTTGGAGGAGTTAACAAGACTACTAGTGCAAACCACATTGCTAGTAAGCTTTATAAAAAATACTAATGTTTTTTTTCCGCAGTGCGCGGACATTGGTGTTGAGATGGTAGTTGTCTTTTCATAGATTCTGTCACTCTCACATTCAGAAAGAAGCTTCATAATCGTGTTCGTAGCTACTTGCTACTCTTGGCTACGCCATACTCGACGCGTAATGGAGCCATAAATGTACGTGTAGCTTCGTAGCAGTTGGATGTTTGCGTAGCAAGCATGCATAGTAATTATAAATCGTACGTTATATATAACAGTATAATACAAAGTATCTATGGCTATAAAGTATAATAAAACATATCGTACCCATGCAAAAATTGCGCGATTCAACCCACATGCCTACTTTAGACTTCAGTGTCGCCGTTCCTATTAGTAGTCGAAGTAAGCGTTTATTCGCAACAATAGAAGATGAATGGTTTAAGCCAGTTTTGTCCTCAATGTGTCCGATGCTGTCACTGTGTACCTTCATCAAGGTTGTAATTTTCATTAACCCATTCAACCCGATGAAGACTGATTCTTTTTACATCTCGTCTATCATGCCAAGCTAATTTGGATCTTGAGTACATTGCATAGTGACTGATTTTGCTGAACCGTGTTTGTTTACTCAAATCCAATACATTTCTAATAAAGATATCAAGTGAAGTGTAATTCGAGGGATAATGTTCTGCCGATATCCGGCTGCCCGCAATTTGTTGGATCAAACACTTTTTTCGATTGTTAGGTTTCTTCATTTAATGGCAGCCTTTATACATCAAAGGCACATTTGTTAAATAAGGACGTCAACGATTTTTTTTTTACTGGCTGACCTAACTAAAAACATTGTAGGCTTCTCTTTACTATTATTTTGGCGTCTTCTCAGTCTAAAATAATGCTTTTAAAAGCATTGTTGTTTATTTATGTCAAAGATTTATTGTTAACAGTGTCACAAAAATTAATTGGAACATTGTGTTTATTTTTTTTATAACTGTGAAAACTAAATTTAGATTTGTTATTTATTGTATGTAATTGTTTGTGCATAATTACTCGTCTTTAGGTTAATATTGATAATTTTATATAATAAATATATATTGTAAAACTGTGCCTATACCATGAATTAATCTAAAATATTATAAAACCAGCCAAGCCAAATTAAGAGAACCATGAAACATTATCCACATACAGACAATATATATTCGAAAAACACGTAAAACATTCACATTTTGATAGTAACCTGAAAATTCTGCCAACATCACACAAAATTTTAACTATGTAGTAGGAGACATTCTCCATAGTTCTAACAAAGGTTCTAAAACCCTCAGATTTCGTCCACATCTTATTCGCTGATTTATAAAACCCACTGAAATTGTAAGTGTCAAGCGACTGTCATGCACAAGTCACGTTCACTCAGTGGCAGTTAGTCACAGACGGTTCGAATTTAAATAATAAATGCACAGAACGTCCACGATGACCGATAAAGAGGTCGTCTACATACAAATATGAGGTAATGCCTCAATGTCGCCGCGTTAGAAGACACCAATACTTTGTGAGACCTGACTTCGTATCAATTTGATTAAGTTTACTGAGATAGCCCTGTGCCGTAATGTAGGAGTTACCACTTTATTCTTGACTTTGGATCAAGTTCCAATGAACTTAAATGATGGGCACTTTATGATAACTTCTGCTATATTTTCCCATTAAATTGATATTGAAATTAAGTTTTTGACGTAATTTTCTGTTTAAAATTTAATGTAAATTAAATTCAGAGAAATTTTATTATTATATAATTTTATTCTCCAATGTTTATTTGATTGAATTAATTTTGAAGCTATTTAAATTAGAATTTTCATTATCGTGTCGTAAGATTCTGCTCTGTGACAATTTCTTTTATCTATTAATTTGAAGATGTAAGCAGTCAGTTTTACTTTAATAAGGAGCTTTACAGGCGTTACTTTATATAAACTTTATTTATTTATACATTATTTCAGCTATTTTATAACAGAACTTTTTTATAAATAGATGGCTTCCTGCGTATCCTTCAACTTTGCCCTTTTTCAACGAACTTCAAATCGATACTGTTAAACACAGTTCAAACCAATTTTGTTAAATTACCTCGTGTCCATTCACCACCTTCGTTCATAATTCAGTGCTGCTTCTCTATAGAACGGGGGTCATAATGATGGGTCAACGACCGCCCTTGATGAGGACTTTACGGGACAAAATAATTACCCTCGAAATTGATAGTTTTAGTCACGCATCGCTTTGGATTCAATATTGATTTTATAGTATCTGCTCTTTGCCTATCTTATAACTTTGTGACATGTGTTTATAGTGGAGCCAAAGATCGGACTACCTTTTCAACCGACTTTTAAAACATCGAAAATCAATTCGTCTTTATTTTTTTTAATAGGTTTATTACGCGATTACTCCGCCAATTGTGAACCAGTTAGAATGTTTTTTTTTAAAATCATTTAGATCTGATGAGATATGGCAATAAAAACTTGTTACTTAAACTGAAGTGAACTGAAGTGGAACTTCTTTAGGCGCACTAGGGTAAAATTTGACGGATGTGACGTAGCGTCACGGTCCGAATCAACGGAAGTGACGTAAGCGTCATGTTACATTTTATATTTATAAACGCCCTCTATTGTAGAACGGCGTTACTACGAAGACGAAGAATTCGCTATTATTCTGGCATTCGTCCCGCTACCACAGGTTATATAATAACCGCTACGTTCAACAGTATGGAGTTGCACAAAAAAATAATTAGTGATGTTGAGAAATATAACCGGCCAAGTGCGTGTCGGGCCACGCGCAGTGTAGGGTTCCGTAGTAGCCTGTTATTCAATGCAAGTATTTACCCGTTATAAACAAGTAACTAGGTACTCAGTCTTTGTCACTTTAAAGGATTTATTCTAAGGATTTTGTATTTGGTACAAAATTATCCAACACCCAAGTTCAACGACTATTACTGCTAAACTAATAAAGTTATCTCAACCGCTATAGTTTTTCTTTAAAGTTCAAGAAATGCGCTATTATCACGAATTTTTCCAGATTTTTCAAGCCCGCAGTTTACCTTTTAGAGGGGGGGGGGACTCCCTACTGGAACAAAAATTGGCACTTTAAAGTTTAATATTTCGTAAATGAAGCACACAATCGAAAAATGGTATTAGCAACCCTTAAGTCATTTTAAAAGACCTATTCAACGACACCCCACACGATGGGGTAGACGATGAAAAAAAAATCATCCCCACTTCTTAGGGGAGCTACCCTAAAAAAAATATTTTTTACTATTTTATTTCAGCACTTTGTCGGCGTAATACATATACATACCCCCACAAAATTACAGCTTTCTAGTATTAACGGTCTCTTAGCAAAACCTCGGACAGACAGACAGACAGACGGACATGACGAAACTATAAGGGTTCCTTGTCAGGACTACGAAACCCTAAAAATGAATGACTTCGAAATATCACTTCTAACGCGTAGCTTTCTTCACATTCCCTTCACACCCCCGTTTTTCGTTATTTTAATTGTCTTAAACTATTAAATTTTGATTTGGTTGATGACGATAATATAACTGATTTTATTTTATAATCCTCGATACGAATATGCGTTCACTCTACAATATCGAAGATATTTTTTGCTTCAGGTTCGGACACACCGCGTCTTCCTGCGATCTGCACGCGCGATCTCAGTACTTTTAAAATTGTTTTTTGATCGCGTATGGTGTGAACCAGTCGGTACAAATAACAAATACTACTTCGGTATCAGATCGCCGCCTAGATCGCGCATGCAGGACGCTGCGGTGTGTCCTTACCATTACTTAAATTTTATGGAACTCTTTCATAAAATATCATACTTCGACCAATAGTTTACTCCGTGCGTTATATGTCAGTTAGACGGTCGGTACTTTCAGAAGAAGTTTAAGATTTTTAGGATTAAATATTCCAGCTCTTGCCCTCAACCTAGCAACCAATTTATCCAAAACTGTCGTCATGCACACCGCTGTCACCCATTGAACCTGAAACTAAGCGTTTTGACCCCGACATCCAAACGGCATGAGGTCATAGATGCAGTTTTACAACTCACGTCTGGGTTCTGGGTGCAATTTGTTGCGCAGCCGCAATTGGCGCGGCAGACGGCGCGTCGGATGTCGCAATTGTCATGACGCCCGTCTGTGTCGTCCCACAACACAGATTATGATGAATTGGATCATTTCTGGTCAACAACAAGTTTTGGCAATAAGTTGCCGGTCAATTTTGTGAAGTCATAGGTTTCATATATGTTTAGATACAAAGACCCTGTGGCTTCCTACGGGTGAAATGACAAGTGACTAGATATATTTTTATCCATATGCATAATATGTTTAGATTCCATGTTTTATCATCATTTGAAGTGATAGCGTCACTTACGAAGCCATTGTAGCTCATAATTTCCATAAGTTACAATACAGATATGTTTACATATATATAAATAACATAAGTTATTAAGCTGTACACGGAGCTTCCAAATATGATCAGGCATTTTAAAATTATTTTCACCAAGACTCCACACAAATAAATAGGCAAAGCCATTTATAATCAAACCCAAAAAATATCTATCAGAGAAGAGAAGCTGTAAGAAAAAGAATTATAAGCAACGACACTGACTAATCATATAGTGAACTTCCAAATCGATGTGTTTGAGTTCTTGAAATTCCCCGCTCTCTAATCAAAACCCGATAAATCAAAAACATTGAAGAAATAAAACTACTTATCACGGATCATTATTATCAGTCGCAAAATGACGTCCAACATCCATAAAAATGATATTGCGTGAGCGAAGCAATGAAATAATGACAAGACCGCCATTCATTCTAATGTAACGTAGCATTTATTTGATGGTATTTACGCCTACCCATCAACTACGAACAAATTTATAATTTCACGAACGATCTAATAGATTAATGCGATATTTGCAAAAAGAGGAATGCAAAATATGAAAGTCGTGGATTTTTGTTTAGAATCGGGTATAAAAAAGTAGTACCTACTTAACCTACCCACGCTTATAGTTTCATCCACGTTAATAAAAAGAAGTGAAAGTGGAAACTATTTAGTTTAATTTTTAAAGTCAGTTGCAGTGGAAGTCAGACTACAGTAAGTCGGTAATCTGATTTCCACTGCCAAATTCGCTATTGGTTGTTAATTATTTCTAATCCGAATAGATCAGATATATGTTCAGTGCTAATTTTCTGAAATAGTATCAAAATCACAGACTAATCCTAAAATCCAAAGTTAGCTCCATAAAATATTTGATAGATATCTCTGGTCTAAAGTTGATCACGGAACGTAAATAACAATCACTTTGACAAACCAATTCACTGTCAAACATCTTTTTATTGCAAGCAATGATATTTTGCACGATGTTCCAAACGAGCTCAGCTTAAAACCTTATATCTGATAATACAAGGGGTCGCTAGTATTTCTTAAGAAGTAGTACAAAACTATTGGCGTTAAAGCCAATTTCTGTAGGAAGTTATCTGTGTATCCAGCTAACTATAAAGAAGAAAGTAAGTGGAACGTACGACGTTGTGCGATAAAACGCAGAACTAACTACCTCAATGTTAGTGTACAAAGACTATATAGTACATCCGTACACTTTCTGTCTGATATGGAACTTTCTTTCTTATTAAGAGGTTTCCTCGTGCTTCTGGTTTATTTTAGATTGCATGCTTTTCTTTCTGTACATTTACTTGGTTTCGACTACAATTACGACTACCTTACAACGATTTTTAGTCAGTTATTTATTTGTATCTTTGCTAATTCGTGTAGTATCCTTGTTATCTTTGAAAAAACATTAAATGAAAGAAGCAAAAAACATATTATTTATTATTATGAGCCTGAACTGTCCCACCGCAGGGCAAAGGCCTCCCTCTTTTACTTCCACTCTTTCTTGCGATTTTGGGCTGTTGTGATCCAATCTTTCATGTTTGAGTCCAGATTGTCTCGTCATCTCCGTCCAAGTCTGCCGCGAAGCTTTCGGCCTTTATTGGGATTCTAGTCAGTGGACGCGTCTTGGCCCAGAGTTCTATTGGCATGCGCCTAACATGCTCGGCCCAACCCCACTTTAAATTGGCAGCTTTGTGAGTTACGTCAATTATTTTGGTCTGTGAGTGCAGTATCGTGTTTCTTATTCGGTCTGTTAGTTTTACTCCAAGGACTGAAGGACTCCTACTGTGCTCCATTGCCCGCTGGCAAACCTCGAGGGTGGACCTCTAACGAGCAATCAAAGACATATGCTTGGGCTCCGTAGGTGAGGACGGGAAGTATACATTATGTGCATTAGTTTTCGCTTTAATGAAAAAACACATACAATGTTTTAAAAGATACGTAAAGAACTGAAGTAAACTAAAATCACGTGTCTCTGATAAATCTTTACCATTTGATGTGTACTTTCATCTCTTATTTAATGACGTCAGGGGATGAATGATCAATAAATGCTTTTTTTGTCAAAGAAAAAATTTAGCAGAATATCATTCTCCCAGCTAGACTCAGTGTAGGCAAGTTTTATTATATCTGATAGGCTAGCGATTGACCACTATCTCGCCTGGGGGTAAGCGATGATGTGGTCGAAGATGGTGAACTTGCTAAATTGCTAGGCCTAAATGGTCTGACTCTCAAGGGCTGTGTGCTGCCGGAACACCGTAAGGTTGTGGTGGCAGATTTTCTCCCTAATGGTGGTAAGCTTCTCTTGGTAGCAAGCCTGGTGGAACATCGATATAATGCTCCTACCACCTGTGAAAACTACAAGGAGGCACTGCATGCTGTGAAATATTTGTTAGTATTGGAAATATCTTCATCCATAATGCACAAGTCGCATTACAATTCAATTGAAATAATAACCCTCTATACAGTGAACTAAAGCTATTTTAATTACGCTGACCTTAATATATACCACTTAGATTCGTTTCAACGAATTCAGTATTAGCATAAGCGTTGCATTTATATCTCAAGGTGAGTGCGGTGTCAGCGACCGATACACGGATGATTGCCCCTGCATTGGCATTTTAGAGGTTTCATTCACTTCTATGTCTACATTACACTACTATATCATCTGGTATTTTGTATAGATCTAGTGCAATGTTACTGTAAATCATAAATCCGTAAAATCACGGTATACTTTGCAATTGTATTATTTTTCTATTGCATTTTTACACACTAATCAATTTTTTTAAATCTCTTATAGACTAGCGCTTGAACACTATCACACCTGCTGGTAAGCGATGATGTGATCAAAGATGGTGAACACGCTAGGCCTAGAATACAATGACTCTCAAGGGACTTGTGCTGCCGGCCGGAACACCGTAAGGTTATGCCGGCAGATCTTCCTCTTGATTGTGGTAAGCTACTTTTTAGTAGTAATTGACGCGGAACATCGATATAATATGCTTCTACTACCTATGGATGAACACCCGTGTCAGGATATAACCCAGCGATCTCTCGCTTAGAACGCCAATGGCCTCTCAACATCTCCTGAGTGGGTGTTAATTTCATTTCAACATTCTACATGTCTGTGATTCCTGGATGGTGCAATGGTATTAATATTACTAAGTAAATCAAAAGAACAAAAAAAATCATAAAAAATTAAACATCTTTTTATTAAACACGAGCTTTTTGTTATATAGACGTTAACATGTGCAATGAAAAGTACCAATCATTACAATACATACTAGCCCAAATTCGCCTGTCCTATCATTTGCCATTGCGGAATTTCAGTCTCTACAGGCCGGCTACATCATCAGGTCAGCACCACGGTACCATATTATTGTATTGTCACCGAAGATAGGTACTTATTAGGTATATCGAGTCTAATTGAACGTTAGGAAGTGATTCTAATTTAGCTTCCTAGATTGACTTACAACATACTAAGACGGCAAGTTAAATAAAAGTTTGTACTATTTAAGTCCTTTGTAGTCATAACCTGTATCTGCCATTCATATTTTTCGTTGTTCTATTGTGTGAGGGATACATTAATTATTTTTTTCCAACATCATTCAAAAACCCAATTAAATAGAATAATTTGTCGTTTCATCCATTATTATTTTTATATTTATCGCTCATCGTTTAAGTCACAGACAATTTTGATTATTCAAGGCACAAAGTCTTATCGAATGAACAGGAAAGTGTAGAGCAAATATTTTCTAAGCTGGTTCCGAATAGGCACAGTTATTTCAGTAGGTATAGACGCGTATTTACGCGTTCGGAATTTCGATATTTCTTGTAATTTCTACGATGTTGTTGATATATATACCTATAGATATTTTGTATCGATACAAATTGGGAGCGTTTTTTTTAATATGCAACATCAAATTGTTCTAGATATTTTCTGTTTTATTCCGATTACTTATCCCAATTTTCTTCTGAGACAGAATTTAATTTATTTTAATCTGACCCTGAGGCAAAATAGCGATGGCTCAAGATATTTTTAAACCTACAATACTATTTCCAAGCAAAACGATTTAAATTTGTTTAGATTTAGTTTTCTGCCGCGACGAAGGCTAGTCGTTACCCATCCCTCGTTCTTAGTAACTTGCGGCAATAACCCAAGTATGCTACTCTCATTATCCTGCCACGCAGGTTTTGCTACTCCCTTCTATAAATAGTGACCTTTACTCACAGCAGGATCAACTTATCTAATCTCAATAATCAAGAGAGAAATAACCCTTGTAGTATAAGACATAGAGCGTGTTTTAGATATTTTTACATGCGTCGTTTTAGACGTTTAGACGCGCTGTGGCCATTGGCCCAGTCGCAACTGGAAGGAATGAATTTCGTAGACTGCTTGCACTTTCAATACGAGTCGGTTTATGCGATTCATTATTAGCACTGTGAATAAGTTCGAGCAACGCGCGGCTAACTAAGCCATAAAACATGTTTGGCTTAACAAATATCAAAGGGTTTCTTGGAAAGGCGAACGATCTATAAATGTGACGTGAATAATGTTCCCGCTTTTTAATATGTACGTACGTCTTGAAGCTTCAGACAAACACGGGGTAAACAAACAGCGAAACAAATTATGATTATCGCAAAAAGTTCAGCACATTAGCATGGAGTTTTTGTTGTGAGGCCATAGAACTTGATAAGGCAACTTTGTTTCTTACAGAAGAAAAATACGATGATGTATCTGTTTTTTTCTTTTTAGTTCTGAAATACGTCACGACAGTGATTTATGTTTCCCTGTCGTTAAATTGTTTTGGAAGTATTTTTTTTATATTCAAGAAGTACCTAAATTTTTCAGGCATAAGCAATATTGTTGTTTTATGAGGATGTTTACGAGAATTCGTAGGCTAGTAGAGTAGCCACATTCACTAGCGTCTTCCTCTCATAGACCAGCTCAATTTTATTTTATGGGCCACTTCCTCACTAACCAATGTCAAAAACTATGTAAAGACTAAATTCCAGGTATCGAGGTAGTTAAACTGTCATTCCCCTTACTTCTGTTCAAGGTATGATTAAGATATCCAAAACACTTATCTTCGAGGAACCATATTTTGACTAACATTTCTTCGAACAGAACTAATTCCTCCAAAAACCATTTTGTGATTGACAAATCTATTATTAAGTTGCAAAAGGAGCAGACGTTAACGGAATATAATTTTGAGATAAATAACATTCCGAGAGATACGAGATATATTGTAAATATGTATGTGTCTGGTAACGTGAAAGGTTTCTTATATCCTTTATTTCTGAATTTAACTTACGAAATCTCAAATGTTCTGTTCTTATTTTATTTCAAGAGATATCTTTACAGGTATAAGTTATATATAAGTTCTATTAAGATTTTCAAGAAAATGTCAACATAAATAAGATATATTATTACAACATATTACTTACAACAAAGATCCCAGATATTTTTAATAGACTTTCAAAAAGAGATTGTCAATTATTCAGTATGTTTTTTTATGCTTTACGATTACTCCGATAAATGTGAAACGATTCGAATTATAATATTTTTTTGGATAGGGTATAATACAATTCCACGGTGGTATCATTATACAATTCGTTGATATCTGATGCGTATCTCTTGAGATATGACGATAAACATCTCAAACTTGCAACTAAAACTGACGCACGTGACATGTGAAGTAGGTTTTAGTTTATATACTATCTTAATTACTATACATATATACATATTACATTATTTACCTAAACTGTTTTGAAATATCTAATTTATTCGTCGAGACGAAATGTTTAATTAATCATTTCAAGAGATTCTGTTGAGAAATTTTAATAAATACTCTTAAAAGTTTGAAGGAGCAAAAGGGTTTTCAGCATTTTCTGGACCTTCAGTATTCAAGTGGAAAAACTCATTATAACTCATCTCACTTTTTATTAGAGGCAGTAAAGTTTTAATGGAACTAATTCTGAAGCCTCTCGTACTGTAATTATTTTACGTATATATATATATATATATATATATATATATATATATATATAAATGTATTGTAAAATTGTATATATATATATTGTATTGTTGTATTGTAAACAAATGTATATAAATGTATTTAACAAAATTGTGAACACCAACATAACATCTGAAATACAGAATCCATTGCAATTCGTTTATGACATCCTATTTAATCCTACTTCCCCTCCTTACCTTAAGCTCATGTTCCAATTCCTTCGCGACTCCAATACCCTGTCTTTACGGTCATCAGAGAATCATACACTTTCTATGCCCAGCCATCATATCTCATTCTATGACAAATCATTTGCAGTACAAGCTGTCAGACTCATGTGCTTCCATTGGAAGTAAAACGTTCACAAACACTTGCTACTTTTAAAGACCGCGTCAAGGCCCACTATCTCTCCTAAACTGCTACTGCTTTCTATCTAAGTTCTCTTATATATTTTATTATATTTATATATGTATAATATGTATTTGTATATATGGTTATGCATAATTTTGTATATATATATTGTATTTTATACTTTTATTGGGTGTATGGTATTGTTATGTATAAAATATGTACGTACTTTTGTTATAATGTACTTATTACCTATCCTGATTTATTTTTTTATTATTTTATTCATTTTTAACACCGATATACCGCCATGTATGTTAAGTTTTTCTTTCTCCACCCTAAGGTTGTCTGGAAGAGATCGCTTTAAGCGATAAGACCGCCTGTTGTTACACCTTTTGTTAAATGTTTATTTTTTAAGTTTTATTTGTTTGGTGTTCAATAAAGAGTTTCTATCTATCTATCTATGATATAAAAAGTTATTGGACAAGTGCAAAGCTCGCCCGATGACAAGTGATGACGTTTGCTTATGATAGAAACTGTAGCTCGAAGCCTGCCATACTTTTGTAGGTTGCTCATATCATATCATCACATCATATCATTGCTCTGCACCCATTTAAAAGTAGAAGGTTTCCAATTCGTCTGTATATTTTTGTATGTTTGATACCCGATTTCTCCGCCAATTGTGAACCGATATTGATGATTATTTTCGTTATGGGTAGATTTCATCACTGATGTGGTCTCATTAACATTTTATCATGATCTAATAAATAATCCGGCGATGAATATCCCAAATGTTCTACTGAAACTGTCTCGCGCGGCATGTGAAGTCGGATTTTTAGTTTTTAAATCTTAAATATTAAAATAGTATCTTAATTATACTTAATAGCATCTATATGTTGAGTCTCACATGCCTCGTAATTTCACTAGACACATGCCCTTCCAACCAAAATCTATCTCACGCCAGAAAAGGTCAATGACAAGGCGGAGGTCTTGTTCCGAGCGGACTAGCAGTCCTACCAATATAATATTAACTCTCTACTCGTTAACTTGGTATAAAATAAACATGAAAGATAACTAACTAATACATACAATAACAAATAGCGATTGTTGTTTTCAAATTATAAGCGTCTGATGTAAAGTTGTTAGTAAATTAATTCAAAGAACATTTTGCGAGTACCTACAAGTGACTAGTATGTAATTGTTTTGCAACATATAATTCGAAGGAAAACGCCTTGAAAGTTCGTGTACTTGATAATTAACTCAATTGAAATTATTACCTTAAATAAGCCGAAACACAATAGACCGATTTCTTACAGCAGCCACCTTGGCATCAAAGGAAAATCTAACGAAGCCTTATAAATATGAACATTTCATTGTGGAATAATTCCTAACATCCCTGTTGCCAGCCGAAAAACCCTAAGACCCATTGTGTTATGTGTTCATTTGTGTCACTTTGACTATTGAAATCGACACCTTGATCTAAATAGGTTTCGGACATTTGTGGGGCTTGTATTTATAATAGAGTATTTCGGTCTGAAGTCGGTTGTCACCTTTGTTTGTGTTTTTTGGCTTAGAGCCACGCCATTTAGGCATATGTCAATTATGCAAACAGTGTTCACTATAAGCATATACCCAGTACCCTTAGATTCGAGCGAAAGCGTTGCTATAGTTGTCCAGCGTTGTGTTTGCCTTACTTGTCTGTGGGTCCCGTTATGTTCTCGGTCGAAAGAAAGCCTTAAAACTGGCTGCATTCCGCGTCTTGTTTTATTTCTCTATCCGATATTACGTCAGATGGGGTCGTTAGCCCACCTCGGCTCGTTTTTACATCGAATCAGGTCAAAATATTTGGGTTGAACTCAGCTATATCGGCCGTTTGTTCACCTCTCTAGGTCGCGGTCTTATATTCCGGTTTGTTCGTGTTAGATTAGATTATGCTGGCGAATCTAATCGTCAAGAGGATAATCAACTTTGTTCCAATTTTTGTTGAATTCCCTGAATAGGTACGAATTCTTATGCCAATGTTTGCATAAAACTATGTTGTAGGTACATGGTTCTCAATTCGTATGTTTTTTTTATGTTTATTGCCTACATAGCCAGCATCCGCCAACCAATTAAGAAAATTGATTATTATTACTCCAGCCTAAATGTTTCGTATCATTTGATAATAGAAAATAATGAGTTCTTATGCATCTACGCCGTGAGAGTTTATGCAGCATCTAGAGGTATTATAATAATACAGAATGAGGTCAATACAGAAAATTTGTATTTGTATTTTAACTCATTACAAGTCGGACGCTGTAGTTCCTGGTCGTGGTAAGATTGTACAGGCTTGCAGGACTTCGATTCTATCTATCGTCGGCTAAAAGTAGGAGTTATTCACAGTAAAAACATTGTCGTGGTCAAAACGTGTACTTACCAAAATTGTCATCGAAGATACGCAAGAATACCAAATTTGAGTTTTAAGCGAACGTCAGAAAGTGGTTCTAAATTAGCTTCCATGATTTGACCCTTTTGTTTTGATTTGACAAAAACACTAACACAGAATGTTAAATAAAAGTTTGTAAAAACAGACGAATTGAAAACCACCTTTTTGGTAATCAGTTAAAAAGTAAATACAAATCAGCAACCCACCATATTAATCCAAGCTATTTATTTATTCTCGCATAACCTAAATGCACCAAACTCGTTTTAGTGCCACTAAACATACTTTTGGTTCTGCCGATGATGTCAAGAGCCAAAGGTTTGCAACTCAGTTGCAAATCCTAATTTGTCATTTTAATTAAAATACGACAAACAACTTCATTAACATTTGCTTTGATGGTTGGGGGTCACATAAAACATGTTTGTAATAATAATGGCTTAATATTATTGGTAAAACATACCTAATGTTGACTGTTCTGTTTTTTTTTTAAATAAAACTAAAGGTGTCTTTTTATCGTCCTTGTGTTAACATAATCATATTTTTTGTAGGTATATTTTAAAGTCATGGCCACAATGCATCTAACACGACACTTTTTTAAAGGATTCCCAGTAGAAGAAATCTCAGAATGTTAAAAAAAACTCAGACGCTGGTAGTTGGCAAAGTATAGCGCTCATCTTGGAAAAGCCACAGCTGTAAAATTTGATATTAATACATTTTTTGCTTTTGATAATCAACTATGGAACAAACAACGCGATGATATTGTTAAAAAATAAATTGAAATCACTGCTGTATTCGACTTAATTAGTCCAATGTCTATGTGACCTTAATGCACTGCAGCGCAGAATAAATAATAATACAAAGGTATGCAGTCCATATTAATTTCAGGCCGATGAAAAGTGTCTGAGCTATTTGCGCTATAAGCTAAGGCTGAGTTGCACCATCTTACTTTAACCGTAACTATAACTATTAACCGGTGATTTTATATGGATTTTGACAGATTTTTGACGTTTGTTATAGTTAAAGTAAGATGATGCAACTCAGCCTAAGTCTTTCTGTGACATCAACTTAGCAGCTTGATTTTGATAGTACGAGTATTTTAAAAATATCGCCGCGTTTTTTATTGGTATAGCGGCCATGGTTATAACTATTAGTCGCAATGCTTGTCCAACACAATAATTTTTTTTTTAATCAAAATTTCATTTTATACCGCATTGACAGCAGTTTTTATTCGGTCGTAATCAACGGCTCCGAAACATAAAACTTATCGATAACGATAATGTAAATAAGTATTTATCAGTAAAGTAGGGGTGAAGCTTTTATAGCAGAGTTGCAGGAAGCAGAGCGTTCAATAGCTCGCATACTGACCCAATGATGGACGGGAACGAGTGCGGTCTAAAAAGGAAATCCTACTTGCGCCCGCGCAACCGATACGCGAGTCTACGCATTAACGACTACAACTATTAATATGAAATGGTATACTATGATGGAAACTATACCGCTTCTAGTTACATACCTACTTTAGATAGATAGATAGATAGATAAACTCTTTATTTGCACACCAAAAGAACAGAAACAATGTAAACAAAATATACTCTAAACTTATAACTATAGCTATGCAAAGGGCGGACTTATCGCTTAGAGCGATTTCTTCCAGACAACCCAATAGTAAAAAAGAAAACGAGACTGACGGACGGTGGTGTATCAATATTGAAATAAAATCAATAAATATGCTTACAAACATAAAAAACAAATGTCATACTATACATTACACATAAATACACATACATACATAATATATATATATATATATATATATATATATTCATATATACATACATACCTATCTTTAAATATTAAATAATATATATCATACATATAATAATAAAATACACTGTAGCATAGCAATACAATGATTGAGACTACCAATTATTAACATAGAACACAATATACCTAGCAATTTAGTGGAGACTGGCAAGATAGTGTTTATATAGTCGTTCCTTAAAGGTCTGAGGAGATGGAGATTGTCTGATTTCGACTTGTAAATCATTCCAAAGGCGTGCAGCCTGTACCGAAAACGATTTATCGAGAAAAGATGTTGAATGAGTAGGTATTTGTAACGTTAGATTTTCTAATGACCTCAACGTTAATGAGTGCTGTGAATGTAAATATTCAAAGCGATCTTTAACGTAGCGCGGGGAAGCGGGATTGAAAAGTATACTGAATAAGAGAGAGAGAATGTGAGTATTCCGGCGAAGTCGAATAGGAAGCCACTTGAGCTTATGTCGAAAATACGAGACGTGGTCATATTTTGCGTAAGCCAAATATGAACCTTATGCAAAAATTCTGAAGCCGCTCAAGTTTGTTTAGCTGGTCCTCCGTTAAATCTAGATAGCTGGCATCGGCGTAATCAAGAATAGAAAGCAGAAGAGATTGTGCTAACGCAACTTTATGGCATGCCAAAGATATTTGTATGGATTTAAGATATTTACTTCTGTAGTAGACTTTGTATCGTTTTATGGAGGTGGATCACGTCATGCGCGGAATCTTTTCAACGAGATCTAGAATGATTTTTTATAAAGCCTGAAAAAGTGGTAGGACTTCTGCCAATTCACCTAGGGCGGAACTATCACTTTTTTACTTGTTCATCTGTGAAATAGGATAGAAATAAAAATAGTGGACAGGGAGTATCCTCTGAGTGTTTTACTGTAGGCTAGGTAGTACTGTACATCGGAACAATGACCTGCTCTTTCGGTCCCATACTAAAAAAATCCAGCCTTTATATAAATAGGAAGGTTGATTCAAACTTACCAACTTTTGGACTTTAATATTTTGAATCAAGGCAAAAGATCAAAAGTGTGTATGCTCTCTTTGGATTTTTTACTAAAACAATGTGTTCTTCCGCGAGTGAACGTGAAATGTAATAAATGTGCAATTATTAACCATAATGTAGTAGGCAAAACAGCACCATGTTGAAAAACATGCTAAATGCATTCACACCAAAATCCCACTGAAAATCTTCAGTAAGTCCACATCTTCTATTGTTATGATCACTATGACTTCAAATTGACCTGCAATGTGACTTTGACTCGACTTCACGACTTGGATAAATTTACAAAAACTTAAAAATCTAATACTTTGAGACTGGATAAATACGTGGCTCGACACGATTAGTGTATTTAGCTAGTGTAAAAAAATATATATTGACTTCCAAAAACTATAGAAATATATAAATAATAGGATCATCAAATAACTGTTACGCATGAATTTATATTAATATTAAACATGTCCATGCAAAACCTGCAGTACAACCAGCGTGTTTTTGTTTTGTATGAGTAATGCTATTTGATTAACAAACATTAGCCTCCTCACACATTCAACAACAATAAAAAAATATATTACTTGGTAAACGCCGTAAAATTGTTTTGAAGTCATACAAAACAGCTTTAGGTGAGACTTATAAATATTTTCCGTCAATACTATATTTTTTACACTTTTATCCTTAAGATATTTCCTTTTTTCTATAGAATGGTCTCAGAAAATATCATCACAATATTTTGAAATATAAACTTATTATTAATAGGCTACCTACTTCAACAATCTATTCGATTTTACTTATGCGCAATTTTATTCATGAATACTTGGGTTATAATTGTGCTCCAACCATACGTACACAAGACTTAAAACAAAATCTTATTAGGTACCCACCGGAGGACGTTAATAAAGACAAAACTGTGAATATTTTAGTACTAGCTATAGCAGTAGACCAAAATTATACAAACTATTCATTATTCTTTGCTAATACTAACAAAATATCATAATCATCATCGTAATCAGCCTGTGTCAGTCCAATGCTGGACGTAGGCCTCTCCCAAGATACGTCACTGAGCCCGATCTTCGGCTCATTGCTATGCCCAAATATAACAAAACAAAATAAATAATATAACAAAACAAATATATATAACAATATATATATAAAAATAATAATAATAATAATAAAATAATAATCCCGCAGGGGCGGCTTTGTGGCGAGCCGACGGTGAGTGGCGACACCGCGGACCCCTATCCCGTGAGGGCTAAATGAGACCCTCTGACCCCCGGCTTGCCTTGACCGGCCGGCCGGTGGTGGGAATCGCAAGAGCTAAGACCAAAGCTCCAGGGTGGAAGTGTTAAAGGCATAAAGCCGCTAGTAGCGTTTAGTGAAAGTGCAGCACACCTCTCAACACCCTTAGCTATCCACGCCAATGTTGCCCCTCGGCGCCGACATAACGGTCCGCCTTTATGGGGGGTCCATTCAGTGTATAGCTAGTCACCACTCGCCTTAATATTTTGAAATGAGGCATAATTGGCGGGTGCCGTACCTCATCCCATAGACCAGAAAACAGTCATCAAGCAGCACACATTCATAGCCATAATAAATTATAGTACCATCTTTTTATAGTTTTTCATGTCTCCATCCACAAATCATATTTTTATTTAATTTAATATTGTAAAGGGCCTCTTGACGTTGGCTTCGGCTCCGTCAATGCCTTCCAAAGGACCGGGCGATTTGCAGCCCGTGATGTGAATTGAATAAAGAGTATAATAATAATAATAAAAAAAAATTTGACACCGCTCAGACGAGACGTCTTTTAGAATTTTTTTTCTTTTATATTACTTTTGTTTGTGAATTTTGCTATTTCAACCTTGATTATACCATAAAAACAGTAAATACAATAAACAAATAATCTTACATCAAGAAAATAGTGTTCAAAATTCAGTATACATTTAATTTAATCTACATCGTTTTTCTCATTTGACGTATCATGTCATATATCAACAAACCCAAAATAATGTGCAAGCAAAATAACTACGATAAAAGTGATAAAAAATGATAACGAGATCTCGAAGATGCCTAGCGGAGACAAGAAGCGCGCATCCACCACCTCCGCCCGCCGCATCATCTCCGAGCACATCGTCGGGAGACGAGTTTGTCACTCCCCCGGAGGGCAGCTCGTCGAGTGATGACGACGGGCCTACGCCGCCGCCGCCGCCACCACCATCTACGCGACGACGAGGACGGCCACCGCTACCGGCACGCTTGGGGCCTGTGGGGCATTCTGCTCCGCGCCCGGCCCTCGCTACCGGTGGTGTAGCGCGTCGCATGCGATGGACCCAGTCTTTAAATGAGAACTGCATGCGCGCCTACTACGGGGCTACAGAGGGAGGAACTAACCTGACCGCGTACCGCGATAGGATACTGCCTCTGTTTCAGGCCCTTGAACCAGCCGTCACCGTTACCGCACAACGACTATCGGATCAGGTGCGGGCCATCCAGCGGCTCAAGCTGTTGGACGACTCTGCGCTTGATCGGCTGCGTCTGGAGGCGTTACCTATTATTCCTACTACTTCTGCTTTAGCGCGGGACCCGCCCAGTGTGTCGTCGACGCAGGGGCCGACAGGCTCGGCTTCGACGTCTGCCCCGGCGGATGCCGCGCTAGACGCAGACGATTGTACGAATACTAACGTAAGTACCCAGACTAATGAGCATTTGAGGAGGGCTTTGGAAGACGCGATTTTGGAGTATCGCACTACTCCTGACTCTAGGCCGCGACTACCACGTTTGCCAATGAATAAACGTAACCTGGCGTTAATGGGAGCCCTAAACGTTTTGCTAGTCCCATATATGCAGACTAGTGAAACATTAGTTGATACACACTCGATTCTTTACTGCGCGGCTATAGCGGCGTGTCGCGTTGTTCGCGTCAAGTTTCCGGATACTGACCGAATACCGCGACGCCCCGCTATCCCTGCGTGGCAAGAACGAATCGAGTGTCGCATCAATATGTTTAGGACTCTTATTGCGAAGTTGATCTGCTTCAGAGGGGGTATTCATCGCCCCCGAGTCATGCGTTTCGTGAATCAGGCCTTTGCTGGGACCGGGATTAGACCCCGGGACTACATGACTTGTGTCACGGAACGCATTGACTTTCTGAAGCAGAAAGTTTATGCATTGGCAAACCGTATTCGTCGCTATAGAGCGCGTGTAGAGCGCTATTATCAAAATCGCCTCTTCCAAAGTGACCAAAGGAAGGTATACCGAGGTTGGGAAGGAACCAATCAACGTGTGAATGAGGAGCAGTGTCCGGATACTACTACCATGAATAACTTCTGGCGTAGTATCTGGTCGGTGCCCGTCGAACACACGGAGGGCGATTGGATGAGCGTCGTTGAGCGCGCGTGTGAGCCTATCGAATCCATGGGGGCTATTAGTATTAGCCCCGAAGACGTTAGTTGTGCGATCCGTACGGCCCAGAACTGGAAAAGTCCAGGACCGGACGGATTACACAACTTTTGGATAAAGTGGATTCGATGCTCACACGACTGCTTAGCGGCGCAATTCCAACAAGCCCTCGAGGTTGGTTCCTTGCCAACATTCATGACAACCGGTGTCACCTTCCTGCTCCACAAGTCCGGTAGTACCACGGAACCGAAGAACTATAGACCCATTACATGCTTGCCAACGCTGTACAAGCTTCTTACATCTATTCTGAGGTTTAAAATTAATTCGCACATTGTTGCGCACAATATTTTGGCCCCCTCTCAGAATGGATGTAAGGTTGGGTCCCGTGGTACTAAGGAGCTCCTCCTCATCGACACGGCCATTTGCCAACAAGTCCGGCGGAACAAAGGTGCTCTCTCCACCGCCTGGATTGACTACAAGAAGGCCTATGATTCGGTGCCTCATACCTGGCTGGAGAGGATCTTGGAGTTGTATAAAATTGATACAACTCTGAGGTCTTTTCTAGGTTCTTGTATGAGGCAGTGGACCACAGTCCTTCGTCAACCGGGTGGTTGGGACAGTCTCTCTGGTCCGCAGGACTTTATAAGGATTGAGCGAGGCATCTTCCAGGGTGACAGTCTGAGTCCGTTGTGGTTCTGTCTAGCCCTAAATCCTCTAAGCACATTATTAGAGGATTCAGGGCTAGGCTATCGGCTTAGGAGAGAGGGTGAAGTCATTTCACACTTGCTGTACATGGATGACCTCAAACTTTTTGCACCGAAGCGCCATGATTTGATGGAGTTATTGAAAGTCACTGAGACTTTCAGCAACGCCATCAACATGGAGTTCGGTGTAGATAAGTGCGCGGTCATGCACGTGCAGCGGGGGAAAGTTGTTAATTCAATGAATTTACAACTTTCTGATACAATGAGTTTCAGATCTCTCTCCGAAGCCGACACCTATAAATACCTTGGTATGTCAGAGTCATTGGGTATCGAGAGTGGGGGGATAAAACAGTCGGTGAAGGAACGTTTCTTCGGTCGCCTGACAAAAGTACTTAACAGTCTTTTGTCAGGAGGCAACAAGGTACGTGCCTTCAACGGCTGGGTTATGCCCCTACTTATATACACCTTTGGCATACTAAGGTGGACTCAGACTGAACTAGACGCCCTGGATAGAAAAGTTCGAAAGCAATTGACATCACATCGCATGCTTCACCCACGCTCGTCTGTTATGAGACTGTATATCCCACGGAAATGGGGTGGTCGAGGCTTTTTAAATGCCAAGACACTCCACAACCGTGAGGTATGCAGTCTCCGGGAATATTTCCTAAACAACGAGTGTGGGATGCATTGCGATGTGGTGTCAGTTGACAAGACTTTCACCCCTCTGTCCTTAGGCAAAGAGAACTGGCGCAAGCCTCAGGTGCTGAGCACCGAGGACCGCAAGGACGTATGGAAGAGCAAGGAGCTGCATGGCCGGTTCTATCGAGTCTTAACGGGACCCGATGTGGACCTGCTCGCGTCGGTGAACTGGCTACGATTCGGGGACCTCTTTGGGGAAACCGAAGGTTTTGTTTGTGCAATTGCGGACGAAATTATCAAGACGAACAACTACCGGAAATATATTATGAAGGACGGTACGGTCGACATATGTCGGGCATGCCGCCGTCCCGGAGAGTCACTCAGACATATCATTTCCGGTTGTTCTCATCTTGCTAACTCCGAGTACTTGCACAGACATAACCTCGTAGCCAGGATCATCCACCAGCAACTTGCTCTTCAATACGGCCTTGTCGAGTCTGAGGTGCCGTACTATAAGTACGCACCTGCGCCAGTTCTTGAAAATGGTCATGCTTTGCTCTATTGGGACCGATCGGTTATCACGGACAGGACTATTGTCGCCATTAAACCTGATATCGTGATAGTCGACCGGTCCCAGCGGCGGGCAGTGTTAGTTGACATCACCATCCCGCATGACGAGAACCTCGTGAAGGCTGAAAAGGACAAGATCAGCAAGTACCTTGACTTGTCTTTCGAGGTTACCGCCATGTGGGATGTTGATTCGACTAGCATTGTCCCAATAGTCGTTTCTGCGAACGGCCTAATAGCGAAGAGTCTCGACCAACATCTCAAGAGACTCTCGCTAGACGGCTGGATCAAGGGCCAGATACAGAAGGCGGTACTTCTTGACACGGCACGCATCGTCAGGAGGTTCCTCTCTCTGCAGCCCTAACCACCGGTAGCTTGGGCCCTGCCCCGCTGCTGGCGGCACTCTAGGTTTAGGTTTTTTTATAATATTGTTTATTTGTAATGATTTTTTTCTATTTTTGTTTGGATATCTTTATTGTAAAAAAACCTAAAACTAAGAAAGAAAATAAATAGTGTGAATAATAATAATATGTATATTTATATATAAATATATTTGCATATTTCACAAGAACAAAGGCTCTTTCGACGTCTGTTTCTCACTCTGTACGTTTAGATCTTCATGTTAGTGCAGTTTTCATCAATAGATTATTCAAGAGGAAGGTTTATTACTATGATTAAACGCGGGCAAATCTGCGAAGCTAGTCTATTTCTATTGTGTATCTAGAAAACGGCTCTACCGATTTGGATAATATGTTGTACTATATCTGGAAGAAATCGCTTTTAGCGATAAGACCGCCCATTGTACCTAGTATTAGTTAGTTAAGTCCTATTCATTATGTATTTTCTAAATTGGTGTCAATAAAGAGTATTTGTATTGTATTGTACTATGTTTAGATAAGGTAAATGGCTACATAGTTGTACTTTTTGTAAAAACGCAAAGAAACGAGCACTGCTCGGTCGCCCAGGTACTATATCATAATCGAATCGCGACTGTCCTTTTCGTATTATTTTTTTTTCCTCGACGTGTTAATTGAGATTTTACGATTTTTTATCCGTTGGCAAAGTTCAAAGACCCCGTATCGATCATGTCCGAACCCAAGTCGTAAATATCGTGAAATAAAGTGTATTGTTAGTGCCGAAAATATGAGGCATAAATCATAAGTCCTAACTTATAATTAAACGTTTCGGTAACTTAGGTCCTGTATCGATCACGGCAAAGGTAGTGATTATAAAAAGCTGGGCGATAAGGATTGATGTTAAGAAATGAAAGTAAGCCAGCCACAACATTTTTTTTAATAGTCCTTTCTTTATTGTGACAACTCTCTGTTATTTAGACAGAATACAAAGGAAAGTTTCAACTAAATTGTAATCATCGACAGGGTTAGGAAGTCAATGATTGTAATATTGTCTTCTTCGCTGTGCTATTTAGAGTTTCATATATACTCATCCGTAATAGGTAGACATTTTCAATGTTAAGAGGTAACGCGGGATGCACTTTTCCTTACAAATGTATTCCCCTGTTTCCTCGATGGAAAATGCTTCTAGAGCAACATTTTTTTTACGAAATATCAAGGTAGTTATACCCCTATCATTTGCTTTTTTTTGACCAACTAATACATTTGTATGGAAAAGTTCTCCCCGTGTTCGCTCTCAACAAAGTGTTTTATTACTGTGCTAAACCGTAACAGATAGCGACTTGAAATGTTCACTGAATGTATGCGAGTCTATAGATGCTATAAAGACAATAAATAATAAGAATGCAAAATAAGTTATTTTTCAAAAAAAATAAAACCGACTTCATAACCACAAAAAGGCACTCAAAAGCGAAAAATAATTTACTTAAAATTATTATAAGCGTTACCCACTTCTCTATTCGAAGTCGGTGCCAGCCAAGTCTAATAGGTAGTAGATAGATAATACCTACATGTATCTACCTACTTACTACTACTACATACATAGTATCTATCTAATATCCAATAGACTTGGCTGGCACCGACTTCAAATAGAGAAGTGGGTAACGCTTATAATAATTTTAAGTAAATTATTTTTCGCTTTTGAGTGCCTTTTTGTGGTTATGAAGTCGGTTTTATTTTTTTTGAAAAATAACTTATTTTACCCTTTTTAGTGCAAAAAAAGTTTTAATGAAATTACATGCATCTATTAAAATTTCGTGTCTGGGCCGTTATACACTGACGGATATATACTTTTTGGAAAATTTCAAGTATGTACCTATAACGGTTAAGAAGATACAGATCTGTAAAGTGCGCACATATAGACACACGGACGGACGGACGGACGGACGGACGGACGAACAGACAACAAAGTCTCAGAAAGTGTTCATTTGGTAGCCTTTGGGTTCGGAACCCTAAAAAAATTGACTTTAAATGCCGCGCTAAAGTGAAAATATTCACTAGTAATAATGATGTCATCAAGGTATCAAAGGACAATTTCCAAAATGGCCCTGTACAATTAAAGCATCTGACACACACGATAATTAATTGTCTATTTTATTACAATAATTCCAAATACTTTTATAACACGGACTAGTTGTATTCCAAAATGAATATAAAAAAGTATTATATGCGATTATTAACATTAATTGCCGCCATATGGCCAACAGAGTACTGAATCACTCTACTACGTTATAAGAGGCACTTCCCTATATTGTGGATATCCGAATTATGAAAGCACTGTTTAGCCAACCTAACAACGGAAAGTATTATTTACGTAGTAACTATTATATAATATGTGGTTTTATGCTTATAATTTTTTTTTGCTGTGTTGATTGGTACAAAGTACGTTCATAATTCTGAGTTATTTAATTATGTATGCAGTGTCGCGGGACTGAAATGGCCGCCATCTTCGCCAAATGTCATGTCATGTCAAAAAATATTAGGTATGTTTAAAAAAGTTTGCACCCTAACAAGACTTTGCCCGGTAGAACATTCCTGTGAAGACAAATTATTAAATTATTTATATTTAATTATTTATTATAATTATTAATATATAATTATTTATTGAGGGCCCGGTGGCGTAATTGGGAGAACGGTCGGCTTTGATGCCGTGGTACCGAGTTCAAACCGCCGTGCACCAATGAATTTTTCTATCGAAAAATATATGTGCGCTACTCACAGTGGCCCTCCGGTGAAGGAAAACATCGTTAAGAAACCAATAACCCCCGCATGGTGGTAGAACATATCTAGTGTCCACCTGGCCAGCTACCACCCTCAAGTCAGAAAATCTGTCGCCAAACATCTAATGTGTTCCGGATCCTTGAGAGCCAGTTCCCATTCTAGTCCATTTCTCTATCTTCAACCGCATCATCACTTAGCAACAGGTGAGATAGTGGTCAAACGCTTGCCTATAAGATATAAACAAAAATTATGCCCACCTTTATTTCTATCTCGCTCACAGTTACTGTAAGAATATCTTATATGCAATAGCAACCTCCATTGTGTATAATCTTCTTGGGACTCTTCTACTAAAACTAGTACATTCTCCTATTTTTGAGGTATTTATCTCCATATCTCTGGTGATACTAATCAGATCTCGATAAAATTAAAATGGGACCACCTCGGAAACGTATCCTACCTATTAAAAAAAGAATCATTTGAATCCGTTCACAATTGATGGAGAAATCGCGTAACATACACACAAAAAAAAAAAAAAAAAAAAACATACAGACGAATTGAGAACCTCCTCCTTTTTTGTGAATTCGGTTAAAAATAAAAATTAAAGGCGGCTATTATGCCACTATTCTATCGAACTTATCGATAACAGTCTAGTTAGTTCGAAGTAACTTCGAATAGGCTGCCTTTCGAATTTAATAAAAACTAGCTGTGCCCCGCGGATTCACCCGCGATAAAAAGTTTCCTATAGCCTAATCCATAGTACTGGCTATCCTTGTACAAAATTTCAGCTAAATCGGTCTAGCCGTTTCACCGTGAAGAAGTCCCAAACAAACAAATAATCAAACTGACTTAAACGCATTTATAATAATGGAGTTGGTTGCTGTAGATTTCATAAATGTTTGCATTTATGTGGCACAGTAAGTAGTGTAATAGAATTAGCTATTCGTACTTCTCACGGCTTAGAGATTTGATCGATTTTTAACCGACTTCCAAAAAGGAGGAGGTTCTATGTTCGACTGTATGTATTTTTTGTGTATGTTCATCGATATTTTCGCCAATTGTGACCCGATTTCAAAAAATATTTTTCAGTTCTAAACATATGAAGTGGTCCCATTGTAATTTCATCGCGATCTGATAAGTATCTCCAGGGATTTGACGATAAACGTCTCATACTTCACTGAAACTGAACCTGCTGGCTTCACCTGCGTTAAGAAGTATCCTTACCACTATCTTAGTCATCATAATTAAGGTAAACAACCGACTTCCTTGCCGCACGAGTAAATTTCAGTAGAAGACGTATATAAATATACGAAGAGTGAGAAGTTTATCGTAATATCTCTGGAAATACTTATCAGATCGAACGATGAATTTCGACCGATGATTTTAAGAACAGAGATGCAATTATATAACTGTCTAGCTGCATCTCCCTCTATAAGACGTTTGCGATGACAAGACGCGTCGCTATCAATGTAGAGACTTTCACCCCAGGTGCCTTTTTCGTAGCCAACCATTACCTTACCGATATTATAACTATGTACTAACATTTTGATATATGGCTATCAATAAATAAATTTTCTTTCTTTATTTTTTTTTTCTTTATTTATCTTTATTTTATTGTGGAAAGAAGTAGTATCTGCCTACCCCAACAGGAAAAAGGCGTGATCGTATCTATGTATGTATTTATTTTTTTCTTTCCATAAATTTTGCAAATTGCAACATCGCTCATCTCAGCATAGGAACGAGACATTTAGCTGTAGGATTGATATTGGTGTTGTTAAAAGGTGGCGTGGGAGTGCGTGGGATGAAGCGCCGTCACAGAATAATATAAAAGATACTACTAGACGTGTATGAGCCCTGGAGGCGGTACCTACTTCGCAGGTGTTAATTACATACCACCTATAATAGATACCAGATAAATGCACTTCGTAATTTGTGTACCTATTATAATCTATTAAGTTTATAATTTATTACTTGACTACAGGCGGTTTACTAGCTCACCGCATTGATCTTATACTTATACAGAATGGACCAGTTGGTAGAGGCCAACCTAGGCGAACGTATCACGACCAGATCGGAGACGTTTTAAAAAAAGGCCAAGTCAAAAGTACCTATAACCGGCGAGCATGTATGCAGGCGCTCATGAAAGTGGAAGAAGCGAAGGAGGTATGTCAGGATCGTAGCATGTGGAAAGAAGTAGTCTCTGCCTACCCCAACGGGAAAAAGGCGTGATTGTATGTATGTATACTTATATCCTACTTTAATACCTATTTGTTATGTTGCATAATTCTGTCTCATTAACACCAGTAGCAACCTCAATGTTCGCCCACGTTAAAATGTGTCCTATACCCTATGCCACCATAGCAACTACACGTATAGGCTAAATCAGTGCCGGATTAACCACGTAGCAAGAGTGGCAATTGCTACGGGCCCCGCGCAAAAGGGGGCCCCGCATATTTAAACTCGACCATTAATTACCCACAAAATTGTAACCTGTAGAATGGCAAAGAAACGTATTGAGTATTGAATTGTTTTCACCACTTTATACTTAAGAACCCATAGTGGATCAAGGGCTCTTTGAAAGAAATTGCTACGGGCCCTGCGCTTGCTTTTAAAACAATTTGCTAAGGGCCCCGTGTTTGCTTAATCCGGCACTGGGCTAAATGTCAGCCAAATCGATCAAACCATAAAGCCGTGTAGAAAAAATATACTGACCTTACTAACTAGACCACATTTATTTTTGCTTTTATCTTCTCCATTATAAAAACTGAACGGTACAGAAGAAAGCTATATCCATACAATACAATTTCTTATTGATTACAAAAACCACAAAGAATAATATGCACAGTAGTAGTTTAAACAAATATAAATTTATCAGTGAAACAACCGGTGGTCTTTTCGCTTATCTCTTCCAGACAACCTTGGCGTGGACACAGAATAATGAATAGTAAGGCAAGGCATGGACTGGATAAATGGTTATGAATACTGACAGAGATATTTTTCTAGCTAAACATTTTTGCATTGTTAATAACTTATTCAAAACAACTTACCAAAATAATTGACCATTCCATATCAATTTTATTTAAATTCATGCAGTAATTTAGAATCGTTTAACTACCATTGAAAAAAAATCTGGATACTACTATTACAACCGTACTCGAGAAGGCTTTTTAAACCGACGAAACAAGGAGGAGGTTCTGAATTCTTCTAATTTTTAGGGTTCCTTACCTCAAAAGGTAAAAAAGGATCCCTTATAAGATCACTTACTTGTCCTTCTGTCTGTCTGTCTGTCTGTCTTTCCGTCTGTCTGTCTGTATGTCCGTCTGTCCGTGTGTCACCAACGATTTTCTCAGGAACGGGTGGACCTAGCAAGTTGAAATTTATACCAAATCTGAAGTCTATAGTCCCTATTAGGTGTATAAAAATCAAGGTCCTGAGTCAACACGATAAAAAGATATGGGAAAATTTTGATTTTTGCGACAACTTGTAAGTACCAAAATTTACCTTAATTTTCAACTTTTTTTATTTTTCGGAATTTTTCCTTTACTTGTGCTGTATGACCTTGCTTTTGACCAAAATTTACAATTCTAGGTCAACCGTACCCTATAGGTTTTGGGTCGAAAACCTATAGGGTACTTCCCGTTGACCTAGAATCATAAAATTTGGCAAGAAGTAAGGTCTTACAGCACAAATAAAGAAAAAATTCCAGAAGTAAAAAAAGTTGAAAATTAAAGGGTGTCCCCATACACACATAGTTAACTCCAATTAAGATATAGACCTCTGAGATATATTAGCGCTCATACAATTTAGAGGTCTAGCTTAATTGGTACCTACCAATGATGGTACGGAAGTCTCGGTGGGCGAGTCCAACTCGACTTGGCCGGTTTATTTACGCCTGGATCTATTTAGAAGTTCTTCTTTTGTTTGAAAATGTATACTTCTCAGCTGGTTTCATTTAAATTTAATCGAGATCTGATAGGTATCTCCAGAGATATGAAGATTAAAAGAAACACCTTAAACTTGATACTGAAAATGACTAGCGCGGCATTTGCAGTCGGTTCATTTCATTTTTTAAATGATCTTAAATTATAGTAGGTATGGATTGAGTAAGCAGCGGCCTGATCGAACGTTCGGTTGAAACAATTTAATTGGGTTTATGATAAAACTTGATTAATGAGATTATTATTCAGTTATTCAATCAGCTTAAATTGCTGCTCCAACTCAAGAGTTTGAATTAAAAGACCATTACGTAGTTATCTACATAGCTCAAAGGATTAGCAAACTGAAGTGGCAGTGGGCTGGTCATATCTGTCGTAGAACCATTGGAATAGACGTGTTCTAGAGTGGAGACCACGTCTCGGTAAACGAAGCGTAGGACGCGCTCCAGCTAGGTGGAGCAGATCGAGCTCAGTGGCGTGCCATAGGAGAGGCCTATGTCCATCAATGGACGAATACTGGCTGTTATGATTATAATGAAGTATAAGTCATCTGCATTATTGGAATAGACACATTTTTACAGTCTTCAAAAAGGAGGCGGTTCTCAGTTTGTATATGTTTTGTATGTTTTAGTTTTTTTAGGGTTCCGTAACTCAATCGGAATAAAGAAACCATTAAAATTAAAAATTTTCAAAATTAAAAAATAATTTATTCACGTCAGATACGGTTACAATAAAAGATCACTTTGTTGTCCGTCCGTGTGTCTGTCCGTCTGTTCGTCTTACAAAGGGCTGTATCTCCTTAACCGTAATAAGTATACTATATACAAGTATTACTTTAGGCTCTATAACAACAAATACTAAAAACAAAATAAAATAAAATAATAAAGGACCTCCTTATTAGAAGGAATATTAGAACGAACCCATACAAAAAACGTGTATTTTCAGCGTTTTTTGCTTGTTCTGCTGAACCGTAATATAAATAGTAAAAAGACGACATTTTCACAAAATATGTATAACTTAGGCTGCTATAACAAAAAATACTAAAAACGGAATAAAGTAAAAAAATTAGAGGAGGTCCCCCACACAAGAAACGTTTTTTTTCGACATCATTATTTTGTTCAATGTTTTTTAATATTGTAGTGTGGTATGGAACCCTAAGTGTGCGACTGTCCGACTCCCACATGGCCAGTTTATTTTCTATTGAGGTAAAAACCTAAAACAAATAAAACCTAGAATCTTATTTAGTTGTACGCTTCTACACTTCAGTAATGTAAGTTTATTTGAAGTCAAGTCATTTAGATAATAACATCGTTTGACTTAGTAAAACACTAATAACCATCGATGTATATGTACTGTACAGGCTAATAACATAACTACGCGAAGCACTCGCTTATGTCCAAGCAGTCGTATTATTTACGCCTGTTAATCTCTTTGATGTCGTATGTTAAGTCGAACTTAAGGTGGTTATTATAAGAATTTAATTAACATTTAATTAAAGTTATAAGATAGGTGATTGGCCTTAATTTAAAAGAAACATTATTTAACTCTAATGTATTTTAGTTAATTAAAGATAATAATAAAATAGTAACTACTTATAAAAAAAAACTTTCACGAATACTGACAGACAAACAACGCTCATTACCAGGAGTAGAGCAGCATGAAATGTAACATACGACTAAGTAGGTACACTAAACCAATGCTGAGGATCGGATCGGATCGCTTATATCGGAGGAAAAACAAGAGCGGAACAAAAAAAAAAAAAAAACAATGCTGAACATAGGCATCTCCAGTTTTAAGCCACTGAGCACGGTTCTCAAACGGTTGATCTTCGGCTACTTTCGCCCGGCTCTTATCAGCAATCTTATAGATATCAAAAAGCCTCCACCCAGTGTACCTACTGAGAACAGTCTACGCTACATTTTTCGAATTCGCACTCTCCACTCAAGAACTAGTTTACCCCAGCGTTTGTCAGTTCCTCGGTTAATATGGGCGGCCCAATTCCACTTCAACTTGTTAACACCGTAAGCTTTATAGATGAGAACCAATGGATTCTCTATTGGATCATGGTCATCGTTTACCATCAAACGAGTGTCGTGCTTGTCCTGTTACCATATATCAGGAAAATATCACTCAATCAAATAAAATACTGAGCAGTGACATTTCTACTGCTTTGTGGTTAGACTCTAGTGATTTCAAATGCAGTTTTCACTGAAAGTTTAACATACACATTATTTTCTGTTTACATGATTGGCATGGTAATATTGTATTTTACCATTCTCGCCGACTTAGGACAGCATTTTGTTCGGTTACGACTGTTTCTCTTTTATGTGAGCACAGAACGAAATGTTCCATTCAAGTGGAAGAAGAACACCTTGCACGACTCTTACATACAAATGTTTATTTCACAGGTAAGGCTGTGAATACACTGCGGTAAGAATTACTCGTATGTTCTATCTAGTTATGTTCTACCTTAGGTATGTTCCTGATTTGACAAAAAAGAATATTACAGAAAGGTCTGGTTATAAATGGGTTGAAATTGACAAAATACTAAACTCATAAATTTAGCCTGCAAAATAAGAACAGCGTTATTTTATTAACTAAGTCATTTATTGTAAAGGGCCTCTTGAAGTTGGCTTCGGCTCCGTCAATGATTTCCTAAAGAGAACAGCTTATTTTTTTATACAGAAATTGGTACCACTTTACCACTTATCTCATCTGATGTTAAGTGATGATGCGGTGGATGATGCAGTGCGCTCACCTAAAATAAACTCACGACTTGAGTTTTTTTTTAAATATATTATCTTATAGGCTAGCGTTTGACCACTATCTCACCTGTAAAAAGATGGGTAAATTGTATCTAATCGAAAACACAGACTCAGGCAGGGAATTCCATTCCCTGGTGGTACGTACAATGAAAGAAGAAGCAAATCACTTTGTACGGCGAGATAGTATATCCACCATAAAGAGGTGGCGGTATTTCGGACAGACAAGTACTTGACCTTAATCTCACCTGGTGTTAGGTAGCGGTCAAAGATGGAATCGTTCTTGTCTAGAAGTGAAAGACGGCAGTCAGTGAGACAAGGTGCTAGACTGTTCGGTAGGTGGTCTTGAGTAGAAGCCACCCGCCGAATGAGTGGCCACTGTTAATACCAGCGAAATATGGACTGGTATATATACCCATGCGCATGAAAACTTATGTTTGTATCGTAGAGGCCTACATTTGATCACTATTTCACCTGTCAGTTGGTAAGTGATGATACGATCAAGAATGGTAGCACGCTAGGCCTAAACTGGGAACAAGCTCTTAAGAACAGTTACTGGAACACATTAGATGTTTCTCGACAAATATTGACCCTTCCTCTGCTCTATTCGAAATACGAGTATGGTCAAGCACTGCGATGTACTAAACGTGTATGAGTAAACTGCACCCAACAAACGATCGTTCACGTCGCATTGTATGAAAAGATTTGTACGTCCAATCAGCAGGCCTTTGCTAGGTCTCGCGGCGTACTACAAAAGACAACAAGTTCGATAAAACAGAATTGCACATTCAATTACACGATCAGATCTAGCCAATTCAACTCGTTACGGACCACACAGTGCGATTATCTCGAAGAAGTCAACCGTGAATAGGCGATATAAAACCATGCGAATAACTTTGCCATGAGCCATGGCTAAGACAAAATTATCTATACTCTGTGGCTTTTTAGATTGCTGTTGTTTTAATAATATACAAAAAGAAGGGTGTTATAAGTTTGAGGCGTAATATCGTATAATCTGTGTCTATTTATCTGTGTATTCATGTATCTGGGAATATGTGTGTCTGATTAGCCTACGAATGACTCGATTTTGTTTTGTTTTTTACCGACTTCACCAAAATGGAGGAGGTTCTCAATTCGACTGTTTTTTAATGTTTGTTACCTCAAAACTCCGTCAAATCTTAACCGATTTGAAAAATCCTTTTATTTTGGGAGATTATGCCTCCCGTTTGGTCCCGTTCAAATTTTATCGAGATCTGATAATCATCTCAGGAGATATGGAGATAAACAATATAAACTTTGTATACCTTGATGACATGATTATGGCTGGTGGCTATTTTGATCGCGGCGTGTGAAGTCGGTTTTTTCATTTTGTACGATCATACATTATTTGTTTGATAGGTGACCAACCGACAGTGTTCTTTCAGCTTTGATTTATGAAAATCCGTTCAGCTGTTTTAAGACCATGTGCTCTTTTCTAGTTGATGACGCTTTAAGAGCACCGTTCATGGGTCTGGTCAGTTCGCGAGGAGATTTTAGCTGATAAAATAACTAAAACGTTCGTTCTTTTCATGTTAACATTGCAGTGGTCAGTTATATTTTCTAGATTCTTAATTATTATTTTGTAGTGATACTTGCCATGTTTCGGGCGCCGGCGGAAATGGCAAATGGCATGGCAGGCGAGTGCCTCTGAACAGACGCCGTCCTTGTCTCGTTTCGAGTGTCCTCTACAGAGTACAAAATATTGTTGGTTTTATTAAGGATGTTTCCTCTCTCAATAACACTATTCCATACACAGAAATATTTAGAGGTAGGACATTTTAATGTTGGATGTGTTAATTTATTCTTACTTTCTATTGGATCTTTACTCCATTGTTATTGTCGGTGGTGTAATAAAAGTTCCATCATACCTTATATTTCATTGGACAACTCTCAAAGTACCCACCTAGCAAAGCGAATGGATATAAAAGAATTCCGTTTATATGAATAAAAAAATGTATATAAACAGTTTCTCTTGTTCGTAGAGCAAAGCAAGAATAAATAATTTTAATCTATTCACTATGCTTAGTGGTCAAAAGATAAATTAGGTATATAGATATATACCTAATTTATATACCTTTAGAGCGAGATATAGCATCACAGTTCGAAAATATTTTGTCACAATCTTATACTATAAGAATCTTTGTCCTGACATACTGACTGACTCACTGACAGACAACGCACAGCCTAAACCGCTGGTCGTAGAGACTTGAAATTTGGAGGGTATATTTGTCTTAGTACGTAGGGGTGTACTAAGAAAGGATTTTTCAAAATTCACCCCTTAAGGGGATGAAATGGGGGTTCAAAGTGTGTATGGAGAAACAAGATTAGATAGTCTTTTCTATCCGAAACTTCACACAAGTGCTTCAGTACAAAAATAAGTAAATAATGTATTTCAGGTTTTTTTGAAATTCCACCCCTAAGAGGGTGAAATGGGGTAACAAAGTGTGAAAATCAATATTGTTTCGGATTGCGCTGAAATTTGGCATGCAGATAGTTATTACGAAATTAGTTCCCTCTGAGAAAGTATTTTCCAAAATTCACCCCTGAAGGGGATGAAACGGGGGTTCAAAGTTTGTATGGAGAAACAAGATTAGATAGTATTTTCTATTCGAAACTTCATACAAGTGCTCCAGTAAAAAAATAAGTAAATACGTGTTTCAGGTTTTGATTAATTACACCCCTAAGAGAAAGGTGAAATGGGGTAACAAAGTGTGAAAATCAATATAGTTTCGGATTGCGCTGAAATTTGGCATGCAGATAGTTATTACAACGACAGTTACCTCTGAAAAAGGATTTTTCAAAATTCACCCCGAAAGGGATGAAACGGGGGTTCAAAGTTTGTATGGAGAAACAAGATTAGATAGTCGTTTATATTCGAAACTTCATACAAGTGCTCGAGTAAAAAAAAGGTAAATACGTGTTTCAGGTTTTTTTAAATTACACCCCTAAGAGGGTGAAATGGGGTAACAAAGTGTGAAAATCAATATTGTTTCGGATTGCGCTGAAATTTGGCATGCAGATAGTTATTTTAACGTAGGTATCCGCTCAGAAAAGATTTTCTAAAAATTCCTCCTGGATACGGAACTGGGAATCATAGTTTGTATGGCGAAACAAGATGAGATAAAGTAGGTGTTATAGGATTTTTCGAAATGGGGTAGGCAACAAAGTCTGGAAGTTTGGGTTTTTCAGGTTTTATAAATATGAATCCCGAATTGCCTTAGTCAAGCAATTACATGAAAACGGGTGAACCGATTTGGCTAATTATTTTTTTATGTCTTTATTGATAGAATCGTTTTTACAAAAGAAAAGTTTTAAGTAAATAAAAGAAGTTTTTAACGCGGGCGAAGCCGCGGGACACTTTTTGTCAAAATATAATATTGTACCGGCTCTACACACTTAATCCCATAGGTCGCATACTGTAAATCTAAAATTAATAAAAATTTTACTGAATAAGAGTTGGTAGGCGCATATTATATCCATGTTTGAAAGAAAGAAAGAAATCATTTATGCAGCATATTTATAATAAACAAGCCTAAAATTAAAGAAAATGTTAAATATTATGAGGCGCTGAAAAAGGCCAGTCTCAGCACAAATGTCGCGATTTCCTGGATCATAGACCCTGGAATCTGGACGCTGATTTTCTGAAAGGCCTGAAGCGGGTATTGGACTAACGCAGAAAAAATAAAATTTGACGTAAGTTGTGTTTCGCCTGGCTTACTACTAAAAAGTAACTTACCACCATCAAAGCGAAACTCTGCCGTTGTTACAGTAGCCCACAGCCCTTGAGAGTCTAGAAGAAAACGCTAGCTTATAAGATGTTTAAAAAATGCAATCTGACCTTTAAACACCCATTTCGTATACATGTTTGCAATGTGCAACAAGTAAACAGGATGTACCGATGTACTATTGGATTATCCTATAGCTTTAACGACGTGGGTCCTCAACATTGTAATTCCTCTCTCGTTTGTGCATGAGTCCTTGCATCCTTTGTACATAATTCTCTTCACATACGAGTACGTCATGTACACACTGCACTGACTGATACAATCGGGACAATATGTACTTACCTCAGATTGCCACCTCTAGATGTAAGCATTATGACACAAATTCGCTTGAACATCGTCTAATTGGATACCTGGCTGTATATCAGTATTAGACAGAGGCTCAAGTCTAGACAAGTAATCAATGAAGGGCGTTGGCTAATGTAGAGCTTTAGATGCCAATTTTTAAGATTTCCAAAACTTTTTATTTTATTTTCTAGATCAAAATTCGATATAAATTCGACATGTTTATTTTCTACGAATATGTCATAGATTTTTATATTCTGACATTATCGTGACTTACCATATCTGTTTACAGAATTTTATTTTGGCTTGCAGACTTCACTATAATTGTACATCTGAGAAAGATTTATTTTCGCCTCAGTTGATGTTCCGTGACGACTTGCGGCGACGATGAGAGTTCCTCTTTTTGCACATCGTTCATTAATTTTAATGTCACACCTAATTACAGTCAATTCAATGTGTATGTCATATATATGATCCAATTTGTATAATTTTTGACCGTGAACTTAATTAATTTAATTTACTATGGCTCTGATATAATATTAATGTAATAAGAATCACCGTACGTTGGCATTCGGAGTTAATTTTATTTTTATATGGATGAGTATTAATAGAGACGTTTGCGGTATCAAGAACGTTAAACTAGGATTCGTAGTGAAATTGTTTAATATTGGCGTCATTCGTGTCGTTATTACATTTTTCGTAAGCAAGAATAGGATGACATGAGAATCGCGTATATACCTACGTACGCTGCAACCTTGAACGGCCCGTGCCGAGCCCGCTTGTGTCGCGATTCTCTAGTGTAGTCACTACTTCACTAGTAGGTATTTCTCCTAGTGACGCCTTCACCACATACGCTGACTATTATTAAACGAGTTCATTGGAACATCTATTTGCGAAATTTGTAGCATCGTTGCTAAAGCATTCCGATGACCTTACTGTGTTTACTGTGGGGCTACTGATTCTATCGAGACATTTGGTTTATCACCGCCTACTGATTTAACGTTTTTGGTTCTAAAGACGTTTTATCATGCATTTGTGGCACTTTCCTTAAAATCTTCATCATCGATCTTTTAGTTTTTATTGAATGTAAATCTGCTTGTTGTCTTTGTGTATCACTTTTTAATTTGCCAGTTTCATTTCAGGCACTACTAAGAATGTGCCTGAATTTCTGTAGCTATACGGTGTTGCCGTGGCAGAGTGTGCGTGGCGCATGCGCTGTCTCTGCTTTTACTCGCACAACAAGCTGTCCATTCACTGCGCAACCAATGCGTCCAGTAGCAACGCTTATTCAGGTAAATAGGTATATCTACCAGCCGGTCGGACGGACTCACTTCATCGACGGGCTTGGTGAGATTTTAAAGTCAAATTCGGTTTATGAATGTTTAAAATATCGGCGGATCTTTCGTCCGATGAGGCGTGGAGAGTCGGTGTAAGCGCGGCGGCGTGTCGGTGTGGTGAGCGGCAGCGGTGCGACGAGTGCGAGTGTGCGCGGTGCGCGTGTGGTGGTGTGCCGAGGTTCGTCGCGGCGCGCCCGTCAGTCGGCGACGGCGAGCCACGCGCGTCGTCTCGTACAACTCTCTCCGCTCTACGCTGCACTTCATGCAGCGCACCTGCCGACGTTTAGGCTTCGCCGGCTCTCACGCTCTCAAGCGTGGAGGTCGCGCCGACCTCGCGTAGTTTCGGTCCTCCACAGTTTCTCTTTGCGCCGGTCAGCGATCGCGCCGTCAGCTCCACTGCAGCGATAGCCGCGAAACTCTCGACGTGTCTGTGCTGTGCGTGCTTTGACTCCGGCGGATCGGGAGCCGCCGCGTGCTGTGACAGTGAAATCGTGTCTCGCGGTATCGTGCGGATGTGCAGTGATGGATGAGTAGACAGAGGCGCTAGTGATACGCCGCCAACCAACCCCTACGAGTCAACCATTTTTGTGGCAGAGTGCGAGAGTGGGCCGTCAAAATTGAGCCCAAACTGTACATAGGTAGGTATCATCGTCGGTGAGAGCAGCGACTGCTGCCAGGGTGATCGTTGAATATTTATGGAGAGCAAGATGGAAAGTTGCTTGCCGACGAGGTGTCGCGAGCGCGGCCTCAACAGGCCTCGCCAGCGCCATGCAGCCGCATCGCACAGCTGATTTGTTGTGTCACAAAAGGATATGTCTCAAGCGCGATTGAGCGTATTGTGAGCGTATTGCGGTCATTCATTAAATTGTGTCTTGGAAGCTGCAAATAACTCATCAAATAGAATGCAATCTGTGTTATTTATTCAAACACTAGAAAATTGTAGGCAGATAGGCTAGCGCATTACAGGAAACGCATGTTGTGTAAACTATACAGGAGGTTGACAGATAAATGAATATTTTAGCAGTTTGGGATATTTATGACCCATTAGCCACTTTGTTGTATCAATCGATGATATTATAGTGTAGGAAAAATAAAATAAAACTATAAAACTGAACGGTAACTCAGGTCAGCAACAAGGAGTTTAGAGCTAAGCAGTAAATTGAATTAACTCAAAAGCCAAGTCCAATGCAACGGCATTTAAGACTATCATTGGATAAACTATAGAGTACAAAGAACTTTCTGATAATGCAATTAACGTTGTTAGAGGAAAAAATAGCAAACACTCTACAAAAGAAAAATTGTAAGGTTAAAGAAAATGCAAAATAAAATCATTGAACTATTACTAGCGTAGTAATTACAACTCACTGCATAAAATAAGTAATACAAGAGAGTTGATGGGATTATAGACATCGTTCCCCAAATCTCCAGAAGATCACTACAATCGTTATTAATAATACGTTTACTTTTATACACTTGCATTATGAAAACTCAAACATGCATCAATTAGTTTTATTTATTTTATTTTGTGCTATTATTATTTGTTCATTGTAATTTTACTTTATCTTTTATGGTCTGATGTCAATAGATTGATGATGAGATTCAAATGGTCAATTATTGTTTTTTCATTTAAATTTGAAACTTTAAATTATCTACATTATCTTACTTCTACTATCTACTATTATCTATCTACTATTATTATGAATGAGAAATTTTATGTCGAGACTTCAAGTTATAATATGTTTGATGACTTGTGCATCTGGTTTTAGCAAAAACGCAGAAAATATCGTTTGCGCGATGCAGGATCTCATACATTTAGGCAATATTTACAAAGAGAACTGTGCAACCTACTCCAGCGCCATTTTGTATTAAGTTTAGTTGGTGAGTATTTGATGGATAAATGTTTGTTACTCTTTCACGCAAAAACCGCTGAACGGATTTCGATGAAATTTGGTATACAGATATTTTTAACCTGGATTAACATATCTAGGATATTTTAAACATAAGCGAAGCCGTGCTACGCAGATAGTTATTATCTAAATATGTTAAGCATGCTGTATTCGAATATTTACATAGTGTTGACGTGTATAAGTGCTTATATTTCATAATGCCGATATACAAAACAAATGCGTTGACTGACTTTATACATTTCACAAAGGTACGTTGTGGGATTCTGCCAAAGTATCAAATTGGGAATTGGTGAGCAGATTCATCAGTCACCCATCAATCAAATTCCAAAGCTATTTGAGTTTGGCCGTAGTTCAAAGAGCAGATAAAAATGTGCCAATCTCAAAGCAGGACAAGGCCGCGCCCTCAATTCCCTCGCGGGAAACTATGGTTCGCTTATAAACTTACTATTGCAGATCATTGTTCAGCAGTAACTTGATATCTTAGGTATCTGAAACCTATACCTTCTCTACTGGTTCCATAAATTCATTGACAATTAATTAATAATTATCATCACTGCCAAATTTAGAATTATCGGTTGAAGTTAATCGTTACAGTTGGATTATTTGCATCTACATTTGCATATGTTTAAAAGAATGCAGGAGGTTACAGGACTACTTTTATTTTAGCAAATACAACAGTAGCCTTTAGGAGTTTACATCTCATATTTAATAGTCAAGTACATTGCACCTACACTTATTATCACTTGGGAGGCGTCACAAGGCGTCAGTGGTTGCTTGTGTCAACAGAGACGCCGCGATTGCAGGTGCCTGTGAGCTGGCGAGGTCATTAACCCCACCCGCCACCGATATTTGGATACACAACACCCATACACTTATAGAATGTGTTGACTATAACGATAACGGAACGTTCGGACGGCAGTCACACACGTGGCGGCAGGAAACTCGATAGGGAACGTGCGGGGTAAGGCTATTGTTATGTTGATTAGCTAATTCTTTAGCAGATTACGATTATGGATTCTATGAGCTAATGTCAAACTTTATTATTAAGGGGCACTGAGTTATTGCATAACTTTGGCTTTTTTGATTACATTAAACAGAAAAGCTAGTATAGGGTCATTTATCATATTCGAGCAATTAACACACATATGAGTTGAGCATACTTTAGAATTGCATTTCAGGCAATTCTAAAGTAATCTAGAAGTGATTACATTAAATAAAAATTGATTACGGAATGAGAAATCTGATCCGATCATTCTGAGATTATGGGTTAATAATATTTTCTTGCTCAATGGATCTATTTTGTCAATCTGCTGATAACTGCTGATGACGTGCTCAGTGCCATTGATGAAACACTATGGCTGTATAACGTTAATATTTTCTATAGGTAAATATTACCGTGGCTGTTTTCATAAAGATTTTGACAAACGCATAACGGTGGATTTGACACGAGTAATGTATAATGTATTGGCTTGAACGACCCTGTGCGTCCGCGACCACTTGGAGACCTCATAGTGTTGATTGCGTATTCGGGGGTTAGGCAGTTAATGGAAGCAATAATAGAAGAATGTACCGCGCCGCAGGGGAAGGAGGCACAGAATCTGGGACACGGCACGTTATTTCGGTACCGAATTGGGGCGGCGCGTTAAAACATCGGGGTTTCGGAGCCGTCGTTGCGACGATGAAAACAAATAGTTTGTTATGCGAACACCTGAGTGGGCGGGTTTTTGAGATGGATAGTAGACTCTATATCTATGGGCAGAAGAGCGATGGTGACAAAGTCCACGATGAACGCCGACGCACGACGATTATTAATGATCGGAATGGTTAAGGTGTACTGTGAATTAGATAGATCAGTAGGACTAGCGATAACTTACAAGGTTACAAATGGTGTAGAACGTGGTGTTGCTATTGGAATACTTAATACTGATAAATATAGAGAGCCCCGTGGGCATAAACTGCGTAAAGGATAGATGCCTTGACTTTGAAGCGAGAGGTTGCCGGATCAAATCCTAGCACGAGTGTTCGTCCACAGCCTAGCCTATAACATACATATATTTTTTTCGATGTAACATGAAGAAAACTTAGTTATATTAATAATTGAGAACCTAGCCGACATTTTTTCAAACAGCAACTTGACAAAGTATGAAAGGTTTCAGTGAGCTTTTGCAGATTTAGTTACCTATCATAAGTTCTGAACACTAATGGTGATTAAATATCGCAAATAGCTCTGGCAAAGCTCATACGTGATATTATTAATGGAATAATTTATATAGAATACATACCAGCTGACGTAGCCGTTTAGGAATTAGGGCGAGCCTATAATACTCACAGTACTTAGTAGAATTTATAAAATATACTGACTATTATGCCACGATTCAGTACAAAATGTGAATGTTTTGCTCAATTAACATAATTAAACTACTAAATCGCTTCTTGAAATTAGTGCAAGAGATAAAGAAAGAAATAAGTGTTACTTACGTTGTATTGTTAATCAATGGCAATACAATAGTTTAAAATCATTAAATAATAACAAAAAAAATCGACTTCAAATTCTGGAATGCTGCGCTTCATTTTCAGTACCAAGTTTGAGTTGTTTATGTCTATTTCTCTGGATATACTTATCAAATATTTACAAAATTTAAATTGGACCACTTTGGAAGTTTACTTTATTTAACCAAAAGTAATTTTGCAAATTCGTCTAGATATGACGGAGTATGACCGAACATAATATGTATCTATAAAAAAAATATATCTGAATTGAGATTTGAGAACCTCTTTTTTTGAAGTCGATTTAAAATTGTGTATACCTTTCATCATAAAAGACGGTTAATCAAATGTTGAAGAAATTTAGTACAGAGTGTTTAGACCTGAAATAATATTTGTTTTTCTTGAGTTGGTTATTATTTATTACACAGAAAGTAGAAGAAAAATCATAAAAAGGCATGCCAGGCACAACTAGTATAACGTAAGAAATGGTAAATTGTAGGCTCACCGTCATAAATCATGCCTTAACGCTACCGTAGGTTATTCTGTATACAATAATGACGGGCCACATTATAATCTGAGCATTCATGCTTGTGATTACGTAACGCGACATCGCATCGTAGAGTTCATCGAGCTACTAGGGATTATAAATAGGGTGACTGGTATCTAGGTATCTATTCCTGATAAACAATCAGGAACGTCAGACTGGTGACAAATGTTAAATGTGGCATCAACATCAGCCCGTTTCTGTCCGCTGCTTACATAGGCCTCGTCTAAGGCACGCCCCTGAGCTCCTGACTGAAACTTGGCCTAAGGTGGCGATGACTATTGTTCTTCTGATTTTACCATATTCTAAATATATTACTTTGATCAGACGATTAGTTGATTCTCTAGACATGTTTTTGTCTTGATGATATGGGAATAGAAAAAACTTAGGAATCTGTGTCAGTTTTTGGAAATGTGATCCAAACATTTTATTCGCAGTAAAGTAAAAGGATGAAACATCATGATGAAACATGTATGATGATAATGACAGTAAAAGCCTGGTTTGTATTGCAAATAATAAAAAAAATCCAAGCTGACATAACATAGTTGAGTTCTACCGTCATTGAATTAAAATAGTGTAGATTCCGCGCTTTCCAATAACAAATCGCTACTGATATAAAAGTTATAAAACAACAATTAAAAGAAACTAATCGTACAAAAATATTGTAATCGATTACCGTGGGTATAATACTCTAATCGAACACACTTTCAAATGTGGCCGTCTTAGTCCGTCCCTTGCATTCCACAACTTGCTCACCCACAGCAAGCAGACCGGTCCTCAAGCATTGTACCAAACGTGGAAGCCAGCCGGTTTAAGCTGACATTATACCACTATCTTTACATTCTATCATTCACAACCATTTCAACTCGGTAGGGTAATATGAAGCGAGGTGCGGGCTCAAGGTGAATCGCCCGGTCAACACACGCTCGATTCGATCGAATGCCTAGACCAAACACTGCCGCGTGACCTAACTATAAATAAAGAACGCTTACTACAAATTTCGGTTGTGACCTCTCCCATTGTTTCATGGGTCTCTGAACAATGATCGATTGCATTAACGTCCTCGTAACTACGAACATCACTATTGTCATAAAGTACCAACAGTCAATAAAACGATCGAGAGAGATAGATCAAAAGAGCTTGATTAGAGGTATAATTGAGAGTAATAACAACGCTAATGTAGCGAACAAGCTCAAAGCAATTTTTCGTCATTACCTCTAGATCCTAGAATTGAACGTAATGACACCATAATAAAACCCCGACAATGAAAGATGGCTCTCCAATCCGATCCGAAGTCTTAGAATATGATGTGTTCAATTTTCCTGTATTCTGCTTTAGAAATAAAACATAAAAAACAGACACTCAAAGTCAGCCATGGAAGCTTTTGTAAATTTACTTTTCACATTTGCTTTTTAAATAAGAACGATCGAGCCACTGGTCTAAATAAATATTAAAATTAACCGCATGTATATAAGAGCGAGGTTAAAATTCTCATTAAACGTCCGTAGTTTTTACCGATCGGTGCGAGCAGTTATCAGATTGTACGCAGTTTCGATTCATAATAAAAAAAACCTTGAAAACCGAGTAGTTCGAGCGTGGGTTTCGAAATCTGCGCCGGAGTCGTTTCGAGTTATAATAATAATAGTTTTCAAGCGTAACTTTTTTAAATTAAATTTTTACGACTTCATGCTTCCATTTGAAATTATTTTTATGAGTGACCCGTTTGTAGTAGAGTAATTCGCATCACCATTGGTATCAAATATGTTTAACAGCTGTTTGTACTAATCGTCCCTGACATGGCACGTGTCCTCACACAGGTCATAATACAGTAGGGCTTTCCTTTTTTACTGGTTCTATAGAATTTGGAGGCCTACAATCTCGGTCGCTTTAATTCTAAGTTCTAACCCTAAAATCGATGTCAATGGAACGAACACAATGGGGCCGAGTTCGGCCGTTGACCGAAATAAAAACTAAACATAAGAGCAGCCGGTTGCTAAGGAATTAGGAACTAGATCGTGATTCATGGACGTGAAAAATTCTTTAGTACGCTACCCACCTATACAATTTCATATCCGCTTTGAAATGTTTGTCGATAGTCAAACTTGCGCCATTATAATTCTTTGTCTACACTCATATCATAAAGTTCTGATTACGAAATAAAAAATAGTAGCATATTGACAGACTTTATGCTTTTTTACTTACTTTGATACTTACGGTTTTCTTAAAAAAAATGATGCTTTAAAATAACTTTTTTCTGTATTTATTTTTCTTTTATAGTAGTACTATAATGTTTGGTTTACTTGGCGTATGCGCGGTTGACTGATGGTTACGGAGCCATTGCTGTGTTTGTTTAGCTAACTTGTTGCTAAGTTTGGTTTTTTTATTTGAAAAGGTACCTATTGCATGAGTGTAGCGTAGATAATGTAGTGTGTTAAACTGAACATAACTAAGTATCAAAACATTTAAATATAATCCTTCATTATGCATCAGTTTCATAATTATTTTCATACTATACATTTCGAAGCTTATATTTTAATGAATAGGCAGAACGTAAATAGGTAATGTTGTTACTTTCTAAATAATGTAATTATAAATGAACTCTATAATCAACTAGAACAAAGATCAGTTCAGCGAATGATGGCTGCTAAGCAAGAACAGGTTTCAAATTCTTGTAATGATCTGATAGATCTAACTGAGAAATATAAGTTTTTAAGTTTATATGGTCACTTATACTATTATTAGAAATAATTACGGGATGTTTACCATGTGTCATACGTTTATTGTGGGATGGGCTAGTAACAGCACCGAAATATCGGAAACTAACAATAAATAAAAAACATGGTAAATGTTCTAGGGATCGTCCATTAATCACGTCGCGTGAGGCTCGAAAGGGGGGGGGTCGTAAAAATCACCAAATAGCACAAGGTCATAGATAATTCCCCCCCCATCCTGCCTGCCCCCCATGAGATATCAAGTGTATTTATTTTTCATTGAATGCACGATTTCTAAATCAAACAGTGGTTTTATCACGATGATTAATTTTCCAAAATTTTATGAGAACCTGTAAATTTAAATATACTTTGTACCAAAAAATACACGTGATTTCGGGTAGGGGGAGGGGGTAGTCGCCACGAATCAACCTTGAGGGGTTAAAATATTGCTAAATATGTAACGTAATTAATGGCCGACGACCCCCTATTAATAATTATAACTAAAGAAACCAAAGCCAATGCATGCATATTTTTTTAATAGTTACGATGACATTTAAGCATTGCAGAGAAGCCGGTTATTCCACTAATGTTGTTATGAAATTCAATAAATCCGATTAGTAAACCGGTTTAAAGCACTGGTGACACAGAGATACTTCTGTAAAATGTTGTATTATTTGTTAATAGACACGTTAATAAGTATATAACTTATTTCAGATTTAAACTTCTCATATTACGGCTACCTACACTAAGATAAGCTATTTATTAAATTGGTCATTTATTTAATTAAATAAATTACCTTTAATTTTGTTTTGATTGTTTCTAAAAATAACGATCTATATAGCTCTTGGTTTAGAATTTAAGGCGCCCTTGTTAAAATTTATTGATCCATTAAAATATGTTTAATGCTACTAAGGCTATTGCGTATTAATGTAATACTATGAATAAGATGCATTATTGTTGTTAAGTTTCCAAATTATATTCAGATTATAAAGTCAAAAATATGCACAGAGTTTCACAAAACAGTTGCATTAATTATGCTTTCTTTGTTATGACATTTAAATTTATCTCGTTTTTGCAGCAAAAATAAATTTTTAATTTTTCGTAGAGTTAAAGCATAAGTAACTTGAATGCTGGCCAAAAAAATAAGTATTTTATGCAAAATCCTTTTAACATTGCCATAATTTTAAACTTGTATTTTATCTATTTGAGATCTATTGTTACGAGCGAGAAAGTCCATTTCCTTGTCTTTGTTAATTTTAATACCGTTCATATTATACCTTCGTGTTGGAGTTTTTGGAGAGTTGGAAGTCTAGTTATTTAAAAATATGAGGAGTAGAAGTTCTTCAAGAAACAGTAGTGGTGACAGGCAGCCTATAGATCGTTTATTAAACGAAATAAACTGGCCAAGTGCAAGTCAGACTCGCACTAGTAGGGTTCCGTGCCACACTACAGTATTTTATAAGATCGAGCAAAAAATACCACTATCATTTTTCGTCAGCAAAAAATAATAATTAATAAACATTTTATTTCTTATAACGCCATCTAACGTCTAACAAAGGAGTTAGGGATCGACATTTCAATATAACGCCATCTATGGACCTTCTATTATTTTTAACTTTATTCTGTTTTTAGTATTTGTTGTTATAGCGGCATAAGAAATACATCATCTGTGAAAATTTCAATTGTCTAACTATCACGGCACACAGACAGACAGACAAACAGACAGACATACAGCGGAGTCTTAGTAATAGGGTCCCGTTTTACCCTTTGGGTACGGAACCCTAAAAACCGTCCTCATATGCCGCGCTAGTGATTTTCAGTATTATCTTCATATCTCCAGGGATATGGAGATAATACTGATCTCGATGAAATTACAATGGAATAGACCACCTTGGAAATGTACCTTACCAATTAAAAAAAATATAATTCGAATCGATTCACAATTGGTCTAATTGCATAACATCCTATTTGGAAGTGGGTTATATGCCAAATCAATTTGCGACATGAATTCTTCTATCTATCACAAACATGTTGCTCCGACCTCAAATAATTTGGGTCGCAAACGCTAGCTGAATTATGAATACCAACCAGGTATCTGTTTATGGTCTTCATTTTACTCTGATACATTTATAGATCTTAAGCCATCGATATCTTTGCTACTTGCGATTGAGTGGCCTAATTGAGCATTGAAGCGACAACTGGCTGGTGTGAAAACTGACCAAGGCGACAACTGCCCAACTCGACCTGATTTCCTATGACATTCCAATTTATATTCTGGCAACACTAAAAAGAAAAATAGCTTGATGTTAATTAATGTCACTGTGACGGTCCACTTTGACTACGATGAAAAGGATCAATTAAAACGGAAGATATTTTGAGACGGAATTTTTATTTCAGTCTTTGTGTGAATATGAAATGAAAGGAAGAATGAAACGTAATCTTATATATGGCACAGACTAATATAACATAACATTCTTGTTGGTTGGAACGCTTTTCAAGAATTTGAGAAAAAATCTGGTAATTTTAATGTGATTCCATATTTGAAAATAAATGTTGTAGAATTAGGGTATTCATATTATTAATGTTAACAGCACGAAACTCAAAGAGTAACTAATGAATTCATTACCTATTCAACACAGTCAATCCAATTTTCTATGGAGACGAGTTTAATAACAAAGGATATATTATTATATTCTGTCTAAAATGATTTATTTGGTAAAAATCTGTTAATCAAAAAGAGCGACAATGACACTCGGATATTCTTTTATAAATATTATATTTGTAAACATTATATGGTACATTATTATAAAAAACCTCATTTTTCAATAATAAATAAATATTAGTCCTTTGAAAATTCGCTCCATATATCCAGAGATTACCTCCCATAGTATTTTTATGAGACCTCTCTGCAGACAACCCCTATCGAACATAAAATAAATACATAATTGATAACGAAAGCTAGATATGTAGTGTTGCAATTATAATTTATAATAAGTTACATAAATAAAAAAACAACATTTACATGAAATTAGTTGAAACCTCTCCTACCTTCTCATTTTGTGGGGTCACACAAATATTGAATAAAATAAAACAAAATTGTTGCTTACTACATAGGTAAGCATAGGTCGTCCAATTACTACGATGTACAATGTAATCTTGATAATATCACGGTAGCGTGACACAGTGTACTTATAACGAAGTTTGTTACCTGAAAAAGAAGTAACACGTTTTTATAGTTTTTGTTGTGCTAAAAAATGCAAAAAGTTATTCTCGTAGGAATTGTCAAGAGCAGAAAATATTACCCATTAAATTCTGTTCGTATTTTAAAAACCTGCTCCTGGCATTTTATTAGTGCGCTTAGGAAAGGTATCGTAGACTATATCTTATGTCAGAACATTCCAACTGTCCTTAATAAACTAAATAGCTGTAATCAAACCACTAAAACTCACAAAATAACTATAATTCGAGTTCTGTGACACTAACTGCATCACAACTTTTCAACCTATTGAAACGATCTAACAAGGGCAATACAAATTATCATGTGCCTAGCTCTTCGTGAGTAAACCTAAATAAATTTAAATTAACAGTAATTTTGTTAATCTTTATAAAAGCATTTTTTTTTCTATCAATAGCAATATCAGCTATAATAAAAAAAAGTAATATCATGAACCAAGCATCAAACTAAAAGCATATTGAAAACAACAATATCAAGTCATGGTGTCAGTACATAAAGAACAAAGCGGTTGGAAAACTGGCGCCATATAGGCAGTGCGAGTAGGAAGTTAGCTATTGATCAGAGGCAGTAGGGGTGGAGGGAAGAGTGCGGAAGTGGGGGGCTGGTTGGGGCAGAGGCGCGGGCAGTCGTTTGGGCGGGAGGTGCGTGCCTGCGTTCCGGGTTCAAGGGCAAGGCCTTCGCCCATTCAGCTCTGGTCACGTGCCCCAAAGTAAATATAGTACTCCAACCGCTACGCCATCGCAGCCGTAATACGGCCGTCGAATGTACTCCAATCTCCTTGGATACCGTGGAAACGGTTTTCCGGTGCGATGATAACACATGAAGGGTTGCGGCATCTGTTGTGTAAGCTCTGGGAATCGTCATCGATGCTCTTAAACTTAGAAAATGAGAATAGCTAAAGTATGTCTTTTGGCTCTTCGTTACCTTTAGCGATTAGGTGAACAATACACTTCGAGAGCACGCTCATACGAAGCCGTAACTAGCCGAAACCACGAAACAAATAATAGTACATAATAGCTCGAAGTGCACTATTTATCGCCGGACACTGTACATACTCTAGTTTGGAGTATATATATATATATATATGTATATATTGTCTTGTGGTAATTGCATTACTGTCCACATAACATTTATGTTATGAAAAAAATATAGCGCATAACCATTACACGATAAAAAAATCGATATATGCAACTCATTTTTTTAATAAAATGAGTGCATGCAAGTGCAAGTGGATTGTGTTTAACAATTTACAAAAATATAAAGTGCGAAACACTTCAAAGAAACATAATTTTTGATTTAAGCAGTGCAACATCTCTCGTCGGATTAGAAAACTGTAATGATTTCTTCCGAATGATTAACTTACGTAATAAGTAGTCATAGATGGCGCCACCAATGCATAATTGGGTTAACAAAATGCAATCCACTAATTTCGTCGTAACGATACTTCGCACCGTGGCTTAATTGGCAAAGCACCGGAACATGTCATTCCGGAGGTTGCGGGTTCAAGTCCCGTCGGTACGATGAAATTTTGGATTGTGTTTAACAATTTACAAAAATATAAAGTGTGAAACACTTCAAAGAAACATAATATTTAATTTAAGCAGTGCAACATCTCTCGTCGGATTAGAAAACTGTAATGATTTCTTCCGAATGATTAACTTACGTAATAAGTAGTCATAGATGGCGCCACCAATGCATAATTGGGTTAACAAAATGCAATCCACTAATTTCGTCGTAACGATACTTCGCACCGTGGCTTAATTGGCAAAGCACCGGAACATGTCATTCCGGAGGTTGCGGGTTCAAGTCCCGTCGGTACGATGAAATTTTGGATTGTGTTTAACAATTTACAAAAATAGCTATTCTCTGCTTTCTCGTAGCATGGTAAAACATTCCTCCAAGAAGTATTTATATCTGAAGCAAAATACTCCATCGAAAACATCTAATTAAATCTCTATGAATTCCTATTAAGACCATCGCTAGATAATCCAAGGATAAGGTATTCGCATAAATAATATCCTGGCTATAAATAAGCTTGAACAATCACCCTAACTTACAGTTGTGTGTCACATAAAACCAGCTAGATAATGTGACGGTGGGGTAAAAATATGAAATGGGAAACTCGGATACCACCCATGGTCACGCCATGTCCAGTCTTGCCGCTCGACACGCTATTTACATAAAATAAGTAGAGTTACTTGGTCTCTATAATTGTTTGGAAAATTATTATCTGACATTAAATTCGTTCTGAGGGCCTAGTGCGGATTTATTTACTCACTCGATCACGTTAAAGTAAACGCAGATTTGTATGGAAATTATAATGTTACCTACCTCTTACGCACACTAGATGGCGCTTTTTAATTCCAAACAAATGTATAAAACTCGCACTAGACACTCAGATTGCATTTGCGTCTTTGAGCGGGCTATTTACACAATAGGATAGAAAAATGTTCGATTATAGGATAAAGGCGCGTGAATTGACGCGTCAGCGTGTTTTATTAGGTTGCTTTAAATAGAACTAGTGAATTAGTTGAGATAATAATAAAAAAAAAAAAAAAAAAAAAAAGAACTAAATATGCATAAATGCTTTGTGATTAGTCACCCAAGTGTAAAGATTCAATCAACACTCTCGATTAAGTCACCTATCACAAACAAAAAAAAACAAATAAATCAAAATGGGTTCATCCGTTTAAGTTTGAAGAAAAGAGAAGAGCTACGATACAAAAGAATTTATTGCTTACTTGGAAAACAATCTAAGCTGTCAGTACAAAACGAATTACTATTATACAAGCAAGTCCTAATGCCAGTATAGACCGGTATATGGTATATAGTTATGGCCTATGGGGCTGTACCGAAAAAAGCAATGTATCAATTATTATACAGCGGCTCGGTTCCAGAATAAAGTTAATAAGTGAAATCGCAATGGTTCCTTGATACATTCGAAATGACGATCTACATTAGTACCTGAAAATGGAGACCGTCGTCATAATTGTCCAAAAGCATGCAGAAGTAAAGTGCTAAAAGTGCTATACGTATGAACATTTGAACAATGTGTAAAATACACCTCTATTAGAGACAAACTCACGTTCATTTTAAATCTATAACCTAAGAAGAAAAGTGTTAATGGTCACATTCTTAGTTTAGTTTGCGTATAAAGTTTAAGCTAAAGTCAAATTGCCTATTAGCCGAAGTGTCCCTATTGTCATTACAATCTATCCTAGATTGTAATGACAATAGGGACACATTTACTTTCAAGTAAATGCTGTATAAACATTAAAAACAAACCGTTTGAGTGTTACGATGCCAGTGATGCCACAGACAGAGACACATAATCAGATACAACACTTGAAACTTATAACACTCCTTCAAAAAATCAAGCGTTGTACCTACTTTAACCTTCTGAGGTACATTTTACCATATAATAATCTAGACTCTAAGTAAACCTTATGTTACTTATGGTTTAGTAAGCAGTAGATAGAGTGTATTGATACTATCTACCAACTGTATTTTATCATACCGCTTTCCACCCACTGCTGGGTATAGGCACAGTTTTACAATCACATTATAATTGTAAAACTGTGGTATAGGCCTCTAGTTCAGGCGTACTGATGATATGCAAACTGTACACAACACTCAGATTTACTATTAAGCAAGGTACTCCCAATGAATTTCCCAGCGCTACAAGTCTATTATATATTTTGAGTTCCACTTACAAACTGCTTCTGACTTTAAACCGGTCCAAGATTTGTCTCAGCAATAAACCAAGTAACGCTTCTGTGATTCCGCACAAAAAAATTAAAACGCGGCTTTTGGCATTCGTTACGCGCTGTACCGTATTTTATCAGGCCACTGTACGATTAAACAGTTAATTTCGTAGACCTTGACTTATCCGTAGCCGATTTAGCAACCAAGTAAATTATTCAAGTTAACTTAAACAAAACACAAAGTTAAAAGTAAGCAGATGCGAAGTTACGATTAAGGTGTTCAACAAAGTAAAAACCATAGAAAGAAAAAAATTAAAGCAATAAAATTTTGAAACCTCAAAGTTATGCGCATATAAGCTGCAACTCTCGGTAGAGAGTAGTTTGTTCTTACTTCCTACAGCTAGAACGATGCATATGGCATTGCACCGCTCGGCACTAACGCACGCTTTGAAATAAAAGCAAGAGCATCGCAGAATTTATAACCACACAGCGAGCAACCGGCGTTCAAAGCACCCCTTGTACGTGTTCTCCTATAAACATAAACATGGAAAACGCACAAAAGCCTCTCGGGCGTCGCGTCGCGTCGCTGTCAGATAAAGTTGTAGCGTTTCTTTTGCGAGACGAGCTAGAACCGCTGGGTGTGAGCGAGAAGGAAAACTCACGCCGATCGTTAGCCCTGATCTTCAGCGCGCCACAAACACAGAGCCCGACCGAGAGCGAAATTGCAGCGAGAATGCACCTAGCTGTGTTATTACCGCGACCGCTCAATCCTGAAACGGCCTCAACTCGCCGACCCGATAGGGGAAACTTCAACTCAAATCCGAAGCCATTAGGTGCGGAATCGGCCACGGAGATGGTGAAACCGGTTATTTTCTCCGAGCAAGCAATTGTGGACGTTGTCGTTGCGACATAAGTTCCGTTCGGCGCGATGCGAGCGGGCGCGCAGCGTGCCTGTATATTTAGCCCGCATTGCATGCGGTTGCCATAGTGGGTGTATTAGGTCGCTCGCACGCACTGCTGAACTAGTCGGAGGGCTTCCTATTATCGATTTATGTTATTGCGCAGGACGCGGTATTACGACGCTGCTCGCTGCATGTTTTCATGAAGTTTTTCTTCGTTTCCCGACGAGCCACAGTCGGTTTCTCTTTCACAGAAAGCATCATCCGAGTGAAACTTGTTGGAAAATATGATTTCACTTGCCATATTGTTCCGATCGCGTTCATCTATAACCGGCGCGGGGCCTATTGTGCAATCGCTTCTTTTTATTAAAGCTTTGTGAAGTATCTAATAAATATCATTTGATGTTTCACTAGACACTTACAGAGATCACCAATAACGACTAAGGAATGCAGCCGTTTATGTCCCTGTCTGGAGCCGTTGAAATATGATTTCGATTAAAATTATATCGCGTTCAATTTCAAACAGTTGATTGGATAGTACACGTGGCCGGAAGCTTTCATCCAAGTTTGGTAACGTAGTAGACTAGGCAATCTCTTGACAATTCCTACAGGGATGATTGATCTTCGGATACCGTTACAAATTGTTTCCAAGAAGGGCTTCCGTAATTTATATGGTCTATGAAGCTGAAACATGACTAAATCTTCTTAGATTATGCGAGGCTTCAGTCGAAAGGCTTCATAGGACGAAGGGCTTCAGAGGGAGGTAGGGCTGTGGTGACACCCACACGCGATGATACCTCCGTGAGGCGCAGACCACAACATTACATATTATAGCGACCACAATGGCATTTTAGGAGACTCGAGATATATTAAACAACTTATAGCGTCACATTTTGTAGCGTCTGATGTGATGTTCTGTACGACAAAGACTGAATATCATGGTTGAAAACTAATGTTTTGCCGATACCTTCAACATTATTTTCATGGTATTTTTATTAATAAATGTCAGTCCGTCAGAAGGGTAGTAGTAAATAATATATAGGAAAATTTTGATTTCTTAATTATATTTTTCTTAAAAATAACACCTAAATAATTGCTGTAGTGTGTGAACCCAAAAAGTAATTTAAAAATAGAAACATAAAAATAACATCTACCTAGGTATATTATTTTACTTTGAACATTTTCACGGAAGGATGGCTTCGCTAATGCTACAGCGTTTGGACATACATCCTCTTACAAATAGAAATCGTTTATTTTCGTGTCACATATTCTTGCAACTCTAAAAATTATTATGTATTTTCTGGACTTTGTGTGCGAAAGGAAATGGGAGTTTTGTTCTCACAGCTCAATGTCAAAGCAGTTTCAATGCTGAATTAATACGTAGTTTTGCTAGGGATACTTTTAGCGTTTGCAATAATATTTCTTATGGCCTCTTTTAATAAGCACATAGTTGAAGTAGATCAAGCACCGGTTAATGTATTGAGTAATTCTACGCGTTTCCTAATGCCTGAGTAACGATATAAATGACATAATTTAAGATCGTTCACAAAACGAAAAAGCCGACTTCAAATACCGCACTAGTCATTCATAAGTTTGAGGTGTTTATCTCTATATTTCTGAAGATATTTATCACATCAGTATATTCTCTCAAACAAAAATTAAAATCTGCCGCCATAACCTTACCGGTGTGCCGCCAGCACACAGGCCTTAAAAGAGTCAGAGTATTCTAGGCCTAGCGTATTCATCATCTTCTACCATATCATCGTTTACCATAAGACGAGATAGTGGTCAAATCGTCAAAAAAAGGAAAAATATTACCCGTTTAAAATTAAACGTTCGAAAATATTCGGCCATGTCACCATTTCTTTATTTTTTTCAATAGCCTTGTTCTGTGTAGAAGCAGGTGACATTTGGCATTTTATTTGCCTTGAAACGGGAAAACGGTTGATGTTTTATTAAAAATTCTTTAATGAAATTTTCTCTGATGATGACTTTCTTAATGGTTTTCTTAGATTCACCCGTTATTAAAACATACAAAACAGACTGGCAATATCAAATGACAATTTTCATGCTGTTCCTAATATAATTTTATTTTGTAATTCTAATATTGATGACATTTTTGACTGATTTGTTCTTCTGACTTTTTTTATGGTAAAAGGTAACAGGACAAGCACGACGCTCGCCTGATGGTAAGCGATGACTTCTACCTATTACAGATACAGCGGCATGCAAAATTCTGGCAATCCAGATTTTTTCATGTCACTGCACTGCGCCTGTTACCTTGAGACATAAAGATGTTGAGTCTCACATGCCCTGTGATTTCACTGGACACCTTGCCATTTCAACCGAAACACATTCCTATTTCACGGCTGAAAATTAATTGGCAAAGTGGTGGTACCGCGCCAGGCGGACGAGCAGAAGTCTTACCACTACAATAAGACTATTTAATCATACTATCAAATAAATGTCTGAGGATCTACGCAGCGCATAAGTATTAATAATTAAAATAAATAACAATATAAGTAAGTGAAAATGAGAAACTTTGTGTGCGGCTTTGGCAGTCTAGACATAAATAACGACTGTTGCAATCATATCAAACGTCGGTATCTATGTAAAGGTTTAACTTATTTTTTCTGGTATAATAAATGCGAAAATGTGTGAGTTAGTCTCTATGTTTGTTACGCCTTCACACTAAACGGATAGGCGGATTTGGATGTATTAAATATTAGACCTTTACCATCAATATTAACACTTAAGCCAAGCAAAACTGTTTAGCCCCCTAGTAACTGAATAAAAATCTTGACTCATGACGAATCAGAACCCACAATTGCATTTTCTACAGAGCCATCAAACGTATTTGACAGTGAAAAGCAATTCATGAAACCAACAGTGCGTGAATTGCAATTTACTAATTTGTATCATCAGTTTAGTGAAGTACGATAGTTATTATAGCAACAAATATACGTTGCTGCATTCGTTATTAATATGAACCATTATTACCTAAGAAGAAAATACATATGATGTATTCAGAGCCTATATCTTCTAAACATTATCTAAAACCTCTAAAAACTTGGAAATAAATCAATTTTCCATCTTCAATCAATCTTCCAAATTTACATGAACATTTTTATCTGTGCAGAAGAAAGACAATAAACTATATTAATTGTATTTATTAATAATTATGCTTACTCAATTATTTATATAATAAAGCTTACTGCGCTGAACAAATAAAAACAACAAATGAACATAAAAATAAGAAAAAAAAACAAAAGTTGCAGACTTCCCCATGACTCATGTTGACGTATCACCTAGAACTTTTATATATTCTTTAGTTTCACCCTGTATTCTACAGGTACTATTATCGAACATATCCAGCGGTCCAGTCTAGATTGTCTTGATCATTTATTAATTAATTTCTGCAGTCAAGTCCAGCAAGCCTCTGGCCATTCTATTTGCCGATGCCTATCATCAAATGCAATTGAAGCGTTGATAGTGATACATATTGTAATTACAATGTGCTCTGGATACGATACACGACTTCTTTGAAGCAATTGAATCAATTATAAAAAAACTATTTGAGCAATTCATTCATATTCAATTTTTTAATTAGAAAATAATTTAGACTGTATAATAATTAATGATGTTGAGTCATATTTTCCACAGCATTTTGAGTCATACTTTCCACAGAATTTTTATCGACTGTACAAAATAAGGCGATATTCCCAATATTAATTACTATCACTTGGCGGCATGCAAAGTCGTTTTTTTAATCACTTATAAATTTTTTATTAATCAGTTTTAATGATGTGAAAATGGTAACGTATGAAGTCGGCAGGTGGTAAGCGATGACCTGAGATATAAAAAAATACAGCAGGTACTATATTTTATATACACCCAAAATCTATATTTTCTAAGAGTATAATGTCATTGCACTGCGTTAGTTATACTTAAACTTACCATTATTTCACCCCAAGACTTATATTTTTAAAGTTACAAACGAGTTCTTAAATACTATCGTTACTTTTAATAAGCCTCAACTTGTCAAAATTTCTTCAAAATTTTCGTTATGTACAATTTATTGATACAAAAATATGAGAAATATACATATAAGTAATAACACATCTTTTCTTTCATATATTTACGTAACTGCGTACAAAAACTCGTAATCGTTTTTTTAAGAAAAAGTCAATTCGTCCTTTGGGTGACTTAAAATAAATTCTCACTCTCGCAGTTAACAACTGTACGGTCAAATATAATGCTAATTATAGTCAGAGCACAAGTTGTACGTGGTCAGGACCGGGTTTCCCCTTTCTCCCCTACCCGCAAACCTAGGGTTACCGAAACATGCGTGCAGCGCGTTGTTAGACGTAGCTGCTCAATAATGCATATATTCTGATACTTGTCGAGCGTTTTGGCTTTGGAATTAACAAGATTTTATATTACCAAAAAACTAAAAACTGACTACAGAAATATTAGACACATGTAATATTTTAAAATACATGTTATTATTCGTGACCATCAACTATAACTATCGCACAATAATAGCAAATTGATATAGCTAGAGCGGAACACCTATACATAGGTATACATTTACATTGGGTGATCCATACATAAATTCGATACCTTTCCAATACTACGCGCCGTAGTCAAGTGAAAATTGATAGATACTAATATTAATTTATATGTATGTTCTATATATATATTTGTCAAATATCTTCAATTTTTTCTTGAACTTCTAAACAGCTACGGTGACTTGCTACGGCTTCTCTCTACATTTGTCGCATGTGCTAAAGTTTAAACACACGTATCTACAGAGTATAATAAAACCCCGCTAAGGGTAAAAAAATACGGTTGGCCGGACGTCAAAAAGTAAAAAAAATACTTCACGGGCCTTGGCTCAGGTTCATAAATATAGAACACCTAGGTCCCAAGGGTGGCTGTGGAAATCGCGTTACCTACGGTCTAAAGCACGAGGCTTGAGGTAGGTTAGGGTACGTGCGTAGGGATGGACTAATAATACGATACTAGCACGCAAATGTCGATGTTTCGATATGGCATCAATGTTATAATATAACATGCGTGAGGTTGTAAGCTTTGGGTTATTTCAAAATAAACCAAGATTTTTATGTAAAACGAATCTTAATTATTATCTAAACGTTACACACTTAGAAATTTAAATTAATAACCCTTATAATAAATGAAAAAAAAATAAAGTAAAAAGTTAAGTTTAAGAATGAATGCAAAATCTCTAGGAATATTAACAATAATCTGTAAAAGTAATAGATAAATCTTCTACAATCAACCAGCCAATCTTCAATATCACTCTGAAGTAGCACGTAAAGTTACTGTTTTACATATGATGTTTTTCGTTTATATCACTAACGACCATATCCTGTCTGGATTTATCGAATAAATTGAAAATGTCAATGGTACCTACATTATTGCATTGTCTCCGAAGATATAAAAGTATACCAAAATTGAGTCCGATCGAACGTCAGGAATTGGTTCTTTATCTTCTATTCTTTGGTTCTTCTCTCTAATAGTTCTATTGGTTCTTCGATTGGTTGGCTTTTATTTTACTTTCAAGATTTGACTTACACAAAAATACATACCTACATACAAAGACGGCAAGTTAAATAAAAGCTTCTGAAAATATTAAGTGTTTAAATACATTTTATCGATAAAATCTTAGGATAAGCATCTCTAGTGGTATGACTGGAAGCGTTTCAGTACATGCGCCGTGTGAATATGTTATTGATTTCTATCTCGACTTCTGATAGGCCTATATTTTATTTGTTTGCCTTTATGTCTGGCTCCAGGTTTATTGTATAATTTAAAGTAGAAGTAATCTCACCATCACATTACGGTGTTTCGGCAGCTCACAGCCCTAGAGAGTTGGACCATTCTAGGCCTAGTGTGTTCACCATCTTCGACCACATCATCGCTAACCACCAGGTTAGATAGCGTTCAAACTATCAAAATATTAAAAAAAATGTGCTCTCCGTTTTGGAAAGGTTGAGAATTGTTTAGGCTGGAACGAAATGTTTACATTCAAAATCATCATTATGGTTCTAAATAGAATTTTGTCATTCTCGTGCGACTCTTGTAATAATTATATCAAAATATGTCATCACCCCTAAGATAGGGGTGAATCAAGGTAAGAACCTTAGTTGTTTATTAACATACAAAAAATATATTACATTTATTCTTCGTAAAAATATTACTTAATTAAAAAATCTAGTAAACATTCTAGTACAACTTTGCACATTTTAACAATTGCCTTCAAATTAAGTCAAATTTTATTTCAATTAAATCGCACCCCAAAACTCTCACACCCCGGCTTTTCATTACCTCCCCCATGGCCTACAAAATAGCAGTTCGAAGGATAAATCATTAAAATCTAGGTTTTACTGGCAACCCTACGCAGTTACATAAAGGGGAATAGGGGAAAATACATAAGGGCGTGTGGCGTGCATGTGCGTTGTTATTCACAATTCTGTATGCGCTTTTAGATGTGGTGGACGTGATTTGACCGGACTTTGCCGGAAAATTATACAGACGCGGTGTAATTTGATTCGTGCAATTTCGATAGTCAGTAGAAAATTATGATCATATACTGTTCAGATTTGCTCGTCGTATTTTTATCCTTCATAATCATAGCTAATAAATTAATTAATTAATTATGATAATTTACCTAAGATCGTTAACAAAAAGCAAAAAACTGACTTCAAATCCCGCGCTAGTCATTTTCAGTAGCACGTTTGTGATATTTAGTATCTTCATATCTCTGGAAATACGCATAAGATCTTAATAAATTTACAGTATGACCAAACAAGTATACTCTCTTAAACAAAAAAGAATTTTCCAAATCGATCACACAGAAATCTGAGGTAACAAACACGTAAATATATCTAATTGAGAACCTCCTCCTTTTTTGAAGTCAGTTAAAAATGTAATGTCGTTATGTTACAAAACGAACACAAAAATATTTCTTTAACATAATTAATATATTTTAATGCATGCGCAGATTGTTTTTATACCAATAAATCTCTTCACATGAATATCGTTACGAACCTAGCAAGCTTACTCCTAGCTTAACCGCAATATCCCGTAAAAGAAATATGATCCGGTAAAAAAAATTTAAACTAGCCGGATATCCGCCAAGCTCTATGTAAACGCATTCTATGTAATGCACACAGACTACATACAGTGCATACTGCATGTGTGTGCGTTAGTCTGGAGTCCGGTCAGTCGGGCACAAACGAGTGAGTGAATGTTTCAGTGACATAGGTCAGGCGTACCCGACGCATATACTCAGATAGCGTATTTTTTTTCACCAATCCCGGTTGAGGACGTACTTTTGTCCCGAATGACATTGTTTCATTCGAATTGTTTCGAAGTATATAATTTATACGATCGTCTGACGTAGTTTCATGAGTCTACTGAATTATGTTTGCCTTTATTTAACAGAAATCGTATGTGATTGTTTCACTTCTTTAAGCGCATATTTAATGTTCTGTACTTATTTGACAGAAGAAGAGATTTACCTGTAATATATTATTGCGGCAAACATTCTGTTTTTTTATATATCTTATAGGCTAGCGTTTGACCACTATCTTAGTGTTTAGGTTGAGGGTTCCTTAAAAATGTTTTTTCTTTAACTGAAGGGCCACTGTGAAATGAATTTCTATAAAAACTTCATTGGAGCACGGCGAGGCCCTGGTCGCATGAGTAAAGTTTATTTAAGTACTCATTTGTACTGGTGTCAAAGCCGACCAATCTCCCACTGCACCACTGGACCTACTACTATATACGAATAAACACTTTTGATAGTTTTAGCGCTGGTTTACAACGGCACGACTTTGTGCTTCAGCATACTATCCATAAACAAAGATAATAAAACGTGGAGGCTGTAGATTTAAGGCTAGGGTACTTCAACTTCGCTTTGCGCCAGTGTTGCCAACTTGACGGATTGCCAACTTGATCTTGCAGATTGGGATGACGTAAAAACGGAGAAAATTAATATAACGGCTTACGGTTTTTGTGACCTGCGTTTTGGAAGAGTAGATCTTGAGCTTGAAAGACGCGTTGAGCGCGCTGCGACTATGAAAAAAACATTCAGAACGGGATAATTTATTTTGAAACACATTTTTATCGGTTGATATAGTATGTTAACCAATTTTAAGAACCTGAAGACAGCATAAATAAAATGAGTTACCTCTACCTTTATATAAAATTCGATCAGCTCTAACACTTGCCATTTTTCTGTCAACCAAATTCTGAAAGAGTTATAATGCCCAAAATTGTGAGATCCTGATAAGATAACGTATATTTTATTCAGAATTTAAATCTTTGGTAATAAAACGTCTTTTAAGCACCGTGTCCACTTAAACATACTTCGTATCTTGATGTCGCATGATGCCGGGCAGTGTACAGTAATCCAGATTTTTGTGTGCCCCCTATATCTGTTATAGGCAGACGATATCGTCTACTATCATGCCAAACATCTTGCTTGACTTGTTACTTCATTAAAAAAATCAAGTTGTAAATCAAAGAAACCTTGCCTTAAATAAACATAGAATAAAGTCACAGTATAGAGAGGATAAAGTCATGTAAACTGTCATTTGTTTTATTGGCGATAAAATGTAACTTTCGCGTAAATGACTTTAGTGTCCTTTACGTCCTTCGGCTCGACTACCTGAGAACACATTCAGTGAGATTTATTTAATTGTCTTGGCTACGGGAAGTCACCTTGCGCAAAATATACTTACTTGACCGTATCGACATTCAGTCAGTGTTGTTAGTAATTTTAAATGGATAGGGGACTGAGTATTAAAACACTTTTTTGATCTTCTTCAGAAAAGGAGCAGTTGGAAATGTTTTCATATCCCTAATCCCTGGAATCCGTTGACCAATACACATCCGTTCATTCTGGCAGCAATGAACGGCTTTTTCAGCCTTGAGAGTCAAGGCATTCTATGCCTAGTATGTACACTATCCTCCAACATATGATCGCTTACCACCAGGCGTGATAGTGGTCAAACGCTAAACTATCAGATACAAAAAAGTACTTGAGCATGTTATATACATGTCGCAGCCAACTAGCAGCCTAGCCTTTTTTAGGGTTCAGTAGTCCTGACAAGGAACCCTTATAGTTTCGTTATGTCCGTCTGTCTGTCTGTCTGTCCGAGGTTTTGCTAAGAGGCCGTTAATACTAGAAAGCTGTAATTTTGACGGGGTATGTATATAAATTACGCCGACAAAGTATATATATAGAGAAATATAATTTTGAAAAATATTTTTTTTCAGGGTAGTTCCCCTACATAAGAAGCGGGGATGAATTTTTATTTTCGTCGTCTACCCCGTCGTGTGGGTTATCGTTGAATAGGTATTTTTAAATGAATAAAGGTTTGCTAAAACCATTTTTCGATTGAATGCTCCATTTACGAAATATTAAACTTTAAGGTGCAAATTTTTGTAATTTTGTACCAAATACAAAATTTTTTATAATAAATCCTTTACAGTGACAAAGACGAAGTACCTAGTTGCTTGTTTATAACGGGTAAAGACTTGCATTAAGTAACGGGCTACTACGGAACCCTACACTGCGCGTGGCCCGACACGCACTTGGCCGGTTATTCTAAACTAGCGATATGATATTCAGACATCGCGTCTAATACATTATTTAATGAACTGGCTTGCTGATGCGTAAGCAATTCATATAATTGTATGAATAGCACAAAAAGCATTATGGTGTAATGCAATGTATAGTTAGTATATACTTATACTAAAAAAAATAAAAAGATCAAAGAAAACAAGAAAAATAAAACACGCGAAGTAAATAGATATAACGAAACATTTATAAAAAACAGAGACTTCATTAATAAATGTATTGTCTTTCTTATTTACTCCAGAAAGTTTACCTTTAACAACAACTGACCGTTGTTCTGTTTTCTTCGCCATAATTACGTTTGCAACAAGAATGCTGAGAATTTTCTAATTTTCGCTTGCTTTTTCAGACTAAAATAACTTGTAAGTAGGTACGTAGAGAGGCCGCGAACTCACCAACACAATAAAAGGTTTAAGCGTGTGTGCGTGAAAACCTGTATTAGATTACGACGATGTTGTAAACTATGTTAATGTGTGTGTTCGGTATATGTATGGATGTGTGAAGCATACATAATACATTTGCATTATGTCGCTGTGGACAGCAATGTGGCAGGCGAGGCTTCAACCGAATGAATACTCGATCAGTATGTCACTTAGTTGAAACTTGAATGCGATGCGACAAAATACACATTTGTTACTATGCTATCAATTCAACCTACTGAGCGTCGTGCGTCGTTCTTACTGCGCTTATATAGTTTGATTGACCAGTTAGTTGGTCTAGTGGTTAGTAACACTGGCCATGAAACCATAGGTCGTGGGTTCGTATCCAACACGTGTCGTGTGTTCTGGGTAATTCTTCTGGTGAGTCCGGGTGTTATTGTGTCCGTGATTTGTATGTTGGTAGAGTCCCCTGCGACACAGGAATATTCCTCCTAGCGCGGGATGTTGTCTTAAGGGCCCCACAGACTATTAGTTCGCCGTACGATAACAGCCTTTCAGTAATCACAACAGGCCACACTACTCCCAGTTTCACTTTATGTTTTGGACTGACGAACATCTGACGACAAACTCGAACCAAATGGCGGACTCTACCTGCTGGAACTTAGAGCCGATATTCGATCATTGCCGGCAGGCCGCCGGCAGGCAATGGTCGTTTTGATGAGTGGGCTATGCAGACTTTGGGCGGCCCGCCGCCTGATACGATCAGGGACTGCCGGCTACCTAATAGTCTGTGGGGTCCTTTAGTAAAGATAGGTTAAAGTTATATCCAGTCGTAAATTGGTTAATTGTAGCGTTTTATAACTCAGTTAATTCACCGCTCTATGAAATATGCTATTAAAAGGGATTGTTAAAGGTAAGTACTTTAATTACTAATAATACTCGTATCTATCGTTCAAAACTATAATTTAATTCATATACCGCGGAAGTAATTTTCAGTTGGTGTTCTTAAGTTTATCGCACCATATTTATTTCTGGAGATTTCCATAATCTTGATAAGGCTCGGTGCAAACGAGCTACCGACCACAGCCACTGACGGCCAGCGACAAACCGTTTAAATACGCTTTCACGTACATTTTGTATGCCTCTTCATACATTTTGTAGGGACACGTGTGGCCGGTAGCGGCCTCGCGTTACTACAGTATCAGCGACTCGCTATTTGAAACCGCTACGGTACTGGTAAAAACTGCATGAAAATCCGTTCAGTCGTTTTTGAGTTTATCGCAAACAGACAGACAGACGTGGACGGGGGACTTTGTTTTATACTATGTAGTGATGAATGTCGCTGATATTTGAACGGCAATTTATGTCACACTATTAATAGGATTCATAATGGCTTGTTAAGCTAATAAATGGCTTGTCGCGGATGCTTTATTCATTGTCCCAGCCGTTTTACCATTGTATCTAAATTGACGTCCAGAATTACCAGTTTAATGGCCGCCTTAAAGTTAATTGAAATCACATTGTTTCCAAAGATGAAGGATATTAGTTCAATTTTCAGCGCTTGATGGAAATCAATTAAATACAAATAAGTAACTACGTATTTTAATCATAGACCCACGTATTTAAAATTGATTTTCTTTTTCTTACACTTACCTACACCAAGTCTAACCTTTACTAGCTAATGAATAAATACGGAATCCAATCCATTAATGCATTATGTATATTAATGCCAACGAACACCCTAAATAATCAAAGCCATATAATTTTATTTACATTTTATATAGATTATATATGAAAGCGCCGTTGATGTAAAGAAAAGATGGTCATTTCAAATCCAAGCACGGGTGTTCGTCCGCAGGTAGAAGGAGCATAATTATATCGATGTTTCGCCGGACTTGCTACCAATAAGTATTTGATGAGATACTACTAGCCGACCCTTACTTATTTGGATAGCTCGTTGGCGAAAATGATAACCAGCTTAATTTCTAAACAGGAGGTCGCTAGTTCAAATCCTATCCAATGGATTTTTCTATTTCCATTCATGGATATACAGGTAGGAGCATATTACGATATTACGATCGATGTTACGCCTGATTTGCTACAAAAAGTAGCTTACCACAATCAAGGCAAATATCTGCCGCCATAACCTTACGGCGTTCCGGCAGGCAGCACACAGCCCTTGAGAGTCAGAGTATTCTAGGCTTACCATGTTCACCACTTTCGACCAAATTATTGCTTACCAATAGGCGAAATAGTGGTCAAACGCTAGCTTATAAACAACATATATAAAAAATAGAAAAAAATACAGTTCATATAAGCACAGAAAATCAAAATATCTGTTTGTAAAACAGGGCATATTACACAAAAGTAAGTAAAACAGCACACGTGTAAAATACATAATTGGGTCAATCCAGAGGCGACTCAACATTTAATTGAAATGCCTCAATCTGACCACTGACGTCCAGTTCATGAAAGTCTCCACAATGTATGCAAACAATTAGATTCAGGAGAGGTGGGCACAGGTCACAGTTAATTGGTGAGAGGTTGCGCAACTGACAACGTGTCATTTACCTCTCGACCTTCGTTATACTTCCCACTTGGCCACAGCGTGTGTCCGCAGTAGGTGACGTCAATTGTTGTAGATACGGTAGTCTCACTAAATATAAATAGCGTGACTCACTGCAACGACGCCGTCGACGCTTCATTACGTTTAAAATAACTAATTTTAGTCGTACCTAAATATTTTTTTAAGTTTAATTTTTTTTTTGAAATATATTTTCTTTTTAAGTTTTATATATTATTATTTACACTTGTTTGTTTGTCTAAATGAAACCTCTGGTTTAATATGTGTAGTTGGTTCTGAACAAGCAACAAAATTAAAATTTTTAATAAACACCCACGACAATGTCCTTTAGAAAATTAACGTCATAACATTTACTTAAGAACCACCACTGATTAATTACGAACCGTTTAAAGACAAAATCGAACTAGTTTTGGAGAAAAATGGCAAAATGGATTTGCAAAAACAAATGTTTACTGCAGCGCCCCTGGTGAGTTGACACCGCAACACCTATTTAAGAACATGCAACAATCAAACACCCATAACTGAAAACTGCATCAAAATCGAACTAGTCGTTTCGAAGAAAAATGGCAACATCGATTTGCACCAACAAATAATTACTGCAGCGCCCCCTGGTGAGTTGTCACCATAACACCTATCTAAAAACATGCACCAATTACACTCGAACCCATAACTGAGAACTGCATCAAAATCGGACTAGTAGTTTTGGATAAAAATGGCAACATGGATTTGCACACACAAACAAACATACATCCTCTCACCCCAAACGCATATACAGTCTCCGTTCCGTCGTGGGTAAACAGTTAAATATATTAATATGTTTTATTAGGCTGAACTGAAATAGGTAAGACTAATTTATAGAGCGGATGATATGATAATTGTTTGTAAGACGTGTCGATGCCTGAATTATTATGTATTAATCAATAACAGGGCCTTTAACTCATATCTTTTTCACATTAAATCTCAATAAAAATAATCAAATTATTAATATCAACAAAAATATTAAGTAACAAGCAAATACGGAGTTTGATGTACTTAAAAACAAAACTTGCAAAGTTCTGCTTTCAATTCCAAGCCTCATTGTTACGATATTTTTATCAGGTAGGAAACTTGTGAACTTTCTTAAAAAACAAAGTTATCGGAAGTTTCAGAGAGTTAGTTACTTTGCCCTTATTCGTAGCATAATTTAGATGGCTTTAGGCCTCGCGTTGGTTTTACAAAAATAATCAGAAGCCGTAAGTGTTGACGAGAAACTTGGGTCAAATATAAGACTAGCTGCGCACCGCGGCTGCGTCCGCGTTAAAAAGCATCTTTATACCAAATTTCATCTAATCCCGTCCAGTCGTGTTTGCGTAGAGGAGAAACAAACATCCATCCATTTACCAACGTAACATAAAAGCTCTAGATGGCGCTGTAGTAGGTTGCAAAGTTCTTGTAAATATTGCTAATGTATGAAATCCTGCATCGCGCAAACGATATTTTCCGTGATGTTAGAACCACATGTACTTGCTTTGTCATCAAAAACCTTAAAAATTGAATTTAATATGTAACATTTTGCATTTATAATATAAGTAGGATTAGTAGGAAGTAAAATTCACCTAAGCTGTACCACTGTGTACTACGGCATGATGTAAGTTTTTAGGTACCTACTTGAGTACTTAGCTTAGGTTACTTCCACAGAATAGGCTCCGTTTGTTAAGTGTTACTTGCACTTTGATAGAGCAAGAATCTTTAATACTTACTCATATTTTGGCAATATCGCAAGAGGACAAAGAACTCTTGCTTTTTTTGTGAACGTTAGCTCAAAAATCTAGTATCAGTTCACCGATTTGGATATATCTTATTCAGTCCCATGATTGAAACAACAAAATATTATGGGCGTTCGGCTCAGATAACTAATTCTGGCTGTATACTCAAAGGTATACTCCTTCAGAGACATAGAAAGAAATACCATAAACTTATACATGAAAAAACTCCCGAGGCTTAGTTAGTCAGTCGGTCCTTTAAAGTCTTTTAATAGAGAATACAACAGATAATAATTTTCATGTCTTCTTCATTACAGATTATAACGCCGCCCCGCTGTTCGCCTCGGAAAACGCCTCCAGTGGTGAGTTTTCTTTTATTTCTTAGCACTAAACACATATAAGGCAATACATTTGCATACAGACTCTTAGTATCCACTTTTAGTTTTTGACTCTGTAACAAGCAACAAAATACGAAGTATCATATCCTTCGATATCATATCTTTATTATATCAGACACAATACTAAAACTGCACATACAGCTCTCTTACTAGTAGTACCTATGTATATGCCCTTTAATATGTAGCCCTTAAATATTGCTTGCCTTACTCGATTTATAGAGTTAGGAAAGGAAAATATAAGCGCTACTTATTTTACTTTAGACCCATTTTATCTTCATATTCAATCCAACATCACGGTCAGGCGTGAAATAACTGTTATAATATTAATTAAGCCAACAGATTAGGACGGAGTTATTACTTTAAGTTATGATCCATCGTGAACCACTAAATCAATTCTCATGTCAAGCGTTCACGATTTAATTCGTGTCTATAGATAAATCTCACAAATCGTGCAACACCTCGAGCGGATTTGATACTTTATTCCTGGCTTCCTAGTTTCTTTCACTTTTCTCTGTAGATTTGCCTTTTGTAATTAATTGAATTGTTTATTTTGATGCTTCTAGATTTTCATCTGCTTGAAATAAATGCATTGCACAAACATGAAGATGTTTTCAAATACACCATTTAAGTAGTTAATTGTGTTATGGTACAGTACCTACCTGAATTTGATACAAGTTTAGTCTATCGTAGAGTAAATAAAAATCTCCGAAATCTCATAAAGTTTTCTATGATTAATTTAAATCTGGAATCTGTATTGAAAAATGATGATAGCATGTAGGCACACATAGGAAACGTGAATTATTTCTGGCAAATCAACAAGTGTATGACTTATTGCCTAATTTGTATTAAACATGTGTTTTATAAATCCGTTTAACAACAGAATAAATATTAGTACAAAGGTAGTTTAGCTCCACATAGCAATAAGGATGGATCATCAAGTCTTACCCAGGGGAAGTTTTGTGCAAATGTACAATGAGTCAAATTAATAAAGTTTTTGAATTAAGTCGACACTGTACATTTTGTTATTGAGTTTAAAACCTACGCAACTTCAACTCGCACTTTCCTATCTTTATTAGAAAACAAGTGATTATATTGTATAACAAAGTCTTGGACGTCAGAACGTCAGCAGTGCTAGTTATGTTGTATTATCGTCTTGCGCTATGCCGAAGTTTACTCCCTTGACCTGTATGACCTGTTTAAATCAGGTCAAGAACTAACGGTACTAGCTTGACACAGTTAGTGACTGAACTAGTCACTGGATCGGGTAACGATCCAATAACGTCTATATTGGTAGTCAAATTACACAAGTGAGTACCTTCAGTAACATCAGGGATCTTTTGTAGATCTAGATTGAACATACTAGGTCAACAAAATTGTATTTAACAAGTTTATTAAGGACACATTATCATTTGAAAAAAAGTATAATACTTTTAAGCTACTTTAACCGATATGACCAAATTTGTATCTAGTAATCCTATTAGCAAATTAAACAAAACATTCGAATCATTAATTTAATATTCATGTTCATGAATATCATCATCATCATTTGCAAGTTTTTATCAACCCACTGCTAGATACAGGCCTCTTTTCGCTTTTGCCACGCTTTACGATAGTGCGTTGTCCTTATCCATGTCTTTTCTTCTAACTAAACGACATCATCAACCCATCGTGCTGCCGAGCTAGAAATAAAATAATTATATGAATATCAGTATTATTATTTCTGCCTTAAAAACAGTTGTTTCTCCTTGCTCTACAATAATATTTGTCACGTTTTCTATTTCATAACTCAAACTCCTTTTGAGACAAGATGCGTGCGGGTGCGATAAGGGCAGTGATTGCAACGATACTTCCAATACTAGGCTATAGGTTGTTAACCCACTAAGATATCGCTTATCACGCGACGCGGCCAGCCTACATACTTCCGCGCGATGTTGGCATAATCGGACGCCACGAGCGGCCACTATTTTCAACTATAGCGCGCCGGCACAAAGTCTAAAGTACCAAGATTCTTCGGTCGCAGTATAACATGTGTTTCGAATGTGTTAGTAGTTAATGTAGTTATAGATAGATGTATTGTGTGTTAAAAATTGGTCAAGACATACTCATATCTGAATGTCTGCGTTCCAACGAATCTTTTTATTGGTACTAACGACGGATTGGAAATAGGTGACTGCATCAATGAAAAAAACCTTGTAGGTAAAGATAAATAATACTAAAAGTTGTAAAAATATTTATACACAAAAAAAGGTTAAATAATTATCTAGAATTAAAATCATCTAGCACATAGTTTTTATGGATTGTAAAACTGTGTCGTTTGTGTCTTAGGTATCTAACTTTATTTAAATTTAGTGCCCAATAAACCTAGATTCCAGTTCTAGCTCTCATAGTATTTCGGATGCAAACTTTGTAACTAAAGCAACAAATTCTAATCTAATCTATGCTCGCTCTAGAAAATTTGCAGTTATTATCACTTACTCGCAAAGAATTAGCACAAGTAACTCTCGCTTAGATATAATATGTGGTTTAAATAATTAATTTAATTGTTATCGATCTATTTTATTTTAAAATATAATTAAGATAAGCTTAAAAACTAAACAACCGACTTCCATGCCCCACGAGTCAATATCAGTAGCAAGTTTGAGACGTTTATCGTCATATCTCTGGAGATACTTATCAGATCTCGATGAAATTACAATGAGAGTACCTCAGAAACGTACCGTATCGATTACAAAAAGAATCATTCGAATTGACGGAGTAATCCCGTAACATACACAAAAAAAAACATACAGACGAATTGAGAACCTCCTTCTTTTTGGAAGTCGGTTGTAAAAGCTTGCGCTTTTTACGGAACATTTAACGTAGTTTTAGGAACCAAATATTATTTTTTTGAGAATGATACATATATAAGTTATAGATTTATACTTTTTATAAAAACAAGTAGTTATTATCAAAATATAATACAATGACTATAAAGTAAACTGAAAATAAAATATTATACATAGTTGATATTATTCATCTATACTTACTAGTATTATAAGGAGAGAAAAAGTTTTTGCCAAATATACCAAAAACCTACTGGACCAATAAAAAAAATATGAATCTAAACTCATCATCTCATCATCATCATCATCATCAGCCGGTGTCAGTCCACTGCTGGACGTAGGCAATCTATCTCTACATCTAATCTGCTCTCTCAAGGTGCGCCACTAAGCCCGGTCTTCGGCTCTTTTTTTCCAGTCACTGCCCACCGCTTTGCGTATGTCGTCGCTCCACCTAGTCACAGGACGTCTTTCTTAGATTTAAATTATTACCAAAATAGAAACCTACACTATTTCCGATAATTAAAAGTCAAATAAGCTATAGATATTTCAAAGTAAACCAAATAAAAGCCATGTTCGAAAAGAAAAGAAAAATATCGATTATAATAATTATCAAAGAACTTCATCCTTCTTTCCAGCAATCATCTACTAAATTATGCAGTAAATTAAGTTTGAAACAAGCAATTAATATCAACAAGTAATTAAATAAATCAACATGTATTTATTACTTCAGTGCCTATCTATCTATATACATAACGCTATAAACAAAATATTTCTGCTTACACGTGTAGAATCAGTCTATAATTTGATATCTACTTATGTATGAAGGTTTCCGAACTTCCAGCGAACTGTGAAGACTTAAAGAGACGTTTTGATTATGTAATATTATGTACTAAGGTAAAGGGGAACCTTTAACGTACAAAGTATTGAAAAACAGAATACAAGAGCATTATTATTTTGATCGGTATGTATGCAACTATGCAATGTATCACATGTAATGTTCGTCTGTTCCTTTATAACTTTTAAAATCTTTATCATATTTTGACAAATGAGGTTTCGTTAAAAGCGTCTTGATTGTCCGATATCACATTAAACGCACTCTACAGGACATAGTCATTAATTTAAAAAAAAGGTTTTTTAATGATGCCTTGTTAGGTATCAAATGAAAGGGCTTAATTATATGGCTGATTTGATTATGCGCACTCATTTTGTGAGCTAGTGAACCGCGTGGCAACCCAGTGACGTTCGTAAGACTATCACAACAGCGCATTGACATTGCGCTGGCTCTGTTTTCAACCGACTTCGAATAAGGATAAGGTTGTCAATTCGTCGGTATATATATTTTTTTGTATGTATGTTACATGATTACTCCGTCAATTGTGAACCGATACAAATTATTCTTTTTCTTTTATTCGTAAGGCACATTTCTGGTCCCATTGTAATTTCATCGAGATCTGATAAGTATCTCCAAAGATATGACGATAAACATCTCAAAGTTGCTACTGAAACTGACTCGCGCAGCATGGAAGTCGCTTGTTTTAATTTTTGAACTATCTTAATTATAATAATTTTTTTATTTTTTTTTTTTCAATTTATTAATCTTTAAATATAATACATTTTATACAAAGAATTGAGTACCAATAAACTATTTTTTGTTTGTGCTGGTACTCACATCCGCAATATTTTTCGATTCCGTGCTTATAGAATTGGGGCTTAGGTGGAGCGAACTAATAGTAATGACTGAAAAAAAATCGGGCTCAGGAGCGTATATTCAGCATTGGACCAATGGAAGCTGCTTATAATGACGATAATAATAAGAAGGTAATCGAGAAAGCCATCGAAAATTAATTTCAAAGCAAGTTCAGAAAGCGATGGCAATACCAAATAGCCAGTAGTGTCAAATGTGTTATTTTAAAATGCGTGCCAAAACCATTGCATCATGTATAACTAAGTAGGTCGAAGTGTTTTTAACACTTCGCAAGTTTCGCAATGTAAATTATTCTATGAATGCGGAGGCGGTGATGGGATAATTATGTTTACTTAATGAAAAAGCTTTTAGTACCCATGATCAGATATATTACTGATTCATTCAGCTGAAATACATACACACATACATAAAATCACGCCTTTATTCCGTTGGGGTAGGAAAAAACTACTTCTTTTCACATGCTGCGATTCTAACAAACCTACCTCTTTCACTTCTCCACTTTCATGAGCACCTTCATACATGCTCGCTGGTTATAGGCACATTTGACTTTGCCTTTCTTTAAAACGTCTCCGAACTGGTCGTATTACGTTCGCCTAGGTCGGCCTCTATCGGCTGGCCCATTCACACTCGTCTTATAAATCTGCTTCGTCAATCTTCCTTCTTTCACCCTCTCTAGATGTCCAAACCATCTAAGCATCCCTTTCTCTATCTTTTTCACTACATCTTCTACCACACTACAACATTCCTTTATGTTCTCCACACTATTCTCCACTTTATCCATCAGAGTCTCTCAACATTCTCATTTCTACAGCATTAAATTCACTTTCATGCTTTTTTTGCCATACCCAGCATTCAATGCCATACAATGAATGTGGAAATTAACACTCCCAGTCGTACTTTTTTAGACACGTTCTGACTGCTCATAAAGTTTGCAGTGCCCCACTCATTTGGTTTCCTACCAAAACTCTTTGTTCAATATCACTTTCATACATACCATCTCTTGTAAACTTAGAACCCAGGTACACAAACTCTTTCACTTGTACCACTCTCTCTTTCTACTTCAATCGTAACTCTACAATCTGTCATTCATTCTTCTCTTTCAAAAACAATTACTTTGGTCTTTAAATAGCTTAAATAAGCTTTCATTGAAAAAAACTTAAATTGAAAAAGCAATTTATAACGTTTGTGTAGCAGTAGTAAATATTAGGTACGGTTTATTAAATATATAATTACTACCAGATACCTGCGACTTTGTTCACTTATTCGTACACCTTTATTCGTACACCAAGAATAAACATACAAAAAAAACTACAAATTAATTGAGAACCTCCTCCTTTTTAAAAGTCTATTTAAATAACTATTTTCAATGGCTATTTAGCGTTTGTTTATTAAAAAGCCGCGCTCCGTTCAACATAGGTTGGTGGTCCAGAGTTCTAAATGTAACCGTAACGTTGTAAGTATATGCTCAAACGCGGCTTATGAATGAAATATTGTTTGTGTGACCGGATGTCTACACTGAATAAATGTTCAGCCGAGTTTCATAAACAAAATGTAAAGCGTCCCTTTATCGGTAACCCTTAATGAATTCAATAAAAATTTGACTTTGAAAATGTCTGCCCAGTTGCTGCGACGTATTACGTAAAATCAAAGTACTAACAGCATTTATACGACTAGTAATATGCAACCCGCATTACTAGTAGTACTAGTAGTTCAAAATTAAGCTTATTTAAATAATAAACTGGCCAAGTGCAAGTCGGACTCCACTCCAAGTTGTCCATACAAAAGAAAGGGACAAACTCCGTTCAAGGTCGGTCTCAATGGGGCCGGTCAAGTTTAATATTAAGTAGCAGGTCTTTGGTAATATGACAACTGAGTAAAAATGTCAAGCGTCTATATAGCTCTGTAAAAGTTGAAGTATCTATTACAGTTAATTAAATCGAGCGAAAAGTACCAGGAAAAATACACGTTTCTTGTATGGGAAGTGGGGATCCCCTTTAATTTTTAACCTTATTCTGATTTCAGTATTTGTTGTTATGGCGGCTATAGCATTAGATATTTTGTGAAAATTTAATGTTTCTATGTATCACGTTTCTTGTATGGGGATCCCCTTTCATTTTATGTTATGTTTATTATTTGTTGTCAAATATAATATTATATATATATATATATATACTAGCGGATCCGGCAGAAGTTGCCTTATATATATATATACAGTATTTATTTATGTTAGACATCCTTAACAGTAAATATTGTAAAAATCCATGGTAATCCAGGTGGTAAGCTGTGACGAAAATGTATTCAGTGCGACTAGGCGTCATCATCGTCCTGATCACGATTATGATAATTGTCACACATAAAATTATTGTGTCGTTTATTATTTGTTGTTACTGCAAACATTAACTACTATAAAATAATAGTATATTACCTCTTCCAGAATACGCGTCAAAAGCTGTATTACACGTTATTTATTGTAATAGATTCATTTGACGGTGGAGAGTGCGTCAATGGATGCAACTCGCTATAACGTTATAGCTATCACTTGAATGAATTTTTAAGTGCTCTCATTCAATGGAAATTATAGGTATTTAGGTTGAGATGACTTATTTATTATTTAGGAGTATTTTCCATTTTACAGCATAAGCAAGACGCTTTTCTGATCTTTAGCGATGACATTTGCATGTTTTATAAAGTAACCTATAATATACGCACAACTATTGTTGTGTAGGAAAAACACTTTGCATCTAACTACCTCTTTTTAACCTGCAGAACAAAGAGAGGGGTGTCAAGTATGACAAGTACAGTATCTGCACAGTTTAACAATCTGTTTAAAACCTTGGTATCTGTGTGTCTGTGTATACGAGTATGTTGTCTATTTGTGGTGTCGTAGCTCCCAATGGAAAGGAACCGCATTTGATTTATTTTTCTTTATTTGGTGACCTAATAGATAGTTTTTTTAGCTTTAGTTCAAGAAAATCCGTTGACTTGTTTGAAGTCTATGAGCTTTAATACGTCTGATCAATTTGAAATTTGGTATCCATTTTCTTCCAACACACTGCAAAAATATGGAAACCTAATGCTGAAGTTAATATTGGTATCTGCAAAATACTCAACTCCTTACCAACTTACAGCAGAGAAGGCGAGTTTAGGCTCATTGGAAAACGTCTTACCGAACAGATTGATATTACATAAATCAGTCGGGTGTGGTTCTAAATTTTAAATGTAAGAATTATTAAGTACTTTGTTCGCAAGGAGTAGTGTGACTTCGGTATAGTAAAACTCACTCCTCAGAAATATAAAATGTACGTTTCATCATAACCAGCCAATTTCCGTCAACTGCTGGACATAGGCCTCTCTTAAGGCACGCCATTGAGCTCGATCTTCAGCTATACGTTTCCAACCGCGTCCAGCCAGCTTGCGTATATCATCGTTTCATCAAGCTTTCTTATAGTAATTGGGTTGTCTTTTTAATTTAATTTGTTTTATTTTTTCTTTTCGTTTCAATGTATGCGCAGCTTTTGCAATTGCAATTATTTCGATGTATAATTACCCGCTACCACTAACATCTATGCTCGACTAACACCTGAGTTCGAGCAACGGGTACACTGAAAATCAGCTCTGCGAAGATTCACATCTCCTCAGAATAATGCTGAGTGTACTCCAATTGTCATTTTTACGGTCAATTTGTAATTAAGTCTATAAAAATTGTAACAATTTTTTTTGACAGTAAATTATTTTGTATTTGTATTTGTATCTAGCTGGAGGGCGTGCTACGCTACACTACGTTTTAATGTACTACTAAATCCTATTATGTAACCTAGTTTTTGAATGAACTTCTGTATTTATTAACAGCCTTAGTACAATGCATTGTACAATTAGTACAATGGAGCTAAAAGTAAGTAGGTCTATTCATAAATTAACAAAACTAACACCAGTAATTTACATGACAACATAGTTAATGGTCAGTAACAAAAATAGTTAAATGATCGTTTTGTCGCTCTTGTTGGCTTCCGGAAGTTTAAACTACTGGATAGGCAATGTTTTTTTAAATCTTCAGTTACCTAGTAGTACATGGCTTTGAATACCTATTTTTGTTACAAGATTATGTGCTTGCGAATTTTTTTTTTTTTTTTACTTTACGAAATAGATTGAAATAAACGTTGTTAAATTATTATATCCAAAATATCTTTATTTTGGGTGTCATCCACAAACCAACACCTCTAGAATTCATAAAAACAAAATAACAACATTTGGGTACATTTAAGGTTAGGTATTTAAGTTGGTACGCCTAGATTATTGAACGAGTGTGTTGTTAATGTTCCCCGAAAAAAATCCACGCTAATAACCCGAAAAATAGTGAGACCTTACTCAGTAATTCACAGATTCTGAAACAGAATACCCTCGTTGCCTCGACAACAATGCCGAGCCCATTACCAACACCTATATATCAAAGTCCACCCTTTCCTCTGCCTTTGCTTCCATGTGTAACGTCAAAAATTGACAAATTTGGCTTCTGACGTGACCTTTTCATCTATTCTAACAACACCTTTATATTGCTATCAAGTGAATAGATAGATACAATAGCGGTTGTCGGCTCGGGTAAACTGATATTTTGTTTTTCTCATGGAAACAATGGAATCTTGTAGGCACATTGTTATTCTGTGTAACATTAATACTTATTCTAATGTTGGATTATTTTTAATGTTCATGCTAAAACCACAGACGTAGTTTACCTACTAATTATGTATTATGTATATAACTAAATTATCAAACCTCGGTTACATTTTATGTAGGTTGGTATATGTTTTTTTCGTAATCATTTTATTTAGCCTGCGTTTGCATACATTTTGGTTATTTATGGTCGTTTACACTATACAAAAGAATCGCCTAAGATTCTCAAAATATCTAAGAATATTATATTTAAGTATTATTAAAAATGTTTTTTGCATGTATCAGTGTGTTATTTATGACATGTCTTGTAATTTATTTGTTATAGTCATACATCATGACTTACCATCAGGTGTATGTCTTGCTTTTTGGTACTAGTACCTTTTAATGTTAAAGTAGACAATCAAGCAGAAAGCTTGTCTGGTGGAAAGCGGTTACCGTCGCTTATGACCATCTGCAACACAATGGGCGCTGTTCATGCGTTGCTGATCTTTGAGGAATTTGTGGATAACCTTTTTAAAGACTCCATTCTATGGCTAGGTGGGAAAAACACTGCGGGCAGATCATTCCCCCGAGGTCCGAGGTAGAAAGCCACGGTTGAGACTTCCAATTCTGTAGGGTCGGCTCTTTGACGACATCGGGCAGTACGATAGAAATAAAACATTAAATTAAAAAATCAAAAAACCCGACTGCACAAAAAGTGAAGTGTTAAAAAACGAACTGAAAAGAAAAAAACAAGTAAGTCTAGTAGTTTAGACTTCTGTTTAGGGATATCAAAAAACTATACCATTTAAATTCTTTCTCGGTCGATACACTCATAAAATAAATTATACATTGTTATATGGAATATAGACTTTAACAGTCATGGGGATTAATGTGTCCCGACTGTCAAAGTCTATATTCCATATAACAATGTATAATTTATTTTATGAGTGTATCGACCGAGAAAGAATTTAAATGGTATAGTTTTTTGATATCCCTAAACAGAAGTCTAAACTACTAGACTTACTTGTTTTTTTCTTTTCAGTTCGTTTTTTAACACTTCACTTTTTGTGCAGTCGGGTTTTTTGATTTTTTAATTTAATGTTTTATTTTACACTTTTTAGTTAAATAAAGGACGGCAAATTCCGTAATGTTCTCATTTCATTTAGAGAGTTGATGTCATGTGGATTATTGAGTAGTTTCCGAGGATCTGAACTACTTATTACTAGTCCATCTAAAGATCTAACCCGGCTCAATGCTACATAGGCTTGACCTTTCGCAAAAATGCGTGAACTTAAGTCAACCACAGCTTTGTCCAAGGTAGTACCTTGTAATTTATGGACAGTTACACCCCAACATAATATCAACGGTAACATTTTCCGCTCTATTTTACCCTGTCCACGAAGTGCGTCGAATTCTGTACATGATGGTTCGATTCGGACTCCTACTCCAGAGACGTTGTTTTTGATACCTTTGTCGTCAAATTTAACATAAACAGCCTGTGGCAGTTCTCCAAAGAACAAAAAACCGAAATGCGTGAAATAGATAGGGCCTTTTAAGCTTACTTACTTTACAGTTGTACTATTAGACGACTATACCAAAAGGAAGAGGTTGTTTGTTACCTCAGAACTCCATCAATTCTTAACCGATTTGGAAAATTCTTTTTTTGTTTGAGTTAATATGACTTTCGTTTGGTCTCATTGTAATTTTATTGAGATCTGATAAGTAACTTCAGAGATAAGCACCGCAAACTTGTTACTGAAAGTGAGTAACGCGGCATGTAAAATCGTTTTTTTTTTTTCGATTTGTACGATCATAAATTATTTGTTATAAATATATTTTGAATCTCCATTTTAAGACCTTTAATTCGATACCCCACTCGATAGGTTTTGAAAAAAAAAATTTTTTGAACCCCAAATTTTGGCGTTTGAAATCCGCCATTTTGAATTTTTAAATTTTTTATGTTTTTGTTGACACTCGCGCTAGCATGGCGAATCTATTGACGTGCCAATTATTAAAATCGGCCCACGCGTTTGGTCTCTAGTGTGCCACAAAGGAACAAACATACATACATACATATATAGACTGATAAACACATTACCTCTCCTTTGCGTCGCGCAGTCGGGTAAAAAGGCGACGGTGGTATTAAGTCAAAAAGCTCTTCAGAGCATTCCCCATTATAGAGGCGGAAAAAATTGTACAGCGCTCCACGGAGGCTGAGTGATTCCTTGATCTTAATCTTTCGTATATTCGTACAAAAAGTAGTAAAGTATAGTTTTCAATTCGACTATTCGTAAATCATTGGTAGGGCCCTTTATGAAGGAAAATGTGAACCTGCTTGACCAGTTCTCGGTATTGATGATTCACGCAGAAAGTTGTCGTGGTTTTTGGACCTCAGAATTTATTGGTGTTCGGTCAACATCCTCGGCAACTGTTACGACATACATACTACGGGTGCTTGTGCTATGTGCTTTAGAAAAATGCAAGCTAGCCTATTAAATCTAAAGCTAAAATCTAAAGCCCAATAGCTAAGGCGTCGGCATGGCGATCGAGAGGTCGTGAGTTCCATCCCCATCCTGCACTATTGAGGTGAACCCACTCCAGCATAGTACTACATACAAGCATATTATGTTAGTTGAAGGGGTTAGGAAGACAACTAGTAATGGGCAACCCGCATTGCTAGGAAGCTATAAAAAAAACTAAAGCAAAGATGATTCTTAGCATAGAATGAAGCCATTGTTTTATTGATTTGACCCAGTTTCATCCCTTCCCGATACTGTTTTAAATAATTACCTGACATATATAACGGCTTAAGAGAACTATAATAAAGGTTTATTTATTCCTTACACATAGTTTATATTAATTCTAAACATGATTTGTAGTGTTAGTATTATACTTATTCTAGTTTGTTAGAATATTTTATAAAACTGCGTTATCGCGTTTTGTTGTAAGGACCGCTCTGGTGGTGAAAGCCTCCTCCATTTCCTTCCATTCCGCTCTGTCTCTTGCCAGTCTACTCCAGGTATTTCCCACCGTGGCAACTATGTCATCACTCCATCTTTTGAATGGCCTTCCTTTCCGTCTTTTCTTGTGAATAGCTTAAGAGAACTAAGAAACTTAAATTGTAGGCAACATACTCCTGAGCCCAGAACATCGCCGCAAAGTCGCTATAGTTAATCGTTTTTGCTATCGGATACATTTGGAAGAGTGTGCCATCCAATTTGTACATCCCCTTTTTTCAGAACCAAACCAGATGGCGTACTAATATGCGCCGTCGCTTCGTAGTCGACGTTCCATCCACCCACTTGAAATGTTTTGCGTCATTACAGACGCAGTGCAGTAGCGTGCAAAATTCTGTCTACCCGAAATTTTGCATGCACCTTTATCAGTAATAGGTAGACGTCATCGCTGCCTCATACGCATGGTGCTACCTCATATAAAAAAAATGTATGCACATAAGTTCAAATAAAAAAAAACAAAAAGAAATCAAGTTAACCAATTAAATGACTTCTATTTTAAGCTGAGGGTAGATCGATACTTGAGTATAACGTTCTCTAAACAACCTGCCTATTTACTTTTTAGTAATAAAACCTGATATTTAAAGTCGATTGTTATCAGAGCAACTAGTTAAAATCAATAATTTTATTCGCGTGATATTTTATTAAAATTACTATTCAATTAATTTTAAATTGCTTTTCTATCGACTTCATGGAGATTTAATAAAACTCTATACATAATACATAATTTTTATTTTTATTAAGTCACTAGCAGCCCGCCCCGGCTTCGCACGGGTAGAACATATATGCCTACAACATTTGCATCAGTTTGTTGCATCGAATATAAAATATGAACATATTTAACAACCATCGTCATATTTCATCCAATTTACACAAAACCTTAACGAATTATGCACCTAAACCTTCCTCATAGACACTCTGGCTATTATGTCCGAATAAAAAAGCATTCTATCCATTGCCGCTTTTTCACGGAGCAGACAGACGCACCCTAGTCAAAAACTTTTAATGACGTGAATCCTTATCGGAGAGAGCTCGCACCGGGCGTCTGAAACGAATCGATTGCCCTGATGTAGGTCACAGGCTTGCGGGTCAAGGGTCACGGGTAGGTCACCTCGTCAACGTAAATAGTCTGAAGGCTCCCTCCGCTCCCTCTACCCCTCTCCCTAGATGTAGGAGGCTGATTCTCGAGCCCTGCCCTTTGTGAATGCCTCGTAAAGCCAATATAAAAATACATTGTTGAACGCACAGAGAGATCCGACTTATTGCACGTGTCCAATAACCGCTGTAGTGTTATTTAGTGGCTATGAATATTATATTCTATTTCTGGAAAGTAACCGCAAATTCTAATTAGTATATAACGTTATATGCTACGAATATTTTTTTACACGTTTTTTACACATTTCGTATACACTGATACAGAATACACTTTAGAATTCGAGCTACGTTGCTGTGACATCAACTGAATATCTACTAACTACTATACTACTTTTAATATTACAGTTTGCAGAAGGTATCAAGCGAGACTTAGATGTTTCTGTTATTATAGAAGACATGTATTTGAATAATGAGCAGTATGAACCATTTAATCCGGTAGTATTTATTGAAGCTCTAGAAATACTGCGAGCATATAACACAACTCCTTTAAACAACACGGTGCAAGAACGTATAGCGAAGTTAATTGTGGGTTTACGACCTAAAGTCCGCATATTGTAGACTTAAATCGTGGGTGGTTTCTCAGAAGTGAATTAAGTTTCTATTAATACCATAACGCAGTATAGAAAATGCTCTTTTCTCACTCATACTCATGCTCTTTTAAAATGCAGGACTTATAAAGAAAAATAGTTTATGCGTTAGCAAATTTCAGTTTCGGTTTCTATTTCATTTAAAGGATTTTCTAGTATCGTTTAATGGTGTTCTGAGATCATTTTTTTTTTACTTGTGATATTATATATAACAATTGATTTTCTATAATTGAGTATCGGTATCTAGAAAAAAGCTCATAAGCTGAAAAAAGTCTTAAAACGGCTGAACGAATTTTCATGAATCAAAGCCAAAAACTTTTTCGATTAAAACACCTATCAAGCAAAAAAACTAAATCAAAATCGGATCATCCGTTTGGACGCTACGATGCAACATAAAGAAATACACATACACAGATACACACGTCAAACTTATAACACCCCTTCCTTTTGCGTCGGAGGTTTAAAAATAGAGACCAATGTACCAATTTTCTAAATATGAAGCTTGTATAGAATATGTTATGTAAACAAGTTATGCACTCTCTCACGCTGCGCTGAATGCACAAAGCCAATTTTCTGCCAGAGTAAAAACAACACAAATTCAATTAGGGAAATGGTTTCTGTTTTGCGAAACAGAAGGGTGCGCGATGAAATGTTTCGACGTTCAGCATAAATAGTAGTGGCGATAACCAATCACCAGATGGAAATGTGGAGCTCCCTGGTGAAAGGCAACAGCTATCGTTAAGGCGAGATATCACAGATATAGATATACTCTTTATTGGACAACAAACAGCGAAAGCTTGAAACTTTTTTTTACTATTGACTTTTTTACCGTTCTACTGTAATACTTTTTCAGAGAGAAGACCTTTGTAATATTTCGGACAGACAGTACTTGATCATTGACTCACCTTGTCTTGCTTGGCTGGAAATTGAAGAAAACAGAGAGCTAGCTGACTTCAGCCCAACATCCACATACTGCGACTATTCAAACACGTTTGCCAAACTCCTCGTCTAAAAACTCGTTCTACGTTTAACTTTTCTGTGGCCCATGTGCAGTTTTGTCTAAATTCCGCACTATAATTTACTTTCTTTTATATCCTGTTATATAATAGTATCGTGCTGTATTTATAGTATTTTTATCGCAAACTTTGCAAGATGGTTCATATGATGGTAAGTCACAACGCTGTCGAGTATCTTATAGTCTATCTCTTATTTGTTAGCTTTCGTGTGGATTCGCCCACTTAACGGAAGCAACAGAAGATTTATGTTTTAGTTCGTATTTCCGTTGCTGTTGGATGATCTAATTGCGTTCAAGCGTCCTATACCTGACGTAACTTGTATTTATGGTTGTGATAAAAGTAGGTCCCTACTTGCTTTCTGTTTCTTTTATCAATAGCAATCTATTCGATCTGGAGCGTGGAGAGTTACGTGAAAGTAATGTAGTAAGAGTAATTTTCTTTGCGTTTTTGATGTTTTAATAAGATTAATGTTTTAAAAAATTAAGGTTTTTTATGCGGTTTTCTAAAGCTTATGTAGCTATGAGCTAATTAAATGTAGACTTGGCGCCACGCGGTGACGAGATGACAACAGTTTTACCTAAACTCTGATTAGTTTAATTACCGTTTATAAGTAAGGTATGATTTATTATGTTTGTTAAATTATTGAATTTACCATACATATTCAATGTACATAATCTACGGCAGCCAGCGTTAGGTTTAAAAAATAATAATAACATAGGAAGTCAAGAATCGAAGATAAATATTTGAAAAGCCTAGTCTATTTGTTCAAGTAGTATACATACGTTCTAGTGATAAATACATATTTTCTTAATGTCAAAGGTGACAAAAAAGCAGGTGACTCACCAGATCGAAAGTAGTTGACCTTACCGCCGACTATGAAAGTGATTACAAGTTACAGCAAAAACAAACAAGGATTTAACAAAAATAAAGCGTTTCAACCATACTGAAACTCGTGAAAGTGTAAACAAGTTGCAGAGGAAATTGGATGCCGTTCACGGTGAAAACAGTTGCAGCCACTTGCAGGAAATCGAAATCCACAAGAGTGCACTTGTGAAGAACCGTTAGAATAGGAAACCTCCTTTATGTCCTTTTTGAATGAAAACTGAAGTTTATTACTTTCTATCTGAAATAGCGAAGAGATCGCAAAAGATGTGAAAACTATAGAAATACTAGTGTCTCGTACGAATATACTAGTTTACCAAAGTATCGACTATCTGCTCTTAGAGTGCCTTCTCAACAATACAACCTGTATATATTATGCTTTAACCGTTTGCTCAAAGGTTGAAATATTCCGTTAATCTACCTATAAACAATTATAATCGAACCTAATGAAAATAAAACCAATACAAACAAATATTTTATTTACCATTATCCAATATGAATAATGGTCTGACTCTCATGCCCCATCCAGACTTTCCGTGAGGATACACAAGGGAATGTGCGAGTGTGAGTGCGAGAGTGAGGACGGTGCGCTCGTGTCCCCTCGTCTTCTCTTCGCTTCGTGTCGGTTTTTCGGGCGCGAGTCAATTGACGCGAGGGGGATCGAGAGTGTGGATACACTCTCGATTTGTTCAGCGCGTCCCCCATAGCCATCCGGCTAACACCGCCTGCCGCCTCCACTCGCCAAGACTCGTGCCGAGAGCCTCTAGGAGGCGCCTCGCGAGAGTGTGGATGGGGCTAAGGAATTGGCGACAGATGTTCTCCTTGATGGTGGTAAGCAACCTTAGGGTAGCAAGTCAGGCGGAACATTAAAAAAATGCTACTACTACCTGTAAACAAACACCCAAGAATGTACATAGAAAAATACATTGCTGCACGGCTAAGATTTGAACCATTGATGTCGGGATTCGAAGTCACAGTATCTACTATCCTTTACGCTAAGGAACCGTGAAACCGTGTTAATTATCTGCGTTGTCGTAAAAAAAATCGTTTTATTTTAACTACGACATACGGCACAGAGTACATTGCAGTAGTAGGCAACGTTGGCTCACGTTTATCAGATAGTATTGCCCAATATTTCAACCCTTATCGGAGAATCACCACGCCTCAGCTGAAGCTTGAATAAGGGCGTGACAAATATATTGGTTTATTATCTTCCAAAAAAGTAAATACAACTTCGAAATCAATAGCATACTGGCTTTTATTTAAGCTTATTTATATGCAGGAGGTTTAGTATGTAAAGGAAGCTATTTACATAAGAAAAACTGGCTTGCTTTAGTCGAAGTCAGGTTGGTTCTTATAACTTCAAAAGCGATGGTATTTATGTATTATCACTGCTATTAAAATATTATAGCTGCGGAAATAAGGTTGTTTTGTTTGTTTTTTCGTCTTTTCATGTCAACTGTCTTTTCATGTCATATGGCTAAGAGTTTTTACAGGACATAATACTTATTATCGTCGCAAGCGTTAATACTAATTAACGCTTGCGACGCCGATACTAGTTGCTAGATCATTCCTTGATGTTACTTAATACAGAATATATTATAATCATTATTTAAACGGCTTTACACTCACGGGTTAAGATATCAAAATTAATTGAATATATTCCTATTTATTGCGACATCTTTCTATTATACAGTAATAAAGTCATTTATGATATTCCTTGTCGAATAGCGATAATACATTTGTGTAAATTACATCCTAACGTTTCAAGGAAGCATAAATATCGCGTCCTTAGTTTAATGGGTGATAAATATTATTCATTGTGTTCGTGCGACTGCATTGGCTATCTATTTTGGTATTAGTTTATGTCCTTGCAGGGTTGCCAAACGTATTGCATATTTTATATGCAAATCCTAGAATTCCTTCCATCTATGATTCATATTATATGCCTTTGTAAGTATTTTCAATTGTATTTTAGGCAAGATATATAAATTGTCTAAAATGCATAAATGCATGCATAAAAAAATGAAATGCATAAAATAAAAAAATGCATAAAATGCAATAATCTATACTTATAGTTGAACATTTATGGTTTTTTTATATATATCTTATAGGTGGGCAGTGACTGGAAAAGAAGAGCCAAAGATCGGGCTCAGAGAGGCTTACGTCCAGCAGTGAACTGACACAGGCTGATGATTATAGGCTAGCGTTTGACCGCTATCTCACTGTTTGTAAGTGATGATACGGTCGAAGATGGTAAGCACGCTAGGCCTAGAATGGGAACTGGCTCTCAAGGATAGCTGCTGGAACACATTGACGTTTTGGTGACAGATATAATATAATGTTGTTAAGTCAACTTCTTCCATTGATAACGATAAGCTTTCTTAACATCTAATAAGGCGATAAAACCCTATTGAAAGTGTAGGTATCTAATTACAAACACTCATAAATCTACTATCGCCTTTGCGGCGCCTGACCACAGACTAGTAAACGTTCTTTCTGAATGGATGAGAATGCGGAAGTTTTACCGCATTGAGGGAAGATTAATATTTAGTCTGTTAGAGGCCTAGTTACGGTCAGGGTGGGGCGGACTTAACTTCGGATCTTATCGATTCGAACATGTGGTAGAAGCATTATTATATCGACATATTCCGCCTCACTTCCTACCTAAAAGTAGCTTACCACCATCAAGGAGAAAATCTGACACCAAAACCTTACGGTGTACCGACAGCACACAGCCCGTGAGAGTCAGAGTATTCTAGGCCTAGCGTCTTCACCATCATCAACCATATCATCGCCTACCACCAGGCGAGATAGTGGCCAAACGCTAGTCTATAAGATATTTTAAAAAGTACCTGTTAAAAAAGCTTAAACTTAGCTTAAACCCAAAAGCTGTCACCATTCGCCTTACCACGATCCTCTAATATATGCCATGAGACCACACAATACCCTCAGGCACAAAAGCCAGAACCTGACACAATGTTGCTTCACCCAGGCTTGTTTGTTCAAGTGACTGTAATCATCAGCGCCACATCTGGACAAGTAAAGAAATTGGATGCAGTGTCATAGGTCGCTACAGATTTTATTGTTCTTTACTGTAAAATATTTTATATTAGTTTTAATACTTGACTTTGAGTGACATTTCTAGCCTGGTCAGTAATAAAGTTACTTAACAGTTTTCATTTTGCTATGAATCTCAACCAATTAATTGGTTCAATCAAAAGACATTAAAAAGCCGAAGTTCAGACTCGGCTTTTAAATCTTGGGAAAAAACTAGTAGTAGAATATTGCGGACTGGTTATGATGATGATTATGACGATACCATAATTACATTGAACATTATATACCATAAAACTGTATGCTAATGGTATGGTAAGATAATAAACTAAGAAAGACAGACTTTCAGTGCTGTCGAAACTTATAGTGTGCAATGGGCGCAGTCGGCTCGAGGAAACGAGGGCGCCGGATCGATACCAGACTGGCAGACACAACAAGCTTCGCCGCACACTAGCGCCTCGCCCAGGCGATCCAAATTCAATCTAGGCTTATATAGCCTTTAGTTAGCTCGAGTCAAAGCAAGACAAGGAGAATGAACTCCAACATCCGATGGAAATAAACACCTCAGTCAACACCAGTCATGTTCAGGCCAGGTAGTCGTGAAAATCGATCCTGTTAATGTATTACACCATACTACAAATTGTACAAAAACGTTACATATGCGTTTAAATGCACAGTAATTGAGGCCTAAAAATCAAGAGTCATTGACCATAATATAGCGCCATAAAATTTTTGAGATTCAGAAAACTAGTTAAATGTACTCGTATCGACAACGTAATACGTTCGAATAGAGAACAACGTAAATCTCTAGACACTAATATTTGTCAAAGAAAACAAATGGACTGGTAAGAAAGTAAAAACAACTTAATTAAACAAACTGAAAGCCATACTAACACAGTGAACGAAATTCAATTTCGAATTCTAGAACGAATGGTTTCAATTTATTCACAAAATAAGTTCAAAATACATTCAGACGCGGAACAAATTTACTAAAATGTAATAAAGCGATGGAAAATGGTTGAAACACCTTTACAAACAAGTGATTTGTGAAAAGCGAAGGCCTAAGTGCAATAACCTCGGCTCAAGGATGTACGTTGTTTACGGCAGTGTACGTAGAATACATGATGACTGATTTTGTAAATGGTTAATATATTTTGTATTGATTGATTGCTACACTGTTGCGTCGAATTTATAATTACAAATTAAAGTAATAAAACTCCAGTAGTCTTGATGAGCATTGCTGTGTACTTTCTCTCTTTTAAATTTTTTGATCTTTTCTAAGGTTCCATAACTCAAACGGAAAAAAGTAACCGTTATAGGACCTTTTTTTTGTCCGTCTATCGGTCAGTCTGTCTGTCCGTATAACCGTTTATGCCGCATATATTCGCATATTTTGTGATTTCACGAGGGAATCAAAGTCTATAGGGTAGGGTCTATTACGTAGGGGTAGGTACGGTAGGGTATAGTGTCTATACTTACAGTTGACCTAGAATCATAAGGGGTTGGACTGCAAATTTAAGTTTGTCCTGTAATCAAGTTCGTACGGAAGTGTCGGTGCGCAAGTCCAAATCGCACTTGACCGGTTTTGTTTGAACGTGTCGAGGTCATGATTTTTGTAGGTAAGTGATAATGAAATAAATATTTAATTTGTTACCTAAAATACTTTGTCTAAATTAAACAATATTTGTTTTCTTATACAAATAGCCGATCCCTCTTATCCTTTGTTACCTTTATTAACATTTAATTTTCTGCAAATGACATTGAAATATCTGCTTTCTGCCGAAACTTCTTCAGTGTTTGTTTCATCCCTATAAATTTAATCGCCAGATCGTTGCTAACGATGTCTGCTTATGATAAATGGTGTCTTCTCTGTTTTTTGTTGTCTAGATTTATCAGAGTAGGTACCTAAATAAAACATTAAATTAAAAAATAAAAAAAACCGACTGCGCAAAAAGTGAAGTGTCGAAAAACGAACTGAAAAGAAAAAAACAAGTAAGTCTAGTAATTTAGACTTCTGTTTAGGGATATCAAAAAACTATACCATTTAAATTCTTTCTCGGTCAATACACTCATAAAATAAATTATACATTGTTATATGGAATATAGAGACTTTAACAGTCGGGACACATAAATGGCTTAACGAATGGGGATGGTCTAAACTACTAGACTTACTTGTTTTTTTTCTTTTCAGTTCGTTTTTTGACACTTCACTTTTTGCGCAATCGGGTTTTTTGATTTTTTAATTTAATGTTTTATTTTACACTTTTTAGTTAAGTAAAGGACGGCAAATTCCGTACTATTAAACGACTATACCAAAAGGAAGAGGTTGTTTGTTACCTCAGAACTCCATCAATTCTTAACCGATTTGGAAAATTCTTTTTTTGTTTGAGTTAATATGATTTTCGTTTGGTCTCATTGTAATTTTATTGAGATCTGATAAGTAACTTCAGAGATAACCACCGCAAACTTGTTACTGAAAGTGACTAACGCGGCATGTAAAATCGTTTTTTTTTCGATTTGTACGATCATAAATTATTTGTTACAAATATATTTTGAATCTCCATTTTAAGACCTTTAATTCGATACCCTACTCGATAGGTTTTGAAAAAAAAATTTTTTTGAACCCCAAATTTTGGCATCTGAAATCCGAAATTTTGAATTTTTCAATTTTTTATGTTTTTGTTGACACTCGCGCTAGCATGGCAAATCTATTGACGTGCCAATTATCAAAATCGGCCCACGCGTTTGGTCTCTAGTATGCCACAAAGGAACAAACATACATACATATATAGACTGATAAACACATTACCTCTCCTTTGCGTCGCGCAGTCGGGTAAAAAGGAAAAGGATTTTGATGAAAAATGTTGTGTTTGCTCTTTAAACATTTAGTGAGTTTAACTTTTACTAAGTTTCATAAAAGAATGGCACTAGAATACCCTGTGTTTCCAGAAAAATTACAATATCCTCAGTCTAGAACAGTTATCTGTAGTAGAAATTCATATTGTATGTGTGTAAACATTTTTAATAAGTTACCACCAGAAATACAAAAATTAAGTAGTGCGTCTCACTTTAAGCAAAAGTTACGATCGTGGCTTTTGGAAAAATGCTTCTATAGCGTACAAGAATATTATGACTCTGACATAAAAATAAAATTAAAATAATTATTTAATATTGTGGTAATTTAATGAATTTATATGAATGTACTAATTGTTATTGTTACATTTATTTCTTATATTTATTTATTCATTATATTTTGACATTGTTATCTTTTAACTTAATAGACTAATTCAAAATTAATTTTAGTATTATATTGCATGCCAGAAATGGTTGATAAGTGTTTCCATAATTTTTAAAACCAGTGACATCTTGTATCCATATCATTGCAATAAATCATTGTATCATTGTAACTCAAAAAAAATCCTTCTCTTGCAACTTCCTTCATATTGCTCTAGCAAGACTAATATTTCGATGCCAAGTACGCAATTAGAAAATTTTCAGTAATCTGCACTAACAAAGAATTCAAGCTCCATTAACAAAAGATATTTAGATTCAGTACATGTCTTTACTTAGCCTCATAAATCTATCCATGTCTTACGACTTTGGCGTCACCATCGAGTCCTCACTCAGTTCAACACTCAAGAGCACTAAGATAAATTACCACTTTATCTAGTGCACAGTAACCAGCTATGAGCTCATTCAGATGCGATCTGCAACTTGCAGTGGCGTCACCGGGTCGACTCTTTCTCTGAATATATTACTCTTGAAATAAGAGCACAGTTTGTTTTTATTGGAGCATTGCGCTTTGTAATGTCTGCGTCAGTGCAATCCATTGCGAGAATTTAGATTCTTTGTTTCTAACAAATTGCGAGTTTTACGAGTAACGTATGAATTGAACACTCAGCTCAACGCTAAGAGCGGAAATATCGCTGAATACAATATTTGAAGAAGATAGGAAATAGAAAATCTAATTTTAAAATCTGTAACTTTTTAATTTTCAATTTTAATTAAGTTAAAGCATCACTTAGAGACTATTAAGTTAGTAGAATATATAATAATAACCTTAATGCTAATTACATCCCATGAAACTGATGCGTAGGATCTGTGATATCTCACATTAAATTCATAATTAAAATTCTCGATAAATAACTCATGTATAGTGGGCGTTGAATTATGACCACCATAAAAAGATACACAAAGGTTCATCCAGATAAGTCCCGAGCAATTACCTTCTACCGCCGATTTTAATTCAGCAACGTTTATTACCTCGTGATTTTTATATTACTTTTTGCTTATTGATGTTTTAATGCCAATTTATATGTCGTTGACACGGACGTGCACAGTTTTCATGAGGCGTTTTATTTGAAAGCCAAATTTGGGTGTATCATCAAAGGCTCAGAATACAGAAGAAATCAGAAGGCAGTCAACTTAGCAGTGGAACCACTAAAACAATTCTCAAATTGTGTAGTTTTATGCGCCAAAGTAACTCTCTGGACGTCGTTGCGTAAATAAATGTCTCATCGTGTTTTCTCCATCTTGTGCCGTTCTTACCTGTAAAATGCTAGTTAGCAACTTTACACGGGTCAAAAGGAAAACGCGCGCGGATTTTCGGATCGGTTATTGGACACAGAGCGTCGCTTTAAATTTCGGTTGAACGCATTTGCTGTTTTTTTTTGTATTCTGACATCTCGCACAACCCACGGAATGACTATTTATTATTTGTAATTCCCATACTACATTTTAAAATACTGACGTTCATTTCACAAACAAAATTAATAGACTGGATTATTTTTCCGACCCAAATATCGACCAATAGAATTGCACCATTCGACGTCACGTGGTACAACCTACATGGTATTATACTGATAATTTTTTTTGAAAATTTTCTCTGTTGTACCACGTGACGTCGAATGGTGCAAATGGTGCAATTCTATTGGTCGATATTTAGATCGGAAAAATAATCCCCCGAATACCACACGAGCTTCAAAATTTATCTGGCATTTCCCTCAAGGTTCCCTGCAAACAAATGAAGTCGTCAAGTTTTTCAGGAAAAATCACTCGCGCTTCGCGCTCGTGATTTTTTAAAAAACTTGACTCCTTCATTTGTTTGCAACGAACCTATCGGGAAATATCCGATAATTTTGAAGCTCTTGTGGTATTATAAGTGAAAATACAATCTCTTAGATTTAAATCATTGTTAAACTAGCCGTCTCAGTAAGATCATGAACATAATAAATGATATCGGACAATATAAGGATGTAATCAATCTTCGTTAAACCAATACCAGTAATGCGAGTTAAATATTTTGTTAACGTTGGCGTCTATCCTTGAAATATAAATCATTTTACAATACTATAATAGCTTTATGATTGTATAATGTAGAAGATTTACATAATATGGCATCACACAGTGTTGGACTGCAAACAATGAAGTTTATAAAAATTCAAATGATATTGAAATAGCAAAATTCTTAAGCTTCGGAAGACAGTTGTGTCGTAAAAATCTATTGAACACAATTTGAGCATTCAATATTACACATACGACTGGCACATGAAATACGAATAAAACTATTATGCAAACTATTGCCAACAGTCCAACTTGAACGTTCGAACAATGAACAATTTCAAACTTCACTTTATTTGAGAAGTTTTAGCATTGCTGGTGGAAAATTCAGGGTCTTTTGGAACGATAAAATCATTTATTTTCTTTTGTTCGTTTTATTAAAATATCTATTTGATAAATGTGCAACTAAATTACTTTAAGACAGACTAAAATCTTTCCAAATGCCATTTCCAACATACATAATATGATTAATTTGAGTATTTTGTTCGCAATGAATTGAATAGATTTCTAAAGTCTCGTGCTCAACCAATTTATACAAGCAAGTGTATAGAATATCTTAAGCTTCAAAATACACATAATACTTTTATATTCTCTAAGTCAAGAAAATTCTAATATGAAATGAGAAAAATATTCGTCAAGAAAACTGGTCGTAATGGTATTGAGGAAAATAAAAGTTAGCATTAATATACTTGCTCTTGTAAGTCCCTACTTACTTTGGACTTAATATCGGTATTTTCTAATATGTACAAATCTATTTGGCCTATTGTTTTTTTTTCTTTCATGTGCTCAAAGCAGCCCTTTCTAATAAATATTATTATTTAAGGTATTGTCAATTACGTCAGTAAAGGTACGGACACAACGCAGCGTCCTGCGTGCGCGATCTAGGCGGCGATCAGATCGCGCAGTAGTATTTGTACTGGCTGGTTCACACCAAACGCGATCAGAAAACAATTGAAAAGTACTGAGATCGCGCCCGCAGATCGCAGGACGCCACGGTGTGGCCGTACCTTAACGTTTTACTTTACTTTCGTCGTCTATAATAATTGAATGTAGTTATTTTCAATTTTTTTGTATGTTTGATATCCGAATACTCCACCAATAATAATAATAAAATAATAATAGGGAATCGCAAGAGCTAAGACCTTCAGCTCCAGGGTGGAAGTGTTAGAGGCATAAAGCCGCTAGTAGCGTTTAGTGAAAGTGCAGCACACCTCTCAACACCCTTAACTATCCACGCCAATGTTGCCCCTCGGCGCCGACATAACGGTCCGCCTTTATGGGGGGCCCATTCAGTGTATAGCGAGTCACCACCCGCCTTAATATTTTGAAATGAGGCATAATTGGCGGGTGCCGTACCTCATCCCATAGACCAGCAATTTAACATTAATCAGCTCACCCAATAGTCTCATAATATCATCTTATATCTCTCATATCATCTTTTTATAATATAGTTTCCCATATCTCCTTCTCATCCATAGTAATAACTAAGTTAAAATTGTAAAGGGCTTCGGTTCCATCAATGCCCTCTAAAAGAGCGGGCGTGTACAACCCGTGATGTTAAACGAATAAAATAATAATTATTATATCAAGATGATAAGTATCTCCAGAGATATGAAGATAAACGTCTCAAACTTGTTACTGAAGTACTGACCCGCGCGGCATGGAAGTCGGCTTGGTTCTCAATTCGACTGTATGTTTTTTTCTTTTGTTTGTACTCTTAATTTACTCCATTACTCTATTCTATCTACAATAAATTAATAACAATAATTAAATTTTGATTTTGATTATGATTTATCCGTCTATTGAAAACCGATTCGAATGATTTTTTTTTAAATTGGTAGAATACATTTCCAAGGTAGTTGCATAGTAATTTCATCGACATCTAATAAGTGTCTCCAGTGATATTATGATAAATATCCCAAACATGCTACTGAAACTGATGCGCGTGGCATGGAAGTCGGTTGTTTTAGTTTATAACTATAATTATTATTTACTTTTTAAATCTTAATTATATCGTTAGATTTTTGTTCCTGTTGCAAATTAAGTTCACATTATAAGTCCAAGATCGTATACTCTTAGCAACTGTTTCTCCATCGCGTGTGCAAACGTGGCTACCACGAAAGGGTAGGTCGACTGGCCGAGGTCACCATTCGGCCTTGCTATAGCCTCGCTCCCGGCTTCGCCTTTGTCGATACATTGTCCATGTATAGGTACTACAGTAACAATCTCACAATAGCTTTGTCGTCGCAATCGGATTGCTATTGTTTAAATTGTTTGAATTTATTCATGTGTCGATGGCGGAAACGCGCTTCAGCGTAAATTGTTTCAGTATTTTGGAATCGATTTCATTTACTGAATAGAAAATATACAGTGGAATAGGTATTGGTTTCTGACAGCGCAGGAAATTGGAAACACTGATATCTTTCGTAAAAATTATTACCAAAAATACAAGATTTCATGTTTGCTTTGCTCTAATAATTTTATGTAAGTTTATTTTATATGGCAATAAAATATTAATAGTATTCAAATTGAAAATGTGTATCATTACCATGTCTACTATTTGATGTCAGTTAAAGACTAGCTTGTGCCCGCGGCGTCGCCCGCGTTAAAACTCGTTAATGTACTTAAACTTTTCGTGCGTAAAAACCTTTCTATCATGAAAGCACTTCAAAAAAGAATTTTCAAGTTATGGTGTAAATAACCAAAGCATATAAGGATTCATCTTTATAAAACCCGAAAAACCATATTGATTATCAGACTTTGTTACCCCATTTCACCCTCTTAGGGGTGAAATTTCGAAAAAGCCTGAAACACGTATTAACGTATTTATTTACAGAAGTACTTGTGTGAAGTTTTGAATAAAAAGATTATCTAATCTTGTTTCTCCATACAAACTTTGTACCCCCGTTTCATCCCCGTAACTTTTAAAAATTGTTTATTAGCGGATACCTACGTCATAATAACTAATAACTAAGTAAATTTAATTACTAGCTGACCCGGCGAACTTCGTAACGCGAATATAAATAAACTGTCCAAGTGCAAGTCAGACCCGCACACGCAGAGTTCTGATTGAACAATAGTTGCCGGAAAACTACGTTTGTTGGATGGGGACCCCCTTTAATTTTTAAATTAATTTATTTTTTATTATTTGATCTTGCAGCCATTGCAATACTCACCATGAGTAAATTTCAGGTCATTATCTATTAAAGTTTGTAAGATCGAGCATAAAAGGCCTCAAAAACACGTTTCTTGTATCCCCCTTTATTATTGAATTTTATTTTGTTTTTATCGGTTTTTATACACAAATAGCGAATATCCATGTACGGAAGCGCTGCAATGATAATTATAAAAATATGTCAATACAATGACAAACAATTCTGAACAATCCAACAATGATAACCTGGGACAACCATCAATTGTCAGGAAAGTAGGTAGAACAGTTTATATGGGAAAATGAAATTGTTGTTTTTACTATCTTCCTCGCAATTTTTCCACATATTCTAACCGTTTAAACCTTCCCTGGACTGCGACAAATATTTCAAAAACAATATCAGCTAAATTGGCCCAGCCGTTTTTGAGTTTTAGCGAGACTAACAAACAGCAATTGATTTTTACATATAAAATGTATTGACAGAAGTACTTATATGAAGTTTCAAATTAAAAAAGACTATCTAATCTTGTTTCTCCATACAAACTTTGAACCCTCGTTTCATCCCCTTAAGGGTTGAATTTGGGAAATCCTTTCTTAGCGGACACCTAGGACATAATAACTATCTGCATGCAGAATTTCAGCGCAATCCGATACAATATTAATTTTAAGACATTTTTACCCCATGTCACCCTTTTAGAGGTGGAAATTCGAAAAAGCCAGAAAAACGTCTTTACTTATTTATTAACAGAAGTACTTATGTGAAGTTTCAAATTAAAAACACTATCTAATCTAGTTTTTCACAAAAAGTTTAGTTACAAGCTCGTAAGTCTCCATTAAGAATAGGAATAAACTTGCATGAATTTATCACATAAACTCTCAATTCCAAACATGCACTTTAACAGAATTGTATGAAACCTTGCAACTAGATGCTATCTCATAAACAACGCAGAAAATGAAAGTATGTCTGTGATATGGCAACACGTGAGCAAAAGTCATTATCATAATTATGTAGAGCTTATGGTAATTGCTGCAAACATGTTTTCTTGCAGCTATTTCGCTTTACATAAACGTAAATCTATTCTAACTGGCTAAGTTTCATATGATTGATGTGTAATATGTGTAGAAGCACTATGTCGTATTATAAAAAACTCACTTTATTTTCTAAGTTAATTATATTTGAAAACTGAAACTTAACGTGAATAACGCGATGTCGATATATTCAATAGTGATTGACTTCCCGATAGTGCTAAAACGTTGTACCATATCGTCATTAAACATCGGAGAGATAGTGGTTAGATATGTCCTAAATTATTAATGAATTTCTAAAAATGTAGTAAATACTATATTTTATCAGCATCATGTTATATTTTAAAGCATAGATTTCGATTGTGTTTGTTTGAATTATCGATTAGTTAAATTAAAACCACAATAAAATCGAGAAATCTAAGGCACAACAATTCTTCTTATCTTTATTTTACTTTGAAGAAACACTTATTTAGATCTCGAAGAGCAAAAACGGCACCAATGTTTTTCGAATTTGGTAAGAGAACACAGAATTTTATGTTTTCTTACATAATCTAATTTATTGTTACAAAAATTTAATTCAGTAGGTGCGTAATCCCCTTAAATTATTTCATAGTTTTCCTTGTTCCATTTTCTTTTGCCTGAGAAACCTTTTCGTCGTATTTTTTCAGGCAAAATGGTTTTATTGGTGCTTAACTTGGTCCACACCTCAAGTATTCTTCCATTCGTTACAAACAAACCAATTCCACGGAAAATAAGTTGGCGTAACTTGATATTAGTCTAGGGCTTGAATAAGTAATATCTGAAGTAACTTGATATTTTCGTCCTCTATTACTCCTCATTTGGTTAAAGTTGGAGTAAAGTATCCTTATTCTTGAAGATTAGAATTGATATTCGAATTATAAACTTAGAGAGCTTTCTGTTCGTGAATCAAGTTTCTTACCTCTTAGGTGCTTAGGTGTCTTTTAAATTAATTTAAACTTCCAGGCAAGCGACCAGACCACCAGACAGCCAAGCTAGCGTTCTCATATAAGTACGATCATAGTAAACTGTTGACTGTCTCTACACAAAACTGCGACCTGTGAAGAAGTATTTACAAACGTCACATCAAACATTGTATTAATGAATATTCAATCGGTTTGCCATAGAGATTTCCATTGTACACCTCATTTTTAATTGCTATCTGGGGGCATAGTAGCGCCCCCACCAAGCGAACAATAAAGAAGATTATTTATTACCATCAGCCATTTATAGCGTGATTAAGCATGTCAAAAACATCACATTGAAACAATCAGTGGTGAACTAAACGATCAAACCATTTGTTCAACCCCAAACATCTAATCATTAAATACTCTATCACATTTTATGTTGTAACAGCCGAAGCTGACAAATATAATCAGACTGGTTCAGTTCTTTAATAAATCCTGTCCATATTTGTTGTCTCATAAAGAAGCTTACATCGGTTAAGCAATGTTTGTGAGGCAATGGTGTCATGCCATTCATCCTTTAAATCGGCAGCTTGGAACATATGGTATGGTTTGCATCATCTTGCAGAAGCATCTGGCTTATTTGAAATCCTTCCTAATCGATAAGTCAGTAGTTGATTATGTGCATGTAGTAGCAATATGGGAACATCACACTCAAGTAATGTTTGTCTCAAATTTGCTAACGTAAACTGTTTCTAGAACGAGAAGTCGGATTAAAAATAATATGCTACGTAAAGACGTAGCATATTATTTTTAATCCGACTTCTCGTCTCTTCGTCGTCTCTTCTCTTCTAAGTAATTTGGTAGAGAATAAAGATTCTCTACCAAATTACTTAGAAGGAAAAATATTCTTCTATACACATTTTCTTTCACATAGAAAAGATTCCTTTCTCTTTAAAGACAGCGGCACGCCATCACGCCAGCACAATGAGGCGATAAACTAGCTACGTGATTTCAGCTCCAATCTTATACCTCCCAGTCCGCCCGGAGGTCTCGTATTCCAAAGCTGCAGTAAACAGACGGCTGTCATCTGGAGGGAATATCTGAGGGTTTTACTTGCACAGTCTAGCATCGTCTCTATCGCGTTATTGAAGCACTCTCCAAAGAGCGTTGGTGCGGGCATTCGACTATCTATAGTTGGGTATCCGTTGTTATGTTACATCGGGATACAGTTTCATATTGCATATTCGATATGTTTATAAAGTGATTTCGTTAGTTTACATGGATTTGATGGTATTCTCATATAAAGAAGAGTTCGGTTGCAGTAGTATTTGTAGTGTAGTTTGTAATCATAGTAGTTTATAATAATATAGATGTATAACATTGTGATTTTTATTTTCTATTTCTGCGCCTGAACTGAAAATTAATTCAATGTAGTTTCGTGAAACTGTGCATTCGCATTCAATGTAGTTTCATGAAACTGTGAATGATTAAAATATTCAATAACATCTAATAATTTAGTTTTCTTAGATACATTGTAGACACTTCGAAGTGTGAAAAAACGTTTTCATGCACGCCATAGCAATTCAATTTGTAACACATCTAATAAAGATCATAATAATGTTGCACAAATGGATTGAAGCCAGCTCCTGACTCTTGATATTGCTTAACTGTTTCTAATAGAACTAATTGCATAAAGCGATGCACAAACATGGCGGGATCCCGTGGGAACTATAACAATTTGCTGGCAATCACCTTAGCCACCAGCACGCGCAACTCAATAATGCATGAACGCAGTCAGACGTCCACTGCGCCCTACACTCTAATTATGGCAACACAAACTGTTTATTCCCACCTCGGGCACGGTTATCGAACCCTAACAAAACTTGCCTACGTATTATGACAAGGCCATTAGTCCACCGAGAGTGACGCAACGTAACGCCTCCGAGCCGGTGACCTCGCGTATATCACCGTCCGCGGGGTCACGCCACTCGTAAATTCTATTTCCGCGTCATCGACGAGGTCCAGACTTCTAAAGCTTTGCATTTAGATTGCGCACATGAGTCAAACGGCGCGCCATACGGGCTGCACTACATCACCGGCGACGATATCTCCTATCTCCATTCCGGCGACCGGAACGTTCTCGAGTCCCGACGTCCTCGTTTCCCCGCTCACCGGTAATACGCTTTATGCGACGAATGTCCACCGACTGCATCGAGCGATACTTTATACGCGCGTTCTCGGCAAACCACCGAACCGCACCGGATTTATTTCACTGAATATTCTCTACGATAGCGCAGGATCGCACGTAAATCAGACGATCGCAATCTCGACATTCGCGTTGAATATTTCCCGAAAGGAAAATACCAAACGAGCCGGTACTTACATTCTTTCGATTGCTGTTGGCGTATTTTATTCTAACTTTATCGTAATGAGTCGTAAAAGTTTATTACTGTGGTCGTAAAAGCGAATTCTCTATGGATGTGGATGCTAGAGGCGAGAACGAGTCGTTTGGTCGCGTGCAGATGACAATGCGCCATCTTCGCACAAACCGCAATAGCGCGGCGATGTTTGCTGGCCAATGTTGACGATTTAGAATAAAATAAAATAAAACCTTGCTGGTTTGCGCAGTTTGCACTCAATGGACTATTCGAGGGAATTAAGGCCATTCCGTTTTTGAGGTTTCGTAGCATCTAAAATTTATGCGTGACGTCACATCCACTTCCTAATGTAGGTAAAATATTAAAATGTTCGTTGGGAAAACCTTTAGAACTCAAACTAATATTCTATAAATGATAATCACCACCATTTTATCGATTCAAAACGTCTGTAATATATGCACGGCCAACTGGCTCCGCACATTTTCATTAAATTTTACATAGATGTAACATAATACATATTAGTTAAGGGAATAGGCCACAGATTATTTGCATGGGCTAATACGAGGACATAGCTACTGTCGTAATTTTATGTGCAACTTTATCCACCTCTCAACAAATCATCGGTAAAAGAACAACTTATACACTCATAGTAGTAGTATAAGACTTTGTTCTGTGGTACTCGTATAACTAACAGATTAACTGCGTATTCTGTTAAAAGTGAGTCTACTAGAGCTAGAAACCTGCGCTGCCTCGTTCGAGACCTACTTAAAACCGGCAAACGTATTGATAAAGGGAAAGTGGTATATCAAGACGACGTACGACCGTAATATATAGTAGAATTAATAACTGGCTTCAGTGCTTTTACTCAATGGGGACTGCTTTTAAAACTACAATTCTTGGAAATGGTTTATTCATGAAAAATGTACAAGGAAACGAATAGATAACTTTAGGTAGGTTCATAAAATTCGTCAATTCTACTGTCATACTTGTTTGCAGTTATAAAATAGTTTAAGATCGTTTAAAAAACTAAACGAACCGACTTCAAACGTCGCGGTAGTCAAAGTAGCGAGTAGTTAGTAACATGTAATAGAGGAATACAAATGCATCCTTATACAAACGTTGATATATAAAAAACTACTACTACTGACTACCTGGGAATAGTACCCTTTGAAACAAAAAAAAATAATTCCAAATCTGTTCAGGCATCTTTGAGTAATCGGTGAACATACAATAAAAATTAGAATATGAATACATTAGAATATGCCTCACCAATATGGAACCTTCAAAATAGCCGTTCTGCAAAATCTTACGTCTTAACATAAATACCCCTTTGTTCCTTATTTTCATTAGTATTTGAGTCTGTTGTAATTTTTCCATGCAGATGTTCTACTACGATTTATATGTAAATCTATCATAAATAATTAACTTATTGTTGCAATTCCATCCATTAATTTGTAACTAACGCCACAGAATAAAGAATTAATAAATAAATAATAGCTAAAGTGTAATTTATGTACTTAATTTATAATTTTTCCAAATGTTTTGTTAACACTCATTTTTATTGTTGTAACGAAACTGTTTTTTTTTGTATATGTGCTAATATGCATGTAACAATCTGAGAATAGTGTTGTGGGCTGCATTATTGATACTTGTGTTTACTCAATTATTTTTATATTTAATATTGTATAATGTAGCTGTTTACTGTTCCTTATTAAATAAATAAAATAAATAAATAAAAAGATTTCGACGAATTGAGAATCTCCTCCTTTTTTGTGAAGTCGGTTATATATAACGTAGTTCCTGTCACGGACCCAAGATGGTTCTGTTTCTACCTGAATAGTTTAAGTGATTTTTAATGTTTTATCAGAGCTTTACTGTTGATTTAGACTTCTTTTAATTAACCCCTATGTATACTAGTAATCAAATAGCCATAAAATAATTACAATTAGGTACTTAATTATTCCAACTGAAGAATTATTTTCTTGTCGCTTTTTAAAGTTAAGAGTACGTATTGCACAAATTTTCATAATGCATGTGAATAAAACCAGATTTTCTCGATCAATTAACAAGTGATTACTAGTTGGTAAGTAATAGTTATTACAAAATGGCTACGTGAGAACTCTCACGTAGCCGGAGAAAGCTTTTGACATTGGTAAAGGTAGGCGGATGGAGTTACTTGGAATTGCTTTAACAATTTTCTTTCTCGATAAAATTCTGTTACTTGTTTATATACCAATTAAGGTTTTACTATTTTCAATTATTGCAGTGGATTAAAGTCGATTGGTGGAGGATTTTATAAAGAAATAAAAAAAATATTTTTATTGAAGTATGTGATATGAAGTAACATCGAAACGAATCTTTGAATGAATCGAATTAACGCATCAAAATAATCATTGAGATGGATAAAGTTGCTTTACGTCAGTTTTATTATTCTGGTTTTGATGTACGATAAAGTCAGCATTTCAGCTATATATTAATTACTTTTTATTACTAATAAAAAAAGTATTTTCCAATCAAAACAAAACATAAGATCGTTTAAAAAACTAAAAGAACCGACTTCAAATGCCGCGCTATTAATTTTCAGTAACAAGTTTGAGGTGTTTATCTCCATATCTCTGGATATACTTATCAGACCTCAATGAAATGACCATGGTACTACATTTGGGATATCTCCTTCCTAACAGAAAATAATATTCAAAATCGGTTCATAAACGACGAAAATATCCGCGAACAAGCATAAAAGTATATATATACGGTGGAATTGAGAAACCTCATCCTTTTTTTGAAGTCGGTGAAAAATACGTATGTGTCAAAATTAATCTTAAAATATTCACTAATCTATTAATTTTTTTTCTATAGATTCAATACACTCAACGATCCTCTAGCTCTTTGTTTAATAAAACTGTCTCCACCATCGTCCTGAAGCATCGAACCACATTCTAAATTATGGAACATATGGTACGAGTAGGTTTCATAATAAAATTCCCGACTATTTCCGGTCATGTGCAATTGTCGCCAATCTACAAAATGCCAAATGCCAAAACTAGGTAATTACATACTCGTACTTTATTTTTATTTTTATACTACTAGTAATTTAACTAATCTCTGATATCTGAAGGACAAAGCGTAGTATAATCTGTCTGGAACATTTTTTGAATAAAACCCTTAACTTTTTATAATGATGGGTACTATGAACTGAGCGTTCTGCGACATTGGCTCTGTATCGGTGGAAGTGGGTTGATGCAGCCGCGCGCAAGTGGGTGAGCGTGTCGAGGTCGTGACGTCACACGCTTTCTCTGCGCCCGCGCAGTTGTGCAACCGCGAGCCGAACGTTCTGCATGGAGATGAGATATATGCGATGTAATAGTAGCTCATCAAAATGTATTATTACTAGATTATAACCAGGCAGATTATACTTCGCTTTGTCATTCAGAGATCAGAGATTAGTTATGGACTAGTGGTAAAAAAAAATAAGTACGTAGTACCCAGTTTTGGCATTTGGCATTCTTAGATGAGTGACAATTGCACATGACCGGAACTAGTGGGGAATTTCATTATTAAAAACTACCGTTTTCTCCCTAATTTATAATTAAACAAAATCGGCTTAACTCGCGTAACTCTAGTCGAAAAGGCTTTTGAGGTACGCGCACCGCAGCCGTCGGAGCCGCGCGCACTCTTTGAGAAAGAGTCGCAATTCGTCCTAGACCTCAAAAGCCTTTTCGACTAGGGTTACGTGAGTTAAGCCAATTTTACTTCATAAAAAATTACTTCAGGAATCCCCAGCAGTACGTAGTATCGGTAAGACAAATAATTTATAACGGTGGATCGCTCCATAAGTATGACAAAAATACGTCTACAAAATAGTTGCTCATGCCTTAGACGGAGAACGAGAAAGTTTATAAAATTTTGGCATAACATTTTACAGAAATTGACAAGTCTAGCAATTAAGGTTATAGAGATAGGTCCTCTGCAGTGTCCAATTATTCAATGGTGTCATGGAAATTCCTCTTATGTTAAGCATGTCTATGCGTAGTTTTCCCATTTCTCATATTAATCAACTACAATTCCTATAGGTAGGTATTTTCCACTACTATTTTAAGACATCATCAATCAAATACCTGCACGCGTGATTAACTTACAAAGCCCTGGGTACTTTCACATACTTTCCCATACAAACATGAACACTATAATCGATAGGTATCTAATATTGATTGTTCTTTTTCGGTATTTTATTATATTCCTAAAGCGAACATTTCGTTTGCCGTCCAGGTGCAGCCAAGAACGGCGCAGGGTAGCCGGCAGCACCTCAATGAAGAGAGCCGAAGAACGGGCTCATTGGCGTGCCTTTGGACCCTATGCCCAACTGTGGGCTAACACAGGCTGATGATGCAACAGTTTACTATATACGAGATAGTTGAAAGTTAGTCCTTTTTTATTTTTTATTACTCTAAGTTGAATGTTAGGGATAGAAGATAATTGGGTGGCCTGGGTAAGCTCTACCTAAATAGATACCGATGCTTGTTATGGTCGCAACTATCGATTTATTATGATCTATTATGTTAACAGGACAAGGATGACACTCATCTGTTAAGTAGTTAACGATGACGTCTAGAATGCAGTTTGATGACATGCCCCTGTATCTAGATAGACAGAATCACGTTACTGAATTGCGCCTTGAGACTAAAGATCAAGTAGGTCTCAGATCTCCTATTTTGTCACTGGAAAATTTGCCTTTCGAACCGAAAAACATTCCTACTTCACGGCCAAATAACTGAAAAAGTGGTAAAACAAATCGAAAACAGGAAGATACAATAAAAACCGATTCGATATTGGCCTATATGTGCGCACTTCCATACATCTTCATACTAATAAAGAAACCAAACTATCGGCCAATAGAAAGTCGGCCATTGACGCAAAGGGATAGATAGATGGCTTGCTTTAAGTGAGAGGTCGCCCGTTCAAATCCTAGCACGGGTGTTCGTCCACAGGTGTTAGGAGCAATTTATCGATGTTCCAACTGAATTGCTACCAAAAAGTAATTTTTTACCATCAAGGAAAAAAAACTGCCGTCATAACCTTACGGTGTTCCGACAGCACACAACCCTTGAGAGTCAGACCATTTTAGGTTTAGCGTGTTCACTATATTTGTATTTACCACATCATCGCTTACCACCAAGCGAGATAGTGGTTAAACGCTAACCTATCAGATATTTAAAAATAAAGACAGTTTTTTTTAAGTTCACTCGCAATGTGGATTGCATATTACTAGTATTCTTGTTAACCTCTCCAACTAAGCTAAATATGCTTGTTTTGGGGGTGGACTCACGTCAATGATGCAATGGGTGGAAATCGAACTCACGACTTCTCGATCGCCAGTCCGACACCTTATCCATTGGGCTATTGGCGCTTTTTAGGGTTCCGTACCCAAAGGGTAAAACGGGACCCTATTACTAAGACTCCGCTGTCCGTCTGTCTGTCTGTCTGTCTGTCCGTCTGTCACCAGGCTGTATCCGTGATAGTTAGACAGTTGAAATTTTCACAGATGATGTATTTCTGTTGCCGCTATAACAACAAATACTAAAAACAGAATAACATACAACATACAAGAAACGTGTTTTTTTTCGGCATTTCACGCCATCTATGAACACTTAGTTAGGTAAACGTCCCATAGATGGCGTTATATTGAAATGTCGATCCCTAACACCTTTGTTAGACGTTAGATGGCGTTATAAGAAATAAAATGTTTATTAATTATTAATTTTTTCTGGCGAAAAATGATAGTGGTATTTTTTGCTCAGTCTTATAAAATACTGTAGTGTGGTACGGAACCCTACTAGTGCGAGTCCGACTTGCACTTGGCCAGTTTATTGGTCTGTGGAAACACTTACCTACATAATCTACACATCTTCTCTATTCTGCTTTTACTTTATAACAATCATCATCATCAGCCTATATCTGTCCGCTGCTGGACATAGGCCTCACCTATGTTACGCCACTGAGCTCAGTTTTCAGCTCTTTGTCTTTTTTATTACAATAGTCAGAGACAATATTAAAACTACCCACAGGATTTGGATTCCTTTGACTAGCATTTCGCTTAATGCAAAGGGCGTCTGATCGTTTAAAGCGATTTCTTTCAGACAACCGAACAGTAAATCAAATCAAATAAAATGTAAATTAAGAAAATTACGAGACTGTGAAGGACGGTGGTGTATCTATATATGTAGTGCCTTCTACTTACAAAAAGTGTTATACATCACACTTCGATTGGAACACATTGGAAGCATTTTGAATCTAACATAACCTAAAGTGAAATAACCCAAAATAAAACAAGAGTAACACATGCATTCTGCGATATATAATTTACTAGTCTCATACAGAGTCCGCTTTTAGAGCGAAATCGTATGTTTTGCATATTTATATTTTATGTTTAGTCGTAAAATGTTTAAAGTAACAAACTTTATTGTGTGGACCGTAAACCCTGAGACCATACCACACACATACTGTTGTTGTATGTTGCTTGCATAAGGTAGGTATTGTACTGTATGCTAAGTACACGTAGATAAAATAAACAAAACACACACTGGCGCACTTAAAAGTCTTTGAGCTAAATATATGATTTATGTATGGTAAGAAATTTGGAACGGTCGTGCAAATCGCGCACACCCAAACACCACAAAATATTAATATTTTTGACCTAAGTCAGCCCAACCCATATCACAATGAATTATGAAAGATTACCACGTGGCTTTATAAATACACACTACCACTAAAAGCTATATAAATTATCTATCAGTTTCCGTTTTTGCTTTTCCCTCATTTCCCATAAAAGAGAAACTGAAATTCAGCACGAGAGATTTACTGCGAGTAAGTGACCCCCATATATCATTCGAAAGCCTCAGATTAGTCCCAGGATTAAATTGGTAGATGTATTTACATGTGTACCTATGTATCTATATTGGATGCTTGCGTTTGTAATATTCCGCTTGACAATGTATAGCTTATTTGACATAGGTAATTATGTATAAACTAATCCATGGATGATCTCTCTAATTCTACATACCGACGAGTGATGTAACTTGAATTATTAATTAGCAAACATTAGTTAAACATTTTATTTGTGATTCACGACAATGTGTATTATGAGTTATAACTTCACGGGATCAAGAAAATTTATTTTATATCTATTTTCTGCCCCGTGCATTTAACAAGCAAATAACCATGTAAAACCATGAGTCATAATATAAAATAGAAATTTAAAACGCATTCTACTTTTATGAATTGTAGTTACGACGTAGTCAGTACGAACACAAGATGTAGTTTCAGTTAATATGGTATTTCCTATGAAAAGGAAGTCAGGAAAAACCCAGGAGCAGACAATTTTTACGAGTTCATTATTCATGTATGTATTTTTTTATAAGCTAGTCGTGTCAGTCGAGAAGGCAAGTACATATTTCGAGATTGTAGTGCGCAGTATTTTGGATTACCACCACTTTGCCATTCCTTACCGTTTCTCGGCTAAATATTTCTGCTTTAAGGTGGTACGATTTTATAATGAGTAAATGGGCCAAAAACTTGCACTTAAATCACATCCAATGGTCTTATATTAGTCTTTATGTATAGGAAATTTTATTTCCTACATCATTTGATTGAATAATTCGAAATTATTTTAAGGTTAAATAACGTTAATAACAGCTGAATACATACAGTGGTTTAACTAGCGAATCTTTAGCAGCTAAACAACTTGACAGAAGAACTTATCTACTATGAATTCTGGGGCTCTATAACTTTACTTTTATTTATCTGATTAGGTATACCTTATAATTTCCGAGCGCAATCTTTCTGTCAAGTATCAACCTATTGCTAACAATTAGAAGGTAATGAGACCTCATCTGTTAAGGCCACAGAATAATGAATAATACAAGGAAGGCATCAATTGTTCTGGGTTCTATTCAATTTTCACGAAATACAATAGTCTTGCCGCACTTACATATCATTTGACTATCGGTGTGGCGTTATCTCTGTCCATTGAGTACCAGTTGGTAACTAATTTTAATCTACTTGCTTACGCAACGTCTGCTTGAAGGTCACTTCTTTCCAGCTTCCTTCCACTGCCAAACTAAGCCAAAGATAGTCCAAAATTCATACCAGACATACACAAAGACAAATAATTCGGTCAACGGCTAGTGTCCCGTGGTTCCCGGATCGTTATCCCGGCTAAGATCCCGTATAATCCCGGTTATACACTGGTTTATGGCCTCTATCGTCTCGGATAAAACATTATGAAACTATGAAACTAAATCTCTCACAAAATGTTGCGTAAAGCACTTACCAAGAAACATATTTTATGTCTAAGCTCGAAAGAAGTATGTTTTGTGTTGTCTGTAACCGTAACTTTCCTGTTTTCTAACTTTATTATAGTGAAAGGACTTCTAAAATTTAGCCTGGGGCGGTACCATTACCACGGAACCCTGTTCTGTAACCATTACTTTGTCAGTTATTCACTCTTGAGATACCATAGTTTTTGATTTGTAGAAAATAGTTATAAGAGTATTTGAAAAAAAAAAATAGTGTCCAGTGTAAAGGGCATATGACGCTCAAGATCTGTGGTTTCTCAAGGTAACAGGCGCGACGTGCAGAATTAACGTAATTTAAACATGGCATAGTTTCTATTAAAAGCTGACGTTATCACTTAACATTAGGCGAACGTCTTGCTTTATCCAGTTACGAAACGAAAAAAATATGCCTACACTCTAAACCTGGTCTCCATTGTTACAGAAGTGTGGAGCGCGGGCGGCGGCGGCGGCGGCGGCGGCCCGTCAGCATGCGGTAGCAGCAGCATGGACGGCATGATGAAGCACGAGGTGGCCTACCGTGGCCTGCCTAGCCAAGTCAAGGCAGAGCCCGGGGTCAGCCACAACGGCCACCCAGTCAACGGCCATGTCCGGGAGTGGATGGCTGGTGGAGCCGGCGCTGGCTCGCCCTCGCCCGGAGCGCCGGCACAACCCCAGCCTAATGGGTACTCCTCGCCTTTGTCCTCGAGCAGCTACGGACCGTACAGTCCGAATGGAAAAATAGGTCAGTATTATACACATTGTTTAGTTTTGTTAATTAGGTTTGATGACTATATTATTATCGCGTATGTATATTATTCTGGTGACTACTTTTCTTAGGTATTTGATTATTATACACAACAATCTGATAAGACGACTTTTTTGTGTTTTATAAAGGTATTTTTTTAGCTGTGCCCCGTGGTTTTACCAGCTTAGACCTCGTGCCCGTAGGAATATCACGATAAAAAGTACCTCATGTGTTATTCCAGGGCTTAAGCTATCTACATACCAATCATGCTCATTTCAGCTAAATCGATTGAGTAGTTTTAGCGTGAAGAAGTAACAAACATACAAACAAACTTTCGCCTTTATAATATTAGTGGGATAGGCTAGCGTTTGACCCTTCGACCATTTATTGCTATATGGCCAGCAGCGGGGTACGCCTTGCGTTAAAATCTCCATTGGTAATTGCTCGAAGGTTTGACCGCTATTTTACCTGTTGGTAGGTGATTATGTGGTCGGGGATGGTAGCATTCTAGGCCTAGAATGGGAATTGTCTCACAAAGACAGCTACCGAAACATAATAGATATTTTGGCGACAGATTTTCTAACTTGAGGGTAGTAGCTGGCCAGGCGGACACTAGACAGTGTCTTACCACATGCCGAGGGTCCCTTAACGATGTTCTTCTTTCACCAGGGCCACTGTAGTGGTAGGACTTCTGCTAGTCTGCCTGGGGTACCACCATTTTGCCAATTAATTTTCAGCCGTGAAATAGGAATGTTTTTCGGTTGAAATGGCAAGGTGTCCAGTGTAATTACAGGGCTTGTGAGACTCAACATCTTTATATCTCAAGGTAACAGGCGCAGTGCAGTGCTGCAGTATCTGTTATAGGTAGACGCCATCGCTTACCATCAGGCGAGCGTCGTGCTTGTCCTGTTACCTTTTACCATAAAAAAAACTGTGAAATGCGCACTCTTGCAAACTTTCTATTTCTGTCTCTGCAAAAGTCTGAGCTACTAACTTTAAACTTTAGCGATCTGAAAACTGATACTTTATCACGCTATTATTATTACTTTATCTTATACAATATTTTGTTTACTATTAGGTATAATAAGACTACAAAAATAATTTTAATCCATCTCGATAAAAGTATATGGTCTAATTTTATTCAATTTTAATTTTATCGAATCTTAACATTTAGGTATAGAAACACTTTTTTTCTTAGAATTTTTCGGACTTAAAATATTCAATCCAACGTTTTATTTTTTATATATATTTTATTACCTGTTACTTAGCTTATCAACTTTCATAGTATTCTATTATCTAGATATATAATTTATTTTTATTTTATTTTATTTTATTTTATTTTATTTTATTTTATTTTATTTTATTTTATTCGGAAAACTAACGACTATTAATATTAAAATAGCAACTAATTCTACATAAATTATGTTCGTATAAGCAAAAGGAATATAAATCTTTTTTCGCTATCATGCTCATTCCAGGCTTCAATACAATACTAATAAATTACACATTACTTCAATTAAAAGACTCATATGATAACACATAATATACGTAACAAGTAAAACAACTTCTTTCCTGTTATCATAACATCTCAAAGCTCTTAAAATAGAACAATATTGGACAAACCTTTTCCATCTAACATAAGCAACGAAAAAAGGAAAGCGTCAGTGAAAATATCTAACACAAACAACGGCCTAGGGCACTACCATGTAGTCTTAAACATTTTTGTTTCAATCTTGTTTCGGCGAAGTTTTTTTATGCTAATTATAATTATGCTTTTATGACAGACGAGCATTTGAACGCTTTGTAATCTGATGTCACGATCCCGTCTAAAATGCAATCGTATTTAATTAGAAAATATGTAAGACGGTAGTGAAATGATGCGCTGTACGTTGTACTATTAAGTATTCTGTGGCGCTGGACTGTATTTATTTATTTAGACCGTATTTAGTACAATCCATATAGTAGAGTAGTATACTGAATAGTTAATGTTGATGTGAGCGATCGCGTTATGATGGACGTCCCATCTATCTGCGTGAAGCGTTTTGCTACCACATTAATCATAAGTACTGACTGCCAAGGAATGGGATTCTTCCGATATCTGTATTTTCCGTTAAGTAAAATTCGGGGATCTTCAAATCACGTGTGAACAGGTATCTTCTAGGTAACCCTGCTACATCGTGGACCGCATCGTCACTACAGTGGCCAATCTTCGTTTCATCATCATCATTTATCATTATAAGCCGGTGCCGTCCACTGCTGGACGTAGGCCTCTCCCAACGTCCGATCTTCGGCTCTTCTTTTCCAGTCACTGCCCACCGCGTATGTCGTGTATGGCGTGTACGCCCATTGCGTATGTCGTCGCTCCACCTGGTCACCGGACGTCCTACGCTACGTTTGCTGATTCGCGGTCTCCACTCAAGGACAAGTCAACCCCAACGGTTATCAGTCCTGCGGCAGACATGACCAGCCCACTGCCACTTCAGCTTACTAATCCGTTGAGCTATGTCGATAACTTTAGTTTTCTGGCGAATTACTTCGTTCCGGATTCGATCCCGCAGAGAAATACCGAGCATAGCTCTCTCCATAGCTCGCTGAGCGACTTCAAATTGGTGGACCAGTCGAACTGTGAGTGTCCACGTCTCGGCTCCGTATCTTCCGTAATCTTCGTTTACAAAACTTTAAAAAAAATGATTTCAAATCCTTCTTCTATATTCTCCACAGCCGCGTGTCCTTTGTGCGTATTAGTATTGCTTTTCTCCAGCGTAGTAATATTGCCATTGAAATGTTTTAGGTATATCTTGAAGTAGGACTCTTGGCCTCATTCCTTGAGTGAGAATCCGAGCTTAATTGTGTAACAGCGGGGTACAACTGTAATCCATTGAACGAATGAACGTCTTAGACGTTCAGATATAGCGAGAAATAAGCCACTCAAAGTCATGGTAAGAATTAGTTGGCTACTCCGGCCGTAATTATTTAAGGCGACTGCTTGGCTTTAGCTTCGGTAATTTAAGGCCGTTTACAAATCGTAAAAAAAACGATTTCAAATGGCACGCTAGTAATTTTCAGTACCAACAGTCGAATTGAGAACCTCCTCCTTCTTTGAAGTCGGTTGAAAATGTATCAAATCACAGCTCAAAGCTCAAGTATATCTCAGGCCGTACTAGCAGGTTATTAGAATACATATTTATCGGGTAGGCCCAGCTGTTATGACGTCACCAATATTTCTTTCATAGAACCTTATAATTTCATATAATCACGAGAAAGATTTTTTTCTTAATAATTAAGTACATCATATTATTTTGTACGCGATTTGTACGAGATCGCGTTTTTCGAACTTTGCAAATCATTTCACGGTTACCAAATTAAGCAGCAAAATATGTTACAGGCTGAAAACAGTACTTTTGGTATAAATATATTTTAAAAGTAAAACCTACTAGAATACATAACAATATCATCAAGTAAAATATTGTGCGAATGTGACCTTACAGAACTGTGATAGTCCATTATGAATGTTCTTACATGAACAGTCCATTTCCTGACCTTCGAGGCTCGGGGAGTTAATGTCAGCCTCCAAGGAAATGCATAGCAATAATAGTAGTTACTTCGTTAGGGGACGTTACACATGCTGCCATTAACTGTCACCCGGCACGCTACGTGTAATAATAGACCAGAAAATGTCTTACTAAGGCTCTATTCATACTGAGATGACAGCGGCCGGCAGCAAAGCGGCATCAATGTGATTATATACTCAAGCATAGTAGATGTTCTCTCTTAGCATTGAATGAAGTCATTTGATTGGATACTTAGGCACGATTTAACGAACGACGAAAAAGTTTTATACTAAACTTAAGGACTTACTTGGGATGAGCAATGGACCACCGCCCAGTCAGCCGCTCTAGATTGGTTTGGCCGTTGGTTCAAAAAGATCTGAACCAACTCCAGGTGTCCGATTGGCACGAGGTCGCGCAGTCCAGGGAGCAATGGCGTCTTTTATTGCCGGAGGCCAAGGCCCACTTTGCGCCAATGCAGTAGTAGTAAGTAAACTTAGGAGTAGATATATCATTGAGTATCGTGCTTTAATAAAAAAAATAAAAAGTAATTTTAAGCTTTATCTTAATTAATTACTTCCAAGTGACAGGCACAGTAAAATGACACGCAATTGTTGGGCAACTCTAGAGTTCTTCGTGTCATAGTATATATTACGGCCGTCATCGCTCACTATAAAACGAGCTTCTTGCTCGTTGCCCGTTGCAATCTTTTAAAAATTAGATAACTCAACTACAGAGTATCAATTACTTTGAGAGACTCGCAGAGATCGCACAGCCGCTTGCAGGCGTCGCAAGCAGTCCAGCGACCATCATTTACTCTTGGTGATACTTTACTAGCAGAGCTAGCTGCTAGACGCTACCAGCTACTATGATATGATATGACCCTACGTTTCTACGTATACGGTACGTTGCCTACAATTTTGTTGATTGTCCACATCAGACTTTTACATACTGATTGAAAAACCGGCTTTTAGAATAAAATATAACAGAACTACTCTTTAGTAGCAAGTCAGGCGGGACATCGATATAATGCTCCTATCGCCTGTGTGTTAAATGAATTGTGTTAAGCAAAAGACGTAAACAGTCAGTATCGTAGCATGTGGAAAGAAGTAAGCAGTCTCTGCCTACCCCAACGAGAAAAAGGCGGGATTTTATGTATGTATCGTCTGTGTGTTACCCAAATGTGTTTATTTAAAGGTACGAGTATCATAATAATATCGTGCATTTTCTTGCCTCTCCTTTATATAAACTTAGGGTATAAATAAATGCTATAAAATTGTAATCAAGAATAAGTAAAGGAAAATATCTCTATTCCATCACCATTCAGTTAGAAATAAACTAGAATCTATTTCGCAAACCCAGCAATAAACATCAATTGTACGGTACTTAACCTGCGCCGGAGTCGGCATAAATTAAGGTTAAGTAATGCAGGAACATTGACATCGTACATGTTTACACTTTAATTCTGTTGTCAAGAGCAAATTCCCATAGTGTACTTATACATATAAGATAATAAGACTAGCTGGTCTGTGCGACTTTGACTGCCGAGATGTCTTCATCCTAAGGGCGTTTGTCCACTTATCCGTATTCGGTTCGCATTTCAACACATACAACTAATGCATATAATAAAGCGTTCGATATACATGTCTTATAAAGTTTGAAATATTTTAGACGGGCTGGGATTGTTGAGAGTAAAGTTAGTTTTGCTGCGCTAGGTCTCACTGCACTACGTCTCCCATTTTCAGACTAACGATATTTCCTAGATCGCATCGTCACTTAACATCAGGTGAGATAGTGGTCTAGTGCTTATCTGTCCAAAATAAATAAATATATATAATGGAAATCATATAGTTTTACCACTATCTCACCTGGTGGCAAGGGATGATGAGTAGTACGAGAGATACAAGTCGAGGATGGCAGTACGCTAGGCCTAGAATGGGAACTGGCTCTTAAGGTGCCGGAACACATTAGATGTTTGGCGACAGATTTTCGAACTTGAGGGTGGTAGCTGGCCAGTCGGACACTAGATAGTGTCCTTCTACCATGCGGAGTTAGGGGCTTCTTAACAATGTTCTTTCTTATTGTAGGGCCACTGTGAAAAGCGCACATACATTTTTCGATAAAAAAAACAATTGGTGCATATAGTGCACATATAGCTATGCCTATAGTACGGGAAAATACATTAGGTACTTACATGACTTTCAGAACTTTCCAGCGCCCTGTAACTCTTAACAAAAAGTCAGGAAGATAAATGCAATACATGAAAATAATAATATAAGATTAGATACAGCTGTTTTTGAATAAATATGCCGACCCGAACCGTTTTCCAAATTACCTAACTCTTCAAGCTGCAGGAACCAAAACGTAACTTTGGCTGAGTTTGGCTTTATGCGACCGTCCACAATGAAAAATCACTGTTGTGAAGTTGAGCGATCAGCTTTCGAAAGTAAAATATATCCCGTTAGAATTTAGTGTTTGTGAGATAGGTACTCTAACAATAAACAGACAAAGAGACACAAAATGCTGAAGTGAGATCACTTTTACTTCTAATAAGAAATTATACAAGTTTATCTTAACTTATTTGTATCGTTGGTTGGGAGGCTAATAATAAAAAGATTTTACATTTATATCCCCAAACCAAAAATGTTTTCAGGTATTTTCAGTTACAAATGTTGCGGGTTCGTAACTTAACGTGAAAAATATTATATAGTCTGTGGTGAGCAAGATTTTGTGTTCTGCCTTTTTCTAAGTCTTATGTCTATTTTTGTTATTTCGTTAAAAACAACGTGAGTCTAACTTGCACCTATTATTTGAATTGAAAAAATCTTTTACATTCAGACAGACAGACGTTAAACTTTAGTAGAGAAGAGATAAATATTTATACAGCAAGCGACCTCTGGCAGCCTCGCGCTAACTACCCGCGACCAAGGACAAGATTCAGCGTACAATGCTATTTACGATCTCATTACCATTTAACTTTGACCTATCGCATGTCACGCCTATTCTGAAACCGGCCTCATTCGTCTTAAATCTGTAGAAAAGTGACAGGTCCGATTTAAATGGTCGCCCGTTATCAATGTTGATGGATTTTTTCCGTAGAACGTTATCGTGCAAAGCGATAATGAGGCTGTTGACCCGCAAGTTGCATGATTTAGATAGTAGAGTCGGTGTTTTAGAAATTGCAGATAGGGCGAAAATGTTTGACGAAACTTGCATAATTTTTTCCGGTCTCATCACGAAAATGTTGAAATGAAAACGCGTGTGAATTCTTTGCCCGTATGTTTGACATGCAAAGGTTCGATAATACGGGATGATAAGAAATTAAGAGAAGAAGGCCATCACTACAAATACCTTTATATTATACTTAACTTTTTATAGAAAATGGACGCTTGCTCTTCAATGCTCTGGCTCTGGCAATAAACATTGCTTTTTGTATTTTAATTGAATAGTTTTCTACTTTTCTAATTTAATGTTTAATTAAAGAGTCTATTATAAAGTTTAATCATTCCAAAACACCGTGGTTTTACTTACAAGTGCATATATTCAAGATGAATATGGAATCAGTGCAATTTCTTTTAAATATAGAAAAAAGTTTAACTTCTACTAGGACATTTAATTTTTTTATTTTAATTAAAGTAGCGCCACGGTACTTCTAATAGATATTTTTGTACCTTATTACAACTAACAATTTTGAAGAAATTCATATATTTAGAAGTTTTTAAGGGTAAATTTGGCAATATTACAGCTCTCCGTGTATGTTTATTTTAACTTATACTCTTTCGTCTATACGTAACAAGTTAACCACTCATTAAAACTAATGTTTATTATAAGAAGTATACGTATTAGTTAAATACATAGTTTTTAGTAAGGCCTACCTATACTTTGACTATAAGTAGCGAAAAAATGAAGTTAGTAAACTGGTAGTAATGTGAACTAGTATTATGGAGGCACATCCGGTGTTAACGAGTACCCTAGTACACTCATTATTATAACATTAGATAATAATGAACCACTTAGAAATTTTGCTACTTCGAAGAAATATATAAAACCAAGAAATACATTTTGAGATACTCAGTTTTATCCAAAGACGATGGATTTATTTATTCATATCAGGGATTTAGCTCTTTGATATCGATAGCGTATTTGAAGAACTCGAAATGTATTTATTTATAAATAAATAATGTATAAATAATCAAATATACAATACAATACAAATACTCTTTATTGATTACCATGTAAAAGATTACAAAAAATATTTTTTTTAAATACTGTAAAACAATCGGCGGTCTTATCGCTAATAGCAATCTCTTCCAGGCAACCTTTGTACGGACTGGGAAAAAATGCTTACATACTAGCGGTGATCAGGTAAAACATATTTGACTTATTAAAAAACAATTTACCTTTTATTACTTACATAAATCTATTGCACTAAATAACTACACAGTAATTTCAAACATAATAAAATATACAATCATACATTATAATAAATAAAAATATATTCAAAAGTATGCATACACACATATTCCCATATATATTCCATAATTCTACACATATATATATATATATATATATATATATATTATGATAAAAATACAAATTATTAATAATATACACATAAATAAAAATTAATAAATAAATAAAGCAGTGTGGAAGATAATTTTAACTGGGCATAGATAGATAATGACGCTTAACCATAGACTTGAAAATTGAAAGAGATTTAGCATGTCTGATGTCTACAGGCAGCTCATTCCATAACCGGACGGCTAGCACAGTAAACGATTTTTCATAAAAACTGGATGAATGGATAGGACATATTAACTGGAGAGTTTCAGAGGAGCGGAGGGCAAGAGGATTAGAAAGGTGCAGGAATTGAAAGCGTTCTTTAAGATATAGAGGCGTAGAAGGGATGAAAAGAACAATATTTATAAATAATAAACTATAATTAGCTTTCAGCTACGCCAAAACGCTAACTATTTAATCAAACTTATATCGAATTAAAACTTAAAAATACTCTTAAATTAGTTGCAACAGTACTTAGGTTATCTACAAATATGTCAATATGTGGGCACTGGCTTGAAAAATAATACTTAACATAAATAATTAAAATACTTTGACACTGGCAAAATACAAATCGTGTGAAGCCATTCATGTAACTGAAACCAATGAACCTGTTAATTAACTAAAAACTCTCGCTTAGGTAAATTACGTAACAAAAAAAATCACGCAAAATTAACTGCCTACAAACATTATGTAACACCATCCATTAACATGCCCGTAACTCGAAGTAAAAACCTTCAGTTATGCCATCTCGTACATACACGTGAGTCTGTAAAGTTTTCGATTTTCCAATGCTTCATTTGTAAGAACACTGCTGGCCTAAACTCATAAAAAGTTGGAAACGGACGCTAACTCACTCGCCTGATTCTACTAATTAAAAACATGCTTATTTGAAATATAGGGAAACAATAATAACTATATAAATAACAGATATTTTAAAAAATTGCATTATTACATGTAGTACCGAAAAAAAAACAGAAGAACATCATCAAAACATCTCTTCATCAAATCCAAACCATTGCAGCCAAAATCAATCTGAAAGTAAAACAACGCAATAAATCACGACCTTTATTAATACCAAAACGACAAAAACAGAGTTCCGAGAACCAATTAAGAATAACTTGTCGTGGGGAAAAATATTTGCGTCGGTTGTGCCGCTAAAAGCTGATGCAGCGTCCCTCATTATTTTCTCATTAGGATTGGGCATACGAATATCTTCACAGAAAGGACTTGCAATTCAAATCCCAGACGAGAAATCAGATCACACAGAAAGCGAGCAACACCGGTTGATAGAACAACAAAGTAACAACAGGAAATTGGTTTCAATGGCTCATTAATTTAACAGTGATTCATATAACAGAGGTTATATCAGTAAATCGAGGCCTTATGCAACAATAAAGCATAAACATAATTTATGTTTCCCTAACAAATTGTGGGAATGAATGTGCCCAATTGCCTCAGCTATATTTAAGACGTGTGCTAAATTCTTTCTGAGCAGAAATGTTGCGCTCACACCGGCAGAAAATAAAACGAGCAGCCATATCTCACGACGCTTTGAGAAATCTCGGTATTTAAAGAATCCTAATTTGATCAATAAAAGAAAAACAACAGTAAAATGCAACTCACTGTGGGTGTGGGTGAGAGATCCTGTTGTTTTTGATTTACTTTTTGTTGTTGCTCCATGCAAACGATTGCTATTCTTTATTTCTGTTTTATATAGGCAATGAAAGCCGAATGAATTCAGCAGGTGTCTACAATACATCTGTGGGTAGATAAGCGTGAATAAATAAAATCCTATCCCACGACCGAGACGAAACAGGCTAATAGCAATAATTTTTTATTGTTGGTTTATTCACAGAATAAATAATAGTAGGTACCTTTTAGCGCCACATGAAGTATTTGTCTGGGGGTTTTGGCGGGAACGTGGAAAAGTGAGTGTGTGCTCATTATATTATTTATTAAAACTTGTGTTCCTCTGCGAGTTACTGTGTAATAAATGTGGATTATTACCCGTTTGTTTGATGAATGTGTGCGAGTGTAAGGAAACAGCACAATGTTGAAAAACATGCTATATGCGTTCTCGCCAAAATTCCACTGAAAATCTTCAGTAAAGTCCACATTTTTACTGAGGTTATGACTTGGACTTGACTTTGACTTCAACTTGACCTGAAATATGACTATGACATTATGACTTTAATTCTTAAAAACTTGAAGAATTTTAATACTTGACTCTGGCTAAATACACTAACCGTGTGGAGCCATAATGAAACAAAATAAAAAGATGTTTTCTTCGTAGCACCAACATTCCACAGGATGTACACAAATCGCCAGTTTTTACGGCCAGCCAATATTTACTCGACTATTCAAAAACCTCGTAGCCCGAAGGCTAATTTAATTAGACTTATAGTGCGCCTAACAAGATTAATATTTTTACTGCATATTTTAGTGCCCCGCATAACAGAGAGCACTTTAGCTGGAGTCAATTACCCGTGTCGTAAAGGCCTATTATTTTGCTACGGAGACCTATTATATTGAAGAAAGAAATTATTTTTGTTATTGCTGTATATATATGATTATTGCACGCCGAGAGCGAACTTCATTCCCGCATATAAAAGAAGGAATGGTGCTTGTACAAGTTCTAAATGAACCTGAACTAATAGAGCTATAAAATGATCCTTTAAAGTTTTTTATGTAATACATATTTGATACAAATCGTGTGCCGTATCTAACGGCATATACTTGCGTACGAGTATTAGTAGAACGCTAGTTGAAAACGCTATCAGAGAATACACAAATATTCACATTAAATATTCACAACAGAAGATATCAACAGGCGGACAATGATAAATTGTGCTGAAGATATAGATAGCATTATGAAAGTAGCGAAACGATATACAGTTACTATAAAATGTTTCGGACTCTACCGCGAAATATATTACAGTAGGTACAAGTATCTACCTAAATAACAAATTTAATCGTAAGGTACTTTTAGCATTCATCAATTCATCATACCATTCAATCACTGTATAAAATTAGACCTTTCAACGGTAGTTAATACTTCAGCTTTTAGTAAAGATTATGGGATATACATTTTAAAATATAATGTTGTACTGCATTAAAATTTATTCGCGATAAAATTGGTTAACGCTGCATAGTGCACGCCACTCTATTATAGTAGAGGCCTATGTCCAGCAGTGGACGAAAATTGGCTGATAATGATGATTATGATGAAGCCCTAAAAAAGTATTCTAGTCTAAAGGCTGAGTGGCACCATCTTACTTTAACTATAACTATAACCGGTGTTTTTGTATGGAGTTTGACGCTTGTTATAGTTAAAGTTAGATGGTGAAACTCAGCCTAAGTATAAATGTGTCTATTCTTCAGGCTGGCTTATTCAGGCATAGTATAACCATTGTTTATAAATTATGTTTTCTCCATGCATATTTTATTCACAGCCTTTTAAATGTTAGCTTAGAAATCAAACGATTTTTCAAGCATTATTTACGATCCAATTTGCAGAGCTATTAAATATCATGAATTATTTATGACTGTGGCTGTGACTGAGGTTATATTGTTGAAATATTTAACGTATTTTTCTGGTGTGGACTGCACGAGATTTACGACTAAAGAGCCTACATTTTCATACGACCTTCCATTGTAGCATTGCAAAGTGCATAATTATGAAGCGTATAGTAACGCAACATTTATTTAATTTTTGCTTGAACTGAACTTGTCAGATTTTGAGTTGGTATTTACTATATTTGATATGTAAATTGTTAAACAATTAAAATTAATGCTTAATTGGCAAAGCACCGGAACATGTTATTCCGGAGGTTGCGGGTTCAAGTCCCGTCGGTACGATGAAATTTTGGATTGTGTTTAACAATTTACAAAAATATAAAGTGTGAGACACTTCAAAGAAACATAATATTTGATTTACGCAGTGCAACATCTCTCGTCCGATTTGAAAACTGTAATGATTTCTTCCGAATGATTAACTTACGTTATAAGTAGTCATAGATGGCGCCACCAATGCATAATTGGGTTAACAAATGCAATCCACTAATTTCGTCGTAACGATACTTCGCACCGTGGCTTAATTGGCAAAGCACCGGAACATGTTATTCCGGAGGTTGCGGGTTCAAGTCCCGTCGGTACGATGAAATTTTGGATTGTGTTTAACAATTTACAAAAATATAAAGTGTGGGACACTTCAAAGAAACATATAATAATATTTGGTTATATTTGATATGCTTTGCAGAGTAGATGCAGTGTTTACGCACTGATAAATAAAGTATTGTCTAATCTTAAAACAGTACTTTCAAAACAATCCATAGTAATTAATGTTAAAAAAATGTAATTTATCAAATCTGAACAGAACTCAACAAAGTTGCATTTAATCTTTAGTTTGACTAGGTTAATATTCACTATTTGCCACTCGAGTGCTTGATAATGTTAGAAATTAATATAGTCCACCAAGCAAATGTAATTACAACTTGCCACGGTAGGAAGGTAGGTGAATGGTACAAGAGTCTACGACCAACTTTATTACATTACAATAAAGACTATGAAAGAGATACTAGAGTTTTCTACATGGCTTTAATATGGAATGCAATCATTTAACGCAGAACGTTGACGACAATAAGAAATATGTCTACGGCGTGGCGTTCAGTTCTATCGACGTAATAAAATCATTATGCTGCGAGCTGTTGTTTGGACGTCAAAAAGCCTATGGCAAAAATACAGCTAGCTAGGTGTTTTTTTTTTAAATGTAACACAACTTTTAATTTATATTTTTATAACAATAGGTAAAGATTATTTAAATTCTGGTCAGAGTTAAAATATTATGATATTTTTTTTCGACCATCATAGATAGCTAATTACTAAATAGTTTTGATCGCCACCTCTTATCCTAGAATATCATTCAGGCATTCAGACAGATATGAATAACACCGCATTTATAACCAAAATAGAAACAAACATAGAATAGGTCAAAACACTGAGAACACGCTCGCATTGTGATTTCGTTTGCCAAGTTGGCAACGGTGCCACTTCATTGAGTTGTTTTATTGTGTTGCATAATGAAAATGGATGGTAAAGACGCGATCATATCGGCAGTTTGATTTATTTTTCTGATAAAATCTCTTTGGTAGTTCAATCAACCTGCCAAGTGTGTGTTCGACTCGCACAAGAAGGGTTCCGTACCACCGTACAATATGTTATATAAGAAAACACAACACATGTTTCTTGTATGTGACCTTCTTAAATATTAAACTTTATTTTATTATAACTATATATTATTTCTTGTTATAGCGGCTATAGAAGTACATATTCTACGTCATGCTCCCCAGAAACCCTATCGTCTATTTTGCTATATATATATATATCCATGTAAAAAACAATATATATATATACTATTTTATATACTATTTTCAAGTGTCTACCTATTATGGAATAGGAAATACAGCCCTGTGACAGACAGACGGACGGAGGGACGGACAGCGAAGTCTCAATAATAAGATCCCGTTGATAGCCTTTGGATACGGAACCCTAAAAAGCTCTAGGTTTGCACTCTTAGTATGTTAATACTGAAAAATGTCTCCATTTTTTGCTGACTGCTCGCTATAGTGCTGGAACTGCTGGACACTTGATACAACATAGACGACGGGTTTGGATTGTTACACTGTGTGAATTGGATTAAATTCAGTTGTACTTCCTCTCGTCTTACCGTCATCCTACACCATCTTAGACCGCATCATAGTTTTTCCGCACTTTCGACATCAAATGCCGCAATAGTCAATTTCAGTACCGAGATTGAGGTGTATATATCTTCAGACATACTCATCTGATCTCGATTCATTTACATTGAGATCCAACGCGATAGACACAAAACAGAAAAGGTTCTCAATTCGACTGTATTTTTTATTTGCTACCTCAGAACTCCGTCATTTATAAACCGATTTGGATTTTTTTTTTTTGTCTGAGATATATTAGATATATTACATATATATATCTATATACACATACATATATCTAATATATCTCAGGCAAAAAAAAATAATTTTCCAAATCGGTTTATAAATGACGGAGTTCTGAGGTAGCAAATAAAAAATACAGTCGAATTGAGAACCTTTTCTGTTTTGTGAAATCAGTTAAAAAATAATATTTAAAGTAAAAAATATGTTGTTGTAAAATTGTTTCAGTTATCAATTATTACATTAAATAATAATTACGCTATATATTTCGTACATGTACGTACAGCAAAGTGATTAATAAAATCGCGTGAGTAGTTTAATAACAGTTATAAACATTACCATTGCTTTATTTAACAAACTACTTTAAAGTGTTATCTATTTTTATTTCAGTAATTAAAATGATTTAACCATTTCAGACAAGTAAATTATTTTTAGTTAAAACTAATGTTCAAATAATTATTAGATAGGTATGTTATTCATGATATTATATATATGAGGCATAAGATTATTTAATATGGATTATTTTCAGGCATAGATTAAAATTGTTAAGCAGCTATTACATATTACATTAGCCTCCGGCGTTTCACTGAGGTAAAAAGGTCCACATCGAAACCCAATAACACAAATCCACATGAGGAATGCATGTAGCAAATAGTAGTTAAACTTTTTTTTTACTTATTGAGAGATGTAATAAATGTCAACTCCAGCCTAGTAAATCGTATACGAACGTAAAAATGTCAAATTTATTTCAAATAAGAGTATAGTTACTTACGTATTTATTTACCCCATACCATAGTTAATTTTTTAATGTAATGTGCCCTTACTGTGGCTTCTATTTATATATTTATTCATATTTACAATGTAAATAATAATCTAGCGTCCCAAGATGTTTAACTGTATACTGTATTGAGTAACTGTATTGAATATGATCCAATGTAATTTGACGTGTATAAGTGCAAATTTTTAATTTGCCCATATACTGAATAAATGCTTTGACTTTTGTAATTACTTAACTTTCCTGAAAAACATTTTTCTGTATTAAGCACGATAAACATTTTAATAAGTAATTTATATTTAGAACACAGATTTGACTGTCTATAATAAATTAAATTATATACGGGAAATAAAAGCTATAATTTTTAATTTTTGGTATTAGGTGCGGTTTCAGTGGCATGAAATATCATTGATTTCAACTATGACGTAAACGGGCGTCGGAGGCGCGATAATATAACACCAGATGAAATGAGAGGTATTGATCTTCCATCTCATTAGGAAAGGTATATATAATGAGAATAAAAAATCAATATCAAAACAAACAACGATCACGATCAATCATAAAAATCAATCAATTATATTTCATATAAGTACCTTTAAGCAACTTTCCCTATAGGTAAGTAATATTTCGTAAGGTATTGTTTAACTGTGGGGCCAAGGCCGGGATCGTGTGAAGCTCTCGCAACGCCTATAATATCTCCGATCTCGCTCGTTAGTGTGATTACGCCCCTATAGCCTTATTGACGGAAAGTAGGTTTCGTGCGGTGAGTTTTGAAAGAACGTATCTATGCAATTTGGTAAACAATATTTGGTTTGAGTCTTAGTTCTAAAAGTGGTAAATACACCTTTTACTTATTGAACTTCGAATAAGTGTAGCTTTAGGTTGGTCTCGTTTTCATCATTGAGATGTCAACTTTTTTATGCTAAACAAGCACTGGACCAATTCTTATTTATCTCGTTAAAGTAAACGCAGACTTGTATGGAAATTACAATGTTACCTCTTATGCACTCTTGATGGCACTTTTTAATTCCATACAAATCTGCATTTACTGTAACGTAACCAAAACCAAAGTAAACCAATCTATAAAACTCGCACTAGGCACTCTGATGTTAAGTGAAGATGCGGATGTCACCATCTTCGACCACATCATCGCTTGGCCAAACACGCTAGGCCTAGAATACTCTGACTCTCAAGAACTGTGTGCTGCCGGAACACCCTAAGGTTATAGCGGCAGATTTTCTCTTTGTTTGTGGCAACTTGGTCACAGATTATATAATAGTTACTACGTATACTTGTTTAGCTACTTTTTGGTAGCAAGCCGGGCGGAACACCCATATAATATACCCCTACCACCTGTGGAGCTTGTCACTGTTGCTTGTTGCCGTCTTATTCCTAAGTTTTTTGCCATCAATAATGTTAATAAAGACTTGGGTATTTTTGTAACAAAAATTGAACCAGACTTTAAAAATGTAACCAGTGTTATGCTATCTCACGTTTAAATGGCATGATTCGCGCCTGTCAGTCTGTTGTATGTCACATAAAAAATCAGTATGAATGAATGCTCAGCATACTAAATGATTGTGGCGTGCTTGATGCGTACATTCACAATAAATTTGGATTTACGTGGATAAATAGATTATGTAAATGTACGGAGCAGACACATTCAGCAGCAGAAATATATTCCTTCACAAAAAGTTTTTTTTAAGCTATGCAGCCGGATTAAGAACTCCACTCTCCACATTGAATTATTATCCACATTAATAAGTTTAAATAATACACCACTATCTTTGTACGATCTGTAATGTTATTTCCATCCGCTTTTGGCTATAAGACCGCCTATTGCACCAGTTTTTAGTTAGTTGCGTCCTATTTCTGTAATTGGTGTCAATAAAGAGTATTTATATTGTGTGATACATTTTTGAAGTATTTGATACCCGAAAGTATAAAGCAATAAATACTGAGCAATTTTTAAGCCCTGTTTAAAAATTGCTTTGTTAATATGTATTTTACAACTGAACGTTGCTTCAATTCGATATCATATAGTGACGACATCTGGTCACAAATGTCTCCGATAATACTTTATACATGGTGCCTCCAGCCTGAATGATACCTATTCGTGGGCGATTAACAACCTTGTAGCGTAGTGTAAAGGATACACGCAACGCTGCACCAATGTTCTGTGCTATGGAAGATACAAGTACATTAGTTGCGATGACGTTAGATGCAGAATAACCTAGAATAGATATAGTAGCATACATTGTAGGCTGGTAGGTATAGTAGCGTGCGATGATTGCCAGGTGAAGTGGACGGTAGTAGATAGAAGTAAGTTTGGTTTTGTTACGCTTTTGGAAGTTATACTTCCGTAATGGAAAAATGATGAGAGTGAATTCTTACGATGCGCGCGAACGCAGCGCACCCATCTCAACTAAGTAAAGGCAACTGCCCCGCGCGTCGTCTCACTGCCTATAATTTCCAAGCAAGCATCAGATGACATCAGGTGAGATGGCGTAAGTACTTACAAGTACTTACCTACTTGTCTGTCCGAGATAAAAAAATCTCTGTAATATTTATTCAGTATCATCATTATCAGTTCCCGTTCACTCTGTACTTAGGCCTCTCCTATTGCACGCCACTGAGCTCGATTTTCAACTATTCGTTTCAAACTGCTGCCAGCCGTGAAGCTTGCGTATATAAACGTAGTGTAGGATGCCCTACAGCTTGGTAGGGCGATGATGTACGTTATTCAGTATGAACTATCCGAATTGAAACGTTTAAAGCCATGCCTTCGACGTCAAAATCCAATAAATTATCTCTCTCTCTCTCTCTCTCTCTCTCTCTCTCTCTTTGATAAGTTCTATCGAGACCATTCAGAATCAATTCATTATAGACCACGGCAGCATAGGCTTTTCCTATATAGTACTAACAATGCGATACGCAATTCCCAACGTTTTACTCAATTGAGTGACTTAACAGAATTCCTACCAAGGCCACCCGTGAGAACATTACGCCACTTTGGCCCTATTCTAATCATCTAGACAATCCTAGCGTAAAATTTGTTCTTAGTGAATATTTCTTAGGCTGAAATGTTTTAGACAAAACAATGTCACGGTAATTTGTTCTGAGCGGAAAACTTTTATTAATGTGTGTGTAAATGTAATGTATGTGCGCAGTTGTCCTCCGGTAAAGGAAATCATTGCTAAGAAACCCCCGGCAGGATACAGATGTTGAGCAATCTAGAAACGGCCTCTGCAATGATTCTGGACACTGCCTAGTGAAAACATCTAGAATTATACAACGCATTACCATTATTGAATTAGGCAACATTTCTAAGCACCTTGGTTCGATATTCCGCTTCTAAAATGTTGTGAATATCAACTATTTTTACTTCAACTGCACCTCTTTGTCTCCCTTTTGCAGCCAATTACCTCCCGAAAGCGTAAAGTTGAGATATGACAGTACCTAGTGGTAGCCACTTGTAACCCTCATTCGACCAAGGCACTGGCCTTGGTCGAATGAGGGTTACAACGGGTCAACAGCACCAGTATTTAAAAAAAAGGCACGAATAAAATCACAACGTCGCGTAACGGAATTTCGAAGACCAATTTAAAGGATTAGATGCAGTTCTTGCTACATGACCCCACCCTTTTAAGGACGAATTATTCCCAAGCTTATTCACGAAACGTATCAATGGTTAAATGCATCGATTTAGCTGTAATATACCTAAGCAATTTCACGCACCGTGGCCATTAAATAAACAATGCAATGATTCGCCATTGTGCTCGCTGTTTCTTGATATACCTTTATAATGACATGTTGATGTGCTCGGCTTATAATGACTTGGTTAGTTGCTGGGTAGTTTTTTACCCAATTGTTTAAGCCAAAAGGAAAGATTATGTTTAGAGGAAGAAAGCATGAAAAAAAAAATTTATTCAGCATAAACTTCATTTTGCAGATGTAACTGAAATTAATGTTAAACAACTTCAAACAAAATCTGGTGCTGAAATAGGCCGGCCAGTCTCAGCACAAATATCTAGTTTTTCTGTATCATACATCCCCTATAAATTAATATTTAAAAAAAAGATTTTTATATCAGACAGGCTAGCGTTTGACCACTATCTCGCCTGATGGTAAGCAAAGATGAGGTCGAAGATGGTAAACACGCTAAGCCTAATATGGTCTGACTCGCAAGGGCTGTGTGCTGCCGGATATTAAAGGTCGTGTATGACTCAACATCTAATTACAGTAAAGGGTGTAATTATGGAGGGTGTGTCTACTCTGGTTTGATGCAATGCAGTGACACGCAAAATTCTGACAATGCAGGGTTTTTCAACAGATACCTATATTAGTAGTTAGTCATAGGAATGTCAATGCTACTTAAAATAATAATAAATCAAAATTGTTTAAAATGAAAACCTTGCCCGATGAGGTACTGTCCTCAGTCGTGTCATTGTGTACTAAACGGCTATGTACTAAAGGGCCTATGGTTAGTGTTCAATTCGTGAAATTGTACCCAATTGTCTTTGTTTAGCGTAAGGAATGTACCTGTAAACTACGTACGTCTTTGTTGAATAAACCATAAATTAAAATTGAAATTTTTAAAATGTATTATTCCATTCATTCATCATTCAGTTCATTTTTTTTAACCAATTTTTCAGGCATTCAGAATAAATATTTCTAGGCTGATTTTTAGTCCTGAATGCGTAAGTTAATTTTAGACACTGAATGTTTTATAACCAGGAAACGCATATTATATTATCAATATTGAAACTACATCAGATGTAGATTTAATTAATTTGTGACTAATAATTAAAATAAAAACTACAAGCAAAAAAATGGAATTCTGAATGAATTGTCATTAATTCAATAAATTTCGTCAGTCTAAGAATATTTTAACTTTTTACTAGAGTAAGTACACAAAATAGTTACGAATTACATAAATGTAGTCACGCTAGAGTAAAGTATACCTAAGCATCTATTCAGACAAGGGTGTCTGGAAGCCATCGCTTTAAACGCTAAGAACGCCGATTGCTTTTGCGTTGTTAAAACACTTGTTCATTTGCGAGTGTTAACTTGTTAAAAATCAATGAAGAGTTTTTTGTATCATAAAAGAAAAGAAAGATCGCAATACAGCATTTCTGTCACAGACATTGACAATACCTACAACCGACCTATATTCCCCAAGCCTCAAACTTCAATAGACCTATTGTATTGATCTCACATATCTCCAAGCCCTTTGTAAATCTGCCATAAGCCCCTCTACCGCAATCCGCAAAATCCATCTGTAGTAACACGGGAGAAGTCGTGAGGCAGGTCACGGTACGACCTCTGCGACCTCTATGACCTCCCGAGAATCAGGCCTCTCCCTGGCCTACTTTACGCATCCAGGGATGAAAGTCGGCTGTCGACATGCGTACGGTACGCTCGTAAGGAATTTCGAGCCAGACTACATTAGATATGTAAATTGTTAGATACTCGGGATTTCGGGCTATTCGATTAAAACTGTATTTTTTATCGCGGGCCTAAAGTGTTTTGAAAGAAATAAATAAATTTCGCGTAGGTTTAACTTTTCATTGCGGGTAGTTTGATTTTTACCAACTCTAATGACAACAATTTTGACAAATTAGTATGTTAGATCCTTTCGGGACTAAATAAGTAAAACAATAAAGACTTCATCTATTTTGACACATTATTTTTAACCGACCTCATTCGAGCGCTTTTTAATAGAATATCAACATTTGTATTACGATGCATTTAAATACCTCGATGACATGCTACTTAGGGTCCCCGCACACGGGCCACGAGCCACAACCACAAAACGCCGCCACCGGCATATTTCCTATAGTTTTCATACATTTTATCATGTAGCGTGTGGCGGCCACCGGCGTCACCGTGTGCGGCGAGTCCATATAAAATGTATGAAAACTATAGGAAATATGCCGGTGGCGGCTTGTGGCCGGTGGCCCGTGTGCGCCGACCCTTACTGCTGGCTACTTTGACTAGCGTGACGTTTGAAGTTCTTTTATTTTTCTAATCGATCTTAAATTAATGAAGTAAAAACGAAAATATATCTGAATGAGAATTGATTTTTTTTTTTCGATAAACGTGTGAAAATCATGAACCCATATTATAGAAACGCATTTTGAGTTAGAAGATACTTAATTATTTTTAATAAAATAAATGTCAGTTTTTTGTCGTATTATTTTCTTGAATATGTTATGTAATTTATTAGTAAAATATTTGTGCGAACAGGTATTTTTTTTAATTAGAAGTTTGTGTCTAGATTAATGAGCTACTTTTGAGAAACACTATTTAATCTTGTCGAGACGAGAAACCTTATAACATATAACTTTAATAAATTACACAAATGGGTACCGACGCCATTTTTTTACTTTCATGATTGTTATTTATATAATTATAAAATAGTGTAATTAATTAATGCAAGAAAAAATAAAATGTTCAACTCAAACGAGATTGAACTGTAAAGAAATAAATATTTTATTCACTTTGTGAAACATGGGAGATGATTGAAGCAAATTAGATTATAGATTTCAAAACGAAAATAGCTGAGTATTTAAAAATATATTATCTCTCATCAAAATTTTACGTATTTTAGACACAGTTCTAAAACATTTTACTCACATTCTTCACGGGAATATACATACATTTCCAATAACGTCTTCTCGCGCGACCCTCGTTTTAGGGCACTGACCCCTGACCACAGTTTCTTATACGAGGAATTGGAGGTTTCTTTTTTATCTTATAGGATAGCGTTTGACCACTATCCCACCTGTAGGTAAGAGATGATGCGGTCGAAGATGGTAAGCACGCTAGGCCTAGAATGAGAACTGGCTCTCAAGGATAGATGCCGGAACACATTAGATGTTTGGCGACAGATTTTCTAACTTGAGGGTGGTAGCTCGCCAGGCGGACACTAAATAGTATCCTACCACCATGCGGGGGTTGTTGGTTTCTTAACGATGTTCTTCCTTCACCGGAGGGCCACTGTGAGAAGCGCACATAATTTTTTTTTTAGAATTGGCCATTTCGCCGCCGTGGTAGATTGCCTGACGGGCAAGGCGACCCAGGGGCTGGGTCTAGTCTCTTCTTGCTGTGCTGGGGTTTCGCGTGCGAAGCTGGGGGCTTTGCCCTTTTTAAATCATTTAGGCTAACGTTTGAACGCTACCTCACCTGTTGGTAACTTTGGTAAGTGATGATGCGGTCGAGGATAATAGCACACTAGGAATAGAATGGGTACTGGCTCTTAAGGATAGCTGCAGCTGAATACACTTTGTCCCGTCGGAATTTTATTTCTTCACTCACACACAAGAAGTAAAGTTGTAGGTTTTTGTATTTATCTTAGAAATACCTCGGTCTATTATCTTTGTTAACCTCCGATGCAAAAAAAAGTAATGTTATAACTTTGACGATGTGTATAGTATCTGTGAATCTGTGTGTATGTCTGTGGAATCGTAGCGCCTAAACGGATAAACCGATTTAGATTTAGTTTATTTTTTGTTTGATAGGTGTAATCGAGAATGTTTTTAGCTTTGATTCATGAAAATCCGTTTAGCTGTTTGTAGACTATGAGCATTTTTCTAGATGATGACGTTATCAAAAAAACTTGAAAGTAAAACATATTTAGCATAGCGTATATGAGCAGGTTCAATGGAAACCTCGTTTGATTTCGATGTATTGAATCACTCTGTAGGTATAATTCAAATACATAAATGTACGGTTCTGAAATCCTCAATATTTAATGATGCATGAAAATATATCAGGATAATCATAGTTATCAAGAAACGTAAACTCTAGTCGGCAATGGCAAATTTAAAAAATCTAAGCTGTTATAATAGTAGTTAGATACCTACAAAAAATTGTTATTTGTCTATGAATACTACAAAAGTACAAAGGAAAATATGACTAAATAGCCTTTCCTCCTGACCTAGTTTCCTTCGTTCATACTGAACCAGTATAAATGTTGTAATATTTCAGTTAGTGGTTGGTACATTTATTAGGTCAGTATGCCATCTGGGCAACAGGTTGACCCGGTTAAATGGGTACCTACAGTACTGGGAAATAAGAGCTGACTGGGCATAGATTCTGTGAACTATACCAATAAGTAGACGTATGGGAATGGGATTCAGCTAGCAGGCTTTTATTTATCTTTTATTATCTGGGAAATGAGCATCCTGTATAATCCTGAATATGTTATAACAACGCAAAGCTCTGTTTATTTTTCTTTGCCATTAAGTGCGAATTTAGCCTAACTCGGATAGGAGTTACTTAGTAAATCATTGGCAATGTCAAAGAATGTATGGTTATTCTTTAAAAATATGACAATTTAATCTAGAGTAACTCTTATCCGAGATTGGTTAATTCCCCACTAAGCGGCTAAGTTAACGAGATGAATTACTCAGACATGAGTTTTTATAGATTTTTTATAGTACTATTATGTTTACGACGTTACTGAGCTAAGCTTTAAAGAAAATATATAATTCTTCCTCTCTCTCTTCCTAGCTAGTCCTAACATATGGTATTGGTGACAGCTTTCCGGCTCTTTTCTCTCCTCTTCGCTCTATCCTCGACGTCAGAATCTGAGATAATAAACAAGTAACAAAATTAAAATTTTTAATAACACCCACGACAATGTCCTTTAGAAAATTAACGTCATACCATCTATCTAAGAACCACCACTGATTAATTACGAACACTTTGAAGACAAAATCGAACTAGTTTTGGAGAAAAATGGCAACATGGATTTGCACAAACAAATGTTTACTGCAGCGCCCCCTGGTGAGTTGGCATCGTAACACCTATTTAAGAACATGCAACTATCAAACACGAACCCGTAACTGAAAACTACATCAAAATCGGACTAGTCGTTTTGAAGAAAATTGGCAACATCGATTACAACAAAAATTCAAAATTCGCCTACAAATGATTACTGCAGCGCCCCCTGGTGAGTTGTCACCGTAACACTTATCTAAAAACCTGCACCAATTACACCCCAACCCATAACTGAAAACTGCATCAAAATCGGACAAGTAGTTTTGGAGAAAAATGGCAACATGAATTTGCACACACAAACAAACAAACAAACAAACATCCTCTCACCCCAAACGCATATACAGTCTCCGTTCCGTCGTCGGTAAATATATCCCAGAAGACTGTAAGAATATAATGTTCTTTTCTACGCAGATTACACAATGAAGTATGTAGCTACAAATATTATTCTGTCTAGCTAAGTAAACTATAAAAAAAATCATTACATAATTGATTTGGTCTTACGAATGCGTATACGAGTAGAATAGACGTGTGTGTGTGGGTAATTAACTGTATGTCTAAACTGTATGTTTATGAAATGCAAAATAGTTTTAGCTGAAATAGCCCTCCGCCATTACGTATGCATTTATCCAGTCCCTACATAGGTTGTCTGGAAGAGATTGCTTGATGCGATAAGACCGCCGATTGCTTTACCATTATGTATTGTTCTTTTTATGAAGCTATTGTACATTTTGTATTTTGTGTTTTGGTAATCAATAAAGAGTTTTGTATTGTATTGTAATTATTGCATAATACATAGGTACATAGTTGCTCCCCATGATTTGCCCGTATTAAAGAATATCCTATTTCTATTCTATTCTAACTTAAACTCGCTATGCATGCTTAGTCGTTCTATTCTACTACACTGTTATATAGCAAAATGTCTGCCAAATCAGTCTAACCGATATGTTGTTAAAATGTGCCAATGGACAGAGAGACACATAGACATAGTTACTTTCGAATTTAAAATATTATTCTGGATAGGTTTACCTAAAAGCTTGCTTAGCTTGTAGGGTTATTAGTTAATCATAGTACATAGTACATACATAGTAAAAAACTAAATCGCTCCCGCTGTACGCTTATTTCTTTTAAACTACGCAAGGGATTTTAAAAGCGAACGCGGGGTGCAGTTTTCCATACAAACGTATTCCCCCGTTTCCTCCTTGGAAAATGCTTCTAGAGCAAAATTTGTTTCTACAAAAAATCAAGGTCTGCTGTAGCTATTATTTGCTTTTTTGACCAATCAATCGCAAAAAGATATATAAGACTTTATCTCCTCTTTAAGATTTTTGAAGGGTCATTATATCTATTTGCAATTGGTAAGTCTAAAAAAGTAGATGATAGAGGCATAGCTACAGCAAACCTTGATTTTTTGTAGTAACAAATTTTGCTCTAGAAGTATTTTCCAGGAAGGAAACAGGGTAATACGTTTGTTTGGAAAACTGCACCCTGCGTACGCGTTTAATTTAGTTTTCAGCAATAGATAGAGTGATTTAAGAGGTAGGTTTATAACAACGATTAAACGCAGCCTAAGCCGCGGATTGCAGCTAGTAATCTATATGAAGATTACATAAGTAGGGAGATAGCAAATAGCCAGCTACTTCAGCAGACTAGTAATGAGTTGAAAGTTGAAAGGCTTTGCTCCAAGCCATTCCAATAGTTTCCGCTGCCAAGGAAAGCTAGACTCGTCACATTAAAAATATATGTACAAAATGTTAATAGAAAAACAACAAACTTTCTATTACTATGAGTAGTTGTCTAATTTTCTCCAACGCATCTACGAGAAAAAAAGGAAGTTAGGCAATATTACATCTTTCTCAACTACTATAGTCTTATGCATAAACGAGATGACAAGGTGTGAATTAGCAAAATAAACCGCATAGTCACTTACAGGTTAAATACAGTTTATATAGCAGTTAAGTGCTTGTATGTCTGCTATAAACAAATCTGTGAACAACAATTACAATAAAGAATGGTTACCACCCAATAGATCTCTGGCACAGATCGACAGCGAGGACGATTGCAACGCGCATACATAAAGCATGAGCTTAACTCATCCGTATTCAAGGGCAGAGTTGCCGCCTGCATCGCTCCAGAACATTCGAGCTGACGTAATGTGCCAAGGTGGAAAATACTGCAATACGAGGAAATTTTCAGGATTTTTTTCGCAATGCATTAACTGTCCAGTCTGGATGTAGATCCCTAACTTATGAAATACCGAACAACATAGTACTTTTAAATTAAAATAATAAAACGAGATGTAATTGTGAACTAACGCGATGTCGATGCAATAATAATAACATTTTATTATCATTATTATATTGACATCGCCTGAAAAATCCCATGACATTGAAATGGTATTGATTACAACACCATAGGTGGAAACCCTGGTATCTAAACAAGACTCAAAGATCAGTGATGGGTATAGGAAATCAGTGCTCTTCCATCTCATAAAATACAACTTCTTAAGACTGGTGCCTGATTATGTTCAGAGGTAAGAAGACATTTATATAATGTAACAGTCGTGGACATTTGAAAGTGTTTAAATATTTAGATATAATTAAAAATTGAGTATACTAGATTTTTTATACAAACTTAGTCAGGGATATACAAAGTTTTACGCGCGAGTGTCTGTGTGTGTGTGCGCGCGCGCGCGCGCGTGTGGATGAGTTTGAGTGATCGACAGTTTTTCAGCTTCTTCCGGAAGCCTTCTTCAAGATCTTGAGTGCGGAGCGCTCACCGTTGCGTCCGCACTGTACTAAGTAGTACTGTTTACGCATCAAATTCAGTTGATCTTCTCATTCTGTTAAATTAGGTAATAGACTGATGGCCTTGCCTGCTCCTACTTGTTTAGTTACGTGTTTTACCATCGGAATTGCTCCGACCAGTTTCAGACATATTTGAAGAGTATAGGTTTTCAAATATGTCCAAAACTGGTCGTAGCAATTCTGATTTTACGAACCGTTTTAAATTATATTATTAGGACCAGAAGTGCCTCGCGGCTTCCCCGCGTTAAAAACTTCTTTTATTTACTCAAAACTTTTCTTTTGTAAAAACGATTCTATCATTAAATACATCAAATAAGAATTAGCCAAATGGTTTAACCCGTTTTCATGTTATCGCGTGACTAAGGCAATTCGGGATTAATATTTATAAAAACCGAAAAACCCAATTTTCAGACTTTGTTACCTACCCCATTTCAAATCCCCAACTTTATCTCATCTTATTTCGCCATACAAACTTTAAATCCCCGTTCCGTATCCGGGAGGATTTTTTATAAAATCCTTTCTGAGCGGATACCTACGTCATAATAACTATCTGCATGCCATATTTCAGCGCAATCCGAAACAATATTGATTTTCACACTTTGTTACCCCATTTCACCCTCTTAGGGGTGTAATTAAAAAAAACCTGAAACACATATTTACTTATTTTTTTACTGGAGCACTTGTATGAAGTTTCGAATAGAAAATCTTATCTTGTCTCTCCATACATACTTTGTACCCCCATTTCATCCCATTAAGGAGTGAATTTTGGAAAATCCTTTCTTAGTACACCCCTACGTACTAAGACAAATATACCCTCTAAATTTCAAGTCTCTACGACCAGCGGTTTAGGCTGTGCGTTGTCTGTCAGTCAGTCAGTCAGTCAGTCAGTCAGTATGTCACGACAAAGATTCTCATAGTATTAGATTGTATATTTTTATGATCACCGTTCTATGTTAATGTAAATGTTTTTAATTGTTCTAGATGTGATATTTGACATAAAGGTGCAATCTAAGATTATTATCCATAACTAAAGACGTTCAAGTAATCAGTCATATGGCTATGACCACAGGATGATATAACAACAGTACGTGGGACAATCTAACAATAGAGATTGTTTAAGTCGTAAAATACTAAACGAGCTCTTAATCGAGGCCGTAATGGGTTGAAGGGTTCAGACCTTGTGAGACATTGTGTCTTTACTGGACTTGGGTGTGCCTTAAAAAGACCTTAGTCTGCAGAACACTATTTTCTCGTAATATTGAGGGCCCGGTGCGTAATCGGGAGTTCTAACCCCGCCGTGCATCCATGGAATTTTCTATCGAAAAATTTATATACGCTTCTCACAGTGGCCCTCCAGGTAAGGAAAAACATCGTTAAGAAACCAAAACCCCCCGCATGGTGGTAGGACACTATCTTGTGTCCGCCTGGCCAGCCTTGAGGGTAGTAGCATCCTCAAGATAGAAAATCTGTCGCCAAACATCTAATATGTTCCGGCAGCTATCCTTGAGAGCCAGAGATTTCATGATATAGTTTTAAAATCTTGAAAAGCAACCCACTTCACATTCCGCGCGTTTCATTTGAAAGTTTAAGGTGTTTATCTCTATATCTCAGAAAATACTAATCAGTTCTATATAAAAAATGTACAACAACAACCTACAGCCCTTTTGAAAACAAAATTACTATAGGAATTCTAAACTTCGGAGACTGTAGTTCCCGGAAGCAAATGCTAAGAACATATCCTGAGATAACTTTTTGACCATTATGTTGATAAAGACATTCTAGAACTTTCACCTTGTCAATTTATTCTTAAACCACCTAAATGTCTTAATTAAAATAGATACACCACCGTCCGTCACAGTCTCGCAACTCACTCTCAGCTTGGTTGTCTGGAAGAAATCGCTTTAAAAGCGATAAGACCGCCCTTTGCATTACTTTTAATAAGTATTTTCCTTGAGTATTTTCTGTAATTATTGGTGTGTAAATAAAGTGTTTATCTATCTATCTAAAAATGGCCGATGACTTATTCCTAAACTCGAAATTATTCTATAATATCCAGAATGATGTAAAGTTGTCCAAGAATAATTTGTGGAGTAATTCCAGAATTGGAGAATAATGTTGAAGTGAGTAAAATCACGAGGCGTTAACTTTAAATTAAATATGCCATTGTTAAGCCAGTTTTATGGTGAGACTGAAGTCAGAAACTCGACGAGCGTAACATTAAACGGTGGATAAGATCTGATGCCATCAGCTGCCATGTTTTTAAACGCATGCAGTCGAGTGGTTTTATTACGGCTCTGTTTAATCGATGATGGAAATGTTTAACTTTTAAATAACAGCTTACTAAGTATATAATTACAGTAGGTAATATTAATAATTAAGATAGTTTAAAAACTGAAACAACCGACTTCCATGCCCCGCGAGTCAATTTCAGTGGCAAGTTTGAGACGTTTATCATCATATCTCTGAAGATACTAATCATATCTCGATAAAATTACAATGGGACCACCTTGGAAACGAACCCTACCGATTAATAATAAAGAATAATTCTAATCGGTTCACAATTGACGGAGAAATCGCGTAACATACACACAAAAAAAAACATACATAGGAATTGAGAACCTCCTTCTTTTTGGGAAAGTCGGTTGAAAATGCGTAAGTTTGTGAGTGTGTGAGTAAATATGTTTGAGACAAATGAGACTCTTCACGGCAAAAAGAATTGACGGATTTTGTTGAAATTTGGAATGTATATAGATTATATATCACCATACTTATACCATTTATTCAGAAAAAAATCAGTTATCACCGGACCACAGCTAATATTCTTATAGATCCTTGGTATATGGTGGTGTATTCTAATAATGAATTTTAAAAGTTTTGAAATTAAAATAAGACAACACAGTAATGTTTTTTTAATGAAAATGGGACTGAAGCAGATCACAGAGATTGACTACTATAACATAAATGTTTGAGTATTAACACAAAACTAAAGATATAATTAAATTAAATTTTATATAGTCGTACTTTATAGCACTGCACTTTAACAAAGTGAAATTCGAAAATAATAAGTACTTACAACTGTAATTTTAAAGGCAGGACTAAAGGCAGACTGGCATGTTTCAAATTTGCTAATAGCACTAAAGGCAAAATTTCAATCGAGCCCTTAAAAACCCTAAAAACTCTTCTACTTCGAAATACAAACCTAATGTCTCTCCATTCAAACGTTGGCTAGAAGAGATCATTCTACCTATTCTACCCATATATTGCTCCTTCCCAAATCTAAATCTATTATTCATCACTCAATGCATTTTACGAGCATCCAGATTCTAGAAAACACATTTACCTAGCCACTCAGGCACTCAATCATTCTTTGTCTGTCTCTGTGTCCCTGAGAGTTACGACACCTATTGTCCAACACAATGTTCCCGCAGGATTTGTTTACTTCTAGTCTCCTATATTCTATTCTATGAAAATCAATTGCACTGGTACGAAATCTCCTTGGGGATGCGTTGGTTACAAGCCACTGGTTTCACTGGGGACTGCATTGTCCTATTCTATTATTTATTCATGCAATGTTCAACTTTATGACTTGTGAAATAAAGTCGCCGCACAATTCTCTCCTACGTAGAGTAGTGTTTGAATAAATTTGAACCTAGATATGAGTTGTTTTTGTAGCGATATTTATATTTTACATTTGAGGGTAGTTGATATTTTGTTGTTTACATTTTAGTTTGTTCTTCACGTTATGGGATTTTTAAAGACTGGATGCATTTCAGACTACGCTATACTATTTTGCTATAGTACAGAATTACAAGCAAACCGGCAAATATAATTACTATAGCTATATAAATGTGAACGTGTTCGAAATAAATGGATAGTGAGCAATATTGGTTTGCTACAAATTATCCAGACTAGTCCATACTAATATCACAGTTTCTATGATTGTAAAACTGTGCTAATATTATAATAACGTTTGTAACTCTGTTTGTCTGTTTGTTACCTAATTACGCCTTTAAACGGACGATGCGATCTCTGAAATTTAACAAGGAAATAGATATGCTATGTATCATTATATTATAGCGTATTCTGTAATACGCTGTATTATAAATAATTTGTTTATTTTTTACAGGTAAGTTCATCCAACTCTACATACATTTCTTTCAATGTAAGTAATTTGAAAATGTTTTCACAAAGTTTATCAAATTGAACCTATAGTAATTGTAGTGACTATTTCTCTATTTTAATTAATATTTCAAATAAAAAACAAGGAACACTTTTACTCTTTTCTAATAGGCTAGCGTTTGACCTCCATCTCACCTGGTGGTAAGCGATGATGTGGCCAAAGATGGTAAACACGCTAGGCCTAGAATATTCTGACTTCCAAGGGCTGTTTGCTACCGGAACAGCCATAGGTTATGGTGGCAGATTCTCTCTTTGATGGTGGTAAGGTACTTTTTGGTAACAAGTCAATACTCAATACGTTTTATGAACAGTGATCAGTACCTAATTGACAATAGACATTGTTTTCATTTTAATGTAACATTTTTCATTAGTATAATTATAAAATTCCAACATAAATAACTGCAAGCTTCCTTATAATTCGAAATGCAGAATTGCTATGATCGCGACCGCAAGGCGTAGGGAAATCGTGAAAGTCGCGGTTACCCCTCAACAAGAGGGTTTACCAAGATATAAAACATTCTAATTTTAACATTACTTCGTATTAGTAAAGAAGATGCTGCTATCCAGCTATATAGCAGCATCTCCCTCTATCTCACCGAGTTATATTAAAGTAAGAATGCTATAAACGTTGTAGTAGGCCAGGCCCTCTTATTTAAACTAGGCATCTTTTACTGAGGACTTTCTTCAACTTGATTAGTATAATAAAGTATCTGAAGTAACATTTGTGGTATAGTAGGATGGAATTGGGGAAAGTAATACGTGACGCAATGCCTTTTACCATTAAGGTACCAAAAGGTGAGTGTAAAGCCTGACTTTCAATAAAGCAAAGAGGAGAATGGATGTGTCTAACCAACTAAAAAGATGTCACGCTATGTGGTTTGACAGCACTTAAGAAGTACGTACGTATATACGCTTGCTCTTCTTACTTTTCACACAATGATACTTGATAAAATGGAAAGATGTTCTTGTGTTTTCTACATAATATTTGAAGTATTTTGGTATTTAGTTGTATGCTATGCTCTGCTGCCTCAGCTGAGAAGCTCTCAAGGCTTTGATCATTACCTAACTTTTTAGGGTTCCGTAGCCGAATGGCAAAAAACGGAACCCTTATAGATTCGTCATGTCTGTCTGTCTGTTTGTCTGTTTGTCTGTCTGTCCGTCCGTATGTCACAGCCATTTTATTCCGAAGCTGTTAAGACTACAGAATTGAAACTTGGTAGGTAGATGTATTCTGTGAACCGCTTTCTGAATTTTATACAAAAGTAAAAAAAATATAAGTTTAAGGGGGGCATCCCATACATAGAACTGAAACAAAAAAAATGTTTTTCTTCAAAGCTATACGTGTGGGGTGTCTATGGATAGGTCTTCAAAAATGACATTGAGGTTTCTAAAATCATTTTTTCTCAAAGTCAATCATTTGAAAGATAGGCGCGTCTAAAGTGGTAAAATATGTGCCCCCCCCCCCTCCCCCCTCTAACTTTTAAAGTATGGGAGTGAAAAATCTAAAAAAAATATATGCTGTAGATCCCAATAAAAACTAACAACGAAAATTGGTTTGAACGAGATACATTCAGCAGTTTTTGGCAGATATGGCGACCGCAAAGATCACTTTGTTTTTCATACAAACACTATGAAAAACAAAGTTAATTTTGTAGTTGCGAAAAATCATAATTATGGAATACTTAACTGTGTTACGGAACCCTATGAGTGCGAGTCTGACTTGCACTTGGCCAGTTTTTTTTTTCTTTCAAACGTTAAATAGCAGTTGCATCATCTATTGAGCTTAGCTAATAAAGCTAAGCTCAATAGATGATGTAGATTTGGAGATAATATATTAGATATTCTAAGATCTTACGGTCAGACTTTTACCTAAACAGCTCTATTAGTCTAAAAACAAAATATATAGGTATTCATTAAAAGGATCTTTCCTTTATTAAATGAATATATACCGTTGAAATTTTAGTACTAACCTTTTAAAATACGGATGAGGTATTTTCAGAGACTGAGCTTCAATTCACCAAAAATAAAACAAAATATAATAAAGGTTAACTCACACAAACGCACTAATTACTTACCTCATTGTCTGCCTGCCAGTTACGGTCCGTCGCCGGCAGAGGGCGCGGCTCGCAACAATGGTGTACTCGTCGCTAAGCTGTGGCGATGGTCTCGCGCGCGCCCTCTATTGTGAAGTGACCTTTAACCGGCAATTTACGTACTTAAATACGAGTTAGGTACTCGTATGAGCCGTGATTTATAGTATATCACTGCCGGTAGAAACATTACATTGATTAAATAAGACAGCAGCGTTACATTTTGTTTTTTTTATTGGCCCAGCAAGTGTAGCCTGTAGCGAGCGAATGTTTGCCAGTCTGTTCTCGCCTACCAGGTCGCATTTTTCAACCGATTTTGACGAAGGAAAATGGCACACGAGAGATTTATTTGAGAACTTTTGTCAATCGCGTTTTGTGATTAGGGGGAAAATATAGGGGGGAAAGAAAAGTTTGCTGTAGCGTTATTTATCAACGGATTTCAGTCATATTGGAAAGGCACACTGAGGACTTCATTCTACGCGAGATGTTGCGAAATTAAAAAACTGGCCAAGAGCAAGTCGGACAAAATAATGAAGTACTTAATTAATCAAAAATACAAAACATTATATCCCAAAAGACCTTGCTATTCCCTAAATTATCCACACCATCAACACCAATATAAATGCCAAAGTTAGCAAATTTTTTTGTTTGAGACTTCTTCACGGCTGGACCGATTTTACTAAAATTTTGTACGGAGATTGATACCAGTACTAAGAATAAGGCTATAATATACTTTTTAACGCGGGCGAAGCCGCAGGACACAGCTAGTAATTAAATTAAAAAGTAATAAAGATACAATGTTAGTATGGCTAAAATTGAACTGTTTCTGTATCACAACAATGAAATAATATTAATGTACTATAATTACTATACTAGCTATTGTTTGCGACTGTATTTTTTTGGTCCCGTTTGGAAAATCCACCCTGTATAACTATGCGCATAAGTAAAAGGCTTAACAAAACCAAAGGCCTATCACAAGATTTAAGCATTCGTTTTTCAATCTTACTACGTCTCGCACAGACGTCAATATCCTTACATTACTATGCATGCAGCATTACACATACCTACATAAATTAATTGTCTTCTTCTCCAGATTAAAAAAAACATCCTACCTCAGTACCGTGCCTATATAAATACATCCCGAGTAACTTCGGTCCTCGTTACTCGTCACGCCAAACTGCGATTAGCGTTAATTCTCTTGAATTTGATGAAATTGGTCTCCTCGGTCTTTGAGAAGGTAGTCACGCCGGTCAATAAGAAGGCAAAATGATTACTGAGTATTTTTGGATGTTGGATTGTTTTAATTTAGTTAATTAATATTAACCTTCTACGGTCGATAGAGATGACAGGTAGAAAAACCCAGACAAGTGCGAGTCGGTCTCGCGCATCGAAAACCTACATGACAACACAAGAAATTTGAAGTTTCGATTACACACTTTACTTATATGTTCAAGACGCTGAATTGGAAAGGACGGGGCATAAATATAAACGGCGAGCACCTTTCACACTTGAGGTTTGCGAAAGATATCGTCATCTTGATTCATCTGATTCTTCTTCTTCTTGATTCATCGGTCTCCGGATGAACTTGGATAAGACCAAGATCATGATCAACGAACATGTTATTCCGAAACTGATTGCCTTAAAAATGGAGTTTCTCTCGAATTTGTTCAGGAATACGTCTGTCTACCTTGTGCAAATCTTGCAATTTGTTTGAAACAACTTCAAGAACAAAGCTTGCAGAAGGATACAGCTGGGATTTTTTCAAGAAAGTGACACAAAGATGAACTTTATTTACTACGCAAACAGATACTTATTTCATTGAGATAATTCGGCGGCGTCAGGTTGCGAAACCACAAGCATTGTCAGTTCCTCATGTCACGTTTTTTTTAATTGCGTTTACTAAGAAGCTTGATTTGTTAGCTTCTAGGGAATGTAAACCTCAGCATTTATATAAATTTTAACCTAATACCTCCTCGCGTTCCTGATAAAGATTATTAACAGACAAACGACGAAGTATGTATTCCTATAAGGGTTCCTTTTGAGGTACGGCACTATAAATACATACATTCTATAAATAAATTAGTAGGTACCTCTACTAAGAATAGTAAGAACAACAATTATGAGATTCTATAGGGGTTCCTTTGGAGGTACGGTTTATTCTATTATTTATTATGTGGTAGATCAAAATTCACAATAAAGCTTAAGGGGCAATATAAAAAAGCTATATATAAAAGCAAACACCGTTAAGTCTAAAACATTTCTTAATAATATCCACAATATAACACTGCTTTAGTTTTTCATCACTCAATGACTAATGGCCAGTGAGATCATTCCCGATGGTGCTAATTAGCTCCAACCCTGAGTCGTTACACTTTGTTGCTCTGTGCTAGGCCATTTGGCAATGTCTACAACACTAAAATTGGCATTAGGTATATTTAGCACGGCTATTTAAACAGCACAGGTCGATCTAACCTTAGACCCAGGTAATGTACTCTTAAAATGTAGGTACTCTTGAAAAGTACTCTTTTTAATGTTATGTTTTGAATTGTAGCGACTTTTAAGGCTTTTTTCAGACGTTATTAGAATTTTTTTGATACATATTTATAATAACAAACAATGTACAAAAATCGAGATACTTGCTTGTAAGCAAGTATCTCGATTTTTGTACATTGCTTGTTATTATACAATCCAAAATTTTACCGTACCAATGGGACTCAAACCTGCGCCTCCTGGAAAATAAACCCGGCGCTGTACCAATTCGATTACAGTCGTATCGGAAGGGTCGCACTGTAGCTTAAGCAGTGAACTTTGTTTTATGAACATCCGTTCAGCCGTTTTAAGACCTTTTTCTAGTTAATGACCCTAAGTAATCAACTTCCATAAGTCTGATTAATTCGAAATTCGGTATCCGATATTGCAAGAACGTAGTAACATTGAAATGATGCTGGAACATCTACTGGAATCTGCAGAATACTAAACTCCTCACTAACTTACAGCAGATATGTCGAGTTTAGGCTCATTGACATTGTCTCAATGAACAGATTAAGTACATAGATCAGTCATGGGTGATTTTGAATTTCGGAATTTACATAGATCAGTCAGGGGTGATTTTGTGATTTCGGCATTGTATTTGATTGCATCGCTATTTCGCATCTAGGGAAAGGCCCACGTCCAGCAGTGGACTGACACAAGCTGATGATGATTTAATTGCATCAAAGTATATATGTTGACATCATGCCAGCCAATGACATGAATCGCCATAGGGTATTGGACGATACGGTACGATACGAAAATAAGAAAATGCCTTGCAGAAATATTTCTAGCTCTTAAATATGTATAATTTAACTCATTATGTACTTAAAATTATGTAATAATAGGTAACTTTATAATCGTAACAATAGGTACTTAAAAGACAGATTTTATTTACATAAATATAATAGACAACTTTACATAAACGTGTAAGTTTATATTAAATAATTAGTACTGTAATACTAATTATATATTTTATATGTATTTTACTAATTATCATGATTGTACTATTTTTACTCTTAACATGCAAGTCTAACGAATAATTAAAATGTTTTGTATTATTATTGTATGGTCTCATTCTTCTTAATTATTTTAATAAAAAAACAAGGACAAGTTAGTAGAAGGCAGTACATACTGATCAACTGTAGCGCGTTGATGTCTTTTGTACAGGCCTCAAACTCAAAAATATAATCATGGGTCTAAATAGTCTAAGTGGGATTTTTTGTTATATGCATTTAAATTAATATAAAATCTAATTTAATCAATGTTATTATATTAATAAAAACAATACTGGTTACTGGATAAGCATGTGAATGCGTTTACTGTGTGTTTCGTTGAACGAGTAAATCGATAATTTCTGCATAAAACACCTACAAAGCAAAGCAAAAAATCAATCATCATATTTTGCTATAATAAGCAAGAGAGCTTGCTTATTAACGAAGAGAAAATTGAACTAGAAAAAGCTTGACATAGTTAAAGAAATGTTAATAAAAAGACACTTTTCCCTTCGCTTTCATTTGGCACACTTTTACGCGGACGACACTGGCAGCGCCATCTGCACCGTGCAGACCGAACTTGGTCGTGGACGTCACGCCGACATTGACCGCCAGGTGGGGTTAGTAGTAAGCGAATGAATGACGCGAGCGGTTAACGAACGTTCTTGACTGAGCGCACAAGTTCGTTGTTTTGTGACACAACAACGAGTGGTTCTCGGGAGTCGACGGACGCGGATCACAGCAAGCGTGCGCGCGCTTCTAGTTTTGTAGTTCAAGTTTAATTAACTCTTAGATATGCGTTGCTCAAGAATAGATACTTATAAATGAATACCTATTATATATATTAAGTACTTTGATATATACAATTTAAAACCATTAATATTATATATTTTTTTTGTCTGGCATTTTTATTACGTTAGTCACTTCATAACTCTATTAATGTTAAGTTTATGGCTAATTAATTTATATAATTGTGAGTAGCCTGCTCGAGTAACGTATAGGTATACTTAAGTATAATAATTTTATTTAGGTTGTCTTACATTGATGACATCATAATAATGACCTTTACTTAGAGATCGTTAGCCTTTGACGGAAAATGTTGACATTGAGTCAGTTAATATAATTATTTAATCCTTATTTTGTACAATAATATTATTGTTTAATTTTATTCCTTCTAGTCCAGATTTAGTTTAACACTATTTTCAAAAAGATTCAAAAAAGGATTGTTGAAAGCTCCTAAAAGTTGCACAATTATGCAATAGATGGCGTAACTAGTCTGGTCGATATATTCCTAAGCTACTAAATAAAAATTAAATAGCTGTATTGGATTACCTACAAAAAAATGAATTATCTAAGGATTACTGTTTTTTTGTTATTTTCATGGCCACTATAAACAATGACCTCTAAATGCTCCAATACAATTTATTTTTAAAACACGATAAGCATCAAATCAACCGATATCAAAGAACGTGAGTCACGCAAAATGCGTTATTTCTTTCAGATAATAAATCTTATATATTTTTATTTCATTACGATCACAAAGCAAGTTTGCATTGCATTACTGTGTTTATTCTGTCGATTAAACAGAGTGATCGTTAATAGAGTGTATTGGATGGCATCAGAAATCAATTAACTGGTAAAGACAACGATCTCCTTGCCCCCAATGACATTGAGTCGTCGTTACAATAAGAACAAAAACTCATGTTTATTTATGTAGGTACCTAGTTACTCTGCAATATTAAAAGCGTCTTTAACTAAGGTTTGTTTTGGAGGAAAATTATATGGGATAATGTAATATCGTATAATTATTTAATTTCCATTAATTATAACAACAACAACGGTAATGAGATTAGACGATGATTGCGCTTAGTAGCGTGCATTTTAAGAGGCCTATGTCCAGCAATGGACTTGTATAGTCTAATGATGATGATGATGACGATGATAACGGTAAAATTTGATACTGGCAGGTACACGATATCCATTTTATAGTTTGCAATGTACTAGGATATACCTAAGGGATATAATGTACAAAAGTTTTATTGTACTCTTATACTGCATATTAATTATAATAATATCATAGTTAATACATAAACTTAACTTCCTTCTACTTTCCCTCGGAACGGTCAGTACAAAATTCAAGGAACAAAAAGGTCCTTCAAAGAATACATAGGGGAAACTGCCGCCATCTTTGTTTGTAGGTAGCTGGATAGACTGCGCACCTGCCAAATTGCTAAGTTTTTCTTTAGTATAAATAGTACCTACCCGTCTGAAATACATCCGGGAATTGTAATTTGCAGTTAATTTATTCAGACACCTGTTATTTAATTCCTACTTTGTATGCCTAGTTTATAAAGTAGAATCGCGGATATATTTTTATTTGAACTAGGTATGTTTGCCCATTCCTGTCAGTACGAAACTAGATGGTACATAACGGAGTCACATAAAAAATGATAGTACAAACTAAGAGAAGGAAAGTGTAGGATAACCTATATTCACCTAAACACACGAAATATACACATAGCAACTAGTCACTTAAAAAAACGTGACTTCTTAGGCCACGCGGCTTTGCCTGCGATAAATTTTAGCTATGATTCATAACATATAAACCTTCCTCTTGAATCACTATTTCTATTGATTAAAACCGCACTAAAATCCGTTGCGTAGTTTAAAAGATCTAAGCGTCGGTACAGTGGGAAGTATAGAGGGCGGGAAGCAACTATGTTTCGAGATCTTTATTTATTTTCAACCGACTTCCCAAAAAGAAGAAGGTTCTCAATTCGTCTGTATGTTTTTTTTGTGTGTGTGTTACGCGATTACTCCGTCAATTCTGACCCGATTCGAATCATTCTTTTTGTTATCGGTATATATATATAGAGATATAGAGATACGACGATAAACGTCTCAACGTTGCTACTAAAATTGACTCGTGGGACATGGTAGTCGGTTATTTTAGTTTTATGTTAATTACAAATTATAAGTATCGTAAATTCTATTTAATTTTCTAACCAACAGATTCGCCCTTAAGTATCTGGAATTCATTTAGCAAAAAGGTTTTATGTATAGAAAATAAATGCCCAAACAAAAAAATATAGATTTTATACTCATACCTATTCTATCTAAAAAGAACGCTTCAACTACATTCAACTTAGAAAACAGAACTTTAAATTGCCATAACAAAGAAAACACCGCCATTGTTTTACCGAAATCTGTAGTCAAAAAATTAGAACACATCTACATACTGGTCATTAAACTTTACGGTTTGTGGTTTTTCTAAAGATATTGTTGAATTTGTGAGCATATTACGACACTCGTCGGGTAAAATAGACATTCCATCGTAGTAAACAATAAATTAATATAATGCCTAGTAATGTAAGTAGGTACTTATAAGTATACATTTTAAAGCATATCATAAAATAACAAAACTTTCGGAAAATCTGCCATCAAAACTGCTGGTGAGAAAAATATATGTACGAGTACTTGTACTATTAATTATTCTGTGGTACGGGTACATATTGTGTTTTTTTTATATTATCTTAAATCATTAAATTTGACACTTAATTAAATAGTAATGTAAGTATTTACAGTTAATTATTATAAAGGTATATTTTTTTATATTTTGGGATACATTTTACACAGTTTAGAAGGCTCACAAGGTTGCAAGTCTCAATAAATTGCACCATTTTTTATTATATGTCTCACATTCAGTTACGTACAGCCTACAGCCTAACTTACCACCTACCATATCACCTATTTAGAATCATCCTGCGACCACGTGTAGGATTTTGAGGTATCTCAATCCGAGTAGCCACAGACCAAAAACTCTGAGTTTATGATTTGTGGTAGTAAGTAGCCAATAAAGATAACGATGGGCATCCCGTAGATCACAACCCTCAAATAGATCAACGATCATGCTGTGTGTGTGTTTTTTTAATTATAATAAAGGCTATCGATTGACCAAAATCTCACTTAGTCGTAAGCGATGATGTGTTCGAAGATGGTGAACACACTAGACCGAGATAACTCTAACTCTCAAGAACTGCGTGCCGCCAGAACACCGTAAGATTGTTTTCTCTTTGATGCTGGTAAGCTACTTTTTGGTAGCAAAGGACATAGATATAATATGTTTCTACCACCTGTGGGGAATGTTACTGTGTGTGTAATAAAGTAGGTTGTAGTATTATTGTAATTGACATTAGTCTTGTTGCCAAATACTTACAGTCATTTTCTGAGTGCCTAGTGCAATTTTAATCCAAAGAAACCTTAAAGTTTACCTTTTCTGAATACGTTTTTTTTTTCATTTCCATACAAATCTGCGTTTACTTAAACGTGATCGAGTAAATTAACAAATCTAAAGAAACCCGCACTAGGCACTCTGTTACAAATTAGCATTTACCTACTTACTTAATGTCTTCCCTTCAGAAATGAAGGTAATATGCCTCTAAGTATCATCATCATCATTATCTGCCAATTTCCATCCACTGCTGGACATAGGCCTCTCCCAAGGTACGCTACTGAGCTCGATCTCCAGCTATTCGTTCCCAACCGCTGCCAGCCAGCTTGCGTATATCATCGCTCCACCTAGCTGGAGGGTGTCCTACACTACGTTTGCCGAGCCGTGGTCTCCACTCTAGAACTCGTCTACCCCAACATTTATCGGTTCTACGACAGATGTTACCCGCCCACTGCCATTTCAACTTGCTAATCCTATGAGCTATGTCGACAACTTTGGTTCTCTGGAGGATGACTTCGTTTCGAATTCGATCCTTCAGAAAAACTCCGAGCATAGCCCTCTCCATAGCTCCATAGCTCCTCCAAGTATAGGTAACAACTTTTCATGGCGCAGAACAGCTCTGAACTATAATAATTTTACCGTCAGCCGAGGGGAGGCTATATCGATTTTAAGCATACTTGCGTGGTCATCGCCCTGATCAATAAGTCGGTAATGCTTACTCCGAGGGTTATTAATTACCTGTAATCTCTAGAGCCAAATGAGTTGTGTTTCAGCGTTTAACAGGGTCTTTTATTCTCTATTCGACACTCTTATAATAGCATACAATACATACATACAAAACATACCTTAAAAGTATGAAGTGAAATTGCAGAGCATGTGAAACGCAACATCTCTAATTTTTCCTCTACACGATTATTTTATTGTATGTAGCCAATGTCGAAGTATTATACATTTTATAAGTTTTTGTAAAGTTTAGATATGAAGTTGTAAAGCTAAGTCAAAGTCACATTTAAGTCAATTTTTTTTTTTAATATTACTAGCAATGTGGATTGCACATTACTAGTATTCTTGGTAACCCCTCCAACTAAGCTAAATACGCTTGTGTCTGGAGTGGGGTCACGTCAATAGTGCAATGGGTGGATATTGAACTTACAAAGTCGTTGAAGTCATAGTCCAGTCCAAATCATACACTCAGTAAAAATGTGGAATTTACTGAAATAGCTTTTCTTCATGATGGTTGTGAGCTACTGTTTAGTAGCAAGTCAGGCGGAACATCGATTTACCACTTGTGGAATACTACGGTGCACTACCAGGATTTGAACCAGTGACCTCCCGGTTCAAAGGCAAGTTAATTATCCTTTACCCCAACGCATCGTCCAATTGCAAAAATTTTCTTTATTCTATCATGAGGCAAACGTAATGCTTGCCATGTTTCATCATATATAAAAATATTAATTAAAATTTACAACAATAATTCTGCCATATTCAAGCAATAACGTGCACATATAAAGATTAAATAATAGTTAGCTGCTGTTAGTTAAATGCTGCTTATAAAAATAAATGGAGATTTTAATTAGAGAACTGCATTAGAGCCCCGCCGAAGTTTTTTATAATAGCAAAATATACTATTATAGAGTAAAGACAGTAACTCTACTTCTTTATATAGTGTATCTTGCTCATTGCACACCACTATAAATGTGGAACATTCTTCCACATTTATAGTGGTGTGTATAAAACCATAAGTACTATAGTACGATGTTCTTGGAATACAAGAGTTTTATTTCATTTCACATAAGATATAAATAAAAAGCGAATGGTGAAAACACATTAAGTATGTGTAAACTATGAACCTATACAATTCTTTATACAGTGAATGGATTAATAAATAACATAATTTTACACAATACATGAGATAACATGAGCACATAATATATATGTCATGCATTATAAATTAATTATCATTTATAAGTACATACCTACTTACTTTTCACTTTATTATGCTGCTTCGGGAGCCTACTCTAAAACTGAATGAAATAATTAATTTGAATGACAAACCTTTCGATTTTTGTCAAAACAAAATTGTCCGAAAATGTTTCTGTTTTTGCTTAAAAATACTACGAAGTCCTTATTGTTATGGTGACGAGGGCATTTACAGACAGTTTTTTTTTCTTAGATATTAATAGTTCAAACTGACTTACTGCAATCCCTCGAATTACATTGTGATGTGTAAAATCTTAATGAAGCATCTTGCCTGAGGATCATGAAATAACACGTTTAATAGCAGGGTATCAGATAGTATGCAATAATCCTGGTGCATTAAAGGCAATTAATAAATATTCCTTACATTCCTTGTCTATATTTCTTAACTAGTTGTGCCTCGCGGCTTCGCCCGCATTAAAAAGTATCATATAGCCTAATCCATAATACTGGCTATCTCTGTGCAAAATTTCAGCTAAATCGGTTTAGCCGTTTGACCGTGAAGATGTCCCAAACAAATATACAAACTGACTTTCGCATATATAATATTGGTGTTGTTACAATTTACCTACTACAATATAAACAGCAAGCAGAGTGTGCAGACTTTGATTTAATTTTTTTTCCTAAAAGGTGTTTTTATCTTACGTGTGATTTAAGTGAATGTCATGTTCAGTTATGCCAGAGCACATTGTTTAAACCTACCATTTGTGTTTTGTGAAAATTACGTTGCAACACGTTTCGGTTCATTTAGGTCAAAGAAATGTAGAATAAGTTCCTAAAAACGATCATGTACTTATTTGAAATTTAAACTAGGAAATGACAAAAACAAACATTCGAGCAGCATCAGATTTTTCACCGCAACAACCAACCAAATAACAGGAATACTCAACTTTTACTGAAACCAAACACTGAGGATTCATCTCAATGATCTCATCACATCAATGCACCGACATTAATTGCGATTGTGATTAATGAACGTCTGTCTTCAGTTATAAATACTTAAAAATTACACGGCGGCCGGCGACGCTATCCGTCGATCTGTAATTGAAGGAATTGCGGCAATTTATAACAAAACAAACGGCTGAATTGAGCAATTAGTTAGAATACTTGATTGAAAAATAATGGAAGGAGAAACAATTAAACAGAATGGGCGTGGGGAGCGGAAATTCGGAAAACCTCAGAAGTATCGCTAATCAATGTTGTCTTCTACATCAATCATTTGCAGGAAATCATATTTATTATGAGTAATTATTTATCGTTCTTTTGATTTTAATTACAAAATAAAATATAATGGCCTTCAAATGTCCTTTTTAACGTTAAAATGGCAGTAATTACCATATTTTTAGTCGAATTTTCTCGTCATTACTTCCCGAATTACAACGTTTTTCAATCTAACTAGAGCGTGCAGCATTACTAATTTTACGAATTCATAAATGTAAATATTTTATCAAAATAGCATTACACTCATTTTACTACATAATTATTTCTACTTCTATAGAAATCTTTGTGAGCAACATTTTTGTTCATCACCATTTAAACATCATCAAATTCATCATCATTACAAAAATATTTCATGATATACAATATTCTTCGAAGACAACTTTTAATACGAACACGACATTTAGATAAACGAGAATGACATATTTTGCCCGACATTATGAATGAAGATGTATATGAATTTATAATAATATTTTGATTTAATATCATGACATCCAAATGTTATATAGTAGGTTGATTAACTTTATGATAGTTATATTATAAATCTATGTGTCATTTGCATCTGTTACCTTTATGATTACAATGTTCATTTATCTAATGCCGCTAGCAATTTTAGAAATGAAATCTTCTATAGAACTTTAAATTGTGCGTAGTGAATGATACAGCCGTAACGCTTGGCTATGTAAAGCAAGGTTTAACGAAGCCCAATTCTGTCCTTGTCTTGCTTAAGAAGGAATGCGGGTTGCATTTTTCCATACAAAAGTATTCCCCTGTTTCCTCCATGGGAAATATTTCAATTATAAAAAATAAAAAACATTTTTTCTACTATAAATGAAGGTCTGCTGAAGCTATGCCGCCCCTGTCATTTGCTTTTCTTGGCCAACCAATTGCAAAAATAAATATGACTTCAAAAATCAGAAAAATGACCTATTATACTGCTCTGATCTAAACCAAACAAATTTGAAAGGGTTTTAAAACAAAAAATATATATAGGAGCACGGATGTTCTCATCTGCAAATATGTTGTGCAAAAAATAATATGATCGGATCCAGTTTTCGAGGAGAAAACAGGGGAATACGAAACCTTATTTTAGTCAAAATGTTGTAGGATGGGTCGTCTGAGTTTCTGTTGTCCCTGTCGCACTCTTGTTGGTTGTTCGGTCACTGCGCCACGGCAATAGTTTCTTTAAAATACTTATTTTCAAATACCTTGCACCCTAGCACATCCATACATTTGTATTCCCCCGTTTCCTCCCCGGAAAATGCTTCTAGAGCAAAATTTGTTTCTACAAGAAGATACAAGAGGAAACGGGGGAATACATTTGTATGGAAACGTGTATCCCGCCGCGTTCCCTCTCGGGTTACAGGGTAAAGCCTGCTCGAGTAAGTTTCTAACAAATCCAATATTGGCCTTTTTTAATTTTATTTCTGACAAACAAGCACATGACTGCTACATCACCTGAAGTTAAATGAACCTACGGTCTATGATGGAATCGTGCTTGCCTGCGTTGATGGCATTTGGTACTAACAATGGCCTCCTTCACTATCTAAGTACAAGCTCAGTTTCGGGTGTGGGCTAATCACTGTTTAAATTTTTCAGTACCTTTACCAGTGTATTTCCCACGTGTCTCAGTAACTTTAATTGATTCAAAATATCAAAACTGTTACATACATAACATTTAACATAACGATACATAACTTAAACTAGAAGTAACTAAGACCAATTTACTCGTAGATGTCGATGCTCGAAGCTCATGTAAGAGTTATATTAAACCAAATTAAATTAAACAAGCTAGTTAATGAACATCAAGTTAATATACGAATTTAATCCCATCGGAATGGGTGCAAAGGGTCAATATAGACACTTATTAATTAATTGTCAATGGATAGACACTCGCATACTCTACAGTTAATTTATTTATAATGTCAAAAGTTAACGTCGGATTATTTAAAACTAAACATTTTTACCTACTAATTAAATATTTATTGGATTAATCAGGCTTTATGACCCCTACCATGAATGTGCAGTCTTCAAGTGTTAGTCGTTTAAAAAAATGTAGGCGGACCATCGATAATATATATGCCTAATGCGCCTATCACCTGTTGTGGATGCCCCTTCACCAATCAATATGTCAGTACATTAGAATTTTTTTGCTTATAAGCAATAAATAAAAATATAATATCAAGGTATTTACCTACACTTTCAAAAATTACTTTCTTTAATTTCGTAAATCTATAGTATTGACTTTATCGTAAATTAAAAAGAGCTATATATACCTACACCTATTTAAAAATTTATTATCTATTAAGCAACAAGCTCTTTGTTCCGAAGGCAACTTAATGGTCTATAATAAATGTAATTATCACTACAGAGCTTTATCTGTCTACGTGGGAAGATAATATATTCCTGTGTTTTCTTTTTATAGAACAAGATATATTGGTTTTTGCACGTCTGCTATTTAAATATTTGTCATAATCAACTACAGTAGCGTGGCCATAGTAAAGCAAAGTATGTGAGAAAATAATCAGTTTAGTTTTTATGAAATGGCGTTCGTTCTTAAAAGGTTCTAATTGTAATTATATCGATCGAAATGGAACGCAAATGTGGCAATAGTAAGATATTATCTGATACTATCAAAAAAATTACATCTAGACCCGCAATTGACAATTTCTTTATAAATCTATGTGATTTTAGTGTTTTAGGCACACCCACGCCCCTGTTATTTGTAGGTATTCAAAGTAATTCGTATTCGACAAAGGCTTAATCTGTCTCCTAAAATAGCGGCCGCTATTTTATAACTAATCTGTTAGGTTCTTTTTCATTCTTATAACTTAAAAATCTTATAACTTGAAAATATAAAGAGCTATGGCGTAAGGTTTTTGGCAAACATAAATTATATTATTTTGAATTGCTCCATCCACCTAACTGAAACAGAATACGTAATATGTAGTAAGTACTTCTTAGCTAAAAGCCAGTAGTTCTCAACCTTCACAGTTGTAGGTACCCAAGTTTATGACAACTTGACGGTCATGATATGACCGTGGTCTATTCTATGCCGTGGTATTGTTTCCATGCAGTCATGGATGACCTCGTCGCTTCCGGTCCAGACTCTTTGATCCACCGAGCATGATGTAACATCATCGTGTAGGCACAGAATAAATAATAGTATATACTATGTAGTAGCCTGCACCGTGACTGCACTACGTACTCAATTTATGATACTTGTTCTACGAAATATCGAAATTAAGTAGAGTGTTCCTGTACGAGTACGAGATCATAGTTTTCTTATAAGTTTCGTTTCACCTACTTACATACATTTCATTTCATTTACTGAAATTTACGTATGAAATAATCACGTATGTAAATTGCAGTACGATATTACTAATTATTCGTATCGCTTAAATTTATTTTAATAGCGGTTGCCAAGCGGGTGAAATATATAACCGTTTTACTTATTTGAACACCAAAAATCACAGAAACAATAATTAGGTAGGTAATACCATATTACTAAAATACTAAACTTCACATTCATAATCCAGATGGGTTCATAGGTTGGGTTGAGTGGGTGTTTCATAGTATGTACTATTAGAAACCCAACTGGAAAATTGGTATGTAACTTTTATATTTTATGAAATATCGTGATATGATAAGCGATACATTATAATGCATGCATTTCGCTATTACAAAATGTTTTTTTTTTTGCCTACAATATCAATGAAATTACACAGGGTCAACGATCTAAGCTCGTAATATGAATAATACCTACATTTATTTGCTTTGAAGTGTTTTTATGCACACTCTCACACACATATAATTTTAGCAAAACTTAATAGGTAGCTAGTGGGTAGCAGATAAAGATCGCATAGAACTTGTGCGCCTTTCTGGTAAAGTTTTGAACTTCTTTTAACCAGTCTAATATTAGTTTAGTTTTTTTATGCCATAAAATTATACCTAACTAATCAAATTTTTGCTGTCCAGATTCTATTAGATTAGGTTCTTACCTACTCATAATAACTATGTAATTATTACTTGCTAATAAGACTAAATTTCAGTGATAAAACCACAGACTTAAGGTACGCACACACCGCGGCGTCCTGCGTCCTGCGTGCGCGATCTCAGTACATTTCAATTGTTTTCTGATCGCGAAACGAAATCGCGTACCTTTAATAATAATAAAATAAGTAGTAACTTATTATTAATATTTCTGTCGATAAAACGGAGAGTATATTTTGATTTTTGATTCCCGCTGTATTATTTTTCCTTTTTGACGATTTGCAAAGCAGAAGCCCGAATAACAGCAAAGTAAAAGGGTATAAATATATATATAACTCTAATTTAAATAATTTTGGTGTAACATTTGTTTGCCTATACTAGTCGGTCTTAGATCCTAAAACAGAGCCCCTTAGCGTAATGGATATGACTTGACTTCGAAGCGAGAGGTTGCCGGTTCATATCCTAGCACATGTGTTCAGGTAGTAGGCGCATATTATTTTGATATTCTGCCTAACTTACTACAAAAAAGTAGCTTACCATCATCAAGCAGCATCTGTTGCCATAACCTTATTTTGTTCCGGCAGCACACAACAGCCCTTGATTGTCAGACCATTTTAGGCCTAGCGTAGCCACCATCTTTGACCACATCATCGCTTGCCAACAGGCGAGTTAATGGTCAAACGCTAGCCTATAAGATATTAAGAAAAAACAAGCCTAATATAACTACACCTATAATAACTATATTCAACATAATATGCTTATTGTAATTCTATAACTTAAAACGCTAAGCACGATCACATGCCTAAGCTAGTGCTTCGATTTCCGGTTTAACCGGAAGCCACATTTTATATCTCAGAAGCCGAAGGTGTCCAATTACATACGAAATATATGTGTTTAACATATTTAATGGCTCGATAATTGATGTTAAAATAGACATAAAGTTGTAGATATTTAAAATTAAAATCCTGTTTTAACTTGACCTTATTACTAATATGTGAAAGGTTTGATGGACTTATACCTACAATTTTTTTATTACGAACTGACAAGCACTGGGCCACTTTATTACATAGATGTGAAATAATGTAATTACTACTACATACAATAAATTATAACTAGCTTTTTAATGTTACCATTTTTGTAGTGAACTGAAAGACACTGTCATACATAAGTGGAAATGATTGCAAGGTCTACGTTATTTAAATTTTAAAACTCTACACAAAAATCTTAATGTGTATTTTAAAGTATGTTCCCACAATAAAGACGGAACTCTAGTAATATTTCACACGAAGTTCCGTGACATTTAGCTTGAGACACTTACTGCAAGTCTTGGAAACAAGCTTGGCAAGTTACATTTCAAGCATATTTTGGCTAAAATTACACATTTTATGTTAAAAATTTTATTTCTTATTTAGCAACACTGATTTTACTGACTAGTAGATAATTCGAATACCTGAAATATTGTAAATATGGAAAGTTTTGGTATATATTATTTAGGGTTCCGTAGTTAATAGACTGAGAGACGTAAGTACATTGCGAAACTGTAGTTTTTAACCGACTACAACAAAGAAGGAGGTTCTATGTTCACTGTTTTTTTTAAATTAATATGTATGTTCACTGATTACTTTGTCAATTGTGGACCGTTTTTCAAAATTATTTTTTCATTCAAAAGAGTTCTGTTCCAAATATTCCGATATAGCTAATTTTAATTACGTGAAGATCTGATGAGTAACTCCAGAGATAGATGTATGTATGTATGTATATCTTATAGGCTAACGTTTGATCACTATCTCGCCTGGTGGCTTAGAGATGATGCGGTCGTAGATAGTGAATACGCTAGGCCTAGCATAGACTGACTTTCAAGGGCTGTGCTTTTATTACACCATAAGGTTATGGCGGCAGATTTTTCCCTGTTAATATGGGGAAAAACACCTCAAACTTAGTACTTAGGAGCTAAGGTAGTAGGTAGGAGCCCTTGAGAATCAGAGTATTATTATTTATGCAACATATTTTTCTATCCTTCTTTTTATGTAGTAGGTACTCATAGTAGTCAAGAACTCTATGAGCCAGCAATAAAATCCCAACAGCCTCACGTTATAATCGAAATGTTTCGATTCTATTTGATTGATGTCGATATCTTTTGGTTGGCATTTACTAGTTACCACCATTGGTATATGTCCATAAAATCACGGAACTGGTTTCAAGCCTTGGCATTTTATAATTCCAAAGGCTGAGACGTTTCCACGTGTTCTTGTATGTTCAGGGGATATGGCTTCTTTTTAATATTGATTGGTTTATTTTTGATGTTACGTTCGTGTTTTATTGGAATCTATCTATCTAAATCTTGATGTATTTTTGTTATTTTCAATGAAATATAATGATGAGGAAAAACATTATTTCAAGTTTATGAAGTTAAGTAAGTCAATAGTTTTTTTTATAAAAACTTTTAATTTCTCTGTCTTGTATCTGTCTCTTATATGTTTAATGTTCATTCGAACTTTTAACGGGTCTCTAATAAAACCTCTTAATTATAATCAGTTCCAATGTTTCATTTAAAAATATCAAAACTAATATGAAAAATAAGGCGAGATTAAAGTTTAAGTTAGAGTTTTCATGTTTCAATATTCCTGACAAAAAATAACACCTACACGTGTACCTAACTCATAATTTTCTAATAATTCCAAGCTGTAATTATATTTGCTACTTATTATTTTTTACTTCGAAATCCTTTCGTAGCACGTCCAGCTTGCAATGGACCTTTTTTTTTTGTAATCTTATAAAAATTGAAATCAATTCATAAAACTTAATATAATCACAATTTAATATGCATCATCATTAAGAATGTAGTGAATATAATCCAGTCAAAGAATAGAACAATCGATTGTTTCCGGCAGTGCAAACTAACACTAGTAACGTTACTGCGCTGCATGGTAAAGGCTAACCTTTAATACTTACTTAAAAAAAATTACAAAACGAAAAAAACAACATTTTCAGCTTTACTTTTTAACCGACTTCAAAAAAAAGGAGGAGGTTTCTCAATTCGACCGTATATATATATATTTTATGTTTGTTCGCGGATAACTTCGTCGTTTATGAACCGATTTTGATTATTCTTTTTTTGCTGGAAAGGAGATATCCCAAGTGTGGTACCATGGTAATTGGTACCATGGTCTGATAAGTATCTCCAGTGATATTGAGATAAACACCTCAAAATTGGTACTGAAAATGAATAGCGCGGTATTGAAGTCGGTTCTTTTTTAGTTTTTAAACGATATTATTAGTCATTTTAATCAGCACTAAGTTTGAGGTGCTTATCTCCATATCAGATCTCGATGAAATAACAATGGGACCAAACGGAAAGCATACTCTCTCAATCAAAAAAGAATTTTCCAAATTGGTTACTAAATGTCGGAGTTCTACGGTAACAAACTTTTTTTTTAACCGACTTCAAAAAAAGGAGGAGGTTTCTCAATTTGACCGTATATATGTTTTCTTTTTTATGTTTGTTCGCGGATAACTTCGTCGTTTATGCACCGATTTTGATGATTCTTTTTTTGTTGGAAAGGAGATATCCCAAGTGTGGTACCATAGTAATTTTATCGAGGTCTGATAAGTATCTCCAGAGATATGCAGATAAACACTTCAAAATTGGTACTGAAAATTAATAGCGCGGCATTGCAGTTGGTTATTTTTAGTTTTTTAAACGATCTTATATTCAGTCGTATTGAGAACGTCCTCCTTCAGTTCAAAAATGAAGTCAGTTCAAAAATAAAACCTATGCAATTATCATTATAAATATTTGACTTCAAAAATTATTTGCAATTAATGATTTTGATTTGATTTGATAAATGTTATGGATAATTACATTACATTTCAATTTCGAAAGGTTAAAAATGTACGGTGAACATAACTTTTAACGTCTTGGACAGATTTCAAGGACGATCCACTCGAACAGTACCTACCTAAGTAAATATTGATTGCAAAATTGGGCAATCTTGTTTGCTTTTTTACAGCGTACTTATCTTCGAGAGCTTTTATGATTCGATTGGGGAACGCTCGTTTACCTTCTATTTTTACCAAGATAAGGGAAAAAAATATTTTTAGGGTAAACTGGATACATGAATGTTTAGTTCATTAGGAATGCCACCCGCGGTGCTAGTTTTACCTTAACTATACAATTGGAAGACATTGTAAGAACACACAGATTGGTCCGCTAAATACCGACATGCGTAAACCTAAACGGTACCTATCGAAGAAAAATTGTTTGTAGATGTGTTTTACAAAACGACGACGGCTTTAATGAAAGTAAACTGGAGACTAAGATCTTCCATAAAATATTTGTAACTTCGTAACTTGTTAAATTTTGTATTTTTTAATTATTAAATTTCAAAAGATCCTATTACTAAAACAGCACCATTGGCGTCGTAAAGGATAGACTTGACTGAGAGGGTGCCGGTTCAAGTATTCCGGCAGTACTAAGCCCTTAAGAGTCAGAGTATTCTAGGCCCAGTGTGTTCACCATCTAAGACCACATCATCGCTTAGCACCACGCGACATAGCGGTCACACGCTAGTCTATAAAATATAAAAGCTTAAGCTATTGTACCCAGCGACATCCTAACCCATGTCGATGATTGTAGGTACCTATGTATGAAAAACTGCTGCCTTTCATTAGATTTTTTCGGGTATTACCAACATTTGGTCTTAAATTAAACGCCTTATTATATCTCGTTCTTACCTACTTATAAATCTAAAACGTCCCTTAATTACTAGCCACATTTTTATGCTTGTCAGGTAAGTACTTGCCCACTCTCTCTTCTCATCTCAAACTTAAACTCAAAAATAATTAACAAACTAAATTCTAGCAAATCTGAATAAGATAGCTGGGCCTCATACTATCTTATTTTAAACCGACTGTACAAAAAAGGATGAGGTTCTCAATTTGTCGGAAACTTATTTTTTTGTTTTTTTTTTTAATGTATGATCACCGATTACTCGAAGATGCCTGAACCGATTTGAAAAATTCTTTTTTGTTTCAAAGGGGGTACCCAGATTTCTCAGGTGGTCCCATTTAAATTTTAACGAAATCGGCCGAGCCGTTTTTAATATATCAACATTTGTATTACGACGCATTTACTTATCTCGACGACTTACTACTTGGCTGGCACTTTACTTACCGGCACAGATTATGTAATAATTACTACGTCTACTGGCTACTTTGACTAGCGCGATGTTTGAAGTCGGTTCTTTTAGTTTTTTAAACGATCTTAAATTATAGTCTGAGAGTTGTGCTATGTGAATTGCGCAAAAGTCTGTTGTCCCATACCTTGCCGCACTGCTGTCAATTTTCAGACAAGAACGATTCCATCTTAGACCGCATCATCACTTTACATTAGGCGAGACAGTGGTCAAGCATTTACCTATAAATCATTCAAAAAACACAAATATATTGTAAAGTAAAGTAGGGAAAAATAGTAAATGTTACTTCGTTATAATTTTTCATAACGGTTAATGCTACCTTTAAGGTACAAGACGGTTATAAGCAGGTGCTTGAACGATTAGTGCCGGTATACTTGTTCACACATATTTAATGTGCTGCATAGACAAAGGGAGCATATTTTATTAGTATTATATCTTGATAGCTAAAGTCGTTTTAATTACTATGGTTGTTAATGTTACTGGAAGCCTAGCGTGCTTCCATCCTCCACCGCATTATCACTTACGAAAAGGTGAGATAGTGGTCAAACGCTAGCCTATATGATATTTAAAAAACTCGTTATTTACCCAGCTACTAAACCTTTTTACTTACACTTATGTAATTAAATGTTTATCTCTGTATTTACATTTGATTCAATAAATATCTGAAACACATCGGACATGGAATCTAAAACTTGAACTTATTGATTCTAATGATATTAAATGACAATTGAAAATACGATCCAGTCATCCAAGTAAAGAAACTAAGTGTACCTACGTTAGTCAAATTACTTCGCTTGTAGTGGACACAGACGAGAAAAATAATAAACATCTATGTAAAGGTACGTATACATTTATTGTACTCTCACAAACTAAGACAAATTCAATGATGCCATAAACTTTAAAATCTAGCACAGACAATCACAAAGAAAGGCACGTTCATACAAACTTATCTATGATTTCTAAAAACATTTTTCTTTTGCAGGTAAGCATCAAAGTTCAAGTGCATGCGACGATTACGTAAGTCACTCATAACATAACATAACTCAATAATAGATTACAGAATAGCTGCAGTAGGTTAAAAGCACTCGTGTGCGAGAGAAAGCGACCTGCAGTGAGATGGTCGTCGACCCCGTCTAAATTCGGCCAAGGTTTACGGCGCGCGACATCGCTTCCCGTCCCATCTGCACTGACTGACTCTATCTAAATGTGCGCGCACATACACACTCTGTTGACGCATTGCTTACTACAATATTTTTTTTATCATTTGACAATGGAATAGTTTGTTCATAGTTTGTGCATAGATGTAGATATTATGTATCTAAGAATAGAATCATGAAAATGGGTTTACTCACGTTTTACCTACAGCGAACAGTATAAATATTTTCATAAACATTTTATGACTGTTTTCACCTCCCGTCTGGCAGATGTAAAGCTATTTCGAGTCGATCAGATCACCAGGAAACAAAGTTTAAGGCGTGAACTTTATCGCCAAGCGAGAAAGTTATAAAACACACCGATTCAGACATCGAACGTCGAACTTGCGTTTAAAATCGGCCAAGGTCTCCTCGTGCGCTGACCTTTCGATGTGGTTACGAAAAAATCGTATCGATAATTCGAGACGCCCATCCGATAGTGAAATAAAAATTATGGTGAAAGAAATGAGCGGATCCAATTAAGATTGCGTGTCGCCGCATTCCCGTGCGCTGCAATAAAAGCTCCAAGTCCGACATCAAAAGAAAACGAGTGCCGTCGGGAGTCCATCGAACCGCGTCTAAATCCAGCCAAGGTCTCAGTCAGCTGAAGGGCGCCTCGCTCGGCCGCCTCGCTGGTCGTTAGCACCGGCCCGCGGCTCGCCACTCGCGATAACAAAGGGCTGCTCCGGAATACCTGCGGCACTGACTCACGTGCTCGATACACATACGACACTGCTGCGATTAAAACAAGATTAGGAAAATACATGAGATGAGAATCCGCCGTGTTCAGATCAGACCACCTGAAGGGTTGCAAGAATCGCAGCTGGACTTAAAACAAGCGCCAAATTAAATTAAAGATCTTCAAGGTGATAACTTGGCGGAATTCAATGAAGCAGAGTACAAATATATTGCAGAGCTTAATATAATTGAGTGTACATGTCCTAAACGACGTCTAGACGTTTTTGCTTGAGTGAACAGAGATGGGTGCGGGAGAGATTGTGGTTAGACTCCTATTGCTTTCTCACCGCGGTAAGCGTGGTTAAACATATTTTTTTTGCTTTTAATCAAGATACGATTCCATTAGAAAAAGAAGGAACTGATTCTTGATGTAATTTACTCGGATACGTTAAAGCAATTAATGTACATTTAAACAAACAACATATTAAAATTAACGGTCATGAATATTTCAGGAGCCATAAAATTATTTTTTTAATGTCTGATTGACAAGTGATTTACCATTATCTCGTCTAGTGGTAAGCTATGATGAAGTTGAGGATGGTGAACACGCTAGGCCTCGAATTGTCTGACTCTCAAGGGCTGTTTGCTGCGGGAACACCCTTAGGTTATGGTGGCAAATTCTCTCTTTGATGGCGGTAAGGCATTTTTTGATAACAAGTCAGGCGGAACTTCGATATAATGCTGCTATCACCTGACGTCGAAGACTCATGAATGGGCTTATAAAAAAACATTTAATTGGTGCACGGCTAAAATTAGAACCGGCGACCACCCTATTAGAAGTCAACAAGTAACGGGCCGTCAAAATATACAATGCGCAATAAATATACAAATTATAATTAATAATCTAAAAATAGAAGACATAGTAAGACTCATAAACCGTACACCAGACACAATTAACGTGACAAATCAAGTGAAACTAACTACAATATTTTGCACAGTCCAAACACAATTTATTAGCATATTTTACATAACAATGCGACGTAGCGCAATAACCTCTTGACCTGCCACAAGGTTTATTCGCATGGTTGATAAGCGGGTTTCCTTGACAAAATTCAACAATTTGTTTCACGCTCGCTGCACATTCCCGGTTCGTAGTGACCTACATGCTCCCCCAGTGAAGTACTTAGGGTTTGCAGTGTGCCTGAACGCGACCTACCGCAAGTGAACAGGGCTTGCGAACAGGCGAAAATAAACCGGGACTCGGGTGTCCTCGTCCAACTTCCGCATGCCTGACATCGATTCCTTTTGTACTTGCAATGAAATGAGAGTCTTCGATTCATATTGAAACGATGTTGTTGACTTGATCGGCTTTTGCGATATTGATTCAGTTGGCAACGTCGCCGCGTCGACAGCTAGCAGTAAGTTTGTGTAACGTCATCAAGACCTACTTACTTTCTTTGTCAACGAAGTAAAATACCTTTTCGATTCGATTTGATGTTCAATAGGACTAAAGCAATATATATTTTTTATAACGTTCTTCATGCTAATTCTTGTTGTTGTTTAATTTCCTTATCAAAGTAAATTTACAAAAATAACATAATTTCATTATTTTAATTAAGGTCAATACGTATAAAGAACTAACTGGACTGAAAGGGTTAATTGTTTATTTCAATGGCGGCAATGTCTCATTTAATATTTTATAGTTTCATATAAAATTATTGAGGTAGGCACTGCAGTAGCAGGAAAATATTTCAATGTTACAGAAATAAATAGGTATCTTGGAAATCCATAATATTTATATGCCATGAGTAAAATAATATAACTATTAGTACAATATTTTAATTCGAAATTAATTCGTTGACTAAAATATCAGTAGATACTTACTGGTAAATCTCAGGTAAAACCCGAGCGAATTTCATGTACAATTTTAGCAACAATATTTGATTCATACAAACGTATTCTACAATGTTCACGTGCCTTTTTTCGTAATATCGAATCGATAAGTCAGCGAATGTATTAGACGCTAGTCAGCGGCGTCTATTATTGATTGGCTTCGAGTGCATCAGCGCATTGTGTTGTATAGGATCGATTCCGGCGCGTCTGTCGCCCCCGCTTCTATTTTTACCGCTTCATTGCCTACTCCCCTCGCTGCCTGTTTCCTGCCTTTTATTAAACTATCTGTATGTTAATTAACAACGGCCTCGCTCAGACCGGCCCTGTTTACTTTTCTATTAGCTAGTTCCTACGAAACGTTCGCCGTTTAAGGCAATGCTATTCGAAATGTAAGTATGTGCGCGATCGCGCATTGCAGCTGCATCCAGTTCGATATTTTCCTTTTTGTTCACATACTCGTCGATGTCTACATGTTTTATTTTTTCGACCTTCAACTACGTCTAATTAGACGTCTCTGCACGTCGTCAAACCTCACTCCCTCTATAGTGCGTCTTTTCTTACAAGGAGGTTGTGATAGCGTTGTCTCTTTCTATGGGGGCATCTGGTGTATATAAACCTGCGGTTGTTTACGTTGCGTTTACGGGTGCGTTCGCTTGTGTGCGTGCAGTAGGGGTGCGGGTGCGGCTATGTGTGCGTGCGCGTGGCGTTTGTCTACAGCTGTTGTAGGTTTGTGGAGCCACGCTATCGACTTCTCTAAATTTATGCTTCCTCATGACCCACGTTCACAACTACGCCGTAGACGCTTGAAACTTTTGACTCGCTACTTAATATTCCATTTAGGACGACGACTAAATAAGAAATATACATTCAAATAGCGGCAAAGAAATTCGAAGCCGTCTACGAATGTCTTTCTTTGGTGTCACAAACGTTACCTGCCCGAGTGACGTTCACGACATCATCTGAAACGACATAGTTTAACTGAGCTCTGACTGTAGTATTGTTTTGTTGTGCTCATTACAGGAGTATAATGATGTCATTATTCACGGCTCTTTTGTCACGGTGGAATAAAGGCGTGTACCGGTACATTACATGCGATTCCTTATAACCCGTCTTTGCCGCGCTTGTTCATGCACCACAATAGTCAAACAGCTGGCGTGAGGTCAACGACACCGGGGTAGCTAGTGCAAATTGTAAAGTTACACATCGAGAAAGCAAAAAATAACATCCATTTTGCCGTCGGATCCGCATGTCAGTTCGGTTTCTCAGAAAGATGCAGCGCATCAAAACCGCGAATGTAGAGATAATTTTTGTTCCTTTTATCCGTGCTTTTATCCTTGTGCGCGTCACTTCATCTCTGATGTTGAATGTTGTTTACCGCGATGCCAAACTCAAGTACTATTATTTATTCTGTGGCGATGCTAACATTGCTAACCAACTGCACTCTGTAAAAACAGGCAGGCAAGTGACGATCGGTGATTAATTGAATACACACGATGTTGAACTAACCACAGAATTTCAGCTTTGTTTGATGTAAAGGCAAACAATTAACTCAGCATTCGTGTCTACGTGCGACATTCGTGGTATTGAAGGCGCAGTGTGTAAGGGCAATGATATGTGTGACGTCACCGCCCAAAAACCCCGGGGTCGTTGCTCGGGCCCCTACCTGCATTTTTTATTGCATCCCCTATGACGCTAGCGGATTCCACAAAAGGGACAGTACTGTTTGTTTCGTCTGTCTCGGCCTTCACTGTCTTAACTCTTCTCCTACATTTTTTGTTGATAAACATTACCAAATGATGTGAAGTGTTTAAATAATCACTATTATGCCAGTTTTAACCTAATTTAATGCGGTGGTATTGAAACGACCACCAACTGTGTTAATAATTATTTTTCGTGATTCACATTTTTGGTACAACTCCTTTGATCTACCTACGTGCCATTGTATTTTTGTATGCTTTTAAGAATAAATTGGCACGAAGTTGTCAAATAAAATTATTGTTGGCACGGATTTGTAACAAGTCACATTCGGTGAAAATAATGAATTGAATGAGAAAACTCCATAAAAAACTCAACATCATCTCTTTGTTTACTGAAGCGTCGTTAAAATGTTTATAGACTTTCATATACATAAAAATAAAATTGCTTTATTTACTGCTCTGGGCGAATAATAATCCTGGGCCATTCTAAGAAAATACATTTGGACGCATGCGTACTCTACATAGAAAAGAAACCTGTATGTTTATTTTTAACTTTTCTTAATTTCAAGAACGAAATCAAGATAAACAAAATAAATTCCCTTATACGTAATCCAATAAATCCTGAATTAGGTATATAAGGTACACTTACACTAATGACATTATAATTATTAAACGTGAATTTTAGCTAGAGCCGAAACCAAACAATGTAAAAAGCCACGCTTTTTCTCCAAAAACCACTTTCGATTTTACCACCTGCTTGTAAAAAACTCCATGCTTCCTGTACTCCTCTGGCATCTGATTCTTTCGGGTTCTGCATTTAAAAACACAGGATACGCGATCGACACATTCCAGATGGGTCCCGTAATCCCTGTTTTTGACTTGTCGACTTCCCGTTGCGCAAGTAGGCCGCGCAGGTCGTCGACAATTGTGCCGACCCAAAAATATGTCAAGTTGAACAGAGGACGTTAACCCTAATGTTTACTTCTCGAGGAGGCCAATGGCGCTTCTGCGGTAGCGATTCTGTGACGGAAAGATTTGCAAGAGCTTGCAAAGCTTACTAATTTAATATGATTCTTTTCTTCATTATTAAAGGCGACAATAGCCCAATGGATAAGGTGTCGGACTGGCGATCGAGAGGTCGTGAGTTCGATCCCCACCCCACCCATTGCACTATTGACGTGAACCCACTCCAGACACAAGCATATTAAGCTTAGTTGGAGGGGTTAACAAGAATACTAGTAATGTGCAACCAACATCGCGAGTAATCTGTACAAAAAAAACATTTAAAAAAAAAAATGAAGGTTGTTGTTACCTATATTTATGAGCGCAAGCAGAATGAAGGTATCTATACCACAGATTATATAATGTTTACAAAGTAACCTATACCTACATAGGTAATAGGTATGTGCTAGATATTCATTCTAATCAGTTTTATTTGTTTAGTAGGTAGTTGCTTCAAACATAGATTATTCACCTTTCTTAGTATTTGATATAAAACTCAACAAAATATTGTCTCGAAGATCAATCATCTAAATGGTAACATGTCTCACCATTGGTTACGCTAATAATATATTATGTTTTATCAGTCTTCTTATACATCCGTACAGGTTTTAAATTAAAAACTGTCAAGTACACGATATATACTACATACTATCGTACGATATCGTATTCTGAGCTACATACACATGCAAAAAAAAACTAATAGATGTACTTGATGCAAGTGCAAAAAAAAACTTGAAAACTTCCAAGTCGCAGTTAAAAAAAACCAAACCGTTAAAAAGTAATACAAAACAGTGCTTGCTTGTAAAAAGGACAAAATGTCAGTCGAGGGCAGACGGCATTGGAAATGTATGAGGTACCAACGGCCAGGGGAATATTTTTACCTTTTTATGTGCGCAAAATTAAACCTACAACGTTTACTGTTTAAATTGAAATTGGGAACGTTATTTTTCTGATATTTTAACGACGTACGCAAATCATTGTAAAAATTTACGAATATATCCAAACTCTTATCAACTACAAGATGAGTTGAAAATAAAGTAATTTTTAACAAACATTGCATTTTAATTTCAAATTTAATAATCATCGTTTAAAAAACTTAAAAACCGACTTCAAAGGCCGAGGTAGTCATTTTCAGTATCAAGTTTGTTTTATCTCTTTATCTCTGGAGATACTCATCAGATTTCGATTTATTTACAATGGAACGACTTCAAGTATATTATTTTTAATAAAATAGAATTTTGAAAATCAGTTCACAATTTACTGGTGAACATACAAAATAAATAAAATATACAGTTTCCACCCTATGTCATAGAAAAAGCTCATCCTTTTTTAAACTGGTTTAAATCTTTAATTTAATTTACTTTAAGTTGCTAATTTAGTTGCTAAGCTTGTGAAACTTGTCATTACTAACTAGATATTTTATTAGCATAGTTTAAAAAGTTAATCAGGCGTAAGTATAGAATAAAAGTTAGAACTTGCATAACTTCCAGAGTTACAGACCAATCAATCAGTCAAATCGACTGACTCAGAGTTCATCACTTCAAGATATGTAATTGCTTTTCATAATAAGTTACCATCTTCACGAAGCTCTCCACAATGTTATTATGAGCTGCAGAAGGCAGACATTTTGAAAATATCCTTGTTATTGTTCTGGCACGCGCTCCACCGCACCTGCGTTTGCTCACATTGCACCATGCCCGTTATAATGTACCTTTTGTACATCCAGCAAGGCAATGCGTGCCTTAACAACAGATGCTTCCACAAGAAAACAATGAAAAACCAATCAATTAATTGACCCAACGTACAAGACATTCAGGAATGCAAGCTTTAATAATGTAATACATTTTCCAAACACAAGATCTCTTTCATGTTTAACGATGCCTTAAATAACGCTAGACATAAAAATCCTGACTTAATGCCTCATAAAACCAAACACTTGAATAAATAAAAGCCAGGACCTCCATATCTTTCATATTAACATCCATTTTGTTTTGTTTGGTTTCTCCACTCTCAGGGTAGTTTTTTAGATGTACACAGCTGAATATAAATTTGACTCGGGCCCCCAAATCATCCGAATTATGTCAACTGCATCACAATTAGATTGCATAGATTGTGTATTCAAGTCCGTTTCTCTATTGTCGAGTGTTTCATACAATACGACACAATGGCGTCCATTGATACAAAGATAGTACACGTTGCCCGTAGCAACGGGCGCCCCAATCGAGGGATGGAGCCCTTTTGATTTCACCCACAAATTCTTCACCACGGAAATCCCCCGGTGAAGCTTTTTTTCTACATAAATGACGGTAGTATCACTGCATGTTCACGTGATAATTTCACAATGGTTCGTTCTGCTTGTTTTTGTTAGCACTCTTATTCTCTCTAAGTTTAGTCTTGCGTTCGTGTATTAAAAATACTTCAAATGCAAAAAGGTTAATTTTGTTGTGTAAACTGCGACGACTGAGTTGTTTACAAGTTTTATATTTCTCTTTACTTGACTCGAGTACTTCGGTGGTCGACATCTCATTTTCTATCCGTGTCATTTAGTTACAAACTTCCTTCCCCTGGCACCCACTTATATGCAGCTTTGCAAACTTTCTGTAGATGAGACGTCGCGTCGCCGAATAGTTGATGAAGTTTTCAAGAAAAACGTGCTCCTTTACACTTCTGAGCCAATGCATCTCACAAATAAGCACATGACGACGTGGGAACGAGAATAGTTAGATACTCTCAACAAACTTGGAGCCTCACAGCCAACTTCGAAGTGAATACACAAGTTTAACTCTGTGATACTTATGTCAAAGAGCTTCTACACCTACATCATTAATGTTCAATTTCGTATGATACTTGTGAGAATGGCCACTTCACCTCGATGTCCGCGCAAAAAACTAATCAAAATTGCGATGCGGAATATACGGCGAATAACAAAACAAAGCTTATGCAACATCCTGCCGTAAGAGCGGCGCAGGCACAGGAGGGTTCGATACAAGTTAGGTCTAATTCCACGGTTTATTCGTCGTGGCCTTGATTTTTTCTGAATCAGCTCGTTTGGCCTCGAACCGGCAGGTGATTAGGTTACATAAACTGGGCCCTTCCCCACTTCCTGCTGACGCGCTCTGCAGTTGTCGAAGCCTTCTAAGTAAAACGCCAAATTCGCAGCCCGCCCCTATTGTTTTGCTCATATTTCTGAACCAGTTTCGCAGGTTCTGGTTGCATTCACATTGCCTAATACCTGATCGGATGACGGCATACTCCAATGGACGAGTAGATTATTTTGGACAATCGAGATTATGTTTTTAATAAAACGTCGTGCTTGACATTTTAATAGATGACTTCCCATGCCCAAGACCAAACATTACCATAATTTCAAGAAAATACATTAGACGCGAATGCTGGCAATAATTTAAATATCATTAAAATTCTTGTGGAAGTTATACGTAGGTACTTTAATTACTCAAGATTCCATTTGAGCGCGGTATATAAAAACTAAAAGTGTAATAGGCGTACAGGCTCGCGGAGGAATGGAGACCGACCAACACCAAACAGGTTCCACTGCACGCAAGCCGCCCGCCGAGGAACATACAACGAATAAAAAGAAACCTATATGCAGCTCTAGGAAACGCTGACCTTGGACACAAGAGGCACGGCACCTGGCGTTTTTATCTGCCCTTCGAATAAATTGCGAACTTATAATATAACTAACTCTTTTAGGTCCCCCGCTGAATTGCGCGGCATTCCGGCCCGGCTATTGTGTGACATAAGAGCATATTGTGTGAATTTGAAAAGAATTCGATATGGTAAAATTTGTAGGTGCTAGCTTAATGGTTGAGACGAGTCGTCGGACGGGTTTCTGTTGTTGAAGGAGGGCCGTGGACGTGTCGGCACGGAGCTCTTCGATGCGATATGTCGGTCGTGGTGTCGCTTGCGTAACCGGTGTCAGTCATGAGGAAAGTGAACGCAGCAATTCGAGGTCGCGTAGAAAGTTGACGTCGCAACTGCTCCGCTCGCTGCCTTCACAACATCGACGACTCCGATTCATTCACTCTCGAGCCCTCCACAAATTATCCCTTTTAATGAATGATATTACGACACAGATTTATTTCGAGCACTGATCGTCACGCGATGTTTTCGTTCGCGATCGATGACTGACGCTCTAATTTTGTAGAATTTTATTTTGAACCCATTGAAACGTTGCATAATAAGATGATTGACCCGAAGCCATTTCCGAAATAGCATAGAAGAATTCCGAGGAGTTTAGTACAAAAAGTTACACGTGCCAGTTCAATAGCTGTTGGCTATTGAAATTTTGGCCATGGCCCGGCGCGCGGCGGCCAGTCTTGCATATAAAGGGCATCAATTCAGCTGGTTAGCGAATAAAAGGGAAAAATCAGCTCAAAAGTTTCTGTTCTAACTTGGTATAATAGATAGTACCTGATAAACAAAATAAAAACTTAACGTAGGTACAAACATCTTCGTGCACGCCGTGAAATAGAGAATTTAACCCGGTCGGTATTTAAACATTCGATGTTCGTTTTATGGTTGTGCTAAAAAGGAATTTGATCGACTGATCACGAATACTATTGTATTCGCCAATGGGATTTATGAGCAGTTTTGGTGTGACGACTAGGCTCCATGTAGCCGGCCGGCGTCCATTTATCTCAGTCTGTGTGTACTTATTTACCCGTCCACATTGTATCATGCAGCGTCTGGAGACACTCTGCATACTAAGCAGCCTCACAGCGAGTTATAATAACCGTGCTGATAAAAAAAAGTACTCAAGTTCAGTCAGATGCGACCACGCCACACACTTCGTATTAGGTAGTTACTTAATAATGTAAATAATTTATACTTTTTAAGACTATTGGCTAGTTTTAACTTAACTTACTAATAGATTAAGGTCTACCTTAACATTGGCTTTGAGCCTTATTGTACGCCCGAAAAGGGTAAACTGTTGTTATGCAAATACAAAACATACCATCTTTGTACACAGTTAATTTACAATAAATATATTTTGATTTTGACTTTATACAGTCTGTAGAGTTGAGTGTAGACTTATAAATTGGAATCATTTCACACTAGAGTCAAAATTCACGATTTGATGAAGAAGTACTTAACTAATAAACTGTTTTTTAAGTTTTAACACCATTATTTAGAGTGATTCTCAGAATATTTATAGGGACCACTTTTCAATCATATCCATTCCGATTCGAATCTTAAAATATAAAATCACAAAAACTCAGTCACATCTCTGTATCTCGATCTGTCCTCTCGTATATGTATCTCGAGCACGCATCGCCGCCATTTGCATATGAAACGAAAAGACGTTTTCAATGTTTTGATTTTTACTGAAGCACTGCATTTTGAGCAGGTCCCTTTGTGATGCAAGGTCTTTTACTGCGCTCATTTACAGAAATGGCAGACCTTGTCTGAGATGTTATTATATTTATGTTAATAACGCAATTCCAAATGCGTTTAAGACTGACAGGCGTTGGGATTAAAAGTGACAATGTAATTTTAAGACAGATTTGCAGCGTCCATTTTTATGAGGATTTGTCAGACTGAATACCCTCGTAGTTTTTAAAGATTTATGTATATTTTCTTCGTGACAAGGTGTGTATGGATAGATATTAAAAGATCTGGTTTTCGAATGCTATCTAAGAGTGCATACACTTTATACGTTCCTGGTACTTATCCAAACGCCGCGCAGGCGGCACCAAGTGTTATATATATTCAAGTGGTCTGAAGACCCAGGAAACCGTCGTTATCTGTGTATTCTCACATCAAGTGCTTTATCTCCCCATGTGTTTGATCAGGTGTCTGTACCGAGTTATGGTAACGTAAACCACATATTTGCTGGGCCGATACTCTCAAGGTCTCGAGTTTGACCGTGAAAACCCTATATTGTTTCACGCGTATCGGGTTCGGTCCTAGCTTCTGGAAAAATTTGATATCTTTAAAACAAGTCTGGTAACGGTGATTTTTGTTGGTGTGACTACATTGTTGGGTTGCTAAGTTTTCTTGTATAACATAGAAGTTGTTATGTACGGTTTAGAAATTAGAAAATACGTGGAATGTTTTACAGAAATTATTTTACTATGGAGTATTCATACATTTTTATGTTAAAAAGAGAGAAAAAAAAATCTAGCAACATTTCGTGAAATGTTGTTGCAATTTATTTTATACTAGCAGCGCCTCGCGGTTTTACTCGCGTAGTTCCCGTACCCGTAATAATACGGGGATAACATATAGCTTATGTTACTTGCTGATAATGAAGCTTTCCAGAAGAGAGAGAATTTTTGAAATCGAATCAGTATTTTTTTAGTTAAATCGTAACAAACAAATAAACAAAAAATCTAATCTTTATTTTTTATAATAAAACATAGTTTAGATTTTTTCTTCAATTATTATATTAGGGTGGGAGTCTTGATTTTAGTGTGACTAAGTATACGCAAATAAGTGTTTCACAGTAAATTTCAATATCTGAATTATGTTTTTTATTTTCTGAATTAAAAAATAGTGACATTTTATGTTCGGGCGAACTTTTAAGTCTAATTTTAGGCAGATTTTTATATAGTAATCATAAAATAAAAATTAAACTAACTAGTCTACTTCGTAGACCTACTGCCTGCCAAATTTAATCAGGCTACGCTAAAAGGTTTTAAAGTTATTATTATCAGATCATTTGGCAATCGCCAGGGTTCGCATCAATAACACCTAGAACGCCAATTAAAAATTACTTGCAAAGCATGTTGAGTCGGTATTTCTTGCCTTTGTGTTTATTCAATGTACCTATGTAAAACTTTTTTGATTTCAATATCTTACCAATTTTAGGGGGATAATAGCAAAGCAACTGATGAAGTGGAATTTTAATCCGATTGTTAGAACCCGCTGCGGTTCTCCGTCGGATTAAATGAGAGAGTTTTTAAAAGGTTATTATAAATATAACATGTGACGTGGTATTCTAGTTCTCTACATTCGAAATGTCGACCTGGGACCGGATGCGATAATTTTATTTATGTATGTTAAGTTGAATAGCATTCGCTTATCGAAATCAGTTTGGTAAAGCCATTTACTCTCAAGGCGCCATGTTCAATGTGACATTACATAGCGTATAAAGCAGCGGACAAGACACAAGACACTTCCACAGAATAAATAATAGCACTACGACGCTTCCAACGATACTCGTTTGTCAAATAATGATAAGGAGCTTAGAAGTTATGAGGAAGCAGATGAACTATACTCGTACATATACGATAACACCGGTCAAAATCATAACCTATTGTAGTGGTAGGACTTCTGCTAGTCCGCCTGGGGCGGTACCACCACTTTGCCAATTTATTTTCAGCCGTGAAATAGGAATGTTTTTCGGTTGAAATGGCAAGGTGTCCAGTGAAATTACAGGGCATGTGAGACTTAATATCTTTGTGTGTCAAGGTAACAGGCGCAGTGCAGTGACATGCAAGGTTCTGGCAGTCCAGAATGTTGCATGCCGCTTTGTCAGTAATACGTAGACATCATCGCTTACCACCAGGCGAGCGTCGTGCTTGTCCTGTTACCTTATATCATAAAAAAACCCTTCTTCCTATAGTCGGGTACAAATGAGACCTATTTATTATACACGATTTCAGAACACTAATGTACATGAAAACTTTTAAATTAAACCATTTAAACTCTACTATACGTAAACTGAGTTATTTTCTTTTTGTAGTACCTAGAGATAATTCGTTTCATATCTCTGAAGGATCATACATGAATCTCAATAGCAAAATTTTAGGTCGAATTGCAAGTAGGTAACCAACAAAATTATTATCCTAATAACACAACGAATACAGACGGGGATCTATATCCCCGTAGGTATTCGTCCGTGTAAAAATATACATAATGTTACCTGATATCTATATATCAGGTAACATTATGTATATTTTTACACGGATTATTTACATTCTACATTTGACATAGAAGAGGAAACGGAAACTGCGTCATCATTCTCAAATCTCTGAAACCAATTGAGTCATCACTTTTGAAATGTCTTTACCGTTAACCAAAGGCCTCTTACTTTTTCGAGACCTGTTTTACAAGGAAACTCGGGCTTACAATCTGGAATTCCCGTATGAGCTTGCCACATTATTCAATTCGTATTCGGCTGACCGAGAAAAAGATATATAATGTATTGGACATCAGGTACTTATATGTTTAGATCAACATTACCTTCTATTTGCTGATCAAATTGAGGGGTGTGGGAGGCCCTTGGGGCTTTTTAGCTGATTTTTCACCTAAAATGCTAATTATTTTGATTGTGATTCATTAATTTATTTATTTTTATCGATGCGAAAAAAGAAATACTATTCCATTTTTAACCGACTTCCAAAAAAGAGGAAATTCTCATTTTCGTCTCGCCTGTATGTTTTTTGTATGAGAGGATGGATGAGAAAGATTGACGAAACAGATTTATGAGACGAGTGTGAATGGGCCAGTTGGTAGAGGCCGACCTAGGCGAACGTATCACGACCAGATCGGAGACGTTTTAAAGAAAGGCCAAGTCAAAAGTACCTATAACCGGCGAGCATGTGTGAAGGCGCTCATGAAAGTGGAAGAAGCGAAGGAGGTAACTAACTATAAACACCTCAAAATTAGTGCTGAAAATGACAAGCATGGCATTTGAAGTCGGTATTTTTTTCGTTTTGTTAGTGATTTAAAATTATTATATGTTCTTGTTTTTATAGTAGGTAAATACGCAAGCGTTTGACCACTATCTCACCTGATGTTAAGTGAAGATGTGATCGACGATGTAGCACGCTTATTATGCGATTTTTCCCACATTTCATGTAACTCACTATCACATCAAATAAATTAGAAAATAAAATAAAATGAAAAACTCCATTTGAGATCTGAATGTACTGTTAAGTACATTAAATAAATCATTAACCTCGTTCAGTCATATATCGTTGCTCATTTATTTGTAGAATCGTTAAGTTAAAACTTAAAAGCTTCTCAAACGGTAAAACTTAAATATTTTCATTGAATGTTACGTAGGTGTATTTTAACTGTTAGAGTTCTAACGTTCCTTTCAGTTCTGCAAGTGAGTGAATGTCGCAAAATCACACAAAAGATTTCTTGGGGTCACAGAAAAGTATAATACATCTTTTTGCACGCTCGTGCGCACTCTTTCAATGTGTCTCTTTTAAATAATAAATGGTTTGCCAGTTCCATGTACAGTTATTCGAATTGTCTGAACATCTGTAGATCTATACGCACTATTTGCTTCTAGGCATTACGCCCCCTCTTACATTCCGCTATTCAGATTTGTCGCAAATAACAATGACGCGGTGACACCGCGTTTGAATGTAGAACCAAAATCATTCCAAAAGAATCGTCTAATGTTTTCTTGGTACGGTCTACAGCGCCCTCATTTCAGACGTCGGTTTTAAATTGCGCATAGCTGTACAAAACAAAGTGTCCAAATGAACTCGGCGTGAATGGCTTGATGAATTACATCTTCTACAATCAGAATGAGGTCTTTAAAACCTTTCTTTCACGTCATCCATCTTGCTGGCTCTGCTCTCGTTTCATACGTTGATTCATGAATACATCATTCATATACAAAATTCTTTTGGTTCGTTGCTCTACCAAAATACATAATAATTAGGTTTCTTACCATGTATTTTATTGCCGCTCGTATCAGATCTGTATGAAAGTAAAGGAAATTAAAGGCTTGCCTGAAAGATGGCCGCGATAAAATTATGTGGGCGTAACTTCCACGAGCGAAATTCAGAAATAACTTTGCTATATCGGTTTATATTAGCAGTATTCGATGTGATTATATTTAAGTACCAACAGCAAATTATTATATCTACTTATTTATATTAACCTGAGGTGAACTTTATGATGTTAAATTCGCTCAGTCAATCACAGATAAAAGTATTTGCCTACTAGTTATAATTACCATCAGTCACAATAAACATCGTAGTAGGCTTCGGGTGAAATTTCGCTCAGTCCACGTATAAACAAATAAACTACTTTTCTCAATATTCAGATTGACACCTAAATTGATACTGTAAGGGGTTTACTTTATTTGAAAACCTAAAATAATCAACAACATCGGTGCTACGACAACAACGTTTCTCAACAACTAATGTAGTTAAGGGTAACTATCTGTCCCCTTTAAAAGAATGTGTTCAGGTGCGTACAGACTATGTAACATAACATGTTATAACATTTTTATTTAACATGTTTCAGATAATGTGGCCACGGAATGTTATAAAACATCTTATAATAACAATAATATCATGTTTTTAATCTGTACACACCCTAAGAATACACAAAAATATCAATGTAGTTTCAGTACACAAAACGCCAAGTAGTACTTGGTCCCATTAGACCCCCATATGTAATGTATGTAGAGGCCTCCATATCTGGAAACCATTGTAGTGTTAATTTCGGTTCCACTGAGGAAGTCAAAACAAAAAAAGCCAATTATCACGGATCCGCGATCGTCGCTCACAATAATGATGATCCTTTACAAAAAACATGTACTCGGTTCCCATGACTGAAATAGTTCATTGAATTCTACTCTACTTAACTACGTCGTTTTTAGGGTTCCGTAGTGCTGACAAGGAACCCTTTTGGTTTCGTCATGTACGTCTGTCTGTTTGTCTGTTTGTCTGTCTGTCCGAGGTTTTTCTAAGAGACCGTTAATACTAGAAAGCTAGTTTAGCAGTAATAGTCGTTGAACTTGGGTGTTGGATAATTATGTACCAAATTAGTATAGTTGCTTGTTTATAACGGGTAAAGACTTGCATTGAATAACGGGCTACTACGGAACCCTACACTGCGCGTGGCCCGACACGCACTTGGCCGGTTATTATTATTTTAATGAATTACCGAACATGACGACTCTGTTAAGTTCGATCAATTGAGGGTTTATTTTATGCTACAGGCTTTCTAAGCTTTATAGGTAGGTGTGTTTATAGGCTTTAAGTTGGGGTTAAAACACAGCACCGCACACCAATGGAAATATAAAATAAAATCCTTAGGCTTATATTACAATAGAATATTGACATACTTACTGTATTTATTCACAGCCAAACCGTTCAATTTTATTTTCCAGGAACTAATTTTCCACCTTTATTGACAAATTTTCTACTTAAATTAAAGAACAGATCAAGGTAAATATAATACGGTAGTAACTATGCAATTTATTCGAATACCTAAACTAAATAAGATCGATTAAGTGCGGCCTATTATTTATTCTGTGGTGCGGCGATGCCTTCTCGCATTGGCCTTGATTCAAGCGCGCGCGCAGACCTTGAAATGTTACAGTATAAGTGGTAGTCAGTATAGGCAGTCGTGCCAACGTGCTATATCACAGGGCACAGACTTCGCAGCGTTCACTAAACTTTAGCATTACGTCATATTATTTTCGTTAATTTTAGACAAATAGTCGCTTAAAGTTGTATGTTCGATATATTGCCTTGTTTATATTTTTTGCCTATATATTGTGACGTCAATGTTTACATCGTCTATAAGCGAATAATTTGACAAATGAGGTGTCGTTGGACGCGTCTTATTTGTCTTCTGGTTATAGGCTATGTGACGTCACAACAAATTGAATGTGGCGCCCTCTAGAGGGCACGAAGTCCAGAACTAAAAAAAAAAATTCACCCCACCCCATCGTGTGTGGTATCGTTGAATAGGGATTTTAAAATGAAGATAGGGTTTAGTACATTATATTTTTGTCGGGCGCAGCGTTGGCAAGATATATCCCGCCGAAGTCAAGAAAACTAATTTTTACCCCACGGCGTCGCAAAGAAGCAGTTGGGAGGGTTATGTGTTTGCTGATCGCTGTGTATTTATGTAAGTATATTGACATGTATACATGTATACATTTATGCAAAAACCCCAAAATGCTTTCAATAAAAAATAAGTTCAAAAACTAAAACCCGACTACTGAAAAATCACACTCTAAAAAGTATGAAACAAGAAAATATTCTCACCTGAGATCGCTATGTATAAACTATTCAATATGTATCATGTATTATATAAACAACTTACTTTTAATAAATATTTCATTGTATTTCATAAATATTCTTAGTGGTGCTCAGAGAATAGCTGTGGTCGTATGTCCGTCCGTCGTGGCTGTGTAACCGTAACAAAACAATACACTCTGCAAAGTAGCTTACGATCACGGGTATCCACTAAGCACCACTAAGAATATTTATGAAATACAATAAAATATTTATTAAAAGGAAGTTGTTTATATAATACACGATACATATTGAATAGTTTGTACATAGCGATCTCAGGTGAGAATATTTTCTTGTTTCATACTTTTTAGAGTGTGATTTTTCAGTAGTCGGGTTTTAGTTTTTGAACTTATTTTTTATTTTAAATAGTTGACGATTACAAAGGCCGAGGACATGCGATGGCTAAGTCATTCTATATTAATATTAAACCGCCTTGGTTTAACATTACCTACATCCTAAAACTTTTTCGTAGTATAAGAACTGCGTTGCGAGACTTTCAACCTTTTATATGTAATGTTTTTGATGGGATTATAATATTATATTTTAAATTCATAGGCCATTTATTATGTAGGTAGGGTCGGTATGTTACAATACTTTGAAGACTAGGTACAGTCCCACAAGTATAACTTGGCGGTGGTGGTTTTTGGAACTAATTCCGCTCTCTTGAAACTGTGAGTTTGACGTTTGAGAGATTACCGCGACATTATTGTTGATAAATCTGCTATATTAAAATATTTCAATAATGCCAAAAGTAATTAAAAGTGGTTTAAGAGAAACTGTTATCAAAGTACAAAGTAAAAGCACAGTGGCGCACAGCCGCGCCAAGTTATACTTGCCGGACTGTACCATTGGTTTTAAAATGTTCTTTTAACTTATCTATCTACTCTATTGATTAGGTATACCTATATGTTGCGCAGCATTTAGGACACTGGTTACAAAAATCACGTGGCTCAATCATTTCACAATTTTAGTTCCCACTCTGATCTAAGAAAGATAAACATTTACATCATGTACTGACGGATATCTATTTGTCTCACTTACGCGTGCATATCTAATAATATGTAAACGATACGTCTATCACGCTCGCACACCGTGACTTATTTTTTAATATTTTACATCACGAACATGAGTGGCCAAATGGTAATCGAATAACCAAGTCTCGAGCTGGGTATTTTTTGCTGTGGTAACAAGTATGACATCAATTTTATCTTAGTCAATTTTATGGTCCGCTCACAGAAATAATACTTAATCGACACAATATTGTACAAAAAATGTCTATTATGGTGGTGCTTATAAAATTAATTACCTTACATACCTTCCTGCTTTATTGCATTATGTAAGTGGTAGGTATACCAAGGTTTAATGATGAAGAATATTTTTAGTTATTGTAATTTAGTTTCTTTTTGTTCTTTTACATAGTTTACTTTTTTAGAGAAGAATTCTAATTACCTATGATAGATTCTTTATTCTGAATTCGTAATACAGTCTTTCTGTCTTTGTGACGAAGACCATAACAAGTAGTTTTTTATATAGTATATTACATACACCTATATCCAGTTGAACAGATATGAACCAAATTTATGGACACAATCGATTACAACCTGCAAATACGTGGTACACGAAACTTTTACTGTGGTACGAGTGAGCCGAAGAAATTTTATTACTATCTTTATTGGATTCCGTATCGTTTCCAATAAAATGGTTCAATCTATAGAAGAATGAACGATGATGACATACGATGTTTATAGTCAGACAAGTATGCCAGATATTTATCTACATTATTATTTATGTGCGTTTATCGCTTTATTTGTGCTTCGCCAATGTCACCGAGTTGTCGAAGGGGCAACGTTCGCGATATTATTACACACATATAAAAAATTACACATACAAAGCTATATCAACGCATACAAGTGTGGTGCTGATATGTTTTCTATCCACCTATATTCATACATAACTAGCTGCATATATTTAGTGTCTACCTGATAAAAAATAAAACAGTTAGGTTATTGAATTCATTGCCCTTGCGTTTATCTGATCAATCATTTCTACGATGCAGTCAAATACATCAGATAATGATATAGTAAATCAATCTATATTATTTACCTACCATCAAGGTGACAATGCATGTAAAATCTCTAACTAAATAAGTGAAATATTTTAGAAACAAAAATCCCGACTGCGTGATAAAAATTAAGTGAATAAACTATTCCAAACTCCAGACTCTCACGACTAAGACGAATTTATTGACACCACTCACATAAAAATACGACAGGCCGTTTAGGCTCTAGGGTGTGCCAAAGAAATATGCATACATATATACATACTTACATACATACATACATACATACATACATACATACATACATAAATACATACATACATACATACGCTCGAAAAACGTATACTCGTAACTCTCCTTCTTTCGCAGTAAAAGTAAAAACTGACTTCACGTGCCGCGCGAGTGAGTTCATTCACTATGTCATCTCACAGAAGTATTTACTTAAGGTTGTAAGTTTTTTTTTATATCTCTAAGCTATCGTTTGAGCACTATCTCGTCTTGTGGTAAGCGATGAGTGTTCGAAGTTGGTGAACACGCTAGGCCTAGAATACTCTGACTCTCAAGGGTTGTGTGCTGCCGAAACACTGTACGGTTATGGCGACAGATTTTCTACTTGATGGTGGAAAGCTACTTTTTGGTAGCAAGTCAAGTTGAACATAGATATGATATCCTCCTACCACCTGTGGACGAACACCCGTGCTAGGATGTGAACCGGTGACCTCTCGCTTAGAAAACAAGCCGTCCTTTACGCCAATGGGGTCTCAAATAATAGAAAGCTAGAATCAGTTAACAAAATATAATACTTAAATTCAAAATTTAAACCTCGCGCCAACCCTACTATACCTTCCTAAACAGTAGAGTCACATATTATATATAATAGTTTGGTAGAGTATTCAGGTATTCTGCAGATTGCAGGAGATTTCCCAGCATTAGGTCAACGCTACCAAGTTCTTACAATACCGTTTCAGTAAGAGTACAAAGAATTTCGAATTGATCAGAACTACAAAAGTTTATTTCATGGCGTCATCGTCTAGAAAAAAACCCATAGAGTTCAAAGTTCGGCTCAACGGATTTTCATGAATAAAAGCTTAGAACACTATGAAACTAAAAAAACTAAATCAAAATCGATTCATCCGTTTGGGCACTACGATGCTATGCTACAGACAGACACACACATACACACATACGCAAATATACAAGTCAAACTTATAGAACTTATACCCCTTGGTTTTGCGTCGGGGGTTAAAAATAGGTAATTTTAGTATTTCTTATTCAAAGTAATGATTCTCATAAGGCCCACGTGTCGCGATGGACCGTGAAGCCTCTGATTGGGCAGTGGGCGACTCTTGCGCAACGAGGACTATGCTTATATGGGCATTATTGTACTACGGATTGTACTCGAGATTATCTTAGAAACCTTGACAATTAACTTTAAGTATAAATCCTTTTTTTACCCGACTTTTAAAAAGGAGGTTACATGTTTGTTCGCGGATAACTTCGTCGTTTTTCAAATCGGAGGAGAGTTTACGGAGTTCTGAGGTAACAAACATAAAAAAAGAAAAAAAATACAGTCGAACAGAGAACCTCCTCCTTTTTTGTGAAGTCGGTTAAAAATATACATAGATTTGTCACATCTGGACCAGTGTAAAAGTAACCGGACTCAATGACTCACCTAACTACTAACTACGGTGGTAATATCATGACCCGAAAATTTTACATACTCATTACGCAATATTTTGTATGGCATACAGATTCTAGAACCATCTACAGTAGGTAAAAAGTCTTCTCAGGTACACTTTGAGTCATAGAATGACGTATGTGTTGCAATGATGCTAATGAATGCAGCATTTTTAAACTTTAATTTAAGTTTGCTTTACTACTTGTACTATTATTTATTCTCTGGCTTTACGTTGATTACATCGTTACTAAAACCTGCTCAAAATCCGATGTTTCTTTGATTTTAGCTTCAGATTTAAATCTGCAATAGTAAAAAAGTATATCAATATTAAATCATTTAATGTTTGGAAGTTTTAAATCATGATCAAACAATAAATTCTGTTGAATTTAATTACTGTCATTTCTTAAAAAGGTACACGTATTGAAATTTTTATAAGAAACTTATTTCGGTTCGGATAAACTTAATTCGGACTCTGATATTTTTCCATCTGCGAAAACTATAGAACCAGAGTCGAAGATTGTGTTCACATTACTTCTAAAACACATTTAGGAAATATTTTAGATCTAAAAATAAAACTCATTCCTGCTGATATTTTACCTCTATAACAGATAACAATAACAAATCCATCATCATAAACATCTAATTGCAACAAATTAATCAACTGGCATGATGGATTCATCTCGTCAAATAGACATCTGTCACTTCGTTACCATTTTGTAGTCGATTTGGTATACTTTGGGCCTCCGTTACACCATCAATATTAGTACCGTTAGTGTCTTTAGGAGCCCTAGTTTCAGCAACGAAGCCATGTTATACCAATACGAAGTGTTAGGCTGAGTTGCACCATCTTACTTTAACCGTACTATAACCGGTGTTTTGTATGGAGTTGGACTGATTAGGGTTCCGTAGCCGAATGGCAAAAAACGGAACCCTTATAGATTCGTCATGTCTGTCTGTCTGTCCGTCCGTATGCCACAGCCATTTTATTCCGAAACTGTTAGGACTACAGAATTGAAACTTGGTAGTTAGATGTTTTCTGTGAACCGCTTTCCGATTTTTATACAAAAATAAACAATATAAAAGTTTAAGGGGGGGCATCCCATACATGGAAATGGAAAAAAAAAATTTTTTTTTCATCAAACCTATACGTGTATAGATAGGTCTTTAAAAATGACATTGAGGTTTCTAAAATCATTTTTTCTCAAAATCAATAATTTAAAAGATAGGCGCGTCTAAAGTGGTAAAATGTGTGTCCGCCCCCCTCTAACTTCTAAAGTAAGGGAGTGAAACATTTTGAAAAAATATATTCTGTAGATCTTAATAAAAATTTTCAACGAAAATTGGTTTGAACGAGATACAGTCAGCAGTTGTTGAGATATAGCGACCGCAAGTATAACTTTGTTTTTCATACAAACACTATGAAAAACAAAGTTATTTTTGTAGTTGTGAAAAATCATAGTTATAGAATACTCTACTGTGTTACGGAACCCTACGAGTGCGAGTCCGACTTGCACTTGGCCAGTTTTATTGACGTTTGTTATAGTTAAAGTAAGATGGTGCAACTCAACCTTAGAATTTAGTATGTAAGAAATGTCTGTCTTATGACGTTACCATAGAAAAGATAATAATACTATACGTCACTGTGCTAATCGTACGGATTAGAAGTTAATATAATAGATAGTAGATACATTATATTTTAATGATAATAATTTAAGAACGTTTACAAAACTAAAATAAAAAAAACCGACCTCATATGCTGCGTTAGTTGTTTTCAGTACTAAGTGTGAGGTGTTAATCTCCATATCTCTGGAGATACTAATCAGGTCTCGATGAAATTACAATGGGGCCACCATGAAAAAGTACCCTATCATTTAAAAAAATAATCATTCGAACGGTTCACAATTGATGGAGTAATCGTCTTACATAGGAAAATACAAAAAAATACAGGCAAATTGAGAACCTCCTCCTTATTAGAAGTCGGTTGAAAATACAAATTTACTGCAATTTTCTCTTGGTTGACCTAAAATCTTAATTCATTTCTTCAGTGTCAAGTCTACGTGCCTAAGTGACGCGAATGTAAAATGAATGCCCGTTGGTTTCACAAAAGAATCTTCATTGTACCAACTAACAAGGCATAAATATTATATTTTTCTTCACGGGTTACGAGTAGTTCCACTGCCATTTTTGGTACGTTACATGCTCCAATTTGACCGTTAATCTTTTGAAATATTACCTCATATGGTCAGATCGTAAATTCGCTTCTAGGTAATGGTAGTTATGTTTCGTAACGCTTGTTCGTTACAACTTGTCTGGTTTTATATTTTGAACATTTAATGTTTTGTGCGGTGTAAAATAATGTTAATGTAGATTTTTCCGGATTGAATAAAAATTTGTACCTTGACAGCTTTTAAGTAGTTTACTAGTTACTTATACCAAAATTTTCAATAGTGGGAAACTTATGTTTAACTCGTCATAAATTGCATTTGATGGCCCTGATGGCGACAAGGATGCCTTGAATTCGAACCCGAAAGATGCAAGTTCAAATCCTAAACGTGAATCAACAAAATTTTCTATATGCGTTCTGAAGTGTTCATCCACAGGTCGATTTTTGCCAGACTTGCAACCAAAAAAGAGCTAAAAGGAGCTTACCACCATCAAGGAGAAAAGCTGCTACCAAAACCATGTCCAAAGCACTACGGTGTTCCGGTAACACAGCCCTTGAAAGTCAGACCATTCTAGCCCTAGAGTGTTCACCATCGTGTTCACCACCGCATCATCACTTTTCACTAGGCGAGAACAAACGCTAGCCTATCATAATAAAATAAAATAAAAACAACGGGTTGCACTCCGGGAGTGGCGGCAGAAGTAAAATCTTAAACACTTCATTTTTAATATTTTAGAATTACATCTCGCGCAAGCGCCCTGCGTTCCGTCTTGCGAATTTTCGATCGGGACACGTGACCTGACGCGAGTTTAACAGTTTTCATCCATCCCAAGAAAAGTGCACAACGCCGCTAAAGAAGTTTCCACATCAAAAAATATATTGTGCTATAAAAATACTATTTCATTACTTGTGCATCATCTAGTCTCTTTGTAACTCATCAGTCATCAACATCACATTTTGTTATGTGTTCACAATTTCTCATTTTGATATAACTCCTTATTCAATCGTACTTTAGTCATATAAATATAATTTATTAACTGGGATATCTCTTGAACTCCAACCTTCGGGATAGTACGATAGTTGTTATTCCAATAATTATAAATTATAATATAAACTTCTTGATTTTATTACGTAAGTTGTTAAATTGCTTTGAGATTAATTTAAATTATTGTGAAATTGTTGCTAACACATCTTAACGTGAAAAATCTAACCAAAAATGACTAGGATTAAAATACGTAGTTATTTTGCCCCACATGTCATACTGCAGTAATAACCCTTTTAAATAGTAGTAGAAATTATATATTTTTGCTATAATTTTTATAAACTTGAACTCATTTTTCAATATTGTCTGCAATAAATAATAACTCATTATTTATTGTTATTTTCCATTCAACTAAATCAGTTGGTGATAAATACATATTAAAGCAATAAGTACAAAGTAATTCAAACTGTCAATGCAAAGATATAAATGTCAACAGATAGATTCGCGACGGTGACCCTTGGGCCCTTGGGTAGGTAGGTACTATTATATATTCTGTGCATTGGGCGAAGAAAACTATCTTTTTTATATTTCTTATAGGCTAGCGTTTGACCACTATCTCGCGTAACTAGCGTAGGTACCTTTTTGCTAAACTGTAGAGACATAATATATTTAACAAATAATAAACTGACTTATCCGACTGATACCAGCATTTCCAAAGCTATAAAATCTGTCAGGTCTGATATAGTTGTAAAATGCTTTTCTATATAAAAATATCCTTTTTAGTACTTATCTTTTAGTTTTATCAACTACATACTACGTTAACAATAAGTAAGTGCTAAATCCACGGAACAGCAAAACAAGTTTTCTGATGCGTGGCTAATTCTAGAGACACTAAAAGTATGCGTCTAAAATTCAGAGACAACGTGGAGAGTTTACAATTAAAGCTGTCAAAAGATGTTCATATTTTACCTATAAATAGGTGTGAAGTACCTTTTACATTATTGTTTTGTTCTTTATCTTGTTTTGCTACAAATCACCTACCTACGAATGTCAATTACGCTCAGTTACATTATAATGGATGGGATGATTTATTAACTATTTGTAAATAACTGTAGCTGTGAACAAAATACTACAATGTCTGTGTTCTTTACATTACATACTTCTGTCGGGAAAGACAAAATGTTTATAATTATGATGTTTTTACACTTTGAACTTTGGAAGTCAATTGTACATTCGAAAGCATATAGGTAAATCGCTTTATTCAATAATATCTATTTTTTTATGCATTTTCAAAGAGCTTTCATTAAAATAAAAAAAAATCTTTCCATACATCCACACAACAAAATGTTACTAAAGCGATTAAAAAGGAAATTTTTAATATTATCGGCAACCAGGTGAATTTAAATTAATTTTAAAAACATTTAATAACGTAAATGCACCTGAATGAAAATACAATTTACACAGTAAATAATACGAACAAAATGAGTCGTAGCAGGTTCGTTCTTCCCCACTCTCCCCTAAGCCTACTATTACTTGCCAGTTAATTACTTTTAAAATGTCAAGCATATTTTCACGAACTTCTTTTTGTGTATTACTTAAATAAAATAACAATTAAATTATCGACCGTATCGTCTCATTGATCATGTTTGTGACATTGTAAAAGATTAATTTGTCTTCAAACATTTAAAAACATTCCAAAGCATGCAGCTTGCTGGTAAAACTGGTAAAATGTATAAATATGTGCTCAGTAAATGAGTTGTGCTTTAAAACCACTATCTCACCTGTCGGTAAGTGATGACATGATCGAGGACGGCAGCAGGCGATGCCTAGAATGGGAACTGGCTCTCAAGGACATCTGCCGTAAGTCATAAGTGCCGTAACACAATTAAATGTTTGGCGATATTCTTCAACTAGAGGGTGGAAGCTGGCCTGCCGGCCTGGCAATCTATGCAAAATTTCAGCTGAATCAGTCGAGCCGTTTGATCGTGAAGAGGTCACAAACAAACAGACAAACAAATATAGGTATACAAACTGTCTTTCGCATTTATAATATTTGTGTGGATTCAAACTTAAACAAGAACGAATCTTATAGATTTAAGGGCGCTCACCGACGCGTTCAGCCTCGCACTGAACGCGTCGGCGAGCGCCCCGCACTCAAAATCCTGAAGAAGACCTCCGGATGATGCCGAAACATATGTCGATCGCTATATCGACATCGCGTAAGTCACGTTAAATTCCCGTCTTAAATCTATAAGTTTAAAATGAACGTGAGTTTTTATAATAAAAGAACTAATCTTTTAAATTTCTAACATAAATCATCTAAAGCTAATAATTTATTTTTTTATTAAATTTTTCTTAAGTTTAAAACATCATGTCAAAACATACGGTTTTACCATCAAGCAAATAAACTTGTCGGTCTCACTACGAATTTAACTCTACCCTACCTACTTCTCTAGCACATCTTGATAAAATACCTAAATACTTTATGCTTAAATAAAGCGTACTTACGTCGGTTAACTGACTATTTGCAGTTAAAGAAACATTAACAGTGAGTTGTGAGAAGCGTTCTATAGGTGTGTAGGTACCTATAAGTTACAAGTATTGGTAACAACTATTTATAAATTCAGTACAGGTACAGGTGTCGGTAAACGCAGGTGTCCTTACTTATTTAACTTTAGCAAAACCTCTTATATCTTGGAATGATAGGTACCTACATACAAAGATCTTGAGATACAATGTTTAGATATTGAATGAAAATAATAACGCGTGATCTTGTGTTGTTGTTGTTTATAATAGGTTGTATGATACGTTGAACTCGTTGAACAGCACTGATAGGCTTGACTTTCAAGTTTCATCTCACTTGCGGATGGAAAGTTACAATTTGCCTGTATATGACCTCAGACAAATAGAGAGTACAGAAGTGAAGCTGATTGTATGCTCCTTATTTTTTATTCCTACGCTCGGCTGCCGCGCTAGGACTGTCTTTACTCCGTTTGTTTCAACGCAGTTGCTGCACTAAAGAGCTCATTAAGAGCCAAGTCGCACAATATGAATTTACACTTAATATCTCGGTAGGCGCATCACCGTTCCTTTACAAGTTTAAAGCGACATTCTGACATTAAAACCAACCAAAAAGCCAAATAGATATTTTGCTGACATACCTACCTCTCACAACCATCTATCTGGTACATAAATTACGAAGATCAACTGTTTAAAGTCTATGTTAAACATACACGAACTGAAACAGTTACAAATACTTTTCTCGTTTCTTTATTTCTATACGAAAATGTCGTGTTTGCTGCAGGCGGCCCTTATGCTCGGATTGTTCCGAAATGTTCCGAGATTTCGTGTCCGAGAGCGTTTGTGCGTTGCTCGAGCGCGTGTACTATGAAGCTTCACCTCTCCTCCTATTTGTTCTCTGATATAACGTTTGAAACATTTGGGCGGATGATGACAACATTGTGAACATTGCCAAAGTTTCTCTGTAAACAAAGTCAACCAAGGATCCAACCATTTTTAACTGCATGGTTAACAAACAAAACAAACACTTATAAATTTTCCGTCCCACCCACACTAGCCTTCGTTTACTTCCTGTCAACTGTAAGATATTGATTCACTAGAAGCGTCTTGCGCCTTTGCCTGCGTCAAAAAGTATCCAGTGACCTGAGACTAACGATAGTCTGAGCAAGTGACCTATTCCACCATAAAGGCTCTATGCCTTTGCAAAAATCCATCAAATCTGTAGAAATGCTTAGCCGCAAAGTAAACAAACTGACTTTCACATTATTAATATTTACTTAATTGATGGTGATTGATGAAATGGTGACAGTAAAGCACTTGACGATGATCTCGCTTGTTAAAAAGTAACGAAGCGGTCTAAGATTGATATGCGTGTACATTTTGCTAAGATTTTTGTTTTGCTTAAAAAATTATCTATCTTCCAATAATTTACGAATCTAGAAGTACGAAAGGGTAAGCAAGGATTTTCTAAAATTCAACCCTTTAGGGGATAAAACGGGGGTTCAAAGTTTGTATGAAGAAACCAGATTAGATAATCTTTTTTATTCGAATCTTCACACAAGTACTTCTGTAAAAAAATAAGTAAAAACATCTATCAGGCTTTTTTTAATTCCACCCCTAAGAGGGTAAAATGGGGTAACAAAGTGTGAAAATCAATATGGTCGTTAAAAAAAACCCTATTTCCCTTGGTCACGCGATAACTTGAAAACAGATGGACCGATTTGGCTAATTCTTTTGGATGTGTTTTTATTATTGAAATGTTTTTATGAAAGAAAAGTTTTAAGTAAATGAAAGAAGTTTTTAACGCGGGCGAAGCCGCGGCACATTTCTAGTTCTTAATATGTTATCTATCCTTGGTTTTAATTCAACATGGACTTTACTAGAAATAGTTATATCAGTATTGAAGTACATACTAAGTACCTACATATTTACTTTAAAAAGGTTCTAGCAGCTATAGAGGCATATTACTCGACCTCCAAGATATTTTTCCCTACGGAAATACTGACCTAACAAATATCTCTCATACTAAGTAGGAGCTTTATATCGAAGTCTCGCCTGACTTGCTATCAAAAAAAGTAGTTTACCACCATCAAGGTGAAATTCTGCCGCCTTAATCTTACGGTGTTTCGGCAGCTCACAGCCCTTGAGAGTCAGACCATTCTAGGCCTAGCGTGTTCACTCACCATCCACATCATTACATTACAGTGTCATTGCTTACCACCAGGCGAGAGCTAGCCTATCAGATATTATAAAAAAGGCTTCCCTAAGTCACTCATAATTGCATGGTCTAGTACCAACTCAGTACTTATAGATCGTATTCAAATTTCATATTATGAGGTACAAAATGTATACAAAGTTAACCGCAGTTGTACTGTTATTTTCATCAAATTTTACCGTCTATCATCAGCATATCGCATTTAAGAGTTTATGAGCTCGCGAAAACCAGAAACAATGGGTGAGATTTCATTTGTAAATACCGTTACAAGTCTGTCATTAGATCGAAATCCCACCTAGCAGCTTTGTTTGTCTCAAATCTGAAGCCATGTTACTTAAAAATACCTAATGACATATATAATTGTAAGTTACTAATTGTAATCACAGCCTTATCTATTTATGCAATTAATATTTAACTGGGTGAATGCAATCTTTGATAGATTTTAATCTTATACATTCTGACAAGTAGGTCAGAAATTATGTTATATAGGAACAGATGCATACCAGTCAAAATCAGAACTTCTTTCTCTTTTGCTTCGCCGTAGTCGGTTAAAAACCGGATCAACTTATTCTCTCTTTATTTTTTCCTTTTATGGGTCGATTAAGTACCTGCTAAAGTTTAGGGTAAATTAATCTTTATACACCATTTTTTTTAAAAGCTTATTGTATAATAAATGTGGGTTGTACATTACTAGTTGCCTTGTTAACCCTTCCAACTAAGCTAAATATGCTTGTGTCTAGAGTGGGTTCACGTCAATAATGCAATGGGTGGGGTACCAATAAATAAATAAGTCACGATACTAATAGTAATAATTAAAAATAAATAGTAGCCTTGGCAAACATAAGTGAAGACTAATCCATAGGTAAAGAGCAACTTAAAAAATATATCGACTGCCAGATGCTTAAGATGCGGCGACGCCATGTTTTAAAGAAAGAGAAAAAATATAATAAGTACTTATAAATGTTTCTAGCTAGAAATAATATAAACATTAAAATTACTCGTATCTTCAGGATAATTAAGTAATATGGTCTAGTACTTCTTCAATATATCATAGGTAGTAGATAAAATGTTGGTTTATCAAAAGTATGTAATGAAAATGTACTATTATTTATTCCGTGGTAATATGTACATAAAAGATTGTAGGTATACTTACAATTTGTTTCCTTGGTTACACACTTGGCAAGGATATATGTAAGTAAGTATATAGGGATTTCGATATTCGTTAAATTGTAAGCCAGTCGTGCCAATGACCAGTTTGTGGCCTAATCACACTAAGCTTCACTAGAGTAGAGGTTAGAAATAAGAGAAACGACACCTTATCCAACTATTATACCAACTACAATATTTGTACTACACACTACATCTCAAACAAGGTTTGCATAAAGGTACGGACACACCGCAGCGTCCTGCGTGCGTGATCAGATAGCGCAGTAGTATTTGTATCGACTGGTTCACACCAAACGCGATCAGAAAACAAAACAACAAAAGTACTGAGATCGCGCCCGCAGATTGCAGGACGCCGCGGTGTGGCCGTACTTTAACTCTCTAAATAATTCATTTAAACTCACAGCGTTTCATCTCAATCATTTTCAGAAAAACCCTCCAGATGTATAATTCAATTGTTTCTTATAAAAGACTGCCCCTAGCTAAAATGTTGGTTTTATTTTGCGACAGTTCGCAGGCAATTTGATCTGCGGTAAGATACTCATTGTATTCAGTTTTTTTGCAACACGCAAATTTCGAGTTTCGACGTTTATATCTCAAATCGAGTAGACTGCCAAAAAACGGACATTAAGAAATCTAAATCGAATCACGTCTCAATGATTGTTTTTTGCGATAAGCAACATTTTTGCGACTTTGCTCGTGGTTTTTTTTATCTCTACACTGCGAGGACGATAAATTCCTGCATCGCGGAGTGGATTTATGTGACCAATTTAAATATAAATTAAATCGTAAAAGGATTTAAGGTCTATAAAAAGACAGCGGACGGACTCATTTGAAACCTGATTTCGTATTTTGTGATGTAAGTAGATCATTTTCACACACTAGCTTGGAATCCTTTTAAAGAACTTGTAACAAATTATATAAATCCAGGATATAAGTATATTACCAAACATTATGGTACAAATAATTTAATTTAAATTCAATATTTCAAGAGCACTAACACCAAATATGACTCGGTTACGAGAACAATCTTATAAAGAATCCACTGTCATATTTATACATTTGATCATTTTCCAAATTTTTGAAGTTATACTTTTTTTGGCGCGTTTGGAAAAATTATGAAGTAAATTTTTTTACGATGCGCCGACATACACCGGCCGATATACACCGACAGCGCTGAAGTTAGCTGTTACTGTCTCTTAAATTTTCATTTCTTTAACAAATAGAGAGTTGTGGCATACGGAATGGAATCTTTAGCTATTTTTGTTTTGTTACGCCAAAGAATTATAACTTCTTACGTGCGTACACACACACGTTTTTTTAATCATGTTTATCAGAGAGAGAGATACAGGACTTACTAAAAAAACTACGTGCTATATTTTAATTAAGTCCTATTCTTAAATATACCTGCTTTCAAACGATTCGTCATAACAACGTTCAACATTTCTCCAGCTTCAATAAAACGCTGTTACACGATGTTTGCAACAAGTTCTATCCATTAGCGTGGCACATACATTTATCAGATCGTCGCCGCCCGAGATAGCTGGAAAGTGGACCAAGGGCAGTTTACTCAGATAACGCAAGGCTGTTCAGTTGCGAACGAGGAGATACCTATCTCCAGGTGCTATATTAATTCTCTATACTATACTTGTCAAGCTTGTTGTAACCGATCAGACGAATTAAGCAAAGCTATTGTCAATAGTGCAGTGGTTTTTTGTTGTAGGACAATTTTCGTCGGAGGCATTTCCTAGTATTTTTTTTCTAAAATCTGCCATGCTAGTTTCTCCAGTTCTTCCAACTTAGAGACAGCTAAAGTTATGCTTCTATCGTTTTTTCCAATTGTACTTCTGTCACGTATACAATAACTTATCTACAACAACATTTATATACTTAATAGTCCACACACATATTACATTACATCAATTTTGAATTTAGATTCTGTGTTGTTAAAATACCAAGCAGGTCATGATGTTAACAGATCATCATATTATCCCTAAAGTTCATTTACTCTTGGGCCTCGCCAGCCTTTATTATTCAGTCAACAATTATAATCTCCCAGCCACGACTCATAGGAACACTACACAACTCTCTAGAACAGATTGTATACTACGTATCTACTCGTTCCACCTAATCTAAACTAATATTATAATAACCGGCCAAATGCGTGTCGGGCCACGCGCAGTGTAGGGTTCCGTAGTAGCCTGTTATTCAATGCAAGTCTTTACCCGTTATTAACAAGCAACTAGGTACTCCGTCTTTGTCACTTTAAAGGATTTATTCTAAGGATTTTGTATTTGGTACAAAATTATCCAACACCCAAGATCAATGACTATTACTGCTAAACTAATAAAGTTATCTCAACCGCTATAATTTTCCTTTAAAGTTCATAAAATGCGCTATTATCTCGAATTTTTCCAGATTTTTTAAGCCAGCAGAACAAAAATTTGCACTTTAAAGTTTAATATTTCGTAAATGGAGCATTCAATCGAAAAATAGTATTAACAACCCTTAAGTCACTTTAAAAGACTTATTCAACGATACCCCACACGAAGGGGTAGGCGATGAAAAAAAAATTTATGCCTACTTCTCATATAGGGGAGCTACCTTAAAAAAAATATTTTTCACAATTTTATTTCAGCACTTTGTCGGCGTAATATATATACATACCCCTACAAAATTACACCTATCTAGTATTAACGGTCTCTTAGCAAAACCTCGGACAGACAGACAGACCGACATGACGAAACTATAAGGGTTCCTTGTCAGGACTACGGAACCCTAAAAAGGAAAGATTTGATTTTATGTTTGTTTGTTACGATTTAATTTAATAACTACTGCACCGACTTCAAAAATTCTTTTACTAATGGAAAACTACATTATCAGCGAGTAACATAGGCTATATTTTATCCCCGTATTATCGCGGGTAGGTACGGGAACTACAGGGGTGAAACCGCAAGGCGCTACTAGTAGTTATTATAAGTAGGTTTTTATGTTTCTCAATCTATAACAGACCTTCGCTCCGCTTGATTTTCTATTGAATACAAACACGCTCTAAATGAAAAACATTACATTCGAGTCATTTATACCTATAATAACTCTTAACATTAAGATTGTACTAGCTAGCACAACTAAAATGATATCACCATTAAATTTCTGTTGCTTACTATATACAAATATGTATTTATCTCTAATTGATATCAAAATGGCGAGTGTCAAAAGTTGAAATTTAAATCAGAGGTTAAAGTTATATGACCGTTATTAAATCGCATATTATCTGGTTATCAAAGCCCCTAAATTAAGAAGGACGTTGATAACGAATGCATATTATTTTTATCGGAGAATAAGGTCATAGCTGATACACTATCTTGACCTCGACTTGAATACGGAAGAAATCTATTCATTATAACTTTACCAAATTGTAGAGATATTTAATACAAGGTCCGTAGAATATTGAGACAGGCGTGTTTTAGTCGGGTAACCGTTTAGGGTAAATATGTCGCCGACGAAAGAACTCCAAGGTTGACCTCGAAGATAAGGCAAGATAATTTTGGACATAACATTGTTTGTGTACATTAAAGGACATTTTCGACACGACCGTCTCGTTGGTTACCACTTAAAATTCTTTGGTTGATCTCCCATTCTTGTTACCTATTTCTGAAATTGGTTGTCGGTTTTACTTTGACTTTTAAGTGGGTGCTTGTCTATTTTTAGCACTCAGTCTTGCATTTTGACTGTGTTCAATTCCTGTGGTCTTGTTGTTATAATCTTTGACAGCTAAATTTTTACTATTTAATTCAAGTTTTATAATACTTATATTTATTTTAATTTCGATACCAAATCTGAATGCCACAATAGTTGAAAAAAATGTTTTTTTCAAGCAAACTCTCTTTCTTTACGTTACTTTAGTTCTCATACGCGAATCAGTGGCCTATTCTATAACCTCCTTCCTTTACATTTACAATATAGGACACCTAGTACTAGCATCTGTATCCCCTTGCTGATAGAAGTCAAGTTGCTCCATAAACGGATTCGAGGCCGTAACAGAAATAGCGGGATGGGAGTACGCTTGATAGAATAATACGTCCTCGACAGCCTTGTCCTCGTTGCGCGACCCACTTGGGCCAGGATGCACTTTTTAACACTTCCACGGTACAAGTTGTACGAATGAAGTTATTTAAATTGCCGATATGGAATTTGCGGTTGCTTTTGTTACCTCCCTCGACTTATTTCGCAACATTTTTTATTTTTTATTTCTTTTAGGGTTCCGTAGTCCTGACAAGGAACCCTTATAGTTTCGTCATGTCCGACTGTCTGTCTGTCCGAAGTTTTGCTAAGAGACCGTTAATACTAGAAAGCTGTAATTTTGTGGGGGTATGTATATATATTACGCCGACAAAGTGCTGAAATAAAATTCTGAAAAATATTTTTTTTAGGGTAGCTCCCCTATATAAGAAGTGGGGATGAATTTTTTTTTTCATTGCATCGTGTGTGGTATCGTTGAATAGGTCTTTTAAAATGACTTAAGGGTTGCTAATACCATTCTTCGATTGAATGCTCCATTTACGAAATATAAAACGTTAAAGCGCAATCTTCTGACTTCTTTCGGTTTCAATGTAAGGTAACGTCATAAGTAATACTATTATACTCATAACTAATACCTAAGATAAAGCCTGCCTACCTATCTTATATAGAGACTGTGTGTCCGCAGTATGACCAATTTGGGTACAGTTTGCTTATAATATTTGCCACAAAACCGACAGTGCGACCACAAAATGAACCTGAAAACTTAAAATGGCTTGTGTGTTACTGAGAAGTTTTATAATGTCCTCTATTTTTTCTATATTTAGGAACAAAACAAGAAAGTCTATGTGTGTTCTGACCTGAATCCGTGCAAACTTGGCCTTTGACCTACAAAGCAAGTGCAGATTTTCCTTCGTCTATGAATCACGGAATTCTATTACTAGTCGGCCTTAACCTCATTCAAAGTAAGAGTACGTTCCACTATTGTTCCTGTTAACAGTGTCATCGTTGAGAACCACAACGTCGATCGTTAACCACAGTCGAATGAGCTACCAATAATACCATTTACCTCATTCGATTATCATTATTGTTGTATTATCACATGCATCTTCACCAGCGTTTAAATTTGTTTTATCTAGTAGTAATCTAATCATTGTCTATCTCCATTTCTATTCTCATGACCCAGTCCAAATGAAAGCACCCTGTTTCTCCAGTTTAAATAGCAGTATCAGCTTTAACATTCACAGTATGGGGTAGAATCAATCAGTCTTACACGTTCTATAGTGACGCACGACATACGAGTAGATTATGCGACAGCCAACGACTGCACGCGACTGAGTCAAAGCCACGCAGGTCAAGGCTGTAGGAAAACAACCGACGACTGCCACTGCCATGCAACTGGCCGGCATTATGCAAAGTTCAATATTCTAGACCGGATTCGTCGTTCCGAATGCCACTTGCCTTGTTTTGATTCCATATTGTACGGCAGTTCTATCGCTAATGTTAATTATGATAGCTGTGATAATTAGCGGAGGCGGGTACTTATTTGTTCAATATATCACAGTATCGCCCTGCAGAGAAGCGTTTCGAACCATTTAGCTGCAACCGATTCAAATTGACTGTCTCCATCTCCCATGACCTATTTATCGACCCCTCCCAGTGTAATTGTACCGATTTATGTATCCGATTTCATACCAACTGAATAAATTGTTAATTCAGCATTCATTCTGAATATTTTCGTTTTTGAAATTTGACGCCTGCTTAACTTAATTGATACATTTGGCAGGAAAAGCTCTGTTTCTCAAATATTATATGGTTTTCTCGACTCTGATGCTGATTGAAGTACCTGTACAACTCCTCCGTAGCTTGTAAAATATGGCTTGCAAGTTGTTAAATTATTATAGAAACACCCACAAAAAGGTAATTTTATAAGAATAAACTCAATAACGTACGAGCGTGTTTCTGCATAGAAGCTTTCAAGACCAAAATACAAGTAGTCTCCTAAGATTTCGCTGATGACCATTGATGCTTAGAATAGTTCCATTCATGAATCTATTTCAACCGATTCGTCTCATAGGTGACAGGTGATATTTTAATAGATATTGGCTCCAGTTACCATAGTGTACACACCTTAATTTCCTCAACAAAAGCATCTATGAATATGAGTATCCTGGACATTTCAGCAATAATGCAAGCCAAATACACAGCATATTTAGTAGTATGGCGTAAGTATTGAACAGGAATAATTCAAATGTAATATAATAATGTAAACACAATTTGTAAAGTACACGATCAGCGCTAAATTTATAAATTTATATTATGTAACTCGAAAGTAGGGCGTCCAAGATACAGGCCTAGCCTAGTTTGGAGCCCACAGAATAGAATAGTGATCACCAGAAATCACCAAAATGTACCTACTTTATCTTAAATCTATTTATGTAATAAATACGATAGTTAAGTATTAAACACATTTATTAAATAATCACTAATAATTTGTACACTTGATGCATGGAATAAATGAATTATGAATTATGAAAAAAAAAAAAAAAAAAAAAAAAAAAAAAAAAAAAAAAAAAAAAAAAAAAAGTTCAGCACAGGTGGTAGATGCTAGAAATAAGTCTTCTTCTGTTTATTACCGCAATGTTTTCGACTATTTAAAGGAACTGGAGCTCGTCATTTTGGTTAAAATAGGTACTCAACGTATGACGGAAGCTCGTGATAAACTGCAAAAGTGTATCGTGAATCACTGGGTAATTTATCGCTGGCTGCTGGCGGGTTTGTTTTACCTTTTGTTTTTAGAGTTCTGTACCCAAAGGGTACCAAGGGAACTCTATTACTGAGACTTCGCTGTATATCCGTCCGTCCGTCCGTCTATCTGTCTGTCTGTCTGTTCGCACTTTGCAGGGCTGTATCTTCTTAATCGTAATAGGTAGATACTTGAAATTTTCACAAAGTATGTATTAATATGGGTCATTTAACAACAAATACTAAAAATAACATATTAAAGGGGTCCCCAATTCCCCATACACAAGAAACGTGTTTTTCTCGGCGCATTTTGCCCATAATAGATAGGGACTTGAAATCTTCATAAAGTATTGTTACATCGCGTCGTCGAGTCGCGATGTTTCGCCAAGCTTCTCGAACAAAAATACCGTGGGAAAGAATAGACTAATTAGGGGCTATAAACACCCGACCCGACCGTCATAAAAGTAACCTTCCGGGAATTCAGACCCTAGTCAATATACCTAGTTTTGTAGTTAAGATTGAACCTTATTCATAAGTAGTTAGAGATCAAATTAGCATGTATGGTAAAGTTGTTTACATCAGATGCTCAAAGGAAAGCCGCCCCTTTTGTTTGTGATTTTTATTGCTTTGTTTTGAACGTCTTTTGTCTATTGTTTCGAGTCAATACTGGAAAGTTCTGTAGAAATATTCTCCTCCTATATAAGACGTTGAAACCGCGGCTTCAGGCAGTCTTTCTTTAGAAGCGACAGTGTAAAGATTCAGCGCAGATAGCGACCAAGTGATTGTTAAGTGTTATCAGTGAACTAGTGTTGAGAACTGTAAAGTGCGAATTGTGAATTACCGACGACCTCAGTGTGTGTAACGGACATTTGATCATTGTGCAAGACGATTTGGACAACTACTGTGGAACATTGTGTTAACCTAGTGATCAGTGGAAATAAACGTTCATCTCATCGGATTGGCATTTTAATACCACCTCGCACGTAACAATTGGTGTCAGAAGCGGAATGCCAATCACTCCAAGAGAAGATACGCGTACTCCACGCACCAGGCGCCAGGCGGAGATGGATGCAACCCGGCAGAAGGAGCTCGAAGCATCGGGAGGAGGAACATCCACATTGGAAGAGCCAGCAGCAATACCAATGGCACCCACCATGGTAGCGCCACCTGCAGCAGCTCCAGCGAGCCGAACTACAGATGGAGGCTTGGAAGCCATGCTAGCCGCTATCCTAGCAGGACAACAAGCTGCACAGACTGCATTACAGGAAGCTAGCCGCAAACAGGAGGAGGCTCGCCAGGAACAACAGGCTGCACTACAAGCTGTACGTGAGGAACAACAGGTCGCACTACAGGCTGTACAAGTGGCACAAGAAGAAGCTAGCCGTAAACAGGAAGAAGCTAGCCGTAAGCTGGAAGAAACAATTGAACGTCAGTTGCAGACGGGCTTGCCAGCATGGGAGAAAAGATCAAAAAAGTGGAAGCCGGTGTCAAGGAAGTCGCCATGAAAACCGACTGTTTGGAAGAGCGGCTTGAAGTGCACGAGAAAACCATGCATGACCTGTGTAATAAGGTACAGAAACTGGAGTTACGAGGAGTTGGACAGATAAGCCAGGTTCCCGCTATGACCTCGCCCTTCAAGCTAGATTTGCCGCACTTCGACGGAACATCTTCGTGGGCAGCCTACAAATTCCAATTCACAACGCTGTCCAAAAGTTGCGGCTGGACAGACGAGCACGCAAATACAGCGCTCACATTAGCGCTGAAAGGAGACGCTCAGCTTATCCTGGAACGCATACCTGAAGAGGAAAGGACCCTGAAGACCCTGCTGGAAGCCCTCGAAACGCGCTATGGAGACAAGCACATGGAGCATGCGTACAGGGCACAACTACGTGAACGCACCCAGAAGCCCACAGAGACATTACAACAGTGGGCAGACGAAATCGAGAGGTTGGTCCGACGAGCCTACGTGTCGACGCCATCAACCATTGAGATGACATCTCTACAGAGCTTCGTGGATGGAATCAGGGATGATGAGGTACGCGCTGCGGTACGGTTGGGTCACCATCAGACACTCAAGAGCGCTCTGGCTCATGCTTTAGAAGTGGAAGCAGTGCGACGGAACACTAAACCATACAGAGTTCGGGAGCTGGTGACTGAACCCAGGAAGCCCCGTTATGGACCAACATGTTACGGGTGTGGAGAAAAAGGGCATATTCGGGTTGATTGCCCGAAAACGAAAAAGAGGGTCACAGATATCCAGAACCAAGTGGAAATGGAAGCAGTGCGAAGGGACACTAAACCATATATGGCTCGAGAGTTGGTAACTGAATCCAGGAAGCCGCGGTATGCACTGACATGTTACAGGTGTGGTGAGAAAGGGCATATTCAGATTGATTGTCTGAAAACAAAGAAACGAGTCAAAGATGCCGAAACCCAAGTGGAAGAGTTCTACTTCGTGACAGTAAAACGCAATGGAAAGGGTCATAGCAACACCGATGCCCTATCAAGAAGACCTAGTGAAGAAGATTGCAAACACTGCAAAAAGGACGAGTCTCGAGAAGAAGTCAGAGTCATCAGGATGGACAGAACAGAAGATGAATGGAACGACGACAATATGAGACAAGCACAATCGGAGGACAGTGATTTGCGACCTGTACTGGATTGGATAAAGTCTGGAAACAAGCCCCAGTGGAGCGACGTGTCAGCTTGCAGCCCAATTACAAAAAGTTACTGGGCTCAGTGGGACAGCCTGACTCTGGAACAAGGAATCTTGTACCGAAAATGGGAAAGCTGCAATGGAAAAGAAACTACGATGCAGGTCGTTGTTCCCCGGAGCGAAGTGGCATCTCTACTACGACACATTCATGATGGAGTTTCTGGTGGACATCTAGGAGTCAAGAAAACTCTTGTGAAGGTTCGTCAACGATTTTACTGGGTACACAGCCGCGAGGATGTGGAAGATTGGTGCAGGAAGTGCACCGCGTGCGCATTAGTAAAAGGACCGAAGACAAGAAGTAAAGGACAACTAAAATTGTACAACGTTGGAGCACCATGGGAGCGCATTGCCGTGGATGTTGCCGGGCCATTTCCCGAGACTGAAGAAGGCAACAAGTACATCATCGTAGTACAAGATTACTTCAGTAAATGGCCTGAGGTTTTCGCGACACCAAACCAGGAAGCAAAGACAGTCGCAAAGAAATTGGTGCAAGAAGTGATCTGTCGATTTGGTGTACCGATGGAACTGCATTCCGATCAAGGAAGGAACTTCGAGTCTGCCCTATTCCAGGAAATGTGCACCCTCCTCGGGATCCAAAAGACGCGGACAACGGCAGCTCATCCACAGTCAGATGGAATGGTTGAGAGGTTTAACCAGACGTTGGAGAATCACCTGGCTAAAGTCGTGGACGCACATCAACGTGACTGGGATCAGTACATACCTCTGTTCTTGTTGTCATACCGTTCCGCTACCCATGACAGCACTGGTATGACTCCTGCAAATGTGAATTTTGGACACGAACTAAGACTTCCTATCGACGCCATAACTGGTTCCCCGCCAGATGCTCCGAAGCCTGTAACCGACTATGTCAGTGATCTTCGTAGTCAGCTGGACGAAGTACACAGGATAGTTCGAGAGAATAGTTTAAAAACTGGTGAAAAAATGAAGTCCCGGTACGATCGTAGAGCGAATACGATGGGTTTCGAAGAAGGAACTCTCTCTGGTTGCACAACCCACTACGAAGGAAAGGAAAAAGTCCGAAGCTGCAGGCTCATTGGGAAGGACCATACCAGATTATCACGAAGATAAACGACGTTACCAACCGCATTAAACGAGGCCAGAGAGGAAAGCCGAGGGTAGTACACATCGATCGACTTACACGATACCATGAAACAAATGATGATCGGGACGATCATAACTAAGAAGGGGATAATGTTACATCGCGTCGTCGAGTCGCGATGTTTCGCCAAGCTTCTCGAACAAAAATACCGTGGGAAAGAATAGACTAATTAGGGGCTATAAACACCCGACCCGACCGTCATAAAAGTAACCTTCCGGGAATTCAGACCCTAGTCAATGTACCTAGTTTTGTAGTTAAGATTGAACCTTATTCATAAGTAGTTAGAGATCAAATTAGCATGTATGGTAAAGTTGTTTACATCAGATGCTCAAAGGAAAGCCGCCCCTTTTGTTTGTGATTTTTATTGCTTTGTTTTGAACGTCTTTTGTCTATTGTTTCGAGTCAATACTGGAAAGTTCTGTAGAAATATTCTCCTCCTATATAAGACGTTGCAACCGCGGCTTCAGGCAGTCTTTCTTTAGAAGCGACAGTGTAAAGATCTCAGCGCGGATAGCGACCAAGTGATTGTTAAGTGTTATCAGTGAACTAGTGTTGAGAACTGTAACGTGCGAATTGTGAATTACCGACGACCTCAGTGTGTGTAACGGACATTTGATCATTGTGCAAGACGATTTGGACAACTACTGTGGAACATTGTGTTAACCTAGTGATCAGTGGAAATAAACGTTCATCTCATCGGATTGGCATTTTAATACCACCCCGCACGTAACAGTATGTATAACTATGGTCGCTATAACAACAGTCAAGTGCTAGTCTGTCTGAAGTCCCAAAAAAAACTAAGTCTTTAAGCTCTATTCAGTTTCTTCCACGAATAAAATTCTCTCCATCATAAGAGAGTTTGACGAATGTCGATGAGTCAGACTCAGGATTACTCTCCCCATTATTTCCCAATATTTTAGCCTGGTTATAAATAGTAAATAGAAATCCCGTGGGGTTGCTATGCTACGATAATTTATTATTGCTAGCAAAATTCACCTAACTAAACTTTTACTATTATTTATTCTGTGACTAAACCACGGACAAAACATTGTCAATAATGAGACAGTTTGACGAATTCTGACGAATCAGTAGGATTCACTTTGTCATTTGCCGATGTCCTATATCCCTGGATATATTATTCTAATGCATATAAAATCAGCTCTCGTCTGATACGTCTATAGACAGCTTAGCTTTCAAAGGCAGAAAAAAACTGATATTGTAAGTACTTACTTACAATATCAGTTTTTTTCTGAGAACATAACATGTAAGTACAAAAGTACATACATAACTGTAAATTGTGCTTGAAGCCGAGAAGTTTCTGTGTTGGATTGGATTATGTCGCCAGATTCATATACCCGTGGAATGTGTAATGTATTTATTTATGTGGTTGCAATGTTATGTAACAACGAGTCGCCTATCGGCGAATAGTTATCGCGTTTTCAAGGGCGTGTCGGAACGGCGTAGGGCTACCATGTGCAATCGCCTGCGACTGTAGAAGAAGCATTGTTGCAGGATAAGGAAATTTGCTATTGTTCTGGCAATCGGTAAATGGGAAGTATTCATATTACTTACTCATACGCTTGACCATTTACTAGTATTTGATGTGGTTTGTTATAAATTATAATGTAGGTAGGTAAATAGATTCAAAGCTATAACAAGTGGATAGAGAAGCATCGTCTTCAATGCACGCTAAAAGTGGACAGTATAATGATTATTATAAGACTAACAAACTTCTTGATTTTTATTTCTCTGGAGTTTCTTCATCAAAATCGGGATAAAATTGACGTTAGGTACGTGAAGATAAGGACTGAGATGGAATCGTGCTTGTCTGGAATTGGAAGACGCCCCTAAGACGAGGCTAAACAATTGACTATCGGCCAATAGAGCGCAGCAATCCCATCTTGTCTTCCAAACTAAGCTTAGTTAGTAAAACTAAGAGGAGTTATGAAGTTCTGGCAACCCTGTCCCAGGACAACAGTTGTTAATGACTTGGTCGTGATCGTGAGACTGTGTCGTCATGGTCATCCATCAGTTACTTCACGCTAACCATCCTTCGATCTTATGCCTTCGTAATAAGGTGCAAATTTTGTGGTTTTCGATAATGTTATACATATATGTGCATTCCATAGATAAGGTATAACGTTGACATTGTTGAGTTAAAAGTGGAGAGGACATTCAAAAGGATTAAACATAATAAAATGTATATTATTCAGTTCTTATCATGAAAATGTTTTGTTTATGGATTGTTCCTAAGAAAGTCTTCAAAATTATGTTCGTTTCTTTCTCCTAATTAATATCAATTCAACTCACTGACTATAGCTGACGACGTTAATCTAAATTAAGTATATTATTATTTATATTAGTATATTAAAATATTTTTCGTCTAAGATCTATAATTTGTTACCATTATCCTGGATGTACTGCGTGTACGGCTGTTAAATAGCAAATTGATATTGAAATGACAGAGGGTAGAACCAAAAATGTTCAAATTTGAAACTTCTTTCTAAAAGAACGCAGCGAATACAAGAATGTTTACTGTTGTATTGAAACAAACACACATAGTTATTGGCATGAATGTAGTAGGTACCACTTTTTTTAACCAATAAATAGATTTTTAAATAAAGATAAATTAATATGTGCATTGTTTTAAACTTATTTTGACTTACTAGCAATTTGGTTATGCGTGTAGGAACGGAAAAATACAGTGGAATTAAATTGTAAAATATTGCATTTAGAGAACAATACTATACTGCAGAATATGAAACGACATTTTAATGATAGTTTTTGTCTGATTTTTTATTCTATGGTGTTTCGAGACGACTATAAATTTACCATGTAAGATTAATATTTTTGAAATATGTACCTAATAATGGTAACTACGCTTAAATTTACTGCAGATGCGCTGTAGAAATGCCTAAATTAAAAAAAAAAATGTAAATCGGATCGGTAGACGCATGGGTAGCGTGTGATACATTCTTAGAACCTTAGCTTTCTGAATTAAAACATGTTTTAAATATTCCTTCAGCGTTGTAACTTGTAGGTTAGGATTCTCTGATCCCTCCCACTTTTTCAAATTCACAGTTTTGAGCCTCCTACCATATGATTTCAGTGCCTTTTTAAAAATAAGCTATTCTAATAAAACCGACTTTTGTGGTACTCCTATATCAGGATCTTTATTCTATCGCATTATATTTTATTTCATATTTTTATAAAGCTTCTTTAAAATGATATATGTTTGCCTTATTTAATTCAACGTACCTACCTTAAAGGAAAATAATTGTGAAATGATTTATATGATCGCGACTTTTTTTTTTGGTATTTGGTATTTCAGGCTACCAGACAGACATATCAGACCATACTAATAACATTACAAATTATTATTATTGCGTCATATAATAACAATACATAAAACTAATAATCTACATGCAGGAAACGTCTAACACATGGCATGATGGCAAATGTCGTAAGGAAGTGGTTAGAGTATAAATAAAGAGTACCTAAATTAATTTATACTCTACCAAAAACTTATAATAATTATTCAAGGAATTGAATAACTTTAAAATGTTAGAGTAAATGTGAAATTATATCTACAAATAAAGTCTAATTAAGGTAAAATCCAAATTTTTTAAAAATTTAATAGGAAGCTTCAAACCTTTAATAAACCTCAGAGAGGGCCCAGAGAGCAGAAGGCCCTTTCTAAATGCCACTATTTTAATATTTCACAATTCAAAAATAATAATAATACTTGATTAATTTAAGTTAGTAGACCGTACAGTATGATTTTTACCTAAAGTCTTTATTTCAATCCAGACATTTCAAAATTAATTTGTATACATTATATCAAGCTTAAGTTTTCCAGAATAGGTAATACAGGTGCACTCAAACTAATTTAACGACCTAAGTTATGATATCTAAGTTGGTATGTTAACCACACTTAGGTAATTACTATTTATCATCATGTTCATGACACACGCGAGAGAAAAGGACGGAGTGTTCTTCCAACGAGTTAATAAATAAAAAGGAAAGGATAGATATATGTGAGGGGTTGTTGTAAAATACCTGTAATTAGAGGTGATAGTCGTTGAAATGTCGTTTTTAATGTGCAGTATAAAAGCAAAGGTAGAAAAGTCGCCGTGTGTGTCGTGAACGTGCTCAGTAAGTTTAACAGGCAATTTAAGGCTTTGTTCATACTACACACAGATTATATTAGCAACAAAATTGACACTGCATCGCTCTCTGAATTAGTTAGCGAATAGGAGGAACTTAAGCATACGTTACGCTATAAAAGATTAAACAACTGATTTGCTACTTGAAGTTTTTGTACATCGTATGAATGAAGCGCTAAATGACTGACAAAATGAAGTGTTCTCATATCTGAACAAAGCTTTACTATTTTACGTGGAAAGACGACATAAAAAGACGTAAGGTTTAATAATGTCGCTTAGCCGTTTCAGTAACACGCAGCGATATTAAAAAGTGAAATGGCATCATGTAAAGTGACTTAAAATTCTTATAGCAGTGTATTTTGACACAAGGATCAACATCGTTAAAACGTCGTGAAGCTCCGGTGTATGAAGGCGATTGACGTTGTGGAAGAAAATGAATAAATAAATATCTGGCGTGAAGACCTTTATCGCTTTATTTAAGAATCGAGCATCTGCTACAGTGATTTTACAAGACTTGAGTAAAGGGCAGCAACTCTTCGCAGCTATTGTCTGCCACATTCAATAATTAAAAGTCAAAAGGTTTCGTCATCCTCCTTGTTTACGGCCGATCGTAATTACAGCTCTCGTTCGCAAATAAATCGCGGTTCGACGACATCTGGCAATTTTCTGAAACATTCTCATCGATTTCGTAAATAACGCTTAGGTAACTATTGTTAAGATTTTATCAGTACTTCCTAGATATTATCCTTGTTGATATTACGAGAATGTATTCTTGTTTGGTATGTACTGAAATGCGCTTAGAAAATATCTCGAATATAGGAAATGTCAAACGAAATAGTTTTATGAAGCAATGCGGTAGTAATACGCGTTATTGCCCGAGAGCGTATGAAAAGAGAAGTTTAAACAAGTGCACTCATTGGATCCGTGCGACCATTCCACTTTTATTCCTAGCGAACAATAGGGCAGGCTGCAGCACGGCTGGTTTGTTGCCTTGCACCGATCATTGCTACGAGTTACGACGCTATAAATACGCCAAGACGTGCCCCTGACCCCAGCGTCGCTCGCCGGCGACGTACGATTTGCTTTTCGAACCGTACTGCAACTCGACTCCGCAACAAAAACATTAAATAGCATGCGACGACTAAACAGTGATTGCTAACTACTCACGTTTCTGTAAAACAGTCTCAATTGCTGTAAACAATTCACTCAAGGCGTTCAACTCGAATTTACAAACGATAAATCATGTGATTGAGACGACCTCAATTTAAATTTCCTCGAGGATCACTGCGAGGGTTTTTCGGTTTGATTTATTGTATTAAGAGATCTGCTGGTAGGGATTGAGATCCGTAAATACGGTAAGTCATGGCTGGTCTAGGCCTTGGCGGTGATCCAGCGCAAGTAGGGCATTCGTAGGTGTCCGTAAAACCGTTTTGTTGGCAATCGCAATAATAGCGTATAAGGAATTCTCGACAGGAGTCGCATAATAGATAGTAGATGTTGTACGACTTGTGTTGTGAATGAAAATGGAAACTATTTTACTAGTGACACAAGCCTTATTCCAAAATATTGTATTTGTATTTGTATTTATTCCTTCATTATTATAAATAATTATATGTCACAATATTGTCATGGTAAAAAGGATACTATATAAATATTATCATAGTCATATTAAAAATTAATCGTAGTACTTACTACTACCATATCGAAAAATAAAAAAAAATAGAAAAATTATTACTTATACCTAAAATTAACTTACGTTGAGATTAGGCATGAATTCCTCGACGGTATAAGGTGCCAGATTGTGTAAAAATATTTTTAGTTTTCCTTTGAAAATGGAAATAGTCTGCGCTCGTTGTTATAGCCTCTGGCAGCGCATTATAGGCTTTTATGCCAAAAAGCTAGAGTGGTTTTTTTAGCCTTAGCCAGTCGATGCCTTGGCAGGAGGGGTTTGTCGGCGTGTCTGGTGTTCCCACCATATACAGCACCGCTTCGCTTCATATATTGAAATTTTTTGTATATGTATATACATGTATTGAGAATATACAAAGCTGGTAGCGTCAGAATTTCTAAGTCCCTGAATATTTGGTGAGCCGGAGTGAGTGGGGCGGGGCTACCCTCGCAACGATGCGCACCGCACGTTTCTGTAACACGTCATTGTGTAACTGTTGTATATGTAATTTAAAGATTTTATTTTCCATGTTCATGTGCGCATTGGGATCAGTAGGGTTATTCTACCAAAATATTGACAATTGAGATAATTTTAGTTGATGCAATTTTTTTTTTGTTGAACTTCTGATAATTTATTTAAAGATCGTGAAGACTACTCGTAGAACTTCCAAATTCCAATGTCAGAAATTTAATATTTTGCTGCAGTCCCTTCTAATCTAGTAATTCTACAATTGAGTTAAAGGTCGCGACGGACCTTAAGTGTACCTTCCCGTGTGATTGCTTATTGGTGCTTATTGGCCATGACCATGACTCGCAATTAGATATAATTACCATCAATTTGTGCTCCAATGCCTGCGGTGGTCTGACTTGATGTCTAACTCGTGCTATGCAATTATTGTGCCTTCGCAAATTAAACCCCACCTTGTTAGATTGCCGCGGAAGCTCATTACTTGATACTTTTTGCTCTGATGCGTTTCTCAGTTTATTTATAGCAGGCTTCTTCAGTTTGTTTCCCTTATTTCAGTTACCTTTGTTCTATTCCTTACTTTAAAACAACATCTATTTTTATCAATTTAAGATTTCTAAAATAAAGATAGAAGTAAGAGTATTATTAAGTCTTATGTTAAAATTGGCTACTGCTTCTCTATATTTGGTTTTATTATCTGTAATATAAAAGATCGAATTTACTGTAAAATATAAAGCGTTAATAAAATAAATCCCTTGTCAGAAATATATGCCTTAATATTTGAGCATATTGTTTTCTGCTTCTTGGATGTCCTTTGATGACGGATGTGAGACATAAACTAGATTACATCCGAATATTACTACTTAAGGGAAACTTAACGCTAAACATGATCTAACTCTAAAGTCGTAAACTAACCACAGGATACGACAGTTGCGCGGCATCTGTTACTAAACAGTTCGTCTAAATTAAAACTATGATCTCAAAGTAATTAAACAAACGCAAATTATCACACTTCGCACATGTATGTAATTTTTTTTCATTTTAAATATGTCGACTTGTTATTTTTTTGTAATTACAAAGTTGGCAAGGAAGCTGCGGACGCGCAGGCTGTCAATCTGTCGCTATTTTAAAACTTTCAGAAGCTTTTTTTTTTAATTTTGGCAAATTCCACCGTTCCTAGCTGGAGTCAACGTCTGCCCTGACAGTCGACACGGCTCATGTCGCAAAAATAAATGCTTTAGTTTCAGTATAATAAGTATAAAAATAAATAACAGTTGTCGGCATTGTTCCGGCCATGATTGTGAGAAATTTGTTTACCGAACTTTTCTCGGGATCTATTAAATTCTAGAATCCATTAGTTATATTAATGATCACAAAAATAATTTAGAAGAGTAAAAATTGCCTCTGCCGATAGATACAAGAAAATAAATGGATACTGATATCGCTAGTTAGTCATCGCTATCTGCGAGTTTTCTCCTTGTTAGACCATAGCCACATAAAAATAGTTTTTTTTATTTCAGTGCAAACTCATCCAAAACATTGAATTTGTAATCAATACCAAAGCAGGTCGAGTATTAGTGATATTTTTTGCGATTATTTTAGTTTTCAGATATTTTTATGTAAGTAAATCTAATAACTTTTTCTAAATATCCTTATAAACTGCCTTGTAATTGCCCAGGTATATAATGTACAATGTAAAGAAGGTGTAAGTAAAGAAAAAATTAACATTGTTGTAATGACCATATTATGTCTAGAATAAGCGGCCAATGCATGTTACAAGTCTTTAATTGCCTCTTATGTGTTGATTATTGATTAAACAATTCAATTAATTTGGATGAGCTCACTACAAGACATTAAAATTGTTAAAAGCAAGAACTTGGTTTTCACCCATGTGGATAAATTTCCATGTTCCATCTATTGACTGTCAAGTTTTCCCCGCAATAGTTATGTCACAGTCGAGTACAATGCCAGCATAGCATTACGCAAGGGTGCATCACTTACTGTGATTGGCTTGCTGCGCACGCGCAACCAACGGTCGGTGCATAGTCTGTCTGACCCAATTGCAGACTTGTTCCAGTAAATATTGCATTTAACCTGTGATTCTTAATAAACGAGCCATTCCGATTCATTGCAGCGAGTTGTTGAATCATATAACATTGTATCTTATGAGTTTGTGAAATTGTTATTGTAACGTTACTTCTTCGTAACATTCTTCTTCTAATTTATCTAGCTCTTTCTGATTAATTACCCGCTCTATGAGGTATTATCTTTTAGTATTTTCTTTAGCTTTGCTACTGATGTAGAGTTCTTTCACAAGCTTTATACCACTAAGTTCCCTTTCTCTTTTCCTTTTTTCATTACCTATTGCTGTGTTAAATTGATACATTATATCATTTGTATATACTAGTATTATTTCAAGTTAGTGCTTCAATACATTTGCAATCTACTGCTTTTTTAGTTCCATCCTTTAATTCAGTAATCTGTATATTCATCATACTGTATCCAGTTAGAACATTAAAACATTTGTACTCTCGTACTTTTTTTTATTTGAACAACTCATTACGTTAAAACTTGTAGCATATAATTCACCAGAATTTTCTAATAATAGAATCAATTTCCTGGCTCTGTTTACGCAGACCCGCAATAAAGATTCTGAACTCACAAACATCGATATTTCACATTAAGTTCCTTGCAAAAAATAACTTGCGAAGGAAACGCGTAACTCGTAAATAAGCTCGTAAAATACCGCGGCCATACCCAATTATTACGTTTCGTTGATTTCAATCATGATTAATATACATTCAAACAAGGCGTGTTAAAGACGGTTATACGATGCTGCTTAATTTTATATTTCCTTCATCTGTTTTTGTTTAATACAGTGCAGATTTTTTTGGTTTCAAACGTCTTATTTTCGACAAGAATATTTGCAGATAAAATGCATGCGTGCATGAAACAGCTGAGTACATTTTTAACCTTTAATCGTACCAAGTTCTACTAATGCAACAATGATATTGCATTAGGTTTTAAAGTCGTGAACAGAGGTTCATGAAGAAGATAAAGAAATAACAGTTATTTATGTGCTAACATCACTCCCGAAGTAATTGTTGCAATACAAAGCATCGATACTGATAGTTCGGATTCTCAGAGAATACAATGCAATGCGTGCAGACCTCGATCTACCTCACAATTTCATATCGCAGTTCGGACTCGATAGTTACATCACGTAAACGATAGCATTGAACATCCCTACAAATAAAGTTAACTCTCTTAGCTTGAATATAAACTCTAGTCTTCACTGCTAAAGCTTTTATTCCGATTCGCTCAAGCATTCAAAGCTCGTTCGATGCGAATGCACGACGTGAATTGCACCCGAGCGAAAGTAGATCCAACGCTTTCCACCCAAAGGCTAAGTTGACTCAGCATCAGATAACATTGTGTTGATTGCATTATGTAAGGTTCGTGTGACTACGAAGAACGGTAACATGGTTCCTTAGCAGGTCACATTGGTGCGAATGACATCAGTCAAGTGCATTCTGCATAGGAGTCAACGAACAGGATCCTATGATTGCGTATGCAGTAGATACGATCGTAGCCTTGACTTCCTCTGATGGGTGGGCATGGATCTCGGCCAGAGCCATTCACTGACCTACTCGTCTTCGAAAATTCCAGTAGTTTCGTAACTTCTTCACTTGAATCTCGTAATATCAGATAGGAAAGTGTGATGGCCGCGTCGTCTCGTATCGAAGAATTTTGCATTGTAGAGCCGGTAATGGTAAATAGATACCTAGGCGCCAGGTTATGATAGTCGCGGACAGATCGTGCTATGCAGCCAGCGTGTTAACTACATTATCTTTTAATATCATCGGTTTCATTATTCTCTGGTTCTTTTTGCGACGACGGCTTTGAGGCGCGGCCGGCAAAGCGACTCGACACGGGTTTGATAACCCGGAGACCTTGGTCTTAATTGCGCTTGCTCGGACCATTCCGCCGCGTCCAGTTTTTATGCGCCTGCACATCGCTAGTAAAAACACGGCAAGCAATACCCGGCCGGCTCAGGAAAGGCAATAACTCAAGGAAAATCCTAAGAAACTGGCTTCACCTCAAACTAGTTGGATTCTCTACGAGTGCGCTCTACCGAGAAAGCCACGTTAGACTTGCTCAATCCTTTGTAGATCTTGCACGATAAATCAACTTTCTTGTCTTTATCACTGCGAAAATGTTTTATGGTGGCATTACACCACCAGGAGCGGGGACATTTTATGCTACTTACAAACCTGTACTACTTACTTACCAAAGCTTTATACTGAAAGCTATAGGTACCCCTTAACATCTGTTAAAGTTTAGGTTTTTTTTTTTTTGTTTCTTAACAATGTATCTAAATATATTTTTTTTGTTACAGGTAAGACAGATTGTTGTAAAAAGACCAACACCCAGCAGAAAGGACTGGTAATTAATTTAACTCAGACAATACTTTAAAATCACTCATATTTGCAATAAATATGTATTTTATATTTCAAAATATTTCTGTGACATTGCATGACAGATCGTCCTTTCCAACTTTTAAATTAAACATTTTTTCCGGCCGAAAACCGCAACAAAGACTCGGATGGCTAAGCGCCAACATTCGCTTCCATTAATCATTCCTTGGTACATAAAATTCGCCATTTGTAAATCTTTACATAACCTACTAATGATGCTGACCATAAAAATATGCCTAATAAATATAAATTAAAATAATAAAACAATAAACATTTAAAAATCGAACGCACCAAATAAGATTGACAAAAAAAGATCAACCATTAGCGGACATCAATTTAAATACTAATAAAAACTCAGCTAATGCCAGTCTCAAAAATAAACTAAACAGGTTGAAAAAAGCGAATGGCCTGTCGAATAAAATAAAATTCACAATAAATGGCGGTTGAATTAAGTAAAGATGACGTCAGAAACAAGTAGTTTTCTATTGTATAATTTAACCTTGAAAGGCTGGCTGGCAGATCGATCAATTTCATCTCTGATTAATGTTTAATGGAATCCTTTGAAGCATAAAAGATAGGTACGTGTACCTACTCGTTTATAAGAGTTTCTCAAGATTACTGCACTAGTACAGTGACATAGCGCATTCAGCAACAAATGAGAATTTATAGCACAGAAATAAGTTGACTAGGCGTGTTACATAATATTGAGGGCATATCACAAAACCAGGATGAGGATAAGTCTATAATTCTTAATTTTTTTAGTACTTGTATATATTTTTTTTGCTTACTCGGTGAGTACATTATTGATACAAGTTCTTCATAAGATTTCCGAATGGAACGAAATGAAATTTTATGATTGCGCTGATTGATTCTAAATTTTCAAATTGTACAATTCAAAATAAGAAAATATACTGGAAAATAAAAGTTAGGAGCTGGTTCTATATAATTTATTTTATGATGGTATAAATTCTATCTCATTATCCCGAATCTCCCGATCGAAGTTTATTTGTTTGCGTATTACGGACCTCTAAATACGGATATTGGCTGGGTTCAAACAATGGCGGGTGATTAATGATATATCCGGGAATTCAATGTGGTCTTGGAAACATTTTCATATTTCGCTTACATATTATAATATGTGTTACTACTAGTTTTATCAGCTTAATCGTTTTACGCAATATTCAAAATAATAAAATAAGCAAAGTATTTCACGAAACGATACATTTAAGGACTTCTTCCTCACGAATTAAGTGCTTAATTTAGCTAACACTATTACTCTTAGAACTAAAAAGATGTACAAGTTTTCTATACCTTAAGGCGTTTGCCCACTGTCTCGCCTGGGCCTCTAGACAAAATTCAATTCCCTGGTTCCATTCATGCTAACGCAAGTTCAAAATGTATGGGAATGACATCTTTGTTGCGGAAACATCACCTCGACCCTTGTGGTAAGCGATGATGTAGTCGAAAATGTTGAACACGCTAGTCCTAGAATACTGACCTAGATACTGACTCTCAAGGGCTGAGTGCTTTCGGTACACCGTAAGGTTATTGTGGTATATTTTCTCCTTGATGGTAGTAAGGTACTTTTTGTAGCAAGTCAGGCGGAACATCGATAAAATTATGCTCCTAACACCTGTGGAAATTAATATATAAATATAAACAAAATATATTATTATAAGTATTGCTTGTGTTGGATTGTAATTAGTACCAGCACTCGCAGCCTCACTGTCATATTTGTTTCACTAACGGCAAACATTTAGGACAGCCCTAGGGAAATGACTCAGTAATTCGGCAAAGAGGTTTCAGAGGAAAGAGGCCACAGAGGGGTGAGGGAGGAACCAATCGAGCAATTTCACAGTACGCACGACTGACCATCATCCACAGATAGCACAATAGTTTCTATGTAAACCTCACGATTGAACAAACACTTTAGCAAAGGACGCAAAAAGCTTATATCTACCTACTCTTTTTCCTACTACTTACTTCTGATTCTGATGTTATCTTCACACAATTTTCGTGCAATCTTTTACGTCAGCTAGCCGGGCTGGTGGCGAAACTTTAAAACTGTTTTATGTTTGTCATTATTACTTACCTATTTAGGGTTTTTATAGAGCTTTTCACGCTTTACCTTGTGCCGGGTGTTATATTTTTATGAAGTTAGTGATTCGATTTTTCTTAATATACTCTTTTTGTTGACTTTATGTATTTTGTAGTGTTGGTAAGTAGTCAATAACAGAGATGGTAATTCTATAAATACTTGTAATATATTTGTAATATATGTTCCTAACTAAGAAACCTGGCATCGTGAATCGTGATTAACCGCCAGGCAGTTATAGTAAAATAATAATTAATCATTTTGCCTTGCCGAGGTCTGCTCTACATCAGTAACGAGTGTACTCACTCACACTCATAGCCCGAGAGAAAATATCGATAATTTATAAATAATCTGTTGAGTAATTTCATAGCTAAGTGCTCAAAATAAATCAATGTGAATTAGACAAATATCCTCACACCCACGATAGATTCGCTAACTCAAAATAATGAATTATTCATTTTTAACACAAAATAGGCGAAGCGTTACGTACGTGTAGATTAATAGTTACATTTTTTTATAATTGCATGAAAGATCGTTGGGTACTGCGATGATATTTATTTCCAAAACATGGCAGGTCAACGCTCTGACACGTGATGCTGTGACGCGGTCCTAGGCACGGCAGCGTAATGCTCGTCATCTCTGCCTGCTTCTAATCTCGCACATCGGATCGTCATCGAATACTCATCATACATTTGTCATACATCGCTGCTTACATAAACCTCCTGCGCAAACAACATCATACAAACAGAACAAGCTATCGCGAACATTGCGATAAAATCCTCATTGGTACACGAAAAGGCATCCGCTCCGCTGTTACGCTCACCTTCATAAATCGCTGCTGAAGAGAGATAACCTGAATACGGCAATTTAGGTCGTCGGACTATTTGGTAGATTTGTAGGACATCATGATTGGTGCCAATGTGTCACATGTGACACCGAACACAAAGTGGGTTGAGTTTATCTGACAATTAAGGGCATTGGCAGACTTAAAATAGGTCTAGGTTTGCGATAAGAGAAAGTTGAATTTGTTAGTTATGTCTGATAGATAAACATTTCAAAACTTTCCTACTTGAAGATTATACGATTTTAAGATTAAGTGATAAACATATTTTTTTGCTGTAGCTGAATAAACCGGGTCATTGTCACATCACATACAGTTGATTCATTTCAACCATAGCTCAGGCTCTAACTCGTACGTACTACCACAGTTTTACACTTCTACTAATATGGCGCTAATCAGTTTAACAAGTTTCGGATACAATATTTGGTGCCAGTTTAATTCGAAAGACTGGTAGGAATAAATACTCCATGTGAATTGAAGTAAAGCATAGGAAATAGATCCTATTAGTTTTCTAGCGCCTCGGCTCACTGCCATGCTGCCGACAGCACTCAGATAAGCACTGGTCGTCACTTAACACCAAGTGTGCAGCGAGTTAGGGCCCTGCAGTGGCTCATTGGTATAATGGTCGGCTTTTATGGCAGAGATAGTGGGCTCAAATCCCAGCCATGCACCAGTGGATCTTCTTTACAAAATGTATTTGCACATTTCACAGTGGCTCTCCGGTGAAGGAAATATATCGTTAAGAAACCCTCTGGCTTGGTGGTAGGACACAGTCTAGTGTCCGTCTGGCCAGCTACCACCCCCAAGACGTAAAGATAAATCTGAAAAATGAAAAACTAAACTTTGTATACTAATCATAAATTTATTTTTTTAATTCATAAAATAATTTTATACATAATGTTCTTATATTGTAATTAATATAATGTAACTAACCTCCATTTCTAACTTTTTAAAATTCATACAAATGTAATTAATTAATTAATTATATTAACTGTACTTACCAATAGGCAGTTACCACTGTTAACAGACGGAAGAACCTATCATACGGGTCTCGAGCCTAGTTTAGGTGCCAGGTTACCAAATTTGTTATATTTACCTGCCTTTTAATGATCAATAAATGATTTATTTATTTATTTATTTGTGCAAACATGAGTATTCATACAAATTAAGGAAATGCATGCAATCTGGTAATAAATAATTATAACATACATGTTTGAACCACATAGGCGTACAAATTTCGATAATAAAAAAAATAAAAATAAAAATTTATGAACAATACAATTTTTAAACAAAATAATACATTCTATGCTATGTATACAAATAATAAACTGGCCAAGTGCAAGTCGGACTGGCACTCGTAGGGTTCCGTACCACACTACAGTGTTTTATAAGAACGAGCAAAAAATACCACTATCATTTTTCGCCAGCAAAAAATAATAATTAATAAACATTTTATTTCTTATAACGCCATCTAACGTCTAACAAAGGTGTTAGGGATCGACATTTCAATATAATATGGGACTATGGGACGTTTACCTAACTAAGCGTTCATAGATGGCGTGAAATGCCGAAAAAAACATGTTTCTTAACTTTATTCTGTTTTTAGTATTTGTTGTTATGGCGGCAACAGAAATACATAATCTGTGAAAATTTGAACTGTCTAACTATCACGGTTCATAAAATACAGCCTGGTGACAGACGGACAGACAGACAGACAGACAGACAGACGGACAGCGGAGTCTTAGTAATAGGGTCCCGTTTTACCCTTTGGGTACGGAACCCTAAAAAAGGTCATGTCAAATTAAAATAGTACTAAACACAAAAAACCTTAATGTCATATTGTGTGCATGTTAAAGATGAGTCATAATTTATCCGTCAAGTAGTCTAGTCGAAGTTATATAAATAATATACTATTTTATTATCTGTGCCTCAAGTAGCAAAATCTATCGCCAAGCATCTAATACCTATGTACTGGCAGCTGTCCTAGAGAGCCGGTTTCCTGTCTAGGCCTACCGTGCTACCATCCTCGACCGCATCATCGCTTACCAACAGATGAGTAGTGGTCCAATACTAACCTATGTGATATTATAAAGAAAAAAAGCAATAAAGTGGCCAAGTGGTAGTCTGGTGGCAATAAAAAATGCGGGTTTTCTGTAAGCATAGCGTAGAATTTTCCATAAGTTTCCATGAACTGCCATAACCCTATAGACATCTAGGCGGCAATAGCCCAATGGATAGGGTGTCGGACTGGCGATCGAGAGGTCGTGAGTTCGATCCCCACCCCACCCATTACACTATTGACGAGAACCCAATCCAGACATAAGCACATTTGAGACACAGATATATTTAGCTTAGTTGGAGGGGTTAACAAGAATACTAGTAATGTGCAACCCACATTGAGAGTTATCTTAATTTTTTTTAAAAGTCTAATTTTTAAGCTCCTCACAGGTAAAAAGTCTAAAAGGTCTCAAAATCAATTTATTGTCAGTGTTATCTGTTACTGAATGTGTTATTATGATATAATGATCGATCCATCGAATTATAACCTATAATTCGATGGATCGAATAGTGCTGTCTGATCACTAATCAGTGGCTGCAGTTTATGCCCCTGCTCTATAGTAAACTCTATTATATTAACTAGCTTGAAATCTTCAATCTGGTAGAGCAGACTTGTCTTGTCTGCCTTGTAATCAGTAGTTCTCATAACAAACTTAATTAATCTGTGGTGGTCTAAGGTCTTCATTAAATAAGCACAACTACTTATTAAAATCATATTAGGTAGGTGTAGGTATACCTAGTTGTAATCGGTCAACCCGTTCTCAAGTTATAGCGTGACCAGGAGAAATAGGGGTTCATTTTTATAATACCTACTTATTGTTCTTGGTTACCAATTAGGTACTTAAAAGTAATCTGTTTAGTACCTACTTTCACCACTACTGCCAACAATTATAGTCCCATAATAGTCTTTTGACCTGGAAAAAGTTAATTTCTCCAAAAATCCTAAATTTGAAGTTAGACCAGTACTTAGGTTGGCACTTACCTGTAGGTGCCAACCTAGGTAGGTACTCTATTTCTTGTATAAGCGTGGGTAGGTAGGTACCTAACCTACCTACGATAAGCTTCTGCAGAAACTTAAAAGTCAAAACAGCAAGGTCCTAACAAACAATGCAATAATTTCCGTCCAATGTTTACCCCACCATGTTACTTTCTTTTCAAGTTCAAAAGTTGCGTAACAAACGAAGTTGTTTTGATAGACCGAGTCTTCATAAATTGAGGGTGTTTTATCGGCGCGCTACATTCTGTCGCCGGTGACTTGACTTTCTGTGCCACGGCTGCGCTGCCCGCCCGGGGAGGCGCGAGCGGCGGGCGGGGGGACGACGTGACGTCACACCCGACCATGGCAGTGAGTAGTGAGAGCGACCGCGTCGCGCGCGAGCTCCGAGCTCGCCCGACGTACTCCGTTGACGACGGTCGCGCGCGCGCAACGTGCGTTTACCCCGCCGCGGCATTTCGTAGTTCGTCTCTACCACTGCATCCACTCGTCCTCATCTCACCTGTTGCTCGGATTGTGTTGTGATTACAAAGTCTTACTTGAAATCAAGTACAGTAAATCGCTCGGCGATAGTTTTCGATACAAACGCGACGCAACGACTAGTGTATGTCCGTAGAGGCGCGTTTAGATTGTTTTGTGCTGGGAAAAAGTGAAGTGAAAGCCTTCGCCGGAGGATGTCCCTCGGCGTTAGTGGAGGCCGGAGCGTGTGACGCGCTCGCCGACATGAGTCGCCGCCGCTGGAACAACAACGGAGGGTTTCACACGTTGCGAATGCTGGAGGAGAGCTCGTCCGAAGTGACGTCGTCCTCCCCTCTCGGCACACTGCCGCCGGCGATGGTCATGTCGCCGGAATCCCTAAACTCGCCCAGCGAGTACGCGCTCGAGCTCTGGGGCTACGACGAGACGTACACGCAATCGCTTCTCACAAATTGTATGCAGCAGCAGCAGCAGCAAATGACGCAGCCCTTGCCTTCGATGCCTATGCCGATGCAAGCGACGACGCCTAAATCGGAAAATGAGTCTATGTCCTCAGGTTTGTTCTCACCAAATCTAAATAAATAAATTAAGTACCTACCTACTTCATGTTACAAACAAATACTACCAAGAATGATTTGAAGTTTAATAAATGCAGATTTTTCAACAAACGATATTCAAAATATACAAAAGCTTTTGCGGCCTAAGGATTTAATCATTATTTAAAATTTTACGGGAGAGTGATGTAGATTCACAATAATCACAAATATCTACAGAAAAACAGTGTACCTTATCTATATCGAGCGCGAATGTTTACGTGAATTTGGCGGTACGGTAAGCATATCGTTCTGCGTTCGCGGCCGGCGATGCACGCTGTCATCGACCTTTGGCCCGGATACCTTGACCGGGCGCAGCGAGCGATTGTCTCCTTGCCCTTACGTTTTGTTTACCTACATTTTGATTCTGTCACAATATGATAATGAACTTTATTTAAAATAGGTTTTCAGTGTAGACTCAATGAAGCGCGCTATTCTCATTGAGCATTATTAATAGATTTGGGTATTAGCGCTGCAGTGGAATGAAAACAAAATTATTTCGCTTTGCGATCAATATCGAGTACTGTAAAGAAAAACGCCGTCACTCACTTTTATCAAAATTTGCGTATATGGTGTATTGGTGACTCTTACGAGTTTGACTTAGGTACTCTGACTAAGAAAAGCTCTAAATAGACAACTACATTTATTTTAAAATGTATTTTTGTGTAGGTTAAGTTAAGTTCCCTGCAGCTTCGAAAATTAAGTAAATAGGTACATTTAAAACAACAATGATATATTTTAGAAATTCAGACCTCAAGTAGGTACCTACCCATATCTTAGACATCGATATGAACGTACCTACCTATATATATATATATACCTATACCTCCATGATCTTAGATAATAATAATTATTCTATTAATCGTAAACAGAAAATGTTTTTGTTAACAAACATATAGGTACCTATTTAGGCGAGACCAAAATAACATAACCGGTTATTATCCCTAACATTATTTGTCTACCTACTATTTAATAGATTACTTTACGATTTTAGTAGGTTTTCTAAGTACCTAGACCTACCAATCAAATATTATGTAGGTTAACTTTAATAAACTAATATTAAAATGCAATAGACTTACACCTACTTAAACTAAAACTAACTTAAACCTAAAATAGACATTTAGTTTTACTACGTGTAAATAGTGTTATTTACACTCAACTTTGTAGAATTACATCTAGTTACCTAATGTAATTCAAACACCATTTATACCTAGATAGGTACCTAACTCGCTTCATTAAATAATGGTTTGTCACACGCTACTATGCTGCTTATACTAACAACCTTGTCTATGAAGTAGGATACCTTTTAATACGAAATGAGTTATTCTTATCACATGGTGGAGTCAAGGTTAATGTGGCATTTTACTTCAAAGAAGCAAAATACTATTCGAAACGCCACACAAGAAATAATTGTATTTTATACTATTAATTTAGTTTTGCACCTAATAAAAAAGAATTATCTTAATCTGATAAAATATTTACATGGGTACTATTTTGTATAATCTGCAGTAATGTTACAAATCGGTATTTTAATTTGTTTGTTTGTTTTCGTTAGGTATCTACATAAGTACTTATTTTCAGAGTTCAGCAGTGAAATTGATATCCATGAATTGTCTCGCAAGGAGTCGACCGATATTTATATCTATTCTAATCCATATTTCATACTAATATTATAATAGACCAATAATTAAAATAGTTTAAAAACTCAAACAACTGGCTTTCATGCCCCGCGAGTCAGTTTCAGTAGCAAGTTTGAGACGTTTATCATCATATCTCTGAAGATACATATCAGATCTGAAATTACAATTGAACCACATCGGAAATGTACCCTACCATTTAAAAAATAATCATTCGAATCGGTTCACAACTGACGGAGTAATCGCGTAACATACATACAAAAAAAACAACATTGAGACGAATTGAGATCCTCCTTTTTGGGAGTCGGTTGAAAACGTTTGTAACTCTATCACTGTTAACGAAGTCGCGGGATCACTAGTTTACTATAATATTTAGATAATAGCTTGATCAAGTAAATTAAAGTTAAAATAATAAATATTCTTTGTATTTTAGGTATAATATTATTGCTCCGTTTAACGCTGACACAAATAAATATGTTTGATTCATATAAAATAATATGATTAAATTGAATTATTGTCTCAATCAGTATAATTCAAATTTCGTTATATTACCAACATTGATTTAAAGTAAAATCATATTGAGTATGTATTTTCGATTATTTGCATTTTCGTAAAAAGTATTAAGTTGTAGTAGTACCTTACGTAGTAGTTCTGTTGTTAGAATAACATATATTTTGGTAGTAAAATGTAAAATAATGTATTATTATTTTTTGTCTGAACTGAGCATAGAAATATTGATTTCTATATTCGATTGTTTACAGTGGAGCATATTGACATGTCTATAAAAAGCACTTTGAACCACATTTTTAGTAATTGTCGAAGTGCATCCATATTTTTAATCTATCGTTGCATAGAGGGTTAGATTGAAAGGGAGAGAGCTCGAGGGGCCCCTAGTCTTCCCATCCCACTCATGAAATAAGCTATTTTAGTTTAGTCTCTCAATACGTCTATCATAGGGAAAACTCGACAAAGCTCTGAGGTTCTAATTAATCTATAGAATAACGTTATTGAATAGGCTTTAGATATAATATTATAAAGAACACCAATATCTTTGTTATTTGATTAAGATTGTATACAAGGAATATTACATACCTATAAGGCAGTCCTTTTGGTTTTTAAACTATTTTATGGATATTAAATTAATATTATCAATACAGACACGCAATTAATACCTACGGAGTTGTATCGACTTCATTAGCGTAGTTTTAGTTGATTTCTGATTTTTAGATACACAAACATTGATGCCTAGTATATGTGGAAGTAAAATCGATCTATCTGAACAAACTGCGGAATTGCACACATTGCCAAAGTATTTTCGTACAAAGATCGAAAACAAAAAAATCAGATAATTCTCTGTTGAAATCGTTTCAAATTGCGAAGTGAAACATTATAAACAATTTAAAAGTGAACCGGCCAGCATTCGAGCACGGTCCAGCCAGTCCAACCGGTTCAAACCACTTCTGGTGGTAAATTGCATCGCCTGACAACACTCGTATGTGTTTGCATGAAATTTTACTTTAACTATACATAAGTCATAACCATAAAAAGAACTAAGTGACTATTTTTATATTCAGTAGGTAATTGCATTATACTTTGACGTTATACTACTTATTATAATTTGCAAATTTCCTTACCTTAAACAGCTCGATTATTCTTTATTAATATACAATACCCATGAGCTGTAATTGAAATACTAATAAATGGATTGATGTTACAAAGTAATATTTTTATGAAATCCAACTTGATAATCGTCACCCCTTGGTTTCCACTTTCTTCAATGCCCGATGAAGGCGACGAAGCGAGCTATCAATTCTAGTTTCATGTGCTAAGTTAAGTTAGAAAGTAAAGTGTTGCAATTTTCTCTAGAAACCTGTAATTACTTGTACATTAATGTTATTATCTAGTAAAGTTACTATCTAAATATAACTCAAGCATTCAAACTTCTGAAATTTATATATTTATATATTCGATCAAACTGATTAATAATAATAAAGATAGTTTAAAAACTAAAACAACCGACTTTCATGCCCCGCGAGTCAGTTTCAGTAACAAGATTGAGACGTTTATCGTTATAACTCTGGATACTTATAAGATCTCGATGAAATTACTATGGGAGTTATGACCATCTCGTTAATATACCTTACCAAATAAAAAAATAATCATTCGAATCGGTTTGCAATTGACGGAGTAATTGCGTAACATACATACAAAAAAATATTAAAAAAACATACAGACGAATTGAGCACCTCCTCCGTTTTGGAAGTCGGTTGAAAAGGTAGAACTAAATTTGCACATTTCATGGTTTTTCAACATTAAACCAACATAAGTAACAACATATTATGCTATGTTGTTATTACTTTTTGATTTAGCATTCACGAGGAAAATTGATTTATGTAGTTGCTAAGCCCGCATGAATTATCTATTTCAACTAGCTGTGGCTTAGAGCTCGTTTTATTGACGCATTTATTACAAATTATGCTTGATGCGGGCTCGTTTATTAACTTACTTTTTGTTTCAAGTTCCAAAGCAGACTTGGAAAATAGAAAAGTACCGGTACCTAGGTACTTAGTTACATTTATTAGAACGTCCGATCCATCAAGCTTGTTTCGTTCGCGTGACACCGTGTGATGAACTTCCCACGGTGAAGTATTTTTAATGAAAGTAAAGCTTGATTAATTAATATCTTGGAAAAACTTGAGTAGATCTTTTTTAACTAAAATGTTTTTAGAACTTTACTCTTTACACAAGGTCAGGAAAACAAAACATTCATAAATTTAATGCTTGATTTGTATTTACCGCTTATTGAATAAAGCATTTTATTCTTTTTTCTTTCGGCGTCTTTCATTCCTTTGAAAATGTATTGAATGTAAACACAATAAGTTTTATAAAGCTTTTATCTCTATTGTAGATAATAACCTAGCTTTTAAGGTATCTTTAAAATGTATTAAGTTAGTTTATTATTTTACGTATTGCGCTATTTATGAAGATTTACAATTTTAGAACATTAATGTCAGAATTAAACGTCACGATTTTACAAAAAAAATTTTACATTTTAAATAGCTACAATGACATGCGATGTGTGTAGACATAGTAAGTGTTGCATCACACCTAATAGCCATATGACTAGTTGTTATTTAGGACCTGATTGTGCCCCACGGGCCCCACCTGAGGTGAACGTATCGCCGTCCGCGTGGGGGCGCCAAGGTCACCGCGGTTTTTTGACACCCGTCGCATATAAATAGTACTTCCATCTATCGGGTACTAGTGCTAATTATTTCGTGCCAGTACTAGTCGGTACGTTAGACCGGAAATCGTTCGTTTCTTAATTTGAATAATAGTTTTGTTTCATCAAGGTGAAAGGACCCCTTGTGGCCTTGCCTGGGTGACGGTCACAATAGAAGAGCAAAGGAATTGTTCGAAATTCTAAAATATAACTTGGGTAATTTCTTTCACGCGTGTGAAAGACGTGGAAGCCAATTTCACGTAACCTCACGAGAAATACAATTTAACCAATCATGTTTTTTCATAAATATTTCATAAGTTCACAGAAAAGTGTGAACACGATACCCGAATCCTTAATAGATGTGTGTGTGAGTAAACGTTTCTAATATGTGTGAAATGTGATACTCACCGTGTGGAGCCATGCATGATTGATGATTCCTTAATCAATGGGGTCAGAGACCTACAAGTCTAAGACGTTTAGATAGCTTATGACTTCATCCATTATAAACATTAAGTTATGTAACAATAATAATGACTCGGAGTAGCGGCCAATTATGTAGATAAAACTACCGTGATTGTTGAAATAATAAGCTTAGATCATAAATGTTCATTTAAACGTAACTCGGACAGGACCTGTAGAATTAGCATACAAATAGGATCAGTCGCAGCCGCGAGCTTCGTTGAGCCGCGGTGTTAGAATAATATTAATCTATGGGCGAGCAGCTGCCACTCCTCGCATTAGACGAGGGTTCAATAATATTTTTTCATTAATAAAAGCGTTTAGATTTGGCAACCCTTTCGAATAGTCTATTCTGCCCCTGATTCTAAGGACGCGGCCGTACCTATTTATTTTCTACGCTCATCCAAAAACGCTCTCACAAATATATGTATTGCCACATTTGCCACTAAACTACCTATGTTACATTTTTTAATAGATATTGTAGTCTATTCTAATATAATTTAAGTTTTTGCTTCGTAAAGTTCGTTGACATAAAGTTGACTACACGCGTCACACCTTGTGACTTTTCCGCGATTTGATAGTATAATTGTTTGGATACTTAATGTAGTTTGAATAATTTTGTGATTTTTATATAAGGAGAATCGTCGAGTATGAACATTGAACTGAATAGGTACATCGCAGTCTTGTAAACATGACGACATTAAGAAACAAAAGTTTAATTACTTCGGAATCGGTATATTTTTTTTAAATTTTAAAATAAAAGTTGACTCTTAGTAATTTGTCAAAACTCTTTCTAAATTGAACTTACTTAATAAATATGTAGACATTTATATCTGATATTACTCAAAATCGTTTAAAAGTGATATACAACGTCATTCGTTGACGGGGTCGACATACAAATAAATATATGAAAATGTAACGTACTGATAAGCACGTAGCAATAAGTTAAAAAGTCGAACCTGCGGATGAAAAGGGAAAAATAGATATAGAAATATAGTTTTGTCTTGTGGTACCTAGGAAGGCAGCGTGGCGGAAATGCGGTCGAGCGCGCGTTTCGGTCGGCTGCGCATGCGCTGCCAACGCGACGCTAGTTAGTTCTATTATCTCAGATAGAGTCGCCCTCTGTAACTAACAATCTTAGAGATCGTGTATCTTTAGAAGGACTTACGAGCCCTACAACAGGAGACGTGATGAGACATCAAGATGTGACTATGTATTGTATCAACGAACAGTGAGCTAATGTCATTCTTTGAAGTATTCAGCTCAAACGATACACACTCTTAATTAAATCTACCGACATGTGAAATAAAACAAAATAAAAGACGAAAAAGGTCCTTTCAAAGAAACAGCCTGTCTTTATTTAAATGCTCTTCAAGCATCGGAAAATTGGAACATTAGCCGCTCTTTTTGTTTATGAGACTAAATTACCGTAACAGTTACAACATGAAGCTCGAACTCGAATTGAAAACGATACAATCTGCTCATTATCCTCAAATTTCATTAATCTTCGTCGAGTATCTCATCATTAACGGAACAGCGCCCTCTATTGGCTGGAGTTCTAATCTAACTCTTCCCGGATCTCACGAAGCATCGATTTAAATCAAACAATTATAACGGGCACTCGTAAATCGCGTCTCGAAATCATTGTTACAAAAATAATGTTGGTATACTTGGCATAATACAATTTGATCATTGTCAATCAAAGTTGGGGCGATGATCTCGCGTTTTATTCCATTGTTAGTTGTCACATACGAGTTAAACCAGTTTAAAACTGCAATTTGTTTTGGAAACTGCTTTTCTAACAAACAGAAGTATCCGAAATAGGAAGGTCTTAAGTTGATACTCGTTAAATTGATTTCCAAGTTAGATAAGAATAGTTTTCCTGTTGTTTTTTTTTCAATCATGGACATGTACCGTAAAAAACTAAGTAGGTAGGTAGGTACCTACGTCTGACTTTGAGCTCGTTTGTTTCGTAGTGCGTAGTCATCACGATGTTCTTGTGCTTGTGCCATTATTCGCTCCCGAATATGGTTGTACAGTAAAAACAATTTATTGGCCGAGTGTTACACTCACATAAAAAGGTTACTTAGAAAAATCTCCTTTGTTATTATTTAAGCTACTACCTTGGTGATTTCATCAATGACTACCTTGGTCTGGTTGCTATTAGAACTTTATAAAAACTTCTTCGCTGTGGTACCTACCTACCTATCAACACCAAATATTATAGGTAAATGCGAAAGTAAGTTTGTATATCTGGGGGCACGGTAGTACTTCCTGGAGTCTTACAAAGCTGAAATTTTGTATGTGAGCTTGTATTAGTACCAAAAACATTTTCATGGAAAATGTTGCCTAGACGAGACTCGTACTATCACAAGTTATCAGATTCATATAGAGTCAAGCTTCTAACCTTAACTCTACACGCCGTAACTGTACAAGTCTTACCCATGCTCTAACTTCACAAGCTCTACATCTTGGTCAAAATAGGTATATGGATTGGCCATTTCCCTGCATTCACATACATGGGTATATTCTGGTATACCTTATAATAACTTAACCAATAGTTCTTGTACTAACAAAATGACCAAGCCACATATTTTGACTAAGGTTTAGAGCTTGTGAAGTCAGAGCTTGTACAGTTAGGGCGTGTAGAGTTAGAAGCTTGGCTCTACATGAGATCAGATAACTTTTGGTGGGATTTGTTTGTTTGAGGCTTCTTTGCGGTCAAAAGACGGGACTGATGAGGTCATAGGATACTTATTAACGCGAGCGAAGCCGCGAGGCACAGCTAGTAAATATTATGTCAAGACAAACCAAAACCTTATTACTTACTACTTATTATATACACGATTTTATATATACACGATTTTATTGTACCTTGTTGCAAAATAAAATGCTCACTACGTAGAAGATACGTGATAAAATTTATAAAGACAACAGACACATTAGCCAAATTTATCAAATACGTAATCGTGTCGAATTTTAATGGAAACGTACCTATGCGGAACTTCTACGAATAGCTACGTGACTTTGAACTAAAGTAAGCAACTACTTCCTATACAATGATCTGGCAATACAATGTACAATAATAAACTTTACTGCATTGTGTTACAGATGTTTTATTACTATAAGTTTGTAATATTAAAGTATCTTGAGGCGTACATGCTCTCAAGACATGTTGCCGCCTCCGTATCCCTGGACAGTTTATTGTGTCACATCCTACATGCAGGATTTGCTAGTATGTCTTTATACTATATACTGTCTATATACTATAGCATGATCGGTTTGAAACTTATTGTGAACCTACACTTGAATTACAAATAGATCTGCGTGGCGACGCAAACCTGATGCACTTTTTATCTTGAACAATTTGTTTGTTGTACCTTTTCCTGATCGAAGGTATTTGTTATAACTTTGTCTACATTGATAATACGGAATGCGTCACAGAATTAGATAGAGTTTAATGTGGGAAAAGAAAATGTCATTAAGTAATTATAAGTAAAACATAACCCTCCTTCTGGCGTATTCTGGTAATAAAACATGTGTCGTTAATATCTTAGATATTATGTTTTATCAGCCATCTTGTTTTCAATCACGAGGTATTCGTCTTTGTTTATTTTGACGTTGCTCAATAAGGTGAGAGATCAGATTTGGGCACGTGACTCACTGCAGATTGTTCATCTTGACTGCTCACAAAAAGTTTATTGCATGTAATGAGTAATTTATAGGCAGGCACCTATTATGTTTATGGAATTGATGCAATAGAAAAAAACTATGTTCTCTTTATTATAACTCGTCTGTGTAAGTGTCACTTGCGCGCGACTAAAGCTAAATTATAGGTACCTAACCTCAAAATATGCCCAGAATTACCAAAAAAGACGCCTACCCTAATTTAGTTGTGAAGAGTCGATAAATGTTATTATGTTCAAGTTTAGACAAAGGAATGATTCGTTTCATATTAAAACACAGTATAATTTGAATAAATGCAATGTTATCCGTATTACCTATACTTATCTAGGTACCATTATTGTGCAGAGATACAATTTAAATAATTTGAAAAGGAAGAATAAATAATTTAAAAAGATTAAAGCACATTTTATTGCTCATTATCTAGGGCTTATTGTCATTTATAAACCATCCATCATCAGCCTGTATCAGTCCACTGCTGGACATAGGCCTCTCCCAAGATGCGCCACTGAGCCCGATCTTCGGCTCTTCTCTTCCAGTCACTGCCCACCGCTTCTTCATTTATAAAACTCCGTATCTTTTCGAAATTGTTCTCAAACACTTGAAAATCCAAAAATATTTAACATCTGATATGAAGGTACGCGCGTTAATTTAAAAAAAAATTTGCTTTTTAATTGACATTTACATTCCCACAGCCAAGAGCATCATGTCCAAAACAAAATGCCCCTTCTCGCATACTAATGAGTTGACACGCACATCAAAGAATATTTTCGCACTAATGGACGAACTTCAACGCATTTATAAATTTTATAGTACTTACCTACTTCATGTTTTAAATAGTTGGTTCCGACTCTTATTGAAGAAGTAAAATTGCTAGCGAAAATGGTGCTCTACTATAATGTTATTCATACTTACAATAATAATGTTAGGAAGGTTTATTAAGCTTTGAGTATTCCTTGGCTGAATACTCAAAGGTTAGGTATAAGTAAGTACTATAACTCAACAGTCATGGGTATTATGTGTATGGATCAATTATTGAAGGTACGTCAGAACAGAACAGAATTTAAAAACTTTTATTAATATTTGATGCTCGAACAAATAGGTAGTACCGACCACAGAATAAATAATAGTACAAGTAGTACACGAAAGTAAATTGGTAGTTTTTATAGAGTTTTTAAACTCGTTAATTTAAATTTGAGTTATGAAATTATCACGAATGATATTCATATTTTGTTTTAACTAGTCGCCTAGCCGCTCCCGGGACGAAGACTCTCAAATCGAGTCGAAACCGGTCGGAGCATTATCCGAAAAATAAACGCGAGTGAATGCCAGTTAGTTAAAACAATATCGTTAATTAAATTTTTAACATAGTATTACAACCTCGCAATACTCGGTTGAAAATCGCTCGTCGAAAATATTTTTAATGGCTGCGAAGTCTCTTTCGACGGCATTTCATTAATAGAGCTGTTGCAAATAAATATCACGGGCTTCAGTAATAAGGTGCAATCATTTCCAGCAGCTCTGAATACGCGATAAGTTCGTCAGTGATATTTTATGATGGCGATAAATTGAGCTGGCCTTGGCTCGCATCAGTGTGAGCGCTGGCATTCACCTTATCGTGTGTTGAACTAAATGCAATATCAGTTCGTACATGCATCCTCTGCAGTCTGCTTTTATGTCCTACACATGCAAACCGTATGTACAGCGCGGATGACACCAACACAAGTAGAGTAGGTATGTGTGCGTCAGATATACGATGCAGTAGTCAAGGTCGCCAATGTCATTGTACGAACGAACCCGGCGCAAACACGCACACACATACATACTATTTACATATACGTATGTGTGTTTAGCTATTGAAATTATCTTATCATCTAGGTCACCTTACTTTGTAGATAGCGCACCAGCTATGCACTTAGCCGTTGCATGAGTTTCCACTTGTTTTAAAATAGTTTTATCGCTCTATTTTATGACTGTGTTGTCGTTGCTTTGGGATCTTAGTAGCTAGTATTATTTACAGGCGAAGCCGTCGTTGGCAGATGCAGCTAGAATTTAGCGTTCCAAAAATATGCAACCGTACAAATGAAATTATGTTCAGTTATGTAAATAAAATTGTCCATCAGCTGTACCTATTAGAAATAATGAGGTATCGGTTTAGCAAGATATTGATTCTGCAGATTTCAAAATTTCCAACTTACGTGATTCTCATAAGCAATAGGTTCAATCAGCCCTGAAATTCAGAATATTTCTTGTCGCTTGGTTACGTTAACGATGCCATTATGGACTGCTCTGTCAAATTCTATTCGAGAATATTTCCTTCGTTCGACTTTATGGCATTTAAACACGCAGACGAAGCGAAGTAGGTAGGTATCGTCGTGAGACTTGCGAGAAGGATCAAAGATATTTTAATCTAATATGGAACCTAAATTATTTTCAATTTACAAAATTTAAAGTTTTTTGAACTTACTCTTTACTATAGGCTAGTGTCTTATAATAGGCTATTTTTTACCATTATCTAGATAGATCTAGATATTCATATTTTGTTTTAACTAGTCGCCTAGCCGCTCCCGGGACGAAGACTCTCAAATCGAGTCGAAACCGGTCGGAGCATAATCCGAAAAATAAACGCGAGTGAATGCCGGTTTGTAAGTGGTTTTGAACTTACTCTTTACTATAGGCTAGTGTCTTATAATAGGCTATTTTTTACCATTATCTCGTCTGGTGGTAAGCGATGATGTGGTCGAAGATAGAGAACACACTACACCTAGAATACTCTGACTCTCAAGGGCTATGTGCTCATGTGCTGTGCTACCGCCTGTCGGAACACCGTAAAATTATGGCGATATTTTTTTCCTTGATGGTATGATAACGACCAAGTATATTTTAGCAGATGGACTAGGGTCCTTATTTACCATATGCACAATCATCGATACTTAATAAAGAAAAAAAAAAGTGCTTACCTAATCTGTTCCTTTACGATTTAGTATAGGAACAAATTACTCTCCTTTAAGTATATGTATAGGAGGGAAGTTCAAGTTCACTCATAAATTATTAACCAATGTTGTCAGGAATAGACCACATAAATCCAGTGACAACATCGTCATCAAATTCAAGTGACGAAACATTCCATTAGGCATAAAAATAGGTGTGCGTCATCATTTGCATTGCGAGTTTTCCATTCGGCTAGCAAACGTTCCGGTGCGTGCCTAAAATAGTCTGACTGTAAGTCAAACGAGAACATCAATGGTGGCGAGACCGGCGAGTAGCAAGGCAAAGAGCGCCGAGGCTCCGTGCAGCGATTGACGCAAGCGGCGTCAGTTGTTTACAGTACAAGCGCCTCAGGTTATTTACATCGGGGTCACAGACACGCCGCAAGGAGACCGGGGTTCAATCGATATAATTATCTAACCTGCGAGTTACCTGCTGCTAGCGAGCGCTCCGCAGCACCGGCCGGCCGACCACGCAACGCGACAATGACCCCCTTCCACATTACTAGGTCGTTTATGCAACGAATTGGCAACAGACGGGGTTAAGTGGGTGACTCCAGCGCAGACGTAGAATGTAGAGATGGTTGAGTAAGGCCAGCGATATTGCGACGCCGAATCGGCGGCGTTGTTTCTCGTTGGCATCTGTATTATTCTGCCGTGATCGCTTATTCTAACTAACTACGTGCCGAATTATCTATCGCTTCGAAATTCTGCCGTTATCGGGACGGAGGCGCGTGATAGGAGTTGCCTATCAGCGTCACACTTCGCGGGGTCAACGCTCCTCGCTCCACGTGGTCGGTTATGCAACGCACATGTCCTCACGGAACTTATCGTTCGGACTAAATCCCCGATATTAGGTCACCAAGCGTTACGAATGTGGATCGCCCGAGAGAGGGTAGAATATTATTCGTAGTGAAAGTGAATAGCGTAGAGTCGCGAGCGCCTGCTCGTCGTGTTCAGCTACATACTCTGATGGTATCGGAGCGGTTTCTAGCTCTTGTCAGCGGGCAGCAAGCACGCGAGCAATAAACTTGTAGATATCAATCTGGCCAGTAGCTTTCTTACATCGTAGGACCCTGCGGCAATCCGTCACTCCATATCGGTCCAGTTGCCGCATTGATTTAGATTGCTTTATGGCGCTGTCAGCGTGTCAACTCTTAACAAGGCCCATTGTCTAGAATGTGGCTGGCGGTCTTATAAATTGCTCCAACGAACACTTACAAGGGAGCCCGATCAATTTGTATCCCATACAAGGACAAAACGCTCGGTAAAACAGAATAGAATGATATAAAGATGTATTTTTTATTTCATAAGCCGTCTAGTTTTCTCTCTTACCGCAAATGTTTATGACGCTGCAATAAATAAAAATAAGCAGCCGTTTGTGCAAAAGGTGTTCATGTCGATACACCTAGCAAAAAGAGCAAGGAGATGGATGGTTCGCAGCGCATCTATTTATATCTGGTCTGGCCATAAACAGCCTCGGAACCGGTCGGCCGCCTCTCGGAATGCTCTTCTTGCTCTCGGTAACTGCGTCGACTATCACCGCCGAGTGCCCCTGCCATTGCAAAGGGCCAGACAATGCACTTTGTTTCAGCGGCCTTCACTGAAGTACTCCCATGTTGCCATGTCACTTTGCAACTAGCTTTAAGTTTATTTTACCCTAGTATATCTGTTAAAAGCGACTCATTCATATAGTACTGGTGGAATCACATCTTACTTAACAGTTAAAATACATCACTCTGTTAAGTTTCGAAGTAATATACACCATTATATGCCTAGGTAGTGTTGGACCTTACCACCTGCGTTCGACTGGTCCATTTTTAGGGTTCCGAACCCAAAGGGTACCAACGGAACCCTATTACTGAGACTCCGCTGTCCGTCTGTCTGTCAGTCTGTCTGTCTGTCTGTCTGTCTGTCTGTCTGTCTGTCCGTCTGTCACCAGGCTGTATCTCATGAACCGTGATAGTTAGACGGTTGAAATTTTCACAGATGATGTATTTCTGTTGCCGCTATAACAACAAATACTAAAAACAGAACAAAGTTAAAAATTAAAGAAAAGTTTTTAAAAAGTTTTTTACGATAGCGCAGCGCCATCTACCTAGCATCAAGGATGGCGCTATCGTCTTTACCTTAATCTGAATCTCGGAAGCGGCTCCAACGATTAAATAAAATTTAGTACACCTACAGGGGATTTCGGGAGCGAGAAATCGATCTAGCTAGGAGACATTTTCAGAAAATGTTGTTTTATTCGTGTTTTTAATAATCAGCTTTATTTATAATCAACTTAAAATATGACAAAAAATAGTATTATTATTCGTCAATAGATGTCGGGAAGAGTCATACTTTTCTGTTTAAGTGGCAAAAAATACCGAGCAAATCTCGGTCAACCAGACATTTAATAATTATTAGACAGTTGAAATTTTCACAGATAATGTATTTCTGTTGCCGCTATAACAACAAATACTAAAAACAGAATAAAGTTAAAAATTAAAGGGGATCTCCATACATGAAACGTGTTTTTCGGCATTTTACTATAACGCTATCTATGAATATTTGACTGTACTAGTTATATTAATTACCTTTGTGTTACTTTCACTTACTTTCACTTAGTTGGCGTTAGTGTTCGTAAGATGGCGTTGTACTGAATAAGGACGCGGCTCCTGTTTTAATAATTGTTTGGAATTTGCACGGTAATATAATATAATAATATCTGGATGACCGAGCTTTGCTAGCAATTTTTTTTTTGTAAATCGTGTTTTATGTAATTTTTTGGCTCCCAATAATAGTCTTCTTACAAAAGAACAAACTTGCAAAAATTAATCATCACGTCTGGACTCGAACCGGGATCCTTCTGATCGCCATCCGAACGATCTCCCACCGAGCTATCGTAACAATGTAGCAATGGCGAAATTTACCTTCATATTCTAATTATATTGTAGGAGTTTTTCATTACCTGAAAACAGGGATAAAACAACATTTTCTGAAAATGAAAACCTATTTCGATTCGATTCGATTTGTCAATTTATTACAAGAAACGTGATTTCTTTCAGAATTTTTTGCTAGATTTTATAAAATATTGTAGTGTGGTACGGAATCGGAACCCTACGAGTGCAAGTCCGATTTGCACTTGGCCAGTTTATTAAATTCAATCACAGCTCGTTGAAAGCACAGCCACGATGCGGAACTAACGTTCACAGAAAACGTATTTAATTTATCTCACATGTGATCATTGTTCTCATCCATTTGGTTGGAGTCTGAATCTAAGTGCGAATATAGCCGCGCATTCCGAAGACATGACATCATCGATTGCTCTTGAAATAAATCAATCTACGATTCGATCTTTGTCCAATAGAGCTGCAATGCTCTATGTTGTTTTCAGTCACAAGTAGCATTAGCTTTCGCAATGATATGATAAGCAAATATGAGGTAATCGACTGTGACTAACCTTCACTGGGGATTACCGTGTAATTGTGACCGTGCATATTTAGGCCATAGATATAATTCCTGTTGACATGACCGCAATGTCATCGACCTTCCTACCTGGCCGAATGCCGAATGTTTTGACAATGCCGCGCCTAGACAAGTGTTTTGGCATTTGGCGTTACGAATGATTAATCCTTAGCCGTAAAGGCGACGATGAAATTATGTGCAGCTTAGCGTACCGAGAGGAATCTGTAATTTCCGGGTTTCCCACACGGAAAACGAGGCGTAGGTGCGCTTCGACTCTGCCATAGCACAGAATAAATAATAGTACAAGCCTATAGTCAAAGCCATAGTCACACGAGATGACAAAACATCATTCATTTTTTATTTCACTTTATCCATCATCATAATTGCAAACTTTCAAGATTCAAAGACAGCTTCGTTTTGCTTTCGACTGGTTCGACATCTTCAACAGTTTGGAATAATCGAGTTTGTTCTTTCAAATAGAATTTCGTTAGATTCGAACTTCGAGTAAATCAAGTTTGTCATACGTGCGCGAGGAATTAAATCGTTTCGTTTTCTCAATAGCTGTTCTGTGTACAAGAATCAGTTTTTTTTAATATAGAAGGTTATTCGCGAGGTGATTATCTTTCCAAACACGGTGCGGTGATGTTGAATGGGTCTAAAGCATGAGGGGTGAAAGGGGGAAAGTTTCCTGTATCTGAGCTCGTCACGGCGAGCTCATCCATCACCCTGACAGCAGCGATTATTAATACCCGCTATATGTATACTGCTTACTTGCTTGTAATGCGTGCTTTTTACCGAAATAATCGCGATATGGAAAGGTGTTTTGTTAAGCTTCGTTTTATACTCAAATTCTGAAACGTACGACAAAAGAAAACATTAAGAGTCAGGTATAAGATTAGCAGGATTACTTGCAGATCTGTCATTGGGCTCATTAGTCATTACCGATTAGTCATAACCACAGGTGGTAGGAGAGTATATTATATCGATGTTCCGCCTGGCTTGCTATCAAAAATTAGCTTACCCATCAAGTAAAAAATCTACTGCCATAACCTTACGGGGTTCCGGGGCCAGCACACAGCCCTCGAGAGTCAGAGTATTCTAGGCCTAGCGTGTTCATCATCTTCGACCACATTTTCGCTTACCACCAGGCGAGATAATGGTCAAACGCTAAGTAGCCTTTAAGATATAACACTAACGTATTATTAATAGTGGTGTCTTTGTTTTAATGTACCAGGGATTTGAAGTAACACGAGCGCTTTATGTAATTCTATTTAAAGTTGTATCGTGGATGATAAATGTAAAACGATTTTGAACGGCAGGCGCTGGAATTGAGTTGACATTGGCGATGATGCAGACGTATTTATTGAGTAACGAGAGTGCACAGAGGGCGGACGACCTTCCGCCGAGCGTGGGTCGAGCCCATGACATAGTTCACAGTACCTACTGATGCGACCGCGATTATTTCTGTCGCATCGCGAATACCATCCTGGCCTTTACACAGTTTTTGTTCACCGCGGTTAATTTCATGCTTGTTAACGATTTCGTATGCTCATCAGAGGTCAACAGTTTGCGACGCAGTTTTTTATTATAGTGTCCTCAACTCAAGCGATCATGATCACACGAAAAGTGAACCCAAACTTGTACTATTCATTATTCTGTGCCCAAACTCTTTAAACCAACATTTTCCGAGGGTTATTTCTGTAACCGTCGAATATGTATTCTTTTTACATTAAATTACCTTTGGCGCAGTAAATAAAGTATGTAGGTAAGTTCTTTATCCGTGGCAGCATCGGATGTCGCTGTGCAGTTTTTGCTCGTTACCGAGATCTGGTCACGCGCGGAGGCCCGCTTGTGTGACCGCTTTGCTATACTTAAATATCTATACGTACTCGAGATACGTACTGCATAATTCTATGTAGGATTGTTCTGTGGGCGTTTTTGCTGTTGATCTTCGGATGGCTCGTTGGGCGTTATAAATTCGAAGTCGTGATTGGTTCAAGCCACTCAAACATATTGGATCAAATCATGTCTAAACGTTATGCAATCGAGCGTCATACATACATTCCAAATAGTAGCAAACGTAATATGTTACAAATATTAGCGATTTCAACGTCGCGATCGCGAGCTGTGATTGCGAGCGTTTCGAGTTTATCATTTGCTACTTCCAAAAAAATAATTTTCACTTTTTGACACTAGTGACGTGATTTGATGTAATCAGGGCGAGCATTCGTTCGAATGCATCGAAAACAAAGGCGTTCTTTGTCGGATGATAAGCGTTTCGTCGTCGGCTTATCTGACTGATACTCGGTCACCGACCCGGGCTACATGATATACTATTTTAAATAGTGATGTTTATGTTCGTATTTCATTTGTTTCTAGAAATCTTTAACACGTCGATGAATTCAAGCTTTACTTTTTCCTGTACTTAGATACAAACGTTATAGATTTGCCGTGTTCCCGTTATGAACAAAACATGTAGGCTTGATATCTAAACAATTCTAGATTTCAATTACCAACATGCTTCATCATATGAAATTGAAATCAATTATTCGTGTCACACCACCGCGTCGCTTCGTGAGAACGCTAACTTTCATGACGAACGCACATTTAATTCGGGCTCAGAATTACGCCGAATTGTTTACGTTGCATTCAGTTACTCCATCGGTTACCTCACTGTCACAACACTGTTGATTCAGCCTCGATTCAACCGAGTGATACATACGCGACGACCTACTTTATTTTCCTGCTTTGCGTTTGCAAATTTCTCAGTATAAAATGTTAATGACCTAAATAATCTACACAGAAAACAAGACCGGCAAACCCAAGCGGGTCACCTTGTTCGTCGATTGTTTGCCTTCGATGAAACAATAATGCTCAGTTTTAGATTAAACTGCCTTATCAGCTGTTACAATAACAAAAAGTCGTTGACCCACTTGGTCAACTCGCTAATTAGTCTAAGGCGACTGTTTTACACGATCATTTCTACGTCAGCTAATCGTGCCTTGGCCCACTTCGTCGCTACTGTATTTTCATTGTAATCAGGTTAATAATATAGCACTTTTGTTACGAGATGTCGATGTTAACCTTCGTTAGCGGTAAATCTAGGTTGTTAATGTTTTATCGAGCACTAAAATCGTAATATCCATGTAGGTTGCGCTAAATATATAATATAAAGCTCGGCTGAAAGTTTAATTCGGACATTATGTAACTTTCGAATAATCGTAATTGATCTCCTTTATGTTTTCGCAAGTTATTGGAATTCCCACCCACTGACATTTTATATCAGGAATGTAATACCTAGCTCGAAAAGCGGTGATTTTAAAATTCCCATTTGGCCAAGGGAGCCCTGCAGCATTTATTCTAATTATATCTCCCTCCCTCTTCTATTTACCCATTCGGATGTTTACTCGAAAAGGCGCGATGGAGCGTGGGTGAACGTTTAACTAAATTGGGGGGTAGAACGAGACGAAAAATGTGTTTTTGTCTATGAGTAAAGGAGATGGATTGCTGTAAACCAGCATTGTGTCAATATATGGAACAGTCTGCTGGGGTGATGTGGTATGGTATCTATTACGTTCGAGTTATGCTGTAGGTACCTACATGTTAACCGATGCCACTTTCTAAATTACAGTTCGGGTGACGAAACTCCATGTTATTTCCATACACACTCATTGTTGAATGCAAGAATATTGCAATTGTATTTATGATATGATAATAAGATAAAATCTGTTTTTTTTGTAAAGGACGCTGGTTAGAATAACCCCACAAACGAATAGTCAACGCATCAGCTTTCAAGAAAACGTATTCAACGTTTTATTGACTCAAATCAAACCATCTTGTTTTGTTACCTTAAAATCAATGAGCCCTTTATGTCTATAACATTTTGATTTTCCCTCTCTATACCTGATATTCTTATGAACTAAACATAAACATAACATCATCGATATAAAAAGGGAGATAAGGGACCACGCTCCTCAACGTGGACCGCATGAATTAGGTTCGCGAACCTAATTTCACCTTAGTCACAATCGAACTGGCGTTTGTGTAGCATGTACAGAATTACATGTGCAATTATCGCAGATCCATTTACATAATTAACAACAATGCTTTCCTATGTTCTTCATGCACATCAAGCTCGACATAAGAAATTCGTGTTTTCATGTAATTGATTCTAGTTCTATTTTGTTTACGTGGCATAAGAGTGAGAACCGTATCTCCCTTTTTAACCGACTTCAAAAAAAGGAGGAGGTTTCTCAATTCGACCGTATATTTTTTTTTTTTTTTTTTTTTTTTTTTTTTTTTTTATGTTTGTTCGCGGATAACTTCGTCGTTTATGAACCGATTTCGATTATTCTTTTTTTGTTCGAAAGGAGATATCCCAAGTGTGGTACCATGGTAATTTTATCGAGGTATGATAAGTATCTCCAGAGATATTGAGATAAACATCTCAAAATTGGTACTGAAAATGAATATTTTTTTTATGTTTGTTCGCGGATAACTTCGTCGTTTATGAACCGATTTCGATTATTCTTTTTTTGTTCGAAAGGAGATATCCCAAGTGTGGTACCATGGTAATTTTATCGAGGTATGATAAGTATCTCCAGAGATATTGAGATAAACATCTCAAAATTGGTACTGAAAATGAATAGCGCGGCATTGAAGTCGGTTGTTTTTTAGTTTTTAAACGATATTATTATATCGATGCATAACAAACAAAATCTCAAAAAAAAAACGCTTTGCTTTAGGCCAAAGTCCTCTAAAATAGACTGCACCATTGAAAATGACCAATACTGCAAATTAAACTGAACTAGTTATTATAAGCCTGTAACGTACTTACCACCTGCGAAAACCTTGTTTGCTCTGTGCAAACTTCTGTTTCTGTGCTACTGTTAATAAAAGTGATGTACTTTATCAATTGTAGGTCAATTACTGTTAGGTAAGTAATAATTCTCCCAACTCTACTTATATTTCATCTGCGACTGAACAAGACAACACAAAGTCACATTTAGCTGACAAACATGTTATCGATAGGCCTGAAATATGAGCCAATGAAATGTTATATTTGCATTTTGGACATAGCAAATTTTTGTTTCCAAGCGATGGAAACAAAACTACATATTAATATGGTAGTTACTACTAAAGTACATAAGAATAACCGGTCAAGTGCGTGTCGGGCCACGCGCAGTGTAGGGTTCCGTAGTAGCCTGTTATTTAATGCAAGTCTTTACCCGTTATAAACAAGCAACTAGATACTCCGTCTTTGTCACTTTAAAGGATTTATTTTTTCTAAGGATTTTTTATTTGGTACAAAATTATCCAACACCCAAGTTCAACGACTATTACTGCTAAACTAATTAAAAAAAATTAATTTTCAACTAGATTCCATTCCATCCCACTTAGAGGCGAAATTCCATAAACGATAAATCGAATTTTTCATAATTTGTATTGTATAGAGTATTCACCTAAAGTTTGAAGCAATTCCATTGAAGAAATAAATAGTCTCAAACAAACGTCCACTCCCTACGTTTGTTTGAATATATCCATTCCGTTGCAGAAACATTAAATATATTAACACCCAAAAAATATGTAAAGATTGGTAGTATTTCAATGGAGTTGGGGGGCATGTTTATAGTTGAGCGTGTGCTAACACCGGAAATTTGGGATACAGACAGGATCGGCGCCGTCCCGGACGTAAACACTTCCACGTGCGTCCGCTATCCGCCTGAAGATCTCCAAACGCTTTCAACTTCATCTGTGCATGCCCTTTTACTTTTAACTTTAACTCTGTCTTGATATGAACGTAGAACCCTTCCTACAGTCTGACCCCGCATCATATTCATATTTATTTATTCCAAATAACATTAAAAATTGTATGGGAAATCACTAAATCGAACACATTACGAAATTACAAATGAGTTACATACATGGTAAATATTGCATTTTTGTAAACAATAAATTGGTAAATGAGACAAGTTTATTTCTAAAGGAAAAAGAAACACATAAAGACCTGGTTAAAAATAAATAAGTATACAAGTGAAATCATTAAAAAAATAGTGGTATTCATGACAACTATTATAATTTGTTGGTCAAGTTTTCTTGCATACTTTTGTCACCATCATGGTAATAACTAATAAGTATTAATAAGAGTTTCTTATTGCAACCGAAATAAGAAACTCTTATTAATACTGATCGATGTTTGTAGCATTCAACCCAAACCCATCATGAACTTGCTGTGGAATTAGACTTTAATCATACTATTGCTTTAATATATAGTTCAGATTCAGATTCAAGAGGATCTCTCCAATTAAATTCGTGTAAACTTTAATTAACTTTTTTTACTGACTTCAATGGTCTGATGGATTTTGAATGTGACCGGGTTTTTGTAAACTTAATTCTTGAACATTCAGTTTTAGTTACAACGGTGGTAGGTATGTGATGATTGCGTTCGTGTCTCTAAACAAGCTTAAGTACACTGTACAACGTACTAAGTTAATAACTTATTTTATCCGGCAAGTTTCCAGTGCGTGCGCTGTGACGCGAAAATGCGATTTTCACCGATTTCTATTTCAATCCGATTTTCCCGGCGTGCGGAGAAACCGATCGCTCCAGTTGCTGTACCGGCGGCCCACATCTCTTGCTAGAAAGTATCGTAGAAAGTAACATCGCTGTCCCCGCGCGCCCGATGCATTCATCACGCGCACAACACTTTTTCTACTACAGTTTTTGCAATTGCAGATGAAACGCGTGCCATCGGCGCTGCACAATTTCATTGCGATTTCTTCACGCACTCAGCTCGCGTGCTTCTCGCACCCATTGGCCGACCGCCCAATTCGTCAATACGAAATCTAGCTAGCCCGTAGCAACGTGATGCATGCCAAGCGACCTCATGTGATGTCACAACGCATAGAATACTTTCGCCGTACCCGAATTTCAATAGTGCGTACCGCTGCTTGTGCAATACCTACTTTTGGGCAACTTTCACTATTTCGCTTACGCGGCCCGCCTGCAAAATTATTGCGTTGCTTGCTGCTTTCTGGGGGTCAGTGAAAGTTTTACGTATTGTTCAATCGACGGTTGTCGTAGTTTCATGAAATTTTTGCTCTTTACGAGCCGTTTGTGTGTCAACAATTCTCCGAAGATAGTCGTTTTCGTCCGTTAATGGCGAATGGGTATTCGCCAACGCAGCATCAACGGACCGTTTCTCAAGTCAGAGCGAATTATTGCATCAAAAATAAAAACAAATGTAAGCGTGAGTGGAAAAACGAGTTTATTATTAGTGGCACTTTGGTGGAGAATCGCGAGCTTGCTTGGTGTTCTGATGCTATCATAAATAATGTGGCAGCGGCGAGCGTGGCATGGCGGAGGGGGGATGGACGAATAGGGGGAGAAGGGAGCGGGAGGTAGACGCAACTCAAGAGTCAAGGCCGCACGCTGCCCCCGGTCGTCGCTCGCGCCCCACTTGTCGCTCTCCGCGCCTCTCGCTCCGATCCCCGACCGCAGCCGAGCGCTACCGAAGCGGCACGAACTAGACCTTCCAATGCGCGAACGCACAACAGAACAGCTGAGACGTAGTAACATAACACACTGACTCGGTCATTGGTGCATTCAACTTTTGATTAGCTTTCTTTTTCACGGGCAATTATTTGATAGTGTCACCGATAATGCTTCGTTAAGTCTAAAGAATGGACAACGTGGTTTTTTGTTTTCTTAAAAATTTTATAAGTACCTACTGCTGAAAAGGTGTGATAGGTGTAATGGTAACTGCAAGTGGCTTGACTGTCATCATAAGTAAACACCAGAATAAATATTAGCAAAAGATATCGTCAAAGTCGTGCAAAAATGTGAGTTTTAATGACCTTACCGAACTGGTTGTCGAGAGCTGGGACTTTCACCGCATTGATTAATTGCGTCATTTCACTAGACGCTCTGCTCTACTGAATTGTTATTTAATTGCTCCACTTTACGCAATTATAATATTATTATGTATTTAGGAAAATTTTGACATTAAAAACCTGTTTCATGGAGTCAATGCCTCTATTTCAATTCGGCTATGATCTCGTTTCAAGGGCAATTTAAATATTGTGTAAACGACCGTGAGACAATTCATCGAACTCTTGAATTTCTCACGAACGACCTCTGGAGGTATTCGGGCAGGAATAGAAACAGCTCTAGTAAAGAGCTGATAAAAATAACTCGTGCGCAGGTCAGTGCAATGATACACGCTTATAATATCTGAACTGGCCATGCGCGATCAAACTAATCTGAGACATGAAAGTGCGCATTTGACCTACTTTTTGGTCTGTTTTATCTGACAAGATACACGCTATTAATGCTATAACATTCACAGAGTCGTACAATCCTTCGAATCCGATGACCTTTAAAATTGCAGCGTAAATAAAAACCTACGATAGGTACCAACTTACTTCACTAACATACTAAACGCAATAGCACCAAAATGGTAACACTTGGAAGATGCTCAGGTTCTTGAAGGGTAAAGATTTGAACTTTGATGTTGAAAACAAATGACGACCCTGGCTGAAAATTGTGTTAAATACCTAAATCAGAAGCATTTACACAATTGTGGCAACGTCTCGAATAAATTGGCACTATTACTACATTTACCACGTCTATGATAGCCGATTCCGAGTGTTTCCAAATCGATTTTAGCGAGTTTACAATACGAATGGTGGCCTCAAATCTGGCGCGGATCCCACGTGGAAAGCGGTGGAACTAGTTTTTGGCAGCGTTTATTTTGACCGGTTACGTAAGTAGTTATAATATGGGTATATAACAACGACGGCCAAAGACCCGCCTCACCGGCTAATGGACACCATAAATATGTAAATATAATGAATGGCTAGAGGAAAGATGGTTGGTTGAACCTTAAATATACCTCTCCTACCGGAGCTTCGGCATAACGCGTATAGCCCTATCTGCTTACAACCTCTAATTGTTAATTCTTCCAAGCCATAAACCACAATCCACTTACTCTTTATAAGTGTCTACACTATGAATATTAATTTATATTGCTTAAAATATCTTCGCTTAAATATATTATTTCTATTACCCGTTTTATGATACCAATTATAATTTACGATTCATTCAATTAGACCGACAGATGGTGGCATAAGGGCCGGGAACACACGCATATGATTCAGTGTAGGTGTGGACGGCCAAATGAAATTAGATATGCATCGATAGGGGAGGCTACAATTTGTAATTCTACCGCCAGGAAGTGTCAGATAAATGTATATGAGTCTATGCCACAATTGAAGACGTAGAACAATCATTTATTAATAATACTCCCTGTAACTTTTTATGGAGTTCCGACTGCGTGATTGACAATTGCCGATTACATTTCCATTGCGCATCTACACTCCGGCCAGTGTATATTTCGAATACAAAACCTCTGATCGGAACCCGTCATTTGTATGCGGCCCGAGCTCTAGCACCTTTGTTTGGGCAGGAAACGTCCACGCTCCCGCCCAAATACTGTCCAACGTTTCGTTACAATCTTTTCTTCGAAGGAACAAATACGAAAAATAAAACGAGCTCGATCTCATCCACCGACTCGACAAATGGTTCGTGAAACGTATGCAAATTTTATAGCGTCCGATTTTAGACGTACTCGGCACTCGGGCGACCGGCGAGCCACCGGATCCTCGATATTATTTTATTGCGCAGTTGCAGCGGTGCACGATCTGATGTCGCGTTTATGTATTGTTACAGGGAGGGAGGAGCTGTCGCCGGCGTCTAGTATCAACGGATGCAGTACAGATGGCGAGGCCAGGCGGCAGAAGAAAGGGCCCGCGCCCAGACAACAGGAGGAGCTCTGCCTCGTGTGCGGTGACAGAGCCTCCGGATATCACTACAACGCGCTCACATGCGAGGGATGTAAAGGTAAGCATGACATCACCGCTTCGGTACTCGGATAAGACGATCACTTACAGATTGCAGACCACTCGACCGTCGAACCTATTGAACCCAAAAACAACGAGCCTCCTATCGAAATGCAGTCTCGAAATGAATTAAATTTGCATGGTAATGCTCAGAGACCATATAAAGCTCCAAAAGTTGTAACTCGAGCAGGACTATATTATTAGAGTGCGGCGTCGTATGTTGCACTAGTTATTCCACATGTGGAGTGGCGGCGCCCACGACGTACCAATTCAGCAGTAAATTGGCGCATTGTGTCGAGGCTGTTCGCCGCAGCCGGTGCATAACTATGTGCCGACGAGACAGGACGTCACAATAGCCGTCTGCAGGGTGTCTACTGTCCGATCCACGAACCTACTCGTATCTGCCATCTCGGCCGACCCCCGCTTCGCTCGTAAACATCACCATTTTATTCGGACCACTCGCGGCCGTCACCGCGCTTACTAATATACGACTCCACCTTGACCGCTCCAATTACGTCCGATTCGAATCGTTTACACTGCGTCTATCTTGTTTATTTTTCAATAAAAATCGACATTATAGCGCACACATAGCTCGACGCTGTCAATGACCGCCGCCTTTCAGTCAACCTTTACGTTCATGACTACATTATCTTATCTTTGAAACGACCGATTTCGCGAATTCTGTGTCGTCATCCTTATCCGAGATGGCATTTGAGATTAGGCGACCCGGCGCTGATTGTCGTTTTGTAAATTTCAGGTTTCTTCAGGCGGAGCGTGACCAAAAATGCCGTGTACATATGCAAATTCGGTCACGCGTGCGAAATGGACATGTACATGCGGAGAAAATGTCAGGAATGTCGGCTAAAGAAATGTCTAGCTGTGGGCATGAGGCCGGAGTGCGTCGTGCCCGAGAACCAGTGCATCCAGAAGAGGAAAGAGAAGAAGGCACAGAGAGATAAAGATAAGCTGCCGGTTAGCACGACGACCGTGGAGGACCACATGCCCGCCATCATGCAGTGCGACCCGCCGCCACCCGAAGCGGCCAGGATTGTAAGTGCCTTCAGCTCGCTACTTACGCTATTGCTTCCGATTCGACCATTTACCAAAATTGTGCTCGTCTGCATGCGCTTCTACTGTTAAGTTATTTTAAGAGCCATCCATCATTCCACGCGACGTACATTCGCATAGCTTGACATTGTATAATGGTGCCCTGTTGCGAGATAATAATCGCACGGTTTCCGACGTGAAGCTGGAATGTTTGCAGCACGAGGTGGTGCCGCGGTTCCTGAGCGAGAAGCTGATGGAACAGAACCGGCAGAAGAACGTCCCTCCCCTCACCGCCAACCAGAAGTCGCTGATAGCGAGGCTCGTCTGGTACCAGGAGGGATACGAGCAGCCTTCGGAGGAGGATCTCAAGAGGGTCACCCAGGTGAATATCAAATCTAACTTGTATCTCCACTCTGATTCATCAACTCCCCGACATCACTAAACTTTAACAGCCAATAATAATCTACAGCTAGCTTATACGAATCGACTTGAATCAGTAGTTTAGTGGCTCACTACAATCTTTCACTTCTAGACAAGCGCGATTACATGATGGAATACGTCGCCACTTAAACAGAGGGCCTAGTGCGAGTTTCTTTCGAATTATTTACTTGCACGATCACGTTTACGTAAACGCAGATTTGTATGGAATTAAAAAGCACCATCTAGTGTGCATAAGAGGCAATATTGTAATTTTCATACAAATCTGAGTTTACATATACGTGATCGAGCAAGTAAATGATTCGAAAGAAATTAGCACTAGGCCCTCAGGTGAGATCGTAGTAAAGGCAGGCGTCATTCGCTCGCGTTTTTTCCTACCGCTTCGCGTATTGTCCACGATACAACCGACAGTCGTATTTTGAACGTTATCGACGTTGTAACTAGGTTTGATCTCGCATGTTTTGCATGTTGAGTTGCTGTCAGAGAGTGCATGTTCTGTCCATAGGACTACTATCTTTTCTGTGGTAAAGGTACATACGACGATAAAGGGTTCTTGGCTGATAGATCTGTGACCGATACCAAATGCCTGATCCTTTATAACATTGACAAGTCATTTTATTAGCTAATTACATAGTAAAAAAAAACAAAACCTCCCATACCTCCACAACCCCGTCCAAACAGGAGTAACATGGAACGTCTCTTGCAGACGTGGCAGTCCGACGAGGATGACGAGGAGACAGATATGCCCTTCCGTCAGATCACTGAGATGACCATCCTCACAGTGCAGCTCATCGTTGAGTTTGCTAAGGGACTGCCCGGCTTCGCCAAGATATCACAGTCGGATCAAATCACGTTATTAAAGGTAAGCGAATGTTTGTTTTACTGGAGCTTCTCCGTATATCTTTTTGCGGGTTTGACATCGCCCATGATTTATTTCAAATGTATCATGTAGAAGCAGAGAGGTCTCCGTTTGCGAAGGATATCATAAAAAATTCGCGCTCGCGAGTAAAACTCTACAATATATCAGTAGAGGACGTAGTAACTATTATATAATCTGTGGTAGAGGACTCCATTTGAGAATTCAAATTAAATTACTAAAACCAAACCAAAACATAATTGCAAATAAAAAGGCATAGCTTATTATACACTTTAATATTTTGGACTCGAGATGGCTTCTGGATGAAACTGAACGATACAGTTGGAGCTTGGAGACACTCCAGATACAAGCATATTTAGCTTAGTTGGAGGGGTTAACAAGAATACTAGTAATGTGCAATCCACATTGCTAGTAATATTTAAAAAAAAACTTCGATATTTTATAAGTCACATTAAATATCATTTTTATAACATGAAGAACTACCTATAAAGGTTCTGGTACCTATAAAGATGATTATATATTTAGAGACCGGTACTCGTCTCTACATTGATATCGATGAAGCCAGTCGGTAAGAACGAGATACAACTATACTGCTCACTAGTTCCATCTCCATCTATTAGACGTTTGCGATGACATCAATTGCAAAAGCATTGATATAGATGTAGAGAGTACTAGCCCTGACGTATCGCTGAATATTATTGAATGAACAAAATGTACGAAACGACGACGACGCAGCTATACAGGCTGTATAGGTGCATCTCTGTCATTACGATCTTTTTCGATGATAGGCTCTCTACTCAGATTTAAAGTTCTGTTACAAAACTAACAACAACTTTTCCTTTTCCAGGCGTGTTCAAGTGAAGTGATGATGCTGCGAGTAGCGAGACGTTACGACGCGGCCACTGACAGTGTTCTCTTCGCCAATAATCAGGCGTACACCCGTGACAACTACCGCAAAGCGGGCATGGCGTACGTCATAGAGGATTTACTGCACTTCTGTCGCTGTATGTACGCGATGCAGATGGACAATGTGCATTACGCGCTGCTCACAGCTATTGTTATATTCTCAGGTAAATATCATACATTGTTTTATTTATTTATTTATATATTTGCCATACAATGTACAACAGAAATAACAACTTGTCTATAACTAATCTAATTATATCTATTGAGACGTACCCTGTACTGTTTAGGGCGTCGCAAACTTGTAGTAATCACTTTCAGAAATATACAAAATGCGGGGGACAGTCCAGCGCTTTTTCAATATCTCATGTTAAGTGACGATGCGTTCTAAGATGGAGTTGTGCTTGTCTGAAAGTGGCAGACTGTGGAGAGACCAGGCGCTGAACGACTTACTTTAAAATCCAAGCCTATGAGTGTGAACTCGCTTTTCTCAACCCATCTAACAAACTTTGTCAAATATTTAGCCTTAATTTATACAAGGATAATTGCTCGAACGAATATAATACGAGCGTCTGTTAACTTATTTTCTCACGTAGTGTAAACTAAACAACAACTTTAGCGTTATTGTACTTATACTTGTAGCTTTGACATTCGAGTATCGTCGCCTCAAACTAGCGTTGTCTTAGAAAGTCCTTTTCTTTTTTAGCATCTTTCTTTTTAAAGCGCCCATAGCGGAAAATTAGGGGCAGATGTACTGAACTGTATGAAATATTTTTTTGAATACAGCATATTTATATCAATGGTTCTAATAAACATAATGTAATTTCCAGACCGACCGGGTCTCGAGCAGCCCCTCCTAGTAGAGGAGATCCAGCGGTACTACCTGAACACAATGCGCATGTACATCGTGAACCAGCACAGCGCCACACCGCGCTGCCCCGTCATCTTCGCCAAGATCCTCGGCATCCTCACCGAGCTGCGGACCCTCGGAACACAAAACTCCAACATGTGCATCTCTCTGAAGCTCAAGAACAAGAAACTCCCCCCGTTCCTCGAGGAGATCTGGGACGTAGCCGACGTAGCGAACACTCCCACTGCTACGTCCACCGTCCTCGTAGAGAATCCCTCGACGCTCTAGCCCGCCGGACGGCGGCGCACACACCTACGAGGCCCCGCACTATAACGCGCGAACATCCGGAGAGAATGCTCATAGACTGGCTAGGTTTAGTGAAGTGCACGGACACGCCCGACGTGATTTATTTATAAGCGTATTCGTCGACCCGCGCATGTGAGATTAGTGAATATATGTTGTTGAACGTTCGGATATATATTTAGTGTTACGGACCGGGTCGCTCGGATGCCGTCGAGACTTTAAGTGCGTCCGAATCGTGCGCACCTTTACGAGAGTTATAGAGAAAAAATAATATATGAAGAGTTTCTATTGGTGAAGTTGATAGTTTTTATTTACCAAAATTCGAGGATGAATTAGCGTTTCGAGTATATCGCCGCGCCGGCGGGTTTTATATGGATAGTTTATGTGAGACGTGCCGTCGTATCCGTTAGTTCCGATTCATTTCTCATCGTCCTGTGCCCTCGAGTCAACGTTAATTTATAATTTATTGCTGTGATTACATTTATAGCGTGTCGATACCGCGCCGACGTTTGTCTGGGTGCGATCGCGGTACATTCGTCGGCAACCTCCGCGTTCATTTCACATGGACTCCTCTATCAGCTCTATATGGCCATCAAATATAATAAGGGTATCTATTAAATCACGTGCTTCATTAAAATAGGCTTTAGATATCCGCTAACCCGGTATAATGTAATAACAGTCGTGCAATTTATAATTTTCTATAAATGTTAAATAAGAATTAAATGTTGAGTACATAATAATTGTATGTGAATAATGTTAATTTCGTTTGGGACAGATTCGGTTATGATCTAAATAAAATCATCGTAGATTCATCTGTATAAAACTTTTTAATAAAATAATATGTATTTGCGTGCATGCACGAGGCAGCTGTTATGTAGGTGTCGGTATAGAAAAGTAGCACCCATAAATTAACTTTCTATCTTACTAATAAATATTTATTTAATTATTTAGATGTTACATTCCTTACGTATAATGAGAAAAGTACAAAATGGCAGCTTATTTCTATCTTCAAACGAAAATAGACACGTTTAATCTCTAAATTTATGGCGGAGCTTACTTTGAGGGAACAATGTCGGTGTACTAGGCACTAAAAAATGTAAAAATGTAGTTTGCATGCACGCAAGTTACATTACTCGACCGAGTCTGTCTCTGTAAGATAAATATAACTCGATACTACAAACTGCCGCGAAGCGTTAACAAACAATAAGAATGTCTTATTTCACGTTACCTGCGTTATGTACCTATTTTGTTGACGTGTGAAAAATAGTGTTTAGAGACTAAATTAATCGATCTCAATTTACAATAAGCGTTGTTACTTTCGTACGATAAGCGCCTTCTTTCGTTCTGTTCAGCTCATCTCAGTTCCGACTTGTATTGTCCATTTCTCTGCTTTGGATTGAGAGACTTTTTAAGAGTTTTTTAAAGATATCACAAGGAGGACAAACAACATTCTTTTGGAAATTAACTATCGATTCGCAAAGTCTGGAGCTGTCGTTAAGTATCAACTTTACGTTACCATAGGCAAAATGTCGATGCCAAGCGTTAGTCTCAGAAACTTTTGATTGGTAGTTGGAAAAGAAAATAAACACTTCGTAAGATCTAGACGACTCGCGTTCATTTGTTTCCACTAAGCAACAGCCGATCGTTTTGATGTTTGTGATCAAATTGTGATTTGATACTTTCGACTGTTGCTCAGTAAACATTCGCGTGATACTAAAGTGTTAGATCAGTTCCCTTGATATTTTCATGCGATTATGTTAGTCTCTCAGTCCAAGCGTCCATATTTCGCATCGTGTAATATATTGCCACGTTTCGTTGGCTCTACGATCACCACCACATGACTAGATGTAAGTGTAAGATTGGTGCGTGCAGGATGTGTCTTCTTTACATGCCATTACGTGTGTTGTATATTTACGTACGTATGCCTGGGATTTTGGAAATGCATTTCTTAAACGTAAACTTATAAAATCAGCGCGAGACGATCGGGCTTGCACCGCGGAGCTCGTCGAATATAATTTTAAATGTAGATTTCTAAGCGATCGAGCACAAATGTTCACGGAGTGTCTTACGCGCTCTTACAGGAGCGACAACCTACTCACTGCCATTGTAAACACGGTGCGTTCCGGTGTGCGTGACTTGTCTATTTGTATTTATGTTGTCATTAGACGTGAGTATCATGGGAGTTCTTCGCTATAGGTTGCCTTACACCGAGCGGGGCCGAAGCGCCTCGGCCGATCAAAACTGCCATTCGATAAGTAATAAAATAATACATTGACGATGTAGTCTCATTAGCTTCATAGTCCGCTTCTGTCGGTGCAGCCGGTCGCGTTTGATACATATTATTCGATTTCGAAATTGTAATAGATTTATTAAGTATTTAATAATCTCAAAAGAGAAGTAATAAGTAAACGGTAATATAATTTGTGTGTTAGCTGATAATGAACATTAGTAAGATATCGCTTATTGTGGGACGCGGGCAGGGACTAGAGTAGAGGATCGACAAGACTGGCTCAGGATCGCGAACTATCGCCTGCATAGGTTCACAATCACAACCCGTTCCCTCTACGCCTTTTTGATCTGTATTTAATTTAAAGCACTGAGTATCGTAGAGAGCGCTCACAATGTGTATAGAACGATCGCGCAGTCTGTCCATTTAACTTGTACATAGGTGTACCTTTAGATTCTATTGTCATATGTTTGACATATGTACGGTTAATTTTATTCATCTAAGAAAGTACAGATGGCTGTTGTTATTTTTATATTATTTGGGTAGAATTATATTTTTTGTAAATTACCTCTGTATTTATCTTTTTGTAAGCTTTGTAAGCCGTAGGGTCCTAGGTTAGAGTACGAGCTACAAACATTGTGATCGCTGATTTCTCTTTATTTGTATTTACTGAGATATTTTGTTCTGCGTATATATATTCTTCGTTTTGACAGATATTTCTTAACGATTTGTTACTTCAGAGTGCAATATGTACAAAATATTTACATATAAAATTAAATGTACAGTCAATTTTTTAGTTTTAATGTGTCAACGCAATACGTTTCGCTATAGATCGTTGAATGTACACGAAGGCATAATAGACCGAATCACAAGCGGGCCGCGGCCTGGCGCTCGGACTTGTGTTTTCTATACTTAAGTGATTAATTTTATAATAGAAGGAATAGGTGATCTTTGTATTTAAATTTGCTAATTTTTTGTAGCAGATTAGATTTGTTTACATTGATAAGGTGAAATAATGTACATTTTGAATTGATTTTAAACGTGATTTAGTTGTTATATTGTAACGAATTTTCTTATAAGGTGTCTGGCAGCCTCATGGATTGTCCACCCATACCAGTGCATGTGTGCAATCTCGATCGAACGATGGCCGCGTACGGGCGAATTTGCTGCGAGGCGGACTTGTAAACTTCCACTGCTACGCTTTACACGTATATACATCTTTACCTGACGCTGTTAACAAATCACAAGACCGAGAGTCTTTCTTATTCACAATTACAATTGAGAACATCACTACATAAGTCGATGGAGTACTGTAAAAGCGTGAGCAGTGGAACGCTACCGTTTATGGCCAGTGTCTAAATGCAGTGACTGTCGAAACGCCATAATTCCGTCCTCAAAGTGAGGTTGCTCTAACCGTGTAACGGCCATTCCATGTTCGTCGAAACACTATTTTTTGTATAATATTATTTGTATCGTTTATTCAGCATTAACTTTGTTTTTCTCCTAATCATTACTTTGCCTTAGTATCCTCCGTTATAACTTGGTTTAACGACAGCGGTGAAGCGAATTAGATATAGGGAACAGAAATGACGATATGTTAAAATTTTAGAGAGTCAACTTTTATAAAAGAGAATACAAAAACAAATATGAGAAAAGGTGTGTACAAAATGGAAATTTGTATTGAGAAATTGTTACGCGAATAAACTTACACCTCAAGTAAAAAATATAAAAAATATACTTTTGTTTTTTATTTTGCCTAGTAGAAAGTTTTTTATATATCATATAGGCTAGCGTTTGACCACTATCTCACCTTGGTAAGTGATGATGCGGTCGAGAATTGTAGCGCACTAGAAAGTCCTTGCCTATTCCTTATTATCCATGGTTATGTAGTTTACCTGCTTTGATACTGTTCTGTTTGGTAAATTACAGGGCATGTAATTATCTTATGGCACCAGCATATTTATGTCTCGCGCAGTGCAGTAACGTGCAACATTCTATCCATTCAGAGTTTTGCATGTCATCGGTATCAGGCGAGCGTCGTGCATTTCCAGTTAACAAAAAATAAATAAATAGGAAGGGGTGTGTCTCAAGGAGTAGGATTTCTAATAATACTAGTCCGTTTAGCGCCTGGACTAGTATGACCATTGAGTTACAAAATGTACTGAGCGAAACGTCATCCTATAGTCCATGGTCCAATGTTTAATTAAACGAAGCAAACTGACAGATCAAAATGTCACATTCACTTATCAAAATAATGTTGCCAACATTCAAATCGCAGTGATGATCTAGTTCAGTGTTATCGTTCAAAAGAACTGAACTATAAATTAAATAGTACGTATAAATTGTTACTTAAGTAATTATGTATTTAATACATGTATTAGGCATAAACACATATAAAAGTGTACTAATTGAATAAGGATGAAAATATTTAATACTTTTAGGAAGAATGTAATAAGAATGAATTAAATTGTTCACTGACTTGATATGATTCGATGAACTAAATCTTTTATAGGTACCACATGCGTATTTTTATTTCATTAAAAAGTGGCAATACTTCAAATGTAATTTTACTCCGTCTATTTAAATAAACCGGCCAAGTGCGAGTCGGCCTCGCGCACGAAGGGTTCCGTACCAATATCTATAAAAACGGCAAAAAAAAATATGTCCGTTGTATGGGAGCCCTACTTAAATACATTTTATTACAAGCTTTTATTTAACTTGCAATGTATGTATGTATGTCACTATGTATGTTCAGGTGGAATCTTGGAAGCTAAAGTAGACCCACTTCTCGATGTCCGATTGGACTCAAATTTGGTTAACTTATGAATCTTCGGTGACAACAATGATATGGTACCATGGAGCTGGTCTAATGATGGAGACGGAAGGTGGCCATGGCATCTTTGTGATAAAACAACATAAACCCACCGAGTTTGGGCTCGATTGATTGGCCACGGCATCTCTGCGATAAAACAACATAAACCCACCGAGATTGGGCTCGATTGATTCGTCATAAGGAGAACTTTACACCTAGATCTAGGATCTGATGATGAAGCTAGAAGGTGGTCACGGCATTTTTAATAAGAAGACGGTATTTATTTAACTAGTAGGTACCTATTATTTATATTTATGCAAATTGCACAGTTAACTAAGTTACGTAGTTAGTTACGCAAATAATATCACCTAAATACTACAAAGTTTCTATTATTGAACCAGAAATAACCGAAATTTCAAGTAGTAAATTGCTAACTTATAGGCAGGGTTTCGAAGCGCATCCGGACAGCATGACGACGCTCGCGCGAATACGCGCGGCTATGGCTCGCTGCGTGATGTTACGTTACTCCCCCCGCTACCCGAGCAAGCGGCAAGCAGGAGCAACTAATTATTATTATTTAGGTACTTTTCGAAGGTAGTTTAGCGAATGTAGCGTCACCACAATAATTTCATCAACATTTTCACGAATTTCAACGATTTAAATGATATTTAGTATGCAGCGGGTTTCGGGGGCAATAAATCGATCTATTTTTTTTAGAAAACGTCATTTCATCCGTGTTTTTAGGCATTGAAAAACTGCTACAATATCATTAGAATACAAAGGGTAATTTCGGCGTATTTTAAGACGTTATGATAGCTCGGTGGAAGATCGATAGGACGGCGCTTTGGAGGTCCCTGGTTCGAGTCCGGATAAGCTGACTAACTTTCCTTTTTTTATCAAGTTCTTTTCTTTCTTTTGTGAGTAAAACTACTGTTAGGAGCAAAAAAAAATGCAAAAACACTCGAATTAACAAAAAAAATATATATATATAATATATATACCAAGCAAAGCTGGGTCATCGAGATATTTTTCATTTAATTTTAACATTTATAAAATGTTAACGAGTTATGGTTGCGACGCTATTTTCGCAAAATTACCTTCGTTATGAATATTTATTTTATTAGACAGTAGGTACCTGTATCACCATGCTTTGCTCGGTGTTATTTTTTTGTAAATCGTGTTTTTGGCAATTCTTCGGCTCCCAATAATAAAAGAAGGAACATGTAAAAAACGTAAAAATGACCATCTTGTCTGGACTCGAATCGGGGTCCTCTAGCACAGAAAATATAATATACCTAGTCCCTCTAGTTTCGTGACCGGCTTTGTTTTCTTATCGAGCTAGCCTTGTAGAAAGTGGCGAAACTTACCTTCGTATTCTAATAAAACTGGCCAAGTGCGAGTCAGACTTGCGTCTCACACACGTAGGGAGGGCAACAAAAATATTAATGCCTGTAAACATAGTACAATACGAAACATAACAGAGTTACGTAGTATTATTATTATCTTTTCTATGACAGAGTTGTGAACCGCGTGCTTGTTTACTTTAACGCCATCTAACGAACGCTATTATTAACACAAAGTTGTTGTTCGGTTGTTGATCTCAGAGTAACTATTACTAGAGTCACTAGAGTAATTTAAACATGTGTTTTAAGTGTGACGTTCGACGTCTAGATAAAAGCTGAATGGCTCAATACCTTTGTTTTTTTTTTGTAAATTCAAAGCAATAAGTTATGTTTCTGTTATATCTATAATATTTTTTATTGAATATGATCTATTTAATGTAATTTGACGAGTGTAAGTGCACATTTTTAATTTGCCCATATACTGAATACATGCTTTGACTTTGACTTTGACTTTGAGAGTAGTAATAGCATTGAGGTAAAACCTTAGACGTATTAAAAATGATGGTGCATTGCAGATATTTTGTCAAATTCAATTTAATCCGTATGCTTTAACGATAAGGTTGTAATTGCTTTGTAGAACAAAACGGCCCAATTGAGAGACACCAGGGTGGGAGTGTTTCCTTCTCTAACAACCTGATAGTCCTATATATGTTATATACTATATATATGTAAGTTGTCCATAAAAAAGAAAGGGACAAACTCCATTCGAGGTCGTTCTCATGAGGGCCGGTGTACGCGATCGAGTTTAATATGTAGCACGTCTGTGGGTAAAACAAAGAGTTGTCATCCCGAGCAAATAAATTTTGTCAAACGGTTATCATTTACGCGGGGGCACGGGGGAGTGGTTGCCGCCGCCGGTTGTGACTAATTATAGATTAAACACATATCGCCTTACCGTCCTTACCGACAACGTCCAATGTATTTTTATTAAGAGATAATGATAGAATACGATATTATATAAAATGGCACCAATCTGTAAGTACTTCATACGCATTCAAATATAAAAGATTTTTCCAAATCGGTTAATAAATTACGGAGTTATGCGGTAACACACATTCAAAAAACACAGTCGAATTGAGAACCTCCTTCTTTTTATGTCGGTTTCATAGAATAGTATGAATAAAAAAAGTAAACAAAACTAAATTAAAATCCGGTCCAGTCACTTGGGTTGGGAGCTAAGATACCACAGACGTAATTATACAGTGTCAATTGTACATGTCAAACTATTTTCTTCAAAATTTAAAAATAGGCATTTTCATTTCGCGCTATAATGTCACATCTGTTTACATAATCTACGAACATGGCGCCAGCAAACATGGCGTCGCGTCGTGAAGTGTCATTACAAATTAACAAAATAACGTTTTATGTATGCGGGTTTTAATTCTAAAATCTGAACTTAATTGTGAAAAGTGACTCCATCGTCTCAGTTTGTTTTTCCTGACTGGTTTTTGCAGTATCTGAGGACACACGATGGCATTCCGGATACGCAATTTTAAACATAAGCGCGTGCTGTTGTTTCGAATGCCGAGCTACGTGTGAGCGAGAATATGCCAGCCAGCTTACTCGCAGTATTCGACAATGCCAGTTCGAGATGTTCCGTCTAGTAGTATATGTCTATGAGTAATAGTTACTCTGAGGTTGTTAACACGCAGATGACACCTTGACCAGATGGCGCTATACAAAATACACGTTTTTTGTATGGGGACCCCCTTTAATTATTAACTTTATTTTGTTTTTAGTATTTGTTGTTATAGGGGCAACAGAAATACATAATCTGTGAAAATTTCAACTGTCTCACTATTATGGTTCATGAGATACAGCCTGGTGACAGACGGACAGACAGACAGACAGACAGACAGACGGACAGCGTAGTCTTAGTAATAGGGTCCCGTTTTTTACCCTTTGGGTACGGAACCCTAAAAATCTACTATAGGTCTGAGTACGGTATCTGTCAGTTATTAACCCCCGACGCAAAAAGAAGGGTTGTTATAAGTTTGACGTGTGTATCTGTGTTTGTCTGTGGCATTGTAGCGCCCAAAAGGCTGAACCGATTTAGTTTTGTTTTTTTGTTTAATAGGTGTCTTAATCGAGAGTGTTCTAAGCTTTGATTCATAGAAATCCGTTCAGCTGTTTTAAGATTGAGCTTTTTTCTAGTTGATAACGCCATGAAATCATCTTACATAGGCAGTGCCGTATATCCGCCTAGACCCACAAGGCACTGGCCTCGGGGCCCAACGTCCAAGGGGCCCTGCCCACCCAGCTAACTCGACTGATTGTTTTTATCAATCTACCTATTAATACGGTGACTAATCAGTACAAAAAAATTACGTTCATAGGTATTCCCCTTTTCGAATTTCCAAAACAGTTTAAGGATAGAGGGGGAGGGACTTCGAATGTCAAGGTCAAGTGCCTAGGGGCCTTAAATCCGGCCCTGTACATAGGTCTGAACAATTTGAAATTCGGTATCTTCATTCAACCATATCGTAAAAACATGAAAGCATTAACTTGATGTTGGGACATCTCATGGAATCTGCAGGATACAAAACTCTACACCAATTTACAGCAGAGATGTCGAGTTTGAGCTCATTGAAATGGTCTCAATGAACATATTATACATAGATCAGTCGGGGGTGGTTGTAAATTTTGAAATTAAGTAATATAATTATTTAACAGTGAAATTAACAACACGTTGTCCATAATACTACAAAGTTTATGTATATAAATAAAAATACACTTATGTTATAAACTTTTACTATTTTAGTAGATACTATAATCTACCTATTTTCCATGAACGTAAGAACCTTACACTCAGGAGCCATATTCCCATACACAAACACTTCTTCCTTTTGACAAAAGGTACCGATCGCGAAACCATATCGCGTACCCTCGCTGGAGATCAGTTTATCTGCACCGACAACGATCGAGCCTTGTATGCAGAGCCCACCATGTATAGAACAGCTCATGTAGTACGACCTGTGAGTACGACAATACCTCTAGATGTCTACAGCAATCGATGTTGATGAAAGAATTTAAAACTTCATAATTATAAAAGGGGTATTACACAACACTGGATCAGGTGAGGGTCCCTAACTCTTTAATCAGGAAGGTGTAATACGAGTAAGGCAGTAAGGGCACAGAATAAATAATAGTACAAGGTAAGGGTCCCTAATTAGGGACCAAGAGAGGACCCGGGTACTGATTTTCAATAATTTGAAAACCTATTTGGATTAGGAAGATTCGTTTTTAATTTTGAATATATTGATAAATCCTATTTATATTTTAGATAGCTTTTTTGTCACGGAAATCTTTCTAATTAGAATCACTGAATTTTTATTCTTTAAATATCAAAGTTACCGATCGGAGCATTGTGCATTGCAAAGATCCAAGTCTAAGTAAAGGCAGTTTCCAAATCCGAATTTGCTTTAGAATGATTGAGAATAACCCTGGCGGTCCGCCTA